>OV702284.1:306224587-308724587 GCA_916181665.1 Avena sativa | reverse complement strand
CTCCGGTAGAAGTTCCGAAGCACAACGACGACCATCTCGAGGAGTACCTATCACGCATACCTTTATGTTGATGGGAGAAGAACAATAGGACCGACGCCTCTATTTACAAGACCACAGCCCCAACATTGCCAGTCAACTCCCTGCGGACTGGCCATGGAGAAGGCAACATAGTGCATGGCTACAGCTCGTCGTCGGCATAGCCGCAGCAATAGTCAAACTCCCCCGCGCAGGAGGGCCCCTAATTAGCCCCTGATTGGGCCCATCGACCCAGATCCATCTTTCCCACCGGAGACCACAGTCGCACCGGTGTCGTGCCAGCACCTCCTCGTCACTAGTACGTTGGGGGAACCTCAGGCCCCGATCTCCATGGCCACGCGCCTTGCGCCCCTAGCCAACGCCCACCTCCCCATGTGATGGGCCTCCACGGAGCACCTCTCCTGCCCTCCGTCTTCGACGGGATGGGCACTGTCGGCAACGGCAGCAGCGCTGGCCTGAGGGGCATCAATGGAAGAGGGGTCTAGGGTTTCGAGGGAGGGCCTCCAGAGCCGCTCAGGAGGTGAGCGGCCTAGGAGAAGAAAAACTCACTGGCATATGGATAGACTACAAACAAATTGAAAATGTGTGCTTGTTAAAAACAAAACCATTCGATAATAATTCTTTTAAAATATCTTGAGTTATAAGCCAGCACTACCCGGCTTAGCAAGACGGTCCGTGAAAGCAGTCTTTGAGAGCGGACTTACCACACCTACGTTGGCCCCCCGATATCTTTTGTGCCCCACGATTATTAGAGATTCGTGCGGAGTCTACAAAGTCAACAACCTCCACATTTTTGCAATTGAAACAATTCGAGCTCCGCTGACCATGAAACCTATGTGTTTCTTGACTGGATCTGCTAAAACTTATATGTATCTTCAATTTTTTTTTAATTTCTACAGTTGCTATTAAATCGTGTATGTGTCTGCAAGATCCAAAACAGTTTTAGTTCTCTAGTAAATCTAGTATGAGATAAAAGTGTCTTCTCGTAAGATAGTTTACACGAATCTCTAACAAATCAATGGTAACGATGACACTAGAAACCCAACATTTGTGTGGTGTTGCATTTCCACTATTAAAGCCTTGTGGGACGAAAGCCGAGAGGACTGCAAATCGTCTTTTAATTTTGTGGAACGGTACGTGTTGGCCTCATTGGACCGGCACATAGATGCTCACTCACCCTTTCGGTATTCTTTAGACAGAGACACGCGACGTTTACATATTCCGTTTCTTCACACTTGGTCCAAAGTTAAAGCAAATATCTTTGAGAATATGCACGGCAAAGAGCGCACAAACACCTATCCACGTATATTCGCCGTCTAACACTGCACCGAGAGCTGGAAAGAGGGGCATCCATCTCATCGACGCATCCTGAATCTTCCATCCACCCTCGGTCGGCGGCGGAGCACCGCAGTCGTACGTGGCCGCGCGGTTAGCTAGCTAGCCCCGCTCTCCCCTTTCACCCCCTCGTGAAGCATCCCCGCCGGCCGCCGGAATCCCCTCGCGCCAAGTAAAGCAGCGCGCAAGCTCGGTGCGCATCGCAAGCGTCCCTTTCCCCCGGTTCGTCGTTATTCCTTTTTCCCGCTCTATATAATCCTCCGCTCCTCGCCACCAGACGAGACGAGGAAGCAAAAGCACGCGCGCCAGAGCCGCCGGTTTTGTTAAGAGTTCCTGTGACCCTGCGCGCGCACGGTCGAGCAATGGCGAGCGGCGGCGCGGGCTACTACTACGGCGACCGGTCCGGCTACTACGGCGGCTACGGGCCGTCGTACTCCTCGCGGCAGCAGCAGCCGGCGGCGACGTCGTTCCACCTCTGCGTGTTCCTGGCCACGGCGTCGCTCCTGGGCGCGGCGTCGCTCTACTCGCGCTGCGAGTCGGCGGTGGAGGGCCTGCTCGACCAGCTCCGGGTCGCCGTCGTCCTCTCCCCGCTCGTCCTCCTGCTCGCGGCGCAGTACTGGACCGCCACCGGCCGGCGCTGGCGGTCCTCCTCGTCGTCGTTGTCGTCTTCGCTGCTCGTGTCGCCGTCGCCGATGGTGGTATCGGGGGAGCACCCCGCGCCCTGGTACGAGCAGCAGCAACAGTACCAGCGGGACAGCGGCGCCGGCACGTCGCCGTGGGGCGTGGCGCTCGCGCTCGCTCTCGTGCTGCTGCTCGTCTCCTACCAGTCGTGCTTCCAGGACTTGTGGTTCCCGGTCGTCAGCCGCCACCGCCGCCGCTGAGCTCCGCCGGATCGGATCGTTGCAGCAAGCCTGGCACGTAAGTCAAGCTCCCCATTTGATCGTCCGACGGCTTTGCTGCTGGAGCTGAAAATTATGACCAGAGGCCAGGTCGAGCAGGATTTTGTTGTTGTCTTGGCTGTCTGAACCTAGCTAGCTAGTATTGATAGCGTTGGGTGTAAGTACTGCAGAAACTGTTGTTATGATATAAATAAAGAACATCAAATTATTTTGATCTTCTTAGCCGACACTGATCGATCTCTAAATTCGAGTATATTCATATCAATTTTACACCATGCCACATGCATGCATGTGCTTATTTTCACTATAGACTAAGTATATTCAGAACGTGGGAATTTGAAATGAAATTCCCAAGAGATCGTCGATCGTCCAGGTTCGGACCAACCGAAATTAGACCAAAATCGTCGATCGTCCAGGTTCGGACCAACCGAAATTAGACCAAAATCCCTCTCGAACATACTATCGAGTCCTTTTATAATTTCGAATTTGACTAACCAAAGTACAATATGTTAACTCGATCAATATATGCCAGCTTTTCATTTTGCTGCCAGTTAACTAATCGATCAGATTTAATCGAGAAACCGTGGAGACGGTGAAAGAACGAAAAGAGACAAGGACTGGGTGGGAATCTCATTCCGGACTTTTTGCCAAGATAGAGTATACAGATCGAACCTAGCTAGCGTTGTCTTTCTCCTCTTTCGGCCTTTGATGGACGAGTAAAGCACCTTTCTGTGGTAATGACCGCGTGTAAAAAGCAAATGAGCCCAAGTAATCTAGATTCTTGGCATATCTGTATTAGCGTATTTTCTTGGATTCTTGTTGACTCGATTAAAGAAAAGCTAAACGTTTGTAGTTTTAGTTTTCTATTTTAGTTTGTAGTTTTTAAGTTAGGACTCCTCTGAGAGTGAAAGTTATTTTATGGCTTATGTTTAACAGTTTAAGAATAGTATTCGGGCTAGAGATAATAACCTGGTTAAAAGAGGTTGGATAGGTAATGACAAATGTAATTTCTGTACTAGTGAGAATAAAACGGTAGATCATAGTCTATTTAAATGTCCCTTGTTACAAGATATACCTGGGGTATATTTTTTATACCTTAGACTGTAATGTAATGCCTAACAATGTGGAAAATCTCTCTCGCTGTGTAATCTGTAGTGGCTGTTTTGTGGGCTTTTGGAAAGTTAGAAACAAGGCGTGCTTTCAGAATATTACCCTGTGAATCTGAATATGATTATTTTTAGTATTTCACGAATGATTTTATCTTGGAATTTTATTTGGGGGTGATCATCTTGGACATTTTTGCATAGGACAAAACACGGAGACATGATGTCGGCAGTGGCATCTGATGTTTTCCATGAATGCAAATGCTAGGGGTTGTAACAAGAAGATTGACGCAAAACTAGCTTCTAGTTATGGGAAAGAAGTTGAAGTTCCTTTGCGCATGAATGTTATGGTTTTAGTCTCTAGTGTTACGGTTTTAGCTGTTGGTACTGTTGGTTTTTGGCTATGTAATAAATAGGTCATAGAGTTTTGTCGTTCAGGCTTTGCTAGTTTTATCTGGGATCTTTGTCTAGTTGACTGTGTTAAGATGTTATGAAATTAGTAGATTTGGATTTTACTATGAAGAGCGCCTATAAGTTTGCTATTGATGAAAAGCATGGGAATGGAGTCTGTTGTAATAGTGTCGAATATGTGTATAGGCTACAGTTGGACTTTGACTGTGCGGTAGGGTTAGGTGTTTGAGTCGGACACTTGTAACCTGGCCTATTATATAAAGGCACCGGGAGTAGCCAAAATAGACGAGACGCAAGACAGGTTAGACACAAGATCGAGTTTCGGGACGGTCCGGTGCCGTGGCAAGCGCGCCGGACCGGCGTGGCATATTGTAGATCTGATGTGTATGTACACCGTGACGGGCTTGTCGTTGATGGTACTCTGATTATAGTACCAGGGGAGGAGCGCCTGTAAAGCATGCCCCGCAGATGTAGGCTTTGTCGAACTGTATTACCAAACATCGTCTTCTCCGTCTACTTTCTGCAATGATCTAATCGCGTATATCAGATCCATCAGGTTACAAGATCGGATTCATGGTGCGGATGATCGTAGAGGAAGGCGAGTCGATGGAGGTTCTGGTGGGTGGCGGGCTTCTGTCGAGCGGAGGACGGAGCGAAGCGAGGTTCCTTATGCGGAGCGAAGCGAGGTTTATTAGCTACAGTATGCGTTGTTGATGACGGCGGAACATCATCAACGAAGGACGGCATTGATCGTAGGCGTGAAGACGCGAGGCGTCCATGTCGTCGAAGCAGATTCGATTGGCAGGCACCGTCGATTCGATAGATTGGCATGCAAGTTGGGGGAGATCGTACCGACTAAGGCGGCGCAACATGGTTCGAGCGGTCAGACTAGCTGGTTCAACCGTAGAGGCCGGCTCGACGAAAGGAGACCAGGTGCAATACGGCAAGGACCCAACGTGTTCTGATGTCATGACAGTTATGGTCTCTGAGGCACGTAAATAGACGTGCGGGTGTGGACTCTAAGATTCGGAATATCTGGTGGAGTCCAACACGGTTTCAATTCGATACGGTGTGGACCGACTCTATTATGGTGTACACACGGAACAAGGAAGGCCGAGTTGGATGACGCAAGGCGTGGCTTGGAGCTTAGGAAAGAGAGTCACGTACGGTTCGGTTTGAAGGTGGAGATAGATCCGAACTATCTCGAGGTCAATAAAAGGAGGGATGAGGAGGCAACGGAGAGCTCACAAGTTGCTTTGCCCTAAGTTCGAGCACGAAATTTCGGAGGCGAGGTGGCGCACGCGAGAAGGCTTTGCTGAACCGAAGGAGAGGCTCTGGTCGGTTGGATCGTCCTGACCTAAACGATCTGATCGGTGGCTATTCGTGGGAGAGCAGCGGGAGGACGCGATGTCTTCCACCAGGTTCGAGGTGATAAAGTTCGATGGTACGGGCAACTTCCCGCTTTGGCAGTCGAGGGTCAAGGATTTGTTGGGGCAGCAGGGACTCCTGAGGACAATCAAGACTGATGCGGTGAAGCCTGCAAAGTTGGACGCTGATGACTGGGCTGAGATGCAAATCAGGGCTACTAGTACTATACGGCTGAGCCTAGCTGATCAGGTCATGTACCATGTGATGAAGAGGAGTCGCCGAGTGCAATCTGGAAGACGTTGGAGGATAAGTTTCTGGACAAGACTATGCCCAATAAGTTGTATCTGAAGCATGAACTGTACGGGATGAGGATGCAAGAAGGGGCGAACCTTACTGAACACATCAATACCTTCAACCGTGTGGTCTCGGATTTGGAGAGGATTGGGTCCACGGTGGAGGACGAGGACAAGGCTTTGCTCATGCTTGTTTCATTGCCAAAATCCTACAAGAGTTTGATGGTTACCCTGACATATGGCAAGTCAAGCATCACTTCAAGCGAGATACAAAACTACGCTGTTATCATATGATCAACGTGAAAAAAGGACTTCCGAAGAAAGTACTTCCGCTGGTGCTAGTGATGGAAAAGAGCTGGTGGTCAAGGGCAATCATGGTGGGAAGGGCAAGAAAAAGAAGGGAAAGCCACAATGTTATCATTGTAAGGAGTGGGGTCATATCAGGAGGTTTTGTCCAGCGTATAGGCTGATGGAGTTGCAAATATTGCTGCTAAATCTGCAGCTGATTCTGATAGTGAAGTTCTGGCTTTGGTAAGCGAATTGTTTGATGAGGTGTGGATGTTGGATTCAGGGAGCTCTTATCATGTGCCATCTAACAAGGAGTGGTTCTCTACCTACAAGCCTGGTGATTTTGGAGCTGTCTATCAATTCGATGGTGCGCCTCAGCGCACCATGGGCATGGGAGATATCAAGATCAAGTCTAACGATGGTGGTGAAATGGTGCTCCGGGATGTTAGATATGTGCCGAGGGATTGCAAGAATCTAATCTCACTGGGAGAACTCCATGACAACGGTTATACCTATCGTGTTGACAGGGACAAGTTGTCTATGCGGGTCAAGAAGAACAAGAAGCTGGTGCTGAAGGGCAGAAGGACTAGGAATAATCTGTACAAGGTGCATATGAGCATCGTTCCAGGTGGAGCTGAAGAGAAGCACGATGAGGCAGCAGGATCAGCCGGGGCGACCGGGTCCGATGAGGGCTCGGACGACGGCTCATGCAAGTGAGCAACAATAAAACCAAGTTCAACATACACTGAGGTGTTCGCATGAAGACGGCGGTTCCATTGGCGACATATTCGCCAAGGTAGAGATTGTTGTAATATCGTAGGATATAGTTGGACTTGGACTGTGCGGTAGGGTTAGGTGTTTGAGTCGGACACTTGTAACCTGGCCTATTATATAAAGGCACCGAAAGTAGCCAAAATAGACGAGACGCAAGACAGTTTAGACACAAGATCGAGTTTCAGGACGGTCCGGTGCCCGTGGCAGACGCGCCGGACCCGCGTGGCGTATTGTCGATGTGATGTGTCTATACACCATGACGGGCTTGTGAGATCCAAGCACATGACTTAACAGGATTGATAGGATACTCATACCAACAATTTGCAACTTATTTTCCGGAAACTTATTCGAAAAAAACTCTAAGGTTAAGCGTGCTTGGCCTAAAGCAATTCTAGGATGGGTGACCGGCCGGGAAGTGGGTAACCGGGTGCGCATGAGTGAGAACAAAGTGCGCAGAAAAGACTAGTGTTGGTCTGTGGGGCCAGTCTAGAGATCCTATTGAGCTGCCAGGAGTGACAGTCGTCGGTCCGGAGAGACCGAGGGTATTACAAGTGGTATCAGAGCCGATCCTCGCGGTTAAAAACGGGTGTGTGTGGGTCAGTGGCAGGACATGTGGAGCATGGCGCGTGTGGCCCGGAGTGGACACATGTGTCGACACTGAACGCACATACGCGTGTCGGGTGTGTGCGGTTCAGTGGGGGGACATGTGGAGCATGACGCGTGTGGCCTGGAGTGGACACGACATGGCACATGTGTCGGCACTGGACGCACATACGTGTGCCAAGAGGGAACGTTCCTAGGGTGTGCTTGATCGATGAGGGCATCGATCTTCTAAAGGGTGGGTGTATATGAGATCCACCACTTCGAATTCTAGGCGCTCCTGCCGAAAGTTGTCCGGCTTCCCGAAGATGACGTCGAGCCCTATTTTGCCCAGGGGGAATATGCCCTTCCCTGAGACAATGCCGTGGAACGTTGTGTCTGATTGTTCCAGGCTGCATTGCGGGATCCGCATAGCCGCTAGAGTGCTTGCGAACATTAGGTTGATGCCGCTGCCGCCGTCCATGAAGATGCGACTCATCTCGAAGCCTCCGATCTGCGCCTGCAGCACCAGGGCAGCATGACCTGGGCGATGGATCTGGCAAGGGTGATCCGCGCGAGTGAATGTGATGCAGGACTCCGATCCGCTGAGGTACTCAGGGATTGCAGGCGGAGTTGCCACGGCCAAGTTGATTTGTCGGGTGATTTTCTTCTGCACCCTGTTTGTGGGGCGTCCCTTCTAGATCATATTTAGTGCTCCTTTTGGTGGGGGGTATGCGACCCCGGCGTTGTTTTGCGCTGGTGCGACTGGTTGATTTGGGCCTCCAATAGGCGGCGGTGGAGGAGCTCCGTGTGCTATTTCACCTGGCGCAGGTGCGTTTCCGAACGCAGGAATTGGAGCTTGTTGCCTCATTTGCACCATGCCTTCGCTGAGTTTCTGGAACTCGCGGCAGTCCTTGAGCATGTGGTTGGCTTTCTTTTTGCCATCCTGTTTGTCGATGTAGAAGTGGATGGTGCATGGACCCGAAAGTTTGTCGAATGCTGAGGGTCCGTTGTCGCGGTCGCGGCATTGCCACGACTGCGTTGGTCGTCCGTTGTCGCGGAAGTTTCCACCGCGGTATCCTCCGCTGTTGCGGCTGTTGTCGTTACGGCGGTCGGCGTAGCCGGCTGCGACCATGTCGGGTCCGTCGCGGTCCTCGTAGACGCGCGATCTCCTCTTGCTGCGGCGTTCACGTCTTCGGCCGTAGTCGTCCTCTTCATCTGATTGCGGTCGCTGCAGGCTCGCAATTCTTCGATTGATGCGGGCCTCTTGCTGGTGCCTTTGAAATTTTGGATGAAGCTGTAAGCAAGCTCCTCCCAGCTTCGGATGGATCCTGATGATAGGCTGTTGAGCCAGACTCGCGCCGCGCCTGTCAGCTGCAGCTGAAGGCATTGCGTGACGGTTTCTTTGTTGCCTCCGTGAAGCTTGACGGATGACAGATGGTCACTGAGCCAGGATTTTGGATCTTGCATGCCGTTGAACTTCAGAGTATCCGAAGGAATCTTGAAGTTGCGTGGCATCTGTGTTCGCCGAACAGATCTGCTGAAGCATCGGGCCCCGCAAAGTTCTCCTTCGTCTTCATCCATCTCAGATTCAGACGAGCATGCGCGTTTGGCGCGTGCTTTGTCGATCTTGCGCTGTGTAAGCTTGTCTCTGGCGTCGTAGTCGTGTTTGTGGTGGTGTGAACTCTTCTTCCTTCGAGGAAGATCGTGCTCCTCTTCCTCTTCGGATGAGGGTGTGGGGCTCCGGTCGCGCCTGGCCGGAGCTTTCTTCTTCGGCTCCGCAGGAGCGTCTTCGTGGAGCGCAGCTCCGATTAGTCCTAGCCCGGTGAGTGCGGACCTATGCATGGCCCTTTTCGGGTCCCCCTCCGGTGGTGGGTGAGCCGCGAGATACGCAGTGGCTGCCATGATCGCAGCTTGTGGCGTCTTCGGGATGATGTTGCCGTCGGCATCCATATCCATGAACGATGTGTGGAGAGTTCGGGTCACGTCGCGCCGCTCCTTGGGATCCATGTTTTCCACCCGTGAGCGGTGCTTGTTTCCCTGGTTTCCGTTTGTGCTAGAGCCGGGTGCGATGGCGGAGAGCGCAGCTCGTCGCGCGCTGGACTTGGAGGCTGCTTGCTTGCGCTTGTCTAGCGTCTCCTACATCTTGACTTGTTTCTTGTGTTCCTCGATGAGGAGGTAGTGGTATGCCATCAGTAGGTCACGTGAGGCGTCTGCAGGTAAGACGATGTCGCCTGCGACTGCACGGCGCGCCTGGACCCATCCTTCTTTGCTAAGTTGGATGACGTGGTCGTTGTTTTCCCTGTTGGGTGGGGGGGACTGGCTTCTTCTGTTTTCGCCGTTTCGGTTGGGCGGCGGGTTAAGTGTTTCCTCGTCGGTTTGGATGACTGCGGCGCATAGATAGCGCTTGCAGATTGGTCGGCTGCTGCCGCAGCTTTCGGATTCGGAACCGTAGGTCCCTTCATCCGAAGGTGGATCACATAGATCGGAGTTACAGCTGCTGCTGTCGTAAAACTCATCTGTTGATGGTGACGTGCGTAGCACAGGGTGTGGAGCCCACGAGGCGGGCCTGATTGACGGCACGGGCACCCGCTCAGGGAGGCGGAGGGTGCCAGTTTGTCCCACCTGGAAGCAGAAACTCCCGAACAAAATCTCGAGTCCGTCGCCTACGGCCTCGAAATCCTTCATGGTGGCCGGCGAGTGGGCGGTGAAGTCGAAGGCGCTGAAGAGGAGGTGATTCTCCGTCGCCACGGAGTTGTAGATCGATCGGGTCGGAACCGTCACGACCGCACAATCAGCAACCCCAATTCCCACAGACGGCGCCAATTGACGAGGTTTAATCTCGTCAATGCCCATTGTTATGGACTTGGGTTTTGGAGAAGATGGGGATGCTGGAGATCGTGGCACGTTTAACAGACAAGCAACCAGGGGACACGAGATTTACCCAGGTTCAGGCCCCCGGAGGGAAAACCATACTCCTGCTTGTCTGCTCTTGATTACGGCGGAACCGAAAGTTACAGGGTGCGCAGATTCGATCTGGCGTGGATGCGTGTGCGAGAGTATGAGTCGAGAGATCTAGGACGTGCCCTCCTGGCCTTTATATAGACTTAGGCAGGTCCCGGGCATAGTCCTAGTCGGTTACAAGTTCTAGGGTTTTACCCCTTTGAATTTCCTATCTCCGCTAGTCTTGTTCTCCAAGGATCCGAAGGCGTCATGGGCCTTGGCCACCCGAAAATCTTTATGGGCCAGTGTATATCTGCTGTGATCCTTCCTTGGGCTGGACTAGGTATGCTAAAGTCACGTACCCGTAGGGTATAACCATGTCAGATAGGATACTCATACCAACAAGTTGCAACTTCTTTTCCGAAAGCTTATTCGCAAAGAACTCTAAGGTTAAGCGTGTTTGGCCTAGAGCAATTCTAGGATGGGTGACCGACCGGGAAGTGGGTAACTGGGTGCGCATGAGTGAGGACAAAGTGCGCAGAAAAGACTAGTGTTGGTCTGTGGGGCCAGTCTAGATATCCTATTAAGCTATCAGGAGTGACACCCCCCAGGCCCAGTGGACGGGATGTTACAGGGCTTGTCGTTGACGGTACTCTGATTATAGTACCAGGAGAGGAGCGCCCGTGAAGCATGCCCCGCAGACGTAGGCTTTGCCGAACTGTGTTACCAAACGTCGTCTTCTCCGTCTACTTTCTGCAATGATCTAATCATGTATATTGTTAACAGAGTCAGCTAGCTTGGCTGCAGATGGCAATAGAAAAGTCTAGGATCTCGTGAGGTCCTATGTCCCTCCAAAAGTCTAGCACTTGGCATGGCGCCTTGCCACTACCCAAACTCATATGGAAAAGAACACCGAGAAGGATTGATTATTAAACTTGCAGAATATATGATGACATCATGGCACATTTGGCATACTCGTAATGAAATAGTTCATGACAAACGGCCGCCTCCGATGGAAGCATCTCGACAATTCTTCATGTGCTATATTGATTCTCTTTCACAGATCAAACATCAAACCGGTGAGGACATTGTCGAAGGAAAATTCATCCTGGACATTGAAGATGTTATTATTCATCGACCCATGGAATGGGGGCTACGTTAAACCTGGATTGGACATCGCCACCAATTGGATGGTACAGACTTAATATTGACGGTTCATTTGGAGCTAGTGGGGATGCATGTAAAAGTATGATTATGTATGATCACAAAGGAGACATCGCATGCCGCAAACTGTTCAATTGCAGGAATGCCCTTGGAGATGAACTGAGCGCGGGAATGGAAGAAATATCGTTGATGCTGAACTGGTGCACCCACTCCCCAATCCTTGAGATGGATTGCTTGAAGATAGTCAAATTATTGCATAAAGATGGCATGGATTGGTCAGTCAATATGACCATGATTGAAGATATAAAAATCCCGTCCAAGGATCGCCGAACCTGTATTACTCATGTGAAGAGAGTTTAGAATATTCCAGTAAGTTATGCTAGAATAAATGGTTAAGTGGCAACGGGATTATCCTCCAGTCCGGAGGGTTTACGGGACATATGCCAAGATATTGTAATACCTTATGTTTTCTGAGTAATGGACTTTCATTCGCCAAAAATGTGTTGTAACAAAACTTGAGGGGTAAGATATCCCTAAGTGATTATTTATTTTATAGCAACCACATAATCAATTAATAAAATACCAATTTACATGAATAAACACATGGGAAAATCGAAAGATAAACCATGAAAAAACGAGTGTCTTGGAAACTTTATGGAGAGAACCCCAAAAGATTAAACACTACAAAACGGTCCCTAGGTTTTCATACACACACCAAAGCCAACGGCCATCGCCCAACTGCCGGGAGGGATGCTTAGTCTTAACTCATCGGCGAAACATGAACCGGCGTAGCACATCGACCGGGGGTCGAACTCGTGCTAACCAATTACACCACATCCCATCGATGAAATAGGGAAAGAATAATGGATCCACCGCCTTCAAACAACATCCTCGCTATAGCGCAACCACCTCGCCCTTGGCCACCAAAACTGTCACAAAAAATGTCAAACGTCTGCGACATGCCAAGAAAATAAACTCCCCAAATCTAAAGAACAACGAGAGAGACGAGCCAAATGATCAATGGCGATGTCGATTAGATCATCACTGCCACGAGGAGGAGCAAAAGCACCTTATTCCAACGCAGCGTTGCCACCAATGCGACACCTATGGAAAAACTTGGGCCAACCTTAACTATTCGCCCAAGTCGAAGCACCAAAAATCTTCCGGGCCTAAAAGTTTCGCTCTCTCCCTTCCTGTGCTCTGAGGAAAAGGGCGAAAAGAGAGGCGACCGAGTTGCCGGCGGCGGCTCTGGTGACTCCTCTCCTCTGCGGGCCTTGTGCTCGCCGGGGATGTAGGGGTCGCCGGATCCGCCGTATGGCTGTGTATAGGAGTAGACTATGGTTAGTCTTCTATCTTAGGATCTGGGCGGCCATCTCTCTCGCTCTTCTGACGACGGCGGAGTTGGCTCTCAATAATTTGGCTCCAGGTTTCTCGCCCACAAATCTGGACGGCCGGTGGTGCGGTGCTCAGATTCCTCCGATGGATTTGAGTGCCCGCTATTGTTCCTTCGGCGGCGACACCGTGGCGGTGGCGGTGACGCAGCTCTGGGATTTTGTGCTCCTCGCTCCGCCCCTTCCCCGACGAGGCCTTCTCCGGCGTCTTCGAGGTAGGCGGGGAGCTTTGTACAGGAGGTGGCCGGCGTTTCGCGTCGGTGTTGACCAGAAGACGGCGAATCCGGAGCCAGGAAAGCAGTTGGCGGGCGGCAGCTTGGTCATCCTTCCTCGACTTGGTCGATGTGGGGTGGCCAGGCGAAGATCTGGTGTCAGGTGCGGGCTTCTTGCCCGGCAGATGTTCCACAGTGGTGATGTTCTCGTCACTCTCGATGAGCCTCTTTTGAGGTCCACAAAGGAGCTAGTCTCCGATGGCACTCTACCAGATCTTGGGACGTGGTTCCATCCTCCATCTCTCCAGCAACGACGGAGGTGGAAGACAGATGGTGTGGGCTGTGCACAAAAGATCTTCGAAGGGTTTATTTGCTTTTTTTCCTTTCTGGGTCTTTTGTGTAAGTGTCCTGGGTGAGTTGTCTCTCTGGTATGTTCTGGAGTTAGGCTACGTGTGTTGTACTTCAACTCTTTGAGATAAATGGAACACGTGTGCCTCTCAAAAAAAAAAAGTTGAAGCACCAAGGCTCTGCCACTTCTAGTTGCCGGAACGACGGAGGAGCCTGTGGCCTCATCGGTGGAGTGAGGGGCAAAGCTGTCGCCGCCGTACTTTTCAGGGAGTAAACTGTTGTTTACAGGGCCCAGCTAGACCCATTGAGAGACACTGCACACATAGGCTTCGGCCCAGGCCCATATGACTGGACTCGAGCCCAGAGCTAACCCTCGTGTGCGAGCGACGCCCGATGCGTGCCTGCGTCACTGACTACTCCACTCGGCATTCTGACTGCGGCCGGGGGATCTGCCCAAGCCGAGACGAGAGGGGTTTGGAATTGGCGCCAATCAATCCCCCCCAACTCCCTCCCAAAAATCTAGGGTTTCCTCCGCCATGGCGGCCGCCACCGCCGCCACCCCGATGGACATCGACGCCGCCGTGCCCCCGGTCTTCAAGGGAAAGGCGCCGCTCCCCGCCTCCGCCGTCAAGTCCTCGCCCTGGGTCGAGAAGTACCGACCCCAGTCCCTCGCCGACGTCGCCGCCCACCGCGACATCGTCGACACCAGTAAGTGGCCGCATGCAGCCCCATCTGTTCCGGGCACTACCTCTATGATTTTTCAGCTGCTAATCTGTTGACTGCGGAGCGACTAATATGAACCCTTATTTAGAATAGGGGTTTTGTGGTGGGTCCGTTGGTTCTACTACATGATAGTTGGATAGGGTGTATGGATTCTGTGAAATAGTCATGTAGTATGGCTTTACTAGTGTTTTGATGAAATTTTGTTGTTCCATATGGTTACAGATTTGGGCTTCTCCAACATAGCAGTTAGCCATTAAAGATTTATTTGATGCTTCAGGGTACGCTCGACACTGTTTGCGTTAGTGACTACCACTATTAATTTGTGATGCACATGCTTATTTTTACTTGTGATTTTGGGTGAGAACTCGTTTCTCAGGTGATTTCGTGATTATTTGTTGGCATATGGGTATTTCGCCCCAAAATCTAGCTATATGTAAACTGTCAGTCTGTCACACATTTTGGGACTGTTTAGCTGTAACATGTCATTATTACCTAGTATACTCCCTCCCTCCCAAAATATAAGGCGCCTAAGGACTGATCAAAAGTCAAATCTTACGAACTTTGACCAAATATTTAGAAAAAAAAATGTACATCCACATTATGAAATGGACACATTAAGAAAATATACTTTATGATAAATCTATTGATATTGATTTGGTATTGTAAATATTTATATGTTTGTGTAGAATCTTGGTCAAACTTAGAAAACGTTGACTTTTGACTAATTCTTAGGTGCATTATATTTTGGGACGGAGGGAGTACTAACTAGGCATTTTTTGTTTTCTACCTGTAATGCATGATTCTGTAATTTCCATGCCTTGACACTTTGAGGTAATCTAATGACTTCATTTCATTTATTGTAGTTGATAGACTTACAGATGAGAACAGGCTTCCACATTTGTTGCTCTACGGTCCTCCTGGCACCGGGAAAACATCAACGATACTAGCTGTTGCGAGGAAGATTTACGGCGCGCAGTATGGCAACATGATTCTGGAACTGAATGCATCAGATGAACGTGGGATTGGTGTTGTAAGGCAGCAGATACAGGATTTTGCTAGTGCACACAGTCTATCTTTTGGGTATACATTATGAGTCCTACTGTTCAGATTTACATTTTTGCAAAACATTGTGAATATTCTTTTTTTTGCTCCATGCGTGGGGGTGGAGGGGTGGGGGATGTTTGTGTCCTTGCATAGTGCCAGGCTTAATCGATAAATTCATAGGCTGTATTCTTGTTCTAATGGGGAACTGCAGTTGCATGCAGAAATGGATTCCGTGGTTTAAACATGAAGCCATATCTTCTTATAAGTAATTTGTCGTATGAAATTATCACCTGAACTGAATACTTGCCTAGAGTTGCTTACTTGTATGCGTTTCATGGTACCAAACACTGGATACCTTAGCTGAATCTGTGGCTGGCGTAGTTGAATGAACTATTGAAGAATGAAGATTTATTGCAGTATCAAGCAATGATGATTTTACTTTATCACTTCTTAATGGTGTTGATTTCTGTAGAGCGAAGCCTGCTGTTAAATTGGTCCTGTTGGATGAAGCAGATGCAATGACCAAGGATGCACAATTTGCACTGCGGAGAGGTTTTTCTGTTGCTCAGTCTTTTGATCTTTTCTTTGTGACCCACATGTTATTATTATTTTCATCTAATCTATTTACTCTGCTCTTCTTGCAGTTATTGAAAAGTATACAAGGAGCACACGGTTTGCACTCATATGCAATCATGTGAATAAAATCATCCCAGCACTACAATCAAGGTGCACTAGGTTTAGATTTGCCCCACTTGATGGTACTCATGTTACTGAGCGTCTTCAACATGTAATAAAGTCCGAGGGGTAAGCACTTGTTTTCTTTTAAGCTTTTGTTAGTAATCTAGAACTGTTGTTATGTTCTTCAGTTTCTATGATCGTCTTTCTTTACTACTCTGCTGAGACTTTTAAGTCTATTTTTCACGTGACAACACTTATTTTATTCTTGACCTTTGCAGTCTTGCTGTTGATGAGGGTGGATTGACAGCCCTGGTGCGGTTAAGTAGTGGTGACATGAGGAAGGCTTTGAATATATTGCAGGTTACGTCTGAGTAATCTCAAGTGCTTTACAGAATTCTAAATCTTTTGCCCTTATGTCCATTGTTTTGTTCCATGAGCTGATGTGCCTTTGGATTGACACTGACATATATTGCCTTCTTATACGCAGTCAACACACATGGCATCCCAGCAAATAACAGAAGAAGCTGTCTACCTTTGCACGGGAAACCCCATGCCCAAAGATATTGAGCAGATAGCATTTTGGTTATTGAATGAACCATTTTCAACCAGCTATAAATGTAAGCATACCCCAACTATCATTCATAAATCATTGTCTAAATATGTGTCTAATGCAATCTGTCTCCTAATCTTTTCAGATATATCTGATATGAAGATGAGAAAAGGTCTTGCCTTGATTGATATCATACGGGAGGTCACTATGTAAGTGCACCTTCCTGCCTTTTGTTCCTTCTAAACTTCCTTATTCTCTATATCCTTCTATCTTTCCTTTTAATTATTTCAACTTATTTCTTGCAGGTTTGTGTTCAAAATAAAAATGCCATCTGATGTACGAGTAAAGTTGATTAATGATTTGGCAGATATCGAGTATGTTCTATTTATACTTTTGAAGTTGAATTTTAATCAAAGTTATCAGCAGGCAGTTGTGTTTTGCTGATGATTCTGCTCAGATTGACATCTAACTGTAACAGTATTCTCACTTAGAAGTCAAACCGCCATGTGTTTTGAGGATTTATGCGTATTATGTTGTTCAAGATAGTCATTCTAGTTCACATAAGTAGTTACCGCAGCTCAGTAAATGTAATGTGTTTGAGGTGCATTATAAATTTATATGGCCAGACTTTTATTAGAATGAGCTTGCATTCTAAATGTAATGTGTTTGAGGTACAAGAATGAGCTTGCATTCTGATACCTTTAGACTTTTATTAACTACTGTACATGACAATTACTTATAGAAAATCTTTGTCAATCTAGAATGTTTGAGGTAGAGTATTGGATACTAGATATATAGTGACCTAAAGGCTAAAATGATCCTTCGAAATATTCCCAGGTATTTGAGCTATGATTCTACTGGGAAAAGTATATTTTCTCTTTTGCATTTCTTTTTGAATGATAATATTTCCCAAGTATTGGGGTTATGATTCTGCTGGTGAAAGTAGGATAATAAATTCTTCTAGCAGTACCTCTTTGACTGTCAGCAATCTTACTGACATCACCCTCTGTTCTTTCCTGTGCAGGCATCGGCTCACCTTCGCTTGCAATGACAAACTGCAGCTTGGGGCACTGATATCAACTTTCACGACTGCTCGTACGGCTCTGGTTGCTTCTGCCAACTAATTTGAACATGGTGATATGTTTGTTGCCCATCGATGCCCAGTCTGATCTGCAAATGATGTGGCAGCAATTTATCTTGTCTGTATTTAGCAGTAAGCTTAAAACATATCGATGAATTTGTTTCATGTAGGTCTGTCTGTCTGCCACTTAGTGCTAGCTACTTGGGGAAATTTGGGAGTGCTTTATGTTTGTTGAACTGTAACTGAATGTTGCCAGGTTTAGGTGATGTATGATGCATGTAACATTTTATGAAGTAGGGGTTTATTGACAACTCAAGTAATCTTGGCGTCCAGAACTGTTGCCTCGTCTCATGATGGGATTTGGTTAACCATTTATGTTTAGAATTCAAACCTATTTAACCATTTAGTGTGACGGAGCTACATAGGTTAACCATTAGGTTATTAGGGTTAGAAATGGTTAACCTTTGGTTACTAAGGTTCGAACCAGTTTTAGTGTTATGCAACCATGGAAAATACTTGAAAATATCTGCAAGCTAGACTCGAAGGCTCGAAAAAAAATTCCACGACATTTGCTAAAAGAATAATAAAAATTTAAAAATTCCACGACATTTGCTAAAAGAATAATAAAAATTAAAAATACGTAAAATCGATATATTTTTTTGTTCTGCCGAGGAAACCCTGAATGGAGCTTCAGTGATCAGTGCCATCCTGCTATAAGATCTGAAGTTCTGACCGAACCTGTTTGTTCCGAACTCAAGTGAAATACAGCGATCTAGGGACAGTCCATGGAGACATACAATCAGATGTAACAGATTAAACTGATTCGCGTGCAATATAACTTGATTGAACCGTATAATTCAATTTAATACTTCAGTTCATTCTAATATACTGCCCAACATACACCATACGTACAATCAGATGTAACAGATTAAACTAAAAAAAGATCTGCATCACAGGAAAAAGCAGCAAGAAGTATAATCTTCCTCTACACGCAGAGTACACAACATAAATCGTACATGTATGCATCCATAAATCTTAGTACTACCTCCTTAAAATAAGGCCTATAAATTTAATCAAAAGTCAAAGAGTGTAAACTTTGACCAAGTTTATAAAAAAAACTATCAATAACTATAATAATAGGTAGCTACAGTATAAAAAATATATTTCATAATGTATCTAATAAGATTGATTTGACCCTATAGAGATTTATAGTTTTTTTATAAAAATTTAGTCAAACTTTGCAATATTTAATTTTTGACTAAATTTATAGGCCTTATTCTAAGGAACGGAGGGGAGTACTAACTAAGCTAGTGGAAAACCTTTACTTGAGGTGTTGTCGTCGGCGTTGGAAATGACTGCAGCGGCCATAGCTTGACGGCCAGGCCGCACCACCGATAGCAACCTACGTGAAGGCGGGCGGCGAGGTAGAGGGAGGCATGCCCGCTGGCAGCCGCGGCCATGGCCGTCAAGCAGCACGACGTCCACAGTCCACACCTTCAATAGCGTGGCGCCGATGCGACAGGTGACGCCGACCAGCGGCACATACTCCGCGGATGGCCAAGGTGTGCGCGAGGTTGAAGATGGCGCGACGGACGAGGAGGCGCGGGTCTCAGCATAGTGGAGGCTGGCATGCTGCGCTCGGGAGTCGGGAGTAGGAAGTCGGGCAGGCGGCGCCAAGAGGCACGGATATGTGGTGACGGCGTGACAGGTAACCATTGGTACAAGAGGATCGAACCTAAAGAACCTAAATCATTTTATGGATAACCATCTGACCTATTGCCCTATTGGGCTATTTTTTAGGTACGGTTAACCTGGTAACCAATTCCCATCGTTTGCCTTGTCTCAAAAATCAAGATGCGCATAACTTTTCTGATGAAGGTTGGGCGTGTCGTAATTCTTTAGATTGACGTTTTGTTGGCTGCCACATTTGTACACTCAGATTCTTTTGCCTCTTTTTTGGCACGATTGTGCTTCTGAAAGTTTTTAGCTACATCTGCTTAAGCCTAGTGGCAAAGTTAGCTTTCAACCAAACATGCCAGAATTTCACCCGGTTAGCCAAGGACATGATGAAATACTGGAAAAAAACACCAGTATATTCAGTTTATTTTCACAGCGCATCAACATAAAAGCAACACGATTATCTTTGCCAGTATATTTGTGCAGGTAACTGTTGGAGTTGGAGGTATTAGATCACGAGTGCTAGCCAATTCAGCGACTCAACGAGCTTCTCTTAGCCTCAAATCCTCGGCGAGTTGGATGTCAACCTGGTGCTGGATCAGGAGCAGAAAGCACCATAAGACCAATGATCATACTGCTAGTGAGATTTAGAAGGCACATAAGCGTACCAACTCTGAATTTCAGATGCGTATTCTATGTCACGGTGAATTGTCCTCTACGAAGTAGTGAGCGCCGAAGCTGTAAGCCTGTACCATGTCGACCCGCTGCACTCATGTGCCGGGCTTCACGACGAGGTAGGTCACATCTGCAGCATCTCCCGAGGAGCACAACAGAACAGACCCACCAGCGTAAGTGCATCAAGGATTTCAGGGTTTCAGGCACCTGCACCAAGTTAAATTCTTGGTAAAGACCTCAGGGATGAATAAGCAAAGTGGGCTCAAGTGAATGTCTATTGGTTATGTTTCTTCGTATATATTGATTAAAGAAGGTTGCTAGTAGTTAAGAAATGCTCACATGTTGATTGAGCCAAGCTGGTTGGTCTGAAGCGCTCGACTCTAAAAGCATCTCCAGCAGATGCTGCATTATAACACGCGTAAAAATCTGAATACAACATGTGCTAAAGCGTTTGCACGCTATTTTAGCGCTGCCTTTTTCGGAGGCGGTAAACGGGCGCAGAAAAAATACAGCGCGATGAGTGTCCTTGACAGGCGCGCTATAATGCAGCGGGCAAACCGCGCGCGCACAATTTAGTAGAACATAGAATCTAAAAATTGCATAAAAAGTTTTCGTACGAACAAAAAATAGAGCATTCGATAATTATAATATAAACAGAAAATAAAGTGCTAGACTACTCCTTGTCGGACGCGGTGTCCTCCGACACCTCCGAGAGCCACAAGTCGTCCTAGCGCGGATCGTCATCTGGGATCGTCTGCTGGATGTCGGTCCAGTTGGTCGTTGATGAACTGCAGGCTCCAGCGCCGGTCCTCGCGCTCCGCCCTCCGCTGGGCATAGAAGTTGCGCTCCGCCGCCACGTCCTACGGGAAGCGCTGGCGCCACTCCACCATGGCGTACTCGTCGGCCTCCACGACGGCGAGGCGCTGCTGAAGCGCGCAGTGATGCCGGCGGTCCTCCTTCTTGACCAGCGCGCGCGCCGGCGCCAGGAACTCCGCCTCCGCCTCCGCGAGTGGGTCTTCGGAAAGTTCATCTCGCGCCGCGGGCGGCCGAGGCGCCACGCCGCCGCGTCGTACGCGCGGACGGCCTCCTTCGGATGCTCGAAGGTGTCGAGCGTGAGGCGGATGCCGCCGGCGCGGAGCTCCGTGTATAAGAGGCCGTTGGAGCGCGGACGGACGCTGCGGAGACCCGAGGCGGAGCGGCGGCGAGGCGGCATGGCGGCGCTAGGAAGCGAAAGGGGATGCAACGCACGAGGGAGAAGAAGGGGAGGAAGTTTCAGAGTAAGCGCGCGTGTCGGTTGGCGAGCGCTGCCGCGCGGCATTTGTAGCGCGCGCTAGGCGGCGCGGGAGATTTGGCGCCCCGGATAGCGCAGAAGCTGCGGCAAAATATCACGAGCGCACGCTATTTTCGTGCCACAGCTAGAAAAGGTATAGCGCGCGTTACAAATTACCGGTTAGAATAGCGCTGCGAGCTAATTTTTGGGCATGCTCCGCTGCGAGCTATTTTTTTGGGCATGCTATAAGCATGGCTTCGGGAACTAGTAGAACATTGTACATGACACATTTCTAGATGTTCCATCAAGGTCATGGTACACTGGATCACATATATAATTGTAACCGAACTTTGGAACATCTGTTGAGTTTGAGACCACCTTTACAAGTCCTAAAATAAAAACGCCAACAAAAAAGTAATACTCTCACCATCTAAAAATAACTGACTTAGGTTTGTCTAGATTCAAATGTATCTATACACTAAAATACTTCTAGATAGATCCAAATCTAGACAAAACCAAGTCAGTTATTTCTAAACAAAGAGAATATCATGGTTAAGAATTTCAAAGTTTCATCGGATTCTCTCAATAGCGTGTATCATGTTAACAATCTACTCCGTATATCATGTTAACAATCTACTCAGATCATTATCATGTTAAACATCAATTTTAAAGATTACTGTAAAGTACAGTTTTAATAAATCCAGAATACATGGTTTTGTGTACTATATAAGGGCACGTACAATGCGGTGATGTCAGCCTTTTCTTACGGTTGTCACGTCGGATTTTCGCTTAGTTGGAGGAGAGAGAATGAAGAAAGAGAAGGTCGTCTTCTCTTAGTTAAAAGATGATCCCTTAAAAATAAGAGAAGGCCATTTTTCTCCATTGTACCTCATGTCTTTTCTTATCAACACAATTTTTTACTATAATTAGTTAATTCATATTAATTTTTAGAGATAACAATAAGAGATGATCCATTGTACAACTTATTTTTATTACCTTCTCTAGATTACGTGAAGAGCTAAGAGAAGACCCGTCTTCTCTAGCATTGTACGTGCCCTAAGTTGATAAAAGAACAAATTAACTACCTTCCCAATATCCTACCTAAACATGCAACATCAATGGTCGAGACACAATATTAGAAATAACTTATATATAAGTTAAAATTATCTGTTTTGGAATCGTCTATATGGGGTTATTTGATGAATGCACAGCCTAAGAATAGAGCAACCAATTTAAGCATACAAAGTTACTTTTCACATGAGTACTAGCAGGCCATGAACTGAAACAGTACTGAGGAGATGCAGACTCTGCTGTTTAACCTGAATCTGTCATGTTATTACCCGCAAAAAAAGAAGAATCTGTCATATTATTATGTCTAAACCCCTGAAAATCTATTTTTTGTGGATCGGGCCAATCATGCAGACCAGACACCCGTGTACCGCAGACGGGGGGCAACAGAGCCTCCATCTTTCTCGAACCCTCCGCCCGTCTCGCCTGCCGCATCGGATACGTCCAGGAAATTGCGCGGCGGAGACGAGCACGAGACGTACCCATCGAACAGACGGAACCGTCACGGCACAGGATTCCTTCCCCACCCGCCCCGCCCCGGCCCGCCCCGCCCCGAGCCGCCTTAAATAGCCACCCCCTCCTCGGCTCCTATCCTCACAAACCCGATCCGCGGAACGGAACGAACAAATCCCCACACCAATCTCGTCTCCGATCGCCGCAGCGCCCGTCGAATCGTCCTCCCCC
The DNA here is from genome assembly GCA_916181665.1 of Avena sativa. Taxonomy (NCBI): domain Eukaryota; kingdom Viridiplantae; phylum Streptophyta; class Magnoliopsida; order Poales; family Poaceae; genus Avena; species Avena sativa. The sequence goes on along the minus strand of OV702284.1, from coordinate 308,701,993 downwards.
CAGCGCATCAAGGTACCGCGCCTCCCTCCCCTCGTGCAGATCTACGTTTCTTAGCTGTCGTGCTGTTTAGATCGGTTCCTGCTCGTAGATGATTGATCTGGTGTTGCCGTGGCCGAGACTTAGCGTTCGATCTGTTAGCTCATGCTAGATCGGGTACGCTCTAGCGGATTTGTAGGTATTTTTACGTGTTGATTCTTGTGCTGCTTCTGCGAGTTCGTGGAAGGGGTATGCGTTGCTTAGATCTGTTCGTGTTCGGGTTGAGTTTCTGATGCAGTCTGTCCCACCTGTTGATCCATGTGCATGTTAATCTACCGATTCGTTGGTCCCTGCGTATGATCAAATTTGGAAGTAGCGCTGAGCCGCTGAGCAAGTAGTTTTCTCTCCACACGCGTATTCTGCTTGCTATATGTTGATCCTTATTGGATCGAATCCTATCTGTTGATCCATGCATGTTAATCAGCCAATCCGTTGGTCCCTGCTTGTTATTTGTGTAATTTCTGGCATAACCAAATTTGGAAGTAGCACCTGAGCAATAGTATTCACTCATGACGCGTATACTGGTTGATCTGTTGCTCTTATTGTATAGTATAATTCATCGTTATACTACTATATGCCTTGTCAGGGAAGATACGCTATTTTGTAGCTTCGCAAAGATGTAGCTTAGATGTTATGCATGCTCATAAGCTGTGGTTTTCTTGAGAATAGGTTATATCTTCAGATTTCTTGTGGTTAGATGTTTACAAACGGTTTATCTTTTTTATTGTTTGATCCTGTTCTTTGGTCTGCTTCTCGAGGCTTACCATCCTATTTGGCTGTTATTCTCTGCAGATGCAGATCTTCGTGAAGACCCTCACCGGCAAGACCATCACCCTTGAGGTGGAGTCTTCTGACACCATCGACAACGTCAAGGCCAAGATCCAGGACAAGGAGGGCATTCCCCCGGACCAGCAGCGCCTGATCTTTGCCGGCAAGCAGCTGGAGGATGGCCGCACCCTTGCCGACTACAACATCCAGAAGGAGTCCACCCTCCACCTTGTGCTCCGCCTCCGTGGTGGTATGCAGATCTTCGTCAAGACGTTGACTGGCAAGACTATCACCCTTGAGGTGGAGTCCTCTGACACCATTGACAACGTCAAGGCCAAGATCCAGGACAAGGAGGGCATTCCCCCGGACCAGCAGCGCCTCATCTTCGCTGGCAAGCAGCTGGAGGACGGTCGCACCCTTGCTGACTACAACATCCAGAAGGAGTCCACCCTCCACCTTGTGCTCCGCCTCCGTGGTGGTATGCAGATCTTCGTCAAGACGTTGACTGGCAAGACCATCACCCTTGAGGTTGAGTCGTCTGACACCATTGACAATGTCAAGGCCAAGATCCAGGACAAGGAGGGCATTCCCCCGGACCAGCAGCGCCTCATCTTCGCCGGCAAGCAGCTGGAGGATGGCCGCACCCTCGCGGACTACAACATCCAGAAGGAGTCCACCCTCCACCTGGTGCTCCGCCTGCGTGGTGGTATGCAGATCTTCGTGAAGACCCTGACTGGGAAGACCATCACTCTGGAGGTTGAGAGCTCGGACACCATTGACAATGTTAAGGCCAAGATCCAGGACAAGGAGGGGATTCCCCCAGACCAGCAGCGCCTGATCTTTGCCGGCAAGCAGCTGGAGGATGGCCGCACCCTTGCGGACTACAACATCCTGAAGGAGTCCACCCTCCACCTGGTGCTCCGCCTCCGTGGTGGTATGCAGATCTTCGTGAAGACCCTGACTGGGAAGACCATCACTCTGGAGGTTGAGAGCTCGGACACCATCGACAATGTCAAGGCCAAGATCCAGGACAAGGAGGGGATCCCCCCGGACCAGCAGCGCCTGATCTTCGCCGGCAAACAGCTGGAGGATGGCCGCACCCTCGCCGACTACAACATCCAGAAGGAGTCCACCCTCCACCTGGTGCTCCGCCTCCGTGGTGGTCAGTAAGTGTCTTGGCGGTGGAGCTACTGCTGTGCCTTGTCGTCCGGTGGGCTGCCTTGTCGCCCTTCCAAGTAAAGTGTCTATCGTAAGTACTGTGTCAGGTTTAATGGGCCATCGTGTCCTCCTATCCTGTGTTGGTTTCGTGCAAACAATTGCTGGTACAGCAGTCCCTTTATGAATAAGTGAACTTTGTAGTAATGTGTGTGCTCAATTTACTGTCTCATCTGATATCTTGCGGTTGAATGTTTTCATGCAGTTTTTCTCTTTTGTTTCTGTTGCTGCTTCTGTGATGATGTTTTGAATGTGTTCACATGGTGTGAGTTGTGTCCTATGTTCTGTAGATGAACTGCCTCTCCTATCTGGCCAAGTAGTCTTTGATAGAAGAAATTGTGGTTATGTAAATTGTCTGGTGGGAGAAACTAATTGCAGGTGCCTTCTAATTAGTATCAATATTTTTTCCCTCCTAATTTCAGAATCTCTCTGGTAAGTGAAGATATGCCTTGCCCTGAGTAGGGACTGATCACAGTAGATGCTAAACATGATGAAATAGGGACGATTCTAAAAAGTTAATCTCATTGGATATTCAATGCCCTGAGTAAGGACTGATCACAGTAGATGCTGAACTTTTAATACTAACGATTCTCTATGGATATTCAGTACTCAAAAGTTAGCCCCTTGTAGCATGAATTTGCCGTCAGAAAACAATTTCTCATGTAAAATAGGGACGATTCTCAAATCTCCTGCAAAGCATGGGTTATTTTCTGTTTTCATTGCTTGCAAGAAACCTGAGTTAAATGCATGCTTGCCGATCTAGAGGTGCTAACTCATTTCCTAGGTTGTAGTTGAAGTTCAACATTACACTTTGACTGGTGAGTTCAGTTCTCCTTGGCAACCATTTGTCCTAAAACACTCAACACTCAAAGATGTTAATTTTCTTCTAAAAAGAGATAGCATATATAAATTAATTATAAAACGAGGCAGGCAGGAGGATCTGGAACTTGAGGGACATCTTTGCTTTCCATGAGCTCGCACTTCTCCCAGTGACAGCGAAGCTTATTCGCTGCCAAACCAACTCGGCAATGTTCTAATGCTTTAGTACTGAATCCAAGCGATTGGTTTTATACGATTCATTTGTTGGGGGCGGAAGAAGAGGTTATTAGAGTAACAATGATCACAACACTAGTACAAGAGTAACGATGACATCCCAAAACGGCCAGCAAATGCAAGGAATAGCATGAGTGTCAATTTGACTCTTCGACGCACTAAGAACATTTCTAACGGATACCTGAAAATAGCCCAAAACCGGAAAACTCCGCATGTTTCCCGATTTTGGATTTTTCGTGTCCCAAGTAGATCCACTAAAAGGGCCTAGCCCAGATAATTTTATCCAGAGTACCCGATAGCCACCCTTCCCTCCGCTATATATCTCGGTCGGAGGGGAATTTGGGGTTTCATTCCCCAACCCCCTCCGTCGCGCCCCCCCGCATAACTCCAGCGAGAAATCCCACCACACCCGCATGTCGCACAACTTTGGCCGTTGGAATGGGGATTCCCTTCCTCTGAAATTTTTCTCTCCTGCAACAACTCCCACCGGTAAACCCCTTGGAAAGTTTGATGTCAACTTGATGCCAGAATAGGAGCAGAATGCGCTATAAAACCAATGGTCACACTCCTAGTGAGATTCAGGAGGCACAATAAACATGCGATAGCTGAATTTCATATGCTTTTTTAGTGTTACCGTGGACTGACCTCAACGAGGTAGAGCGCGCAGAAGCTGTAAGCTTGGACCGTGTGGACCACTGCACACTGAGTATTAGTGCTTCATGGCGACGCAGCTCAGCATCTGCAACATCTCAAGAGAAGCACACCGTCCCAACATCTGCAACATCTGCACTGCACTGAGGATTCATAGGTACAGACGCACGTGATAGTTTGCACTTTCTTACAAACACATTTAAATCACAAAGTTAACTTCTGAAGAGAAGAACTAAAGCACTGACGAATATTAAGAAGATTTGAGAAGTACCCTGCATGTTTAAGCACACTTCCAGACCAGTTTGCCACGGTGTAAACCGCAAGAAAGCACATCCCCTGCAGAGTCATCCACCGGAAGAACTTGTCTCCCAGAACAACAGCCACCTGCCCAAATACAGTATGCTACTCCCAAGGATTATTTAATAATATGGATAAGTAACAACAAACCGGTAAAAAACTTCCGCTTACTCAACTTTATGTTGAATATATATGACGATACACCACTAGAGCTAATACTCTGTCGCATAATCATAATGCATACATGAACAAAATATTACAACATCCGACGGAACCTCATTTTATGTTGTAGGAAGGTTAGTATCTAACACTTCCCCTAGAAGAATACGAAAGATAACTTAGCCATACACAGAGTCTATGTTACGTTTGATGTCATCGGCGATGTTCTTGGCATCCATGGCAATTCCAGCCAGTCCCATCCTCGCAAAACCAGCACAGTAGAGCATGTTTCCACCCTTCCAGTGATTAGGGTATTCCTTCTTCGGCAAGCCCTCGCTATCCAACATGTCCTCCCCACTCTACACTCATATATGTACTCATGTTAGAACATATAACAAGTGTCGCTTCTAGATAAATTATAGTTGCGGCAGATCAGATCTCAATTATGGTATTACCTTAAGCCACATATTTGTTGTGCTTTTGTATCCTGTTGCAAACACAATTGCATCGAAAGAGCCTTTGTTCCCGCCTTGAAACTCAATTATTTTGCCTTCAACCTTAGTAATGCCTCCATGAACCTACATCATATTCAAAAAATTAACTTGGCATATGGAATTATTTCTTTCATATTATCGACGTCATGACCGAGAATATGCTCACCTTAATGCTGCCTTTCTTGATTAAATCAATGGTTCCAACATCAATCACGACAGAACGGCCAGTTTCCGACTTGAGGGCAAATGGACCCTTTGTTGGTCTCGTGATTCCATGCCTAGATAGGTTCCCAAATTTAAAATTTGCCATCATTACAACGATACCATCTATCATCTTCACTGGAAGATGACGAGCTAGTGTCATCCCCAATCGAATTAATTCCTTTGTCATTACATGAATCTACAACCAAAACAATGGTCACACATCTTTAGCAACTTGCTAGATAAATGGGAAATTATTAAAAAATATAAGGAAATTCACATATAGTATACATACCGGACTTCGTATAACGATAGAAGTATTAGCACCATGAGACACAAGGTCGTATGCTATCTCCATCCCGGAGTTGCCAGATCCGACGACCAACACGTTCTTCCCAGAGTAGCTGATACCTGACTTATAACTTGACGAGTGTATGGCCACACCCGGAAAGTTTTCCAATCCAGGTAATATTGGAATATTTCCTGCACTATTCTCACCACTTGCCACAACAAGAAACTTAGCCATGTAATTGACTATTTTGCAGTTTGCCACGTCACGCGCCACAATGTGCCAACATTTTCCATCAATGTCATATATGGATGACTCAACGACAGTGAGATACCTTGGTTGAATACTGAAATACTCAATGTAGTCATCCAAGTACTTGATAAAAGTGGATTTCGGCATGTATGTTGGGGCATCTACCGAGTAAGACATGTGTGGCAACTTACAAAAATCCTTAGCAAGATGTAGTTTGAGACGATCATATGTGTGTTTGCGCCATAGCGGCGCGCTGCAATCCTCACGCTCGACGATGACATATGGAATGGAGAATTGGCTAAGGCATGCCGCTGTAGCAAGGCCTGCCGGCCCTGCACCAACAATCAAAACTACGACTTCCTCCATCGAGACAACAATAGAGTGTATGAATATGGGGGACTGTATGTTGGCAAGCTGGTTGTTGTACGATAACTGGAGATTTACTTTTCTCATCCGATGGAATGTTTGGATGAGCACTCGCACATGAGGCTTACATATACTTGTAATTCTCACATGTCAATTCTATCTTACCAACGTGTTTATATTCTGAATGTTAACTTTGGTCATCATTAATTAGTGCATATCTCTCCAAAAGTTGAAACTGCATAAATATCAAAATTATTGGGAAAGCTTATATGGATACGGAATTGGTAGATATACTTTATTGAATTTTCTAATTAATATGTGCTGATTAATGCAAACCTCGATAGGATAAGGACATAGAGCCAGGTATCTCAATATGCAATTAATGGTCGATCAATCTTGGTTGTGTACATGATCTATCCAACTACAACCAGCACAACGCGTAGCTAGTCAAGGAGTGACCATAGCAATTGGTTCATGTCCGTGAGGTATTTTTTTGTTCCTCTAGATTGCTCCTCTGATAAGAATATTATTGAGTCCCACCTAGTAAAATTGAAACATGGACATAACAAGCCACATACTAATTTTTTGACTTGGGGTCAGTGCAGACGACGGTAGTGCCTTTTTTTTGGGCAACCAACAGGAGCTCTGCCTTTTCATTAGAGAGATAGAGAAACGTCTTCGATATTACAACAAGCATGTTTTTAATTATGGTGTAAACATGCCGAAATCATCGCAATTTAACTACGCGGAACGGCCTAATCAGGTTTCGGTGGAATGGCAGGCTCGAAAGCATCAAAAGCATCCTCACGCTGCCGGATATCCTCCCTTGCGATGTCGATGACCTCCACGTAGGTTTAGCGCCGGCTAGTGAAGATCCGCCTATTTCGTTCTTTCCACGCGTTCCAAAATACATATAGCAGGTGCCCACTAACTTTTCTTTTCTCGCTCGTGGGCTAGCCCATGATCATGTTGTCCCACCATTCCGAGATGGAAGGGAAGCCGTGCCCGGAGTTTCCTCCCAAGGCAGTGTTGTCCTACTGTATCAAATTCCATATCACTGTTGTGTAGTGACAGTCTTTACAGAGGTGGGTCGCAGTCTCTGGGCCCCCGACATAAAACTCACATAGGGTCGTGGGTCCAATTCCTAATAGTAAGAATGTCGGCCGTGGGGAGCTTTCCATGCATCGCGAGTCAGGCGAAGAGTTTGCATTTCGGTCTGCGTTAGGAAGGTGTGAAGATTTGGTGGCAACCCCTAAATCCAAGGTTTTAGAAGGTTAGGAACTTCATCCTTTCATCTCTCATTGTTAGTTTAGATCAAGATTGTGAAGTAGAGATGGATTGCATGCTCTGGAAGTAGAGGGATTTTTAGATGTGTATTTTTAGGCAAACTTTGATTAGGCAAAAAGTTACTGAAAATTGAAATGTGTAATTTTAGAGTTTCAGAGCTCATAATGGAATGAGGCTTTCATTGCTAGAACAATAATTAAAAACTCCATATTTTTTATGTTAATTGTTTCCTCAAATTCAAAAATGGTGCATGTAAAATTTTCAAAATTCAAATTCAATGCTCTAGAAGGTCACATTATAACTTGTATTAAATTGGTCACCGGTCTCTATTCATGATGTTGTGTAATGGTATTTGATATACTTTTACAATAATGCAGATGGTTCAGGAATGGATGTACGGTACCGACCGACGCTCTGGCAAGTTCATTAATGGCGTGCATGAATTCATCCGTGTGGCTGATGCGAACAAGTGGAATGGTTTTGTATTCTGTCCATGTAGTGGATGTAGGAATCAGAAGGATTACTCTGACTCAAAAACCCTTCACATCCACCTATTAAAGTTTGATTTCATGCCCAGTTATAATTGTTGGACCAAGCACGGAGAGAGAGGGGTTATAATGGAATACAATTAAAAAGAAGAGGATGATGACAACTATCATGGGTTCCCTGAATACGGTGATACTTCCATGGGGGGATGCTGAAGGGGAGGCTGAAGAAGAGGCACATGATGAGCCCGATGATGATCTTGGTCGGACCATTGCTGATGCACGGAGATACTGCAAAAATAAAAAGGAGAGGGAGAAGTTCGATCACATGTTAGAGGATCACAAAAAGTTGTTGTATCCAAATTGCAAAAATGGTCTGAAAAAGCTAGGTAGCACACTGGAATTGTTGCAATGGAAGGCAGAGTGTGGTCTAGCTGACTCTGTATTTGAAAAGTTGCTGAAAATGATGAAGAATATGCTTCCAAAGGATAACGTATTGCCCATCAGTACGGACAAAGCAAAGAAGGTTGTCTGCCCTCTAGGTTTAGAGGTTCAGAAGATACATGCATGCCCTAATGACTGCATCCTCTACGCAGTGAGGAGTACGAGAATTTGGATGCATGCCCGGCATGCACTGCATTGCGATATAAGATCAGACGATATGATCCTGGTGATGTTGATTGCGAGCCCCCCGGAAGAGGGTTCCTGCCAAGGTGATGTGGTATGCTCCTATAATACCATGGTTGAAATGTTTGTTAAGAAACAAAGAGCACGGCAAGTTGTTGCAATGGCACAAAGAGGAACGTAAGTCAGACGGGATATTGAGACACCCCGCTGATAGGTCACAGTGGAGAAAAATCGATAGAAAGTACCCAGACTTTGCAGATGACGCGAGGAACTTAAGGTTTGGTATAAGTACAAATGACATGAATCCTTTTGGGGAGTAGAGCTCCAGTCATAACACATGGCCTGTGACTGTATCTATAACCTTCCTCCTATAGGGTTCATAGCATGGAAAACAAAAATTTCTATCGCAAGAACACACAAAATCAAGATCTAATCTATGGCAAAGCCAAGATCTAATCTACGAGATCGGTGCAATGAGATTGTAGAGAACTAACCCTCATAGATCCAAAGCGTTAACGAGATTAGATCTCGTGGTTGATGTAGTAGATCACTTGCCGATCTCAAGATCGCATAGACGATCCTTCCGGCGCCGCGCTTCCGCACTCGGTCACACTTACGAAGTTGATGAAGACCTTCCTCTCCCTATTCTAGCGGGCAACGGAGGTAGTAGATCTCCTCGGAATCCCAGTAGCACGACGGTATGGTTGTGGTGGAGGAGAGATTTTTAGAGGGCTTCGCCTAAGCCGGAGCAGGGTGGTGGAGGATAGATGGGTGGAGCATAGGGTTTGGGGCGCGCGGGACCAGGGGCCAAGAGGTGCGCCTCCACCCCTCCTTATATAGATGGGGGCGGCGGCCAAGGGCTTACCAGCCCTAGCCGAGTCCCCCCAACTTGGCTAGCAAGGGGAGAGGTGGGAACTTGCCCTTCAAGTTCTCCCTTTCCTTACCAAACTAGGATTTGACTTTTCAAACTAGGATTTGACTTTTTCAAATTAGGGTTTGACCCCAATTTCCTAGTGCTGGCCGGTTTGCCCATTAGGCTTGGTGCGGCTAGCCCCTAGGGCATGCCGCAGCCCAAGTGACCCCTCCCGGGGTGGTGGACCCACTGGTGGTCCCTCTAGAACATTCTAGAAGCTTCCGGTCAAAATGCTGAAAACATTTCCGAACCCCGGAAATTGACTTTCCTTATATGAATCTTATTCTTCGGACCATTCTGGATCTCCTCGTGATGTCCTGGATCCAATTCGAGACTCTGAACAACATTAGGTATCCAACTCACATTCCATATCTACTTAAACAAACATCGATTCCTTAAGTGTGTCACCCTACAGTTCGTGAACTATGTAGACATGATCGAGACACCTCTCCGATCAATAAACAATAGAGGGACCTAGAGATCCATAGTGTCTCGCACATATTCAATGATAACTTCATGATCGAATGAACCATTCACATACGATACTGATTCCCTTTGTCGCGCGATACTTTACTTTTCCGAGGTTTAATCGTCGCTATCTCTATACCTAGTTCAACCTCGTTACCGATAAATACTCATTACTCGTTCTATGATATGACATCACTTGTGACCTAGTCACATGCTTGCATGCCAATTTGATGACATTCCATAGAGAGGCCCCAGAGTATATCTATCCATCATATGGATGGACAAATCCGACTCTTGATCCTTGTGCTTCAACACATACTTTTAGAATACCCAATGCCACCTTTATAACCACCCAGTTACGGAAGTGGTGTTTGATGTCATCAAAGTACTCATGCGGTGACGGTGATTAACATTATCTAATGGTCGAAGGATTAGGTTACTATGTATTTGAAAGCTTGTAGCAAAACAAACTTAATGACTTGATCTTATGCTATGCTTACTATGGATGTGTGTCCATCACATCATTCTCCTAATGATATGATGTTGTTATTAACAACATCCAATGTCCATGATCAGGAAACCATGATCATCTACTAATCAACAAGCTAATTTAACAAGAGGCTTACTAGGGACTCTTTACTGTTTACAAAACACACAAGTATTATTGTTTCCAGTTAATACAATTATAACATGGGAAGTAAACATTTATCATAAACACAAAGATATAATAATAACCACTTTATTATTGCCTCGCACATATCTCCAACAGTCTCCCACTTGCACTAGAGTCAATATATAGATTACATTGTAATGTACCTAACACCCATGGCGTTCTAGTGTTGGTCATGTTTTGCTCTATGGAGAGGTTTAGTCAACAGATCTGCCATGTTCAGATCTGTGTGTATTTTGAAAATATTTATGTCAGCATCTTGGACATGCTCGCGAATAGCATTAAAACGTAGCTTGATATGCTTCAGATTCTTGTGTGACCTTGGCTCCAGTGCATTGGCTATGGCACCCATGTTGTCACAATAGATAGCCACCGGGTCCAATGCACTAGGAACCACACCAAGATCCGTAATGAACTCCTTCATCCATATCACTTCTTGTGAAGCCTTCAAAGCAGCTATGTATTCCGATTTAGTTGATGATCTCGCCACAACGCTTTTCTTAGCACTCCTCCAGCTCATTGATGCACTATTCAAAGTAAATACGTATCCAGACTGTGACTTAGAGTCATCCGGATCGGTATTCCAGCTCTTTGTCACCTCCATAAGAAAGAACCATATCCTTAGTCCTCTTTAGGTACTTTAGGATATTTTCAACCGCTATTCAATGTTCCACTCCTGGATCACTTTGATATCTACTGGTCAAACTAACAACATGTGCTATATCCGGTCTTGTACACAACATGGCATACATGATAGATCCTATGGCCGAGGCATAGGGGATCTTACTCATCCTCTCTCTATATTCTACCATTGCTAGAATTTGAGTCTTACTCAAGGTCTTACCTGGCAACATGGGAAAGAACCCTTTCTTGCTTTCTTCCATTCTAAACCTCTTTAGAACCTTGTCCAAGTATGTACTTTGTGAAAGCGCTATTAAGCGTCTTGATCTATCTCTATAAATCTTGATGCCTAAGATGTATGCTACTTCGCCAAGATCTTTCATTGAAAAACTATTATTCAAATATCCTTTGACACTTTCAAGAAGTTCTATATCATTCCCAATCAACAATATGTCATCCACATATAGTACCAGGAATGCTACAGAGCTCCCACTCACTTTCTTGTAAATACAAGATTCTCCATAAGTTTGTATAAATCCAAAGTTTTTGATCACCTTATCAAATTTGTATAAATCCAAAGTTTTTGATCACCTTATCAAAACGTTGATTCCAGCTCCGGGATGCTTGCTTTAGTCCATAAATGGACCACTGAAGTTTGCATACCTTGTTAGCATCTTTAGGGTCGACAAAACCTTTGGGTTGTACCATATTGTGGCATCCCGCAAAAAACCACTACTAGAAAATCGCGTTGTTTTTGTGCATTGCATCATCATGACCGCATGCTCATGTCATCATGCCACATTGCATTTGAGCATCGTCATCATCTTGCATTTGCTTGCATAAAACTATTTGCAGAAAAACCTATTTTGTGTTTTCTAAAACTCCCCGTCTTTGTTCAAACGCAAAACCCCGGGTCACCGGATTATTTTGTTTTGTTTGCTATCGGTTTGCAAAAGTCCGTTTGAAACAAATAAAATATTTAATTACTTTTGTGGGGGCAGTCGAACGGGCCGATTCGACCCGGACGACCACCCCCAGAATAAAACGGTCCGCCTAAATTCCTAATCCTACCCAGCCTAGTCTACCCACCCCTCCAGCCACCTCACCCCAGCCACTCGCGGCTCGCCACGTCACCCTGCCCCAACCCCCAGCCAACCAAGCTCTGCCACCTCAACACCCACCCCTCTCAGCAGCAGCCTCCCTCTCAGTCAAACCACGCGCCGCCACCCACCAGACACGACCCACCCGCGCCCGGCCCCACTCGCTCCCGGCCCCACCCATCTCTCCTCTCTCCACCCGCGCGCCCGACGCGTCTCTCTCGTCCTCCCCGCGTCCCCGCTCGCACCAACCTCCCCCACCGACGCCGCCCCGCCACCCTTCTCTTCCCCGGCGCCGACCTCGCCTCTCCCCTCCTCCTCTCTACCCCGCCTCTCCTCCTCCCTCTCGGCGCCGTTCTCCACCCCGCCGGCGCGGCCCCCTCTTCGCCCCTCTCCGGCCTCGGCCCCGGCCAGAGCGCCGCCACGCCCCTCTCCACCGGCCCGCGCCTCTCCTCCTCCCCGCCTCCCTCGCCGGAGCTCCTCCCCGCTCCACCGCCTCCGGCCGCGCCCTCGCCTTCCTCCCCGCGTGTCGCCCCGCCCCCTCCTCGGCTCGCTCCGGCCGCCCCACCTCCTTCTTCCCCGTCGCCGTCGACCTCCTCCCCGCCGCTCGCCAGCCCCGGTCCGACCCTGCCCGCTGCTGCCGCGTCCTCCGTCGCCGGCACGCTCCGGCCGCGACCGCGCCCCTCGCCTGGCCGCCCCCGTCGCCCCGTCGGCCTCCTCCCGAGCCGCCGCCGGCCTCGGCGCTCGCCGCCCCGAGCTCCGGCCGAGCACCGCCTCCTCCGCGCCCCTCCACCACGACGACGCCGACCCTAACCACCCGCCGCCTTGGCCGCTCCTCTCCGCGTCGCCGCGCCTCCCCGAGCGCAACCGCCCGTCCGGCCCCAAGCTCGCCGCCTGAGCCACCCCATCGCCGGCGCGCGGTACCTCGCCGTCCAGGAGCCCCACCTCGCCAGGCCGCCTCTCGCCTCCGACCCCGCGCCACCGACGCCCTGCAGCCCCTTCTCGCTGCGTGCAGCCCCATCAGCGACCCGAACCACTCGTGGAATCAAGCAGCTTCCGTGAGGGACCCCCTGTAGCGACGCCATCGAGTCCTGTCATGTGCAGCTGGAGACCAAGAACAAGGGGTATCGACAAGATCTCCATGTTAGCAAGGCCGGTTTGATGCCGATGGTCCTGAGGAACGCACATGGTGCCACTCAAGCCCTCCTTCATGGAGGCAGTGACAAGACTCGTTTCCCTCCGAACCCCAAGATCGTCAATCCGAGATAAGGGCCCGAAGATCAAGGCAAGACGACCGTCGGAACCGAACTCCGGGAACCCCGTCACGAAGCATCAAGTACTTCCACTCGGACGCCCCACGGACTCGGATAAACCCTCGGACGCCAAGACCGAACCCTGGAGTGTCAAGTTCTTCGACCCGACGGCCACCGATGCGACAAGTACTTCTTTCCGGACGCCAAGGTCGCCGATGCGATACGACAAGTACTTCATCCCGAACGCCATGACCGTCGACATGACCCGAAGACCACGGATGCGACGAGACCTGCCTCCGTTATCCGAGACCGAACCCGTCGAATCCTGAACCCTGAGACCAACCCCGAACCCCGGAACCCCACGTTCGTCGAGACCCCCTAATGTGTGAACCCCTTCCCGAAACCCTATTTTATAACATAATACAACTTGTGGCATATTAACTTGTCATACTCGCATGCATATTTGTGTGGTTTGGGGGCCTTATGCGGATTCACCTTATAAATAAATATGGGGCCCATATGCGGGCAAATCTAGTCTTATATTAGCCTCATTTAACTTTGTGTAGCGAACCGGTACTACCTTTTGCCATGTTAAAACAACATTTAAATTGCGGGGTAGCTAAACAACTTGAACCATATATTTAAATGTCGGGACCCCGGTTCCGCTTAATATGACCTAATTGCATTGCACCTTTGCGATGCCATGCATCATACATGCATCATGCCCGGTCTTTTGCCGTAATATTAAATATTGCATTCGGTGTTTTCTTCTAGTGTTTTGCTTCTTCGCCGATAAGGTCGTTGAGTGATGCGAGTGTCGACCCGATCTTCGGTTGAACCTTCGACAATGTTTTCAGGCGAGCACCTTCCCCTTTCTACCTATCTTACTTTTATAGTATTTATTCCCTCCTGTTGATCTATTGCTATCTGTGTTGCGATGCTCTAGTTTTTGGTACCCGTGATATCCCTTGCAGCCTTATATTGCCTTGGATACATCCTATTACCCGTTGTTTGGTAGATAGTTGGACTGGCGCGTCGTAGTCGCTTGCTCAAGTGATGTTGCGTGTCGTCAAGTACCATAGTTGTTGGAGTATTGCCGCATGTCTAATGTTGGAGATGATCATGGTTTTACTTATTGTTCACTTTAATTACTGTTTAACAACTAAAATTGAAGTAGGTAAGCAGAGGCACCGGTGGGTGATAGATAATACCTGGTTTCCGACCGCCCACTTGTGTCCTGTAGGACCCCGAGTTCTTGACACCTGTTCCGAGATCGAGCGCGCTAACCACATGTGGGGAGATATGGGCCCCCATCGATTTAGTACCTGATTTCAAAGTATTGTACCGGGGGCCACAAGTAGTTTGGGGCTTTATTTACTATCCTGTACCTATGCCATGCTTTACTGCTTTATTTACGATTGTGTGAGGAGCACGCTGTACTGTTTTGGAAGCGGAGTGTTTTCGCGGTATCGACAGTCCCAGTTTTGGGATTTGCTGTCGTTTACAGCCACTGTCGCAAACCCTGAGTCCGTCTCGAAGACCGGCCGACTTCGTTGCGGGTGTACTTAGTGGGGTGGCCCCCCGTGCTTGCTTTGGGTCTGGGAAACGTCATGACTGAGGCCCCGCCGACATACCGATGGGTGTATGTTAATTGATCTGGCAAAAAGGGTCGAAGTGCGTGTGGATACTTTGGTGCACCCCTGCAGGGTTAAATCTTTTCGAGAAGCCGTGTCCGCGGTTATGGACGACTTGGAGCACAGTGCTTGATCATAGACAACTATAACTAAAGTTTACTGTTATAAATTGACTTGTATTCGATATGACTAGTAATCAGCTTCACCACAACGGAATGGCTAAATAAAAGTACCAACAACTGCTGGGTTTTGGGATATCTCATGCTAATTGTATATGACTAGTAAGTGTCGCAACTACAACGTAATGACTAGCTAAAACTGCCCACTGCTTATTTTATCAGGATGATTATCTATACCTGACTAGTAATTGCCGCAACGATAACCGAATAAATAAAACTGCCAACTGTGTGAGTTCCTCGGTTGACTTCCTCGTTTGGTCTCGAGGGGAAACACCAGGATGGGTTTGTTTGGTGTTAGCTTCAGGTTGGATCCGGATAGGTCATTCTTATCCGTCTCTGATAACCGCCAGTCGTAACGAGTCTCTATAGGGTGTTCAGTGCATGCTGCCGCTGCCGCTTCAGTCCACCATACCTATGTAGGCGAGGACCGCCGAATTCTAGTCTCGCCGTGTACTGGCCTCAGTACTGACGCTCCTCTTTTTCCTTTGCCCTTTGCCGGCACCCCTTTTGTTTAAGCAGGTTTTGAGATCGACGCCGTTAGCAGGGTTACCCTTCCGGCTTGGCCTGGGCAGGGTTATGGACGCCATTGGTTATTCTTCAGGGCTCTTAGCCCCATTTGCATCTTGTCCGTAGTCGGACGCTCTATCATTTTCAAGGTGATTTGGATCTTTGTATATTATCTCTGTATTCTTGAATCATGGAGTCGTGTTGTATATATCTGTTCTGTGGGTCCCATCGAGGACTGTTGTGTAATGTTATTACTTCGTTTTCCACCCGCACGAAAGTGCCTGGTGGGCACCTTTGAATCGTTTCTATGCGGGTTTGGCGGGTTTCGCTAAAACTTGCATAGGGCCGATTCTGAGGGTGTTACACATATACAACTCTTCTTCAATGTCACCATTGAGGAATGCCGTTTTGACATCCATCTTCCATATCTCATAATCGTAATATGCAGCGATTGCTAACAAAATCCTCATAGACTTTAGCTTTGCTATCGGTGAGAAAGTCTCATCCCTTTTGTGACAAGTCGAGATTTATAGATGGTAACATTACAACCAACGTTTGTTTTCTTCTTGAAAATCCATTTGTTCTCGACAGCCTTGCGTCCATCTGGTAAAGTCCACCAAAGTCCACACTTGGTTTTTGTACATGGATCCAATCTTGGATTTGATGGCTTCTTTCCATTTGTTGGAATCTGGGATCATCATTGCTTCCTCATACGTCGCATGGTCATCGGTGTTGTCCACCAACATGACATTCATAACAGGATCATACCAAACAGGAGTGGTACGAACCCTCGTCGACCTGCGAGGTTCAGTAGCAACTTCGTTCGAAGTTTCATGATCATCATCATTAGCTTTCTCTCTTATTGGTGCAGGCGCCACAAGAACATCTTCCGGTGTTGTGCTACACTCAAATCCGAGAGAAGATTCAACAACCTCATTGAGTTCTACTTTCCTTCCAGTCATTTCTTTCGAGAGAAACTCCTTCTCAAGAAAGGATCCATTCTTGGCAACGAAAACTTTGCCTTCAGATCTATCATAGAAGGTATACCCAATTGTTTATTTAGGGTATCCTATGAAGACACATTTCTTGGCTTTGGGTTCAAGCTTATTGGGCTGTAACTTCTTTACATAAGCTTCACAACCCCAAACTTTAAGGAACGACAAATTAGGTTTCTTACCAAACCATAATGCATATGGTGTCGTTTCAACGGATTTAGATGATTCCCTATTTAAAGTGAATGCGGTTGTTTCTAATGCATAACCCCAAAACGATAACGGTAAATTTGTAAGAGACATCATAGACCGAACCATATCTAAGAGAGTTCGATTACGACATTCAGACACACCATTACGCTGTGGTGTTCCCGGCGGTGTCAATTGTGAAAGTATTCCGCATTTCTTCAAATGCATGCCAAACTCGTAACTTAGATACTCACCTCCACGATCAGATCACAGAAACTTAATCTTCTTTTTATGTTGATTTTCCACTTCACTTTGGAATTCCTTAAACTTCTCGAAAGTTTCAGACTAATGTTTCATAAAGTATATATACCCATATCTAGTAAAGTCATCCATGAAAGTACGGACATAATGATATCCACCGCGCGATGCTACACTCATTGGACTGTACACATCGGTATGTATTATTTCCAATAAGTTCGTAGCTCGCTCCATTATCCCAGAGAATGGTGTCTTAGCCATTTTACCATCAAACATGCTTCACATATTTCAAGTGATTCAAAATCAAGTGATTCAATAAGTCCATCGGAATGGAGTTTCTTCATGCGCTTCACTCCAATGTGACCAAGATGGCAGTGCCACATGTATGTGGAATTATCATTCAATTTCATTCGTTTAGCATCTATATTATGAACATGTGTATCACTACTATCGAGATTCAATAAGAATAGAACATCCGTATCAGGTGCATGGCCATAAAAGATATTACTCATATAAATCGAAAAACCATTATTCTCGGACTTAAACGATTAACCGTCTCTCAATAAACAAGATCCAGATATAATGTTCATGCTTAATGCAGGCACCAAATAACAATTATTTAGACTTAAAACTAATCCCGACGGTACATGAAGAGGGAACGTGCCGATGATGATCACATCAACCTTGGAGCCATTTCCAACGCGCATCGCCACCTCGTCTCTGCTAGTCTTCACTTATTCTGTAGCACCTGTTTCAAGTTACAAATATGAGCAGCCGAACCAGTATCAAATACCCAGGCACTACTACGATTACTAATAAGATACACATCAATAACATGTATATCAAATATACCTTTCTTCTTGATGTTGCGGTTCTTCAGATCTGCCAAGTAATTGGGGGAATTCCGCTTCCAGTGACCACACTCATTGCAACAAAAAAATTCTGCATCAGGGCTAGGGCCAGCTCGGGTATTCTTATCAAGTGTAGCAACATATTTGCCGCCCTTCTTGAAGTTACTTCATGTCTACTTCAGAAACCAACAAAGTGGCAGCAAGTTCATTGAGCGATCCAATCGCACCACTTATCTTGTAATTCAGCACAAACTTTTGTAACTGGGTGGGAGCGACTGCAGAACTCTATCCGTCACAAGATCAACTGGGATGACATATCCTAGTGTCTTGAGACGTTGAACATAGTGTATAATCATAATGATGTGATCATTCATAGAGTTGTATTCCTTCATCATAACACTAAATAACTCGCTAGAGATCATATATATCTTGGCACAGATTGGTCTCTCAAAGCGTTCTTGGAGTCTAGGATCCATTGACATTAAAAGGGCATGTATGCCCCCATGTGTGGTTTTGGTAATTAATGACAATATCTATGGACTAATGTGTAAATTGAGTTTCACTTGTAGGTTTGTCCATTGGCATCGCTTGGGCCATGTGTTGGTATCAAGGTTGAAAGTTTAAGAAATGTCCAAGGGCTTTGTGCCCATTGGAATCATGAAGAAAGAAGGAGCTTGAAGGTTGATCAAGAAAAGTGCAAAGAGTTGCATCAATATGGATCAAACTCAAGAAGGGATGAAGAAGGGCGAGCTCAAGATGCGCCATATCTAGAAGATCTCATGCTTGAAGCTTGCCATCCTCATGATCATGGAGTGATGAAGACAAGTTCAAATAAGAAGTTTCCCCATGGAGTATGGGGGAGCAATTTGCAAGTCCTCATCTTAATCAAGCAAGAGCAATCAAGAAAGGTGTTCCCACCTGAGAAGAACAAGATGGTCTACACCAAGTTCAAGTGTATTGCTCAAGGAAAAGGTATGATATTGATAGGGATTCTATTTTTCCAGTCTCGTGTTGTTGGGAGACCGGGTTTAGGATAAATAGCTGTACTATCAAGAGGGGCTCTCAAGCAGGTGTCTCGATCGCATCGTTCGGAGAGAGCTCAAACCTTTGCATTCATAGCATCATATTTCGTGGTTGTTATTTGGTTCTTCTCCATGAGAGGACCTAGAGATTGTGGTTATCATCATAACAATATCTAGTTCATCAAATAAGGTTTTTTCTTGCATATCTTATTGCATTCTTGATCATGCGGGTTTTTCCGGCTCCACACCTTAGGAGATATCTCACATATATATACTTGATATTTACTCCCTTGGTGGTATCCAATATTTAAAATTTTGTTGGGTTCTACTTGTTTTTATCTTCCCAACAAAATTGGTTTCATACCAATCGGAGTTTCCAAGCTCAACTTCTTGTGTTTTGGGTTTTGGAGGTTTTACCGGTTCATCGCTTCTAGAGAGGTCGTACCTTCTCAATTTGGTTTTATCCTTACAGTCTGGACTATGATGTTTCTTTGCATAATATTGTATAGCTTTTCGTTCTCTTCAAAATGAGCCCAATATCATAAAAAACGAAGTTCGGAATCAAAAGTTATTGAAGTTTTCGTGCAATGCTATCCTGCGTTTTTGCTTGAGAGGAAGTTCCGGCTCAAGTTCCGACCCAAGTTCCGGTCAGGTTCAATAACTTGTGTTTCTATTTGCCGGAAGTTCCGGTGGGGGGCCGGAAGTTCCGGTGGTGCGCGAATCTGGCCCAAACGGTCAGTTTTTCCTTGTCCTATTTAAGGGGGGCTTCTTCCCCAATGGTTCCTCATCTTTTGAGCTCATTTTTGCCCACCATTGTTGACCTATTTGAGCTTTATTACTCACTCTCCCTCCCATGATTCTTACGTCTTTTTGAGGGAAAAGTGAGAGGAGAGCTAGATCTACAACCCCCCCAAGTCAAATCCCTTCTTTGTGAAGGAATCATTGGGATCTAGATCTTGGAGAGTTTTGTGTTCTCCTCTTGTGTTCTTCCTCCCTTATTCCCCCAATAGCTTTTGTAGCTTTGTTGGAATTGGTAGAGAAAGACTTTCCCTTGCATTTGGTGCATAGGTTTGAGTTCTCCTTGGAGATTCGGTGAGTTCAAGCTTGTGGGCTTGTTTCTCTTGGGTTCTTGGAACCCTAGACGGTTGTGTGGTTGGGTTGTTGACCTTTTGTGGTCTTGTAGCCTTTTGTGGCTTTGTTGGCCTTTTGTGGAGTTGTATCCTTTTATGGCTTTGTTGTTGGGATCCTCCAATTGAGTTGTGGAGATAGCCCCAATCTTGTATGGGTTCGGTGACCGCCCTCAAGAGTCCCATAGTGGAGCGAGTGCCCGCCTTTTGTGGTGCGCACTCGAGAGAATAGGGTGAGTCTTTTGTGGCGTCGGTGAGTTGCGTGCTTCCGCATCCGGGGTGAGGACTTGTGTGGCGTTGGGTGAGAATCGAGCCACAACACCTTTAGGTGAGCCATTTTTGGCGTTCGGAGAGCATTGCACCATCGCACCTCTCCAACGAAGACGTACCTTTTTTGGAAGTGAACTTCGGGAAACAAATCTTCGTCTCCGCGTCCATCGGTTATCTCTCAACCGAGCTCTTTACTTGTGCACTTTACTTTTTGATAGCCATCGTGCTTGAAGTATTTATCTTGCTATCACCTTGTTGCTTGTATTGCTTAGCATAGGTTGTTGGTGCACTTAGGTCAACCTAGTAGTTAGGTTTTGTGCTCAATAAATTAAATGTTAGTTTTATTCCGCATTTATTTGATCCTAAACCGTAATATTTTTAAAAAGCCTATTCACCCCCCTCTAGGAGACGTCCTTTGCATTTTCAGACATAAGGATCACATATTTCACAAGATTGTACTCATCACGCTTTGTGTCATACACATTGCGTCATCCCAAGACGCGGTATTTGCAGGTGGGTTACCTAGTGGTGCATCCAACACATAGGTCTAATTTCCAGCATCGAGGACAATCCTCATGTTACAAAACCATTCTGTGAAGTTGCTTCCATTGTATTTCAACTTTTCTTTCTTTAGGAACGCATTAAAAATGATGGTAGGGGTCGCCATGATCTACAACATATTTGCAAAGAGTTTAGACTAAGTTTATGATAAATTCAGTTCAAATTTAATTCTTAAATTAACTAGGTGAACTTCCACTCAAAACAACATCCCTCAAATTGTTTTAGTCATCACACGGACCAAATCCACTACACCAAGTCCGATCTTCACGAGAGAAGATGTAGCTTCAAAGGCGAACAATCAACATGTTCATCATATCATTTATATGACTCATGCTTTACCTTTTGGTATTCCATGTTCCAAGACCATGTCTGTACATGCTAGGCTCGTCAATATTAACCTTAGTATCCGCATGTGCAAATCTGGCTTGCACCCATTATATGCACACGTAGAATCTATCACACCCGATTATCACAAGATGCTTTGAAACGACGAGTCTTAACAACGGTGCCTACTAAGACGAACACTTTATTACTTGATATTTAGTGAGAGGGATCATTTTATAATGCTACTGTCGTGATCTAAGAAATACAAGATGCATAAAAAGGATTAACATCACATGCAGTTCGTAATATGTGATATAATATGGCCTTTCTTCTTATGCCTTTGATCTCCATCTCCAAAGCACGAACATGATCTCCATAATCACCGGCATAGCGTCAAGGTCAATGGTGCCACTTCATGGTTATCCATCACCACCAACAACTATTACAACTCCTTGATGAATAGACTCACATAGTAATCTCAATATCCATCGGATCCCCACAAACACAACATGCATGATTACAAATAGACGAGATCTTGATCATGAACGGAGCTCACAATATCTAGAGATGAAAGCACAAAGGAGGAGATATAACCATCTAGATACTACATGGACCCGTAGTCCAAGGTGGAACTATTCATGCTGATAAGTCCAGAAGGGAACCGGAGGGGCCGGCCAGGGCAGCCAGACCCCCCCCAGGCGCGGCCAGGGGTAGGCCCGCGCCTGGCTAGGGTTTGCCCCCCCAGGTCGCCTCCTCGGCCTCCCCCTTCGCCTATAAGAATCCCCCGATGCAGAAACCCTAAGCACCCGATCAAATCTCCACGAAACTGTTTGTAGCCGCCGCCACCATCGTCCCTAGATCCGGGGGGATCTGAAGTTCTTACGGGCACCCCGCCGGAGGGGAGATCATCCCGGAGGCCTTCTCTCCGGTATGATGCGTGACTAGTTCCACCTTGGACTATGGGTCCATGTAGTAGCTAGATGGTTGTATCTCCTCCTTTGTGCTTTCATGTATAGATCTTGTGAGCTCCGTTCATGATCAAGATCTAATCTATTTGTAATCATGCATGTTGTGTTTGTAGGGATCCGATGGATATTGAGATTATTATGTTTGTTTGATTAATGGTTTTGTCTTTATGATTCTATCATGTCTGTGTTGTTTGTCATCTTGCATGCTCTCCGTTGTTAGTAGCTATCTTGGCCAAGTAGTTGCTAGTGACTCCAAGAGGGGGTATTTATGCTCGATCGTGGGTTCATGCCTCTAGTTTCCAAGGGAAGTGACAATAATCTCTTCGATTGTAGATGTGCTGTTGCTACTAGGGAGAAAACAACGGTCTCTTGTTCATGGAACATGTGGACTGTTTACCTTACACACTTTGCTTAAAGCAGTTGTCTGTTGCTTGCAACTTAATACTGGAGGGGGTTCGGATGATAACCTGAAGGTGGACTTCTAGTCATAGATGCAGTTGGATAGCGGTCTATGTATCTTGCTGTATTGCCCAAACGAATCTCATAGGATCTTTCTGACTGGTAATTGCATTGTTATGCCTTGCTTAGTTCCTGTCAATTGCCCTGCTGTAATTTGTTTACCCTTCATGCCATGTTGTTTATCTAAGGAGAGCACCTCTAGTGAACTATGGACCCCGGTCCAATCTTTACCATCGATACAACTTCCACTGTTACTTGTTTTACTTGCTGCAAACCATTACCTTCCACACGGTATGTTTAATCCTTTGTTACAGCAAACCGATGAGCTTGACAACCTCACTGATTCTTTGGGGCAAAGTCTTGAGTTTGTGTTGTGTAGGTCTCCGTGTTGCTTGCAACACCTGTGTGACGTTTCCTTCCTCCTTTTGGTTCGATAACCTCGGTCTCTACTGAGGGAAGACTTGTTGTTGTGCTCATCACACCTTTCTCTTGGGGTTTCCAACGAAGTGCTCCACGTCAGCACCATCATCCTCCATCTTGTCTTTTGGCTCCGTGTTCCCCACCGTAAAATATTGACTTTGGATTTTGTCCCGTCCAATTCCGAGAATATTGATTTTTTGCCTTTCTGGAACCAAAAATAGAAGAAAATAGGAAATTGGCACTGCGGCATCTTGTTAATAGGTTAGTACCAGAAAACACATAAAAACACCTCAAAGTGTAGACAAACCAAAGCAAAGTAGATACTAAACAAGCATGGAATATCAAAAATTATAGATACGTTTCCGACGTATCAAACAGCAGCAAGTTTCCCTTAAGTGGATCACCCAAGGTTTATCGAACTTAGGGAGTAAGTGGTCAAAGGTATCCCTCTCAAGCAACCCTGCAATCAAGATACAAGAAGTCTCTTGTGTCCCCAACACACCAAATACACTTGTCAGGTGTATAGGTGCACTAGTTCGGCGAAGAGATATTGAAATACAAGTAATATGGATGATTATAAGTGGTAATTGCAATCTGAAATAAAGATGGCAGCAAGCAAACATGTAACATGTCTAGTTTTAAACGGTGTTTCATGCTTAGAAACAAGGCCTAGGGATCGTACTTTCACTAGTGGACACTCTCATATAAATATCTTCTCCTTATTATGCTACTCTGAGCTACTCTCCGGTTGGACAACTCCAATCCATGGTAGGGCTACAAAAGCTCTCCTTAAAGTTTGCATTCCCCATCTAGGTAACCCCACACTGTCACCTTGTGCGCTAGATGGTTCCAACAAACACCATAATTTTATAGAGACATCCAACTCAAAATATAACTCGTGATAAGTATTTATGTAATCTTTAGCCTAAGTGCCACACGGTGGGTACATTGTCAACTTCACACACGTGGGGATAACCGGAGATTACAATTAAAGCACTTGAGTAGAAGAGTAGATCTACTTGAGTACAAAGCGCATGATCACAATAAGATCACACATAGAGATAGATAGATAGATAGAGAGAGAGAGATGAACACATAGCTACCGGTAGAGCCCTTAGCCTCGAGGGAGAACTACTCCCTCCTCATCATGGGAATCAGCAACAACAATGGAGATGGTGGTGGAGATCGACGGAGATGGATCCAAGGGCAATTCCTCATCCCGGCAAGGTGCCAGAACAGAGACTTCTGTCCCCCGAATCTCCTCTTCGGTGGCGGCGGCGCTGCGGAACTTTTTTATGGAGATCTGATCCATGTTGGGTTTACGTCTCGGGGAGACGTATATAGGTGAAAGGGCAAGGTCGGTGGAGCCTCGAGGGGCCCACACCATGGGCTGGCGCGACCTAGGGTGGGGCTACGCCACCCTATGGTGTGGCGGCCTCATGGCTCCCCTTCGTCTCTCCTTCGAGCTCCGTGTTGCGTCTGGAAAAATAGGAACTTTGGATTTTGTTTCGTCCAATTCCGAGAATATTTACTTACTAGATTTTCTAAAACCAAAAATAACAAAAAAACAGGCAACTGACATTACAACATCTTATCAATAGGTTAGTTCTGAAAAATGTATAAAAATACCTTAAAGTGTAGACAAAACATAAGAAAGTTGATACAAAACAATCATGGAGCATAAAGAAAATTATAGATACGTTTACGACGTATCAATGACGCCAAATCCCAGTCCTCCGGCATCTCCAAAAAGATGGCCATAGAGGCACTCCCTAATATGTGAAATTAGTTAGCTCCTAGGCGTATTGATATAGCTAGAGAAGTTATGAACTGCAAGATAGTGTGCGAGAGCAGGGACAACACTATGGCCAGCGTGGGGAGATACCATCGGAGCCCAGTCCACTGGCATCTCCAATAAGCTAGCCATAGATGCACTCCCTAATATGTGAAATTAGTTAGCTCCCTGGAAAAATAATAGAACAACATCTTCTAGTTCAGAAAAGTTGTAGAGAGACCAACACTAGTAGGAAACGATCTATTAGTCCCGGTTTCCTAATTGGGACTACGGAATCGGGACTAAAGGCCCCCCTTTAATCCCAGTCCAGCCACAAACCAGGACTAACACTCAAATCATTTATTAATATTAAAAAACCGGGACTACGAAATCGGGACTAAAGCCCCCCCCTTTAGTCATACTCATGTCTATACCTATAGTACAGAACATCAGAGTTGTCTTCGTCTTCGTCATCGTCATCGTTGCTAGGCGCACGCGACTGGATCCTCAGACCAGCCATAGCATATTCCGGGGACACCTGCCACTCTAGCCTCGAATTCACGACGCGTGGGGGAGGGGGCTCTCGGATGACGATGATGCTACGCCTGCGGCCTTCACCACCACCACCCTTCTTATTGCTCTATGGCAGGTGCGGGCACCACAAGCGAGGATGATCTCCCTAAGTGATGTAGCGCATCACACTGAAGATAGTCCGGTTTGTAGGGGTTCGTAGCATGGAAAACAAAAATTTTCTACCGCATACAAACAAACAAGCCAAGATCTATCTACTAGATTGTAGCAGCGAGTCGATGGAATAACTCACCCTCGAAGATTCCAAAGTGTTTAACGAGAGCGGATTCTCGTGGGTGATGTAGTCGTACTCTTCCGATCTCAAGATCGTGTAGACGATCCTTCCGGCGCTGCGTTTCGGCAGCTCTTCCGCAGTCGGTCACACGTTCGGTACTCGACGAAGACCTTCTTCTCCCTTGTTCCAGCAGGCAGCGGAGGTTGTAGCACTCTCCTCGCGATTCCGGCAGCACAACGGCGTGGTACCGGAAGTAGAGGGGAGATCTCGCAGGGCTTCGCCTTAAGCCGGAGCGAGTATGGTGGACTATGAGAGAGAGCCTCGGCGATCTAGGGTTTAGACGCACCAAGGAGGAGCAAGGCCAGCGGCTAGGGTTTGCCTAGGCGGCGGCGGATTGCCCTAGGCGGCGGCAGGAGGTGGCAGCGCCGGCGGCTAGGATTAGGGTTTGCGGGGCGTGGTGTTGTGTGCTTGGAGGGGCAGCCCTGCCCCTCCTTATATAGGTGGAGGGGGCGCGCCAAGGGGAGGGGAGTCCCTCCCCAACTCGGTCTCCAAGTGGGCCGGCGGTGGAGGGAGGGAACTCCTCCCCAAGTAGGTTTCCTACTCTCCCTCCACCTCACAAAATAGCCGTTTGACTTTTCAAATTGCCGTTTGACTTTTCAAACTAGGATTTGATTAAACCCTTTATTTTGTTCAGCGATGACACCTAGTACATGATGCAATCATTCCAACTTGTTATGACACATTCATGTACCCTTCCCCTCCGGAGTGCCGGACATTCCGGAACCTTCTAGAACATTCCCGATGAAAACACCGGAACCATTCTCGAACCCCGAAACAGGACTTTCCTTATATGAATCTTATTCTCCGAATCATTCCGGATCTCCTCGTGATATACCGGATCCCATCCGAGACTCCAAACAACATTCGGTCTCTTACTCATCATTCCATAACTACTCAAACAACGTCGAATCCTTAAGTGTGTCTCCCTACGGTTCGTGAATTATGCGGACATGATCGAGACACTTCTCCGAACAATAACCAATAGAGGAATCTGGAAATTCATATGGCTCCCACATATTTCTACGATTACTTTGCGATCGAATGAACCACTTACATACGATACCAATTTCCCTTTGTCTCACGATAGTTTACTTATCCGAGGTTATGATCGTCGGTATCTCTGCATACCTAGTTCAACCTCGTTACTGATAAGTACTCTTTTCTCGTTCCCGTGAAATGTGATCCCTTGTGAGCCAGTCACATGCTTGCAAGCTAATTGGATGACATTCCACCGAGAGGGCCCAGAGTATATCTATCCGTCATATGGATGGACAAATCCCACTCTTGATCCATGTGTCTCAACCAATACTTTCCGAACACTCAATGCCACCTTTATAGCCACCCAGTTACGGTGTGGTGTTTGATGTCATCAAAGCATCCTTCCGGTGAAGGTGATATGCATGATCTCATGGTCGAAGGAATTAGGTTACTATGTATTAGAAAGCATATAGCAATTGAACTATTAAAATGACTTGATCTTTATGCTACGCTTATCTATAGGAGTATGTCCACCATATCATTCTCCTAACGATATGATCTTGTTGTTAATAACATCTCAATGTTCATGATAGGGAAACCACAATTATTTATTAACCAACAAGCTAGTATTTATAAAGAGGCTTTACTAGGGACTCTATTTTAGTTTACAAATCACACAAGTATTAATGTTTCCTTGTTAATACTATTATAGCATGAATGTAAACATTTATCATAAACACACAGATATAATAATAACTATATTTATTATTGCCTCTAGGGCATATCTCCAACACGGTTCGCCCACCACAGGCGACAACCGGCTTCATTGTGGTTCATCGGGGGAGGTCCGTCACGCTCGTACCTGGCAAGCTCCCTTTACCACCGGTTACCGAAGAAGGCATTCTATGTGTCGTAGTTATCGGGATCCCAATGGGGATCCATCCACTGCTCCACCATGAGCTCAAGGTAGAAGTGGTTCATGATGGCTGCTTGGCGTGCGGAACCTTAAGGCACATGAGGGATATGAACCCCTACAATGCTTAATATACAGTTAGTGGGCCGGTAGCCCGGCGGGCATGGGTAGCTAGAAGCGCACATCGCCTTGGTCTCCTCGAGGGTTAGAATTGCCCAGTATGTGGTGTCCATTGTTGTGAGAGGGTAAGGTTTGGATGTGTGTGGATGGCCATGGCAGCCATCCTAGATATAGAGGTAAAGGGCAGGAAAACATGGCGAGAAGCAGAGAGAAATGGCGGGAAAGCATGGAGTGTGGCTTGACGGCTCTGAGAATGGCGAGAAATATCTTTAGTCCCGGTTATTGCCTCCAACCGGGACCAAAGGCCCCCGAAAAATTTATTCAAATATAAAATATGGATACATGATGCAAAGAAATGTATGGATGATATATTCAAATTCCTTACATTTTTTGATAATAATAGACATGTTATTTGTATTATTTGGATTTATATAATAGGAGCTACTAATTTCCAAAGTTCTCTAATTGATTCGAGTTATAAAAACTAAAAAATAAGTAAATTACAAAAAACTCTCTATTTTAGAAAACATAAAATATTTTTGGATTATTTATTCAAATTCAAACACTTTTCATGTTGAAAGTTTTGTCAAATTCAAAAATATGAAAAAATAGTGAATGCATTTTGATTTGAAAATGGCACAACTGATACATGATGCAAACCGTTGTATGTATGATATATTCAGATTCCTTATATTTTTCTGATAATAATAGACATGTTATTTGTATTATTTGGATTTATATAATACGAGCTATGAATTTCCAAAGTCTTCTAATTGATTTGAGTTATATAAACTAAAAAATAAGTAAATTACAAAAAAACCTCTATTTTAGAAAACAAAAAATATTTTTGGATTAGTTATTCAAATTCAAACACTTTTCATGTTGAAAGTTTTGTCAGATTCAAAAATATGAAAAAATAGTGAATGCATTTTGATTTGAAAATGGCATAATGTGGCATCCCGCAAAACCACTACTAGAAAATCGCGTTGTTTTTGTGCATTGCATCGTCGTCATCATGCATTGTTTGTCTGAAACTATTTCGAAACGTCTAGTTTTGTTTTCTAAATAGCCCCTGTCTTATTTCAAATTAAAACTTTGGTCTGTTCAGATCTTTTATTTGTCTAAAACTATTTACAAAATTTATTTAAAGAAAACCCTAGTCTAAAATTTCTAGTCCTAAATTTACCCAATCCTAGTCTACCCACCAACCCCAGCTCGCCACCTCACCGTCCCCTCCACCTCACCCTCAGCCCAGCCACCTCACCAATCCACAGCCCACCTACACCCCTCTTTCTCTCTCACCTAGCCCCCACCTACCCCCTCTCCCTTCCAACCTGGTCCCACCGCACCTGGACCCACTCCCCACTTCCCCAAACCGACCAGGCCCACCTGGGCGCGTCCCCACCTCCCTACCCACTCTCCCTCTCTCCTCCTGGCCCCACCCCGGCCCCACCACCTGCCCTGTCCCCGCACGCGTCCCACCCCCACCTGGAACCTCCCCCGCTTGGCCCCTTCCTCCCTCCTCTCGCTCCTACCCCGAGCGCCTCCCCTCTCGCCTCCGGCAGCCGCCCCCCGCCCCAGGCACGCCCCCCCAACCACTTGCCAGCCCTGACTCTCTCTCCCCGCTCGCCTTCCTCCCCCCCTGGGCGCCCGCATCCCCGCCGTCCAAGCGCCGTCGCCCTCCCTCTGCTTCCCTCCTCCCGCCGCTCGGGCTCGCCCCGCCGCCCAGCTCGCTGGCTCCCCCGTCCTCCCCGAGCCCCTGACGACCTCCGGCCGCCCTGCGACCTGCTCCTCCGCGCCCTCTTCCCCGTCCCACGTCGGCCCCGGCCCCGGCCCCTCCCGCGTCGGCCCGGGTCTGCACCGCCTAGCTCCGGCGCCGCCTTGGACCCCGGCCACCGCTCGCCCTCGGCCTCCCGAGCGCCACCGCCTGCAATCTCCCTATCGGCGGCGCCGCGTGAGCGCCCCTCCACAGCCTCCCCTGCTCCCTCACGGATGTCCTTCTCCTGGCCATGCGTGTGTACAGTGAAACGCCGTGTTGTTCCTGCTTCTAGCCTGGTTCACCAGGACCTCACGTTAGTGGACCCGTTCGCTGCCATGTTGGAAGTGTGGAGTTGTTCTGATACCGACGAGAAGACGTGATGTGGTGTGGTACCGCAACAATGATGGCCAAGTACACAACCAGTTGGACAATGACCACCGCCAAGATCTTCTATCTCGAGCTGTCGACAAGATCTCCATTCGCCATATGATAGAAGCCACCAGAGTTGCCAAGTTCTACCCCGACAAGTTGCATAAGACCCCTAAACCCGAAGGACGGTCTTCGTCATGGGCCCGGCGAGTTCTCCTTCACGGACCCGAGGATCCGAAGGCCTCCTTCCCGGATCCGAAGACCGAACCCCGAGGACCGGACGCCAAGGTCGCTTACACGGAACGCCAAGTTCGCCACCTTGAACGCCATGACCGTCTACACGGACCCGAAGACCACGGATGCGACAAGATCGACACTGACCAGGGCGAGGCCGATGCGCCCCGACGCCAACCAAGTCCTTCTTCCCGGACGCGACAAGACCTACTCCGTTGTCCGAGAATGATCTGCCGAGACCGATCCCGTCGAACCCTGAACCCTGAGACCGAACCCCGAACCCCGGAACCAAGATCTGCCGAACCCTAATGTGTGACCCTGACCCGAGCCCCTATTTTATAAATGCCATCTATATAAATTGTTGCATATTAAATTGTCATTCTCGCATGCATATTTGTGGGTGTTTGGGGGCCTTATGCCGATTCACCATATAATTAAATATGGGGCCATATGCGGGCAAATCTAGTCGTATATTGGTCCCATTTAAGTTTGTGTAGCGAACCGATACTATGTTTTGCCATGTTAATACAACATTTAAATGCGGGGTATCTAAACAACATGAACCACCTAATTAATTGTCGGAACCCCGGTTCCGTTTAACATTGCCTATTGCATCACATATTTACCATGCCATGCATTATACATGCATCATGCCCGATCTTTTGCCGTAGTATTAAATAGTGCATCCGGTGTTTATTCTAGTGTTTTGCTTCTTCGCGGATAAGGCCGTTGAGTTGATGCGAGTGTCGACCCGATCTACGGTTGAACCCTCGACAATGTTTTCAGGCGAGCATCTTCCCCTTTCTACCTATCTTACTTTTATAGTATTTATTCCCTCCTGTTGATCTATTGCTATCTGTGTTGCGTTGCTCTATCTTTCGTACCCGTGATATCCCTTGCAGCCTTATATTGCCTTGGACACCTCCTATTACCGTTGTTTGGTAGATAGTTGGACCTGCGCGTCGTAGTCGCTTGCTCAAGTGCTGTTGCGTGTCGTCAAGTACCACAGTTGTTGGAGCATTGCCGCCTGTTCAATGTTGGAGATGATCCTGGCTTTAATTATCGTTCACTTTAATTACTGTTTAACAACTAAAATTGAAGTAGGTGAGCAGCGGCACAGGTGGGCAATAGATGTTATTTGGTTGTTAACCGTCCACTTGTGTCCCGTAGGACCCCGAGTACTTGATACCTGTTCCTTGAATATTCGCGCTATCCACATACGGGGGAATAATGGGACCCCCCCTGAGCCAGAGCTTGATTCATTCTTATTTCTTGGGGCCACAAACTAGTTTGAGGTTTTATTTACTATCCTGTACTTATGCCATGCTTCACTGCTTATTTACGATTGTGCGAGGAGCACCTGTACTGTTTAGGTAAGCGGAGTGTTTTCGCGGTATCGACAAGCCCAGTTTTGGGTTCCCAGTCGTTTACAGCCATTGACGCAAACCTTGAGTCCGTCTCAGAGTCAGCTAGCTTCGTTGCGGGTGTACTCCAAGGGGCGGCCCCCTGAAATTTTTCTGAATCATGTGATTGCTTTGTCGTGAAAGCCTCGTTGGGTTTTGATTTGGTTTTTCCGAGGTTGATCGAGTGTGTGTTGCTATTTGTGCACCCCTGCAGGGTAAAACTTTCTGAAAGCCGTGTCCGCGGTTATGGACGACTTGGAGCACAGTATCTCGATCATAGACAACTATAACTAAAGTAGTGCTATAAATTTGACTTTATAATGACTAGTAATCAGCTTCACTATAATGGAATGGCTAAATAAAACTGCCAACAATTGCTTGTTTGGGTTGTCGCTTGCGACCATTGTACCTGACTAGTAAGTATTGCAACTATAACGGAATGGCTAAATAAAAGTACCAACAACTGCTGGGTTTGGGTTTTTCTCATGCTATTTGTATCTGACTAGTAAGTGTTGCAACTACAACGGAATGGTTAACTAAAAGTGCCCACTGCTTATTTTATCAGGATGACTATCTATACTTGACTAGTAATTGCTGCAACGATAACTGAATAAATAAAACTGCCAACTGTGTGAGTCCTCGGTGGACTTCCTCGATTGGTCTCGAGGGGGAAATACCAGGATGGGATTGTTTGGTGTAAGATTCAGGTTGGATCCGGATAGGTCTTTCTTATCCCTCTCTGAAAGCCGACAGTTATATCGAGTCTCTATAGGGTGTTTAGTGCATGCTGCCGCTGCCGCTTCAGTCCACCATACCTGTGTAGGCGAGGACCGCCGAATTCTAGCCTCGCCGTGTACTGGCCTCAGTACTGACGCTCCTCTTTTTCCTTTGCCCTTTGTCGGCACCCCTTTTGTTTAAGCAGGTTTGAGGTCGACGTCGTTAGCAGGGTTACCCTTCCGGCTTGGCCTGGGCAGGGTTATGGACGCCATTGGTTATTCTTCAGGGCTCTTATCCCCATTTGCATCTTGTCCGTAGTCGGACGCTCTCTCATTTTCAAGGTGATTTGGATCTTTGTATATTATATCTGTATTCTTGACTCTTTGAGTCGCTGTTGTATATATATCTGTTCTGTGGGTCCCATCGAGGACTGTTGTGTAATGTTATTACTTCGTTTTCCACCCGCACGAAAGTGCCTGGTGGGCACCTTTGAATCGTTTCTATGCGGGTTTGGCGGGTTTCGCTAAAACTTGCATAGGGCCGATTCTGAGGGTGTTACAGAGTGGTATCAGAGCTCAGCAGTTGCGATACCCCACAAGTCCAGCCTGTAGAATAACCTAGCTAACGGCCGAAGTAGAGTGTCAAAACTATTTTTGCAGAATCGGTTGGATAGTTCTGATTAGGTCTGATTTTACTCCTTACCCCTCTGCTGCTCTCCTCTCACCTCTGCGTGTTTTGAATCCGCTCTCTTCTCTCTCTTCGAGTCCAGGATTTCTCGTGGTTGGGTTCCGTCGTACCTTCAGGGTTTCGCTTCCCCTTTGGTAACGGTGTTGCTACATCTGGTCTTCATGCTATCCGAGGAATCCTTCGTCTGGTGAACTTCTCTTTGTTCCTTCTCATGCCTTCCGGTGTTTTCCGACGCGACTACATCATCTATGCCAGATTCGATGCAGAGTCTGCATCACTCCTTTGTTTCCAAACCTCGTTTGTCAAGATCTTCA
The DNA here is from genome assembly GCA_916181665.1 of Avena sativa. NCBI lineage: Eukaryota > Viridiplantae > Streptophyta > Magnoliopsida > Poales > Poaceae > Avena > Avena sativa. The sequence continues at coordinate 308,668,897 of OV702284.1, read as the reverse complement.
GTCTGAATTCTGAGAGTTGGTTGCACAATTTCCTATTCATGTGCAGAGTAATGCTTTGGGTGCGCGATGGACTGATCACCATCCGACTACTCTTACCATTCGCCCTTGCACATTGAATGGTGAATCATTGCAGTTGTACTCCGTCCGCGGAAGTTAGAGGTGGCTTTATTTGTCGATACCTCTACCTTCGACCTTTTGTTTCCGGAGTGTTTCCCTCGACGGTCACGGACAACGACCTCTTGTTAGTGGTGTCGCGAGGATCTACACGAAGCGAGAAGACGCAGATCGCCGACCTTCTTTCCGGTACCATGAGGCGGATCTCGAGGGCGAGATCCATTGTTAGTGGTGTCGAATTGTGGCATCCCGCAAAACCACTACTAGAAAATCGCGTTGTTTTTGTGCATTGCATCGTCATCATCATGCATTGTTTGTCTGAAACTATTTCGAAACGCCTAGTTTTGTTTTCTAAATAGCCCCCGTCTTATTTCAAATTAAAACTTTGGTCTGTTCAGATCTTTTATTTGTCTAAAACTATTTACAAAATTTATTTAAAGAAAACCCTAGTATAAAATTTCTAGTCCTAAATTTACCCAATCCTAGTCTACCCACCAACCCCAGCTCGCCACCTCACTGTCCCCTCCACCTCACCCTCAGCCCAGCCACCTCACCAATCCACAGCCCACCTACACCCCTCTTTCTCTCTCACCTAGCCCCCACCTACCCCCTCTCCCTTCCAACCTGGTCCCACTCCCCACTTCCCCAAACCGACCAGGCCCACCTGGGCGTGTCCCCACCTCCCTACCCACTCTCCCTCTCTCCTCCTGGCCCTACCCCGGCCCTACCACCTGCCCTGTCCCCGCACGCGTCCCACCCCCCCACCTGGAACCTCCCCCGCTTGGCCCCTTCCTCCCTCCTCTCGCTCCCACCCCGAGCGCCTCCCCTCTCGCCTCCGGCAGCCGCCGCCCGCCCCAGGCACGCCCCCCCAACCACTCGCCAGCCCCGACTCTCTCTCCCAGCTCGCCTTCCTCCCCCCCTGGGCGCCCGCATCCCCGCCGTCCAAGCGCCGTCGCCCTCCCTCTGCTTCCCTCCTCCCGCCGCTCGGGCTCGCCCCGCCGGTCGTCGCCAGGACCCTACCGCCGCCCAGCTCGCTGGCTCCCCCGTCCACCCCGAGCCCCTGAAGACCTCTGGCCGCCCTGCGACCTGCTCCTCCGCGCCCTCTTCCCCGTCCCGCGTCGGCCCCGGCCCCTCCCGCGTCGGCCCGGGTCTGCACCACCTAGCTCCGGCGCCGCCTTGGACCCCGGCCACCGCTCGCCCTCGGCCTCCCGAGCGCCACCGCCTGCAATCTCCCTATCGGCGACGCCGCGTGAGCGCCCCTCCACAGCCTCCCCTGCTCCCTCACGGATGTCCTTCTCCTGGCCATGCGTGTGTACAGTGAAACGCCGTGTTGTTCCTGCTTCTAGCCTGGTTCACCAGGACCTCACGTTAGTGGACCCGTTCGCTGCCATGTTGGAAGTGTGGAGTTGTTCTGATACCGACGAGAAGACGTGATGTGGTGTGGTACCGCAACAATGATGGCCAAGTACACAACCAGTTGGACAATGACCACCGCCAAGATCTTCTATCTCGAGCTGTCGACAAGATCTCCATTCGCCATATGATAGAAGCCACCAGAGTTGCCAAGTTCTACCCCGACAAGTTGCATAAGACCCCTAAACCCGAAGGACGGTCTTCGTCATGGGCCCGGCGAGTTCTCCTTCACGGACCCGAGGATCCGAAGGCCTCCTTCCCGGATCCAAAGACCGAACCCCGAGAACCGGACGCCAAGGTCGCTTACACGGAACGCCAAGTTCGCCACCTTGAACGCCATGACCGTCTACACGGACCCGAAGACCACGGATGCGACAAGATCGACACTGACCAGGGCGAGGCCGATGCGCCCTGACGCCAACCAAGTCCTTCTTCCCGGACGCGACAAGACCTACTCCGTTGTCCGAGAATGATCTGCCGAGACCGATCCCGTCGAACCCTGAACCCTGAGACCGAACCCCGAACCCCGGAACCAAGATCTGCCGAACCCTAATGTGTGACCCTGACCCGAGCCCCTATTTTATAAATGCCATCTATATAACTTGTTGCATATTAAATTGTCATTCTCGCATGCATATTTGTGGGTGTTTGGGGACCTTATGCCGATTCACCATATAATTAAATATGGGGCCCATATGCGGGCAAATCTAGTCGTATATTGGTCCCATTTAAGTTTGTGTAGCGAACCGATACTATGTTTTGCCATGTTAATACAACATTTAAATGCGGGGTATCTAAACAACATGAACCACCTAATTAATTATCGGAACCCCGGTTCCGTTTAACATTGCCTATTGCATCACATATTTACCATGCCATGCATTATACATGCATCATGCCCGATCTTTTGCCGTAGTATTAAATAGTGCATCCGGTGTTTATTCTAGTGTTTTGCTTCTTCGCGGATAAGGCCGTTGAGTTGATGCGAGTGTCGACCCGATCTACGGTTGAACCCTCGACAATGTTTTCAGGCGAGCATCTTCCCCTTTCTACCTATCTTACTTTTATAGTATTTATTCCCTCCTGTTGATCTATTGCTATCTGTGTTGCGTTGCTCTAGCTTTCGTACCCGTGATATCCCTTGCAGCCTTATATTGCCTTGGACACCTCCTATTACCGTTGTTTGGTAGATAGTTGGACCTGCGCGTCGTAGTCGCTTGCTCAAGTGTTGTTGCGTGTCGTCAAGTACCACAGTTGTTGGAGTATTGCCGCCTGTTCAATGTTGGAGATGATCCTGGCTTTAATTATCGTTCACTTTAATTACTGTTTAACAACTAAAATTGAAGTAGGTGAGCAGCGGCACAGGTGGGCAATAGATGTTATTTGGTTGTTAACCGTCCACTTGTGTCCCGTAGGACCCCGAGTACTTGATACATGTTCCTTGAATATTCGCGCTATCCACATACGGGGGAATTATGGGACCCCCCTGAGCCAGAGCTTGATTCATTCTTATTTCTTGGGGCCACAAACTAGTTTGAGGTTTTATTTACTATCATGTACTTATGCCATGCTTCACTGCTTATTTACGATTGTGCGAGGAGCACCTGTACTGTTTAGGTAAGCGGAGTGTTTTCGCGGTATCGACAAGCCCAGTTTTGGGTTCCCAGTCGTTTACAGCCATTGACGCAAACCTTGAGTCCGTCTCGGAGTCAGCTAGCTTCGTTGCGGGTGTACTCCAAGGGGTGGCCCCCTGAAATTTTTCTGAATCCTGTGATTGCTTTGTCGTGAAAGCCTCGTTGGGTTTTGATTTGGTTTTTCTGAGGTTGATCGAATGTGTGTTTCTATTTGTGCACCCCTGCAGGGTAAAACTTTCTGAAAGCCGTGTCCGCGGTTATGGACGACTTGGAGCACAGTATCTCGATCATAGACAACTATAACTAAAGTAGTGCTATAAATTTGACTTTATAATGACTAGTAATCAGCTTCACTATAATGGAATGGCTAAATAAAACTACCAACAATTGCTTGTTTGGGTTGTCGCTTGCGACCATTGTACCTGACTAGTAAGTATTGCAACTATAACGGAATGGCTAAATAAAAGTACCAACAACTGCTGGGTTTGGGTTTTTCTCATGCTATTTGTATCTGACTAGTAAGTGTTGCAACTACAACGGAATGGTTAACTAAAAGTGCCCACTGCTTATTTTATCAGGATGACTATCTATACTTGACTAGTAATTGCTGCAACGATACCTGAATAAATAAAACTGCCAACTGTGTGAGTCCTCGGTGGACTTCCTCGATTGGTCTCGAGGGGGAAATACCAGGATGGGATTGTTTGGTGTAAGATTCAGGTTGGATCCGGATAGGTCTTTCTTATCCCTCTCTGAAAGCCGACAGTTATATCGAGTCTCTATAGGGTGTTTAGTGCATGCTGCCGCTGTCGCTTCAGTCCACCATACCTGTGTAGGCGAGGACCGCCGAATTCTAGCCTCGCCGTGTACTGGCCTCAGTACTGACGCTCCTCTTTTTCCGTTGCCCTTTATCGGCACCCCTTTTGTTTAAGCAGGTTTGAGGTCGACGTCGTTAGCAGGGTTACCCTTCCGGATTGGCCTGGGCAGGGTTATGGACGCCATTGGTTATTCTTCAGGGCTCTTAGCCCCATTTGCATCTTGTCCGTAGTCGGACGCTCTATCATTTTCAAGGTGATTTGGATCTTTGTATATTATATATGTATTCTTGACTCTTTGAGTCGCTGTTGTATATATATCTGTTCTGTGGGTCCCATCGAGGACTGTTGTGTAATGTTATTACTTCGTTTTCCACCCGCACGAAAGTGCCTGGTGGGCACCTTTGAATCGTTTTTATGCGGGTTTGGCGGGTTTCGCTAAAACTTGCATAGGGCCGATTCTGAGGGTGTTACACATAACTAATACATGATGCAAACAGTTGTATGGATGATATATTCAGATTTCTTATATTTTTTTGATAATAATAAACATGTTATTTATATTATTTGGATTTATATAATACGAGCTATGAATTTCCAAAATTTTCTAATTGATTTGAGTTATATAAACTAAAAAATAAGTAAATTACAAAAAACCCTCTATTTTAAAAAATAGAAAATAGGAAATATTTTTGGATTAGTTATTCAAATTCAAACACTTTTCACTTGAAAGTTTTGTCAAATTCAAAAATATGAAAAAATAGTGAATTATTTGGTTTGAAAATGGCACAATTGATACATGATGCAAACAGATGTATGGATGATATATTCAGATTCCTTACATTATTCTGATAATGATAGACATGTTATTTGTATTATTTGTATTTATATAATAGGAGCTATGAATTTGCAAAGTTTTCTACTTGATTTGAGTTATATAAACTAAAAAATAAGTGAATTACAAAAAGCCCTCTATTTTAGAAAACAGAAACAATTTTTGGATTAGTTATTCAAATTCAAACACTTTTCATGTTGAAAGTTTTGTCAAATTCAAAAATATGAAAAAAATAGTGAATGCATTTTGTTTTGAAAATAGCACAATTGATACATGATGCAAACAGATGTATGGATGATATATTCAGATTCCTTATATTTTTTCTGATAATAATAGACATATTTTTTATATTATTTGGATTTATACAATAGGATATATGAATTTCCAAAGTTTTCTAATTGATTTGATCTATAAAAAACTAAAAAATAAGAAAATTTACAAAAAAAACTCTAGTCTCAGAAAATTTACAAAAAAAACACTTTTCACTTAATATTTTGTAGTAATATTTGTTTAGTAATATTTTGTATTAATAGTTGTTTAGTAGTATATATTTTGTTAGAATTTTAGTAGTAATATTGTTTATTAGTAATATATATATTGCTAGTGTTGTAATATTTATTTGTTTAGTAATATTTGCTAGAGTAGAAATTTGTTAGTAGTAATATTTGTTAGAGTAAAATTTATTTGCTATAAGCTTCTTCAAGACCTTGCCTCCTCCGACCGATCATAGATAGTTCGTAGATTTTGCTAGTATTAATATTTGTTTAGCATTAATATTTTTTAGTATTAATTTTTTGTAATAATGTTTTATATTAATATTTGTTTAGTACTAATATTTTGTTTAGTAATATTTGCTAGAGTAGAAATTTGTTAGTAGTAATATTTGTTAGAATAAAATTAATTTGCTACAAGCTTCTTTAGGACCTCGCCTCCTCCGCCGATCGTTGATAGTTAGTAGATTTTGCTAGTATTAATATTTTGTATTAATATTTATTTAGCATTAATATTTTGTATTAATATTTGTTTAGTATTAATATTTTCTAGTAATATTTTGTATTAATATTTTTTATTAATATTTTTTAGTAATATTAATATTTAGTAAATAGATTGATCCAAATTGCTAATATAGGTTTATAGTAATGTTTTGTATTAATATTTTGTAGTAATATTTGTTTAGTATTATTTTCTATTAATAGTTGTTTAGTAATATATATTTTGTTAGAATTTTATTAGTAATATATATTGCTTGTGTTGTAATATTTATTTGTTTAGTAATATTTGCTAGAGTAGAAATTTGTTAGTAGTAATATATGTTAGAGTAAAATTTATTTGCTACAAGCTTCTTCAGGACCTCGCCTCCTCCGGCCGAACGTAGATAGTTAGTAGATTTTGCTAGTATTAATATTTGTTTAGCATTAATAATTTGTATTAATATTTGTTTAGCATTAATATTTTGTATTAATATTTGTTTAGTATTAATTTTTGTTTAGTATTAATATTTTGTATTAATATTTGTATTAATATTTGTTTAGTAGAGTGTGGATTTCCTGCCACGGGGGATAGCTGCCCCCAAAGCCTACACCGTACGATTTATGTTGAGATATGGACAAGCGTCTCGCAGCCATTTGTTGTTTTGCCGGAGACGTGGTACTAATTGGTGATTAGAGTTTGCTTGGACTGTTGTGCCTTGTTAGTAGTCTGCATGCACTGCCTCGGGTGGCGTTACGCATGTACACAACATGAAAGTCTATGTTTTTGTCATTACATTGTTTTCTTCGTGTCACCTTGTGTCATTTACATGTGTTCCAAGTGTAAAAAACGATGTGCTCAGGAACACACAACTAGTGCTTACTAGCAAGTACTATCCGCATAATGAAATATTGACACATGATAAATCTCGCGTCCGGGCTTGAGATGTTATACAATACCAAGACAGCTAGTCCATCTCAGGTCATGAATGTTGCACCCCCAAGGCTATACACACCTAGCCCTTGTGTTTGATTCAATGCATGTGAAATCCCATCACGCCTGATACATCAAGCTAGTCGAGAACAGTATATTGCGAGTCGCTCGTTCATGCATGTGAACACGGCAGTACGCTCTCAACAAAAATGAAGCATGCACGCGCAGAATCCCCGTCACAACCCTCGTGATCCGTACTGTCATTACTGCGCACACAAGACTAAATCGCTCATGTAACATGTCAGTTTTAATGTGTCATTTTGTACGCATGTAGCAAGACAAAGTACACGTATATTGAGAAGACATTTTTTGTGCATGCAGCGTGTCAGTTTTACAATACCGTTGCTGTATCTTGTCAGCTTTATTACAGACTGCTTAATTAAATTGTCTAACTTATGGTTGCTTTACACGTATCTCAGCGCACAAGCTGGCGGGCATCCACGGGGCAGCTATCCCCCTAGGCAGCAGACTATTTCCCTTGTTTTGTATTAATATTTTGTAGTAATATTAATATTTAGTAAATAGATTGATCCAAATTGCTAATATAGGTTTATAGTAATGTTTTATATTAATATTTGTTTAGTAATGTTTTATATTAATATTTGTTTAGTAAATATTAATATTTTGTAGTAATATTTGTTTAGTAATATTTTGTATTAATAGTTGTTTAGTAATATATATTTTGATAGAATTTTAGTAGTAATGTTGTTTATTAGTAATATATATTCCTAGTGTTGTAATATTTATTTGTTTAGTAATATTTGCTAGAGTAGAAATTTGTTAGTAGTAATATATGTTAGTAAAATTAATTTGCTACCATGTTATTCAACTAAATATAGAAATGCACTTATATTGCAATGTAGTAAAAAAGGTCACCTTTTTAGTAAAAAAAGTTCTTTTCTTACTATTTTTTCCTAACTTGTTTTACATTTCTTTCTGAAATAGTTAAGTGATGGATTGCACCGGTGAAGAGCTTCTTCAGGACATGATAAGAGATGAAATTCCTCTTATTACTAGAGGTGAAGATGTTGTAGACGAGGATACGATATCCTCATTTATGAATCCATCCGATGATGTACTAGAGCAAGACCTTATGGACGAAGGGCAAGACCAGATGGACGAAGGGCAAACAAACAACAATGATGGCCCCTCGACAACAACCGACGATGTATATATATATATTAAGCCTATTATGACTAGATGCATTAATTGATCTGGATATATATTTTAATCACTCTCTCGTTTTCTTTTAGCCCACCAGATCGAGGGAATCGACAGTTAGAACGAAACGAGACCCGAACAAAAAGTTGGATGGTAATCAAAGGTTCACCATCGACGTAATAGATGAAAATGGAGAACAGATTGCTTCAAAAAAAGCACGCGAGGATGTTTGTAAATCAATGTGGGGTGATTGTTAGGGACAACCTACCAATCACCATTCAAGAATGGAATAAATCAAAGAAAGAAGGTGAAGAATTCACCAGTTATGTCACCGATGATGCCAAACATGACCTTTGGCAGAAGCTCATAACATATTTCATACTACCTCCAGAGTATGAAGAATTCGAGGCATATGGTACTACCCCAAGGCCGGGTGGGCTTGAAAGAAGAGCAAAAGTTAAGGAGTGGGCTCTAATGAAGATGGCCGAACTATTCTGAAACTACAAGAAAGGTTTATACACGAAGTTTGTCACGAAAAATAAAACTCCAGACTTCAAAGGAGCATATGAGAAGTTGAGAGAACAGTGGCCTAATTTTTTAAAGTACAAGCTATATTCTGTAGCTAAGGAAAAGTCGGAAAAGAATGTGATAAATGCTGCCAAAAAGAAATACCACCATAAAATAGGGACAAGTGGCTACAAGAGTGTCGTTCCTAAGTGGGAAACTATGCAGGCCGACATGAGGACTAGAGGAATCATTCTCGGTACATATGGATGGCTCGAGGGGTCAAAGCACTGGTGGTACGGGCATGGGGGAACGTTGAACCAAGAAACATGGGCGACGATTTTTGAAGCAAAAATTATAACACCCTCAAATGCACTTGTTCAAGCAATGGCCGGTGCTCAAGCAGGATTGTTCTGGCTCGATAGAGATAACGATGAGCTGACACACGCCCTCAGGAATCCTAAAAAAGGTGGACAAACACGAGGCAAAGGCGTCGGTGTTACATGGAAGAAAGGGTTTTCCGAGTACGATAACAGTTACAGAAGCCGTAAGAGAAAGAAGGGCCAGGAGGCAGACCAAATCAGGAATATAAAAGAGGACCTAGCTGGGATGAAGAAGATGGTGGAAGCAATTAGCCAAAGGTCATCTTAGCTGCATGATGATGATCCTGCAATGGATCATAGCCAACGGAGAAGCAACTTGGCTTCCACGGAGGTCCGAGCTGATGATCAAGCACTGCTGGATGATGCATCGATGCCTCGCTACCCCATGGATGATGTCAGAGATGACACAATGTGAGCTATATCAGCCAATGACCAATATGTCCTTCAAGGTGGCGATCGACACTGCTTTACCTTGTCTATCCGGAGCACTCCACCATTCACTTCCGATTCCACCTGGCTATGATCATGTCTCGGTGGATGACCTAGTGGAGGATTTTGCGGTTCTAGAGATTGACATCGCTACACCTGAAGGCCTTAGGAAACTGGGAGATGTCAAGCACCACATCATTCTATGGAAGAAGAAGTACATCAAGTTTCCAGGCTCGGCGCCAAGGCCACCGACTTCGAGGAATCCAAGTCCACCTCACCCCGATGATCGTCAACCTCCAAGTCCACCCCTCAACGGGAGGGATGTAGATCTCCGCCTCCGCCTCCGCCTCTGCCTCCACCTCCACACAGTACTCAATCTCCACCTCCGCCATCGCGGAAAAAATGGAAGGTCGCCGCTCCCCGTGGCCTACTTAGAAGAAAGGTAGTACGACAAAGATAGTGGACATCCCGCCGTATCTTCCCAAGAGACCTTATGACAAGACTAATGAGGAAAACGCTGCGGTTGTGTCTGCCTACACTAAGGTTTTTTTGCACGCAAAAAGCCCAAGCCAAAGCCGTTATTTGATGAAAAAAGAAAAAAAGTGGGCTAAGTCATTTCTTGAGCAAACATCCCAAATATCGATAAATCGGCCATCAGACTATAGCCGCGAAATTATTAAGCAAGCAAAGCAGAACGAAAAAAATAAGTGCAAAAAGTGGGAAACAAATTGCCTATCTCGAACAACAGCAGATTCAATCGCCCCCCCCCGCTCATAGCGATTTCAGATATCGACAAGGCCTTCTGTAACACCCTCAGAATCGACCCTATGCAAGTTTTAGCGATTCCTGCCAAACCCGCATAGAAACGATTCAAAGGTTCCCACCAGGCACTTGCGTGCGGGTGGAAAACGAAGTAATATCATTACACAATAGTCCACGATGGAACCCACAAAACATATATATACAACAACGACTCCATGAGTCAAGAATACAGATTTACAATACAAAGATCCAAATCACCTTGAAAACGATACAACGTCCGACTACGGACAAGATGCAAATAGGGCTAAGAGCCCTGAAGAATAACCAATGGCGTCCATAACCCTGCCCAGGCCAAGCCGGAAGGGTAACCCTGCTAACGACGTCGATCTCAAAACCTGCTTAAACAAAAGGGGTACCGACAAAGGGCAAAGGAAAAAGAGAGCGGTCAGTACTGAGGCCAGTACATGGCGAGACTAGAATTCGGCGGTCCTCGCCTACATAGGTATGGTGGACTGAAGCGGCAGCGCGGCATGCACTAAACAACCTATAGAGACTCAATACAACTAGCGGCTATCAGATAGGGATGAGAAAGACCTATTCGGATCCAACCTGATTCTAACACCAAACAAACCCATCCTGGTATTCCCCCTCGATACCAACCGAGAAAGTCAACCGAGGAACTCACACAGTTGGCAGTTTTATTTATTCGGTTATCGTTGCGGCAATTACTAGTCAGATATGGACAGTCAACCGAGGAACTCACACAGTGGGCAGTTTTAGTTAACCATTCCGTTGTAGTTGCAATACTTACTAGTCAGATACATATAGCATGAGGCATCCCAAAACCCAGCAGTTGTTGGTACTTTTATTTAGCCATTCCGTTGTAGTTGCAATACTTACTAGTCAGATACAATGGTAACAGGTGACAACCCAAACCAGCAATTGTTGGCACTTTTATTTAGCCATTCCATCATAGTAAAGCTGATTACTAGTCATTATAAAGTCAAATTTATAGAACTACTTTAGTTATAGTTGTCTATGATCGAGATACTGTGCTCCAAGTCGTCCATAACCGCGGACACGGCTTTCAGAAAGTTTTACCCTGCAGGGGTGCACAAATAGCAACACACGCACGATCAATCTCGAGAAAAACCAATAAAAACCCAACGAGGCATCACGACAGAGCAATTGCAAGATTCATATAAATTTCAGGGGGCCACCCCACCAAGCTACCCGCGACGAAGTTGGCCGGCTCCGAAACGGACCCAGAGGTTTGCGTCAATGGCTGTAAACGACTGGGAACCCGAAAGTGTGACTGGGCTTATCGATACCGCGAAAACACTCCGCTTACCTAAACAGTACAGGCGCTCCACGCGCAATCATAAATAAAGCAGTAAAGCATGGCATAAGTACAAGATAGTAATAAAGCCCCAAACTACTTTGTGGCCCCAAGAAATAAATATGACTCAAGCTCTGACTAGGGGGATTCATGGTCCCACATGCGGATAGTGCGAATATTCAAAGAACAGGTATCAAGTACTCGGGGTCCTACGGGACACAAGTGGACGGTTAAAAACCAAATAACATCTATTGCCCACCTGTGCCTCTGCATTATTTACTTACTTCAATTTTAGTTATTAAACGATAATTAAAGCCATGATCATCTCCAACATAAAGCATATGGTATTCTTCCAACAAATGTGGTACTTGACGACACGCAACTGTTGGAGATATGCCCTAGAGGCAATAATAAATATAGTTATTATTATATATCTTTGTGTTTATGATAAATGTTTGCATTCATGCTATAATAGTATTAACAAGGAAACCATTAATACTTGTGTGATTTGTAAACTTAATTTGAAGTCCCTAGTATAGCCTCTATACTTCACTAGCTTGTTGGTTGATTGATGATGTGGTTTCTTTGTCATGAACATTGAGATGTTATCAACAACAAGATCATATCGTTAGGAGAATGATATGGTGGACATACTCCTATAGACAAGCGTAGCATAAAGATCAAGTCATTTTAATAGTTCAATTGCTATATGCTTTCTGATACATAGTAACCTAACTCCTTCGACCATGAGATCATGCATATCACCTTTACTGGATGGATGCTTTGATGTCATCAAACACCACACCGTAACAGGGTGGCTATAAAGGTGGCATTGAGTGTTCGGAAAGTATTGGTTGAAACACATGGATCAAGAGTGGGATTTGTCCATCCACATGACGGATAGATATTCTCTGGGCCCTCTCGGTGGAATGTCATCCAATTAGCTTGCAAGCATGTGACATGGTCACAAGGGATCACATATCACGGGAACGAGAAAAGAGTACTTATCGGTAACGAGGATGAACTAGGTATGCAGAGATACCGACGATCATAACCTCGGATAAGTAACATATCGTGAGACAAAGGGAAATTGGTATCGTATGTAAGTGGTTCATTCGATCGCAAAGTAATCGTAGAAATATGTGGGAGCCATATGAATTTCCAGATTCCTCTATTGGTTATTGTTCGGAGAAGTGTCTCGATCATGTCTGCATAATTCACGAACCGTAGGGAGACACACTTAAGGATTCGACGTTGTTTGAGTAGTTATGGTATTATGAGAAAGAGACCGAATGTTGTTCGGAGTCTCGGATGGGATCCGGGATATCACGAGGTGATCCGGAATGGTCCGGAGAATAAGATTCATATAAGGAAAGACCCGTTTCGGAGTTCGGGAATGATTCCGGTGTTTTCATCGGGGATATTCTAGAAGGTTCCGGATTGTCCGGCACTCCGGGGGGGAAGGGGTACATGAATGTGTCATTACATATTGGAATGATTGCATCATGTACTAAGTGTTCTTGCTGTCCCAAATATAGGATTAAATTGAATCCTAAAACAGAAAAGTCAAATGTCCAGTTTGAAAGTCAAACTGCCAAAACAAGAAACTGTGGGAAACAAGCAAGAGGAGTTGGAACCAACCTGGAGGAGGAGTTGGACTCCTCCAGGCCGGCGCCCAGCCCTAGGCCGAGTTGGGGAGGGACTCCCTCCCTCCCCTGGCGCGCCCACACCCTCCCACCTATATAAGGAGGGGCAGGGCTCCCCTCCTAGACACACAAGTTTCCTATCCTCTAAACTAAACCCTAGATCTAGACCCCGGTTTAGAGCTATTCGGTTTAGAGCCTTCTAATTGGTTTAGAGCCCTCTAATTGGTGTGTCTAATTACTAGACCACTAATAGCCTCTCTCATAAGCTCCACCATACTCGCACCGGCTTAAGGCGAAGCCCTGCGGGATTTCCCCTCTACCTCCGGTACCACGCCGTTGTGCTGCCGGAATCGCGAGGAGAGTGCTACAACCTCCGCTGCCTGCTGGAACAAGGGAGAGGAAGGTCTTCGTCGAGTACCGAACGTGTGACCGACTGCGGGAGCGCTGCGGGAACGCGGCGCCGGAAGGATCGTCTACGCGATCTTGAGATCGGAAAGAGTACGACTACATCACCCACGAGAATCTGCTCTCGTTAAACACTTTGGAATCTTCGAGGGTGAGTTATTCCATCGACTCGTTGCTACAATCTAATAGATAGATCTTGGCTTGTTTGTTTGTATGCGATAGAAAATTTTTGTTTTCCATGCTACGAACCCCTACAGTGGTATCAGAGCCGTGTCTATATGTAGATCTGTTGCACGAGTAGAACACAATGGTCATTGTGGGCGTTGATGCTTTTATTGTAGATTGCTTTTTGTGTACTTTGCATCTTGCGGTATGTTGGGATGAAGCGGCCCGGGCTAACCTTACATGACATCGTTCATGAGACTTGCTCCACGCTTGACATGCAACTCGTTTTGCATAAGTGGCTTTGCGGGTGCCTGTTTCTCCTAGCATAGTAAAGATCCAATTTACAACGGGTGATCAACAATGCTAGTATCAATGTTGTGGTTCTTGTTCGTAAGTTAGAACGACACTTATGGAAAGCCCCAAACCACGTAAAATATGCAAAGAAAGTAGAAGCGTCTAACTTTGTTTTGCAGGGGTGTGCAGTGATGTGATATGGCCATGATTGTGATTATATTTGATGTATGCAATGTTCCTTATTGTAAGTTGGCAACCGGCAGGAGCCATATGGTTGTCTTTAATTTCTGTTAAGACCTGCGTGTCTATTCAAAATAGTTGTAATAGTTGAAGCTGGTGGACGACAACCATGGAGAAGCGTCATTGACCTTGATGCTATGCCGGTGATGATGGAGATCATATTCGTGCTTGAAGATGGAGATCGGAAGCACAAAGAAGAAAGGCCATATCATATCACATATTATGAATTGCATGTGATGTTAATCCTTTATGCATCTTGTATTGCTTAGTAGACGACGGTAGCATTATAAGATGATCCCTCATGCACATAAATTTCAAGTTCTAAAGTGTTCACCCTTAGTATGCACCGTTGCCAAAGCTTGCTGCTTCGAAGCACCACGTGATGATCGGGTGTCTTTGATTCCGCGGGTGAATACAACGTAAGCAAGCCAGATTTGCTTATGCGGAAGCTAAGGTTTGATCTTGACGAGCCTAGCATGTACAGACATGGCCTCAGGAACACGGATCGCCGAAAGGCAAAGCATGAATCATATAGTAGATATGATGAACATGATGATTGTTCGCCATTAAAACTATATCAGCTCTCGTGATGATCGGTGTTGATGTAGTGGATTTGGTTCGTGTGATCACTAAAACAATGTGAGGGATGTTGTTTTGAGTGGGAGTTCACCTAGTTTAATTTCATTAATTAATTTGAACTCAATTTGTCATAAACTTAGTCTAAACTATTGCAAATATGTTGTAGATCAATGGCAGCCCCTACCATCAATTTTAATGCGTTCCTAGAGAAAGAAAAGTTGAAAAACAATGGAAGCAACTTCGCGGATTGGTTCCGCAATTTGAGGATTGTCCTCACAGCTGGTAATTTGACCTATGTGCTGGATGCACCGCTAGGTGACCCACCTGCAGCTGATGCTACCGATGAAGTAAAGAATGTTTACCTTGCTCGGAAGAATCAGTACTCCATAGTTCAGTGTGCTATCTTGTATGGTTTAGAATCGGAGCTTCAGAAAAGGTTTGAAGAGTCAGATCCATATGATATTGTCGAGGATCTCAAATTAATCTTTGAGACTCATGCGGCAATTGAAAGTTATGAAGCTTCTGAAAAGTTCTTTAACTGCAAGATGGAAGAGGGTAGCTCCGTCAGTGAGCATGTGCTTAAGATGTCTGGGCACGCAAATAAACTTCAAAGTTTGGGTATAGTGATTCCTAATACTTTGGGAGTTTACCGCATCCTCCAATCACTACCACCAAGTTACAAGAACTTTGTGATGAACTACAACATGCAGAACATGAACAAAGAGTTGCCAGAACTATTTGCTATGTTAAAATCTGCAGAAGTGGAGATCAAGAAAGAGCACCAAGTGTTGATGGTCAATAAGACCACCAAATTCAAGAAAGGCAAGTCTAAGCAAAAGGGACACTTCAAGAAGGGTGGTAAGAAAGTTACCACGCCGACGAAGAAGACCAAGGCTGGACCTAAACCTGAAACTGAGTGCTTTTACTGCAAGGGGGAAGGTCACTGGAAGCGGAATTGCCCAAGGTACTTGGCGGATTTGAAGAACGGCAACATCAAGAAGAAAGGTATATCTGATATACATGTTATTGATGTGTATCTCACTAGTACTCGTAGTAGTGCCTGGGTATTTGATACTGGTTCGGTTGCTCATATTTGTAACTCGAAACAGGAGCTGCAGAATAAACGGAAGCTAGTGAAGAACGAGGTGACGATGCGCGTAGGAAACGGATCAAAGGTTGATGTGATCGCGGTCGGCACGCTACCTCTTCATCTACCATCGGGATTAGTTTTATACTTAAATAATTGTTATTTGGTGCCTGCATTAAGCATGAACATTATATCAGGATCTTGTTTATTGCGAGACAGTTACTTGTTTAAATCCGAGAATAATGGTTGTTCGATTTATATGAGTAATGTGTTTTATGCACATGCACCTTTGATAGATGGTCTATTCATATTGAATCTCGATAGTAGAAATACACATATTAATAACATTGAGGCTAAACGTTTGAAATCAAGCGATAATTTGACCTATATGTGGCACTGTCGTCTTGGTCACATTGGAGTGAAGCGTATGAAGAAACTCCATTCCGATGGACTTCTTGAATCACTTGATTTTGAATCACTTGAAAGATGCGAAGCATGTCTGATGGGTAAAATGACTAAGACTCCATTTTCTGGTATAATGGAGCGAGCTACAGACTTATTGGAAATCATACATACCGATGTGTGTGGTCCAATGAGTGTAGCATCGCGCAGTGGTTATCGTTATGTTCTTACCTTCACGGATGACTTGAGTAGATATGGGTATATCTATTTCATGAAACATAAGTCCGAAACTTTCGAGAAGTTTAAGGAGTTTCAAAGTGAGGTAGAGAATCAACGTAACAAGAAGATTAAATTTCTACGTTCTGATCGTGGAGGTGAATATCTAAGTTACGAGTTTGGCGAGCATTTAAAGAAGTGCGGAATACTTTCACAATTGACACCGCCGGGAACACCACAGCGTAATGGTGTGTCTGAACGTCGTAATCGAACTCTCTTAGATATGGTTCGTTCTATGATGTCACTTACAGATTTACCGCTATCATTTTGGGGTTATGCATTAGAAACAGCCGCATTCACTTTAAATAGGGCACCATCTAAATCCGTTGAAACGACACCGTATGAATTATGGTTTGGGAAGAAACCTAAATTGTCGTTCCTTAAAGTTTGGGGATGCGAAGCCTATGTAAAGAAGTTACAGCCGGACAAGCTTGAACCCAAAGCGGAAAAATGCGTCTTCATAGGATACCCGAAGGAAACTATTGGGTATACCTTCTATCATAGATCCGAAGGCAAAATCTTTGTTGCCAAGAATGGATCCTTTCTAGAGAAGGAATTTCTCTCGAAAGAAGTGACTGGAAGGAAAGTAGAACTCGACGAGGTTGTCGAACCTTCTCTCGAAATTGCGAGTAGCGCAGCACCGGAAGAAGTTCCTGTGGTGCCTGCACCAATAAGAGAGGAAGCTAATGATAGTGATCATGAAACTTCGGTTGAAGTTGCTACAGAGCCTCGGAGGTCAACGAGAACTCGTACCACTCCAGATTGGTATGATTCCGTTATGAATGTCATGTTGGTGGACAACACCGATGACCCAGAGACATATGAGGAAGCGATGATGAGCCCAGATTCCAATAAATGGCAAGAAGCCATGAAATCCGAGATTGGATCCATGTACGAAAACCAAGTATGGACTTTGGTGGACTTACCGGATGGCCGGAAGGCTGTCGAGAACAAATGGATTTTCAAGAAGAAAACAGATGCTGATGGTAATGTTACTGTCTATAAAGCTCGACTTGTCGCAAAAGGGTTTCGACAAATTCAAGGAGTTGACTACGATGAGACTTTCTCACCAGTAGCGAAGCTAAAGTCTGTGAGGATTATGTTAGCAATCGCTGCATATTATGATTATGAGATATGGCAGATGGATGTCAAAACAGCATTCCTCAATGGAGACATTGATGAAGAGTTGTATATGATACAACCCAAAGGTTTTGTCGATCCTAAAGATGCTAACAAGGTATGCAAGCTTCAACGGTCCATCTATGGATTGAAGCAAGCATCCCGAAGTTGGAATCAACGTTTTGATAAGGTAATCAAAAGTTTTGGTTTTATACAAACTTATGGAGAAGCTTGTATTTACAAGAAAGTGAGTGGGAGCTCTGTAGCATTCTTAATACTGTATGTGGATGACATATTGTTGATTGGGAATGATGTAGACCTTCTTAATAGTGTCAAGGAATATTTGAATAATAGTTTTTCAATGAAGGATCTTGGCGAAGCAGCTTATATATTAGGCATAAAGATTTATAGAGATAGATCGAAACGCCAAATATCATTGTCACAAAGTACATATTTGGACAAAGTTCTAAAGAGGTTTGGAATGGAAGATAGCAAGAAAGGGTTCTTGCCCATGTTGCCCAATACGACCTTGAGTAAAACTCAAAGTCCGACATCGGCAGAAGATAGAGAAAGGATGAGTAAGACTCCCTATGCCTCAGCCATAGGATCTCTAATGTATGCCATGCTATGTACTAGACCCGACATCGCATATGCTGTTAGTTTAACTAGCAGATATCAAAGTGATCCAGGAGTGGATCATTGGACAGCGGTCAAAAACATCCTTAAGTACTTGAGAAGAACTAAGGATATGGTTCTTTCTTATGGAGGTGATGAACAGCTCGTTGTTAATGGTTACACCGATGCTAGTTGGAACATCGATCCGGATGATTCTAAATCACAATCTGGATACGTATTTATTTTGAATGGTGCAGCAGTTAGCTGGAGGAGTGCAAAGCAAAGCGTTGTGGCGAGATCTTCAACTGAATCGGAATACATGGCTGCTTCGGAGGCTTCACAAGAAGCGATATGGATGAAAGAGTTCATTACAGAGCTGGGTGTGGTTCCTAGTGCGCTGGACCCAATGTCTATCTACTGTGATAACATGGGCGCCATAGCCAATGCGCAAGAACCAAGGTCACACAAGAAGCTGAAGCATATCAAGCTACGTTTTCACGCTATTCGAGAACATATCCAGGATGGGGATATAAAGATTTGCAAAGTACACACAGATCTGAATGTGGCGGATCCGTTGACTAAACCTCTCCCGAGGGCAAAACATGACCAACACCAAACTGCCATGGGTGTTCGGTATATTACCATGTAATCTAGATTAGATGACTCTAGTGCAAGTGGGAGACTGTTGGAGATATGCCCTAGAGGCAATAATAAATATAGTTATTATTATATATCTTTGTGTTTATGATAAATGTTTGCATTCATGCTATAATAGTATTAACAAGGAAACCATTAATACTTGTGTGATTTGTAAACTTAATTTGAAGTCCCTAGTATAGCCTCTATACTTCACTAGCTTGTTGGTTGATTGATGATGTGGTTTCTTTGTCATGAACATTGAGATGTTATCAACAACAAGATCATATCGTTAGGAGAATGATATGGTGGACATACTCCTATAGACAAGCGTAGCATAAAGATCAAGTCATTTTAATAGTTCAATTGCTATATGCTTTCTGATACATAGTAACCTAACTCCTTCGACCATGAGATCATGCATATCACCTTTACTGGATGGATGCTTTGATGTCATCAAACACCACACCGTAACAGGGTGGCTATAAAGGTGGCATTGAGTGTTCGGAAAGTATTGGTTGAAACACATGGATCAAGAGTGGGATTTGTCCATCCACATGACGGATAGATATTCTCTGGGCCCTCTCGGTGGAATGTCATCCAATTAGCTTGCAAGCATGTGACATGGTCACAAGGGATCACATATCACGGGAACGAGAAAAGAGTACTTATCGGTAACGAGGATGAACTAGGTATGCAGAGATACCGACGATCATAACCTCGGATAAGTAACATATCGTGAGACAAAGGGAAATTGGTATCGTATGTAAGTGGTTCATTCGATCGCAAAGTAATCGTAGAAATATGTGGGAGCCATATGAATTTCCAGATTCCTCTATTGGTTATTGTTCGGAGAAGTGTCTCGATCATGTCTGCATAATTCACGAACCGTAGGGAGACACACTTAAGGATTCGACGTTGTTTGAGTAGTTATGGTATTATGAGAAAGAGACCGAATGTTGTTCGGAGTCTCGGATGGGATCCGGGATATCACGAGGTGATCCGGAATGGTCCGGAGAATAAGATTCATATAAGGAAAGACCCGTTTCGGAGTTCGGGAATGATTCCGGTGTTTTCATCGGGGATATTCTAGAAGGTTCCGGATTGTCCGGCACTCCGGGGGGGAAGGGGTACATGAATGTGTCATTACATATTGGAATGATTGCATCATGTACTAAGTGTTCTTGCTGTCCCAAATATAGGATTAAATTGAATCCTAAAACAGAAAAGTCAAATGTCCAGTTTGAAAGTCAAACTGCCAAAACAAGAAACTGTGGGAAACAAGCAAGAGGAGTTGGAACCAACCTGGAGGAGGAGTTGGACTCCTCCAGGCCGGCGCCCAGCCCTAGGCCGAGTTGGGGAGGGACTCCCTCCCTCCCCTGGCGCGCCCACACCCTCCCACCTATATAAGGAGGGGCAGGGCTCCCCTCCTAGACACACAAGTTTCCTATCCTCTAAACTAAACCCTAGATCTAGACCCCGGTTTAGAGCTATTCGGTTTAGAGCCTTCTAATTGGTTTAGAGCCCTCTAATTGGTGTGTCTAATTACTAGACCACTAATAGCCTCTCTCATAAGCTCCACCATACTCGCACCGGCTTAAGGCGAAGCCCTGCGGGATTTCCCCTCTACCTCCGGTACCACGCCGTTGTGCTGCCGGAATCGCGAGGAGAGTGCTACAACCTCCGCTGCCTGCTGGAACAAGGGAGAGGAAGGTCTTCGTCGAGTACCGAACGTGTGACCGACTGCGGGAGCGCTGCGGGAACGCGGCGCCGGAAGGATCGTCTACGCGATCTTGAGATCGGAAAGAGTACGACTACATCACCCACGAGAATCTGCTCTCGTTAAACACTTTGGAATCTTCGAGGGTGAGTTATTCCATCGACTCGTTGCTACAATCTAATAGATAGATCTTGGCTTGTTTGTTTGTATGCGATAGAAAATTTTTGTTTTCCATGCTACGAACCCCTACAGCAACAACACTTGAGAAAGCGACTACGACACGCAAGTCCAACTATCTACCAAGCAACAGGTAATAGGATGTGTCCAAGGCAATATAAGGCTGCAAGGGATATCACGGGTACGAAAACTAGAGCACCGCAACACAGATAGCAATAGATCAACAGGAGGAAATAAAGACTATAAAAGTAAGATAGGTAGAAAGGGAGAGAATGCTCGCCTGAAAAACATTGCCGAAGTTTCATAAGCGAAGAACTTGTCGAAGCTCATAACATCTCATCGTCCGAGAAGAAGCAAACACTAAAAGGAACAAGCGATGCAGCAATTACAACTAATGCGAAAGAATCGGCATGATCATGATATGATGCATGACATTGCAAGTTAATGATGCAGCTCATGTTGAAAGTATGTCTTTAGCAAAGTACAATGATGATACAACATTAGTGGGGCATTATTGACAAGACATAATTATTTCCCAATTTTATCCATCATGTTTTTCTCGCATAACAGTTCTGATTTTACATGTTCTCTATGATGCATGATGCAATTACAAGAATAGAATGCACGGTTGGAAAGGGCTCGTTGCGCTGATCGATTTAGATATATCATTTGTCGATTTCGGAATTACGTTTTAAAAGATATGATTTTATTAAGAAAAAGCCATTTAATGCAATTAAAACAATTTCGAAAATTGAATTGCCCAGAAAATATTTTGGATATCATATTAGTAATCCTTGCATTTTTCTAAGCCAAGAAGATATACCATTTGCAAGATTTGGATTTATAGAATAGATGATATGGGATTTACATTACTGAATTAGTTGCATAACCCATTTATATTCTTGATCAAATTTTACTTTTTCAAAAGGTTAACCAAATGGCATCAACAGATTCCTTCGTGTTCTCCTTATTTCAGAACATGTTTTATTAGTTCAAAACAAACTTAAATTAATCTTATTTAGTTAATTCAGAACCAAGAACTAGTATGTTTGCTGAACTTTAAACATGTGATAGACTCTACAGCTTGCACGCGCGACAGCAACCAAAAATAAACAGACTAGATCGGATCAATTGTGTGCATAGCTAGCAAGGAGCAAGCTGCTTGATCAGAACGCAGCCAACAAAAATAGTTAGCTCAAAAGAACATGCCATGGTGTGCGGCGTGTACGTGAAGTTTTCTACAGATGTTGATGTGCACGCATACTGAACTGACGGCGGTAGATAGGAAATTGGTCCGACTTCCAACAACGATTTCGAGCAGCTCTGACCTCTGATTTTAGTTCCGTTTGATTCTATGCGTTGATAAAACAAAGGAGAAGAGATAGCCGCGAATAAACTCGCTGGGGAGAAACTATGGCAGTTGGAATCTGGACGGGATCAGAGAAAAAAAAAGAAGGGCAGAAAACTGTCGGATGAACTGAAAATTGACAGGAACAGTGGTGGAGCCAAGCCAACTTTGGAAGATGTTTCTGAGATGATCATAGCTCCAATTTGAGTGTGTTCTTGTTCATTGGAAATCTGGTGGCACCGAGTTTACAGGAGTGTGATGCTCTGCGACGAAGGACGTTGGGAACGGTGGTAAAATAACGAGGAACATAGGGGAAAGGTACTGCGGGCGTGCGCACTATCTGACAACGGCGGCGAGCAGACGGTGATGGTTGCGAGTGGATTGGCGGCTGTAGGGCTTGAAAGAGATGGAGGAGAGCAGGAATGGGGCAGAGAGCTCACCCAGATGTTGTTGAAGTGCTCGTCGGTGACGGAGAAATCACGAAGGCGTTAGATTTGGCGAAGAAGCGCAAGTGGTCGCCATGGACGTCGTGGACCGATTCATCGCATGTGTGGCTTTGTGACCCGATTCCTTGGTCGATGACGTCCCTGGTGGCGAGGCAGAGGTCCTAGGTTGCATCGTCTTGGCTCGATGGCGACCATGGCGGCGGGGCGACGGTGAGGTACGACGATGGTTCTCTCAGTACTCACTCGGGAAGGATTTCTGTGGAGAAGAAGGAATCCTACTGTCGGCGGCGGAAAGAGAGGGAGTAGCTAGGGCTCCCAGGAGGTCCCGGTTAGGTGAGGATAAGGAGGGGAAAGATGGCGCGGGAGCAGGGGGAGGTGCACGCAACCTGCGTGCTCTTGTGAGGTAGACGACAAACAGTGAGTCTGCCTCTATGAACGAACAGGATGCTAGCTGCTCAACTGGGCTAGGCTGCTGCAGCTAAAACTCTCTCTATTTCCTCATTATTCTTCTGTTTTATTTTATTTGATTATTTGTTTGTTTAGGAAATTTCAAACACTTGTAGTTTAAAATAACCTTTTTGAAACTTTTAGGAGAATTTGAACAGGGGATGGTAACAAACTGGGAAAAGGGGAAATAAGAAGGATAGACAAGAAGATGCCCTATAATTCAAATTGGGCATGTGAACAAAATTTGGGGATTTAGGGTTTTCGCAATGGAACAAAAGCATTTATAAAAATATTGGAACCTAGCAATGGATCCTCTACTATAGAAAACAAAATATAGAGAGTATGAAAATGGAGAGGTATTGGAAATAGCAACAACACAAGCAAGACAAAACAAATGCAAGGTTTGAGATGATGCTCAAATGCAATGTGGCATGATGACATGAGCATGATATCTTGATGATGCACAAACCAAAAACACCAAGCGATTTTCTGGCAGTGGTTTTACCCGGAGTGCTACACCTTCAGAGCCGATATGGATAAGGACATCAATTATTGAACCCGAGAGGCAAGGCTGCAGCTGGACAAATCGGCATCATTGTAGCGCATGCCAAAGAAAATACTACCACAGCAGGTATGTCTCTTGGTCAATATTTAGACTATGAAGATACACCAATGGGTCAGATAGCATGGAATTATATCAAAGGGGATCCTCTAGTCTGTCATGAAGAGCTCACGCGTCTATCAACATATATGCGAAATATGCACGAATGGTACATTGTGAAAACAAAAAAAAAGCACCAGAAAGAATGGTTTTCGATGGACGTTATAAAGGAGCATCACTTCAAAGATTACTCGATGTAGATTCAGTTAACCGAACTATTTCAGTTATACAATCAGCGGGTCCTCGACAAATCTATCCTCGGTTGCTATTGGCCGTAAGTGATTTATTTTTGTAGCTAAGTCTCTAGCTCAGCTCGTTCATTGCATGACTATATATGAAGGGTTTCGCGGCATAGTAAATCAAAATTTCCTACGGATGCGAACAGAGGGAAAGCCAAGATCTAATCTAGGAGATGCAATCAATGAGAGAGATTGGATTAGATCTTCATACCCTTGAAGATTCGCACAGCGGAACGTTCGTCGGAACGTGGGTGATGTAGTCGTACTCGCTTCTCCTCCTCTCGATCCAATCCGATCTAGCACCACAAGTGGCGGTGCCTCCGTGAGATGCACACGTGCAGCACCTCGACGTCTCCTCCTTCCTCGGACCAGCAAGTATGGTGGAGAGATAGATTGGATCTACAACACGACGGCGTGGTGTATATGGTGGAGAATTTCTGCTGCAGGGCTTCGCCTACAAACAGTCGGGAGGGAGAGAGGAAAGCTAGCAAGGCGGCTAGGGTTTGGAGGAGAGGTGTAGGAGGGAGGGGGCGCACCAGCCCTCTATATATAGAGGGGGGCGGCCAGCCCTTGCCCCTCCTCCAAGCCTTGGGCCGGCGGCCAAGGGAGGGAGGAGTGGGGGGCAAGGACTCTCCCCTCTTCTAGAAACCCTATCTCTAGTTTAAACGATTTAAACTCTCTAGGATCGGCTGGGCCCTATGGGGCCTTGTGCCCCTGGCCCAAAGCGGCCAGGACACTCCCTCATAGTCCCATGCCCCCTCCCGGAAGGTGGGGCCACGTTGGTCCCCTTCCGGAAGGTTCTAGAAGCTTCCGGTACAATACCGATTAACCCGGAACAATTCCGAACTCCAAAAACTGCACTGCCTTATATGAATCTTATTCTCCGGACCATTCCGGAACCTCTCGTGATGTCCCGGATCCCATCCGAGACTCTGAACAAAAATTCATAAACCAATTATCCAATCTATCCTAGCGTCGAGACACGTTAAGTGTGTGACCCTGCGGGTTCGAGAATATGCAGACATGATCTTCTATCAATAATCAACAGCGGGGTCTGGGCACCCATATTGACTCCCACACATTCATCGATGATCATATCGGATGAACCACGATGCCAGGATTCAATCAATCCCATATATATTCCCTTCGTCTCGCGATATTTTACTTGCCCGAGATTCGATCGTCGGTACCGTCATACCTAGTTCAATCTCGTTCACAGCAAGTACTTTACTCGTTCCGTAATCCGATATCACTTTGTGATTAACTCCTTAACCACATGCTTGCAAGCGGTGTTGATATCGATTACCGAGTGGGCCCGAAGTATATCTCTCCGACTTGGGAGGGACAAATTCCATCTCGATACATACAACCCAACAGATACTTTCCGATCACCTGAGAGACACCTTTATGATCACCCTCTCATAGGATGATGTTTGATGACCTCAAAGCTTTCTTCCGATACCAGGGAGTTGTATTATCTCATGGTCTAAGGAATACAATATTTGACATAGGAAAAACTTCGCAAAGATGAACACGATGAAACGATCTAATTGCTTTGCTTAGTTTGGGTCTGTCCATCATATCATTCTCCAATGATATGATCTCATTATCAATTGACAACTCATGTCTATGGTTAGGAAACCTTAACCATCATTGATCAATGGGCTAGTCCATAGAGGCGTACTAGGGACACGGTGTTGTTCACAAACCACACAAGTATTAAAGTTTCCGCTTAATACAATTCTAGCATGGAATATAAACTTTATCATGAACAAGAATTATAATAATAACATCTTTATTATTGCCTCTAGGGCATAATTCCAACAGTCTCCCACTTGCACTAGAGTCAATAATCTAGTTTACATCTGGCAACAATCTCACACCCATGGCACTGAGGTGTTGATCATGTTTTACACATGGAAGAGGTTTAGTCAATGGATCTGCGACATTCAGATCCGTATGTACTTTGCTAATCTTCAGATCTCCATCTGCTATATAATCTCGGATTATATGAAACTTGCGGTTGATATGCTTGGTCTTTGGATGATATCTTGGTTCCTTAGCGAGTGCTATGGCGCCAGTGTTGTCACACAATATCTCCAGTGGGTCCAATGCACTTGGAACCACGCCAAGCTCAGTGATGAAGTTTCTGATCCAAACTCCTTCACTTGACGCTTCTGCAGCAGCCATGTATTCCGCTTCCACTGTAGATCCCGCGATCACGCTTTGCTTGCAGCTTCTCCAGCTCACAGCTCCTCCATTCAAAATATAAACGTATCCTGTCTGAGATTTGGAATCATCCTTGTCGGTGTTAAAACTAGCGTCGACGTAACCTTTTACGACAAGCTGTTCATCACCCCCATAGACTAAGAACATTTCTTTAGTCCTATTTAGGTACTTTAGGATGTTCTTCACGGCTGTCCAGTGTTCCACTCCTGGATCACTTTGATATCTGCTCGTCAAACTAAGAGCATTGGACACATCCGGTCTAGTACAGAGCATGGCATACATGATGGAACCTATGGCCGAGGCATAAGGCACTTTGCTCATAGCTTCCCTATCATTTACCGTAGCTGGACACTGAGCCTTGCTTAATATCTTACCCGACAACATAGGCACTGAACCTTTCTTTGCCTTATCCATTCTGAACCTTTTCAGAACTTTGTCTAGGTATGTACTCTGGCTTAAAGCTATCAGGCGTCTTTGTCTATCTCTATAGATTTTGATGCCCAATATATAAGCAGCTTCACATAGGTCTTTCATTGAAAAACATTTGTTCAAATAACTCTTCACATCGTTAAGCATGTTGATGTCATTTCCGATAATCAATATGTCATCCACATACAGTACCAGAAACGTCACCGAGCTCCCACTCACTTTCTTGTATATGCAAGCTTCGTAGCAATTTGGAACAAATCCAAAGCTCTTGATCACTTGATTAAAACGAAGGTTCCAACTCCGAGATGCTTGCTTCAGTCCATAAATGGAACGCTGAAGTTTGCATACTTTATTAGCATCCTTAGGATCGACAAAACCTTCGGGTTGCATCATATACAACTCTTCATCAATGTTGCCATTGAGGAACACAGTCTTGACATCCATCTGCCATATTTCATAATCATGAAACGCAGCAATTGCTAATAAAATCCGAATGGACTTAAACATCGCTACGGGAGAGAAAGTCTCATCGTAGTCAACACCTTGAACTTGTCGAAAACCTTTTGCGACAAGCCGTGCTTTATAGACGGTAACATTACCATCCGCGTCCGTTTTCTTCTTGAAGATCCATTTGCACTCAACGGCCTTTCGGTCGCTAGGAGGGTCCACCAAAGTCCATACTTGGTTTTCGCTCATGGATCCCAATTCGGATTTCATGGCTTCCAGCCATTTCTCAGAGTCTGGGCTCATCATCGCTTCCTCATAGTTCGTAGGTTCACTGTCTTCTACTAGCAAGACAGTCAAGACAGGGTTGCCGTACCACTCAGGAGGGGCACGCGACCTTGTCGACCTGCGACGTTCAGTAGCAGCATCGTCCGAAGCTTCATGATCCTTGTCATTAGCTTCCTCTATCGTTGGTGCAGGCGGCACTGGAACAATTTCAGGTGCTGCGCTACTCTCCAATTCAAGAGAAGGTTCAATAACCTCGTCAAGCTCTACTTTCCTCCCACTCACTTCTTTCGAGAGAAACTCCTTCTCAAGAAAGGAACCGTTCTTTGCAACAAACACTTTGCCTTCGGTTCTGTGATAGAAGGTATACCCAATAGTTTCCTTAGGGTATCCTATGAAGACGCATTTCTCCGCTTTGGGTTCGAGCTTGTCCGGCATCAACTTCTTGATGTAAGCTTCGCATCCCCAAACTTTAAGAAACGACAACTTAGGTTTAGCACCAAACCACAGTTCATACGGTGTCGTCTCAACGGATTTAGATGGAGCCCTATTTAAAGTGAAAGCAGCGGTTTCTAATGCATAACCCCAAAATGATAACGGTAAATCAGTAAGAGACATCATAGATCGGACCATATCTAATAGGGTTCGATTCCGGCGTTCAGACACACCATTGCGTTGTGGTGTTCCGGGTGGCGTGAGTTGCGAAACGATTCCGCTTGCTTTAAGATGCGTGAGAAAATCATAACTCAAATATTCACCTCCACGATCGGATCGCAGAAACTTAATCTTTCTGTTACGATGGTTCTCCACTTCATTCTGAAATTCCTTGAACTTTTCAAATGTTTCAGATTTATGTTTCATCAAATAGATATACCCATATCTACTTAAGTCATCGGTAAAAGTAAGGAAATAGCGATATCCACCGCGCGTCGAAACACTCATCGGTCCGCATACATCGGTATGTATGATTTCCAACAAGTCCGTTGCTCGCTCCATCATACCGGAGAACGGGGTTTTGATCATCTTGCCCATGAGGCATGGTTCGCATGTGTCAAATGATTCAAAATCAAGAGACTCCAAAAGTCCATCAGAATGGAGTTTCTTCATGCGCTTTACACCAATATGACCTAGACGACAGTGCCACAAATAAGTAGTATTATCACTATCTACTTTGCATCTCTTAGCCTCAATGTTATGGATGTGTGTTTCATCCCTTTCGAGATTTAGAAGAAATAAACCATTCACAAGAGGTGCATGACCATAAAAGATGTTACTCATATAAATAGAACAACCATTATTCTCCGATTTAAATGAATAACCGTCTTGCAATAAACACGATCCAGAAATAATGTTCATGCTCAACGCAGGCACATAATAACATTTATTAAGGTTTAAAACTAATCCCGAAGGTAAAACTAAGGAGAGCGTGCCGACGGCCATCACATCAACTCTTGATCCGTTGCCAACGCGCATCGTCACCTCATCCCTCGCAAGCCGCCGTCTATTCCGTAGCTCCTGTTTCGAGTTACAAATATTAGCAACTGAACCGGTATCAAATACCCAGGCACTACAACGAGGGCTAGTAAGGAAAACATCAATAACATGTATATCAAATATACCTTTGATGGTGCCAGCCTTCTTGTCCGCTAAGTACTTCGGACAGTTGCGCTTCCAGTGACCCTTGTCCTTGCAATAGAAGCACTCAGTGTCGGGCTTAGGACCAGACTTGAGCTTCTTCTCAGCAGGGGCATTGCGCTTGCCGCCGCCCTTCTTGAAGGGTTTCTTTGCTCCCTTACCTTTCTTAAAGGAGGGCTTGTTGACCATCAACACATGATTATCCTTCTTGATGTCCACCTCTGCAGCCTTCAGCTTTGCGAAGAGCTCGGTGATCGTATCAGTGGAACCAATCTGATTATGAGTCACTACAAAACTTTTGTAGCTGAGAGGGAGTGATTGCAGAACCCTGTCAATCTTGATCTCCTCTGGAATCGTGCATTCCAGTTGCTCAAGACGTTGAGTGTAGCCCGACATCTTTATGGCGTGCTCACTAACGGAACTCCCTTCCTCCATCTTGCAGTTAAAGAACTTCTCGGAGATCTCATATCTCTCAGAACGAGCCTGAGTCTGAAACATGGTTTTCAGCTCCTCGAGAATCTCGAAGGGCCCGGGATACTCTTCAAAACGATTTTGAAGCTCCGGTTCCATAGCAAACAACATGGTGCTCTTAATCACACCATAATCATCTTTGCGCGACTGATAGACAGCTTTCTCATCAGTCGGCGCAGTTGCAGCAGGGGGGTCACCTAACGCTTTCCCAAGGACATAGTCCTTTTGTCCGCCAGACAGAATGATTCTTAGATTGCGGAACCAATTGGTGAAGTTAGACCCATTGTTTCTAAGCTTTTCCTTCTCAGCAAAAACGTTGAAGTTGAAGTTGGACTTGGCCATGTGATCTACAGTATTTGCAAGTACAATTTAGACTATGTTCATGATAAATAGTTCAATTTAATCAAATTACTAGATGAACTCCCACTAAATTCAACATCCCTCAAGTTGTTTAGTGAACACGATCCAAATTCACCACACCTAATCCGATCATCACGAGAAGAGATGTGGTTTCAATGGTGGACAACAAAGTGTCGATCATATCACTCATATGACTCATGCTTAACCTTTCGGTTCTTGTGTTCCGAGGCCATGTCTGTACATGCTAGGCTCGTCAAGCTAGACCCAAGTATTTCTGCGTGTGCAAAACTGGCTTGCACCCGTTGTATGTGAGCGTAGAGTCTATAGCACCCGATCATCACGTGATGCTTGGACACGACGAACTTTCGCAACGGTGCATACTTGGGGAGAACACAGTTTTTATCTTGATCTTTAAGTGAGGAATCATCTTATAATGCTACCGTCGCGATCTAAGCATAATAAGATACATAAAGGGATAAACATCACATGCATATAACTTTATGTGACATGGTATAGCCAATCCTCGCGCAATGATCTCCATCTTGTGCGTTCCGGCATGATCTCCATCACTCCACCATGATTGCCTCCACCACGAATAGCAACTACAACTATTGCTAACTACTTAGCGATAAAGTAAAGCTATTACATGGCGTATAAGAAGTTGACTCGCAGGTCATACACAATTATAAAGACAACCATATGGCTCTTGCCGGTTGTGTACTCATTGACATGCAAGTCGTGAAACATTACAAAACATGATCATCGCATACAATATACACATCACATCTTGGGCCATACCATATCACAGAAAACACTCCCTGCAAAAACAAGTTAGACGCCTCTACTTTGTTGTTGCATGTTTTACGTGGCTTATGGGAGTAGATGCTAAGAACGATTCTTACCTACGGAAAGCCACAACGGTGATATTATGGTTGCCAAACTCCGGTGTTAATCCCATGACAACTATAGTGAGAGAAACTGACATCCACCAGCCGCATGTGTGGAACAAGCCACACGTCAAGTGCGGAGCCGGTCTCGCGAACGACGTCGCGTAAGGTTGGCCTGGACCGCTTCAATCTCACTATCCCGCGTCATAAGAAGAACACAAACAAGAGGCTTGCAACAGAAAACATCAACGCCCGCAACAACCATGTTGCGTTCTACTCGTGAAACACATCTACGCATAGATCTAGCTCTGATAACACTGAAGGGTTTCGCGGCATAGTAAATCAAAATTTTCTACGGATGCGAACAGAGGGAAAGCCAAGATCTAATCTAGGAGATGCAATCAACGAGAGAGATTGGATTAGATCTTCATACCCTTGAAGATTCGCACAGCGGAACGTTCGTCGGAACGTGGGTGATGTAGTCGTACCCGCTTCTCCTCCTCGCGATCCGATCCGATCTAGCACCACAAGTGGCGGTGCCTCCGTGAGATGCACACGTGCAGCACCTCGACGTCTCCTCCTTCCTCGGACCAGCAAGTATGGTGAAGAGATAGATTGGATCTACAACACGACGGCGTGGTGTATATGGTGGAAAATTTCTGCTGCAGGGCTTCGCCTACAAACAGTCGGGAGGGAGAGAGGAAAGCTAGCAAGGCGGCTAGGGTTTGGAGGAGAGGTGTAGGGGGGAGGGGGCGCACCAGCCCTCTATATATAGAGGGGGGCGGCCAGCCCTTGCTCCTCCTCCAAGCCTTGGGACGGCGGCCAAGGGAGGGAGGAGTGGGGGCAAGGACTCTCCCCTCTTCTAGAAACCCTATCTCTAGTTTAAACGATTTAAACTCTCTAGGATCGGCTGGGCCCTATGGGGCCTTGTGCCCCTGGCCCAAAGCGGCCAGGACACTCCCTCATAGTCCCATGCCCCCTCCCGGAAGGTGGGGCCCACGTTGGTCCCCTTCCGGAAGGTTCTAGAAGCTTCCGGTACAATACCGATTAACCCGGAACAATTCCGAACTCCAAAAACTGCACTGCCTTATATGAATCTTATTCTCCAGACCATTCTGGAACCTCTCGTGATGTCCCGGATCCCATCCAAGACTCCGAACAAAAATTCATAAACCAATTATCCAATCTATCCTAGCGTCGAGACACGTTAAGTGTGTGACCCTGCGGGTTCGAGAATATGCAGACATGATCTTCTATCAATAATCAACAGCGGGGTCTGGGCACCCATATTGACTCCCACACATTCATCGATGATCATATCGGATGAACCACGATGCCAGGATTCAATCAATCCCATATATATATTCCCTTCGTCTCGCGATATTTTACTTGCCCGAGATTCGATCGTCGGTACCGTCATACCTAGTTCAATCTCGTTCACAGCAAGTACTTTACTCGTTCCGTAATCCGATATCACTTTGTGATTAACTCCTTAACCACATGCTTGCAAGCGGTGTTGATATCGATTACCGAGTGGGTCCGAAGTATATCTCTCCGACTTGGGAGGGACAAATTCCATCTCGATACATACAACCCAACAGATACTTTCCGATCACCTGAGAGACACCTTTATGATCACCCTCTCATAGGATGACGTTTGATGACCTCAAAGCTTTCTTCCGATACCAGGGAGTTATATTATCTCATGGTCTAAGGAATACAATATTTGACATAGGAAAAACTTCGCAAAGATGAACACGATGAAACGATCTAATTGCTTTGCTTAGTTTGGGTCTGTCCATCATATCATTCTCCAATGATATGATCTCATTATCAATTGACAACTCATGTCTATGGTTAGGAAACCTTAACCATCATTGATCAATGGGCTAGTCCATAGAGGCGTACTAGGGACACGGTGTTGTTCACAAGCCACACAAGTATTAAAGTTTCCGCTTAATACAATTCTAGCATGGAATATAAACTTTATCATGAACAAGAATTATAATAATAACATCTTTATTATTGCCTCTAGGGCATAATTCCAACAATATATCCTTTTGTTATATTATGCAGAATGAAGATGCTTGAATGCAGAAGGCTTAATAAATATGACGTTGGTTTCATTGACCCATATATCATTAATGAATATACGTTACACAATCACCCCAAGAACGTGGAGGAAGACTTGTATAAGTTTTTAATCGAGGGTAATTACGTTAAGGAAATACTATTTCCTTACAACTTCAAGTGAGTGTTTTTATCTTGTACATATTTTTTTCTTACTAGCTCGATATTAAGTGTAATTGATGAGTTATGCATGTCTGCTTATGTAAACGTCCGCAGGTTCCACTGTTTCCTGCTAAACATTTAAGTTGGCAAGTCCCTAGTTGAAGTCCATGACTCATTAAGTTGTTACCAAGAGAAGTGGAGTAACATAAAAGCAATGCTCTAGAAGTAATTTTAATCATTATCACATTATATCGGCCTCTTTCGTTCATTTCCTCATATCAAGTATTAATAACTCCTTCGTTCATTTTCTTTGCCGAGCAGGTGTTGGACACTGTTCAAAAAATAAATAAAAGGTTCATTCAAAGATGAGCTAACTTATAAAACAGTGAAGCGTTTACAGCAGCAAACGGGGGGACTTATTTATGTGGATTCTACGTTTGCGAGTACATTCGCGAGTTGACCAGTGAGCGGAGAGTTAATTCAAGTTATATTCAAAGTTTGCGGGAGAATCTCAAGTCAGAACAACGCACACGAGCAATTCAAGAGGAATTGACGGGATTTTTGATGAAGGAGGTCCTGCAAGGGGAGAACATTATGTGGAGGACTAGGAACTCAATATGAATTAGTGATCTCCATGTAATTGATATGATATATCATCAATGACCATGTAATTTCAAACATTTCCTCCTTTTGATATGATCGAATATTGTATATGTATGCTCGAAAGAGATCGAATGTTTAAAATTATAATGAAACACAAATTGAAAAAGATCAAAATTGAGAAAACAAAATAAATATGAAACACAGAATCGTGCCGCGGCAGAGAAACACACGAATCTCTGTCGCGGCAGAAACTCGTTTAGTCCTGGATGGTGTTATGGCCCGGGACTAGAGGTCCTCCGGCCACCGCCGAGCTCCGGCTGTCACATGGTGGCCTCTAGTCCCGGTTCATAGCAAACCGGGACTAGAGATAGGGGTCTCTAGTCCCGAATTGGCAGTCCCGGGTGCAAAACCAGGACTAGAGCCAGTTACGGACCAGGACTAGAGACCCGTTTTCCACCAGTGGATGTCCCATATCGTTTAACTGGTCTACATTAGACCTATTCGTTTAGGGGTGCCTGAACTTTTCAAAATTTCCACCAGAAAAAAATGACGGCAGTGCCGAAGGGCATCGTTTTTTTCTTCCTAAGTGTAGCCTTTGCGTTAGCTGAAAATAGTTCTACTATTTGTAGCCTTTGCGTTAGCTGAAAATAGTTCATGGTGGCTAATTCCCATTGTAGATCACCTACAAAGTACTAATAACTCGTTTTTGATAAGTGGATGCAATTGCAACAGGGTTCAAAAATTGTGAAACTATTGTATTTATCTCCAAGATCAAAATGAAATAAAACATTTTGACCAACTTTTACTCACTTTCGATGGGTTAGCCTATGAACTATTTGGGGGTGAACAAGACCCATCTGATCTGCGGGACTCTGAGGATAGCTTGAACCAGCATATATGCAATGGAAATAACACAACCTCATACATAGCGACACCCAGATTCACATAGAAAAACATCCACAACTTGATGGGTAACAAAACATGATTGCGGACTAAACGCTCCACACAAGCTATAGTATATGAGATACTTGCGTACAAAGCTCTATCTAAAACCTCTAGAGATATTTACACCACTCCGCGTCATATTGCCAACCGACTAGATAACATCAAAACAGGTGTATCAAAGTTTCTACCCCTTTGGTAATCAGGACGGCGCTCTCAAACGAACTGAGCCAAACTGCACCAAATTTCATAAAAGAGCAGACACACAGGTTACAGACGGACTGACGAAATTTCAGCTCAATCAGACGTTGTTTGTCTACCCAACCTTTCCGCGCACCAAAACCACTATGTATGCAGTAACCCGAACTGTATGAACTACTCTCAAAATTGATGCTCCACTCTCAACAAGCAAAACATCCAAGAAGTACTTAAATTAAGACATGTTTGAGCCTCCAACCACCATCTTGAAGACAAGGAGTGAGGAATCACTAAACCAGGCCAAAACGAAATCACCTCTCCTTCTTCTTTTGGAATAGGTAGAGCCGTAGAGGTGTACCAGGCATAGGTGTTCATTGCTTCAGCAGCCGTGCGCGCGACTCTGGGGGCGAGTTTTAGGGACCAGATTGTAGATGATGAGAACAAATATTCAGCATCAACTTCCAATAGAAGTGGCGAAGCACTGTATTACTATTCCGTGAGTAAATAGTCCATCAACCTTTCAGAAGGAAAAGAAGGTAGTAACTGACAGAATAGGTTTCTGCTTCCCACAAATGGGGCATCCTGTGTAATTCCACTGAAGACTCTCTGAGACATCCACATCCGACACGGCCGTGTTGGTTGCACAACAGTAGAAACATACTATTTGCAGTAGTAAGAACTCGACTAAGTTATCAGGGAGCCAAGAACTGTCGCATCATCTTAAGATACAAGATGCGCAGAACTTTTTTTTCGATCTACAAAGGTTTAGGGTTTAATTGTTGCAAAGCGAGAAAACACAATCATTCAGAAGGGGAAAAAAGGGTGACAGGGATACTAGGATTTCAATTCACCTTACCCAAAATGGCGAGTCATGTACAGAGTATTATTATCCTGTTAAGACAGTCCGTAGTCTATACCCAAATGCTTTCGACCATACTGAAAGGGGAAAACAGGTACTCCCCGCGTTAGGATTATATGCGTCAACTGCACAAAAATGGCGCATCCCGTATTATTCCACCGAGACATCCATATTCCATAGGGCTGCGTTTCGGTGTCAACAAGAAAAACCCCGTAAAACGCCATACACCATTGAGTTACCTATACATTTTTCACTGCACACAACAGCATACAGATGTTGGAGTGGAGGCACTATCAGGCCTCAGTTGCTGGCAGCCTGCTCCGCACCGTGTGCTCCGGCTTGTGGGTGCTCTCGAAATCCACATGGACAAACGCCCGCTCGACTTCCGGCAGCTTCTCAATCCTCTCCTGCAGTGACTCCCCGATGGCGTGGGCCTCCCTTAGCCGCATATCCTCCGAGAGCTCGATGTCAACCTGGTAAGGAATCAGGAGCAGAATATGTACCATAAGCCCAGGGAATCTCCCCACTACTAGTGCGTGTATAAGACGCAAAAGGCATACAAGCTTGGAAGTTCAGATATGCATATTCAGTGTCGTTGTTAACTGACCTCGACAAAGTAGAGAGCCCCGAAGCTGTAAGCCCGGACCGTGTCGACCCGCTGCACGCGGGCGTCGTGCTTCATGGCGAGGTAGGTCAGCATCTGCAGCATCTCCGGAGGAGCGCTCTGCCCCACCAGCGTAACTGCACCAAGAATTTCAGAGTTTCAGAGGCCTATTTGCAGCCTGCTGATAATCTGTCGCACCACAGGATCCTCATATGCCAGTTTGCTTTTCTCTTGTCAGCTACTTCAAATCTCAAATTAACTTCTGAAGATAATTACTGATGAGAATTCAGAAGATCTGTGAAATAACCTGCATGTTCGATTACTGTTCCGGACCAGTTTGTTATGGTATAGACCGCAAGAAGCACAGCCCCTGCGGGGTCAATCCACCAGAAGAACTTGTCTCCCAGAACAGCAGACACCAGCCCAACGACGTTGGTTATCACATCAAAATAGTGGTCCTGTATGTGAAATGGTCCAAGCACAACCCGATTTTAGAACAGCAAAGTCTTGTATCCTTTTTTCCAGGAACCAATTTTGCACTAACTCAAATAAGGCAGCAACTGGATGCTGAAATCAAAATCCCTGATCATTTTGCTGCCAGACATATATACCTTTGCGTATGCCCGGACAATGCTATTCCCTGAGCTCCTGCAGTAAAACCAGAGAGCAAGCTTGACAGCAGTTGCTGAGAGCATGATCGAGTACAACCATATCAGCTGCTCCGTCGTCATCTTGTCGCCGGGGTTGTTCTCCACCAGCTGCTCGATAGCTTGGATCAGGACTTGGAAACCTGACAACAGAAGATGATCAAAATTCACTTGAACTCACATTCCAGGTGACAAATAGCAACAACTATGGATCTATTCAAAGATATGGGGTTCACATCACACCTAGAGTGGCCATGATAGCAGCGAAGACGATGATCCCGACCGGCTGCACACGCAGCTTCCCGATGGGGTACTTGTAAATGTTCACCTTCTTCATGGAGATATGCGTGAACCAGAGGATGCCGCCGGCCATCAGATCGAGCAGCGAGTCGAGCGTGGACGCCGCAATCGCTATGGAACCAGTCCTGATTGTCGCATAAACCTGCAACCATGAAGCCGCCAAGCGAGTCAGAGCAGTCGACTATACTTGCTCCGTCGCACAACTGTACCATGTATGTCCCTTCCCGCTACAAATCAATCAATCAATCAAACACCTTGAAGGCGAGGAGGACGACATTGGCGTAGTTGGATATCTTCATGGCGAACTCGCTCTCCTTCTCCTCGCGGTCCTCGGCGGCGCCGGCGGCGCCAGGTTCTTCGTCGGAGTCGAACTCGCCAGGCATGCACAGGGCCTCCACCTCCTCGAAGGTCTTCAGCGTGGCCAGCTGCTTCTTGTAGTAGTCCCTCTCACCTGCTCGCGGCAAGGGGAGCGAAATTAGTTTGCGGTGCTGCACCGATGATTAAGGGGTGAAACAGGGGAGGATGGGCGTCGGTGGTGCGGGTTACCTTGGGAGAGGTCCTTGACGCGGGCGACGTCGACGTCGGCGGCGCGCTCCGGGTCCAGCTCGGGGCGCATCTTGTCAGGCAGCCGCGAAAGGAAGCTGCTGCGCAGCGACCGCGCCGAGTCACGGCGCCGGAGCGAGGGCGCCCGGGCGACACGGCCGGTGCCGTTGCCGTTGCCCAGCAGCGGGGCTCTCCGGTCGTCGGCGTCCATCGGTGTCGGCCTGTCGGGTACGGCCGGCTCGGCTGGTCCTGTTTTGGGTTTGTGCCTGTGAGCGAGTGAGCGCCTTGGACTTTTCAGCTGGTTTTGGATATTTCTGAGGTCGTTTTTTGTAATTCAGTTTAATCAGGGGGAGCTTCGAAAAGGTTCCCTGTTTGGACATGAAACGATAGGCGTCAATTTAATCTATGACTATGTTTCATGTTACCCATTTTCACACAACATAGTTATCCGACTTTCATAAAAAATAGTTGTCCATCTTTTTTGGGGTTGTCTTTTTTCACGGCACCTTGGCCTAGGGCGCCATGTTAGATAGCAGGACGCCTTGGCCCTTGGACTGTGGCGTCATGCTAGGTAGCACGACACCTTGGCCTGACACGACATTAGTAGTGGACCTAGCAAATTTTAGAAACTTGGACAAACGAGGTTAAGCCAATAAAATTTTGGACAAAATATCTATAGAAAATCAAAAACTGCAACACCGTGTACAAGCCTGAGCTATAGGGGCTACTTGGTGCACCAACTACCTCAACCAAGATAGCACGCACGGGCGCACGACGCCCTAG
The DNA here is from genome assembly GCA_916181665.1 of Avena sativa. Lineage (NCBI taxonomy): Eukaryota > Viridiplantae > Streptophyta > Magnoliopsida > Poales > Poaceae > Avena > Avena sativa. Next base: position 308,630,593 of record OV702284.1, on the reverse strand, counting down.
ACCTAGATGTCATATAAAAATGTTACTTTGTGAAATATTTCAGATGTTGTTCATTCTTTGTTGAAGTTCCATAGAAGGTTCATTTGTGTTTATTTTCGCACATTATTCTCCATAGGTGTAGTTTCACATTGCTCTTGCTTTTGGGGGAGGAGAGGGTACGACGGGCAAAAGCTAGCATGTCCAACAAAAGCTGTCTGTTTTGAGACCAGGGAGATTTAATAGTTTCTACTTAAATTATATGTTTAGCTATGTGTTTAGATTATGCAATTTTTATAGCAACTTTCAATTCACCGTTACCTTGGAGGGATCCACTACTACTTCGCTTAGGCAAGAGATTGAAAAGGTATGTATCTGAGATCTACATGTGCCTCCATCTATGTTACCCCTTTCTCGGAAAGGAGATTATACATAGTAAAGAACATAAATAATAAAAAATCAAAAAGAAAGAAGAGAACGAACCGGGGGGTTGTAACTCTTCTACTTCTAGTAAAAAATCTCGTAACAAGCATTAGCACATCCTGAGTATGCGTTTTTAGAATAACTTTGTCCTAGGGCTTCCATATACATTAGTTAGCCAATATAAAACGTAAAAATGTCTGTCAACCATGTCTAAAATTCTTTTTCCAGTCTTATTACTTCCTTTTTTTAGTCCTAAAAAAGATTTTTCAATTACATTAACTTGTACAGGGAGAAAACTAAAAACTATACAAACCTAAAGAACATCTAAGAGAAAGTTTGCTCTTGCTCTTTCTCTTGTCATGGTTTAGAGTCATTTCAAATTTCACGAATGGAAAATATACCTTGTACTAAGGCTCCAATTAACATTAACAAGCGATGAGACGTATCATCATGTTGTGTGTGAACGAATTGATGGTCGTGTTCCTTTTTCCCTTACCAATACTCCCTCTGTTTCAAATTACTCTGCGCGCACTCTTATCTAGGTGGGCTAGTACTTCCTCATTTTTTATCCAAAAAAATCCTAGAATTTTTGAACTAGATAGTATGAAATGTGTACTAGCTATTTCAAAAATCTCGAGATTTTTTTGAACAAAAAATAAGAGAATACTAGATCACCTAGATAAGCGTGCGTGCGAAGTAATTTGAAACAGAGGAAGTACTTCAGTGTCGCCATCCTAATACCATCGGAAGAAGGTATAATGATGGATCCATCTATCCGTTCACTGATTTCACGAGGTTTCATTCTCAAAGTCCTCTAGAGACGAGTGATGTGATGGAGTACCGGACAATCTAAGATGTGGCTAAATTTATTTGCGACAACATACCAACCACAAGATTCTGTGCACTGTCACTGTGTATAAAAAGTTCAGTCTGGCCGCTTGACATTTTTGTAGTGAGAGTTGACAATTTGGGTTGTAGTGCAACAAACCAATGATTACCATTATGAAATGAAATGTACTCGTAAAATATATAAATTTATAAAAAAAGAGAGTTTTTGTTTACAAACAAAGTTCTTTTTCAGTCTTGACCGTCTCAAACCAGGAGGCGTGAGCTGGGCCGCTTAACAGTTGACATTGATGAGAACCCCACCGTTCCATCCAAGCCGTCCAGCCCCAGCCTTCCCTTTTGTGCTGAAGTTTCATGAAATGAAATGTACTTTATTTTTCTGAGAATAAATGGTTTTTTTAAAAAATTTACTTATAAAATATAGTATAAATTTGTAAAAAAAAGAGATTTTTTGTTTACAAACAAAGTTCAGTGTAGTATTTTTTTTTAAGTCTTGACCATCTTAAACCGGGAGGCGTGAGCTGAGCCGTTTCACAGTTGACATTGATGAGAACCCCACCGTTCCATCCTAGCCGTCCAGCCCCACCCTGCCCCTTCCAAGTCAACTCAAACCCCCACGCCTCCACTCGCCGCCGGCCGCCCGCCGTCGGAGAGCACTCGTCGCTGATGACCACCCCTGGCTCCGCCACGCCCCCGCGCTTCAAGCGGTCCTCCCCCAGGAAGAAGCACCAGCCACGCAGTAGCCACCGCCTCGCTGGTGACTTCGCCGCCGGAGAGGCCGAGGCTGCGCGGGCGTCCGTCGCCGCCAGGGCCACGCCGTCGCTTCCTCCCTCTTCGACTGTGCCCTCGCAGACGTATGTGGGTCTCCCGCTGCCTCGTGAGTTCTTCGAGGTCGACGCGCTCGACCTCGCCCCACGCCTCCTCGGCAAGCTCCTGCGCCGCGACCAAGTCGTCCTCCGCATCACCGAGGTGCTTCTACTCAAATGCCTCTCAATCAAAATTAGCATAGGAAAATACCAATAAATAATGAAATGCCGCATCAAGGATAATTTTTTTGTTGACTGACATTTTGATTGAAATGTGGCATCTTGGTATACAATTGTAGTGTGGTAGCATTAGCGTGCGTTCATTCTTCCTGAGCTTCGCAAAGTATAAAGCCGTGCTGGTGTTGGATACTTGGATCTAATGTTTATACTGGGTTCAGGTGGAGGCTTACAGGCCAAACGATTCCGCGTGCCATGGCCGGTTCGGCACCACGGCGAGAACTGCTCCCATGGTAAGGCCAGTGCTTCCTTGCGTTGTCGAGCTTGGCAATATTGATTGTGAGGTATTCTGAACTTTGAGATTTGGCCGTTGTCGGGGTATAGTTTGGACCAGGCGGGCACGCGTATGTGTATCTATGCTATGGACTCCACATGATGCTCAATGTTGTTGCTGACAAAGAGGGCGTTGGAGCTGCTGTTTTGATCCGGTCATGTTCTCCCGTTAGCGGTACGCGTTCCTCACTAACCTGGCATTTAGTTTTGTACATGCGCATGTGTACTAATAACAGGTGAAATGGATAAGGATTTGGGGTGATTTGGTTTGAACCTTGACTGGAAATTCCGTGAGGTACCCATTTGTTAGAAGATATAATGTAATGAAAATTTGTTGCTTTATATGAATGGTAGCGCCATGCTGTAGTTGCCTCTAGTGTATGGCTTCTTGCTTTATTCTCCATTCCTGTTTTTTTTTAACCCAAAGCGTTTCTGAATTACATTTCTTATTTGACAAACTATACTAAGCTGAGTTAGTAGTGAGTGGTATGAGTATTTGATGCTTATATATAGATTATGTTTTGGTTCACTTTTTTCGCCTTTCTGCCAAAAGCTGGTAGTTTACTAGGTACAGTTACATGAACAAAAGGAAGATATGAGATGTTGACATCTTTCCTCGTGTGTTTCCTAATTCGATTGTAACTTCATCCTCTGTTGCCCCTACCTTGAGAAAAGAAGAAAAATGAATTTTTATCATTAGACAACTGGAGTAGAACACCATATACCAAATGCCAGTTCTAGAAATGGAATTACATGTTTGCACCATAAAATGGCATCTTTCTTGTAGACAGTCAACCCATGTTGTGTAAAAGGAGTATTTACTCCCTATCAGCGCCCCTTTCTAACATCTAGTTTGAGCTGAATGCGGCCACTTTGTCTTGAAATCACTGTAGGGCTGGACATTATTCAGCAGCGTCGGGGCCAACAAACCGAGAAACCGATCCTACTTACAGGACCAGGAAAGGTCTACACCTCTCAGACAGCAACCCTTTTATTTTCTGAATTATGGTTGTTCCTACAACACTGTCTCATAACTGTTGTTGCCCTCTTATTCAGGTCGGCCAAGCTCTGGGGCTTTCCACTGACTGGTCGAATCACCCGCTATATACACCCGGTATGATTGATGGATCTCCTGTATTGACTGAAGCTGCCAAATGCTCTCGACGTGTATTTATTCGCCAACTTATTTTCTTTCTCAGGTGGACTGGAAGTATTGGATGGGCTAGAACCAGAAAACATTTTGGTTGGCCCCCGTGTTGGCATCGAGTACGCATCGCCCGAACATGTCACGGCGCCATGGAGGTTCGCTGTCGCAGGCACCCCGTGGATCAGTGCCCCGAAGAACACTCTCAGGCCGCGGTGAAGAGCCGGATGTGGGGTGAATAGTGGTCCAGAAACACAGCAATTGTACTATTGACCGCGGTGGAAGAGAGAACACTGAAACACTTTGACATATATTCCCTCGTCTGTTCGAAATGAACATTTGGTACATAAGAAGACTAGTTGATAACGCAACTAGTCTTCTGATAAAAAAGAAAAAAGAGTAATATATCTTGATCATGTTTCATTATTGTGAGCCGGGAGTGGTACTGATTATACCCTGCCGAGATAGCTTGTTCCCGAATCCAACACCAAACCATCTCCGAGACACATCCTGGAGCAGAGTGTCATTCATCTCACAGAACTTGTGCGGCCAACCGGTCGGTTCGAGCGCCTCAAACCCTAGACCTGGTGCCCGGTCTTTGGAGTTCAGGTTCGCCTTCTCAGTCCAATCAACCGTGTATGTCGATGCCCGACGACGAAATTTCACCTTGAACTCTTCCCAAGCTTGGTACTTGTAGTGGTTCACTCGAACACGAGTGTTTCGCTCGTCTCTGAACCCAGGTTTAAGCATAAAGTGATGGATAGAGTTAGTCAGCGACTGGTCCACGGAATTGAGCCGTACCAGTGACTTGTGCCGCTCCATGGTCTTTCTCCGGCATGTGTAGCCTTGGGTGACCCCCTCCTTGGGGTGTGTGGTTTGGCCCGAGGGTCCGAAATCGGCGCACCACATATGCACTTGCCCAACATTTTGATCAACTGATACTACTGACTGCAGCATGGATCTGTCCGGTTCCTTCGAGCGAGTCCAATGACGGGATAAGATGAACTCATCGACATCGATGAACGCCATCCACTCGCACGAATCTTGATGCACCGCGGCGCCATGGGATAATGCAGCCTCTAGAGTTTTTGGCCAAGGCCATGTCTTGGTGAAGATTTCAAACCCGGCCGAGGTGAGTTGGTGCACTTGGTCCGCCAGGTCATCTTCGCTCCCGTTGTCGTAGACGAAGAACCGGTCCACGCCCACAGCCGCGTGGTAGACCACCCACTCTCGCAGGAACTTGGCCCCGTCGCGGATCATGGTGCAGGCGCAAATCAGCCTCTTGCCCGGCGGCGATGTGGATTCGGATGCCTGCGACGGCATCGCCGACGAGCCATGATGATAAATCGCCAATGAGGGGATGGGCTCCTCGCTGGCTACGACAAGCGTAATGCGGAGCTCTGGGTCTCGCGATGCATGCTCTACCGGAGTCGTCGCCGGTGGAGGTGGGCACCGGAAGACCTGCTGGGCCGACGTGGTTGCCGGCACCGAGGCCACGGCGTTACCAACATCGCCTCCGTAGTAGTACAGGCACCGGATATCCGCGGCCGCGCGGTTGACGTTTTTCTGTGCGTTGACTCCCATGGCGAAGACGACCACGTCACCGCCATCGATCACGACGGACTCGTACACGATGCGGTCGCTCCAGTTCAGCATTTCCCGCGAGCGGCAGCCTGAGGCGCCATGGCCGGTGGGGACAATCGTCGAGGCAGAGAAGACCAAGACCGGCGTGTCGTAGGGGTGACTCCGCGCTGGCTCGGGCATGATGCAGGTGTGTAAGCGTGGCGTCCGGACTCTGGCAACGAACCGAGCGCGCGCGCCGGGGACGACGCCCCGCCGAGGAACACGCACGTGGCGTTCCCGGGCCCAGGTGCACTAGTGGCGCCGTTGGGTCGTCGGAGCAGGACGAGGACCTCCCACTCCGGAAGCAGCACGGCCTCCGCGTCCGGCGGCTGCAAGGTGTGGTTGGCCTGGGGGTGGCCGGAGCTAGCACTGGCAGTGGCTGTGCTTCCACTGCGGCCGGCGCGAAGGACGAGTGGCACTGGCAGCCAGCGCCGCGGCACGAGCAGATCGCGCGCGCGCATCGCACCGGGAGGAAACGCTCAGACCGCCCGGGATGCAGACGAAGAAGAGAAGCGACGTGATGGAGAGGACGGCGGCGGCGTGCCGCCGGCGCGACTGCATTGCGACCGGGCGGGCGCGACACGCGATGACTAGCCAGGTCCGGGCGTCCCCTGTTTGTAGTTGAGCCGAGCTGGGTTGCGAGACGGCGTTGACCGGCACGTACTCCGGCAGGTACAATCGATCCATCTATTAGTAGCTTGCACGCACGGATAGTCGTCGTTGCGGAAACGAAAGCGACACCGATGTTTTTTAAGCCATTACTGGATGACCACGACGACACCACTAAAAAGGCAAAAATAATAAAAACTGTAACGAATTTGCTAGTTCTCAGACACAACTTTTTATGTTTTAGTCATCTCTTTCGTCATTAAATTTATCTCGCGATTCGTGCAACATGAGACTTGCAACTAGGTTATAATTGAGATTTTAATGAGTTGCAATTAGGTTGCAACTGAGAATTAGTACAAATTGTATAAGTTGTAAGAGCAACTCTACCAGATACTGAAAAAGGGCCCAAAACCATATTTTCCGGCGACTTTACGGTTTCGGCTCGGTTCCGAGCGGCGTGCAGCTACCGCAAAGCGGTGCCAGCCCGTAATTTTTTTACGGTGGCCCGAGAAAAGCCCAGACCGCGCCGTATATTTACGGTAGCTGCGGAGCAAACCGAGGTCAAACCCTATCCCCTCCGCCGCCCTCGCTCGCTATCTCCGCAGCTGACGGCGAACCTCCAACCATCAGATCAGCCCGCTCCACCGCACAATCCGCGCCGCCGTCGTCGCCATTCCCTCCGCCGCGTCGCCATGAACCCCGTCCCCCCTCCCTCGCCCCCGTGCTACGGCTCCCATGGCCAGCGGCTGAAGTCGCGCACGGAGATCAAGAAGATCCGCTCCATCGCCGCCAAGAAGCGCGCGGCAAAGCGGTACACGAAGCACATGGCTCCTGTGCCTCCCTCGCTCGCGTCGTACGCCTACTACGGCTCCTCCGGTGCGGGAAGCAGCCGCGGCCGCAGCGCTCCATCGTCGGTGTCCTCCTCGTCCTACGACAGCCAGAAGAACTACTATCGCGACTATATGACGGACGAGCACACCGAGTCGTCGGATGAGAGCGACGGCGACCGGATCACTGTGCGCGACTTCGTCCACAACGACGAGGACGAGGCGCGCATCACCGCGCGCCTTGTCTGGCGCTCGGAGCTGCAGCGCTGCCGCGAGATCAACGACGAGCAGCGTGAGCTCGACGAGGCCCTCCTCGTCATCGAGCGCCAGAAGGCGAAGGAGGCGGCGGTGGAGCGGCTCCGGCGCAAGCAGGCAGAGGAGGCGGAGGGGGTCATCGTCGTCGACTCCGACGACAACGAGGAGTGAGCAGCTCCGGTGCATGATTGACGCCGCTTCGAGGCCCCGTTTGGGGCCGCATATTGCATCTGCATTACGCGCGTCGGTCGTTTGTTAGTTTTATTATGTAAATTATGTTGTTTGTGATGTTTAACTGAATCTGTAACTATGAATGTGGCGTTGGTCTTCTCTGAATTTTCCCGCGAATGCTTTTTTCCGCGAAGTTTTAAATGTTCAGTTTCAGTTTGCGGTGTCTGCTCTGCGCGATGAACTGAACTTCGGCAAATCACAAGTTCAGTCCACTAAACTACGGGTTTTTCAGTTTGCATTTTTTAGCATCTGCTAGAGTTCATGGCGACACGGGCTAGGAGACGGCGGGCCGCCTACTATTTATGCTAATTTTCAGTTGCAATCTAATTCTCAGTTGTAGACGGCGGGCCGCAGCTGCCGCTCCTCTTTGAGCCGGCATGACGTTGATGGTTGTCTGACTGCAGCATATTACCATATATATATGCACGGAGGAGCGGTTCTGGTGTAGATTGTCAACTTTGGAGACGATGACACCGCAAAAAATAAGGCACGATGACGGTGACACAAATAGTAATGAGATTTCATTTTCACCATTTGTAATGTGTAGCAAATTTCGAACCTTCACGAGGATACAAATTCGGATCCAAACAACTTCTTTTGTGTGCGGCAACTAAAACCTTAAGAACTAAGGAACAATTTTAGAATTTTTTGCACCATTTTTTGTGTGCGGCAACTAAAACCTTAAGGACTTTTTTCACCATTTAGCTCGTTGATTAACAAGATGATCAAAGGTTTCCTGATCATGGACATTGGATGTTGTTAATAATGTGGTCACAACATTGTTGGAATGATGTGATGAACATTCATCCTAAGTATAGCATTAAGATTAAGGTCATTGTGTTTATATTGCTATAACATCATACGAAGTAATCTTAGTCCTTAGACCATGAGATCATGTCAATCACTAACACTGGAAGAGTATCTTGATAACATCAAATGTGAGACCGTAACAGGGTGACTATAAAGATGGGTTCAGTGCTACGAAGGTGTTATGTTGAGGCTCATGGATCAAGAGTGGAATTTGTCCATCCCGATAACAGATAGATATACTCTGGACCCTCTCGGTGACATCACATTAGTTAGCTTGCAAGCAAGTGATTTGATCACTAGAATGTTATATCACGGGAACAAGAAAAGAGTACATGTCGGTAACGAGATCAAACTTGGTATGGACATACCGATGATCGAATATCGAACATGTAATATATCGCGAGAGAAAGGGATTGAGTTACATGCGTATAAGGTTCACACGATCACAGAAGTCATCGTTGAATATGTGGGAGTCAGAACGGATCTCCATGTCCCGCTGCTGATTATTGATCGGAGAGAGGTATCGATCATGTATACATTATTCATGAACCGTAGGATGAAATACTTAAGGGATACCAACGCCATTCAGAGATAATGATATGCCAGATAAAGAAAAAGGAAAGCGCAGGAATTTATTTCACTAGACATCGGAACTGTTTCGGTTGAAATTGCTGAAACTGGTTCTGCATGTGAAATTGAAATGTTGTAAGGGGTTTTATGTGGATGTTTGTTAATTAGAGTAATTAACAAAATTCTGAATAAATAAATAAAATAGTTTTATTTAAATGAGAGCTTGCATTAAATTTGGTGGAAATTTAATGCATGTGAGTGGATTTTTGAGTGGAGGCATGTTTATGTGAGTGGAGGCTTTTCATTTTGAGTGGGAGCTCCACCCACATGAATGTGGAAGACGTGTGGGCATCCACCATGGCTGGGCGTGTCAACACCCGGATTTTTAATCCCAGATGCCTGTTATGCCATACATCGCAATCCCAGGATTACCATTTTTGCGAGACATAACAGAATTGGATACCACAGTACATCATCCATTACAAACCATACATAAGGTATTACACAAATAAGGATCTCATGATCCAGTCTTAATACAACACAAGCAGCGGAATACGTAATAATAACGGTAGCGTAGGCGAAGCTCCATCTTCGGGGTCACAGGCAATGCTGACGATGGGAGATGATCCTAGTTGTCGTAACCTTCCTGGGGTCCATCCTCCAGGTACTCCTCTTCATAGTCTGGCCATGGGAATAGCCAGGGACAAAGCCATGAGTACTCTTTAAGTACTCGCAAACTAATACTAACAAGTGAAGGGGGTTTCATAATAGTACACTAAGCTCTAGGGTTGTTTTGCAAGAAGCCAGATTTATATCTACTAAGTTCAGAAGCAAGAGAGCTAGTTGAAGTTTATAACACCTAAGCGGGAACTTGTATTTCATATCACAACCCTGTTATGGTCAAGTCAAAGTCTCAATTCATTTCACAAGTCATTTTGAAAACATCTGACGGGGGAACAGTATGGCCACTCCAACTGTCCATAACCGCGGACGCAGCTATTCGAATAGTTTGACACTCTGAAGAGATTGTACACTTTCACCACAATATTCGATACATCCATCAGGAACAAATCCTGAATTCACCATACTCAGTATGCGGACAATCAATCGTAACCTTTCAATTACACGCCCTAGTATAAGCACCTCTCCTGTGAGTTTGGCCTCCCAACCATGACCAACTGTCATCTTGGGTACTGCACAGGTGGACAATCTTCACAAGGTAGCCTCAGCTCATACCTTGGCTATGAGGGAACTAATACTAAGGTATATAAGTTTCCAGTCAAGCCCTACCAAATCTTCGGGTATTGTGGTTGTACGGTAAAATTGGAATGGTATCGCATCTAGACAACCATCAGTTTTATAAAGGGCTAAGGCTCATGCCTCAACATTTTCATCACCAAAACTCATCTGGTGTTTGGAAACTGTGGCATCCCGCAAAAACCACTACTAGAAAATCGCGTTGTTTTTGTGCATTGCATCATCATGACTGCATGCTCATGTCATCATGCCGCATTGCATTTGAGCATCGTCGTCATCATGCATTTGTTTGCCTGAAACTAATTTTCGAAAAACATATGTTGTCTTCTAAACACCCCGCCTTTATTTTCAAAATCCAAAACCGGGTCTCCGGATTATTTTGTTTCGTCTACCATTGGATTTCAAACGCCCCGTTTTAAATAATAAAATATTTATTTTATTTTTGGGAGGCAGCCAGCCAGGCCCGAAAACCCGGCCAGCCACCTCCAAACCCTAGTCAAAATATCTAGTCCTAAACCCTTTTCCTACCCAGTCCTATTCTACCCACCCTTCAGCCACCTCACCCCCTCCAACCCCTTGGCGACACCTCACCACTCCCTTCCCCCTATCCTATCCCAGCCCGCCACCTCAGCCTCCCCACCTGGTCAAACCCCACTCACCACCACCCCACACCACCACACCCAACGCACTCCCCCTCTCTCTCCCTCTCTGCCCGGCCCACTCCCCACCGACACCCTGGCCCCACCATGTGGCCCTCCTCTCGCCTCTTCCTCTCGGGTTCCTCTCCCCACCTGGCCCCAACCGCGGCGCCCCCCTCGAGCTTCACCGCCACCAGGCCACCGGTCCCCGCCGCCAGAACCCCCTCGCCCTGGCGCCCTGCTCGCCCCTCTCCCCGACGCCTGACCGCCACCTCGCCCGTCGACCCCGCGCCGACCTCGCGTCATTCCTCCCCTCTGGCAACCGCCGCCGCCACAGGAGCCCCCCGCCTCGCCGGTCTTCTCCACCTCGCCGCCGAGCTCTCCTCTTGGCCGCCGAGCCGCTCCTTTGCCCCGGCCTCAACCGCCTCGCAGTCCCGCGGCCGCCGCCGTCGCCATCTCCGCCTCCCTGCCGGACCTCCACCGTCGCCAGTCGCCTCCCTCGTCGCGCTCCTTCCCCCGCTCGCGGCCGCGCCCGGCCGTGCTCCACGCCGCTGTGTCCCTCGCCGCCCGTGGCCCTCCCCGTCCTCGATCCCGCGCGCGACTGCCGCCCCTCTGACCTCGCTGCTTGCTATCTCCCTCCAGCCCGGTGCCACTCAAGGCAACGTCGCCCCTGCTTGGTTGTGCCACTCGTCTATCTGTGCTACAGCGCCGGCCCCTCTTCCGGCCTCCCTATGCTCGTTCGCGGCCCGTTCCCCCCCGCCTTCCTTTGGCCGCGTCCGCTTTCGCTCGCTGCTCACCCGCGTCGGTCGTCGGGCCTGTCCATGTGCGCGTCCGTCCCAGCGACCTCGTTACTCCGAAGTGGTTTCTTCCTGCAAAGTATCTAAGCCTGAAACTCCTGTGTTGTGGTTGTTCCTGTCAGTTGAGGAGATCGATGAAGACAAGGTGCAAATCGGGTCTTCCCCAACCCATGTGTGTCCTAGTTGGACATGTGTGCCGGCGTGACCTCTCCACCGCGACACTGTTCAAGTGCTTTTCCTCGCGAGCCAAGCCTATGTTGACGACAAGATCTTCCCGGCTACCACTCCTCGGTAATATGTTCAGAGACCGGGTGACACTGAGTTTCTGCGCCGTCCGAAGACGAAGCCGGATGTCAAGGACTTCTTCATGGAAAACCGAAGATCGATCACGGACCCTCGAAGCCAAACCACAAGTTCGCCTTCCCGGACACCATGACCTTATTCCCAATGTGAAGACCGATCCCGGCGAGACCGAACCCGAACCACATCACCCCAAGATCTTCGCAACCCAATGTGTGATCCCTTTTCTAAGACCAATATTTTATATAATATATGATATATACTTGTTGCATATTAAATTGTCATACTTGCATACATGTTGGGGTTTGGGGGCATTATGCCGATTCACCTCTAATTAAATATGGGATCCATATGCGGGCAAATCTAGTCGTATATTGGTCCCATTTAAATTTGTGTAGCGAACCGATGCCATGTTTTGTCCTGTTAAGACAACAATTAAATTGCGGGGTAGTTAAACAACTTGAACCACTTAAATATTTGCCGGGACCCCCGGTTCCGCTTAATATTGCCTTAATGCATCGCACCTTTGCCATGTCATACATCATACATGCATCATGCCCGATCTTCTGTCATAGTATTAAATATTGCATCCGGTGTTTCTTCTAGTGCTTTGCTTCTTCGCGGATTAGGCCGATGAGTTGATGCGAGTGTCGATCCGACCTTCGGATGAACCTTCGGCAATGTTTTCAGGCGAGCATCTCCCCCTTTCTACCTATCTTACTTTTATAGTATTTATTCCCTCCTGTTGATCTATTGCTATATGTGTTGCGATGCTCTAGTTTTCGTACCCGTGATATCCCTTGCAGCCTTATATTGCCTTGGACACCTCCTATTACCTGTTGTTTGGTAGATAGTTGGACCTGCGCGTCGTAGTCGCTTGCTCAAGTGTTGTTGCGTGTCGTCAAGTACCACAGTTGTTGGAGTATTGCTGTGTGTTTATTGTTGGAGTTGATCAAGACTTTAATTACTGTTTAACAACAAAAATTGAAGTAGGTAAATGCAGAGGCACAGGTGGGCAATAGATGTTATTTGGTTGTTAACCGTCCACTTGTGTCCCGTAGGACCCCGAGTACTTGATACCTGTTCCTTGAATATTCGCGCTATCCACATCCGGGAGGATTATGGGACCCCCCTGAGCCAGAGCTTGATTCATTCTTATTTCTTGGGGCCACAAACTAGTTTGAGGTTTTATTTACTATCTTGTACTTATGCCATGCTTTACTGCTTTATTTACGATTGTGCGAGGAGCACCTGTACTGTTTAGGTAAGCGGAGTGTTTTCGCGGTATCGACAAGCCCAGTCACATTTTCGGGTTCCCAGTCGTTTACAGCCACTGGCGCAAACCTTGAGTCCGTCTCGGAGTCGGCTAACTTCGTGGCGGGTGTACTCAATGGGGTGGCCCCCTGAAATATTTCTGAATCCTGTGATTGCTTTGTCGTGAAAGCCTCGTTGGGTTTTGATTTGATTTTTCCGAGGTTGATCGAGTGTGTATTGCTATTTGTGCACCCCTGCAGGGTAAAACTTTCTGAAAGCCGTGTCCGCGGTTATGGACGACTTGGAGCACAGTATCTCGATCATAGACAACTATAACTAAAGTAGTGCTATAAATTTGAATTTATAATGACTAGTAATCAGCGTCACGATAACGGAATGGCTAAATAAAACTGCCAACAATTGCTTGATTGGGTTGTCGCTTGCTACCATTGTATCTGACTAGTAAGTATTGCAACTATAACGGAATGGCTAAATAAAAGTACCAACAACTGCTGGGTTTTGGGATATCTCATGCTAATTGTATTTGACTAGTAAGTGTCGCCACTACAACGGAATGGTTAACTAAAATTGCCCACTGCTTATTATATCAGGATGACTATCTATACCTGACTAGTAATTGCTGCAACGATAACTGAATAACTAAAACTGCCAACTGTGAGAGTTCCTCGGTCGACTTCCTCGTTTGGACTCGAGGGGGAAACACCAGGATGGGTATGTTTGGTGGTAGAATCAGGTTGGTTCCGAATAGGTCTTTCTTAGCCCTCTCTGATAGCCGCTAGTTGTTTCGAGTCTCTATAGGTTGTTTAGTGCATGCTGCGCTGCCGCTTTAGTCCACCATACCTATATAGGTGAGGACCGCCGAATTCTAGCCTCGCCGTGTACTGGCCTCAGTACTGACCGCTCTCTATTTTTCCTTTGCCCTTTGTTGGCACTCCTTTTGTCTCAGCAGGTTTTGCCATCGACGTCGTTAGCAGGGTTACCCTTCCGGCTTGGCCTGGGCAGGGTTATGGACGCCATTGGTTATTCTTCAGGGCTCTTAGCCCCATTTGCGTCTTGTCCGTAGTCGGACGCTCTATCATTTTCAAGGTGATTTGGATCTTTGTATATTATATCTGTATTCTTGACTCATTAAGTCGCTGTTGTATATATATCTGTTCTGTGGGTCCCATCGAGGACTGTTGTGTAATGTTATTACTTCGTTTTCCACCCGCACGAAAGTGCCTGGTGGTCACCTTTGAATCGTTTCTATGCGGGTTTGGCGGGAATCGCTGAAACTTGCATAGGGTCGATTCTGAGGGTGTTACAGAAACACATGTCCAAAACATCTCAGTAGAATGATCCATCATTCTAAGGTTTTCATAACCATTTTTCCACCAAGTATTCCCATCTATAGTTGATCAAGTTTTATGCTTAGCACTAGCATCTATAAGTGGGGGTGAGTACTAATGAGGGGTAGTAAACTAGTGGAGTTTCAACTAAATTCAATCTTATGCCTTAGGATGACATCAAGATTTTCTAGCTTAGGCCAAATTTTATGCTCTTTATGCAACCTTCCATTATCTTTCTAGTATCTACAATTCACTTAAGTAAACTCTAAGTAAGAGCTTTGATAAAGAAATAAAGTAGAAAGCTTGCAAGTAAAACTAGGATTGGGTATCATCAAATATGGCTAACCAAGCATGCTTAGTGCATTGCATAGGTTATCTAACTTTCATAAGTGCAAGTGTTAGCTTGCACATTCAACTAGTAGTATTAGGCTTGCCTTGTGCAAAGCAGTGGTTAAAGTTCTCCTTAGCTTCTTCTTCGTAGTATCCTCCTTCCTCTTCGTATCCTTGGTCAGTACTAGCGTCTATGAATAAATACGAGGTACACAATCACCAAACAATACTCAACTACTTGCAATCATCACACAAAAGGGTCCTATAGATGATCTAGCATCATCACTAACATTACAAGATTAAAGCTTAGTTTAATTCCTTTTATTTTTAAAAAAGTAATTTCTACTCATTGAAAAACTACATAAGATTTAATATTCTCAAACCAAACATGGGGTGATGTTGACACATGTCATCACCACATATTTTAGTCCATGGGAATATGATTTAAAGTGGTGTCACAATTTAATAAGGTTTTACCCTTTTATTTTAATTAAATAAGTGACTAGAAATGCCTATGTGGCATTCTTTTATTACTTGAATATTATTTCTGTAAGTAAACCTATATATTTTTATATATTCTGAAAGGTATGGTTGAATGTGATTTTTGAGAGTTGGAATCAACTCAAAAGATATTATGGTTTAAATTTGAAAAATGTTTGAATGCAGAAAAGCTTCTGCCTTGTTATTTTTACCAACGTTGATCTACAGATCCAAATGACTTAAATCCAACGGGCTTGGATTCAGCATTTCCAGACCTTTCTAACAAAATTGGTCTCATTCCATTTGGTTCACTGAATCGATCTGGGTTGATTTTTGAATCTGGGTGCAGAAGTGTGTTTGAAATAAAATGGAAAAGGTTAAATTCAAACGACTGGGCTGTGCGGAAAACGATACTGGGTCGGCCTGCTAAGCATAGCGCTTACGCGGGCTGGTTAAGTTGCTGTCTCCACGCGTCAGTGAGACGAGGGGGTGCGAAGTGGTACGGGGCAATGTGATACGTCCGATCTAGTTCTAATCCAATGGCTGAGGTTCATCGTCCACGTCGGGCAACGCCGGCGAGACTGAACCCTAACGCGGCAGGTGGGGGTCGTCGGGGGCTCACCGGGGCTCAGGCGAGGGTCGACGAGGCGGGCGAACGACGAAGTCGACGACGGCGAACCTCCTGGTACCTGCAGCTTCTCCTGGAGCGGCTCCAATCGCTGGCTCCCTTCTTCTCTAGAGGCGGCGGGCTCCGGCAAAATTCTGGTGAAGCACTGCTCGCCTTGCTTTGGGAACGGGGTGGAACGATCAGTGAGGAGAGGGGAGTAGAATGGTGTGCTCAATTCGGCTGGGGGTGGCCTCTATTTATAGTCGCGACGACGAGACCGAACGGGATGGGCAGGCGACGGTGGCGACATGGCTACGGGCTGCTAGAGGCATGGCCGGCGGTGGCGATCGCTTGGTGGTCTCCTAGCGATGCTCTACGGCTTTAATGCGCATGTAGGGGCGGTGGAAAACGGTCTGGAACACGCGACGCTCTGCGCGGTAGAGGCGGCGTCTTCGACGGCGAGCGGTGGCTGTGAGGCATGGGGCGGCGAACGGGGATGACTGGCGGTCTCCTGGGTCGGTGGTGATCGTGTATGCACGCGGCAAGAGCGGCGCGCGGTCTGTGGGCGTGTGTCGAGGGCGGCGCTCTGGCGCATGCTCGGCATGGTTGCTGGCGAGCTGGGCATGGTCTGTGCGTGTGGTCCAGGGGCTGGCAACGTTCGAGCGCTGGACAGGGAGTGGCGGTGGGGTGTTGGCTTGCTCCCAGACATGTTGGCTAGGCTTGTTTCTTCTCCTAGCTTGCTGTCCACACTGGGGTGACATGGTGAGCTTCGGCTGTTCACCATTGATGGCATTGCCAAACTTACAGTGGGGCTAGTGCTTGGTTTAGTTTGCTAGATGATCTACTGAGGTTGCTATGAGCTAGAGAGGGAAGAAGTTAGGCTCCAATCACTGCTCACAATAGTGTTTAGATTTTATTTGATTTGAAATAGCAAGGTGTTTGATGAAATGGACGCAAAAATTCAAGTTTTGAATTTTGAAAAGATTTTTGGTGGGTGTGCTAGGTTGGTGCTGGTGAGTCTGCAGATGCTTGGTTTTTGAAAGTTGAGCTGGTTTGAGTGGTTTTTGAAAAAGTGGGATCTTCCCATATTATAAAGATTCAATTTTTAGTTGTCATTTAAACTATGCATTTGCAAGTTTCTGGATGATCACAAGGTGGGCCTTGATACTTTGTTATGAGTACTATCAAGGGGTGTAAAGATCCAAACAAGTTTCTGTTAAGTTCTGAAAGTTTGGGACAACCAAAGTAGGCATGGGAGTTAAATTGGTCAAAATGACCATTCATCCAATTTGGTTTGTTTTGATTTGTTTGTCTTTGGGAAAAGTGTGGGGATTGTTTAGATGATGTTTATTTCACCTAAGAAACATTTTACAAGCAAAGGAACACATAAACAAGGCAATTCAAAAGAATTCAAAATGGGATGCATACACACATGCATGCTTTCATATTTTTATTTAGAAAAGTTTTTGTTAACCCTAATTTTGAGGATTAGAGTTTGATGATCCAAGTTTAGTATTTTTGGGATGTTACAGGGCGCCATGCCCTTGGGTGCCCCCTCTCCCTATAAAAGGCCTCCCTCTCCTCCTCTCAAAGCACACCTTCTCGTGAAGGATCTCTCTCCCCCTTTTAGATTTTCTCCATGGTCTCGGATCAACGAGATACATGTTCTCGGTGGATTTTTCTGGAAGGATTTGTTGCTTCAGTTGCTTAGCTGGAGAGAGGGCGCGGAGGTTGTCGGGGTACCCGAACGTGTGTGTGATCACGGATGCACCACTTCTTTGCGGTGCTGGACCGGCTGGACCGGATGGACTTTTTCTCGATCTTGAGATCGCGAAGCGTTCGACTACATCATCCACGAGTACAACCTCGTTAACGCTATTCGATTTTTGAGGGTATGTATTCTATGGATGTATATCCACCCGTTGCTTGTATCTACTAGATAGATCTTGATACATAGTTGTTCCCATCATAGGAATTTTTTTTGTTTTCTATGTTGCGAACCCTACATATGGCTGGCTAGTCGAACAACTTTCGGAGTTTCTGCTTCACTGGTGTAACACAAGAGGTTCTTGGGCTTTAACTAAGTGTTGGCGGTGATTTTAGGTTGGTTGTTGTTGGAAATATGTCTTAGGGACAAATCATAATATGGATTATTTATCATATTTAACGAAGTTTATGATTAAGTTTTATATCATGCTATAGCTATATTCAGAGGAAACATCAATACATGTGTGATATGTAAACAACCAGGAGATCCTAGTAATCTCTAGCCACTGGTTCATTGGTCAACGTATGACCAAGGTTTCCTGATCATGTGGCTTTTTATGCCAGTTGAAAATGGAGTCATCTCATTGAGAGAATGAGATGGTGAACATACCCAATCTAAGCATTGTAACATGATCATGTCACAAAGTTCAAGTTGCGATAATTAGGAAACGCAGTGACTTGTTCCTTAGACCGTGAGAACATTCAAGCATCAGTTGGTAAAACGGTAATCATAAAGGTGTGATCGGGTATATCAAAGGGTCAGGTTGAGGCGTATGTGTTAAGAGCAGGATTTGTCCATCCGTGTGACGGAAGATACTCTAGGCTCACTCGGATAAGTTATATCCATAAGATGCGCAGCATGTGACTAGGTCACGGGGATATCACTTATCGGGACGAGTAAAGTAGCAATTGACGGTAGCGAGGTTAAACTCGAAATGGTGATGTCGTTGATCAAATCTTGGACAATGCAAGTATCATAGAGACAAAAGTAATAGAACACAATGTTGATGGTTCAACGACAAATTTTCGTGGAATGCGCAGGGGTTATTATGGGCATCCAAGTCCCTCTAATGATCGTTGGTCCGAGAGGGATATTGACCATGTTTGGAGTGTTCCCGAACCATAGGGTAACACACTTAAGGGTTTGACGAAGCTCGGAGATCATTGTGGTATCATCGGAATCACCAAAGAAAAGAGAGGGAGGAACCGGAAGAGTTTTGGGAAGGTCCGGAGTGGGATGGAAGGAGTTCCGTAGCCACAAGAATTTAATAATATGTAAATAGATATTAAATATTGATTGATTTATATTTATTTAATAAAATAAAAAGGTATTAAAATGGTCAAATTCCCTATTGGGCCAAATTTCCTATGGGGGAAAGGCCCGTGAGGGAAAAGCCAAAAGGGAGGAGAGGGAGGAGGTGGCTGGCTGGGCTCTAGGGCACCCACGCGTGGCCCATGGGGCCCTTGGCCAGCCATCCACCCCTCCCCTTCTCTCCTTTGTTTAGTCCCACATGGTTTAGCCATTGAGATTTTTGGTCTCATTCCCCCTATATAAGAAGAGGCATGTGGAGGTAATTAAATCATCAGAAAATGACCAAAAGCTTCCTAGCTTTGGGAAAATTTCTAGCCGCCTCTCCCTCTCTCTCCCCTATCTCTCCCGAGACTTTGGTCCCCAACTTTGGACTACACGAATGAGGGACTTCTTCACCGTGCCGTGTCGTCGTGCTACGGGGTTTGGATCCAAAAGATCTACTTCCGTGATCTCTCCTGGATTGGAGGAGGGAGAGTCATCATCAAACACCTTACATGTGCGACTCCCTCAGGGGTGCTGCACTTGTGGCGTCTGGAGTTGTCGGAGTCGCCGGAGCCATTGGAGTTCAAAACAACCCTAAGGTCGGCGTCGGTACGACTACTTCAACCATGTTCTCCTGAATGTTGACAAAGCTTTTCGGTCTTCGAGTTGGTAAGGTCGCGAAAATCCCTCCCTTTACTGTATTACTAATAGATAGATCCCGACATTAGGATTGGTTGCATAATAAAATTATTGTTTTCCGGCGCAAAACCCCAACGGTTGCTGTGAAGACGGCTGCGCCATGGACCATGATGGCGTGGGGAGTTTCATTGCTACAGTTTCCTGGAGGAGGAAGCTGAGCCAAAGCGAAGACCCACAACCACACCATAGTAGGGATAAAGGCAAAATGGGAGAGGACGGAGTTGTGGGCCTGCACAGTGTCTTCCCTCATTTTCACCACGAAGGAGCCACATGGCGCCTTAGGATGGCCTATCTGTGGGACCACATAATAGTTTAACTGATTTTGCGGTACCACTTATGTAATCTAGCGACTGTGTGTGGCTAAGTGGTAGGATTTTGTCAAAACTTAGTTTATTTTTTGTACCAATTAGAGTAAAGGGTACCCTACTGGGTATCCACTGCCATCCTTACTAAGTGGCGTCGCCAGGGCCGCGAGAGGCGAGAGTGAAGCTCTCGATGCTCTGTTCATTTCCCGCATTTGATGCATGTGCAGTCATGCTACCTTACTTCCATGTAGTCCGCGCTTCATGATCTCTCGCTACATCTCCAGCGGCAAGATCCAAACATTATGAGCCAGTCTATTCTAGTCTGCATTGACAAGAGGCAGGACACACACGCTCCGGCGACGAGATCCAAATGGACCGTCCTGTCCAGCGTGATTCATTCTTGCACCAAATTTTGTCCACGAATGCGTCTTCCCGAATGCACCATGGACCGCGTACGCGTCCGTGCGTCGGCTGCTGGACCCATGTGGAAGTGGTACATTGGATCCAAACAATTTAGACAACTAATTCCATTCATACATTAGGTGTCTCACGATTACTGAATGAAAACTCGTTCAGGAAATATTTCAAAAATGTCTTAATAACTAGAAAAGTAAATTGTTATCCCATGGTGGAAGACTTGTACTCATTAATTCAGTACTCACCAACATAGTATTGTATATGATCTTATTTTTCCAACTACCAAAAGGTGTCTTGACAAAAGTGGATTATTTCCGCTCAAGATTCTTTTGGCAAGAGGATAGTGAGAAAAAAAAATATCGACTGACCAGATGGAATATGGTTTGCCGACCTAAAGAATACGATGGACCGGGCATACATGATCGGGCATACATGATTTGCAAGCTAAAAATACTGCACTCATGGATAAATGGCTTTTCAAATTTCTTACAGAAAAAGGAGTCTGGCAAACCATTCTATGGAGGAAGTCAACAGTAGTGTTTCAAGTGGTTTGGAAACCTGGTGATTCACACTTTTGGGCTGGACTAATGGCATCCAAAAACATTTCTTTCGGTTTGGTGCTTTCAATATTAAGGATGGATCACAGGTTAGGTTCTAGGAAGATAAATGGCTTGGCCAAACTACTCTTCGTGAACAATATCCGGCTCTATACTCGATCGTTAGGCACAAAGGGGATACACTTTCCACGGTAATGGAAAATAATCCTAATATGTCTTTCAAAAGAAGTCTCATAGACTCTAGACTGGTGTCTTGGAACAATATTTTATTAATATTATTCATGATACAGTTGTTCGAGAGTGTGGACGAATTCAAATAGAAATTACTACAGAGTGGTAAATTTTCTGTTGATTCCATGTATATAGCTTTGATCCAACCTGATATTCCAGTCAATGATAATAGTAAAATTTGGAAGATGAAAATACCCTTTAAAACAAAGATCTTCGCTTGGTATCTCCGTAAAGGCGTCATTCTCACAAAAGATAATCTTGTTAGGAGGAATTGCCATGGAAATATACAATGCGTTTTTTGTCACCATAATGAGATGATACGCCATTTATTGTTCCAATGTAAATTTGCTCGTGCTATATGTTCAATCATCCAAATAGCCTCTGATTTATCTCCTCTACGTTCGATAGTTAATGTATTTGGCAACTCGATGAATGAGATTGAAGATAAATATGAGACTTTATTTAGGGTGGGAGCGTTTGCCATTATTTTATCACTTTGGCTATATAGAAATGACAAGATTTTTAATAATATTGTGTCTTCTCCCTTGCAGGTTATCTATCGAGCCACGACGATCCTCCGGTCATGGTACACTCGCCAACATATGGAGTTCCACGACTTGTTTGCGGAGGGTTGTACACGATTGGTGGACACGGCGAGGGATATCTTCTCCCGACATGGATGGCGGCGTGATTTACAGATAGATCCGCCATAGCGCGTTTGGAGGACTTCGCTTTTTTACCATTATCTGTAATTATGGTACTTTTACTTTGGACTCGAGTTGTGTGGTTGATCGGCTGTGTGTGCATCCTAGCTATGCAGAGGCCTAGTGTAACTTACTATTAAGTAATAAAGCGCTTATTTCTAAAAAAGTTCATACATTAGGCGATTTTTACATTGGTTGAATGAAATAAAACTACATATGCCGGTGGTGTTGGAATTATGCCCTAGAGGCAATAATAAAGATGTTATTGTTATAATTCTTGTTCATGATAAAGTTTATATTCCATGCTAGAATTGTATTAAGCGAAAACTTTGATACTTGTGTGGTTTATGAACAACACTATGTCCCTAGTACGCCTCTATGGACTAGCTCATTGATTAATGATGGTTAAGGTTTCCTAACCATAGACATGAGTTGTCGATTAATAATGAGATCATGTCATTAGGAGAATGATATGATGGATAGACCCCAAATCAAGCAGAACAATTAGATCGTGTCTTCGTGTTCATCTTTGCGAAGCTTTTTCTTATGTCAAATATTGTATTCCTTAGACCATGAGATAATGCAACTCCCTGGTATCGGAAGAAAGCTTTGAGGTCATCAAACGTCATCCTATGTCAGGGTGATCATAAAGGTGTCTCTCAGGTGATCGGAAAATACTTGTTGGGTTGTATGTATTGAGATGGGATTTGTCCCTCCCAAGTCGGAGAGATATACTTCGGGCCCACTCGGTAATCAATATCAACACCGCTTGCAAGCACGTGGTTAAGGAGTTAATCACAAAGTGATATCGGATTATGGAACGAGTAAAGTACTTGCTGTGAACGAGATTGAACTAGGTATACCGATACCAACGATCGAATCTCGGGCAAGTAAAATATCGCGTGACGAAGGGAATATATATATATATGGGATTAATTGAATCCTGGCATCGTGGTTCATCCGATATGATCATCGATGAATATGTGGGAGTCAATATGGGTTTTCAGATCCCGCTGTTGATTATTGATAGAAGATCATGTCTGCATATTCTCGAACCCGTAGGGTCACACACTTAACGTGTATCGACGCTAGGATAGAATGGATAAATGGTTTATGAGTTTTTGTTCAGAGTCTCTAATGATATCCAGGACATCACGAGAGGTTCCGGAATGGTCTGGAGAATAAGATTCATATAAAGGAAAACAGTTTTTGGATTTCGGAATCGTTTCGGAATGTTCGGTATTATACCGGAAGGTTCTAGAAGCTTCCGGAGTGGGACCAACGTGGCCCCACTTGTCGGAGGGGTGCGTGGACCTATGAGGGAGTGCCCTGGCTGCTTTGGGACAAGGGCACAAGGCCCCATAGGCCCAGCCGGCCAAAACCCTAGGAAACCTTCTAGAAGGGGGGGAAGACTTGCCTCCCACTCCACCCTTGGGGCCGCCGCCCTATGGCTTGGAGGAGGGGGCAAGGGGGCCGGCCATCCCCCTATATAAGGTGGGCAGGGGGCGCACCCTCCCCTCACCCAAAAACCCTAGCCGCCAGCTGCTGCCCTACCTCTCTCTCTCTCCCGACTGCGTGTAGGCGAAGCCCTGCTGCAGAAACTCTCCACCATAGCATCACGCCGTCGTGCTGCAGATCCAATCTATCTCTCCATCCCACTTGCTGGACCGAGGAAGGAGGAGATGTCGCGGCACCGTACGTGTGCATCTCTCGAAGGCGCCGCCACTTGCGGCGTAGGATCGGATCGGATCGCGAGGAGGAGACGGCTAGTACGACTACATCAACCACGTTCTGTTGAACGTTTCCGCTGTGCAATTTCTTCAAGGGTATGAAGATCTCATCTATCCCTCTCGTTGATTGCATCTCCTAGATTAGATCTTGGCT
The DNA here is from genome assembly GCA_916181665.1 of Avena sativa. Taxonomy (NCBI): domain Eukaryota; kingdom Viridiplantae; phylum Streptophyta; class Magnoliopsida; order Poales; family Poaceae; genus Avena; species Avena sativa. The sequence continues at coordinate 308,607,093 of OV702284.1, read as the reverse complement.
TTACCGTTCGCATCTGTAGAATTTTTTTGATTTACTATGCTGCGAAACCCTTCAGGTGGCACTGGCTACAACCATGAGAGGCGGAATATTGCCTCGTTATTTGAGCACAACGGGCGAACGAGGCCCCACTCCTCTGAGAGAGAGAGAGAGAGGTAGATTGCTCTTTGTGTGTCGATCTCCTCCCGAGTTTGGTCGAGGCGGGCACGTGCGACTCTGTTGTCGGGGTTGGCATGCACTGCGTCTAGGCACTGCGAGTGATCCTCGATGAGTTCTAATCGTCGGAGGTGCTCCCACAACATGATGTTGTTGAGGACATCCCTCCCAAAACATGGTCGGTGGTCCGGTTGACTAACACTTGATATCCCCGTGTCGGCACCCGGGAGGGACCCTTTACGGGCCTCCGTGAGCCTCGGTTCTCCAGGATATAGGAGCTCCTGTGTTGCTTCTCCCACCTATGTGTCGATTGGATAAAGGCGAGGTTCACCCGCTGGTCGATTGGCCGCTCGACCTCGTTGTCGAAGTCGGAGAAGTCGTTGTCTTCCTCGTTGTTGTGTGTGACAGCATCACTCGTCACAACCGATAATGTCTCTGGCTCTCCTCCACCTGGGTTGCGAGTGCGAATGGTGGGAAGACGACGACTAGGCATGGTGGGCGTAGTGTGACACTCTCCTTTCATAGCCGGTGGCTACACCCGTGGAAACTCGCCAGGAAATGGGGGCCGGGAAATGGTGGTGGCGCAGTGGCCATACTGTGTAGCCACAATGGTCATCCCAGACCAAATAGGTCTAGCCATTGGGCGCACTAGCCTAGCAGGCAGAATAACGACCCATTTTCTGTCCGTGGACCAACCCACGGATCGTTTCAGATACGTTGTGTGTCCAAAATAAATCATGCCGCCAGAGATGGGCTAATGCTTCCCAGTGTGCGCCCGGGTTTGGTTAAGAATATACCGGTATGTTCCCGCAAATCTTTTATATTTTTATCTAGATTAAAAACTTTCTTCTAAGATAAAGTATTTTTTTGAAGAAGAGTATTTTATGGATTAGAGAGTATTGGTGAACACAAATCCTATATATCCCAAAAATTTAGTGGGCAAAAATACAAAAGAAGTAAACAAGCCCTTTAGTAGGTGGGTGGTACATATACAAATCGTACCATGTTTGTACACATCTGTGGTTGGTGAAGCTAGTGGCGGATCTAGGATTTTATGAAAGGGTATGCCGTACTTTTTTTTTACGCGCATCAATATTTTCAACGTAAATGTATTGTAAGTTTGTTTTAACTATGCATGCGAATGTATATATGTTTAGCTGTATAAAGCGAGTTCACCGGTCGACTGATTAATTTTTTATGTATGCTTTTTTAATAATGAAATTTCTATTTAGTCCAAATTCACAAAAGCAAAAAAAATTATGTACTCCCTCCGTTCCATAATTTTTGTCGCTGTTCGCTTCAAATTCAAACTAAAACCATGACAAAAATTATGGAACAAGATGAGTATTAATTGACCGCGCGCCAAGTTCGTTAACAAATATGATGATCCATTGTTTCATATATGGAGTAGCTAGTTAGATTTCGCATGACCTATTAAAAATTAAGTACATACTAGAAGATATCACTAGACACATACTACCTCCGTTTCTTAGAATAAGGCCTATAAATTTAGTCAAATATTGAGGAGTAAAATATGTTGATCGACCGTTGCTATATACAGTACGGCGATGTCGGCTTATGGCAGCAAGATCATTGGGCCCTGGCTTGTGGCGGCGGCAATAGAAGGTTCAAACGCTTCGGACTCTAGGTCTGAACAAACGACTAAGTTGGAAAAATGTTTACAGACTTCTACGTGATGGCCTGCCCGTAAACATGGGCTTGGTTTTGAGGCTTAAGTACACACGCGAATAGAGGAGATGAGATATGGGCCTTAGGTAGATAGGCTAATTGATCATGTAATTATCTCTGGCCATTAGGGATTCTACAGTACCTACTAGTACAAGTATAGCCGGTGGCCATAGGGTATGCCACGACATACCGGGCATACCTTCTGGATCCGCGACTGGGTGAAGCGTATACTCTCTCTGACGGGTGCTGCCTTGCATAAGGCTTTTCCCCTGTATTACTAGTATAAGGCACATATTTTATTCAAGGGCCAACATTCAGAACCATCCGTATCAGAAACATGGGGCAAACTGGCAGACATCCAGAACAGGAGCTGGTGCGGCGTAGAGACGGCTGCAAGCCTGCAGCTCAATGGACGGCGTCAGAGAACTCAGAACCCCAAAGGACGGTGCCGAGGAAGACGGGGAGGAGGGAGGCTGCTACGGCATGTGTCCCCGCTTACGGCCGCCGGCAGGAGGGTGGAAGTGAGTGCAGGCAGGAGGCGGCGCCGCTAGGTTTGGTGGGCTCGTCCACGTACGCCACTTTGAATAAGCATATTCCGCTTATGCCACTTCGACCATACAATGTCTACGTGTGCTTAAAGCGGTTGGTTTCACACATGCATGGCAGAGCATCGCACTACACAGCCTGACAACAAAAGCGAACCAATTTCTTGATTCGGTTCATACTCTTAAACTATCATCAATTCTTTGGGGAGACAAAAGCAACATAGCTAGAAGCTAATGTATTTTAGCTAGTAAAAGCAACATAGCTAGAAGTTAATGTACCATCAGCACAGTATGGTACGATTTCATAATTCCTAACCCGACAACCTTTTTGTTAAACCGGCGTCACGTAGTGCATGGCCTTTGACCAGCCACACCGCCGAACCGTTACACCCCAGATCATGTCAGAGTTTGGAATCGTTGTGTTTTGTCTGCACTATATGGATGGCTTTGGCTGACATTCTTGGGATCTACTTGCTCTGTTTAGAAATATAAGATGTTTTATGTTAGTAAAGCTAATGTATTTTTAGTGTCTAGATTCATTTGAATCTATACACTAAAAGGTGTCTAGATACATCTCCTTCACAAAGCTAAAACATCTTATATTTCTAAACTGAGGGAGTACAACATAATAGAAAACCACTCAATTTGGCTAACCATTTTACCTCGTAATATATCTATCCTACTCCCTCCATTTCAAAATATAAGATGTTTTAGCTTTATAACGCAAATGTATCTTCTTTTAGTATGTAGGTTCGCTCAAGTTTAAAATGAATCTACACAAAAAAGTTTAGATACATTTTATTCATAAACATAAAACATCTTATATTTTGAAATGGAGGGTGTATGTGCCAAGCTTTTATACCCGACCAGCAGTACAGTTGGGTTAGCTAGGAAACGGAAAAGTATGTAGTCCGTTTTCTTGTTAGATGTGTTGAATCAACATGGAACAAGAATAATAATGCTTCTGAACCGCTTTGTTCTAACATTGTGGCTGGTCTTAGAGCTTTCTTAACAGGCCGGATGGTGTATGCGGTCTTGCGGTCGACGCTGCTGCCACTTACTTTCTCCATTCTGATGATTTAGGTTTTTTCTAAAATACATGTATCTATAGATAAATGTGTTTTCGAAATAGCTAGTAATACACCTTATATTCTAAACCGGAAGGTACATCCTATGTGGCGGATGTGTGAGGCGGAGGATCGCCAGACTCGAATCCTCTAGATGATTAGAAGCATTTTCCATTTGTTTTTGGTGATCACAAAACAATATTCGGCCAACAATACCCACAACACCAAGAGTGGTACTGCTTAATTAACAACAATCTCAAATCATGGCATCTAAAATTGAGAAAACCCCGCAACTCCATCCAACTAAGAATTAAAGCACACGCGCGCCATGGAACTAGTACCCACCTTATCTGCCACAATAGGTATTTCTTAGCATGTTATCATAGGCAAATTGCTTATGTGGCATGATACTTAATAAAGAGAGAAGGTGATCTTGTATCTTAGCTTAGGTACAAGTCTTGCATGAAACCATAGAGAAAAATACATGTATTCAAATCATTAAATGTAGATACATCTCTTAAGATAAAATGCATTGCAACTGCTACCTCCATACGGATTAAATTGGGCTAACGTGGAGTTCAAGAAAAAAATAACCATAAAATTGGTCAATAAAACATGAATTATATATCGCAAAAATCATACCATTGGATTTATATCTAGAATACTTTTCCAATGATATAGTTTTTATGTTATATGATAATTATTTCATTGATCAAATTTATAGTCAAATATATTTTTTAAACTCCGTGTTATCCAAATAAATCGATATGAAAAAGTAGTTGTCTCTTAAAATACACCACTGTTTAGGGTAATAAGCTAAGATACAATCCATTACAAATGGCCTAAGGAACTCAACTCCAAACATGTAATCACACTTCACGCACTTCCCACAATGGCAACCAAGCAGCACAGGATCTTCTGAGCAGTCTGCGCCAACGTGAGACGGCCTCCTTCCCCGGCGGGCTCGATCCAGCGGGCGACTAAGACGACCAAGAGCAGACAGAGAACGAAGCCTGCGAGGGCAGAGACCACTATGCAGAGAAGCCCGACCTTTGTGATGTGGATGTGGTAGGAGGTTGGGGCCGGGTGCTGTGGCGGATGCTCAAGAGCTGCTGTGGCGGCGGGCACGGGAGGAAGTGGCGGGTGGGAAAACATTATGGCCGGAGGCTGGAGAGATGTTACCTCGGAGGATGTAGGTGGGGGGTGGGGAAGTGTTGCCCAAGGTGGCGGCGGGGCTGCAAGGGCACGGCCGGCGAGGGCGACGGGCATGGTGGCGAGGAGGACCATGATGGGCATCAGGAATGCACGCTGGTTTGCCATGGTCTGAGCTGGTGACTAGCAGAAGGATGCGGTGCGCGCCTCCGAATTGCAGCCTTTGACCTATATATACCGCTGTCATGTTGACGCTTGTTGTTTGGCAGTATGCTTCTGTCAGTATCTCCGGAGAAGCGTGGCAACTACAGTCGGAAGGCAATCCCGGGAAGGATTCGTGCGTGCACATGTAGGTGTACACTCTCTCCTCGAGAACTGCACTACACACTGAGATAGTGACAGGTCGAATGATTTTGGAGGCATTCGAATATAATGGCCTGTCAGGCAGTCACGGTGACCAAGAAATAACAGGCTATCCAGGTGATCAAGAAATTAAAGTCGTATCGAGCTTGTCGAAGGGAAAGTTTGGCACTCGAGGAATCTCCAGCCGACACAGGAGCGTTGGGATCAACGAAGCTCACATGAGAGACTAGCGTCATGTTGGCACTGTACTAGCGCTCTGCACGTTGATGGCCACATCGAATGTTTTTAATCCGATGCTTTCCCGGAAGTTATAGCCTAGCTAAGCTAGGCTATGTGTATGGAAGAAACACAAAAGTTAGCTTTTGCCCGGCAAAGTAACCTCGGTAAGCTAGAAAATCGTTGCCCAGGTGTGAGCGAGAGCCAAACTACGTTTTGGTGCTAAATTATTACCGTGGCTAGCTGGTACCCCTCTGTTCCAAGGCTTAAGGCGTTTTTGTTTTGCGTGTTTTTTCTTTGACCAAGAATTACTCTAAATACGTAAAGAATTTTGGTATAAAACTAGTATCACTGCAAAGTATTTTTCAATACGAATCCAACGGTACTAATTATGTGCAATATAATCAAGATTTGGTTGCTCATTTTTTTTATCAAACTTTGCTTTGAAAAACGTGTGCGCCTTAAGCCCTGAAATAGAGGTACTAGTAACAAGCGGAATAACCAAACAAGTACACTAGCCCTGGTGCGCAATATATAGCTTGTGCTAGGGACAATGCAATTTCCCCCGTAGGAGGGGCCCTCGGCACCATCTCTGCTCTTTATTTATTGGAGATTTGTGCTGTTCGTTTTACAAAATAACTCCTCCACCTCATCTTTTAGGTCTGCTGCAGTTTTTCTATCTAACCCCTAACATTTTTGGATATTTTAAATTTTTTGTCGCTTGTTTGTCTCCTCACAATCAATAGTCTTCTACGCGAACCTGTTTCTTTTTCACCTTATTTTTTCTCGTACAATTTTAGGAATATTCAACAATTTTTATGTATATTTTTTATTCTGAAAATAAAACATGCATAATTTATTTTTTTCAACAATCTCTTTTGATAATTTTTATTTTTCTACTTTTTATTTAACAATATTTAGACACTCTTACTTTGTTTTATCTTAGATTCAAAAGTTTCATACAAGATTCACACGATTTTACAAACTTGTTTCTGCGAAGAGATATTCATATAATTTTTTCACAGAATACATGCATAATGTATGTTTCTTTTTCACCTCATTTTTTCTCGCAAAATTTCAGGGATAATCAACAATTTTTTATGTACATTTTTTATTCTAAAAATGAAACATGCCAATATGCAGGTTGAATATTCTTGGATTATTTCTACGAAAGTATAGATATTTCCAAATATTTGAAACCTTCCAACACAGATTCATTCAAGATTCATAGACAATAATATTCATATAGGATACATACTAGGATATTTCAGGAATAATATTCTTGGATATATTTAGGAATAATATTCATCCAAGATTCATAGGAATAATAATCTAGGATATTTTAGGAATAATATTCATTCAAGATTCATAGGAATAATATTCATATTCATATAGGATATTTCAGGAATAATATTCTTGGATTATTTCTATAAAAGTATGGACGTTTCATTCGGGATTGAAGCAATTTTCATACGAATTTAAAAGAATTTTTATCATTCACCGCGGATTTTCAAGTGTGTCGAGATTCATAGAAGATACATACAAGAATCCCAGAATATTCGTACTTCCAAATTTGAGAAAAGCAATTTTGATAAAATGGAATCAGTCCAAGATTATTTAATCAGAGAACTAAAACTATGTTTGATCTTGAATCATTCATACAAGATAATTTAGGTGCCAAAATTTTCGGTAGCAATATTCAACAATTTTTTATGTACATTTTTAATTCTAAAAATGAAACATGCATAATTTGTTTTTTCAATAATCTCATTTAATAATTTTTATTTTTGTACTTTTTATTTAACAATATGTAGTCACTCTTAATTTTTTCATCCTAGATTCAGAAGTTTCATACAAGATTCACACGTTTTACAAAGTTGTTTCTGCCGTGAGATATTCATATAATTTTTCCACATAATACTTGCATAATGTCTGTTTCTTTTTTTACCTCATTTTTTCTCGCAAAATTTCAGGAATAATCAACAATTTTGTTATGTACATTTTAGGAATAAGATTAATAACAAGAACGTTTCATACAAGATACACACAAGATTTACGAGATTACTCACAATTTCTAGTCTCATTCATATTTTTTTTCATAGAAAACAACATTTCCCTCAGATTCTTGACCGAAATCATTTTCGTTTTCCCTCTTTTTTGATGTTTCATACATAGATCCATAGAAGATTCATGCCATGATTCATACACAAAGAATTTGATGGATGTTTCATACAAAGATCAATCTAAATAAACTAACCTTAAAAAGACAAAATCTAGAAAAATGGAAATGAAAAGAGGGGCCTCAGATCATTACCATCACAGATTCAATCAATACCGAATTTGTAGCATACAAGATTCATACATGTTTCTAATCAAAGTTCTATGAACATGAGAATCTCTTTTTGTACCGATCCGTTTTTGTACCCAGATCGAATCAAGTTCTATGAACATGAGAATCTCAAGACCACTAGAGAATCATAAACCAAATCGACTGAAAACGAAACCAAAAAACCAAATCGACTGAAAATATACCAAATCGACTGAAAAAACAAATCAATTGAAAAGGCTAAACACTGGGGCATGCAGCCAAGATCTGTGGCCGCCATGCCTAGCCAGAGGAGGAGGCAGGTCGGCCCTAGACTTGAGGAGGAGGAGGTTTGGGGAGGTGGAGGCGGGGCTGGGGTGGAGGAGGTGCATTGTCTTGGGAGGTGGAGGTGGAGGCGGAGGAGAGGTGGGGGGCGACGAGAGGTGGGGGCCACGAGGATGGAGATCTGCAGCAGGGGGCAGGGCAGGGGCGACGGAGGTGGAGGGACTCGCTCGGGGGCAGGGATGGCTGCTCGCTCGGGGGCAGGGGACGGGTGGGACGAGGCAGGTTGATTTCAACATTTGGGAAGGGTTAAATTGCAAAACACTTTGGGGCTTTGACCGAGAGACTTTTGCACGAATCTCCAATTAACTTGCGGTAGAGATGATGCCGGGGGCCCCTCCTAGGTGTGGTAATTGGTAAATCCGCTCTCCTTATGCTAGCTAGAAATCTTTTTGTTGGGCTAGACTTCACTAGCCAAAATGCCAAATATCTATAAACACACCCTAATCCACCTGATTACATTACCAAGGGGAAATCTGGCTACTGTGAATCCATTGCCGTTACTAGTTACTATTATCCACGCAAGGGGATAGGAACTGCAGCATGTGCAACTACCCATGAGGCCACGACCCACGTACACGCTCTTGTGTGCTGCCAAATCATAGTTTCACAGCCATTGCTGTCGTCGGCGGCTGGACGCAGAATTAATTACGCATGCTTGCCTGTCTGACCCCTTAAGCTTCGACACCTTGTACGTGATGCCCACATCCTCGCAACGAGAAGGGAAATGATCAGGATCCCCCGAACCATATCATCCGGGTCCAGAACGACTGCCTGGATGCTCTACCTCACGCGTGTTAGGCCCGCCACGCCGAGTTCTCCACGCAGAGCAAGTCAGACGCCTTCCTTCCTCTCCTGCGTGCCTCCGCCACGGCGACCTCCGATCACTTCCCAGCCCGGCGACCTCCATCCAGATCCGTGCCGGCGACCTCCGACCACCTCCCAGCCCGGCGACCTCCATCTAGATCCGTGCCCGGTGACCTCCGCCCACCTCTGTCGTTTCCCCTGCACCGCTTGGTGTCATGCATCTCCGGCCGCCGCCATTGACCCCCACCGAATCTGGCCAGCCGTGCCTTGCGCACCATGTCGCCACCCCGGGCCTGGCACCTCACACCGGCCGTGAGCCCCGTGAGGCAGGTGCAACAAGGGGAGGCCGCCATGGATCCGGGGCTAGGATGATGATGGAGAACGGGGGTGAGATAAAAGGCCATGGATGGGGGATGAAGGTTCTGCCACGGGGAGATGATGGCTATTGTGATGTTGCAAGGATTATGCTACCGACGTGTGCTACAGAAGGTTGGCGGAGTTACTACTGAAGGCGGACGACTCTGCTACAAAAGGAGTGCGGAATTTTTACCGAATGCGGGCGGGCTCGACAATGGAAGGTGCCTGGTGATGCTACTGATGACGGGCGGCTTTGCCCCTGACGGCGGACAGAGTTGCTACAGGCGGTCCTGACAGTGCGGGTCGCGTTTGTGGATTTGCTGCATAACTATATTTTTTGTTTTGCTATAATACCATAAATTTTTTGCTACAAGTTCTCCGACGAGGTCTTCCGGCTAAATTCTCTGGGGATGTCTCCGGCTAAGTAGGTTTTTTGCTATATTAGAAAAACTTTGTTGCTACAACCGTCTTGTGGTTTGCTACAACAGTTTCAACTATTTACTACAAGGTCTCCGGCGAGAATCACCAGCGAGTTTTTCCGACGATGTCTTCGGTGAAGTCGGTTTTGCTACATTAGCACAATTTTTTTATTGCATGGTCTCCGGCAAGGTCTCCGACGAGACGTTCTATTTCTAAAACGAACATTTTTTTTGGCTTCGGAAGCAAAAGCGGCGACATATATAGCAAAACGGGATGTTTTGCAGGGACAGGTGACAGCACGGAAAGCAGAACGATAAAAGCTCTCCAATCGTCCAGGGGACGCTTAGCACTTGCCCAACGAAAAGGGCGACCACCGCATCGGACCAACATTGCCGTAGGTTCTCCTATGCCAGTAGCGATGTTATCCCGTTTACATGAAGCCTGACGAATTAAATGAATGTTGATTAGCAGCATTGGTACCCTATGGCTGAGTTCGTCTCCTCTAGACTTAATATGTCAGCCGTAACCCATAAAAATGTGGGTACGTGGGTAATTTCACACTCTGCGGTTTCAGTTTCTCTCTGACGTGGATATATATTTCCTTAATGAAAGCAGACGCATTAGGACAAGTACAACGCAAGACGTTTAGTTGGACGCTTAAAGAAATAAATATAAACATTACAAAATCAGGTTAATCCTAGCGTCCTTCTAAGAGTCAAGCTACAACGCGTGTCTTCAATTTTTCTCCAACGGACTGCTCCGCTTTCCACTACGTCGCAAGCTGAACAAATACTAACAGCATCTTCACTCGTTGGGCGAGTCAGACCGAAATTCGGATTTTTTTGCCGGACGGAGGTTGATTTCGGTCTGGGTATGCCCAGTTTCCCACTCGCGTACCTAGGCGAGTTCCTGCGTTTGGCTAAAATTAAACAAGTTTTGGCAAACTTTGGGCGAACTTTAGATGCATATAAGCGGTTTTGAGCAAATATGGGCAAACTTTGGGCGAATATGGTCGATATGGACAAACTTTGGGGGAATATGGGCGATATAGACGAACTATGGCCGAACTTTGGGCGAATATGAGCGATACAGACGAACTTTTAGCAAATATGCCCGAATTTTGGGCGAACTTTGGGTGAATCTGGTCTATATGGGTGAAATTTGGACGAATATGGTCGATACGGACCAACTTTGGGCGAATATGCGCGAATTTTGGGCGAACTTTGAGCGAATCTGGTCTATATGGACAACTTTGGGTGAAATTTGAACGATTATGGGCGATACGGACGAACTTTGAGCGAATATGCCTGAATTTTGGGCAAACTTTGGGCGAATATGGTCTACATGGACGAACTTTGGACGAATATGGTCTATATGGGCGAACTTTGGGCAAATATGGAAAAACTTTGGGCGAATATGGGCGAACTTTGGATGAATAAGGGCGAATATATGCTGACTAGGCGGGTCCACTCGCCGAATTCGTTTCGTCCGGCGTTCCCAAGGCGTACCCAGGATCCTGGGTTCGGTCTGGTAGACCGGACCAAAACACGCCAAATCCGGACAAAAACAGGTTCTTGGTACGCGACTGGGGCAATTTTTGACCTCCGGACCAAAACTCGGCGTCCGGATCAGCCTTCTCGGTAGACGAGTAGAGATGCTGTAAGCATCCGAGCGACGAAACTTTTTTGTGTCCACGCTTGGAAATAAGCAGCCGGGATCGCTCGCCATAACTGCCATCATCCCGGATAAAAATCCTAGCGCCCCTGAATAAACGTCGTGTTGTACTACATGCTCTTAGTTCTCATAATCACAGCCTTTTTTTTCCGCACGGGAATGAGAATTTTTTTAGGTAGCTTACCACGTATCCCATGTGTCCCATGTGGTAGAGATGTTTTATTAATCATTGGTAGTCATACAATACAATCATCGGCAATACTGTAGCTCGGTTAATCTCCTGGGGATGATTGCCAAGCCGTACAGTCGTTTTTTGTCCCGTTCTACCCAATTTAGGTGACTGACACAGTTTGTCTCATGATTAACTCTAGCTATTTGTACATCTCTTTCCCTAATCAACTCTCTAATGACTGTAATCCTGGCAGCATGGACGGCAGAGGCGGGCCCATCTTGTATCAAGGGTATTCAAAAATTTGCCAAAACTTTTAAATTATATGGTGTGCCTTTTATTTTAGACTGCTTGTATAGAAAACTGATTGAAATTCTATCATTATTATGCATATGAGTAGTTGGTTAGGACAAATGCTTACAAGCCAATTGATCACAAGATCAAGTGCCAATCCCATACCATTTTTATGGTATGGTGTTGCCCCATAATTTAATCTAGATAAAAATATTTGAAGAGGTCATTGAGTGAAGCAAACATCCAATAGGAGCAGCATCTCTTGAGATCCAGCCTTCCAGCTTTTTTTTTTCTCTTTCCCGCGTTTCATACTCTATATGTTCTCTTTTCTCTTCGAAGACACAGTCTTCTCTGCATGCTACCGCTTTTCTCTGCAAGCAAGTCGATTAGCATTTTGGGACCATCCAAACCTAAGTGGATAGATGGGGAAGTAGTCCAGCGTGTAGCGTGTTGGCCATGCCCTAAGGGCATCCACTATGTGCAAAAAATCACATCTTAAGTCCTATGTGGCAATGCTTGTAGTCTACCTTATACATAATGGAAGAAATATGAGTTGTCTATAAGCTTATAGGTGACCTTAAGCTTATGGGTTGTCTATAAGCAATAGAAAATAATTTATCTCCTCTTTTCTCTCATGTATGAGTGTACATGCTGTCTGCACTCTGCAAAGACCACACCACCTGTATGATCTCTGAGCACCATCCCTGCACACCCGCAGATCACAGCCTTTTGTTTTGCTCTAGCAATCGTGCAAAAAAGTTCTGGAAAGCACTAGAGCACTCCTGATTAAATAATACTACGCCGGCGGCTGGACTTGATACAGTAGTGGAATATGTAGAGTACCAAGCTGCATGCTTCGTGAAAAAAAAAAGCTGCATGCCTGCACACTCGACATCATCGCTTCACGTGCAAAACCACGCCGAGATGCAGGGGCGGACCAATGTATAGCTGAGTGGGGGGCAGTGGCCCCCACTCAATTTTTTGAATTTTAGTGCAATCTGTTTATACTTAAGGAAAAATATTTTAATTTTTTTAATTTATATAAGATATGCCCTACTCATATGAATTGCCTCCAATAAATTTCCTCACCGGGTCCGCCACTGCCGAGACGCCGACGGCCGCGCGCCACGCAGTGACAAATCTGCCTCACCCAAAAAAATCGAGATGCTGACGGGTTTGACACAAGAGAATGTTGTTGTCTTTTTTATTGTCTTAGTCTTACAGAGCAGGTTGAGGAATGTATTACTGTACTCCGAGTAGTGTGCTACTGTACTACACTGGAGTATTTAAACTGCTGATGGCCCCCTGCAAAGAAAAGTATTCGAGATGCTGCAGGAATCTTGTTGTTCACTCTTACCTTTTTCACTGGCTTTCGTTTCTCATCCTTTTCTTCCACCACATATATTGGACGTTAGTTCTGCAAGTGGTGCACGTGCAGCGACCCAAAAGAGATTGCAGTGAATTTAGCTGCACTTTTTCAATAGAAGATTCTAGTGCTCTAGGGATTTTTGGGGGAACAAGATTCTTTTTCATAAAGCTGGCAACCGGACCCATATTGTGTGCATTGCTACTCTTTGTTCGTCTTTATGCAAATCAAAAAAGTGTGCTTGCTTTGAAGGCAAGTTGATTTCATCCCCCTTAGGAATGATCTGTTACATGTGTGCTTTCTTGTGTTACTAGGCAGGTCTGCAAGGCGAGCTAGATAGAGATGATGACTGAAAGGGGCAGAGAGGCTCCAACACATATCTACTCAAGTGCATGAAATGACAAGGATAGCTGCAATGCTGAGGGTTGAAAATGGTGAAGAAGGTGATGTCATTGTTGAACGAGCTAGTATCTGCTCCCATGGTAAGGCCGATGCTTCCTTGCGTTGTTGTCGAGCTTGTCAATGTTAACTGTGAGGTATTCTGAACTTTGAGATTTCGCCATCGTCGGGGTATAGTTTGGACCAGACGGGCACGGGTATGTGTATCTGTGCTATGGACTCCACATGATGCTCAATGTTGTTGCCGACAAAGAGGGCGTCGGGGCTGCTGTTTTGATCCGTTCATGTTCCTCGCTAATTGCACATAGGTATCTACCTGGCAGTTAGTTTTGTACATGCACATGTGTACTAATAACAGGTGAAATGGATAAGGATTTGGGGTGATTGGTCTGAACCCTGACTGGAAACTCCGTGAGGTGTCCGTTTGTTAGAAGATATAATGTAATGACAATTTGTTGCTTTATATGAATGGTAGAGCCATACTGAAGTTGCCTCTAGGCCTATGGCTTCTTGCTTTAATTTGTTCTTCGTTGTTTTTTAAACCTGAAGCATTTCTGAATTACACTTCTTATTTGACAAACTTTACTAGTGAGTAATATGAGTATTTGATGCTTATATATAGATTATGTTTTGGTTCATTTTCATCCCCTCGCTGCCAAAAGATGGTAGTTTACTAGGTACGTCATGTTGGCACTGTACTAGCGCTCTGCACGTTGATAACCACATCGAATGTTTTTAATCCGATGCTTTCCCGGAAGTTATAGCCTAGCTAAGCTAGGCTATGTGTATGGAAGAAACACAAAAGTTGGCTTTTGCCCCGCAAAGTAACCTCGGTAAGCTAGAAAATCGTTGCCCGGGTGTGAGCGAGAACCAAACTACCGTTTGCATGCATCCGTGCTACTCCCTCCGTCCCGGTTTAAAGGACACAATTTATAAACCATGCAATTCCAAAATACTTAGACACAAAAGCATGTAATCTCTGTAATTACTCCTGTGTGAAAGCAATAAAATGCTTGCATGCACATGTGTGAACAAATGTGAACAATTTTCTAACTATTTTTCTCTTTATGCATGTTCTACTCCATACTATTAAATGGACCAATTAGATGACACCTAGAGCCTAGAGAATTGCAAATTGTGTCCTTTATACCGGGACGAAGGAAGTAAATTATTACCGTGGCTAGCTGGTAGTAGTAACAAGCGGAACAACAAAACAAGTACCCTAGTCCCTAGCCCTGGTGCGCAAGTATATAGCTTGTGCTAGCTAGAAATCTTTTTGTTGGGCTAGACGCCTAGACTTCACTAGCCAAATATCTATAAACACACCCTAAATCCACCGGATTACATTACCAAGGGGAAATCTGGCTACTGTGAATCTATTGCCGTTACTAGTTACTACTCCGTATTATCCACGCAAGGGGATAGGAAATGCAGCATGTGCAACTACCCATGAGGGCCACGACGACCCACGTACACGCTCTTATGTGCTGCAAAATATGTGCTGCCAAATCAAAGTTTCACAGCCATTCGGTGGCTGGACGCAGAATTAATTACGCATGCTTGCCTGTCGATCTGACCTCTTAAGCTTCGACCTCTCGTAGCCGTGATGCCCACATCCTCACAACGAGAAGGGCGACCACCGCCTCGGACCAACATTGCCGTAGGTTCTCCTATGCCAGTAGCGATGTATTCCCGTTTACATGAAGCCTGACGAATTAATGAATGTTGATCAGCAGCATAGGTACCCTATGGCTGAGTTCGTCTCCTCTAGGTCCGGCCGCAAGCAACGGCCGTGACTTAATATGTCAGCCGCCGTAACCCATAAGAATGTGGTTACGTGGGTAATTTCACAATCCGTGGTTTCAGTTTCTCTCTGACGTGGATATATATATTTCCTTAATGAAAGCAGACGCATTAGGACAAGTACAACGCAGGACGTTTAGTTGGACGTAAATATAAACATTACAAAATCAGGTTAATCCTAGCGTCCATCTAAGAGTCAAGCTACAACGCGTGTCTTCAATTTTTCTCCAACGGACTGCTCCGCTTTCCATGTCGCAAGCCGAACAAAAACTATCCGACGAAACTTTTTTGTGTCGACGCTTGAAAATAAGCAGCCGGGATCGCTCGCCGTAACTACCATCATCCCGGATAAAAACCCTAGCGCCCCTCTGTGTTGTACTACATGCTCTTAGTTCTCCTAATCACAGCCTTTTTTTTGCACGGGAATAAGATTTTTTTTAGGTAGCTTACCACATATCCCATGTGGTAGAGATGTTTTATTAATCATTGGTAGGCATACAATCATGGGAAATAGCTTGGTTAATCTCCTGGGGATGATTATTGCCAAGCTATACAGCCGTTTTTGGTCCCGTTCTACCCAATTTAGCCAGTTCGTGACTGACACAGTTTGTCTCAAGATCAACTCTAGCTATTTGTACATCTCTTTCCCTAATCAACTCTCTAATGACTGCAATCCTGGCGGCATGGACAGACGTATTTTTCGTGTCCTCTTTGATCAGCAGACATGCCTCTGCAATCAGTTTCTGCAACAATCCTTTGCGATGACAATTGGAGCGCCAGGTTGAGCCCTTCTTCTAAGGGCATGGCCAACCGTATGCCCTAGACCCACTGCCCCACTGTCCATGTTGGCTCTGATGCCATGGTGGATTAAAAAGTATGGTCTGTAGAACACATGTACTGTTTGCAGAAGAGGCATGATCCTTAGTTAAAGAAAGAAGAAAGAAATGAGAAAAGCGGTTGGGAAAAAGAAAAGGGGCAAGAAGAAGAGGGGCCAGACTAGGCTGCATGCTCGCGTCAGAATTGGACAGCAGTGAAATGGAAGGGTCACCCCATTTTTCAATCCTACATGGAAGCACTAGAGCAGTAGCATGCATATATATGCCACCGTAGCTGGTGTCCTAACGCAGCCAGCTCCGCCTCACACTACAGTAGAATAACTGTCTGCACGACTGCACTCTGCAAAGACCACACCACCTGTATGATCTACGAGACACCCGCCGATCACAGCCTTTTGTTTTGCTCTAGTAATCGTGCAAAAAAGTTCTGGAAAGCACTAGAGCACTCTAGATTAAATAATACTATGCCGGCGGCGGGAGTTGATCGTCGATACAGTAGTGGAATATGTACAGAAAATAGAGTACCAAGCTGCATGCTTCGTGCAAAAAAAATAAAAAAATCTGCATGCCTGGCACTCGACGTCATCGCTTTATGTGCAAAACCACGCCGAGATGCCGACGGCCGCCGCGCCAGAACGCCACGCAGCGAGCCAGCGACCAATCCGCCTCACCCCCACAAAGAAAAAAAATCGAGATGCTGACGGGTTTGACACAAGAGAATGCTGTTGTCGTTTTCATTGTCTTACAGAGCAGGTTGAGGAATGTATTACTGTACTCCGAGTAGTGTACTACTGTACTACACTGGAGTATTTAAACTGCTGATGGCCCCCTGCAAAGAAAAGTATTCCAGATGCTGCAGGAATCTTGTTGTTCACTCTTACCTTTTTCACTGGCTTTCGTTTCTCATCCTTTTCTTCCACCAAATATATTGGACATTAGAGCAAGTCTAACGGTCCCCGTAAACAGCCGGCACCTCGTAAATTTCCGGCGAGATACGATGTGCCGGTGTTTTGGCCCGTCTAGAAGGCCCGTAAACAGGCCGGCCCGTATCGCTCGGATATGGGGCGGGGCAAATCACCCACCCGGCCCCGTATCCGAGCGAGGAAGAAAAGTACAGGGTGAGGGTGCGAGTGAGGGTCCAACCCCTCACTCGCAACCCTAGCTCCGCCGCGCGCCGCCCAACTCCGGCGAGCAATTCCAGCCGCTCCGTTCACGAATCCACGCCGCCGCCGCCATGAGCTGCCGTCGCCAAGCCACAGGCTCCTCCTCCCCAGCCAAGCGCCGCCGCGAGGAGCTCACGCTCGAGGAAGCGTGGGTCCTCTACTGCAAGCTATCCTGGGCCGGCAGCCGCCGCGCCGTCTGGAAATGGGTCGGGTGGCCGGGGACGATGTCGTGGTCGATCGTCGACTTTGCGCCCGGCGGCTGCTACTTCAACATCGACCTGCCGCTGCCGCCGATGACCGGCGACAAATTCGAGAAGTGCCGGGCACAATGGGAGATGGACCGCGCCAATCCCGCGGCGTGGCGCTCCAGGCACGCCCCCAACTGGGAGGAGGGGGGCTCGAGCGCCGCGGCGGGGACGGCGGCCACGGCGGCCGCGGCGGAGGAGGCGGAGGAGGGGGAGGATCCCCTCTTCTTGCAGGCGGTCGAGGCCTCCAAGCAGGAGGCCGCAGACAGGGCGGCCGCAGATAAGGAGGAGGAGGCGCTCGCCATCGCCGCCGTCGAGGAGATGAAGAAGGCGGAGGCTGCCGCCGCCGCCGTCATCGACGATGACTAGGCGTACTGCCGCCGCGGCAGCGACAACCTCGCCGACAAGGAGGTCTCCGGCAAGGTTCTTTTGTGCAGTTTTAGATTAGGGTTAGCTTAACAAGTCGCGATCTACCGCTAGATCGCGCAATTTTGCCTGTATCTATGATGAATCGAAGCCTATCTATGAACAATCTGCTTTTATCTCGCGTGAAATTTAAATTTTAAATATACGGGCTCGGATACGAGGTCTGCTAGACAGGCGATGAAATCAGTGGGGAATTTCAGAGCAAAATCGAGTACAGGGCCCTGTACTCGAGTTTTACGGGACAGAAATTTAAGGGGCCTGTTAAACATGCTCTTAGTTCTGCAAGTGGTGCACGTGCAGCGACCCAAAAGAGATTGCAGTGAATTTAGCTGCACTTTTTCAATAGAAGATTCTAGTGCTCTAGGGATTTTTGGGGGAACAAGATTCTTTTTCATAAAGCTGGCAACCGGACCCATATTGTGTGCATTGCTACTCTTTGTTCGTCTTTATGCAAATCAAAAAAAGTGTGCTTGCTTTGAAGGTAAGTTGATTTCATCCCCCATGGGAATGATCTGTTACATGTGTGCTTTCTTGTGTTATTAGCCAGGTCTGCAAGGCGAGCTAGATAGATATGATGACTGAAAGGGGCAGAGAGGCTTCCAACACATATCTATATCTATATCTATACTCCTATATAGTGTACCAATTTTAAATCACCGCGAGAGCATCAATCCTGGCCGTTGGGGTGCAAAATCTAATGGTACACAGCAGCCGGATTCGCACTGAACAGTAGCCTAGAACTACCTCCACCATGTTTTAGAAACATCGGGTCATCCTTCTCTGAAAAAATGTCCAGAACACTCCAGCAGCGCGGAATGGGTCCATCCAAAGCAATAGATGTACAATTACTACAGGTACCAAGGGATGAGATCAATGGGAATCTAATGGAACAAAGGTAGCATGGTGTAAATTTCTTAGGAGAAAATTAACAAAAAAGGTGGGTAAATAAAACAAAGGAAATGAGCATGACACATACCGATATTTTTCCTTGGTTTTTCCCTAACCAATGGGATTGCAAGGCACGGTATAATTGTTATTCTATTGTCAAACACGCTACCTAATCCGTTCAAAAAAAAAGAAACACGCTGCCTAATCAGTGGCAGCTGTACATTTTCTTTGTGTCGTCGGTTGACATCACCAAATCTCCAAAACATTCTAAATTTTTATATACCGATGAAAAATCCATATAATTTGGAAGTATTAAAAGTGATTGTCATCACATGGTCGTAAGTCTAGCACCACCGTTGTCCCTAATGGCAAGACGTGCCTTGCACGTGCATGGATACTAGTCTACTCAAGTTCATGAAATGACAAGGAGAGCTGCAATGCTGAGGGTTGAAAATGGTGAAGAAGGTGGAGATGTTGATGTCACTGTTGAACGAGCTAGTATCTGCTCCCATGGTAACATTACAGGAATGGCCAGATGCGCCGACGGCCAGCCCAAGTCGCTAGCCCTCGGTATAGCCAAGCCGTCGGCGTAGTATACCCTACGCCGACGGTCACCCTCGGCATAGCGAGGCCCTCGGCGTAGCCAGGGGACGCGTGGCACATACCGGCCAGGGCGGACGACGCGCTAACGGTGGCGACCATTACGCCGACGGCGACCCTCGGCATAGCTCCATCCCCAGTATGCCGACGGTGACCCTCGGCGTACCAATCACGTACGCCGACGGTTACCCTCGGCGTATCCCTCTGCATTTTTTCCTTTCTACTTGCAAACTTATTTTATATTCGTATCAATTATTTATGTTCTTTTTTTATTAATTGGATGATTTCGTACCCTCTGAATAGCAGTCTCCACGCCCACATGAAATGTCGTTACGAATCTTCTCACACCCCGAGAAATTTCTATATGTCTGTAAGTGTTATTATCGCATGTGGTTCTGAATAACACTATCCACACCCACAGGAAACGTGTGTGAATTTTATGTATCACACATTTTGGAGAAGTGGTTCAAAGATTCAATGCTTTTATCGCAAGTGGTTCTGTCAACCCTACTAAGGAGCGGACGATAGTTTCTCTTGTAGATATAGCATGTACCATCCTATGACCTAAACAAACACAAAACAAGAGAGAGCTACGCGGGGCTACCCCTGTCAGAGGAACGTCTAGGGGGGTAGACGATCCGAGTGTGCACAGATCAGGGTTTCGTCGGAGGAAGACCACGAGAACATCGGAATCAGATGAAAACTTGCATGTGTCCCTAGAATATGTGTGAGTGTGGTGAGAGGTTCGTATAGGTGCTTGCATGTTTCCTCCCTCGCATGCATGCGCTCTAACCTAGAAGCGAAGGTTCTAGACCCGTATAAGGGGGAATCTACCCGTTTAGGTGAAACCGGGTAGGATAGTGCCCCAACTTGTGAACCAACATGGTTTTACATCACCCTATAACCTAAAAAAACACAAAACAAGAGATAGATACGCCGTGCTACCCCTGTCAGCGGAGCGTCTAGGGGGGTAGACGATCCGAGTGTGCACAGATCAGGGTTTCGTCGGAGGAAGACCACGAGAACATCGGAATCGGATGAAAACTTGCATGTGTCCCTAGCATATGTGTGTGAGTGTGGTGAGAGGTTGGTATAGGTGCTTGCATGTGTCCCCCCTCGCATGCATGCGCTCTAACCTAGAAGCGAAGGTTCTGGACCCGTATAAGGGGGAATATACCCGTTTAGGTGAAACCGAGTAGGATGGTGCCCCAACTTGTGAACCAACATGGTTTTACATCACCCTATGACCTAAAAAACACAAAACAAGAGAGAGCTACGCCGGTCTACCCCTGTCAGAGGAACGTCTATGGGGGTAGACGATCCGAGTGTGCACATATCAGGGTTTCGTCGGAGGAAGACCACGAGAACATCGGAATCAGATGAAAACTTGCACGTGTCCCTAGCATATGTGTGTGAGTGTGGTGAGAGGTTGGTATAGGTGCTTGCATGTGTCCCCCTCGCATGCATGCGCTCTAACCTAGAAGCGAAGGTTCTGGACCCGTATAAAGGGGGAATCTCCCCGTTTAGCTGAAACCGGGTAGGATAGTGCCCCAACTTGTGAACCAACATGCTTTTAGATCACCCTATGACCTAAACAAACACAAAACAAGAGAGAGCTACGTCGGGCTACCCCTGTCAGAGGAACGTCTCGGGGGGTAGACGATCCGAGTGTGCACAGATTAGGGTTTCGTCGGAGGAAGACCACGAGAACATCGGAATCACATGAAAACTTGCATGTGTCCCTAGCATATGTGTGTGAGTGTGGTGAGAGGTTGGTATATGTGCTTGCATGTGTCCCCCTCGCATGCATGCGCTCTAACCTAGAAGCGAAGGTTCTGGATCCGTATAAGGGGGAATCTCCCCGTTAAGGTGAAATCGGGTAGGATAGTGCCCCAACTTGTGAACCAACATGGTTTTACATCACCCTAGGACCTAAACAAACACAAAACAAGAGAGAGCTACGTCGGGATACCCCTGTCACACGAACGTCTAGGGGGTAGACGATCTGAGTGTGCACAGAGCAGGGTTTCGTCGGAGGAAGACCACGAGAACATCGGAATCAGATGAAAACTTGCATGTGTCCCTAGCATATGTGTGTGAGTGTGGTGATAGGTTGGTATAGGTGCTTTCATGTGTCCTCCCTCGCATACATGCGCTCTAACCTAGAAGCGAAGGTTCTGGACCTGTATAAGGGGGAATCTACCCGTTTAGGTGAAACCGGGTAGGATAGTGCCCCAACTTGTGAACCAACATGGTTTTACATAACCCTATGACCTAAACAAACACAAAACAAGAGAGATCTACACTGGGCTACCCCTGTCAGAGGAACGTCTAGGGGGGTAGACGATCCGAGTGTGCACAAATGAGGGTTTTGTCGGAGGAAGACCACGAGAACATCGGAATCAGATGAAAACTTGCATCTGTCCCTAGCATATGTGTGTGAGTGTGGTGAGAGGTTGGTATAGGTGCTTGCATGTGTCCCCCCTCGCATGCATGCACTCTAACCTAGAAGCGAAGGTTCTGGACCCGTATAAGGGGGAATCTCCCCGTTAAGGTGAAACCGGGTAGGATAGTGCCCCAACTTGTGAACCAACATGGTTTTACATCACCCTATGACCTAAACAAACACAAAACAAGAGAGATCTACGCCGGGCTACCCCTGTCAGAGGAACATGTAGGGGGGTAGACGATCCGAGTGTGCACAGATCAGAGTTTCGTCGGAGGAAGACCACGAGAATATCGGAATCAGATGAAAACTTGCATGTGTCCCTAGCATATGTGTGTGAGTCTGGTGAGAGGTTGGTATAGGTGCTTGCATGTGTCTCCCCTCGCATGCGTGCGCTCTAACCTAGAAGCGAAGGTTCTGGACCCGTATAAGGGGGAATCTCCCCGTTTAGGTGAAACCGGGTAGGATAGTGCCCCAACTTGTGAACCAACATGGTTTTACATCACCCTATGACCTAAAAAAACACAAAACAAGAGAGAGCTACGCCGGTTTATCCCTGTCAGAGGAACGTCTAGGGGGGTAGACGATTCGAGTGTCCACAGATCAGGGTTTAGTCGGAGGAAGAGCACGAGAACATCGGAATCAGATTAAAACTTGCATGTGTCCCTAGCATATGTGTGTGCTGTGGTGAGAGGTTGGTATAGGTGCTTGCATGTGTCCCCCCTCGCATGCATGCACTCTAACCTAGAAGCGAAGGTTCTGGACCAGTATAAGGGGGAATCTCCCTGTTTAGGTGAAACCAGGTAGGATAGTGCCCCAAATTGTGAACCAACATGGTTTTACATCACCCTATGACCTAAACAAACACAAAACAAGAGAGAGCTACGCTGGGATACCCCTGTCAGAGGAACGTCTAGGGGGGTAGACGATCCGAGTGTGCACAGATCAGGGTTTCGTTGGAGGAAGACCACGAGAACATCGGAATCATATGAAAACTTGCATGTGTACCTAGAATATGTGTGTGAGTGTAGTGAGAGGTTGGTATAGGTGCTCGCATGTGTCTCCCTCCCCCCGCATGCATGCGCTCTAACCTAGAAGCGAAGGTTCTGGACCCGTATAAGGGGGAATCTCCCCGTTTAGGTGAAACCGGGTAGGATAGTGCCCCAACTTGTGAACCAACATGGTTTTACATCACCCTATGACCTAAACAAACAGAAAAAGAGAGAGCTACGCCGGGCTACCCCTGTCAGAGGAATGTCTAGGGGGGTAGACGATCCGAGTGTGCACAGATCAGGGTTTCGCCGGAGGAAGACCACGAGAACATCGGAATCAGATGAAAACTTGCATGTGTCCCTAGCATATGTGTGTGAGTGTGGTGAGAGGTTGGTATAGGTGCTTGCATGTGTCCCCCCTCGCATGCATGCGCTCTAACCTAGAAGCAAAGGTTCTGGACCCGTATAAGGGGGAATCTCCCCGTTTAGTTGAAACCGGGTAGGATAGTGCCCCAACTTGTGAACCAACATGGTTTTACATCACCCTATGACCTCAACAAACACAAAACAAGAGAGAGCTACGCCGGGCTACCCCTGTCAGAGGAACGTCTAGGGGGGTAGACGATCCGAGTGTGCACAGATCATGGTTTCGTCGGAGGAAGACCACGAGAACATCAGAATCAGATGAAAACTTGCATGTGTCCCTAGAATATGTGTGTGAGTGTGGTGAGAGGTTCGTATAGGTGCTTGCATGTGTCCTCTCTTGCATGCATGCGCTCTAACCTAGAAGCGAAGGTTCTAGACCCGTATAAGGGGGAATCTACCCGTTTAGGTGGAACCGGGTGGGATAGTGCCCCAACTTGTGAAACAACATGGTTTTTCATCAGCCTACGACCTAAACAAACACAAAACAAGAGAGAGCTACACCGGGCTACCCCTGTCAGAGGAACGTCTAGGGGGGTAGACGATCCGAGTGTGCACATATCAGGGTTTCGTCGGAGGAAGACCACGAGAACATCGGAATTAGATGAAATCTTGCACGTTTCCCTAGCATATGTGTGTGAGTGTGGTGAGAGGTTGGTATAGGTGCTTGCATGTGTCCCCCATCGCATGCATGTGCTCTAACCTAGAAGCGAAGATTCTGGACCCGTATAAAGGGGGAATCTCCCCGTTTAGCTGAAACCGGGTAAGATAGTGCCCCAACTTGTGAACCAACATGCTTTTACATCACCCTATGACCTAAACAAACACAAAACAAGAGAGAGCTATGCCGGGCTACCCCTGTCAGAGGAACGTCTAGGGGGGTAGACGATCCGAGTGTGCACAGATCAGGGTTTCGTCGGAGGAAGACCACGAGAACATCGGAATCACATCAAAACTTGCATGTGTCCCTAGCATATGTGTGTGAGTGTGGTGAGAGGTTGGTATATGTGCTTGCATGTGTCCCCCCTCGCATGCATGCGCTCTAACCTAGAAGCGAAGGTTCTGGACCCGTATAAGGGGGAATCTCCCCGTTAAGGTGAAACCGGGTAGGATAGTGCCCCAACTTGTGAACCAACATGGTTTTACATCACCCTATGATCTAAACAAACACGAAACAAGAGAGATCTACGCGGGGATACCCCTGTGAGAGGAACGTCTAGGGGTTAGACGATCCGAGTGTGCACAGATCAGGGTTTCGTCGGAGGAAGACCACGAGAACATCGAAATCACATCAAAACTTGCATGTGTCCCTAGAATATGTGTGTGAGTGTGGTGAGAGGTTCGTATAGGTGCTTGCATGTATCCTCCCTCGCATGCATGCGCTCTAACCTAGAAGCGAAGGTTCTAGACCCGTATAAGGGGGAATCTACCCGTTTAGGTGGAACCGGTTAGGATAGTGCCCCAACTTGTGAACCAACATGGTTTTACATCACCCTACGACCTAAACAAACACAAAACAAGAGAGAGTTACACCGGGCTACCATTGTAGGAGGAACGTCTAGGGGGGTAGACGATCCGAGTGTGCACATATCAGGGTTTCGTCGGAGGAAGACCACAAGAACATCGGAATCAGATGAAAACTTGCACGTGTCCCTAGCATATGTGTGTGAGTGTGGTGAGAGGTTGGTATAGGTGCTTGCATGTGTCCCCCATCGCATGCATGCGCTCTAACCTAGAAGCGAAGAT
The DNA here is from genome assembly GCA_916181665.1 of Avena sativa. Classification (NCBI taxonomy): domain Eukaryota; kingdom Viridiplantae; phylum Streptophyta; class Magnoliopsida; order Poales; family Poaceae; genus Avena; species Avena sativa. Next base: position 308,582,207 of record OV702284.1, on the reverse strand, counting down.
TCTGGACCCGTATAAAGGGGGAATCTCCCCGTTTAGCTGAAACCGGGTAGGATAGTGCCCCAACTGGTGAACCAACATGATTTTACATCACCCTATGACCTAAACAAACACAAAACAAGAGAGAGCTATGCCGGGCTACACCTGTCAGAGGAACGTCTAGGGGGGTAGACGATCCGAGTGTGCACAGATCAGGGTTTCGTCGGAGGAAGACCACGAGAACATCGGAATCACATCAAAACTTGCATGTGTCCCTAGCATATTTATGTGAGTGTGGTGAGAGGTTGGTATATGTGCTTGCATGTGTCCCCCCTCGCATGCATGCGCTCTAACCTAGAAGCGAAGGTTCTAGACCCGTATAAGGGGGAATCTCCCCGTTAAGGTGAAACCGGGTAGGATAGTGCCCCAACTTAAGAACCAACATGGTTTACATCACCCTATGACCTAAACAAACACAAAACAAGAGAGAGCTATGCCGAGATACCCCTGTGAGAGGAACGTCTAGGGGTTAGACGATCCGAGTGTGCACAGATCAGGGTTTCGTCGGAGGAAGAGCACGAGAACATAGGAATCAGATGAAAACTTGCATGTGTCCCTAGCATATGTGTGTGAGTGTGGTGAGAGGTTGGTATAGGTGCTTGCATGTGTCCTCCCTCGCATACATGCGCTCTAACCTAGAAGCGAAGGTTCTGGACCTGTATAAGGGGGAATCTACCCGTTTAGGTGAAACCGGGTAGGATAGTGCCCCAACTTGTGAACCAACATGGTTTTACATCATCCTATGACTTAAACAAACACAAAACAAGAGAGATCTACGCTGGGCTACCCCTGTCAGAGGAACGTCTAGGTGGGTAGACGATCCGAGTGTGCATAGATCAGGGTTTTGTCGGAGGAAGACCACGAGAACATCGGAATCAGATGAAAACTTGCATCTGTCCCTAGCATATGTGTGTGAGTGTGGTGAGAGGTTGTTATAGGTGCTTGCATGTGTCTCCCCTCGCATGCATGCGCTCTAACCTAGAAGCGAAGGTTCTGGACCCGTATAAGGGGGAATCTCCCTGTTTAGGTGAAACCGGCTAGGATAGTGCCCCAACTTGTGAACCAACATGCTTTTACATCACCCTATGACCTAAACAAACACAAAACAAGAGAGAGCTATGCCGGGCTACCCCTGTCAGAGGAACGTCTAGGGGGGTAGACGATCCGAGTGTGCACAGATCAGGGTTTCGTCGGAGGAAGACCACGAGAACATCGGAATCACATCAAAACTTGCATGTGTCCCTAGCATATGTGTGTGAGTGTGGTGAGAGGTTGGTATATGTGCTTGCATGTGTCCCCCCTCGCATGCATGCGCTCTAACCTAGAAGCGAAGGTTCTGGACCCGTATAAGGGGGAATCTCCCCGTTAAGGTGAAACCGGGTAGGATAGTGCCCCAACTTGTGAACCAACATGGTTTTACATCACCCTATGATCTAAACAAACACGAAACAAGAGAGATCTACGCGGGGATACCCCTGTGAGAGGAACGTCTAGGGGTTAGACGATCCGAGTGTGCACAGATCAGGGTTTCGTCGGAGGAAGACCACGAGAACATCGAAATCACATCAAAACTTGCATGTGTCCCTAGAATATGTGTGTGAGTGTGGTGAGAGGTTGGTATAGGTGCTTGCATGTGTCTCCCCTCGCATGCATGCGCTCTAACCTAGAAGCGAAGGTTCTGGACCCGTATAAGGGGGAATCTCCCCGTTTAGGTGAAACCGGCTAGGATAGTGCCCCAACTTGTGAACCAACATGGTTTTACATCACCCTATGACCTAAAAAAACACAAAACAAGAGAGAGCTACGCCGGTCTATCCCTGTCAGAGGAAAGTCTAGGGGGGTAGACGATTCAAGTGTGCACAGATCAGGGTTTCGTCGGAGGAAGACCACGAGAACATCGGAACCAGATGAAAACTTGCATGTTTCCCTAGCATATGTGTGTGAGTGTGGTGAGAGGTTGGTATAGGTGCTTGGATGTGTCCCCCCTCGCATGCATGCACTCTAACCTAGAAGCGAAGGTTCTGGACCCGTATAAGGGGGAATCTCCCCGTTTAGGTGAAACCGGGTAGGATAGTGCCCCAAATTGTGAACCAACATGGTTTTACATCACCCTATGACCTAAACAAACACAAAACAAGAGAGAGCTACGCCGGGCTACCCCTGTCAGAGGAACGTCTAGGGGGGTAGACGATCCGAGTGTGCACAGATCAGGGTTTCGTCGGAGGAAGACCACGAGAACATCGGAATCATATGAAAACTTGCATGTGTCCCTAGCATATGTGTGTGACTGTGGTGAGAGGTTGGTATAGGTGCTCGCATGTGTCTCCCTCCCCCCGCATTCATGCGCTCTAAACTAGAAGCGAAGGTTCTGGACCCGTATAAGGGGGAATCTCCCCGTTTAGGTGAAACCGGGTAGGATAGTGCCCCACCTTGTGAACCAACATGGTTTTACATCACCCTATGACCTAAACAAACACAATAATAGAGAGAGCTACGCCGGGCTACCCCTGTCAGAGGAATGTCTAGGGGGGTAGACGATCCGAGTGTGCACAAATCAGGGTTTCGCCGGAGGAAGACCACGAGAACATCGGAATCAGATGAAAACTTGCATGTGTCCCTAGCATATGTGTGTGAGTGTGGTGAGAGGTTGGTATAGGTGCTTGCATGTGTCCCCCCTTGCATGCATGCGCTCTAACCTAGAAGCAAAGGTTCTGGACCCGTATAAGGGGGAATCTCCCCGTTTAGGTGAAACCGGGTAGGATAGTGCCCCAACTTGTGAACCAACATGGTTTTACATCACCCTATGACCTCAACAAACACAAAACAAGAGAGAGCTACGTCGGGCTACCCCTGTCATAGGAACGTCTAGGGGGGTAGACGATCCGAGTGTGCACAGGTCAGGGTTTCGTCGGAGGAAGACCACGAGAACATCGGAATCAGATGAAAACTTGCATGTGTCCCTAGAATATGTGTGTGAGTGTGGTGAGAGGTTCATATAGGTGCTTGCATGTGTCCTCCCTCGCATGCATGCGCTCTAACCTAGAAGCGAAGGTTCTAGACCCGTATAAGGGGGAATCTACCCGTTTAGGTGAAACCGGGTAGGATAGTGCCCCAACTTGTGAACCAACATGGTTTTACATCACCCTACGACCTAAACAAACACAAAACAAGAGAGAGCTATACCGGGCTACCCCTGTCAGAGGAACGTCTAGGGGGGTAGACGATCCGAGTGTGCACATATCAGGGTTTCGTCGGAGGAAGACCACGAGAACATCGGAATCAGATGAAAACTTGCACGTGTCCCTAGCATATGTGTGTGAGTGTGGTGAGAGGTTGGTATAGGTGCTTGCATGTGTCCCCCATCGCATGCATGCGCTCTAACCTAGAAGCGAAGATTCTGGACCCGTATAAAGGGGGAATCTCCCCGTTTAGCTGAAACCGGGTAGGATAGTGCCCCAACTTGTGAACCAACATGCTTTTACATCACCCTATGACCTAAAAAAACACAAAACAAGAGAGAGCTATGCCGGGCTTCCCCTGTCAGAGGAACATCTAGGGGGGTAGACGATCCGAGTGTGCACAGATCAGGGTTTCGTCGGAGGAAGACAAAGAGAACATCGGAATCGTATAAAAACTTGCATGTGTCCCTAGCATATGTGTGTGAGTGTGGTGAGAGGTTGGTATATGTGCTTGCATGTGTCCCCCCTCGCATGCATGCGCTCTAACCTAGAAGCGAAGGTTCTGGACCCGTATAAGGAGGAATCTCCCCGTTAAGGTGAAACCGGGTAGGATAGTGCCCCAACTTGTGAACCAACATGGTTTTACATCATCCTATGACCTAAACAAACACAAAACAAGAGAGAGCTACGCCGGGATACCCCTGTGAGAGGAACGTCTAGGGGTTATGTAACACCCTCAGAATCGGCCCTATGCAAGTTTTGGCGAAATTCGCCAAACCCGCATAGAAACGATTCAAAGGTGCCCACCAGGCACTTTCGTGCGGGTGGAAAGCGAAGTAATATCATTACACCACAGTCCTCGATGGGACCCACAGAACAGATATATATAACAGCGACTCAAAGAGTCAAGAATACAGACATAATATATACAAAGATCCAAATCACCTTGAAAATTATAGAGCGTCCGACTACGGACAAGATGCAAATGGGGCTAAGAGCCCTGAAGAATAACCAATGGCATCCATAACCCTGCCCAGGCCAAGCCGGAAGGGTAACCCTGCTAACGACGTCGATCTCAAAACCTGCTTAAACAAAGGGGTGCCGACAAAGGGCAAAGGAAAAAGAGGAGCGTCAGTACTGAGGCCAGTACACGACGAGACTAGAATTCGGCGGTCCTCGCCTACACAGGTATGGTGGACTGAGCGGCAGCGGCAGCATGCACTAAACAACCTACAGAGACTCGATACAACTGGCGGTTATCAGAGAGGGATAAGAAAGACCTATTCGGAACCAACCTGATGCTAACACCAAACAAAACCATCCTGGTGTTTCCCCCTCGAGACCAAATGAGGAAGTCAACCGAGGAACTCACACGGTTGATAGTTTTATTTATTCAGTTTTCGTTGCAGCAATTACTAGTCAGGTATAGATAATCGTCCTGATATAATAAGCAGTGGGCAGTTTTAGTTAACCATTCCGTTGTAGTTGCAACACTTACTAGTCAGATGCAATTAGCATGAGATAACCCAAAACCCAGCAGTTGTTGGTACTTTTATTTAGCCATTCCGTTATAGTTGCAATACTTACTAATCAGATACAATGGTCGCAAGCGACAACCCAAACAAGCAATTGTTGGCAGTTTTATTTATCCATTCCATTATAGTGAAGCTAATTACTAGTCATTATAAAGTCATATTTATAGCACTACTTTAGTTATAGTTGTCTATGATCGAGATACTGTGCTCCAAGTCGTCCATAACCGCGGACACGGCTTTCAGAAAGTTTTAACCCGGCCAGGGTGCACAAATAGCAACACACACACGATCAACCTCGGAAAAACCAAATCAAAACCCAACGAGGCTTTCACGACAAAGCAATCACAGGATTCAGAAATATTTCAGGGGGCCACCCCTTGGAGTACACCCGCAACGAAGTAAGCTAGCTCCGAGACGGACCCGAGGTTTGGGTGGACGGCTGTGAACGACTGGGAACCCAAAACTGAGCTTGTCGACACCGCAAAAACGTGTCTCGATCCTAAACAGTATAGTGTGCTCCTCGCACAATCGTAAATAAAGCAGTAAAGCATGGCATAAGTACAGGATCGTAAATAAAACCTCAAACTAGTTTGTGGCCCCAAGAAATAAGACTGAATCAAGCTCTGGCTAAGGGGGCCCCATAATTCCCCGTATGTGGATAGCGCGATAAATCAAGGAACAGGTATCAAGTACTCGGGGTCCTACGGGACACAAGTGGGCGGTCGGAAACCAAATATTATCTGTCACCCACCGATGCCTCTTCTTACTTACTTCAATTTTAGTTGTTAAACAGGAATTAAAGTGAGCGATAAGTAAAACCATGATCATCTCCAACGTCAACATGCGGCAAAACACCAACAACTGTGGCACTTGACGACACGCAACAGCACTTGAGCAAGCGACTACGACGCGCAAGTCCAACTATCTACCAAACAACAGGTAATAGGAGGTGTCCAAGGCAATATAAGGCTGCAAGGGGATATCACGGGTACGGAAACTAGAGCATCGCAACACAGATAGCAATAGATCAACAGGAGGGAAATAAATACTATAAAAGTAAGATAGGTAGAAAGGGGGAGATGCTCGCCTGAAGACATTGTCGAAGGTTCATCCGAAGATCGGGGCGAAGCTTACATCAACTCAACGGCCCAATCCGCGAAGAAGCAAAACGCTAGAAGAAACACCGGATGCACTATTTAATACTACGGCAAAAGATCGGGCATGATGCATGTATGATGTATGACATGGCAAAGGTGCGATGCAATTAGGCCATATTAAGCGGAACCGGGGGTCCCGACAATTAATTAAATGGTTCATGTTATTTAGCTACCCCGCCATTTAAATGTTGTATTAACTTGGCAAAAGTGAACAACGGTTCGATGCACAGATTTAAATGAGGCCAATATGAGACTAGATTTGTTCGCATATGGGCCCCATATTTATTTATTAGGTGATTCGGCATAAGGCCCCCAAACCACATGATAATATGCATGCGAGTATGACAATTCAATATGCAACAAGTTTTATGTTTAGCATTTATAAAAATAGGGGTTCGGATAAGGGTCACACATTAGGGTTCGGCAGATCTTGGGGTTCCGGGGTTCGGGGTTCGGTCTCAGGGTCCGGATCTGGGGTTCGGTCTCGACGGGATCGTTCTCGGATAACTGAGGTCGATCTTGTCGCATCCGGGAAGCCGGACTTGGTTTGGTGTCGGGGGCGCATCGGACTCGCCTGGTCGCTGTCGTTCTTGTCGTCGTGCAGATCTTGTCGGGTCCCACGGGGTCGATCTTGCCGTTGCGAAGGTCTTGTCGGGCCCGCGCCATCGAGTCGTACTTGGAGTTCGGGAAGCAGAACTTGTCGTCCTTGTGGCGATCTTGGCGTTCCTCAGGTCCGGGTTTTGGCGTCCGAGGAAAGTACTTGTCGTATCCGTGTCGGCGGCCTTGGCGGTTATCGGGTTCGGTCTTCTGATCCGGGTGTGGCGCCGATGGTCTTATGTGGCCCGAGGTTCCACGTAGGAGATCCCCGGGTACCGCGGCGGAGTTTTCGGGTTCAAAGAAGATCTTGGCGGGGTACTATGTGGCCGATCTTGTTTCGATTGTCCGCGATGGAGATCTTGTCGTCAAGGTTGCGGTTTTTCACATAGCATAAAAAATGGCCGCGCTAGCTTCCCACAATTGGAATCATCGTCTTTATTTCAGCCTCAGGTCATCTTGTACTTGGTCTGCCCCTGACATCTTCCATCAGCAACACAGGAGCACACACACGCGAGGCGTCCAAGGCAGACTCAACGCCGGTGGGGCCACCTTGGCGGCGCGCGGCCGCGAGGACTGCTGCCCGAGGTCGTCGGCGGCCAGGGAAGGAGAAGCGGCCGCGGGTGTGCTGCTGCGCCGAGGAGGCGGACAGAGGCGGGGCGAGGCCAGCGACGCACGGCGGTTGGCGGTCGGAGGTGGCGACGGCGCGGTCGGTGGCGAGCTTGGGGGCCGGGGCGGCGCGGGCTCGACCGCGGGGCGGCGGTGGACGGCGGTCCGGTGGCGGTTGGCGACGCGGGCCGGCGGCGAGCGGCGGGGCCGCGCCGGCAGCGGTTCGGGGAAGGGGACCGGCGGGGCGCTGCCTCGGGAAGGAGGACGCGGCGGCGACGGATGCGGGCGTGCCAAGAGGGTGGCGGGCGACGGCGGCGCGGAGGGGGTCCGAGGCCGGCGGGGTGGGTGATGGAGCGGGGCGGCGCGGGGCGAGCAGAGGGTGGCCGGAGGAGGCGGCTCGGGTGGCGGGGACGGGCGGTTGCCGGAGAGGGAGCAGGGCGGCGGACGGGGGCGCGGGGAGAGGACGCCGGCGACGAGGGAGAGGGAGGAGGCCGGAGGGCGGCGGCACGGAGGCGAGCAGGGAGGATGCGGGGGAGAGAAGAGAGCCAGGGGGAGGGAGCGGGGTCGGGGTGGACTGCAGGCGCGCGTGCGTGGGGTGTTGGGTGTGGGTGGGTCCAGGGTGGGAGTGGGGCCCGAGGGCAGGGAGGTGGGGGTTGGCAAGTGGCGTGTGGGTGTGTGCTGAGGTGTGTGGTGGGGGTGAGAGAGGGTGGCCAAGTGGCAGCGTGGGATAGGGTAGAGGGAGGGGAGAGGTGAGGTGTCAGGTGGGGATTGGCCGGGGTGAGGTGGCCAGAGGGGTGGGTAGACTAGGTTGGGTAGGTTTAGGAATTTAGGCGGACCGATTTTATTTCTGGGGGTGGTCGTTCGGGTCGAATCGGCCCGTTCGACTGCCCCACTAAAATAATTTAATATTTTATTTGTTTAAAACAAGACTTATGCAGACTGATAGCAGACAAAACAAAATAATCCGGTGACCCGGTGTTTGCGTTTGAATAAGGACGGGGCGTTTAGAAAACAAATTAGGTTTTTCCGAGATTAGTTTGATGCAAGCAAATGCAAGATGATGATGATGCTCAAATGCAATGCGGCATGATGACATGAGCATGCGGTCATGATGATGCAATGCACAAAAAACAACGCGATTTTCTAGTAGTGGTTTTGCGGGATGCCACAATTCGACACCAGTAACAATGGATCTCGCCCTCGAGATCCGCCTCATGGTACCGGAAAGAAGGTCGGTGATCTGCATCTTCTCGCTTCGTGTAGATCCTCGCGACACCACTAACGAGAGGTCGTTGTCCGTGATCGTCGAGAGACACTCCGGGAACAAAAGGTCGAAGGTAGAGGTATCAACAAATAAATCCACCTCTAGCTTCGATAGAAAGAGGGAACCGATGCATTCTCATCCACTTCAATGTAAAAAAGCGAATAGAAGGGGTAGTCGGCATGGGGGCCAATCCATCACGCACCCAAACTATTACTCTGCACAATCAGTCGAAAAGAGTGCAACCATTCTCGGAACAGACTGAAGATCTCGACAAACGAGATTCGGAAACAAAGAAGTGATGCAGTCTCTGCATCGGATCTGGCGTAGATGATATCGTCGCGTCGGAAAACACCGGAAGGCACAAACAAAGAACAAAGAATGGTACCACAGCAGACGGATTCCTCAGGCAACTTGAACACCGGATGGTAGAACACCGTTATCAAAGAAGGAAGCGAGACCCTGAAGGTACGACGGAAACCCAACCACGAGAATTCCTGGACTCGAAGAGAGGAAAGAGAGCGGATTCAAAACACGTAGAGGTAAGAGGGGAATAGCAAAGGTAAGGAGTAAAATCAGACCTAATCAGAACTATCCAACCGATTTTCAAAAATAGTTTTGACACTCTACTTCGGCCGTTAGCTAGGTTATCCTACAGGCTGGACTTGTGGGGTATCGCAACTGCTGAGCTCTGATACCACTATGTAACACCCTCAGAATCGGCCCTATGCAAGTTTCGGCGAAATTCGCCAAACCCGCATAGAAACGATTCAAAGGTGCCCACCAGGCACTTTCGTGCGGGTGGAAAGCGAAGTAATATCATTACACCACAGTCCTCGATGGCACCCACAGAACAGATATATATAACAGCGACTCAAAGAGTCAAGAATACAGACATAATATATACAAAGATCCAAATCACCTTGAAAATGATAGAGCGTCCGACTACGAACAAGATGCAAATGGGGCTAAGAGCCCTGAAGAATAACCAATGGCATCCATAACCCTGCCCAGGCCAAGCCGGAAGGGTAACCCTGCTAACGACGTCGATCTCAAAACCTGCTTAAACAAAGGGGTGCCGACAAAGGGCAAAGGAAAAAGAGGAGCGTCAGTACTGAGGCCAGTACACGGCGAGACTAGAATTCGGCGGTCCTCGCCTACACAGGTATGGTGGACTGAGCGGCAGCGGCAGCATGCACTAAACAACCTACAGAGACTCGATACAACTGGCGGTTATCAGAGAGGGATAAGAAAGACCTATTCGGAACCAACCTGATGCTAACACCAAACAAACCCATCCTGGTGTTTCCCCCTCGAGACCAAACGAGGAAGTCAACCGAGGAACTCACACGGTTGACAGTTTTATTTATTCAATTTTCGTTGCAGCAATTACTAGTCAGGTATAGATTATCGTCCTGATATAATAAGCAGTGGGCAGTTTTAGTTAACCATTCCGTTGTAGTTGCAACACTTACTAGTCAGATGCAATTAGCATGAGATAACCCAAAACCCAGCAGTTGTTGGTACTTTTATTTAGCCATTCCGTTATAGTTGCAATACTTACTAATCAGATACAATGGTCGCAAGCGACAACCCAAACAAGCAATTGTTGGCAGTTTTATTTATCCATTCCATTATAGTGAAGCTAATTACTAGTCATTATAAAGTCATATTTATAGCACTACTTTAGTTATAGTTGTCTATGATCGAGATACTGTGCTCCAAGTCGTCCATAACCGCGGACACGGCTTTCAGAAAGTTTTAACCCGGCCGGGGTGCACAAATAGCAACACACACACGATCAACCTCGGAAAAACCAAATCAAAACCCAACGAGGCTTTCACGACAAAGCAATCACAGGATTCAGAAATATTTCAGGGGGCCACCCCTTGGAGTACACCCGCAACGAAGTAAGCTAGCTCCGAGACGGACCCGAGGTTTGGGTGGACGGCTGTGAACGACTGGGAACCCAAAACTGAGCTTGTCGACACCGCGAAAACGTGTCCCGATCCTAAACAGTACAGTGTGCTCCTCGCACAATCGTAAATAAAGCAGTAAAGCATGGCATAAGTACAGGATCGTAAATAAAACCTCAAACTAGTTTGTGGCCCCAAGAAATAAGACTGAATCAAGCTCTGGCTAAGGGGGGCCCATAATTCCCCGTATGTGGATAGCGCGATAAATCAAGGAACAGGTATCAAGTACTCGGGGTCCTACGGGACACAAGTGGGCGGTCGGAAACCAAATATTATATGTCACCCACCGATGCCTCTTCTTACTTACTTCAGTTTTAGTTGTTAAACAGGAATTAAAGTGAGCGATAAGTAAAACCATGATCATCTCCAACGTCAACATGCGGCAAAACACCAACAACTGTGGCACTTGACGACACGCAACAACACTTGAGCAAGCGACTACGACGCGCAAGTCCAACTATCTACCAAACAACAGGTAATAGGAGGTGTCCAAGGCAATATAAGGCTGCAAGGGGATATCACGGGTACGGAAACTAGAGCATCGCAACATAGATAGCAATAGATCAACAGGAGGGAAATAAATACTATAAAAGTAAGATAGGTAGAAAGGGGGAGATGCTCGCCTGAAGACATTGTCGAAGGTTCATCCGAAGATCGGGGCGAAGCTTACATCAACTCAACGGCCCAATCCGCGAAGAAGCAAAACGCTAGAAGAAACACCGGATGCACTATTTAATACTACGACAAAAGATCGGGCATGATGCATGTATGATGTATGACATGGCAAAGGTGCGATGCAATTAGGCCATATTAAGCGGAACCGGGGGTCCCGACAATTAATTAAATGGTTCATGTTATTTAGCTACCCCGCCATTTAAATGTTGTATTAACTTGGCAAAAGTGAACAACGGTTCGATGCACAGATTTAAATGAGGCCAATATGAGACTAGATTTGTTCGCATATGGGCCCCATATTTATTTATTAGGTGATTCGGCATAAGGCCCCCAAACCACATGATAATATGCATGCGAGTATGACAATTCAATATGCAACAAGTTTTATGTTTAGCATTTATAAAAATAGGGGTTCGGATAAGGGTCACACATTAGGGTTCGGCAGATCTTGGGGTTCCGGGGTTCGGGGTTCGGTCTCAGGGTCCGGATCTGGGGTTCGGTCTCGACGGGATCGTTCTCGGATAACTGAGGTCGATCTTGTCGCATCCGGGAAGCCGGACTTGGTTTGGTGTCGGGGGCGCATCGGACTCGCCTGGTCGCTGTCGTTCTTGTCGTCGTGCAGATCTTGTCGGGTCCCACGGGGTCGATCTTGCCGTTGCGAAGGTCTTGTCGGGCCCGCGCCATCGAGTCGTACTTGGCATTCGGGAAGCAGAACTTGTCGTCCTTGTGGCGATCTTGGCGTTCCTCAGGTCCAGGTTTTGGCGTCCGAGGAAAGTACTTGTCGTATCCGTGTCGGCGGCCTTGGCGGTTATCGGGTTCGGTCTTCTGATCCGGGTGTGGCGCCGATGGTCTTATGTGGCCCGAGGTTCCACGTAGGAGATCCCCGGGTACCGCGGCGGAGTTTTCGGGTTCAAAGATGATCTTGGCGGGGTACCATGTGGCCGATCTTGTTTCGATTGTCCGCGATGGAGATCTTGTCGTCAAGGTTGCGGTTTTTCACATAGCATAAAAAATGGCCGCGCTAGCTTCCCACAATTGGAATCATCGTCTTTATTTCAGCCTCAGGTCATCTTGTACTTGGTCTGCCCCTGACATCTTCCATCAGCAACACAGGAGCACACACACGCGAGGCGTCCAAGGCAGACTCAACGCCGGTGGGGCCACCTTGGCGGCGCGCGGCCGCGGGGACTGCTGCCTGAGGTCGTCGGCGGCCAGGGGAGGAGAAGCGGTCGCGGGCGTGCTGCTGCGCCGAGAAGGCGGACAGAGGCGGGGCGAGGCCGGCGACGCACGGCAGTTGGCGGTCGGAGGTGGCGACGGCGCGGTCGGTGGCGAGCTTGGGGGCCGGGGCGGCGCGGGCTCGACCGCGGGGCGGCGGTGGACGGCGGTCCGGTGGCGGTTGGCGACGCGGGCCGGCGGCGAGCGGCGAGGCCGCGCCGGTAGCGGTTCGGGGAAGGGGACCGGCGGGGCGCTGCCTCGGGAAGGAGGACACGGCAGCGACGGATGCGGGCGAGCCAAGAGGGTGGCGGGCGACGGCGGCGCGGAGGGGGTCCGAGGCCGGCGGGGTGGGTGATGGAGCGGGGCGGCGCGAGGCGAGCAGAGGGTGGCCGGAGGAGGCGGCTCGGGCGGAGGGGATGGGCGGTTGCCGGAGAGGGAGCAGGGCGGCGGACAGGAGCGCGGGGAGAGGACGCCGGCGACGAGGGAGAGGGAGGAGGCCGGAGGGCGGCGGCACGGAGGCGAGCAGGGAGGATGCGGGGGAGAGAAGAGAGCCAGGGGGAGGGAGCGGGGTCGGGGTGGACTGCAGGCGCGCGTGCGTGGGGTGCTGGGTGTGGGTGGGTCCAGGGTGGGAGTGGGGCCCGAGGGCAGGGAGGTGGGGGTTGGCAAGTGGCGTGTGGGTGTGTGCTGAGGTGTGTGGTGGGGGTGAGAGAGGGTGGCCAAGTGGCAGCGTGGGATAGGGTAGAGGGAGGGGAGAGGTGAGGTGTCAGGTGGGGATTGGCCGGGGTGAGGTGGCCAGAGGGGTGGGTAGACTAGGTTGGGTAGGTTTAGGAATTTAGGCGGACCGATTTTATTTCTGGGGGTGGTCGTTCGGGTCGAATCGGCCCGTTCGACTGCCCCCACTAAAATAATTTAATATTTTATTTGTTTAAAACAAGACTTATGCAGACTGATAGCAGACAAAACAAAATAATCCGGTGACCCGGTGTTTGCGTTTGAATAAGGACAGGGCGTTTAGAAAACAAATTAGGTTTTTCCGAGATTAGTTTGATGCAAGCAAATGCAAGATGATGACGATGCTCAAATGCAATGCGGCATGATGACATGAGCATGCGGTCATGATGATGCAATGCACAAAAAACAACGCGATTTTCTAGTAGTGGTTTTGCGGGATGCCACAATTCGACACCACTAACAATGGATCTCGCCCTCGAGATCCGCCTCATGGTACCGGAAAGAAGGTCGGTGATCTTCATCTTCTCGCTTCGTGTAGATCCTCGCGACACCACTACCGAGAGGTCGTTGTCCGTGATCGTCGAGAGACACTCCGGGAACAAAAGGTCGAAGGTAGAGGTATCAACAAATAAATCCACCTCTAGCTTCGATAGAAAGAGGGAACCGATGCATTCTCATCCACTTCAATGTACAAAAGCGAATAGAAGGGGTAGTCGGCATGGGGGCCAATCCATCACGCACCCAAACTATTACTCTGCACAATCAGTCGAAAAGAGTGCAACCATTCTCGGAACAGACTGAAGATCTCGACAAACGAGATTCGGAAACAAAGAAGTGATGCAGTCTCTGCATCGGTTCTGGCGTAGATGATATCGTCGCGTCGGAAAACACCGGAAGGCACAAACAAAGAACAAAGAATGGTACCACAGCAGACGGATTCCTCAGGCAACTTGAACACCGGATGGTAGAACACCGTTATCAAAGAAGGAAGCGAGACCCTGAAGGTACGACGGAAACCCAACCACGAGAATTCCTGGACTCGAAGAGAGGAAAGAGAGCGGATTCAAAACACGTAGAGGTAAGAGGGGAATAGCAAAGGTAAGGAGTAAAATCAGACCAAATCAGAACTATCCAACCGATTTTCAAAAATAGTTTTGACACTCTACTTCGGCCGTTAGCTAGGTTATCCTACAGGCTGGACTTGTGGGGTATCGCAACTGCTGAGCTCTGATACCACTATGTAACACCCTCAGAATCGGCCCTATGCAAGTTTCGGCGAAATTCGCCAAACCCGCATAGAAACGATTCAAAGGTGCCCACCAGGCACTTTCGTGCGGGTGGAAAGCGAAGTAATATCATTACACCACAGTCCTCGATGGGACCCACAGAACAGATATATATAACAGCGACTCAAAGAGTCAAGAATACAGACATAATATATACAAAGATCCAAATCACCTTGAAAATGATAGAGCGTCCGACTACGGACAAGATGCAAATGGGGCTAAGAGCCCTGAAGAATAACCAATGGCATCCATAACCCTGCCCAGGCCAAGCCGGAAGGGTAACCCTGCTAACAACGTCGATCTCAAAACCTGCTTAAACAAAGGGGTGCCGACAAAAGGCAAAGGAAAAAGAGGAGCGTCAGTACTGAGGCCAGTACACAGAGAGACTAGAATTCGGCGGTCCTCGCCTACACAGGTATGGTGGACTGAGCGGCAGCGGCAGCATGCACTAAACAACCTACAGAGACTCGATACAACTGGCGGTTATCAGAGAGGGATAAGAAAGACCTATTCGGAACCAACCTGATGCTAACACCAAACAAACCCATCCTGGTGTTTCCCCCTCGAGACCAAACGAGGAAGTCAACCGAGGAACTCACACGGTTGACAGTTTTATTTATTCAGTTTTCGTTGCAGCAATTACTAGTCAGGTATAGATAATCGTCCTGATATAATAAGCAGTGGGCAGTTTTAGTTAACCATTCCGTTGTAGTTGCAACACTTACTAGTCAGATGCAATTAGCATGAGATAACCCAAAACCCAGCAGTTGTTGGTACTTTTATTTAGCCATTCCGTTATAGTTGCAATACTTACTAATCAGATACAATGGTCGCAAGCGACAACCCAAACAAGCAATTGTTGGCAGTTTTATTTATCCATTCCATTATAGTGAAGCTAATTACTAGTCATTATAAAGTCATATTTATAGCACTACTTTAGTTATAGTTGTCTATGATCGAGATACTGTGCTCCAAGTCGTCCATAACCGCGGACACGGCTTTCAGAAAGTTTTAACCCGGCCGGGGTGCACAAATAGCAACACACACACGATCAACCTCGGAAAAACCAAATCAAAACCCAACGAGGCTTTCACGACAAAGCAATCACAGGATTCAGAAATATTTCAGGGGGCCACCCCTTGGAGTACACCTGCAACGAAGTAAGCCAGCTCCGAGACGGACCCGAGGTTTGGGTGGACGGCTGTGAACGACTGGGAACCCAAAACTGAGCTTTTCGACACCGCGAAAACGTGTCCCGATCCTAAACAGTACAGTGTGCTCCTCGCACAATCGTAAATAAAGCATTAAAGCATGGCATAAGTACAGGATCGTAAATAAAACCTCAAACTAGTTTGTGGCCCCAAGAAATAAGACTGAATCAAGCTCTGGCTAAGGGGGGCCCATAATTCCCCGTATGTGGATAGCGCGATAAATCAAGGAACAGGTATCAAGTACTCGGGGTCCTACGGGACACAAGTGGGCGGTCGGAAACCAAATATTATCTGTCACCCACCGATGCCTCTTCTTACTTACTTCAATTTTAGTTGTTAAACAGGAATTAAAGTGAGCGATAAGTAAAACCATGATCATCTCCAACGTCAACATGCGGCAAAACACCAACAACTGTGGCACTTGACGACACACAACAGCACTTGAGCAAGCGACTACGACGCTCAAGTCCAACTATCTACCAAACAACAGGTAATAGGAGGTGTCCAAGGCAATATAAGGCTGCAAGGGGATATCACGGATACGGAAACTAGAGCATCGCAACACAGATAGCAATAGATCAACAGGAGGGAAATAAATACTATAAAAGTAAGATAGGTAGAAAGGGGGAGATGCTCGCCTGAAGACATTGTCGAAGGTTCATCCGAAGATCGGGGCGAAGCTTACATCAACTCAACGGCCCAATCCGCGAAGAAGCAAAACGCTAGAAGAAACACCGGATGCACTATTTAATACTACGGCAAAAGATCGGGCATGATGCATGTATGATGTATGACATGGCAAAGGTGCGATGCAATTAGGCCATATTAAGCGGAACCGGGGGTCCCGACAATTAATTAAATGGTTCATGTTATTTAGCTACCCCGCCATTTAAATGTTGTATTAACTTGGCAAAAGTGAACAACGGTTCGATGCACAGATTTAAATGAGGCCAATATGAGACTAGATTTGTTCGCATATGGGCCCCATATTTATTTATTAGGTGATTCGGCATAAGGCCCCCAAACCACATGATAATATGCATGCGAGTATGACAATTCAATATGCAACAAGTTTTATGTTTAGCATTTATAAAAATAGGGGTTCGGATAAGGGTCACACATTAGGGTTCGGCAGATCTTGGGGTTCCGGGGTTCGGGGTTCGGTCTTAGGGTCCGGATCTGGGGTTCGGTCTCGAAGGGATCGTTCTCGGATAACTGAGGTCGATCTTGTCGCATCCGGGAAGCCGGACTTGGTTTGGTGTCGGGGGCGCATCGGACTCGCCTGGTCGCTGTCGTTCTTGTCGTCGTGCAGATCTTGCCGGGTCCCACGGGGTCGATCTTGCCGTTGCGAAGGTCTTGTCGGGCCCGCGCCATCGAGTCGTACTTGGCATTCGGGAAGCAGAACTTGTCGTCCTTGTGGCGATCTTGGCGTTCCTCAGGTCCGGGTTTTGGCGTCCGAGGAAAGTACTTGTCGTATCCGTGTCGGCGGCCTTGGCGGTTATCGGGTTCGGTCTTCTGATCCGGGTGTGGCGCCGATGGTCTTATGTGGCCCGAGGTTCCACGTAGGAGATCCCCGGGTACCGCGGCGGAGTTTTCGGGTTCAAAGAAGATCTTGGCGGGGTACCATGTGGCCGATCTTGTTTCGATTGTCCGCGATGGAGATCTTGTCGTCAAGGTTGCGGTTTTTCACATAGCATAAAAAATGGCCGCGCTAGCTTCCCACAATTGGAATCATCGTCTTTATTTCAGCCTCAGGTCATCTTGTACTTGGTCTGCCCCTGACATCTTCCATCAGCAACACAGGAGCACACACACGCGAGGCGTCCAAGGCAGACTCGACGCCGGTGGGGCCACCTTGGCGGCGCGCGGCCGCGGGGACTGCTGCCTGAGGTCGTCGGCGGCCAGGGGAGGAGAAGCGGTCGCGGGCGTGCTGCTGCGCCGAGAAGGCGGACAGAGGCGGGGCGAGGCCGGCGACGCACGGCAGTTGGCGGTCGGAGGTGGCGACGGCGCGGTCGGTGGCGAGCTTGGGGGCCGGGGCGGCGCGGGCTCGACCGCGGGGCGGCGGTGGACGGCGGTCCGGTGGCGGTTGGCGACGCGGGCCGGCAGCGAGCGGCGGGGCCGCGTCGGTAGCGGTTCGGGGAAGGGGACCGGCGGGGCGCTGCCTCGGGAAGGAGGACACGGCGGCGACGGATGCGGGTGATCCAAGAGGGTGGCGGGCGACGGCGGCGCGGAGGGGGTCCGAGGCCAGCGGGGTGGGTGATGGAGCGGGGCGGCGCGAGGCGAGCAGAGGGTGGCCGGAGGAGGCGGCTCGGGCGGAGGGGATGGGCGGTTGCCGGAGAGGGAGCAGGGCGGCGGACGGGAGCGCGGGGAGAGGACGCCGGCGACGAGGGAGAGGGAGGAGGCCGGAGGGCGGCGGCACGGAGGCGAGCAGGGAGGATGCGGGGGAGAGAAGAGAGCCAGGGGGAGGGAGCGGGGTCGGGGTGGACTGCAGGCGCGCGTGCGTGGGGTGCTGGGTGTGGGTGGGTCCAGGGTGGGAGTGGGGCCCGAGGGCAGGGAGGTGGGGGTTGGCAAGTGGCGTGTGGGTGTGTGCTGAGGTGTGTGGTGGGGGTGAGAGAGGGTGGCCAAGTGGCAGCGTGGGATAGGGTAGAGGGAGGGGAGAGGTGAGGTGTCAGGTGGGGATTGGCCGGGGTGAGGTGGCCAGAGGGGTGGGTAGACTAGGTTGGGTAGGTTTAGGAATTTAGGCGGACCGATTTTATTTCTGGGGGTGGTCGTTCGGGTCGAATCGGCCCGTTCGACTGCCCCCACTAAAATAATTTAATATTTTATTTGTTTAAAACAAGACTTATGCAGACTGATAGCAGACAAAACAAAATAATCCGGTGACCCGGTGTTTGCGTTTGAATAAGGACGGGGCGTTTAGAAAACAAATTAGGTTTTTCCGAGATTAGTTTGATGCAAGCAAATGCAAGATGATGACGATGCTCAAATGCAATGCGGCATGATGACATGAGCATGCGGTCATGATGATGCAATGCACAAAAAACAACGCGATTTTCTAGTAGTGGTTTTGCGGGATGCCACAGGTTAGACGATCCGAGTGTGCACAGATCAGGGTTTCGTCAGAGGAAGACCACGAGAACATCGGAATCAGATGAAAACTTGCATGTGTCCCTAGCATATGTGTGTGAGTGTGGTGAGAGGTTGGTATGGGTGCTTGCATGTGTCCTCCCTCGCATACATGCGCTCTAACCTAGAAGCGAAGGTTCTGGACCTGTATAAGGGGGAATCTACCCGTTTAGGTGAAACCGGGTAGGATAGTGCCCCAACTTGTGAACCAACATGGTTTTACATCACCCTATGACTTAAACAAACACAAAACAAGAGAGATCTACGCTGGGCTACTCCTGTCAGAGGAACGTCTAGGTGGGTAGACGATCCGAGTGTGCACAGATCAGGGTTTTGTCGGAGGAAGACCACGAGAACATCGGAATCAGATGAAAACTTTCATCTGTCCCTAGCATATGTGTGTGAGTGTGGTGAGAGGTTGGTATAGGTGCTTGCATGTGTCCCCCCTCGCATGCATGCACTCTAACCTAGAAGCGAAGGTTCTGGACCCGTATAAGGGGGAATCTCCCCATTTAGGTGAAACCGGGTAGGATAGTGCCCCAACTTGTGAACCAACATGGTTTTACATCACCCTATGACCTAAACAAACACAAAACAAGAGAGAGCTATGCCGGGCTACCCCTGTCAGATGAACGTGTAGGGGGGTAGACGATCCGAGTGTGCACAGATCAGAGTTTCGTCGAAGATAGACCACGAGAATATCGGAATCAGATAAAAACTTGCATGTGTCCCTAGCATATGTGTGTGAGTGTGGTGAGAGGTTGGTATAGGTGCTTGCATGTGTCTCCCCTCGCATGCATGCGCTCTAACCTAGAAGCGAAGGTTCTGGACCCGTATAAGGGGGAATCTCCCTGTTTAGGTGAAACCGGCTAGGATAGTGCCCCAACTTGTGAACCAACATGGTTTTACATCACCCTATGACCTAAAAAAACACAAAACAAAAGAGAGCTACGCCGGTCTATCCCTGTCAGAGGAAAGTCTAGGGGGGTAGACGATTTGAGTGTGCACAGATCAGGGTTTCGTCGGAGGAAGACCACGAGAACATCGAAACCAGATGAAAACTTGCATGTGTCCCTAGCATATGTGTGTGAGTGTGGTGAGAGGTTGGTATAGGTGCTTGCATGTGTCCCCCTCGCATGCATGCACTCTAACCTAGAAGCGAAGGTTCTGGACCCGTATAAGGGGGAATCTCCCCGTTTAGGTGAAACCGGGTAGGATAGTGCCCCAAATTGTGAACCAACATGGTTTTACATCACCCTATGACCTAAACAAACACAAAACAAGAGAGAGCTACGCTGGGCTACCCCTGTCAGAGGAACGTCTAGGGGGGTAGACGATCCGAGTGTGCACAGATCAGGGTTTCGTCGGAGGAAGACCACGAGAACATCGGAATCATATGAAAACTTGCATGTGTCCCTAGCATATGTGTGTGAGTGTGGTGAGAGGTTGGTATAGGTTCTCGCATGTGTCTCCCTCCCCCCGCATGCATGCGCTCTAAACTAGAAGCGAAGGTTCTGGAACCGTATAAGGGGGAATCTCCCCGTTTAGGTGAAACCGGGTAGGATAGTGCCCCACCTTGTGAACCAACATGGTTTTACATCACCCTATGACCTAAACAAACACAATAATAGAGAGAGCTACGCCGGGCTACCCCTGTCAGAGGAATGTCTAGGGGGGTAGACGATCCGAGTGTGCACAGATCAGGGTTTCGCCGGAGGAAGACCACGAGAACATCGGAATCAGATGAAAACTTGCATGTGTCCCTAGAATATGTGTGTGAGTGTGGTGAGAGGTTGGTATAGGTGCTTGCATGTGTCCCCCTCGCATGCATGCGCTCTAACCTAGAAGCGAAGGTTCTGGACCCGTATAAGGGGGAATCTCCCCGTTTAGGTGAAACCGGGTAGGATAGTGCCCCAACTTGTGAACCAACTTGTTAGAGGAACGTCTAGGGGGTTAGACGATCCGAGTGTGCACAGATCAGGGTTTCGTCGGACAAAGATATAGGGGTAGCCCACGTCTAAGGTTTGCTTGTAAAACGAGCACAAGACGAAATAAAAAGTATATAGTAATAATATATTATAATTTTTTATATTAGTAGACAACAAATAAAGTTTGTTATAGGGGGAGCCCACGTCTAGGGTTTGCTTGTATAATTTGTAACTAAAAAAATTGCTACGCCGACGGCTGCCGTCGGCGTAGATGTAACACGGAAAAAACCCTAGCTACGCCGACGGCTGCCCTCGGCGTACGCCTGGCCGTCGGCGTAGCCTTATCCCTTTAGCTACCCTGCGGCCCACCCCGGGCCACTCTCACCCCACCCCTTTCCCCTAGCTACCCCGCGCCCTGACCCCGACCCCGACCCTGACCCCATGCCGCCACCAGCCGCCGCCAGCAACCGCCGCCTCCCTCCCCAAGCCTCCCTCCCTCCTCCCTCCCTCCTCCCTCCCCAAGCCTCCCTACACCAGCCTCCTCCCGCCGCCGCTAACCGCCGCCTTCCTCCCTCCTCCCCGCCGCCAACCGCTGCCTTCCTCCCTCCTCCCCGCCGCCAATCTCCGCCTCCCTCCCTGATCTCGGCCCCCTCCCTGAGCTTGGTCCCCTCCTCCCCGACCTCGCCCCTCCTCCCCGAGATCGGCCCCCTCCTCCCCGACCTCGGCCCCCTCCGCAGGTACCTCCTCCACTCCCCTCTAGAAGCAAATTTTGTTGTTAGAGTTAATCTTGTTAGATTAAATCTTGTTGTTAATCTTGTTAGAATTTATCAGTTGCATCTATTAGTAGTTTATATCATTTATTAGAGTTAATCTTATTGTTAAGTGATATGCATGCACGAGTTGCTAGGATTAGGCCGTTGGTTAGTGGCAAGCTAGCTTAGTCATGTGGCCGTTGAAGAGAGAAGCCGCACTAGGGCCGTGAGTGTGTTGCATGTTTACTAAGGTGTTCTCTTTATGTCAATATACAGACTTTGTAGTGTTTCGGGAGTGACCATCCTTGGCGGACTGACTGTCGTTGCGGGAGATGGTGTAGGTGATACCTCGATCCCGTCTCCGAGTTCTGTCGCCGACCTCGACACTCGGTTGATCGACTACTTTCTCTACCGCCGAGGGTGAGAATCTGTTCGCCTCTCTTGTACCTAGGTTTATTTTTGTGTCTAGATCACCAGTTCTGTCGCGTCACCAAGGCGCCATCCTGACCGTAAGTGTTACGCGACTTAATATGCATAAGTGGTCTCGCATATTTTGAACCGTAATGCTTACGGCTTTTATCGGGCAGTCGGCGGATTCGTAGTTGGGTATGGTTCTCCCTGGATCTACCTCGATTCGAGACAGGATTTCGGTGGCGCCTCCTTGTTGTTCTCCGGATGCACATCCTCTTGGCTTTTGTCGAGACGTGTATCGGGAGAGCAGCGGGGAGGTGCTGCCAAAATTCTGCTCGGATCGGGGTTGAACCAGGGAGAACTTACCCAATCTACGAATCTGGCGGCTGGTTAGGACCCTCTTTTCCTATTAGACATGTAGGTTGATGAATGCGTAAAAATATGAAGCATTTAATCTCCTGTTTGATATAAAATGTTATATTTGTTGTTTGTCTCCCAACAAAGCAGAAGAGGATGGCTGATAATGGGTGGATGTACAGTGGCCGTATTAGTGCAACTAATAAAACAGACGATTAGGTACGGAACACTCATTCGTTAGTGAATGAGTTAGCGCGTGGTTCGAAGGCAATGGTTCGGGCACTTTGTCCCTGCGCTCATTGCACTAAACGTCATCGTCAGGGAAAGGATGACATGTATAAACATCTTCTGCAATATGGGTACATGTCTAACTATGTCGCGCAAGTAGACTTTGCTCGGTACGAACGTGACAGAGGTGAGGTGATGCGTCAACGGCTCAATGGCAATGAGCACGATGGGATTAGAAACATGCTAGATGATCTCATCGATGCCGACCAGCCGAATTCGCCACCTCCACGGGAGGAATCACCAGAACTGGAGGAACCGCTAGAACTGGAGCCAACCGCGAAGGCCTTCCTTGATATGATGGCCGCGGCTAAGAGGCCTCTGTACAATGGTGCAAAGATTTCTCAGATCGATGCCATCTCTCAGTGTCTAGCCGACAAGTGCCAGTACTCCGCCACCTGTTCTCACTTTGAAGCTAATCTGAGAACATGTGGTAACACGTTGCCCGAAGGGCATTGTCTGCCTAAAACCTTTCACGAAACGAAGAAACTCATGAAGGAGATCAACATGGATTATGAAAAGATAGATTGCTATCCAAAAGGCTGCCTTTTGTTTTGGAAACAGTTTGAGGGTGACAAGTACTGCTCCATTTGTAAGGCCTCTAGATATGAAGAGATAAAGGGGAAGGATGGTCAGGTGAGGCAGTCGAAGGTCGCTAAGAAGATACTTCGGTATCTCCCATTCATAAAAAGAATCCAGTGGCTTTACTTGAGCGAGGAGACTGCCAAACAGATGACGTGGCACAAGAAGGGGAAAAGATACGAGGACGAGCACGGACGGAAGAAGATGGGACATGCATCTGATGGTAAGGCATGGAAGAACTTCGATGACAAATACCCACGACGGGCAGAAGAGGCTCGGAATGTTAGAATTGCGATAGCAACAGATGGCTACAACCCATATGGTATGTCGACGGCCTCGTACAGCTGCTGGCCAGTGTATGTTATTCCGCTCAATCTCCCTCCCGGAGTATTAATGCAACGGAAGACCATGTTTTTGTCGCTGATAATTCCAGGACCTGAGTACCCGAGGAAGAACTTGAGTGTCTACATGCAGCCGATTGTGGATGATTTGAACCACTCTTGGATACACGGGACGTTGACATACGACCGAGCATCAAAGAGAAACTTTTTGATGAAAGTTCGGTTGCAGTATACTATGCATGACATGCCCGGGTACGCCCTAACGTGCGGATGGTGTACAGCTGGTAAGTGGCCATGCCCAGTGTGCAGGAATAGACTTGAGTTCCTTTGGCTAAAGTCGGGTCACAAGTATGTTGCGTTTCACACGAATCGACAGTACCTCAAAACAAATCATTCGTTCAGAGAAGATAGAAAGAACTTCAAGAAGGGAAAAGTTGTGCATGAAGTAAAAGAGGTACCAAAGTTCGAGGGTGCAGCTGTTGATGCCGAGCTACGTGCTCTCGTGCCGCGGCGCCGGGAACTGGCCATCAATTTGCGGGATATGGTGTAACGCATAATTGGACTCACGTGGCAGCCTTAACGAATCTCGTGTATTACAAGGATCTCGAACTTCCCCATAACATCGATGTGATGCACACCGAAAAGAATCTCGGGGAGTCCCTTTTTCACACAGTCTTGAACATTCCTGGGAAGTCAAAGGATAATGTCAAGGCTAGAGTCAATGTTGAGAAGCTTTGTGATAGGAAGAGATTACACATGCAGCCTCCTACTGTCCGTCGAAAGAATTGGTTCAAGCCGCATGCCTACTACTGCCTTGATAATGTCCAAAAGGAGTCATTCAGGTGGCTCAAATACGTCGTGATGTTCCCTGACGGTTATTGTTCGAATATAAGCAAGGGAGTCAATCTTTCGACGGGAGAAGTCACCGGGCTCAAGAGTCACGACTATCATATATGGATTGAGCGGCTGATGCCAGTGATGGTTCAAGGGTACTCCCCGAGAAAGTATGGTGAGTGCTTGCAGAGTTGAGCCATTTCTTCCGCACCCTCTGTGCTAAGCAGACATGTCCTCTGGTTATTGAGAAGTTGCAAGTTCAGGTGCCGGAGTTGCTATGCAATTTGGAGATGATCTTTCCGCCAGGCTTCTTTACTCCGATGGCACATCTCATTGTGCACCTCGCGAACGAGGCACTCTTGGGAGGCCGGTGCAATTTTGTTGGCAATTTTGTATTGAGAGAGAGTTTAAGTATATTCGAAAGATAACTGGAAACAAAGCCAAGATTGAAACATGCATAGCTGAAGCAACATGCCTTCGGGAGATGGCAGACGCCGCGACAACCTACTGCCCCGATGATGTTCCCACTATGCATAACCCGGTCTCTCGTTACAATGTCGACCTGCCCAAGAATGACCCCAAGCTCGAACTATTCCAATTTCCCGCTGGCAAGGCCGGTAAAGGACTAAAATATAGGTTGATGAAGGAAGAGAAGGATTGCATAATGCTCTATGTGCTTATGTACATGAAGGAAGTGGTCGATTTCATTAGGTAAAATGGTGAACAACCTATTTCTCTATGCATAATGCTCTATGCAGCTAGTAACTCGGTCTGCGTCTAATACTTATTTTCTCCTTCTTAGCGATTTCACGGATGAACAGTGGTCGGGACCGACGGATCCCTCTTCCATGGAGTTGGACACTCTAATGAAGGAGGGTGCTCCCGGAAATAAAAAAACTTTGTGTCCTGGTTCATGGAAAAAGTAATTCTAACCTGTCCCTCTTACCTTGTAATATGTGACTTGTTCCTCTTATTCCACGTAACCACTGAACGCAACAAATGTGAACTGTACCTGTAGGGAGCTGATCCCAACGTTGAGATGTCAGATGAGCTGAAATGTGTTTCCCAAGGTTGTAACCGTGTCGTCATGAAGTATGAGAAGTATGATGTGAATGGGTTTCGCTTCCATACAGAGACGCACCAGAAGGGGCGACCGAATGCAAAAACGGTAAATACTGGGGTGTTCACTAGAGGAGCTGATTCCCTTGATTACTATGGAAGGTTATAGAATGTATACGAGCTAACTCAATCTTGTTGTGTTCAAGTGCCACTGGTTTGACCCAAGGGATGGACTGAGAAGTACCCCTTCCATTGGGTTAGTTGAAGTTAGGCCTTCAACCACCTATAGCGGAGCCGACGTCTTTGTTGTTGCTCACCAAGCCAACCAAGTTTATTATTTGCCCTACCCATGCCAGAAGTGGAACTCCAGGGCTGGGAAGTCGTGTTCCAGGTATCGCCACATGGTAACCTACTGATTCCCTCCGAGGACGATTACAACAACATTAACCCTGTAACGTACGAGGGAATTTTCTATCAAGAGAAAGAGGACTTCGGACACTTTGATTTAGAACCGGTTGATCTTGAGGACCAAACTCGGGGTGAGTTAGTGGTGAATCTACATGACATAAGTATGCTCGAGAAGCTCCATACCGAGAATGACAATGATGATGAGCCTCCACCCTTCGATGAGAATCCAGATTTCTACTCAAAAGATAGTGATAGTGAGAATGAGAATGAGAATGAGAATGAAAATGATAGTGAGTATTTATTTTTCAATGCATTTTATTTTGTCTTTGTGCTTAACTGTTTTCTTAATTGCATTATGCCTTTATTCTTTGTGTATACATTTTATTATGTCTTTGTGCTTAACTGTTTTCTCTTACTTAATGCAGGTGATTGAATAATATGAGCAGCGACAAGGCAACCAGTTCGTCCTTGCTTAATGCGTTGAAGCAGCCCAAGAAAAGAGCTACACAGAGTGGGAGACAGCCAAATCCCAATCCGCGTTACCCCGATCTTGCTCCTGCTGGCGGAGGACGGGGTCGAGACCGAGGTCGAGGAGGACGAGGACGAGGTGCCATGGGAGGAGGCGTGGACTTTGACCCACCACCCTCTGCTTCTGGCGACGTGGCTCATAAGTTGTTCCTGACAGAGCAGCCTTTCAGGGCCGAGAGGGAGGCAGAGTCTGAGAGGTAGGCGAGGACCGAGAGGGAGGCGGGGACCGATACAGAGGCGGACACTAGCCGCGAGTTGGTGGGGCCGAAGAAATTGTGGAATCGTGGGGAATCGGGAGTCCCTGAGGAGAAGTTTGAGCCTAGGACTCAGGAGGCGAAAGCCCTTATTATTCTAGATGGCCTTGAGTAAGTGTACTAATTTGGCAATTTAAAACATTTTATTTCATGTTGGTCATAAATAATTTGGCATGTGTACTAATGTTTATTATTGTACAGCAATTGTACATTTCCTCCGGGGACCAAGGCCCGCCTTCCTAACAGCCTCGTTGGAGCTCTGATTAGGAAGTTCTGGCCGGGCTATCACATTACCCACGAGGGTGACAGGAAGATAGCTACTACTTGGGCGGACTACCAGACTACCGTGTCCCGGGCTTTCCGACAGCTGCTGATGCTATCATCACCAAGTTTTGGGTAAGGCATATTTCTCGAGTTATGTTCATACTTGATGACCCCACCGTGCTAACTCATGACTCTTATGCATGATTGAAGTGCTTTTACCGTGTGGCTGAGGAGGACCAGGAGAAGGCGGAGAGGACTTTGCTTGGGGCTTGTGTGAAGTTGACACCCCAGGTGTGGTACAACCAGAAGGTCATGGCTGCTAGCCACTTATGGGCTGACAGGGGCGTGAGGGTCAGGAAGGAAGACATTGTCGGTAGGAACCCTAATCCTGAGTACTTGATGACGCCAGAAGAGTACATGTCGGTGAGTAAAATTTCAATGAGATTCTACATTACTGCTAAGTTGCCATTCCATTGTCTGGAGTTGAGTATTGCATTTTCAGGTTATCCCCGATTGGGCCGAGCCGCATCGACTTGCATGGGAGGAGCTGGTTAGGATGAGGTGGCTCAGAGAAGACGAGGAGTTTGTAGCCTTGTCAAGGCGGAACGCGGATAACCGAGGCGATGGTGGAACACACTGCACGGAAAACCGTAACTTTGACCGCTTCAAGGGGAAGGTGGTACGTATATACATGGAATGACCTGCGTGTATTTCTCTTCATGTTTGTACTTCATATGCATAATATTTCTTTTCGCGATGCAGGTGGCCGAGGCACAACCGGGGAGGTGATTCATGACATCGCCGTCTATGAGATGATGCGGTGAAAGAAGCCCAATTACTCGGAGCCTCAACCCTCGTTGTCCGTGTACTTCGGCACTGCCCAGAACGACTTGGGGAACTACAGCACGATGGTGAAGGCTCGTCACCCCCATGTGGATGACCCCATTCACGCGGAGATCGACGAGGAGTCGTTGGTCCTGTCGGGGCACGGATTGCAGCATGGACGCCTCAAGATTCTGAATAAGAAGGTCAAGCCTACCCTCAGCACGAGCTTCAGCCGTCTCAAGGCTACCTACCCCGCCGACGGCCCCCGTATCCCGCCTCGTGGCCAGCCTCATCGATCCAGAGATGATGTAAGTTTTTCTCGTTTTCATCATCTTTATGACTTTTGTTCCTGCATGGCTAACCGCTCACGAGATTCTTGTATTTGAAATTGTAGCCCGAGTTAGACGCGGCCTACGATGCCGCTCATGAGGAATATCAGGTGACCTTTCGGCAGCATCAGGAGGCGAATGCGATCTACATGCAATACATAAATGTAAGTCCGAACCATTATTTTTGCAAAAGATACAAGTCCCATTTCCCCCCGTTTGTTGTACTACGCCCTGACGTCTAAACTATCTTGCAGGCCATGTTGGTGAATATTCAAACTGGACAGAATAGAGATTTAGGGCCCGTGCCTCCCATGCCAGGGCCGACGCCATTTTTGCCATCGAAGGACAGCTTCGCTAGGACATACTACGCATCGACACCGGTAAGTTCTTTGCTAACCCACTAGTTATCGCTTTACTTTGCCTCGCAAGTTGCTAACATGTAGGGAACGAGAGCTTCTGGGAACCGGCACTTTGGCCACGCCTCGCCGGATGGGCGTCAGATCACACCGCTTCATGACAATAGTCCTTCTCCTGGCCATTTTGCCGGTGGTTCTCCCGAGCTTCACCAGGTGGCTCTTCTGCTGCTTCTGCTGGACGCAACCCTCGCCAGAGGTCGCCTCTTTTCACCAGGAAAGATCTCGGGTACACCCCGTCTCCTCCAGAGTTGTAGGTTGTTATTGTCTATGCGTGTGCGATGATGTTGATACCCCTGTATGAATGGTGTGATCTTGTTTGATACATGTTTGAATGATGTATGAATGATGTGATCTTTGTTTGATACATGTATGGCATATGTGATCTTGTTTGAATTGCTATGGAATATATTTCCACATATTGCTGTGAGTATTGCTGTGAAATAAAACTGTACAGGTGGTATATATTGCTGTGAAACAGCAAAAAAAAATTCTGGACAGGTGCAACGCCGAGGGCCTTGCCGTCGGCGTAGCGCCCTGCTATGTGCCATTTGGTCTATGCTACGCCGAGGGCCTGGCCGTCGGCGTATGCGTGGCCCATACGCCGAGGGCCGTAGCCGTCGGCCTAGCGTTGGCCTGGGGAGGCCCAGGCGCCTGCCACGTGTGTGGCCGTCGGCGTACGCCTGTCCCTACGCCGAGGGTTGGGGCCGTCGGCCCAGCCCGCCTCCTGGGAAGGCCCAGAGCGGGTCACGTGTCGTCGCTACGCCGAGTGTGCGGCCGTCGGCGTACATGCCGCGCCGTTAGCCGGTCGTGTAACGGCGAGGATGCCGTGCGCCGACGGCTAATACACCGACGGGCCGCCCACGGCCGTCGGCAAAGATATACGCCGACGGTCAGAGGATACGCCGACGGGCACTTTTGCTTCGCCGAGGGAGATCTCCGCCGAGGAGCTACGCCGAGGGCTGCCGTCGGCGTAGCATACACCAACGGCGAAAGGGGCTACGCCGAGGGTTTTTTGCGGTCGGCCTAAAGGCCGATGCTTCCTTGCGTTGTTGTCGAGCTTGTCAATGTTAACCGTGAGGTATTCTGAACTTTGAGATTTCGCCATCGTCGGGGTATAGTTTGGACCAGGCGGGCACGCGTATGTGTATCTATGCTATGGACTCCACTTCCACATGATGCTCAATGTTGTTGCCGACAAAGAGGGCGTCGGGGCTGCTGTTTTGATCCGGTCATGTGCTCCCGTTAGCGGTACGCGTTCGTCACTAATTGCACATAGATATCTACTCCCTCCGTTTTAAAATATAAGATGTTTTAGTTTTGTGAAGCAAATGTATCTAGACTTATTTTAGTATATAGGTTCACTCAACGTTGGGGTGAATCTATACATTAAAAGAAGTCTAGATTCATTTTCTTCACAAACCTAAAACATCTTATATTTTGAAACGGAGGGAGTACCTGGCAGTTAGTTTTGTACATGCACATGTGAACTAATAACAGGTGAAATGAATAAGGATTTGGGGTGATTTGGTCTGAACCCTGACTGGAAACTCCGTGACGTGTCCGTTTGTTAGAAGATATAATGTAATGACAATTTGTTGCTTTATATGAATGGTAGAGCCATGCTGAAGTTGCCTCTAGGCCTATGGCTTCTTGCTTTGTTCTTCGTTGTTTTTTAAACCTGAAGCATTTCTAGATTACACTTCTTATTTGACAAACTATACTATGCAGAGTTACTAGTGAGTAATATGAGTATTTGATGCTTAGAACATCTCCACTCGTCTACCCAGGAGACCGATCCAGACGCCGAATTTCGGTCCGGACGCCGAAAACTGATCCAGTCGCGTACCCAAGGACCTGTTTTCGGCCGGATTTGGGCCATTTTTTGTCCGGACTACCGAGGCCGAACCCAGGTTTCCGGGTACGCCCTGGGAACGCCGAACTCAGTGAAATCGGCGAAAAAAAATCAAAGCGGCGCGTGGACCGCCGAGTCAGTGACGAAAGCCGAGTCGTCGTCATCCTCGGAATCACGCGGCGACCGCCGGGCAATAACTGCCCGTTGCGTCGGCCACGCGTCGCCGATTTACGGCGCCACCGTCGCCGCCTCGGCTCCCGCGACGGACCGGCGGCCACTAACTTCCCGCCGTTTCCACTTTTTCTGACCTCGCCGCTACATCCCTCCCGCCCTCGCCGCTCACCTCGGCCTTTATAAGCCGTACTCCTCGCCGGAGATCTTCGCACTCTCTCACAGCTCCCCCCACCCACAAGCCCAACTCCGGCGAACCTTCTCTCACCTCTTCCCCTTCTCTCACCATGGGCGAACGCTACTCCGACGACGGCGCTGCGGCGAACGTCTTCGGCCGGCGCACCCTCCAGACCTAGGAGGCGCGCATGCTGTACGAGGCCGGGTATATGGCGCCGCCGGACACGCGGATGCCTCCGGGGTGGAAGCTGAGCGCCGGCGGCATCCCGATCCCGCCGGGGCCCACGCCGGACGAGTTGCCGTACGATGTACAAGAGTACATCGCCGACATGGACAACCCGGCCGAAGCGGAAAGCGCCGACAACCTCCTCTACGGGGGAACTTCTTCGCGTAGCGGCGCGAACAGGAGCTCGCCCGCCACGAGGGGCCACTGAACGAGTCCCCGCCGAAGCGCAACAACTCGGCGGGGCGCCGACGTTGGTGGAGTGCGCCAGGGCGGACGCTCGCCGCCGTGCTGGAGCACATCAACCGCGGGAACACGACGCGACTCGGCTTCCCGCGCAACCCGACGCCGGCGGCCAGGACAGGTCGGCGTGATCCGGCGAACTGGGCGCCGAGGAGGATGGCGAGCATGAGCTCTTCCTCCTCCGCTTCGGCCCCCACTCTTCTGGCACCAAGCTACTTCGCACGCCGACGGCCGTGAAGCGCTAAGCCGTCTCGCCTGCGCGCTCACCGCCGCGGACACGCGCGCGCGGTATCGTCATTGGCGAGCCGCCTGCGCCTACGCCGCCAACATGCCACCTGCGCCTACGCCGCCCCAAGACAGAAGGCTCGGCGCCGGCCGAAGGCGCCGCTTTGAAGATGGCGCTGGAGCAGTCGCTCCACAAAACGGCGCCGCAGACGCCGCCGCTGCCACCGGTCGAGCCCTTCTCGCCGAATATCCTGGAATGGTCCAGGAGGGACTGGGAGAAGGCGGAGCGGCAGCGCATCCTCGGCCTGCTGTGGAGAAGGACGCCCGGCGTCGGGCGCTGTCTGGGCGTAAGCTCGCCTACCAGGGCGCCCCGCTCTACGTCCTGGACGACGACAAGGACGCAGGCCCGTCCTACCAGCCATGGAGGTACGACGACCCTGGCCAGAGCAGCTCCCGCCAGAACCAGCCGCCGAGCGACGACGACGACGACGGCGGCGAGGATGACGGCCGAGCCGACCCCGGCTACACGTCGTTCTACGACAACTTCGGCATGTAGGACGGCGAAGGCACCGACGGCGGCCTTTTTTAAGTTTATTATGTATTAGTTTAGTTTAAATTTGATGTAATCCGCCTATATTCATCCAACTTAATGAAATTCGCCTTGGGAACTCGGCTTGGGTACGCGAGTGGGCGACTGGGCGTACCCGGGCCGAAAACTTGTTCCGTCCGGCTGAAAATCGGTCCGTTTTTCGGTCTGGTTCGGCCAACGAGTGGAGATGCTCTTATATATATAGATTATGTTTTGGTTCATTTTCATCGCCTCGCTGCCAAAAGATGGTAGTTTACTAGGTACAGTTACATGAAAAAGAGGAAGATAGGAGATGTTGACATCTATCCTCTGTGTCTTTTCTAATTCCATTGTAACTTCATCCTCTGTTGCCCCTACCCCGAGAAAAGAAGAAAACGGAGTTTCTGTCATTAGAGAACTGGAGTAGAACACCATATACCAAATGCCAGTTCTAGAAATGGAATTACATGTTTGCACCATAAAATGGCATCTTTCTTGTAGACAGTCAACCCATGTTGTGTAAAAGGAGTATTTACTCCCTATCAGCGCCCCTTTCTAACATCTAGTTTGAGCTGAATGCGGCCACTTTGTCTTGAAATCACTGTAGGGCTGGACATTATTCAGCAGCGTCGGGGCCAACAAACCGAGAAACCGATCCTACTTACAGGACCAGGAAAGGTCTACACCTCTCAGACAGCAACCCTTTTATTTTCTGAATTATGGTTGTTCCTACAGCACTGTCTCATAACTGTTGTTGCCCTCTTATTCAGGTCGGCCAAGCTCTGGGGCTTTCCACTGACTGGTCGAATCACCCGCTATATACACCCGGTATGATTGATGGATCTCCTGTATTGACTGAAGCTGCCAAATGCTCTCGACGTGTATTTATTAGCCAACTTATTTTCTTTCTCAGGTGGACTGGAAGTATTGGATGGGCAAGAACCAGAAAACATTTTGGTTGGCCCCCGTGTTGGCAAGTACGCATCGCCCGAACATGTCACGGCGCCATGGAGGTTCGCTGTCGCAGGCACCCCGTGGATCAGTGCCCCGAAGAACACTCTCAGGCCGCGGTGAAGTGCCGGATGTGGGGTGAATGGTGGCCCAGATACACAGCAACTGTACTATTGACCGCGGTGGAAGAGAGAACACTGAAACACTTTGACATATATTCCCTCGTCTGTTCGAAATGAACATTTGGTACATAAGAAGACTAGTTGATAACGCAACTAGTCTTCTGATAAAAAAGAAAAGAGAGTAATATCTCTTGATCATGTTTCATTATTGTGAGCCGGGAGTGGTACTGATTATACCCTGCCGAGATAGCTTGTTCCCGAATCCAACACCAAACCATCTCCGAGACACATCCTGGAGCAGAGTGTCATTCATCTCACAGAACTTGTGCGGCCAACCGGTCGGTTCGACCGCCTCAAACCCTAGACCTGGTGCCCGGTCTTTGGAGTTCAGGTTCGCCTTCTCAGTCCAATCAACCGTGTACGACGATGCCCGACGACGAATTTCACCTTGAACTCTTCCCAAGCTTGGTACTTGTAGTGGTTCACTCGAACACGAGTGTTTCGCTCGTCTCTGAACCCAGGTTTAAGCATAAAGTGATGGATAGAGTTAGTCAGCGACTGGTCCACGGAATTGAGCCGTACCAGTGACTTGTGCCGCTCCATGGTCTTTCTCCGACATGTGTAGCCTTGGGTGACCCCCTCCTTGGGGTGTGTGGTTTGGCCCGAGGGTCCGAAATCGGCGCACCACATATGCACTTGCCCAACATTTTGGTCAACTGATACTACTGACTGTAGCATGGATCTATCCGGTTCCTTCGAGCGAGTCCAATGCCGGGAGAAGATGAACTCATCGACATCGATAAACGCCATCCACTCGCACGAATCTTGATGCACCGCGGCGCCATGCGATAATGCAGCCTCTAGAGTTTTGGGCCAAGGCCATGTCTTGGTGAAGATTTCAAACCCGGCTGAGGTGAGTTGGCGCACCTGGTCCACCAGATCATCTTGGCTCCCGTTGTCGTAGATGAAGAACCGGTCCACGCCCACAGCCGCGTGGTAGACCACCCACTCTCGCAGGAACTTGGCCCCGTCGCGGATCATGGTGCAGGCGCAAATCAGCCTCTTTCCCGGCGGCGATGTGGATGCAGGTACCTGCGACGGCATCGCCGACGAGCCATGATGATAAATCGCCAATGAGGGGATGGGCTCCTTGCTGGCTACGACAAGCGTAATGCGGAGCTCTGGGTCTCGCGATGCATGCTCTACCGGAGTCGTCGCCGGTGGAGGTGGGCACCGGAAGACCTGCTGGGCCGACGTGGTGGCCGGCACCGAGGCCACGGCGTCACCAACGTCGCCTCCGTAGTAGTACAGGCACCGGATATCCGCGGCCGCGCGGTTGACGTTTTTCTATGCGTTGACTCCCATGGCGAAGACGATCGCGTCACCGCCATCGATCACGACGGACTCGTACACGATGCGGTCGCTCCAGTTCAGCATTTCCCGCGAGCGGCAGCCTGAGGCGCCATGGCCGGCGGGGACAATCGTCGAGGCAGAGAAGACCAAGACCGGCGTGTCGTAGGGGTGACTCCGCGCTGGCTCGGGCATGATGCAGGTGTAAGCTTGGCGTCCGGACTCTGGCAACGAACCGAGCGCGCGCGCCGGGGACGACGCCCCGCCGAGGAACACGCACGTGGCGTTCCCGGGCCCAGGTGCACTAGTGGCGCCGTTGGGTCGTCGGAGCAGGACGAGGACCTCCCACTCCGGAAGCAGCACGGCCTCCGCGTCCGGCGGCTGCAAGGTGTGGTTGGCCTGGGGGTGGCCGGAGCTAGCACTGGCAGTAGCTGTGCTTCCACTGCGGCCGGCGCGAAGGACGAGTGGCACTGGCAGCCAGCGCCGCGGCACTGGCAGCCAGCGCCGCGGCACGAGCAGATCGCGCGCGCGCATCGCACGGGAGGAATCGCTCAGACCGCCCGGGATGCAGACGAAGAAGAGAAGCAACGTGATGGAGAGGACGGCGGCGGCGTGCCGCCGGCGCGACTGCATTGCGGCTGGGCGGGCGATCTACGGGAGTTGCACGCATTGACTAGCCAGGTCCGGCCGTCCCCTGTTTGTAGTTGAGCCGAGCTGGGTTGCGAGACGGCGTTGACCGGCACGTACTCCGGCAGGTACGATCGATCGATCCATTAGTAGCTTGCACGCACGGATAGTATATTCGTCGTTGCGGAAACGATAGCGACACCGATGTTTTCTAAGCCATTACTGGATGACCACGACGACACCACTAAAAAAGCAAAAAAAAAAAAAAATGAAAACTGTAAAAAGCAAAAATTCAAATCATTTGAGCTTTAAACCATGTTCTTGTCTATCGCTTAGCTGCAATCTCATGGCGGTCAAATGTTGGAGCGACAGGAACATCGGAAGAATATGATAGAGCAGGGTATCCGATTGGAGCAAATTATTACTACCTCCCGTTTCTAAAACAAGGCCTACAAATTTTTCAAATACAAAATAAATAGCATGTCTCATAAGTCTCGCAAATGTTAATAGTGTATTATATAAATTTAGTCAAACTTTACACTGTTAATAGTGTATTGGAGCAAATCACCACTTCCTTCATCTACAAAAGAGTGTACTTTCAATATTTTTGAAAATTCAAACTTTTTAAGTTTGACCGTGTTGGAAAATTCAAACTTTTTAAGGTTGAGATAGTTTGAGTTTTTAATTTTTAAAGAAAGTTGTAAGTACACAATTTTGTGAATGGAAGGAGTATTTACTGCACAAACTAGTATTGTGTGATCGATTGTTGGTTTGCATTGCATTGCGGGTAAGTAAAGGTTGTGCAAAGCACCCAAAAAGAAAAACAGTCCAAGGCACGTTGTTTTGTTGAACCAAACCCAAGAAAATGTAGGACGGGATACTAGGGTGTGTTTGGTAGCCCGTGTCACTTCGAATTCACTTTCCCACCTGAGATATCTGAGATCATACAAGCTGGCACGAGATTTTGTGATGTGTTTGTTAGCCCGTATGTGTTGGGAGAAGCTGGATTGATACTTTGTTTGGTAGCCCCGTATCGATTGAGATTGGCAAAAAACTAAGAAATAACAGAGAGATCCAAATTTATGCACAAAGGTCCCTAGACAAAACATCAAAAAAGCAATCGGGCCCTTGCATCCATGCCACTGCGCTGGGAGCAGATCCTCGTCGTCGGGAGGACGCGGGGCGTCGGCGGTGGTCGCTGAGCGACGCGCGGCAGGTATTGGGCGGTCCAGGAGCTTTTCTTCGTCGGTGGCGAGCCGGAGGGGACAGGAGACGACGAGGGGAGAGGAGGGTTGGCGCGGTAGGATGGCCGGCCTAGGGAGCTTCTCGCTCGCTCAGCGGCGGCTCTCTGTGACGGGAGACGACAGGAGGAGGGCGACGAGGGCGGACTGGAGGAGGGGGACGGCAGGAGGCGGCGGGAGGCCTCTACGACGGGGAACGGAGGGAGGAGTATGAGGTCCAGGGAGCTTTTCTTCCCGTGGGACGGGGGAGCGCGTGGGGGTAGGGTGAACAGTACCAAGTCGTGGGTGGGCGACCGCGTGCGTTGCGGGGCATGTGAACAGTGTCCTGCGGGATGAGGGCAGCCTGGGCGACTTGCGAAGCTCAATTCGAGCTTCCCAACCCGGCATGGCTGAGAGGGCTTTTTCGCATGAGGCCGGCACTGCCGAGGTGGCCCGACCCAAGCTACCAAACAACAAATAGACCGCTGAGCTAGGTTGAGGTGAGAATATGTGTGTTCCCCGATGCTACCAAACATGCCCTATATTTCGGAGCCAAGATTTTGAGCCGGCCCAGCCAAAGCAAGAGAAAGGCCAAGATAGCATATGCCGAAACCACGAAAAACAAACTCTACCCATATGTTAGGGTCCCGGGCTTATCCTAGGACGTTAAACTGTGCTTTGAGATTCATGTCGTCTCTTCTGCATGTTAGGAGGAAACACCCTGTGCTATGATGAATTCGTGCCATCAAGCCCCTCCCCTTTTACTATTGAACCCCTCAGTCTTAACGTTTTATGGAAAATTAGTTCCATCCTGTTTGGATCGCTCAGTACAGAATTTTCTATCAAAAGTTAGTGCAGGAATTAGCATGTAACCAAATTGAATCTGACATTATAGATCAGTCTTATTCTTTTTGGTTCATTTAGTGCTTGAATATCTATCAAAAGTTAGTAGAGGAATTAGCCTAGAACCACGTTGGATCTGACCATTATAGCTCAAGCAAAAGTAAGTGGGAGGCGGTGGAGTTGCAGGCTCCAAGTCGAGGGTGCGGTGGAGCTGCAGGCTCAACTTCCTCCGGTGAGCGCCATGGCCTTCCTCCGCGGCGGAGCTCAGATTGGTTGGGTCCGTGGTGGCGATGATTTTGGTGATGGCGAGGGTCGTCGGCCACGGCAACACGCTGGACGGCAAGGAACGGGGTAATACCGGAGAGAAAGGTGAGAATGAATGAGAATCGAGGAGGGAGAGGAAGGGCAGCGCCACCAGCCATGGAGGCAATGAGGTGTATGCGTCATGTGGGCAGGGAAGAACAGGGAAGAGATAAGACAAGTTGGACACATCCAGTTCGGTTCCCATAGGGAAAGAAAGATGGACAAAGTACATGGTGATAAAGGCAAAGTACAAAGACACGAATCTTGGAGGCCGTTAGATAAGCCATAGACACCCAATAGACACCCACGACTATGTAGAATCGTCGCGTTCCCGAAACCAACACAAACTCATCGGGCCTAGATATAGAAAGCAACCACACAAATATCAATAAAAAAATTGCGTAAGACTGAGATTATAAATGGGCGACCAGGCCCCACATGCATAAAGCATCCTCGCATCTATTCGACTGCAATTTTTTTTTAAAAGTATCCTGGCATTAAAAGAAATAACTAACAGTAAAAAGCATCTCAATAAAATTGAAAATTACAACGAAATGCTCTTCATCTTCAACCTTGAGACCGGTATGACGTTATTGGTTGTCGACTGCAGCATATTAGCAGATACAGATGCACGGAGGAGAAGTTCCGGTGTAGATTTTCAACTTTCGAGAAGAGGACACCAAAAGAAAAGGGTGCACGATAACGGTGACACAAATAGTAATGAGGTTTCATTTTCACCATTTGTAATGTGTAGCAAATTTTAAACCTTCATGATGATACAAATTCGGATACAAACTTTTGTGTGCGGCAACGAAAACCTTAAGAACTTTTGTGTCCGGCGTCCGGTTTGACCCATCTATGCATCTAATCTGGATAACGATTGTGTCGTTTCGAACGCGCGCGAACTCGTTCACTGACCCACCCGTCAGTCACCGCTTGCCGGCGGCATTGATTCAGACGCGGTCAGCGGCACCGATTCAGACGCAACCGTGACAGCGATTTAGAGGCGCTGCGTGGAAAGCTGACCGGTGGCAGCCTGCGCCATCAATGGCGACGAGACGACGCGCTGACCCACTAGACGCCACCCGCGTTCCCGCGCCGGCATTGATGGCGAAGGAGCCGAAAGCTGCGCGTGTTCACAGGCGGCTAGGCTATTTAACCCTGCGCCCGTCGGTGCCGCCCTCCTCACCTCTCGCCATCGCAAACACTAGTCGCCGCCGCCACCGCCAACAATGAAGACGCCGTCGTGGCTGAAGAAGGGGAGGAGCAAGAACGACCACGAGGCGTCTGGCTCTACCAGCTCCCGGCTGCCGGCCTTCCTCCGCGGTACATCCTGCCGCCTCCGCCGCGGCCGGAGGATTTTCGGGGCCGCCCCGTGGAGGTGCACCCGCCACCGCGGGAGGGGGAGCACCGCGTGCGGCAGTACTTCCACATCGGGGAGTATGAGCACCGCTGGAGGGAGGGCCGGGGCATCAGGCACAACGACGTTTCCCTCTCCACCGGTTGGCACCTCAACCGGGACTGCGTCCCGGTGCCGCCCGTGCCCAAGAAAGGAAAAGGGCTGGAGGAGGAGATTCGTCGCCGGATCAGGAGCCTCCCGCCGGCCCAACGGTGGGAGGCTACCAATCTGAGGCGTACTGGAAACAGTTCCTCGAGTGGGAGC
Source organism: Avena sativa (assembly GCA_916181665.1). Classification (NCBI taxonomy): domain Eukaryota; kingdom Viridiplantae; phylum Streptophyta; class Magnoliopsida; order Poales; family Poaceae; genus Avena; species Avena sativa. Next base: position 308,543,504 of record OV702284.1, on the reverse strand, counting down.
ACAAGGTGCGGCGCGCCACCACCATCCGCCGCGACCTGATGCCGGGAAAGGTCTACCCCGTCCCCGACATTGACTCAGACGACAAGGCGCCGTCAACCACTCCGACGCCAAGCTCGACAGCGAGGACGACAACGACGAGGAGGAGGATGATGACATCGTCGTCAAGCAGGAGGCGGTGGACGACATCGCCTTGGGCCTGCCCACGGAGTACCGCGAGGTGCTGGCGCGGGGCTACGACAAGGACACCTTCACCGAGTAGGCCATCGTGGCCAGCGCGCGGGAGGAGGAAGCCTAGTGGGTCGGCTTCGGGGGGGGGCTAGCAGGGGCTAGACCCCCCTAACCATCAGCCCCCCTATAAATATGTACTACTAATTGTCTCACCTAATAACTTAATTATTTTGAGAGGCCTAAGTTAATGTCTGCATCTAGATAGGTATTCAACGGAACCTAAAAAACAGCCCATCAAGCCACCGTGGATTTAAAAAAAAGAAACTCTCATGATTCCATGCGTTAGTTTGCCGAACAGAGTGCCACTGATTGATCTATTAACCTAAGGCTCCTTCCTTCTTTCACGATCAAACTACGTCTCTATGGACGCTCATTGATGTCTTGTAGACGCCATGACCTATGAGACGACGAAGGTGATAGCCAATGTGGTGCCGGCAATGCCGCCCCAGTGCCGGCACTCTTAATCCTACATTAGTTCTTGCCGTGGTTTCACGGCATAAGTCCATGGAGTAGCACACTCATACCTTAAGATAGGTATACACAGACTAGTACGAGTAGCTTTTTGTCGTCTCTCATATGGATTACAAGTTTACATCCCGTTAGTTTGGTTAATTGTTTTACTTGCATATATGACAATGCATTTGTTTACTAGTTGGATGTGTTTCTCTAATCTTCTATGCACCTATTATCTTTGGGAGAAAAACTAACTTAATTAAGATTTTTTACAAGCCACTTTCATCCTAAATTTAATCTATAGAAATTTGTACTTGTGTGGTGGCAAAGCCAAACATTTATATTGATAGGCTTTGATGTGGGTATCTTGACTTGATATATGTGATGTATTATCCCTGTCCAAAAAAAAAAATCTTCGCCCCCTCATGTTTAAATCCTGGCTCCGCCTCTGCCCTCTATTTGGAGGGCTTATAGCTCCCATGCGACGTCTTTACGTGGAATTGGAAGGAACACTACATCGTTGCAAGGAATAGCACGCATGCGACACTTCTGAAGCGGCAAATAGCTCCCGTGCGATACTTCCACTTAACCTCACGAGACCGTCAACGAATTCGAATCAGCTGAGGAGAGTAGGACCCACAACCTCTCCACGTCACGGCAGAACTCACCTGATGTCCACCTCATATCGTGGGACCCACGCTGTGGTTGAAGAGAGTCGTTGGCCCGATTCGTCCCCGCACCCGAGCACTCCCGCCACCGTTCCAGCATCTCATCCCCTTCCGTTTTCTTCTCTGGCGAGCAAGTGCGGCAACGCCGGCGAGGGATGTCGAGCTCTGCTTCAGCCTCCCTCCGCCCATGGCCTCGGTATGGTGCGGTGCCGATGAGGAGGTGCCCCGATTGCCCCGTACCGCGCCCCTGAAGCGGCTTGTCACATCCACCGACAAGAACGGATCCATTGGCCGGGAATTTGTGAAGTGTGAAAGCAATCCCGATCCGGGAAAGGTGAGATCTGAGTGTTCCGAGCGCCAATTTCTCGCTTTTCTTTCGAAATTTCATGCATTTCATCGAATTTGGGATTTAGGGTTCATCTCTGCGATTTCAGGAACTGCCAAAATATGGGCATTTTGAGTGGCTTGATGAGTACATCGAGCGAATTGGGGTGGAGGTAGCATTCCGGGAGCTCGAAAACCTGTCTATGGTGGAGCAATTGGGATCTGGCAACCCCATTTCTGCTGGTACTACGGTGGATGCGGAAGTGAAGGACGAGCTGAAGAAGATGAACAAGCAGCTAAGACAAATCATCGAATTGAAGAAACAGGACAATCTGAGGCCTTTTTTATTTTTGTGTAATTTCTCTCGGATTAGTTTATCTCCTGATCATTAGTCATTAGACAGCGCAATTAGTGTTCGAGTGATGCTTTGTCATCGTAGAACCTGTGGAGATGGATGTAATGGTCTATGTCTTTGGCTTGAATAAAATGCAACACAAATTCAGGCAAATTTTGAGCTGCTCTGTTTTCGAAATCAGTGTTCCTTCAGTTTCGTCAGTGTTCCTTCAATTTCATCAGTGTGCAGGGGAGAGGGAGGGGTTGAAAAGTTAAAAAAAACAATTGACGAGGAGTGATTGAAAAAGGTCAGGCCCAAATAGAACTTAGCCATGCCAAAATGGTCATATACAGGCCCAATAGTAACTACTTGTAGATTGGGCAAAAAAATAGTACTCACATTACAATTTAACTAGAGACGTGTGGATCTGCAGATACTCGTGCTCAGGTCGTAATCTTTTATTTTTTGCGAAAGTAAATATATAAATGAAGGACAAGGCATCCATTTAACTAACAAGCAGAGCACTTTAACTTGAGCGCCCCTTTAACTTATTTAAATATGTAAATGTGTTGTTTGAAAATGAATCATGTGTTGCATGTGTTGTTTGAAAATAATCAACCATCATAACGTTAACTTATTCTTTCTTTTGAGCTTTTCTAATTTCACTCATTTTATAAATATTGCATGAGTATTATATGAGAACTTTTTTTTGTGTCTTTTGCTTTATGCACTTTTTGTTTTGGGTGTTTTGACAAATGACAATACAATAAAACACAAGTCGAGTGATAACATATTATAAATATTGCACGAGTAAAACACGAGCTTTTCTAATATAGATAATATATTAGATAACATTACAATAAAAGACAAGGGGTACAATATAGACCCTAAGGGAAACTAATCCTAAGGTCTCGGCGCCTAAACCCTGGGCTAAACCCTAATACTAGCTACTACGTGGGTTTAGCCCTGCTGCTGGTCAACCTTGCCGCCGGGAGGCTTCCCTACTCCATCGGTGGTGGGGGCGATGCCACAGCCCTCCAAGCCGCCGCCCTCTCCCGTTTCTCCCGCCGTCGCTGCTCCGCCTGGAAGGCCCAGCGATTGGCCTCCCGTCGATCCTCCTCCTCCCGTTTCCGCCTTTTCTTCAATGCGCGCGGGGCCTTCTTCTCCTCCCACTTGGCGTAAGCAGCCAGCTCCTTCGCCTCCTGCTTCTCCGCCGCCTTCCAATACTTGTTGGAGGGGCCGTCGTCAGGGAGGTTGCTGCCGATGCTGGGGAGGGGGTTGTGGACGAAGTGGCCTTCGGTCCAGGGGCAAGGCGGGGCTTTGCGTCGCCCCCCCTCGTTGCCACGCCTCGGGAGCGTGGGCGCCTCCTGCTCCCAGACCTGCCTGTGGTTCGGGTGGTTGTCCTCGTCGCTGACCTCGGATTCCGAAGGGAAGCGGGGTTGGGGGGCGCCATGGTCGCCGGAGTGTTTTTTGGGGCTGGGAGGAGGCAAAGGGACGGGCTCGAGATTGAAGATGAGGGTCAAGATGAGATGAGGAGGCAAAGACGTTTTTCCTATTTATTGAGGGCTCAGCGTGAAGGCGGCGTGAGAATCCTGCGTTGGCGCAGCCACGTGCGCTGCGTTGCGTGTAGGCAGCGGGCGTAGCCGCGTGCATGATCAATGCGGTCAGTGCAAAAAAAATTTCTAGAATGCGACGTGACCCCTGCACCGTCGCTCCCGCCCCTTCATGCATGCATGCATTAATGGGAAAGAGAGAAAAAACTTCCAAGGTAGTTGTTCATTAGCAGTAAAAAATAAAAGAGAAAATAGAATTTGGCCTTGATTTACTCGGTAATAAATGCAGGAATCTAGGACCAAGGTAGTTGTCACACGACATGCAGTAAACTCGTTCGTTTTTACACACCAGATGTAACAAACTCACACTTGGAAACTCAACGGGTGAAGAAAAAAATTGGTGGGAGTAATCACAGGGATGTCAATTGGAGGGAATAGAGGGAGTATGAAACTAAGTTTAAAAAAATACTAACATTTATAATATCAATTATATATAATATAAAAGTATGTGTTATGGTGAATCTAATTATATTTATTACATATTTTAGATTTTGATATTTTTTCTTATATACATAGTCAAAGTTTATAAATATTGATTTTTTCTATGGCGCATGCACCGGAGGGGAGTAAGTTTGACTGAAGAAAGTTGTTAGACGTAAATTTATTTAATGCGATGGAGGGAGTAAATACGCTGCAGCGCTGCTGCGTCGGTTGGTTGCACGCAAAATAGCTAGACTGCGACGCGAGAGGCAGATCCGTGCATGGCATGCATGCACGGGGCAGCCCGTCCCGCCCAGCGCCCTCGCATGCCACGCTCGGTCCGACGGTTAATGGAGTGTGCCATGTTGTACCTTATCTATTCATGGAAAAACGATGCGAACCAATCAGATTATAGAATCAACCATCCTACGGATCGCCAAGAGCTAGCCGCGAAATCCTTCTAAGAGACGCCAACCAATCAGGTTGCAGAATAAGCCCTTCCACGGATCGCCCAGAGCCACCCGCGGAATCCTTCTAGAAGACACGATTGGACGGCCACAGTGTCGTGCTAGGATTAGATCTAGGTTCCTCATTCGACCTTAGGGTTAGCTGGGTTTAGGATGCAGTTAACGGGGTTTTCGTAAGTTTGACCAGACATTCAAATGTGCATAACTAATTAAAAAAAATCAAAAAAATACAAAACCTTCGCATGGTGTCATGTTATGTGACATAGTTGTGAGGAAAAATATAAAACTTGGTCTATTGATCATATTTCAAAAAACCCTTCACAAAATGACCTATCTCTTCCGAGGTTTTCTGGCTTTCGGGTCAAATGACCAATGATATGGCTAGAATCAAGGTATAGTTTGTGATAATGTTCCCATATTGGGCATGCATGTGTATAATGGGATGAATAACAATGTTGTAGTACAAAGTTTTCCTTTTCGACGCATAGAAAATCCATTTTCTATTTTCTGAGTGCCGAAAGAGGGGGGATTTGTGAAGCAACCACCAAATTGAAGTTTCAAAATGGTAACATCCTATTTTTCAAAAATACTAGACCACCTAGTATGTACAATTTCCCAACTTCAGTATCTCAAACCTTTTATTCCATCCCTGGTAAAAAAGACAAATCCTGCTGAATCGGTTGGAAGTGGGTAAGATATGAAGTACATGTACATGATTTCATGCTAATGCTTTTTTGTAAAAATCATTTTTAGGTTCACAACATGCTATTTAATCAGAGATCCAATGCTAGTTTTGTAAGCCTCAGCCCCTAGCTAAGAATATTTATGAAAACTCTTCAAAAAGTTTGACCACACATTCAAATGTGCATAAATAATTCAAAAAAATCAAAAAAATACAAAACCTTCGCATGGTATCATGTTATGCGACATCTTTCTGAGAAAAAAATATAAAACTTGGTCTATTGATCATATTTCAAAAAACCCTTCACAAAATGACCTATCTCCTCCGAGGTTTTCTCGCTTTCGGGTCAAATGACCAATGATATGGCTAGAATCAAGGCATAGTTTGTGATAATGTGCCCCTATTGGGCATGCATGTGTATAATGGGATGAATAACAATGTTGTAGTACAATGTTTTCCTTTTCGACGCACAGAAAATCCATTTTCTATTTTCTGAGTGCCGAAAGAGGGGGGATTTGTGAAGCAACTACCAAATTGAAGTTTCAAAATAGTAACATCCTATTTTTCAAAAATACTAGACCACCTAGTATGTACAATTTCCCAACTTTAGTATCTCAAACCTTTTATTCCATCCCTGGTGAAAAAGACAAATCCTGCCGAATCGGCTGGAAGTGGGTAAGATATGAACTACAGGTACATGATTTCATGCTGATGATTTTTTTAAAAATCATTTTTAGGTTCACAACATGCTATTTCATCAGAGATACAATGCTAGTTTTGTGAGCCTCAGCCCCTAGCTAAGAATATTTATGAAAACCCTTCAAAAAGTTTGACCAGACATTCAAATGTGCATAACTAATTCAAAAAAAAATCAAAAAATACAAAGCCTTCGGATGGTGTCATGTTATGTGACATATTTTTGAGGAAAAATATAAAACTTGGTCTATTGATCATATTTCAAAAAACCCTTCACAAAATGACATATCTCCTCCAAGGTTTTCTGGCTTTCGGGTCAAATGACCAATGATATGGCTAGAATCAAGGCATATTTTGTGATAATGTTCCCATATTGGGCATGCATGTGTATAATGGGATGACTAACAATGTTGAAGTACAATGTTTTCCTTTTCGACACACATAAAATCCATTTTCTATTTTCTAAGTGCCGAAAGAGGGGGGGATTTGTGAAGCAACCACCAAATTGATGTTTCAAAATGGTAACATCCTATTTCAAAAAATACTAGACCACCTAGTATGTACAATTTCCCAACTTGAGTATCTCAAACCTTTTATTCAATCCCTGGTGAAAAAGACAAATCCTGCCGAATCGGTTGGAAGTGGGTAAGATATGAACTACAGGTACATGATTTCATGCTGATGATTTTTTGTAAAAATCATTTTTAGGTTCACAACATGCTATTTCATCAGATATCTAATGCTAGTTTTGTGAGCCTCAGCCCCTAGCTAAGAATATTTATGAAAACCCTTCAAAAAGTTTGACTAGACATTCAAATGTGCATAACTAATTAAAAAAAATCAAAAAATACAAAACCTTCGCATGGTGTCATGTTATGTGACATATTTGCGAGGAAAAATATAAAACCTGGTCTATTGATCATATTTCAAAAAACCCTTCACAAAATGACCTATCTCCGAGGTTTTCTGGCTTTCAGGTCAAATGACCAATGATATGGCTAGAATCAAGGCATAGTTTGTGATAATATGCCCATATTAGGCATGCATATGTATAATGGGATGACTAACAATGTTGTAGTACAAAGTTTTCCTTTTTGACACACAGAAAATCTATTTTCTATTTTCTGAGTGCCGAAAGAGGGGGGATTTATGAAGCAACCACCAAATTGGATAATTTTTTTTAAATAATACATTTTTTAATTGATTTTCACAAATAATACGCAAAATTGGCAAATTGCAACTCTGTCGGTCCGTCGTCCGTTGAGGAGACGACCAACATGTCGTTTTTTGTTCAAAAGATGACCAAGTTGTCTTCTTTTCTTCAAAAGACGACCGAGCTGTCGGGTGACAGGGGTCAGCCTCGTCGGCTGTTGAAGGGACGACGCGCGTTTCGTCCGTTGAACGGACGACGCGCCCCCAGCATAAAGCTAGCTCGCCTGCCCGTGCCCGTCGTCTTCCTTCCCAGCTAGCTCCTTCCCAGCTCGCGCGCCTCCTCTCTGGCTGTTCTTCCTCTCTCGCTTGCTCTCATTTGCTCAGCTGTTGCACCAATTTGTAGCCTAGATTTCTATCCAAACTCGCTGCTCTAACACATTAGCAAGCTAGTAGAGTCCCGATCTACTAATGGGATAGCCTGGTGTAGTGATTTGAGTCGTTTTGGTGGAGGGATCTGGTGGTGTTCTTGTTGAGCAATGGCCATGGTGGAGGCTGGTGCTGGGACTTGAGGAAGGTGCATGGTGGAGGTGCTGATCCGTTGACCTAAGGCAGCTGCACGGCAGGACTTCGCACGCTTCAAGGGTAAACCCTAATTTCTTTATAATTGGAGTCATGTGTGTATGTTTATAGGTAGCCTTTGATGGGGTCTGTTAGATGCAAGATATTTGTAGAGTATTATGTGTCAATGTACCTGTTTTTGACTATTTTTGGTATTTTTTAGGTCGAAAATCATGTCAAATAATGTAGTGTTTAGGTTCTTGTATGGTCCTGGTTCCGTCATAATAAACCAGCACGGAGTTGATTTGAGCGAGTTTAGATTTATGGATGAAGTGCTTCAGAATCCTGAAACAGTGCCCGTTACTCAGTTGAAGGATTGGTTATGTGTTCGTTTAGGGCTCCCTCCTACCCATACTGTCGGTGTGCATGCTTTATGGACTAAGTCAAGGCAAACCCCTAATTTTTATTTAAGGCCAATAGAAGCGCAACAGAAATGGGTCAAATTTGTGCAAGCTTGCCAGAAAAGAGAAGTTAACCCCAGTCTCTTAGTGTTACCTGTGGCGAAAGAGGCTGGGTATGATCATGGCCATAGTAGTCAGACCGGTCATGCTGGAGGTAGTTATGATCATGGCCAGAGTAGTCAGACCGGTCATGCTGGAGGTAGTTATGATCATGGCCAGAGTAGTCAGGGCCAAGAGGGTGGCGGCGGTTATGAATCAGGTCACAGTAGCTATGCACACACCGGGGGTGATGGTTATGTATCAGAGGACGGTGGTGAAGGATTAGGGGAAGACATATTCAGTGGCGAAGCTGATGAGGACGCGATATATGATGGTTTGTTGCAACATCAAATGGAAGCCAAAGACTCAGAAGGAAACAGTGATACGGCTGATGATTCTGGCGAGTCTGATCAAGAAGAGATCGGCCAACCTATTCCGGCATCATGGAATAATGACAACACAGCAGCAATGACTGTGAACGATGGGCATGATTCGGCGTGGCATTATCACGCGAACAACATCTCTCTGGGTGCATTATATCCTAGCAAGAGACATCTGCAGGAAGCAATTGTTGAGTGGTCAATGTCCATGCAACGGGTCTTGAAAACGAAGGTGTCATCACAACAATATTTGACATTGGTTTGCGAGGAAGCTGGATGTCCTGCAAGGGTGCATGCCCATGTCCCTGCAGACACGACACGCACGATATCCCGGCGGGTTATCTATTATGTGCACTAGAGATCGACAGTATTGGCTGACTACATCGAATATCATCTTTGATTGCCAAGTTGAGGAGATGTCTCAACAGAGGGTCATGCGGCAGTTCGGTCTTTGCCAGATGGTAGATCCCCCGCGTCCGGATGTTCCCCTTCCAGATGTCGTGCACGCGTAAGTAAATATATGTACATAAGGAATGCGTCTTATACTTCATCTATGTTCTTTAATGATGATCTAACAAATTCTAATGACAGGTACTCTCGGAAAAGTAGCAAGACCGCCACTCAATGGCTCCAACGGGTGGGGATTTACGTCAACGAGTGGCAGAATGCACCAACACAAGTGTGGCACGCTGGCCCGTTTGATATGGAGCTATTCCACGGATACTTACAGAGGTACATGTCGATGGCACGGCTACGTCCCATTCCACACGCACATGACGATGAGATATACCCTAGCCAGTCAACACTGGAGTCCAGACAGTCAGCGGTAAGTACTTTATTTAGAGTATAATCAACATGAGTGCCTATGTAGTGCATACCTAACTATGAGACAAATGCAGGCCGATATGACGTGGGAGCTACAGACTGAGGTGGCTCAGTACGGACGATCGCTTTCGACCATTCCTCTTGTGCCCCGTCAGCGGGCTCAGTCCTTTGCCCGGCGGGTCGAGGAGAAGCTGTGGCGTATCTACGCGGCCATCACGTGCACCAGCGTCTCAGACGTCGTTCAACATCGAGAAGCACAACGCCCACCGCGTCACTCGGTGGAGGAGCGCGCCCCACGTCGATCCACGCAGCAGTGCCCACCGCGTCACTCGGTGGAGGAGCGCGCCCCACGTCGATCCATGGAGCAGCCACCTTCTCTAGACCATGCTGGAGGCTCGGTGTGGCATCCCGCAAAACCACTACTAGAAAATCGCGTTGTTTTTGTGCATTGCATCATCATGACCGCATGCTCATGTCATCATGCCACATTGCATTTGAGCATCGTCATCATCATGCATTGTTTGTCTGAAACCATTTTTGAAACGCCTAGTTTTGTTTTCTAAATATCCCCGTCTTTTATTTCGAATCAAACCCTCGGTCCGCCTGGATCTTTTGTTTGCCTAAACTATTTTACCAAAAGAATATTTAAAACTAAACAAAATAAATAAAATGTTTTGTCCGGGGAGGCAGTCCGATTGGTCAGGCCAGAGGCCCAACCTGACCAGACTACCTACCACCCGGCCCATCTAAAGAAAACCCTAGACCAACCTTTTCCTACCTACATCTAATCCTACCCAGCCCCTCCACTTCATCCCCACCAATCCCCTCCCTCCACCTCACCGTTCCCTCCACCTCATCCTCGGCTCAGCCACCTCACCAATCCCAGCCTCCCCCCCGGTCAACAATTCCCCACCCCCACCGAATTCCCCACACACACCACACACACCCAGCCGCACCCTCTCAGCCACCTCCTCTCCCTGCCCCTGGGCCCCACACGCCTGGCCCCACCACTCCCCACCTCGTCTCCCTGCCCACACGCCCCGCTCCTCTCTCCCTCCGACCCCACCTCCCCCCTGCAGCGCCCCGTCCGCGAGCATCTCCACCCTCGCTCGCCCCGCCGGAGCCGCCCTCGCCGTCTCCGCCGCCCGGCATCTGCCTCCCGCGCGCGGACGACCCCGGCCGCCGGCTCCTCGGTCCCCTCGCCAGCGACCCCCCGCCGCGCCTCCCCGGCCCTCCGCCCGCCACCATCCCGCGCCCGCGCTCGCCGATGGAGCTTCCCGCCTCCTCTGCGGCCAGGCCCCACCGCCGCCCAGGAGCCCCCGCCTCCGGCCGCGCCTCTCCGGCGCCCCCGACCGCCTCGCGCGTCCCCCGTCCTCGCCAACACCGCACCGCCGCCGCCGCCTGGCTCTCCTCCCCGTCGGCCTCGTCTGTCTCTGCACGCCCCTGCCCGACCGCGGACTCCATGGCGCCACCGACCCCGAGCCCCTGCGCCTCCTCTCCGCTACGACCCTCTGCCGCGACCCCATCATCGAGGACGCCTCCGCTTGTCTGCAAGCACCACGACTCTTGCGACTCCCTTCCTCTTCGGCTTGGATGCGCTCAAGACCACAAGTGCCCCTGATCCGGTCGGCTCCAAGGTTGCGCGCCTCTCTGCTTGTGGAGATCGTCTGCATCACGCGTGTGCGCGTCCAGCAAATGTGTTGTGCATGCTTCCTGTTTTGATTCTTTGTGCTTGGACCTTGCTCCGATGGTTGTGGTCTCGTGTGGGTACGCCGAGTGTTCCGCCACAAGGCATCCATGCAATTTGCCAAGATCTCCTCGTTGACAAGATCGACTCCGTCATGTACGCGTTATAGCAAGGTTTATGGAGTCGTTGACGCCCGAAGACCGAACCCGACACGCCAAGTTCTCCCTCTCGGATCCGAAGACGCCGAGACCCGGGACACCAAGATCTCCGCCGTGAAACGACAAGACCGACGACACGACCCGACGACCGCGGATGCGACAAGATCGTCTCTCGGACGCCAAGTTCTGCAACCCGAACGCCAAGACCGACCCGATACACGGACCTGACAAGATCTTCGTGAAGACAAGATCGACACCGACCCAGGCGGATCCGATGCGCCCGACGCCGAACGCCAAGCTCTTCATCTCGGACCCAGTAGCCCTGATCCGCACCTGATCCCCGTCGAACCCTGAGACCGAACCCCGAACCCCGGAACCCCAAGTTCGCCGAACCCTAAAGTGTGACCCTCTTTTCCGTGACCTATATTTTATAAATAATATTACTTGTTGCATATAAAATTGCCATGCTTGCATGCATACTTGTCGGTGGTTTGGGGGCATTATGCCAATTCACCTCTTAATTAAATATGGGGCCCATATGCGGGCAAATCTAGCCTTATATTGGTCTCATTTAAATTTGTGTAGCGAACCGGTGATACATTTTGCCATGTTAAGACCACATTTAAATTACGGGGTATCTAAACAACTTGAACATATTAATTAATTGTCGGGACCTCGGTTCCGCTTAATATGACCTAATTGCATCGCAGTTTTGCCATGTCATACATCATACATGCATCATGCCCGATCTTTTACCGTAGCATTAAATAGTGCATCCGGTGTTTATTCTAGTGTTTTGGTTCTTCGCGGATAAGGCCGATGAGTTGATGCGAGTGTCGACCCGATCTTCGGATGAACCTTCGACAATGTTTTCAGGCGAGCATCTCCCCCTTTCTACCTATCTTACTTTTATAGTATTTATTCCCTCCTGTTGATCTATTGCTATCTGTGTTGCGATGCTCTAGTTTTCGTACCCGTGATATCCCTTGCAGCCTTATATTGCCTTGGACACCTCCTATTACCTGTTGTTTGGTAGATAGTTGGACCTGCGCGTCGTAGTCGCTTGCTCAAGTGCTGTTGCGTGTCGTCAAGTACCACAGTTGTTGGAGTATTGCCGCACGTTTAATGTTGGAAATGATCATGGCTTTAATTTACGTTTACTTTAATTACTGTTTAATAACTAAAATTGAAGTAGGTAAATGTAGAGGCACAGGTGGGCAATAGTTGTTAATTATTTGGTTGTTAATCGTCCACTTGTGTCCCGTAGGACCCCGAGTTCTTGACACCTGTTCCGAGATCGAGCGCGCTAACCACATGTGGGATGTATGGGCACCCCATCGATTTAGTACCTGATTTCAAAGTACTGTACTGGGGGCCACAACTAGTTTGAGGTTTTATTACTACTCTGTACTTATGCCATGCTTTACTGCTTTATTTACGATTGTGCGAGGAGCACCTGTACTGTTTAGGATCGTGACCCGTTTTCGCTGTATCGACAAGCCCGAGAGTTTCGGGTTCCCAGTCGTTTACAGCCGGCTCCACAAACCCTGAGTCCGTCTCGGAGACAGGCCGACTTCGTTGCGGGTAGACTTAGTGGAGTGGCCCCCCGTGCTTGCTTTGGGTCTGGGAAACGTCATGACTTAGGCCCCGCCGACATACCGATGGGTGTATGTTAATTGATCTGGCAAAAAGGGTCGAAGTGCGTGTGGAAACTTTGGTGCACCCCTGCAGGGTTAAATCTTTTCGAGAAGCCGTGTCCGCGGTTATGGACGACTTGGAGCACAGTGCTTGATCATAGACAACTATAACTAAAGTTTACTGTTATAATATGACTTGTATCCGATATGACTAGTAAACAGCTTCACTACAACGGAATGGCTAAATAAAAGTACCAACAACTGCTGGGTTTTGGGATATCTCATGCTAATCGTATATTTGACTAGTAAGTGCTGCAACTACAACGGAATGGTTAACTAAAACTGCCCACTGCTTATTATATCAGGATGACTCATGCTATCTATATTTGACTAGTAATTGCCGCCACTATAACGGAATGAGTAAAACTGCCAACTGTGTGAGTTCCTCGGTTGACTTCCTCGTTTGGTCTCGAGGGGGAAATACCAGGATGGGTTTGTTTGATGGTAGCATCAGGTTGGTTCCGAATAGGTCTTTCTTATCCCTCTCTGATAGCCGACAGTTATATCGAGTCTCTATAGGTTGTTTAGTGCATGCTGCGTTGCCGCTTCAGTCCACCATACCTATGTAGGCGAGGACCGCCGAATTCTAGCCTCGCCGTGTACTGGCCTCAGTACTGATGCTACTCTTTTTCCTTTGCCCTTTGTCGGCACCCCTTTTGTTTAAGCAGGTTTTGAGATCGACGTCGTTAGCAGGGTTACCCTTCCGGCTTGGCCTGGGCAGGGTTATGGACGCCATTGGTTATTCTTCAGGGCTCTTAGCTCAATTTGCATCTTGTCCGTACTCGGACGCTGTACCGTTTTCCGGGTGATTTGGATCTTTGTATTGTATATCTGTATTCTTGACTCATTGAGTCGCTGTTATATATATCTGTTCTGTGGGTCCCATCGAGGACTGTTGTGTAATGTTATTACTTCGTTTTCCACCCGCACGAAAGTGCCTGGTGGGCACCTTTGAATCGTTTCTATGCGGGTTTGGCGGGTTTCGCTAAAACTTGCATAGGGCCGATTCTGAGGGTGTTACAGAGTGGTATCAGAGCTCAGCAGTTGCGATACCCCACAAGTCCAGCCTGTAGGATAACCTAGCTAACGGCCGAAGTAGAGTGTCAAAACTATTTTTGAAAAATCGGTTGGATAGTTCTGATTAGGTCTGATTTTACTTCTTACCCCTCTGCTATTCTCCTCTTATCTCGACGTGTTTTGAATCTGCTCTCTTATCTTTTCTTCGAGTCCAGGATTTCTCGTGGTTGGGTTCCATCGTACCTTCAGGGTTTCGCTTCCTTCTTTGGTAACAGTGTTGCTACATCTGGTCTTCATGCTATCCGAGGAATCCTTCGTCTGGTGGACTTCTCTTTGTTCCTTCTCGTGCCTTCCGGTGTTTTCCGACGCGACGACATCATCTACGCCAGATCCGATGCAGAGTCTGCATCACTCCTTTGTTTCTAAACCTCGATTGTCAAGATCTTCAGTCTGATTCCGAGAATGGTTGCACGCTTTTATACTGATTGTGCAGAGTAATAGTTTGGGTGCGTGATGGATTGGCCCCCATGCCGACTACCCTTTCTATTCGCTCGTGTACATTGAAGTGGGATAGGCCGCATCTTTTCTCTCCTTCTATCGAAGTTAGGGGTGGCTTTATTTGTTGATGCCTCTACCTTCGACCTTATGTTCCCGGAGTGTTCTCTCGACGATCACGGACAACGACCTCTTGTTAGTGGTGTCGTGAAGATCTACACGGTGCGAGAAGATTCAGATCGCCGCCCTTCTTCCCGGTACCATGAGGCGGATCTCGAGGGCGAGATCCATTGTTAGTGGTGTCGAATTGTGGCATCCCGCAAAACCACTACTAGAAAATCGCGTTGTTTTTGTGCATTGCATCATCATGACCGCATGCTCATGTCATCATGCCACATTGAATTTGAGCATCGTCATCATCATGCATTGTTTGTCTGAAACCATTTTCGAAACGCCTAGTTTTGTTTTCTAAATATCCCCGTCTTTTATTTCGAATCAAACCCTCGGTCCGCCTGGATCTTTTGTTTGCCTAAACTATTTTACCAAAAGAATATTTAAAACTAAACAAAATAAATAAAATGTTTTGTTCGGGGAGGCAGTCCGATCGGTCAGGCCAGAGGCCCAACCTGACCAGACTACCTACCACCCGGCCCATCTAAAGAAAAACCTAGACCAACCTTTTCCTACCTACATCTAATCCTACCCAGCCCCTCCACTTCATCCCCACCAATCCCCTCCCTCCACCTCACCGTTCCCTCCACCTCATCCTCGGCTCAGCCACCTCACCAATCCCAGCCTCCCCCTGGTCAACAATTCCCCACACACACCACACACACCCAGCCGCACCCACTCAGCCACCTCCTCTCCCTGCCCCTGGGCCCCACCCGCCTGGCCCCACCACTCCCCACCTCGTCTCCCCGCCCACGCGCCCCGCTCCTCTCTCTCCTTCCCTCTCCCTAGCCCGACGACCCCGCCCCTTCTTCCTCCCCTCCGGCGCCTGCCTCCCCGACCTCGCCTCGCACGCTCCTCTCTCCCTCCGGCCCCACCTCCCCCCTGCAGCGCCCCATCCGCGAGCATCTCCACCCTCGCTCGCCCCGCCGGAGCCGCCCTCGCCGTCTCCGCTGCCCGGCCTCTGCCTCCCGCGCGCGGACGACCCCGGCCGCCGGCTCCTCGGTCCCCTCGACAGCGACCACCGGCCGCGCCTCCCCGGCCCTCCGCCCGCCACCATCCCGCGCCCGCGCTCGCCGATGGAGCTTCCCGCCTCCTCTGCGGCCAGGCCCCACCGCCGCCCAGGAGCCCCCGCCTCCGGCCGCGCCTCTCCGGCGCCCCCGACCGCCTCGCGCGTCCCCCGTCCTCGCCAACACCGCACCACCGCCGCCGCCTGGCTCTCCTCCCCGTCGGCCTCGTCTGTCTCTGCACGCCCCTGCCCGACCGCGGACTCCATGGCGCCACCGACCCCGAGCCCATGCGCCTCCTCTCCGCTACGACCCTCTGCCGCGACCCCATCATCGAGGACGCCTCCGCTTGTCTGCAAGCACCACGACTCTTGCGACTCCCTTCCTCTTCGGCTTGGATGCGCTCAAGACCACAAGTGCCCCTGATCCGGTCGGCTCCAAGGTTGCGCGCCTCTCTGCTTGTGGAGATCGTCTGCATCACGCGTGTGCGCGTCCAGCAAATGTGTTGTGCATGCTTCCTGTTTTGATTCTTTGTGCTTGGACCTTGCTCCGATGGTTGTGGTCTCGTGTGGGTACGCCGAGTGTTCCGCCACAAGGCATCCGTGCAATTTGCCAAGATCTCCTCGTTGACAAGATCGACTCCGTCATGTACGCGTTATAGCAAGGTTTATGGAGTCGTTGACGCCCGAAGACCGAACCCGACACGCCAAGTTCTCCCTCTCGGATCCGAAGACGCCGAGACCCGGGACACCAAGATCTCCGCCGTGAAACGACAAGACCGACGACACGACCCGACGACCGCGGATGCGACAAGATCGTCTCTCGGACGCCAAGTTCTGCAACCCGAACGCCAAGACCGACCCGATACACGGACCTGACAAGATCTTCGTGAAGACAAGATCGACACCGACCCAGGCGGATCCGATGCGCCCGACGCCGAACGCCAAGCTCTTCATCTCGGACCCAGTAGCCCTGATCCGCACCTGATCCCCGTCGAACCCTGAGACCGAACCCCGAACCCCGGAACCCCAAGTTCGCCGAACCCTAAAGTGTGACCCTCTTTTCCGTGACCTATATTTTATAAATAATATTACTTGTTGCATATAAAATTGCCATGCTTGCATGCATACTTGTCGGTGGTTTGGGGGCATTATGCCAATTCACCTCTTAATTAAATATGGGGCCCATATGCGGGCAAATCTAGCCTTATATTGGTCTCATTTAAATTTGTGTAGCGAACCGGTGATACATTTTGCCATGTTAAGACCACATTTAAATTACGGGGTATCTAAACAACTTGAACATATTAATTAATTGTCGGGACCTCGGTTCCGCTTAATATGACCTAATTGCATCGCAGTTTTGCCATGTCATACATCATACATGCATCATGCCCGATCTTTTACCGTAGCATTAAATAGTGCATCCGGTGTTTATTCTAGTGTTTTGGTTCTTCGCGGATAAGGCCGATGAGTTGATGCGAGTGTCGACCCGATCTTCGGATGAACCTTCGACAATGTTTTCAGGCGAGCATCTCCCCCTTTCTACCTATCTTACTTTTATAGTATTTATTCCCTCCTGTTGATCTATTGCTATCTGTGTTGCGATGCTCTAGTTTTCGTACCCGTGATATCCCTTGCAGCCTTATATTGCCTTGGACACCTCCTATTACCTGTTGTTTGGTAGATAGTTGGACCTGCGCGTCGTAGTCGCTTGCTCAAGTGTTGTTGCGTGTCGTCAAGTACCACAGTTGTTGGAGTATTGCCGCACGTTTAATGTTGGAAATGATCATGGCTTTAATTTACGTTTACTTTAATTACTGTTTAATAACTAAAATTGAAGTAGGTAAATGTAGAGGCACAGGTGGGCAATAGTTGTTAATTATTTGGTTGTTAATCGTCCACTTGTGTCCCGTAGGACCCCGAGTTCTTGACACCTGTTCCGAGATCGAGCGCGCTAACCACATGTGGGATGTATGGGCACCCCATCGATTTAGTACCTGATTTCAAAGTACTGTACTGGGGGCCACAACTAGTTTGAGGTTTTATTACTACTCTGTACTTATGCCATGCTTTACTGCTTTATTTACGATTGTGCGAGGAGCACCTGTACTGTTTAGGATCGTGACCCGTTTTCGCTGTATCGACAAGCCCGAGAGTTTCGGGTTCCCAGTCGTTTACAGCCGGCTCCACAAACCCTGAGTCCGTCTCGGAGACAGGCCGACTTCGTTGCGGGTAGACTTAGTGGAGTGGCCCCCCGTGCTTGCTTTGGGTCTGGGAAACGTCATGACTTAGGCCCCGCCGACATACCGATGGGTGTATGTTAATTGATCTGGCAAAAAGGGTCGAAGTGCGTGTGGAAACTTTGGTGCACCCCTGCAGGGTTAAATCTTTTCGAGAAGCCGTGTCCGCGGTTATGGACGACTTGGAGCACAGTGCTTGATCATAGACAACTATAACTAAAGTTTACTGTTATAATATGACTTGTATCCGATATGACTAGTAAACAGCTTCACTACAACGGAATGGCTAAATAAAAGTACCAACAACTGCTGGGTTTTGGGATATCTCATGCTAATCGTATATTTGACTAGTAAGTGCTGCAACTACAACGGAATGGTTAACTAAAACTGCCCACTGCTTATTATATCAGGATGACTCATGCTATCTATATTTGACTAGTAATTGCCGCCACTATAACGGAATGAGTAAAACTGCCAACTGTGTGAGTTCCTCGGTTGACTTCCTCGTTTGGTCTCGAGGGGGAAATACCAGGATGGGTTTGTTTGATGGTAGCATCAGGTTGGTTCCGAATAGGTCTTTCTTATCCCTCTCTGATAGCCGACAGTTATATCGAGTCTCTATAGGTTGTTTAGTGCATGCTGCGTTGCCGCTTCAGTCCACCATACCTATGTAGGCGAGGACCGCCGAATTCTAGCCTCGCCGTGTACTGGCCTCAGTACTGATGCTACTCTTTTTCCTTTGCCCTTTGTCGGCACCCCTTTTGTTTAAGCAGGTTTTGAGATCGACGTCGTTAGCAGGGTTACCCTTCCGGCTTGGCCTGGGCAGGGTTATGGACGCCATTGGTTATTCTTCAGGGCTCTTAGCTCAATTTGCATCTTGTCCGTACTCGGACGCTGTACCGTTTTCCGGGTGATTTGGATCTTTGTATTGTATATCTGTATTCTTGACTCATTGAGTCGCTGTTATATATATCTGTTCTGTGGGTCCCATCGAGGACTGTTGTGTAATGTTATTACTTCGTTTTCCACCCGCACGAAAGTGCCTGGTGGGCACCTTTGAATCGTTTCTATGCGGGTTTGGCGGGTTTCGCTAAAACTTGCATAGGGCCGATTCTGAGGGTGTTACAGAGTGGTATCAGAGCTCAGCAGTTGCGATACCCCACAAGTCCAGCCTGTAGGATAACCTAGCTAACGGCCGAAGTAGAGTGTCAAAACTATTTTTGAAAAATTGGTTGGATAGTTCTGATTAGGTCTGATTTTACTTCTTACCCCTCTGCTATTCTCCTCTTATCTCGACGTGTTTTGAATCTGCTCTCTTATCTTTTCTTCGAGTCCAGGATTTCTCGTGGTTGGGTTCCATCGTACCTTCAGGGTTTCGCTTCCTTCTTTGGTAACAGTGTTGCTACATCTGGTCTTCATGCTATCCGAGGAATCCTTCGTCTGGTGGACTTCTCTTTGTTCCTTCTCGTGCCTTCCGGTGTTTTCCGACGCGACGACATCATCTACGCCAGATCCGATGCAGAGTCTGCATCACTCCTTTGTTTCTAAACCTCGATTGTCAAGATCTTCAGTCTGATTCCGAGAATGGTTGCACGCTTTTATACTGATTGTGCAGAGTAATAGTTTGGGTGCGTGATGGATTGGCCCCCATGCCGACTACCCTTTCTATTCGCTCGTGTACATTGAAGTGGGATAGGCCGCATCTTTTCTCTCCTTCTATCGAAGTTAGGGGTGGCTTTATTTGTTGATGCCTCTACCTTCGACCTTATGTTCCCGGAGTGTTCTCTCGACGATCACGGACAACGACCTCTTGTTAGTGGTGTCGTGAAGATCTACACGGTGCGAGAAGATTCAGATCGCCGCCCTTCTTCCCGGTACCATGAGGCGGATCTCGAGGGCGAGATCCATTGTTAGTGGTGTCGAATTGTGGCATCCCGCAAAACCACTACTAGAAAATCGCGTTGTTTTTGTGCATTGCATCATCATGACCGCATGCTCATGTCATCATGCCACATTGAATTTGAGCATCGTCATCATCATGCATTGTTTGTCTGAAACCATTTTCGAAACGCCTAGTTTTGTTTTCTAAATATCCCCGTCTTTTATTTCGAATCAAACCCTCGGTCCGCCTGGATCTTTTGTTTGCCTAAACTATTTTACCAAAAGAATATTTAAAACTAAACAAAATAAATAAAATGTTTTGTTCGGGGAGGCAGTCCGATCGGTCAGGCCAGAGGCCCAACCTGACCAGACTACCTACCACCCGGCCCATCTAAAGAAAACCCTAGACCAACCTTTTCCTACCTACATCTAATCCTACCCAGCCCCTCCACTTCATCCCCACCAATCCCCTCCCTCCACCTCACCGTT
Source organism: Avena sativa (assembly GCA_916181665.1). Classification (NCBI taxonomy): domain Eukaryota; kingdom Viridiplantae; phylum Streptophyta; class Magnoliopsida; order Poales; family Poaceae; genus Avena; species Avena sativa. The sequence continues at coordinate 308,523,363 of OV702284.1, read as the reverse complement.
CCCTCCACCTCATCCTCGGCTCAGCCACCTCACCAATCCCAGCCTCCCCCTGGTCAACAATTCCCCACACACACCACACACACCCAGCCGCACCCACTCAGCCACCTCCTCTCCCTGCCCCTGGGCCCCACCCGCCTGGCCCCACCACTCCCCACCTCGTCTCCCCGCCCACGCGCCCCGCTCCTCTCTCTCCTTCCCTCTCCCTAGCCCGACGACCCCGCCCCTTCTTCCTCCCCTCCGGCGCCTGCCTCCCCGACCTCGCCTCGCACGCTCCTCTCTCCCTCCGGCCCCACCTCCCCCCTGCAGCGCCCCATCCGCGAGCATCTCCACCCTCGCTCGCCCCGCCGGAGCCGCCCTCGCCGTCTCCGCTGCCCGGCCTCTGCCTCCCGCGCGCGGACGACCCCGGCCGCCGGCTCCTCGGTCCCCTCGCCAGCGACCACCGGCCGCGCCTCCCCGGCCCTCCGCCCGCCACCATCCCGCGCCCGCGCTCGCCGATGGAGCTTCCCGCCTCCTCTGCGGCCAGGCCCCACCGCCGCCCAGGAGCCCCCGCCTCCGGCCGCGCCTCTCCGGCGCCCCCGACCGCCTCGCGCGTCCCCCGTCCTCGCCAACACCGCACCGCCGCCGCTGCCTGGCTCTCCTCCCCGTCGGCCTCGTCTGTCTTCGCGCGCCCCTGCCCGACCGCGGCCTCCACGGCGCCACCGACCCCGAGCCCCTGCGCCTCCTCTCCGCTACGACCCTCTACCGCGACCCCATCATCGAGGACGCCTCCGCTTGTCTGCAAGCACCACGACTCTTGCGACTCCCTTCCTCTTCGGCTTGGATGCGCTCAAGACCACAAGTGCCCCTGATCCGGTCGGCTCCAAGGTTGCGCGCCTCTCTGCTTGTGGAGATCGTCTGCATCACGCGTGTGCGCGTCCAGCAAATGTGTTGTGCATGCTTCCTGTTTTGATTCTTTGTGCTTGGACCTTGCTCCGATGGTTGTGGTCTCGTGTGGGTACGCCGAGTGTTCCGCCGCAAGGCATCCGTGCAATTTGCCAAGATATCCTCGTTGACAAGATCGACTCCGTCATGTACGCGTTATAGCAAGGTTTATGGAGTCGTTGACGCCCGAAGACCGAACCCGACACGCCAAGTTCTCCCTCTCGGATCCGAAGACGCCGAGACCCGGGACACCAAGATCTCCGCCGTGAAACGACAAGACCGACGACACGACCCGATGACCGCGGATGCGACAAGATCGTCTCTCGGACGCCAAGTTCTGCAACCCGAACGCCAAGACCGACCCAATACACGGACCTGACAAGATCTTCGTGAAGACAAGATCGACACCGACCCAGGCGGATCCGATGCGCCCGACGCCGAACGCCAAGCTCTTCATCTCGGACCCAGTAGCCCTGATCCGCACCTGATCCCCGTCGAACCCTGAGACCGAACCCCGAACCCCGGAACCCCAAGTTCGCCGAACCCTAAAGTGTGACCCTCTTTTCCGTGACCTATATTTTATAAATAATATTACTTGTTGCATATAAAATTGCCATGCTTGCATGCATACTTGTCGGTGGTTTGGGGGCATTATGCCAATTCACCTCTTAATTAAATATGGGGCCCATATGCGGGCAAATCTAGCCTTATATTGGTCTCATTTAAATTTGTGTAGCGAACCGGTGATACATTTTGCCATGTTAAGACCACATTTAAATTACGGGGTATCTAAACAACTTGAACATATTAATTAATTGTCGGGACCTCGGTTCCGCTTAATATGACCTAATTGCATCGCAGTTTTGCCATGTCATACATCATACATGCATCATGCCCGATCTTTTACCGTAGCATTAAATAGTGCATCCGGTGTTTATTCTAGTGTTTTGGTTCTTCGCGGATAAGGCCGATGAGTTGATGCGAGTGTCGACCCGATCTTCGGATGAACCTTCGACAATGTTTTCAGGCGAGCATCTCCCCCTTTCTACCTATCTTACTTTTATAGTATTTATTCCCTCCTGTTGATCTATTGCTATCTGTGTTGCGATGCTCTAGTTTTCGTACCCGTGATACCCCTTGCAGCCTTATATTGCCTTGGACACCTCCTATTACCTGTATTGCCTTATATTACCTATGTAGGCGAGGACCGCCGAATTCTAGCCTCGCCGTGTACTGGCCTCAGTACTGACGCTCCTCTTTTTCCTTTGCCCTTTGTTGGCACCCCTTTTGTTTAAGCAGGTTTTGAGATCGACGTCGTTAGCAGGGTTACCCTTCCGGCTTGGCCTGGGCAGGGTTATGGACGCCATTGGTTATTCTTCAGGGCTCTTAGCTCAATTTGCATCTTGTCCGTACTCGGACGCTGTACCGTTTTCCAGGTGATTTGGATCTTTGTATTGTATATCTGTATTCTTGACTCATTGAGTCGCTGTTATATATATCTGTTCTATGGGTCCCATCGAGGACTATTATGTAATGTTATTACTTCGTTTTCCACCCGCACGAAAGTGCCTGGTGGGCACCTTTGAATCGTTTCTATGCGGGTTTGGCGGGTTTTGCTAAAACTTGCATAGGGCCGATTCTGAGGGTGTTACACTCGGGATGGCACGAGGAGCATATTTCTCCACCACTCCGCCACGGGCCTCGTCCACGACTCTCACAGCAGGCGCCGCCGAGAGCACCACCTCCAGACCAGGCTGGAGGCTCGGGGTGGCAGCAATCACAGTTTACTTCTGACCCGTGGCAGCAATCGCAGTTTAATATCGACCAGTTGCAGCAGAACCAGATTACTTTCGAACAATGGAAGCATCAGCAGCCGATCCCCTACATGGACTTCGCTTATCGACCACAATATCATCCTCATGGTAAGCGTGTCCCTTCCTACTATTGTTAGATGCAGTATGCCATTGTTCAGTACTTAATTTCTTGTACACTAGCAGGAGACTCCGTTACATGGGATAGTACTGACGACCGTCATCAGCAGACACAGCACGAGCAGGTAGACTGGTTTGGCCAATATCAGCCAGGTACTCCACCACCTATCCCCACACAGGATACACAGGATCAAGGTGCAGGGTCAACTGCACCTCGCCGTGATGTGATGCCACCCCACAGATATGGATGGAGTACACCGAGGCCTCCGCCAGCTCGTCGTCGACACCAGCGATATCTACTTATGTATCAGTCATTTACCTATCTGTATGAGACATCATTCTATTATTTCATGATTTTATTCGACAAACTACTCAACATAACTTGCAACATAGTTCAACATAACTTGCGGTACATAAATAAGAGTCCTATCTATCCCTAGCATGATGCCTTTCCCTTTCCCTTCGATGATGCCTCGCCCTTTCCCTTGGACAATCCCTCGCACTTGCTCTTCTTGGCCTGCGCTTTCTTCTTCTCCTGCCCCTTGTCCCACTCAGCTCTCGCCTTGCTTCCAACGGGTGGCGGCATGAAGATATCATCCTCATCTTTGCTCTCTTCTATACAGGCCCTAGGTGCCACAACCTGCTCCGTTATGTCAGCTTGACTCTTCTTGGCCTGCGCTTTCTTCTTCTCCTGCCTCTTGTCCCACTCAGCTCTTGCCTTGCTCCAACGGGTGGCGGCATGAAGATATCATCCTCATCTTCGCTATCTTCTATCCAGGACCAAGGTGCATTAGCCCACTCCATCAAGTGAGCTTTACTCTTGAAGGTGAGCTTGTCCCACCTTGCCTGGATCCCGAGAAGCTCTGCTCGTACCTGATTTGGGGTCTTCAGTTTCCACCCTCTTCGATGAAGTGACTTACCAAGCATAACGAGAGCATCATGGTTCGTTACCAACGTATCCCACTCGGCTGGTTCATCGCCTATCACAACAGTTCTGGCTACGAAGAAAAGCCCAATGGACATATCTACAGGCCAGGGAGACGCGTCAGTCATAGTGGAGAGGAGTGGAGGGAAATGCGAGAGCAAGAGGAGAGGAGGGAAATGAGAGAGTAAGAGGAGGAAGAGATGAACTGGGTTAAATGATACATCTCGTTGCCCGGATTTATAGAGGCACCAAACCGAATAGGCGGGAAAAAAGGGCGGGAAGTCGTGGCGGGAAAAAAAGGGCGGGAAGTAGTGGAGGGAACAAAGGGCGGGGAGTACTGGCGGGAAAAATTGGCGGGGAGTACTGGCGGGAAAAATCGGCGGGGAGTACTCGCGGGAAAATTCGGCGGGAAGGATTGGCGAGGAAAACAGCAGCGGACGATTATTTAGCGGCAGTACTGCCGATCAGTGCAATCTTGCATGAGCAATGCACCCTTCGTCCTTCCAACAGACGAATAGTGCCGTCGTTCTCCCAACAGACGAAGCTCTGGGCCGTCGTCTCCTCAATGGACGATACCTCCTGTCGTCTCCTCAACAGACGAAGCATCTGTGTCGTCCCTTCAACAGACGACGGACCGACAGAGTTGCAATTTTCCAATTTTGCGTATTATTTGTGAAAATCAATAAAAAATATATTATTTAAAAAGGGATCAGGGTGAGGATGAGTTATACTCTACATATGAGAAAAACGTTGGAAGCTCATACAAACATAGAAAAGTACACATAGCTACATTTGTTGAAATTCAAAATTACCATCATATTTGAATTTTGACCAAATTATCAACAACAAGTACCAAATTATTACAATAACAAATGTTTACAACAACAAAAAGTGCCAATTTATTACAACAATAAGTGCCAAATTATTACAATAACAAATGTTTACAACAACAATAAGTGCCAAATTCAAAGTCTATTTCTTTTGGCTCTTCTTACCCCTCGTTTTCTTCTCCTTCAAAAGTTTCACACCACACAACAGGTTTATGCTCTTATTTTTCTTGCCATTACCATCTGACCTCCCACAGCACGTCCAAGAGTCTCCTTCACCTCCTGCACCTCCTCAACAACACAATCTGGCACCAGAGCCTCATCAACATGGTCAGTTTGCACCAGAGCCTCAACAACATGCTCATTTTGCACCAGAGCCTCAACAACATGCTCATTTTGCACTAGAGCCTCAACGACATGCTCATTTTGCCCCTCATTTTGCACCAGAGCTTCCAAATCAGAAATGGTGTGCCCTAAAGCCTCAACAGTTTGCACATCATCCTCCAAAACAAGTTCAGATTGCACCTCAACAGCACCAAACATGATCTGGTTAGTTCTCTTCTTTCTTTGGCCATTGATTCTTGCCCTTTTCACTGGCCAGCATTCTTCAACAACAAGTGGTGGGCCTTTTTATCCACGCTTCCTCCTGAAAACAAGCAAGTTAGCTGGGGAGAAAAATCATCAAAAGAAATGGGATAGATTTTGGATGAACATACTTTGGCTTTTCAGCAGTGTATCTGCACTTGGTAGAGCCAGCTCGGTGTCCAAGTTCTTCACAGAGTTTGCATCTATTCTTGTTACCTTTTTGGGCCCTTTTTGGCTTGGCATCTTTCTTTTCATCTTTCTTTCCCTTCTTGCTGCTCCCACCTTTCTCAAACCAAGCCTTGAATCTACTCTGCTTGGGCCTGCCAGCCTTTCTTTTCATTAAAGGAGGACACAAGGAGAACTGAATGTCCACTTCAGGCCACTGAGACTGATCTGTAAGTGCTGGAATTGGTGTTCCATATGTAGCCTTGAATTTTGCTACAGAATAATACTCATGCAAATATGGGTGCATATTTAGCTTGTGTTTGGAGGCCAAGAAAAGTATGGCATGCTCACAAGCCTTCCCAGTGTGTTGCCACTCAAGGCATGTGCATTCATGCAATTGAGTGTCAACAACATGCCTCCTGCCAGTCTTGGTATCTCTGACTTCAGCACCCCACAATGAGGATTTCTCAACACGCAAATGTGCAAGATTTATGCTCCTGTTGTGCACCTGCTGCACAACATCAGGAAGCTTATCTCCTTGAAGAACATCACCAAGACTTCTTCTCAATTCCCACAACCTCATGATCATGATCCTGATCTGGTCAACCATGCCATGGATAGGCAAGTCTTTTAACTCCTTCACTTTGTTGTTGAAACTTTCTGCCAAATTATTGTTGATATGATCACATTTGATGGCAGTGTTAAGACCTGACCTGTACCATAAAAGAGAATGTTAGGTTTCCAACCATGTACAAAACTTGACCCTATCCTCCTCAGAGCATGCCGCCTTAATCTTCTCAAGGTGATATGAATGTGTATGTCTGGTGTAAGATCTTGCTGCTGGCCACATGCGTCCAAAATCATCTCCTCTAATTTTTTTGATCAAATTCATCCACATATGGCCAAAGCACTCCCTCTACTCAGCATGAGGGAAAACAATCTTTACTACATTTTCTAAACCTTTACATGCATCTGTGTGCACTGCCAATGGAGAGACTGGCCATATGCATCTTTTCAACTGCATCATGAACCATGTCCATGATGCCTCTGTCTCAGACTGAAACATGCCAATATCTACAGGGAACATCCAATTGTGTCCATCTAAAGCATTGCATGCTGCTAGTTGACCATTCCACTTTCTAGTCAAGAAAGATGAGTCTATACTCAAATATGGACGACACCCTGCTTTGAAGCCATCGATGCAAGGCTTTAAAGCCATGAAGAATTTAGAGAAGAAGACTTTCCCATCAGTTGTTACCTCAGTATCTATCTCCACAACACTACTAGGTGACCTCTTCTCTACTTCTGCTTTGAAGTTATAAAGCATTCGAAAGGTATTTGCCCAATCACCATATAGCTCTTTCATTGCCCTTTGCTTTGCCTTCCACACTGTAGTATAATTCAGCTTAATGGGGTACTACTTTTCCAAGTCTATTTTCAGTCTCTTTGCAGTGTTGTTTGGTGTTGTGGCTAAAATAGGCTTGATATTTTCTGCAACCCATAATTGTGATGTCATCTTTGTAACTGTTTGAGAACTTGTAATGCAAGTATGAGGTTTTGGAATTTAATTCACTCTTATTGTCCTTCCATCAGGTTGGCGTCTAGCAGATATATACCACTTGCAAGACTTGGCACCACCATCATAACCTATGCATTTTGCATAGAACTTCTTTTTATCAGTCCACATAGTCTTGGTAGCAAACTCACGTTTGACTGCATATGTCCTGAAACACATCCTGAATTCATCCATGCTTGGAAACAATCTCCCAACTTCAATAACTGGGTCATTTTTGTCATAAACTGTTACTAGCTCATCATCATGTGCATCATCTAAATGAACTGCAGCATTTTCCAAGAACTCTAGATCTATATCTGCCTCTTCATCTCTTAAATGGTTGTCACCATCATTTGCAGCTTCATCCCTCTTCTTCTCCTTGTCTCTGTCATCTATAGGAATGCCAAAAAGTTTTGCCATTTCAATGTCATCTATTGGTGCAATGACCAAATCAGTCCGGTCATGTATCTCAACTGAATTCCAATCAACAGTTACAATCCTTTGTGCATTAGCATCTGCAGCCTCCCCTTGTGCATTAGCATCATCCTCCACTGTTAACACTTCCAACTCAGTAAGTATAGGCATTACTTACCTTTGTGCAGCCCAATCATCCTCGACCATCTGAGTAGCCAGCTTCGAGGTCACATATCCAACCCTCGAATCAGGTTTCAGATCAATGAGCTCTGCTAAAAACAGAACAGTTTTGCTTGTCCAACCGTTTCGCTCATCGATTTCATCAACTATATGTTCCCCTGTCTCAACCCTAAGATAGTCACATTTGCGATCATCAAATCGTAACAAAGAAACTTCTTGTTGTGGCCCCCAAACCACACTATCCCCAATTCTTTCCACCATTTTCCTCACCACCTCCTCTCCCATGTTTATTAGCTCTTGGGGATCAACATGTTCTAATTCCACCTCCCATTTCACAACTATGTCTCTCTCAATGAGCTGCGTACTTCCATCAACTAAAACAGCCCTAGAGGGAAAGAAATTGATGCGACATTCGAAGGTTTGGCACGCAACATCGTCTTCCCTGTTTTTGGCGGGCACTGTGAGCTAGCGGAAGCGAACAAAGAGCTTAACCTTAGAGAAATTAAGTGCAGAGATACGAGATATACCGATTAGAAGTCCCCTCTCCATGCTCCATCTCGTTCCCCCTCTCCCCGTTCAGCACACCCTGGCCTCCACAATCTAGCATCAATGGGCACGCTCAGATCTTGAATTGAGAAGAATGGGAGAGGAATTATCTTTCAAATGGCACTCATCACCTTCGCCGTCGAACGAAAGCGCCGCCGCCTAAATGAATTGCCCTGCCGTCGCCGGCGGCGCCGAGAACGATGGGTGAGGTCCGCCGCCGCCGTCGGGGAAGCTACAGTCAGTGTGACGCGCGCTCTCGGTCGGAAGCGGTTGGTTTGACTGGCTGTCTCAACCGACCGGTTTGGCTTAACCCTAATCTTGAAACAAAGTTAAATGTGTCCTTAACGACCGTTTTATGGCCCGTGTGGCCCTGGGCTATTAGCTGCCTCACAAACGTCGCATGCGAGCTATTCTTTTCAACGATATCGTGTTCCTTCCAATTCCGCGTAAAGACGTCGCATGGAAATTATAAGCCCCTATTTGGAAGAACTTGCGTTTGCTAGCTACTAGCTAGGAGTCGGGAACTATACATCATCTCTTCTTTTGTTCTCTGATCACCAAGCAGCTGCAGCACACCATCTCTGACAATTTTCAGTGAAGGACATTTCCTCTCTTGGCAATAGCTGCAGTACTAGGTTGGATACATGCAATTGCGTGGATAGATGAGGCGCACACAAACGTGCAGGTGAAAATGAAAATACAAAGGCACGCATATGCATCCCAACTCGAAAGAAGAAAAAAGAGAGATGCATTTTCAGGTTGCGCGCGGCTAGTCAAGCTGGCTAACGATGAGTATTCTTTTTGTCTAGACATGGTAAAAAAAAAGATCACCACTGTACAACGATGGCAGAAAAAACGGTTTGTCTGAATATTTGTTTCTGCGTATGCACTTTTGCTACTCCCTATATACTGGTTTGTTTGCCTAACACAAAGTTCTTAAATTCAAATTTGAACAATGAAAATATAAATCAAATGTCGCAAAAACTATATCATCATAAAGGTTTTTAAATATGAATCCAATGATAATTTTTTTTGCAGTATATAATTCATATTTTATTGACTAATAATTTTATGGTCAAACTTTTTTCTTAAACTTTGTATTAGCCTAATTGTTATCGCCATATTTTAGCCAAAGGAGGAGATGGGCCGTAATCAAGATGGGCTTGGAAGATACATATATACAACGTGTTGTTGAATCGGCCTTGTGCGTGGATTTGGGCTAAATTGCCCGTGTATCTTATATTATAGTAGTTTACGTTTCGGTTTAAGTAAAGAGATAGGATTGTTAGAGTTATTCCAAAGATAGAAAGTCTCCGGACTATAAATATGTACCTAAGGTTATTGAGAAAGGAGGACGATCACGTTCACAACAAACACAATCTCGGCGCATCGCCACCCCTTGTTTCTAGGGTTTCTTTCGGGTAAGTGTCATGCTGCCTAGATCGCATCTTGCGATCTAGGCAGTATCTACTTATGCGTTATTTGGTGTTACTCGTGCTGAAGCCTTGTTGATGGCGAGTAATACTTTTATCATAGATTTGTTTAGGCTAGCATCGGTACTTTTTGCTATGATTGCTTAGCTATGCTGCCTTTGCTTATCTCGCTGCCTTTGCACCTGTTCAGGGTGTAAGGGTAGCATCTTGCTTGATCTTTATTCCGTCGATTCGATCTGTTATAGTTTTGCCTTGTTTTCCAAGGTTTAGTTTGATATCCACGTAGTCAGGCCTTGCAAACGGGTTGAACGATCCAGTAATACGAAAAGATATGGTTTGCTAATTCGAGAGGAGTTGTTCCGGGAATTGACTTTACGTCGGTTGTTAGGCCTTCTCTAGGGTTAATTTTCTATCATCTTTTGTATTTACCAGGCTCAATTACGTGTAGAATGTTCCACTTACGTGGTGAAAACTTTAAACTGTCGTAGATCGATTTAACTTGTATTGATGAAGCAAAACCCCATGTTATCATAGATCTAATGCAGAACCATGGGATAATCGGCTCCAAGAGCCGATTCACAGGGAAACCTGAAAGCCGGTCATGGCTTGAATTTTACGTATGTTTGTTTGCCATGCAGGAAACCAATCGAAGCAATCTTTCACCTTCCTGATCAGGTATAGGTCAGGTGGCACGCCCTCGAACCAGCCAGGACGTGTGCCGGAGTTTTGCGGGCCGTTGCCCGAGGGACCAGGGCCCACCAGCAGTCCTGGGAGCCTCCCGGCTCTCCGTGTTGCCCGTCGCTGCTCGCCGGTGGGTTTTGGCAGGCAACACTAATAAACCGGTATAAAGGTAGTAATACATATACCTACGGTGGAAGACAGTAGTGCTGGCCTCTGACCAAGTGATCATGCTCCACTCTACTCCACGGCGGTCCAAAGTCACAAGTCATACGCATAAATGGCTGAAACTTCCGGTGAGTTTGTATCGTGGTCAATTTTATAAAAAGGCGGCAACAAATTTTAGATAAAGAAGGTAAATAAAAAAAGCATGTCCATTTTTTTAATAAAAGAAATATATTAATATCGCGCATATACCAATTACACCTAGATTCTTCACCAACAAGATGTCTAAAAATATCCGGATGCACATAACCAAAAAAAGAAAAAGAAAAAGTGAAAAAGACCCGACCACGGTGACCTATCATCCGCATCAACACTCGAACCACCACCAAAGAAAGCACCCGGACTATAAAAGAGGTTCTCCAAAAGCAACGCCTCTAAATAGAAAACAGTGCACAAGCGTTATCGTTGCGCAATCAAAGATCTTGGATTTTCATCCTAGAGAAGACCCTTTTCCCAAATTAATATATTCAACCAGGTCACTTCTAGGCAAACTAATAAAGAGCAGACCCTGAGTTTCACCCTGAAAATAAAGACTCGGTACTTAGGAGCACCACCAACAAAGAAATTGAAGGGAATATGCCCGAGAGGCAATAATAAAGTGGTTATTATTGTATTCCTTATTTATGATAAATATTTATTTTGCATGCTATAATTGTATTAATACGAAAAAGTTAATACATGTGTGTTTAATAAACAAAAGGAAGTTCCTAGTTATGCCTCTCTTATAAACTAGCTCGTTGATTAACAAGATGATCAAAGGTTTCCTGATCATGGACATTAGATGTTGTTAATAACGAGGTCACAACATTAGTGTAATGGTGTGATGAACATTCATCTGAAGTATAGCATTACGATCAAGGTCATTGTGTTTATATTGCTATAACACCATACGAAGTAATCTTAGTCCTTAGACCATAAGATCATGTAAATCACTAACACCGGAAGAGTCTCTTGATAACATCAAACGTCACACCGTAACATGGTGACTATAAAGATGGGTTCAGTGCTACGAGGGTGTTATGTTGAGGCTCATGGATTAAGAGTGGAATTTGTCCATCCCGATGACGGAGAGATATAATCTAGGCCCTCTCGGTGATATCACATTGGTTATCTTGCAAGCAAGTGATTTGATCACTAGAATGTTATATCACAGGAACGAGAAAAGAGTACATGTCGGTAACGAGATCAAACTAGGTTTGAGGATACCGATGATCGAATCTCGGACATGTAATATATCACGAGACAAAAGGATTGAGTTACATGCGTATAAGGTTCACACGATCACATAAGTCATCGTTGAATATGTGGGAGTCAGTACGGATCTCCAGGTCCCGCTGCTGATTATTGATCGGAGAGGGGTCTCGATCATGTCTGCATTATTCGCGAATCGTAGGGTGATACACTTAAGGGATACCGACACCATTCGGAGCAAATGATATGTCAGAGAAAGAAAAAGAAAGCGCAGGAATTTATTTCACTAGACACCAGAACTGTTTCGGTTGAAATTGCTGAAACTGGTTCTGCATGTGAAATAGAATACTAGCAAGGAGTTTGATGTGAATGTTTGTTAATTAAAGTAATTAACAAAATTTTGAATAAATAAATAAAAGAGTTTTATTTAAATGAGAGCTTGCATTAATTTTGGTGGAAAATTAATGCATGTGAGTGGAATTGTGAGTGGAGATGTTTTTATGTGAGTGGAGCTCCCACCACATGAATGAGGGAGAGGTGGGGGCACCCTCCTTGGCCGGCGGCCATGCCCCCTTGGGCTGCCCCCTTCCCTATAAAAGGACCCCCTCCTATCACTTGTCACTCACACCTCCTCGCGAAGGATCTCTCTCCCCCCTTTAGAATTTTCCCATGGTCTCGGATCAGCGAGATACATGTTCTCGGTGGCTTTTTCTGGAAGGATTTTTTGCTTCTGCTGCTTCACTGGAGCGAGGGCGCGGAGGTTGTCGGGGTACCCGGACGTGTGTGCGATCACGGATGCACCACTGTTTTGCGGTGCTGGACCGGCTAGACCAGATGGACTTCATCACGATCTTGAAATCGGCAAGCGTTCGACTACATCATCCACGAATACAACCTCGTTAACGCTATACGGTCTTCTAGGGTATGTATTCTATGGATGTATATCCACCCGTTGCTTGTATCTAGTAGATAGATCTTGGTGCTTTGTTCCCATCGTAGGAATTTTTTCTATGCTGCGAACCCTACAGTGATATCAGAGACGGATCTATGTGTAGATGCTTTGCACGGGTAGTACACATATGAGTATGTGGGCGATGATGATCATTTTATTGCTTCTTAATTGTACTTTGGATATTGGTGGCATAGTGAGATGAAGCGGTCCAGACAAACTTTACATGTCCTCGCAGATGAGACCTGTTCCACGCTTGACATGCAACTAGTTTTGCATAAGTGGCTAGCGGGTGTCTGTCTCTCCTACTATAGTCAATATCTAATTTGCAACGAGTTTTCAACAATTTGGTTATCCTCGTTGTGGTTCATGTTCATAGATAAGAACGGTTCTATCTTCGAAAGCCCTAAGCCACGTAAAACTTGCAATGGATAAATTAGAGGCATCTAGTTTAGATTGTTGCTGGGCTAGTGTCATGATATGGTGATGTTGTAAGTAGAAGTATAAGATGATACTCTTACAACACACATAACGTGTAGGTTCCATAGACCTTGGCCTTACACATAGAGGTATGATAGAGATCATACCACGGTGCACATGATGGAGATCATATGCGGGAACCATATCATTTTACTTACAAACACGTGATGTTTGATTGCATATTATATTGCTTGTTTCGCGTTTTATTAGCATAATAAGATGATCCCTCATTTAGATATCAAAATAAAAATGTGTTCTTCCTTAAGTATGCACCGACAATGTTTCGTTGCTTTAAGACATCACGTGATGATCGGGTGTACTTGAATCCACGAACATATCTCGGGTGTAAGACAGTTACACACGCAAATACTAAGGTTCTTACTTGGCGAGCCTAGCATGTACAGACATGGCCTCGAAACACGAACCGAAAGGTTAAGCATGAGTCATATGTTTTGATATGATGACCATATGGATGCTCGCCTTTGAAGCTACACCGACTCACGTGATGATCGTACTTGGTGTAGTGGATTTGGTTCATGTAATCACCAAAAAGGCACGAGGATGTCGTTTTTGAGTGGGAGTTCATTTCTAATTTGGATTAGTAGAACTCAATTTATCATAAATTAAATCAAAGTGAATTTGCATAATTTGTTGTAGTCATTGGCATTCGTTCATGTAACATCCCTAAAATCATGTTTCAAAACTCATGCATATCATTCATGCATCCATGATCATTTAGGGTTCCATTTCAAAACCATTTCAAAAACAGGAGCATCTAATGCTCATTATTTTATGTGAGCAACTATTAAACCAATGCCACTCTCAACTGAAGAGTTTATTTGTTTTAAACCAAGCTTTGCTTGCTCTCTTGTTACTTTGTTTGATTGTTGGAGTTTGGTGAAAATTTACAAAACAAATATAATTGAAAAACCATTTCCAAAATTTATTCAAATCAAGTGCTATAGAAATGTATATTTTGTTTAATCAAAGGACCAAGCTAGTACAGAGAGACCACATGGTTTGATGCGCAAAAATATGAAGGTTACACTCTACAAAAATCTGGAAAAGATTTGAATTCAAATTGTTTTGAATTTGTTTGAATTAGATTTCTGGAAAATCAATCAGTAAAAGAAAAAGATAAGAGAAATAGAAAAAGGCCGGCGCTAGCGTTTGAGCCCAATAGCAGAAGCAGCCCACTAGCCAGCCCACCCGGGATTTCCCTCTCTCCCTGTTTTTCTCACCGCACCCGCACTACCTAAATAGTCGCTGACGGGTGGACCCTCTCCACGTCGACTCCTTCTTCCCCAAATCCCGCGTACAGACGCCGTCGCCGCCCGTTTCTTCCCCCGCCTCTGCCGTGATGTTAATCCACTTAATTGGCGATGAATGCGTGCGTGATATCCACCCCTGCTCCGACTATAAGATCCCCTCCTCTCTCCACTCCATTCCCCTCACTCACCAACCACATAGCGCCGCTAGGCTGTCCACAATCGAGCTCGCGTCGCCGCTGTCCCGAACCACTCCGGCGAGCCATCACGGTGAGCTCCGACCACCCCCTGTCTCTGGTTCAAACAAACGTGACCAGCATGTCCTTGCGCGTTCCCTGATGCCTTTTGTTTGCTTTCTCGTGGCCCAGGTTGCCGTCACCGTTCGTGCCCGCAAACATCAGAACCGTCGCTCGACTCCGACGAGCGATTGAGGTAAAACCCGACCGCCCCTCGACTTCTCCTTGATCCAGTAGTGTTCGCCGTAGCCTTGCGCACCTCCTGATACAACTGGTTCATGCTAGGGTGATCCAGAGCGTCGCCAACGTCTTCGCCACCGAGCACCCGACGCTGCGCTCAACTCCGACGAGCTCCCACGGCCACTTCAGCTCGCCCCTGTCCACGCCAACAACCTCTGGAGCTTCCTCGCAACCTTGCGACGCCGGTAAGCATCATCACTGTCCCTAGCCCTCGCTAGATACGCCGATCCATCGCCGGCAGAGCCATCGCCGCCGTTTGGGCCATTTGCGCCGCCGAGTTGTGGTCAGAGTGATTTGATCCACTGGATCTAGATCTAGTGGTTGAGATTAGAAGCTGGGCGAAGAGGTACGGGTAGATCTGGCCGCCCGTTTTAGTTAGATCTAACGGTTCGGAAGCGTGATCCTGAATGAAGCGGTACCCTCCAATCAGGAAGCGCCGCGTGGCATGAATTTCATTTTAAATTTCTGAATTAGATCTATTAGATGTTTAAACTTGTTTAATTCATAACTTTTGAATCCCACGTCCAAATTTGACAAATTTTATATCAATGGAATCAGGAGAGAAAATCCTTTCTATTTATGCAATGTGTTTAAAGTTTTGCCTCTATTAAAATGGTTGTTTTTACAGAAACATGTGTAGGCCTATTTTTGTGTTTAATAATTATTTGGAAAATGTTTTGCTATACAAATAAAGTTTATTTGGCAAGTTTTGGTCTTGTTTATGTTTCAGTACTGTGCACTTGTCTTGTTTGGTGTAGAAAATCATCACATAGCATATTGCATACATTCATATATTTTTGCTTGTATAAATTGTATATGTGATTTTGTGCCAATATTTTATGTGTAGATTTTGGTGCAAATAGTGATTGTGATTGTGAGGATTGTAGCTACTCTCCAAACTACCAAGGCAAGTGGTGCTTCATGATTTTATTCCTAAGTTTTTCAACTATGCACTAGAAATATTTTGCTAGACTTGCATGAATATTTTGGTCTATATGCTATGCTTGGGAAATCCTAGTAGTTGTAGAATTGCTAGAAATTTCTAAGTTAAGATGCTTATCTATTCTATGCTTAGCCTAGATAGTAGAAAACAAGGGTGGTTATATATTCATGCTATGATAAAATAGTTCTAAGTCTTTAGACTTGTGTTTTGCTTAATAAAACAACTAAGTGAATGAAACACTTGGGTGGAATGGAAGGAATGGTTTATGTTGAGTGGTTACACAAGGACCATTTCTATGGTTTACCTTGTGTATCTCACTTGTAGAAATCCACCCAAGAACAAAGGGATTTGAGATGCCATATGTTAAGAAGCTTAGCCATTTGGACAGTTGGTGGTAGTGGGATGATAGGTTGGAGCGTGTCCATTTGGTCCAAGGGAAGGCTTCTGAAAGGTCCTGTCTTGGTGAAAATCAAGTCTTGTGGGGAAAGTGCACAACCTCTGCAGATGGAAAAATCTAAGTACTTAGCCATGTCCCTGGTATTGGACAACTTGAGCATCAAGACATGGAAGCTATCAAGAATCTCCTCATCCCAATTTCTAAGTAAAAACTTGTGGTTGAACAAAGGTGAAGGTACACCAATTTCTATTGGTGGTTCCTTGGGAAAGTTTTTGTCAAAGAAAAACTTAGTGTTTTCAACTAATAGGAAAAACCTATTTTGAGCAAAGCAAGCCTAAGCTACACTTAGCCAAAATGCATATAGTATCTAGACTACCAATATTCTACTAACGTATCACTTGCCAATACTATTCCAATGTATTGACCCACTGTGGTCGTAACTTGTGGTGTTGCAGGTTATTCTGATGATGATTAGGAGTCATGAGTCTACACTCAACATGCTTGCCTGTGGCACATGAAGATGAAGACTTATTTATCTTATTATATATTTGAACTCTTGTATTCGGCCTGTGGCCATGGAGTTTGAAAAAGACTATGTTTGTCTCTGGAATGATATGTAATAATGACCTTTGTTTTTGTGTACTTCATCTTAAACTGTGGATGCTAGCATTGATCCAGGGACTAGCATTGCAATCACAGGGATCCTTTCCTTTACAAAGGGGGGATCTTACAGATGGTATCAGAGCAAAGGGGGGATTTTCCATTTCTTTTCTCCTTTTGTTTTTATGTTTTGATTTTCTGAAATGATTTTCAATTCCAAATCAAATGGGTTTGAATTCAAATCTTCTCTAGGTTTTTATACTGCAAACCTTGCACTCAAAAGTGTGTCAAACACTACTGTTTATTCAAAACACTTTGACCAAATGTAAATAAAAATAAAACCAAGCCTTTATGTGATATATATACAATAGGCATAATATTGGTTTTATTTACTCCTTTTGTTTTGAAAAACTTTGCTCAAGATTTTGAAGGTGCCTAAGTTTGAATTCAAACCTTACTGAACAAAACAAAGTGCTCTTCTCATTAGAAGATAGCATTAAGGCTAGAGCAAACTTACATGAAATAATAAGCATATATGCTTCTGTTTTGAAATGATTTGTTTGAAATGAGATTCAAATGATCATGGATGCATGGATGATATGCATGAGTTTGAAACATGATTTTAGGGATGTTACAAATCGAACCCCCTTAAGGTGAATCTCGCCCTCGAGATTCGGATTGGCTAGAAAATAGGTGAGGGTGGTCTTTCCGAAGCTCATCTTCTCTTTCCCATGTTGCTTCCTCTTCAGAATGATTGTTCCACTGAACTTTGCAAAACTTGATAGTCTTAGTCCGTGTAACTCTTTCTGCAGTCTCAAGAATCTTGATAGGTTTCTCTTCATAAGTGAGATCACTTTCCAATTAAACCTCTTCCAAAGGTATAATATCCTTCAAAGAAGTTTCTTCCATTTCTGGATGACATTTCTTAAGCTGACTCACATGAAACACATTATGAACAGCTGACAAAGACTCTGGCAATTCAATTTCATAAGCAACTTCTCCTTTACGACTCAGAATCTTGAATGGCCCAACATATCTTGGGGCCAACTTTCCTTTGACTCCAAACCTCTTCACTCCACGAAGTGGTGATACTCTAAGATAAGCTCTATCACCAACTTCATAGGTGACTTCTCTATGCTTAGGATCTGCGTAGCTTTTCTGTCGGGACTGTGCTATCTTCAATCTATCCTTAACCAACTTGACCTTCTCTTCGGCTTCTTTGATAAGTTCTGGTCCGAAAAAACTTCTTTCTCCCACACCATTCCATAACAATGGGGTGGTATATTTTCTCCCGTAGAGAAACTCAAATGGTGCCATCTCAATGCTGGCTTGATAGCTGTTGTTATAAGAAAATTCTGCGTAAGGCAGACTTTCATCCCAACTGGCTCCATAGTCTAGGGCACATGCCCTCATCATATCTTCAAGAATCTGATTAGTCCTTTCTGTTTGTCCATCAGTTTGAGGATGAAAAGCAGTACTGAATTCCAACCTCGTTCCCAATGACTCATGTAGCTGTCTCCAAAAATGGGAAGTGAATTGAGTTCCCCTATCAGACACAATACTCTTGGGCACTCCATGCATACATACAATTCTACTCATATAGATTTTGGCCAACTTAGCACTTGTGTAAGTTGTCTTCACGAGTATGAAATGAGCCACTTTAGTTAGGCGATCCACTACTACCCAAATAGAATCATATCCTGACCGGGTACTTGGTAATCCGGTAATGAAATCCATACCAATCTTATCCCACTTCCAATCAGGAATAGGTAGTGGTTGAAGCAAACCTGCTGGTTTCTGATGTTCCGCTTTCACTCTACTACACACATCACACAAAGCAATATGTTCGGCGATGTCCTTCTTGAGATTATTCCACCAAAATCTTTCCTTCATATCCATGTACATTTTGGTGTTACCCCGATGAATGGAATACGGTGAGTTGTGTGCTTCTTGCAAAATTAGTTTCCGAAGTTCCGGTTCTTGTGGAACACAGATACGTTTCCCATGCCATAAAGTACCCTGTTCATCTTCATGGAATCCTTTGGCTTTTCCTTTGCCAATATTTTCCTTAATTTCCTCAATTTCCTTATCAATCTTCTGGGCTTCTTTGATCTTGTCCAACAAAGTGGGTTGGACATCCAAAGACATGAGATGTCCTTTAGGCACAATCTCCAATCTGAGATCTCTAAATTGGGCACACAAATCATCTGTCAATTCCCCTTTAGTAAGGCCATTCACAAAAACCTTACGACTTAGAGCATCTGCTACAACATTCGCTTTACCGGGGTGGTATTGCAAACTCAAGTCATAGTACTTGATGAGTTCTAGCCATCTTCTTTGTCTCATATTAATTTTCTTCTGGGTGAAGATATACTTCAAACTCTTGTGATATGTGAACACTTCGCAACGCTTTCCCAAAAGGTAGTGTCTCCATGTTTTGAGTGCATGGACAACAGAGGCTAACTCCAAATCATGAGTAGGGTAGTTCACTTCATGAGTTTTGAGTTGTCTCGAGGCATAAGCCACAACTTTTCCTTCTTGCATAAGTACTGCACCCAAACCATGATGAGATGCATCACAATATACTTGGAAATCTTTTTCCAAGTCTGTCAAACACAAGACTGGTGCTCTCACAAGTCTCTTCTTCAATTCCTGAAAGTTGAGTTCACAACCTTCAGACCAAGCAAATTTCTTGTCTTTCTTTAGCAATTCTGTCATAGGCTTAGCAACCTTGGAGAAATTCTCAATGAACCTTCTGTAGTAACTTGCTAAGCCAAGGAAACTACGAACTTCTTTCACTGACTTAGGAGATTCCCATTCAGTTACAGCTGAAACTTTAGCAGGATCAACTGCTACACCATCTCCTGACACAATGTGTCCAAGAAATCCAACTTCGTTTAGCCAAAATTTGCATTTGCTGAATTTGGCATACAGTTTATGCTCTCTAAGCTTCTCAAGTATCAAACGCAAATGTCCTTCATGCTCTTCTTTTCTCTTGGAGTAGACTAAAATGTCATCGTTGAAAACGACAACAAACTTATCAAGGAATTCCATGAACACCTTGTTCATCATATTCATAAAGTATGCTGGTGCATTGGTCAAACCAAATGGCATCACAGTATACTCATACAACCCATACCTTGTGGTGAAAGCTGTCTTAGGTATGTCTTGCTCCCTTATCTTGAGTTGGAAATAACCTGACCGGAGATCAATCTTTGAGAACACACAAGCTCCTTCTAACTGATCAAACAAGTCATTGATTCTAGGCAAAGGATATTTGTTCTTGATAGTTACCTCATTGAGTGAACGGTAATCTATGCATAACCTTTGACTTCTATCTTTATTCTCCACAAACAAAACTGGGGCTCCCCAAGATGAAGAACTTGGTTGAATAAACCCTTTCTGCAACTGCTCTCCAAGTTGTTTCTTGAGTTCTTTCAGTTCGTCAACTGACATCTTGTACGGTCTTTTTGCTATTGGTCCAGATCCTGGTAGCAAATCAATAAGGAACTCCACATCTCTATCTGGTGGCATTCCCGGCAATTCTTCCGGAAACACATCCGGATATTCACTCACAATTGGCACACTGTCTATGCTAACCCCCTTAAGAGAATTTAGCTTACTCCCTTTTGATTCAAAGTTAGACTTGAATTTAATCCGTTTTCTTTCCGGGGTTGTGAGTGCAACAGTACGATTAGCACAATCTAGTACTCCTTCATACTTAGCCATCCAATCCATTTCCAAAATTACATCCAGTCCTTGGGAATCTAGGATTATCAGACTCACTGGAAACTTATGCTTTCCAAACTCTATTACTAGATCCCGGCATCCAAGACTTACTATCATATCTCCACCTGGAGAACTAACTTTAATTGGACACCCAATGTTTTCAGTTGGAAACCCATTTCTATCAACAAATGCTTTTGATATGAATGAATGCGATGCTCCAGTATCAAAAAGAACAAATGCTGGAATAGAATTGAGTCTGAACTTACCAGCAACAGCATCAGGCTCCTCATAGATTTCCTCCACATTGATGTGGTTAACTTGCCCTTTCTGAAAAGGGTTGGGCTTGTTGGGTCCTTCAACTTTCTTTTCTGGGCATTCATTTGCATAATGCCCCATCTTCTTGCACTTGAAGCACTCAACCTGACTAATGTCCTTCTTGACAGGCTGGCTTCCACTACCACTTCCACTTCCACTGTGGTGGCTCTTATATCCACCCTTGTGGTTCTTGTACTTGTCATTGTCATGACTACGGTGATGCTTGTTGTCATGACGGTTGTGGTTGTGGTGCTTGTTGAATTTCCCATGCTTGTGGGATCATGAGCTTCCACTATCATCATAATGGGAACGTTTGTGAGACGATCCCGAGCTGTGCTTGTCAGAGTGCTTTCTCTTCCTGCTTTCAACTTGCTTCATTTTGCTCTCCAAAATAGCAGCCTTATCACAGAGAGAATGATAAGTGGGAACATAGGCCACTGATAGCTGCAAGTTCAGTTCATCATTCAGCCCTTCAAGGAAGTTTTCCTTCCTCTTAGCATCAGTGTCAACTTCATCCGGTGCGTAACACGCCAGATTGTTGAACTCCTCAATATATTTAGCCACGCTGCGGTGGCGCTGCTTCAGATTATGGAACTCTTTCTTCTTCAGACTCATCACTCCAGATGAGATATGAGCAGTACGAAAGCCATCCTCAAAGATAGCCCATGTCACATCTTATATGGGAGTGGTGATCTGTAAGTTATCCCACCAAGTGGCGGCTGGTCCTTCCAGCAAATGTGCTGCAAATCTGACCTTTTCTGCATCAGTACAGCCACAGTTACCAAGTCCTTGTTCACAGAGCGTAGCCAATCATTGGCCACCATGGGATCAGTTGTTCCTGAGAACTTTGCTGGCCTCAATCTCAAGAACCTGGTGAGCATGTCAAAACCCGGTGGGTTGTTGTTGTTGTTGTTGTTGTTATTATTATTGTTATTGTTGTTGTTGTTGTTGTTGTTGTTGTTGTTGTTGTTGTTGTTGTTGTTGTTGTTTTGGTTCTGGATGAACGTCGTCATCATTTGCATTAGCTGGGTCTGAGCTGTCATCATTTGCTGCATCTCAGGAGTGATGTTGTTGTTGTTGGGGTTGGGATTTGCACGACGGGGAGGCATCTGTGGTTGGTTCAATAAAGATAAGAATGAGATACCCATAGATGCTAACATGCACATTACATCGCATAAACAATCACAACATGCATCACAATAATAAAGGTTCAACAACAAGATAACAAGTTTGCAAAGTAACACACACAAATAACAAGCCATCCACATGTTGGATGGTCATTGTGACACAAATAAAGTATGATAAGTAAATGATAGATGAGTAGTCAACTCTACTCCTCGGCATCAACCTCCTCCTAGACAAAGGTAAGACCTGCATTCTCCATGGAGGTCTTGTATTCCTCGACATTGGCGGTCAAGGTATCAACTTTGGCTTTGAGAGCCCTCTTCTGAGAACGAAGCCTCTCAATCACCGTCTGCTGATGCTCGAGCTCGAAGTCCTTGGCCTGCAGTTCTTCAGTCATGTCCCGAATCCTCTTGTTCCTATCCTGGAATCGCTTCTCCCGACTCTTGAACTTTCTGTCTTGGCTCTCGAACTTTGCCTCCATCTCCTTGACTATCTCATCTTGCTCCGCGAAGAGCTTGTCCTTCTCGCGAAGCTGCACCTGGAGTTCGTCATTGTTGAGCATGACGTTGGTCCTATCAGTGTCCACGTGCCTAATGAGAGCCTCTAAGTCCTGGAGGTATAGACGAATCGGCTCCGCTGTCTCCCTCGAAGTGCCCTCGAAGTCGATGGCCTCTCCATCCTCATCACGTCTACCGAAGACGTGGAAGTGAGTACCTCTAACCTGTCGAGAGTGTCTCCCTAGCAGACGTCCTATCAGATCCTGCATGACTACCTCAAGGCCTCTCTCCTTGTCATCGTGCATGAGCTTGAAGATGATAGCCTCCGTGGTAGGCTCAGTCTGGCGTCCGGGCTGGTTGACCTTGAAACCCCAAAGGTCTTTCCTCTCAAACTTGGTGAGGGGAAGCACCATGATGGTAGGAAGAGGGAGATTGAGCAAAGTATTAAGCTCAACAATACGAGGACCAAAGCGAGTTCCCTGGAACTCCTCAACAGTGCTGATGGTAACATTAGGCATCTATTTATAAGATAGAAAAAGTTAGAATAACACAATTTAAGATAAAACACAAGGCAAAACATCACATGCATATCTTTGGAAATCAAAACACACAAGTCATGGCATACATGGATCCATTACAACATCCAAGGTTCAACTTATTTTAAGCAACATTTGGAAAATAAGGTGATAAGTGGTGGTCCAACTAACGAAGTACGTTTACAATCCTATCTCACTGGATCTGTTGGCTAACATAATGTTTCTAGAAGCAATCATTCTATCTTGCTCACATGACTCCATCACTAAGTCTATAATGTCTCCTCTTAAGGTTTGGTTGGTAGCTTCCAACTCTTGGGTATGTTTCTTCTCTTCCTTTAGGTCATTTTGAAGGTTGAGCATTCTGCACTTGACTCTATCACCAAGTTCTTTGATGGTCCTCCAAGCTGCATCCCTTGCTGAATCAAAGAATGTAGTGTGCACCACTGAATTGGTGAACATGCAGAATCCTGATTCCTTGTGGTTGTCTTCCTTATTTTTATACAAGTGAAGTTGCACCCACCAGTACTCAACTCCTTCATCCATCACAGGAAAACCTTTGTATACAACTGCACCATGTATTTCCATTGCAACCATGAGTTCCTTGAGAGCCTTGGGGAATTCTGTCTCACACTCCAAAGTCATTGTCATGAGTGGTCCTTTCCTTACGGCTTCATTGATGGAGTTCATCTACAATTAGAGATGAGAAAGAAGATTAGAAAAGTTTACGAGAAGAATAGACAAGTGTAGAAGTTGTTGAAAAATTTTCCTTAGTGGTTTCCAATCCTAGGGTCATAATCCTACAGGCAACACAGTGCTCTGATACCATCTGTAAGATCCCTCCTTTATAAAGGAAAAGGATCCCTGTGATTGCAATGCTAGTACCTGGATCAATGCTAGCATCCACAGTTTAAGATGAAGTACACAGAAACAAAGGTCATTATTACAGTCATTCCAGAGACAAACATAGTCTTTACAACTCCAAGGCCACAGGCCTAGTACAAGAGTTTGAATAAGTAAATAAATAAAAGTCTTCATCTTCATGTGCCACAGGAAAACATGTTGAGTGTAGACTCATGACTCCTAATCCTCATCAGAGTAACCTGCAACATCACAAGTTACAGCCACAGTGGGTCAATACATTGGAATAGTATTGGCAAGTGATACCTTAGTATAATTTAGGTGGACTAGATACTAAATGCAATTTGGCTAAGTGTAGCTTGGCTTGCTTTGCTCAAAATAGGTTTTGCTTATTAGTTGAAATCACTAAGTTTTTCTTTGTCAAAACTTTTCCCAAGGAACCACCAATAGACATTGAGGTCCTTCACCCTTGTTCACCCACAAGTTTTTTACTTAGAAATTGGGATGAGGAGATTCTTGATAGCTTCCATGTCTTGATGCTCAAGTTGTCCTTTTCCAGGGACATGGCTAAGTACTTAGATTCTTCCATCTGCAGAGGTTGTGCACTTCCCCACAAGCCTTGATTTTCACCAAGACAGAACCTTTCAGAAGCCTTCCCTTAGACCAGATGGACGCGCTCCAACCTATCATCCCACTACCACCAACTGTCCAAATGGCTAAGTTCTAGCAACCTATGTGATCCAGGCAGAGCCCATATTGCCAAGTGGATGCACTAGAAGCTTCTTAACATATGGCATCTCAAATCCCTTTGTTCTTGGGTGGATTTCCACAAGTGAGATACACAAGGTAAACCATAGAAATGGGCCTTGTGTAACCACTCAACATAAACCATTACTTCCATTCCACCCAGGTGTTTCATTAACTTAGTTGTTTTATTAGGCAAAACACAAGTCCAAAGACTTAGAAATATTTTATCATAGCATGTATATTTCACCACCCTTGGTTGCTACTAGCTAGGCTAAGCATGGCATAGATAAGCATCTTAACTTAGAAATTTCCTAGCAATTCTACCACTACTAGGATTTCCCAACATGGCATATAAGCAAAATATAACATGCAAGACTAGCAAAATATTTCTAATGCTTAGTAGAAAACATAGGGATAAAAATATCATGAAGCACCACTTGCCTTGGTAGTTTGGAGAGTAGCTACACTCCTCACAATCACAATCACTATTGGCACCAAAATCTACACAAAGAATCATAGCCACAAATCACATACAAAACATATACAAACAAAAATATATGAATGCATGCAATATGATATGTGATGATTTTTGAAACTCAACAAAGCAAGTGTACAGTACTGGTTCATAAACAAGTTAAAAACTTGCCAATCAACATTTATTTAAACCTTAAAGCATTTCTCAAACAATTCATATACTCAAAATATCCCTACACATGTTTCTGCAAATTAAACCATTTTAACAGAAGCAAAACATTAAACACATTGCATATTTAGAAAGGGCTTGTTCTCCTGATTCCATTGATATAAAATTTGTCAAATTCTAACGTGGGAATCAAAAGTTATAGCTAAAACAAATTCAAACATCTAATAGATTCAATTCCTGTTTTTAAATCTAAACTGTTGCCACGCGTCTTAATTTGATTGGAGCGTACCGGTTCGCGTTGGATCACGCTTCTGAGCCGCTGGATCTGACTTAATCGCGCGGCCCAGATCCAATCTTACCGCTTCGCTCAGGTTCTATCGTAAGCGCAGGATCTAGATCTAACGATCCTAAGCAGCCTGACCATCCAGTGGCGGCGCTAGCGGCGGCGACAGGCGGCGGCGCCTCTGTCAGAGATGCTACCGGCGTTCTAGGTCGCGCGGGATAGGGGGAAGGGGCTTACCAGACTCGCCGTGTGCTGCTGATGCTCAAGGTGGCGGTGGTTCGGCAAGGGGCGCACGGAGATGGTCGCTGGAGATCGTCGAAGTTGCGGGCGGCGTTAGTTGCTTGCTGTCGAAGACGTTGCCGAGGTTCTGCGTCGTCCTAGCACGAGCCAGATGGTTTAGGAGATGCGCAAGGATCTGGCGACCAAGACTGTATCAAAGAGAAGGCAGGGGGCGGTCTCATTTTACCTGAATCGCACGTCGGAGTCGAGCGGCAGCTCAGGTGCTCGCGGGTGAGGACGAAGATGTCGCTCTGGGTCATGAGAAAGCAAACGGAGGGCATTAGTGAACGCGTAAGGTCATGCTGGTCACGGTGGTTTGAACTAGAGGCAGACGGGCGGTCAGTACTCACCGATATTCGTCGCCGGAGTGCGTCTGTCTGCGGCAGTGCAAGGGCAATTGCGGGCAGCCTGGGGGAAATGGCCGCGAGGTAGAGGTGGTCTTATAGCCAGAGCGGGGGCAAGGATCGCGCGCAGTATCAACGACAATTAAGCCCGCAGTCACTGCGGCGAGGTAACGGCGGAGTGAGCGTCGCGGCCGCGTGTGATTGACGACGAAGACGACGTGGTCACAGGGTCCACTCGTCAGCGAGTTAAACAGAGAGGAGGTGGGGTCGTGTGGTCAGTGACCTGGTGGGTGTGTCTACGAGTGAGCGAGAGAGAGGGAGAACCCGGGTGGGCTTAGTGGGCTGGATTCGTAGTTGGGCCAGATAGGTGGCGCTGGCCTTTTTCCATTTCTTTTCTCCTTTTCTTTTTCTGTTTTGATTTTCTGAAATGATTTTCAAATCCAAATTAAATGGGTTTGAATTCAAATCTTCTCTAGGTTTTTATACTGCAAACCTTGCACTCAAAAGTGTGTCAAACACTACTGTTTATTCAAAACACTTTGACCAAATGTAAATAAAAATAAAACCAAGCCTTTATGTGATATATACAATAGGCATAATATTGGTTTTATTTACTCCTTTTGTTTTGAAAAACTTTGCTCAAGCTTTTGAAGGTGCCTAAGTTTGAATTCAAACCTTACTAAACAAAACAAAGTGCTCTTCTCATTGGAAGATAGCATTAAGGCTAGAGCAAACTTACATGAAATAATAAGAATATATGCTTCTGTTTTGAAATGATTTGTTTGAAATGAGATTCATATGATCATGGATGCATGGATGATATGCATGAGTTTGAAACATGATTTTAGGGATGTTACAACAAGAAACGGGTCTTGTCGCATGGAAAGGAATTGAATCAAGATTCAAGTGTATCGACACTAAGTGAAACAAGATTCAAGTGCTTTGACACTTGATGAGTGAAATCACAAGAATGTTTTGATCAATCATACCATGATATGTACACATCCAGATATGTCCTATGCTCTAACTGTTATGAGCATATACCAAAATGAATCATGAAATGATCATTGGACAATATTAAGGATATTCTTATGATCTTTTGGAAGAACTAAGAATATATTTGTGTAGAGGTGACAAACAATTACAAATAGTTCATTGTAAAGTGTTACATTGATACTAGTTTTGTCACAAGATACAAATAAAGCTTATCTCAATTTAAACTATGAGTGGCACAATGAAATGGAAAGGATTTTCCATGATGGATTTTTACTACAACAAAAGGCTAAGTATATGACTGCTATAGTAGTAGCAAAGGAGGGAATTTGTGTCAAGTAGTTTGTTATCAAACTAAGGTGTGGTTCACAATGGGCTAACACTAAAGATATATTGTATGACAATAGTATCGACGTGATTTAACCCCAAGGAACTAAAGGTCTCACCAAAAGACCAAATTTATATAGTGCCATCTCATTGGAGAATGAGAGATGCGTGAAGACGCAAAGACATGCAAATACACAAGGACCTGAAGCATCAGATCCGTAGATTATGTTAACCACTTGCAATTGCATATATGGAACACCAGAAAGCCATATGTGTTCAATACGCAAAGTTTTCAAACTAGATTATTGTCTCTAGTGCAAGTGGGAGACTGAAGGGAATATGCCCGAGAGGCAATAATAAAGTGGTTATTATTGTATTCCTTATTTATGATAAATGTTTATTTTGCATGCTATAATTGTATTAATACGGAAACGTTAATACATGTGTGTCTAATAAAAAAAGGAAGTTCCTAGTTATTCCTCTCTTATAAACTAGCTCGTTGATTAACAAGATGATCAAAGGTTTCCTGATCATGGACATTAGATGTTGTTAATAACGAGGTCACAACATTAGTGTAATGGTGTGATGAACATTCATCCGAAGTATAGCATTACGATCAAGGTCATTGTGTTTATATTGCTATAACATCATATGAAGTAATCTTAGTCCTTAGACCATGAGATCATGTGAATCACTAACACCAGAAGAGTATCTTGATAACATCAAATGTCACACCGTAACAGGGTGACTATAAAGATGGGTTCGGTGCTACGAAGGTGTTATGTTGAGGCTCATGGATCAAGAGTGGAATTTGTCCATCCGATGACGGAGAGATATAATCTGGGCCCTCTCGGTGATATCACATTGGTTATCTTGCAAGCAAGTGATTTGATCACTAGAATGTTATATCACGGGAACGAGAAAAGAGTACATGTCGGTAACGAGATCAAACTAGGTATGAGGATATCGATGATCGAATCTCGGACATGTAATATATCACGAGACAAAGGGATTGAGTTACATGCGTATAAGGTTCACACGATCACATAAATCATCGTTGAATATGTGGGAGTTAGTACGGATATCCAGGTCCCGCTGATGATTATTGATCGGAGAGGGATCTCGATCATGTTTGCATTATTCGCGAACCATAGGGTGACACACTTAAGGGATACCGACACCATTCGGAGCAAATGATATGTCAGAGAAAGAAAAGGAAAGCACAAGAATTTATTTCACTAGACACCGGAACTGTTTTGGTTGAAATTGCTGAAAATGGTTCTGCATGTGAAATGGAATACTAGCAAGGGGTTTTATGTGAATGTTTGTTAATTAAAGTAATTAACAAAATTCTGAATAAATAAATAAAATAGTTTTATTTAAATGAGAGCTTGCATTAATTTTGGTGGAAAATTAATGCATGTGAGTGGAATTGTGAGTGGAGATGTTTTTATGTGAGTGGAGCTTCCACCACATGAATGAGGGAGAGGTGGGGGAACCCTCCTTGCACGGCGGCCATGCCCCCTTGGGCTGCCCTCCCTCCCCTATAAAAGGACCCCCTCCTCTCACTTGTCACTCACACCTCCTCGCGAAGGATCTCTCTCCCCCCTTTAAAATTTCCCCATGGTATCGGATCAGCGAGATACATGTTCCCGGTGGATTTTTCTGGAAGGATTTGTTGCTTCGTTGGAGCAAGGGCGCGGAGGTTGTCGGGGTACCCGAACGAGTGTGTGATCACGGATGCACCACTGCTTTGCGGTGCTAGACGTGATGGTGCTGGACCGGCTGGACCATATGGACTTCATCACGATCTTGAGATCGTCAAGCGTTCGACTACATCATCCACGAGTACAACCTCGTTAACTCTATACGGTCTTCGAGGGTATGTATTCTATGGATGTATATACACCCGTTGCTTATATGTAGTAGATAGATCTTGATGCTTTGTTTCTATCGTAGGAAATTTTTTGTTTTCTATGTTGCGAACCCTTCAGAAACCCTTCAATGATGGCACAAGTCATGTATCCCTAGGGTCATAGGAACATGTGTCCGGTCTCTATGGGAACATATCCCGCAAGCCAAGTCCAGACAACTGCCTGCGAAGCAAAGTCTTCATCGCATCCAAGACGTCGTCTTCCTCGCTTGCAAGTCCTCCAAGAACACCATGTCATTCTCCGCATATGTTGATCCCATCGAAATTTTGGTGCACACATGTCCCAAGGTCAACAAAAGACGGAGCTTCGCGACACCCCTTAAGCTGGTTAGGCTGATGTTGTGGGTGCACACAACTGACCACTATCTAATCAAGGTGTCCAAGGAGTGCCATATGCGATAGTCCCCATTTATCTCTTTAGGAGAAGTTCGGAACTCGCGGATGGCCTGATCAAAGAGGACCGACCACGTGTAGGACAACGACATTGTGTGAAAAGACCACTAGGGCTATCGTCTGGCCAGTTATTCTGCAAGACATGGAATCCCGAGATCCACCATATCTTGTCGTCCACCTCTGGCGGAAGGAGGATGCCGCCGCCTCCATGCTCGGGACCGGTGCTCCGGCCCCCAAGTGATGCTGGCGGAGCCACAATCGTCGTGGACGGTCATCGTAGCCGTGCTTCATTGTGGCCATAGGAGATCACGCGCCGCTGTCGCCACACCCCGGGACACGACCATCAGGAGCCCCCCCATCGGCATGCTGCGCGGGCTTTTCTATCCCATTGAATAAGTAGAAAATTCAGGAATCATTATTTTCACTTACAGATGGAAATGGTGGATAATTTGCCTCAACTTTGGGGGAAATTTTAATGAGGTAGGTGTAGGGTTCGCAGCATAGAAAACAAAAAATTTCCTACGATGGGAACTATGTACCAAGATCTATCTACTAGATACAAACAACGGGCAGATGTATATCCGTAGAGAACATACCCTTGAAGACCGACAAAGCTTAACGAGTTCAACTCGTGGTTGATGTAGACAATCTCTTGCCGATCTCAAGATTGAGAGGAAGTCCTAGCGCCACAAATCAGCAGCGCACACTACTAGAGAAAAGCCTATCCGAGGCGCACCAAAAAGCCTATCCGAGGCGCATATCACATGTGCCTCTAGCTTCAAGCCTCGGGTATTTTTTATGCGAGGCGCATCTGATATGCGCCTCCTATACTTCACATATGCGAGGCGCATATCGATATGTGCCTCGCATAATAATATGCGAGGCGCATATCGATATGCGCCTCGCATATGTGAAGTATAGGAGGCGCATATCAGATGCGCCTCGCATATGTTTCAGAATGCGCCTCGGGTATTTATAGTATATGCGCCTCGCATATGTTTCAGAATGCACCTCGGGTATTTATAGTATATGCGCCTCCAATAGTATCCTATATGCGCCTCCGGTAATATTTTCGAAATTCAAGTTTTACATACCACTATAAATAATAATATACAGATATTCAAATATACAATATAGTCCACAGAATTTTTCAGAAACTTGCATTTTGCCAAAGCATAATAGAACCAACATGAATACAATACATTACACATCAATCATGACATACAAGTTCATACATCAAGTGTTTATGCCACAAGTTCACACCTCCGAGTACAAGTTCACAATCACATTACAACTCCGACGATGGAGCTCTAGCTGGATGAAATAGAGCACATAACCTACCATGAACTGAAACAAGGTGGTGATCACGAGGAAGTTCCTCCACTTCTTCCTTCCGTGCCTCCTCCACTTCTCTTCCGCCACCTCTACTCTCGTAGCCTTGGTAGTTGTTGCCCGAGAATTTGTTCACTTGCTTCTAGCAGTCTTTTCACTCCTCATACACACATGGAACCAGACCGATGTACACGATATAGCACTTCTTCGCCATCTTCTACACACAAGAAAGATGATAACATTGGCAACTCAAAAAGAAAAACCTGCACAAAAAAGCCTAAATAGGCACAAACATAGGCCTAAGTACTCCAGCAAAATCTGGACAACATACACAAAATCTGGCAGAATATCCACACACTTGCTGCCAGCATACACAAATTATGGACATCATACACAACTTGCTGCCAGCAGCATACAAGAAATCTGGACAGCATACACCACATACAAGAAATCTTTTTAGTGAACGATGAGTCTGAATGTGGGTATTACTACATATATGAAAGATAACCTTTTCAGTGAACGATGAGCCATGTGACCTCAACAATCCCACTGTAGATGTGCAAATTACAGATGGTGGTACCATCCAAAAAAAAGACAAATGTATCTATCAGCTTATCAACTAGACAACGACCATTAGCACACCATGATTTCCTTCCATTGCAAAGAAACTAGACGTCCATGTTCCATGAACATACTTCCATAATATACCCTGCTTTTGTAAAGAACACATCATTGTCATGCAGACCCAACTCTCCAAACATTTCTTATGGGTAATCATACAATACAATCCCTGAATTCCACAAGTGAGACTTGGTGTTCAGATAAAATCACTCAATTCCCGTAGCTAAAACCTAAATGATAAAATCACTGCACTCCCAACATAAAGAACCCAATTATATCGAACAATTTTGTATGATGAACTAACACATCACACCAAATATTTTTTAAGGGATTTTACTATTTGACAAACCAACTTCGGATCAGATCTATAATTACTCCCTTTTCACTACCCAAATCGTGTGTATGAAGCCTCTCGACAAGCACCAATTATTGGAAGCTAAAAATCCCGTTCATGTGGATACTAAACTGAAACTATGCGCGTTGACCAAAAAAAGCCCATCAAATTTTCGTCACGGATCACGCTGTCATGCCATAAGCAGAATATACTAATACCAAGAATCTTCACTAGGAATAGATGGTAATCTACCGACAACATGTAAAAAGACAGAATTTAATTGTAAGAAGAAAATAGAAACAGTAGCAACAGATCAGTCGAGGATGCTAGCTTAGAAAAATAGAGAGAGATGAGTAGAGGATGCTCACCACATCCGTCCTGGACCTTGATCTCAGCGACCGCGCCCTTGGTGTATGCCCCGGAGAACTGCTTCACGGCCACCTCCACGCTCTGGCGATGCTCCCCGAGGACGGTGCCGTCATACACCACGTCGTACCCGCCCTGTCCCAGCATCATCTTCTCGTTGAACTGGTACTTGACATCGGTGGAGGCCGAGAAGCCAAAGTAGGCCTTCTTGCCGAGGAGGACGGGACCGATTCGGGAGAGTCCGAGGAGAGGGAGGTCAAGGAGCGAGGCCGCTGGACTCCGGCAGCATACGGGCATGGTGAGGCGCCTGACGCCGCGGGGCGGAGACGCAGGCCTAGCACGGAGCATCGGGAGGCAGTCTAGATGGCGTCAGCGAAAGAGGTTCTGAGGACGAGGACGGAGAAGATCCTGGGGATGAGGCAAGGACGGAGAGGATCCTGAGGACGAGGCGAGGACGGAGAGGATCCTGGGGAGTAGGGGAGCTTTGCTGCGGGTGCAGCCATGAGGATGCGGCAAGCGTAGACGGTAGAGCTGCGGTCAGAGGAAGCCGGGGGTTGCAGGGCGAGGGGGTGGCCGGTGGCGGCGGCGCCAGGCAAGGATCGAGGGGATGCTGGAAGCGGCGCTTGGCATCACCCTGACCCGCCGCTGGAGCTCCTGCACAGGCCGGCGTGGCAGCATCGAGCAACCTCAATGGAAGCACGCCTCGGTACTCCGATGGTGGATCTGGAGGATGGGGATGGGCGCACGACGGGTGGGATGGGAATGTGACGGGAAAAGGCCGCGGTGGACAAGCACGCCGGAAGTAGAGGTGCGACAGTGGTGGCCGAGCACCTCGGATTTCGGAGTGGAGCTGGCGGTGGTGGCAGGGGAAATTTTGACGGGCCCCACGTCGGGGGTGGGATTCAGGAAAGTGATGCCATGTTATGCGAGGCGCATATTGCACAATATGCGCCTCCTATAATTCAAATTATAGGAGGCGCATATAGCAATATGCGCCTCGCATATGCGGCCACCTACCACCGTTCGGGCCCACAGGAGTTACTTGAGGCGCATATGACCATATGCGCCTCGCATATAGCAATATGCGCCTCGCATATGCGGCCACCTACCACCGTTCGGGCCCATAGGAGTTACTTGAGGCGCATATGACCATATGCGCCTCGCATATTATCAAATATAGGAGGCGCATATAACCATATGCGCCTCGCATATTCGTGCACCTACCAACACGCGGGCCCACACAGATTATGCGAGGCGCATTCTGTCCATATGCGCCTCGCCTATCTGATATATAGGAGGCGCATATGACTAGAATGCGCCTCGCATAATATGGGGCTGCTAGATTCTGTCCGTACAGGGATTATAGGAGGCGCATTCTTATCATATGTGCCTCGCCTATTTTTATACTAGAGGCGCATATCGTAAAGTGCGCCTCGCCTATTTTTATAGGAGGCGCATATGCTAAATGTGCCTCGCATAAGCATGTCTCCTATAGCCTTTTCTCTAGTAGTGGCATCCGTGCTCGCACACACGTTCGAGGCACCGAGGAACCTACTCCTCCTCGCTCCAGCGATGCAGCGGAAGCACAACTCTTTCTTGCCAAATAGCCACCGGGAACATGTATATCGCTAGTCCGAGACCATGGGGGATAGATTCTAGAGGGGGAGAGAGATCCTTCACGAGGAGGTGTGAGTGAGAGAGAGAGGAGAGGGGGTGCCTTTTATAGGAGGAGGGGGGCACCCAAGGGGGTGGCCGCCGGACATGGGGGCTGCCCCATCCCCTCCTTCATTCATGTGGGTGGACACTCCACTCACAAAAATCCATTCAAATCTCTCCACTCAAAATCCCACTCAAACATGCCATTAAATTTCCACCAAATTTAATGCAAACTCTAATTAAATAAAACTCTTTTATTTTATTCAGAATTTTGTCAATTACTTTAATGACAAACATTCACAAATAACCCCTTGCTAGAATTCTATTTCACATGCATAACCACTTTATGCAATTTCACCCGAAAACCTGTTTCGGTATCTAGTGAAATAAATTCCTGTGCTTGTTCATTCTTTCGACATGAAACTTTTGCTCCAATTGGATGTCAGTGTCTCTTAAGTGTGTCACCCTACGGTTTGTGAATAATGCGGACATGATCGAGACCCCTCTCGGGTCAATAATCAGAAGCGGGATCTGGAGACCCATACTGACTCCCACACATTCAACGATGACTTTCTTGTGATCGTCGGAACCTTTTACGCTAGTATCTTAATCCCTTTGTTTCACAATATATTACATGTCCGGGATTCGATCATCGGTATCTCCATACCTAGTTTGATCTCGTTACTGACATGCACTCTTTTCTCTTTCCCGTGATATAACATTCTAGTGATCAAATCACTTGCTTGCAAGCTAACCAATGTGATATCATCGAGAGGGCCCAGAGTATATCTATCCGTCATCGGGATGAACAAATTCCACTCTCGATCCATGGGCCTCAACACAACACTTTATTAGTTCTGAATCCATCTTTATAATCACCCTGTTACGGTGTGACGTTTGATGTTATCAAGAAACTCTTCCGGTGTTAGTGATTGACATGATCTCATGGTCTAAGGATTAGGATTACTTCATAAGTTGTTATAGAAATATAAACTCAATGACTTTGATCGTAATGCTATACTTCGGATGAATGTTCATCACACCATTACACTAATGTTGTGATCCCGTTATTAACAACATCCAATGTCCATGATTAGGAAACCTTGATCATCTTGTTAATCAATGATCTAGTTTATGAGAGAGGCATAACTAGGAACTTTCTGTTTGTTTATTAAACACACATGTATTAACGTTTCCGTATTAATACAATTATACTGTCAAAGCTAGCGTCAACATAACACTTAGCGACGGGCTCTTCTTCACCTCCATATACAAGAAACATATCCTTAGTTCTTTGTAAGTACTTAAGGATATTCTTGACCGCTATCCAGTGTTCCGAACCAGGATCCGATTGGTACCTACTAGTCAAACTAATAGCATGTGCCACATCCGGTCTTGTACATAGCATGGCGTACATTATAGAGCCTATGGCTAAAGCATAGGGGACTTTGTCCAATATCTCTCTTTCTTCCGCCGAAGCCGGACTTTGAGTCTTACTCAATGTCTTGCCTTGCAACATAGGTAAGAACCCCTTCTTACTTCCATCCATTTTAAACTTCTTTAAAATCTTATCAAGGTATGTACTTTGTGATATCCTTATTAGGTGCCTAGGTCTATCTCTATAGATATTTATGCCTAATATGTATGACGCTTCACCTAGGTCCTTCATTGAAAATTTGCTGTTTAGATAACTTTTAACACTGTTTAAAAGATCTATATCATTTCCGATCAATAATATGTCATCCACATATAATATCAGAAATGCCACATTGCTCCCAATCACTTTCTTGTAAATACAAGCTTCTCCATAAGTTTGGACAAATCCAAACTCTTTGATCACCTCATCAAAGCGGAGATTCCAACTTCGTGATGCTTGCTTCAATGCATAGATGGATCGCTGAAGCTTGCACACCTTGTTAGCATCCTTAGGATCGACAAAACCCTTTGGTTATATCATATACAACTCTTCTTCAATATTACCATTGAGAAACGCGGTTTTGACATCCATCTGCCATATCTCATAGTCGAAATATGCAGCAATTGCTAACATAATCCTAACTGACTTTAGCATCGCTACGGGAGAGAATGTCTCATCGTAGTCAACTCCTTGAATTTGTCGAAACCCCTTTGCGACAAGTCGAGCTTTATAGACGGTCACATTACCATCAGCATCAGTTTTCCTTTTGAAAATCCATTTGTTCTCCACGGCCTTTCGGTCGTGAGGTAATTCCACCAAGTTCCAAACTTGATTTTCATACATGGATTCCATCTCGGATTTCATGGCTTCTAACCATTTGTTGGAATCCGGGCTCATCGTCGCTTCTTCATACGTCGCAGGGTCATCATTTTCATCGACCATGAAATTCATGACAGGATTTTCGTACAGCTCAGGATCTGCACACGTCCTGCTAGACCTGCGATGTTTGGTAGTATTCTCTTTTGGAGTTTCATGATCATTATCATTAGTTCCCTCTTCAACTGGTGGAGCCAACTCCGGAACGACTTCCGACGCTGCGCTACTCGCCATACTTTGAAGAGAAGGTTCAATAACCTCTTCGAGTTCTACCTTTCGACTACTCACACTTTTCGCGAGAAACTCTTTCTCTAGAAAGGATCCCTTCTTGGCAACAAAAACTTTGCCCTCGGATCTGTGATAGAAGGAATACCCAATAGTTTCCTTAGGGTATCCTATGAAGACGCATTTTTCCGCTTTGGGTTCGAGTTTATCCGGTTGAAGTTTCTTCACATAAACATCGCATCCCCAAACTTTAAGAAATGACAGCTTAGGTTTGTTTCCAAACCACAATTCATACGGTGTCTTTTCAACGGATTTAGATGGTGCCCGATTTAAAGTGAATGCAGCAGTTTCTAGTGCATAACCCCAAAATGACAAAGGCAAGTCCGTCAGAGACATCATAGATCCAACCATATATAATAAAGTACGATTATGACGTTCTGACACACCATTTCACTGTGGTGTTCCGGCAGGTGTGAGTTGTGAAACAATTCTACACTCTTTCATGTGAGTGCTAAACTCGTAACTTAGATACTCACCTCCACGGTCGGACCATAGAAATTTGATCTTTCTATTACGATGATTTTCCACTTCATTCTGAAATTCCTTGAACTTTTCAAAGGTTTCAGACTTGTGTTTCATCAAGTATATATAACCGTATCTACTCAAATCATCCGTGAAAGTAACAAAATAACGATATCCACCTCGCGCCGATACACTCATTGGACCACATACATCAGAATGTATGATTTCCAATAAATCTGTCGCCCGTTCCATTGAACTGGAAAACGGAGTTCTAGTCATCTTGCCCATAAGGCATGGCTCACATGTATCAAATGATTCAAAATCAAGTGATTCCAAAAGTCCATCCGAATGGAGCTTCTTCATGCGTTTAACGCCAATATGACCTAGACGGAAGTTCCACATATATGCGGATATATCATCATTAAGTTTAATCCTTTTAGCATCAACATTATGAATATGTGTAACATTATCATCGAGATCTAATAGAAATAAACCATTCATCATCGGTTCATGACCATAAAAGATTTCATTCATATAAATAGAACAACCATTGTTCTCGGATTTAAATGAATAAACACTTCGCATCAAACACGATCCAGATACAATGTTCATGCTTAGTGCAGGCACCAAATAACAATTATTCAAGTTTATAACTAATCCTGACGGCAAATGGAGAGGTAGCGTTCCGACAGCGATCACATCAAAGCTTGATCCATTGCCGACACGCATCTTGACCTCACCCCTTGCTAGCGGTCGCTTGTTCTGCAGCCCCTGATTTGAGTTACAAATATTAGCAACTGAACCGGTATCAAATACCCAGGTGCTACTGCGAGCACTAGTCAAGTACACATCAATAACATGTATATCATATATACCTTTGTTTGCCTTGCTGGCCTTCTTGTCTGCCAAATACATGGGGCAGTTGCGCTTCCAATGGCTAGTCCCCTTGCAATAGTAGCACTCGGTATCAGACTTAGGTCCAACTCGGGGTTTGTTTTCAGGCACGGCAACCGGCTTGCCGCCCTTACTTCCCTTCTGTTTTCCCTTATTATCTTTCTTGAAACTAGTGTTCCTATTGATCATCAATACTTGATGTTCCTTTTTGATCTCCACTTCTGCAGTTTTAAGCATTGACAGAAGCTCGGGGAGAGACATCTTCATGCCTTGCATATTATAGTTCATCACAAAGATCTTATAGCTAGGTGGCAGAGACTGCAGAACACGATGGATGCCTAAGTCAATGGGAATCGTTATTCCCAAGGACACAAGCTTATCGGCGTAACCCGACATCTTGAGTACATGCTCACTAACGGAGCTGTGCGCTTCCATCATGCAGCTAAAGAACTTTTCTGAAGAATTGTAGCTCTCTACAGCAACATGTGTGTCGAAAATCATTTTCAACTCACCCATTGTATCAAATGCATTGCCGTTCTCGAAACGCTTTCAAAGTTCCGGCTCTAGCCCATACAATATGCCGCAATGAACTAAGTTGTGGTCCTCCTGACGAGTCTGATAGACATTCTTCTCCTCGTCAGGGGCATCCTAAAAAGGTGGGGGGGCCTAGCGGCGCTTCTAGCACATATTGATTTTGTGTAGCAGAGAGGAGAATCCTCAAATTCATGGCCCATTCGGTAAAGTTGCTACCGTTCGTTGCAAGTTTCTCTTTCTCCATGAACACATTGAAATTAAAAGCAGGTGGTGCCATCTACAACAGAATTTGTAAAGTTTAGACTAAGTTTATGATAGATTGAGTTCAACTAATCCATATTACGAATGAACTCCCACTCAAAAACGACATCCCTCGTGCCTTTTTGGTGATTACATGAACCAAATCCACTACACCAAGTCCGATCATCACGTGAGTCGGTATAGCTTCAAAGGCGAGCATCAAATGGGCATCATATCTACTATATGACTCATGCTTAACCTTTCGGTCCGTGTTCCGAGGACATGTCTGTACATGCTAGGCTCGCCAAGTTTGAACCTTAGTATTCGCGTGTGTAACTGTTTTACATCCGAAATATGGTCATGGATCCAAAAACACCCGATCATCACGTGATGTCTTGGAGCGACGAAAACATAATCGGTGCATACTAAAGGAAGAACACATTCTTATCTTGATATTTAAATGAGGGATCATCTTATATGCTAACAAAGCGCTAAACAAGCAATATAAGATGTTATCAAACATCACATGTTTATTAGTGGAATGATATGGTTCCCGCATTTGATCTCTATCATGTGCATCGTGGTATGATCACTATCATACCTATATGTGTAAGTACAAGGTCTATGGAGATTACATGTTATGTATGTTGTAAGAGTATCATCTCATACTTCTACTTACAACATCACCATATCATAACACTAGCCTAGCAACAATCTAAACTAGACGCCTCTAATTTATCCATAGCAAGTTTTACGTGGCTTAGGGCTTTCGAGATAGAACCGTTCTTACCTACGAACATGAACCACAACGAGGATAACCAAATTGTTGACAACTCATTGCAAAATAGATATTGACTATAGTAGGAGAGACAGACACCCGCTAGCCACTTATGCAAACTAGTTGCATGTCAAGCGTGGAACAGGTCTCATGTGCGAGGACATGTAAAGTTTGTCCGGGCCGCTTCATCCCACTATGCCACCAATATCCAAAATTACAACTAAAGAGCAACAACATGATCATCATCGCCCACATACACATATGTGTACTACCCGTGTAAAGCATCTACGCATAGATCCGTCTCTAATACCACTTTAGGGTTCGCAGCATAGAAAACAAAAATTTTCCTACGATGGGAACTATGTACCAAGATCTATCTACTAGATACAAACAACGGGCGGATGTATATCCGTAGAGAACATAACCTTGAAGACCGACAAAGCTTAACAATTTCGACTCGTGGTTGATGTAGACGATCTCTTGCCGATCTCAAGATCGAGAGGAAGTCCTAGCGCCACAAATCAGCAGTGCATCCGTGCTCGCACACACGTTCGAGGCACCGAGCAACCTCTAACTCCTCGATCCAGAGATGCAGCGAAAGCACAACTCTTTCTTGCCGAATAGCCACCGGGAACATGTATCTCGCTAGTCCGAGACCATGGGGGATAAATTCTAGAGGGGGAGAGAGATCCTTCACGAGGAGGTGTGAGTGAGAGAGAGAGGAGAGGGGGTGCCTTTTATAGGAGGAGGGGGCACCCAAGGGGGTGGCCGCCGGCCATGGGGGCTGCCCCCTCCCCTCCTTCATTCATGTGGGTGGACACTCCACTCACAAAAATCCATTCAAATCCCTCCACTCAAAATCCCACTCAAACATGCCATTAAATTTCCACCAAATTCAATGCAAACTCTCATTAAATAAAACTCTTTTATTTTATTCAGAATTTTGTCAATTACTTTAATGACAAACATTCACAAATAACCCCTTGCTAGAATTCTATTTCACATGCATAACCACTTTATGCAATTTCACCCGAAAACCTGTTTCGGTATCTAGTGAAACAAATTCCTGCGCTTGTTCATTCTTTTGGCATGAAACTTTTGATCCAATTGGATGTCGGTGTCTCTTAAGTGTGTCACCCTACGGTTCATGAATAATGCGGACATGATCGAGACCCCTCTCGGATCAGTAATCAGAAGCGGGATCTGGAGACCCATACTGACTCCCACACATTCAACGATGACTTTCTTATGATCGTAGGAACCTTTTATGCTAGTATCTTAATCCCTTTGTTTCACGATATATT
The DNA here is from genome assembly GCA_916181665.1 of Avena sativa. Lineage (NCBI taxonomy): Eukaryota > Viridiplantae > Streptophyta > Magnoliopsida > Poales > Poaceae > Avena > Avena sativa. The sequence goes on along the minus strand of OV702284.1, from coordinate 308,482,573 downwards.
ACATGTCCGAGATTCTATCATCGGTATCTCCATACCTAATTTGATCTCATTACTGACATGCACTCTTTTCTCGTTCCCGTGATATAACATTCTAGTGATCAAATCACTTGCTTGCAAGCTAATCAATGTGATATCACCGAGAGGGCCCAGAGTATATCTATCCGTCATCGGGATGAACAAATTCCACTCTCGATCCATGGGCCTCAACACAACACTTTATTAGTTCTGAATCCATCTTTATAATCACCCTGTTACGGTATGACGTTTGATGTTATCAAGAAACTCTTCCGGTGTTAGTGATTGACATGATCTCATGGTCTAAGGATTAGGATTACTTCGTAAGTTGTTATAGCAATATAAACTCAATGACTTTGATCGTAATTCTATACTTCGGATGAATGTTCATCACATCATTACACTAATGTTGTGATCCCGTTATTAACAACATCCAATGTCCATGATCAGGAAACCTTGATCATCTTGTTAATCAACGAGCTAGTTTATGAGAGAAGCATAACTAGGAACTTTCTGTTTGTTTATTAAACATACATGTATTAACGTTTCCGTATTAATACAATTATAGCATTCAAAATAAACATCTATCATATACTTGGAATACACATAATAAACACTTTATTATTGCCTCTTAGGGCATATTCCCTTCAGTAGGCACACCAACAATACCAACTCGAATTAATACTTTGTAGTATAGCGGAAAGTGTCTTTGGTTACCGGGGTTCAGTGGTCACTTCATTTAAGAAAAATTAACAATTACTAGCTAAATGCCCGTGCGTTGCTATGTACTCATAAAAAACTAATATAAAAATTATCAAATGAATATGATTTATATAGATGGATTGCTCAACTTGGGCGTGCCATGAATAACTTGTCTTTCTCTCTAGAAAACAAATGTGAAAAATCCTCCCGTTGCTTCCATTTGCAGTACCTCTTTCATTGAAGAAACAAATGCGGTTGGCCTGCCTTCAAGAAGATAGGACCTTGGTACTCTCAATTTTTGAATAAGTTATTCTATACGATGCTTTCTTCCGTCTACATCCATTCTGAACAACAGAAAATCCCTTATCGAAAGAGTTATGTATCAAGAAAATTAAGTTGGTTTGCATTGTCAAATAATATGCAAAAAAGTGAAGATGAATATTCATATTTAGAGCATTCTGGTCGTGGCTGATCTAAAAAGTCTAATACTTGAAACAATGTGATGATTAACGCACGCACTATAATGTGCTTACCTGTGATTGAAGATGCTGGACAATGAGTAGTCATGAAAGGTAATAATTAATAGAACTAAATCACCCATCATTAGGCAATGGAACTGAATCAACAATTTATAGCTGGTAAAAGGTTGTCGAAATACTTGAGCAACAGTCGGCCATAATAATGTATGTGTTAGAGTATACGTATCTGTTAGGGATAGACTAGGTTACTTGTCTTGTAGTCTAAGTAGGTTACTTGTATTGTACTCCAAGTCGGTCTCTGTACGCCTATATATACTCGCCCGAGAGGCTCAATAATACAACCATCATATTCCACAATCTCTCTCCCCCTTTACCCTTCAACATAGTATCAGAGCGGCACGGTCCTTGACCTAGCCGCCGCCTCCGCTTCTGCACCGCGCCGCCCCTGGGGAGGTCAATCTCCATGATCTCCGCCGGGGGCTGCGCGACCCGTACGCAGGGTTCGTTCGCCGATCCGTGATTGGCTGCCCCGTAAGTCATTTTTTTCCGATCTCTTGATCGGTTTTCTTTTTTGGTTTACCGATCTTAGATCGGATTGAGTCGCCCATCGGCACCGGCATCACTCTCTACGACGACTGCCCTGACGTGTCTCCGTCCTTCTACTGGCCGCACCTCGTCCTCGACGGCTCGGACTGCATCGGCTTCGGCATCGCTCTCTCGGACAACTGCCCTGACGCGTCTCCGTCCTTCTACTGGCCGCACCTCGTCCTCGACGGCTCAGACTGCATCGGCTTCGACATCGGCATCGCTCTCTCTGATGACTTCCCTGACGTGTCTCCGTCCTTCTACTGGCTGCACTACGCGCACGCGACTTAATATGCGGCTACCTTGACACTAGCAACCCCGACCATAACATCGACCACGGCGACCCCTCGCGCGGCTACCTCGACCAAGGTTGCAGCACCCACCACTCTCGGCTCACTCGACACCGGCACAAGGGCTACCACCTCGCCAGCATCCTCTACGGTCCAAGCTTCTGCGACGTGACACCGTCCACGACGTTCCCGCTACCACTGCAGGGGGATGTCAGCGCACTGGTCTACTTTGGCTCTCCAGTCTGACCGTTCGTGAAGTTCCAGTTGTTCACGATGCTACCCGCTAGAGTATACGTATCTGTTAGGGATATACTAGGTTACTTGTCTTATACTTCAAGTAGTTTACTTGTTTTGTACTCTAAGTCGGTCCCTGTACGGCTATATATACTCGCCCGAGAGGCTCAATAATACAACCATCATATTCCACAATCTCTCTCTCCCTTTACCCTTCAACAGTATGCATAGGACCACGATGTGCATTTCCCATCCTATAAACAACGGCGCATCATGCATCTAAAGATGTAATTGGTGAGACCTCTGGGAGCCTCCAAAAAAATCAATGAATTTCGACCATTCGATCATGCCAGCCACATAGCTCCCAGCAGATCTTGGACGTCTATTTTAAGCATGGACTACATGTCAGCGGCTGGAGGGGGTACAGATGTTGGTGCATGTGTGTTATTTTTCTTGGCTGCTCTCTCATTGTCCAAGCCATGTAATACCGCTTGTCTACCCGTCTGTTATAGTGTGCGGGGCCATCCTTTATATGGTCCACCTCCCAGTCACTCCGGATGGATTTTAGATGGGTTGATTCAGGCGTGGTGTCCTCTTGTCCTCTCTCTCCCTCCACCCAATCCCCTCGCGTTCTCTCTCCCTCCTCCCTAATCCCCCTTCTTTCCATGCCGCCGCCAAGGGCGCCCCCTCCCCTTCCTGCCCGTCCTCCTCCTACCTCTCTCTCACCACCACCACCACCACCAGCCACCGCCGTTGCCTTGCCCCACCCCCATTCCCCTCCCCCCCCTCTTTCAATCCCAACCTCTTTCTCCTCCACAATTCCTCCAGCGGCAAGGAGCGGCCAAGCCAGCCCGAGATGAAGTCTCTGTGCCCTACAGCGAGCGCTGCCTCCACCATCCTTCCTCGGGTCGAGGTCCCATCATCACCATCGTCAGGAGAAGCGCCGACCATTGTCCTCCATATCTGCTCTCCCCTCTCACCCTCACACAACCACCAGTGGTGACGATGGGGAGGAAGCATGCAAGGAGGACGACCTCCACAGGTGTGTCCTCACTCCATGGCCACCAGAAGCAGCATCTTGTTGCTGGTGTGTCCTAGAATAAGAGTAAAATTACCTACGGTATCTTCTATGAAATCAGGCATATGTTCTCACACATGTGTGCAGGTTCATCTATGTTAGTATGAAAGAAGAAGATGAAGTTCTACAGAAGATTGGACCCAAACCTAGCAGGTAATGGTTAGATTTTTCAATATCTGATTATAATGCATACTAGGAATCTTTCTCTTCATGTTTCTGAGTATTTTCTTCCGAATTATCTTTATTATGTGATGTCTGCAAATACTCATCGTAGTTCCTGCAGTACCTCGATGGTGTGAATCTAATATGTTCTTGCACTTATTAATCTATTGTGTGGGGTTTTAATTTATATCTTTTATTTTGGTTCAGAGGTGTTATGGAAGAAGATGGTGATTTTTTACAGAAGATTATGCCCAGATCTTATAGGTAATGGGTAGAACTTTTTAGTTCTGAACCATAGTGCTAACTAAGAATCTTTATTTTTGTTCAAAGACAATTTCTCTTGAAGCTCTTCCATGTTTTTGAGCTTTCCTTCAAATTTCTCTTTGTTGGGTACTGATTTTAAACCCTAATTGTAGTTCTAGCAGTATCCGAGGCACCTTATATTCATGATTTGGGATTTTATCACTTTTTTTTCTTTGGTCTATTCTTCCTCTATTTTCGTTCTTTTCTTTATGATCATTTTTCTAAATTTTGCTGACGCTTACTTGTTCTATTATATTGTTTTCTTCACTACAGGTCTACTTCCATATGGAGATTGCCAACTCAGGAGGCCACATTTTCTATAGTAGGCTTACAGTCCATTTGTGTTTGCGGTGAGTTTTCATATCTGTGATTTGGGTAGGCACAAGAAAAAGGTTAATACCTTGGCTATAGATTGGTCCGTCCCTTGCTCCATAGCTAGAGTAATTCATGGCTCATTTTTTCCCATGAGTTGTCATTGAGTTATATTGCCAGGTTAAGGTTTTGCCAATGTGACTGCATATTTTTGTAAGTTTAGTTGTTGTGTTGCTGGATAGAGAGGTTAGTGGGAGGAATTTATCCTTGCTGGTCGTTCTATGGGATTTGAGTCTGCTACAAACTGTGCAAGTTAGATTTTCTGATGCATTACTAAATTTGGGTTTGGAAACTGATAATCCCATGTCAAACTACCATGGGATGATTAGTATCAATTTTTAGAATGTGCATAATAGAGCAAGGTTGCAAGGAGAGGACTGTATTTGGCTCAATTTTCTTGCCAAAATGACTGTGTAAATTTTATAGGAAGGCCTAGGAGGAGTTGGGCGCTAGAAATATTTGTCGGAAGTAAAAACGTCCTTTACCTTTCAGACTGGAGTGTTCATAGAGTAATCCTATAAGTACTGCACCGCCCAATAGTGCATCTTTCATTTTTGTTGTTTCAGTTTTTATCACTCTTTGCTTTTCGATAGCGTTCTTTTGTTGACATTGCAATGGTTTGCTTATCAGTAAGTTGACTGCAGAATGGGACACTTCGGATTGATTTATAATTTAAGGTACTCTTTTGTTTTATTGGAGATTAACATAGTGACTCCTATCTAGCCATGGGATGGGAAAATCTTACTATGCCATACCTGGAAAACTAAGAAGTGCACGGTAATATATTTTTGGCTTAATGAGTTTTCTCTAGCAATAACTTAGGTGAATGTTGTTGACTCGATGGTTCTAGGGGTACAATTTTTTCTGATTGCTAAAAAAAACAGTAATATTATAAATTCTTTTGGGAAAAACCCACTCTGGAGAGTTTTGGGAATGCATGAAAATGAAATAACATCCATATTAATGGGTAATAGCAACTTCAAAAGGAGTGGAGACAGTCCACATTAACTTTTGAAACTGTCAGGCCATCATTTATCATGTACTGAATTGCACAGTTTTACGTTAATATCCACTTTTGACCATATCGCCTCTCGCACAGGTTCATCTATATAGTCAGATCGAAGCTGCAGGGATAATATAAATAAGTGTCGAGGTTCATCTGAATTTCTTTGGCCATGCATTTTTACCTCATAAAGGCTGAACTATATGTGTATCTTTTTGTGGGATGTTTCAGGGCTAGGGTTCTATATAATAAAGAGAAATAAGACAAGCGTGTGTTTTACTTTTCAAAAGAGAATATCAGAATTGAACTGCCAAGTGTGTATCAGGCGAGTTAAGTTTCTTTAGCCAATTATTTTTTATCTATTTGCTGAAGGTCTTTTCATACTTGTGATGCTTCCTTTTATATACGATAGTATGCTTATGCATAGAAACAATGATTGCAGAAGGCCTTGATGTTTTAAATAGAAGCTTATAGCACATGTAATCTAACTTGCAGTTTGTAGCTGACGGACAACTAAGCAAGGATGAAACAGCTTTCATGGCGTTCCAAGTGTTTCTCTGTATTCCTCATGATACTGTCGATGCTGCTCATGCTGACATTTAGCGTTAGTTTTTTGCAAAGGTGATGTATTTCATGATGCCTTTCATTTAACATAAATTAAAATTTTCTAGATCTTATTTGACCCCTCGAATTTTTCTTTTCTAAAATGTGGTTTATCCCTTTGTATTAAAGCTACTGGTTTGCTTCAGAAACTACTATTTTGCTTTCCCGTACCTTTCTTCCATTTGGTCTCGAGCTGGTAGCTAGATACATGTAGCCAGGTACACAAGACATGTCGTGGCCTTCTAAAAGAAGCGTTTTTCTTGTGCTATCAGGTCTGTTAGGTTCCCCCCTAAACTGTTATAGGCTTTGCTGGGAACAGTTTACTATGAGTGTGCCCTTATTACCATTTCACGCAATGATGCTCTCATGGCATTAGACCAATAGGTTCTCACTTATTGGTTTTTATGGTGCTAGCAAGCTACATTCAGATTAAGACTATACTCTGCCCTGATGAGGACCAAGAAGAATTAATCCCCTTACAAGGTTAAAATTGTTCTCCGTTCTTCCTAATTTCTTCACTGGAAATGATTAATCATCTTATTTTTATGTTGTTCATTTGTCAAATACAATGTTGTTCATTTGTTTTGTTCTTTGATTTATAAATGCATTTTCCCCATCTTTCTCCATTTACAGGAACTGTAAAGAAAATTTGATTGTTCTTCGTTGTGGATTAATGGTAAGTACATTTTCTTCTACTTTATGCCATGTTTTTGCCTGACATGATCGAGTAGAAAAAATGGAAGATATAGGTGGTTCTAAGTAGGAGAGCTATGCTGCTTGCATGTTAATATCAAGAGATCGGTTGATGTTCCTTTTCTTTTGTTCAGATAGGCATATATTAGTCTCTTGTTTTATTGTTGCACATTTTGAACTTTGAATGCACAATCTAAGGACAAGACTTTCAGATAATGCATATGAAGGTATGTACCAACTTGAACTGAATGTCAGATATTCAGCTACAATTTTAGGGCTTCTAACCTTTTCTAGCTGCCTGTCCAATTCCGTTTTCTCTAGAAATACAGCAGCTCTGCCCCGACTGTTTCCTTGTGGGTGTGCAATGATTCTTCTGATTCTAATCCACAGTTTGATTTCTCTCTATTTCGTGGCTGTTCTTGCAGTGACTATAATGTGAAGATGTTAAACGGACATGGTAGTGAAGTTCCATCACAAAATAGAGACCCGCGAGCAGAGTAGAACTAAATAAAAAGGTTCCATCCCTGCTATATCTATCATATGGAATTGGTTAATTTGCGACTGCTATACCAGGAGTTGTTCTTGGTTTAATACAACTGCTATTAAAAGAGAGGTTTTCTTGAATATGTTTGGTATCTGTGGACGACGAACATCATTTACCCTTTTGATTTATTTGATTCAGTTGCTGAATGCAATACTGCGATAATGTATCCAATGTAACATCAATATATTGATCAATCACCACAATCACCATTGTGTTTTTTCATGCAGAAAACATAAGGGACATGATTTTCATTATTTCTACATGTTCTATAACTTTCAATTGACTTCTTATTTGATTGGTAACATGACCAATTTGGTTGTATATGGCACCATCCATACTCAAAAATACGTGAGTTTCGTTTCACTGGCCTTTGGTTGATATATGCATCGAATAATAATTTTAATAGTGAAGTCTAAGATCATGTTTCTATTTTATTTTGGACCAAAGTGGGATACAATTCAAGCAGCAACCAGTTCACTTAGGATGGTCTGAAATGCAAATATGCAACCTAATATCGAGAGGGAAATGATAAATTCACCTCTAATTTCGATATAAAGTAGATAGGTCTGAAAAGGATTGTCATTCAATACATATTCCATGGTTGATTAGTGGTCGGCACTATTATGAACCGTTCTCTATCCACAAAGAGGTATATATTTCTAATTATCACATACATGGTTTTGTCCATATTTATTTAGTGCAATACTGGACAATAACACTTGTTAGACCAAGTAAGCTGCTCCTGAAACCATTTGTGCTTACATCATTGGAGTGAGATTGATAGCTTTCGGCTTTGACCGACTTCACGATTTACGTTATCTTAAAGTTTATACCATTTGTAAATTAGTCTGAAACATTTTTTCTTATTTTACCATGGCTACTTTAATTCAAATGGGTGCATGCTTACCGAATACTTTTATGCAGAGAGGATAGTAGGTCTATGTCCTGAAGTAAATTATGTAAAAGATTATAGTGATTGTTTCTAGTTTCTTCTTATTACCCTTGTATGTGTGTCATGCACTCATTCTATTCCTAATAGTTATACAATAGTGATACAGTCGTTTTAATTTTGTTTTACATGTGGAACAAACCTATGGCTTTTTGGTACTTACCAAATTTGGAAACATACATGTGGAACTATACTAAAGCTTTGCTATTTATTATGAGTAGATCCTCACATCATATTAAACTGGTGCTAGGCATGCGATGCCTTGAAAAGATGAGCTGATCATAGTACTTGAGGTTGTACTTATATTGCTTGGAAGCGATAAATGAATGCCAGCGTCTTGCATTTGGTCGGCTGTTACTCGACAGACCGAGGTAACATCCATATACTATTGTTGCAGTTATTTTATTCTTATGAGTTACTCCCTACCATGAATTATCAAAACTGTGAAGCCATCAACTACCATGTAATGAATTGTATAGTTTTATTCAATACCATTTCTGACTATATCGCCTCTTGCCTAGGTTAACCTATATAGTCAGATCTAAGCTCTAGGGTTAATATAAATAGGTGTCGGTCACCTCTCACCGGTTCCATAATAAGGCTTTAGCTAAGCGCTGCATATATAGTGTTGGCGGTTATCTTCTTGCCTAATCTGCCACAAACCACGGTTCCCTATGGTGGTGTTATGATCCAGCTGTTTCGGTACTGATGCATTGCCTAGGTGATTGTTCTATCTGTTTAATGTAAGACTAGGAAAGTTCTGTACCATAATAGCTACAACCTAAGCAAATAAGTTGGGATTTAACACGAAAAATAGACCTTAGAAATTTTACAAGGCATCACGCTTAGAGAAGGTTTTGCAGTTAAGACATAAAAAATAGGCTGAGTTTTGAGCACATGTGCGCTTCCTATTTTATACAATGATATTAATAGAATTACAATGCCTTCCGAACGGTCTCACTAAATTTCTGCTCTTACTCAGAAAACAGAAAGATAGTTCGAAAGATGAGTGTAATGAACCTGAACATTATGTACTATGCTAATCTGGGAACACAATTTAGTGAGTCACATATTTATGTTTATATTTACAGAATTTGCGTACCTCGAAATGCAATACCGGTCAGTCTTGTTCAGTTGACTCAGAGCTAGCTTTCTCCCTTTGATATCTACACCCATCTTATGCAGGCTTCTATATAGAAAAACAGAAAAAATGATACTGTCTTACTTAAACATATCTTATGCAGGCTTCACAGAATGATACTGTCTATAGAAAAACAAACAGGTCCTTTGAAGTCAGTACGTTTGGCAGGTCAGGTTCTATTCTTCTTGATTCTGTGTCATCTCACGTCCTTGATTGTGGAATTGACATATGAAAAACGTCTAGCTACTGCCCCTCTAAATGAGTCATTATTTTAAAGCACCTCTCACCATCACATAGCTTAGATGGGATATTAGTAAACTTATCACTTAGGTAATGGTACTGTCTGTGTCGAGAAAGCTTCTGATGATTATACGTCTATATATGAGTTATCCCTAGAGCTAGAAAAGGTCCTGGAATTTGGTCACCATGGTTTATATAGAGATTCAGAAAACATATCTTATGCAGGCTTCCATATACTGCAAGATCAGTAGTCGGCTAAATTTGAGCCAAACAAACAGACTTTAGTTCTTGAGATTTTGGTTATTACTTGGGGGTAACAATCTGTAACAGTTCTCATGGCTCTTACATTTACTCTCTAAAATACATGTGTATTTTTCTCTATGTTGTTCAGACCGTTACATGATCTGTTACTTTGTATGTTAAATAAAGCAATTACAAAATATTGCATGGGTGGTTTTCTCTATGTCTCTCTGACATTTACTAGATAACAATAACTAAGGTCTGATTGAGGACTGGCTAACCATTCACATTTTCTTGAAACAAAGCTTCCTCCTCACTCGGTGATGAGCTCTCTAGCATCGTCTTTGGAAAAAGCAAAATTATGCTGCAAAAGATGCGATCCATTACATGGCAACCAGATTAGAGAAAGGTACTTAAGGATTAGAACTATGATGAACTAGACGTCTTTGTTGTAAGCTAGAAAAAAGGAACAAACAGCTGATCAAAACCATAAGTGCCTGCGATATTCTCATTGATAAAGTATTCGAGTCAAACAAGCGCATCCAGGAGATAGTTTCTAAGTACTTGGCTTCAGTCCATACTACCATACATGGTAAACATAGTGCTAGCCTCCTTGATGTTCAGAGCGTGGCTGCTGACCTTAAATATCATGAGGATGAGGTAATAGACAGGCTCAAAGATACAGTGGTGTATCCACTTTATGAAGACTTGTCTGGAGATAATGCTAACTCAGAAGATAGAAACCGCTACAAGCATGATATTCTCAACTATGACTAATGATAACAATATATATGAGGAATCGACACTCTAATATGGACGCGATTATATATGAGGACTAGGAACTCTGTTGTCCAATGTCGGGATTGCTACCTCTGCTGCTCCCTGATGGGTTTAATCTTAATAATTATCGTGTTTTACTGTCTACTACTTTACGTTGGACTGTGTTTAATAAGTACCGAACAACTCTACCGTGAACCATGGGAGCCCTCTTCGTCCTGGAATCATGTATCTAAAGTTATTCTGCGCTACACTGTTACCCTCGCTATCAATCTATTATGTAGTACCATGTGTTCTTCAGCTAAATAATAGGTCATCACAACTATCATAGTTCTTTCTTTGAATACAACTTTTCTAATATATATAACTATCAGATTCTATAGCATTAAGTTCTAACATGGTTTCCAAACTTCTAATAGTCAAATTGAGAAGGCCTTCTCTTAATTAGAACGGATCTATATTCCTTAAAATTTCATGCCGTATTTTCTAATTATTATTATATAAAACATAATTTGGCGCGAATTTAACGGGATCGTGCGCCAAGACGCACCATAAAATCTAGTTAGACAAATTTACCAACTCCTCAGAGTGAATGTCCCATAGATTAAATTTGAAGTGCAAACCCACACTGCTCAACAATTGCAGTATAACGTGTTAGACATCAATTATTTGCAAGATAGCAAGACTGAGTCTGTCAAATATTTGTAAGGTAGCAAGACTAAATCTGTACCTAGATTTTTTATTTTAGAATGATCTGTAGCTAGCCAATACGAGCGATAACTACTCAACTATAGGAGAACATATACGGTTCAGAAGTTTAACTCTGAACCCGCTTTTTTTGCTGTCAAAAATATAAAATAGCATAGCTACTGAAGATGAACTCCTCCGCCGTTCAGAAGTTTAACTTAGAACATAAACATGGTGGAGCCATGGAGGGGCACCACAAGTGGCCGGCAACATGTGTTCTGCGGGCAATTTGTAGAATCGGACTTAGTAGAGATCGAATTATGCAGAGGAATCGTGAACTGGTGGCCATAGCAGTATAGCAGGTGCAAAAGGAAGGAGGCAGGCGGGGCTGAACCACGCTCGCCGTTGCCGGGGAAGAATGGGAGGCCATGTTTGTCTGCGCCGGCCAGCAGAGACGGAGGCGCGCTGGGAGGCTATCGGCAATGGGGTGGGTCAGAGGGTACGTACATGTCACGAGAAGATGTTTCAGGGCTACCACCGGCCCAGGCTTGACAAGAATGGAGACACGGTTAGGCGGAGGGAACTCGGGAGGAGGCAATCGCAAAAATAGGTCCTCCTCTTCACCACAGTGATGCCCGCCCAATCTCCCGCAGACACGACAGAGGAAGGGAAGGGGAATCGACCACGGTAGGGCCTGAATCTAATCTCCCTAGGCGCGGCGAAGACGGGGACAGAGATTCGATCTCGGGAGGTCATGGCTCCAATCTGCCCAGGCGCGGTGGAGGCAAGGACAGGGGAGAGGGTTGAAAGAGGAGGACATACGTGCATGGTGGAAGTGGGGCGGGGGGTGGGGCTCGTGTCATGGATGATTTGGAGGCGCTCGTGAAAGACTGGAAGGAGACGGCGTGTGAGGGAAGTTACCGACCCGTTCTTCTCGACTCGGTGGTGGCAGTCCTGTAATACCCTCAAACAACCAGGAGCAAAACCGTCCATCTGTAAAATCGAAATGAAAAATCCTGCCGAACGAACCTACCTCTATGTAAATTACTAGATAGATAGATATTTGCAAGTTTTAAAAGACCTGAAAATAATTCTGGACGTAGTCCATGTTGTATCACGAGCATGCCAAATCGCAGCCCAAAAAACTTTATATTTTAGGATATATAAAAATGACAAAATCTCATAAAGTTTGAGGATTTGTGAAATGCATGCACAAATCCACAATTTTGTTATTTTTTGTGTAGCTTAGAATACAAAGTATTTGAAATTGATATTTTTATGTTTGTTAGAAAAATTATTGGCTACATCCGGATATTTTTTAAACTAATAAATATGGTTTTTTTATCTATTTTTAAACAAAAGGAGCACCGGTAGTCCAGAGTAAAAAAAATTCACTGGTTGTAACGAATCAGGCTTGTTTGCTGCTGCGAATAAATTTCATTCAGCAGAACCAATACGAGTCAGGAGAGGCGATCGAGGAGCCGCCGTCTAAAACTCATCGAGGGTTTCTTTCCCCTCGCAGATGACGCTGCTAGTATGTCTATCTCCGGTGGCTTTGAGGCCTTGGAGGGACCGTGACCTCTTGCTGGGAGGGTTTTCATCCCTTGTTTAGATTATTTTTTAGTGTGTTATTCAAGATGCTGAGCCGGCGGCTACATCTTAAAGTCAGAATAAGATTTTCTCCATCTTACTCTCGCTTTGGTGGTGCATTTATTAGTGGAAGACGTGTGGAGTCATTTGTGTGGTGGATCTATCAGAATCTGGTTGTTTTTCGTGTTTGTTGGTGTGGTTTGAGGTCATTCTCTTCTTAATTTGTCATCTTTGACAATGGTTGCTGCTCTGGTGCATTGATTATTTGGGGCATTAGCACAATGACTTTCCCGGCTTCGATGATGGAGAGGCGAGGACGACGGCACGTCTTCGACTCATGCTAGTGTCTATACACGTGTAGAAAACGCCCCATTGGTCCCGGTTGGTAAGGGGCATTAGTCCCGGTTACCCAACCGGGACGGGGCAATCGGGACTAAAGCCCCAACCTTTAGTCCCGGTTGCCCCACCAACCGGGACAAATGGGGGTACACGTGGCGCCGTCAGAGGGCGAGGGGGTGGATCATTAGTCCCGGTTCGTAACACGAACCGGGACAAATAACCTTCTGCCGCGGCAGAGATTTGGCACATTTCTCTGCCGCGGAGAGAATTCATTTTGGCATATTTTGTTGCCGCGACAGTATTTTCGCCACTTTTTGTGCCGCGGCAGAGAATTCATTTAGGTTGTTTTATTGTTTATTTAGTGTTTTGCACTTATCAATGAAGGAACCGTTATATTACACAAGATCATCATGACAATATTACATTCGATACACGGATCGAGTTCATACACTACATACAAAAGTTTCTCTTTTTACAATCCCTATTGTCTATACACAGCCGAATAGTATTCTCCTTTTGGGTTTAGGACTTCTGCATCCAAGAATCCCGCCAATTCCTCCTGAATTGCTCGTACGCGATCCTTTGGTAGAAGACCGTCCCGTAGACGTTCGATCTGATTTAAAAAAGGAGTCAGCCTATATGAATGAAACTAAACAATTTAATTGTAATTAAAAACTATAGAAATTGTTTACGTACGTGGAGTTGGTCTAAATTTTTTCCCTTCTCATCGCACGTCTGCCAGATGAACTCGCAAACATAGTATCCACATAGATTGTTACCTGGTCCCTGTGTCAGGCACTTTACGAGAACATAGTTGAATTAAAATAATAATCAAGCATGATAATAACTGTATCAAAACTAGAATCAAAGAGATGCGCGGATATAGCTAGTGGTGCTTACATCTAGTGCTTCAAATGTAAGCTCCGCTTTCCAAACACCCCTAGCCTTGTTGGTGAACCGTTTCCAAGCGCTGCCCGACGAAAAAAACAAATAAAATAAGTTATTAATTACTTGATATCATAAAATTCACGAATGTTGCCGATATAGTGTCGTAATGATTAGAAATGCCGCTGGAGAAGCATTTGCATGTCCTTCCACTGCTCAAGGGGTTTATGTTTCGAGTCCATGACTAGTATACGCCCTTTGTCAAGTTGAATGATTAACAGAATATAGTGGAAGCTGCGAATGCATAACTAATCAATTATATACTTAACATCGAGTAAGCGAAATAGAAAGTGTATAGAAGACAATAACACTCACTTGAAGTTGTAAGGAAAAAGTATTTCCCTTCTGGTTTCTTGAAACCTTAACGCGTGTACTATATTATCCTTCGTATCCTGGGGGCTTGTTTTGAGATTAGCTTCATGAACCCAAATGGGTCAATGAAGCCAATGTCATAGATTTGTCCTCTGCTGCATTCGAGAATCTTCATTCTGCATATTACAGTATGATTATATACATGCAATAAATAAGGTGAGATAGCTGGAGACTAAATTAATTACAGAATTAGTACTTACAGACAATAGGCACTGATGATCGATTTGTCCAAGGCGTCTTGATTGAATAATTGAAATAGTTCATCAAATTCAATGGATATCATGTCATCCTTTTCTTTCCCATGATGCTTTTTTGTAACCCTCAGCACTATCCAGTTAGCCCCGACCTTTGTGGCATGCATGTACCAGTTATGCAATCTTCGCATTTTTGTTGGAAGATTATTTACCTCCTCAGGTTTGACGAGAGGTTTGCCGTACTGATATTTGTATGCTACTTCACTCACGGGGAAGTACTCTAACTGGGATAAGTACTGGGCAATACTCATACCTTGAGCAGCGGCAGATTCTCCGTATTGTGCAACTACCTCTGGATCATACTGCTCTTCGGCCCCATATTTGCTCGATCCCACATTGGTTTGGGAAATCACCTTGAGAGGGGCGCAAGGATGTTTTGCTTGTTCTCCGAGCTGGGCAACAGATTTCTCGCTTGCATCAGTACTGCTCTTCGAGGCTTTTGTGCTGCATGTGACTTGAGAATAGAACGCTCATAGTCTGATGACAGCTTTGGCTCGGGTTGATGAAGAGTCTTTAGCATTTTCAACACGTTGGCTTTTTCTTCTTTGGTGCTGGGGAACTCTGGCTCTTTCGGCCGCCTCAGCTTAGCGAAAAACGCTATCGTTTCCGCATCAACGATCGCCGCAGTCTCCTCTTCAGTACAGTCATAAGCTCTATTGGGAGGAACCTTTGGTACTTTTGGAAGAGGCTCTTGTTTACATTTCGATGATTGCTTACCACGACGTAGAGTAGCGGTACGCTTACGCTTTTTTATCCTGAGGCGCCGGCGATGGCTGCGCCGGAGATTGGTGAGGCGACGGAGCCGGGTGAGGCGACGAAGACAGCTGCCGCGGCGGCGACCTCACTGGAGACGGGTGAGGCAGCGGCGAAGATGGCATTGGCGTGTGATTTCGAAGCACGATACATTCCTTCGGCCATAGAATGGTGACGTTTGTTGCGTCTCCCAGTATAGTCACATCCCCTTCACCTATAGGGTAGTGAAGATCCAAAACTTCAAAGGTGGGCATGATTTCATCCACCCTGACAACAGCGTAGCCCTCTGGAATCGGACGACAGTGGTAAGTTGGTGTGGGTCCAATTGGTAAGGCATAGCCGACCGCCACCTTCATTGATATGTTCACAACTTTGACATGTAGCTCGCAGTGTGTCATCTCTGTGATATCATCCACTGGGTAGCCAATAGGAGCCATCGTCGGTGCACCATCGTCATCGCCATTGTCATCACCCGGGACCTCGGTGGAAGCCACACTGCTTTTTCGATTATTCGATAGGTCGGTAGCATCGAATGCAGTGTGCTGCTGAGATGGGCCGGTAGTACTTTTCTCTTTAAGTGCGTTAATTTCATCTTGTTGTTGTTGCTTTATTCGTTCTTCAATTATACGCATTCGCTCTTTCTGAATATCTGCTTCAACTTCTGCCATGTCCTTTCTCCTCTGACGGCTTCTATCAGGATATTTCTTCCTCTCTTCGGGAAACCCAGTCCTCCATGGTTGGGAGCCTCTTGTGCCTCGTGTTCGTCCATCATGTTCCTTATTTCCAAGGGCGAGTGTGAGCTCATCATTCTCTCTATCGGGAATGAAGTCCCCATCTTTAACATCCTTTACTGCTTTTCTCATCCTCTCGATTGGCAAGGGGTCTTCTTTATGTCGTATGTTATATATAACATCCCTTCCGAGTCCAACGTGCCCCCATGCCCGTAAAACCAATTCCTTGCACGTTCAACCCAATCGTCTGTCTCTGGGGTGATCTTTTTAGCACGCAGTTTATTCTCAAGTTTCTCCCACTTAGGAATGCCAGCCCTATAGCCACCTTGCCCCATAGTATGGTGATACTTCTTGTTAGCAGCATTCAGCTTATTCATTGCAGATGTTTTCTTAGCTTATTCTGATGTCTTGTAATTTACAAAATCAGCCCAGAATGGTTTTATCTTCTCAAACTGAGTCTTCTTGAAATCCAGAGTCTTCTCTTTCACGACATAGTCAAGGTGCAATCTTTTCTTCCAGTTGGTGAAACACTGGGCCATCTTCTTCATAGCCCACTCCCTGACCTTAGCCTCCATGGCTCTCCCATGTTCTAAGGCATCCTCAACTGGATCCTCCGCATTTGGATCCAGCTCTATCTTCGGTAGTTTGAAATTAACCATGAGCCTCTTCCATAGTAAATCTTTGGCCTTGTTAGGGACAAACAAACATGTTCCCTCTTCTTTAACATCAGCAGGCCTATTCCAATTTTGAATGGTGATCCGGATTAAGTCCCTAACGATTACTCCGCATTGTACCACAATTTGATTGCGACAACTTCGAGAGCCGTCGGTTTGCCGTCTTCAGCGATATCTTCGATCCTGAACCTCTCATGGTCTTCCAACTTTTTGGTTGGGCCTCGTCCGCTCTTTTCAGTAGATTTGTTCGACCCGGAGGGCTAAAAGAAGAAAGATCGTCGTTACTATTTCTATATAGATAGCAGATGATTAATTAATGAATTAATTATATTACATGCACCTCGCCAGAGCGGTCGTCTTCTCGATTACACAAGGCATCGCCTTCTCCCTCGCGGAAGGCAACACCTTCAACCTCAAACAAGTCATCTATTCCGGCAAAAAGAGGATCACCCTCACGGGAGTTGTTCAGAAACGTCGATACATCTAAATTTTCTTCCCCGCGGATCACACCTTTGATCAACTCTTCCTTTTCTTCGTCTCTGACGTGTGGGTCCATATTTTCTGCATAGGTGGAAAAACGGATAAGTCAAAACGGATAAACCCTAATTCAGAGAAACCCTAATATATACATACACAATAATAAAAATATATACATACACACTATATATACATACACACTAAAAGGGAAGGGGCGGCTGGAGCGCGTGGCGATGGACGGAGACGGAGGCGCTGTGGCGGTCGGGGAGGAGGGATAGGCCGAATGCTCAAACAAGGATGATGATATGACAAGTTGAATTGCATTGAAATGAAACCCTAAAACTTGCTCGGCAATTTAAACAGGGTTCTAAGGGTTGAAAACCCTAACTCGGGGAACTCCGGAAACACATGAGAGGGGTTGATTTAGTTCTCTAATTAAACTTGTCATTAAAGTTGATTAGCAATGCATGATTATAGCTTAAAAATGTAGAACTCATTTTTCTGGACATTTTGATTAGCAATGCATGATTATAGCTTAAAAAGGTAAAACCAACTTATATACTTTTTACACCCGGGCTACAGCTAGCCAGAGAGACAGGCAGTTGAGCCCTAGGCCAACTCATCCTCCACGTGGGCAGGGTGGGACCCAGGCCAGGTTGACTGGGGGTTGACCACGTGCCGACGCCGGGGTGACGTCACCATGATGTCATTGACCCCGGTGAGCCTCAGCACGACAAAGGGGATGGCGGTGGAGCGCGAGCTAGGCCGTGTGCGTGCTAGAGAGAGGAGGTTGAGGCGAGCCAAAGAGTAGTGGCGCCGGCTCGAAAAGGTCACCGGAGAGGGGAGCACGACGACGGTGAGCGGCGGTGGTGGCAGGTGGTCGACGGGGAGGAGGAACAAGAGCGAGAGGGGGCGAGAGATAGGGTCCACAAGAACCAGCAGCTCACCACGACGACCGGCTACTAGGGCCGGCTAGGGTTTGGCCAGAGAGGGAGAGAACGCACGCGAGGGGGAGAAAGAGGGAGAGAATGCACGATGATGCACGGCGGCGGACAGAGGTGACGGCGGGGCGGCCGGCGACACGTCTCCATGTGCACGCGCGTCGGGATCATATCAACTCAAATAATCATCAACTAAATATCATCACTAGTGCGCGCGCGCGTCGGGATCTACATCATCTAAATACACACCTAAATCATCTAACAACTATACACCTAAAATCTAAATAATATATACATACACCTAGAATAATATACACCTAAAATAATATATACATACACCTAATAAAATGATATATGCATACACACACCTAAAATCTAAATACATCTACACATGTCAAAAAAAATTACACAGTATATACACATGTCAAAAAAATCTATATACACGGTACTAATAAAAGAGCCTCTCTCGATCGGGTGGTATACCGGCGCTGGACGTACGCGGGCGGCGCGGTCGGATAAGGATGAGAGGGAGAGGCGGTGGCGGCCGGCGCTGGACACGGGCGGCGGTGGCGGCCGGAGCGAGGATGACGGAGTACGGCCGGCCGAGGATGCGCGCGGATGACGGAGTACGACCGAGGGCGCGCGCGGCCGGAGACGGAGACGGAGGGCGCGCGCCGCAGACGGAGGACGGAGGCGGCGGCGCGGAGGCGGAGGTGGAGGCAGAGGCGGCCGGAGCGCGTTGCGGTGGCGGACGGAGCGCTTGTGGCGAGGATGACGGAGACGACCGAGGGCGCGCGGCCGGAGACGGAGGCGGAGGCAGAGGCGGCGGTGCTGACGACGATGGCGGGCGCGGACAGCCTGGCGGCGTCGATGAAGGCGGAGGAAAAGCAGAGAAGTGAGATGGGAAAGAAGAAGAGGAGACGTGCGCAGTTATAACCAAAGGACCTTTAGTCCCGGTTGGTGGCTCCAACCGGAACTAAAGGGTCATACGTCCCGGTTGGAGCCACCAACCAGGACGTATACTTCAATTTTTTCAGCAGACCAAGGAGCGCGCGCAGGGGGTCTTTAGTCCCGGTTGATGGCTCCAACCGGGACATATGACCCTGTTTTCAAATTTTTTCACGAATTTTCTCTCTGTTCCCGCCTTATTTTTTATTTGGGGTTTAAATTTTTAATGTTTTTTATATGATAATTACTTTGGAATTTAGAAAAACTTTAAACATAAAAAGTGTTTGAATTTGAATAATTAATCCAAAACCATTTACTGTTTTTAAAAATAATTAATGTAACCATTTAAACTATGAACCATTAAAAATTAAAAATGAATTAACTTATATTTTTTGAATATTAATTTGGAATTTAGAAAAACTTTAAACATAAAAAGTGTTTGAATTTGAATAACTAATTCAAAACCATTTTCTATTTTTAAAAAATAATTAATGTAACCATTTAAAATATGAACCATTTAAAATTAAAAATGAATTAACTTATATTTTTTGAATATTAATTTGGAATTTAGAAAAACTTTAAACATAAAAAGTGTTTGAATTTGAATAACTAATTCAAAACCATTTTCTGTTTTTAAAAATAATTAATGTAACCGTTTAAACTATGAACCATTTAAAATTAAAAATGAATTAACTTATATTTTTTGAATATTAATTTGGAATTTAGAAAAACTTTAAACATAAAAAGTGTCTGGATTTGAATAAATAATTCAAAAACATTTTCTATTTTTAAAAAATAATTAATGTAACCATTTAAACTATGAACCATTTAAAATTAAAAATTAATTAACTTATATTTTTTGAATATTTATTTGGAATTTAGAAAAACTTTATACATAAAAAGTGTTTGAATTTGAATAACTAATTAAAAACAATTTTCTGTTTTTAAAAATAATTAATGTAACCATTTAAACTATGAACCATTTAAAATTTAAAATGAATTAACTTATATTTTTTCAATATTAATTTGGAATTTAGAAAAACTTTAAACATAAAAAGTCTCTAGATTTGAATAAATAATTCAAAACCATTTTGTGTGTTTTAATTTGGATTTGAATTAACTTATATTTTTTATATATTAATGGGCCAGAAAAAAAGGACGGGAAATAATGGGCGGAAAGAAAATTTTATTAGGATAGAACTGGAATTAAAGTACATAACGCAACTAACACAAACTTACATAGAAGAACTGGAAATTAAGATACATGGCCAGATTAAGCCACAATCGGCCAAACTTGTTTTGCAATATTGGAGTGATTCAGTCATGCTCCTGCCTACACCTGTAATACTCGCCACTGTAGTCGTCGTCGCTGTCGTCGTCGGGGTCGCCGTAGTTGAACCTTGAAGGCTGAGTACGAGTGGGATGGACTTGAGGGTAGCGCAGGCGGGGGCTAGAGTCGGCGGCCGTGTCATAGGCCATGACGCTCTGGAGAGTCCGACCGCTCCACCACAACCGACAGCCGGCCTCGTTGAAGTTCGGAGGAGGTGGGCCGTCCTCCTCATGCCTGGCGAGCGCCCTCTCACGCCGATCCACGAAGAAGGCTTCCCAAGTCGGGAAATAGTCGGGATGCCATCTGGGATTCCTCCGCTACTCCGGCGTGAGTTCGAAGTAGTAGTGGTTCGTGATGGCCATCCGACGCGCCACACCTAGAGGGACAGGAGGAACCGGCACGCCTCCGGCGCTCAGCATCCAGCCGACGGGGACACAGTAGCCCGGCAGGCAGGGGTAGTTTGAGGCGCAAAGCGCCTCCGCCTCCCTGGGAGTTAGTGCTACGGTGGAAGTCATGCGAAAGAGTGATGAGGTTGCAGATATGAGTCTAGAGATGTGTAATGATAATGGAGGCCAACCCTACATATATATAGTGAGAAATGGCAGGAAGATAATTGGAGGGAAGAACTAGCGGGAAGAACTGGCGGGAAGAAATGGCGGGAGAAATGCCGGGAAAAAATGGCTGGAAGAAAAATGGCGGGAAGAAAATGGCTCATTTAGAACTTGCATTGGATCTCTGAAGAAACCACATATTGCGAGTCTAAAAATAATTTTTTCAAAAAATCACGGGCGATAGATCATGTACCTGTAGTACAAACCGGACCCACTTCCTACCGATTCGGCAGACATTTGTCCTTTTTACCCGGGATGGATGAAAAGGTTTGAGATGTCCCGGTTGGGAGATAGTCCATGTAAGGTGGTCTAGTATTTTAGGAAAATGGGACGGTAGCATTCTGAAACGGCATTTTGGTGGTTACTTCACAAAACGACCCGTTTTTTGCGCTCGGAAAATGGAAAAGGGCTTTTCCGTGCGACAAAAAGGAAAACTTCCTCCTGCAACATTGTTCTCCATACCAATGTCCACATGCATGCATAATATGGCCACAGCATCACAAACTAGTGATTCAGCACATAACATCGGTCATTTGGACCGAAAGCCATGAAACCTCGAACATGATAGGTCATTTTATGAAGGTTTTTTCGAGACATGATCAATATACCAAGTCTGGTATTTTTCCTTTCAACTATGTCACATAATATGACACCACGCGAAGGATTTTCATTGTTCGGATTTTTTTTTGAATTTATTATGCCCATTTTGAATTTTCTGAATTTCTAACTATGGTCGAACCGGCGTGCATGAAGATAGGGGACGAGCATCGTTAGATATTGCATTGGATCTCTGAAGAAACCACATATTGCGAGTCTAAAAATGATTTTTTAAAAAATCACGGGCGATAGATCATGTACCTGTAGTACAAACCGGACCCACTTCCTACCGATTCGGCAGACATTTGTCTTTTTACCCGGGATGGACGAAAAGGTTTGAGATGTCTCGGTTGGGAGATAGTCCATGTAAGGTGGTCTAGTATTTTAGGAAAATAGGACGGTAGCATTTTGAAACGGCATTTTGGTGGTTACTTCACAAAACGACCTGTTTTTTGCGCTCGGAAAATGGAAAAAGGCTTTTTCGTGCGACAAAAAGGAAAACTTCCTCCTGCAACATTGTTCTCCATACCAATGTCCACATGCATGCATAATATGGGCACAACATCACAAACTATGCCGTGATTCAGCACATAACATCGGTCATTTGGACCAAAAGACATGAAACCTCGAACATGATAGGTCATTTTGTGAAGGTTTTTTCGAGACATGATCAATATACCAAGTCTGGTATTTTTCCTTTCAACTATGTCACATAATATGACACCACGCGAAGGATTTTCATTGTTCGGATTTTCAATATACTAAAGGTTCATTTTTAGTCCCGGTTGGAGGGATTTCGGCAGGCTGGGCCAGGCAGCACTAATGATAGGGGTGAGTGTCGACATTATGTCCTGCGGCGTGTACCTTGTCCCGGATGGTGTCACCAACCGGGACTAAAGATGAACCTTTAGTCCCGGTTGGAGACACCAACCGGGACAAAACACGAGTCAGCACTAATAATAGGGGTGAGTGTCGACATTATTTCATAAGTGTCGACACTATGCCGAGCTGCTTGTACTATAAATAGGCATCCTTGTGAGTCCAGTCCTCCAGCCAGTTTGAGGCATCTCCAAGATGGTTTTCGAGAGCAGGGACACCACTACGGCCAGTTTCAGGGAGATGCCGACGGAGCCCAGTCCTCCGGCATCTCCGATAAACTAGTCATAGAGGCACTCCCTAATATGTGAAATTAGTTAGCTCCCAGGCGTATTGATCTAGTTAGAGAAGTTACAAGCTGCAAGATGGTTTTCGAGAGCAGGGACACCACTACGGCCAGTTTCAGGGAGATGCCGACGGAGCCCAGTCCTCCGGCATCTCCGAGAAACTAGTCATAGAGGCACTCCCTAATATGTGAAATTAGTTAGCTCCCAGGTGTATTGATCTAGTTAGAGAAGTTACAAGCTGCAAGATGGTTTTCAAGAGCAGGGACACCACGACGACCAGTTTCAGGGAGATGCCGCCGGATCCCAGTCCTTCGGCATCTCCAAGAAACTGGTCATAGAGGCACTCCCTAATATGTGACCGCGCACGTTTGGAGATCAGATCTTAATGGTAAGTACGAATTGGGACAACTTCTTCATAGTCCCTGTCCAGCCACAAAACGGGACTAACACTCAAGACATTTATTAATATTAAAAACTGAGACTATAAAACCGGGACTAAAGGCCCCCCTATATATAGTCCCTGTCAAGCCACAAACCGCGAAAGATATCCTTCGGTGAAGCCACAAACCGCGAAAGACATGAACTAGAGTTACATAATATGAGCATGAACTTCTTGGCATATGCCCTTCCTTATGATCGCTTTAGACGTAACCATGGAGCATCTTCTTTACTTAAGGAATGCTTGGGTCAGTTTTCACTGTGAAGGGCGGAATTTCATCAAACTTATTATAATCTTCTGACATGTCTGTCTTGTCCTTGATTCCCACGATGTTACTTTTCCCTGAAAGAACTATGTGACGCTTTGGCTCATCATATGATGTATTCGTTTGCATTTTTTTCTTTTTTTCGGTCTGGAGGACATGTCCTTCACATAGAAAACCTGAGACACATCATTGGCTAGGACGAATGGTTCATCTCTATAACCAAGATTGTTGAGATCCACAGTTGTCATTCCGTACAACTGGTCTATCTTTACCCCTTCCCATTCAGGTTGACCCATTTGCAGCGAAACAAAGGGACCTTAAAAGAGACTCCATAGTCTAGTTCCCATATCTCCTCTATGTAACCATAGTATGTGTCCTTTTGTCCATTCTCGTCTATTGCATCAAAGCGGACACCACTATTTTGGTTGGTGCTCTTTTTATCTTGGGCGATCGTGTAGAATGTATTCCCATTTATTTCGTACCCTTGGAAATTCAATACAGTAGAAGATGGTGACGTGGCCAACAAGTATAGCTGATCTCCAACAGTGGTGTCATTCAAGAGATGTGTCCGCATCCAACCACCGAAAGACTTCATGTGTTCATCTGTAATCATTGATCCAGGCTTCCCCGGGTTTTTGGAGCGTAGAATATTCTTGTGTTCCTCGATACACGGAGCTGCCAAGGTGGAATTATGTAGAAATGTGTAGTGTGCTTTAGTGAAAGAATCCCCGTACCTACATATCATTGCTTTCTTTCCCAGCGTGCCTTTTCCACTTAGTCTTCCCTTATGCCGTGAGTCAGAAACACCAATCGGCTTAAGGTCAGGAATAAAGTCAACACAAAACTCAATGACCTCCCCTGTTCCATATCCCTTGGAGATGCTTCATTCTGGTCTAGCACGGTTATGAACATATTTCTTTAAGACTCCCATGAACCTCTCAAAGGGGAACATATTGTGCAGAAATACCGGACCGAGAATGGCAATCTCTTCCACTAGGTGAACCAGGAGATGCGTCATAATATTGAAGAAGGATGGTGGGAACACCAATTCAAAACTAACAAGACATTGTACCACATCCTTCTGTAACCTTGGCAGAATATCTGGATTGATTACCTTCTGAGATATTGCATTGAGGAATGCACACAGCTTCACAATGGGTACTCGAACATTTTCCGGTAGAAGCCCCCTCAATGCAATCGGAAGCAACTGCGTCATAATCACGTGACAGTCATGAGACTTCAGGTTTTGGAACTTTTTCTCTGCCATATTTATTATCCCCTTTATATTAGATGAGAAGCCTGACGGCACCTTGATACTGTAAAGGACTTCAAAAAAGATTTCCTTCTCTGCTTTGGTAAGACCATAGCTGGCACGACTTAAGTGACGCTCTTTATCCGTCTTGTTCTGTGTATGCATGTTCTTTGGGTCTTTCATAATGTGTTGGTCCTCCCGTGCTTCTGGTGTATCTTTTGTCTTCCCATACACGCCTAGGAATCCTAGCAGGTTCACGCAAAGATTCTTCGTCACGTGCATCACGTCGATTGAAGAGCGGACACGCAGGACTTTCCAATATGGCAACTCCCAAAATATAGATTTCTTCTTCCACATGGGTGCGTGTCCTGTAGCGACGTCGTTCGGAACTGATTGACCGCCGGGACCCTTTCCAAAGATTACTTCTATGTCCTTGACCATACCAAATACATCATCACCGGCAGGGAGTTCAGGCTTCTTCCGGTGATCTGCCTCACCTTTGAAATGCTTGCCTTTCTTTTTTACGGGATAATTGGTCGGAAGAAATCGTCGATTCGCCAGGTACACAACCTTCTTGCATTTATGCAAATATGTACCTTCGGTCTTATCTAAACAGTGTGTGCATGCCTTATATCCCTTGTTTGTCTGTCCTGAAAGGTTACTAAGAGCAGGCCAATCATTGATGGTTACGAATAACAACCCTCGTAGATCAAATGGATCCTGTTTGTTCTCATCCCACGCACGTACACCTGGTTTGCCCCACAACTGTAAGAGTTCTTCAACTAATGGCCTAAGGTACACATCAATGTCGTTGCCCGGTTGCTTCGGGCCTTGGATGAGAACTGACATCATAATGAACTTACGCTTCATGCACAACCAAGGAGGCAGGTTTTAGATACATAGAGTCACGGGCCAGGTGCTGTGACTGCAGCTCTGCTCCCCAAAAGGATTCATGCCATCCGTACTTAGACCAAACCATAAGTTCCTTGCGTCACCTACAAAGTCTGGGAAGTCTCTCTCGATTTTTCTCCACTGTGACCCATCAGCAGGGTGTCTCAACTTCCCGTCTTTCTTACGGTCTTCTTTGTGCCATCGCAACAACCTGGCATGCTCTTTGTTTCTGAACATGCGTTTCAACCTTGGTATTATAGGAGCATACCACATAACCTTAGCAGGAACCCTCTTCCGGAGGGGCTCTCCCTCAACATCACCAGGTTCATCTCGTCTGATTTTATACCGCAATGCATTGTATACCGGGCATTTATCTAAATTCTCATACTCCTTACCACGGTAGAGGATGCAGTCATTAATGCATGCATGTATCTTTTGCACATCTAATCCTAGAGGACAAAGAGTCTTCTTTGCTTCGTAGGTACTCCTGGGAAGTTCGTTATGTTTTGGAAACTTCGGCTTCATTATTTTCAGCATCTTTTCAAATGAGGAGTCAGTTAGACCACACTCTGCCTTTCATCGCAACAATTCCAGTGTGGTACCGAGCTTTGTGCTGCCATCTTCACAATTTGGGTACAACAATTTCTTGTGATCTTCTAACATGCCCTCTAACTTCAACTTCTCATTTTCTGTTTCACAGTCTCGCTTTGCATCAGAAATGACCCTACCAAGTTCATCAGCCGGCTCATCTGATGCCCGTTCTTCACCTCCTTCCTCTCCATTGTCTTCCATTGCAGTATCACTGTATTCAGGAAACATATGATGATAGTTGTTATCATCATCTTCGTCTTCACCATCTTCCATCATAACCCTTCTTTCCCCGTGCTTGGTCCAGCAATTATAGTTGGGCATCAAACCTTTCATAATCAGGTGGCCACGAATGATTTTCGAGGAAGAGTACTCCTTGTTGTTCCGACATTGAACACATGGACAACGTATAAAACCATTCTCTTTGTTTGCCGTAGCCACATCGATAAATTTATCTACGCCTTTCATATACCCGGCTACGCGCCGGTCACCGTACATCCATTCTCGACCGTTCATCTGCATCATATAAGTAAGTTTATCAAAAAACAGGACATCATAAATAGTGAAATGACCAATTCACATCGACACATGCATTGCATCAATGACAGAAAAAAAATAAGATTGCTAACCTCGATCGAGGGAAATAAAGAGGAGAAAGCTCAAGTGCGTCTCGGACACCTTCTATATTTTTGTTCTATGAGAAATTGAACGGGATTATTCACTCAAACATTTCATCAAACACCTTGAATGCATGCATAGGGGAAAAAAACTAGCACACCCCTCACACCTTCCACCAAGAGAAAAAACAGAGTGGAGGCAGAGGGCCGGGGCGTTGCATTTATAGAGGGCGGGAGCATACGTCCCGGTTTGTAACACAAACCGGGACTAAAGGTGTGTGCCACGCCACGTGGCTGACGCCCAACCTTTAGTCCCGGTTTGTGTTACAAACCGGGATGTATGCCTCCTTACCAACCGGAACGCATGCTTTTGGGCCCCGTGCCCGCTCGAACTGGGACGCGTGCCAGCATTAGTCTCGGTTGGTGGCGCAACCGGGACTAATGCTCTGAGGGGGCGCGAACGGATGACATGTTTTCTACTAGTGATAGTTATCGATAGATTGTCTAAAAGTCTATTTATAATTTTTATTACACTCTCTTTGTAGTAAGTATAATGAATGATTATAAATATATTTGAATTTTCGCAAAAAGAAATTTCATTGAGCAGTTTGGAAGGATGTGTGGGTTCCTATAGCCGTACCCGTACGTTTTTGGGCGCCGCACGTGGCTTGGCCTGCAAACCGCGTCATGAAAGATCCTGTTAGCTAGCTGGCGCCACGCTAATTCGAGCTGACCGCCTTATCTTGGCAGACCAGTCGGTGCCGGTGGTGTTTTGCTTCTGCGGGCAAGAAAACGGGGTCCTGCTCAGCAGCCTCTTCCCAGATTAATTATTTTTCAAGCAAACCACGATGGCATGCACATGGAGTTCTGAATCGAGGAAGGTTCTTGGGGCCTCTGGGAATCGGCGATGCGAGCCTGTTGCCAATGCTGAGATGGATCGACCAGTGCAGTCAAGACTCTAGTCTATCTAGAAATTAAAAACAATACGCAGAGTCGTCTTCTCTTGGTACGGCCGAGTCAAAACGGATATATCATCCGCGTTCCACCATCGATCGGGTCTCCCATCTGCGGCGAACATTAGGCGCGCGCGGCGGCAGGGTCAAGCTCTTCCAAGAAGATTAACCGGCCACACCTCGCACCCAGAATAGATCAAGAAACGTTTTCAATGAGGATAATTCGTAAGTAGTCATACTTAATTACGTATTTGTATTGAGAAACCACCACTTCTTCCATGACGGTCGTGATATTGCTTGGAGAAGCGTAGGCGAGACGAGTCGTTATCCGGCCGAAGAAGCGAAGAATCAGAATTCCGCGTCACCCGGTCTTTGTCACCCTGCCGCTTTCACTGTCCTAATTACCTAACCCCGGCCGTCCAAATCCTCTTAGCAGCCTTCGGACACGACACACGTCCTGCCAAGTCACACCGACCAGACGCCGTGACGTGTTCACACAGCGACACCACATCAAGACTCGGTACTTGTTCGACAAGCCGCGCCATGCACCTTCCTGGCAAAGCAACGCGGCCAATCGTTGCCTGAACCCATAGCACTTCACCGCTAGCGTGCACGACGACGAGGACCAAGAGAAAAGCTAATCAATCAATTCAAATCACAGCTCGCCGCCGCACATGCTAGCGATCGATCCACAGGCCAAACACACGCAGCTGGGTCTATATAAGGAGCTAGAGACTAGGCGAAGAACAATCATCGCCACACACAAAGAGCAACATCATCCCTGCTACAAAGCGATACCTGCGTTTACGCCTGCAAAAGCTCGTTTGACAATGACCATGGAGGAGGCCCTCATATCGCCGGAGCTCCGCGACGTGCTGGCCAAGGTGGCCGTGTTCCTGCTGGTGCAGGGGCTGGTGTACCTCATCCTCAGGGAGTCCTCCGACGTCTTCTCCAAGGACAAGATTCTAAGGTCCCTCAGCTTCCGACCCATGCGGTCCATGAGCGTGCGCCGCGTCCTCGCGCCGCTCTCCGACGTCCCCGTCGGCACCAGCGACGAGTCCTCGGCGCCGCCTTCGCCGTCCTACTTTTTCAGGTCTTGGTCGTCGCGCCGGGGTAGCCGCGAGGACTGATGAGAGGCGACTGCCTTGCAGCGGGTGCTCGTTAGTTCTGACCAGAGATGGGTACAGTTTGGTCGTTCTGAACTGTACGTAATCTGTTCGCTGCTATTGTGGTTTCAGATTTGAGAATGGTGTATCCGAAGATTCTGAACTCGAGGTTATGTAATTAGAGTAGGTTGGTCTTGTAGATATCTACTTACGTGGAATCGGGATGATGGATTCTTTATATGGTTTCTCTTCTGTTAGTGATCTGATTGTGGGTTTGACATTCCGTGTGCGGCCTTCCATCGGAGTACGTTGCTGTGCGGCCTGATGGCTACAGCCTTGTGTGCCGATCCTCCTTGACCATTCCGACGGTCCTTCCGTGTGTGCTTGGTCGGGGCCTGTGCTTGAGTTTGGGGACGCCGGGGCGGTGGCCTTGGAAGGTGGACCACACGGATGGCTTTGGCAGGCGACGGGGCGGTGGTATTTGTCCTGCCCCTTGGTCACTTAGGTGGCGAGGAACAGATGTCGGGTGACCTTGGTGATGATGGCGCTTCGGCTTCGGCATCTCCTAGATCGTGCTATGAAGATCAGATTCGGAGGTGGTGGGCGAACCGGTTGTGAGCGTGTCTGTAGGTTTTTTCGGGCGAAAGCCCCGCATTTTACGCCGACGGCGGCGATGCTTGCGGGTATCGTAACCCTCTTGGGGGCGCCGTTGTGGGTACCTCCCGCGCATAGGCTCTGGGTGAAAACCCTAGATCGTTTCGGTCTTGCCGACGGCGGCGCGGTGCGTCGTTACCCTCTTGGGGGCGTAGGCGTGGAGTTTCTTTCCCCTGGTGTCGATGCCGCCTCCGGTGGCAAGTCTTGTCTTTCCGTGCTTTGTTGTTTATCTTTGATGAGAGTTTCCTCAATACCTTGTATCGGTTCGGCCACGTGGCTTTATTTATGAAGTAGGGCGATAGCCTATTTCGAGATTGTGGGTTTGACCGGCTTGCTCCATTTCATATAAACCACTCTTTTCAAAATTATTTATTTTTGGTGGTGAATATTTTGTTACATTAACATGTTTTTCAAACGCAAACGGGCTAAATGACACCCGGGTGACTTCTTTGGAGAGGCCTGGACACTGTTGGCTGGCTGCCTCCAAGTTGTCGTTCAATTTGTTGGTCGAAGGGCGTTTTTTTGTGATAATTCAACGATATAATCGTCTCACCGGATATTGGTGCAAAGCTACAGCGCTCGCTTGGGGATCTTCTCCTTGGTGTGGGAGGCCTTTGGCGTTCCGATGACTCCTCTGGCCGAAGGGCGATATCACGTGGCTATGGTTTCGTGCGGCCACGGCTCTCAACCTCCTGGCTTCATGCCGATGTGGAGGATTTGTTTCTTCTGCTTGGAGGTCAAGGTCGAGCGCAATGACAGCCTCACACCCCAAGTGGCACCGTCCCCGCTGTCGACGAAGTGGATTCTGAGCGAAAGGATGGACTTGGTCGCGTTTCTGGTTTCTAGTTCAAGGTCCATTATGTGAATGTCCAAGGACTTGTTTGTAATTCCTTTTATGTATTCGATCATGTTGTAATTCATTGTACACCAGTGCTTCCCAAAAAATGCAGCGACGATGCCCTTTCGTGCTCTTCTTTGTTAAAAAAAAGTTCAGATGCCTTTTTTTAATATCTGTGAGAAGTAGGGACAGACGTGCGTATCCGTACTGTTTCGTGCCGACGCGTGTTTGTTTGGCACCGGAGTCCGTTCTTCAAAGTGGTCAGAGAGTCCAAAGGAAAGATCTTCCTCGACCTCGGCACGGGGTCCATAGCTAGTGACGCCCCAAGTGGCTTGTTCCCCGGAGACGGCGTTGGTTCCGTGATCGAAGGACCCTAGATGCGGTGGAGAAGATGCTATACTTGATCGCGTTTGCAAATCTTTCTAGGGTCTTTTTCATAATACTGGTAGCCTTATCGATGTTCCCCTATCCCTTAGGGCACCCACAGCGTTGCCAAAGCCAAATCCCTGTAGAAACTGAATTTGGCATCAGAGACAAATTTAGCAACAGCTGTACAACGTTGCCATAGCTAAATTGCTGTAGCGCGGGCCCTATTGCCAAATAAAACTTGGTAAAAAAAACTACTCTTCCAACCTCTGGGCCACTCGCGCGAGTTCACCGCCAGAAAATTCTCCCCTTTCCCGTCTAAATCCTCTCCATGGATCTGGCCCTCCTTGTCTCCCCTTTTCTACCGCTCTCAGATTCGACAACGACTCATCCTAGCAGAGCATTTGTAGCTGTGGGCGAGCGGCGGCCGCGAGCGGAGACGACTGAGTCGAGCCGCGAGAGGAGACGAGCGGCAACGGCGAGCGGAGACGAGCGACTCGAGCTGCACGAGGAGACGAGCCGCCGCACGGCCCAGTCGCCCACTCCAGCAGCAGATCACTCGCCCTACATCTCGAGGTGGCCAGCCTCCCGGAGGAATCTGCAGCCAAGATCTCGTCTTCTGCCGCATGTCCAGCTCGATGCAAATCGCACAGGTTTGCTAATCAATTCCTATAGCATGTGTATGTGTGAATTTTTTGAGCAACGAATACATGTTCCTTGTTTGATATTCTGTATCACTTGCTAGGAATCTGATTGTTCATGTGAAAATGGGAAGGATTCGTGTTTTGGTCGCTGGCTACTTGCAATTTGTGGATCATTGGAAGAGTTTGGAATCTGAAATTTCCCAGCTGTTGGCAGCTGCAAGCAGCCGTTGGCAGCCAGAAGAGATATACTAGTATTATATTGAAAGGAAGAATTTGGCATCGGAGCAGCTAGTTGCTCCGGTTCCCTCTTTTATTGGTTTGGGAACTAGTCCCACAATGTAAGGAACTAGTTCTAAAAGCCAAATTTTCATTTTGGAACTACTTTTGGCACAACATTGTGGATGCCCTTAGAGGTCTATTTGTAAAATATGTATCCACTGCTTTCTCAATGCAGCTTCTGGGCCTTCGAGCCCTCTCCCATTAAAAAAAAAATCTTGGCAATCTGGTCGGTGCTGGCGGTGTTTTGGTTGTGCGCGCAAGAAAACGAGGCCGTGCGGCACCATACAATAGTCGCTTTCGGACAGAAAAAAACAGCAAGCAAATCATATTGCACATGGAGTGGTGTGAATCCGGGAAAGGTGCCTAGCTCTGCTTTGAGCTGGCCTCATTTTGGCATGCAGGAAAGTCGGTGCCGGCTGTGCTTTGCTTGTGCAGGCAAGGAAACGAGGCCGTACGTGCTCTTCTTGCCACCGTACAACAGTCTCGTCACAGAACAACAATCCAAGGAAACGAGAGCCTGTTGTCAACTTGCTGAGATGCATCGACCGACCGGTCCAGTCAAAACTCTAGAAAAAAAAATGTACCCAGAGTCGCGTCTTCTCTTGGTACGGACCGATTCAGAACGGTAAGTCATGCGCGTTTCACCATGGATCGGCCGGGTCTCCGATCTGCGGCGAACAATAGGCGCGCGCGGCGATCGATTAGGTCAACTAAACCTTGCACGGTTGCACCCAGATCAAGAAACGTTTTCAATGAGGATAATTCGTAGTCGTCATACGTAATTACGTATTTGTATTGGAAACCACTGCTGCTTCCAGGACGGTGGTGTGATATTCCTTGGGAAAGCGTAGGCGAGACGAGTCGTAAGGCTGGTCCTAGTGGTAGTATTATACTACTAGTATCATGCATATGATACTACTATATGATACTATGTCTCTAGTGCATTGTATCATATAGTAGTATCATAGTAGTAGTATATTTATTAATTTATAGAATCTTTATGTAAAATATGTGTACAAGATTTACTTGCCATTATGATTTCTAGCTTTACGTGCTATGATACAGTATCTACCTATGATACACTAACCACCTCTCTTTTTATCATTATGGCGCCACATCAGTTTTTTGCCAAGTTGGCATGCATGATAAACCTTATGATACTAGCACTAGGACCCGCCTAATCTGGCTAAAGAAGTGAAGAATCAGAATTCCGCGTCACCCGGTCTTTGTCACCCTGCCGCTTTCACTGTCCTAATTACCTAACCCCGGCCGTCCCAATCCTCTTAGCAGCCTTCGGACACGACACACGTCCTGCCAAGTCACTACGGGACACGCGCGCTACGCCGAGGGCAAAAGGCCGTCGGCGTAGGCCAAAATGCCCTCGGCGTATGGTACGCCGAGGGCTGCCCTCGGCGTAGCCTCCTCGGCAAAGATCTCCCTCGGCGGAGCACACTCAAGCCGTCGGCGTATCAAAATGCCGTCGGGGTATGCTACGTCGAGGGCTTTGCCGTCGGCGTAGCGGCCGTCGGCGTAGCCTGTCGACCGGTTGCAAAAATATTTTTTTTTTGATTTTTTTTTGAAAAATAATATTATTTTTATTTTTTTTTCTTAATTTTTTTATTCTTTGAATTGTTTCACTTGTTAATCTCCTACTTTGAACATTTTTAACAGTAATTATACTTACTATTTGATTAAATTCCAGTCTTAGTCAAACTTCCCAGCAGGTCACCCATCCTAATACTACTCCAGCTTCAGCACGCTTAACATCCTCGTTCCTTCAGAATCCGTTTCCGCAAAGTAATTCATACATTGGTGTCAATACTATGATATCAGTCCTATTAACTCTTATATCATCATGTCACATTTTGTATTTTTTGAAATTACAAACAATTATTTAAGTAAATATTAATGAATAAGTAAAAATATTATTGAATTCAAATAAAAATATAATAATTTTATTTTTTTTGTATTTTTCTATTTAATATAGAATAATTAATATCTTTAAATCTGTAAATCGAAATTCAACAAATAATATGTTTAAATTGATCAGAAAAATGAGAGGAATCCAAATATGATATCCATATCAACTAATCACAAACCCTCTGTTTTTAAATTAGCTATTTGGTGGTTGCTTTAGAAAATTCCCTTTTTGCGCTCGGATAATGAAAAATGCCTTTTTGGTGCGATGAAAAGGAAAACTTGCATTGGATCTTTGATAAAATAGCATATTGTGAACCTAAAAATGATTTTTGTAAAAAAAATGAGCATCGGATCATGTACCTGTAGTTCATATCTGACCAGGAATTTGTCTTTTTCACCAAAGGTGGACAGAAAGGTTTCGGATCCCCCTGTTGGGACATTGTCCATATAAGGTGGTATAGTATTTTTGTAAAATGTGGTGGTAGTATTTTAAATTAGCCATTTGGTGGTTGTTTCACAAAACCGTCCGTTTTTTATACTCGGAAAATAGAAAATGGCCTTTTGGTGCGACGAAAAGGAAAACTTCCTCCTGCAACATTGTTCGCCATCCCATGATTCATGTGTATGCATAATATGGGCACATTATCACAAACTATACATTGATTCTAGCCATAACATTGGTCATTTGACCCGAAAGCCAAGAAACCTCGAATGAGATAGGTCATTTTGTGAAGGGTTTTTTGAGACATAATCAATATATCAAGTTTGCTATTTTTCCTTATAAATATGTCACATAATATGACACCACGCGAAGGTTTCGCATTGTTTCGATCATTTTTCAAATTTTTATGCCCGTTTTAAACTATCGTTAAACTTTGTCGAACGGCGGACATAAAGATTCTTAGCTCGGGGCCGAGCCTCGCTAAACTTTCATTAGATATTTGATCAATAGGATATTGTGAACCTAAAAATGATTTTTGTAAAAAAACATGAGCATCGGATCATGTACCTGTAGTTCATATCTGACCCACTTTCTGCCGATTCGGCATAAATTTGTCTTTTTCACTAAAGGTGGACGGAAAAGTTTCGGATCCCCCTGTTGGGACATTGTCCATATAAGGTGGTATAGTATTTTTGTAAAATGTGGTGGTAGTATTTTGAATTAGCCATTTGGTGGTTGCTTCACAAAACCGTTCGTTTTTTATGCTCGAAAAATGGGAAATGGCTTTTTGGTGCGACGAAAAGGAAAACTTCCTCCTGCAACATTGTTCGCCATCCCATGATGCATGTGTATGCACAATATGGGCACATTATCACAAACTATGCCTTGATTCTAGCCATAACATTGGTCATTTGACCCGAAAGCCAAGAAACCTCGAATGAGATAGGTCATTTTGTGAAGGGTTTTTTGAGACATAATCAATATATCAAGTTTTCTATTTTTCCTTATAAATATGTCACATAATATAACACCACGAGAAGGTTTCGCATTGTTTCGATCATTTTTCAATTTTTCATGCCCGTTTTAAACTATCGTTAAACTTTGTCGAACGGCGGACATAAAGATTCTTAGCTCGGGGCCGAGCCTCGCTAAACTTTCATTAGATCTTTGATCAATAGCATATTGTGAACCTAAAAATGATTTTTGTAAAAAAACATGAGCATCGGATCATGTACCTGTAGTTCATATCTGACCCACTTCCTACCGATTCGGCAGAAATTTGTCTTTTTCACCAAAGGTGGACGGAAAGGTTTCGGATCCCCCTGTTGGGACATTGTCCATATAAGGTGGTATAGTATTTTTGTAAAATGTGGTGGTAGTATTTTGAATTAGCCATTTGGTGGTTGCTTCACAAAACCGTCCGTTTTTTATGCTCGGAAAATGGGAAATGGCTTTTTGGTGCGACGAAAAGAAAAACTTCCTCCTGCAACATTGTTCGCCATCCCATGATGCATGTGTATACACAATATGGGCATATTATCACAAACTATGCCTTGATTCTAGCCATAACATTGGTCATTTGACCCGAAAGCCAAGAAACCTCGAATGAGATAGGTCATTTTGTGAAGGTTTCTTTGAGACATAATTAATATACCAAGTTTGATATTTTTCCTTCTAACTATGTCACATAATATAACACCACGCGAAGGTTTCGCATTGTTTCGATCGTTTTTCAATTTTTTATGCCCGTTTTAAACTATATATAATGTTTTATATTTTACTTAATTTTTATTTATAAATGTGTAATATTTAAGTGTAGATAGATAGGTCTTATTTTTCTGCAAATTTTGATATATTATTTGTATTTTTCCGAATTAGAATGATTTAGTTATGATTTTTCAAAGTTTAATGAGATAAAATAAAAAATAGCTACGCCGAGGGCAGCCGTCGGCGTAGCATAGAATATGCCGAGGGCAATTTTACGCCGACGGCTGCTTGGCGGGGCTGGCCTGGACGATGGCTACGCCGACGGCCCCGACGTTTGGCCGTCGGCGTAGCTTCCCAGTCCTGTAGTGAGTCACACCGACCAAACGCCGTGACGTGTTCACACAGCGACACCACATCAAGAATTTCAAGATCCCCAAACTAGCAAAACGAAAGCGTGAAGACTCGGTACTTGATCTGCAAGCCGCGCCATGCACCTTCCTGGCAAAGCAACGCGGCCAATCAGCGCCGGAACCCACAGCACTTCACCGCTTGCGTGCACGACGACCAGAGAAAAGCTAGTCGATCAATCACAGACAGCTCGCAGCCGCACATGCTAGCGATGGATCCACAGGCCGAACGCACGCAGATAGCTCTATATAAAGAGCTAGAGAGTAGGCGGAGAACAATCATCGGCACACACACAAAGAGCGACATCATCTTTGCTAGCCCACAGAGCTTGTTTGACAGCCCGCTTCTTCCTTCGACCGCGACCTCTCGTACGTTCTCTCGCCGCCGGTGGCCATGGAGGAGACGCTCATGATCTCGCCGGAGCTCCGCGACGTGCTGGCCAAGGTAGCCGTGTTCCTGCTGGTGCAGGGGCTGGTGTACCTCATCCTCAGAGACTCCTCCGACGTCTTCTCCAAGAACAAGATCCTCAGGTCCCTCAGCTTCCGGCCCATGCGCTCCATGAGCGTGCGCCGCGTCCTCGCG
The DNA here is from genome assembly GCA_916181665.1 of Avena sativa. Lineage (NCBI taxonomy): Eukaryota > Viridiplantae > Streptophyta > Magnoliopsida > Poales > Poaceae > Avena > Avena sativa. The sequence continues at coordinate 308,445,800 of OV702284.1, read as the reverse complement.
CCCCTCTCCGACGTCCCCGTCGGCACCAACGACGACTCCTCGGAGCTGCCTTCGCCGTCGACGTCATATTTCTCGAGATCCTGGTCGTCGCGCCGCTGGGGTAGCCACGAGGACTGAGAGGCGCCTGCCTTGCAGCGGGTGCTCGTTACTTCTGATCAGAGATGGGTACAGTTTGGTCGTTCTGAACTGTATGTAATCTGTTAGCTGCTATTGGTGTTGGAGAATTGAGAACGGTGTATCTGAAGATTCCAAACTCGAGGTGATGTAATTAGAGAGTAGTTTGGCCTTGTAGATATCTATGTTTAAGTTGAATTGGGAGGATGGATTATTTGATTCTTTACGGTTTCTCTTCTCACAGTGATCTGAGTGTGGGTTGGACCGGCCTGCACCATTTCATAGAAACCACTCTTTTCAAAATTATTTATTTTTGGTGGTGAATATTTTGTTAGCTCAACAGGCTTTTCATACGCAAACGGGCTAAATGACCGCCTCACCGCCCCAAGTGGCACCGTCGCCGATGTCAACAAGGTGGATTGTGAGCGAAAGGATGGACTTGATCGCTCGTTTCTGGTTTCTAGTTCAAGGTCGTCTATTATGTGAATGTCCAAGGACTTGTTTGTAATTCCTTTTATGTATTGGGTCATGTTGTAATTTGTTGTATGCCAGCGCTTCCTTTGATTCATAGGATGAAAAAATTATAGAAATAGGAAAGACATAGGATTGGAATGTCATGCATACTTGAATCCTATAGAAAGATAAAGTGTCTTTGATTGTTGCAAATGAATTTTCTATGAGGTATGACCTAATGTTTTCTTTTCATAGTATTTACACTACTAGATTCCTATAAAATTATTTTCTATGGGATATGTTCCTATGAATCAAACGCGTGTGTAGGAAATTTTTTCGTAGGATCTAAATCCTACAAAATTTCTATGTAAATCCTATGAATCAAGGAGGCCCTTCTTTGTTAAAAAAAGTTTAGATGCCAGCGCTACGCGTCCCGTGACCGTGAGGCATAACTTCCCCCGATGCACTGGTAGAAAAGGGCCCATGCGTCCCGGTTGGTAAGGGCCATTAGTCCCGGTTGCCCAACCGGGACGGGGCAATCGGGACTAAAGCTCTAACCATTAGTCCCGGTTGCCCCACCAACCGGGACAAATGGGGCACACGTGGCGGCATCAGAGCGCGAGGGGGGGGTGGAGCATTAGTCCCGGTTCGTAACACGAACCGGAACTAATAACCTGCTACCGCGGCAGAGATTTGGCCCATTTCTCTGCCGCGGCAGAGAATTCATTTTGGCACATTTTGTTGCCGCGGCAGCATTTTCGCCACTTTTTGTGCCACGGCAGAGAATTCATTTAGGTTGTTTTATTGTTTATTTAGTGTTTTGCACTTATCAACGAAGGAACCTTATATTACACAAGATCATCATGGCAATATTACATTCAATACACGGATCGACTTCATGCACTATATACAAAAGTTGCTATTCGATGCTACCGGCCAGTTCCTTCAAAGTTGCTATTTTTACAATCCCTATTGTCTATACACAGCAGAATAGTATTCCCCTTTCGGGTCTAGGACTTCTGCATCCAAGAATCCCGCCAATTCCTCCTGAATTGCTCGAACGCGATCCTTTGGCAGAAGACCGTCTCGTAGACGTTCGATCTGATTTAAAAAAGGAGTCAGCCTATATGAATATGAAACTAAACACAATTTGTTTGAAATTAAAAACTATAGAAATTGTTTACGTACGTGGAGTTGCTCTAAATTTCTGCCCTTCTCATCGCACGTCTGCCGGATGAACTCGCATACATAGTATCCACATAGATTGTTACCTGGTCCCTGCGTCAGGCACTTTACGAGAACAGAGTTAATCAAAATAATAATCAAGCATGATAATAACTGTATCAAAACTAGAATCAAAGAGATGCGCGGATATAGCTAGTGGTGCTTACATCTAGTGGTTGAAATGTAAGCTCCTCTTTCCAAACACCCTTAGCCTTGTTGGTGAACCGTTTCCAAGCGCTGCCCGGCGAAGAAAACGAATAAAAGAAGTTATTAAGTACTTGATATCATAAAATTCACGAACGTTGCCGATATAGTGTCGTAATGATTAGAATTACCGCTGGAGAAGTATCTGCATGTCCTTCCACGTCTCAAGGGGTTTATGTTTCGAGTCCATGACTAGTACACGCCCTTTGTCAAGTTGAATGATTAACAGAATATAGTGGAAGCTGCAAATGCATAACTAATCAATTATATACTTAACATCGAGTAAGCGAAATAGAAAGTGTACACAAGACAATAACACTCACTCGAAGTTGTAAGGAAATAGTATTTCCCTTTTGGTTTCTTGAAACCTTAACGCGTGTACTATATTATCCTCCGTATCCTGGGGGCTTATTTTGAGATTAGCTTCATGAACCCAATATGGGTCAATGAAGCCAATGTCATAGATTTGTCCTCTGCTGCATTCGAGAATCTTCATTCTGCATATTACAGTATGATTATATACATGCAATAAACAAAATAATATAGCTGGAGACTAAATTAATTACAGAATTAGTACTTACAGACAATAGGCACTGATGATCGATTTGTCTAAGGCATCTTGATTGAATAATTGAAATAGTTCATCAAATTCAATGGATATCATGTCATCCCTTTCTTTCCCATGATGCTTTTTTGTAACCCTCAGCACTATCCAGTTAGCCCCGGCCTTTGTGGCATGCAAGTACCAGTTATGCAATCTTCGCATTTTTTGTTGGAAGATTGTTTACCTCCTCAGGTTTGACGAGAGGTTTACCGTACTGGTATTTGTATGCTACTTCACTCACGGGGAAGAACTCTAACTGGGATAAGTACTGGGCAATACTCATACCTTGAGCAGCGGCAGCTTCTCCGTATTGTGCAACTACCTCTGGATCATACTGCTCTTCGGCCCCATATTTGCTCGACCCCACATTGGTTTGAGAAATCACCTTGAGAGGGGCGCAAGTCTGTTTTGCTTGTTCTCCGAGCTGGGCAATAGATTTCCTGCTTGCATCAGTACTGCTCTTCGAGGCTTTTTGTGCCGCATGTGACTTGAGAATAGAACGCTCATAGTCTGATGACAGCTTTGGCTCGGGTTGATGAAGATTCTTTAGCATTTTCAACACTTTGGCTTTTTCTTCTTTGGTGCTGGGGAACTCTGGCTCTTTCGGCCGCCTCAGCTTAGCGAAAAACGCTGTCGTTTCCGCATCAACGATCGCCGCAGTTTCCTCTTCAGTACAGTCATAAGCTCTCTTGGGAGGAACCGTTGGTACTTTTGGAAGAGGCTCTTGTTTACGTTTCGGCGATCGCTTACGACGCATAGTAGCGGTATGCTTACGCTTTTTATCCTGAGGCGCCGGCGATGGCTCCCGCGGCGATGGCTGCACCGGAGATTGGTGAGGCGACGGAGCCGGGTGAGGCGACGAAGACGGCTGCCGCGGCGGCGACGACCTCGCTGGAGACGGGTGAGGCGGCGGCAAAGATGGCCTTGGCGTGTGATTTCGAAGCACGATTCAATCCTTCGGCCATAGAATGGTGACGTTTTTTGCGTCACCCAGCACAGTCACATCCCCTTCACCAGCAGGGTAGTGAAGATCCAAAACCTCAAAGGTGGGCATGATTTCATCCACGCCGACAACAGCGTAGCCCTCTGGAACCGGACGACAGTGGTAAGTTGGTGCGGGTCCAATTGTGTAACACCCTCAGAATCGACCCTATGCAAGTTTTAGCGAAACCCGCCAAACCCGCATAGAAACGATTCAAAGGTGCCCACCAGGCACTTTCGTGCAGGTGGAAAACGAAGTAATAACATTACACAACAGTCCTCGATGGGACCCACAGAACAGATATATATACAACAGCAACTCAAAGAGTCAAGAATACAGATATAATATACAAAGATCCCAATCTCCTTGAAAATGATAGAGCGTCCGACTACGGACAAGATGCAAATGGGGCTAAGAGCCCTGAAGAATAACCAGTGGCGTCCATAACCCTGCCCAGGCCAAGCCGGAAGGGTAACCCTGCTAACGACGTCGATCCCAAAACCTGCTTAAACAAAAGGGGTGCCGACAAAGGGCAAAGGAAAAAGAGGAGCGTCAGTACTGAGGCCAGTACACGGCGAGACTAGAATTCGGCGGTCCTCGCCTACATAGGTATGGTGGACTGCAGCGACAGCGCAGCATGCACTAAACATCCTATAGAGGCTCGATAAAACAGGCGGCTATCAGAGAGGGGTAAGAAAGACCTATCCGGAACCAACCTGATACTAACACCAAACAATCCCATCCTGGTATTCCCCCTCGAGACCAAACGAGGAAGTCAACCGAGGAACTCACACAGTTGGCAGTTTTATTTATTCAGTTATCGTTGCAGCAATTACTAGTCAGGTGTAGATAATCATCCTGATAAAATAAGCAGTGTGCCGTTTTAGTTACCCATTCCGTCGTAGTTGCATCACTTACTAGTCAGATACAATTAGCATGAGATATCCCAAAACCCAGCAGTTGTTGGTACTTTTATTTAGCCATTCCGTTGTAGTGTAGCTGATTACTAGTCATAACGGATACAAGTCAATTTATAACAGTAAACTTTAGTTATAGTTGTCTATGATCGAGACCTGTGCTCCAAGTCGTCCATAACCGCGGACACGGCTTCTCGAAAAGATTTAACCCTGCAGGGGTGCACCAAAGTATCCACACGCACTTCGACCCTTTTTGCCAGATCAATTAACATACACCCATCGGTATGTCGGCGGGGCCTAAGTCATGACGTTTCCCAGACCCAAAGCAAGCACGGGGGGCCACCCCACTAAGTACACCCGCAACAAAGTCGGCCGGTCTCCGAGACGGACTCAGGGTTTACGACAGTGGCTGTAAACGACAGGGGATCCCAAAACTGGGCCTGTCGATACCGCGAAAACACTCCGCTTCCAAAACAGTACAGGTGCTATCCATCGCACAATCGTAAATAAAGCAGTAAAGCATGGCATAAGTACAGGATAGTAATAAAGCCCCAAACTACTTGTGGCCCCCAGTACAGTACTTTGAAATCAGGTACTAAATCGATGGGGGGCCCATATCTCCCCACATGTGGTTAGCGCGCTCGATCTCGGAACAGGTGTCAAGAACTCGGGGTCCTACGGGACACAAGTGGACGGTTGACAACCAAATAACATCTATTGCCCACCTGTGCCTCTGCTTACCTACTTCAATTTTAGTTATTAAACAATAATTGAAATAACGATAATTAAAGCCATGATCATCTCCAACATTACACATGCGGCAATACTCCAACAACTGTGGTACTTGACGACACGCAACAGCACTTGAGCAAGCGACTACGACGCGCAAGCCCAACTATCTACCAAACAACGGGTAATAGGATGTGTCCAAGGCAATATAAGGCTGCAAGGGATAACACGGGTACGAAAACTAGAGCATCGCAACACAGATAGCAATAGATCAACAGGAGGGAATAAATACTATAAAAGTAAGATAGGTAGAAAGGGGGAGATGCTCGCCTGAAAACGTTGCCGAAGGTTCATCCGAAGATCGGGTCGACACTCGCATCAACTCAACGGCCTTATCCGCGAAGAAGCAAAATACTAGAATAAACACCGGATGCACTATTTAATGCTACGGCCAAAGATTGGGCATGATGCATGTATGATGTATAACATGGCAAAGATGCGATGCAACTAGGCAATATTAAGCGGAACCGGGGTCCCGACAATTAAATATATGGTTCTAGTTGATTAGATATCCCGCAATTTAAATGTTGTTTAACAAGGCAGAATATATCACCAGTTCGCTACACAAATTTAAATGAGGCCAATATGAGACTAGATTTTCCCGCATATGGCCCCATATTTAATTATAAGGTGAATCGGCATAAGGCCCCAAAACCACATGACAATATGCATGCGAGAAAGACAATTTAATATGCAATAATTTGATATTACATTTATAAAATAGGGCTCGAGGAAGGGGTGACACATTTAGGGTTCGGCGAGCTTGGTGTTTTTCCGGGGTTCGGGGTTCGGTCTCAGGGTTCAGGGTTCGACGGGATCGGTCTTGGACACGGAAGTAGATCTTGTCGCATCCGGGATGAAGGGCTTGGTTCGGCGTCGGGGCGCATCGGATCCGCCCTGGTCGGTGCCGATCTGTCGTCGATGGCGAACTTGCGCGGATCGGGTACCGGGGTCTTCGAATCCGTGAAGTAGATCTTGTCGCACGGTATCCGGGGTAGACGAACTTGGCGTATCGGGTTCGGTCTTCGAATCCATGTAGTAGACCTCGTCAGTTCCATGTCGACGACCTTGGGGTCTCGGTGTCTTTGGGTTCTGGGTAGGAGGCCTTGACGTCCGTGAAGGAGTTCATGGCGTCCCAAGATCGGTCTTCGGGTACCGCGAAGGAGAGCTTGGGGTTTCGAGGCTTTAATTGTCGATGGCGAACTTGGACTTAGCAGCGCATGTTCGGGTGGCTTATCGGGGTACTAGTACGACTTGCAGCTCTTGTTCACCGGAAGGATTGTATGCCGAGTTACCATCTTGTAGTACCATGTATGCAGCACATGACACCAACACGAACAGCGGAGCAGCAGCTACACAGGGGCGGCCTCACGCGCGACGCGGCCGGCTCGGGAGGACGGTGCAGAGGGGCCACCGGCGAGGGGACGCGGTGGCTCGGCTCGGGGGCGGGCCGGCGCTAGGTAAGGACGTCGCCGGCGGCGTGGAGCGGAGCTCGGGGCCGTGGAAGGAGGACGCGGGTGACGGCGGGGCTCGCCGGGAGGAGCTCGACGGAAGACTCCGGGGCCGGGCTTGGCGACGGGAGGGGAGGGGAGCACCGCTGCGGCGGCGGCTTGGTTCGCGGCCAAAGGGCGGCGGCGCGCGCTCGCGGGAGGAGAACCGCCGGCAGCGGGACCGCGGGGAGGAAGAGGTGGCTGGGGCTTGCGGAGGGGCGGCGGCCGGCCGGAGGAGAGGAGGTCCAGGGGCGGCTCGAGCGGGGCAGGCTCAGGAGCACGCCGGCGGGAGGGCGAGGGCGTCGCGGCCGGAGGAGGCGCGGCCGGAGGCGGGGGGGAAGGAGGGCGAGCGGCGGGTGGTTGGCGGAGCAGAGAGAGGAAGGGGAGGGCGGCGGGAGCTCTTGGTGCAGGGGGGGTCGTCGCGGGCAGGCGCCAGGACGGGCGGCGCTGCGGGGTCCGGTGGCGGAGGGAGGCCGGAGCCGCGAGGTGGAGGCGGTGAAGGCGACCTGGCGGCGGCGAGGCGGGCCTCTGGCCGAAGCAGAGCGGGGGCCCGGCGGAGAGAGAGGAGGGAGCAGAGGTTGGTGATGCGGGGGGGGGCGAGCGAGGAGGACGACTGGGAGGGGGCGCCGACGGCGAGGAGGAGGGGAGGACCCGGGCGACCGCGAGCAGAGCGGAGGGGAGGAGAAGACGCGAGCGGGGGAGAGAGAGGGGGTTGGTGGGGAGAGCGGGGCGCGCGTCGGTGGGGGTTGGATCGGTGCGTGGGATTCGGTGTGGGGTGGCGTCGCGTGTGTGGTGTTGCGTGTGTGTGTGCTGTGGCCGGGTTGTGGGGATGGGGAGAGGGCAGGTGGGGTGGACAGAGGTGGGGAAAGGGGTAGGATTAGGTGGCGACCTGGGATAGGTTAGGGGGAAGAGGCAGGGTGACGTGGCGTCTCGCGATAGGAGGGGGTGATGTGGCTGGTTGGGTGGGTAGACTAGGTCTGGGTGTAAAAAGGGGTTTAGGGTGGACCGATTTATTCTGGGGGTGGTCGACTGGGTCGGATCGGCCCGTTCGACTGCCCCCTAAAAAAATAATATAGATTTTTATTTAATTTAAAAATAACTTTTGTAAATAGATTTTAGACAAATAAAAGACCCGGAAAAGCCCGGCGCTATAATTTGAAATTGAGACGGGGAATATTTAGAAACCAAACTAGGCTTTTAGAAAATAGGTTTCGACAAACAAATGCATGATTACTCGACGATGCACAAATGCAATGAGGCATGATGACATGAGCATGCGGTTATGACGATGCAATGCACAAAAACAACGCGATTTTCTAGTAGTGGTTTTGCGGGATGCCACAATTCGACACCACTAACAAGGGATCTCGCCCTCGAGATCCGCCTCATGGTACCGGAAGGAAGGTCGGCGATCTGCTCTTCTCGCGTCGTGTAGATCCTCGCGACACCACTGATGAGGGTACCTTCTTCATCTTGAAAATGGCGACACCACCAACAAAGGGTCGTTGAACCTGTGCGTCAAGAGAACACTCCGGAAAACAACGGACGAAGTTAAAGGTAAGGCCACCTCTAACTTTCATGGAAGGAGTAAGAGTTGCATCGATCCACCATTCAATATACAAAAGCAAATGATAAGAGTAGTGGTATGGTCGCGACTCCATCCCGCACTCAAAGCATTACTCTGTACACGAACAGATAGATTATGCAACCAACCCTTAGAATTTAGACTGAAGATCTCGATAAACAAGGTTCAGAGACAAAGGAGTGATGCAGACTCTGCATCGGATCTGGCGTAGATGATGTCGTCGCGTCGGAAAACACCGGAAGGCACGAGAAGGAACAAAGAGAAGTCCACCAGACGGAGGATTCCTCAGATAGCATGAAGACCAGATGTAGCAACACCGTTACCAAAGGAGGAAGCGAAACCCTGAAGGGACGACGGAACACACCCACGAGAAATCCTGGACTCGAAGAGAGAGGCGAGAGCGGATTCAAAACACGCAGAGGTGAGAGGAGAGCAGCAGAGGGTAAGGAGTAAAATCAGACCTAATCAGAACTATCCAACCGATTTTGCAAAATAGTTTCGACACTCTACTTCGGCCATTAGCTAGGTTATCCTACAGGCTGGACTTGTGGGGTATCGCAACTGCTGAGCTCTGATACCACTCTGTAACACCCTCAGAATCGACCCTATGCAAGTTTTAGCGAAACCCGCCAAACCCGCATAGAAACGATTCAAAGGTGCCCACCAGGCACTTTCGTGCGGGTGGAAAACGAAGTAATAACATTACACAACAGTCCTCGATGGGACCCACAGAACAGATATATATACAACAGCGACTCAAAGAGTCAAGAATACAGATATAATATACAAAGATCCCAATCTCCTTGAAAATGATAGAGCGTCCGACTACGGACAAGATGCAAATGGGGCTAAGAGCCCTGAAGAATAACCAGTGGCGTCCATAACCCTGCCCAGGCCAAGCCGGAAGGGTAACCCTGCTAACGACGTCGATCTCCAAACCTGCTTAAACAAAAGGGGTGCCGACAAAGGGCAAAGGAAAAAGAGGAGCGTCAGTACTGAGGCCAGTACACGGCGAGACTAGAATTCGGCGGTCCTCGCCTACATAGGTATGGTGGACTGCAGCGACAGCGCAGCATGCACTAAACATCCTATAGAGGCTCGATAAAACAGGCGGCTATCAGAGAGGGGTAAGAAAGACCTATCCGGAACCAACCTGATACTAACACCAAACAATCCCATCCTGGTATTCCCCCTCGAGACCAAACGAGGAAGTCAACCGAGGAACTCACACAGTTGGCAGTTTTATTTATTCAGTTATCGTTGCAACAATTACTAGTCAGGTGTAGATAATCATCCTGATAAAATAAGCAGTGGGCCGTTTTAGTTACCCATTCCGTCGTAGTTGCATCACTTACTAGTCAGATACAATTAGCATGAGATATCCCAAAACCCAGCAGTTGTTGGTACTTTTATTTAGCCATTCCGTTGTAGTGTAGCTGATTACTAGTCATAACGGATACAAGTCAATTTATAACAGTAAACTTTAGTTATAGTTGTCTATGATCGAGACCTGTGCTCCAAGTCGTCCATAACCGCGGACACGGCTTCTCGAAAAGATTTAACCCTGCAGGGGTGCACCAAAGTATCCACACGCACTTCGACCCTTTTTGCCAGATCAATTAACATACACCCATCGGTATGTCGGCGGGGCCTAAGTCATGACGTTTCCCGGACCCAAAGCAAGCACGGGGGGCCACCCCACTAAGTACACCCGCAACGAAGTCGGCCGGTCTCCGAGACGGACTCAGGGTTTGCGACAGTGGCTGTAAACGACAGGGGATCCCAAAACTGGGCCTGTCGATACCGCGAAAACACTCCGCTTCCAAAACAGTACAGGTGCTATCCATCGCACAATCGTAAATAAAGCAGTAAAGCATGGCATAAATACAGGATAGTAATAAAGCCCCAAACTACTTGTGGCCCCCAGTACAGTACTTTGAAATCAGGTACTAAATCGATGGGGGGCCCATATCTCCCCACATGTGGTTAGCGCGCTCGATCTCGGAACAGGTGTCAAGAACTCGGGGTCCTACGGGACACAAGTGGACGGTTGACAACCAAATAACATCTATTGCCCACCTGTGCCTCTGCTTACCTACTTCAATTTTAGTTATTAAACAATAATTGAAATAACGATAATTAAAGCCATGATCATCTCCAACATTACACATGCGGCAATACTCCAACAACTGTGGTACTTGACGACACGCAACAGCACTTGAGCAAGCGACTACGACGCGCAAGCCCAACTATCTACCAAACAACGGGTAATATGATGTGTCCAAGGCAATATAAGGCTGCAAGGGATAACACGGGTACGAAAACTAGAGCATCGCAACACAGATAGCAATAGATCAACAGGAGGGAATAAATACTATAAAAGTAAGATAGGTAGAAAGGGGGAGATGCTCGCCTGAAAACATTGCCGAAGGTTCATCCGAAGATCGGGTCGACACTCGCATCAACTCAACGGCCTTATCCGCGAAGAAGCAAAACACTAGAATAAACACCGGATGCACTATTTAATGCTACGGCCAAAGATCGGGCATGATGCATGTATGATGTATGACATGGCAAAGATGCGATGCAACTAGGCAATATTAAGCGGAACCGGGGTCCCGACAATTAAATATATGGTTCTAATTGTTTAGATACCCCGCAATTTAAATGTTGTTTAACAAGACAGAATATATCACCGGTTCGCTACACAAATTTAAATGAGGCCAATATGAGACTAGATTTGCCCGCATATGGCCCCATATTTAATTATAAGGTGAATCGGCATAAGGCCCCCAAACCACATGACAATATGTATGCGAGAAAGACAATTTAATATGCAATAATTTGATATTACATTTATAAAATAGGGCTCGAGGAAGGGGTCACACATTTAGGGTTCGGCGAGCTTGGTGTTTTTCTGGGGTTCGGGGTTCGGTCTCAGGGTTCAGGGTTCGACGGGATCGGTCTTGGACACGGAAGTAGATCTTGTCGCATCCGGGATGAAGGGCTTGGTTCGGCGTCGGGGCGCATCGGATCCGCCCTGGTCGGTGCCGATCTGTCATCGATGGCGAACTTGCGCGGATCGGGTACCGGGGTCTTCGAATCCGTGAAGTAGATCTTGTCGCACGGTATCCGGGGTAGACGAACTTGGCGTATCGGGTTCGGTCTTCGAATCCATGTAGTAGACCTCGTCAGTTCCATGTCGACGACCTTGGGGTCTCGGTGTCTTCGGGTTCTGGGTAGGAGGCCTTGACGTCCGTGAAGGAGTTCATGGCGTCCCAAGATCGGTCTTCGGGTACCGCGAAGGAGAGCTTGGGGTTTCGAGGCTTCAATTGTCGATGGCGAACTTGGACTTAGCAGCGCATGTTCGGGTGGCTTATCGGGGTACTAGTCCGACTTGCAGCTCTTGTTCACCGGCAGGATTGTATGCCGAGTTACCATCTTGTAGTACCATGTATGCAGCACATGACACCAACACGAACAGCGGAGCAGCAGCTACACAGGGGCGGCCTCACGCGCGACGCGGCCGGCTCGAGAGGACGGTGCAGAGGGGCCACCGGCGAGGGGACGCGGTGGCTTGGCTCGGGGGCGGGCCGGCGCTAGGTAAGGACGTCGCCGGCGGCGTGGAGCGGAGCTCGGGGCCGTGGCAGGAGGACGCGGTGACGGCGGGGCTCGCCGGGAGGAGCTCGACGGAAGACGCCGGGGCCGGGCTTGGCGACGGGAGGGGAGGGGAGCACCGCTGCGGCGGCGGCTTGGTTCGCGGCCAGAGGGCGGCGGCGCGCGCTCGCGGGAGGAGAACCGCCGGCAGCGGGACCGCGGGGAGGAAGAGGTGGCTGGGGCTTGCGGAGGGGCGGCGGCCGGCCGGAGGAGAGGAGGTCCAGGGGCGGCTCGAGCGGGGCAGGCTCAGGAGCACGCCGGCGGGAGGGCTAGGGCGTCGCGGCCGGAGGAGGCGCGGCCGGAGGCGGGGGGGGGGGGGGGAGGAGGGCGAGCGGCGGGTGGTTGGCGGAGCAGAGAGAGGAAGGGGAGGGCGGCGGGAGCTCTTGGTGCAGGGGGGGTCGTCGCGGGCAGGCGCCAGGACAGGCGGCGCTGCGGGGTCCGGTGGCGGAGGGAGGCCAGAGCCGCGAGGTGGAGGCGGGGAAGGCGACCTGGCGGCGGCGAGGCGGGCCTCTGGCCGAAGCAGAGCGGGGGGCCGGCGGAGAGAGAGGAGGGAGCAGAGGTTGGTGATGCGGGGGGGGCCGAGCGAGGAGGATGACTGGGAGGGGGCGCCGGCGGCGAGGAGGAGGGGAGGACCCGGGCGACCGCGAGCAGAGCGGAGGGGAGGAGAAGACGCGAGCGGGGGAGAGAGAGGGGGTTGGTGGGGAGAGCGGGGCGCGCGTCGGTGGGGGTGGGATCGGTGTGTGGGATTCGGTGTGGGGTGGCGTCGCGTGTGTGGTGTTGCGTGTGTGTGTGCTGTGGCCGGGTTGTGGGGATGGGGAGAGGGCAGGTGGGGTGGACAGAGGTGGGGAAAGGGGTAGGATTAGGTGGCGACCTGGGATAGGTTAGGGGGAAGAGGCAGGGTGACGTGGCGTCTCGCGATAGGAGGGGGTGATGTGGCTGGTTGGGTGGGTAGACTAGGTCTGGGTGTAAAAAGGGGTTTAGGGTGGACCGATTTATACTGGGGGTGGTCGACTGGGTCGGATCGGCCCGTTCGACTGCCCCCTAAAAAAATAATATAGATTTTTATTTAATTTAAAAATAACTTTTGTAATTAGATTTTAGACAAATAAAAGACCCGGAAAAGCCCGGCGCTATAATTTGAAATTGAGACAGGGAATATTTAGAAACCAAACTAGGCTTTTAGAAAATAGGTTTCGACAAACAAATGCATGATGACTCGACGATGCACAAATGCAATGAGGCATGATGACATGAGCATGCGGTTATGACGATGCAATGCACAAAAACAACGCGATTTTCTAGTAGTGGTTTTGCGGGATGCCACAAATTGGTAAGGCATAGCCGACCGCCACCTTCATTGATATGTTCACAACTTTGACATGTAGCTCGCAGTGTGTCATCTCTGTGATATCATCCACTGGGTAGCCAACAGGAGCCATCGTCGGTGCATCATCGGCATCGCCATTGTCATCACCCGGGACCTCGGTGGAAGCCACACTGCTTTTTCGATTATTCGATAGGCCGGTAGCATCGAATGCAGTGTGCTGCTGAGATGGGGCGCCGGTAGTACTTTGCTCTTTATGTGTGTTAATTTCATCTTGTTGTTGCTTTAATCGTTCTTCAATTAAACGCATTCGCTCTTTCTGACTTTCTGCTTCAACTGCCGCCCTGTTCTTACTCCTCTGACGGCTTCTATCAGGATATTTCTTCCTCTCTTCGGGAAACCCAGTCCTCCATGATTGGGAGCCTATTGTGCCTCGTGTTCGTCCATCATGTTCCTTATTTCCAAGGGCGAGTGTGAGCTCATCATTCTCTCTATCGGGAATGAAGTCCCCATCTTTAACATCCTTTACTGCTTTTCTGATCCTCTCGATTGGCAAGGGGTCTTCTTTATGTCGTATGTTATATATACACCTCCCTTCCGAGTCCAACGTGCCCCCATGCCCGTAAAACCAATTCCTTGCACGTTCTACCCAATCGTCTGTCTCTGGGGTGATCTTTTTATCACGCAGTTCCTGCTCAAGTTTCTCCCACTTAGGAATGCCAACCCTGTAGCCACCTTGCCCCATAGTATGGTGATACTTCTTCTTAGCAGCATTCAGCTTATTCGTTTCAGACATTTTCTTAGCTTTTTCTGATTTCTTGTATTCCACAAACTCATCCCAGAATGGTTTTATCTTCTCAAACTGAATATTCTTGAAATCGGGAGTCTTCTTTTTCACGACATATTCAAGGTGCAATCTTTTCTTCCAGTTGGTGAAACACTGGGCCATCTTCTTCAAAGCCCACTCCCTGACCTTAGCCTCCATGGCTCTCCCATGTTGTAAGGCGTCCTCAACTGGATCCTCCGCATTTGGATCCAGCTCTATCTTCGGTAGTTTGAAATTAACCATGAGCCTCTTCCACAGTAAACCTTTGGCCTGGTTAGGGACAAATAAACATGTTCCCTCTTCATCCGCATTAGCAGGCCTATTCCAATTTCTAATGGTGATCGGGATTAAGTCCCTAACGATTACTCCGCATTGTGCCACAAATTTGGTTGCGACAACTTCGGGAGCTGTCGGTCTGCCGTCTTCAGCGACATCTTCGATCCTGAACCTCTCATGGTCTTGCAACTTTTTGGTTGGGCCTCGTCTGCTCTTTTCAGTAGATTCCTTCGATCCGGAGGGCTAAAAGAAGAAAGATCGCCGTTACTATTTCTATATAGATAGCAGATGATTAATTAATGAATTGATTTATATTACATGCACCTCGCCGGAGCGGTCGTCTTCTCGATTACACAAGGCATCGCCTTCTCCCTCGCGGAAGGCAACACCTTCAACCTCAGACAAGTTGTCTACTCCGGTAAAAAGAGGATCACCCTCACCGGAGTTGTTCAGAAACGTTGATACGTCTAAATTATCTTCCCCACGGATCACACCTTGGATCAACTCTTCCTTTTCTTCGTCTCTGACGTGTGGGTCCATATTTTCTGCATAGGTGGAAAAACGAATAAGTCAAAGCGGCTAAAGGAGAAAGTTACGAATAAGTCAAAGCGGCTAACGAATATTTTCCGGATCGAAGGTGAAACCCTAATATATACATACACAATAATAAAAATGAAGAGAAACCCTAAACCCTAAGGCTATGAGAGGGGAACATGAGTATAAGGCTACAAAAGGTCTTCGATCTATCTATGGTCTTGATCTCGGTCTTCGATCTCGATCTCGATATCGTATTCTACCGAGAAGAACCAAATCACCGGAAAGAAAGGGAAACAATCAACACATGGCATCGATGCAATGCTCAAGCAATGATGATGATACGGCAAGTTAATGTGCATTGGAATGTAACCCTAAAGCATGCTCGACAAGTTAATCGGGGTTCCGAGGGGCGCAAACCCTAACTCAAGGAACTCCAGAATCACCAGTTAGGGTTACTAGGGTGTTCTAATTAAACTTGTCATTTAATTAGATCTATCTATGGTCTTGATCTCGGTCTTCGATCTCGATCTCGATATCGTATTCTACCGACAAGAACCAAATCACCGGAAAGAAAGGGAAACAATCAACACATGGAATCGATGCAATGCTCAAGCAATGATGATGATACGATAAGTTAATGTGCATTGGAATGTAACCCTAAAGCATGCTCGACAAGTTAATCGGGGTTCCGAGGGGCGCAAACCCTAACTCAAGGAACTCCGGAATCACCTGTTAGGGTTACTAGGGTGTTCTAATTAAACTTGTCATTTAAGTTGTTGAACAATGCATGATTATAGCATAGATAGATAGTTCTCATTTTTCTGAACATTTTGGTATATTATTTGTATTTTTCTGTATTACAGATTAAAAGTTATTGAATTTACAAGTTTTATTCAAATTCTGAAATTATTAAATCAAATGTTTAAACCTTTTGCACCATAGTAACAACTAGCCATAGTGGCTGACAGGTGGGGCCCGGAGCCACCTTAGCAGCCACGCAAGCAAAGGGGAAACAGAGGACGCGGAGCCACCTCACCACGCAAGCAAAGGGGAAACAGAGGTGGGGCCCGGAGCCACCTCGCCACCGCTGTCAAGGAGGACGCGGCCGCCGTGGCCGTGGACAAGGACGACGCGGCGGTGGAGAAAACGGCGCCGGCGACGATGCACCACCCGATCGAAGCCGCCGCGCCCACCACCAGCAGAAGGCCCGTCCAAGGCCCAGTGCGAGCTGGGCGACCGCACTGGGCCCCAAAATTTTCCGGGCCCCCCAGTTTCTAGCAACTAGCCCAAGTCTGCAGTAGTGAAATCCAGCCCGCTCGGTGCATCTGTTAATTTTCCAGCAATGTGGTAGTGGCTTGTCTCGATTCTACAACTCTTGCGGCCCAATAAACTACTCTCAGTTCTCAAAAAAATCTCCGGCATCTATGGAGATCCTGATCGCTGAAGTAACCAGGTTCGTTCCAAACTATCGATCGTTCCGTTAAAAAACCAAGAACAGGCCGTGAGATGAGAGTCACCGAATTGATCGATTCATCAATCTAATTCGCCCACCCATGTCGCCCGGAAGGGCACAACACCGACGCCCGTGTTTTGCCACCGCACATCGCCCCTAGGCCCTAGGATTTTGATGTCGCCCAGTTCATGCGTGCTTTCTTCATGTCCTGCCTCCATTGACAAGTGATCTGCTGACCAAAATTTCTTCATGTCCTGTTTTGCATTTTGCACAGGGGCCCCAAATTTCTAGAGATGGCCCTGACCAGCAGCAGAGGGAGGGGGAGGACAGAGAGGCAGGGAGGGGCGGCGCCGTACCTGACGCGCGGCGGTGGGGGAAGGGCGCGGTCGTCGACGGGAAGCAGAGACGCGGGCGCGGCCGGCGGTCGTCGGGGGAAGGAGACGCGCGGGCGGCGCGGTCGTCGGCGCGCGGGAAGAGACGCGGGTGGCGGCCGGAGGCGGAGGCGTTGACGACGGAGCCGCTACGGGGAGCGCGCGGCGGTGGCGGGGGCAGCCTGGCGGCGTCGTCGTCGGCGAGGGCGCGGGCAGAGGCACAGGCAGAGAAGTGAGTGGGGAAGGGAAGAAGAAGAGGAGGCACGCGCTGTTATAACTAAAGGGCCTTTAGCCCCGGTTCGTGGCTCCAACCGGGACTAAACGGGAAGAAGAAGAGGAACCACCAACCGGGACCTATAGTACAATTTTCAGCAGCTGAAGGGGCGCGCGCGCAGAGGGCTCTTCCGTCCCGGTTGGTGGCTCCAACCGGGACGTATTTCCCTGTTTTCAAATTTTTTCAGTTATTTTCTCTCTGTTCCCGCCTTATTTTTTATTTTGGGGTTTAAATTTGTAATGTTTTTAAATGATAATTACTTTGGAATTTAGAAAAACTTTAAACATAAAAAGTGTTTGGATTTGAATAACTAATTCGAAACCATTTTCTGTTTTGAAAAATAATTAATGTAACCATTTAAACTACGAACCATTTAAAATTAATAATGAAATAACTTATATTTTTTAAATATTAATTTGGAATTTAGAAAAACTTTAAACATAAGAAGTGTATGGATTTGAATAAATAATCCAAAACCAATTTCTATTTTTAAAAAATAATTAATGAAACCATTTAAAATTAATTAACTTATATTTTTGAATATTAATTTGGAATTTAGAAAAACTTTAAACATAAAAAGTGTTTGGATTTGAATAAATAATTCAAAACCATTTTCTGTTTTAAAAAACAATTAATGTAACCATTTAAAATATGAACCATTTACAACTAAAAATGAATTAACTTATATTTTTTTAATATCAATTTGGAATTTAGAAAAACTTTAAACATAAGAAGTGTATGGATTTGAATAAATAATCCAAAACCATTTTCTATTTGTAAAAAATAATTAATGTAACCTTTTAAAATGAATTAACTTATATTTTTGAATATTAATTTGGAATTTAGAAAAACTTTAAACATAAGAAGTGTATGGATTTGAATAAATAATCCAAAACCATTTTCTATTTCTAAAAAATAATTAATGTAACCTTTTAAAATGAATTAACTTATATTTTTGAATATTAATTTGGAATTTAGAAAAACTTTAAACATAAGAAGTGTATGGATTTGAATAAATAATCCAAAACCATTTTCTATTTTTAAAAAATAATTAATGTAACCTTTTAAAATGAAGATAGGGGGCGAGCATCGTTAGAACTTGCATTGGATCTCTGAAGAAACCACATATTGTGAGTCTAAAAATGATTTTTTCAAAAAATCACGGGCGATAGATCATGTATCTGTAGTACAAACCAGACCCACTTCCTGCCGATTCGGCAGACATTTGTCCTTTTTACCCGGGATGGACGAAAAGGTTTGAGATGTACCGGTTGGGAGATAGTCCATGTAAGGTGGTCTAGTATTTTAGGAAAATGGGACGGTAGCATTGTGAAACGGCATTTTGGTGGTTACTTCACAAAACGACCTGTTTTTTGCGCTCGGAAAATGGAAAAGGGCTTTTCCGTGCGACAAAAAGGAAAACTTCTTCCTGCAACATTGTTCTCCATACCAATGTCCACACACATGCATAATATGGGCACAACATCACAAACTATGCCGTGATTCAGCACTTAACATCGGTCATTTGGACCGAAAGCCATAAAACCTCGAACATGATAGGTCATTTTGTGAAGGTTTTTTCGAAACATGATCAATATACCAAGTCTGGTATTTTTCCTTTCAACTATGTAACAAAATATGACACCAAGCGAAGGATTTTCATTGTTCGGATTTTTTTTGAATTTATTATGCCCGTTTTGAATTATCTGAATTTCTAACTATGGTCGAACCGGTGTGCATGAAGATAGGGGACGAGCATCGTTAGAACTTGCATTGGATCTCTGAAGAAACCACATATTGCGAGTCTAAAAATGATTTTTAAAAAAAATCACGGGCGATAGATCATGTACCTGTAGTACAAACCGGACCCACTTCCTACCGATTCGGCAGACATTTGTCCTTTTTACCCGGGATGGACGAAAAGGTTTGAGATGTACCGGTTGGGAGATAGTCCATGTAAGGTGGTCTAGTATTTTAGGAAAATGGGACGGTAGCATTGTGAAATGTCATTTTGGTGGTTACTTCACAAAACGACCCGTTTTTTGCGCTCGAAAAATGGAAAAGGGCTTTTCCGTGCGACAAAAAGGAAAACTTCCTCCTACAACATTGTTCTCCATACCAATGTCCACACACATGCATATATGGGCACAACATCACAAACTATGCCGTGATTCAGCACATAACATCGGTCATTTGGACCGAAAGCCATGAAACCTCGAACATGATAGGTCATTTTGTGAAGGTTTTTTCGAAACATGATCAATATACCAAGTCTGGTATTTTTCCTTTCAACTATGTAACAAAATATGACACCAAGCGAAGGATTTTCATTGTTCGGATATTTTTTGAATTTATTATGCTCGTTTTGAATTATCTGAATTTCTAACTATGGTCGAACCGGTGTGCATGAAGATAGGGGACGAGCATCGTTAGAACTTGCATTGGATCTCTGAAGAAACCACATATTGCGAGTCTAAAAATGATTTTTAAAAAAAATCACGGGCGATAGATCATGTACCTGTAGTACAAACCGGACCCACTTCCTACCGATTCGGCAGACATTTGTCCTTTTTACCCGGGATGGACGAAAAGGTTTGAGATGTACCGGTTGGGATATAGTCCATCTAAGGTGGTCTAGTATTTTAGGAAAATGGGACGGTAGCATTGTGAAACGGCATTTTGGTGGTTACTTCACAAAACGACCCGTTTTTTGCGCTCGGAAAATGGAAAAGGGCTTTTCCGTGCGACAAAAAGGAAAACTTCCTCCTGCAACATTGTTCTCCATACCAATGTCCACACACATGCATAATATGGGCACAACATCACAAACTATGCCGTGATTCAGCACATAACATCGGTCATTTGGACCGAAAAAGCCATGAAACCTCGAACATGATAGGTTATTTTGTGAAGGTTTTTTCGAAACATGATCATTGTTCGGCACACATTTAGTCCCGGATGTAGTCACAAACCGGGACTAAAAATATTTTCCGCCATTTCCCACCTCTTCCCGCCAAGTTTTCCCGCCCTTTCCTTTCTACTAGAGCTTTTAGTCCCGGATGTAGTCACAAACCGGGACTAAAAATATTTTCCGCCATTTCCCACCTCTTCCCGCCAGGTTTTCCCGCCCTTTCCTTTCTACTAGAGCTTTTAGTCCCGGATGTAGTCACTAACCGGGACTAAAGATATTTCCCGCCATTTCCCAAAGCTTCACGCCAAGTTTTCCCGCCCTTTCCCTCTATATTTAGGATGATCGTGTCATGGCTATCCACACATCCACACCTTCCTCTCTTAGAACAATGGACAACGCCTACTGGGCCATTCTTACCCTCGAGGAGACCGAGACGCTGTGCGCCTCCAACTACCCTTGTCCGCCGGGCTACCGGCCGCCCGCCGGCTGGATGCTGAGCGCTGGAGGGGTTCCTGTCCCTCAAGGTTCCGCACGCCAGGCGGCCATCACAAACCACTTCTACCATGAGCTCACGCCGGAGCAGCGGATGGATCCCCAGTGGGATCCCGACAACTACGACACCTGGAATGCCTTCTTCGCTAATAGGCGGGAAAGGGAGCTCGCCAGGTACGAGGGTGATGGCCCGCCACCGGTGAACCACAACGAAGCCGGCCGTCGTCTGTGGTGGGCGAACCGTACTATCATCAAAGTGATGCGCTACATCACCGGGGGAGACCATCCTCGCCTACGGTGCCCACGAGTCCACCCGCCACAGGCCCCACACTGTCCCGGCGGTAGCGGCATCGTCTTCCAGGAGACCCCTCTCCCACCCGCCGTGAATCCGAGGCTGGAATGGCCCCTGGTATATGCCATGGATGGGCTGAGGATCCCCGGAGTGGCAGGTGACGATGACGATGATGATGACGACGACGATGAAGACCCTGAAGCTGCGTACTATAGGACTAGGCATGATTATGACTAAAGGGGCGGCTTTAGTCCTGAGTGTTAGCTAGTCCCGGTTTGTCCAGGTTTTTAATATTAATAAATGTCTTAAGTGTTACCTAATAAATAGAGGGAAATGCCTATATAAAGAGAGGGTTCATATTTAGTCCCGGTTGGAGAAACCAACCGCAACTGAAGGGATTGCGGCAGAGTGGGCCAGGCAACACTAATAATAGGGGTGAGTGTCGACATTATGTCGTGCGGCTTGTACCTTGTCCCGGATGGTGTCACCAACCGGGACTAAAGATGAACCTTTAGTCCCGGTTGGAGACACCAACCGGGACTAAAGATGAGTCAGCACTATAATAGGGGTGAGTGTCGACATTATGTCGTGAGTGTCGACATTATGCCGAGCTGCTTGTACTATAAATATGCATCCTTGTGAGTCCAGTCCTCCAGCCAGTTTGAGGCATCTCCAAGATGGTTTTCGAGAGCAGGGATACCACTGCGGCCAGTTTCAGGGAGATGCCGACGGAGCCCAGTCCTCCGGCATCTCCGAGAAACTGGTCATAGAGGCACTCCCTAATATGTGAAATTAGTTAGCTCCGAGGCGTATTGATCTAGTTAGTGAAGTTACAAGCTGCAAGATGGTTTTCGAGAGCAGGGACACCACTGCGGCCAGTTTCAGGGAGATGCCGACGGAGCCCAGTCCTCCGGCATCTCCGAGAAACTGGTCATAGAGGCACTCCCTAATATGTGAAATTAGTTAGCTCCGAGGCATATTGATCTAGTTAGTGAAGTTACAAGCTGCAAGATGGTTTTCGAGAGCAGGGACACCACTGCGGCCAGTTTCAGGGAGATGCCGATGGAGCCCAGTCCTCCGGCATCTCCGAGAAACTGGTCATAGAGGCACTCCCTAATATGTGAAATTAGTTAGCTCCGAGGTGTATTGATCTAGTTAGTGAAGTTACAAGCTGCAAGATGGTTTTCGAGAGCAGGGACACCACTACGACCAGTTTCAGGGAGATGCCGACGGAGCCCAGTCCTCCGGCATCTCCAAGAAACTGGTCATAGAGGCACTCCCGGTCCAGCCACAAAACGGGACTAACACTCAAGACATTTATTAATATTAAAAACTGAGACTACAAAACCGGGACTAAAGGCCACAAACCGCGAAAGATATTCTTCGGTCAAGCCACAAACCGCGAAAGACATGAACTAGAGTTACATAATATGAGCATGAACTTCTTGGCATATGTCATTCCTTATGACCGCTTCAGACGTAACCATGGAGCATCTTCTTTACTTAACGGAATGCTTGGGTCAGTTTTCACTGTGAAGGGCGGAATTTCATCAAACTTATTATAATCTTTTGACATGTCTGTCTTGTCCTCGATTCCCACGATGTTTCTTTTCCCTGAAAGAACTATGTGACGCTTTGGCTCATCATATGATGTATTCGTTTGCATATTTTTTCTTTTTTTCGGTCTGGAGGACATGTCCTTCACATAGAAAACCTGAGACACATCATTGGCTAGGACGAATGGTTCATCTCTATAACCAAGATTGTTGAGATCCACTGTTGTCATTCCGTACAACTGGTCTATCTTTACCCCTTCCCCATTCAGGTTGACCCATTTGCAGCGAAACAAAGGGACCTTAAAAGAGACTCCATAGTCTAGTTCCCATATCTCCTCTATGTAACCATAATATGTGTCCTTTTGTCCATTCTCGTCTATTGCATCAAAGAGGACACCACTATTTTGGTTGGTGCTCTTTTTATCTTGGGCGATCGTGTAGAATGTATTCCCATTTATTTCGTACCCTTGGAAATTCAATACAGTAGAAGATGGTGACGCGGCCAACAAGTATAGCTGATCTCCAACAGTGGTGTCATTCAAGAGATGTGTCCGCATCCAACCACAGAAAGACTTCATGTGTTCATCTGTAATCCATGATTCAGGCTTCCCCGGGTTTTTGGAGCGTACAATATTCTTGTGTTCCTCGATATACGGAGCTGCCAAGGTGGAATTATGTAGAACTGTGTAGTGTGCTTTAGTGAAAGAATCCCCGTCCCTACATATCATTGCTTTCTTTCCCAGCGTGCCTTTTCCACTTAGTCTTCCCTCATGCCGCGAGTCAGAAACACCAATTGGCTTAAGGTCAGGAATAAAGTCAACACAAAACTCAATGACCTCCTCTGTTCCATATCCCTTGGAGATGCTTCCTTCTGGTCTAGCACGGTTATGAACATATTTCTTTAAGACTCCCATGAACCTCTCAAAGGGGAACATATTATGCAGAAATACCGGACCGAGAATGGCAATCTCTTCCACTAGATGAACCAGGAGATGCGTCATAATATTGAAGAAGGATGGTGGGAACACCAATTCAAAACTAACAAGACATTGTACCACATCCTTCTGTAACCTTGGCAGAATATCTGGATTGATTACCTTCTGAGATATTGCATTGAGGAATGCACACAGCTTCAAAATGGGTACTTGAACATTTTCCGGTAGAAGCCCCCTCAATGCAATCGGAAGCAACTGCGTCATAATCACGTGACAGTCATGAGACTTCAGGTTTTGGAACTTTTTCTCTGCCATATTTATTATCCCCTTTATATTAGATGAGAAGCCCGACGGCACCTTGATACTATAAAGGACTTCAAAAAAGATTTCCTTCTCTGCTTTGGTAAGAGCATAGCTGGCACGACTTAAGTGACGCCCTTTATCCGTCTTGTTATCCGTATGCATGTTCTTTGGGTCTTTCATAATTTGTTGGTCCTCCCGTGCTTCAGGTGTATATTTTGGCTTCCCATACACGCCTAGGAATCCTAGCAGGTTCACGCAGAGATTCTTCGTCACGTGCATCACGTCGATTGAAGAGCGGACACGCAGGACTTTCCAATATGGCAGCTCCCAAAATATAGATTTCTTCTTCCACATGGGTGCGTGTCCTGTAGCGACGTCGTTCGGAACTGATTGACCACCGGGACCCTTTCCAAAGATTACTTCTATGTCCTTGACCATACCAAATACATCATCACCAGCAGGGAGTTCAGGCTTCTTCCGGTGATCTGCCTCACCTTTGAAATGCTTGCCTTTCTTTCTTACGGGATGATTGGTCGGAAGAAATCGTCGATTCGCCAGGTACACAACCTTCTTGCATTTATGCAAATATGTACCTTCGGTCTTATCTAAACAGTGGGTGCATGCCTTATATCCTTTGTTTGTCTGTCCTGAAAGGTTACTAAGAGCAGGCCAATCATTGATGGTTACGAATAACAACCCTCGTAGATTAAATGGCTCCTGTTTGTTCTCATCCCACGCACGTACACCTGGTTTGCCCCACAACTGTAAGAGTTCTTCAACTAATGGCCTAAGGTACACATCAATGTCGTTGCCCGGTTGCTTCGGGCCTTGGATGAGCACTGGCATCATAATGAACTTACGCTTCATGCACAACCAAGGAGGCAGGTTGTAGATACATAGAGTCACGGGCCAGGTGCTGTGACTGCAACTCTGCTCCCCAAAAGGATTCATGTCATCCGTACTTAGACCAAACCATAAGTTCCTTGCGTCACCTGCAAAGTCTGGGAAGTCTCTCTCGATTTTTCTCCACTGTGACCCATCAGCAGGGTGTCTCAACTCCCCGTCTTTCTTACGGTCTTCTTTGTGCCATCGCAACAACCTGGCATGCTCTTTGTTTCTGAACATGCGTTTCAACCTTGGTATTATAGGAGCATACCACATAACCTTAGCAGGAACCCTCTTCCGGAGGGGCTCTCCCTCAACATCACCAGGGTCATCTCGTCTGATCTTATGCCGCAACGCGTTGCATACCGGGCATTTATCTAAATTCTCATACTCCTTACCGCGGTAGAGGATGCAGTCATTAATGCATGCATGTATCTTTTGCACATCTAATCCCAGAGGACAGAGAGTCTTCTTTGCTTCGTAGGTACTCTCGGGAAGTTCGTTATGTTTTGGAAACTCCGGCTTCATTATTTTCAGCATCTTTTCAAATGAGGAGTCAGTTAGACCACACTCTGCCTTCCATCGCAACAATTCCAGTGTGGTACCGAGCTTTGTGCTGCCATCTTCACAATTTGGGTACAACAGTTTCTTGTGATCTTCTAACATGCCCTCTAACTTCAACTTCTCATTTTCTGTTTCACAGTCTCGCTTTGCATCAGAAATGACCCTACCAAGTTCATCAGCCGGCTCATCTGATGCCCGTTCTTCACCTTTTTCCTCTCCATTGTATTCCATTGCAGTATCACTGTATTCAGGAAACATATGATGATAGTTGTTATCATCATCTTCTTCTTCACCATCTTCCATCATAACCCCTCTTTCCCCGTGCTTGGTCCAGCAATTATAGTTGGGCATGAAACCTTTCATAATCAGGTGGCCGCGAATGATTTTCGAGGAAGAGTACTCCTTGTTGTTCCGACATTGAACACATGGACAACGTATAAATCCATTCTCTTTGTTTGCCGTAGCCACATCGATAAATTTATCCACGCCTTTGATATACCCGGCTACCCGCCGGTCACCGTACATCCATTCCCGACCGTTCATCTGCATCATATAAGTAAGTTTATAAAAAAACAGGACATCATAAATAGTGAAATAACCAATTCACACCGACACATGAATTGTATCAATGACCTAGAAAAGTTAAGATTGCTAACCTCGATCGAGGGAAATAAAGAGGAGAAAGCTCAAGTGCGTCTCGGACACCTTCTATATTTTTGTTCTATGAGAAATTCAACGGGATTTTTCACTCAAACATTTCAACAAACACCTTCAATGCATGCATGAGAAAAAACTAGCACACACCCTCACACCTTACACCATTCGAAAAAACAGAGTGGAGGCAGAGGGGGCTGGGGCGTTGCATTTATAGAGGGCAAGGGGTCTTTAGTCCCGGTTGGATTCAGCAACCGGGACTAAAGGTGCGTGCCACGCCACGTGGCTGTGGCCAAACCTTTAGTCCTGGTTGGTGGCTCCAACCGGGACACATGCCCCCTTACCAACCGGGACCCATGCCCCCTGGCCCCGTGCCCGCTCCAACCGGGACGCGTGCCAGCATTAGTCCCGGTTGGTGGCGCAACCGGGACTAATGCTCCGAGGGGTCGCGAACGGATGGCCCTTTTTCCTCTAGTGGATGGAGGATCCTCTGCCCGCCATACGTCCCAAAAAACGACTAATCCCGTTTTTTTCTATAAATCACTCAGTTTTGCTACAAAATATTCTGATTTTACTATATATATATATATATATATATATATATATATATCAAAAAAGGTTTACCCTTGAGACTAAAAATAAAAAGACAAATCTCGCCAGAGTTTCGCCGGGACTATGTAGCAAAAAGTTTGGGCTAATATAGCAAACCAGTCCTCGCTAGAGACTCACCGGAGAATTTCGCAGAGACCTCGCCGGAGACCTTATAGCAAAAACTTTGTGCCATTATAGCAAAACCACTAAACAATTGTAGCAAAATAAATGTCCTATTATAGCAAATCCAACTTCGCCGGAGACCTCGCCTGATCTCGCCGGAGATCTCGTAGCAAAAATTAAGGTAGCCGTCGGCCGCATGTAGCAAAACACGGCGCCACTTGTTGCCATAGTCTAAAAAACCGGACCGGCAATCGAACCGGTGAGGTCCTTGGTTCACGGTTCACTGATTGGACCACTGGTTCAAACCGGTTCGGTGCTGGTTTATTAAAGAAAATAATATAGATGGGAAAATACTAATATGTTAGAAAATAGAAACATATTTAGAGTATACATAAAGTATTTTATACAAACACTGGTCGACCCAGTTGGCTAGCCCATTTAAGTATTTGTTAGGGCGAGCTTGGAGGTATTGGGATCGAATCCGGATCGCAGCATCATATTTTCTTTCGTGGACGGTTTTCTACTAGTCGGACCGCCGACTGGTTTTCCACTAAACCGTTGGTTTAACCGCTTTTTGTCTGGGATTTTTGGTTCATTAGCTAGACGGTCTAGTGCGTAAAAAGCCGATGAGGTCTCTGGTTCCGTTTTTCCGATTTAACCAATAAACCGGTCTGGTTTTTAAAACTATTTATAGCACCTCCGTCATCCACACATAGCACCCCTAACGACCCTGTATAGCAAACCACGACGACGTATGTAGCGGCACTGGTGACATTCGGTAGCAACGTCGGTGCCCTTGGGTAACAACGCTGGCGCGCGGCTGAGCAACTCAGCCGAAGCGAGGCCATGGCGAGAAGGCGGCTACATCGTTCTCAACGCCATACACGCAGCACCGGTGTCCGGTTATGGCGGCACAAGCATGCTTCCCGTGCTGGAGGTTGGGGACGGCTTCGACGAGCTACAGGGAAGGGCGTCGCGGTGCACGGAGGCACGCTGACACGGCGGTGCGTAGCAGTTCGTCGGTGGCCCCCGACTGCGCGGTGGCGCGGTGACGTGGGCAAGCAGACGTGGTACCGTGCAGCAGTACAGTGGTGGTCCTCGACGGCGCGACAGCGATGGAGCGCAGAAGTGCGGCGATGACCTCCGACGACCCGATGGCGGCCTGACAGTGCGTGGCGTGGGGCTACAGACGTGGCGGCGCGCAGCAGTGCGGCAGCGGTCCCCGGCAGCGTGTCCGTGTGATGAACGCGGGCATCGCTAGCTCGACCCGGAGTATTGAATTGTTCGATCGAAGAAACAGTATCATTTCCTTTTTTTTTTATATCCTGAAAGAAGTAGGAGGGACGTGCGGATCCGTATTATTTTTGTGCTGGCGCATGTTTATTTGGCTTGCAAAACGTAATAGTACATCTCTAAAAGATTGACATATAATAGGGTATATGCTACTTTTGAAGTCATATGGGATAAAAAAACATTTTAACAGCTAGCTGTTTTGCAATTGAAAAACAGCTACTTTTTCAGCCGTTCGATCACTGTCCGAATCTTAGCGCGTCTCTCTCTCTCTCTTGCCTTTCTCCGTCTTAGTCTATTTTTTTGAATATTATTCAGTCAGGGGGTGAACACCCACACACCGCTATGTTCATTCGTGTTCCTCGTGAGAAAGAGGCGAGAGGCATGGTGTAGATGGCAGCGGCGACGCCGCACCTAGCTCGGCCGGTGCCGGTGGGGATGGCGTTTCGCGAGGCGGAGATTCAACTGGTGGAAGGAGCCCCCCCCCCCCCCCCCCCCCCCCAGAGCCACTGATAGCAGGGACCGACAGAGCAGCGAGTTGCGCCCCTTTTGCTCAATGGAGAAGAGATCGTCGATTCGCGAGCGGATAAGGCATGTGCGCCACCGTCGCGATGGGTATTCCTCCTGAATTCTCCCTGCGACTGCTCTGTAGTGTAATTTTCCTCTAGTTTTAGATCGCAAGTGGTGCTTCGATTTGGCCCAGGCGTGGGCGTCGCTGCAGCGATTTAATGGGCTCAAGATATGAGGATTCATTGATCTAATTTTTTTCTGTTTGTGGAGGTAGCTAGTGCGTTTTGGATTGCAGCTCAGTTCAAAGCTGCGGGGAGTTCTTTGTGTTTTTTGATTTAGGTATCATGATGCAGTTATTTGACATGTCTTTTAGTTCTAGTTTTTGGCCGGTGTGCTAGCTTTTTGTTGATTACAGTAGCCCTTTTTATGTATATATATCAGTTCTAGTCGATCTACAAATAATATGATGTTGTGCATATTCATTCCTTGGAAGAGGTTGATATCCGGGCTATGCTGCGTACACTACTCCTATATCATGATTTTCTAGAGTATATCTAGGCTATGCTGATGGTATTTGATAACATGTTTGATTAGCTTGGTTAGTTTTGAATTTCTCTATTTTTAAGTTTTAATGCTTGATGACCTTATGAGGTCTTTTTAGTTTGATATCTTGGATAGGCTGATAGTGTGTTCACATGTTTGATTAGCTAGGGGCAGCATGTGATACTTGTATTCTTTAGTCTAGCTCTTTATAACCCACATTACCACTCATGTTTGCGGCGATCTCCACACGAGGAGGTTGGGTGATAGTTTGTCACTATTGAATTCAAGGCTTTGTTGTTTGCCAGATTAAGATCCTGATTGTGAGGTGTCTTATATCGACAATCTTGAATGCGCGGCTCATCATCAATTGATTTTATGATTTTCTCATTTCTGTCACTTTGTTCATTTTATCATTAACTTTATTACTTATTCATTTATTCTCTCATTCCTTAGATTTTCTTTTAGTAGTCCAGTTTGATCATTCACTTTCAGTCCACTATGTTCTTCAGTTATCAGTTTCTTCATTCCCACATTCTATCTTCTTCTTTCTTCAGCCTCTCAATTACCTCAGTTTGCTTATTCTCCCCCTCTTCTTTCTCTCATTTCTTACTATTTTATTGTTTCATTTAATCATTATCTTTATTTCTTAATCTTTTATTCTCTCATTCCTTATGCCTTTCTTTTAGTATTTCAGTTCCCTGTTTGATCATTCACTTTAAGTCCACTGTGTTCTTCACTTTTCAGTATCTTCATTGCCTCATTCTATCTTCTTCTTACTTTAGCTCCTCAGTTTTTAGCCTCTCAATTACCTCAGTTTGCTCATTCTCTCCCTCTTTTTTTTATCTCATTTCTTAGTATTGTATTATTTTAATTTGTTAGTCGACGTTCCTTAGTTTCTGAGCATTTAGTTTCTCAATCTCTCTTATAGTTAGTACTATTAGTTTTTCTGATATTTTTTATTCTTTTAGTCTTTCTTAATTCACTGACTCTTTCAATCTGTCAGTCTCTCTTATTATCTCAACATTTTATCATTTTAGTTTATATTTTTTAATATCTAAGTTTATTCTTGTCATTTGTTATCTTAGTTGTTTGTTTCAAGCAATCTTGCCAAGGAATTCTGGTTCAGACTTAATCAAGAATTCCATCTACCGAAGCATTACCACAATGTCAGCTATATCGGTTAAAGAGTGGTGGTGCCAAACACTAGATGAAAGGCCAAGATCACAAAGAAAAGAGTTAGCCATGGTGATCATTGCTGAGATGCAGAAGATCTGCCTGGAACGGGATGCCCGTGTTTTTGACAGGAAGAGTGCAAGCCTCCTTCAAGTAGTTGCAGCAACAGTAGCTGAGCTGGCTCTTTGGAAACTGGCAAGAGCAGACGCGGGTCATCGAGAGGAGTAAGTATGTGTGAGGAGTGGGGCGGTGTGGACATCCTATGTAAGAAACTCTGTAAAAACTTCCTTTCAATCTTAATACAAAGACAACAACTTTTGGTTGCTTTGCTTGTCCTTGAAAAAAAGGTTATCTTCAGTTTTCTATTTCTATTACTCATCATTTTTCTTCCAGTTTCTACTGATATAGAAGAGCGCAAGTTATTTTATATTTGAAATGAATTTCTTTCAATGACATTCATTCTTTAGTTTACAGTTTATTAGTTTTTCATGAATATTGTCTCCATTTTATATCAGTTAATTAGTCTTCCTCATTCTTCGAAATCCAGTATGCAATTCTTCTCTCTAATTTATTTTCATGACGAAGATTTTTTGTATCAATATATCCCTCTGTACTCTGAAATGTCCATTGGTTTGTCCGATTATCACTTATGCAAATTTTTGGCTGATCAATGTTATGAAACGCAGTGGCGGAGCTAGCTCCCAGTGACCCCGGGCAGCTGCCCAGGCTCAATCGTGTAAGCTCCTTTCAAACTTGATCAAGACATGCAAAGATTTTCACGGTATATGACATGGTGAAATACTCTCAAGCTTGGTCCATTATGCCTTGCCCAGGCTGTAGAATCTGGCTAGCTCTGCCACTGATAGAACGTGATGTGTATAGAAGTGGTTTAGGTCCAGTCTTGGAATTTTCGTATGTTACAGACTTGTTGAGCTATGTTTTCATCTCTTGGTTTTGGGCCACAAGTTTCCATGTGAGCCGCAACATGTCTTTGGAGGCGCCACGAGTACATAACAGTGGAGAAACCGAAGAGGCGCGGGTAGTGGAGGCACCGCTTCATGGCAACAGAAGCGGGAGAACGGGAGAAGAGCGGCGGAGCAGCGGGGTGCCAGTTCCCTCAACCTTCAGTGAGTTCCTTCCTTTCATTCTTTTTTCAACCTTTTTGATTTTCTCTTCTTGTTCTTAATGTAGTCATTTTTGTTCTGTCTCATGTGGAAGACTGAAGAGAGTGGGTTTATGTAGACCCTGCTTCAATGCATGGGTTTTGTGACTTTTCAGCTTGAAAATCGGGATCTGCTTCAGCTGTCACATTTGCCTCTTTCCATTTCTTTGCTGATGTTTCCAATAGAGAGTTTATAACTGCAAGCAATGGAAATAAATACCTTTTCTGTTTTTGTTTTCCAAGCAGTTTTAACAGTGTATACCTAAGGCGATACGTGAAGCTCTAACCTCCCTGAAGTGGATTGCAGTTTTGTCAATGCATTATGGAACTGAAATGGAAGCTCATTACTACACTTGCTCTGACAGGAGGGCGAGTTTTAGACTGACTGGAATCCGTTGCTATGATCAATGAACTCAGGCCAGGACTGAATGTGATGATGATGTTCTACATGACTGTTATGCGCTATGTCAAAATACCATTCCACATGATATAGGTTCTGACCCCTGGGGAGGTCGAAAATGACATGCAGAGAATAGTTTACATGTGTGTTTTCTACTGTTCGTGCAGGGACCAGTTCCCAATCCAGTTCTTCAAAATAAGCTTACGTGTGAAGGAATTTGAACTTCCGTAATATGTTTTCTATTTCATTTTTTAATTTTCGATGTAATGTGAGCTTTTATCCACAATGGAAGGCATGAGCCATCTATGAACCTTCTTTCTTGTGTTTCTTCTTCAAGTGATCACTCGTCACTCCTGTAAGGATTTTTGTTGTGAGTGTTACCATTTGTATTCTCGTTTTTACAAGGGAATGCTAGTACTGGAGGTGAATTGCATGATCCTTCCTACATGTATGATGCCCATGCCCCCTCAGTTTAATTCCAATAAAAAATATTGTTCATTAGTTTCTCTATGCACAAGTGTTTCATCTGATAGAAATTTCTTCATGGTGTAGTCTTATCCTTTTCTTCCTCCATCTGAGATCTGATTTGTGTTCTCTTTTCCCCTCTCTTTTTACTCTAGAGATGCTTGTTCCCCGTATTCACCAACCTCATGCACAGGCAGCCGGAGGGGGATGCAATGAGTGTTGCACAGGCAGCCGTATTCTCCATTTTCTGCTGGAGAAGATGCAATGAGTGTTGCGAATCTTGAGAGTTGGGCTTTTTTAGCCAACAAACAGTATTTTAATGATAACTCAATAACAGGATGTTAGCTGAGCCAAACAAGAGAGGAAGGTCGAAATGTGTCTGTTTTGAGGAATGAAAAACATACAGTTTATCTCATTCTTTTTATTCTTTCAGTCATACAGCTGTCGTCCTCTAATTGGATGACAAAAACTGTCTGTTTTCGAATTGAAAAATAGATAGCTGTTCATTAGTCACTCCCAAAAAAAAACATGCTCCAATAAATGTCCAATCTCTTGGTGATGGAATTTTCTTAGAGGATGCCCTTTTTTGCTGCGAATTTTGGAGCACCTAGCCTGTGTCATAAAACACTTTTCTAGTACCTATAACCTTCTCTCTTCCGCCATAAAACATTTTCTAGGTGCCATATTATAGATAGAAGATGCTCTTAGGAACTCCTAACTAATGTTGCGCGCTAGCTTTGAGAAATTGGGCTGAATTATCTAGGAAAGCTAGCCAGCTTCACCTATCATTCATATGCACAAGCAGCCGGACCAGCCCGATCTCTGCCCGATCTCTCGACCGCTCTATCTTCTCCCCTATTTTGAGAGTCCTCTCTTGCCTGAGAGCTCTGCCGACCCTCCTCTGGCAGTGCCGCCGTCTGGAGAAGGGAAGGAAGAGATGACCGTAGTGTACATAGTAGTTGTATGGTTGGCCTCATGCCGGTGTTCGGATTTTTGCCCGGTAGTTGGAGCGGAGCTTTGGATCTTACTGTTTGGATCCTTGGAGCTTTAGGGTTTCTCCTCCCTGTTATCTTTCTCCGATTGTCAGAGGTGGGAGTGGAGGGAGGACTGACACTCTCCCGAATAAATCGATGGCGGTGACCTACCTTGTGGTGTTGGTGTGTTACGAGCACAAGCTTCTCCTGGCCGGCCGTGGAGACGAGGGGCATTGTACCACGATGTGCTGTGTGGTGGAGCAGCTCCTGGTCGGCTGCGGTGGCGAAGAGGAGTTGAGATGCAATGAGGCGACATCGACATCGACTCGGTGGTCTCCCCCCCCCCCGAGGGGGGCGGGCGATGGGGTGGTTTGTCAAGATAAGAGATGTGGCAGGAGCCGGGCCCTCTTCTTCATCCAAGGCGTCATGGTGGCGGTGCGACGGGGACGGGCGGCCTACTTGTTCCTCCTCTATGTGAAGTCTACGAAGCTGCGACCCGTGGAGTTCCGGAATGATGGCGATGTGGCAATGCCATTATTCTAGGCCGGAGAGGCCCCTCCTTGCTCTGGTGTTGTGGGCACCGGAGTTCATTCTTCAAAGTGGCTAGAGAGCCCAAAGGAAAGATCTTCCTTGACCTCGGCGCGGGGTCCATGGCTAGCGATGCCCCAAGTGGCCTGTTTCCTGGCGGCGATATTGGTTCCCGTGACCGGAGGCCCCTCAGAGATGCGGTGGAGAAGACGTTTTTGACCTGATCGTGTTTGCAAATTTGTTTCCAATACTGGTAGCCTGATCTGCTGTTCCCCTATCCTTTAGGGGTCTATTTGTAAATCTGTACCCACTGCTTTATTAATGCAGCTTCTCGGCCTTCGAGCCCTCTCTTCCCCATTCAAAAAAAAAAAAATCTTGGCAAGCTAGTCGATGCTACGCGCAATAAAACGAGGCCGTGCGCCAGCGTACAACACTCGTTTTCGGAAAGAAAAAACAGCAAGCAAATCATGTTGCACATGGAGTGGTGTGAATCCGGGAAAACTGCCTAGCTCTGCTTGGAGCTGGCCTCATTTTGGCAGGAAAGTCGGTGCCAGCTGTGCTTAGCTTGTGCAGGCAAGGAAACGAGGCCGTACCTCTTCTTGCCACCGTACAACAGTCTCGTTACAGAAGAACAATCCAAGGAAATCGTGTTTGCACATGGAGACATTGTTGAATCCACGAAGGTTCTCACGATCGGCTAGTTCGGCGTCTGCGAACATGCTGCAAAATATCTTTCGTCCCGCCATATTATTATAAACTACTCCCTCTGTTCGAAAATATAAGACGTTTTAGCTTTATGAATTGAATGTATCTAGACGTCTTTTAATGTATAGGTTCATAGAGGTTCAGAGTGAACCTATACCCTAAAAGGTGTCTAGATACATTCGTTTCACAAAGCTAGAATGTCTTATATTTCCAAACGGAGGGAGTACATGATACAATTTCATGTCCACTGCTTGAACAAACATCACAAGCAAGACTAAAAGAAAAAAGAGAGAAAAGAAAGAAAATAAGACCGACACCGACGGATCAACGAAAACGAAAATAAATCACAAACCACTGCATCCTTCGGAAAATTTTCACCATGATCCTAGCATTCGGAATCAGCACGTATCAAGCAGCACCTTTAAAAAGGAAAGCGACGACAACGACACTGTTTTCCGGATGTCCTAGGGTTTTTCTCTCGTACAATACAGGGAAATATTTACTCTCGAGCGTTTTCTCTGGAGCGTTGCTAAATATTTGCTGAGATGCAGTTAAAATTGTACTAGAAACAAAACAGTATTGGGTAATAAATGATGGTCTTGTCTGGCCACGGAGCAATTGAAAAATTTATTGCAAGCGCGTGCAAGTTAACTGTTTGGGCAACCATTGAGGCATTGACCATTGCGTCTTGGACATGCGGCAAAGTTTAGGTGCCCGCGGCGATCGACAGGGTCAACTTACATGTTCTTGAGAGATTAAACCAAACAACTCCCAGATCAAGAAACGCGGTCAACGAATGAATTGAATCCACTGCTTATCCACGCCCAGTTTTGGAGGAAGCAACTGCTTCCAGGATGGTGACATTGCTTGGAAAAGCGTACTCAGACGATGAGATTAGAGACGTCGTTCTCTGGCTGAGTAATGGGGATTAATTAATTCCACGTCACCCTGTGTGTGGAATCTAACCCGTTCAAATCCTCTTAGCAGCCTTCGGACACGATACTCGTCCTGCCAGGTCAGACCGACCAAACACCGTGACGTGTTCACACAGCGATTGACGCCACGTCGAGAATCCAAGATCCCAAACTAGCAAACCGAAAGCGTGAAGACTTGCGACTTGTTCCACAGCCGCGCCACCTTCCTGGCAAAGCAACGCGGCCAATCAGAGCCTGAACCCACAGCACTTCACCGCTTGCGTGCACGACGACCGTCAGAAAAGCTAAACAATCAATCACAGCTCGCAGCCGCACATGCCAACGATCGATCCACATGCCGAACACACGCAGCTAGCTCTATATAAAGAGCTAGAGAGCAGGCGAGGAAGAATCGTCGGCACACACAAGAGCAACATCATCATCTCTGCTACTACAGATCGATACGTACGTTTGCGCCTAACAAAGCTCGTCTGACAGCCAGCTCCTCTCGCCGCCGGTGACCATGGAGGAGGCCCTCATCTCGCCGGAGCTCCGCGACGTGCTGGCCAAGGTGGCCGTGTTCCTGCTGGTGCAGGGGCTGGTGTACCTCATCCTCAGAGACTCCTCCGACGTCTTCTCCAGGGACAAGATCCTCAGGTCCCTCAGCTTCCGCCCGATGCGCTCCATGAGCGTGCGCCGCGTCCTCGCGCCGCTCTCCGACGTCCCCGTCGGCACCGACGAGCTGGCCTCGGCGCCGCCTTCGCCGTCGTACTTTTCCAGGTCCTGGTCGTCGCGCCGCTGGGGCAACCGCGAGGACTGATGACAGGCGCCTGCCTTGCAGTTGCAGCGGGTGCTCGTTACAGTTTGGTCGTTCTGAACTGTATGTAATCTGTTCGCTGCTATTATTGGGGTTTGAGATTTGAGAATGGTGTATACGAAGATTCGGAGCTCGAGGTGATGTAATTAGAGTAGGTTGGTCTTGTAGATATCTACTTACGTTGTTGAATTGGGCGGATGGATTATTTGATTCTTTGGAAGGAGGGAATCGGAAAGAGGAAAAAAAAAAAGAACGCTTCGTCGTCCCGCTCGCCTCCCGCGGGTGACGGGCGACGCCCCAGGCCCCAACTCCCTAGCACCCTTCCTGCTCCCCTTCCTCCCTGCCGCCGCTGGCAAGCGCCGCCGGGCAAAGCCCGCGCGGTGCCGGTGGCGGCGGGAGTTTCTCCGCCCACCTGTTCGAGGGAGCTACGCGGGAAAGCTTCCTCGGTGGCGGAGAAGCCGACGTTTCTATCCAGCGAGCTTCATGGCGATCTTGCGGGTACGACGAGATGGCGTTGGCGGCGTCCAGGATCCGGAAGGTCGGTGGTGGCATGCGTGTTGTGGTAGTGCGGCGGTTCTTGGCGGCATGGGCTTCCAGGCCTAGATCTAGGCCCATTCGGGCCCGATGGTAGGGGTCTGCCCTGGCCCATGGCTGCTGCGGCCGGCGGAGGCTTGGTCCTGACCTTGCCCATGAAGATGGGGATTACCCACATGCAGGTGCAGCGGTGGGTCGCGACGGCCTGTGGCAGACTACCTCGGCCATCGGTGGTCCTGCAGGCGGGCGGTGGCCCAGGTGCAGGGTGGGCAGAGGTGTCGCGGCGCCGACGTTGGCGGCGGGGCAGCGAGGTGCTGCGTTTTGGCGGCGTCCATCTTGGCTCATCGGTTGTGTTGGGTCTGCCGCTGCGCGGTCCTGTGTGGCTCCTTGGAGGTGGTGAAGGGGTGACGGATTGTCTGGGATGGTGGTGGCGCTCACGGCTGCTCTTGCTGCAATGTGGCGACGGGGGCTTTGCGGACCCACTCCGGTCCGGCCGGGCTAAGACCTGGTGTGCCCCTGTTGTCGCGTCCGGTCGGCTACTGCCACGGCGGTGGAGGTAGTTCCCTCCCGCGCGGTGGCGAGCCTACTACCCCTGGTACCTCTGCCCCCTTGCTCGGGCCTCGAGGCCTTGCACCGATGCCCACAAGGAGATGTTGAAGTTGGCGCCTTTTCCGTGGTGGCGCGTGCTGGTTGGCGGTGGGTTGGGTGGAGCACTCTGGACCGTTCGGGGTGGTGGTTCTTTGGGGGTGGGTGAAATCTCTGTCGGCCCAGTCCGTCACTGACGCGGTGGAGCCCGCGGGTGTCACCTTTCCTTCCTGAAGGGCGTCGGATACTCCCTCCCCACTCCCCTCCGTGTATCGGGGGAAACCCTAGGACCAGTCCGGGCAACAGGGCTTCGTCGTCGCATTCCTTGCTGAAGGTGTTGCTTGGTACATGGCGGTTCGGAATGTCAGGAGCGTGGTGGGACCTTTCCGGAGGGCGCAGCGGTAGAGGGCCGTCTTCGCTTCATCGATCTGCTGGTGTTGGCATTGTTTCTCTTTTCTTTCTCTTGTTTTTATTTTGGGTTGGATGTTGTGCTATTTTCCCAGTAGTGGTCTCGTGGTTGTATCGGTTTGTCCTTGGGCGTTGTGCTATCTTGGCCCAGCAGCGGTCTCATATGCTTTAGTTATAAAGCGGGACGAAAGCCTGTTTCGAGAGATATTATTTAATTCTTTATATGGTTTCTCTTCTCTTAGTGCTCTGATTGTGGGTTTGACCGGCTTGCTCCATTTCATACAAACCACTCTTTACAAAATTATTTAGTTTTGGTGGTGAATATTTTGTTACATCAACCGGTTTTTTAAACGCAAACGGGCTAAATGACACCCGGGTGACTTCTTTGGAGAGGCATGGACACTGTTGGCCGGCTGCCTCCAAGTTGTCGTTCAATTTATTGGTCAAAGGGCGGGTTTTTTCTTTTTTTATAATAATTCAACCGATCTATTAATAATCCTCTCACCGGATATTGGTGCAAAATCTATACCGCTCGCTTGGGGATCTTCTCCTTGGTGATGGATGGGAGGCCTTTGCCGTTCCGATGACACCTCTGGCCGAAGGGTGATAATCACGTGGCTACAGTTTTGCACGGCCACAGCTCTCAACCTCCTGGCTTCATGCCGATGTGGAGGACTTGTTTCTTCGGCTTGGAAGTCAAGGTCAAGTGCAATGACAGCCTCACTGCCCCAAGTGGCACCGTCCCCGCAGTGGACGAGGTGGATTCTAAGTGAAAGGATGGACTTGATCGTGTTTCTGGTTTCTAGTTCAAGGTCCATTATGTGAATGTCCAATGGCTTGTTTGTAGTTCCTTTTATGTATTGGGTCATGTTATAATTCGTTGTATGCCAGCGCTTCCCAATAAATGTGGCGATGTGGTCCTTTGAGACTCTTTGTTCTCTTTTTATATCCTATGAAAAGTAGGGACGGACCTGCAGATGCCGGCTTTTGGGACTCTTTGTTCTCTTTTTATATCCTGCGAGAAGTAGGGACGGACATGCAGATGCCGGCGCAATGTTTGTTTGGCACCGGAGTTCATTCTTCAAAGTGGCCATAGAGCCCAAAGGAAAGATCTTCCTCGACCTCGACACAGGGTTCATGGCTAGCGACACCCCAAGTGGCTTCTTCCCCGGCAGCGGCGCTGGTTCCCGTGACCGGAGGTCCCTCAGATGCGGTGGAGAAGATGTTGGACTTGATCGCGTTTGCAAATTTGTTTCCAGGGCCTTTTCATAATACTGGTAGCCTTATCTGATGTTCCCCATCCCTTAGGGGTCTATTTGTAAATCTGTACCCACTGCTTTATTAGTGCAGCTTCTGAGCCTTGGAGCCCTCACCCGTTCAAAAAAAATCTTGGCAAGCTAGTCGGTGCTGGTGGTGTTTTGGTTGTGCGCAGAAGAAAACGAGGCGGTGCGCCACGTACAACAGTCGCTTTCGGACTGAAAAAACAGCGAGCAAATCATATTGCACATGGAGTGGTGTGAATCCGGCTGTGCTTAGCTTGTGCAGGCAACGAAACGATGCCGTACGCGCTCTTACGCAAACCAAGCTCGTCTGCCACAGGAGCAGCATCCTCGTACGCAAACCAAGCTCGTCTGCCACAGGAGCAGCATCCTCGTACGCAAACCAAGCTCGTCTGCCAGCAAGCCTCGCCGACCGACCTCTCGTTCTCTCGCCGCCGGTGGCCATGGAGGAGACGCTCATGATCTCGCCGGAGCTCCGCGATGTGTTGGACAAGGTGGCCGTGTTCCTGCTGGTGCAGGGGCTCACTAGTAGAAACAGGGCCTCTAGTCTCGGGCCGTAAGGGCCTTTAGTCCCGGTTTTGGAACCGGGACTAATCAAGCGGGACTAAAGGCCCATCACTAGTCCCGTCCCAGTTACCAGCTGGAACTAGTGGATGTTCACGTGGCTGCCCCTGCGCGCTCAAGGTGCACCCCCATTAGTTCCGGTTAGTGTTAATGACCGGGACTAGTGGGTCTCTGCCACGGCAGCATTTTGTGTCTTTTCTCTGCCGCGGCAGAGCATTACCTTGGACTAGTGGTTCTCTGCCGCGACAACATTCTGTGCCCTTTCTCTGCAGCGGCAGAGATTTTATTTTTTATTGTTTTATTTACTTATTTTTCATTTTAACATAGTTTTTGAATATTTCTACGCCACCACATATCGTACACATTCGTGCATATATAGGACAACTTGTATTACGATATTGAGCATGCAAATATATACAATTCACCCATACATGAAGGCCTTGAGTTCCCAGTGAAGGATGATGCTAGGAAGGAGGATGAACCTATCACAAGACCTGTCTGCGACTCCCAAAGGGGATGTTGTGGACAATAGAAAGACAAAGAAGTTGGACAATAACGAAAGATCAGTGTAGGGCTATACCTAGCAATTCAGCTTTCAAAGAAATGGAGTACTAACACGTCGACTCAAAGCATCAACTACTTGATTTGTGGCTCCTGATTTGTATATAAGGAGATAGTTGAACCTCTTTTGGATAAGATAGCATAGGGCATGCCCCGCCCACTCTTAAGACTATAGAAAGTATGGTTACGAAAGTGACTTAGGTTTGCCAGTTCAGGCTCAACTCCTCGCTTTACCCGTGGTTCGACCTCCCATAGTGGTCCTTGCTTTTATTTTTGAAAGCTCTCGTAGTCGAAGCAGCTTAAAGAAGGTCAGGTTTGGAATTCGTGAGGGATGTTTAGTTGCTACAAACCAAATGAAGAAGTCAGAAGTAGTTCATCGCCTGTGGAAGCTTGCTGATAGTAGGGAAATTCAATAAATTTTGAAATTTTATTTAAAGATATCTTCTAGTTAAGCATATCAAGGTAACTTTATCTTTAAGAAGTTTTAGTTTTTTATAAGATTAAGTATAACTTAAAATTTAGAATCTAGTTAATAGCTAAAATTAATAACTAAGATGTGTTAATTATGTCTCTCCTAGAAGTTGGTTATCGACTTCTCATTTTGTTCTAGGATTCTTCTTTTTTGTGGGCCATTTGTGGCATGCAGGAAGAGCCCGAGCTGCTGCAGCAGGTTTTGAAAAGGGAATCGATCGTGATTACATGGAGATCACAAAATACCGGGACTAGAGCATGTATGTTCGATTACATGGAGATCAGTAGCGCCTATTCACACTAAATTCTCTGGCATCATCTACGATCTCTTTGATAATAGATCCCGCCAGCTCCT
Organism: Avena sativa; assembly: GCA_916181665.1. Lineage (NCBI taxonomy): Eukaryota > Viridiplantae > Streptophyta > Magnoliopsida > Poales > Poaceae > Avena > Avena sativa. The sequence goes on along the minus strand of OV702284.1, from coordinate 308,405,175 downwards.
CCGCAATTGCTAGTACGCGTTGCTCTGGTAGTAGTTGATCCCGCATTCTCTCGAACTAAATATAAGAAAAAGGAGATCAATATGAATATCAATCATGATAACAAAAGGTGACGGCAATAAAATGATGGTGTGAATGCATTGCTTACGTCGATTCTATAATAATTGTGTTCGGTGGTAAATATGCAAATGAACTCGCATACGTAGAACCCACATAGATTCGACCCCTATGGCTGCCTCGCACACTTTACGAGAATAGAATTCAATCAAAATAATAATCTAGCATATTATTATTGTATTGAAACTAGAAGTAAAGAGATGCACGGACATATCACGTGCTACTTACCGAGACCGCCTTAAACGTCAGCTTCTCACTAAATACACCCGTAACCTCGCGCTTGAACCGGATACAAACCATGCCCGACGAAGATGAATGAATGAGTTATTCATTACCTGATTCTCAGGAAATCAACGAAAGAGACCGATATAGCGCGAAACTTATTATGGAGCATGTCCTGCATGCTGCGAAAATCTTCCAGGTTTCTCTTTGATGGGTCCATGACATCAACTCTTCCCTTATCAAGTTGAATGTCTAGCAGAACCTAGTGAAAGCTGCAAAGATTTATATATACATCAGTAACTCATCAGTTACACTTATTAGCATCGACTAATCAGAAGTGAATGTGTACAATAGAGTAAGACCCTCACCTGAAATTGTAAGGAAACAGTATGTGGTCAGAGAAATTTTGCTCCATTAGAAACCTTAGAATGTTTTCCTCCGTCTCCTCGGGGTTATCCGTTAGCGTGGTTATATGCACTTTATTTAGGTCAATGAACCCAATATTATAGATTTTTTTCTTTTACATTCCAGGATCTTCATTCTGCATAATAAGGATAATTACATGTTCTGAACTGAACAGCTGAAAAACCGAACATGTAGACAATGAATTTAACAACTTACAGACAATAGCAGCTGAGGATGGATTTGTCTAGGGCGTCGAGATGGTATAACTGGAACAGTTTTGGAAACTCAATATGGACCTCTTCAGGTCTGAAGTAGTACTCACGTGGGACATTGGCTACGATCATTATTCTCCCCTGCTTCATGACCACCGAATACCATTGATGGAGATTCCGCATTTGTGTTGGCAGTTATTTTAGCCTCTCTTTGCTGACCAAATCCTCACCTGCGACATATCTAGGGGGCTATAGTAGCCTTGGGTAGAAGGTCGAGTTGGGGGCCTAACAGTTCATCAACACTAATTTCCATGCTGGCCGCCAACTCCACAGCTACTGACATATCTAGTGGTTGTTGTGCGAGAAGGGGAACGTTTTCTGAAAACACCTTGAGGGGTGTGGTCATTTGTTTGGCCTGTTATCCAAGAAGGGGAACGTCTAATTTTTTACCGATTGCAGTTTTGGTCTCGCTTGCACCTGTACTTGCTGATTTTTTACCACTTGCACTTGATTTACTTGATTTGCTCTTCGCCACTTCTTTCTGAAGTGTGCGTAGATAGTCATATGGCTTATGGTGCAACTCATATTGCGATTTTGTGTTCAGAAAATCAATTGCATATGCCTTTTGCTTTTCGGTGTATACCGGAGCGGGCTCGGGTTTCTTCTTCTCAAAATGCGCCGCCACTTCGGCCTTTGCTATCGCTGCAGATTCCGCATCAGTATGATCGTAAGGTCTGATGGGAAGATTCTTATGAGGCACTATTGGGAGGGGCGACATTTTCCGTTTTGGGCTGCCACGTCCTTTAGTACTCACTAACGAAGCACGCTTCCGTTTATTATCCTTAGCAGGCGACGAAGACTGCTGAGCCTGCGGCGGAGATTGAGATGGACTCGGGATGTGGTGGTCGTAGTCATCATGGGGTGGGCTTCTTGGAGGTGATGGAGGTGAAGGATACCTGCGACGACTCGGAGGCGGTAGTGTTATCCTTGGGGCCGAGCCTAGAAACCGTATGTTGTTCTTGTCCCATAGAATGATACCACCAAGTACTTCTCCGAGTGTGCTCTCACCTTCAGGTCCAGGGATGTCAAGCTCCATTGACTCCCACTCCTTTACGATTTGATCCACCCCGACTTTAGAATAGCTAGGTGGAATCTCACAGCCATGCCAACATGCGTCAGGAGGACAAGGCAAACCAAATCCGACCGCCACCTTCACAGATACATTCTTCAATTTCTTATGGAGCCCACAAGATATCTGCTCCTTAATTCCATCCATGGGGTAGCCGGGACCGCCATCTCTATAGGTTGCATCGTTAGACGGGACCTCTGATTTAGCCACGCTGCTTCTCCGCTGAGATGGGTTGGCGGTAATATCGAGTGGAGGATCTTGCAAGCGCGATATTCCTCTAAGTTCGTCGATCTATTGCTGCTGCTTGTCAAGTCTTGCTAGCAGTTCGTTGAAATTGTCTGCCTCCTCCTCCTCCTGTCGCTGCTTTGCTCTTGCTCGGCTTCTATAGGTACCTTGGTCCTTAGGAAACCCAGTCTCCCATGTGAAACTCCCGTCAAGGCCTCATCCTCGTCCTCCATGTTTGCGATTCCCGAGGACCAAGGTCAGCAAGTCTTTCTCTCTATCGGGATGAAACTGTTTTATTCCATCTTTAATATCTTTCACCACTTTTAGCCATGCACTCCTGGGTACCTTTATCCCGTCACTGGAAACAAGGTCCCCTGAAAGTTCGTCATACGTACTCCCATGCCCAAGGAACCAATTTCTTGCCCTCAAATCCCATTCTTCGCGAATTGGTTCTGGAATGATCCCTTTAGCATGAATCTCTTTCTCTTTTGCATCCCACTTAGGCATGGCATCCACGTAGCCCCCTGGCCCCATGTTATGGTGATATTTCTTCTTCGCAGCATTTATCTTGATTTTACAGACTTTTCCTCTGCAACTCCTAACTTCCTATACTCCACAAATGCATCCCAGTAAGGCTGCTACTTCGCTAGATAGCCTTCGAATAATGGAGTTTTCTTGTCCTTCTGATACTGTTGCCATAATGACTTTTTCCAGTTCTTGAATAGTTCGGCCATCTTTTTCAGTGCAAACTGCTTGAATTTCTTTCTCATTTCAGCCGTCTCGTCATCACTGTCACATTATGGCAGCTTGAAATGTGCCATGAAGTCATTAAATAGTCCATCTTTGAACCTATTGTCTATATACACATCACTCCATTCCGCCTCTTTGGGATTATTCCACTCTCGAACAATGATCGGGGTGCGATCTCTAGCAACAACTGCGCATTGTTGTACAAATATTTGTTTTGTTTTTTTGTTCCAATGGTTCGCCGTCTCTTGAAACCTCTGTAATTTCATAAACATACCCTAGGGCAACTTTTTGGCTAGGCCGCGCTTGGTTTTCTTGATCGATGTAGAGGCCTAAGAGAAGAAACATTCGTCAACATAATATATATACAACTAGGTACATGTAGTGACGATCATCGGACATCATATATATATACCTCGTCGGTCTGTGTTACGCGTCCATGGGCTTCTTCCTCTTGTCTGTTGGTCTCCTCTCCCTTACCGGATGAGTTCAGATACCTCGAGGGAGATCCCTCATCGGCATCGTGAATCATATCCTCGAGAAAGTTTTCTGAATCTAGGTCTCTGCAGATTGGACTAGGTGGATCCATAGTTCCTGCAAAATGCACACAATATTTATTTGAACTTAACAAATAAACCCTAAACCCTAAACCCGGAGGTGCGGTGGCGGTGGCCGGTGATGGTGGCCGCGGGAGAGGCGGGCGACTAAGCGGCTTCCCGCGAGAACCACCACCCTAACCCTAATTCCGATCACCACCGAGCACCAACACCCTAATTACCCTAACCCTAACTCCGGTTACAAAGAGGGTCTTAAAATAATTACCCTAACCCTAGGCCTCGACACCTAGCCATGCCCTTCACCGATAAACTTACACTAAACTATATACAATAAACTATATAGACTAAAAAAATCCTATATACACTAAAGATCAAAGAAGATCCTAAAATCCTATATACACTAAACTATATACACTAAAAAAATCCTAAAAATCCTAAACTATATACACTAAAAAAATCATATATAGTACTAAACTAATTAATCATAATCCTATATATCCTAAACTAATATACACTAAACTATATAGTACTAATCATATAATCCTATAATCATAATCCTAAACTAATATACACTATACCTATTGAGGAGGCCGAGAGGGGGGCGGCGGCGGGGGGTGGCGCAGGTGGCTGGAGGTGGGGAGTATGCGCTGATGGCGAGAGAGGTGCGGGGAGGCGGGCGTGGGGGTGGCGCGGCCGACTCGGGCGGCCGACATGGAGGGCGGAGTCGTGGTGGCGCGGTTCGTCAAAAAATCCGGCAGCCTGGCGGCGCTTCGTCTCGATTTGGTCTCCAAGTCTCTCGGTGCGTGTAACGCATCGGGGGATAAGGCCACAATTTATACCCCCTCTAGTCCCGGTGCGTGGCACCAGCCGGGACTAATGGGGGGGGTCTCTAGTCCCGGCTGGTGCCATGCACCGGGACTAGAGGGGGGGGGGGGCGTTTCATTTTCGTGGGCTGGAAACACCCTTTAGTCCTGGCTGGTAACCTAGGCCGGGACTAAAGGCCCAAATTTACGCGCGTTGGGCCAAAACCAGCGCGCGCTGTACTTTTTTTTTTCAATTTTTCGAATATGTCATTTAAAACATTTAAATTATACTTTTTTGCATACTTGTGAATATGAGAAAACTTTCAACATGAAAAGTGCTTGAATTTGAATAATTAATCCAAATCCATTTTCTGTTTTATAAAATAATTATTTTAAATAGTCAAATTATTAACCATTTTTCCATTATCAATTTTAAAATGCATTAACTATTATTTTTTGCATAATTTTGAATCTCACTAAACTTTTAACATGAAAAGTTCTTGAATTTAAATAATTCATCCAAATCCCTTTTCTGTTTTATAAAATAATTATTTTAAATAGTTAAATTATTAACCATTTTGCCATTATCAATTTAAAAATGCATTAACTATTATTTTTTGCATAATTTTGAATCTCACTAAACTTTCAACATGAAAAGTTCTTGAATTTGAATAATTAATCCAAATCCATTTTCTCTTTTATAAAATAATTATTTTAAATATTCAAATTATTAACCATTTTGCCATTATCAATTTAAAAATGCATTAACTATTAGTTTTTGCATAATTTTGAATCTCACTAAAATTTCAACATGAAAAGTTCTTGAATTTGAATAATTAATCCAAATCCATTTTCTGAATAAGCTTTAGTCCCGGTTGTATCCACTAACATGGACTAAAGATATTTCCCGCCATTTCTCACCGCTTCCCACCAAGTTTTCCCGCCCTTTCCTCTGAACCGAGCTTTTAGTCCCGATTGTAGCCACTAACAGGGACTAAAGATATTTTGCGCCATTTCCCACCGCTTCCCACCATGTTTTCCCGCCCTTTCCATCTATATATATAGGCCGACCGCGCCATGGTTATGCACACATCCACACCTTCCTCTCTCAAAGAAATGGACAGCGCCTACTGGGCCATTCTGACCCTCGAGGAGACCGAGGCGCTGTGCGCCTCCAGCTACCCTTGCCCGCCAGGCTACCGGCCGCCCACCGGCTGGATGCTAAGCGCTGGAGGGGGTCCTGTCCCTCCTGTGCCTCAAGGCTCCTCCCGATAGGCGGCCATCATGAACCACTTCTACCACGAGCTCACGTCGGAACAGCGGATGGATCCCCAGTGGGATCCCGACAACTACGACACCTGGAATGCCTTCTTCGCTAACCGGCGGGAAAGGGAGCTCGCCAGGTACGAGGGTGATGGCCCGCCCCTGGTGAACCACAACGAAGCCGGCCACCGTTTGTGGTGGGCGAACCATACTATCATCGGCGTGATGCGCTACATCGCCGAGGGATACCATCCTCGCCTAGAGCCACAAGAAGGCCCCTCCCCTGCCCGGCGGTAGCGGCATCGTCTTCCAGGAGACTGATGACCCACAAGTGTAGGGGATCGCAACAGTCTTCGTGGGTAGTATTACCCAATTTATTGATTCGACACAAGGGGAGCCAAAGAATACTTGCAAGCCTTAACAACTGAGTTGTCAGTTCAGCTGCACCTGGAAATAGTTCTTGCTCACAGAAATTTATCAGTAGCAATAGTTTGTAGTAGCAATAGCAAAGCAACATCAACAGTGAAACATGAGCAATAGTAACAGTAATGGTAACAGTAGGATTTGAGTGCGGTAGGCATAGGGATGGATGGACAGGCGTTGCATGGATGAGTCTAAACATGTAACTTCAAGAACTAGGGCATTGTAGATAAACAATAACAAGCATCCAAGTACTAAACAATCCTAGGCATGTGCTCCAAATATAGTCATACGTGCTCGCAATGAGAACTTGCACAACATCTTCTGTCCAGCCAGCCCGTGGCTGTGGGGCCTCTAGGGAACTACTGTCAATTAAGGTGCTCCTTTAATAGAGCACCAGAGCAAAGCATTAATACTCCGTGAACACATGTGATCCTCACACCATAGCCATCCCCTCCGGTTGTCCCAATTATTGTCACTTTGGGGCCTTTGGATCCGGACAATAATATATGTACACAACTTGTAGATAAGATCACAAACAATACTATCATAATGATTCAGTAATAAGCTCAGATATGAGATCATGGCACTCGGTACCTAGTGACAAGCATTAAGCACAACAAGTTGCAACCAAGTCAAATAGCACTAATAGAGATACTAGGCACTATGCCCCTAACAAATCTTATTCGATTACATGATAGAACTCATCCAAGCCCTACCATCCCCAAGCCTACACGGGGTATTACTCACTCATGGATGAGGGACACATCAGTGGTTGATGGAGATGCATTGGTGATGACGATGGAAACGTATCAACTCCCCCCAAGCTTAGCTTATTGCTTGTTCTCAAGCAATTCAGTTGAAAACTGAGTGCGATAAAATAACTTTCACGAACACTTTGCTTCATATGATGTATATATTCTCAGCACGGGAGTAGATGCTTAGACAATTCATAATAAAGAGTATGCAACTAAGTCTACTCAATAGTCATTGCAAGCTATGAAGAGAAACCAACTCAATAATAATAAGTAGCATGAAACATAAACACAAGCAACATTGCAATGCTCATAATAAGGTATGATAGAGTGGTATCTCGCTTGCCTTTGTTTGAAGAACACAATATAAATTCCAAGGCACCTCTGAAGTTCACATGAAGACTAGAAGTAAAGATATGAGAGATACAAGCATCAAAGTCATGACATAATTAACCAAGTTTTGGAACAAACACAAAAATGACAACTATGCTCTCAAGAAGGTGCTCATAGAATAAGTGGTGACTCAACAAAATTGTGAAAACGGTTTTGTGAAGGTTTGAAAGGCTTCCTAATGCTGAAAGGTAGGTACTCATTAGATTTGAGATCTCATTGCCCCTATCATAGGCATATTCATGTGGTTAAGGTGAAAGTGAGGTCCACTCTAAATCATATGCTTGACATACCATAGACTATAAATCCCAAGTCCCTTGAGTACGAGGGTCGCTCCGCATGCTACTCAACTTTGGTCACCTGAAAGTTCTTGTCATTGTAAATACATGCATATCATCGAGAACCGCCAACGGGGTACCCCTTGCAAATGGTACATGAGCTTTCCCATAACCAAAATGACAAGGGAAGCAGACAATGAGCATCTCAGCAATCTTTTTATTTACCATATGCATATCTTTTTATTGTGGACACTTCATAGATGCTCATTATAGTGTTGCTGCAAGTTTCCACCATGATTAAGCATGTCTTAGGCTAGCGGCCCAGGTGTTTCTCTAACACAATGTATAAACTCCATGAACTAACAACTTCCCCTTTGATTTCACGTCGTCGACATCCATAAACAAAAGAGCTAGGAATCAACTGGATAAGATATCCAACAGGTGTTGAAAGCGTTCCCTGTGGCAGCACGGTTCTGCTGACTCCCAGCATATAATAAGCAAGCATATAACTTTCATGGACTAGTCACAATGGTTCAAGATTATTAAACGCAAGGAATAAAGTGTGCCATCAAGTTCGTGAGAGCTTTACTAACTAACTTTCTCAAAACAGAGAAACATTTTATTTTGGAAGAAAACACGGCATATATAAAATATGCACTGAAGTAGCAAATGATGCTAATAGGCAGGTATGGTGGACACAGCTGGCAATATTGGTTTTGGAGAGTTGGAAGCACAAGTAGAGCACATACTCAGTGCAAGTGAAGGCTAGCAATAGAGAGAGAGCGACAAACGAGAGAGAAATAACTGTCATAATCATGCTTGCAACAAAACAAGACTAATTATGGCATGAAAGTGATATAAGAACTCTGAGGCAAAATAAATCATCGAGGCTTACTGACTACTGATTAGTCATATGCATGCGTGAGAATGTGCCAAGTCGATTCACATGAACAGTCAGAGGAGGATACCACAATGTTATACCAAAATATGAATAAAATAATGCAAGCAAACATTCATATGACATGCTACAAACTATTAGCAAGCTGGAGCTAACCATAGACAAGCAAGAACTACTAAGCATCCATAATGACATACACCTTAGACAAACAGGCTAAGCATCCATAATGATGAGTATATGTACAAAAATGAAACAAATAGAGTTCGTTACCAGCCTCTTACCACACCTCGAGTTGTCTTAATCTTCATTATTGCCCTTCACTTGTGTGACTTGAATATTAGCATGAAACCAAAATCCACTGTGGCCAGCTGAACCCTGCAAAGAACTCACAAAACCAAAGAAGAACAAAAAATATTTTTGGTGTTTTTTGATTTTTTAGAAACAAGCAAACAAATAAAAACCAAACAAAAACAAAGCAAACCAAACAAAGTAAAATCTTTTTGGGTTTTTCTTTTAAGGCAAACCAAAGCAAAGAAACAAATAAAAAAATCAAGAGAAACAACGAAAATATTTTTGGTATTTTTGGGTTTTTGAGAAAGAAACAACAAGAACCAAAAAGAAAGCGAAACAATGGATATACAAAGAACCGACCGAACATTATATATATATGAGTGTGACGTCGGTATACCTCCCCCCAAGCTTAGGCTTTTGGCCTAAGTGGGGCTCAATCCCATGGTGTCCAAGTAGATGCACCTCCATAGTATGTCGAGGAAGCTCCCTCGTCCTGGTACGAGCTCGAGGCCTCCCCTTTGTAGTGTACAGCGGGGTCATATGTGGGCCCTCCCCCCTGATAGTGCCTGTGGAAGTTGAGAGAGCGCAGCTTGTCATCCATCTCCGCCTTCGTGCGTGACCAAGGTCCCTGAGAAATACTGAACAAACTGGTTTGGTGTAGAGGGATCTCTCTCTTCCCCTTCAGTAAACATCATTCTATAAACCAAGTTCTCAAGAGTAGAGCTAGAGGTGACAAAGTGGTGCGCCTTCATGGCAGCAAGATCAAGTCTCTGAGGAGCCAAAACTGTATCATGGGGATCAACAGCCATGTCCAAGGCAGCAGTAATACAAGTAGTAATAATTCCCCCATAAATGGGTCTCTTAGCAGCTAAACGACAAGCAATGAGGGAACCAAGATTATACTTATCCTCACCGTTGAGAGCAGCAGCTAAGAAGGCCAATTGATAGTTGGAAATATTACTAGTGTTCTCCCTACCAAGAACACTGGTGGGAAGATAGTAGGAAAATTACCTGATGGCTGGAAGTTGAATATTCTTTATCTTCCCTCGTTGAGCTCTGCGGTCATCATCATTCGTTATTCCCCGGTATAGTTCCAACAAATCAGTGGGTAGAGCTGTAATCTTCTTTGATGACCCAGTTGTACCAAGTCCCAGGGCCTTGCAATTTTTTTTCAGTGTCATAGAATGAGACCGGCCATAAAGTCTGAAAGACACAGAAGGATTGAACAAACTATTGGTAAAGGAGAAACTCTCCACAAATGTTTTAGTAAGTAAAGCATATTGTGCACTCTCATCCTGCATGAAACTTGTTAGACCAGCCCTCTCAATCAAATCCATGAAATCGTTAAGAATCCCAGCAGCTCGGAAGAAAGTTTGACAAGGAAAGGTGGAGGGGTGCGCATCCCCTTCATCACCAAACCGCGGAGTGATGAGATCCTCATTGTATGAGGGTCTAGAACGAGGCTTGCTTTTTTTACACTTGATGGATTCTCTCTCCTCCTCTCCTCTCCTTCCTACTTCCACGACGGCGGGTTTTTCCGGTGATCAACGTGGTTTGTTCGGGAGTTGGAGGGACATAATCAGAGAGGTGGCTGGGGCTTCGATCAGTCCTTGCCGACGGGGCCTGATCTCGAGGGAGATTTCGGGACAGGTGTCGCTACATGATGTCTCGGGGCAGATCCTGGCGAGTTGGTGTTCGTTGGTGGAAATTTCGTACGGGGCGCGTCTGGTACACGAAGGTTGGCACGTCCTCGTGGGTCCAACGGTGGTGGTGCAGGGGGCGGTTCCTCGCGGTGTCGCCGGTGCGTCGCCCTATGCGCGTACGTGCCGGGTGATACGGCTCGGTGGTTTCAGGAGAGCTGCGGGCGCTGACGGTGGGGCTTCGCTGGAGGAGGGCCACCTGCCAGGTGAGGTGCGGGGTACTAGTACGTCGGAGCACGATCTCCAGTAAGTTTCGTCCCCACTTCGCGTTTTCTCTAACCCTAGATCGGGAGCCGTTTCCCCTCTCACCATTTCCAGATCTCGCGGTGTGTGTGGTGTGGTGTTCGTCCGGGAGCCTCCAGTTCTCCACCCATCGTCGCCGCGTGTTGTTTCTCCGGTGAAGTGGAGCGGAGTTGCTTCGGGGGATTGCAGATCGTTTGCTCAGGTTGTGGCTGCGGAATCTGATATGGATCGGCGGTTTCGCGGTGGGTGTGGTTCCCCTTATCGTCCTACAGTCCGATCTGGTCCCTATGCGAGCAGATTCGGATCTGGGTATGGACAAGGTCGTTTCCCTGTCGATCGTAGGGGTTTGGAAGAGGATCATAGGGAAAGTGGTTGGATCCGCGAGCAGGTGCGGCGTCGCGAGGAAGCACGGCGTCGGGATGCGAGGCACAGGGACGAGTTGAGGCAGGCGGAGACTGAGGCTAGGTTGGAGGATCAACGCTGGGAGGCCATGGCGCGGGAAAGGGCGCTGTCGAAGGCTCGCCGTCGTGAAGCAGAGCAGGCTCGCAATCGGGGCCGTTGGAGTCACCGTCCGGAGATGCAGCAAGGTTCTGGGTCAGATGCCACTGCTTCGTCGTTCCCAGGCAGATCAGGTAACTCTGATTCGAACCCTAGGAGGGGGGAGCCGGTTTTTGCTCGTACAGTTGAGCAGGTTAATATCCCTAGGGTTGTGATGAACACTTCTGTCCCTGTGACTCGATCTGTTTCTGGTTTGAACACTTCGGCGTCTACCTCTGTTAATGTGCCTGCTGGGGGGGCTCGCCCTGTGAATTTGTCTCCGATTTTGACAGTTACTCAGTCTGATGCTGTTGCTACTACTCTGGTGGGGTCCTCTGTACCACCACCAGTAGTGAGTATGCCGAGAGATGGTAATGTGGCTGGAGGTCCTGGGGATGTGCAGTTGCTAGATGTGATTCAGGAAGAAGTTGTGTGTGATAACTGTGGGAAGGATCATAGCATTTTGGTATGTCAAGAGAGGAAACCTTGGGAGTATGTTCCTCTTTTCTTTGGTAGTACTGATTTTGAGCAGGCCTTTCATTCTATTCCTGTGGTGGAATCAAATGTTAAGTCTATGGAGCAGCTGCATTATGCTCATATAAGTGTGGTTAGAGGTGATGTTTCTAGAAAAGATTTGGAGAAGGAATTTCAAATGTGGGCTGATGCTTTGGGATCTGGATGGAGGTTTAATGCTAGGTCTATTAATGATGTGGAATTTTTGATGAGATTTCCTTCTGCCAGATCCATTGATGATTTCCACTTTGGGAAAGTTTTCATGAAAACAATCCCTGATGCTGTTATCCAATTATCTAAGTGGAATGGGGACTTGCAACCTGTTGACTGGTTGGAGGAGGCATGGTTTAGGATTGTTGGTATCCCTATGAAATACAGGGAAAAATCAACTGTCTTCTATGTTGCTTCTTTGGTGGGCAAGCCTGTGGCCCTGGACATGAACAGTTTGAGGAACTTGGCCTATATAAGGATGAAGATTGCTTGTCTGGATGTTTCTCTGGTTCCTAACACCAGAAGGGGGGAGATGCAGGGTGGAATTTATGAATTCAAATACACTAGGGAGATTTTTGCTCCTGATGCTGTGTCCACCTTGCCTTTTGCTATGGGAATTGATGGACAAGATGGTGATGATAGGCTGGATAAGGAGAATGAGGGTGAAGCTGAGCATAGGAGGCCTGATGCTGATAGTGGGCAAAGAACTGTTCCTGGTGTAGGTAGTGGTGGGGGTGCTGGGGGTCGTCAACATGGTGGTGATGGTACTAATGAAGCTGGGTTGGACAAAGGTAAACAGGTTGTGGTGGAGCAGGAGGATTCTGGGGGGATTTCGTTTGGGACTAAAATGGCTAACATCTGGGCTAGCGCTGGAGGTGATGGTCGTTCAAGGGGAATTGTTATCAGAGAAAACGTAGCAAGTGGTAATGGTGGTGGTGGTGAGACAGGTACTCAAACCAGAACAGCTGATGTGGGACTGCAAGTTGGTGCTCAGGAAACTGTGTCTGATGGTTTCGGTGGTGTTCACATGGAGGTTTTACAGAACTTGTCATCTACTGTGGTTAAAGATTCCAGTACTGAGATTGTTGCTGGCCCTCAGAGGTTTGATGATTTTATCAGGGGTCTGTTGAAAGATAGGAGCAGTGACAAACACTATGAGCTTATGAAGCAGTATGGCCATTTGCTGGAAGAGGGGGATGAACAAGATGAGGGTGCCCAGGCAAAAAATGATAGTGTATCTACTGATACTTCTTTTGGTTCTTCCTCTGATAGTGGAAAAAAAGGATTGATGGGGGGTCTGTGATGGAGGGTGCTCAAGACATGGAGGTTTTCAATCAAGACCAAGAAGTGGTGGTTGTTGACCTGTCTCAACCTGATGGCTCTACTCAGGAAAGTGTGGCTTCTCAATCTGAACAGGTGGCTGGTGTGGAAGAGCAAGGTATAAGGAGTTCAAGGGTGGCTGATCAAGGTGGTGCTAGAAACATGGCTGAAGGGATTTTGGCTCAGCAACCTCCTAGAGATTTATCAGGTACAAATTTAACTTTGCATAATTCTTTTGCTGCTTTGGATGATGATATCATTATGCATAGAGCGTTGGATATGGGGGTAGATGCTTCTTCTATATCTTTGGAACATATTAATTCTTTGAAAGAGTTAGAAATTGCTAGACATAGTTTACAGGATAGGAGACAGGTAGAGAATGAATGTGAGGCTGATTTGAATGAGAAGTTTTTGTTTCTGGAGTGGAAGGATGCTAGTAATGATGAGGAGGATTTTACTCCTGTGGTTTCTAGGAAACAAAAGAAAAAGTTGAGAACTGGTTCTGTTATGAGGGAGAGAAAGTTAAAGGCTGCTGCTGTGAAGGTTCACAACTATCACCCTATGAGTGGTGTTGTGACTGGAACAAGAGAGACAAAATCTGTATTATGATAGGTGTTATTTTGAATATTAGAGGTGTGGGGAAGAAGGGTGCAAGTGCTTATTTGAACAATCTGCTGAGACAGGAGAGGGAGGATTTTATTGGTTTACAGGAAACTATTAAGAAAGACTATTCTGATGCTTTTTTCAGGAGGATTGATCCTATGAATCAATTCTCTTGGAGTTGGCTGCCTTCTGTGGGAAGGTTTGGAGGCATTTTGGGGGGCCTACGTTCCTCTAAATTGACTCAACTTGATGTGTCTGCGGGCAAATTTCATGTTAAGATGAAGGTGTTTGATGTTTTGAAACAAATTCAGTGGCATTTGGTGATAGTGTATGGGGCTACTCAAGAGGAGAATAAAGAGGAGATTTTGTTAGAATTAGCTGAGGTTTGTCAGGATCAAACTATTCCTTTGTTGGTGGGTGGCGATTTTAATGTGATCAGGTGTGCTTCTGAGAAAAACAAGGGTCACTCTTTGAATAGGTGGGGGCACATGTTTAATTCAATTATTAATGCTTATGGATTAAGGGAGATCCTCATGTCTGGAGGGCAGTTTACTTGGTCCAACAACCAGAAAAATCCGACTTTGGAGAAGTTGGATAGAATCTTAGTTTGTAAAGAATGGGAAAAGTTGTTTCCTCTTACTACAGTGCATAAGTTGTCTAGAGAAGTTTCTGATCATAGTCTTTTGATTCTGGATACTATGGAAGGGCAGGAAACAGGTGGCAGGGAATTCAGATTTAAAAAAAGTTGGTTACAGTGTGATGATTTTTTGACCAGGGTGGAAAAAGTTTGGAAAAAACGTGTGAATGGTAAGAACAATCTGGATAGGCTGCAGAAAAAACTTAAGAATGTCAGAAATGATTTGAAAGGATGGGGTGCTCATTTAAGGGGTGAGGATAAAAAAAGAAGAAGAGGTTGGTGGAGGAGCTTCAGGAGCTTGAAAATATTGAGGAGTTGATTTTGCTTACTGCTGAACAACTTAAAAGAAAAGCAGTTATTCAGAAGGAGTTGCTAGAGGTGTATGAGAATGAGGAGAGATTTTGGCAGCAGAGATCGAGGGACAATTGGTTGCTTAGAGGTGATAATAATACTGAATATTTTCATAGGATTTCTAATGGGGTAAGGAGAAAGAAAATGATCTTTTCAATGAAAGATGGGGAGAATGAGATTCAGGGGACTCATGATCTCTTGCAGCATGCTACTAGTTATTATAAATCCTTGTTTGGTCCTGCTGGTGGGTTCTCTATTAGGCTTGCAGATGACAATTGGCAGGACTGGGAGAAGCTTAATGATGAGGATAGGGAAAAGATGGGGGTGCCTTTTACTGAGAAAGAGGTTAAAGAGGTTATTGATCAGATGGAGAAAAATAAAGCTGCTGGTCCTGATGGGATTCCTATTGAATTCTATCAGCATTGTTGGGCGGTTATAAAAACAGATGTTATGGCTGTGTTTGATGATTTTTTTGCTCATAGGATTGATTTGAGGAGTATTAATTATGGTGTGATTACTCTGCTGCCCAAGGGCGATGATGCTGATAGGATCCAGAAGTATAGACCTATTTGTCTGCTCTAGGTGCTGTTTAAGATTTTTACTAAGACTCTGACGGTTAGAACTGAGCCTGTAATAGGGAAATTAATTGACACTTGCCAGACTGCTTTTATTAAAGGGAGGTTTATTGCAGATGGGGTGACTTTGTTACATGAGATCTTGAAAGAATCGAAAAGCCAGAAGCAGCAGGGTGTGGTTTTAAAAATTGACTTTGAGAAAGCTTATGACAAGGTCAACTGGGACTTTTTGTTTTACTGTTGTAGGCAGAAAGGTTTTAGTGAAGATTGGATGATTTGGTTAAAAAGTGCTGTGACTCAGGGTACTCTCAGTGTTAAGGTGAATGGGGAAACTGGTCCTTACTTTGGCAGCTATAAAGGGGTTAGGCAAGGAGACCCCTTTTCTCCTTTTTTATTCAATTTGGCAGGGGAATGTTTGGCTAAGATGGTGCTTAATGCACAGGCTGGTAGGTTGTTTACAGGATTGGTTGATAATTTGTTTGATAAAGGGATTGCTATTTTGCAATATGCTGATGATACCATCATGTTTATTAAAGATGATCCTGAGGGGGCTAGAAACTTGAAACTGTTGCTGTATTTGTTTGAATCCATGTCTGGTCTCAATATTAACTTTGAGAAGAGTGAGGTGATGATGGTGTTAGATGATGAGGAGAAACTATCCAATTATGCTGAAATGTTCAACTGTCAGAAAGGTAGTTGGCCAATCAAATATTTGGGGTTGCCGGTTTGTAGCAGGAGATGCTCAGTGGCTGAGATGAGCTTTATTGGTGACAGGTTGAAGAAAAAGTTAGATGGTTGGATGGGGGGGAGGGGGGCTTTATCCCTGGGAGGCAGACATGTTAAAATCACTGCTTGTGTCTCTAGTGTGGCTGTTTACCCCATGATTATGTTTCTTCTACATAAGTCAAATGTGGACGAAATTGAGAAACAGACTAGAGCTTTCTTTTGGTATGGGAAGGTAGGGAAAAAGAAATATCATCTGGTTAAATGGAAATATGTGTGTAGGCCCAGGAAAAAGGGTGGACTGGGGATTAAAAACATTAGGCTTTTTAACATTTGCTTGTTGTGTAAGTGGTGGTGGCGCCTCGAAGCTGAGGAAGGTCCATGGCAAGTTTTTGTGAGAAAGAAATATTTGAAAAAAGGTGGGATCAGTACTGTGAAACACAGGCAGAATGATTCTCCATGTTGGCATGATTTGATTAAGATCAGGGATCTTTATTTGGCTGGTAGGAGAATGAGTATTGGTAATGGGGAGTTGAATGACTTCTGGCATGATGCTTGGTGCCTGGATACACCTTTGAAGGATAGGTTCCCTGATTTATTTGATATTTGCCAGAATCAAATGATCACTGTGGCTGATATGGCAAGAAAAGGCTGGAGATGTTCTTTTAGGAGATGGCTGGATACTGATGGGTTGAATCATCAGGAACAAATGAGAAAGTTGCTGTCTGGGGTGAATTTGAATCAGGAAAAAGACAGGCCAGTGTGGATGTGGAATAAATCTGGCAAGTTTTCTGTTAAGTCAATGTACACACATTTGTCGAATGTTGGGATTGATAGAAGTTTTAAGCATCTGTGGAAAGCTAAAATTCCCCTGAAGATTAAAATTTGGCTGTGGCTCATCTGGCACAATGCTATTCTCACCAAAGACAACATGAGGAGGAAGAATTGGGTAGGAGATTTTACTTGCAGGTTTTGTAATGAGGATGAGAGCATTGGTCACTTGTTCTTTTCTTGTGTGGCAGCTAGATATGTTTGGGGGGTAGTTGCCAGAGCTATTGGTGCCGTGCATAGGCCTGGGTCCTTTTCTCAATACTTTTGGTGGGCTTCGCAGTATGTGGGTGTTAACAGGAATGTGCAGATTACGGTGGTGGCTGCAATCTGCTGGGCTATTTGGAAGCTCAGGAATAGGGCCTGTTTTGAAAAAAAACTCATTAACTCGCCTGTTGATTTGATTATATATGCTTGTGTGTTCATTCGTTATTGGGCAGGGCTGCATGGGGAGAATGACCGGGCGGTGTTGCAAGCTGGAGCGGATACTTTGCAACAGAATGCGCTGGCTGATGCGGCAGCTATGGATGTGGCTCCTGTTCCTTTTCTGGGACTGCCTTCAATCCCTGGAGGTCATGCTCATGAAGCTCCGGAACTGGAAAGGGGGCGGGAGAAAAGAAGGAGAACTTGAAAAAAGGACTGGGCTGCGAGAAGACGGTGTTGGCATCTCACGTGGCCTTTCTTCGTTTTGGTCTGTTAGCTTCTTGCCTGTGTTTGATAGTACTGTTCCCCACTAGCCTGAGGGCGGTGTTCTTGCGTCTCCAGCCTCCTTCTTTCTATATGTTTAGTTTGCTTGGTGTGTAATTTGGACCTCTTGAATCTTGTTTGACCCCCTAGGTGGGTCAGTACTACGTTGATGTGTGTGTGGTTGTTGTTCCGTTGTCTGATGATAATGGAACCCGATCCCTCTTCCTGGGGGATTGTATGGAAAAAATGAGGGTCTAGAACTGGTGGATGACCTTGGAAGCCTTGCCCTTATAGGTGCATCACTCTCAAATATGTCACCAAAGGTGTGGTGGTCCATGACTTCACTATTCTGAAATTTTAAGCAACCATCAAACCAAGTGATTTCTGAGTTGATAAATGATGAGTAACTACTATAGGAAATTGCTAGAGGACTACACATGCATCAAAACAAAGTTTCTAAGCATAGAACAAGCATGCAAGCTCAAACAATCTGTCACCTATAACAGCAAAATACTCAAGATATAATCTACCAATCACAAATCTAATTGGACAAGTGGAGGAGGCACATACCAATGAGCAAACCCTCCAAAAATCAGCACTTGAGATGGGTTGAACAAGGAGATCGAAAATCGCGAGCAAGAACAACAAGAACTCGAGCTTGAGCAAGTTTTCTGATGTTTTTCGGGAGAGAGAAAGAAGGTGGCTTTGAGGAGGCAGCCTGGAGGGGCCCAGGTGGGCCAGACCCCCCCTAGGCGCCACCAGTGGTGGGCCCGCTCCAACCATAGGTGTGGTGTCCTAGGGTGGCCCCTGGGTCACCTCTAGTGCCTCTCTGCCCCTTTTTCTAGGAAAAAAATATTTTGAATTTTCTGGGATTTTTCGGGAAACTTTATTTTTGGCCAATCTTTAGGGTATGAAAATTGATTTTCTCGCAGAAACAGTTTTTTCAGAAGAAACAAAAGCAAACCAAAAGACAAACTACAGGAGCTCTAAGAAACTCAAACAAGCAAACAACTAGCAAAACTAAAGCTAAAGCAAAGATTAGGAAGGAGAAAAGTAAAAAGAAAGCAAGTATAACCATAGTGGAAACATTGTTTTGTTCATTAAAATCCTTTTGTTAACAAGGTTGATCAAGTCTTGTTACCAAAACAATTTTATATGAAACAAAACTTTGCATTCCACAAGGTGATTATGTTACCTCATACTTGATAGCAATGGTCCCAATCATAATAGTTTCAAAATTTTCCTGTGGAATGGGACAATATATTTCTCCAACCTTGATGCCTTCAATATTTGCAATGGAATTCAGGCAATAGCTCTTAACAACCTTCTTGGGGAAATAGACAGTGTGCTCTTTGTCATTAATATTAAAAGTTACTTTTCCTTGATTGCAATTGATGACAACACCTGCAGTATTAAGAAAAGGTCTCCCAAGAATAATAGACATATTATCATCTTCAGGCATTTCAAGCACAACAAAATCAGTTAAGACCATGCAATTATGAGAAACTTGAACAGGAACATCCTCACATATACCAACAGGGACAATAGTTGACTTATCAACCATTTGCAAAGATATATCAGTTGGTATCAACTTTTCTAGCTGGATCCTCTTGTAGAGAGAAAAAGGCATAACACTAACTCCTGCTCCCAAATCACATAAAGCAGTTCTAACATAATTGTTCTTAATAGATAAAGGAATAGTAGGTATACCTGGATCACCAAGTTTCGTTGGAACTTACCATGGAAGGAGTAATTAGCAAGCAAAGTAGAAATTTCCTCATTAGGAATCTTCCTTTTATTAGAGACAATATCCTTCATATACTTTGAATAAGGAGGCAACTTAATAACATCAGTCAAAGGAATTTGCAAAAAATAAAGGTTTCATCCACTCACAAAACTTGTTGTAGTGTTATTCCTCCTTTGACTTGTGTTCCTTACCTGGAAAAGGCATATGTTTCTGCACCCAAGGTTCTCTCTCTTTACCATGTTTATTTGCAATAAAATCCTCCTTTGTGTACCTAGTGTTCTTAGTGTGCTTCTCAGGTTCTTCCTCACCTTCCTCCTTATCAGGAGACTCATCATTATTACCACTCTCAGTTTTAGCATCAGAGACAAATATACTATTAGGATCTACAACAGGTTCAAGTGGTTCCTCAACTACTTTATGTTTCTTTTTCTTCCTCTTACGAGGACTACCACTATCTTCACCTTGTTGAGAATCTTGCTCAATTCTTTTAGGGTGTCCTTCAGGATATAAGGGATCTTGAGTAGCTGCACCACTCCTAGTTCTAATTCCATAAGCATGTTTATTTCCTAAAGCATTAACTAGCATATCATTTTCTACCTCAGCAAGTTGATCAAGTTGAGTTTGAACCATTTGAAAGTGTTTACAAAGCATTTTAATATCATTAGAAGTTATTTCCACAATATATTTCAACTCATGGATAGCTCTAGAGTTTCCAATAAATGATTCTGAACTTGTTTATTAAAATTACCTTGTTTAACAATAAATGTGTCAAGTTCCTCTAAGCACTGATCAGGAGGCTTACCATAAGGAATATCACCTTAATTAAATTGGAGAGAGTGTACTTCAATAGTAGATGAGTGGGTAATTGGCTTACATAATTCTTCTATAGGAGGTAGATTCTTCACATCTTCAGCTCTAATACCTTTCTCCTTTAGACACTTCTTAGCTTCTTTCATCACTTCATCATTTAATGCAATAAATCCCCTCTTCTTTGTTGTTGGTGCTGGATCTGGTTCAGGAACAACTGGTTCAGGAGTAATAGGCTTAGGTGTATTCAGCTCAGTTGAAGTCCAATCATCATAATTCTTGCTCATCTTGGTCATTAATTCTTCAGCATCTGTAGGAGTCCTTTTCCTGAAAACACAATCAGCAAAGCTATCTAGGTAGGTCCTAGAATCATCAGTTAGTCCATTATAATAAATATCAAGAAGCTCATTTTTAGGTAATGGACATCCAGGATGTGCATGAATCAAGGAACATAATCTTTTCCATGACTCAGACAATTTCTCTTCTTCTCCCTGTTTAAAATCAAAAATTCTCTGCAAAGCAGCATGTCTAGCACTGGGAGGAAAATATTTATGGAAGAAAGAAGCAATCATGACCTAGCTTCTCCTTTTAGTTAAAAAGGGAAGATCTTAGCAACAAAGTACTTTCGCATCTTAAAATCATCAGAGAATAAAGCACTCATAGTAGAAAGCTCATTCATATGAGCCACAACACTCTCATTTTCAGTACCACAAAAAGGTTCTTTCTCAACAATATCTAAATAAGATAAATCAAGAGAGAAATCATAATCTTCATCTTTAATATCTATGGGAGAAGTGGCAAACTTAAGATCAAAGGACAACTTAGGCATAATAGTACATCTAGCAAGGAGACTCTTCATAGCACTAGTACCATGTGTGTTTTGGCACTCTTCAACAAACTCATCAGTGAGCTCAATGTAACCATCATTAATATCATAACTCTCACTAGCAGGTGAGCTAACAGGTGTAACAGTGTCTTCACTAGGATTTTCGGTATTTCCTAGACTAGCCATAGTAGCATCTAGAAAAGGAACTAGTGAACCACTCGCGTCAAGCACAGTAGAAGTAACATGATAAGCATCAAAAGCAGTTTCAGATTCAGCAGTAGTAGCAGTGTGTGTATCATGAGTATGTGGTGGTGGTGTGACAAGCTTACTTATAACAGACGGTGAATCAAGAGAAACATAGGTGTTTAGGACTACACCTCTTCTTGTAGTGGATGGTAAAATAGGGAACTTTCCATCACGAGACTTCCCCATGATGAAACGAGTAGCAGTGAACAATAATAGTGTAACATCCCAAAAATACTAAACTTGAATCATCAAACTCTAATCATCAAAATTAGGGTTAACAAAAACTTTTCTAAATAAAATCATGAAAGCATGCATATGTGTATGCATTTAATTTGAAATTCTTTTGAACCACCTTGTTTGTGTATTTCTTTGCTTGTAAAATGTTTCCTAGGTGAAATAAACATCATCTAAAACATTTCCCACACTTATCCCAAAGACAAATAAAGCAAAACAAATAAAATAAAGGAATGGTCATTTTGACCAATTTAACTCCCATGCCTACTTTGGCTGTCTCAAACTTTCAGAACCTAAAAGAAACTTTCCTGGATCTTTGCACCCCTTGATTGTACTCATAACAAAGTATCAAGGCCCACTTTGTGATCATCCAGAAACTTTCAAATGCATAGTTTAAATGACAATTCAAAATTGAATCTTTATCATGTGGGAAGATCCCACTTTTTCAAAAACCACTCAAACAAGCTCAACTTTCAAAACCCAAGCATCTGCAGACTCACCAGCACCAATCTAGCACACCCACCAAAAATCTTTTCAAAATTCAAAACTTGAATTCATGCGGCCATTTCATCAAACACTTGGCAGACACAAATCAAACAAAATCCAAACACTATTGTGAGCAGTGATTCTTGCCTAACTGGTTCCCTATCTAGCTCACAACCAGCTCAGTAGATCATCTAGCAAGATTAACCAAGCACTAGCACCACTGTGAGCTTGCCAAAACCATCAATGGTGAACAACCGAAGCCAACCTTGTCATCCCCATGTCGACAGCAAGCTAGGAGGAGAAACAAGCCTAGCCAGCATGTCTGGGAGGCAGCCCACCGTCCACCGCCACTCCCTGTCCAGCGCTCGAACGTTGCCAGCCACTGGACCACACGCACGGACCGCGCCCAGCTCGCCTGCAACCATGCCGAGCGTGCGCCAGAGTGCCACCCTCGACCGAATCCCACAGACCGCGCGCCGCCCTCGCCGCGTGCATACACGATCGCCACTGACCCAGGAGACCGCTAGACATCCCCGTTCGCCGCCCCATGCCGCACAGCCACCGCTCGCCGTTGAAGACGCCGCCTCTGCCGCGCAGAGCATCGCATGTTCCAGACCAACCCGCACCGTCCCACGTCTCGCCACTGTATCGTTGAGCATCGCCAGGGAATACCGCACCGTCCCCTACCTTCGCCCATGCCAATAGCCGTCTATACCATCGCCCCCGACGAGCTCACCGTGCGCCCCGACGGTCCCCTCGCTCGACTATAAATAGAGGCCACCCCCAGACGAATTGAGCATACCATTCTACTCCCCTCTCACAACTGATCGTGACACACGGTTCCCGGAGCAAGGCGAGCAGCGCATCGCCGGAATTTCACCGGAGCCCGCCGCCTTTGGAGAAGAAGGGAGCCAGCGATTGGAGCCGCCCCAGGACAAGCTGCCGGTACCAGGAGATTCGCCGTCGTCGACTTCGTCGTTCGCTCGCCTCGCCGACCCTCGCCTGAACCCCGGTGAGCCCCAGCAACCCCCACTGGCCGCGCTATGTTTCTGTGTTGCCAGCGTTGCCCAACGTCGACGATGACTCCTAGCCGTTGGATTAGAACCAGATCGAACGTCCCACATCGCCCCGTACTGCTTCGCACCCCCTGTCTCACTGACGAGTGGGGACAACCACTTAAGCAGCCCGCGGAAGCGTTACGCTTCGCAGGCCGGCCCGTTAACTTTTCCCGCGCAGCCCAATTATTTGAATTAAACCTTTTCCATTTTATTTCAAACACACTTCTGTACCCAATTTCAAAAATCAACCCAGGTCGATTCAGTGAACCAAATTGAATGAAACCAATTTTGTTAGAAAGGTATGGGAATGCTAAATCCAAGCCCGTTGGATTCAAGTCATTTAGATCTGTAGATCCACCTTGGTAAAAATAACAAGGCAGAAGCTTTTCTGCATTCAAACATTTTTCAAATTTAAACCATAATAGCTTTTGAGTTGATTCCAACTCTCAAAAATCACATTTAACCATACCTTTCAGAATATATAAAAATATATAGGTTTACTTACAGAAAGAATGTTCAAGTAATAAAAGAATTGTGACACCTTATTAAATTAAAAGGCATTTCTAGTCACTTTATTTAATTAAAATAAAAGGGTAAAACCTTATTAAATTGTGACACCACTTTAAATCCTATTCCCATGGACTAAAATATGTGGTGATGACATGTGTCAACATGATCCCATGTTTGGTTTGGAGAATATTAAATCTTAAGTAGTTTTTCAATGAGTAGAAATTACTTTTCTAAAAATAAAAGGAATTAAACCAAGCTTTAATCTTGTAAAGTTAGTGATGATGTTAGATCATCTATAGGACCCTTGTGTGTGATGATTGCAAGTAGTTAAGTATTGTTTGGTGATTGTGTACATCGTATTTATTTATAGACGCTAGTACCGACCAAGGATACGAGGAGGGAGGAGGATTCTACGAAGAAGAAGCCGAGGAGAACTTCAACCACTGCTCTGCACAAGGCAAGCCTAATACTACTAGTG
The DNA here is from genome assembly GCA_916181665.1 of Avena sativa. Classification (NCBI taxonomy): domain Eukaryota; kingdom Viridiplantae; phylum Streptophyta; class Magnoliopsida; order Poales; family Poaceae; genus Avena; species Avena sativa. The sequence continues at coordinate 308,381,365 of OV702284.1, read as the reverse complement.
AATGTGCAAGCTAACACTTGCAAGATACTCTACTGATGCAACAAACCCCTACTTGTTACTATGCCCACTATATGCCTTAAGCATATGTGATCATACCCACTTAATGAACCGATTCTAGTTTACTTACAAGCTTTATACTTTATTTCTTTATCAAAACTAGTACTTAGAGCTTACTTAAATGAATTGTAGACACTAGAAAGATAATGGAAGGTTGCATAAAAAGCATAAAACTTGGCCTAAGCTAGATAATCTTGATGTCATCCTAAGGCATGAGATTGAACTTAGTTAAAACTCCACTAGTTACCACCCCTCATTAGTGCTTACCCCCACTTTTAGATGCTAGTGCTAAGCATAAAACTTGATCAACTTTAGATGGGAATACTTGGCGGAAAAATGGTTATGAAAACCTTGGAATGATGGATCATTCTATTCAAATGTTTTGGACATGTGTTCCCGAACACCTGATGATTTTGGTGATGAAAATGTTGAGGCATGAGCCTTAGACCTTTATAAAACTGATGGTTGTCTGGATGCGATACGATTCCAATTTTATCGTACAACCACAATACCCGAAGATTGGGTAGGGCTTGACTGGAAACTTATATACCTTAGTATTAGTTCCCTCACGGCCAAGGTCTGAGCTGAGGCTACCTTGTGAAGATTGTCCACCTGTGCAGTACCCAAGATGACAGTTGGTCATGGTTGGGAGGCCAAACTCACAGGAGAGGTGCTTATACTAGGGCGTGTAATTGAAAGGTTAGGATTGATTATCCGCATACTGAGTATGGTGAATTTAGGATTTGTTCCTGACGGATGTATCGAATGTTGTGGTGAAAGTGTACAATCTTTGCAGATTGTCAAACTATTCGAATAGCCGCGTCCGCGGTTATGGACAGTTGGAGTGGCCATACTGTTCCCTTGTCAGACTTTTTCAAAATGACTTGTGAAATGAAGTGAGACCTTGACTTGACCACAATAGGGTTGTGATATGAAATACAAGTTCCCACTTAGATGTTATAAACTTCAACTAACAATTGTTGCTTCTAAACTTAGTAGAGATAAATCTGGCTTCTTGCAAAATAACCCTAGAGCCTAGTGTCCTATTATCAAAAAAACCCTACACTTGTTAGTATTAGTTTGCGAGTACTTAAAGAGTACTCATGGCTTTGTCCCTGGCTATTCCCATGGCCAGACTATGAAGAGGAGTACCTGGAGGATGGACCCCAGGAAGGTTACGACAACTAGGATCATCTCCCATCGTCAGCATTGCCTGTGACCCCGAAGATGGAGCTTCGCCTACGCTACCGTTATTATTACGTATTCCGCTGCTTGATGTTGTATTAAGAACTGGATCATGAGATCCCTATTTGTGTAAGAACTTATGTACGGTTTGTAATGGATGATGTACTATGGTATCCAATTCTGTTATGTCTCACAAAAATGGTAATCCTGGGATTGCGATGTATGGCATAACAGGCATCTAGGATTAAAAATCCGGGTGTTGACAAGTTGGTATCAGAGCCATCCTGACCATAGGAGACCCTAGTTAGGCTGGACGTTTGAATCAAAAACTTAGTTTCCAAAACCAAAGAAAACAAATATTTACAAAAACTTATTCTCATTCTTATCCATTTGATTCTTTCATGAAAATTCATGTTTCCCAAAACGTCTTGCAAATACATAAAATTTTGACACACTTCACTCTACTAACTCACTCATCCTATATTCTTATAGATGGACGTGAAGTATAGCAAGTTTTATCAGTTGGGAAATGGCGGAGACCTGATCTTTGAGAGGGATTTGGACCAGCTTTCGAAACTTCTGGAGCGTCCGCGCCCCGAGTTCTTCGGAGCTCAACTCAATGAGCAAGGAGGAGAAGATCTGCAGTGGCTAATTGTTGCAAGTCTCCGAGGAAAGTTTGAACCTCCCACTGCAGAAGGAATTCAGTTTACCTTAAGAGAGAACAACTGGCTCGATGGACTTGCCAGGGCCATGTAGGAAGCTCTTTCCCGTCTGTGTGGGCAGAGCATCAATCAGATCAAGGGTACTCGTTTTGAGTTTTGCCCAAGGCGTGATGCTAATGGACAACCACTGGAAGCCCCATACCACCCGAGCTGAAGACTCAATTGGACCACCTTAGCTTCATGATGTATGATCGTTAGCAGGAGTTGGACAACTACTGTGACTACTGCAACCACAAGTCTGCCATCATCAAGACGAAGGACCAAACCATCGCCATGCTAGCAAAGGATCACAAGTCTCGCCGCCATCAGCTCGACAAGAAGGAGCGCATCATTGCCTGTCTTCGCCACCGCATCTCATCTTTGGAGGATACCATCCACGAGAGAGACATGCAGTTGGAGGAAAGGGAGAATGCAGGAGAGGATCTTCGTGGAGACCCCTACTCCTATCTCAGCGATGATGATGATTTTCTGGAGGATCAGGCTATGGACTTCTTCACCGACGAAGACGATTTCGCCTTCATCGATGATGATGAGGATGATGAGGCCATAGATTATGAGGAGTAGTAGCACTTGAGCACTAGCGTAGTGAGTAGTATTCGGTCCCACTATATCGTAGTTCTCAGAATGGTTCTTAAAACCATCTGCTTTCCTTTGTTGTGGTGTGTGTTGTATCGTGTGCTATGAATGAAAAAGCAAGTTGCTAGAAAATCTGAGTCAAACTTTAAAAACTTTTCAAAGACCCCAAAAACTTAGAAATTTCCCTCTTTCTCATGATCTATCTCAATCTTCAGATGCCACGTGGAGGAAGTGGTTCATCCCTGGACCCGATGTTGCAGATTCTGCAAATGTTGACTTCTGACCGCGAAGCTGAAAGAGCGGAACGTCAAGCCAACCTAGCCACCCTGCAACAGATAGCCCAGCTTGCCCACAACAACCAAGGCCACGGAAATCAGGACAACCATGGATCTAAGCTCAAGAATTTCTAGAATACCAACCCACCTATTTTCACTAAGTCAGAAGAGCCCCTAGACGCTGATGATTGGCTGCAAACCATGGAAAATAACCTAGAAGTCGCCGGAGCGGAAGCCAACGAGAAAGTTCTGTTCGCCACCCACTATCTAGCTGGAGATGCCAGGGCATGGTGGAACAGTGTTAGCGCAATGACCGGAGGCCAGATGATGACCTGGGAAGAATTCAAGGTCAAGTTTAGCAGAACCCATGTGCCATCGGGTTTGATCAAGAGAATGAGAGACGAGTTCAGAGAGCTGAAGCAAGGAAGGATGACTGTAGTGGAATACCGTGACAAATTCTTGTCATTAGCTAGGTATGCCCCGGATGAGATCGACACCGAAGCCAAGAAGAAAGAAAGATTCCTGAATGGTCTGCATGACGAGATGCAGACTGTGTTAGTCAATATCCCCTTTGCGGATATTGAAGCCCTTGTCGACTCAGCTATCCAGATGGAAGGAAAGATCAACCAAGCCAATGAAAACCGCAAGCGTCGCATGATGCATCAACCAGGAACCCATCAGACCCCAAAGTATCGCCCCAACCCATCTCTAGGATTTTCCCCAAGAACCAACAGACCCCCGATGAACCGTCCGACCTATCCCAACCATGGAAACCCTAGGCCCGGAGGAAATCACAACAACCCCGGCAACGCCAGCAATTTCAATCGTGCCCCACCCAAGTTCAACAACAACAATGCTACCGCCAACACCAACACTGCCCCTAGGACTGGAAGCAATGCTGTGCCTGTAGCAGCCAAGGACAAGTCGCAAGTAACTTGTTATGACTGTGGAAATAAAGGCCACTATTCCAACGAGTGCCCCAACAAGAAGAATGCTACAGCCCCCAATGCCAATGTCCCAGCTCAACAACACCGTCGTGTTCAGCCAGGAAGAAGATTTGCCCCAGGGAATTCACTCAACCACAACGGCCGTCTTTTCCTCATGCATGCTGAAGAAGCTCAGGAAGCGCCAGACGTCGTGCTGCGTATGTTTTCTGTTAATTCAGTACTTGCACGAGTGTTGTTTGATTATGGTGCATCGCACTCATTTGTCACCGAAGAATTTGCCTGCACTAGTAAAATTCAACCAACCAAACTGAAGCATGTTATGATTGTTCAAATTCCCGGATCAACCACCAAGGCTAGGCAAATTTGCAAAGCCGTCCCTATCCGAATCCATGGCATAGATTTTTATGCAAATCTGATAGTACTCGGAACTAAAGGTTTGGAAGTAGTACTAGGAATGGATTGGATGGCCAAACATAAAGGATTGATTGACTGTGCCAAGAGAGCCATAACCATGACCAGTACAGCCGGAATATCAGTCGAGCATATATCTGAAACCTTACCTCGCCAATTCAAATGCAACAAGAGTATAGCCCAACCTACCATTGACCAAGTCCGGATAGTCTGTGAATACCCCGATGTATTTCCAGATGTTTTTCCCGGTATGCCCCCAGATCGGGATATCGAATTTATCATCGAACTAATTCCCGGAACTGGACCCATAGCCCAGATACCCTATAGTATGAACCCGTCAGAGCTAGCCGAACTGAAGAAGCAACTGGATGCCATGCTGGAAATTGGATTGATTCAACCAAGTGCGTCACCTTGGAGATCACCTGTCTTGTTTGTGGACAAGAAGGATGGAGGTAACCGTTTGTGTATGGATTATCGGAAATTGAATGATGTCACCATCAAGAACAAGTACCCCTTGCCCAAGATAGAAGATTTGTTTGATCAGTTGACCGGTGCCAAAGTGTTTTCTAAGATTGATCTTAGTCTGGCTATCATCAACTCAAAATTCACGCTGAGGATATTCCAAAGACTGCCTTTACCACCAGATATGGATTGTATGAGTATACAGTCATGTCTTTTGGATTAACCAATGCCCCCGCTTATTTCATGAATCTCATGAATAAGATTTTTATGGACTTCCTGGATAAGTTTGTCGTTGTTTTCATCGATGACATCCTGATTTATTCCAAATCAGAAGAAGAACATGAGCTACACCTAAGGACCATTCTTGGAACCCTTAGAGAGCATCAGCTGTATGCAAAATTTAGCAAATGTGAATTCTGGTTACATGAGGTAGGATTCCTCGGTCACATTGTATCAGCCGGAGGAATTGCCGTTGACCCTGCCAAAGTAAACGATGTAGAAGATTGGCAAGCCCCAACCACTCAAACCCAAGTTCGTGCATTTCTCGGATTGGCGGGATATTACCACAAATTCGTATAAGGATTCTCTAGTATCGCCAGACCCATGACCCAATTGCTGAAGAAGGGCAAGAAGTTTGAATGGACCGACAAATGTGAAGCAAGTTTTCAAGAACTCAAGAGGAGATTGATTTCAGCCCCAATCTTGATCATGCCAGATATCACGAAGCCCTTCGATGTGTATTGTGACGCATCCAAGATCGGTCTCGGATGTGTGCTAATGCAAGAAGGCAAAGTTATATCTTATCTATCTCGACAACTGAAGCAACATGAGCAAAACTACCCAACCCATGACCTCGAACTCGCAGCCGTAGTTCTAGCCCTGAAGACATGGAGACATTACCTGATGGGAAACCGTTGCGAGATCTATTCGAATCACAAGATCCTCAAGTATATATTCACTCAGAAGGAGCTGAATATGAGGCAGAGAAGCTGGATTGAGATAATCAAGGATTACGACCTGGACATTCACTATCACCCTGGTAAAGCCAATGTGTAGCAGATGCCCTTAGCAGATTACCGTGCCGCTTGAACTCCATGATTTTGAAGGAGCAACCAAGTTTGCACAAAGAGATGGAAGATTTTCGAATGGAATTAGTAAGTGAAGGATTTTTGGCTAGCATAGAACTCCAGCCCACTTTGATCAGTCAGATTAAAGAGGCGCAGAAGGGAAATGCCAGTATTGACAGAATCAAGCGTCGTATCGGTACATGCAAAGTACCAGGATTCACCGAGGACGAAGAAGGAGTTTTGTGGTACAAAGGATGCCTTTGTGTACCAGCAGATTCTGAGTTGAAAGAAGTTATTTTGAAGGAGGATCATGATACTCTTTATTCTATCCATCCCGGAGGAACTAAGATGTATCAAGATTTAAAAGAGCAATTTTGGTGGCATAAGATGAAGAGAGAAATCGGAAGCTATATCGCCAAGTGTGATATATGTCAGCGAGTCAAGGCAGGACATCAAAGACCCGCTGGATTGTTGCAACCCTTGCAGGTTCCGGAATGGAAATGGGATTCTGTTGGAATGGACTTTATCACTGGACTACCTACTTCTAGTAGGGGAAATGACTCTATCTGGGTCATAGTGGACAGATTGTCCAAAGTCACCCATTTCTTACCCGTCAAGACTACATATTAGAGTTCAAAACTAGCAGAGTTGTACATCGCTAGAATCATTAGTTTGCATGGAGTCCCCAAGAACATCGTATCGGATCGAGGAACTCAGTTTACCTCGAGATTCTAGAAGAAAGTTCAAGAAGGTTTAGGAACCCGTCTAGATTTCAGCACCGCGTATCACCCTCAGACCGATGGACAAACGGAGCGAGTAAATCAAATACTCAAAGATATGCTGAGAGCATGTGTGTTAGATATGGATCCAAGTGGGAAGACTGTCTGCCGTTTGCAGAATTTTCATACAACAACAGTTATCAAGCCAGCTTGCAAATGGCCCCATTTGAATTCATGTATGGAAGGAAGTGTCGCACCCCTTTGAACTGGTCGGAAGTAGGAGAAAGTCAGATTTTCGGACCCGACATCCTACGAAAAGCAGAAGAGAAAGTTCACAAGATTCGTGAGCACCTCAAGACCGCCCAATCCCGACAAAAGAGTTACGCCGACAAGAGACGTCGAGACCTCGCATTCAACATTGGATACTTCGTTTATCTGAAAGTGTCGCCATTGAAGGGAATGCAGCGTTTCCAACTCAAGGGAAAGTTAGCCCCCAAATATATCGGACCTTTCAAGATTCTGAACCGTCGAGGAGAAGTATCGTATCAATTGGAACTACCCGAAGAGATGTCAGCCGTGCACAATGTGTTCCATATATCATTACTTCGCAAGTGTCTCGAAGTCCCCGAGAAGACCGAAGTGTTCAAAAATATCGATCACCAGACCATAGAGATCAACGATGACCTGACCTATCCCGAAGTACCCATCCGTATTTTGGAAGAAGCTTTTCAAACTACCCGAACCCGAAGCATCAAGTTTCTCAAGATTCAGTGGAGCAACCACACGGAAGAGGAAGCTACCTGGGAGCGCGAAGATCACATCAGGACGGAGTTTCCCGATCTCTTCAAATCCTAGGTAATCTTTTCGTCCTTTTTCAAATCTCGGGACGAGATTTTGTTTAAGGGGGGAAGGTTTGTAACATCCCAAAAATACTAAACTTGAATCATCAAACTCTAATCATCAAAATTAGGGTTAACAAAAACTTTTCTAAATAAAATTATGAAAGCATGCATATGTGTATGCATTTAATTTGAAATTCTTTTGAACCACCTTGTTTGTGTGTTTCTTTGCTTGTAAAATTTTTCCTAGGTGAAATAAACATCATCTAAAACATTTCCCATACTTTTCCCAAAGACAAATAAAGCAAAACAAATGAAATAAAGGAATGGTCATTTTGACCAATTTAACTCCCATGCCTACTTTGGCTGTCTCAAACTTTCAGAACCTAACAGAAACTTTTCTGGATCTTTGCACCCCTTGATTGTACTCATAACAAAGTATCAAGGCCCACTTTGTGATCATCCAGAAACTTTCAAATGCATAGTTTAAATGACAATTCAAAATTGAATCTTTATCATATGGGAAGATCCCACTTTTTCAAAAACCACTCAAACAAGCTCAACTTTCAAAACCCAAGCATCTGCAGACTCACCAGCACCAATCTAGCACACCCACCAAAAATCTTTTCAAAATTCAAAACTTGAATTCATGCGGCCATTTCATCAAACACTTGGCAGGCACAAATCAAACAAAATCCAAACACTATTGTGAGCAGTGATTCTTGCCTAACTGGTTCCCTATCTAGCTCACAACCAGCTCAGTAGATCATCTAGCAAGATTAACCAAGCACTAGCACCACTGTGAGCTTGCCAAAACCATCAATGGTGAACAGCCGAAGCCAACCTTGTCACCCCCATGTCAACAGCAAGCTAGGATGAGAAACAAGCCTAGCCAACATGTCTGGGAGGCAGCCCACCGTCCACCGTCCACCACCACTCCCTGTCCAGCGCTCGAACGTTGCCAACCACTGGACCACACGCACGGACCGCGCCCAGCTCGCCTGCAACCATGCCGAGCGTGCACCACCCTCGACCGAAGCCCACAGACCGCACGCCGCCCTCGCCGCGTGCATACACGATCGCCACCGACCCAGGATACCGCCAGACATCCCCGTTCGCCGCCCCATGCCGCACAACCACCGCTCGCCGTTGAAGACGCCGCCTCTTCCGCGCAGAGCGTCGCGTGTTCCAGACCAACCGGCACCACCCCACGTCTCGCCACCGTATCATTGTGCATCGCCAGGGAACACCGCACCGTCCCCTACCTTCGCCCATGCCAATAGCCGTCTGTACCATCGCCCCCGACGAGCTCACCATGCGCCCCGACGGTCCTCTCGCTTGACTATAAATAGAGGCCACCCCCAGCCGAATTGAGCACACCATTCTACTCCCCTCTCACAACTGATCGTGCAACACCGTTCCCGAAGCAAGGCGAGCAGCGCATCTCTGGAATTTCACCGGAGCCCGCCGCCTCTGGAGAAGAAGGGAGCCAGCGATTAGAGCCGCCCCAGGAGAAGCTGCCGGTACCAGGAGATTCGCCGTCGTCGACTTCGTCGTTCGCCTGCCTCGCCGTCCCTCGCCTGAACCCCGGTGAGCCCCCAGCAACCCCCACTGGCCGCGCTAGGTTTCTGTCTCGTCGGCGTTGCCCAACGTCGACGATGACTCCCAGCCGTTCGATTAGAACCAGATCGAACGTCCCACATCACCCCGTACCGCTTCGCACCCCCTGTCTCACTGACGAGTGGGGACAACCACTTAAGCAGCCCGCGGAAGCGTTACGCTTAGCAGCCCGGCCCGTTAACTTTTCCCGCGCAGCCCAATTATTTGAATTAAACCTTTTCCATCTTATTTCAAACACACTTCTGTATCCAATTTCAAAAATCAACCCAGGTCGATTCAGTGAACCAAATTGAATGAAACCAATTTTGTTAGAAAGGTATGGGAATGCTAAATCCAAGCCCGTTGGATTCAAGTCATTTGGATCTGTAGATCCACCTTGGTAAAAATAACAAGGCAGAAGCTTTTCTGCATTCAAACATTTTTCAAATTTAAACCATATTAGCTTTTAAGTTGATTCCAACTCTCAAAAATCACATTTAACCATACCTTTCAGAATATATAAAAATATATAGGTTTACTTACAGAAAGAATGTTCAAGTAATAAAAGAATGTCCCATAGGCATTTCTAGTCACTTTATTTAATTAAAATAAAAGGGTAAAACCTTATTAAATTGTAACACCACTTTAAATCCTATTCCCATGGACTAAAATATGTGGTGATGACATGTGTCAACATGATCCCATGTTTGTTTTGGAGAATATTAAATCTTAAGTAGTTTTTCAATGAGTAGAAATTACTTTTCTAAAAATAAAAGGAATTAAACCAAGTTTTAATCTTGTAAGGTTAGTGATGATGTTAGATCATCTATAGGACCCTTGTGTGTGATGATTGCAAGTAGTTCAGTATTGTTTGGTGATTGTGTACATCGTATTTATTTATAGACGCTAGTACCGACCAAGGATACGAGGACGAAGGAGGATTCTACGAAGAAGAAGCCGAGGAGAACTTCAACCACTGCTCTGCACAAGGCAAGCCTAATACTACTAGTGAATGTGCAAGCTAACACTTGCAAGATACTCTACTAATGCAACAAACCCCTACTTATTACTATGCCCACTATATGCCTTAAGCATATGTGATCATACCCACTTGATGAACCAATCCTAGTTTACTTACAAGCTTTATACTTTATTTCTTTATCAAAGCTAGTACTTAGAGCTTACTTAAGTGAATTGTAGATACTAGAAAGATAATGGAAGGTTGCATAAAAAGGATAAAACTTGGCCTAAGCTAGATAATCTTGATGTCATCCTAAGGCATGAGATTGAACTTAGTTAAAACTCCACTAGTTTACCACCCCTCATTAGTGCTTACCCCCACTTGTAGATGCTAGTGCTAAGCATAAAACTTGATCAACTTTAGATGGGAATACTTGGTGGAAAAATGGTTATGAAAACCTTGGAATGATGGATCATTCTATTGAAATGTTTTGGACATATGTTTCCGAACACCTGATGATTTTGGTGATGAAAATGTTGAGGCATGAGCCTTAGCCCTTTATAAAACTGATGGTTGTCTGGATGCGATACGATTCCAATTTTATCGTACAACCACAATACACGAAGATTGGGTAGGGCTTGACTGGAAACTTATATACCTTAGTATTAGTTCCCTCACGGCCAAGGTCTGAGCTGAGGCTACCTTGTGAAGATTGTCCACCTGTGTAGTACCCAAGATGACAGTTGGTCATGGTTGGGAGGCCAAACTCACAGGAGAGGTGCTTATACTAGGGCGTGTAATTGAAAGGTTAGGATTGATTATCCGCATACTGAGTATGGTGAATTCAGGATTTGTTCCTGACGGATGTATCGAATGTTGTGGTGAAAGTGTACAATCTCTGCAGAGTGTCAAACTATTCGAATAGCCGCGTCCACATTTATGGACAGTTGGAGTGGCCATACTGTTCCCCCGTCAGACTTTTTCAAAATGACTTGTGAAATGAAGTGAGACCTTGACTTGACCACAACAGGGTTGTGATATGAAATACAAGTTCCCACTTAGATGTTATAAACTTCAAATAACAATTGTTGCTTCTAAACTTAGTAGAGATAAATCTGGCTTCTTGCAAAATAACCCTAGAGCCTAGTGTCCTATTATCAAAACCCCCCTGCACTTGTTAGTATTAGTTTGCGAGTACTTAAAGAGTACTCATGGCTTTGTCCCTGGCTATTCCCATGGCCAGACTATGAAGACGAGTACCTGGAGGATGGACCCCAGGAAGGTTACGACAACTAGGATCATCTCCCATCGTCAGCATTGCCTGTGACACCGAAGATGGAGCTTCGCCTACGCTACCGTTATTATTACGTATTCCGCTGCTTGATGATGTATTAAGAACTAGATCATCAGATCCCTATTTGTGTAAGAACTTATGTACGGTTTGTAATGGATGATGTACTATGGTATCCAATTCTGTTATGTCTCGCAAAAATGGTAATCCTAGGATTGCGATGTATGGCATAACAGGCATCTAGGATTAAAAATCCACGTGTTGACAAATAGATCCAAGTGAACTTACAAATACAGCTATGCTCCCCGGCAACGGCGCTAGAAAATAGTCTTGATGACCCACAAGTGTAGGGGATTGCAACAGTCTTTGCGGTTAGTATTACCCAATTTATTAATTCGACACAAGGGGAGCCTATCACATCCCAAAAGTTTCCAAATTTTTAAATGTGAAAAATAAATAATTGTTGAAATTTAGGGTGAAAAGAAACTTTTTGTTTCTAAATGGAAACATCAAAACCCATCTTGAACAAACTTTGAATAAAATGGAATCCAACAAATTTCAATCAAGTTGCATTCATCAAATGAATGTATCTCGAAATTCAAACTTGGGAAAAAAATAAACCAAAACCTAAAACTTTAATGGAATAAATTATTTCCAAGGTCACTCTAAGACTATGGATCTGATCCATACAAAAATTTGTCAACAAACATTTATAAATGATCAAAAATGACAAACAAAAATATTATAAAACCATAGAATTGGTTTCACTTAATTTGGAACCATAGATAAAAACTTATGAATTAATAAGATGAAAGGAAATAATTTCCAAAGCTAATAAAGTTCCTATCTAAAACCCATACCAACTTGTGAGCAAATTAATCCTAAAGGGATATAAAAGGATAAACAAATATTAAATAAAATTATACAAATTGGAATCACCAAGTTTGGACCTCTAAATAAAAAGATATGGATTTTATAAGACAAAGAAAGAAACAAATAAATAAAGAATATTCAAAAGCCAAATAAAATCTTGGCCAAATCCATAAGAAAATGAAATAAAGATAACCCAAATAAAATAAAGGGATAAAAATTATTCCAAGAAAATCATATGGCATTAAACCATATTCTAACTATATTTGAATAAAGATAGAATTCTTAATGAAAATGAATAATTAAATCATGAGAAAATAATAATTGGAATTTTCCCAAGTGGAATAAAATTATTTAATTAACTTAAATGGAATCAAAGAATTATTTGAAACAAGTGAATTATTTGACACCCTAATAAATAAAACCTACTGAAAAAGATTTGGTAAAATTTGGAGATTAAATACAAGTTGGAAAACATAATTAAAATCCTATTTAAATGAAAACAAATGTCCATTTTAAATAGATAATTAAACCATGTGGGAATAAAATAAATATTCCAAAATGATATTTAAGATACATGTTTGAACAGAATAGAAAATTACTGAAAGGTTTGAAAATATTTGAAAAGAAAAGGGTTTGAAATTATTTGAACAAAATTCAAAACAGAAAATCTAAATAGAAAAAATAAAAAGGTTTCAGAATAAAAAAGGAAACAACCCAGCCCATCTAACCTAGCCTAGTCCAGCCCAGCTAGCCCATCCCTCTTCCCCGCAGGAAAATGATTCGCACTTGCAATCTCACCCACGCAGTCACTGAATGCTCGGCCCCACGCACATTACCTCTCTCTCGCTGGCGTCGTTGCCCCACTTACCAGATCATCCCTTCCACCCGCGACCCGTTCTACCCCCCTCACTGCCTGTCACATCCCAAAATTTTCCAAATTTTGAAATGTGAAAAATCAATAAAAAAATAAATAATTGTTGAAATTTAGGGTGAAAGAAACTTTTTATTTCTAAATGGAAATTTAAACACTTGGAAAATTTAAATCAAAACCCTAAAACCCTAATAGAATAAAACCATTTCCAAGATCTCTCTAAGACTAAGGATTTGATCCATATAAAATTTTGTCAAAAAATATTTATAAATGATCAAGAATGGTAAATAGGAATATTATAAAACCATAGAATTGGTTTCACTTAATTTGGAACCATAGATAAAAACTTATGAGTTTAATATGGCAACATGAAATATTCCCAAAGCTAATAAAGCACATATCTAAAATCCATACCAAATTGTGAGCAAAATAATCCTAAAAAGATTTAAAAGGATAAACAAATACAAAATAAGATTTTACAAATTGGAATCACCAAGTTTGGATCTTTAGATAAAAATATATGGATTTTATAAGACAAAGAAAGAAAGAAATAAATAAGGAATATTTATAAGCCAAATTAAACTTGGCCAAATCCATAAGCAAATGAAATAAATATATTCCTATTAAAATAGAGGGATAAAGAATATTCAAATAAAATTATTTGGCATTAACCAAATTCTATTCCATTTGAATAAAAAGAAAACCCCTAAAGTAAATGATTAATTAAATCATGGGAAAATAATAATTGGAATTTGCCCAAGTGGAATAAAAGTTATTTAATTAACTTAAAAGGAATAAAAGAGTTATTTGAATAAAATTTATAAGGAATTAAAACCATATTTGGTCGATTGGAATAAAGACCATTGCCCAATTTAAATAATTAATAAGTCATATTAAAAACATTTCAAATAATTCAAAGTGAATTATTTAACATCCTATTGAATAAATAAAACCTACTAAAAAGGTTTTGGAGAAAATAAGAATTCAAATAAGAATTTAAATTATATTAAAACCTTATTTGGTTAAAGACAAGTGGCTAGTTTGAATAATTAATAAAACATAGAAGAATAAAAGAAAATTATTAAAAGTGGACTTTAAAATACATGTTTAAATAGAACAGAAACTTATTGAAAAGTTAGAAAAGCTTTGAATTAAAAGATGTTTGCAATCATTTTAACAAATTAAAAACAGAAAAAGAAAACAGAAAAAGAAAAATGAAACAGAACAAAAAAAGGGGAAAGAAATCAACCAGCCTAACCAGCCCACCTGGCCCAGCGCAGCCCACCTCCTCTTCCCCCTTCCGAAGCGTTTTTCACTCGCAACTTCACCCACTCAGACACTGACGCATGGACCCACCATGTAACACTTTCTATCGCTGCCAGCGCTCCCCACTCGTCAGTCGTCGTTTTCACCCCGCAGACCAGTTCCTTCCCCCCTCCTTGGCGTTTCTGCCACAAATTCCGCGACTAAATTCGTATTAATGTTGCAGCATTGACACCCCACTATTACTCTCGTTAACTCGCCTCGCTACCCTCTATCTTTGGCCCCAGACTCCCTGCACCCACTGCCCATAGGCTGCTCGGAATTCTCGCAGCAAGCACCACTGTTCCGACGAGCCACCAAGCCAATTACGGCGAGCACGAACCTCCCCACTACCCCCAGAGCACACGAGTGTGATCCCCATCGTCGCCTGCATCTCCCCGTACCACCCACTCACTCGCGCGCACCTTGAAACATCGGCAACGACGACAACCAAGAGCCACCGCCGTCTGCCTCCACTCCGGCGACTTCTCGTGGTAATCCCTGACCGCGCCTCTCCCTCTCGTTGACACTCTCGCACTCACCTCTCTCTTGCGCGTCAAATAACACCTTCTGCTTGTCTTCTCGTGGCTCATAGCATTGCCCCCGACAACGGCTGTGCGTGCCCGGCGCTGATACGAACTCTGGCGAGAGATTAACGACAACTCCGTGCGCCCCCTGCTCTCCTATGACCACCTTGAGCATCACCGCCACCTTGCGAATCTGGTGAGCCCCTCCTCCCCTCCTCTCGCTTCCTGGAATATCCAGACCACCGTCGGCTGCGCGCGGCCGCCGCGCACCCATCGCCAGCGCCGCCCATCTCTGATCGATGCACTCTGGACCGTTAGATGCAGATCTTGTGGGTGTGTTAGATTCACTTAAAACGAACCGGTATGCTAGATCTAGACCGTACGATGCAGTTTAAATCCTGCGGCCTG
The DNA here is from genome assembly GCA_916181665.1 of Avena sativa. Classification (NCBI taxonomy): domain Eukaryota; kingdom Viridiplantae; phylum Streptophyta; class Magnoliopsida; order Poales; family Poaceae; genus Avena; species Avena sativa. Next base: position 308,366,273 of record OV702284.1, on the reverse strand, counting down.
TGTTAGTAGATCCACACGAATCGGTATTGTCCAGTAATAACACGCCAAATGGTCAGACTCTGGTTTAAAAAAAAGATTTGATTCTATTAGATATGTGATTTTGTAAAATTCATAACTTTAAATCTACACGTCCAAATTTTACAAATTTTATATCAATGGAATCAGCAAAAAGAATTCTATCCAACCATGCACTTTGTTTAGTACATTGCTTCTATAAAATTGATTGTATTTGCAGAAACATGTGTAGGCATATTTTGAATACAAATTTTTTTCTAAAAATGTTTTTAGGATAGAATCTTTTGAAAATGGATTGTTTTAAACCTACTGACCATAAAAACCAATTTATAGATTCAAAAGTATATTTTGTGAAGCTAAACAAAAAATATTTGAAAAAAGCATTTCTAGCTAAATAAAATCGTTGATTATGGTTTAAAAATGATTTTTGAGTAAAACCTTTGGAAAATGATTTGATTTAAACTATCTAACCCTAAACACCAAGTTTTAGGATTTAAAAATATATTTGGTGAACCCTAGAAAATTATTACTTTGTTTAAAGGCATTTCTAATGAAATAAAATGTTGTTTGATTTAAAAATGGTTTTTAGATGAAACCTTTGGCAAATGGTTTAATATTAAACACTTGACCTTAAAACAATAACATTTGTGTTTAAAAATATATTTGTCAAACAATAGAAATTATTACTTTGATTTAAATCATTTCTAGCAAAACAAAAAGATTTAAAATGGACATTTTCACTAACTTGTTATCAAATGGTTTTTCCACTTTTATAAATGACCAATACTTGTTTTAAAATGTTTATAACATATTAGAAACCACTTTTCCAAATAAATCAATCTTTGGCATGCTTAGATGCATTGCTTTGTTTTTATTATTCTATGTGATGAATTGCTTGAATGGTAGATTGAATTTGTGCCTTGATTGAATTGTAGTGGAATTTGAAGGATGTGACTATTGCAAGATCAAGGAGTGAACTTATATTCTCTACCAAAAAGGCAAGTGGTGCTTCATACTTTTGTCCCATTATTTTCACTATGCATTAGTGATATTTCTAAGTAGGACTTGCATGGAATTTTCTAAGTGTTAACTATGCCATGGGAATCCTAGTAGATGAAACCTTAGTAGAATTTTCCCTAAGTTAAGATTCCTACTACTATCATGCTTAGCCTAGCTAGTAGAAAACAAGGGTGGATCATGTTCATGCTATGGAATATTTCTAAGTCAAGGACTTGTGATTTTGTTTAATAAAACAACTATATGAATGAATCACCTGGGTGGAATGGAAAGGATGGATTTATGTTGAGTGGTTACACAAGGCCAGGGGACTGGTGAACCTTGTGTATCACACTTGTGGAATTCCATCCAGGAACAAAGAGATTTGAGATGTCAAATGTTGAGAAGCTTCAAGTGCATCCACTTTGCATTATGGGCTCTGCCTAGATCATATAGGTTGCAATAACTTAGCCAAATGGATAGTTGGTGGTAGGGGATGATAGGTTGGAACGCGTCCATTTTGGTCTAAGGGAAGGCTTCTGAAAGATCTTGTATTGATGCATGTCGAGTCTTGTGGGGAAAGTGCACCACCTCTTGAGAGTGTAAAATCTAAGTACTTAGCCATGTCCCTGTTAATGGACAATTTGAGCATCAAGACATGGAAGCTATCAAGAATCTCCTCATCCCAATTTCTAAGTTAAAAACTTGTGGTTGAACAAGGGTTAAAGGATCTTCAATCAAGGATTGGTAGATGCCTTGGGTGATTTTTGCTAAACAAAAACTTAGTGTTTTCAAATGATAAGGAAAATCTATTTTGAGCAAAGCAAGCCTAAGCTCCACTTAGCCAAATGCATATAGATGATAGATACCACCATTCTACCATAGTATCACTTGCCAATACAATTCAAATGTATTGACCCTTGTGGCTGTAACGTATTATGTTGCAGGTTTGTTTGATGTTAGTGAAGTGTGTTGATTAGGATTACAAGTCTACAACCAACATGATTTCCTGTGGCACTTGAAGATGAAGGACTCCACGCTATAGTTATTCTGATGCATTGTAATGTGATAGCCAAATGAGCTATGTAAGATGTAATGAAATATTTTATTCCTGGTTATAAAGTTGTACTATGACCTTTGTTTCTTGATATTACATCTTAACTGTGGATGCTAGCTATTGTTCCAGGGACTAGCATTGTAAACATAGGGATCTCTACCTTATTAAAGGTTGGGACCTCTACAGATGGTATCAGAGCACTGTGTTGCCTGTAGGATTGTAACCCTAGGATTGGACAAAACCCCTTAGAAAAATAGGAGTTGTATTTGTTCCAAAACTTATTTACAAACAATCATGTAAACTCTTTCCTCAACCATTTTGGATTTGATTCTACATCTCTCCCTTTTCAAACTTGATGGACAAAGCCTCAACATGAGCAAAGACTTCAACATGAGCAAAGGACCTCACCAACCCAAATGACTTCAACTTCAACATCACCAATGACTTCAACTTGGACATAACTAAGGACTACAAGTGAGACAAGAAATGTTACTCAAGACATGAAGACTAAGGAAACATAACTTAGAAGGAACCATCATCACCTTTGTGGTTTTGTGACCAAGATACAAGAATTTTTTCCAAGGATACAATGATCTCATTCATGAAGAAACAACTAAGAAGAATGGAATGATCTCAAGTGAACCATATAGTTGGACTCCAATACTAGTGTTTAGTTTAGATCAAACACACCAACTTATGTGGTGTAACAAAAATATTTTGTTGCCTAAAAATGTGCTTGAACCTTGTTGTTGAGTGGAATGTTTGATTGTGATTGCTTGTGCAATGCTTGTGTGAATTGTTGTGTATGATTAGACTTCTTCCTTTAGAAATCTTTTGCCTACTCTAATCCCAATCCAACCCAAATAGATGACTTCTCCAAGAAACTCCAACATCAAGAATGGTGATAACAACAACCAAGAGATGCACATGAGAGAACAACTACTAGCAAACCAAACCCAGCTGAATCAGTTGACAACTCAGTTTTTAGCCAGCAACAATGAGTTAGACCCAACCATGCAAAAGTTTTTGGAAATCCAATCTCAATTATTGCAAGGGATAACCACTCAAATGATCAACATGAAAGACAACCTTTCCCAAGGAGTTTGTGACAACAAGGATGTCAAGGATGTTATTATAGAAGGAACTCAAGCTTGCAATATCTGAGGAGACATGGATCACACTTCCAAAGACCATAAGGTCCAATGCCCTAATTGTGAAGAGAAACATCCAACTAAACAATGCCCCACATCTCAAGTGACTTGTTTCCTATGTGAAGGAAATAATCATGTCCCTATCCAATGCCCTATCCTATAGTTCAACAAGTGAAACAAGGTGGAATGCATCAAAAGTTTGGTAACCCCCATGAGGAAACAACTTTTATCAAGAAGGATGAAGACAAAGGCAAACCTCAGATTGCACCTCCATACATTAGGAATCACCTTAATGGACAAAAGAGGAAACATAGGTATTATCCAAGGAATCGTTCAAGGAACCGAGGAAGCTTTCCCACCTTTGAGGTGAGATATGAAGAGCATGAACTAGAGGAACTCCTAGCTTTGGAGAAACCCAAGAAGAAGAATAAGGAAATTAGCCAAGTGTGGTGCAACAACTACAAAGAGCTAGGCCATTATATATCAACTTTTCCAGAGAAGATACGTGAAGAACTCAACCTTGTCACATGTTATAAGTGTGGTGACCAAGGACATTATGCAAGAAATTGTCCAGAAAAGATGAAGTACAAGACAAGCAAGCCTATGAAGGATCTCAGTCTTGTCACATGTTTCAAGTGTGGAAACAAAGGACACTATGCAGATGTCTGTCCAGAAAAGTTTCATCAAGGTCCCAAGTAAGCCAAGATGTAACCTAGTTGGAAACCTTTTTAAGGGTGGTAGTACCCTAGTTGCCTTGAGCCAATTTGTAACCTCTAGCTTTCCCAAATCTCAGGACGAGATTCCTTATAAGGGTGGTAGCCTGTCACATCCCAAAATTTTCCAAATTTTGAAATGTGAAAAATAAATAATTGTTGAAATTTAGGGTGAAAAGAAACTTTTTATTTCTAAATGGAAATTTAAACACTTCGAAAAGTTAAACCAAAACCCTAATAGAAGAAAACCAGTTCCAAGATCTCTCTAAGACTAAGGATTTGATCCATATAAAATTTTGTCAACAAATATTTATAAATGATCAAGAATGATAAATAGGAATATTATAAAACCATAGAATTGGTTTCACTTAATTTGGAACCATAGATAAAAACTTATGAGTTTAATATGGCAACAGGAAATATTCCCAAAGCTAATAAAGCACCTACCTAAAATCCATACCAAATTGTGAGCAAAATAATCCTAAAAAGATTTAAAAGGATAAAAAAAATACAAAATAAGATTTTACAAATTGGAATCACCAAGTTTGGATCTTTAAATAAAAAGATATGGATTTTATAAGACAAAGAAAGAAAGAAATAAATAAGGAATATTTATAAGACAAAATTAAACTTGGCCAAATCCATAAGCAAATGGAATAAATATATTCCTCTTAAAATAGAGGGATAAAGAATATTCAAATAAAATTATTTGGCATTAACCAAATCCTATTCCATTTGAATAAAAAGAAAACCCCTAAAGTAAATGATTAATTAAATCATGGGAAAATAATAATTGGAATTTGCCCAAGTGGAATAAAAGTTATTTAATTAACTTAAAAGGAATAAAAGAGTTATTTGAATAAAATTTATATGGAATTAAAACCATATTTGGTTCTATTGGAATAAAGACCATTGCCCAATTTAAATAATTAATAAGTCATATTAAAAACATTTCAAATAATTCAAAGTGAATTATTTAATATCCTATTGAATAAATAAAACCTACTGAAAAGGTTTTGGAGAAAATAAGAATTCAAATAAGAATTTAAATTATATTAAAACCTTATTTGGTTAAAGACAAGTGGCTAGTTTGAATAATTAATAAAACATAGAAGAATAAAAGAAAATTATTATAAGTGGACTTTAAAATACATGTTTAAACAGAACAGAAACTTACTGAAAAGTTTCAAAAGTTTTGAATTAAAAGAGGTTTGCAATAATTTTAACAAATTCAAAACAGAAAAAGAAAAATGAAACAGAACAAAAAAAGGGGGAAAGAAATCAACCCAGCCTAACCAGCCCACCTGGCCCAGCGCAGCCCACCTCCTCTTCCCCCTCCCGAAGAGTTTTTCACTCGCAAGTTCACCCACTCAGACGCTGACGCATGGACCCCACCGTGTAACACTTTCTATCGCTGCTACGCTGCCCCACTCGCCAGTCATCGTCTTCACCCCGCAGACCAGTTCCTTCCCCTCCTCCTCGGCGTTTCTGCCACAAATTCCGCGAGTAAATTCGTCTTAATGTTGCAGCATTGACACCCCACGATTACTCTCGATAACTCGCCTCGCTCCCCTCTATCTTTCCCCACATGCCCCGCACCCACTGCCCACAGGCTACTCGGAATTCTCGTAGCAAGGACCACTGTTCCGACGAGCCACCGAGCCAATTCCGGCGAGCACGAACCTCCCCACTGCCCCTAGAGCACACGAGTGTGATCCTCATCGTCCCCTGCATCTCCCTGTACCACCCACTCACACGCGCATGCCTTGAAACGTCGGCAACGACGACAACCGAGAGCCGCCGCCGTCTGCCTCCACTCCGGCGACTTCTCCTGGTAATCCCTGACCGCGCCTCTCCCTCTCGTTGACGCTCTCGCACTCACCTCTCTCTTGCACGTCAAATAGCACCTTCTTCTTGTATTCTCGTGGCTCGTAGCATTGCCCCTGACAACGGCCGTGCGTGCCCGGCGCTGATACGAACTCCGGTGAGAGATTGACGACAAATCCGTGCACCCCCTGCTCTCCTACGACCACCTTGAGCATCACCGCCACCTTGCGAATCTGGTGAGCCCCTCCTCCCCTCCTCTCGCTTCTTGGAATATCCAGACCACCGTCGACTGCGCGCGGCCGCCGCGCACCCATCGCCAGCGCCGCCCATCTCTGATCGATGCACTCTGGACCGTTAGATGCAGATCTTGTGGGTGTGTTAGATTCACTTAAAACGAACCGGTATGCTAGATCTAGACCGTACGATGCAGTTTAAATCCTGCGGCCTGTGTTAGTAGATCCACACGAATCGGTATTGTCCAGTAATAACACGCCAAATGGTCAGACTCTGGTTTAAAAAAAAGATTTGATTCTATTAGATATGTGATTTTGTAAAATTCATAACTTTAAATCTACACGTCCAAATTTTACAAATTTTATATCAATGGAATCAGCAAAAAGAATTCTATCCAACCATGCACTTTGTTTAGTACATTGCTTCTATAAAATTGATTGTATTTGCAGAAACATGTGTAGGCATATTTTGAATACAAATTTTTTTCTAAAAATGTTTTTAGGATAGAATCTTTTGAAAATGGATTGTTTTAAACCTACTGACCATAAAAACCAATTTATAGATTCAAAAGTATATTTTGTGAAGCTAAACAAAAAATATTTGAAAAAAGCATTTCTAGCTAAATAAAATCGTTGATTATGGTTTAAAAATGATTTTTGAGTAAAACCTTTGGAAAATGATTTGATTTAAACTATCTAACCCTAAACACCAAGTTTTAGGATTTAAAAATATATTTGGTGAACCCTAGAAAATTATTACTTTGTTTAAAGGCATTTCTAATGAAATAAAATGTTGTTTGATTTAAAAATGGTTTTTCGATGAAACCTTTGGCAAATGGTTTAATATTAAACACTTGACCTTAAAACACTAACATTTGTGTTTAAAAATATATTTGTCAAACACTAGAAATTATTACTTTGATTTAAATCATTTCTAGCAAAACAAAAAGATTTAAAATGGCCATTTTCACTAACTTGTTATCAAATGGTTTTTCCACTTTTATAAATGACCAATACTTGTTTTAAAATGTTTATAACATATTATAAACCACTTTTCCAAATAAAACAATCTTTGGCATGCTTGCATGCATTGCTTTGTTTTTATTATTCTATGTGATGAATTGCTTGAATGGTAGATTGAATTTGTGCCTTGATATTGTAGTGGAATTTGAAGAGTGTGACTATTGCAAGATCAAGGAGTGAACTTATATTCTTTACCAAAAAGGCAAGTGGTGCTTCATACTTTTGTCCCATTATTTTCACTATGCATTAGTGATATTTCTTAGTAGGACTTCCATGGAATTTTCTATGTGTTGATTATGCCATGGGAAATCCTAGTAGATGATACCTTAGTAGAATTTTCCCTAAGTTAAGATTCCTACTACTATCATGCTTAGCCTAGCTAGTAGAAAACAAGGGTGGATTATATTAATGCTATGGAATATTTCTAAGTCAAGGAGTTATGATTTTGTTTAATAAAACAACTATATGAATGAATCACGTGGGTGGAATGGAAAGGATGTATTTATGTTGAGTGGTTACACAAGGCCAGGGGACTGGTGAACCTTGTGTATCACACTTGTGGAATGCCATCCAGGAACAAAGAGATTTGAGATGTCAAATGTTGAGAAGCTTCAAGTGCAGCCACTTGGCATTATGGGCTCTGCCTGGATCATATAGGTTGCAATAACTTAGCCAAATGGACAGTTGGTGGTAGGGGATGATAGGTTGGAACACGTCCATTTTGGTCTAAGGGAATGCTTTCTGAAAGATCTTGTCTCGATGCATGTCGAGTCTTGTGGGGAAATTGCACCACCTCTCGAGGGTGTAAAATCTAAGAACTTAGCCATGTCCCTGGCAATGGACAATTTTAGCATCAAGACATGGAAGCTATCAAGAATCTCCTCATCCTAATTTCTAAGTTAAAAACTTGTGGTTGAACAAGGGTGAAAGGATCTTCAATCAAGGATTGGTAGATGCCTTGGGTGATTTTTTTAAACAAAAACTTAGTGTTTTCAAATGATAAGGAAAAACTATTTTCAGCAAAGCAAGCCTAAGCTCCACTTAGCCAAATGCATATAGATGATAGATACCACCATTCTACCATAGTATCACTTGCCAATACAATTCAAATGTATCGACCCTTGTGGCTATAACTTATTATGTTGCAGGTTTGTTTGATGTTAGTGAAGTGTGTTGATTAGGATTACAAGTCTACAACCAACATGATTACCTGTGGCACTTGAAGATGAAGGACTCCATGCTATAGTTATTCTGCTGCATTGTAATGTGATAGCCAAATGAGCTATGTAAGATGTAATGAAATATTTTATTCCTGGTTATAAAGTTGTACTATGACCTTTGTTTCTTGATATTACATCTTAACTGTGGATGCTAGCTATTGATCCGGGGACTAGCATTTTAAGCACAGGGATCTCTACCTTATTAAAGGTTGGAACCTCTACACTTCCGTTCTCTGTTAATCAAACCTCGCGTAATTTCAAGTAATTTTCGCGTTGACTCCTCCCAGTAACGACGCGCTCTTAATCGCCCGCGTTCCCTCTCCATTTCCTCTCGCTCACCCCTCCCTCTCTGCCCCAGGGCTGTTCTGAATTTGAACCACATTGCGCTGCCCCCGACGAGCTCCTTCGGCCAAATCCCGGCAACTCCGACCACCTCCCACTACCTAACACCCACTGTCTTACTCCCCATTGCCAGACGCACACTCCAATACCACCAGCTCACTCGCGCATGCTCTGAAACCTCGACTACGTCTTCGCCAGAGCAGCGCCGCCATCTGTTTCGACTCCAGCGACGTTTTCCCGTAAGCCTCGTCCTCCCCTTTCTCTTTGTTTGTTTCTACCGAGTTCGCCAATCTCCTACGCGTCTAACACCACCCTTTATTCTGTCTGGCATGCACCATAGCCTCGCCTCCATCATCGACAAAGTGTGCTCGAGCCAGTGAGCTTCTCCGGCGAGCAATACCCGTCGACTTCGTGCGCCCCTTCGCCAACCAAGCACACGCTGAGCATCAGCAAGCTTCTGCGATTCTGGTGAGACTACCCACTTCTCCTCTAGCTTCCTGTATCGCCGGCTCCGTCCTCGTCTGACCGCTCCGCTGTAACATCCCTAAAATCATGATTTCAAAGATTGCATATCATTCATGCATGCTTATAGTTTTGAGATCAATTTCAAACCAAACTCAAGAAAACAGAAGCACATAGTGCTATCATTTTATGTGAGCAAACTTAAATCAAATGGCCATCCCCATTTGAGAGCTTGAAGGTTTTAAACCAAGATTGTTTGTCTCCCTTGTTAATTGGTTGAGTGTGGAGTTAGAACAAAACTTTACAAAATAAAAAGGGGTTCAAAACCATTTTCAAAACATTTGCAAATCTAGTGCTATGTCACTGTTTATATTGTTATTTCAAAAGAACCAAGCTTGAACAGGGAGACCACTTGATTTTATGTCCTGAAATGTGATTGTTGCACACTACAAAAATCCTGAAAAGTTTTGAATTCAATTAGCTTTTGAAATCATTTGAAAACCATTCCTGAAAATCATTCTAGAAAAAGAAAAGGGAATAAGAAATCTAGCTGGGCCTGGCGCCACCATTCCAGCCCAACAGGCAAAGCATCCCACCCGGGCCACTATTCTCTCTGTCTTCTCACACCCGCGACGAACCAGCCCCGCAGCCACAGAGCACTGTGCCCTCTCCACGTCAGTGTCGTCTTCCCCAATTTCTCGCGCGCAGACACCGCTCCGCCGTTACCACCGTGCAGTGACGCGGCAATTAAAACTCGCTTAAATTCCATTGATTCAGCGCACAATCCTCGCCCCGCTTCTGGCTACTTAAACCCCTCGCCGCCGCGGTCACTTTCCCCCACTTTCCTCGCTCACTCCGCCACCAGGCTGCGCGCATTCGATCTCAAAACCCCGCAACACCGACGACCTCCGGCGACGGATTCCGGTGAGCTTCGACCGCCCCCTTTCTCTGGTTCAAACTATCATGACCAGCATGTCCCTGCGAGTTCCCTGATACCTTTCGTTTGCATTCTCATGACCCAGCTTGTCGTCATCATTCACGCCCGCAAGTGACAGAACCGCCGTCTGACTCCGACGAGCAATTGAGGTATAATTCGACCGCCCCTTGTATTCTCCTTGATCCGTTAGTGTTCGCCGTAGACTTGCGCACCCTCTGATGCCACTGGTTTATGCTAGGGTGACCCAGAGCATCGCCAACGTCTTTGTCACCGTGCATCCGACGCTGTGCTCAACTCCGACGAGGATTTCCGGCCGTGCCAGTGCGCCGCTGTCCAAGCAAAGACCACGTTGAGCTTCCTCGTGACCGTGCGAGTCTGGTAAGCCACGCCACACACCCTAGCCCATCCTGTATTCGCCGGACCATCGCCACCAGTAGCGCCACCGCCGCCAACAGCCATTTGCGTCGCCCATCCTTGGTCACGCGCTTAGCAGCCGTAGGATCTAGATCCAGCGCTCTAGATTAGATCTGCATCGAAGGGGTAAGTGACAATCTGAGCCATGCGCGTTAAGTTAGATCTGACGGTCCACGCTGGTCGATCCAAGCGAAGCGGTACCGACAAATCAGAGTGCGACGCGTGGCTAGGGTTTAGTTTAAAAACAGAATTTGAATCAGATTTATAACCAAATTTGATTTAGCTATAACTTTTGATCCACACGTTAGAATTTGACAAATTTTATACCGTTGGAATCAGGAGAACAAGCCCTTTCTGTTTATGCAATGTTTTTAGTGTTTAGCTTCTGTTAAAATGACTTTGTTTGCAGAAACTTGTTTAGGACTATTTTGATTATATGAATTGTTTAGGAAATTGTTTTAGTGTCAAATAAACTTGGTTTAGCAAGTTTTTGACTTGTTTATGATTCAGTACTATGCACTTGCTTGGTTGAGTTTCAAAAATCATCACTTAGCATCTTGCATGCATGCATATATATTTTTGCTTGTATATGACTTGTATGTGATTGTGGTTATATTCTTTGTGTAGACTTTGGTGCTAGTGATTGTGATTGTGAAGAGTGCTACTCTCCCAACTACCAAGGCAAGTGGTACTTCATGAATATTTCTATCCCTATATTTTTATACAAGCATTAGAAATATTTTGCTAAGTCTTGCATGTTACTATTTTGCCAAATGCCATGTTGGGAAATCCTAAGTAGTTGTAGAATTGCTAGGAAATTTCTAAGTTAAGTTACTATCTATGCCATGCTTAGCCTAGCTAGTAGCAAACAAGGGTTGGTAAAATATACTTGCTATGGTGAAAATATTTCAATGTCTTTGGACTTATGTTTTTCTTAATAAAACAACTAAGTCAATGAATCACCTGGGTGGAAAGGGACTTGATTGGTGGTTTTTGGTTGAGTGGTTACACAAGGCCCATGGCTATGGTTTACCTTGTGTATCTCACTTGTGGAAAGCCACCTAGGAACAAAGGGATTTTAGAGGCCAAATGTTGAGAAGCTTCTAGTGCAGCCACTTGGCAATATGGGCTCTGCCTGGATCACATAAGTTGCTAGAACTTAGCCATTTGGACAGTTGGTGGTAGTGGGAATGATAGGTTGGAGCGCGTCCATTTGGTCTAAGGAAAGGCTTCTGAAAGGTCCTGTCTTGGGAAACCAAGTCTGGTTGGGAAAGTGCACAACCTCTGCAGATGGAGAAATCTAAGTACTTAGCCATGTCCATGGCAATGGACAACTTGAGCATCAAGACATGGAAGCCATCAAGAATCTCATCACTCCAACTTCTAAGTAAAAACTTGTGGGTGAACAAGGGTGAAGGACCTCAATGTCTATTGATGGTTTCTTGGGAAAAGTTTTGACAAAGAAAAACTTAGTGATTTCAACTAATCGGAAAAACCTATTTTGAGCAAAGCAAGCCAAGCTACACTTAGCCAAATTGCATATAGTAATATAGTCCACTTAAAATTTACTAAGGTATCACTTGCCAATACTATTCCAAAGTATTGACCCACTGTGGCTGTAACTTGTGATGTTGCAGGTTACTCTTATGAGGATTAGGTGTCATGAGTCTACACTCAACATGTTTGCCTGTGGCACATGAAGATGAAGACTTATATTAATTTACTTATTCAAACTCTTGTATTAGGCCTGTGGCCTTGAGTTGTAAAGACTATGTTTATCTCTGGAATGGATGTAATAAATGACCTTTGTATCTGTGTACTTCATCTTAAACTATGGATGCTAGCAATGATCCAGGGACTAGCATTGCAATCACAGGGATCCTTTTCCTTTACAAAGGAGGGATCTTACAGATGGTATCAGATCACTGTGTTGCCTGTAGGATTATGACCCTAGGATTGGAAACCACTAAGGAAAAATCTTCAACTACTTCTACACTTGTCTATTCTTCTCGTATACTTTTCTAATCTTCTCTCTCATCTCTATTTGTAGATGAACTCCATCAACGAAGCCGTGAGGAAAGGACCACTCATGACAATGACTTTTGAGTGTGAGACAGAATTTCCCAAGGCTCTCAAGGACCTCCTGGTTGCATTAGAGATACAAGGTGCAGCTGTGTACAATGGTTTTCCAGTGATGGATGAAGGAGTGGAATACTGGTGGGTGCAACTTCACTTGTATAAAAACAAGGAAGACAACCATCAGGAAAAAGGATTCTGCATGTTCACCAATTCAGTGGTGCACCCTACATTCTTTGAATCAGCAAGGGATGCAGCTTGGAAGACCATCAAAAACTTGGTGATAGAGTCAAGTGCAGAATGCTCAACCTCCAAAATGATCTAAGGAAGGAGAAGGAACATACCCAAGAGTTGGAAGCTACCAACCAAACCTTAAGAGGAGACATTATAGACTTAGTGATGGAATCATGTGAGCAAGATAGGCTGATTGCTTCTAGAAACATTGTGTTAGCCAATAGATCCAATGAGATAGGATTGTAAACGTACTTCGTTAGTTGGACCACCACCTATCACCCTATTTTCCAAAATGTTGCTTAAAATAAGATTGAACCTTGGTTGATGTAATGGTTTCATGTATACACGACTTGTGTGTTTTGCTTCCCAAGGATGTGTATGTGATGTTATGTCTTTTGTTTTATCTTGATTTGTGTTGTTCTAACTTCTCTATCTTATAAATAGATGCTATTACCATCAACACTGTTGAGGAGTTCCAGGTTACCCGCTTTGGTCCTCGTATCTTTGAGCTTACCACTTTGCTCAATCTCCCTCTTCCCACCATCATGGTGCATCCCCTCACCAAGTTCGAGAGGAAGGACCTCTGGGGCTTCAAGGTGAACCAGCCCGGACGCCAGACAGAGCCTACTACGGAGGCCATCATCTTCAAGCTTATGCACGATGACAGGGAGAGAGGCCTTGAGGTGGTGATGCAGGATCTGATAGGACGTCTACTAGGGCGACACTCCCGAAAGGTTAGAGGCACCCACTTTCACGTCTTCGGAAGACGTGATGAGGATGGAGAGTCCATCGACTTCGAGGACGATTCGAGGGACGCAGCAGAGCCGATACGCCTGTACCTCCAGGATTTAGAGTCTCTCATTAGGCACGTGGACACGGACATGACCAATGTCATGCTCAGCAACGATGAGCTCCAGGTGCAGCTTCGCGAGAAGGACAAGCTCTTCGCGCAGCAGGACAAGATAGTCAAGGAAATGGAGGCGAAGTTCGAGACCCAGGATGGGAAGTTCAAGAGTCAGGAGAAGCGAGTCCAGGATAGGAACAAGAAGATCCGGGACATGACTGAAGAACTGCAGTCCAAGGACTTCGAGCTAGAGCAGCAGCAGTCGGTGGTCGAGAGGCTTCGTTCCTAGAAGAGGGCTCTCAAGGCTAAGATAGAGTCCTTGACCACTACCATTGAGGAGAACAAGGCCGCGATGGAGAACGCAGGTCTTACCTTTGTCGAGGAGGAGATTGATGCCGATGAGTAGACTTGACTACTCGTTTATCTTTTATTATCATACTTGTTATTTGAGAACTTGTTATTGGACCATCCGACATGTGGATGGCTTGCTACTTGTGTGTTTTACCTTATGAACTTGTTATCTTGTTGTTGAACTTTTATCTTGTGTTGCATGCTTGTGTTTTCTTATGTTGTAACTACCTCGGTGAATTACGCTCCTAGTTTCAAGCCTGGATGAGCGGAAATGGTTGAAATAGTACGGTGGGGCCCAAATGCCACTCACAGGTAGACCTTTCGGCCGTCCCAACCATTTCCAAACATCGGGACAAGAACGGGCGGCGTAATCGGCAGGCGAAGGGATCAACTACATACACAAATGAGTATGTATGCAAGCCACCATACAACAGTACATCAGAGCCATACCATCTAAAAAGAAAGGAAATATAGCAACGCCATACGGCAAGATTCAAATGTCCTAGATAGATATATAGTTTAGGATATCTCCTCATACATCAAACATCAGAGTATCAGGCGGAAGCGGAAAACAAGATCCGAGTACGGATAAGAAGCAAATCGGCATAAGATGCCCCATAAATAGGCACATCCCGCCCACAGATCTCACGGATCCCCGTTCCCGTAATCTCTACACCGAATGATCGTTGCCCACATCGTCCGTCTCTTCCACCCAGTATCCATCTCGTGAGTGTACCTGTTCATCTGAATCAAACAATTTATCGTGTGAGACCCTAGGGGTACTCAGCAAGTCTTTATGCCTCTAAAGGGGACACAACCTGGGGTGACGCAATTGCAGCGAAAGAAAAACCCTAACAGTTCTATAGATACTCGCTAACCATCCGCCTAACCAAAAATAGACGGATGTCCGTGAATTAATGACAACAGTTATAACAGTAATATCCACCGATCCATCCTCCTCCTCGCTTACCAACGAGGAAGCAGACGAACAACCCCCCCATCTGTTGGCAATTTTATTAACCATTCCATGAGTGTTGCACTATTTACTAGTCAGTTACTTAGTCAAATTAAAGCGGTACTTTAGTTATGCTTGTCTATGATCGAGAAACTGTGCTCCAAGTCGTCCATAACCGCGGACACGGCTTTCAGAAAGTTTTACCCTGCAGGGGTGCACAAATAGCAACACACACACGATCAACCTCAGAAAAACCAAATCAAAACCCAACGAGGCCTTCACGACAAAGCAATCACAGGATTCAAAAATATTTCAGGGGCCACCCCATTAAGCTACCCGCAACGAAGTTAGCTGACTCCGAAACGGACTCAAGGTTTGCGCCAATGGCTGTAAACGAATGGGAACCCGAAAATGTGACTGGGCTTGTCGATACCGCGAAAACACTCCGCTTACCTAAACAGTACAGGTGCAGTACATCGCACAATTTAAATAAAGCAGTAAAACATGGCATAAGTACAGGATAGTAAATAAAACCTCAAACTAGTTTGTGGCCCCAAGAAATAAGATTGAATCAAGCTCTGGCTCAGGGGGGTCCCATAAGCCTCCCGGATGTGGATAGCGCGAATATTCAAGGAATAGGAATCAAGTACTCGGGGTCCTACGGGACACAAGTGAGCAGGAAAAACCAAATAGCAGATATTGCTCACCGGTGCCACTTTCATTAGTTATCCCATTACTACTCAAGTTAAGTTGTTTAGGTACCTCGTTGTCCATCAGACACTCACATACCCTACACATGCTGTTCTATGACTCGCATGGCTCAAACAACTCCTGTAGTAGTGGCTCATGGGATGGAGGAACAAGCTTCGGTGGGGTTTAAAAGTAAAGGCTATGCAATACTTGGGATTCAGTTTAATGCAATCGCGACTCAATGATGCAAAAATAAGATAGAGGCAATAGGTACTGTATGTATGGAAGCATGTGGTAGTGCTTGCCTGGCAGCTCAGTTGTAGCGAGAGAAGGATCTGGGTAGTGCTCCTGGTTCTCTTGATATATCCCCTGCTCAGCGTCTATTCGAAGAAGAGCCAAACAAACAAGGGCCAACATAAATATAGTGCACAAGCATATGAATTAAATGCGACAAGCAACCAATCATGCCATGATGAATGATGCACAATTTGCATGGCATTAAAGTAGCATGGCATGGGTGAGGTGTGGAATACAAGAATAAATCATTTTATTGAGTTTTGGCCACATTTTATCCTCAAATAAGTTTCTGTTTACTTAATATTTATATGATGCATGTTGCAATTCAGAACATGGAATGCATAAACAGAAAGGTCTCGTCGAGCTGATCATTTTAGACATATCATTTGTTAAATTTGGAGTTATAAAACAAAAGTTATTAATTAATTAAGGGAGAAGGACATTTTATTGTATTTTAAATAAACTTGGAATTTTAAATGTCCAAAATATGTTTTGAAGGTCATATTTGCATTCCTCATATTTTTCTGATTTGAAAACATATATTATTTGCATTATTTGGATTTATATTTTAAAAGATATTTAAAAACAGAATTAAATTTGAATTTGATTTAATTTGGAAAAGATTTGAATTAAACAGATATACTGAAAAGCTTTTTATACCCAGACAGACCCAGCCACTGTCGCTGACGGGTGGGGCCAAGCTGACTCAGCAACACAGCGTGCAGCATAGGCGTTTCTCACCGCGGGGCTCCCTAGCCTATGCGACTGACGAGCGGGCCCGACAGGAACTTCGGCCCCACGTGACAGTGAAGCCCCAGGGTGGACCACGTGGCGTCGCTAGGGGAGCGCGGGTTGCGGCTGGGGTTATACGGGGGTTTCTTTGCAAGATTGATTGGGTGGCTGTCTAGTGGGCCACGAGCACCGCGGGTTGAGGCAAAAACTAGAGGAGGGGTTTTCTGCAAAACGGACGACGCGCACTGTGGATCTTCCTCTGCTCTCTGCCGTTCGATCGGTGCTCGACAGGGCGCCGCGGCGGGGCTCGAACGCGCGATCTGGGGCGCGCGCGCAGAGGCGGAACCACTGCGGGGGCCTGGGCTTGGTGTCAGGAGAGGTGGGCGTGGCCTAGGTAGGGTTTTGCGCGGCGCGGAAGCGGGCAGATGCTGCGCTCGCCGGCGCACAGAGCGTGCTCGATGAAACGCAAGGCGGCCCTAGATGACGATAGCGCGGCGGAGCATGTCCAGGAGGTCAGGCAGCTCACCGAGAGTGTGTCGGTGCGGTTGGATCGGCTCGAGACGCAGAGGATCGGCGTCGAGGCAGACGGCCAGAGGATCTAGGGTTTGCGTCGGGCTCGCGCTGGGGCAGCGGTTCTGGGGCTTCCTCTTCGCGGCTCCGTGTATGGGGCTGCTACAGGGGGTCTCCTTGTACTCCTCGATCGCCTCCACGTCGCGCTTGTCGCCTGGTACGGTGTAGCCGAGAGGAGGCCGAGGGTGCCGGCGATGGTGTAGACGGTGGCGATGGAGAAGAAGGGAGGAGAGGGCAGGGCGCCCTTGGGGTAGATCTGGGGTAGCTGGGCGAGGCAGAGAGGTGGTGGGGGTGGTGGTAGGTAGCAGAGAGAGGGAAGATGCCGTGGGGAGGTGGGGTAGATGAAAAAGGTGGCTCGGCCACCCTTTTTCTCTCCTTCCTCCTTCACGTGCTAGGGTCGGCAGGGCAGGGCGGGTAGAGGAGGGGGGCTTCCAGGTGGGGCATGGTGGTCTAGGAGGGTAGGCTCGGGCTGGGGTCCTCTTGGCAGAGAGGGGGAGCTAGAGAAAGGAGAGGGGGTAGGCTTGGGCTAGGTTAGGGTTGGAGCTAGGCGCGGGCAGAGGGTAGCTAGGGCAGGGGTGAGGTGGCCAGGGGGAGAGGGTGGCCGGTGGGGCCAGCTAGGTGAGAGGGAGGGAGAGGCCGAGAGAGAGAGGTAGGTTTAGGGTTTAGATAGGATACACAAGATCATGCATGGATGGTGGAGAAAAAAAGAGAGGGAGGTGAAGAAAAGAGAGAGAGATGGATAGATGTGGGTGGTTTGGATTCACTCAAAATGCAAATAAAATCCAAATGACAAGCAAAAAGGTGGTTCTTGCATGGCCCATGCAGAATATTTATTGCCATGATGATTCTTGTGAAAACAATATTGTTGCATGGCATTACTAGTTTGCATTCCCAAAAATTGGAATAAAGGCCAAGCAAAAGAACTTAAAGGAAAAACCCAGATGGAGTAGATGGAAATGATCACATTTGAATAGAAGCGGGACTTGCTAGTGTGTATGTGCCACTAGGTATTGAGTAAGCCCAAAAATATTCCAACATGATAATATCCCCAAACAACACATATGGAAGCTAGACAAAGGGCTCCACTCACAAGGCATGCAAAGGTGGCCATGTGGCTCTCATACATCAATAATGTGAAAAAAATATGATGCTAAGATGAGAGCATGTGGAACAAGAATTGGATCCATCCCAACCCACATGAGCTAGAGGTAAAACCAAATAAATTGCAATGCTCATATATGGTGGAATGGTGGAGTGATGGGATGATGACAAGAAAGGTGGTGGAGTTGAAAGAGATATGCCCCCAACTCAACTTGGGCATTTAAACAATATATCAATAACCAAATACAATATCAAGAGGCAAATACAATTAACAATGCATATGAGAGAAGAACCAAAAACAAAAAGGGTTTTATATGATGCTCAAATGCAAGGTGGCATGATGACATGGGCATGATATAATTGTGATGCAACAATTATATGTAGGAAGTAGCCAATATATTACTAGACCAAGTAGCATTACAATTGTTAGACAAATGGGATGCTACAACTCTCCCCCACTAAACAGGAATCTCGCCCCGAGATTCTAGGAAGAAGAAGAAGAAGACTCAAAGAGGGTAGGATAGTTGGCACGGAGCTCATCTTCACGCTCCCAAGTGGCTTCATCAACAGAATGGTGCGACCACTGCACCTTGCAGAACTTGATGGACTTGTTGCGAGTCCTTCTTTCTGCGGTCTCAAGGATTTTTGTGGGGTGTTCTTGATAAGACAGGTCTTCTTGGAGATTGATTAGCTCATGATCCACGGTCCTGCCGGGATCCTTGAAGCACTTCTTGAGTGGAGAGATGTGGAAAACATCATGGATCTTGAGTCTTTCCGGGAGCTCAAGAGTATAAGCAACTTCTCCTCTTCTTCCACGAATTTTGAAAGGACCGATGTATCTAGGAGCCAGCTTTCCTTTGATACCAAAACGGTGTGTGCCTTTCATGGGAGTGACACGAAGGTAAACGAGATCACCAGGAACATACACCATGTCCGTGTGCTTCCTGTCATAATTGCTCTTCTGGCGACTTTGAGCAATCTTCAGATTCTCAAGAATGATATGCACCTTCTCCTCCGCTTGAGTTACAATGTCAGGGCCAAACCAAATTCTTTCTCCTGCACCTGACCAACCAATTGGAGTTCTGCATTTGCGGCCATAGAGAGCCTCAAATGGTGCCATCTTCAGACTTTTCTGGAAGCTATTGTTGTAAGAGAATTCAGCATAAGGAAGACATTCCTCCCACTTCATGCCAAAAGAGATGACGCAAGCACGAAGCATATCCTCCAGAATCTGATTGATCCTTTCAACTTGTCCTTGCGACTGAGGGTGGTAAGCTGTGCTGAAGTTCAACTTTGTTCCCAAAGCATTTTGGAAACTCTCCCAGAACTTGGAAGTGAAGATGCTCCCACGGTCTGAACTGATCTCAAGCGGAACCCCATACAGAGAGACAATTCTGTTGATATAGAGCTCAGCCAACTGAATTCCAGAAATTGTTTCCTTGACGGGGAAGAAGTGAGCCACTTTAGAAAGCCTGTCGATGACAACAAAGATTGCATTGTTGCCCTTCTGCGACCTTGGAAAACCAGTGATGAAGTCCATCTCTACTTTCTCCCATTTCCATTCCGGAGGTTTCAATGGCTGTATAAGACCGAAAGGTTTCTGATGGACAGCTTTCACTCTGCGGCAGCCATCACACTCCGAGACATACTTGGCACAATATCGTTTCAACCCCGGCCACCAATATTGTGTTTTCAAGTCCATGTACATCTTTGTGCTGCCAGGGTGGATAGAAAGAACAGAATCATGCGCCTCCTTGAGAACTTGCTCTCTCAAACCCGGGTAGTTCGGAACAAACATCTGGTGTTCAAAGAAAAGCGTGCCTTGATCATCGACGTGGAAGGACTCATACTTCGGAAGCTGAACTTTGGAGATGATCTTTCTGGTATGCGGATCACCAAGCTGACGAGAGCGGACCTTTTCTTCCAACAGAGGAGTAGCCAGAAGGTTCAGGAGATACCCTTGTTCCACAATTTCCAGGTTGAGCTGACGGAATTCCTCGCATAAGAGAGGCTGTTGTTCTTCCATCATGAGGTTATTGACATAAGCTTTGCGGCTGAGAGCATCGGCCATGACATTAGCTTTGCCCGGAGTGTAGTTGATGGTCAAATCAAAATCATTGATTGCTTCAATCCATCTCCTCTGCCGAAGGTTGAGATCAGGCTGAGTGAAGATATACTTCAGGCTCTTGTGATCAGAAAAGATTTCACAACGGTTGCCAAGCAAGTAGTGCCTCCATAGCTTCAAAGCAAAGACAACTGCTGCGAGCTCGAGGTCATGTGTAGTATAGTTGATCTCATGCGTCTTCAACTGTCGAGAGGCATAAGCAACAACTTGTTTTTCTTGCATAAGGACCGCACCCAATCCTTGCAAAGAGGCGTCACAGAATATCTGGAAAGGCTTAGATGTGTCCGGAGGAACCAAGACTGGCGTGGAAGTGAGCTTCTCTTTGAGTGTCTCAAAGCTTGCTTGACATGCAGGAGTCCAAAGGTATTTCTTGCCTTTCTTGAGGAGATCGGTAAGAGGATTCGCTATCTTCGAAAAGTTCTGAACGAAGCGACGACAATAACTAGCCAAACCAAGGAAGCTCCGCACTTCTTTGACATTAACAGGAGGAAGCCATTCAACAATTGTCTTTACCGTTTCCGGGTTGACTGCAATGCCCTTGGCAGAGATGACGTGACCAAGATAGGTTACTTGAGGCAGCCAAAACTCACACTTTGAGAACTTTGCATACAAGCGGTTCTCACGAAGCTTGTTTAGGACACACCGAAGGTGTTCTTCATGCTCTTCCTTTGACTTAGAATAGACTAGGATGTCATCCAGATAGACCACAACGAACTTATCAAGATACTCCATGAAAACCGAGTTCATAAGCCTTGAGAAGGTAGCAGGTGCGTTGGTGAGACCGAAAGACATGACCGTGTACTCATACATGCCATAGCGGGTGGTGAAAGCTGTTTTAGGAACATCTTCTTTGCGAATCTTGATTTGGTGATAACCACTTCTCAAGTCAAGCTTAGAGAATACCACAGCTCCAGCTAGCTGATCGAAGAGATCATTAATCCGCGGAAGGGGATATTTATTCTTGATGGTTTTAGCATTGAGAGCCCGATAGTCCACACAAAGTCTATCAGTCCTGTCTCGCTTCTTCACAAAGATTGTTGGGCTACCCCAAGAAGAAGTACTGTGTTGAATGAAACCCAACTTCTCTTGTTCATCAAGCTGACGTTTGAGTTCGGCCAACTCAGCAGGACCCATTTTATAAGGCCGCTTGGAGATAGGAGCCGTTCCAGGTTCAAGCTCAATTACAAACTCAACCTCACGATCCGGAGGCATACCCAGCAACTCTTCAGGAAAGACATCTGGGAACTCACAGACCACCGGAACACTCTGAATAGCTTCCATAGCATCATCATTCAGAGCCGCCAAAGAGAAAATCTGGATAACAGGAGTCAGACTTGGAGAATAGACTATATGGCCTTCAGGAATCTTCAGAGAAACCGAGCGTTCAACACAATCAATCACAGCTGCATTTGCTGTCAACCAATCCATGCCCAAAATGACATCAATGTCAGAATTGCCCAGAACAATTAGGGACGCCGAGAACGAAGAGCCACCAATCTCAATTTGATTGCCATGGCTGATTTTAGAAGCTGCCATTGTTGCTCCAGGAGAAAGGACCATTAACCACTTAAGGAGAGGATCCAACGCTAACCCATTCTCATTTGCAAACTTGTTCGAAACAAATGAATGCGATGCACCAGAATCAAACAAAACTCGTGCAGGAACTGAGTTAACGGATAGCATACCCATCACAACTCCAGGCGCATGCTCAGCTTGAGCGGCGTTGACACAGTTGGCACGAGCAACAGTAGACCCGGGCTTGGTGTTGATGTTGAGAGCCCGAGGTGGTGGTGCACGAACCAAAGGAGAGCATGCCGCAGATCTTGGAGGTGGTGGAGGAAGAGCTTTGTTTTTCATCGGACAGTTCCAGTACTGATGCCCAGTGTCTCCACACGTGTAACAAGCACCAGGTGGACGTGGAGCAACGTAGCCAGGGACTCCGCCAGGCGCTCCAGGGTAGTGGTGGTTGTAGACCCTGGGAGCAGCAGTGAGGAAGTTTGTTGGCCTTGCCGCGAAGCTTGAAGGTCTTGGTGAAGCCGGGAGCGACGGTGGGGTGTTAGGAACCCAGACACGACGCTTAGAAGGAGCTGACATAGCTGAAGATCTTGGTGCATCACGGTTGTGTTTCTTTGACTCCTCAAACACTTGCTTACTTGCTTCTTCCTGCAGAGCTGTATGCTGAAGTTCCAGAAAAGACGCCGGCCTTGCATGTGTGATTGCATATTTAATCGATGCATTGAGCCCTTGCCGGAACCTCTTTTGCTTCTTCTTGTCATCAGATATCTCATCGCCACCATAACAAGAAAGGTTCATGAAGTTCCTGATGTAGGTATTGACATTGTCATTTCCCTGCTTGAGGTTGAGAAACGCTTCCTTCATCCTCTCCATGACAATTTCTGACAGATACTGCTCTTTGAACGCTCCAGTGAACTGTTCCCAAGTAGGCTGAAAACCAATGCAGTTTGCCTTCAGGTAATTCTCCCACCAGAGAGCTGCATCTCCCTTCAGAAGGTGAGTAGCACATTTTACCCATTCTTGCTCAGGAACATCAGCAGTCTCCAGTAGCCTTGACATCTCACGCAACCAATCATCAGCATCAAGTGGTCGATCAGAAACATCAAATTGGCGTGGGTTGAACTTCAGGAAGCTTTTGATGTCTCCTTGCTTGGGAGGTGGAGGTAGTGGAGCAAACTCATTCCTCCTGACACTTTCCTCAAAACGCTGCTGGTTCTGCTGCATTGCTGCCAAGGCATTGGCGATGTTTGACAACGCGGACCCCAGTTCAGGTGGTATGTCCTCCTCAGAACGGCGTGTTGGTGCCATCCTGTGATTGATATAAAACACAAGTCAGTACTATAATGGAGAATAATAATAATCCAAAATAGTACCAAGATGGAATTAACCAAGATTAAAGAATACAATTTACTAAGATGATATTACAATATCAACAAAGTTCAAAGCACCTAGAAGATATTAAGCATATCGCACATGACTGAAAAGGAGTGTGGTACACAAATATATCAAAGAAAATTTTTCCACAAATTTCGGCATTAGAATACCAATAGATGCGCAAAATCACTTAACGAATCAAGATTAGTGACTCTACCAATTCAATATACAAAAGCGAATGATAAGAGTAGTGGTATGGTCGCGACTCCATCCCGCACTCAAAGCATTACTCCGCACATGAATAAGTAGAACACATATCCTAACCCCTTCTTCTCACAACGAACCTAAAGATTAGTAACTACGGAAACGAACACCCCAAACAAGATAACGTCAGATAACAAAGAGTAAGACAGATCGCGGCGGTATACAACGAATCAGATAGATCGCGTCGGTTTGTAAAAGCCTGTCGGTATGGAATGTACCAACAGTTGATAACCAAAAGGCCGATTGTGATAACAACTTGGATGCAACAGGTAGACAAGGAATTACACACACACACACACACACACACAACCTATGGTACTACGGAAACCCCGAACACGTGAATCCTAGTTTGAATTTTAAGGAGAGGATTGAAAACGTTACACTTCCTTACCAGAAAAGGGTGGGTGGGTGGGTAAGAAGAAAAATGGAAGCAGTCCTACTCTCACGTTTTGTTTTTCCCTAGTATACATAACTACCAAAAATATTTGCTAGACTGACAACGACCATTTGGCTGAGACCCTGAAGGGCGGGATGGCTCTGATACCAATTGTAACTACCTCGGTGAATTACGCTCCTAGTTTCAAGCCTGGATGAGCGGAAATGGTTGAAATAGTACGGTGGGGCCCAAATGCCACTCACAGGTAGACCTTTCGGCCGTCCCAACCATTTCCAAACATCGGGACAAGAACGGGCGGCGTAATCGGCAGGCGAAGGGATCAACTACATACACAAATGAGTATGTATGCAAGCCACCATAAAACAGTACATCAGAGCCATACCATCTAAAAAGAAAGGAAATATAGCAACGCCATACGACAAGATTCAAATGTCCTAGATAGATATATAGTTTAGGATATCTCCTCATACATCAAACATTAGAGTATCAGGCGGAAGCGGAAAACAAGATCCGAGTACGGATAAGAAGCAAATCGGCATAAGATGCCCCATAAATAGGCACATCCCGCCCACAGATCTCACGGATCCCCGTTCCCGTAATCTCTACACCGAATGATCGTTGCCCACATCGTCCGTCTCTTCCACCCAGTATCCATCTCGTGAGTGTACCTGTTCATCTGAATCAAACAATTTATCGTGTGAGACCCTAGGGGTACTCAGCAAGTCTTTATGCCTCTAAAGGGGACACAACCTGGGGTGACGCAATTGCAGCGAAAGAAAAACCCTAACAGTTCTATAGATACTCGCTAACCATCTGCCTAACCAAAAATAGACGGATGTCCGTGAATTAATGACAACAGTTATAACAGTAATATCCACCGATCCATCCTCCTCCTCGCTTACCAACGAGGAAGCGGACGAACAACCCCCCCCCATCCGTTGGCAATTTTATTAACCATTCCATGAGTGTTGCACTATTTACTAGTCAGTTACTTAGTCAAATTAAAGCGGTACTTTAGTTATGCTTGTCTATGATCGAGAAACTGTGCTCCAAGTCGTCCATAACCGCGGACACGGCTTTCAGAAAGTTTTACCCTGCAGGGGTGCACAAATAGCAACACACACACGATCAACCTCAGAAAAACCAAATCAAAACCCAACGAGGCCTTCACGACAAAGCAATCACAGGATTCAGAAATATTTCAGGGGCCACCCGATTAAGCTACCCGCAACGAAGTTAGCTGACTCCGAAACGGACTCAAGGTTTGCGCCAATGGCTGTAAACGAATGGGAACCCGAAAATGTGACTGGGCTTGTCGATACCGCGAAAACACTCCGCTTACCTAAACAGTACAGGTGCAGTACATCGCACAATTTAAATAAAGCAGTAAAACATGGCATAAGTACAGGATAGTAAATAAAACCTCAAACTAGTTTGTGGCCCCAAGAAATAAGATTGAATCAAGCTCTGGCTCAGGGGGGTCCCATAAGCCTCCCGGATGTGGATAGCGCGAATATTCAAGGAACATGAATCAAGTACTCGGGGTCCTACGGGACACAAGTGAGCAGGAAAAACCAAATAGCAGATATTGCTCACCGGTGCCACTTTCATTAGTTATCCCATTACTACTCAAGTTAAGTTGTTTAGGTACCTCGTTGTCCATCAGACACTCACATACCCTACACATGCTGTTCTACGACTCGCATGGCTCAAACAACTCCTGTAGTAGTGGCTCATGGGATGGAGGAACAAGCTTCGGTGGGGTTTAAAAGTAAAGGCTATGCAATACTTGGGATTCAGTTTAATGCAATCGCGACTCAATGATGCAAAAATAAGATAGAGGCAATAGGTACTGTATGTATGGAAGCATGTGGTAGTGCTTGCCTGGCAGCTCAGTTGTAGCGCGAGAAGGATCTGGGTAGTGCTCCTGGTTCTCTTGATATATCCCCTGCTCAGCGTCTATTCGAAGAAGAGCCAAACAAACAAGGGCCAACATAAATATAGTGCACAAGCATATGAATTAAATGCTACAAGCAACCAATCATGCCATGATGAATGATGCACAATTTGCATGGCATTAAAGTAGCATGGCATGGGTGAGGTGTGGAATACAAGAATAAATCATTTTATTGAGTTTTGGCCACATTTTATCCTCAAATAAGTTGCTGTTTACTTAATATTTATATGATGCATGTTGCAATTCAGAACATGGAATGCATAAACAGAAAGGTCTCGTCGAGCTGATCATTTTAGACATATCATTTGTTAAATTTGGAGTTATAAAACAAAAGTTATTAATTAATTAAGGGAGAAGGACATTTTATTGTATTTTAAATAAACTTGGAATTTTAATTGTCCAAAATATGTTTTGAAGGTCATATTTGCATTCCTCATATTTTTCTGATTTGAAAACATATATTATTTGCATTATTTGGATTTATATTTTAAAAGATATTTAAAAACAGAATTAAATTTGAATTTGATTTAATTTGGAAAAGATTTGAATTAAACAGATATACTGAAAAGCTTTTTATACCCAGACAGACCCAGCCACTGTCACTGACGGGTGGGGCCAAGCTAACTCAGCAACACAGCGTGCAGCACAGGCGTTTCTCACCGCGGGGCTCCCTAGCCTATGCGACTGACGAGCGGGCCCGATAGGAACTTCGGCCCCACGTGACAGTGAAGCCCCAGGGTGGACCACGTGGCGTCGCTAGGGGAGCGCGGGTTGCGGCTGGGGTTATACGGGGGTTTCTTTGCGAGATTGATTGGGTGGCTGTCTAGTGGGACACGAGCACCGCGGGTTGAGGCAAAAACTAGAGGAGGGGTTTTCTGCAAAACGGACGACGCGCACTGTGGATCTTCCTCTGCTCTCTGCCGTTCGATCGGTGCTCGACAGGGCGCCGCGGCGGGGCTCGAACGCGCGATCTGGGGCGCGCGCTCAGAGGCGGAACCACTGCGGGGGCCTGGGCTTGGTGTCAGGAGAGGTGGGCGTGGCCTAGGTAGGGTTTTGCGCGGCGCGGAAGCGGGCAGACGCTGCGCTCGCCGGCGCACAGAGCGTGCTCGATGAAACGCAAGGCGGCCCTAGACGACGATAGCGCGGCGGAGCATGTCCAGGAGGTCAGGCAGCTCACCGAGAGTGTGTCGGTGCGGTTGGATCAGCTCGAGACACAGAGGATCGGCGTCGAGGCAGACGGCCAAAGGATCTAGGGTTTGCGTCGGGCTCGCGCTGGGGCAGCGGTTCTGGGGCTTCCTCTTCGCGGCT
This sequence comes from Avena sativa, assembly GCA_916181665.1. NCBI lineage: Eukaryota > Viridiplantae > Streptophyta > Magnoliopsida > Poales > Poaceae > Avena > Avena sativa. The sequence goes on along the minus strand of OV702284.1, from coordinate 308,339,093 downwards.
CCGTGTATGGGGCTGCTACAGGGGGTCTCCTTGTACTCCTCGATCGCCTCCACGTCGCGCTCGTCGCCTGGTACGGTGTAGCCGAGAGGAGGCCGAGGGTGCCGGCGATGGTGTAGACGGTGGCGATGGAGAAGAATGGAGGAGAGGGCAGGGCGCCCTTGGGGTAGATCTGGGGTAGCTGGGCGAGGCAGAGAGGTGGTGGGGGTGGTGGTAGGTAGCAGAGAGAGGGAAGATGCCGTGGGGAGGTGGGGTAGATGAAAAAGGTGGCTCGGCCACCCTTTTTCTCTCCTTCCTCCTTCACGTGCTAGGGTCGGCAGGGCAGGGCAGGTAGAGGAGGGGGGCTTCCAGGTGGGGCATGGTGGTCTGGGAGGGTAGGCTCGGGCTGGGGTCCTCTTGGCAGAGAGGGGGAGCTAGAGAAAGGAGAGGGGGTAGGCTCGGGCTAGGTTAGGGTTGGAGCTAGGCGCGGGCAGAGGGTAGCTAGGGCAGGGGTGAGGTGGCCAGGGGGAGAGGGTGGCCGGTGGGGCCAGCTAGGTGAGAGGGAGGGAGAGGCCGAGAGAGAGAGAGAGGTAGGTTTAGGGTTTAGATAGGATACACAAGATCATGCATGGATGGTGGAGAAAAAAAGAGAGGGAGGTGAAGAAAAGAGAGAGAGATGGATAGATGTGGGTGGTTTGGATTCACTCAAAATGCAAATAAAATCCAAATGACAAGCAAAAAGGTGGTTCTTGCATGGCCCATGCAGAATATTTATTGCCATGATGATTCTTGTGAAAACAATATTGTTGCATGGCATTACTAGTTTGCATTCCCAAAAATTGGAATAAAGGCCAAGCAAAAGAACTTAAAGGAAAAACCCAGATGGAGTAGATGGAAATGATCACATTTGAATAGAAGTGGGACTTGCTAGTGTGTATGTGCCACTAGGTATTGAGTAAGCCCAAAAATATTCCAACATGATAATATCCCCAAACAGCACATATGGAAGCTAGACAAAGGGCTCCACTCACAAGGCATGCAAAGGTGGCCATGTGGCTCTCATACATCAATAATGTGAAAACAATATGATGCTAAGATGAGAGCATGTGGAACAAGAATTGGATCCATCCCAACCCACATGAGCTAGAGGTAAAACCAAATAAATTGCAATGCTCATATATGGTGGAATGGTGGAGTGATGGGATGATGACAAGAAAGGTGGTGGAGTTGAAAGAGATATGCCCCCAACTCAACTTGGGCATTTAAACAATATATCAATAACCAAATACAATATCAAGAGGCAAATACAATTAACAATGCATATGAGAGAAGAACCAAAAACAAAAAGGGTTTTATATGATGCTCAAATGCAAGGTGGCATGATGACATGGGCATGATATAATTGTGATGCAACAATTATATGTAGGAAGTAGCCAATATATTACTAGACCAAGTAGCATTACAATTGTTAGACAAATGGGATGCTACATATGTGATGTAATGTGCATGAAAGCATCTATGGGTATCTCATTCTTATCTCTATTTGAACAAACCACAGATGCCTCCCCGTCGTGCAAACCCCAACCCCAACAACAACAACAACAACATCACTCCAGAAATGCAACAAATGATGACTGCTCAAACACAGCAGATGCAGATGATGACAACATTCATCCAGAACCAAAACAATAACAACAACAATAACAACAACAACAACAATAACAACAACAACAACAACCCTCCGGGCTTTGATATGCTTACCAGATTCCTGAGATTGAGGCCAGCAAAGTTTTCAGGGACGACTGATCCCATGGTGGCCAATGATTGGCTACGTTCTGTAAACAAGGACTTAGTAACCGTGGGCTGTACGGATGCTGAAAAAGTCAGATTTGCAGCACATCTGCTGGAAGGGGCAGCCGCCACTTGGTGGGACAACTTCCAGATCACCACTCCCATAGATGAAGTGACATGGGCTATCTTTGAGGATGGATTTCGCACTGCTCATATCTCATCAGGAGTGATGAGTCTGAAAAAGAAAGAGTTCCACAATCTGAAGCAGCGCCACCGCAGCGTGGCTGAATACATTGAGGAGTTCAACAATCTGGCGCGTTATGCACCGGATGAAGTTGACACAGATGCCAAGAGAAAGGAAAAATTTCTGGAAGGCTTGAATGATGAGCTGAATCTGCAATTGGCTATGGCATATGTTCCCACTTATCAGTCGCTCTGTGACAAAGTTGCAATATTGGAGAACAAAATGAAGCAAGTCGAGAGTAGAAAGAGGAAGCACTCCGACAAGCAAAGCTCGGGATCGTCTCACAAACGATCTCATTATGATGACAGTGGAAGCTCAGGATCCCACAAGCATGGGAAATTCAACAAGCACCACAACCACAACCGTCATGACAACAAGCATCATCGCAGTCATGACAATGACAAGTACAAGAACCACAAGAGTGGACATAAGAGCCACCACAGTGGTAATGGAAGTGGAAGTGGAAGTCAGCCTGTTAAGAGAGACATCAGTCAGGTTGAATGCTTCAAATGCAAGAAGATGGGGCATTATGCAAATGAATGCCCAGAAAAGAAAGTTGAAGGACCTATCAAGCCCAATCCTTTCCAGAAAGGACAGGTGAACCACATCAGTGTGGAGGAGGTCTATGAGGAGCCTGATGCTGTTGCTGGTAAGTTCAGACTCAATTCTATTCCAGCATTTGTTCTTTTTGATACTAGAGCATCGCATTCATTCATATCAAAAGCATTTGTTGATAAAAATGGGTTTCCAACTGAAAACATTGGATGTCCAATAAAAGTTAGTTCTCTGGGTGGAGATATGATAGTAAGTCTTGGATGCCGGGATCTAGTAATAGAGTTTGGAAAACATAAATTTCCAGTGAGTCTGATAATCTTAGATTCCCAAGGATTGGACGTAATATTGGGAATGGACTGGATGGCTAAGTATGAAGGAGTACTAGATTGTGCCAATCGTACTGTTGCACTCACAACCCCGGAAAGAAAAAGAATTAAATTCAAGTCCAACTTTGAATCCAAAGGAAGTAAGCTAAATTCTCTTAAGGGGGTTAGAATGGACAGTGTGACAATTGTGAGGGAGTATCCGGATGTGTTTCCGGAAGAATTACCGGGAATGCCACCAGATAGAGATGTGGAATTTCTTATAGATTTGGTACCAGGGTCTGGACCTATCGCAAAGAGACCTTACAAAATGTCAGTTGATGAACTGAAAGAACTCAAGAAGCAACTTGGAGAACAGTTGCAGAAAGGATTTATTCAACCAAGTTCTTCATCTTAGGGGGCCCCAGTTTTGTTCGTGGAGAAGAAAGATAGAAGTCAAAGGTTATGCATAGATTACCGCTCACTCAACGAGGTAACTATCAAGAACAAATATCCTTTTCCTAGAATCAATGACTTCTTTGATCAGCTAGAAGGAGCATGTGTGTTATCAAAGATTGATCTCCAGTGAGGCTATTTTCAACTCAAGATAAGAGAACAAGACATACCTAAAACAGCGTTCACCACAAGGTATGGATTGTATGAGTATACCGTAATGCCTTTTGGCTTGACCAATGCTCCAGCATACTTCATGAATATGATGAACAAGGTGTTCATGGAATTTCATGACAAGTTTGTTGTCGTTTTCATCGATGACATCTTAGTCTACTCCAAGAGCAAAGAAGAACATGAAGGACACTTGCGTTTGATACTTGAGAAGTTATGAGAGCATAAGCTTTATGCCAAATTCAGCAAGTGTGAGTTTTGGTTGGAGGAAGTTGGTTTTCTTGGTCATGTTATGACAAAGGATGGTGTAGCAGTTGATCCTGCTAAGGTTTCAGCTGTGACTGAATGGGAATCTCCCAAATCCGTGAAAGAAGTTCGTAGTTTCCTTAGCTTAGCAGGTTACTGCAGAAGGTTCATTGAGAATTTCTCTAAGGTAGCTAAGCCCATGACTGAATTGTTAAAGAAAGACAAGAAGTTTGCTTGGTCTGAAGGTTGTGAAATCATCTTTCAGGAGTTAAAGAAGAGACTTGTGACAGCACCAGTCTTGTGTCTGCCAGATTTGGAAAAAGACTTCCAAGTATATTGTGATGCATCTCATCAAGGTTTGGGTGCAATACTTATGCAAGACGGTAAAGTTGTGGCTTATGCCTCGAGACAACTCAAAACTCATGAAGTAAACTATCCTACTCATGATTTAGAGTTAGCCTCTGTTGTCCATGCACTCAAAACATGGAGACACTATCTTTTGGGAAAGCGATGTGAAGTGTTCACAGATCACAAAAGTTTGAAGTATATCTTCACTCAGAAAGAAATTAATATGAGACAAAGGAGATGGCTAGAACTTATCAAGGACTATGACTTAAGTTTGCAATACCACCCCGGTAAAGCGAATGTTGTAGCAGATGCTCTAAGTCGTAAGGTATTTGTGAATGGCCTTACCAAAGGAGAATTGCCAGATGATCTGTGTACCCAATTTAGAAAACTCAGATTGGAGATTGTGCCTGAAGGACATCTCATGTCTTTGGATGTTCAACCCACTTTGTTGGACAAGATCAAAGAAGCCCAAAAGATTGATAAAGAAATCGAGGAGATTAAAGAAAAGATTGGAAGAGGAAAAGCCAAAGGGTTCCATGAAGACGAACAGGGTACTTTATGGCATGGGAAACGTATTTGTGTTCCACAAGACCCAGAGTTGCGGAAACTAATTTTGCAAGAAGCACATAACTCTCCGTACTCCATTCATCCGGGTAACACCAAAATGTACATGGACATGAAAGAAAGATTTTGGTGGAATAATCTCAAGAAGGACATCGCCGAACATATTGCTTTGTGTGATGTGTGTAGTAGAGTGAAAGCGGAGCACCAGAAACCAGCAGGTTTGCTTCAACCACTACCTATTCCTGATTGGAAGTGGGACAAAATTGGTATGGATTTCATTACCGGATTACCAAGGACCAGGTCAGGATATGATTCCATATGGGTAGTAGTGGATCGCCTAACTAAAGTGGCTCATTTCATACCCGTGAAGACAACCTATACAAGTTCTAAGTTAGCCAAAATCTACATGAGTAGAATTGTATGTCTACATGGAGTGCCCAAGAGTATTGTGTCTGATAGGGGAACTCAATTCACTTCTCATTTTTGGAGACAGTTACATGAGTCATTGGGAACAAGGTTGGAATTTAGTACTGCTTTTCATCCTCAAACCGATGGACAAACAGAAAGGACTAATCAGATTCTCGAAGACATGTTGAGCGCATGTGCCCTAGACTATGGAGCCAGTTGGGATGAAAGTCTGCCTTACGCAGAATTTTCTTATAACAACAGCTATCAAGCCAGCATTGAGATGGCACCGTTTGAGTTTCTCTACGGAAGAAAATGTACCACCCCATTGTTATGGAATGGTGTGGGAGAAAGAAGTTTATTCGGGCCAGATCTTATCAAAGAAGCCGAAGAGAAGGTCAAATTGGTTAAGGACAGGTTGAAGATAGCACAGTCCCAACAGAAAAGCTACGCAGATCCTAAGCGTAGAGAATTCACCTACGAAATTGGTGATAGAGCCTATCTTAGAGTGTCACCACTTCATGGAGTGAAAAGATTCGGAGTCAAAGGAAAATTGGCACCAAGATATGTTGGGCCATTCAAGATTTTGAGTCGCAAAGGAGAAGTTGCCTATGAAATTGAATTGCCTGAATCTCTGTCAGCTGTCCATAATGTGTTTCATGTGAGTCAGCTTAAGAAATGTCACCCAGAAATGGAAGAAACTTCTTTGAAGGATACTATACCTTTGGAGGAAGTTCAACTAGAAAGTGATCTCACTTATGAAGAGAAACCTATCAAGATTCTTGAAACTGCAGAAAGAGTCACAAGGACTAAGACTATCAAGTTTTGCAAAGTGCAGTGGAATCATCATTCCGAAGAGGAAGCAACATGGGAAATAGAAGATGATCTTCGGAAAGACCACCCTCACCTATCTTCGAGGGCGAGATTCACCTTAAGGGGGTTAGATTTGTAACATCCCTAAAATCATGATTTCAAAGATTGCATATCATTCATGCATGCTTATAGTTTTGAGATCAATTTCAAACCAAACTCAAGAAAACAGAAGCACATAGTGCTATCATTTTATGTGAGCAAACTTAAATCAAATGGCCATACCCATTTGAGAGCTTGAAGGTTTTAAACCAAGATTGTTTGTCTCCCTTGTTGATTGGTTGAGTGTGGAGTTAGAACAAAACTTTACAAAATGAAAATGGGTTCAAAACCATTTTCAAAACATTTGCAAATCTAGTGCTATGGCACTGTTTATATTGTTATTTCAAAAGAACCAAGCTTGAACAGGGAGACCACTTGATTTTATGTCCTGAAATGTGATTGTTGCACACTACAAAAATCCTGAAAAGTTTTGAATTCAATTAGATTTTGAAATCATTTGAAAACCATTCCTGAAAATCGTTCTGGAAAAAGAAAAGGGAATAAGAAATCTAGCTGGGCCTGGCGCCACCATTCCAGCCGAACAGGCAAAGCAGCCCACCCGGGCCACTCTTCTCTCTGTCATCTCACACCCGCGACGAACCAGCCCCGCAGCCACTGAGCACTGGGCCCTCTCCACGTCAGCGTCGTCTTCCCCAATTTCTCGCGGGTAGACGCCGCTCCGCCGTTACCACCGTGCAGTGACGCTGCGATTAAAACTCGCTTAAATTCCATTGATTCAGCGCGCAATCCTCGCCCCGCTTCTGGCTACTTAAACCCCTCACCGCCGCGGTCACTTTCCCCCACTATACTCGCTCACTCCACCACCAGGCTGCGCGCATTCGATCTCAAAACCCCGCAACACCGACGACCTCCGGTGACGGATTCCGGTGAGCTTCGACCGCCCCCATTTCTCTAGTTCAAACTATCGTGACCAGCATGTTCTTGCGAGTTCCCTGATACCTTTCGTTTGCATTCTCATGACCCAGCTCGTCGTCATTCACGCCCGCAAGTGACAGAACCGCCGTCTGACTCCGACGAGCAATTGAGGTATAATCCGACCGCCCCTTGTATTTTCCTTGATCCGTTAGTGTTCGCCGTAGACTTGCGCACCCTCTGATGCCACTGGTTTATGCTAGGGTGACCCAGAGCATCGCCAACGTCTTCGTCACCGTGCATCCGACGCTGTGCTCAACTCCGACGAGGATTTCCGGCCGTGCCAGTGCGCCCCTGTCCAAGCAAAGACCATGTTGAGCTTCCTCGTGACCGTGCGAGTCTGGTAAGCCACGCCACACACCCCAGCCCATCCTATATTCAACGGACCATCGCCGCCAGTAGCGCCACCGCCGCCAGCATCCATTTGAGCCGCCCATCCTTGGTCACGCGCTTAGCAGCCGTAGGATCTAGATCCAGCGCTCTAGATTAGATCTGCATCGAAGGGGTAAGTGACAATATGAGCCGTGCGCGTTAAGTTAGATCTGACGGTCCACGCTGGTCGATCCAAGCGAAGCGGTACCGACGAATCAGAGCGCGACGCGTGGCTAGGGTTTAGTTTAAAAACAGAATTTGAATCAGATTTATAACCAAATTTGATTTAGCTATAACTTTTGATCCACACGTTAGAATTTGACAAATTTTATACCATTGGAATCAGAAGAACAAGCCCTTCCTGTTTATGCAATGTGTTTAGTGTTTATCTTCTGTTAAAATGACTTTGTTTGCAGAAACTTGTTTAGGACTATTTTGATTATATGAATTGTTTAGGAAATTGTTTTAGTGTCAAATAAACTTGGTTTAGCAAGTTTTTGACTTGTTTATGATTCAGTACTATGCACTTGCTTGGTTGAGTTTCAAAAATCATCACTTAGCATCTTGCATGCATCCATATATATTTTTGCTTCTATATGACTTGTATGTGATTGTGGTTATATTCTTTGTGTAGACTTTGGTGCTAGTGATTGTGATTGTGAAGAGTGCTACTCTCCCAACTACCAAGGCAAGTGGTACTTCATGAATATTTCTATACCTATATTTTTATACAAGCATTAGAAATATTTTGCTAAGTCTTGCATGTTACTATTTTGCCAAATGCCATGTTGGGAAATCCTAAGTAGTTGTAGAATTGCTAGGAAATTTCTAAGTTAAGTTACTATCTATGCCATGCTTAGCCTAGCTAGTAGCAAACAAGGGTTGGTAAAATATACTTGCTATGGTGAAAATATTTCTAAGTCTTTGGAGTTATGTTTTTCTTAATAAAACAACTAAGTCAATGAATCACCTGGGTGGAAAGGGACTTGATTGGTGGTTTTTGGTTGAGTGGTTACACAAGGCCCATGGCTATGGTTTACCTTGTGTATCTCACTTGTGGAAAGCCACCCAGGAACAAAGGGATTTTAGAGGCCAAGTGTTGAGAAGCTTCTAGTGCAGCCACTTGGCAATATGGGCTCTGCCTGGATCACATAAGTTGCTAGAACTTAGCCATTTGGACAGTTGGTGGTAGTGGGAATGATAGGTTGGAGTGCGTCCATTTGGTCTAAGGAAAGGCTTCTGAAAGGTCCTGTCTTGGGAAAAGATTCTGGTGGGGAAAGTGCACAACCTCTGCAGATGGAGAAATCTAAGTACTTAGCCATGTCCATGGCAATGGACAACTTGAGCATCAAGACATGGAAGCCATCAAGAATCTCATCACTCCAACTTCTAAGTAAAAACTTGTGGGTGAACAAGGGTGAAGGACCTCAATGTCTATTGATGGTTTCTTGGGAAAAGTTTTGACAAAGAAAAACTTAGTGATTTCAACTAATAGGAAAAACCTATTTTGAGCAAAGCAAGCCAAGCTACACTTAGCAAAATTGCATATAGTAATATAGTCCACTTAAAATTTACTAAGGTATCACTTGCCAATACTATTCCAAAGTATTGACCCACTGTGGCTGTAACTTGTGATGTTGCAGGTTACTCTGATGAGGATTAGGTGTCATGAGTCTACACTCAACATGTTTGCCTATGGCACATGAAGATGAAGACTTATATTTATTTACTTATTCAAACTCTTGTATTAGGCCTGTGGCCTTGAGTTGTAAAGACTATGTTTATCTCTGGAATGGATGTAATAAATGACCTTTGTATCTGTGTACTTCATCTTAAACTGTGGATGCTAGCAATGATCTAGGGACTAGCATTGCAATCACAGGGATCCTTTTCCTTTACAAAGGAGGGATCTTACAGCCGCTACCAGCCACCGTTGCAGCGCCGCCACTTTGTGGTCGATTAGATTAGGACCATCCGATCTTGATCTCACGCATAGAAACAGATGACTTAAACGAAGGGGTATGCACGATCTGATCCGTGTGTTGCCCTTTAGATCCTATGGCCAGTATCGCTTGATCCATGCGAATCGGTATGGACCAATCAGAACACACCACGTGGCCTGTAGTTTGATTTAAAAACAGAATCATTTCTATTAAAGGTTTAAACTTACAAAATTCATAACTTTTGATCCAAACGTCCATATTTTGCAAATTTTATATCAATGGAATCAGGAAAATGAATTATATCCAACCATGTACTTTGTTTAGTAATATGATTCTGTAAAATTGGTTGTATTTGCAGAAACTTGTGTAGGTATATTTTGAATATAAAAATTATTCTAGAAATGTTTTTAGGGTAAAATCTTTTGTAAATGGATTTTTTGAACCTACTGACCATAAAAACCAACTTTTGGATTTAAAAACATATTTTGTAAGGCTAAGGAATAAATCTTTGAATAAAAGCATTTCTAGCTAAATAAAAATATTGATTATGGTTTAAAAATGCTTTTTGAGTAAAACCTTTGGAAAATGATTTAATTTAAACTCTCTGACCCTAAACACCAAGTTTTAGGATTTAAAAATATATTTGGTGAACTCTATAAAATTATTACCTTGTTTAAAGGCATGTCCAACAAAATAAAATATGGCTTTGATATAAAAATGGTTTATAGGTAAAACCTTTTGCACATGATTTTAATATTAAACATTTAACCTTAAAACACTAACATTTGTGTTTAAAATTGCTTTTTGGCAAACACTAGAAAATCTTCCTTTGATTTAAATCATTTCTAGCAAAACAAAATGATTTAAAATGGCCTTTTTCACTAACTTGTTATCAAATGGTTTTGCCACTTTTATAAATGACCAATAGGTGTTTTAAAATGTTTATAACATATTAGAAACCACTTTGCCACTTTGTTTTTATTATTCTATGTGATGAATTGCTTGAATGGTAGATTGAATTTGTGCCTTGATTGAATTGTAGTGGAATTTCAAGAGAGTAACTATTGCAAGATCAAGGAGTGAACTTATATTCCTACCAAAAAGGCAAGTGGTGCTTCATAATTTTGTCCCATTATTTTCACTATGCATTAGTGATATTTCTAAGTAGGACTTGCATGGAATTTTCTATGTGTTGATTATGCCATGGGAAATCCTAGTAGATGAAACCTTAGTAGAATTTTCCCTAAGTTAAGATTCCTACTACTATTATGCTTAGCCTAGCTAGTAGAAAACAAGGGTGGATTATACTCATGCTATGGAATATTTCTAAGTCAGGGACTTGTGTTTTGTTTAACAAAACAACTATATGAATGAATCACCTGGGTGGAATGGAAAGGATGGATTTATGTTGAGTGGTTACATAAGGCCAGGGGACTGGTGAACCTTGTGCAGCCACCCAGGAACAAAGAGATTTGAGATGTCAAATGTTGAGAAGCTTCAAGTGCAGCCACTTGGCATTATGGGCTCTGCCTGGATCATATAGGTTGCAATAACTTAGCCAAATGGACAGTTGGTGGTAGGGGATGATAGGTTGGAACGCGTCCATTTTGGTCTAAGGGAAGGCTTCTGAAAGATCTTGTTTCGATGCATGTCGAGTCTTGTGGGGAAAGTGCACCACCTCTGTAGAGTGTAAAATCTAAGTACTTAGCCGTGTCCCCGACAATGGACAATTTGAGCATCAAGAATCTCCTCATCCCAATGTCTAAGTTAAAAACTTGTGGTTGCACAAGGGTTAAGGATCTTCAATCAATGATTGGTAGATGCCTTGGGTGATTTTTGCCAAACAAAAACTTAGTGTTTTCAAATGATAAGGAAATCTATTTTGAGCAAAGCAAGCCTAAGCTCCACTTAGCCAAATGCATATAGATGATAGATACCACTATTCTACCATAGTATCACTTGCCATTACAATTCAAATGTATTGACCCTTGTGGCTGTAACTTATTATGTTGTAGGTTTGTTTGATGTTAGTGAAGTGTGTTGATTAGGATTACAAGTCTACAACCAACATGACTGCCTGTGGCACTTTGAAGATGAAGGACTCCATGCTATATAGTTATTTCTGCTGCATTATAATGAGATAGCCAAATGAGCTATGTAAGATGTAATGAATTATTTTATTCCTGGTTATAAAGTTGTATTATGACCTTTGTTTCTTGATATTACGTCTTAACTGTGGATGCTAGCTATTCATCCAGGGACTAGCATTGTAAACACAGGGATCTCTACCTTATTAAAGGTTGGGACCTCTATAGAGCCAAAGAATACTTGCAAGCCTTAACAACTGAGTTGTCAGTTCAGCTCCACCTGGAAATAGTTCTTGCTCACAGAAGTTTATCAGTAGCAACAGTTTGTAGTAGCAACAACAAAGCAACAGCAGCAGTGAAACAACAATAGTGAAACAGGAGCAATAGTAACAGTAGGATTCGAGTGCGGTAGGCATAGGGATGGATGGACGGGCGTTGCATGGACGAGTCTAAACATGTAACTTCAAGAACTAGGGCATTGCAGATAAATAATAACAAGCATACAAGTACTAAAAAATCCTAGGCATGTGCTCCAAATATAGTCATACGTGCTCGCCGTGAGAACTTGCACATCTTCTGTCCAGCCAGCTCGTGGCAGCGGGCCTCTAGGGAACTACTGGCAATTAAGGTGCTCCTTTTAATAGAGCACCGGAGAAAAGCATTAACACTCCGTGAACACATGTGATCCTCACACCACAGCCATCCCATCCGGTTGTCCCAATTATTGTCACTTTGGGGCCTTTGGATCCGGACAATGATATGTGTACACAACTTGCAGATAAGATAAAAAACAATACTATCATATTGATTCGATAGTAAGTTCAGATCTGAGATCATGGAACTCGGGCCCTAGTGACAAGCATTAAGCACAACAAGTTGCAACAAAGTCAAATAGCACTAATAGAGATACTAGGCATTATTCCCTAACAGATCTTATTCGATTACATGATAGAACTCATCCAATCCCTACCATCCCCAAGCCTACATCGGGGGATTACTCACTCATGGATGAGGGAAACATCGGTGGTTGACCGAGATGCGTTGGTGATGACGATGGCGATGATCCTCTCCAAATTCCCCATCCCGGCAGGGTGCCAGAACGGAGTTTATGGATCCGAATCTTTTTTTTGGTGGCGGCGGCGGGGGAGTGGAACTATTTTTGGAAAACTATCGAACCCCCCCTCTATTTTTAGGTCAGAAGGCAACTTATAGGCGTGGAGGGAGGCCGAGGAGCTGCCTGTGGTGGCCAAACCTCCCCCAGGCGCGGGGTCAGTGGGACCGTGCCTGGGGTGGGTCTCGCCCCCCAGGCCTCCCCTCTGTCTACCCTTCTGGCTCCATGGATCTTCTAGTGAGAAATAGTTTTTGGCATATTTTCCGGGATTTTTCCTGATAGTTCATTTTCTGCACAAAAACAAGACACCAAGGTAATTCTTCTGAAAACAGCGTCAGTCCGTGTTAGTTTTATCCAAATCACACAAGTTTAGAGAAGAAACAATAGCAAAGTGTTCGAGAAAGTAGATATGTTTTGGACGTATCAGAGACCCCTACCCCGCCCACCGTGAGTCCAAGGCCGGAGTGGCAGGTGCCCCTGGTATATGGCATGGTTGGGCTAAGGATCCCCGGAGTGGCAGGTGCCCCTGGTATATGCCATGGTTGGGAAAGTCGTAGTATTAATAAATGTCTTGAGTGGCAGGTTCCCCCTGAGTGGCAGGTGCCCCCTGGTAAGGACTGGGCTAAGGATCGCCTAATATGTGAAATTAGGTTAGCTCCCAGGCGTATTAATCTAGTTAGAGAAGTTACAAGCTACAAGATGGTCTTCGAGAGCAGGTACACCACTACATCCAGTTTCAGGGAGATGTCGACGAGCCCAGTCCTTAGGGGGGGCCTTTAGTTCCGATTCGTACTACGACTTTCCCAAACTATGAAGATGTTGTCCCGATTCGTACTTACCATGAAGATCTGATCTCCAAACACGTGTGGTCACATATTAGGGAGTGCCTCTATGACCAGTTTCTTGGAGATGCCGGAGGACTGGGCTCCGACGACATCTCCCCGAAACTGGCTGTAGTGGTGTCCCTGCTCTCGAAGACCATCTTGTAGCTTGTAACTTCTCTAACTAGATTAATACGCCTGGGAGCTAACCTAATTTCACATATTAGGGAGTGCCTCTATGACCAGTTTCTTGGAGATGCTGGAGGACTGGGAAGAAGAACTATGTGGTGCTTTGGCTCTTCGGACGATGTATTATTTTGCTGATTTCTTTTTCTCTGTTTCGTAGACATGTCCTTCACATAGAAAACCTGAGACACATCGTTGGCTAGGACGAATGGTTCGTCTTTCGGAACAGGTTTTCCTCCAGGACCCTTTCCAAATATTACATTTAAAACCTTGACCATACCAAATACATCAGCACCAGTACGGGGGGCATGCTTCATCCGGTGATCTGCCTCGCCATCGAAATGCTTGCCTTTTTTCCTTAAGGGATGCCTGGGCAGAAGAAAACGATGATTGTATGGGTACACATTCTTCCTAGATTTATCCAGATATATACTTTCAGTCTCATCTAAACAGTGTGTGCATGCATTATATCCCTTGTTCGTCTATGTAGAGATGTTACTAAGAGTAGGCCAATCATTTATGGTTACGAACAGCAACGCTCGTAGGTCAAATGGCTCCTGTTTGTGCTCATCCCACACACGTAAACCAGATTCGTCCCACAACTGTAAAAGTTCATCAACTAATGGCCTTAGGTACACATCAATGTCATTGCCGGGTTGCTTCGGGCCTTGGATGAGCACTGACATCATAATGAACTTCCGCTTCATGCACAACCAAGGAGGAAGGTTGTAGATACATAGAGTCACAGGCCAGGTGCTGTGACTGCAGCTCTGCTCCCCAAAGGATTCATGCCATCTGTACTTAGACCAAACCATAAATTTCTTGCGTCACCAGCAAAGTCCGGGAAGTCTCTCTCGATTTTTCTCCACTGTCGACCATCAGCGGGGTGCCTCAACATCCTGTCTTTCTTACGTTCTTCCATGTGCCATCGCAACAACTTGGCATGCTCTTTGTTTCTGAACAAACGTTTCAATCGTGGTATTACAGGAGCATACCACATCACCTTGGCAGGAACCCTCTTCCTGGGTGGCTCGCCATCAACATCACCATGGTCATCTTTTCTAATCTTATACTGCAATACAGTGCATACCGGGAATTTATCTGAATTCTCGTACTTCTCACCGCGGTAGAGGATGCAGTCATTAGTGCACGCATGGATCTTCTGCACATCTAATCTTAGAGGGTAGACGAGCTTCTTTGCTTCGTATGTACTGACAGGCAATTCGTTATTTCTTGGAAGCAACTTCTTCATGAGTACCAGCAACTTCTCAAATCCCGAGTCACTCACACTGGTCTATGCCTTCCACTTCAGCAATTCCAGTGTGCTACCCAGCTTCTTCTGGCCATCTTCACAAGTTGGGTACAACAATTTGTTGTTGTCCTGTAACATGTGCTCAAACTACAACCTATCCTTTTCTGTGTCGTAGTCTCGCTTTGCATCAGAAATGACCCGACCAAGATCATCAGTGGTCCGGTCTGGTTCCCGTACTTCACCTCCTTCTTCTTCATTGTCTTCCATTGCGGTATCAGCATATTCAGGGAACATAGATCGGTAGTTGTCATCATCGTTCTCTTCTTCATCGCCGTCTTCCATCACAACCCCTCTTTCTCCGTGTTTGTTCCAAACATTATAGCTAGACATAAAACCAAACCGAAGCAGGTGGCTCTGAATGACTCTTGCGGAAGTGTGAGCCTTCTCATTCCTACAGTCAACACATGGACAACACATAAAACCATCACGCCTCTTGTTCTCCTCGGCCACAAGTCGAAAAGAACGCACGCCTTCTGAAAGCGGCAGAGCGTCGGTCACCGTACATCCATGGATGGCTCGTCTGTATCATAAAAATATATATCAAACGCTATCACTATGCTAAAATTAGTACCGCACGGTCTAAACGAGAAAATAGTTGCTAACCTTTTATTACACTTAGAAACAAAGATGAGAAAACTTAAGTGTGGCTCGGGCACCTCATATCATGTGTGTCTTGTGTGACGTAAACTCGCATCGCTCTAATGGACAATTCACCGAACACCTCTAGAGCATATGAATAAGAAAAAAAAAAGCACAACACCACCTCTCCCACCAGGAAAAAAACAATTGAGAGGGGGAGGGGCTATGCCATATATATAGGGCCAGACCACTAGTCCCGGTTTGAGATACAAACCGGGACTAAAGGAGGTGCCCGCAGCGAGCAGCACTCCCCAGACCCTTTAGTCCTGGTTTGTGTCCCAAACCGGTACTAATGGGGTCTAACGGGCCGGGACCTATGGTTTGGGGTGGCTTGGGCCGTCCGACGCGGGCCATTAGTCCCGCCCCAGCCACAGCCGGGACTAATGGCCTGGACAAAAGGCCTATTTTCTACTAGTGGCTGGTGTACCTCATCCTGAGAGACTCCTCCGACGTCTTCTCCAAGGACAAGATCCTAAGGTCCCTCAGCTTCCGCCCGATGCGGTCCATGAGCCGCCGCTTTCCGATGTCCCCGTCGGCACCAACGACGAGTCCTCGGAGCCGCCTCCGCCGTCCTACTTTTCTAGGTCGTGGTTGTCGCGCCGGTGGGGTAGCCGCGAGGACTGCGAAGGCGGCTTCCTTGCAACGGGTGCTCGTTAATAGATTTATGCACTAGCCAATTATCCCAAAAGACCAATCTGATGGAAAGGGCTAGGCGGTCTATTTATATTCAACACTCCCCCTCACGTCTAGGCTATTTTAGTCCTTAGCATGGGATAGGAGTAGGCCACCGAATCTTTTTTTCCCTTTTTTTAATTATACGTGAGCAGGGTCTTAAACTCAAGACCTCTTAGCTCTGATACCATAATGGATTTATGCACTAGACAATTATCCCAAAAGACTGATCTGATGGAAAGGGCTAGGCGGTGTATTTATATTCAACACTCATTAGTTCTGACTAGATAGGTATAGCTTTGTGGTTCTAAACTGCACGTAATCTCTTTGATGCTATTGTGGTGAGATTTGAGAATGGTGTATATGAAGATTCTGAAGTCGAGGTGGTGTAATCTCTTTGATGCACTTGTAGATTTGTACACTTAAGTTGAATTAGGAGGATGGATTATTTGATTCTTTACTGTTTATTTTCTCTTGGTGATTCTTTACTGTTTCTTTTCTCTTCGTGAAGCCGCCACTTCGCTTGTCTGGCATTGTGTCCGAGACACTAGCTTCGACGAAGCCGAATCATTCACCGATGTAGCTACCACCTTGGCCTCG
This sequence comes from Avena sativa, assembly GCA_916181665.1. Classification (NCBI taxonomy): domain Eukaryota; kingdom Viridiplantae; phylum Streptophyta; class Magnoliopsida; order Poales; family Poaceae; genus Avena; species Avena sativa. The sequence goes on along the minus strand of OV702284.1, from coordinate 308,322,450 downwards.
TTTTACATGCCGCCGTCGGATTCAGTGTGTGTGTGTGTGTGTGTGTGTGGAGGGGAGGGGAGGGGGTGAGGGTGTGTGGGAGGGGGAGGCGGCTGTGAGAAAATGACCGTCGCTACCGCCAAACCGGAGTCAGTATAGGGGAGGGAGAAAAAGGACCACCGCTGCCGGATTCAGTGCCGGGGGTTAGGAAAGTACATAAATGGATTTGCCCATGCGGCACATGCAGGGTGACTTAGAAGGGGCACAGAAGGGGCACGGCAGGTACTAATGTAACGGAATATCCTGACATAACGTATAATATCTGAAAATATTTGGTTTGTCCACCATTCACTCGAAATGCCCCCCTCGGTAATTACCCCACCAACTTCTCGAATCGCGGTGCGCAACTCGGATCCCACGATGCCTTCGCCTGTGAACTTTCGGGCTGCAAAGTAACTAGCCCCATGCAAGAGTAGCATTTTACACCGCACGGCCTGAAACTAGGTAAACTCTCTGTGTCCTTCTGTCGTGTTTTCCACAGTTTTTCTCACTAAGGTTGCCGAGAGTCTTTTGGAGATTGTGTCCAGCCCCTTGTGTTCGATTTCATCCTACTTCGAGAGATACCCCCGTTCATTCGCACAGACAAATATCTGACAGAACCCAACATAAGTATTGCAACACAATTGGTCACATAGTTCATCATTGAAATAATTACAAATGAAGTATCCTACTCCTTAGACCGTGAGATCGCACTTAATCACTATTACCCAAGGTTGCTTTGATTGCATCAATCATAATATCGTAATAGGGTGATCATAAAGTTGTATGTCAGTTATTCCGAAGGGATAGGTTGAGGCATATATATCGAGATCGAGATTTTTTTCTCCCACGTGACAGGAAGATGCATTGGGCCCACTCAGTGGGATTACGTTTATAAAGCTGTGTAACTTATGACTAAGTCATGGGGATGGAATATCATGAGAACAAGTTCAGCAAGAACTTGACGGTAACAAGATCAAACTTGGTATGGTGATACCAATGATCAGATCTCAGACAAGTCATGTATCGAAGTAACAAAGGGAGTTGGAATCGACATTTATGGTTCAAACAACATTGATATAACGAAATGCATAGGGATCATTATGGGTATCCAGATCCCGTTGATGATTATTGATCTAAGAACTATCACGATCATGTTTGTGATGTTCCCGAACCATAGGGTTAAAAACTTAAGTGTTCAATGACGCTTGGAGATTGTTTTGGAATCATCGGGATCACCGGAAGAAAGAGAATAAAGAACCAGAATCATTCTAGGAAGGATCTGAAGTAGTTCAGAGTGATTCAAAATGAGTTTTGGAGTATGAGGATTTGTAAAATATGTTTTTGACATTAATTAGTGTAATTAATGTTTGAATAATTTAATTTGGAGAAAACCTCCCTCTTAGGCCACTGCCTAGAGGGAAGGGCCCATGAGGGAGGGCCAACCGCCCCAAAGGGCTTGGGGTCGGCCGACCATGCGTAGGTGTGCGGGGCCTACCCTGGCCGCAACCGCCCCCTTGGCGCCTCCTCCTCCCTTTAGCCCCACATTGCTTGCTGGCTGGTGGGAGTCCTTCCTTTTCCCCTATATAAGAAGGGGCATATGGGAGGGAAAGGCACAAAACAACACAATATTTCCTAAGAAATTTTCCTTAGGGAATTTCTCTCTATCTCGTTGGTTATCGTGCTTGTGGTTCCAAGAAGAACTGCGCACGTGGGAGATGACGGTTTCTTAGGCATGCCATCACGTTCCTTAATCCCGATTGTATAAGATCTGCTTTCACAATATCGGCTGGATCAGGAAGAATGGTAGTCGTCGTTGAGCATCATACGTGTGAGAAACCAAATGGGTGCTTCCAGTTGTGGCACCTGGATTGTCGTACATGAAGCAATGCGGCCTTGAGGTTGGCTATCAGTACAACTAAATCATCCACGTTCACCACGAACGTTAAAATTTTCTTCTACAAGGGTATATCATCGAAACCTCTCTCCGGTACTATATTAACTCATAGATAGATCTTGGCATTAGTGTTGCACTAGTCATGAAAAATTATTGTTTTCTACTGCAAACCCCTTCATAAAGAAATATCAGTAGTGGTGTCAATGATATTTCTATAAAATTAGTGACATTTAAATTTATAGGGGACATTGTTAGGATTCATGCCTTAGAGGCGTCACTATCCGTGTGTATTCATAAGATGTCTATGTATGAACTATTTGTACTTTCATCGAATTCATGATTCGATTGTGGAACCTTGTACTTAATATAGTTCATGAAAGTTTCGTCCTTAGTCATTTGAGGTTGTGGTATACACACACCGCTAAGACTAATGTGTAAGGAGGAAGATGGATAATTCCAGCTATCATTGGCATAGATATGCTATCTAACTTATACTGGCTTTGCCAAAGAGCTAGGTTAGCCGGACTGGCCAAAGATTGAGCCAACATGACTAAGCTGTATTATGATCCCAATCATGCAGTGTAATCCTTAAACTGATGTGAACACATGATATGGGTTGTGGATTAGAAGATTTAGAAGCAATTATGTGCTTGGTGTTATAAAGGAAGTGCTTGGTATTACTAAGAAGCAATTACATGGTGTGGACGCACTAAGACGGGATTTTCCCTCGATATTTGAGGGATGCTCTACTTGGTTAACTGTTAACCAAGGTACCGCAGCTAAGTAGTTCGCCAGAGGAATCACATATCATGGAGACAAGAAAAGGGAGTTAAGGCGACACTGGGACGACGAGAACTCACCTGTGGCTTGCCACCAATATCATGAAGAAAAGGGACCTAGACATAACGTCACATTGAGGGCTACTCATCGGTATTTGGGAACTGACATACATGCTTTGGTAGAAGCCATTGTAGCCTTATACGTATGAGTGTGACTATTACCCGTGAGCTAGCGGTTTACACACTTAAGAGAGTGGAGGCAGGTAGATGGGATCCGTCTAAAACGAGCCATCTAAGTGAGACTTAGATGGACAGAGACCAATCAATTGGTAGCACCCACTTTCACTAGGGTTAGGGATGTCGACTTAGGGACACAATGGGATGTGTCACCTCACCTACTTCCTATATTTATATGGGTGGGTTGGTGTCGAACATGCGGTATTCTTAACCAGCACGTTAGTGCCACACCAGCACCTTTTGTCCCAAGAGTAGTGGAACCAAGGCTAGAAATTTCCTATTGTCGTTCCACTTGGTATGTGTGAGAATGATCATATGCACCACGTTTGGGGTGCTTGAGGTAGTGGATTTGCCGTTGTCAGAGTCGGAGAGGAAGATGACGCTAGAGAATACTTCGCTGAAGCCCGACTTGGGAGATGGGCGGTACAAGGACTGTAGTGCCCTGACACGCTTCATCAAGGTTCTGCAACCATGAGTTTAGGGGTAAGACCTATGGACTCTGTCTTTCGATAAAACTTGTCGGTGCCGCATTAGAGCTAGGAAAAAAATATTGTCGTTCTTGCCTCAGACGTGTCACAACAGACATTAGTTACACTACCACACTATAACAAGTAATCCAAACTATTAAAATTTTGTTAAAGATTGGTAGTTCAATAATTTAAGTACCTCACACCAGGAAGCTTGAATTGAAGGGAAGTAATGGATTTAAATTGAAGGATACATATTGCATGGATCTCATATGATTATTCATAATCTCTCATGCCCTTATTTCTAAGGACGACCTTTCATATGAACCTTGCAATTAAACAACAATCCGATAAAATTTAACAAACATGATAATGTATACCGACACAAACATATATGATCTCAATATATTATTCCCTACATCTCTCAAGGAAGTTGGGTCATGCTCAGACCATGGTGTTGTTCTTCTTGTTGATGACCTCCTGCATCATAGCCTCAAGAACATTAAACTTCATTGGTTTGGGCACAAACACATCAGCACCGACACTCATGAAGACCTCTTGGGCATCGTTATTAGCTGATAGCCCAACGATCTTCACATCACTTTCTCCCATAGCACGAATCTTCTCAACTGCCTATCAAGTAACACAACAATTAATTTTCTAGGCTACAAATATTCAAGCAAAATGAAAAAAATATTTTTCATGCAAAAAAGGAATGATAGAATAATAAACGTACCTTAGGTCCACTCATTATGGGCATGTCCTTATCACAAAAAACAATGTCAAACTTCCTCCCTTCAATGAATAGATCCACAGATTCTTTCCCATTCATAGCCATAGTAATTTCACAGTGGAACTTGCGAACCATGGCGGAGAGAACCATGGCATCAACTCGGGTATCTTCAACAATAAGAACCTTCACGGGGGATGCCATGATCAGCTAAACGAACTACCAAAATAAAGAGAGTGGTTATTTCCAATCCATTTCTTATAAATTCAAAATGATTGTTAACAACTATTCTCAATGAGAATAAACAAAAACATCATAAAGTAAATTAGCAAACCGCAACCATGTCTATGTATCCAAAAAATATTCTGTAGTTGCAAAATAATAAGAAATACTAGTTATAAAAAATCTCGAATATAAGCATGCACTTCATATATATCCCAGCTGATAAAAATATGCCATATCGGACAATAAACTAAAAACATCATATGTTGCTATTGTAGGAGGCGTGTGCACTTTATTAGTACTTATCATGACAAGAAAAATAAGACATATTATATTTGGATGTAAGAGGATAACAAGAACAATACAATGGTGAAGAAATCACAAAGAAGTGTTTCCTACAAATGAAATAATTTCCCGTGTCGTTTTCTACAAAATTACCATGAGGTCCTATGAGCTAGGAATATGATACGGGGAAATTGAGAAGTGTGAAACTTGGTGGGGGCATATAGGTTACTCTAGGATCTAATCTAAAAAATATTATATAATATTAAAGAGATTTTACAAAAAATTATAGCATGGGGGAGCCATGGCCCTAGCTTTGTCTGACGATAACCTCAACATAGTAAAAAAATAGAAAGTGGAAACGTGTATATATAAATTCATATACATGGTTGCCAATTTCCGGAAACACAACAACAAAAATTGTGTGCCGATTGGTATATAGATAAAACACACTAGTTCATCATACACACATATAACACATGTAACAATCTCTTGTAATGATAAATAAGAGAGAAACAAAGGAATGAATAAGGACCTTAAAGCTAGCTAGAGCTTATAGAAGAACCACAGTAAGATGTTGCTCTCTTTCTCCTCTTGTTGATTAAGGCTTGTTGTTGTGTGCCTTGTACCCCATCTATGCTCAGACATTTATAGGGAACCAAGAGGAGGGGTGTGTCCATCGCCAGTCGATATTTGCCGTCCGGTAGAAAATCACCTCGAGTCACACATGCATATATCTCCACCGCTTCACACCAAGATAAAAAGAGGTACTAATATTGATATACTCGCCATATCTTTTGTGATTAATAATTCATATATTTTTTATGTTTCCACAAATTTCTCAAAGATATATATACTGTGAAGATCACTGCATATATACGTATTTGTCGTGACATGTCGGCATAGCTAGATACCAAAACATGATTAAAATAAATTGTTCTGCCATCAACAATGGGTGGATGGCATTTGATCTACCATATATTATTATGGCATTAGTTTTAGCTATGATAGGAAACCATATTATTAATGTGGACAATATTTATATCAATGAATAATTAATTATATATCGTACCTAATATATTTCAGACCAACCATACATTAGTTAACTTGATACACATATTTTCTTAATATGCCATCTATAATTGCATGGCATATGGGTACATGTACCTAATATAGTTGACTAATTGATTTGACGACTTAATGAGAAAATATGTAAAAGAATTGGACCCAATTGTATATGTACTACGATTGAGGGTGCTAAGTGCAAAGTGGTTCTCATCCAAGATTTTATTTTATTTTTATGTACACATGTTTAAATTGTAATATAAACTTCTACGAATTGAAGAGTTGGAACTAAGAAGAAAGTTTATGTGACATGTGAAGGTCCGAGGCTAGCATGTAAGTTCTTTTTGCTAACAACTGTACAATATTAGAGCGCCGCACATATAGCATACTAGCCGCACAATATTGGACTAAGATATGCCTTATGTAGCACGAAATAGTAACGGGAAAGTTAAAAGTCCGTAGCAGGGCTACAAAGTGATGGGCCCATTTCAAATAGTGTAGGCCTCCGGCAGGGCAAAAGAGTAACATGCCATCTTTTTATTGGGCTCCCCTACTGGATCGGCCCACTTAAATAATTAGCGGGCCTTGGCTAGGTTTGGCTTCTAGCATGGTTTTTTGACCATTAACGATGGTAACTGGCCGTTAACGGTATTTTCCATGTGGCAGTTTGCATGGCTTCAGCAGTCAACGGGGCTGGCGAACAGATCTATGATGGCACGAGTTTCCGTGGTTAAAGGGTGCGATCCACCATGGTCGCGAAAAAACCATGGTAGATTATCTGGTGATGGGACTTTTACCACGGAAGACATTCGTCGTAGAAGACTTTTTAATCATGAAAAATGGGCCTTCAACCACAAAAACCGTATGTTATAAAACCCAACTTTTCTTGCAGTGAAAATAGAGGAGAGTCAAACTCTCATGCTAGCAAGATTTGCAAGAAAGCCCGAGCCAAATCGGCCGGTCGAATACCTCAAGATGATGAGGATTGAAACAAAGATGGGAAGCCTCAAGAGCTAGACTATAGCAATGCTCCATCTCCAGATTATAACAGTGAAGAATTTCGATACTGAAGGAGAAAATGATGCCTTGTATCAACATTTCATTCAAAAAGTAGCATAGAAGGTACATGAGCTAGAAATGAAATATAAGAAATTAGTTGAGAAACTTCCAGCTAACCTTGATGATATATTTGAGCCCACTATTAAAATTCATATAGGAGTTAATGAGATTGCTGCACTGTGATCTTGGTGCTAGTGTCTCAAAAATTTCTAAAATTATTTGAAAGACTTAACCTTGAGCCATTTCAAATTATCAAACTAAGACTCCACTTAGCATATTGAACTTACAAACAAGTTTTAGGAGTCAAAGAGAATATTATTGTAGAAATCAAAAGATTTCCTGCATAGATTTATTTTTCGTGCCCCTGGTTCGTTAGCTGTACTCACTTTTCCCCATCCTCTTAGTTTTTCCTCACTTTTGTCCAGCTCCTATTATGAAACTCTCACATCGGTCTGAAACTCGCTCTCCGTCGGGTCCCGTTAGGGGACCCTCGCTATTACATGCTGACAAGTGGGGCCGCATTCAGGTGGGTCCCGTAGTGGACCCTCGCCGTTACGTGCTGACAACTAGGACCCACCCCTATTGCGTGATGTCAGGTGGGGCCACGTTTAGTCGGGTCCCGCAGTAGGACCCCCCCATGGTGTGGGGTCGGCTTGTTGGGAACGCGTTTTGGGGGATGTGGTGTGGGACCATGTGGGGCGCGTATGGTAGTTACGTGCGTCCTGTCGCCTAAATTGGAAGATTTCTATTTTGTTATTTTTATGATTGGCCTTTTTAAGAGTTCTTTTTCCCCTTTATGTCGCTAACAATTGTTATTTTTGCCAAAAAAAAGGCAGCGAATCTAGAGCAGCTTCTCTCTTTATTCATAGTTTCTTTTGGCCCTCGTATTTTCCCAATCTGGCAGCAAATCTAACCAGCACCATAAATATGTAGATGAATAGAGCAAAATGTAGATAAAGCAGCAAATAAAGGATTATATAGTACGATGCTTAAACCAGGTTCGACAATTAGGCTACTCAGCAGCAGCAGCTTATAAGTTCAATAGAGACAACAAAACAAAAGAAGCTGCTTTACAGCAGCAGCAGCATCAGCACATGATCAGTGGCCCCTCATGGCCTGCACTAGGAGGGCCTCCGCTTCCTCCCTGTGACTTGATCGGGGGCATGCGACCCTCCTCGATGGCCACCTTCTGGAGGTTGCGGAGGTGAAAACCGAGCGCTTTGTGCTGGGCTCTGAAGGCGTTGGCGTTCTTTGACGGGCTGCAGTTCTTCACGTCCTCGGCATGCATCCCGAGGGAGTTGTAGTCAGTGGCGAGGCTCCTGGTGCAGAAGGGGCAGCTGTAGACATCACCGGCAAAGAAGCCGTTGAACTGGTCGGACTTCATCTTCCTCAGCACCTAACGAGTCTTGGTGTCCATGGAGTCATCGTCGCTGCAGACGTCGCTGCTATCCACCTATTACAAAAAACAGTAGCGTGCAATAAGGACATGATTGAGATACCATGATTATCGAGATTGATTACATGCATAAATTAACCGATTGAGATCCCCTGATTATTCCCCAATCCCCAAATCTCAAACCAAATCGAATACTGATCCCAACTATAGATCGGTGCTAGTACTGATCCCAACTATAGATCGGTGCTAGTACTAATCCCAACTACAGATCGGTGCTAGTACTGATCCCAACTAGGGGCATTCATCGAAATATAAGATCTAACACAAGAGGATTAGCTACTATAAAAATACCTAGAATCCACTGATTAGCCGAGCCCTAATAACACACGATCTAGCATCCAACCATGGGAATGGGGGAAGAACAAAGGAAGGGGAGAAAACCCTAGTTACCTCCGACCATGGGTCGGCTAAGTTGGTGTCGAAGGGGTTTTCCGGCCTAATGTAATCGTTTTCCCCGTAGGGGTCCTAGCCGACCGGGATCTGCAGGATAACGGCGGGGTCCTGTATGGGGACGGGGTCTCCTCGCCGACGGCTACGGCGTAAGCGTGGACGGGGGTCTGGACAGGGATGGTGGCTGGCTTCAATGCCTCGATGGGGGGCCCAGTATGGGGACGAGGTCCTCCTCGTCGGCCGCCTTGGAGGCGACGATGGCCACCAAGCCGTTCTTCCCCATTGCCGGCGTGGTTGGGGTTTTCTTGGGGATTTGCAGAAGGTGATGGGAAAGTGGAGATGGTCGCGTGAGTGAGTGAGCGAGTGAGTGATGAGTGAGAGTGAGGAGGCCTCTATAAAGGTGAAGGGAGGAGACGTTTCGTTGCACCACCGTGCACCGCGTAACCGTGTGCGCTACTGCACCGTTCACGGACACACGCGTCTGCTATCGCCCTGTGCACCGCGACACGCTTACCGTGCGTCACGTTTTCCTCCTCGTGTCTAACCTTGGCCACTTAGTTGTGCTCAGTTATACCCTCAAGTGTAGCACTGGCAATTTGGTTGTACTCAGTTTTTCCCTCCAGTACTAACACTACCGTGCACAATATACTCACTTTTACCCTCCGGTGGCTGGTCAACAAAGAGTCCACGAATGGATTTTAGCTAGCTAATTGAGTCATTTTATGCACAACAATTGTAAAAAGATCAAAACATAGTGGCACCTATCTAGGGAGTCTTATTATGTGACCTGCCACTATAAGAAATGTATATAAATCAAGTTTTAACCTATATCACCACTTCTCAAATCACCTACTATCTATGAAGGTTCATGGCATTCTACTCAATCCTCTCCCCAAAACATAATTTGTCTGAATGAGGCAATAATTGTCAAACTGATGTATATTTTAATTTCAAGTAGTTTGATGTGTGCCAATATGTATTTTATTGTATAAAAGAAGCAGTTTCCATTTTGAAATCTCTTTTTGTTTTATATTTGAACCCCTTGTCAGTTTTGCCCTTGCTTTTTAAGTTCTACTGAGTTTTCCCCTCCCTCTTAGTGACAAACTCTCACACATTGTTCATCTTGGCTGCTATGCTCTGATTAGTCGAGACAGTTGTCACACGGATCGTACCCACCAACCGTTGATCCTCTGATTGATCCGCTATAATATAGCGGACAGGATAAGCCCTATATCTGTCAGGGGGCACCCTCTATGCATGCAAAATAACGAGTTTGCCACCAATGCTTTAGCTCCATAAACAAATGATTTTGAATATAGTTTGAAGGGAAAGTGTTCAAAGGTGTATAATTTTTGCATTATATTTCACGCCATGTCCTATGTGCGATTTCAAAGAGTTCAAAGGTGTATAATTTTTTCCATATGCAAGTTTATGCATTACATCCCTACATTTTATGAAAATGATAATCTCTAAAGATTTTCTTAGCACATCATTATCACGTATTAAGTGCGATTTCACAGTGTTCAAAGGTAAACACCCTTTTCCTTTACATTAAGAGTTGTATAATTTTTCAATTTGAAAGTGTTCAAGAGTAGTGTCAATTATAAACACTCTTTTACATTAAGAGTTGTATAATTTTTCAATTTGAAAGTGTTCAAGAGTAGTGTCAATTATAAACAATCTTTTACATTAAGAGTTGTATAATTTTTCAATTTTAAAGTATTCAAGAGTAGTGTCAATTATAAACACTCTTTTACATTAAGAGTTGTATAATTTTTTAAATTTGAAAGTGTTCAAGACTTGTGTTAATTATAAACACTCTTTTACATTAAGAGTTGTATACTTTTTTTAATTTGAAAGTGTTCAAGAGTTGTGTCAATTATAAACACTCTTGTACATTAAGAGTTGTATAATTGTTTTTAATTTGAAAGTGTTTTAAGAGTAGTATCAATTATAAACACTCTTTTACATTAAGAGTTGTATAGTTTTTTCAATTGGAAAGTGTTCAAGAGTTGTGTCAATTATAAATACTCTTTTACATTAAGAGTTGTATGGTTTTTTTTAAATTTGAAAGTGTTCAAGAGTTGTGTCAATTATAAATACTCTTTTACATTTAGAGTTGTATAATTTTTTTAAATTTGGAAGTGTTCAAGAGTTGTGTCAATTATAAACACTCTTTTACATTAAGAGTTGTATATTTTATTAATTTGAAAGTGTTCAAGAGTTGTGTCAATTATAAACACTCTTATACATTAAGAGTTGTATAATTTTTTTAATTTGAAAGTGAATCGCTAGCCATGCCAGAGTTGTGTGAACTATAGTTTCATACCGCGCGATAGTTTCATAATTATAAACACTCTTGCAAACCAACTAAATCACCACTGCTCCAGGGGAATTTACAATAGATTTTAGGGAGATTTATCTATCTTTGAGAGTTATGGAGGTTGAAACCACCGCTGGGAAGTAAAATCCAGAGAGATATTGTTGACAACCACGAATTACGCCAGCACTGGATCAATCCTATTCGAAAATCAAGGCAGTTAGTTGAGCACCATCGATTCGCGTTCAAATACTGCCAATAATCAACCCACAAAAGGGAAATGATGCTTATCCAGATGGAATCCATGCGTTAGATCCCTGCGACTCCACCCAATCTTCTCTGTTCTCGACTGGGATGGACGGTGCACCAGCCGGCGTTGCATACTGTTCCGCGAAAGGGGTAGATCTAGCAGTGGTGGGAGCAGAGCCGGAGGTGGAGTGGGCTCCACGGCTAGGGGGAGGGGCGGCTCTGGGGCCGAGGACGACATAAGGTAGGAGGGCACGACGGCAGGGCAGCGGACCCGTCCCAACGCGACCCCACCCTTCAGCACGTATGTATGACCCGTCCCAACGCGGCCCCTCCGGTCAGGCATGTAACGGTCGAGGCCTCTTAACATAACGCTCAACGCCCGACCCGCCCCAATGCGGTCCCACCAGTCAGCATGTAACGGTCAAGCCTTTGACCTGATTACATCCCTTCGTTTGAGCGCCCGCGAGGGTTTCTTAACATGGCAAGGGGAAAAGTGAGGAAAAACTAAGCAGCTGGGGAAAAGTGAGTACAACTAACGAACCAAGGGCACGAAAATAGAAATCTATAAGAACTAATAAAGCTTTACTAAATTTGCATGAAGGGAATGTTAGACTAGGGCTACCATCTAGAGAACCATTTGTAGTCCACTAGTGCTGCGCAGGACGCGTGTCGCTCTAGGCTCCAAAGTCGTCTCCTCGAAAGGAGCGCGCCCGCCTAGGCCCGATATCCGCCTATAAGGAGGGACGGGCCTTCACATGTCAAGATCGATTCTTCTCCACCCTGTCTTCTCAACTTGCCTCCTCGAAGAAGAAGCAGGGGACCTCGACGAGGTGAGGTCCGACGACACCACCGGGGAGATTTGATCTTTGCCCATGTAACACATGTTAGGCGCTTTAGGACTTGTCATTTCCTTTCTGAGAGTGCTAAGGTTACTTCCCCTATGATGGTAGCTGTAAGGATTGGCGAGCCCTTGTGAGCCATGAGAAGCTCCAGCTTGTGCCCTCATGGAGGGGTCCGACGCTGGACCTTGGGCTTAGATTTTTGAGTGATGTTTTAGCCTCGCAAGGCCCACTCGTACTGCTATTCCTTGGTTGTGGAGGCAGATGTGCGGGTCACCTTTTGAGGAAAGGGGAGTATGCTCAGGCATTTGTTGTAGTTGTTGGTGTTTAGGCTTGCAGCCAGGGCCGCCTTGCAAGTTGCTCTATAGATATCCTAGGGAGTACTGTACGGCTAGCATCTTATTGTAGGCGAGGCGACCTGATGTTGGACCTTCTCTAGTCGTAAGTAGTGACTGCCCCATGAGGAGGCTTTGCCTTGCGCGCCTTTCCTGGGGCCTTGATACGTCGGAAACGTATCTATGATTTTTGATGCTCCATGCTTGTTTACTATCTACTTTGCTTTGCTTTGTGCACACTTTGAGGTGTTTTTATGAGTTTTCTGGAACTAACCTATTAACAAGTTGTCACAGTGCCAGTTGCCTGTTTTCTTCTGTTTTTGGTTCCAGAAAGGCAGAAAATCAATATTCTCGGAATTGGATGGGACAAAAGCCAAAGTCAATATTTTACCGTGGGTAACACGAAGCCAGAAGACGGGACGGAGAAGGCTCACCAGGGGGCCACACCCCCTGGCCGCGCGGGTGGGCCCACCCCGCTCCTAGGGGGGTGCAGCCGCCCTGGTGCCCCCCCTGGCTCACCCCTTCGCCTATAAGATGCCCCAGATGCAGAAACCCTAGGCAACCCATTCAAAACTCCACGAAACCGTCTGTAGCCGCCGCCACCATTGTCCCTAGATCGGGGGGATCTGAAGTTCTTCCTGGCACCCTGCCGGAGGGGAGATCATCCTGGAGGCCTTCTTCTTCATCATGACAACCTCCAGTATGAATCGTGAGTAGTTCCACCTTGGACTACGGGTCCATGTAGTAGCTAGATGGTTGTATCTCCTCCTTGTGCTTTCATGTATAGATCTTGTGAGCTTCGTTCATGATCAAGATCTAATGTAACATCCCAACATTAGAGCTTAGAAATAAGATGAACAAAGATGTGTGCATTGCATTCATGCATAGAAAATCCGAATAATTTTCGTGACTTTGAACAAAACTTGTCAAATTGATTGAAGCTTCATGAACCCTGGCCACCCGAAAGTCTTCATGGGCTGGCGCATATTCGTCGTGGGCCTTCCTTGGGCTGCACCCGGTATGCTAAAATCGTGTACCCGTAGGGTATAACCATGTCAGTAGCCCCCGAGTGTTCAGTCGAATCGTAGATTCGGCTGAAGACTCTTCAATCTTTCGGGTGCAGCTATCTCTGCTTGTTTAGAGAATAATTTAAGTGTGTAGGGATTGTTTATGCGTGTGCCTGACTCTCCCGACGGATCAGAGTTAGTTAACTGTCTTAGGACAAAACAACACGATCTTCTTCAGATTCGAGTCCCTCGACTCGAATCCGGAACATATGCTGGCGTAATTCGACTCAGGCCGCGGAGGACTTACAGGAGTGGAATTCTAGTAAATTTTAAATAATGTACCCAACGTGTCCTTCGGGATTTTTCATCGCGCCTACTGGCACGGATTCTTACTAGCAGAGCACAGTCGTGTGTGTTTCCAGGCCATCAGATGATATCTGTAGGTCTTATCTTTGTGTCGCAGACACAACGTCCAAATGTTTATCACCGCGGAGGTGTTTCGGGTGGCCAAGGAGGACGTTGCTCACTTAGCGTTAATTAGGGCAGAGTTGCCAAAAAGTTTTTTGCATACTGATCTGAAGGATCGCAGTCGAAGAATTCATAGGGTGCGCGACAAGCGCTCCCTATGGGAGTAGCCCCCGAGTGTCTGTTCGAGTCGTAGACTCGAGTAGAGACTTTAATTCAGTCTTTGTTGACTTTTAGGTCTGTAGGACACAAATTTTTCGGATGCTTGAATCCATCCTCCCTATGGGAGTAGCCCCCGATTCCGTAGTGGAGTCGCAGACTCGACGTAGGACTCGAAGAATAGTTCAATGGTGTAGTGCTTTGTTCGTTTTTCGGGTGCGCGGCCAGCGCTCCTGATAGGACTAGCCCCGAGTAGTTAGTCGAATCATAGATTTGAGTGAGTACTTTTAGCTATGTAGCCAAAGAATTGTAACCGTTGCTAGTATAGCTTTTGATGACGTCAGTGCTGATGATCGGTGACCTCAAGCGTCTGCAGCGCTAGAGATGACGTGACTGGACGAACATGGGTCCCACCTTCTGACTTTGAGTTGACTGGTCACGCACGGCGTGGAGATAATTACGGCGTCACCTCAATTTCCGTGCGTAGTGGACGGCGTGTGAGCAACGGTTCGCTGCTGTGCTAACACGTGGACGGTTGGATTTGGATGTTGGCTTTAGGTCTTCCTGAAGAACGGTCGTTGTGCATCGTCCTCATCCTTATAATCATTGGGGAAAAGTGAGTTTGTTTTTCACCGCAGCCATTCTCGTTTCACTGCTCCCATCTTCTTTGAGCTTTCCTTGCTGCGCGCTGGAATTTCTTCGAACCTTTCCTTCCTTTTTTCTGCGTTCTCATCATCGCCACCGCCGCACTGTGATGGGGAAGTCCAAGAAGGCCTCCACCGCGGTTGGTACTAGTGCTGCCGCCGGCGGCAAGAAGGGTTCCGCCGCCACTCGCATCACCGATGGTGGCTGGCGGCGATCGGAGACTCAGGAGGGCGATCTCCACAAGCTCCGCGTGCGGGGTCTGATCCCGCAGGACAGGGAGGCCGTCAGGATTCCCGGTGACGAGGTAATTCCCTGTCCTCCCGCTGGGTTTCGGGTCATGTTTGCCGCTTTCATCCTTCGGGGCCTTTCCTTCCCAATCCATGATTTCCTCCGTGGATTGCTTTTCGTCTATGGCGTCCAACTCCATCATCTTTCGCCTATTTATGTTCTTCACATTTCTTGCTTCATCACCTTCTGCGATTGTTGGCTCGGCATCGAGCCACACTTTGGCCTCTTCCGGAAGCTCTATTCCATGAAGAGGCAATCTGGCTCCGATGGCGTGTATCCCATCGGTGGCTGCATCATTTCCCTAAAATCCAATTTTCTCTTCTTTTCTTTCTCTATGTCGGAGTCTGTCCAGTACTGGCGGAGGCAATGGTTTTACATCCGCGACTCCACAGTGGCCGGGCAGAACTTTGGCCTTGCTCCTTTTGACCCCTCCCAGAAAATCCAACCAAAGCGGTCCTGGAAGAATCACATCTTGGACGGCGAGGTGGCGGAGATAGAGGATCTCTATTGTCGGGTGGAAGATCTTCAGGTGATTCC
This sequence comes from Avena sativa, assembly GCA_916181665.1. NCBI lineage: Eukaryota > Viridiplantae > Streptophyta > Magnoliopsida > Poales > Poaceae > Avena > Avena sativa. The sequence goes on along the minus strand of OV702284.1, from coordinate 308,307,004 downwards.
GGACAAAGAGGTGAACGGTGTGGATATCATCCGCACCTTCCTCAAACGTCAGGTGCAACCACTCCAGGCTAGGGCGCACCCTATGTTTCTTTATTCTGGCCACCATGACCCAACTAGGGTTCGACTGGAGATCTCTCCGCGGGGGATGTGGACGGAATCCTCCGGCCATTGCTGAAGTTTAAGGCTGATGAGGACATTCCGGGTAGCTCGCTGACCCTTCCCTTCAAGGCCTCTCGACCGGTGCCGCAGGTGTAGATCTGGGACGTGCGCGTAGCGCTTTTTTGACAGTGTCTCTTTATAGTTCAGTAAGTCTGAAAGTTTGTCTTCTTTTGTGCAGGAGTTCAAAGTGCCAGGTATGGCGCCTCCACTACACGAACTTTTTCTGGATGCACCGGACAATGAGGTAGTGGACTCCATGTCTGAGATTCCTTCGGCGCGGTCGCCGGCTGAAGAAGCCTTTGAGTTGAGCGAGGATCAGACTTGAAAGCGGACACGGAGCTCGAGCGAATCGTCGGATAACCTCGACTCCGCCGACTCCTAGGAACCCTCTGTGCCTTGAGCGTCATAGTGGGGGTCAGGGTGGCTCTTCCTCTCCTATTCCGGCCGTGCCTGTGTGGGCTGTGGCGCCACAGCCCCCGGCGAAGCGGAAGAAGGAAGAGAAGAAGGAAGAGAAGAAGGAGGAGAAGAGAGGCAGGAGGACCCCGCATGTCTTCGACTTGAGCGATCTTGACTCGTAAGTTTCTTCAGTTGCCTTCTTTTTTTCTTTCTTTCAATTTAGATTGCTTTTACTTGTCTGATGTTGTCTTTTGTAGCCACTCCTCCGATGGATCCTTCAGTGATGGTGCTCGGGAGATGGTGGGGGAGTCGAAGGTTGCTCCTCCTCCTCCTCAGACGGTGGCCACCTCTGAGGGAGCTTCTCCGAACCCTTCTCCGCAGGAGGCTCGGGTGGTTGTCCCCCAGAAGACTTCGGCCGGACCTTCGGAGTCGCCGTCTGATCATGTAAGTATCTTCGTTCTTGCCGCGGGGGGATCCCCCGAGCGTTTTCGGATGATCTGCTGATCACTTTGATTTTGTTTCTCGGGGGGAGCCCCCGAGCATCTGTCGGATGGTCTGCTGATCATGCTTTCCTTTTTGTACATGCCTCGGGGGGAGCCCTCGAGCGTTTTTTCGTATGCGTAATTTGCCTTTCTCGTTCCTTGGCCGCAGCCCCCGAGCCTTTCTTTTGACGAATTGTGTCTTTTTACAGCCTTTTGTTCAAGGCGCCAAACAGCTGGTGCAGCAGCACTTGGTGTTGGAGGTCAGCTTCAAGTGGCTTCAGGGTACATTCGTGAGTTGGTCTTTTTCGTCTTCCACTGCTTCATTTTACTTCGATCTGATGAGTGATCTTTTGTTTGCAGATGAAAAGAATACCACTCTCCGCAAGCTTGATGCTCTAAAAAAGAGCCTTGGGCGAGCAGAGAAGAAGGCCGAGGACGCCGTTGGTGCGAAGGAGCGCCTCGAGCGGGAGCTAGCCGACGCAGCTGCGGCCAAGGAGCGCCTGCAGCAGGAATCTACGGACCGCGAGGAGCAACTCGCCACTGCTGCGGCCTCGTGCGAGAAGGAGGTAGCCGGCAAGCTGATGGCTGCTGCCAAGGTTATTTCGGGTGAGTGATTTCGCATGTTCCTTGTCTTTCTTGTTTTGCTTGGTTTTCACGTTTTTTCTTCCATTCGTTTAGATGCCGCAGGCATCGAGTTTTACCGCGGTGCCCTGGAGCACGGAAGTGCTCTGGATGATGCCACTGCGGCGGTCGAAGACCGCTGCAGCACCATGGTCAGCTTGCTTACCAAGGCCAAGGAGGTTCTCAGGCGCTTCTACAAGGAGCTCGTCCCCAAGGGCGTCGCCCTTGAGGATGTCGACTTGTTGGCGGATGCGCTGTCAGCCGATGCACCTACGGCATACAAGCATAAGCAAAAAGGCATACACCAAGGAGACATGCGGGGTCGCGGAGAAGGCAGTGATTGGCTTGGATCTTAGGTTGGGCCTCAAACCAAGGAAGTTTGAACGGGAACATACTCTCGGCCGTGCAACAAAGCCTAAGGTCTCTCATGGGTAAAGTGACGCACCTCTGCGGAGTGTAAGAACTGTAACTTGTTACTCCCTGTTCCGGGAAGGAGCTACGAACGCGGCGGGAAAGGAACTCCCTGAAAGTTCTGGTAAACCCGTGAAGGCTGACGGACATAGATTTTCAGAATAAAAGCAACCTTTGAAGAAATGTTTATGAAACTTGCATTGCCTATGACCTATGGTCTGTGGCTGTAGATATAGTGCATCAAACACTCCTTTTCTAGTGAACTTGCTCAGTACGCTCGTAATCAATGTATCTTCTTAACCCTTGCTAGATTCTAAAGCCATTAAGACGATGTCTACATCAAGTTATGCTCCAGGAATCATCATCAAAAGCCCAAGCTCTTCAATGAAGTCAACATATACATCAACTCAAGTGAAGACGAAGTTACTGATTAGATAGGAATATACTTTCTAGCCATAGAACCTATTCTGTAGGGTATTGCCAAAGAAGCAATACCGAGTCATCAATTTAGATGTTAGTCTTATTAGTAGAATAGATTCGGAGTTCTTTATTTTTGAATCTCCTTGCAAGAAATTTCTTTCTCTCTCTTTAACTAAGAGTGTTCTGTGGATCTTGTGTACCAAGTGAGTTGCAACCTTAGCCATGTATTGGACCTGTTGTGTTTCTGTTGTACCACTCTGAGGGATGTAATACTGGTGAACGGTGTTTCATTAGTGTTATGTCAACGACTATAGTATACTACATCATGCAGTGGTACGCTGGGTCACCGCAGCTGGTATCAGAGCATATGCTTTGACCTTAGGATAAAAACCCTTTTAGGAAGATCTGTAGGTTGGATAGTGACTATAGGAACCATCTTATCTAAACCAAATATTGTGATGACTTGTGAGAAGAATCCACTTGAGGATAACTTTGTCACTAGATACTTAAGTCATTCTTTCTTAGTAGTAATTATTTTATATTTTCTCATTATAGTGCTAATTAGTGTCTTCCAAAGGAGACATAACCACCAAGATACGGTAGGAAAGCCAGTTGGTCACAGTAGATTAGGATCAAGTGTAAGACATCAATTGAAGTAGTTCTAATGGTATAGCCTAACCCTAGAATCCAAGTAGCATAGTGGAATCTTATTGTTAATTGGTAACCAAAGACAACATGATGAATATCATAAGGATTAATGTTGATGTAATGGGTAGTAATCATGTGGGATTCACTTGAGAATTCTACGTGATGAAGTGAAATTATGTTAAGAATTAATAATGGTGTAGTGAGAAACAAAGTCATCATGGTTAGATTAGCTTCTGAATCATGTAAATAGGTAAAACATAACAAGATCATGGTGAGATTAGCTCCGAAACCATGATGAGAGTATAAATATGACAAGAAAATTAGTAAATTAGCTTGGAGTAGAAGTATGAAAATACCATGGTAGAGCTATGATAGAAGTCATAGGTGTCATAAAATAGTGATAACCTTCAATTTTAGGGGTTCAATAGAAACTTATTAGTCTTTTTGAGAGATCATGTGAGATTAGTTACTAAATAAGAAAGGTTGGTCATAGTTAATCATTGCAAGAGGTGAGACAAAAGGTTAGTCAAAAACCAAATTGAGACCACTTTTATTAAGATTATCCTGTTGCACTTGAGCAACTTGGGTAAATGTTGAGATAACGAATAGTTTGACCCTATGTGCTAAGTATCACGATGTAAACCTATACGAGGAGGTGTCATATACTACACAACTAAGCCTGAATTCTAGAGATATTTACTCAACTATTATATTCTAGGCTTAGAATATTGTGTGTTATATGTACCACATTTTGATTTATTGATTTTTCTTGGATCTTCTTGATTGACTAGATCTATACATGAAGTTTGACTTGATTTGCAAATGCATGTTGCAATATACAGTTACTACTTGATGTTATAGACCTAGATAGGAATGGGAATTCGTGTGATGGAGTGACGAGTTCCAAAGACCAAGATGAAGACCTACATGAAGGGTAAAGCCAAGTATGAGGAGTATCAATCCAATTTGAAGGATGAATCAAGTTCATATCATTGTTAGTCATCTATAAGAAGGAAGAGTCATGTAGGAAATACATCGAGCAACAAGAAGTAATAAACGTTAGGTCCACCCAAAATAGGTGATGTTGCTAAGAAGTTAATGAAGTAGTTGAACCGAGTTCATGGAAGCATCATGAATTAGTACAAAGAAGAAGCCTTGGAACCAAAATGGTATTCAAGCTCTAACAATTCAGAGAGAATGCCATAAGGATGTTGGAAGCCATATGGTAATACCTACAACCTAGGATGATCCACAGCTGGTATTTGATCCAAAGTTGGTATCTTGTCCGCAGCCGGTGTTGGTTGACATAGTTAACCAGATCATCTTAATGGTTGCATAAAGAGCATAAAACTTGGCCTAAGTAAGAGAAGACATAAAAATTATAATAATTAAACGACAGTTTTCTAAAGCGCTTCGCAAATTCAGGCCTACCAAAGCGAAAATGTGCAAATAAAAAGTAAGACAAATAATCTTGGAAGATCTATCTCGGAGATCTACAATTGTGTGGGTATACCGTAAGTTCTTTCGTGAGACCTTAAAGAGGTATAGTATAAGCTGGATAGATACCAATATCCTAGTTATGAAGCCAATGGTTACTATAAAGGCGGTTTAGAGACCATTAGTAAACCCTAAGGGGGAGAGTAAACAGTAAATGAAAGTATTGTTATCTAATCATCCGACTAAAGGTTGGAGAGGAAATACTAACCTATGCCAACGTTAAGCCTTATTTTCATAGGGGTAAAAGAAGCCATCATTATAAAAGTACTCTTAGAAGTAAGTCTGGATGAAAGATAGAAGTTTATTTCAAGATAGTAGTATTCAAACCTTAAGGCAATTATTAAATGGTAGTTAAAGAAGTACTTAAGGTGATAATGAAAGCATTAACTAAAGCTTTCTAAGACAAAAGCTTAAGGGTGATAAAATAGATTAAACCTAATAGAATAATTCTAAAGGAAACAATTCTTAAGTAATCCTTAAGAAGTAATAACCCACATCCAATTGGATATGTATAGTGAAACAAGAAATTCTGATGGGTATGGACTAAATGTGTTCAAATCCAATCTTCAGAAGGACTACCAGTATAAACCATACCATGACAACCCAAAAAGTTAGTCTTTTAGCCATAACTATTGTCTAACCAAAATTTAAAAGCTGTTTTAGCGAGACTTCCTAGACCTTATACAATATAGTAAGGAAGTTCGATGATCAAGTGAAGGAGTTGGAATGGAATACCTAATCAGGGAAATGAACTAAAGAAGAAACTCCAATTTAAGGATTCCATAATGAGAACATATCCCTAAGGGATGATAGTAAAAGGAACTTTGGAGTATCGAAGAAAACAAGTTGGAGATTGCCAAGAATGGTAAGAATTCAAGGAAAATATCTAGATATGGGATAATACAATTATTACCATTTGAGGTTACCATGAAGTTAAGAAGTGTCATAACCAATACAAGACAATTCCTTACTCCGAAATGTGAGTATATGAACTTCGAGGACGAAGTTTATTTTAAGGGGGAGAGTCTGTAACATCCCAGCATTAGAGCTTAGAAATAAGATGAACACAGATGTGTGCATTGCATTCATGCATAGAAAATCCGAATAATCCACTATTGATCTATCATCTCTATTAATCCTTATCATCTCTATTGAACCTTATTCTAATATCCCTTGTTCATCAATGTTGAGTAATCCACTATTGATCTATCAACTCTTGTTTTTATCTTAGCATTCACTTAAATCCATTTGAGAAGGAAGTAAGAAGAGGTAAGTAGTAATGCTAGTTTTGGATATCATCTATAGGATGGGAGTGAGTGAAGAGAATCAAATCAATAGGATTATTGATTAAGTTAGCTCACTCCTGAAATGATAGAAGAGTTATTTGGAATATATAATCATATGGTGTTAAAGAAGATTACAAGGATAAATCCTGAAGCAAGTTACCAAGGATTATTCCTATTGGATTAAGCAGGCATAGTCCTGAATAACATCCCTTAATCCAATAGAGATGCTAAGAAGATAAATTCAATACAACTATAATGTTGTATTGATGAAAACTTTGGTTAGCCAACTGGAAACCTAAACCATAAAGAATCAAAGGATTATAATGATCATGCTTTAGTCACCAAGATTGAATTCTTATATCAAGTATAAGGGACATTGGTGGATAGAACATGATTGAACCCTAGTATAGATATACTATCCTAGATTTGTCATTACAAGTCACATTAATATAATGTGAGGTTGGAGTATGAATTACTAGAGTTGAGTAAAATAAGATAGTATGGTTAAGCTATTAGTGTAGCATGGAGTTATTGAAGTAGTGTTATTCCTCTTAAAGGATTGTAAGATTTTGAGGAGAGTAGTTTGAATTATACATCTATTGGAATAATATTAGTGATGAAGATAAAGGAAGTGTATAAATGGAGTTAGAAGTAACTACTTGTTGGATTGGAGGTTATCAGCAGTAGAGTTGTTGATATATCCAAGTATAGTTATGAGAAGATTATGAGAAGCTTTAGTGTCAAGCTTTGCATCAGAAATGACCCGACCAAGATCATCAGCGGGCCGGTCTGGTTCCCATACTTCACCTCCTTCTTCTTCATTGTCTTCCATTGCGGTATCAGCATATTCAGGGAACATAGATCGGTAGTTGTCATCATCGTTCTCTTCTTCATCGCCATTTGTAACACCCTCAGAATCGGCCCTATGCAAGTTTGAGCGAAACCCGCCAAACCCGCATAGAAACGATTCAAAGGTGCCCACCAGGCACTTTCGTGCGGGTGGAAAACGAAGTAATAACATTACACAACAGTCCTCGATGGGACCCACAGAACAGATATATATAGCAGCGACTCAAAGTGTCAAGAATACAGATATAATATACAAAGATCCAAATCACCTGGAAAATGATAGAGCGTCCAGCTACGGACAAGATGCAAATGGGGCTAAGAGCCCTGAAGAATAACCAATGGCGTCCATAACCCTGCCCTGGCCAAGCCGGAAGGGTAATCCTGCTAACGACGTCGATCTCAAAACCTGCTTAAACATAAGGGGTGCCGACAAAGGGCAAAGGAAAAACAGGAGCGTCAGTACTGAGGCCAGTACACAGCGAGACTAGAATTCGGCGGTCCTCGCCTACATAGGTATGGTGGACTGAGCGGCAGCGGCAGCATGCACTAAATAACCTATAGAGACTCGATACAACTGGCGGTTATCAGAGGGGGGGTAAGAATGACCTATCCGGATCCAACCTGAAGCTAACACCAAACAAACCCAACCTGGTGTTTCCCCCTCGATACCGAACGAGGAAGTCAACCGAGGAACTCACACAGTTGGCAGTTTTATTTATTCAGTTATCGTTGCAGCAATTACTAGTCAGGTATAGATAATCATCCTGATAAAATAAGCAGTGGGCACTTTTAGTCAACCATTCCGTTATAGTTGCAACAATTACTAATCAGATACAGATAGCGTGAGATAAACCCAAAACCCAGCAGTTGTTGGTACTTTTATTTAGCCATTCTGTTGTAGTTGCAATATTTACTAGTCAGGTACAATGGTCGCAAGCGACAATCCAAACAAGCAGTTGTGGGCAGTATTATTTAGCCATTCCATTATAGTGGAGCTGATTACTAGTCATTATAAAGTCAAATTTATAGCAATAAACTTTAGTTATGCTTGTCTATGGTCGAGATACTGTGCTCCAAGTCGTCCATAACCGCGGACACGGCTTTCAGAAAGTTTTACCCGGCCGAGGTGCACCAATAGCAACACACACTCGATCAACCTCGGAAAAACCAAATCAAAACCCAACGAGGCCTTCACGACAAAGCAATCACAGGATTCAGAAATATTTCAGGGGGCCACCCCTTAAAGTAGACCCGCAACGAAGTTAGCTGACTTCGAGACGGCCTCAAGGTTTGTGGGGCCGGCTGTAAACGACTGGGAACCCGAAAGTGTGACTGGGCTTGTCGATACCGCGAAAACGGGTCACAATTCCTAAACAGTACAGTGTGCTCCTCGCACAATCGTAAATACAGAAGTAGCATGGCATAAGTACAGGATAGTAAATAAAACCTCAAACTAGTTTGTGGCCCCAAGAAATAAGACTGAATCAAGCTCTGGCTCAGGGGGGTCCCATATACCTCCCGGATGTGGATAGCGCGATAAATCAAGGAACAGGTATCAAGTACTCGGGGTCCTACGGGACACAAGTGGGCGTTCGGAAACCAAATATTATCTATCACCCACCGATGCCTCTGCTTATTTCAATTTTAGTTGTTAAACAGGAATTAAAGTGAACGATAAGTAAAGCCATGATCATCTAAAACATCAACATGCGGCATTACTCCGACAACTGTGGCACTTGACGACACGCAACAGCACTTGAGCAAGCGACTACGACGCGCAAGTCCAACTATCTACCAAACAACAGGTAATAGGGTGTGTCCGAGGCAATATAGGGCTGCATGGGATATCACGGGTACAGAAACTAGAGCATCGCGACACAGATAGCAATAGATCAACAGGAGGGAATAAATACTAGAAAAGTAAGATAGGTAGAAAGAGGGAGATGCTCGCCTGAAAACATTGTCGAAGGTTCAACCGAAGATCGGGGCGACACTCGCATCAACTCAACGGCCTTATCCGCGAAGAAGCAAAACACTAGAATAAACACCGGATGCACTATTTAATATAACGGCAGAAGATCGACATGATGCATGTATGATGTATGGCATGGTAAAGATGCGATGCAATTAGGTCATACTAAGCGGAACCGGGGTCCCGACAATTAATTAAATGGTTCAAGTTATTTAGATACCCCGCAAATTAAATGTTGTTTTAACAAGGCAAGATGAGTTACCGGTTCGCTACACAAATTTAAATGAGGCCAATATAAGGCTAGATTTGCCCGCATATGGGCCCCATATTAATTATAAGGTGAATCGGCATAAGGCCCCCAAACCAAAGATATGCATGCGAGATGACAATTAAATATGCAACAATTCATATAGTTGACCATTTATAAAATAGGGTTCTCGGATAAGGGGTTCACACTTTAGGGGGGTCTCGACGAACTTGGGGTTCCGGGGTTCGGGGTCGGTCTCAGGGTCCAGATCTGGGGTTCGGGGTTCGATGGCTCGGCGGGATCGTTCTCGGATGGCAGAGTAGATCTCGGCGTCCTCGAGGGGGGTACTTGCAGTATCCGGGCAGAAGGTCTTGCGGTTTCCGTGTCTGCGGTTCCATGAAGACGTGCTTGTCATCCGTGATGGCGAACTCGATGTCCCGAGAAGATCTTGACGTTCCGTGTAGACGACCTCGGCGTTCGGGACCTTGACGGGCTTGGCGTCCTTGTAGAAGATCTGGTCGATGATTCTTCTAGCGATTTCCGGGTTTGCCGGTGTCGAACTTGGGCTTGGCGCCGATGGTCATTGGCGTTCCTGGATTACATACATGTCTTCGGAAGATCTTGACGAGGCATCGTATCACCGCAATGTGGAACAACTCATCCACCTCACCTCATCGGACCGCAAAAACACGTAAGCAGGCAGAACTTGTGGCGGGGCCAACGCTGCTAGGGGCAACGAATCGAAGCAGAGGGCAGAGCGACGGTGGCAGGGCCGGCTCGCGAGCTCGCAGATCCGGGGCGGCGAGGTCGCTGGGCGGCGCAGGCGCGCAGAGGCGACGCGGACGCAGAGGGGACGCCGGCGGCGGCGCGCTGCGGGCTCGGGTGGTAGCGAGAGCGGCGGTGGCGGTGGGGGAAAGCGGCCGCGGCTCGGAGGCGGGCCGGCGCCGACGGGGGAACGAGCGGAGGCAGGGCGGCGTCCGGGGCAGACGGCGACGGGGGACGGCTCCCTGGCGGCGGAAGGCGACAGCGGCCCGCGCGGTGGAGGCCCGCCGCAGCGGAGGCGACGGACGGGCGCGGGAGGAGGGCGGAGGAGCTCGAGGTTGGGGCGGGGAGATGCGGCCGGACGCGGCCGGACTCGGGGTGAGGAGGAGGGCGCGCGAGAGGGGATGCTCGGGAGCGGGGGCCGGCGATGCGGGAGAGGTCGGGGGCGGCTAGCCGAGGAGGCGGAGGTGGTCGGGCGGCGGGGAGGACGTGCTGGCGGCAGGGAGAAGGCGGCCGCGCGCGCGAAGAAGAGGGGGGAGGCGCGGTCGGCGAGCGACGGGGTGCGCGGCCGCGAGGGCGAGGGAGGAGGACGGTCGCCGGGCGCGGGCGCGGAGGAGGTAGGGAGGCGGCCGGAGGGGAAGGTTCCAGGCGCGGGGTCGGTCGGTGGTCGAGTGCGGCTGCGGGTGGACGCGTTGGGGAAGAGAGGAGGAAGGAGAGAGGAAAGGAGGGAGGTGGGGCCTGCAGGGTGGGTCCCAGGGGAGGTGGCTGTCGGTGGGGCATGGGGACGTGGGGCCCGGGGTCAGGGGTCACGCGGGTTGGGGCTGTGGGGAGTGTGCTGCTGGGTGGGTTGGTGGCGTGTGAGTAGTGGGGTGGGTTTAGCCTAGGTGGAGAGAGGGAGTGGGGGTAGGTGGCAGCTTCTGGTTGGTTGGGGATGGGGAGAGGGTGAGGTGTCAGGTGGAGATTGGGTGGGGTGATGTGGAGGGAAGGGCTGGGTAGGTTATCTGGTAGCTTTAGGATTTAGGTTGGACCGATTATTTTTTTCTGGGGTGGTCGTTCGGGTCGATTCGGCCCGTTCGACTGCCCCACTAAAATAATTTAATATTTTTGTTTGATTAAAACAAAGCCTCTGCAAACCGATAGCAGACAAAACAAAATAATCCGGAGACCCGGGTTTGGCGTTTGAATAAAAGACGGGGCGTTTAGAAAACAAAACCAGGCTTTTTCGAAAATAGTTTTATGCAAGCAAATGCAAGATGATGACGATGCTCAAATGCAATGTGGCATGATGACATGAGCATGCGGTCATGATGATGCAATGCACAAAAACAACGCGATTTTCTAGTAGTGGTTTTGCGGGATGCCACAATTCGACACCACTAACAATGGATCTCGCCCTCGAGATCCGCCTCATGGTACCGGAAAGAAGGCCGACGATCTGATCCTTCGCGCTTCGTGTAGATCCTCGCGACACCACTAACAAGGGTTCGTTGTCCGTGATCGTCGAGAGAACACTCCGGCGACAAAAAGGTCGAAGGTAGAGGTATCAACAAATAAAGCCACCTCTAGCTTCCGTGGACGGAGTAAAACTGCTGGATCCACCGATTCGATGTACAAGAGCGAATGATAAGAGTAGTCGGATGGTGATCAGTCCATCGCGCACCCAAACCATTACTACGCACAGGAATAGGCGGATTATGCAACCAACTCTCGGAATTAGACTGAAGATCTCGACAAGCGAGGTTCGGAACAACGGAGGGATGCAGACTCTGCATCGGATCTGGCGTAGATGATGTCGTCGCGTCGGAAAACACCGGAAGGCACAGACAAGGAACAAAGAATGGTACCACAGCAGACGGATTCCTCAAGCAGCATGAACACCGGATGGTAGAACACCGTTATCAAAGGAGGAAGCGAAACCCTAAAGATACGACGGAAAACCCAACCACGAGAAGTCCTGGACTCGAAGAAAGAGAAGAGAGCGGATTCAAAACACGTAGAGGTAAGAGGAGAACAGCAGAGGGGTAAGGAGTAAAATCAGACCTAATCAGAACTATCCAACCGATTTTCAAAAATAGTTTTGACACTCTACTTCGGCCGTTAGCTAGGTTATCCTACAGGCTGGACTTGTGGGGTATCGCAACTGCTGAGCTCTGATACCACTCTGTAACACCCTCAGAATCGGCCCTATGCAAGTTTGAGCGAAACCCGCCAAACCCGCATAGAAACGATTCAAAGGTGCCCACCAGGCACTTTCGTGCGGGTGGAAAACGAAGTAATAACATTACACAACAGTCCTCGATGGGACCCACAGAACAGATATATACAGCAGCGACTCAAAGAGTCAAGAATACAGATATAATATACAAAGATCCAAATCACCTGGAAAATGATAGAGCGTCCAGCTACGGACAAGATGCAAATGGGGCTAAGAGCCCTGAAGAATAACCAATGGCGTCCATAACCCTGCCCTGGCCAAGCCGGAAGGGTAACCCTGCTAACGACGTCAATCTCAAAACCTGCTTAAACAAAAGGGGTGCGGACAAAAGGGCAAAGGAAAAAGAGGAGCGTCAGTACTGAGGCCAGTACACGGCGAGACTAGAATTCGGCGGTCCTCGCCTACATAGGTATGGTGGACTGAGCGGCAGCGACAACATGCACTAAACAACCTATAGAGACTCGATACAACTGGCGGTTATCAGAGGGGGGGTAAGAATGACCTATCCGGATCCAACCTGAAGCTAACACCAAACAAACCCAACCTGGTGTTTCCCCCTCGATACCGAACGAGGAAGTCAACCGAGGAACTCACACAGTTGGCAGTTTTATTTATTCAGTTATCGTTGCAGCAATTACTAGTCAGGTATAGATAATCATCCTGATAAAATAAGCAGTGGGCACTTTTAGTCAACCATTCCGTTATAGTTGCAACAATTACTAATCAGATACAGATAGCGTGAGATAAACCCAAAACCCAGCAGTTGTTGGTACTTTTATTTAGCCATTCCGTTGTAGTTGCAATATTTACTAGTCAGGTACAATGGTCGCAAGCGACAATCCAAACAAGCAGTTGTGGGCAGTATTATTTAGCCATTCCATTATAGTGGAGCTGATTACTAGTCATTATAAAGTCAAATTTATAGCAATAAACTTTAGTTATGCTTGTCTATGGTCGAGATACTGTGCTCCAAGTCGTCCATAACCGCGGACACGGCTTTCAGAAAGTTTTACCCGGCCGGGGTGCACCAATAGCAACACACACTCGATCAACCTCGGAAAAACCAAATCAAAACCCAACGAGGCCTTCACGACAAAGCAATCACAGGATTCAGAAATATTTCAGGGGGCCACCCCTTAAAGTAGACCCGCAACAAAGTTAGCTGACTTCGAGACGGCCTCAAGGTTTGTGGGGTCGGCTGTAAACGACTGGGAACCCGAAAGTGTGACTGGGCTTGTCGATACCGCGAAAACGGGTCACAATTCCAAAACAGTACAGTGTGCTCCTCGCACAATCGTAAATACAGAAGTAGCATGGCATAAGTACAGGATAGTAAATAAAACCTCAAACTAGTTTGTGGCCCCAAGAAATAAGACTGAATCAAGCTCTGGCTCAGGGGGGTCCCATATACCTCCCGGATGTGGATAGCGCGATAAATCAAGGAACATGTATCAAGTACTCGGGGTCCTACGGGACACAAGTGGGCGTTCGGAAACCAAATATTATCTATCACCCACCGATGCCTCTGCTTATTTCAATTTTAGTTGTTAAACAGGAATTAAAGTGAACGATAAGTAAAGCCATGATCATCTACAACATCAACATGCGGCATTACTCCGACAACTGTGGCACTTGACGACACGCAACAGCACTTGAGCAAGCGACTACGACGCGCAAGTCAAACTATCTACCAAACAACAGGTAATAGGGTGTGTCCGAGGCAATATAGGGCTGCATGGGATATCACGGGTACAGAAACTAGAGCATCGCGACACAGATAGCAATAGATCAACAGGAGGGAATAAATACTAGAAAAGTAAGATAGGTAGAAAGAGGGAGATGCTCGCCTGAAAACATTGTCGAAGGTTCAACCGAAGATCGAGGCGACACTCGCATCAACTCAACGGCCTTATCCGCGAAGAAGCAAAACACTAGAATAAACACCGGATGCACTATTTAATATAACGGCAGAAGATCGGCATGATGCATGTATGATGTATGGCATGGTAAAGATGCGATGCAATTAGGTCATATTAAGCGGAACCGGGGTCCCGACAATTAATTAAATGGTTCAAGTTATTTAGATACCCCGCAAATTAAATGTTGTTTTAACAAGGCAAGATGAGTTACCGGTTCGCTACACAAATTTAAATGAGGCCAATATAAGGCTAGATTTGCCCGCATATGGGCCCCATATTAATTATAAGGTGAATCGGCATAAGGCCCCTAAACCAAAGATATGCATGCGAGATGACAATTAAATATGCAACAATTCATATAGTTGACCATTTATAAAATAGGGTTCTCGGATAAGGGGTTCACACTTTAGGGGGGTCTCGACGAACTTGGGGTTCCGGGGTTCGGGGTCGGTCTTAGGGTCCAGATCTGGGGTTCGGGGTTCGATGGCTCGGCGGGATCGTTCTCGGATGGCAGAGTAGATCTCGGCGTCCTCGAGGGGGGTACTTGCAGTATCCGGGCAGAAGGTCTTGCGGTTTCCGTGTCTGCGGTTCCATGAAGACGTGCTTGTCATCCGTGATGGCGAACTCGATGTCCCGAGAAGATCTTGACGTTCCGTGTAGACGACCTCGGCGTTCGGGACCTTGACGGTCTTGGCGTCCTTGTAGAAGATCTGGTCGATGATTCTTCTAGCGATTTTCGGGTTTGCCGGTGTCGAACTTGGGCTTGGCGCCGATGGTCATTGGCGTTCCTGGATTACATACATGTCTTCGGAAGATCTTGACGAGGCATCGTATCACCGCAATGTGGAACAACTCATCCACCTCACCTCATCGGACCGCAAAAACACGTAAGCAGGCAGAACTTGTGGCGGGGCCAACGCTGCTAGGGGCAACGAATCGAAGCAGAGGGCAGAGCGACGGTGGCAGGGCCGGCTCACGAGCTCGCAGATCCGGGGCGGCGAGGTCGCTGGGCGGCGCAGGTGCGCAGAGGCGACGCGGACGCCGGCGGCGGCGCGGCTGCGGGCTCGGGTGGTAGCGAGAGCGGCGGTGGTGGTGGGGGAAAGCGGCCGCGGCTCGGAGGCGGGCCGGCGCCGACGGGGGAACGAGCGGAGGCAGGGCGGCGTCCGGGGCAGACGGCGACGGGGGACGGCTCCCTGGCGGCGGAAGGCGACAGCGGCCCGCGCGGTGGAGGCCCGCCGCAGCGGAGGCGACGGACGGGCGCGGGAGGAGGGCGGAGGAGCTCGAGGTTGGGGCGGGGAGATGCGGCCGGACGCGGCCGGACTCGGGGTGAGGATGAGGGCGCGCGAGAGGGGACGCTCGGGAGCGGGGGCCGGCGATGCGGGAGAGGTCGGGGGCGGCTAGCCGAGGAGGCGAAGGTGGTCGGGCGGCGGGGAGGACGTGCTGGCGGCGGGGAGAAGGCGGCCGCGTGCGCGGAGAAGAGGGCGAGGGAGGAGGACGGTCGCCGGGCGCGGGCGCGGAGGAGGTAGGGAGGCGGCCGGAGGGGAAGGTTCCAGGCGCGGGGTCGGTCGGTGGTCGAGTGCGGCTGCGGGTGGACGCGTTGGGGAAGAGAGGAGGAAGGAGAGAGGAAAGGAGGGAGGTGGGGCCTGCAGGGTGGGTCCCAGGGGAGGTGGCTGTCGGTGGGGCATGGGGACGTGGGGCCCGGGGTCAGGGGGTCACGCGGGTTGGGGCTGTGGGGAGTGTGCTGCTGGGTGGGTTGGTGGCGTGTGAGTAGTGGGGTGGGTTTAGCCTAGGTGGAGAGAGGGAGTGGGGGTAGGTGGCAGCTTCTGGTTGGTTGGGGATGGGGAGAGGGTGAGGTGTCAGGTGGAGATTGGGTGGGGTGATGTGGAGGGAAGGGCTGGGTAGGTTATCTGGTAGCTTTAGGATTTAGGTTGGACCGATTATTTTTTTCTGGGGTGGTCGTTCGGGTCGATTCAGCCCGTTCGACTGCCCCACTAAAATAATTTAATATTTTTGTTTGATTAAAACAAAGCCTCTGCAAACCGATAGCAGACAAAACAAAATAATCCGGAGACCCGGGTTTGGCGTTTGAATAAAAGACGGGGCGTTTAGAAAACAAAACCAGGCTTTTTCGAAAATAGTTTTATGCAAGCAAATGCAAGATGATGACGATGCTCAAATGCAATGTGGCATGATGACATGAGCATGCGGTCATGATGATGCAATGCACAAAAACAACGCGATTTTCTAGTAGTGGTTTTGCGGGATGCCACACCATCTTCCATCACAACCCCTCTTTCTCCGTGTTTGTTCCAAACATTATAGCCAAACATAAAACCAGACTGAAGCAGGTGGCTCTAAAAGACTCTTGCGGAAGTGTGATCCTTCTCATTCCTATAGTCAACACATGGACAACACATAAAACCATCATGCCGCTTGTTCTCCTTGGCCACAAGTCGAAAAGAACGCACGCCTTCTCTGAGTGACAGAGCGTCGGTCACCGTACATCCATGGATGGCTCGTCTGTATCATACAAATATATATCAAACGCAATCACTATGCTAAAATTAAGTACCGCATAGTCTAAACGAGAAAATAGTTGCTAACCTTTTATTACACTTAGAAACAAAGATGAGAAAACTTAAGTGTGGATCGGGCACCTCATATCATGTCTGTCTTGTGTGACGTAAACTCGCATCACTCTAATGGACAATTCACCGAACACCTCTAGTGCATATGAATAAGAAAAAAAATAGCACAACACCACCTCTCCCACCAGGAAAAAACAGTTGAGAGGGGGAGGGGCTGTGCCATATATATAGGTCCAGACCATTAGTCCCGGTTGGTTTGAGATACAAACCGGGACTAAAGAGGGTGCCCGCAGTGAGCGGCAGTCCCCAGACCCTTTAGTCCCGGTTTGTGTCCCAAACCGGTACTAATGGGGTCTAACGGGCCGGGACCTATGGTTTGGGGTGGCTCGGGCCATCCGGCGCGGGCCATTAGTCCCGGCCCTAGCCACAGCCGGGACTAATGGCCTGGACGAAAGGCCTATTTTCTACTAGCGGCTGGTGTACCTCATCCTGAGAGACTCCTCCGACGTCTTCTCCAAGGACAAGATCCTTAGGTCCCTCAGCTTCCACCCGATGCGGTCCATGAGCCGCCGCTCTCTGACATCCCCGTTGGCACCAACGATGAGTCCTCGGAGCCTCCTTCGCCGTCCTACTTTTCCAGGTCGTGGTCGTCGCGCCGGTGGGGTAGCCACGAGGACTGAGAAGGCGGCTTCCTTGCAGCGGGTGCTCGTTAATAGATTTATGCACTAGCCAATCATCCCAAATGACAGATCTGATGGAAAGGGCTAGGCGGTGTATTTATATTCAACACTCCCCCTCACGTCTAGGCTATTTTAGTCCTTAGTGTGGGATAGGAGTAGGCCACAAAATGTTTTTTCCTTTTTTTAATTCTGCGTGAGCAGGGTCTTAAACTCAAGACCTCTTGGCTCTGATACCATAATGATTTATGCACTAGCCAATTATCCCAAAAGACCGATCTGATGGAAAGGTCTAGGTGGTGTATTTATATTCAACACTCGTTAGTTCTAACTAGATAGGTATAGCTTTGTGGTTCTGAACTGCACGTAATCTCTTTGATGCTATTGTGGTGAGATTTGAGAATGGTGTATATGAAGATTCTGAAGTCGAGGTGGTGTATAGAGCACGTTGTTCTTGTAGATTTGTACACTTAAGTTGAATTAGGAGGATGGATTATTTGATTCTTTTCTCTTGGTGATTCTTTACTGTTTCTTTTCTCTTGGTGAAGCCGCTGCTTCGCTTTTCTAGCATTGTGCCCGAGACACTAGCTCCGACGAAGCTGAATCAGTCGCCGATGTAGCTACCACCTTGGCCTTGTTTTACATGCCGCCGTCGGATTCAGTGTGTGTGTGTGGAGGGGAGGGGGTGAGGGTGTGTGGGAGGCAGCTGGGAGAAAATGACCGTCGCTGCCGCCGAACCGGATTCAGTGTAGGGGAGGGAGAAAAAGGACCGCCGCCGCCGGATTCAGTGTCGGGGGTTAGGAAAGTACAGAAATGGATTTGCCCGTGCGACACGTGCAGGATGTCTTAGAAGGGCCACAGAAGGGGCACGCCATGTACTAATATAACGGAATATCCTGACATAACGTATAAGATTTGAAAATATTTGGTTTGTCCACCATTCACTCGAAATGCCCCCCTCGGTAATTACCCCACCAACTTTTCGAATCGCGGTGCGCAACTTGGATCCCATGATGCCTTCGCCTGTGAACTTTCGGGCCGCAAAGTAACTAGCCCCATGCA
Source organism: Avena sativa (assembly GCA_916181665.1). Classification (NCBI taxonomy): domain Eukaryota; kingdom Viridiplantae; phylum Streptophyta; class Magnoliopsida; order Poales; family Poaceae; genus Avena; species Avena sativa. Next base: position 308,288,793 of record OV702284.1, on the reverse strand, counting down.
AGAGTAGCATTTTACACCACACGGCCTGAACCTAGGTAAACTCTCTGTGTCCCTCCTTCGTGTTTTTCGCAGTTTTTCTCACTAAGGTTGCCGAGAGTCTTGTGGATATTGTGTCCAGCCCCTTTTGTTCGATTTCATCCTACTTTGAGAGATACCCCCGTTCATTCGCACAGACAAATCTCTGACAGAACCCAACATAAGTATTGCAACACAATTAGTCACATAGTTCATCGTTGCAATAATTACAAATGAAGTATCCTACTCCTTAGACTGTGAGATCGTACTTAATCACTATTAACCAAGGTTGCTTTGATTGCATCAATCATAATATCGTAATAGGGTGATCATAAAGTTGTATGTCAGGTATTCCGAAGGGATAGGTTGAGGCCTATATATCGAGATCGAGATTTTTTTCTCCCACGTGACAGGAAGATGCATTGGGCCCACTCAGTGGGATTACGTTTATAAAGATACGCAACTTATGACTAAGTCATGGGGATGGAATATCATGAGAAAAAGTTAAGCAAGCACTTGTCGGTAACAAGATCGAACTAGGTATGGTGATACCAATGATCAGATCTCGGACAAGTCATGTATCGAAGTAACAAAGGGTGTTGGACTCGACATTTATGGTTTAAACAACATTGATATCACAAAATTCATAGGGGCCATTATGGGTATCTAGATCACGTTGATGATAATTGATCTGAGAACTGTCACGATCATGTTTGTGATGTTCCCGAACCATAGGGTTACAAACTTAAGTGTTCAATGACGCTTGGAGATCGTTTTGGAATCATCGGGATCACCAGAAGAAAGAGAAGAAAGAACCAGAATCATTACGGGAAGGATCTGAAGTAGTTCAGAGTGATTCAAAATGAGTTTTGGAGTATGCGGATTTGTAAAATATGTTTTTGACATTAATTAGTGTAATTAATGTTTGAATAATTTAATTTGGAGAAAACCTCCCTCTTAGGCCACTTCCTAGAGGGAAGGGCCCATGAGGGAGGGCCAACCGCCCCAAAGGGCTTGGGGTCGTTCGACCATGCGTATGTGTGAGGGGCCCACCCTGGCCGCAACCTCCCCCTTGGCGCCTCCTCCTCCCTTTATCCCCACATTGCTTGCTGGCTGGTGGGAGTCCTTCCTTTTACCCTATATAAGAAGGGGCATATGGGAGGGAAAGGCCCACAACAACACAATATTTCCTAAGAAATTTTCCTTAGGGAATTTCTCTCTATCTCGTTGGTTATCGTGCTTGTGGTTCCAAGAAGAACTGCGCACGTGGGAGATGACGGTTTCTTAGGCATGCCATCACGTTCCTTAATCTCGATTCTATAAGATCTGCTTTCGCAATATCGGCTGGATCAGGGAGAATGGTAGTCGTCGTTGAGCATCATACGTGTGAGAAACCACATGGGTGCTTCCAGTTGTGGCACCTGGATTGTCGTACATGAAGCAATGCGGCCTTGAGGTTGGCTATCAGTACAACTAAATCATCCATGTTCACCACGAAAGTTAAAATTTTGTTCTACAAGGGTATATCATCGAAACCTCTCTCCGATACTATATTAACTCATAGATAGATCTTGGCATTGGTGTTGCACTAATGTGTAAGGAGGAAGATGGATAATTCCAGCTATCATTGGCATAGATATGCTATCTAACTTATACTGGCTTTGCCAAAGAGCTAGGTTAGCCGGACTGGCCAAAGATTGAGCCAACATGACTAAGCAGTATTATGATCCCAATCATGCAGTGTAATCCTTAAACTGATGTGAACACATGATATGGGTTCTGGATTAGCCGATTTAGAAGAAATTATGTGCTTGGTGTTATAAAGGCAGTGCCTTGTATTACTAAGAAGCAATTACATGGTGTGGACGCACTAAGACGGGATTTTCCCTCGATATTTGAGGGATGCTCTACTTGGTTAACTGTTAACCAAGGTACCGCAGCTAAGTAGTTCGCCAGAGGAATCACATATAATGGAGACAAGAAAAGGGAGTTAAGGCGACACTGGGACGACGAGAATTCACCCGTGGCTTGCCACCAATATCGTGAAGAAAAGGGACCTAGACATAACATCACATTCAGGGCTACTCATCGGTATCTGGGAACTAACATGCATGCTTTGCTAGAAGCCATTGTAGCCTTATACGTATGAGTGTGACTATTACCCGTGAGCTAGAGGTTTACACACTTAAGAGAGTGGAGGAAGGTAGATGGGATCCGTCTGAAACGAGCCATCTAAGTGAGACTTAGATGGACAGAGACCAATCAATTGGTAGCACCCACTTTCACTAGGGTTAGGGATGTCGACTTAGGGACACAATGGGATGTGTCACCTCACCTACTTCCTATATTTATATGGGTGGGTTGGTGTCGAACATGCGGTATTCTTAACCAGCACGTTAGTGCCACACCAGCACCTTTTGTCCCAAGAGTAGTGGAACCGAGGCTAGAAATTCCCTATTGTCGTTCCACTTGGTATGTGTGAGAACGATCAGATGCACCACGTTTGGGGTGCTTGAGGTAGTGGATTTGTCGTTGTTAGAGTCGGAGATGAAGATGACGCTAGAGAATACTTCGCTGAAGCCTGACTTGGGAGATGGGCGGTACAAGGACTGCAGTGCTCTGACACGCTTCATCAAGGTTCTGCAACCATGAGTTTAGGGGTAAGACCTATGGACTATGTCTTTCGCTAAAACTTGTCGGTGCCGCATTAGAGCTAGGAAAAAATATTGTCTTTCTTGCCTCAGACGTGTCACAACAGACATTAGTTACACTACCACACTATAACAAGTAATCCAAACTATTAAAATTTTGTTAAAGATTGGTAGTTCAATAATTTAAGTATATCACACCAGGAAGCTTGAATTTAAGGGAAGTAATGGATTTAAATTGAAGGATACATATTGCATGGATCTCATATGATTATTCATAACCTCTCATGCCCTTATTTCTAAGGACGACCTTTCATATGAACCTTGCAATTAAACAACAATCCGATAAAATTTAACAAACATGATAATGTATACCGACACAAACATATATGTGTTCAATATCTTATTCCCTACATTGCTCAAGGAAGTTGGGTCATGCTCAGACCATGGTGTTGTTCTTCTTGTTGATGACCTCCTGGATCATAGCCTCAAGAACATTAAACTTCATTGGTTTGGGCACAAACACATCAGCACCGGCACTCATGAAGACCTCTTGGGCATCATTATTAGCTGATAGCCCAACGATCTTCACATCACTTTCTCCCATAGCACGAATCTTCTCAACTGCCTATCAAGTAACACAACAATTAATTTTCTAGGCTACAAATATTCAAGCAAAATGAAATAAATATTTTTCATGCAAAAAAGGAATGTCAGAGTAATAAACGTACCTTAGGTCCACTCATTATGGGCATGTCCTTATCACAAAAAACAATGTCAAACTTCCTCCCTTCAATGAATAGATCCACAGATTCTTTCCCATTCATAGCCATAGTAATTTCACAATGGAACTTGCGAACCATGGCGGAGAGAACCATGGCATCAACTTGGGTATCTTCAACAATAAGAACCTTCACGGGGGATGCCATGATCAGCTAAACGAACTACCAAAATAAAGAGAGTGGTTATTTCCAATCCATTTCTTATAAATTCAAAATGATTGACAACTATTCTCAATGAGAATAAACAAAAACATCATAAAGTAAATTAGCAAACCGCAATCTTGTCTATGTATCCAAAAAATATTCTGTAGTTGCAAAATAATAAGAAATACTAGTTATAAAAAATCTCGAATATAAGCATGCACTTCATATATATCCCAGCTGATAAAAATATGCCATATCGGACAATAAACTAAAAACATCATATGTTGCTATTGTAGGAGGCGTGTGCACTTTATTAGTACTTATCATGACAAGAAAAAGAAGACATATTATATTTGGATGTAAGAGGATAACAAGAACATTATAATGGTGAAGAAATCACAAAGAAGTGTTTCCTACATATGAAATAATTTCCCGTGTCGTTTTCTACAAAATTACCATGAGGTCGTATGAGCTAGGAATATGATACGGGGAAATTGAGAAGTGTGCAACTTGGTGGGGGCATATAGGTTACTCTAGGCTCATATCTAAAAAATATCATATAATATCAAAGGGATTTTACAAAAAATTATAGCATGGGGGAGCCATGTCCCTAGCTTTGTCTGACGATAACCTCAACATAGTAAAAAAATAGAAAGTGGAAACGTATATATATAAATTCATATACATGGTTGCCAATTTCCGAAAACACAACAACAAAAATTGTGTGCCGAATGTTATATAGATAAAACACACTAGTTCATCATACACACATATAGCACATGTAACAATCTCTTGTAATGATAAACAAGAGAGAAACAAAGGAATGAATAAGGACCTTAAAGCTAGCTAGAGCTTATAGAAGAACCACAGTAAGATGTTGCTCTCTTTCTCCTCTTGTTGATTAAGGCTTGTTGTTGTGTGCCTTGTACCCCCTCTATGCTCAGACATTTATAGGGAACCAAGAGGAGGGGTGTGTCCATCGCCAGTCGATATTTTCCGTCCGGTAGAAAATCACCTTGAGTCACACATGCATATATCTCCACCGCTTCACACCAAGATAAAAAGAGGGACTAATATTGATATACTCGCCATATCTTTTGTGATTAATGATTCATATATTTTTTATATTTCCACAAATTTCTCAAAGATATATACAGTGAAGATCACTGCATATATACGTATTTGTCGTGACATGTCGGCGTAGCTAGATACCAAAACATGATTAAAATAAATTGTTCTGCCATCAACAATGGGTGGATGGCATTTGATCTACCATATGTTATTATGGCATTAGTTTTAGCTATGATAGGAAACCATATTATTAATGTGGACAATATTTATATCAATGAATAATTAAATATATATCGTACCTAATATATTTCAGACCAACCATACATTAGTTAACTTGATACACATATTTTCTTAATATGCCATCTATAATTGCATGGCATATAGTGGTTCCCATCCAAGAGTTTATTTTATTTTTATGTACACATGTTTAAATTGTAATATAAACTTCTACAAATTGAAGAGTTGGAACTAAGAAGAAAGTTTATGTGACACGTGAAGGTCGAAGGCTAGCATGTAAGTTCTTTTGCTAACAAAAGTACAATATTTTTCTATACTCTACTACTTTCTGTGGTTTCTTTTTCTCTAATGGATGGTTCATACACACAATCACTCATATGGGTGGGTGTGGTGTGGTGTATGTGCATACTGAGTGTTGGTGTATGTGCATACTGAGTGTTGGTGAAAAGAAAAGGTTTCTATTATACTGAGTGGTGTATGTGCATACTGGTGTGGTGTGGTGTATGTGCATACTGAGCCTTGGCTAGGTCTGGCTTCTAGCATGGTTTTTTGACCATTAACGATGGTAACTGGCCGTTAACGGTATTTTCCATGTGGCAGTTTGCATGGCGTCAGCAGTCAACGGGGCTGGTGAACCGATCTATGATGGCACGAGTTCCTGTGGCTAAAGGGTGCGATCCACCATGGTCGCGAAAAGAACCGTGGTAATTCTCTGGTGATGGGACTTTTACCACGGAAGCCATTCGACGTAGAAGACTTTTTAACCATGAAAAATGGGCCTTCAACCACAAAAACCATCTGTTGTAAAACCCAACTTTTCTTGTAGTGAAAATAGAGGAGAGTCAAACTCTCATGCTAGCAAGATTTGTAGGAAAGCCCGAGCCAAATCGGCCGGTCGAATACCTCAAGATGATGAGGATTGAAACAAAGATGAGAAGCCTTAAGAGCTAGACTATAGCAATGCTCCATCTCCAGATTATACCGTGGAGCACCTTGTGAAGATAACTGTGAAGAATTTCGATACTAAAGGAGAAAATGATGCCTTGTACCAATATTTCATTCAAAAAGTAGCATATAAGGTACATGAGATAGAAATGAAATATAAGAAATTAGTTGAGAAACTTCCAGCTAACCTTGATGATATATTTGAGCCCACTATTAAAATTCATATAGGAGTTAATGAGATTGCTGCACTTTGTGATCTTGGTTCTAGTGTCTCAAAAATTTCTAAAAGTTTATTTGAAAGACTTAACCTTGAGCCATTTCAAATTATCAAACTAAGACTCCACTTAGCATATTGAACTTACAAACAAGTTTTAGGAGTCAAAGAGAATATTATTGTAGAAATCAAAAGATTTCCTGCATAGATTTATTTTTCGTGCCCCTGGTTCGTTAGCTGTACTCACTTTTCCCCGTCCGCTTAGTTTTTTCTCACTTTTGTCCAGCTCCTATTATGAAACTCTCACATCGGTATGAAACTCGCTCTCCGTCGGGTCCCGTTAGTGGACCCTCGCCATTACATGCTGACAAGTGGGGCCGCATTCAGGTGAGTCCCGTAGTGGACCCTCGCCGTTACGTGCTGACAAGTAGGACCCACCCCTGTTGCGTGATGACAGGTGGGGCCACGTTCAGTCGGGTCCCGCAGTAGGACCCCCCATGGTGTGGGGTCAGCTTGTTGGGAACGCGTTTGGGGGATGTGGTGTGGGACCATGTGGGGCGCGTATGGTAGTTACGTGCGCCCTGTCGCCTAAATTGGAAGATTTTTTTTGTTATTTTTATGATTGGCCTTTTTAAGAGTGACTTTTCCCCTTTATGTCGCTAACAATTATTATTTTTGCCAAAAAAAAAGGCAGCGAATCTAGAGCAGCTTCTCTCTTCATTCATAGTTCCTTTTGGCCCTCGTATTTTTCCCAATCTGGCAGCAAATCTAACCAGCACCATAAATATGTAGATGAATAGAGCAAAATGTAGATAAAACAGCTAATAAAGGATTATATAGTACGATACTTAAACCAGGTTCGACAATTAGGCTACTCAGCAGCAGCAGCTTATAAGTTCAACACAGACAACAAAACAAAAGAAGCTGCTTTACAGCAGCAGCAGCATCAGCACATGATCAGTGGCCCCTCATGGCCTGCGCTAGGAGGGCCTCTGCCTCCTCCCTGTGACTTGATCGGGGGCATGCGACCCTCCTCAATGGCCACCTTCTGGAGGTTGTGGAGGTGAAAACCGAGCGCTTTGTGCTGGGCTCTGAAGGCGTTGGCGTTCTTTGACGGGTTGCAGTTCTTCACGTCCTCGGCATGCATCACGAGGGAGTTGAAGTCAGTGGCGAGGCTCCTGGTGCAGAAGGGGCACCTGTAGACATCACCGGTAAAGAAGCCGTTGAACTGGCCGGACTTCATCTTCCTCAGCACCTAACGAGTCTTGGTGTCCATGGACTCGTCGTCACTGCAGACGTCGCTGCTATCCACCTATTACAAAAACAGTAGCGTGCAATAAGGACATTATTGAGATACCGTGATTATCGGGATTGATTACGTGCATAAATTAACTGATTGAGATCCCCTGATTATTCCCCAATCCCCAAATCTCAAACCAAATCGAATACTGATCCCAACTACAGATCGGTGCTAGTACTGATCCCAACTATAGATTGGTGCTAGTACTAATCCCAACTACATATCGGTGCTAGTACCGATCCCAACTAGGGGCATTCATCGAAATATAAGATCTAACACAAGAGGATTAGCTACTATAAAAATACCTAGAATCCACCGGTTAGCCGAGCCCTAATAACACACGATCTAGCATCCAACAATGGGAATGGGGGAAGAACAAAGGAAGGGGAGGAAACCCTAGTTACCTCCGACCATGGGTCGGCTAAGGTGGTGTCGAAGGGGTTCTCCGGCCTAATGTAATCGTTGTCCCCGGAGGGGTCCTAGCCATCCGGGATCTGCAGGAGAACGGCGGGGGCCTGTACAGGGACGGGGTCTCCTCGCCGACGGCTACGGCGTAAGCGGGGACGGGGGTCTGGACAGGGATGGCGGTTGGCTTCAATGCCTCGATAGGGGCCCGGTATGGGGACGAGAGCCTCCTCGTCGGCCGCCTTGGAGGCGACGATGGCCACCAAGCCGTTCTTCTCCATCGCCGGCGTGGTTGGGGTTTTCTTGGGGGTTTGCAGAAGGTGATGGGTAAGTGGAGATGGTCGCGTGAGTGAGTGAGCGAGTGAGTGATGAGTGAGAGTGAGGAGGCCTCTATAAAGGTGAAGGGAGGCGACGTTTCGTTGCACCACCGTGCACCACGTAACCGCGTGCGCTACTGAACCGTTCACGGACACACGCGTCCACTATCGCCCTGTGCACCGCGACACGCTTACCGTGTGTCACGTTTTCCCCCTCGTGTCTAACCTTGGCCACTTAGTTGTGCTCATTTATACCCTCAAGTGTAGCACTGGCAGTTTGGTTGTACTCAGTTTTTCCCTCCAGTACTAACGCTGTGGTGTGCAATATACTCACTTTTAGCCTCCGGTGGCTGGTCAACAAAGAGTCCACGAATGGATTTTAGCTAGCTAATCGAGTCATTTTATGCACAACAATTTTAAAAAGATCAAAACATAATGGCATCTATCCAGGGAGTCTTATTATGTGACCTGCCACTATAAAAAATGTATATAAATCAAGTTTTAACCTAAATCACCAATTCTCAAATCACCTACTATCTATGAAGGTTCATGGCATGCTACTCAATCCTCTCCCCAAAACATAATTTGTCTGATGAGGCAATAATTGTCAAACTGATGTATATTTGAATTTCAAGTAGTTTGATGTGTGCCAATATGTATTTTATTGTATAAAAGAAGCAGTTTCCATTTTTTAAATCTCGTTTTGTTTTATATTTGAACCCCCTTGTCAGTTTTGCCCTTGGTTTTTAAGTTCTACTGAGTTTTCCCCTCCCTCTTAGTGACAAACTCTCACACATTGTTCTTCTTGGCTGCTATGCTCTGATTGGTCGAGACAGTTGTCACACGGATCGTATCCACCAACCGTTGATCCTCTGATTGATCCGCTATGATATAGCGGACATGATAACCCCTATATCTGTCGGGGGACACCCTCTATCCATGAAAAATAACGAGTTTGCCACCGATGCTTTAACTCCATAAACAAATGATCTTGAATATAGTTTGAAGGGAAAGTGTTCAAAGGTGTATAATTTTTGCATTATATTTCACTCCATGTCCTATGTGCGATTTCAAAGAGTTCAAAGGTGTATAATTTTTTCCATATGAAAGTTTATGCATTACATCCCTACATTTTATGAAAATGATAATCTCTAAAGATTTTCTTAGCACATCATTATCGCGTATTAAGTGCGATTTCACTGTGTTCAAAGGTAAACACCCTTTTCCTTTACATTAAGAGTTGTATAATTTTTCAATTTGAAAGTGTTCAAGAGTAGTGTCAATTATAAACACTCTTTTACATTAAGAGTTGTATAATTTTTCAATTTGAAAGTGTTCAAGAGTAGTGTCAATTATAAACAATCTTTTACATTAAGAGTTGTATAATTTTTCAATTTGAAAGTATTCAAGAGTAGTGTCAATTATAAACACTCTTTTACATTAAGAGTTGTATAATTTTTTTAAATTTGAAAGTGTTCAAGAGTTGTGTCAATTATAAACACTCTTTTACATTAAGTGTTGTATATTTTTTTAATTTGAAAGTGTTCAAGAGTTGTGTCAATTATAAACACTCTTGTACATTAAGAGTTGTATAATTTTTTTTAATTTGAAAGTGATTTAAGAGTAGTATCAATTTTAAACAGTCTTTTACATTAAGAGTTGTATAGTTTTTTCAATTTGAAAGTGTTCAAGAGTTGTGTCAATTATAAATACTCTTTTACATTAAGAGCTATAGGGATTTTTTTAAATTTGAAAGTGTTCAAGAGTTGTGTCCATTATAAATACTCTTTTACGTTAAGAGTTGTATAATTTTTTTAAATTTGGAAGTGTTCAAGAGTTGTGTCAATTATAAACACTCTTTTACATTAAGAGTTGTATAATTTTTTCAATTTGAAAGTGTTCAAGAGTTGTGTCAATTATAAATACTCTTTTACATTAAGAGTTGTATGGTTTTTTTTAAATTTGAAAGTGTTCAAGAGTTGTGTCAATTATAAATACTCTTTTACATTAAGAGTTGTATAATTTTTTTAAATTTGGAAGTGTTCAAGAGTTGTGTCAATTATAAACACTCTTTTACATTAAGAGTTGTATAATTTTTTAAAATTTGAAAGTGTTCAAGAGTAGTGTCAATTATAAACAATCTTTTACATTAAGAATTGTATAATTTTTCAATTTGAAAGTATTTAAGAGTAGTGTCAATTATAAACACTCTTTTACATTAAGAGTTGTATAATTTTTTTAAATTTGAAAGTGTTCAAGAGTTGTGTCAATTATAAACACTCTTTTACATTAAGAGTTGTATATTTTTTTAATTTGAAAGTGTTCAAGAGTTGTGTCAATTATAAACACTCTTGTATATTAAGAGTTGTATAATTTTTTTAATTTGAAAGTGAATCGCTAGCCGTGCGAGAGTTGTGTCAATTATAGTTTCAGACCGCGCGAGAGTTTCATAACTATATACACTCTTGCAAACCAACTGAATCGCCCCTGCTCCAGGGGAATTTACAATAGATTTTAGGGAGATTTTATCTATCTCTGAGAGTTATGGAGGTTGAAACCACCACTAGGAAGTAAAATCCAGAGAGATATTGTTCACAACCACGAATTACGCCAACACTGGATCAATCCTATTCGAAAATCAAGGCAGTTAGTTGAGCACCATCGATTCGCGTTCAAATACTGCCAATAATCAACCCACAAAAGGGAAATGATGCTTACCCAGATGGAATCCATGCGTTAGATCCCTGTGACTCCACCCAATCTTCTCTGTGCTCGACTAGGATGGACGGTGCACCAGCCGGCGTTGCATACTATTCCGCGAAAGGGGTAGATCTAGCAGGGGTGGGACAAGAGCCGGAGGTGGAGTGGGCTCCACGGCTAGGGGGAGGGGAGACTCTGGGGCCGAGGACGACATAAGGTAGGAGGGCACGACGGCGGGGCAACGGACCCGTCCCAACACGACCCCACCCTTCAACACATATGCATGACCCGTCCCAATGCGACCCCTCCGGTCAGGCATGTAACGGTCGAGGCCTCATAACATAACGCTCAACGCCCGACCCGCCCCAATGCGGTCCTACCAGTCAGCATGTAATGGTCAAGCCTTTGACCTGACGGCATCCCTCCGTCTGAGCGCCCGCGAGCGCCCGCTAGGGTTTCTTAACATGGCAAGGGGAAAAGTGAGGAAAAACTATGCGGCTAGGGAAAAGTGAGTACAACTAACGAACCAAGGGCACGAAAATAGAAATCTATAAGAACTAAAAAAGCTTTACTAAATTTGCATGAAAGGAATGTTAGAGTAGGGCTACCATCTAGAGAACCATTTGTAGTCCACTGGTGTTGCGCAGGACGCGTGTCGCTCTAGGCTCCAAAGTCTTCTCCTCGAAAGGAGCGTGCCCACCTAGGCCCGATATCCGCATATAAGGAGGGACGAGCCTTCACATGTCAAGATCAATTCTTCTCCACCATGTCTTCTCAACTTGCCTCCACGAAAAAGAAGAAGGGGACCTCGACGAGGTGAGGTCCGGCGACACCACTGGGGAGATTTGATTTTTTTCCATGTAACACATGTTAGGCGCTTTAGGACTTTTCATTTCCTTTCTGAGAGTGCTAAGGTTACTTCCCTTATGATGGTAGCTGTAAGGATTGGTGAGCTCTTGTGAGCCATGAGAAGTTCCAGCTTGTGCCCTCATGGAGGGGTCCGACGCTGGACCTTGGGCTTAGATTTTTGAGTGATGTTTTAGCCTCGCGAGGCCCACTCGTACTGCTATTCCTTGGTCGTGGAGGCGGATGTGCGGGTCACCTTTCGAGGAAAGGGGAGTATGCTCAGGCGTTTGTTGTAGCTGTCGGTGTTTAGGCTTACAGCCAGGGCCGCCTTGCAAGTTGCTCTGTAGATATCCTAGGGAGTACTGTACGGCTAGCGTTTGATTGTAGGCGAGGCGACCCGATGTTGGACCTCTCCATGTCGTAAGTAGTGACTGCGCCATGAGAAGGCTTTGCCTTGCGCACCTTTTCTGGGGCCTTGATACGTCGGAAACGTATCTACAATTTTTGATGCTCCATGCTTGTTTACTATCTACTTTTCTTTGCTTTGTCCACACTTTGAGGTGTTTTTATATGTTTTCTGGAACTAACCTATTAACAAGTTGCCACAGTGCCAGTTGCTTGTTTTCTTCTGTTTTTGGTTCCAAAAAGGCAGAAAATCAATATTCTCGGAATTGGATGGGACAAAAGCCAAAGTCAATATTTTACCGTGGGCAACACGAAGCTAGAAGAGGAGACGGATAAGGCTCACCAGGTGGGCCCACCCCGCGCCTGGGGGGTGCAGCCGCCCTAGTGCCTGTAACGTGAAAAATAAATGAATAAAATAAAACTTTGTTGATTTTCAGGGTGAGAAGAAACTTTTGAAACCAATTGGAAACTTTCAAAACCTATTTGGATCAAATAAAATCCTAAAGGGATTTAAAAAGATAAATAAACAATAAACTTAAAAATATTTAAAATTACTATTTTATGATCTTTTAATAAAAGATTTGGTTTCAAAAGAAAAGGTAGATTTATAAATAAGGATTATTTTATAGAGCCAAAATTAAACCTTGGCCAAGCTTTTGAAATAAAACATTTTGTTTTGATAAAAAAATAGTAAAGGTTTATTTAAATAAAATAATAAGGATTTAATATCCAATTTTTATTTAAATAAAAGGTTTTACCATTTTAATTAAAACATCAAAACTTATTAAATTATTTTAAATAAGTTTTCCAAGTGTTTATTGTTTTCAAATAAAACCTACTGAATGGTTTTGGTACTATTTTAGATTTCAAATAGAGTTTTAAAAATAAATAAATCAAACCCTATTTGATTTAATAACAAAGGTCCATTTTATTTAATTAATAAATGGATCCTAAAATGATTAAAATTATTATTTTATTTTGGGACTTGGGTTTGTGTTGATAAACAGAACCAAACTCAATGCAAAAGTTTGGTGGAAGTTTGGATTGTTTTGGTTGTTTGAATTGTTGTTTGAAATTCAAAACAGAAAATAGAATTAGAAAAAGAAAAAGCAATCAGGAAGAAAAAAAATAGAAATGGACACAGCCCAGCCGGCCAACCCAACTAGGCCCAGAAAGCCCACCTATTTCCCCCTCCCCGAAACATTTTCTCACTCGCGAAACTACCCACACAGACGCTGGCAGATGGACCCCGCACTCCTTCTCTCTCTCTCGCTGCCAGACGGCCCCACGCCACGTCATCTTCTTCCTCCTCGCGTTGAACTCGCCCAGCCGTTGCTGCCATTGATTTCTCCGGTTGAATTCGCCTTAATGCAGCGTTAATCTCTCGACGTGACCACGCGGTATTAATCGCCTCCCTTTTCTCTCTCTTTGCCCCCAGACGCCACCCCACCGGATCGACCAGGCTGTGACAATTCCTCTCCACACCGCCCACTGTCCGACGACGCTCCGGCGAGGATTCCGGCAGCCCCACGCCACCTCTTGCCTCCTCGAGCATGTAGCTATGATCCCCATCTCCTGGCGGACCTTTCCGCATCGCCAGCTCACCCGCGCGCGCACCACAACGTCGGTAACAACGACCACCGAGCATCGCCGCCTCCTGACTCGACTCCGGCGACATCTACTAGTGAGCCCAGAACTCCCTTTCACCTCACTGTGATCCTCACATTCTCGCAATTCTCATGCGAACCTAACGGTACTCCCCTTTTTCCTTAGCGTGCCTCCAAGCATTGTCTCCGTCATCGACAGAACATACCCGACGACGATGCAAACTCCGGCGAAGGATTGACAACGACTCCGTGTGCCCCTTGGGTTATTACAACCACGTTGAGCTTCTCTGCACCCTTGCGAACCCTGTGAGCATCTCCTCTCCCTCCCTTCCTTCCTGCTTCGCCAGAACCACCGCGAGCAGAGCCGCGCCGCCAGTCGCCGCCGCGCAGCGCCGCCAGTTACTGGTCAAGCTGCTATGCGCCATTGGATCGTCATCCAGTGGCTAAGATTAGATTAGGTCGAAGGGGTACGAATAGCTCTGCACCGCATGATCTGTTTAATATCCAACGCACCAGAGTGCTCGATCCAACCGAAACGGTATGGACGAATAGAATTAAGACGTGTGTCCCAGTGTTTGTTTAAAAAACAGAATTTGATCTATTAGATGATCAAATTTGTAAATTGCATAACTTTAGTTCCACACGTCCAAATTTTTCAAACTTTATATCAATGGAATCAGTGGAACAAGCCCTAGCCAACCATGCCATTTGTTTAGTAAAAAGCTTCTGGAAAAATGTTTGTTTTTGCAGAAACATTTGTATGCTTGTTTAGACTATAAAAATTGTTCAAAAATGATTTTAGGGATAAAATCTTTGGAAAATGGTGTGATTTGAACCTACTGACCATAGGAAACACTCTGTGGTTTCAAAAATGTATTTGGAGAAACAAAAGAATGAATCTTGGATTTAAAACCAATTCTAGTCAAATAAAAATATGGTTTATTTATTAAAAATGATTTTTAAGGAAAACCTTTGGGAAATGTTTTGTTTTAAACTCTCTGACCCTAAACAAAAAGTTTTGTGGTTTGAAAACATATTTTGTGAGCCCTATAGATTAATGCCTTAGTAAAAACATTTCTACACCACATAAAATGATACCTTGTTTTGAAAATGGTTTATGAAGTGAAATCTTTTGCAAATGACTTTGCCACTTTATAAAAATGACCATTAGGTGTTTTCAAATGTTTATGACCCATTAGGAACCATTTTTTTCAAATAAAACAAATCTTTGCATGCTTGCATGCATTACTTTGACTTTATCATTTTATGTGATTGTTTGCTTGATTGGTAGATTGAGATTGTGCCTTGCTTGATTGAATTGTAGTGATTTGAAGAGTGTGATTGTTGCAAGGACAAGGAGTGAACTTATACCATCTACCAAAAAGGCAAGTGATGCTTCATACTTTTGTCCCATTACTTTCACTATGCATTAGTGATTTTTTTCTAAGTAAAACTTGCATGGAATTTTTGCTAAGTATAAACCAAATCCTAGTAGATGAAACCTTAGTAAAATTTCCTAAGTTAAGACTCCTACTACTATCATGCTTAGCTTAGCTAATAGAAAACTAGGGTGGAAATATATTCACACTATGGAAATTTTTCTAAGTCTAAGGACTTGTGTTTTTGTTTAATAAAACAACTAAGTTAATGAATCACCTGGGTGGAATGGTAATTGCTTGGTGGTTTTTGGTTGAGTGGTTACACAAGGCCAGGGGACTGGTGAACCTTGTGTATCTCACTTGTGGATGGCCACCCAGGAACAAAGAGATTTGAGATGCCAAATGTTGAGAAGCTTCAAGTGCAACCACTTGGCATTATGGGCTCTGCCTGGATCATATAGGTTGCTAGAACTTAGCCATTTGGACAGTTGGTGGTAGTGGGATGATAAGTTGGAACGCGTCCATTTGGTCTAAGGAAAGGCTTCTGAAAGATCTTGTCTTGGTGAAACCAAGTCTTGTGGGGAAAGTGCACCACCTCTGCAGAGTGTAAAATCTAAGTACTTAGCCATGTCCCTGGTAAGGGACAATTTGAGCATCAAGACAAGGAAGCAATCAAGAATCTCATCATCCAAATTTCTAAGTTAAAAACTTGTGGTTGAACAAGGGTTAATGGATCTTCAATCTTTGATTGGGAGATGCCTTGGGAAAGATTATTTTGTCAAGCAAAAACTTAGTGTTTTCAAATGATAAGGAAAATCTATTTTGAGCAATGCAAGCCTAAGTTCCACTTAGCCAAATGCATATAGATGATAGACTCCACTATACTACCATAGTATCACTTGCCAATACAATTCAAATGTATTGACCCTTGTGGCTGTAACTTGTATGTTGCAGGTTTGATTGATGTTAGTAAAGTTTGATGATTAGGATTACAAAGTCTACAACCAACATGTCTGCCTGTGGCACTTTGAAGATGAAGGACCCCATGCTTATAGATATTCTGCTGCAATGTAATGTAATAGCCAAATGAGCTATGAAAGATGTAATAAATTATTTTATTCCTGGTTATAAAGTTGTATTATGACCTTTGTTTCTTGATATTACATCTTAACTGTGGATGCTAGCTATTGATCCAGGGACTAGCATTGTAAACACAGGGGACTCTACCTTATTAAAGGTTGGGAGCCTTACAGATGGTATCAGAGCATTGTGTTGCCTGTAGGATTTGTAACCCTAGGATTGGACAAAACCCTTAGAAAAATAGGAGTTGTATTTGTTCCAAAACTTATTTACAAACAATCTTGTAAACTCTTTCCTCAACCATTTTGGTTTAAACTCTACATCTCTTCTATTTCAACTTGATGGAAAAACCTACCCCATGACCAAAGACTACACCATGTGCAAAGGACTTCATCAACTCTAATGACTTCAACATCTTCAACTCTAATGACTTCAACTTCTTCAACTCTAATGACTTCAACATCTTCAACTCTAATGACTTTAACATCTTCAGCATATTCACCAAGGACTTCAACCATGGTTATCACTAAGGACAAGTGAGACAAGAAATCTTTCTCAAAATTTGGAGACTAAGGAAACACAACTTAGAAAGAACCCTCATCACCTTTGAAGTTTTGTGACCAAGAGTTTTCCCAAGGAAACCATGAACTCATGCAAGAAGGGATCAAACGAGAAGGATGGAAAAATCACAAGTGAACCATATAGATGGACCACCATATTTTGTTTAAGTCAAACCCACCAACTTATGTGGTGTAACAAAAATATTTTGGTTGCCTAAAAATATGCTTGAAACTTGTTGTTTGAGTGGAATGTTTGTTTGTGATTGCTTGCACATTGCTTGTGTGAATTGTGATGTGTATGATAAGAATTATTCCCTTAGAAATATTTTGCCTATTCTAATCCCAATCCAACCCAAACAGATGACTTCTCCAAGAGACTCCAACATCAAGGTTGATGACAACAACAACAACCAAGAGGACAACATGAGAGAACTTATAGCAAACCAAAACCAGTTGAGCCAAATGACAACTCAGCTTTTAGCAAATAACAATGGACTAGACCCAGCCATACAAAGGATTTTGAAGCTTCAATCCCAATTGTTGCAAGGATTGGTTACTCAAATGATCAACATGAGAGATAACTTTTCTCAAAGAGCTAATGACAACAAGGATGACAAAGATGTTAGTTTAGAAGGAACCAAAGCTTGCAATATTTATGGAGACAAGGATCATGCATGCAGGGAGCATGAAGATCAATGCCCTAATTATGAAGAAGAAAGTCATATCTCTAGTAACTGCCCCAAGAAAAGAGAAAGATTTCCCACCTCTGAGGTGAGGTATGAAGAACATGAACTAGAAGAACTCCTAGCTTTGGAGAGACCCAAAAATAAGAAGAAGGATATTACTCAAGTGCAATGTTACAATTGCAAAGAGATGGGACACTATGCCAGTGAATGCCCAGAAAAGAAGAAGAGACAAGAAGACAAACAAAAGCTAGTGAAACCCAAGATGAGGAAGGATTTTAGCCAAGTGATGTGCAAACACTGCAAAGAGTTAGGACATTATGCATCATATTTTCCAGAAAAGCCACCTCAAGACCTCAGCCTTATCACATGTTTCAAATGCAAGGAACTAGGCCACTATGCAAACTTCTGTCCAGGAAAGTTACACCAAGATCCCAAGCAAGACAAGATGTAACCTAGTTGGAAATTTTATGGGTGGTAGTACCCTAGATGCTTTGAGCCTACTTGTAACCCTAGCCTTCCCAAATCTCAGGACGAGATTTATTTTAAGGGTGGTAGCCTGTCACATCCCAAGATTTTCCAAATCTTGTAATGTGAAAAATAAATGAATAAAATAAAACTTTGTTGATTTTCAGGGTGAGAAGAAACTTTTGAAACCAATTGGAAACTTTCAAAACCTATTTGGATCAAATAAAATCCTAAAGGGATTTAAAAAGATAAATAAACAATAAACTTAAAAATATTTAAAATTACTATTTTATGATCTTTTAATAAAAGATTTGGTTTCAAAAGAAAAGGTAGATTTATAAATAAGGATTATTTTATAGAGCCAAAATTAAAACTTGGCCAAGCTTTTGAAATAAAACATTTTGTTTTGATAAAAAAATAGTAAAGGTTTATTTAAATAAAATAATAAGGATTTAATATCCAATTTTTATTTAAATAAAAGGTTTTACCATTTTAATTAAAACATCAAAACTTATTAAATTATTTTAAATAAGTTTTCCAAGTGTTTATTGTTTTCAAATAAAACCTACTGAATGGTTTTGGTACTATTTTAGATTTCAAATAGAGTTTTAAAAATAAATAAAGCAAACCCTATTTGATTTAATAACAAAGGTCCATTTTATTTAATTAATAAATGGATCCTAAAAAGATTAAAATTATTATTTTATTTTGGGACTTGGGTTTGTGTTGATAAACAGAACCAAACTCAATGCAAAAGTTTGGTGGAAGTTTGGATTGTTTTGGTTGTTTGAATTGTTGTTTGAAATTCAAAACAGAAAATAGAATTAGAAAAATAAAAAGCAATCAGGAAGGAAAAAAATAGAAATGGACACAGCCCAGCTGACCAGCCCAACTAGGCCCAGCAAGCCCACCTATTTCCCCCTCCCCGAAAGATTTTCTCACTCGCGAAACGACCCACACAGACGCTGGCAGATGGACCCCGCACTCCTTCTCTCTCTCTCGCTGCCAGACGGCCCCACGCCACGTCATCTTCTTCCTCCTCGCGTTGAACTCGCCCAGCCGTTGCTGCCATTGATTTCTCCGGTTGAATTCACCTTAATGCGGCGTTAATCTCTCGCCGTGACCACGCGGTATTAATCGCCTCCCTCTTCTCTCTCTTTGCCCCCAGATGCCACCCCACCGGAGCCACCAGGCTGCGACAATTCCTCTCCACACCGCCCACTGTCCGACGACGCTCCGGCGAGGATTCCGGCAGCCCCACGCCACCTCTTGCCTCCTCGAGCACGCAGCTGTGATCCCCATCTCCTGGCGGACCCTTCCGCATCGCCATCTCACCCGCACGCGCACCACAACGTCGGCAACAACGACCACCGAGCATCGCCGCCTCCTAACTCGACTCCGGCGACATCTACTGGTGAGCCCAGAACTCCCTTTCACCTCACTATGATTCTCACATGCTCGCAATTCTCATGCGAACCTAACGGTACTCCCCTTTTTCCTTAGCGTGCCTCCAAGCATTGTCTCCGTCAACGATAGAACGTACCCGACGACGATGCAAACTCTGGCGAAGGATTGACAATGACTCCGTGCGCCCCTTGTATTATTACAACCACGTTGAGCTTCTCTGTACCCTTGCGAAGCCTGTGAGCATCTCCTCTCCCTCCCTTCCTTCCTGCTTCGCCAGAACCACCGCGAGCATAGCCGCGCCGCCAGTCGCCGCCAGTTACTGGTCAAGCTGCTATGCGCCGTTGGATTGTCATCCAGTGGCTAAGATTAGATTAGGTCGAAGGGTACGAATAGCTCTGCACCGCACGATCTGTTTAATATCCAATGCACCAGAGTGCTCGATCCAACCGAAACGGTATGGACGAATAGAATTAAGACGCGTGTCCCAGTGTTTGTTTAAAAAACAGAATTTGATCTATTAGATGATCAAATTTGTAAATTGCATAACTTTAGTTCCACACGTCCAAATTTTGCAAACTTTATATCAATGGAATCAGTGGAACAAGCCCTAGCCAACCATGCCATTTTTTTTAGTAAAAAGCTTCTGGAAAAATGTTTGTTTTTGCAAAAACATCTGTATGCTTTTTTAGACTGTAAAAATTGTTCAAAAATGATTTTAGGGATAAAATCTTTGGCAAATGGTGTGATTTGAACCTACTGACCATAGGAAACACTCTGTGGTTTCAAAAATGTATTTGGAGAAACAAAAGAATGAATCTTGGATTTAAAACCAATTCTAGTCAAATAAAAATATGGTTTATTTATTAAAAATGATTTTTAAGGAAAACCTTTGGGAAATGTTTTGTTTTAAACTCTCTGACCCTAAACACAAAGTTTTGTGGTTTGAAAACATATTTTGTGAGCCCTATATTAATGCCTTAGTAAAAACATTTCTACACCACATAAAATGATACCTTGTTTTGAAAATGGTTTATGAAGTGAAATCTTTTGCAAATGACTTTGCCACTTTATAAAAATGACCATTAGGTGTTTTCAAATGTTTATGACCCATTAGGAACCATTTTTTTCAAATAAAACAAAGCTTTGCATGCTTGCATGCATTACTTTGACTTTATCATTTTATGTGATGTTTTGCTTGATTGGTAGATTGAGATTGTGCCTTGCTTGATTGAATTGTAGTGATTTGAAGAGTGTGATTGTTGCAAGGACAAGGAGTGAACTTATACCATCTACCAAAAAGGCAAGTGATGCTTCATACTTTTGTCCCATTACTTTTCACTATGCATTAGTGATTTTTTTCTAAGTAAAACTTGCATGGAATTTTTGCTAAGTATAAACCAAATCCTAGTAGATGAAACCTTAGTAAAATTTCCTAAGTTAAGACTCCTACTACTATCATGCTTAGCTTAGCTAATAGAAAACTAGGGTGGAAATATATTCACACTATGGAAAAATTTCTAAGTCTGAGGACTTGTGTTTTTGTTTAATAAAACAACTAAGTTAATGAATCACCTGGGTGGAATGGTAATTGCTTGGTGGTTTTTGGTTGAGTGGTTACACAAGGCCAGGGGACTGGTGAACCTTGTGTATCTCACTTGTGGATGGCCACCCAGGAACAAAGAGATTTGAGATGCCAAATGTTGAGAAGCTTCAAGTGCAACCACTTGGCATTATGGGCTCTGCCTGGATCATATAGGTTGCTAGAACTTAGCCATTTGGACAGTTGGTGGTAGTGGGATGATAAGTTGGAACGCGTCCATTTGGTCTAAGGAAAGGCTTCTGAAAGATCTTGTCTTGGTGAAACCAAGTCTTGTGGGGAAAGTGCACCACCTCTGCAGAGTGTAAAATCTAAGTACTTAGCCATGTCCCTGGTAAAGGACAATTTGAGCATCAAGACAAGGAAGCAATCAAGAATCTCATCATCCAAATTTCTAAGTTAAAAACTTGTGGTTGAACAAGGGTTAATGGATCTTCAATCTTTGATTGGGAGATGCCTTGGGAAAGATTATTTTGTCAAGCAAAAACTTAGTGTTTTCAAATGATAAGGAAAATCTATTTTGAGCAATGCAAGCCTAAGTTCCACTTAGCCAAATGCATATAGATGATAGACTCCACTATACTACCATAGTATCACTTGCCAATACAATTCAAATGTATTGACCCTTGTGGCTATAACTTGTATGTTGCAGGTTTGATTGATGTTAGTAAAGTTTGATGATTAGGATTACAAAGTCTACAACCAACATGTCTGCCTGTGGCACTTTGAAGATGAAGGACCCCATGCTTATAGATATTCTGCTGCAATGTAATGTAATAGCCAAATGAGCTATGAAAGATGTAATAAATTATTTTTTTCCTGGTTATAAAGTTGTATTATGACCTTTGTTTCTTGATATTACGTCTTAACTGTGGATGCTAGCTATTGATCCAGGGACTAGCATTGTAAACACAGGGGACTCTACCTTATTAAAGGTTGGGAGCCTTACAGTGCCCCCTGGCTCACCCCTTCTCCTATAAGAATCCCCCAATGCAGAAACCCTAGACAACCCGATCAAAACTCCACGAAACCGTCTGTACACGCCGCCACCATTGTCCCTAGATCAGGGGATCTGAAGTTCTTCCCGACACCCTGCCAGAGGGGAGATCATCCCAGAGGCCTTCTTCTTCATCAAGCCAGCCTCCGGTATGAAGCGTGAGTAGTTCCACCTTGGACTACGGGTCCATGTAGTAGCTAGATGGTTGTATCTCCTCCTTCTGCTTTCATGTCTAGATCTTGTGAGCTCCATTCATGATCAAGATCTAATGTAACATTCCAACATTAGAGATTAGAAATAAGATGAACACATATGTGTGCATGGCATTCATGCAAAGAAAATCCAAATAATTTTCGCGACTTTTTGAACAAAACTTGTCAAAGTGATTGATGCTTCTCTCAACTTGATGCAATTGGAGTAGATCATCAAGTTGACTGCGATAAGTTTCAATATGACCTTTGCTAAAAACATTATTTTGGGTAATGGTAATTTGATCTAAGGGTAGATCAAATATAATGTAACTAAACCATTACACATTGATTAATGATTATAATTTGATCCTTATGTGATCATTCCATGGTACTAATTTCATTAACCATGAAAATCAAACTATGAATATAATTCAAGTAATAAGAATATAAGAACCAACTCTTGATCCACTTTATCCTTATTTATCTTTACCATGAGTATCATGGTAATATCTAACCTTAACTCTTTAGTGGGATTAAGTAGGAAAGAAACCAAGTCAAGATCATTCACCACATATCTTTCTTTCCATATTAATCCTTATCATATCTATTGAACCTTATTCTAATATCCCTTGTTCATAAATGTTGAGTAATCCACTATTGATCTATCAACTCTTGTTTTTATCTTAGCATTCACATAAATCCTTTTGAGAAGGAAGTAAGAAGAGGTAAGTAGTAATGCTAGTTTTGGATATCATCTATAGGATGGGAGTGAGTGAAGAGAATCAAATCAATAGGATTATTGATGAAGTTAGCTCACTCCTAAAATGATAGAAGAGTTATTTGGAATATATAATCATACGGTGTTAAAGAAGATTACAAGGATAAATCCTGAAGCAAGTTACCAAGGAGTAATCCTATTGGATTAAGCAGGCATAGTCATGAATAACATCCCTTAATCCAATAGAGATGCTAAGAAGATAAATTCAATACAACTATAATGTTGTATTGATGAAAACTTTGGTTAGACAACTGGAAACCTAAACCATAAAGAATCAGAGGATTATAATGATCATGCTTTAGTCACCAAGATTGAATGCTTATATCAAGTATAAGGGACATTGGTGGATAGAACATGATTGAACCCTAGTATAGATATATTATCCTAGATTAGTCATTACAAGTCACATTAATATAATGTGAGGTTGGAGTATGAATTACTAGAGTTGAGTAAAATAAGATAGTATGGTTAAGCTAAGGCTAGTGTAGCATGGAGTTATTGAAGTAGTGTTATTCCTCTTAAAAGGTTGTAAGATTTTGACGAGAGTAGTTTGAATTATACATCTATTGGAATATTATTAGTGATGAAGATAAAAGAAGTGTATAAATGGAGTTAGAAGTAACTACTTGTTGTATTGGAGGTTATCAGCAGTAGAGTTGTTGATATAACCAAGTATAGTTATGAGAAGATTATGAGAAGCTTTAGTGTTAAGCTCATTGGATTTATAAATGGATTTAGAGGAATAAAAGGTGGATAAGAAGATTCTTGTGAAGTAAAGATCATCATGTTAACACATGATGATGAATAGGAAGGATTAGTATATCTAGGAAATGAATTCTTTAAGTAGAAGTCAAGAATTATGAATTATGGAGGATAGGAATTCTTGGTAAAACATTCAACCTTAAATCTGTAATCAAACTCATCATCTATTTCATATATTGGATTAAACATCTTAATTTCATAGTGGTTTATAGGAATACTTTCCTATAGTAAATCACCGAAGCATATCTTTGGCACTTTCAAACATTCAAATCATATATGCCTGTAAACTAGAGTTATCAATTCTTTTTCATAAGTTAGTCTAAAGAACAACCCCACTATTTTATCTTGGATGGTGATACCATTCATGAACACAAGTCTGAAGACAATATGACTTAAACCATTAATTTCTATCCATGTCTATAAAATAATATGAGTATATTAAGTCTCCTACAAACTTATTACCAGCATTTACAATTCAAACCCTAACTCCTATATTAGTTATAATAAAATATATACCTTGATATCACTAAAACTCATGGGAATAATATTAACCATATTAACTCCTTAGACCTTTATGTATCATATAATAATGAAGGATCACCATATAAAAGTTTCCTAAAAAATTATAAGTTAATAAAGATCAAGTATTATGGATGAGTAATGATAATATACTTTTAAATAATATATGGTTTATTAGGTAAATCAAATTTATAACCAAAGGTCTCTCAAATATATTAAAGAGAAAAGGATCTATTAAGAGAAGATAAAGAAATTATAACAATGTATAATAAAAGATCACTATATGATTCTAAATACAACTCATTACTGCTGCAAACACTTAGCAAATAATTTCTATAAAGAAATCTTCAACCAATTGTGCAAAATTCAAATCTGAAAATGAAATAGAAAATAGAAAAGGAAATCAGAAAATAAAAAAACAGTCCCGAGCAGCAGGCTGGCCCAGAACTTTTTCTCTACCAAACCACTGCCTGGCGCAACTTGCTGCAGCCCATGTTGGCCTACACGCGGCCCACTTCCGGCCCGTACCTCTTCGACTCTGTCCTTCGGCGTCTTCCTCGCCGGCAGAAGAAGTTGCGTGGCTACGCGGCCGTCGTCGATCCTTCGCCGCGCTGTGATGCATGCCTCCGCTGTTGGGGGTAGGATAAGAATGCTCGCGATCTCCTCTATCCACTCGTAGCCGAGTCACTCTCTCTTGTGCCCTCTCCAAAAAATTCCCCAATCATGCCGAAACCCTAACTCGTCGGAGTTGCTCGTTGTCGCTGTTTGAGACCGCCCCAAGGCCAACTGAAGGTGCCACAAGCTCAGCCATGGTGGACTTCGTCTGCTAGGAGGAGGAATCGAGCCGGGAAGCCTGAAATCATGTGCATCGAGTTCATCTGTCCACCGCTCGCCGTCGACCATGGTGACGTCGTCTGAGCTCGCCTCTCCTCGCCGTCGTCACTACAAGATTCCTGGTGAGCTTCTGCTTCTGATAGTTCTCCCCGATTTTCTCCTAGTCGTCTGTAGCGCCCAGTACGCATGAACCCGAGCGGGCCACCACCGGAGCTTGTCGGAGCTAGTGCTCCGGTGACCATTCCAGGGTGGCGCGACCATTGTTCGACTCGCCGTTTCATCCTATCTTCAACGCACCAAACCACGTGACCTGAAACGCCGTAGATCGCCGCCGGTGACCTTGATCTGGTGGTGGAGGTCGCACTGACGTCAGCGTGACGTCGTGCTGGAGTCACCCTGCCAGCTCAGCGTCGTTTGACCAGGTCCTTGTTCCACGTGGCACACCAACGTGGTTACGGCACACCAGTCAGTGACTAGGGCTAGGTGTGGGTGCGGTGTAAAAACCTTAGTGTCTGTTTAGGAAATATATCAAATATTATAAATCCAAATCTAAATATTCAAGAAATTAAATAAAATCATTAAATCTTGTTAAATTAATCACTTCTGTTTTATAATACAGAAAAATATGTTTTATATATGAAAATTTCCAAAAAAATAAAATCTATAACATTAAACCATTATCAAACATTATTATGTTAATTATTTAAATAAACATTATTTAATAAAGGTTTTATAAGTAATAACACTTTGATAATTCATAATTAAATAATGGTAAATGATAAAAATATAAATAAAATACCAAAAATCTTAGAAAAATAAGAACTATAATTCAAAACTATAATCATGCATTATTATTTCACTTAATTAAATATTTATTATTAATTAAGTATTTATAAAGTAATAAACCTTATAAAAATCATATTTTATTATTCAAAAATCATAAAAATACTTATAACACACCAAAATAATCCCAAAAATAATATCTACATGTTAAAAATATAATATTCCACTTTTGAGTTAAATAAAAAGTTAAACACTTTAATAACTTTAATTTAAACCTATTTCTTTAGTTAATAATTCATATAAGGGTAAATAAATTTTCTAATATTCTAAAATTAACCAATTAAAGTCTAATAAATAGTATTAATACTAAATATTGTTAATATAAAATCAAATTGGTCCAACACATTTTAAATACAATTTTATTGAATTATCCTTCAACCATATGGGTAGTTTATTTTCTAAGAAGATCTTTAACAAATATCAAATCTTCAAAAATATTTGAGACTAAATCAAATCTTTTCCAATACTTCAACCACAAGTTTTCAAACATATCCAAACACTATAGTGAATCCATAAATAGTTAAGTAATATTACTTCCTTGTTTACAAACTATAACCACTCATCTATAAAAAGGTAAATGATTCTATTCTAGTATAATGTTAGGAAACCACTATTCAAATAGAGGTGTTACCATTCTTAAAGTATCCTTAGAGAAACATTATGAAGTACACAAGGTAAAAATAACATAGCAATATACCTTAAATCCGTCTATGTATTTAAAGTTAACTTTAGTCTACAATACTTTAACTATTATACTAAAGACTTTGTTATGTGTTTTATAGTTACCTTTGGTCTGTTATAATTAAGCCATAAAGCATCTCAAGTCCAAACTATTCAAGCAAGCACAAACAACATCGACCACATTGGAGTAACCACAAAAACTGTTTAGACCTTAGAAAATGAATCTTTTCTTCAAAAGTTATTCATTTTTCCACTTTAGTCAACAAACCTTATAATAATATTTCCAACTCTTAACAAATTAAATTCAAGGACTCTCATCATAATTAACAGATGAAAATTAATCACAATTACATTGTTTCAAACCTTATTTGAATACTCAAGATGATAAATACCTAAGTTCTTTATTATTGCCATTACTTGTAAAGTAAAATTTGAAGATAAACAATTCTTATATAAGTAGTCTTTGAGTAGCATACCTCAATAGTATATCTTATTGTTGTATACCATTATGTTTACACGTTGTTTTACACACACTCACAAGCCTTAATAAGAAACACATGTGTGAAACTTATCTAAAAGGACAACACATTCTGAAGTAACCATTCCAGAATCCAAACCTTAGATCAACGTTATCCCTGGGATTCGAGTTTACGAAACTGCATTACATTACTTATGCATAACAGCATCTTGCTTCTTTAAACATTAGTCCTTATCGGACCAATGATGCTGATTTCAGATATTGGATCTTATATTGTCTTGAAGACCGTGAGTAGATAATCTTGCAATCACAAAAGGCAAGTTCACACTTGCTCATGTCCTTTGATTATTTTTCGTAAAGTATTTTGAAAATCCAGTGTTGTCACCACCTGCATTTCAAAAAGGTCAGAAAACACTATTTTGATAATAACATAAATTATTGGTTACTGATCTAGGGTGATCAGCTAATCTATTAAGTCTGGCAGTGGGAATACCACTGCACATGACTATATCACCTAGGACTTAACAACCAATGTCGCCAGTGATTCTTGCGCCGTATATTACGCGTTGACCATGAGATTTGGAATGGGACGGAGAAGTCAGCTGTATCTTTTCCCTCTCGCATGGAGCCGAATGTGCGGTTCGTGGCTGTTATCACTCGTAGCGTGCATATATTGGTAATTCGTAGAGGATACGCGGCATATGGGTGGGAACCCTCAACGTCCCATGATAGTTCTGGCATCTGAACGGTCTGTATTTCCTATTGCCGTAATTCAATAAGTGGACATGGCATACACCAAGGAGACATGCGGGGTCGCGGAGAAGGCAGTGATTGGCTTGGATCTTAGGTTGGGCCTGAAACCAAGGAAGTTTGAACGGGAACATACTCTCGGCCGTGCAACAAAGCCTAAGGTCTCTCATGGGTAAAGTGACACACCTCTGCAGAGTGTAAGAATTGTAACTTGTTACTCCCTGTTCCGGGAAGGAGCTACGAACACGGCAGGAAAGGAACTCCCTGAAAGTTCTGGTAAACCCGTGAAGGCTGACGGACATAGATTTTCAGAATAAAAGCAACCTTTGAAGAAATGTTTATGAAAACTTGCATTGCCTATGACCTATGGTCTGTGGCTGTAGATATAGTGCATCAAACACTCCTTTTCTAGTGAACTTGCTCAGTACGCTCGTACTCAATGTATCTTCTTAACCCTTGCTAGATTCTAAAGCCATTAAGACGATGTCTACATCAAGTTATGCTCCAGGAATCATCATCAAAAGCCCAAGCTCTTCAATGAAGTCAAGGAAGTCAACATATACATCAACTCAAGTGAAGACGAAGTTACTGATTAGATAGGAATATACTTTCTAGCCATAGAACCTATTCTATAGGGTATTGCCATAGAAGCAATACCGGGTCATCAATTTAGATATCAGTCTTATTAGTAGAATAGATTCGGAGTTCTTTATTTTCGAATCTCCTTGCAAGAAATTTCTTTCTCTCTCTTTAACTAAGAGTGTTATGTGCATCTTGTGTACCAAGTGAGTTGTAACCTTAGCCATGTATTGGACCTGCTGTGTTTTTGTTGTACCACTCTGAGGGATGTAATACTGGTGAACGGTGTTTCATTAGTGTTATGTCAACGACTATAGTATACTACATCATGCAGTGGTATGCTGGGTCACCGCAGCTGGTATCAGAGCATATGCTTTGACCTTAGGATAAAAACCCTTTTAGGAAGATCTATAGGTTGGATAGTGACTATAGGAGCCATCTTATCTAAACCAAATATTGTGATGACTTGTGAGAAGAATCCACTTGAGGATAACTTTGTCACTAGATACTTAAGTCATTGTTTCTTAGTAGAAATTATTTTATCTTTTCTCAGTATAGTGCTAATTAGTGTCTTCCAAAGGAGACATAACCACCAAGATACGTTAGGAAAGCCAGTTGGTCACAGTAGATTAGGATCAAGTGTAAGACATCAATTGAAGTAGTCCTAATGGTATAGCCTAACCCTAGAATCCAAGTAGCACAGTGGAATCTTATTGTTAATTGGTAACCAAAGACAACATGATGAATATCATTAGGATTAATGTTGATGTAATGGGTAGTAATCATGTGGGATTCACTTGAGAATTCTACGTGATGAAGTGAAATTATGTTAAGAATTAATAATGGTGTAGTGAGAAACAAAGTCATCATGGTTAGATTAGCTTCTGAATCATGTAAATAGGTAAAACATAACAAGATCATGGTGGGATTAGCTCCGAAACCATGATGAGAGTATAAATATGACAAGAAAATTAGTAAATTAGCTTGGAGTAGAAGTATGAAAATACCATGGTAGAGCTATGATAGAAGTCATAGGTGTCATAAAATAGTGATAACCTTCAATTTTAGGGGTTCAATAGAAACTTATTAGTCTTTTTGAGAGATCATGTGAGATTAGTTACTAAATAAGAAAGGTTGGTCATAGTTAATCATTGCAAGAGGTGAGACAAAAGGTTAGTCAAAAACCAAATCGAGACCACTTTTCTTAAGATTATCCTGTTACACTTGAGCAATTTGGGTAAATGTTGAGATAAAGAATAGTTTGACCCTATGTGCTAAGTATCACGATGTAAACCTATACGAGGAGGTGTCATATACTACACAACTAAGCCTGAATTCTAGAGATACTATACTCAACTATTATATTCTAGGATTAGAATATTGTGTGTTATATGTACCACATTTGGATTTATTGGTTTTTCTTGGATCTTCTTGATTGACTAGATCTGTACATGAAGTTTGACTTTATGTGCAAATGCATGTTGCAATATACAGTTACTACTTGATGTTATAGACCTAGATAGGAATGGGAATTCGTGTGAGCGAGTGACGAGTTCCAAAGACCAAGATGAAGACCTACATGAAGGGTAAATCCAAGTATGAGGAGTATCAATCCAATTTGAAGGATGAATCAAGTTCACATCATTGTTAGTCATCTATACGAAGGAATAGTAATGTAGGAAATACATCGAGCAACAAGAAGTAATAAACGTTAGGTCCACCCAAAATAGGTGATGTTGCTAAGAAGTTAATGAAGTAGTTGAACCGAGTTCATGGAAGCATCATGAATTAGTACAAAGAAGAAGCCTTGGAACCAAAATGGTATTCAAGCTCTGACAATTCAGAGAGAATGCCATAAGGATGTTGGAAGCCATAGGGTAATACCTACAACCTAGGATGATCCACAGCTGGTATTTGATCCACAGTTGGTATCTTGTCCGCAGCCGGTGTTGGTTGACATAGTTAACCAGATCATCTTAATGGTTGCATAAAGAGCATAAAACTTGGCCTAAGTAAGAGAAGACATAAAAAGTATAATAATTAAACGACAGTTTTCTAAAGCGCTTCGCAAAGTCAGGCCTACCAAAGCGAAAATGTGCAAATAAAAAGTAAGACAAATAATCTTGGAAGATCTATCTCGGAGATCCACAATTGTGTGGGTATACCGTAAGTTCTTTCGTGAGACCTTAAAGAGGTATAGTATAAGCTGGATAGAGACCAATATCCTAGTTATGAAGCCAATGGTTACTATAAAGGCGGTTTAGAGACCATTAGTAAACCCTAAGGGGGAGAGTAAACAGTAAATGAAAGTATTGTTATCTAATCATCCGATTAAAGGTTGGATAGGAAATACTAACCTATGCCAACGTTAAGCCTTATTTTCATAGGGGTAAAAGAAGCCATCATTATAAAAGTACTCTTAGAAGTAAGTCTGGATGAAAGATAGAAGTTTATTTCAAGATAGTAGTATTCAAACCTTAAGGCAATTATTAAATGGTAGCTAAAGAAGTACTTAAGGTGATAATGAAAGCATTAACTAAAGCTTGCTAAGACAAAATCTTAAGGGTGATAAAATAGATTAACCCTAATAGAATAATTCTAAAGGAAACAATTCTTAAGTAATCCTTAAGAAGTAATAACCCACATCCAATTGGATATGTATAGTGAAATAAGAAATTCCGATGGGTATGGACTAAATGTGTTCAAATCCAATCTTCAGAAGGACTACCAGTATAAACCATACCATGACAACCCAAAAAGTTAGTCTTTTAGCCATAACTATTGTCTAACAAAAATTTAAAAGCTGTTTTAGCGAGACTTCCTAGACCTTATACAATATAGTAAGGAAGTTCGATGATCAAGTGAAGGAGTTGGAATGGAATACCTAATCAGGGAAATGAACTAAATAAGAAACTCCAATTTAAGGATTCCATAATGAGAACATATCCCTAAGGGATGATAGTAAAAGGAACTTTGGAGTATCGAAGACAACAAGTTGGAGATTGCCAAGAATGGTAAGAATTCAAGGAAAATATCTGGATATGGGATAATACAATTATTACCATTTGAGGTTACCATGAAGTTGAGAAGTGTCGTAACCAATACAAGACAATTCCTTACTTCAAAACGTGAGTATATGAACTTCGAGGACGAAGTTTATTTTAAGGGGGAGAGTATGTAACATCCCAGCATTAGAGCTTAGAAATAAGATGAACACAGATGTGTGCATTGCATTCATGCATAGAAAATCTGAATAATTTTTGCGAATTTGAACAAAACTTGTCAAAGTGATTGAAGCTTCTCTCAACTTGATGCAATTGGAGTAGATCATGAAGTTGACTGCGATAAGTTTCAATAAGACCTTTGCTAAAAACATTATTTTGGGTAATGGTAATTTGATCTAAGGGTAGATCAAATATAATGTAACTAAACCATTACACATTGATTAATGATTATAATTTGATACTTATGTGATCATTCCATGGTATTAATTTCCTTAACCATGAAAATCAAACTATGAATATAATTCAAGTAATAAGAATATAAGAACCAACTCTTGATCCACTTTATCCTTATTTATCTTTACCATGAGTATCATGGTAATATCTAACCTTAACTCTTTACTAGGATTAAGTAGGAAAGAAACCAAGTCAATATCATTCACCACATATCTTTCTTTCCATATTAATCCTTATCATCTCTATTGA
Source organism: Avena sativa (assembly GCA_916181665.1). Taxonomy (NCBI): domain Eukaryota; kingdom Viridiplantae; phylum Streptophyta; class Magnoliopsida; order Poales; family Poaceae; genus Avena; species Avena sativa. The sequence continues at coordinate 308,256,864 of OV702284.1, read as the reverse complement.
ACCTTATTCTAATATCCCTTGTTCATCAATGTTGAGTAATCCACTATTGATCTATCAACTCTTGTTTTTATCTTAGCATTCACTTAAATCCTTTTGAGAAGGAAGTAAGAATAGGTAAGTAGTAATGCTAGTTTTGGATATCATCTATAGGATGGGAGTGAGTGAAGAGAATCAAATCAATAGGATTATTGATGAAGTTAGCTTACTCCTGAAATGATAGAAGAGTTATTTGGAATATATAATCATATGGTGTTAAAGAAGATTACAAGGCTAAATTCTGAAGCAAGTTACCAAGGAGTAATCCTATTGGATTAAGCAGGCATAGTTCTGAATAACATCCCTTAATCCAATATAGATGCTAAGAAGATAAATTCAATACAACTATAATGTTGTATTGATGAAAACTTTGGTTAGCCAACTGGAAACCTAAACCATAAAGAATCAAAGGATTATAATGATCATGCTTTACTCACCAAGATTGAATGCTTATATCAAGTATAAGGGACATTGGTGGATAGAACATGATTGAACCCTAGTATAGATATATTATCCTAGATTAGTCATTACAAGTCACATTAATATAATGTGAGGTTGGAGTATGAATTACTAGAGTTGAGTAAAATAAGATAGTATGGTTAAGATATTAGTGTAGCATGGAGTTATTGAAGTAGTGTTATTCCTAAAGGATTGTAAGATTTTGAGGAGAGTAGTTTGAATTATACATCTATTGGAATAATATTAGTGATGAAGATAAAGGAAGTGTATAAATGGAGTTAGAAGTAACTACTTGTTGGATTGGAGGTTATCAGCAGTAGAGTTGTTGATATAACCAAGGATAGTTATGAGAAGATTATGATAATCTTTAGTGTCAAGCTTTGCATTAGAAATGACCCGATTAAGATCATCAGCGGGCCGGTCTGGTTCCCGTACTTCACCTCCTTCTTCTTCATTGTCTTCTATTGCGGTATCAGCATATTCAGGGAACATAGATCGGTAGTTGTCATCATCGTTCTCTTCTTCATCGCCGTCTTCCATCACAACCCCTGTTTCTCCGTGTTTGTTCCAAACATTATAGCCAGACATAAAACCATACTGAAGCAGGTGGCTCTGAATGACTCTTGCGGAAGTGTGAGCCTTCTCATTCCTATAGTCAACACATGGACAACACATAAAACCATCATGCCGCTTGTTCTCCTTGGCCACAAGTCGAAAAGAACGCATGCCTTCTCTGAAAGCGGCAGAGGGTCGGTCACTGTACATCCATGGATGGCTCGTCTGTATCATACAAATATATATCAAACGCAATCACTATGCTAAAATTAGTACGACACGGTCTAAACGAGAAAATAGTTGTTAACCTTTTATTACACTTAGAAACAAAGATGAGAAAATTTAAGTGTGGATCGGGCACCTCATATCATGTCTGTCTTGTGTGACGTAAACTCGCATTGCTCTAATGGAAAATTCACCGAATACCTCTAGTGCATAGGAATAAGAAAAAAAATAGCACAACACCACCTCTCCCATCGGGAAAAAAACAGTTGAGAGGGGGAGGGGCTGTGCCATATATATAGGACCAGACCACTAGTCCCGGTTTGAGATAAATACCGGAACTAAAGGGGGTGCCCGCAGCGAGCGGCAGTCCCCATACCCTTTAGTCCCGGTTTGTGTCCCAAACCGGTACTAATGGGGTCTAATGGGATGGGACCTATGGTTTGGGGTGGCTCGGGCCGTCCGACGCGGGCCATTAGTCCCGGCCCCAGCCACAGCCGGGACTAATGGCCTGGACAAACGGCCTGCTTTCTACTAGTGGCTGGTGTACCTCATCCCGAGAGACTCCTCCAACATCTTTTCCAAGGACAAGATCCTCAGGTCCCTCAGCTTCCGCCCGATGCGGTTTATGAGCCGTCGCTCTCCGACATCCCCGTCGGCACCAACGACGAGTCCTCGGAGCCGCCTTCACCGTCCTACTTTTCCAGGTTGTCGTCGTCGCGCTGGTGGGGTAGCCGCGAGGACTGAGAAGGCGGCTTCCTTGCAGCGGGTGCTCGTTAATAGATTTATGCACTAGCCAATTATCCCAAATGACTGATCTAATGGAAAGGGCTAGGCGGTGTATTTATATTCAACACTCCTCCTCACGTCTAGGCTATTTTAGTCCTTAGCGTGGGATAGGAGTAGGCCAGAAAATCTTTTTTTTCCTTTTTTTAATTCTGCGTGAGCAGGGTCTTAAACTCAAGACCTCTTGGCTCTGATACCATAATGGATTTATGCACTAGCCAATTATCCCAAAAGACCGATCTGATGGAAAGGGCTAGGCGGTGTATTTATATTCAACACTCGTTAGTTTTGACTAGATAGGTATAGCTTTGTGGTTCTGAACTGCACGTAATCTCTTTGATGCTATTGTGGTGAGATTTGAGAATGGTGTATATGAAGATTATGGAGTCGAGGTGGTGTATAGAGAAGGTTGTTCTTGTAGATTTGTACACTTAAGTTGAATTAGGAGGATGGATTATTTGATTCTTTAATGTTTCTTTTATCTTGGTGATTCTTTACTGTTTCTTTTCTCTTGGTGAAGCCGCTGCTTCGCTTGTCTAGCATTGTGCCCGAGCCGCTGCTCCGACGAAGCCGAATCAGTCGCCGATGTAGCTACCACCTTGGCCTTGTTTTACATGTCGCCGTCGGATTCAGTGTGTGTGTGGAGGGGAGGGGGTGAGGGTGTCTGGGAGGCGGCTGGGAGAAAATGACCGTCGGTGTCGCCGAACCGGATTCAGCGTAGGGGAGGTAGAAAAAGGACCGCCGCTGCCGGATTCAGTGTCGGGGGTTAGGAAAGTACAAAAATGGATTTTCCCGTGCGGCACATGCAGGATGACTTAGAAGGGGCACGACAGGTACTAATATAACGGAATATCCTGACATAAGGTATAAGATTTGAAAATATTTGGTTTGTCCACCATTCACTCGAAATGCCCTCTCGGTAATTACCCCACCAACCTTTCGAATCGCAGTAAACCTGGCCCCATGCAAGAGTAGCATTTTACACCGCACGGCCTGAACCTAGGTAAACTCTCTGTGTCCCCTCTGTCGTGTTTTCCGTAGTTTTTCTCACTAAGGTTGCCGAGAGTCTTGTGGAGATTGTGTCCAGCCCCTTGTGTTCGATTTCATCCTACTTCGAGAGATACCCCCGTTCATTCGCACAGACAAATCTCTGACAGAACCCAACAAGTATTGCAACAAAATTAGTCACATAGTTTATCGTTGCAATAATTACAAATGAAGTATCCTACTCCTTATACCGTGAGATCGTACTTAATCACTATTAACCAAGGTTGCTTTGATTGCATCAATCATAACATCGTAATAGGGTGATCATAAAGTTGTAGGTCAGGTATTCTGAAGGGATAGGTTGAGGCGTATATATCGAGATCGAGATTTTTTTCTCCCACGTGACAGGAAGATGCATTGGGCCCACTCAGTGGGATTACGTTTATAAAGATGCGCAACTTATGACTAAGTCATGGGGATAGAATATCATGAGAAAAAGTTAAGCAAGCACTTGTCGGTAACAAGATCGAACTAGGTATGGTGATACCAATGATCAGATCTCGGACAAGTCATGTATCGAAGTAACAAAGGGAGTTGGACTCGACATTTATGGTTTAAACAACATTGATATCACGAAATTCATAGGGGCCATTATGGGTATCTAGATCACGTTGATGATTATTATTTGAGAACTATCACGATCATGTTTGTGATGTTCCCGAACCATAGGGTTACAAACTTAAGTGTTCAATGACACTTGGAGATCGTTTTTGAATCATCGGGATCACCGGAAGAAAGAGAAGAAAGAACCAGATTCATTCCGGGAAGGATCTGAAGTAGTTCAGAGTGATTCAAAATGAGTTTTGGAGTATGAGGATTTGTAAAATATGTTTTTGACATTAATTAGTGTAATTAATGTTTGAATAATTTAATTTGGAGAAGACCTCCCTCTTAGGCCACTTCCTAGAGGGAAGGGCCCATGAGGGAGGTCCAACCGCCCCAAAGGGCTTGGGGTCGTTCGACCATGCGTATGTGTGAGGGCCCCACCCTGGCCGCAACCTCCCCCTTGGCACCTCCTCCTCCCTTTATCCCCACATTGCTTGCTGGCTGGTGGGAGTACTTCCTTTTCCCCTATATAAGAAGGGGCATATGGGAGGGAAAGGCCCACAACAACACAATATTTCCTAAGAAATTTTCCTTAGGGAATTTCTCTCTATCTCGTTGGTTATCGTGCTTGTGGTTCCAAGAAGAACTGCGCACGTGGGAGATGACGGTTTCTTAGGCATGCCATCACGTTCCTTAATCCCGATTCTATAAGATCTGCTTTCGCAATATCGGCTGGATCAGGAAGAATGGTAGTCGTCGTTGAGCATCATACGTGTGAGAAACCAAATGGGTGCTTCCAGTTGTGGCACCTGGATTGTCATACATGAAGCAATGCGGCCTTGAGGTTGGCTATCAGTACAACTAAATCATCCTCGTTCATCGCGAACGTTAAAATTTTCTTCTACAAGGGTATATCATCGAAACCTCTCTCCGGTACTATATTAACTCATAGATAGATCTTGGCATTAGTGTTGCACTAGTCATGAAAAATTATTGTTTTCTACTACAAACCCCTTCATAAAGAAATATCAGCAGTGGTGTCAATGATATTTCTATAAAATTAGTGACATTTAAATTTATAGGGGACATTGTTAGGATTCATGCCTTAGAGGCATCACTATCCGTGTGTATTCATAAGATGTCTATGTATGAACTATTTGTACTTTCATCGAATTCATGATTCGATTGTGGAACCTTGTACTTAATATAGTTCATGAAAGTTTCGTCCTTAGTCATTTGAGGTTGTGGTATACACACACCGCTAAGACTAATGTGTAAGGAGGAAGATGGATAATTCCAGCTATCATTGGCATATATATGCAATCTAACTTATACTGGCTTTGCCAAAGAGCTAGGTTAGCCGGACTGGCCAAAGATTGAGCCAGCATGACTAAGCTGTATTATGATCCCAATCATGCAGTGTAATCCTTAAACTGATGTGAACACATGATATGGGTTGTGGATTATAAGATTTAGAAGCAATTATGTGCTTGGTGTTATAAAGGAAGTGCTTGGTATTACTAAGAAGCAATTACATGGTGTGGACGCACTAAGACGGGATTTTCCCTCGATATTTGAGGGATGCTCTATTTGGTTAACTGTTAACCAAGGTACCGCAGCTAAGTAGTTCGCCAGAGGAATCACATATCATGGAGACAAGAAAAGGGAGTTAAGGCGACACTGGGACGACGAGAACTCACCTGTGGCTTGCCACCAATATCGTGAAGAAAAGGGACCCAGACATAACGTCACATTGGGGGCTACTCATCGGTATTTGGGAACTAACATGCATGCTTTGCTAGAAGCCATTGTAGCCTTATACGTATGAGTGTGACTATTACCCTTGAGCTAGCGGTTTACACACTTAAGAGAGTGGAGGCAGGTAGATGGGATCCGTCTGAAACGAGCCATCTAAGTGAGACTTAGATGGACAGAGACCAATCAATTGGTAGCACCCACTTTCACTAGGGTTAGGGATGTCGACTTAGGGACACAATGGGATGTGTCACCTCACCTACTTCCTATATTTATATGGGTGGGTTGGTGTCGAACATGCGGTATTCTTAACCAGCACGTTAGTGCCACACCAGCACCTTTTGTCCCAAGAGTAGTGGAACCAAGGCTAGAAATTCCCTATTGTTGTTCCACTTGGTATGTGTGAGAACGATGATATGCACCACGTTTGGGGTGCTTGAGGTAGTGGATTTGTCATTGTCAGAATCGGAGAGGAAGATGACGCTAGAGAATACTTCGCTGAAGCCCGACTTGGGAGATGGGCGGTACAAGGACTGCAGTGCCCTGACACGCTTCATCAAGGTTCTGCAACCATGAGTTTAGGGGTAAGACCTATGGACTCTGTCTTTCGCTAAAACTTGTCGGTGCCGCATTAGAGCTAGGAAAAAAATATTGTCTTTCTTGCCTAAGACGTGTCACAACAGACATTAGTTACACTACCACACTATAACAAGTAATCCAAACTATTAAAATTTTGTTAAAGATTGGTAGTTCAATAATTTAAGTATCTCACACCAGGAAGCTTGAATTGAAGGGAAGTAATGGATTTAAATTGAAGGATACATATTGCATGGATCTCATATGATTATTCATAACCTCTCATGCCCTTATTTCTAAGGACGACCTTTCATATGAACCTTGCAATTAAACAACAATCCGATAAAATTTAACAAACATGATAATGTATACCGACACAAACATATATGATCTCAATATATTATTCCCTACATCGCTCAAGGAAGTTGGGTCATGCTCAGACCATGGTGTTGTTCTTCTTGTTGATGACCTCCTGCATCATAGCCTCAAGAACATTAAACTTCATTGGTTTGGTCACAAACACATCAGCACCGACACTCATGAAGACCTCTTGGGCATCATTATTAGCTGATAGCCCAACGATCTTCACATCACTTTCTCCCATAGCACGAATCTTCTCAACTGCCTATCAAGTAACACAACAATTAATTTTCTAGGCTACAAATATTCAAGCAAAATGAAATAAATATTTTTCATGCAAAAAAGGAATGTCAGAATAATAAACGTACCTTAGGTCCACTCATTATGGGCATGTCCTTATCACAAAAAACAATGTCAAACTTCCTCCCTTCAATGAATAGATCCACAGATTCTTTCCCATTCATAGCCATAGTAATTTCACAGTGGAACTTACGAACCATGGCGGAGAGAACCATGGAATCAACTCGGGTATCTTCAACAATAAGAACCTTCACGGGGGATGCCATAATCAGCTAAACGAACTACCAAAATAAAGAGAGTGGTTATTTCCAATCCATTTCTTATAAATTCAAAATGATTGTTAACAACTATTCTCAATGAGAATAAACAAAAACATCATAAAGTAAATTAGCAAACCGCAACCATGTCTATGTTTCCAAAAAATATTCTGTAGTTGCAAAATAATAAGAAATACTAGTTATAAAAAATCTCGAATATAAGCATGCACTTCATATATATCCCAGCTGATAAAAATATGCCATATCGGACAATAAACTAAAAACATCATATGTTGCTATTGTAGGAGGCGTGTGCACTTTATTAGTACTTATCATGACAAGAAAAAGAAGACATATTATATTTGGATGTAAGAGGATAACAAGAACATTACAATGGTGAAGAAATCACAAAGAAGTGTTTCCTACAAATGAAATAATTTCTCGTGTCGTTTTCTACAAAATTACCATGAGGTCCTATGAGCTAGGAATATGATACGGGGAAATTGAGAAGTGTGCAACTTGGTGGGGGCATATAGGTTACTCTAGGATCATATGTAAAAATATTATATAATATCAAAGGGATTTTACAAAAAATTATAGCATGGGGGAGCCTTGGCCCTAGCTTTGTCTGACGATAACCTCAACATAGTAAAAAAATAGAAAGTGGAAACGTGTATATATAAATTCATATACATGGTTGCCAATTTCCGGAAACACAACAACGAAAATTGTGTGCCGAATGGTATATAGATAAAACACACTAGTTCATCATACACACATATAACACATGTAACAATCTCTTGTAATGATAAATAAGAGAGAAAAAAAAGGAATGAATAAGGACCTTAAAGCTAGCTAGAGCTTATAGAAGAACCACAGTAAGATGTTGCTCTCTTTCTCCTCTTGTTGATTAAGGCTTGTTGTTGTGTGCCTTGTACTCCATCTATTCTCAGACATTTATAGGGAACCAAGAGGAGGGGTGTGTCCATCGCCAGTCGATATTTGTCGTCCGGTAGAAAATCACCTCGAGTCACACATGCATATATCTCCACCGCTTCACACCAAGATAAAAAGAGGTACTAATATTGATATACTCGCCATATCTTTTGTGATTAATAATTCATATATTTTTTATGTTTCCACAAATTTCTCAAAGATATATATACTGTGAAGATCACTGCATATATACGTATTTGTCGTGACATGTCGGCGTAGCTAGATACCAAAACATGATTAAAATAAATTGTTCTGCCATCAACAATGGGTGGATGGCATTTGATCTACCATATGTTATTATGGCATTAGTTTTAGCTATGATAGGAAATCATATTATTAATGTGGACAATATTTATATCAATGAATAATTAATTATATATCGTACCTAATATATTTCAGACCAACCATACATTAGTTAACATGATACACATATTTTCTTAATATGCCATCTATAATTGCATGGCATATAGGTACATGTACCTAATATAGTTGACTAATTGATTTGACGACTTAATGAGAAAATATGTAAAAGAATTGGACCCAATTGTATATGTACTACGATTGAGGGTGCTAAGTGCAAAGTGGTTCCCATCCAAGATTTTATTTTATTTTTATGTACACATGTTTAAATTGTAATATAAACTTCTACGAATTGAAGAGTTGGAACTAAGAAGAAAGTTTATGTGACATGTGAAGGTCTGAGGCTAGCATGTAAGTTCTTTTGCTAACAACTGTACAATATTAGAGCGCCGCACATATAGCATACTAGCCGCATAATATTGGACTAAGATATGCCTTATGTAGCACGAAATAGTAACGGGAAAGTTAAAAGTCCGTAGCAGGGCTACAAAGTGATGGGCCCATTTCAAATAGTGTAGGCCTCCGGAAGGGCAAAAGAGTAACATGCCATCTTTTTATTGGGCTCCCCTACTGGATCGGCCCACTTAAATAATTAGCGGGCCTTGGCTAGGTTTGGCTTCTAGCATGGTTTTTTGACCATTAACGATATTTGCCATGTGGCCGTTAACGGTATTTGCCATGTGGCAGTTTGCATGGCTTCAGCAGTCAACGGGGCTGGCGAACAGATCTATGATGGCACGAGTTTCCGTGGCTAAAGGGTGCGATCCACCATGGTCGCGAAAAAACCATGGTAGATTCTGTGCTGATGGGACTTTTACCACGGAAGACATTCGTCGTAGAAGACTTTTTAATCATGAAAAATGGGCCTTCAACCACAAAAACCGTCTGTTGTAAAACCCAACTTCTCTTGCAGTGAAAATAGAGGAGAGTCAAACTCTCATGCTAGCAAGATTTGCAAGAAATCCCGAGCCAAATCGGCCGGTCGAAGACCTCAAGATGATGAGGATTGAAACAAAGATGAGAAGCCTCAAGAGCTAGACTATAGCAATGCTCCATCTCCAGATTATAATAGTGAAGAATTTCGATACTGAAGGAGAAAATGATGCCTTGTATCAACATTTCATTCAAAAAGTAGCATAGAAGGTACATGAGCTAGAAATGAAATATAAGAAATTAGTTGAGAAACTTCCAGCTAACCTTGATGATATATTTGAGCCCACTATTAAAATTCATATAGGAGTTAATGAGATTGCTGCACTTTGTGATCTTGGTGCTAGTGTCTCAAAAATTTCTAAAATTATTTGAAAGACTTAACCTTGAGCCATTTCAAATTATCAAACTAAGACTCCACTTAGCATATTGAACTTACAAACAAGTTTTAGGAGTCAAAGAGAATATAGTTGTATAAATCAAAAGATTTCCTGCATAGATTTATTTTTCGTGCCCCTAGTTCGTTAGCTGTACTCACTTTTCCCCAGCCGCTTAGTTTTTCCTTACTTTTGTCCATCTCCTATTATGAAACTCTCACATCGGTCTGAAACTCGCTCTCCGTCGGGTCCCGTTAGTGGACCCTCGCCATTACATGCTGACAAGTGGGGCCGCATTCAGGTGGGTCCCGTAGTGGACCCTCGTCGTTACGTGCTGACAACTAGGACCCACCCCTGTTGCGTGATGTCAGGTGGGGCCACGTTTAGTCGGGTCCCGCAGTAGGATCCCCCATGGTGTGGGGTCGGCTTGTTAGGAACGCGTTTTGGGGGATGTGGTGTGGGACCATGTGGGGCGCGTATGGTAGTTACGTGCGTCCTGTCGCCTAAATTGGAAGATTTCTTTTTTGTTATTTTTATGATTGGCCTTTTTAAGAGTGCCTTTTCCCCTTTATGTCGCTAACAATTGTTATTTTTGCCAAAAAAAAGGCAGCGAATCTAGAGCAGCTTCTCTCTCCATTCATAGTTCCTTTTGGCCCTCGTATTTTCCCAATCTGGCAGCAAATCTAACCAGCACCATAAATATATAGATGAATAGAGCAAAATGTAGATAAAGCAGCAAAAAGGATTATATAGTACGATGCTTAAACCAGGTTCGACAATTAGGCTACTCAGCAGCAGCAGCTTATAAGTTCAATAGAGACAACAAAACAAAAAGAAGCTGCTTTACAGCAGCAGCAGCAGCATCAGCACATGATCAGTGGCCCCTCATGGCCTGCGCTAGGAGGGCCTCCGCTTCCTCCCTATGACTTGATCGGGGGCATGCGACCCTCCTCGATGGCCACCTTCTGGAGGTTGCGGAGGTGAAAACCGAGCGCTTTGTGCTGGGCTCTGAAGGCGTTGGCGTTATTTGACGGGCTGCAGTTCTTCACGTCCTCGGCATGCATCCCGAGGGAGTTGTAGTCAGTGGCGAGGCTCCTGGTGCAGAAGGGGCAGCTGTAGACATCACCGGCAAAGAAGCCGTTGAACTGGTCGGACTTCATCTTCCTCAGCACCTAACGAGTCTTGGTGTCCATGGACTCGTCGTCGCTGCAGACGTTGCTGCTATCCACCTATTACAAAAAACAATAGCGTGCAATAAGGACATGATTGAGATACCGTGATTATCGAGATTGATTACATGCATAAATTAACCGATTGAGATCCCCTGATTATTCCCCAATCCCCAAATCTCAAACCAAATCGAATACTGATTCCAACTACAAATCGGTGCTAGTACTGATCCCAACTATAGATCGGTGCTAGTACTAATCCCAACTACATATCAGTGCTAGTACTGATCCCAACTAGGGGCATTCATCGAAATATAAGATCTAACACAAGAGGATTAGCTACTATAAAAATACCTAGAATCCACCGATTAGCCGAGCCCTAATAACACACGATCTAGCATCCAACAATGGGAATGGGGGAAGAACAAAGGAAGGGGAGAAAACCCTAGTTACCTCCGACCATGGGTCGGCTAAGTTGGTGTCGAAGGGGTTTTCCGGCCTAATGTAATCGTTTTCCCCGTAGGGGTCCTAGCCGTCCGGGATCTGCAGAAGAACGGCGGGGGCCTGTACGGGGACGGGGTCTCCTCGCCGACGGCTACGGCGTAAGCGGGGGCGGGGGTCTGGACAGGGATGGCGGCTGGCTTCAATGCCTCGATGGGGGCCCAGTATGGGGACGAGGTCCTCCTCGTCGCCTGCCTTGGAGGCGACGATGGCCACCAAGCCGTTCTTCCCCATTGCCGGCGTGGTTGGGGTTTTCTTGGGGGTTTGCAGAAGGTGATGGGAAAGTGGAGATGGTCACGTGAGTGAGTGAGCGAGTGAGTGATGAGTGAAAGTGAGGAGGCCTCTATAAAGGTGAAGGGAGGAGACGTTTTGTTGCACCACCGTGCACCGCGTAACCGTGTGCGCTACTGCACCGTTCACGGACACACGCGTCTGCTATCGCCCTGTGCACCGCGACACGCTTACCGTGCGTCACGTTTTCCTCCTCGTGTCTAACCTTGGCCACTTAGTTGTGCTCAGTTATACCCTCAAGTGTAGCACTGGAAATTTGGTTGTACTCAGTTTTTCCCTCCAGTACTAACACTGCCGTGTGCAATATACTCACTTTTACCCTCCGGTGGCTGGTCAACAAAGAGTCCACGAATGGATTTTAGCTAGCTAATTGAGTCATTTTATGCACAACAATTTTAAAAAGATCAAAACATAGTGGCATCTATCTAGGGAGTCTTATTATGTGACCTGCCACTATAAGAAATGTATATAAATCAAGTTTTAACCTAAATCACCACTTCTCAAATCACCTACTATCTATGAAGGTTCAAGAGTAGTGTCAATTATAAACACTCTTTTACATTAAGAGTTGTATAATTTTTCAATTTGAAACTGTTCAAGAGTAGTGTCAATTATAAACAATCTTTTACATTAAGAGTTGTATAATTTTTCAATTTGAAAGTATTCAAGAGTAGTGTCAATTATAAACACTCTTTTACATTAAGAGTTGTATAATTTTTTTAAATTTAAAAGTGTTCAAGAGTTGTGTCAATTATAAACACTCTTTTACATAAAGAGTTGTATACTTTTTTTAATTTGAAAGTGTTCAAGAGTTGTGTCAATTATAAACACTCTTGTACATTAAGAGTTGTATAATTGTTTTTAATTTGAAAGTGTTTTAAGAGTAGTATCAATTATAAACACTCTTTTACATTAAGAGTTGTATAGTTTTTTCAATTTGAAAGTGTTCAAGAGTTGTGTCAATTATAAATACTCTTTTACATTAAGAGTTGTATGGTTTTTTTTTTAAATTTGAAAGTGTTCAAGAGTTGTGTCAATTATAAATACTCTTTTACATTTATAGTTGTATAATTTTTTTAAATTTGGAACTGTTCAAGAGTTGTGTCAATTATAAACACTCTTTTACATTAAGAGTTGTACATTTTTTTAATTTGAAAGTGTTCAAGAGTTGTGTCAATTATAAACACTCTTATACATTAAGAGTTGTATAATTTTTTTAATTTGAAAGTGAATCGCTAGCCATGCCAGAGTTGTGTCAACTATAGTTTCATACCGCGCGATAGTTTCATAATTATAAACACTCTTGCAAACCAACTGAATCACCACTGCTCCAGGGGAATTTACAATAGATTTTAGGGAGATTTTATCTATCTTTGAGAGTTATGGAGGTTGAAACCACCGCTGGGAAGTAAAATCCAGAGAGATATTGTTGACAACCACGAATTACGCTAGCACTGGATCAATCCTATTCGAAAATCAAGGCAGTTAGTTGAGCACCATCGATTCGCGTTCAAATACTGCCAATAATCAACCCAAAAAAGGGAAATGATGCTTATCCAGATGGAATCCATGCGTTAGATCCCTGCGACTCCACCCAATCTTCTCTGTTCTCGACTGGGATGGACGGTGCACCAGCCGGCGTTGCATACTGTTCCGCGAAAGGGGTAGATCTAGCAGTGGTGGGAGCAGAGCCGGAGGTGGAGTGGGCTCCACGGCTAGGGGGAGGGGCGGCTCTGGGGCCGAGGACGACATAAGGTAGGAGGGCACGACGGCAGGGCAGCGGACCCGTCCCAACGCGACCCCACCCTTCAGCACGTATGTATGACCCGTCCCAACGCGGCCCCTCCGGTCAGGCATGTAACGGTCGAGGCCTCTTAACATAACGCTCAACGCCCGACCCGCCCCAATGCGGTCCCACCAGTCAGCATGTAACAGTCAAGCCTTTGACCTGACGGCATCCCTTCGTTTGAGCGCCCGCGAGGGTTTCTTAACATGGCAAGGGGAAAAGTGAGGAAAAACTAAGCAGCTGGGGAAAAGTGAGTACAACTAACGAACCAAGGGCACGAAAATAGAAATCTATAAGAACTAATAAAGCTTTACTAAATTTGCATGAAGGGAATGTTAGACTAGGGCTACCATCTAGAGAACCATTTGTAGTCCACTAGTGCTGCGCAGGACGCGTGTCGCTCTAGGCTCCAAAGTCGTCTCCTCGAAAGGAGCGCGCCCGCCTAGGCCCGATATCCGCCTATAAGGAGGGACGGGCCTTCACATGTCAAGATCGATTCTTCTCCACCCTGTCTTCTCAACTTGCCTCCTCGAAGAAGAAGCAGGGGACCTCGACGAGGTGAGGTCCGACGACACCACTGGGGAGATTTGATCTTTGCCCATGTAACACATGTTAGGCGCTTTAGGACTTGTCATTTCCTTTCTGAGAGTGCTAAGGTTACTTCCCCTATGATGGTAGCTATAAGGATTGGCGAGCCCTTGTGAGCCATGAGAAGCTCCAGCTTGTGCCCTCATGGAGGGGTCCGACGCTGGACCTTGGGCTTAGATTTTTGAGTGATGTTTTAGCCTCGCGAGGCCCACTCGTACTGCTATTCCTTGGTCGTGGAGGCAGATGTGCGGGTCACCTTTTGAGGAAAGGGGAGTATGCTCAGGCATTTGTTGTAGTTGTTGGTGTTTAGGCTTGCAGCCAGGGCCGCCTTGCAAGTTGCTCTAGAGATATCCTAGGGAGTACTGTACGGCTAGCATCTTATTGTAGGCGAGGCGACCCGATGTTGGACCTTCTCTAGTCGTAAGTAGTGACTGCCCCATGAGGAGGCTTTGCCTTGCGCGCCTTTCCTAGGGCCTTGATACGTCGGAAACGTATCTACTTTGCTTTGCTTTGTGCACACTTTGAGGTGTTTTTATGAGTTTTCTGGCACTAACCTATTAACAAGTTGCCACAGTGCCAGTTGCTTGTTTTCTTCTGTTTTTGGTTCCAGAAAGGCAGAAAATCAATATTCTCGGAATTGGATGGTACAAAAGCCAAATTCAATATTTTACCGTGGGTAACACGAAGCCAGAAGACGAGACGGAGAAGGCTCACCAGGGGGCCACACCCCCTGGCCGCGCGGGTGGGCCCACCCCGCGCCTAGGGGGGTGCAGCCGCCCTGGTGCCCCCCCTGGCTCACCCCTTCGCCTATAAGATGCCCCCGATGTAGAAACCCTAGGCAACCCGATCAAAACTCCACGAAACCGTCTGTAGCCGCCGCCACCATTGTCCCTAGATCGGGGGGATCTGAAGTTCTTCCTGGCACCCTGCCGGAGGGGAGATCATCCCGGAGGCCTTCTTCTTCATCATGCCAGCCTCCAGTATGAATCGTGAGTAGTTCCACCTTGGACTACGGGTCCATGTAGTAGCTAGATGGTTGTATCTCCTCCTTGTGCTTTCATATATAGATCTTGTGAGCTTCGTTCATGATCAAGATCTAATGTAACATCCCAACATTAGAGCTTAGAAATAAGATGAACAAAGATGTGTGCATTGCATTCATGCATAGAAAATCCGAATAATTTTCGTGACTTTGAACAAAACTTGTCAAAGTGATTGAAGCTTCATGAACCCTGGCCACCCGAAAGTCTTCATGGGCTGGCGCATATTCGTCGTGGGCCTTCCTTGGGATGCACCCGGTATACTAAAATCGTGTACCCGTAGGGTATAACCATGTCAGTAGCCCCCGAGTGTTCAGTCGAATCGTAGATTCGGCTGAAGACTCTTCAATCTTTCGGGTGCAGCTATCTCTACTTGTTTAGAGAATAATTTAAGTGTGTAGGGATTGTTTATGCGTGTGCCTGACTCTCCCGACGGATCAGAGTTAGTTAACTGTCTTAGGACAAAACAACACGATCTTCTTCAGATTCGAGTCCCTCGACTCGAATACGGAACATATGCTGGCGTAATTCGACTCAGGCTGCGGAGGACTTACGGGAGTGGAATTCTAGTAAATTTTAAATAATGTACCCAACGTGTCCTTCGGGATTTTTCATCGCGCCTACTGGCACGGATTCTTACTAGCAGAGCACAGTCGTGTGTGTTTCCAGGCCATCAGATGATATCTGTAGGTCTTATCTTTGTGTCGCAGACACAACGTCCAAATGTTTATCACCGCGGAGGTGTTTCGGGTGGCCAAGGAGGACGTTGCTCACTTAGCGTTAATTAGGGCAGAGTTGCCAAAAAGTTTTTTGCATACTGATCTGAAGGATCGCAGTCGAAGAATTCATAGGGTGCGCGACAAGCTCTCCCTATGGGAGTAGCCCCCGAGTGTCTGTTCGAGTCATAGACTCGAGTAGAGACTTTAATTCAGTCTTTGTTGACTTTTAGTCTGTAGGACACAAATTTTTCGGATGCTTGAATCCATCCTCCCTATGGGAGTAGCCCCCGAGTCCGTAGTGGAGTCGCAGACTCGACGTAGGACTCGAAGAATAGTTCAATGGTGTAGTGCTTTGTTCGTTTTTTGGGTGCGCGGCCAGCGCTCCTGGGGAAAAGTGAGTTTGTTTTTCACCGCAGCCATTCTCGTTTCACTGCTCCCATATTCTTTGAGCTTTCCTTGCTGCGCGCTGGAACTTCTTCGAACCTTTCCTTCCTTGTTTCTGCGTTCTCATCATCGCCACCGCCGCACTGTGATGGGAAAGTCCAAGAAGGCCTCCACTGCGGTTGGTACTAGTGCTGTCGCCGGCGACAAGAAGGGTTCCGCCGCCACTCGCATCACCGATGGTGGCTGGCGGCGATCGGAGACTCACGAGGGCGATCTCCGCAAGCTCCGCGCGCGGGGTCTGATCCCGCGGGACAGGGAGGCCGTCAGGATTCCCGGTGACGAGGTAATTCCCCGTCCTCCCGCTGGGTTTCGGGTCATGTTCGCCGCTTTCATCCTGCGGGGCCTTTCCTTCCCAATCCATGATTTCCTCAGTGGATTGCTTTTCTTCTATGGCGTCCAACTCCATCATCTTTCGCCTAATTATGTTCTTCACATTTCTTGCTTCATCACCTTCTGCGATTGTTGGCTCGGCATCGAGCCACACTTTGGCCTCTTTCAGAAGCTCTATTCTGTGAAGAGGCAATCTGGCTCCGATGGCGTGTATCCCATCGGTGGCTGCATCATTTCCCTAAAATCCAATTTTCTCTTCTTTTCTTTCTCTATGTCGGAGTCTGTCCAGTACTGGCGGAGGCAATGGTTTTACATCCACGACTCCATAGTGGCCGGGCAGAACTTTGGCCTTTCTCCTTTTGACCCCTCCCAGAAAATCCAGCCAAAGCGGTCCTGGAAGAATCACATCTTGGACAGCGAGGTGGCGGAGATAGAGGATCTCTATCGTCGGGTGGAAGATCTTCAGGTGATTCCGGATAAAGAGGTGAACAGTGTGGATATCATCCGCACCTTCCTCAAACGCCGGGTGCAACCACTCCTGGCTAGGGCGCACCCGATGTTTCTTTATTCTGGCCGCCATGACCCGACTAGGGTTTCGACTGGAGATCTCTCCGTGAGAGATGTGGACGGAATCCTCCGGCCATTGCTGAAGTTTAAGGCTGACGAGGACATTCCGGGTAGCTCGCTGACCCTTCCCTTCAGGGCCTCTCGACCGGTGTCGCAGGTGTAGATCTAGGACGTGCGCGTAGCGCTTTTTCGATTGCGTCTCTTTATAGTTCAGTAAGTCTGAAAGTTTGTCTTCTTTTGTGCAGGAGTTCAAAGTGCCAGGTATGCCGCCTCCACTACACGAACTTTTTCCGGATGCACTAGACAATGAGGTAGTGGAATCCATGTCTGAGCTTCCTTCGGCGCGGTCGCTGATGAAGAAGCCTTTGAGTTGAGCGAGGAGCAGGCTTGAAAGCGGACACGGAGCTCGAGCGAATCGTCGGATAACCTCGACTCCGCCGACGCCTAGGAACCCTCTGTGCTTTGAGCGTCACAGTGGGGGTCATGGTGGCTCTTCCTCTCCTATTCCGGCCGTGCCTGTGTGGGCTGTGGCGCCACAGGCGCCGGCAAAGCGGAAGAACGAATAGAAGAAGGAAGAGAAGAAGGAGGAGAAGAGAGGAAGGAGGACCCCGCCTGTCTTCGACTTGAGCGATCTTGACTCGTAAGTTTCTTTAGTTGCCTTCTTTTTTTTCTTTCTTTCAATTTAGCTTGCTTGTACTTGTCTGATGTTATCTTTTGTAGCCACTCCTCCGATGGCTCCTTCAGCGATGGCGCTCGCGAGATGGTGGGGGAGTCGAAGGTTCCTCCTCCTCCTCCTCCTCAGACGGTGGCCACCTCTGAGGGAGCTTCTCCGAACCCTTCTCTGCAGGAGGCTCAGGTGGTTGTCCCCCAGAAGACTTCGGCCGGACCTTCGGAGTCGCCGTCTGATCATGTAAGTATCTTCTATCTTGCCGCGGGGGGGAGCCCCCGAGCGTTTTCGGATGATCTGCTGATCACTTTGATTTTGTTTCTCGAGGGGAGCCCCCGAGCATCTGACGGATGGTCTGATGATCATGCTTTCCTTTTTGTACATGCCTCGGGGGGAGCCCTCGAGCATTTTTTCGTATGCGTAATTTGCCTTTCTCGTTCCTTGGGCGCAGCCCCCGAGCCTTTCTTTGACGAATTGTGTCTTTTTACAGCCTTTTGTTCAAGGCGCCAACCAGCTGGTGCAGCAGCACTTGGTGTTGGAGTTCAGCTTCAAGTGGCTTCAGGGTACATTCGTGAGTTGGTCTTTTTCGTCTTCCACTGCTTCATTTTCCTTCGATCTGATGAGTGATCTTTTGTTTGCAGATGAAAAGAATACCACTCTCCACAAGCTTGATGCTCTCAAAAAGAGCCTTGGGCGAGCAGAGAAGAAGGCCGAGGACGCCGTTGGTGCGAAGGAGCGCCTCGAGCGGGAGCTAGCCGACGCAGCTGTGGCCAAGGAGCGCCTGCAGCAGGAATCTACGGACCGTGAGGAGCAACTCGCCACTGCTGCGGCCTCGTGCGAGAAGGAGGTAGCCGGCAAGCTGATGGCTGCTGCCAAGGTTATTTCGGGTGAGTGATTTCGCATGTTCCTTGTCTTTCTTGTTTTGCTTGGTTTTCACATTTTTTCTTCCGTTTGTTTAGATGCCGCAGGCATCGAGTTTTACCGCGGTGCCCTGGAGCACGGAAGTGCTCTAGATGATGCCACTGCGGCGGTCGAAGACCGCTGCAGCACCATGGTCGGCTTGCTTGCCAAGGCCAAGGAGGTTCTCGGGCGCTTCTACAATGAGATTGTCCCCAAGGGCGTCGCCCTTGAGGATGTCGACTTGTTGGCGGATGCGCTGTCAGCCGATGCACCTGCGGCGTACAAGCATAAGCAAAAAAGGCATTGGTGCATCCGTGGGGCTGGCGATGGCCCTGGCGTCTGGAGCGGAGCTGGATCTTCATCAGATTACCTCCCAGATGCCAACAGCCGCCGACGGATCCGAGGTAGCCTTCGCCCTCTACGCTGCCCGTTGCAAATGTTATGGGCCAAAGTTGATGGACTTGCTGGCTGAGTACGCGGTGAGGCAGCAGGGGGAGGAAAAGAGCAGGCAATCCGGCTCCGAGGCTACGCGGTGAGGCTCCGAGGCTACTCAGGATGCAACAGAACACAAGTTTTCAAACATATCCAAACACTATAGTGAATCCATAAATAGTTAAGTAATATTACTTCCTTGTTTACAAACTATAACCAGTCATCTATAAAAAGGTAAATGATTCTATTCCAGTATAATGTTAGGAAACCACTATTCAAATAGAGGTGTTACCATTCTTAAAGTATCCTTAGAGAAACATTATGAAGTACACAAGGTAAAAATAACATAGCAATATACCTTAAATCCGTCTATGTCTTTAAAGTTAACTTTAGTCTACAATACTTTAACTATTATACTAAAGACTTTGTTATGTGTTTTATAGTTACCTTTGGTCTGTTATAATTAAGCCATAAAGCATCTCAAGTCCAAACTATTCAAGCAAGCACAAACAACATCGACCACATTGGAGTAACCACAAAAACTGTTTAGACCTTAGAAAAGGAATCTTTTCTTCAAAAGTTATTCATTTTTCCACTTTAGTCAACAAACCTTATAATAATATTTCCAACTCTTAAAAAATTAAATTCAAGGACTCTCATCATAATTAACAGATGAAAATTAATCACAATTACATTGTTTCAAACCTTATTTGAATAATCAGGATGGTAAATACCTAAGTTCTTTATTATTGGCATTACTTGTATAGTAAAATTTGAAGATAAACAATTCTTATATAAGTAGTCTTTGAGTAGCATACCTCAATAGTATATCTTATTGTTGTATACCATTATGTTTACACGTTGTTTTACACACACTCACAAGCCTTAATAAGAAACACATGTGTGAAACTTATCTAAAAGGACAACACATTCTGAAGTAACCATTCCAGAATCCAAACCATAGATCAACGTTATCCCCGGGATTCGAGTTTACGAAACTGCATTACATTACTTATGCATAACAGCATCTTGCTTCTTTAAACATTAGTCCTTACCGGACCAATGATGCTAATTTCAGATAGTGGATCTTATATTGTCTTGAAGACCGTGAGTAGATAATCTTGCAATCACAAAAGGCAAGTTCACACTTGCTCATGTACTTTGATTATTTTTTGTAAAGTATTTTGAAAATCCAGTGTTGTCACCACCTGCATTTCAAAAAGGTCAGAAAACACTATTTTGATAATAATGTAAATTATTGGTTACTGATCCAGGGTGATCAGCTAATCTATTAAGTATGGCAATGGGAATACCACTGCACATGACTATATCACCTAGGACTTAACAACCAATGTAGCCAGTGATTCTTGCGCCGTATATTACGCGTTGACCATGAGATTTGGAATGGGACGGAGAAGTCAGCTGTATCTTTTCCCTCTCGCATGGAGCCGGATGTGCGGGTCTTGGCTGTTATCACTCGTAGCGGTCATATATTGGTAATACGTAGATGATATGCAGCATATGGGTGGGAACCCTTAACGTCCCATGATAGTTCTGGCATCTGAACGGTCTGTATTTCCTATTGCCGTAATTCAATAAGTGACATGGCATACACGAAGGAGACATGCGGGGCCGCGGAGAAGGCAGTGATTGGCTTGGATCTTAGGTTGGGCCTCAAACCAAGGAAGTTTGAACGGGAACATACTCTCGGCCGTGCAACAAAGCCTAAGGTCTCTCATTGGTAAAGTGACGCACCTCTGCAGAGTGTAAGAACTATAACTTGTTACTCCCTGTTCCGGGAAGGAGCTACGAACGCGGCGGGAAAGGAACTCCCTGAAAGTTCTGGTAAACTCGTGAAGGCTGACGGACATAGATTTTCAGAATAAAAGCAACCTTTGAAGAAATGTTTATGAAAACTTGCATTGCCTATGACCTATGGTCTATGGATGTAGATATAGTGCATCAAACACTCCTTTTCTAGTGAACTTGCTCAGTACGCTCGTAATCAATGTATCTTCTTAACCCTTGCTAGATTCTAAAGCCATTAAGACGATGTCTACATCAAGTTATGCTCCAGGAATCATCATCAAAAGCCCAAGCTCTTCAATGAAGTCAAGGAAGTCAACATATACATCAACTCAAGTGAAGACGAAGTTACTGATTAGATAGGAATATACTTTCTAGCCATAGAACCTATTCTGTAGGGTATTGCCATAGAAGCAATACCGAGTCATCAATTTATATGTTAGTCTTATTAGTAGAATAGATTTGGATTTCTTTATTTTTGAATCTCCTTGCAAGAAATTTCTTTCTCTCTCTTTAACTAAGAGTGTTCTGTGGATCTTGTGTACCAAGTGAGTTGTAACCTTGGCCATGTATTGGACCTGCTGTGTTTCTGTTGTACCACTCTGAGGGATGTAATACTGGTGAACGGTGTTTCATTAGTGTTATGTCAACGACTATAGTATACTACATCATGCAGTGGTACGCTGGGTCACCGCAGCTGGTATCAGAGCATATGCTTTGACCTTAGGATAAAAACCCTTTTAGGAAGATCTGTAGGTTGGATAGTGACTATAGGAACCATCTTATCTAAACCAAATATTGTGATGACTTGTGAGAAGAATCCACTTGAGGATAACTTTGTCACTAGATACTTAAGTCATTCTTTCTTAGTAGTAATTATTTTATATTTTCTCAGTATAGTGCTAATTAGTGTCTTCCAAAGGAGACATAACCACCAAGATACAGTAGGAAAGCCAGTTGGTCACAGTAGATTAGGATCAAGTGTAAGACATCAATTGAACTAGTTTTAATGGTATAGCCTAACCCTAGAATCCAAGTAGCATAGTGGAATCTTATTGTTAATTGGTAACCAAAGACAACATGATGAATATCATTAGGATTAATGTTGATGTAATGGGTAGTAATCATGTGGGATTCACTTGAGAATTCTACGTGATGAAGTGAAATTATGTTAAGAATTAATAATGGTGTAGTGAGAAACAAAGTCATCATGGTTAGATTAGCTTCTGAATCATGTAAATAGGTAAAACATAACAAGATCATGGTGAGATTAGCTCCGAAACCATGATGAGAGTATAAATATGACAAGAAAATTAGTAAATTAGCTTGGAGTAGAAGTATGAAAATACCATGGTAGAGCTATGATAGAAGTCATAGGTGTCATAAAATAGTGATGACCTTCAATTTTAGGGGTTCAATAGAAACTTATTAGTCTTTTTGAGAGATCATGTGAGATTAGTTACTAAATAAGAAAGGTTGGTCATAGTTAATCATTGCAAGAGGTGAGACAAAAGGTTAGTCAAAAACCAAATTGAGACCACTTTTATTAAGATTATCCTGTTGCACTTGAGCAACTTGGGTAAATGTTGAGATAACGAATAGTTTGACCCTATGTGCTAAGTATCACGATGTAAACCAAATACGAGGAGGTGTCATATACTACACAACTAAGCCTGAATTCTAGAGATACTATACTCAACTATTATATTCTAGGCTTAGAATATTGTGTGTTATATGTACCACATTTTAATTTATTGATTTTTCTTGGATCTTCTTGATTGACTAGATCTATACATGAAGTTTGACTTGATGTGCAAATGCATGTTGCAATATACAGTTACTACTTGATGTTATAGACCTAGATAGGAATGGGAATTCGTGTGATGGAGTGACGAGTTCCAAAGACCAAGATGAAGACCTACATGAATGGTAAAGCCAAGTATGAGGAGTATCAATCCAATTTGAAGGATGAATCAAGTTCATATCATTGTTAGTCATCTATAAGAAGGAAGAGTCATGTAGGAAATACATCGAGCAACAAGAAGTAATAAACGTTAGGTCCACCCAAAATAGGTGATGTTGCTAAGAAGTTAATGAAGTAGTTGAACCGAGTTCATGGAAGCATCATGAAGTACAAAGAAGAATCCTCGGAACCAAAATGGTATTCAAGCTCTGACAATTCAGAGAGAATGCCATAAGGATGTTGGAAGCCATAGGGTAATACCTACAACCTAGGATGATCCACAGCTGGGATAATACAATTATTACCATTTGAGGTTACCATGAAGTTAAGAAGTGTCATAACCAATACAAGACAATTCCTTACTCCGAAACGTGAGTATATGAACTTCGAGGACAAAGTTTATTTTAAGGGGGAGAGTTTGTAACATCCCAGCATTAGAGCTTAGAAATAAGATGAACACAGATGTGTGCATTGCATTCATGCATAGAAAATCTGAATAATCCACTATTGATCTATCATCTCTATTAATCCTTATCATCTCTATTGAACCTTATTCTAATATCCCTTGTTCATCAATGTTGAGTAATCCACTATTGATCTATCAACTCTTGTTTTTATCTTAGCATTCACTTAAATCCATTTGAGAAGGAAGTAAGAAGAGGTAAGTAGTAATGCTAGTTTTGGATATCATCTATATGATGGGAGTGAGTGAAGAGAATCAAATCAATAGGATTATTGATGAAGTTAGCTCACTCCTGAAATGATAGAAGAGTTATTTGGAATATATAATCATATGGTGTTAAAGAAGATTACAAGGATAAATCCTGAAGCAAGTTACCAAGGAGTAATCCTATTGGATTAAGCAGGCATAGTCCTGAATAACATCCCTTAATCCAATAGAGATGCTAAGAAGATAAATTCAATACAACTATAATGTTGTATTGATGAAAACTTTGGTTAGCCAACTGGAAACCTAAACCATAAAGAATCAAAGGATTATAATGATCATGCTTTAGTCACCAAGATTGAATTCTTATATCAAGTATAAGGGACATTGGTGGATAGAACATGATTGAACCCTAGTATAGATATATTATCCTAGATTTGTCATTACAAGTCACATTAATATAATGTGAGGTTGGAGTATGAATTACTAGAGTTGAGTAAAATAAGATAGTATGGTTAAGCTATTAGTGTAGCATGGAGTTATTGAAGTAGTGTTATTCCTCTTAAAGGATTGTAAGATTTTGAGGAGAGTAGTTTGAATTATACATCTATTAGAATAATATTAGTGATGAAGATAAAGGAAGTGTATAAATGGAGTTAGAAGTAACTACTTGTTGGATTGGAGGTTATCAGCAGTAGAGTTGTTGATATAACCAAGTATAGTTATGAGAAGATTATGAGAAGCTTTAGTGTCAAGCTTTGCATCAGAAATCACCCGACCAAGATCATCAGCGGGCCGGTCTGGTTCCCATACTTCACCTCCTTCTTCTTCATTGTCTTCCATTGCGGTATCAGCATATTCAGGGAACATAGATCGGTAGTTGTCATCATCGTTCTCTTCTTCATCGCCATCTTCCATCACAACCCCTCTTTCTCCGTGTTTGTTCCAAACATTATAGCCAAACATAAAAACAGACTGAAGCAGGTGGCTCTGAAAGACTCTTGCGGAAGTGTGATCCTTCTCATTCCTATAGTCAACACATGGACAACACATAAAACCATCATGCCGCTTGTTCTCCTTGGCCACAAGTCGAAAAGAACGCACGCCTTCTCTGAGTGACAGAGCGTCGGTCACCGTACATCCATGGATGGCTCGTCTGTATCATACAAATATATATCAAACGCAATCACTATGCTAAAATTAAGTACCGCACAGTCTAAACGAGAAAATAGTTGCTAACCTTTTATTACACTTAGAAACAAAGATGAGAAAACTTAAGTGTGGATCGGGCACCTCATATCATGTCTGTCTTGTGTGACGTAAACTCGCATCACTCTAATGGACAATTCACCGAACACCTCTAGTGCATATGAATAAGAAAAAAAATAGCACAACACCACCTATCCCACCGGGAAAAAACAGTTGAGAGGGGGAGGGGCTGTGCCATATATATAGGGCCAGACCATTAGTCCCGGTTGGTATACAAACCGGGACTAAAGAGGGTGCCCGCAGTGAGCGGCAGTCCCCAGACCCTTTAGTCCCGGTTTATGTCCCAAACCGGTACTAATGGGGTCTAACGGGCCGGGACCTATGGTTTGGGGTGGCTCGGTCCATCCGGCGCGGGCCATTAGTCCCGGCCCTAGCCACAGCCGGGACTAATGGCCTGGACGAAAGGCCTATTTTCTACTAGCGTCTGGTGTACCTCATCCTGAGAGACTCCTCCGACGTCTTCTCCAAGGACAAGATCCTTAGGTCCCTCAGCTTCCACCCGATGCGGTCCATGAGCCGCCGCTCTCTGACATCCCCGTCGGCACCAACGATGAGTCCTCGGAGCCTCCTTCGTCGTCCTACTTTTCCAGGTCGTGGTCGTCGCGCCGGTGGGGTAGCCACGAGGACTGAGAAGGCGGCTTCCTTGTAGCGGGTGCTCGTTAATAGATTTATGCACTAGCCAATTATCCCAAATGACAAATCTGATGGAAAGGGCTAGGCGGTGTATTTATATTCAACACTCCCCCTCACGTCTAGGCTATTTTAGTCCTTAGTGTGGGATAGGAGTAGGCCACAAAATGTTTTTTCCTTTTTTTAATTCTGCGTGAGCAGGGTCTTAAACTCAAGACCTCTTGGCTCTGATACCATAATGATTTATGCACTAGCCAATTATCCCAAAAGACCGATCTGATGGAAAGGTCTAGGCGGTGTATTTATATTCAACACTCGTTAGTTCTAACTAGATAGGTATAGCTTTGTGGTTCTGAACTGCACGTAATCTCTTTGATGCTATTGTGGTGAGATTTGAGAATGGTGTATATGAAGATTCTGAAGTCGAGGTGGTGTATAGAGCAGGTTGTTCTTGTAGATTTGTACACTTAAGTTGAATTAGGAGGATGGATTATTTGATTCTTTTCTCTTGGTGATTCTTTACTGTTTCTTTTCTCTTGGTGAAGCCGCTGCTTCGCTTTTCTAGCATTGTGCCCGAGACACTGGCTCCGACGAAGCTGAATCAGTCGCCGATGTAGCTATCACCTTGGCCTTGTTTTACATGCCGCCGTCGGATTCAGTGTGTGTGTGTGGAGGGGAGGGGGTGAGGGTGTGTGGGAGGCAGATGGGAGAAAATGACCGTCGCTGCCGCCGAACCAGATTCAGTGTAGGGAAGGGAGAAAAAGGACCGCCGCCGCCGGATTTAGTGTCGGGGGTTAGGAAAGTACAGAAATGGATTTGCCCGTGCGACACGTGCAGGATGTCTTAGAAGGGGCACAGAAGGGGCACGACATGTACTAATATAACGGAATATCCTGACATAACGTATAAGATTTGAAAATATTTGGTTTGTCCACCATTCACTCGAAATGCCCCCCTCGGTAATTACCCTACCAACTTTTCGAATCGCGGTGCGCAACTCGGATCCCACGATGCCTTAGCCTGTGAACTTTCGGGCCGCAAAGTAACTAGCCCCATGCAAGAGTAGCATTTTACACCACACGGCCTGAACCTAGGTAAACTCTCTGTGTCCCTCCTTCGTGTTTTTCGCAGTTTTTCTCACTAAGGTTGCCAAGAGTCTTGTGGAGATTGTGTCCAGCCCCTTGTGTTCGATTTCATCCTACTTTGAGAGATACCCCCGTTCATTCGCACAGACAAATCTCTGACAGAACCCAACATAAGTATTGCAACACAATTAGTCACATAGTTCATCGTTGCAATAATTACAAATGAAGTATCCTACTCCTTAGACTGTGAGATCGTACTTAATCACTATTAACCAAGGTTGCTTTGATTGCATCAATCATAATATCGTAATAGGGTGATCATAAAGTTGTATGTCAGGTATTCCGAAGGGATAGGTTTAGGCGTATATATCGAGATCGAGATTTTTTTCTCCCACGTGACAGGAAGATGCATTGGGCCCACTCAGTGGGATTACGTTTATAAAGCTGTGCAACTTATGACTAAGTCATGGGGATGGAATATCATGAGAAAAGTTAAGCAAGCACTTGTCGGTAACAAGATCAAACTAGGTATGGTGATACCAATGATCAGATCTCGGACAAGTCATGTATCAAAGTAACAAAGGGAGTTGGACTCGACATTTATGGTTTAAACAACATTGATATCACGAAATTCATAGGGGCCATTATGGGTATCTAGATCACGTTGATGATTATTGATCTGAGAACTATCACGATCATGTTTGTGATGTTCCCGAACCATAGGGTTACAAACTTAAGTGTTCAATGACGCTTGGAGATCGTTTTGGAATCATCGGGATCACCGGAAGAAAGAGAAGAAAGAACCAGAATCATTCCGGGAAGGATCTGAAGTAGTTCAGAGTGATTCAAAATGAGTTTTGGAGTATGAGGATTTGTAAAATATGTTTTTGACATTAATTAGTGTAATTAATGTTTGAATAATTTAATTTGGAGAAAACCTCCCTCTTAGGCCACTTCCTAGAGGGAAGGGCCCATGAGGGAGGTCCAACCGCCCCAAAGGGCTTGGGGTCGTTCGACCATGCGTATGTGTGAGGGGCCCACCCTGGCCGCAACCTCCCCCTTGGCGCCTCCTCCTCCCTTTATCCCCACATTGCTTGCTGGCTGGTGGGAGTCCTTCCTTTTCCCCTATATAAGAAGGGGCATATGGGAGGGAAAGGCCCACAACAACACAATATTTCCTAAGAAATTTTCCTTAGGGAATTTCTCTCTATCTCGTTGGTTATCGTGCTTGTGGTTCCAAGAAGAACTGTGCACGTGGGAGATGACGGTTTCTTAGGCATGCCATCACGTTCCTTAATCTCGATTCTATAAGATCTGCTTTCGCAATATCGGCTGGATCAGGGAGAATGGTAGTCGTCGTTGAGCATCATACGTGTGAGAAACCACATGGGTGCTTCCAGTTGTGGCACCTGGATTGTCGTACATGAAGCAATGCGGCCTTGAGGTTGGCTATCAGTACAACTAAATCATCCATGTTCACCGCAAACGTTAAAATTTTGTTCTACAAGGGTATATCATCGAAACCTCTCTCCGATACTATATTAACTCATAGATAGATCTTGGCATTGGTGTTGCACTAATGTGTAAGGAGGAAGATGGATAATTCCAGCTATCATTGGCATAGATATGCTATCTAACTTATACTGGCTTTGCCAAAGAGCTAGGCTAGCCGGACTGGCCAAAGATTGAGCCAACATGACTAAGCAGTATTATGATCCCAATCATGCAGTGTAATCCTTAAACTGATGTGAACACATGATATGGGTTGTGGATTAGCCGATTTAGAAGAAATTATGTGCTTGGTGTTATAAAGGCAGTGCTTGGTATTACTAAGAAGCAATTACATGGTGTGGACGCACTAAGACGGGATTTTCCCTCGATATTTGAGGGAAGCTCTACTTGGTTAACTGTTAACCAAGGTACCACAGCTAAGTAGTTCGCCAGAGGAATCACATATCATGGACACAAGAAAAGGGAGTTAAGGCGACACTGGGACGACGAGAACTCACCTGTGGCTTACCACCAATATCGTGAAGAAAAGGGACCTAGACATAACGTCACATTGAGGGCTACTCATCGGTATCTGGAAACTAACATGCATGCTTTGCTAGAAGCCATTGTAGCCTTATACGTATGAGTGTGACTATTACCCGTGAGCTATAGGTTTACACACTTAAGAGAGTGGAGGCAGGTAGATGGGATCCGTCTGAAACGAGCCATCTAAGTGAGACTTAGATGGACAGAGACCAATCAATTGGTAGCACCCACTTTCACTAGGGTTAGGGATGTCGACTTAGGGACACAATGGGATGTGTCACCTCACCTACTTCCTATATTTATATGGGTGGGTTGGTGTCGAACATGCGGTATTCTTAACCAGCACGTTAGTGCCACACCAGCACCTTTTGTCCCAAGAGTAGTGGAACCGTGGCTAGAAATTCCCTATTGTCGTTCCACTTGGTATGTGTGAGAATGATCAGATGCACCACGTTTGGGGTGCTTGAGGTAGTGGATTTGTCGTTGTTAGAGTCGGAGATGAAGATGACGCTAGACAATACTTCGCTGAAGCCTGACTTGGCAGATGGGCGGTACAAGGACTGCAGTGCTCTGACATGCTTCATCAAGGTTCTGCAACCATGAGTTTAGGGGTAAGACCTATGGACTATGTCTTTCGCTAAAACTTGTCGGTGCCGCATTAGAGCTAGGAAAAAAATATTGTCGTTCTTGCCTCAGACGTGTCACAACAGACATTAGTTACACTACCACACTATAACAAGTAATCCAAACTATTAAAATTTTGCTAAAGATTGGTAGTTCAATAATTTAAGTATATCACACCAGGAAGCTTGAATTTAAGGGAAGTAATGGATTTAAATTGAAGGATACATATTGCATGGATCTCATATGATTATTCATAACCTCTCATGCCCTTATTTCTAAGGACGACCTTTCATATGAACCTTGCAATTAAACAACAATCCGATAAAATTTAACAAACATGATAATGTATACCGACACAAACATATATGAGCTCAATATCTTATTCCCTACATTGCTCAAGGAAGTTGGGTCATGATCAGACCATGGTGTTGTTCTTCTTGTTGATGACCTCCTGGATCATAGCCTCAAAAACATTAAACTTCATTGGTTTGGGCACAAACACATCAGCATCGGCACTCATGAAGACCTCTTGGGCATCATTATTAGCTGATAGCCCAACGATCTTCACATCACTTTCTCCCATAGCACGAATCTTCTCAACTGCCTATCAAGTAACACAACAATTAATTTTCTAGGCTACAAATATTCAAGCAAAATGAAATAAATATTTTTCATGCAAAAAAGGAATGTCAGAATAATAAACGTACCTTAGGTCCACTCATTATGGGCATGTCCTTATCACAAAAAACAATGTCAAACTTCCTCCCTTCAATGAATAGATCCACAGATTCTTTCCCATTCATAGCCATAGTAATTTCACAATGGAACTTGCGAACCATGGCGGAGAGAACCATGGCATCAACTCGGGTATCTTCAACAATAAGAACCTTCATGGGGGATGCCATGATCAGCTAAACGAACTACCAAAATAAAGAGAGTGGTTATTTCCAATCCATTTCTTATAAATTCAAAATGATTGACAACTATTCTCAATGAGAATAAACAAAAACATCATAAAGTAAATTAGCAAACCGCAACCATGTCTATGTTTCCAAAAAATATTCTGTAGTTGCAAAATAATAAGAAATACTAGTTATAAAAAATCTCGAATATAAGCATGCACTTCATATATATCCCAGCTGATAAAAATATGCCATATCGGACAATAAACTAAAAACATCATATGTTGCTATTGTAGGAGGCGTGTGCACTTTATTAGTACTTATCATGACAAGAAAAAGAAGACATATTATATTTGGATGTAAGAGGATAACAAGAACATTACAATGGTGAAGAAATCACAAAGAAGTGTTTCCTACAAATGAAATAATTTCCCGTGTCGTTTTCTACAAAATTACCATGAGGTCGTATGAGCTAGGAATATGATACGGGGAAATTGAGAAGTGTGCAACTTGGTGGGGGCATATAGGTTACTCTAGGCTCATATCTAAAAAATATCATATAATATCAAAGGGATTTTACAAAAAATTATAGCATGGGGGAGCCATGGCCCTAGCTTTGTCTGACGATAACCTCAACATAGTAAAAAATAGAAAGTGGAAACGTATATATATAAATTCATATACATGGTTGCCAATTTCCGAAAACACAACAACAAAAATTGTGTGCCGAATGGTATATAGATAAAACACACTAGTTCATCATACACACATATAGCACATGTAACAATCTCTTGTAATGATAAATAAGAGAGAAACAAAGGAATGAATAAGGACCTTAAAGCTAGCTAGAGCTTATAGAAGAACCACAGTAAGATGTTGCTCTCTTTCTCCTCTTGTTGATTAAGGCTTGTTGTTGTGTGCCTTGTACCCCCTCTATGCTCAGCCATTTATAGGGAACCAAGAGGAGGGGTGTGTCCATCGCCAGTCGATATTTGCCGTCCGGTAGAAAATCACCTCGAGTCACACATGCATATATCTCCACCGCTTCACACCAAGGTAAAAAGAGGGACTAATATTGATATACTCTCCATATCTTTTGTGATTAATGATTCATATATTTTTTATGTTTCCACAAATTTCTCAAAGATATATACAGTGAAGATCACTGCATATATACGTATTTGTCGTGACATGTCGGCGTAGCTAGATACCAAAACATGATTAAAATAAATTGTTCTGCCATCAACAATGGGTGGATGGCATTTGATCTACCATATGTTATTATGGCATTAGTTTTAGCTATGATAGGAAACCATATTATTAATGTGGACAATATTTATATCAATGAATAATTATATATATATCGTACCTAATATATTTCATACCAACCATACATTAGTTAACTTGATACACATATTTTCTTAATATGCCATCTATAATTGCATGGCATATAGGTACATGTACCTAATATAGTTGACTAATTGATTTGACGACTTAATGAGAAAATATGTAAAAGAATTGGACCCAATTGTATATGTACTACGATTGAGGGTGCTAAGTGCAAAGTGGTTCCCATCCAAGAGTTTATTTTATTTTTATGTACACATGTTTAAATTGTAATATAAACTTCTACGAATTGAAGAGTTGGAACTAATAAGAAAGTTTATGTGACACGTGAAGGTCTAAGGCTAGCATGTAAGTTCTTTTGCTAACAACAGTATAATATTTTTCTATACTCTACTACTTTCTGTGGTTACTTTTTCTCTAATGGATGGTTCATACACACAATCACTCATATGGGTGGGTGTGGTGTGGTGTATGTGCATACTGAGTGTTGGTGAAAAGAAAAGGTTTCTATTATAGCTAGGATTTATTAAAGTTAAAAGAAGACCTAATAAAAAAATATTAGAGCGCCGCACATATAGCATACTAGCCGCACAATATTGGACTAAGATAGGCCTTATGTAGCACGAAATAGTAACGGAAAAGTTAAAAGGCCGTAGTAGGGCTACAAAGTGATGGGCCCATTTTAAATAGTGTAGGCCTCCGGCAGGGCAAAACAGTAACATGCCATTTTTTTATTGGGCTCCCCTAGTGGATTGGCCCACTTAAATAATTAGCGGGCCTTGGCTAGGTTTTGATTCTAGCATGGTTTTTTGACTATTAACGATGGTAACTGGACGTTAACGGTATTTGCCATGTAGCAGTTTGCATGGCTTCAACAGTCAACGGGGCTGGCGAACAGATCTATGATGGCACAAGTTTCCGTGGCTAAAGGGTGCGATCCACCATGGTCGCGAAAAAAACCATGGTAGATTCTCTGGTGATGAGACTTTTACCACGGAAGCCATTCGTCGTAGAAGACTTTTTAACCACGAAAAATGGGCCTTCAACCACAAAAACCGTCTGTTGTAAAACCCAACTTTTCTTGCAGTGAAAATAGAGGAGAGTCAAACTCTCATGCTAGCAAGATTTGCAATAAACCCGAGCCAAATCGGCCGGTCGAATACCTAAAGATGATGAGGATTGAAACAAAGATGAGAAGCCTCAAGAGCTAGACTATAGCAATGCTCCATCTCCAGATTATACCGTGGAGCACCTTGTGAAGATAACAGTGAAGAATTTCGATACTGAAGGAGAAAATGATGCCTTGTACCAATATTTCATTCAAAAGTAGCATATAAGGTACATGAGATAGAAATGAAATATAAGAAATTAGTTGAGAAACTTCCAGCTAACCTTGATGATATATTTGAGCCCACTATTAAAATTCATATAGGAGTTAATGAGATTGCTGCACTTTGTGATCTTGGTGCTAGTGTCTCAAAAATTTCTAAAAGTTTATTTGAAAGACTTAACCTTGAGCCATTTCAAATTATCAAACTAAGACTCCACTTAGCATATTGAACTTACAAACAAGTTTTAGGAGTCAAAGAGAATATTATTGTAGAAATCAAAAGATTTCCTGCATATATTTATTTTTCGTGCCCCTGGTTCGTTAGCTGTACTCACTTTTCCCCGGCCGCTTAGTGTTTTCTCACTTTTGTCCAGCTCCTATTATGAAACTCTCACATCGGTGTGAAACTCGCTCTCCGTCGGGTCCCGTTAGTGGACCCTCGCCATTACATGCTGACAAGTGGGGCCGCATTCAGGTGAGTCCCGTAGTGGACCCTCGCCGTTACGTGCTGACAAGTAGGACCCACCCCTGTTGCGTGATGACAGGTGGGGCCACGTTCAGTCGGGTCCCGCAGTAGGACCCCCCATGGTGTGGGGTCAGCTTGTTGGGAACGCGTTTGGGGGATGTGGTGTGGGACCATGTGGGGCGTGTATGGTAGTTACGTGCGCCCTGTCGCCTAAATTGGAAGATTTCTTTTTTGTTATTTTTATGATTGGTCTTTTTAAGAGTGCCTTTTCCCTTTTATATCGCTAACAATTGTTATTTTTTCCAAAAAAAGGCAGCGAATCTAGAGCAGCTTCTCTCTTCATTCATAGTTCCTTTTGGCCCTCGTATTTTTCCCAATCTGGCAGCAAATCTAACCAGCACCATAAATATGTAGATGAATAGAGCAAAATGTAGATAAAACAGCTAATAAAGGATTATATAGTACGATACTTAAACCAGGTTCGACAATTAGGCTACTCAGCAGCAGCAGCTTATAAGTTTAACACAGACAACAAAACAAAAGAAGCTGCTTTACAGCAGCAGCAGCATCAGCACATGATCAGTGGCCCCTCATGGCCTGCGCTAGGAGGGCCTCTGCCTCCTCCCTGTGACTTGATCGGGGGCATGCGACCCTCCTCGATGGCCACCTTCTGGAGGTTGCGTAGGTGAAAACCGAGCGCTTTGTGCTGGGCTCTGAAGGCGTTGGCGTTCTTTGACGGGCTGCAGTTCTTCACGTCCTCGTCATGCATCACGAGGGAGTTGAAGTCAGTGGAGAGGCTCCTGGTGCAGAAGGGTCACCTGTAGACATCACCGGTAAAGAAGCCGTTGAACTGGCCGGACTTCATCTTCCTCAGCACCTAACGAGTCTTGGTGTCCATGGACTCGTCGTCGCTGCAGACATCGCTGCTATCCACCTATTACAAAAACAGTAGTGCGCAATAAGGACATTATTGAGATACCGTGATTATCGGGATTGATTACGTGCATAAATTAACTGATTGAGATCCCCTGATTATTCCCCAATCCCCAAATCTCAAACCAAATCGAATACTGATCCCAACTACAGATCGGTGCTAGTACTGGTCCCAACTATAGATCGGTGCTAGTACTAATCCCAACTACAGATCGGTGCTAGTACCGATCCCAACTAGGGGCATTCATCGAAATATAAGATCTAACACAAGAGGATTAGCTACTATAAAAATACCTAGAATCCACCGATTAGCCGAGCCCTAATAACACACGATCTAGCATCCAACAATGGGAATGGGGGAAGAACAAAGGAAGGGGAGGAAACCCTAGTTACCTCCGACCATGGGTCGGCTAAGTTGGTGTCGAAGGGGTTCTCCGGCCTAATGTAATCGTTGTCCCCGTAGGGGTCCTAGCCGTCCGGGATCTGCAGGAGAACGGTGGGGGCCTGTACAGGGACGGGGTCTCCTCGCCGACGGCTACGGCGTAAACGGGGACGGGGGTCTGGACAGGGATGGCGGCTGGCTTCAATGCCTCGATGGGGGCCCATTATGGGGACGAGGGCCTCCTCGTCGGCCGCCTTGGAGGCGACGATGGCCACCAAGCCGTTCTTCTCCATCGCCGGCGTGGTTGGGGTTTTCTTGGGGGTTTGCAGAAGGTGATGGGAAAGTGGAGATGGTCGCGTGAGTGAGCGAGCGAGTGAGTGATGAGTGAGAGTGAGGAGGCCTCTATAAAGGTAAAGGGAGGAGACGTTTCGTTGCACCACCGTGCACCACGTAACCGCATGCGCTACTGCGCTGTTCACGGACACACGCGTTCGCTATCGCCCTGTGCACCATGACACGCTTACCGTGTGTCACGTTTTCCCCCTCGTGTCTAACCTTGGCCACTTAGTTGTGCTCAGTTATACCCTCAAGTGTAGCACTGGCAATTTGGTTGTACTCAGTTTTTCCCTCCAGTACTAACGCTGCCGTGTGCAATATACTCACTTTTAGCCTCCGGTGGCTGGTCAACAAAGAGTCCACAAATGGATTTTAGCTAGCTAATCGAGTCATTTTATGCACAACAATTTTAAAAAGATCAAAACATAGTGGCATCTATCCAGGGAGTCTTATTATGTGACCTGCCACTATAAAAAATGTATATAAATCAAGTTTTAACCTAAATCACCACTTCTCAAATCACCTACTATCTATGAAGGTTCATGGCATTCTACTCAATCCTCTCCCCAAAACATAATTTGTCTGAATGAGGCAATAATTGTCAAACTGATGTATATTTGAATTTCAAGTAGTTTGATGTGTGCCAATATGTATTTTATTGTAAAAAAGAAGCAGTTTCCATTTTTTAAATCTCTTTTTGTTTTATATTTGAAACCCCTTGTCAGTTTTGCCCTTGGTTTTTAAGTTCTACTGAGTTTTCCCCTCCCTCTTAGTGACAAACTCTCACACATTGTTCATCTTGGCTGCTATGCTCTGATTGGTCGAGACAGTTGTCACACGGATCGTATCCACCAACCGTTGATCCTCTGATTGATCCGCTATGATATAGCAGACATGATAACCCCTATATCTGTCGGGGGGCACCCTCTATCCATGAAAAATAACGAGTTTGCCACCGATGCTTTAACTCCATAAACAAATGATTTTGAATATAGTTTGAAGGGAAAGTGTTCAAAGGTGTATAATTTTTGCATTATATTTCACTCCATGTCCTATGTGCGATTTCAAAGAGTTCAAAGGTGTATAATTTTTTCCATATGAAAGTTTATGCATTACATCCCTACATTTTATGAAAATGATAATCTCTAAAGATTTTCTTAGCACATCATTATCACGTATTAAGTGCGATTTCACCGTGTTCAAAGGTAAACACCCTTTTCCTTTACATTAAGAGTTGTATAATTTTTCAATTTGAAAGTTTTCAAGATTAGTGTCAATTATAAACACTCTTTTACATTAAGAGTTGTATAATTTTTGAATTTGAAAGTGTTCAATAGTAGTGTCAATTATAAACAATCTTTTACATTAAGAGTTGTATAATTTTTCAATTTGGAAGTATTCAAGAGTAGTGTCAATTATAAACACTCTTTTACATTAAGAGTTGTATATTTTTTTTAAATTTGAAAGTGTTCAGGAGTTGTTTCAATTATAAATACTCTTTTACATTAAGAGTTGTATATTTTTTTAATTTGAAAGTGTTCAAGAGTTGTGTCAATTATAAACACTCTTGTACATTAAGAGTTGTATAATTTTTTTAATTTGAAAGTGTTTTAAGAGTAGTATCAATTATAAACACTCTTTTACATTAAGAGTTGTATAGTTTTTTCAATTTGAAAGTGTTCAAGAGTTGTGTCAATTATAAATACTCTTTTACATTAAGAGCTATATGGATTTTTTTAAATTTGAAAGTGTTCAAGAGTTGTGTCAATTATAAATAATCTTTTACGTTAAGAGTTGTATAATTTTTTTAATTTTGGAAGTGTTCAAGAGTTGTGTCAATTATAAACACTCTGTTACATTAAGATTTGTATATTTTTTTAATTTGAAAGTGTTCAAGAGTTTTGTCAATTATAAACACTCTTATACATTAAGAGTTGTATAATTTTTTTAATTTGAAAGTGTCGCTAGCCATGCCAGAGTTGTGTCAATTATAGTTTCAGACCGCGCGAGAGTTTCATAATTATAAACACTCTTTCAAACCAACTGAATCTCCACTACTCCAGGGGAATTTACAATAGATTTTAGGGAGATTTTATCTATCTTTGAGAGTTATGGAGGTTGAAACCACCGCTGGGAAGTAAAATCCAGAGAGATATTGTAGAGGTCCCAACCTTCAATAAGGTAGAGATCCCTGTGTTTACAATGCTAGTCCCTGGATCAATAGCTAGCATCCACAGTTAAGATGTAATATCAAGGAACAAAGGTCATAATGCAACTTTATAACCAGGAAT
Organism: Avena sativa; assembly: GCA_916181665.1. Lineage (NCBI taxonomy): Eukaryota > Viridiplantae > Streptophyta > Magnoliopsida > Poales > Poaceae > Avena > Avena sativa. The sequence goes on along the minus strand of OV702284.1, from coordinate 308,219,800 downwards.
AACATAACTTTATTACATCTTACATGGCTCATTTGGCCATTACATTACATTGCAGCAGAATATCTAAGCATGGGGTCCTTAATCTTCAAAGTGCCACAGGCAAACATGTTGGTTGTAGACTTTGTAATCCTAATCAATCAATCTTCACTAAAGTCAAATCAAACCTGCAACATAACAAGTTACAGCCACAAGGGTCAATACATTTGAATTGTATTGGCAAGTTTCACTACTATGTGGAATATACGTGGATCCTATCATTACATGCATATTTGGCTAAGTAGGGTTTTAGGCTCATTTGCAAAAAGCAATAGTTTATCCTATCTTTTCAAAATGGTTTTGATCTTTTGTCAAATCATTCTGAACTCCTTGGTAAATCCCCAAGTGTCTTTCTCAAAATCTCTTGAATTCCTTGGTACACCCCAAGTTCTTCAAGTTTTTATCAAAACCTCTTGAGCTCCTTGGTAAATCCCCAAGTGCATCAAGCTTTATCCAAATCTCTTGAGCCCCTTGGTAAATCCCCAAGTGCATCATGCTTTTATCAAAATTTCTTGCGCCCCTTGGTACCCCCAAGTGCTTCAAGTCTTTTGTTGTCACTTTAAAGTTTTTCTTTTAGAAATTGGAATGTCGAGATTTCCCATAGCTTCAAGCTTTAGTTGCTCAGTATTGTCCATAACCGGGGACACGGCTAAGTAGTTAGATTTTATTATCTTCTGCAGAAGTTGTACACTTTACCCACATGTCACAATCCCATCTTGTTGCCACCAGTGGCCGCTGGATTGGTACTCACCAAGATGGAGTACTGGCAGATTGAGAATGTGACGAAGTCTTTCCAGAGGGTCCTCCCATACACCATTGCTAGCTTGTCTTCAGGCACCCATGTAGGGTTTCGAGTTCCCTCATTTTCAGTACCTGGGACAGTGCATGGGTCTTCCCAATGTAGTTGACTAATCCAGAGCCATAAGTAGCATGTGGCTGTACACGAAAGCCACAATTGGAGAAACATGTTCAATCTCTAAGTTTCCTGGGTGGTTTTCTTTTGGAGAACAACCCAAAGAGATTGCCATAGACATGGTTCCTTTTGTTGTCACCTTCTCCAAAACTCAAAGTATCCTTGTCCACCCAGGTGGTTCATTGAGTCCTTGTTTTATTATATAAAACATAAGTCTTTTCTCAACTTCATAAAAATCTCAACATGTATCTTTTCTCAAAATATGTAGCATGGCTAAGCATTTTACAACTACATTGTTTTCACTAAGGAATGTATAAGGGGAATCCTATTAGGATTTAGCATAGCATATAGTATAGAAATTCTTTTCATGCATGTTTCAAAATCCACTAAGTATAATGAAAATAGTAGGACTTTTAGATGATAGTGTCACTTGACTTTTTGGTAGGGAATGATGGTTCTCTTCTTGATCTTGCTAGTTTCACACTTTTCTAACTTCATTACAAATCAATCAAGCAAACACAATATCAACTAGCATTCCAACCAATAACCAATCAAACAAAACATCACACATAAAATCATAGGAACTAAGTCATGCATGCAAGCATGCCAAAGATAGTTTTATTTGCAAAGGCGGTTTCCACTAGGATCTAAACTTTTTAAGGTTCAAAGTGGTCATTTTCTAAAGTGGCAAAGTCATTTGCAAAAGGGTTTTGTCTATAAACCATTTTTAAATCCTTTCATTATTTTATGTGGTGGAAAATGTTTTTATCAAAGCAACAACTTTATGTTGTTGACCAAATAGGTTGTTATTTCTCAAAACTTGGTGTTTAGGGTCAGTAGGTTTGATCCAAATCATTTTCCCAAAGTTTTTACTCCAAAGTCATTTTCATAACAAAACCAATATTTTTATTTGGCTAGAAATGGGCTAAATCAAGTATGCAAACCTAATCTTCACAAAACACATTTTAAAATCCACAAGTTGGTTCCTAGGGTCAGTAGGTTCACAACAAACCAATTTGCAAAAATTTCAACCTAAAAAACAAATTGGAATAATTTTTCTAACCTAAACAAGCATACAAATGTTTCTGCAAAAACAAACAATCTAACAGAAACTTTTTACTAAACAAATTGCATGGTTGGCTAGGTCTTGTTCCACAGATTCCATTGATATAAAGTTTGTAATTTTTGGACGTGTGGATCAAAAGTTACAAGGGTTTCAAATCTGCATCTAAATCAGATTCAAAATTTCTTTTAAACAGATCTAGTGCCACGCGTCGTGATCTCATTGGGTGGTACCGGTTCGTGCGGATCGCGCTCTGCGGTTCGTTGGATCTAAACAGATCGCACGGCTCAGGCATGCTCTTACCGCTTCGCTTTGTTCTAATCACAACCACAGGATCAAAATCTAACGGTGGTAATCTAATCGACCTTACTCGGGCGGCGCTGACGGCGGCTGGCGGCGGCGCACGGTTAGGCGGTGGCGCTACGGCAGCTACAGGAAGCAAGGAAGCTAACGGATTTGCTTACCGTGTTTGCAGGGTACTGGGGAAGCTCAAGGTGGTTGCGAGGAGGCGAGGGGCGCACTGGCATGGAAGTAATCGCTCGCCAGAGTGGGGAACGGCGTCGGGTTCGTCTGGTGGTCGTCGAGGGCGGTGCTGCGGTTCGTCCCGAGGGAAGACAAGGACAAGGTTAGATGCGCAAGATCAAGGCGAAGCTGCATGCGTGAAGGAGAGGGCGCGGGGTGGTCTGTGCTTACCAGGAGACGTCGCCGGAGAAAGTAGCAGACGCGGCGGCGCTCAGTCGAAGTGGTTGCCCATGTTCTGGGGCGCCCGCGGTTGAACGGAAGGTACAGGCAGAAGCGCCAGAGGCTGGGGAATGTGTGAGCTTGGTAGGGGAGGCAAGGCGGTGGCTGGGCTCGCCGGAATTTGCTGGGGACGGTGGTCGGAGCAGTGGCGTTGCGAGCTCGAATTGAGGCAGCCTAAGGGCTCTCGTGCTGCGGTGTTTGAGGGGAAAGGAGGAGAAGGCGCAGGCGATTAAAAGGACGTGGTCGCAGGGGGAGTAATGGCCGTTAACAGCGCGAATTGATCGCCGGAGTAAAGACAGGAAACGGCGAGGAGGAATCAGCGCGGGTTGAAGACGATGAACAGGAGAAGTGGGACCCTGCTGTCAGCGAGGAAGTGTGAGGGAAAGAGGGTCCACTCGTCAGTCGCTCTGCGGGTTAAAAACTGAGTTTGAAACGTTTTCTTCGGGAGGGAGAAAAGCTGGGCTGGTTGGGCCTTGTTGGGCTTGGCCAGCTGGGCTGTGTCCTTTTCTATTTTTTTTCTTTCTGAATGCTTGTTCTTTTTCTATAACTAATTTCTGTTTTGAAATTCAAACAACAATTCAACATTCAATTCACATCAAACTTTCACCAAACTTGTAATGAGTTTTGGTTCTGTTTAACAACATAAACCAAATCCCAAATACAAAATAATATTTTTACTTTAGGGTCCATTATTAATTAAATAAATAGACCTTGTTTATTAAAACAAAATAGGGTTTGATTTATTTAAAATTCCATTTTTGAAATCTAAATATTATCAAAACCAAATCAGTAGGTTTTATTTGAAAATAAAGGGTACTTGGAAAACTTTTTTAAAATAAATAAATAAGTTTTTGATGTTTAATTAAAATAGTAAAACCTTTATTTTTAATAAACTTGGATATTAAATCCTTATTAATTTATTTTAAATAAACCTTTACTAATAGGAATATTTTATTTCAAAGACTTGGCCAAGTTTTAATTTGGCTTATAAAATAATCCTTATTTATATTTCTAACTTTCCATTTGAAAACCAAATCTTTTTAGTAAAAGGTCCAAAATAGTTTTTCCAAATATTTTTATTTTCCTTTATTAAATGTTTATCTTTTTAAATCCCTTTAGGATTTATTTGATCAAAATAGGTTTGAGAATTTCCAATTGAATTCAAAAGTTTCTTCTCACCCTAAAATCAACAAAGTTTTTTATTTTATTCAATTATTTCTCACATTACAAGATTTGGAAAATCTTGGGATGTGACAGTTATTGTTCACAACCACGAATTACGCTAGCACTGGATCAATCCTATTCGAAAATCAAGGCAGTTAGTTGAGCACCATCGATTCGCGTTCAAATACTGCCAATAATCAACCCACAAAAGGGAAATGATGCTTATCCAGATGGAATCCATGCGTTAGATCCCTGCGACTCCACCCAATCTTCTCTGTTCTCGACTGGGATGGACGGTGCACCAGCCGGCGTTGCATACTGTTCCGCGAAAGGGGTAGATCTAGCAGGGGTGGGAGCAGAGCCGGAGGTGGAGTGGGCTCCACGGCTAGGGGGAGGGGCGGCTCTAGGGCCGAGGAAGACATAAGGTAGGAGGGCACGACGGCGGGGTAGCGGACCCGTCCCAACACGACCCCACCCTTCAGCACGTATGCATGACCCGTCCCAACGCGGCCCCTCCGGTCAGGCATGTAACGGTCGAGGCCTCGTAACATAACGCTCAACGCCCGACCTGCCCCAATGCGTTCCCACCAGTCAGCATGTAATGGTCAAGCCTTTGACCTGACGGCATCCCTCCGTTTGAGCGCCCGCGAGGGTTTCTTAACATGGCAAGGGGAAAAGTGAGGAAAAACTAAGCGTCTGGGGAAAAGTGAGTACAACTAACGAACCAACGGCATGAGAATAGAAATCTATAAGAACTAATAAAGGTTTACTAAATTTGCATGAAGGGAATGTTAGACTAGGGCTACCATCTAGAGAACCATTTGTAGTCCACTAGTGCTACGCAGGACGCGTGTCGCTCTAGGCTGCAAAGTCATCTCCTCGAAAGGAGCACGCCCGCCTAGGCCCGATATCCGCCTATAAGGAGGGACGGGCCTTCACATATCAAGATCGATTCTTCTCCACCCTGTCTTCTCAACTTGCCTCCTCGAAGAAGAAGCAGGGGACCTCTACGAGGTGAGGTCCGACGACACCACCGGGGAGATTTGATCTTTGCCCATGTAACACATGTTAGGCGCTTTAGGACTTGTCATTTACTTTCTGAGAGTGCTAAGGTTACTTCCCCTATGGTGGTAGCTGTAAGGATTGGCGAGCCCTTGTGAGCCATGAGAAGCTCCAGCTTGTGCCCTCATGGAGGGGTCTGATGCTGGACCTTGGGCTTAGATTTTTGAGTGATGTTTTAGCCTCGCGAGGCCCACTCGTAGTGCTATTCCTTGGTCGTGGAGGAGGATGTGCGGGTCACCTTTCGAGGAAAGGGGAGTATGCTCAGGCGTTTGTTGTAGCTGTTGGTGTTTAGGCTTGCAGCCAGGGCCGCCTTGCAAGTTGCTTTGTAGATATCCTAGGGAGTACTGTATGGCTAGCGTTTTATTGTAGGCGAGGCGACCCGATGTTGGACCTTCTCAAGTCGTAAGTAGTGACTGCGCCATGAGGAGGCTTTTCCTTGCGCGCCTTTCCTGGGGCCTTGATACGTCGGAAACGTATCTATGATTTTTGATGCTCCATGCTTGTTTACTATCTACTTTGCTTTGCTTTGTCCACACTTTGAGGTGTTTTTATAAGTTTTCTGGAACTAACCTATTAACAAGTTGACACAGTGCCAGTTGCATGTTTTCTTCTATTTTTGGTTCCAGAAAGGCAGAAAATCAATATTCTCGGAATTGGATGGGACAAAAGCCAAAGTCAATATTTTACCGTGGGTAACACGAAGCCAGAAGACGAGATGGAGAAGGCTCACCAGGGGGCCACACCCCCTGGCCGCGCGGGTGGGCCCACCCCGCACCTAGGGGGGTGCAGCCACCCTGGTGCCCCCCTGGCTCACTGTAAGGTTCCCAACCTTTAATAAGGTAGAGATCCCTGTGATTGTAATGCTAGTCCCTGGATCAATAGCTAGCATCCACAGTTAAGATGTAATATCAAGAAACGGTCATAATACATCTTTATAACCAGGAATAAAATAATTTATTACATCTTACATAGCTCATTTGGATATCTCATTACAATGCAGTAGAATATAACAATAGCATGGGGTCCTTCATCTTCAAAGTTCCACAGGCAGACATGTTGGTTGTAGACTTGTAATACTAATCAATAAACTTCACTAACATCAAACAAACCTGCAACATAACAAGTTACAGCCACAAGGGTTAATACATTTGAATTGTATTGGCAAGTGATACTATGGTAGTATAGTGGAGTCTATCATCTATATGCATTTGGCTAAGTGGAGCTTAGGCTTGCATTGCTCAAAATAGATTTTCCTTATCATTTGAAAACACTAAGTTTTTGCTTTGACAAAATCACCCAAGGAACCACCAATAGAAATTGGTGAACCTTAAACCCTTGTTCAACCACAAGTTTTTAACTTAGAAATTGGGATGATGAGATTCTTGATAGCTTCCATGTCTTGATGCTCAAATTGTCCTTTACCAGGGACATGGCTAAGTACTTAGGTATTTCACTCTGCAGAGGTGGTGCACTTTCCCCACAAGACTTGGTTTCACCAAGACAAGATCTTTCAGAAGCCTTCCCTTAGACCAAGATGTACGCGTTCCAACCTATCATCCCCTACCACCAACTGTCCATTTGGCTAAGTTATTGCAACCTATATGATCCAGGCAGAGCCCATAATGCCAAGTGGCTGCACTTGAAGCTTCTCAACATTTGACATCTCAAATCTCTTTGTTCCTGGGTGGCCATCCACAAGTGTGATACACCAGGGTAGTCCATTGAAATGGGCCCTGAGTAACCACTCAACACAAACCAATCCTTCCATTCCACCCAGGTGATTCATTCACTTAGTTTTTTTATTAAACAAAACACAAGTCCTCAGACTTAGAAATTTTTCCATAGTATGAATATATATTCCACCCTTGTTTTCTATTAGATAAGCTAAGCATGGTAGTAGTAGGAATCTTAACTTAGGAAATTCTACTAAGGTTTCATCTACTAGGATTTCCCATAGCTTAGTTTATACTTAGCAAAAATACCATGCAAGTCCTACTTAGAAATATCACTAATGCATATTGAAAATAATGGGACAAAAGTATGACACATCACTTGCCTTTTTGGTAGAGAGTATAAGTTCACTCCTTTGATCTTTTCAATGTTCACACACTTCAAATCACTACAATTCAACCAAGCAAACAATATTTCAATCTACCATTCAAGCAATTCATCACATAAAATGATAGAAACAAAACAATGCATGTAAGCACGCAAGAGGTTGTTTTATTTGTGAAAGTGGTTCCTAATGGGTCATAAACATTTGAAAACACCTAGTGGTCATTTTATAAAGTGGCAAAATCATTTGCAAAAAGATTTTACCTATAAACCATTTTCAAACCCAAATCATTATTTTATGTGGTGAAGAAATGCTTTTAATAAGGCAATATTCTATAGGTTTCACAAAATATGTTTACAAACCATAACCTTGTGTTTAATCAAAGAGTTTATTTCCAAAACATTTCTCAAAGGTTTTCTTCCAAAACCATTTTTTTATAATTAAACCATATTTTTATTTGACTAGAAATGGTTTAAATCAAAGTTTCATTCTTTTGTTTCACCAAATACATTTTTGAAACGACCAATTGATTTATAGGGTCAATAGGTTCAAAACAAACCATTTGCCAAAGATTTTATCCCCAAAATCATTTTAGAACAATTTTTATATCCTAAACATGCATACACAAGTTTCTGCAAAAACAATCAATTTAACTGAAGCTTTTTACTAAACAAAGTGCATGGTTGGCTAGGGCTTGTCTTCCTGAATCCATTGATATAAAATTTGCAAAATTTGGACGTGTAGATTAAAAGTTATAGATTTTACAAAATCTAGCATCTAATAGATCAAATATGTATTCAAAATAACAGGTAGGGCCACATGGCGTGTTTTAATTCATCGATACCGCTTCGTGCGGATCGTGCAACGAGAGGCGTTAGATCTAAATAGATCGTGCGGCACAGAGGCGAGCGTACCCCCTCGTTCATGTTCTAATCCTAACCGTCAGATTAAAATCCTATGGACCATATCGTCTTGACCATTAGGCAGCGGCGCTGGCGGCGGCGACTGGCGGCGCGCGGTCAGACAACGACGTTGCTGGAAATGCAGGAAGCGAGGGAGAAGAAGGATATGCTCACCAGAATCGCAGAGTCGCGGTGATTCTCAAGGTGCTCGCGAGAGTGCAAGGGGCGCACGGGGCCACTGGCAATTCCTCGTCGGAGTTGTCCTCTGGCTCGGGCTCGTCCTGTTGAAGATGATGGCGAAGGCACGGGGCACGCCAGAGAGAAAATAAGATGCGGTTAGATGCGCGGGGTCGTAGCGAGTATACGCGTGTGAAAGAGAGGGAGAGGGGAGGTCTGGTCTTACCAGCAGTTCTCGTCGGAGCGGAGGCAGACGGTGGCGGCGGTGGTCGTCGTCGTTGCCGAGGTTCTGGGGCGTGCGGGGGCGAGCTGGAGCTACGGGGAGGTTCTCCAGGGAGTGGGGAGCAGGTGAGAGTGGTCGAGGAGGCAAGGGCGGCGTCGGCTGGCCGGAATCGCTCGCGGAGCTCGCCGGAGCAGAGGACGGTGCAGAGGGAAATTGGGCAGCCTGGGGGGCGTGCTAGGGTGAGGCGACGGAGGGGAAAGAGAGAGGAGGGAGAGGCGGTTAAGTAGGCGGGATCGCGGGCTGGGTTACTGCGCCATTACCGAGCATTTAAGCGAAGAAATCGCCGGCGGAACGGCAGGGAAGAAGGGCGTGGTCTACGCGCGGGGAGGAAGAAGGTGAGGTGGCAGTGGGGTCCACTGTCAGTGAGGGAGGGAGTGAGGGAGTGGGTTCCAATAATCAGCGACTGCGCGGGTCTGCTTCTGAGTAAGAAACGAATCTCTGCGGGGGAGAGCAGGTGGGCTGCTGATGGGCTTAGTGGGCTAGGCTAGTTGGGTTGCTTTGTTTCTTATTTTTTCTTCTCATGTTATTTTTTTTTCCAATTTGATTTTTCTGTTTTGATTTTATTCAATCAATTCAAGCATCCATTTGAAATCAATATTTGTCAAATTTTATGTAGCTTCAAACACTGATGAATAAAACATTCTGAAATCATTTTAGAATAATTTATTTATTCTTTTTAAGGCCTTTTTATTATTCAAAATAGGCTCTAGTTTTAAATCAAATAAGATTTAATAATAATTTAAAACACCATTTAAATTTCTAAATCCTTCCAAAACTTTCCAGTAGGTTCTTATTCAATTATTTGGGTGTCAAATAATTCATCTTGAATTATTTGGAAAGTTTTTAATATGATTCCTAAAACATTTAAATTGGGTATTTGTTTTAATTCCAATGGAATTAAATATAGTTTTTAATTCCCTAAATTTTATTTGGAAGATTTATTTTATTTAAGTTAATTAAACAACTTTTATTCTCTTGGGTAATTTCCAAAATATTATTTTCTCATGAATTAAATAGTTATTCTTATTAGAGATTTGTCTTTATTTAAAATAGGGATAGAATGGTTAATGCCATTTTATTTTATATTGGAAATTCTTTATCCTTTCATTTTATTTGGATTTGGATTCTATTCATTCCATTTTCTTAATGGATTGGGCCATGGTTTAATTTGGTCTTTAAATAATTCCTTATTTAATATTTCTTTCTTCATCTTATAAAATTCATTTCTTTTTATTTAGTGATCCAAACTTGGTGATTCCAATTTGTAAAATCTTATTTGATATTTATTTATCCTTTTAAATATCTTTAGGATTATTTGCTCACCAATTTGTATGGATTTTAGATAAGTGCTTTATTAGCTTTGGAAATTACTTTTCCTTATCTTAATTAAATTCATAAGATTTTATTTATGGTTCCAAATTAAGTGAAACCAATTTATAGGGTTTTAATATTATTTCTATTTGTCATTCTTGATCATTTATGATTTTTTGCTGACAAATTTTTATATGATCAAATCCATAGGCTTGGGGATAACTTGGAAATGATTTTTATTCTATTAGGGTTTAGGGTTTGGATTTATTTTCCATGTGTTTAAATTTTCAGATGCATTTTATGAGGAATGCATTTTATTTGATTTGAATTTTAGTTGGATTCAAACACTAACCAAAGTTTGTTCAAGATGGGATTTTAAGTTTCCATTTAGAAACAAAAGTTTATTTTCACCCTAAATTTCAACAATTGTTTATTTTGTTTATTTATTTTTCACATTACAAGATTTGGAAAATCTTGGGATGTGACACTCACCCCTTCGCCTATAAGATGCCCCCGATGCAGAAACCCTAGGCTACCCGATCAAAACTCCACGAAACCGTCTGTAGCCGCCGCCACCATTGTCCCTAGATCGGGGGGATCTGAAGTTCTTCCCGGCACCCTGCCGGAGGGGAGATCATCTCAGAGGCCTTCTTCTTCATCATGCCAGCCTCCAGTATGAAGCTTGAGTAGTTCCACCTTGGACTACGGGTCCATGTAGTAGCTAGATGGTTGTATCTGCTCCTTGTTCTTTCATGTATAGATCTTGTGAGCTTCGTTCATGATCAAGATCTAATGTAACATCCCAGCATTAGAGCTTAGAAATAAGATGAACACAGATATGTGCATTGCATTCATGCATAGAAAATCCGAATAATTTTCGTGACTTTGAACAAAACTTGTCAAAGTGATTGAAGCTTCTCTCAACTTGATGCAATTGGAGTAGATCATCAAGTTGACTGCGATAAGTTTCAATATGACCTTTGCTAAAAACATTATTTTGGGTAATTGTAATTTGATCTAAGGGTAGATCAAATATAATGTAACTAAACCATTACACATTGATTAATGATTATAATTTGATCCTTATGTGATCATTCCATGGTATTAATTTCATTAACCATGAAAATCAAACTATGAATATAATTCAAGTAACAAGAATATAAGAACCAACTCTTGATCCACTTTATCCATATTTATCTTTACCATGAGTATCATGTTAATATCTAACCTTAACTCTTTAGTGGGATTAAGTAGGAAAGAAACCAAGTCAAGATCATTCACCACATATCTTTCTTTCCATATTAATCCTTATCATCTCTATTGAACCTTATTCTAATATCCCTTGTTCATAAATATTGAGTAATCCACTATTGATCTATCAACTCTTGTTTTTATCTTAGCATTCACTTAAATCATTTTGAGAAGGAAGTAAGAAGAGGTAAGTAGTAATGCTAGTTTTGGATATCATCTATAGGATGGGAGTGAGTGAAGAGAATCAAATCAATAGGATTATTGATGAAGTTAGCTCACTCCTGAAATGATAGAAGAGTTATTTGGAATATATAATCATATGGTGTTAAAGAAGATTACAAGGATAAATCCTGAAGCAAGTTACCAAGGAGTAATCCTATTGGATTAAGCAGGCATAGTCATGAATAACATCCCTTAATACAATAGAGATGCTAAGAAGATAAATTCAATACAACTATAATGTTGTATTGATGAAAACTTTGGTTAGCCAACTGGAAACCTAAACCATGAAGAATCAAAGGATTATAATGATCATGCTTTAGTCACCAAGATTGAATGCTTATTGACGAGGTTTGATTTCGTCAATGCCCATTGTTATGAGCTTGGGTTTTGGAGAAGATGGGGATGCTGGAGATCGCGAAACGGTTAGCAAACAGGCAACACGGGGACACGAGGTTTACCCAGGTTCGGGCCCCCGGAGGGAAAACCCTACTCCTGCTTGTCTGCTCTTGATTACGGCGGAACCGAAGGTTACAGGGGTGCGCAGATGCAATCTGGCGTGGAGGTGTGTATGCGGTGGTATGCGAAGTTCCCTCCTCGTCGTGCCCTCCTAGCCTTTATATAGAGATAGGCAGGTCCCGGGCATAGATCGTGTTGGTTACAGGTTTTAGGGTTTGCCCCTTTGAATATTCTATCTATTCTACTCTTGCTCTTCAACGATCCGAAGGCGTCATGGGTCCTGGCCACCCGAAAGTCTTCATGGGCTGGCGCATATTCGTCGTGGGCCTTCCTTGGGCTGCACCAGGTATGCTAAAATCGTGTACCCGTAGGGTATAACCATGTCAGTAGCCCTCGAGTGTTCAGTTGAATCGTAGATTCGGCTGAAGACTCTTCAATCTTTCAGGTGCAGCTATCTCTGCTTGTTTAGAGAATAATTTAAGTGTGTAGGGATTGTTGATGCGTGTGCCTGACTCTCCCGACGGATCAGAGTTAGTTAACTGTCTTAGGACAAAACAACACGATCTTCTTCAGATTCAAGTCCCTCGACTCGAATCCGGAACATATGCTGGCGTAATTCGACTCAGGCCGCGGAGGACTTACATGAGTGGAATTCCAGTAAATTTTAAATAATGTACCCAACGCGTCCGTCGGGATTTTTCATTGCGCCTACTAGCACGGATTCTTACTAGCAGAGCATAGTCGTGTGTGTTGCCAGGACATCAGATGATATCTGTAGGTCTTATATTTGTGTCGCAGACACAACGTCCGAATGTTTATCACCGCGGAGGTGTTTCGGGTGGCCAAGGAGGACGTTGCTCACTTAGCGTTAATTAGGGCAGAGTTGCCGAAAAGTTTTTTGCATACTGATCCGAAGGATTGCAGTCGAAGAATTCATAGGGTGCGCGACAAGCGCTCCCTATGGGAGTAGCCCCCGAGTGTCTGTTCGTGTCGTAGACTCGAGTAGAGACTTTAATTCAGTCTTTGTTGACTTTTAGGTTTGTAGGACACAAATTTTTCGGATGCTTGAATCCATCCTCCCTATGGGAGTAGCCCCCGAGTCCGTAGTGGAGTCGCAGACTCGACGTAGGACTCGAAGAATAGTTCAATGGTGTAGTGCTTTGTTCGTTTTTCGGGTGCGCGGCTAGCGCTCCTGATAGGACTAGCCCCCGAGTAGTTAGTCGAATCATATATTCGAGAGAGTACTTTTAGCTGTGTAGCCGAAGAATTGTAACCGTTGCTAGTATAGCTTTTGATGTCGTCAGTGCTGACGATCGGTGACCTCAAGCGTGTGCAGCGCTAGAGATGACGTGACTGGACGAACATGGGTCCCACCTTCTGACTTTGAGTTAACTGGTCACGCGCGGCTTGGAGATAATTACGGCGTCGCCTCAATTTCCGTGCGTAGTGGACGGCGTGTGAGCGACAGTTCGCTACTGTGCTAACACATGGACGGTTGGACTTGGATGTTGGCTTTAGGTCTTCCCATGAACGGCCGTTGTGCATCGATCGTCCTCTTACTTATAATCACTGGGGAAAAGTGAGTTTGTTTTTCACAGCAGCCATTCTCGTTTCACTGCTCCCATATTCTTTGAGCTTTCCTTGCTGCGCGCTGGAACTTCTTCGAACCTTTCCTTCCTTGTTTCTGCGTTCTCATCATCGCCACCGCCGCACTGTGATGGGAAAGTCCAAGAAGGCCTCCACCGCGGTTGGTACTAGTGCTGCCGCCGGCGACAAGAAGGGTTCCGCCGCCACTCGCATCACCGATGGTGGCTGGCGGCGATCGGAGACTCACGAGGGAGATCTTCGCAAGCTCCGCGCGCGGGGTCTGATCCCGCAGGACAGGGAGGCCGTCAGGATTCCCGGTGACGAGGTAATTCCCCGTCCTCCCGCTGGGTTTCGGGTCATGTTCGCCGCTTTCATCCTGCGGGGCCTTTCCTTCCCAATCCATGATTTCCTCAGTGGATTGCTTTTCTTCTATGGCGTCCAACTCCATCATCTTTCGCCTAATTCTGTTCTTCACATTTCTTGCTTCATCACCTTCTGCGATTGTTGGCTCGGTATCAAGCCACACTTTGGCCTCTTCCGGAAGCTCTATTCTGTGAAGAGGCAATCTGGCTCCGATGGCGTGTATCCCATCGGTGGCTGCATCATTTCCCTAAAATCCAATTTTCTCTTATTTTCTTTCTCTATGTCGGAGTCTGTCCAGTACTGGCGGAGGCAATGGTTTTACATCCACGACTCCATAGTGGCCGGGCAGAACTTTGGCCTTTCTCCTTTTGACCCCTCCCAGAAAATCCAGCCAAAGCGGTCCTGGAAGAATCACATCTTGGACGGCGAGGTGGCGGAGATAGACGATCTCTATCGTCGGGTGGAAGATCTTCAGGTGATTCCGGATAAAGAGGTGAACGGTGTGGATATCATCCGCACCTTCCTCAAACGCCGGGTGCAACCACTCCTGGCTAGGGCGCACTCGATGTTTCTTTATTCTGGCCGCCATGACCCGACTAGGGTTTCGACTGGAGATCTCTCCGTGAGAGATGTGGACGGAATCCTCTGGCCATTGCTGAAGTTTAAGGCTGATGAGGACATTCCGGGTAGCTCGCTGACCCTTCCCTTCAGGGCCTCTCGACCGGTGTCGCAGGTGTAGATCTAGGACGTGCGCGTAGCGCTTTTTCGATTGCGTCTCTTTATAGTTCAGTGTGGCATCCCGCAAAACCACTACTAGAAAATCGCGTTGTTTTTGTACATTGCATCATCTTGACCGCACGCTCATGTCATCATGCCACATTGCATTTGAGCATCGTCATCATCTTGCATTTGTTCGCATAAAACTATTTGCAGAAAAACGTATTTTGTGTCTTCTAAAACGCCCCGTCTTTATTCAAACGCAAAACCCGGGTCTCCGGATTATTTTATTTTGTCTGCTATCGGTTTGCAAAATCCCTGTTTGAAATAAATAAAATATTTAATTATTTTTAGGGGGGCAGTCGAACGGGCCGATTCGACCCGGACGACCACCCCCAGATTAAAACGGCCCAACCTAGAAACCTTTTCCTACCTAGTCCTAATCTACCCACCCCTCCAGCCACCTCACCCCACCCAATCTCTAGCTGCCACCTCACCCTCTCCCTTTCCCTATCCTATCAAACCCTGCCACCTCACTAATCCTCTCCCACCTCCTCTCTCTCTCTCCCCCCTCTCTCTCCCTGGGTCCCACCCGCAGACACACCCACCACCCAAACCCACACCACACACAGCCAACCGACCCACCAGCCCCCTCCCCGACGCGGTCGCCGCCGAGCTCGCCCACAACTTCCTCCTCGCCGGCCACCTCCCTCCCCTTCTCCCACCGCCGCTCGCCGGCCCGCGCCTCCCCCTCTTCTCCGCCGCTCGCGCGCCGCAGCGTCCCTCCTCCGCCTCGCCTCCGGCCACGCCACCAGCCCGCCGCGCTCTCCTCCGCCGCCCGGCTCCTCCTCTCCGGCAGCCGCGGCCGCCCCTCCACGCGCCGCCGCTCAAGCTCGCCTCCCTGCTCCGGTCCGCGCCGCGGCCGGAGGCCACCTCCCGCGACCCCGCCGGCCCCCTCCCGAGCCTCCCCGCCGCGCGGCCCCCCGCCTCTCCTCTCGCCGGCGTCCTCTCCTTCCCCTTCCTCTCCGGTGCTCCCTCCCCGCCCTCCGACGAGCGCTCCTGCGCCTGCCCTTCGCCCCCACCTCTCCTCCTCTCCGGCGCGCCGCCGCCTGCCTCCCTCTCGCCGGCGTCGCCGCCCCACCACTTCCTCTGCCTCCGGCCCCGACCTTGTCGCCGTCCAGCTCGTCTCCCGTCCCCGTTGTTGGAGGCCCCACAAACAAGATCTTCGGCTTCTGTTCACGCCCCAAGGCGTTCGGGCTTATGTTCAGAGGAAACAAGACCTGCACATGGCCAGTTTGCTGGCAAGCCTGGAACACCAGTTTTCGTCTCGGCTATTTTGCCTTCATCCGGTGGCGGTGTTCGTGCGTTTGCGCTGCTGCCGCGAGGGACTCGCCAAGATCTTCCGAGGCCCAGATCTCGACAACAAGATCGACATCCACCAAAACAAACCCCAGGAACCACGCCAAGAAACCGAGGCCTCCTTCACGGCGCCGGAACCGGAAACCGAACCTCGACACGCCAAGTTCGCCGAGACCCCGTCCCCGAAGGCCTCCGACAGGGAACCGACAAGATCTGCATCACGGACGCACCACGGACGCGGAGAAACCCTCGGACGCCAAGATCTTCTCCTCGGGACACCGGGAACTCCCCCTGAACGCCAAGGTCGTCGGCACGGATACGCCATGAACTTCCCTCGGACGCCAAGGTCTAACCCTCGGACCCGAAGACCGCGATGATGTTGAACCAAGATCCCCATCGGACAAGATCGTCACCAAGACCGGCCATGTTGAGATCCGAAGACCGATCCCGGAGTCCGAACCTCGATCCCCTCGAACCCTGAACCCTGAGACCAACCCCGAACCCCGGAACCACCAAGACCGTCGAGCCCTAATGTGTGAACCTTTTCCCGAGCCCCTATTTTATAAATGTTAAATATAAATTGATGCATATTAAATTGTCATACTCGCATGCATATTTGTGTGGTTTGGGGGCCTTATGCCGATTCACCTCATAATTAAATATGGGGCCCATATGCGGGCAAATCTAGCCTTATATTGGCCTCATTTAAATTTGTGTAGCGAACCGGTGCGATCTTCTGCCATGTTAAAACAACATTTAAATTGCGGGGGTTCTAAATAACTTGAACCACTTGAATATTGTCGGGACCCCGGTTCCGCTTAATATGACCTAATCGCATCGCACCTTTGCCATGTCATACATCAGACATGCATCATGCCCGATCTTCTGCCATAGTATTAAATAGTGCATCCAGTGTTTATTCTAGTGTTTTGGTTCTTCGCGGATAAGGCCGTTGAGTTGATGCGAGTGTCGACCCGATCTTCGGATGAACCTTCGACAATGTTTTCAGGCGAGCATCTCCCCCTTTCTACCTATCTTACTTTTATAGTATTTATTCCCTCCTGTTGATCTATTGCTATCTGTGTTGCGATGCTCTAGTTTCGTACCCGTGATATCCCTTGCAGCCGTATATTGCCTTGGACAATTCCTATTACCTGTTGTTTGGTAGATAGCTGGACTTGCGCGTCGTAGTCGCTTGCTCAAGTGTTGTTGCGTGTCATCAAGTATCACAGTTGTGGGAGCATTGCCGCCTGTTTAATGTTGGAGATGATCATGGTTTTACTTATCGTTCACTTTAATTACTGTTTAACAACTAAAATTGAAGTAGGTAAGCAAAGGCACAGGTGGGCAATAGATGTTATTTGGTTGTTAACCGTCCACTTGTGTCCCGTAGGACCCCGAGTGCTTGATACCTGTTCCTTGATTTATCGCGCTATCCACATCCGGGAGGCTTATGGGACCCCCCTGAGCCAGAGCTTGATTCATTCTTATTTCTTGGGGCCACAAACTAGTTTGGGGTTTTATTACTATCCTGTACTTATGCCATGATTTACTGCTTTATTTACGATTGTGCGAGGAGCACACTGTACTGTTTAGGATCGTGGCACGATTCCGCGGTGTCGACAAGCCCAGTTTTGGGTTCCCAGTCGTTCACAGCCGTCCCCACAACCTTGAGTCCGTCTCGGAGCCGGCCGGCTTCGTTGCGGGTCTACTTTAAGGGGTGCCCCCCTGAAATATTTCTGAATCCTGTGATTGCTTTGTCGTGAAGGCCTCGTTGGGTTTTGATTTGGTTTTTCCGAGGTTGATCGAGTGTGTGTTGCTATTTGTGCACCCCGGCCGGGTAAAACTTTCTGAAAGCCGTGTCCGCGGTTATGGACGACTTGGAGCACAGTATCTCGATCATAGACAACTATAACTAAAGTAGTGCTATAAACTTGACTTTATAATGACTAGTAATCAGCTTCACTATAACGGAATGGCTAAATAAAACTGCCTATGATCGGGTACCTGACTAGTAAGTATTGCAACTATAACGGAATGGCTGAATAAAAGTACCAACAACTGCTGGGTAAATAAAACTGCCTATGATCGGGTACCTGACTAGTAAGTATTGCAACTATAACGCTTGCGACCATTGTACCTGACTAGTAAGTATTGCAACTATAACGGAATGGCTGAATAAAAGTACCAACAACTGCTGGGTTTTGGGATATCTCATGCTAAATGTATCTGACTAGTAAGTGTCGCAACTTCCACGGAATGATTAACTAAAACTGCCCACTGCTTATTATATCAGGATGTTTATCTATACCTGACTAGTAATTTCTGCAACGATAACCGAATAAATAAAACTGCCAACTGTGTGAGTTCCTCGGTGGACTTCCTCGATTGGTCTCGAGGGGGAAATGCCAGGATGGGTTTGTTTGAGGTAAGATTCAGGTTGGATCCGAATAGCTCTTTCTTACCCCTCTCTGATAGCCGCCAGTTGTATCGAGTCTCTATAGGTTGTTAGTGCATGTTGCCGCTGCCGCTCAGTCCACCATACCTATGTAGGCGAGGACCGCCGAATTCTAGTCTCGCCGTGTACTGGCCTCAGTACTGACGCTCCTCTTTTTCCTTTGCCTTTTTTGGCACCCCTTTTGTTTAAGCAGGTTTTGAGATCGACGTCGTTAGCAGGGTTACCCTTCCGGCTTGGCCTGGGCAGGGTTATGGACGCCATTGGTTATTCTTCAGGGCTCTTAGCTCAATTTGCATCTTGTCCGTAGTCGGACGCTCTATCATTTTCAAGGTGATTTGGGTCTTTGTATATTATATCTATATTCTTGACTCATTGAGTCGCTGTTATATATATCTGTGCTGTGGGTCCCATCGAGGACTGTTGTGTAATGTTATTACTTCGTTTTCCACCCGCACGAAAGTGCCTGGTGGGCACCTTTGAATCGTTTCTATGCGGGTTTGGCGGGAAGCGCTAAAACTTGCATAGGTCCGATTCTGAGGGTGTTACATTCAGTAACTCTGAAAGTTTGTCTTCTTTTGTGCAGGAGTTCAAAGTGCCAGGTATGGCGCCTCCACTACACGAACTTTTTCCGGATGCACTAGACAATGAGGTAGTGGAATCCATGTCTGAGCTTCCTTCGGCGCGGTCGCCGACTGAAGAAGCCTTTGAGTTGAGCGAGGAGCAGGCTTGAAAGCGGACACGGAGCTCGAGCGAATCGTCGGATAACCTCGACTCCGCCAACGCCTAGGAACCCTCTGTGCCTTGAGCGTCACAGTGGGGGTCATGGTGGCTCTTCCTCTCCTATTCCGGCCGTGCCTGTGTGGGCTGTGGCGCCACAGGCGCCGGCGAAGCGGAAGAATGAAGAGAAGAAGGAGGAGAAGAGAGGAAGGAGGACCCCGCCTGTCTTCGACTTGAGCGATCTTGACTCGTAAGTTTCTTTAGTTGCCTTCTTTTTTTCTTTCTTTCAATTTAGCTTGCTTGTACTTGTCTGATGTTATCTTTTGTAGCCACTGCTCCGATGGCTCCTTCAGCGATGGCGCTCGCGAGATGGTGGGGGAGTCGAAGGTTCCTCCTCCTCCTCTCAGACGGTGGCCACCTCTGAGGGAGCTTCTCCGAACCCTTCTCCGCAGGAGGCTCGGGTGGTTGTCCCCCAGAAGACTTTGGCCGGACCTTTGGAGTCGCCGTCTGATCATGTAAGTATCTTCGTTCTTGCCGCGAGGGAGCCCCCGAGCGTTTTCGGATGATCTGCTGATCACTTTGATTTTGTTTCTCGAGGAGAGCCCCCGAGCATCTGACGGATGGTCTGCTGATCATGCTTTCCTTTTTGTACATGCCTCGGGGGGAGCCCTCGAGCATTTTTTCGTATGCGTAATTTGCCTTTCTCGTTCCTTGGGCGCAGCCCCCGAGCCTTTCTTTTGACAAATTGTGTCTTTTTACAGCCTTTTGTTCAAGGGGCCAACCATCTAGTGCAGCAGCACTTGGTGTTGGAGTTCAGCTTCAAGTGGCTTCAGGGTACATTCGTGAGTTGGTCTTTTTCGTCTTCCACTGCTTCCTTTTCCTTCGATCTGATGCGTGATCTTTTGTTTGTAGATGAAACCAATACCACTCTCCGCAAGCTTGATGCTCTCAAAAAGAGCCTTGGGCGAGCAGAGAAGAAGGCCGAGGACACCGTTGGTGCGAAGGAGCGCCTCGAGCGGGAGTTAGCCGACGCAGCTGTGGCCAAGGAGCGCCTGCAGCAGGAAGCTACGGACCGCGAGGAGCAACTCTCCACTGCTGCGGCCTCGCGCGAGAAGGAGGTAGCCGGCAAGCTGATGGCTGCTGCCAAGGCTATTTCGGGTGAGTGATTTCGCCTGTTCCTTTTCGTCTTCCTTGTCTTTCTTGTTTTTCTTGGTTTTCACGTTTTTTCTTCCGTTTTTTTAGATGCCGCAGGCATCGAGTTTTACCGCGGTGCCCTGGAGCACGGAAGTGCTCTGGATGATGCCACTGCGGCGGTCGAAGAACGCGGCAGCACCATGTCCGGCTTGCTTGCCAAGGCCAAGGAGGTTCTCGGGCGCTTCTACAAGGAGCTCTTCCCGAAGGGAGTCGCCCTTGAGGATGTCGACTTGTTGGAGGATGCGCTATCAGCCGATGCACCTGCGGCGTAAAAGCGTAAGCAAAAAGGCATTGGTGCATCCGTGGGGCTGGCGATGGCCCTGGCGTCTGGAGCGGAGCTGAATCTTCATCAGATTACCTCCCAGATGCCAACAGCCGCCGACGGATCCGAGGTAGCCTTCGCCCTCTACGCAGCCCGTTGCAAATGTTATGGGCCAAAGTTGATTGACTTGCTGGCTGAGTACGCGGTGAGGCAGCAGGGGGAGGAAAAGAGCAGGCAATCCGGCTCTGAGGCTACGTGGTGAGGCTCCGAGGCTACTCAGGATGCAGCAGACCACAAGTTTTCAAACATATCCAAACACTATAGTGAATCCATAAATAGTTAAGTAATATTAATTCCTTGTTTACAAACTATAACCACTCATCTATAAAAAGGTAAATGATTCTATTCCAGTATAATGTTAGGAAACCACTATTCAAATAGAGGTGTTACCATTCTTAAAGTATCCTTAGAGAAACATTATGAAGTACACAAGGTAAAAATAACATAGCAATATACCTTAAATCCGTCTATGTCTTTAAAGTTAACTTTAGTCTACAATACTTTAACTATTATACTAAAGACTTTGTTATGTGTTTTATAGTTACCTTTGGTATTTTATAATTAAGCCATAAAGCATCTCAAGTCCAAACTATTCAAGCAAGCACAAACAACATCGACCACATTGGAGTAACCACAAAAACTGTTTAGACCTTAGAAAAGGAATCTTTTCTTCAAAAGTTATTCATTTTTCCACTTTAGTCAACAAACCTTATAATAATATTTCCAACTCTTAAAAAATTAAATTCAAGGACTCTCATCATAATTAACAGATGAAAATTAATCACAATTACATTGTTTCAAACCTTATTTGAATACTCAGGATGGTAAATACCTAAGTTCTTTATTATTGCCATTACTTGTAAAGTAAAATTTGAAGATAAACAATTCTTATATAAGTAGTATTTTAGTAGCATACCTCAATAGTATATCTTATTGTTGTATACCATTATGTTTACACGTTTTTTTACACACACTCACAAGCCTTAATAAGAAACACATGTGTGAAAATTATCTAAAAGGACAACACATTCTGAAGTAACCATTTCAGAATCCAAACCATAGATCAACGTTATCCCCGGGATTCGAGTTTACGAACTGCATTACATTACTTATGCATAACATCATCTTACTTCTTTAAACATTAGTCCTTACCGGACCAATGATGCTGATTTCATATATTGGATCTTATATTTTCTTGAAGACCGTGAGTAGTTAATCTTGCAATCACAAAAGGCAAGTTCACACTTGATCATGTACTTTGATTATTTTTCATGAAGTATTTTGAAAATCCAGTGTTGTCACCACTTGCATTTCAAAAAGGTCAGAAAACATTATTTTGATAATAATGTAAATTATTGGTTACTGATCCAGGGTGATCAGCTAATCTATTAAGTCTGGCAATGGGAATACCACTGCACATGACTATATCACCTAGGACTTAACAACCAATGTCGCCAGTGATTCTTGCGCCATATATTACGCGTTGACCATGAGATTTGGAATGGGACAGAGAAGTCAGTTGTATCTTTTCCCTCTCGCATGGAGGCGGATGTGCGGGTCCTGGCTGTTATCACTCGTAGCGTGCATATATTGGTAATTGGTAGATGATATGCAGCATATGGGTGGGAACCCTCAACGTCCCACGATAGTTCTGGCATCTGAACGGTCTGTATTTCCTATTGCCGTAATTCAATAAGTGGACATGGCATACACCAAGGAGACATGCGGGGTCGCGGAGAAGGCAGTGATTGGCTTGGATCTTAGGTTGGGCCTCAAACCAAGGAAGTTTGAACGGGAACATACACTCGGCCGTGCAACAAAGCCTAAGGTCTCTCATGGGTAAAGGACGCACCTCTGCAGAGTGTAAGAACTGTAACTTGTTACTCCCTGTTCTGGGAAGGAGCTACGAACGCGGCGGGAAAGGAACTCCCTGAAAGTTCTGGTAAACCCGTGAAGGCTGACGGACATAGATTTTCAGAATAAAAGCAACCTTTGAAGAAATGTTTATGAAAACTTGCATTGCCTATGACCTATGGTCTGTGGCTGTAGATATAGTGCATCAAACACTCCTTTTCTAGTGAACTTGCTTAGTACGCTCGTAGTCAATGTATCTTCTTAACCCTTGCTATATTCTAAAGCCATTAAGATGATGTCTATATCAATTTATGCTCCAGGAATCATCATCAAAAGCCCAAGCTCTTTAATGAAGTCAAGGAAGTCAACATATACATCAACTCAAGTGAAGACGAAGTTACTGATTAGATAGGAGTATACTTTCTAGCCATAGAACCTATTCTGTAGGGTATTTCCATAGAAGCAATACCGGGTCATCAATTTAGATGTCAGTCTTATTAGTAGAATAGATTTGGAGTTCTTTATTTTTGAATCTCCTTGCAAGAAATTTCTTTCTCTCTCTTTAACTAAGAGTGTTCTGTGGATCTTGTGTACCAAGTGAGTTGTAACCTTAGCCATGTATTGGACCTGCTGTGTTTCTGTTGTACCACTCTTAGGGATGTAATATTGGTGAACGGTGTTTCATTAGTGTTATGTCAACGACTATAGTATACTACATCATGCAGTGGTATGCTGGGTCACGCAGCTGGTATCAGAGCATATGCTTTGACCTTAGGATAAAAACCCTTTTAGGAAGATCTGTAGGTTGGATAGTGACTATAGGAGCCATCTTATCTAAACCAAATATTGTGATGACTTGTGAGAAGAATCCACTTGAGGATAACTTTTTCACTAGATACTTAAGTCATTCTTTCTTAGTAGTAATTATTTTATCTTTTCTCTGTTGGAGATATGCCCTAGAGGCAATAATAAATATAGTTATTATTATATATCTTTGTGTTTATGATAAATGTTTGCATTCATGCTATAATAGTATTAACAAGGAAACCATTAATACTTGTGTGATTTGTAAACTTAATTTGAAGTCCCTAGTATAGCCTCTATACTTCACTAGCTTGTTGGTTGATTGATGATGTGGTTTCTTTGTCATGAACATTGAGATGTTATCAACAACAAGATCATATCGTTAGGAGAATGATATGGTGGACATACTCCTATAGACAAGCGTAGCATAAAGATCAAGTCATTTCAATAGTTCAATTGCTATATGCTTTCTGATACATAGTAACCTAATTCCTTCGACCATGAGATCATGCATATCACCTTTACCAGATGGATGCTTTGATATCATCAAACACCACACCGTAACAGGGTGGCTATAAAGGTGGCATTGAGTGTTCGGAAAGTATTGGTTGAAACACATGGATCAAGAGTGGGATTTGTCCATCCACATGACGGATAGATATTCTCTGGGCCCTCTCGGTGAAATGTCATCCAATTAGCTTGCAAGCATGTGACTTGGTCACAAGGGATCACATATCACGGGAACGAGAAAAGAGTACTTATCAGTAACGAGGTTGAACTAGGTATGCAGAGATACCGACGATCATAACCTCGGATAAGTAACATATCGTGAGACAAAGGGAAATTGGTATCGTATGTAAGTGGTTCATTCGATCGCAAAGTAATCGTAGAAATATGTGGGAGCCATATGAATTTCCAGATTCCTCTATTGGTTATTGTTCGGAGAAGTGTCTCGATCATGTCCGCATAATTCACGAACCGTAGGGAGACACACTTAAGGATTCGACGTTGTTTGAGTAGTTATGGTATTATGAGAAAGAGACCGAATGTTGTTCGGAGTCTCGGATGGGATCCGGGATATCACGAGGTGATCCGGAATGGTCCGGAGAATAAGATTCATATAAGGAAAGTCCCGTTTCGGAGTTCGGGAATGGTTCCGGTGTTTTCATCGGGAACATTCTAGAAGGTCCCGGAATGTCCGGCACTCCGGAGGGGGAAGGGTACATGAATGTGTCATTGCATGTTGGAATGATTGCATCATGTACTAAGTGTTCTCGCTGTCCGAAATAAAGGGTTAATTCAAATCCTAATTGGAAAAGTCAAACTGCCAGTTTTCGGTCAAACTGCCAGTTTTCGGAAAGAGGAGAAAGAGGAGGAGAGGTGGAGGCCGAGTTGGAGGAGGGTTCCTCCCCTTGGCCGGCGCACCTCCCAAGGCCGAGTTGGGGAGGAACTCCTCCCCTTGGCCGCCGGCCCTCCCACCTATAAAGGGAGGGGCAGGGCTCCCCTCTCTAGACACACTAGTTCCTACCCCTCTAAACTAAACCCTAGATCTAAACCCCGGTTTAGAGCTATTTTGGTTTAGAGCCTTCTAATTGGTTTAGAGCCCTCTAATTGGTGTGTCTAATTACTAGACCACTAATAGCCTCTCTCATAAGCTCCACCATACTCGCACCGGCTTAAGGCGAAGCCCTGCGGGATCTCCCCTCTACCTCCGGTACCACGCCGTTGTGCTGCCGGAATCACGAGGAGAGTACTACAACCTCCGCTGCCTGCTGGAACAAGGGAGAGGAAGGTCTTCGTCGAGTACCGAACGTGTGACCGACTACGGGAGCGCTGCCGGAACGTGGCGCCGGAAGGATCGTCTACGCGATCTTGAGATCGGAAAGAGTACGACTACATCACCCACGAGAATCTGCTCTCGTTAAACACTTTGGAATCTTCGAGGGTGAGTTATTCCATCGACTCGTTGCTACAATCTAGTAGATAGATCTTGGCTTGTTTGTTTGTATGCGATAGAAAATTTTTGTTTTCCATGCTACGAACCCCTACAGTGGTATCAGAGCCGTGTCTATATGTAGATCTGTTGCACGAGTAGAACACAATGGTCATTGTGGGCGTTGATGCTTTTATTGTAGATTGCTTTTTGTGTACTTTGCATCTTGCGGTATGTTGGGATGAAGCGGCCCGGGCTAACCTTACATGACATCGTTCATGAGACTTGCTCCACGCTTGACATGCAACTCGTTTTGCATAAGTGGCTTTGCGGGTGCCTGTTTCTCCTAGCATAGTAAAGATCCAATTTACAACGGGTGATCAACAATGCTAGTATCAATGTTGTGGTTATTGTTCGTAAGTTAGAACGACACTTATGGAAAGCCCCAAACCACGTAAAATATGCAAAGAAAGTAGAAGCGTCTAACTTTGTTTTGCAGGGGTGTGCAGTGATGTGATATGGCCATGATTGTGATTATATTTGATGTATGCAATGTTCCTTATTGTAAGTTGGCAACCGGCAGGAGCCATATGGTTGTCTTTAATTTCTGTTAAGACCTGCGTGTCTATTCAAAATAGTTGTAATAGTTGAAGCTGGTGGACGACAACCATGAAGAAGCGTCATTGATCTTGATGCTATGCCGGTGATGATGGAGATCATGTTCGTGCTTGAAGATGGAGATCGGAAGCACAAAGAAGAAAGGCCATATCATATCACATATTATGAATTGCATGTGATGTTAATCCTTTATGCATCTTGTATTGCTTAGTAGACGACGGTAGCATTATAAGATGATCCCTCATGCACATAAATTTCAAGTTCTAAAGTGTTCGCCCTTAGTTAGCACCGTTGCTAAAGCTTGTTGCTTCGAAGCACCACGTGATGATCGGGTGTCTTTGATTCCACGGGTGAATACAACGTAAGCAAGCCAGATTTGCTTATGCGGTAGCTAAGGTTTGATCTTGACGAGCCTAGCATGTACAGACATGGCCTCAGGAACACGGATCGCCGAAAGGCAAAGCATGAATCATATAGTAGATATGATGAACATGATGATTGTTCGCCATTAAAACTATATCAGCTCTCGTGATGATCGGTGTTGATGTAGTGGATTTGGTTCGTGTGATCACTAAAACAATGTGAGGGATGTTGTTTTGAGTGGGAGTTCACCTAGTTTAATTTCATTAATTAATTTGAACTCAATTTGTCATAAACTTAGTCTAAACTATTGCAAATATGTTGTAGATCAATGGCAGCCCCTACCATCAATTTTAATGCGTTCCTAGAGAAAGAAAAGTTGAAAAACAATGGAAGCAACTTCGCGGATTGGTTCCGCAATTTGAGGATTGTCCTCACAGCTGGTAATTTGACCTATGTGCTGGATGCACCGCTAGGTGACCCACCTGCAGCTGATGCTTCCGATGAAGTAAAGAATGTTTACCTCGCTCGGAAGAATCAGTACTCCATAGTTCAGTGTGCTATCTTGTATGGTTTAGAATCGGAGCTTCAGAAAAGGTTTGAAGAGTCAGACCCATATGATATTGTCGAGGATCTCAAATTAATTTTTGAGACTCATGCGGCAATTGAAAGTTATGAAGCTTCTGAAAAGTTCTTTAACTGCAAGATGGAAGAGGGTAGCTCCGTCAGTGAGCATGTGCTTAAAATGTCTGGGCACGCGAATAAACTTCAAAGCTTGGGTATAGTGATTCCTAATACTTTGGGAGTTTACCGCATCCTCCAATCACTACCACCAAGTTACAAGAACTTTGTGATGAACTACAACATGCAGAACATGAACAAAGAGTTGCCAGAACTATTTGCTATGTTAAAATCTGCAGAAGTGGAGATCAAGAAAGAGCACCAAGTGTTGATGGTCAATAAGACCACCAAATTCAAGAAAGGCAAGTCTAAGCAGAAGGGACACTTCAAGAAGGGTGGTAAGAAAGCTACCATGCTGACGAAGAGGACCAAGGCTGGACCCAAGCCTGATACTGAGTGCTTTTACTGCAAGGGAGAAGGTCACTGGAAGCGGAATTGCCCAAAGTACTTGGCGGATTTGAAGAACGGCAACATCAAGAAGAAAGGTATATCTGATATACATGTTATTGATGTGTATTTCACTAGTATTCGTAGTAGTGCCTGGGTATTTGATACTGGTTCGGTTGCTCATATTTGTAACTCGAAACAGGAGCTGCAGAATAAACGAAAGCTAGCGAAGAACGAGGTGACGATGCGCGTAGGAAACGGATCAAAGGTTGATGTGATCGCGGTCGGCACGCTACCTCTTCATCTACCATCGGGATTAGTTTTATACTTAAATAATTGTTATTTGGTGCCTGCGTTGAGCATGAACATTATATCGGGATCTTGTTTATTGCGAGACGGTTACTTGTTTAAATCCGAGAATAATGGTTGTTCGATTTATATGAGTAATATGTTTTATGCACATGCACCTTTGATAGATGGTCTATTCATATTGAATCTCGATAGTGGAAATACACATATTAATAACATTGAAGCTAAACGTTTGAAATCAAGCGATAACTTAACCTATATGTGGCACTGTCGTCTTGGTCACATTGGAGTGAAGCGTATGAAGAAACTCCATTCCGATGGACTTCTTGAATCACTTGATTTTGAATCACTTGAAAGATGCGAAGCATGTCTGATGGGTAAAATGACTAAGACTCCATTTTCTGGTATGATGGAGCGAGCTACGGACTTATTGGAAATCATACATACCGATGTGTGTGGTCCAATGAGTGTAGCATCGCGCGGTGGTTATCGTTATGTTCTTACCTTCACGGATGACTTGAGTAGATATGGGTATATCTATTTCATGAAACATAAGTCCGAAACTTTCGAGAAGTTTAAGGAGTTTCAAAGTGAGGTAGAGAATCAACGTAACAAGAAGATTAAATTTCTACGTTCTGATCGTGGAGGTGAATATCTAAGTTACGAGTTTGGCGAGCATTTGAAGAAATGTGGAATACTTTCGCAGTTGACACCGCCGGGAACACCACAGCGTAATGGTGTGTCTGAACGTCGTAATCGAACTCTCTTAGATATGGTTCGTTCTATGATGTCACTTACAAATTTACCGCTATCATTTTGGGGTTATGCATTAGAAACAGCCGCATTCACTTTAAATAGGGCACCATCTAAATCCGTTGAAACGACACCGTATGAATTATGGTTTGGGAAGAAACCTAAATTGTCGTTCCTTAAAATTTGGGGGTGCGAAGCCTATGTAAAGAAGTTACAGCCGGACAAGCTTGAACCCAAAGCGGAAAAATGCGTCTTCATAGGATACCCGAAGGAAACTATTGGGTATACCTTCTATCATAGATCCGAAGGCAAAATCTTTGTTGCCAAGAATGGATCCTTTCTAGAGAAGGAATTTCTCTCGAAAGAAGTGACTGGAAGGAAAGTAGAACTCGACGAGGTTGTCGAACCTTCTCTCGAAATTGCGAGTAGCGCAGCACCGGAAGAAGTTCCTGTGGTGCCTGCACCAATGAGGGAGGAAGCTAATGATAGTGATCATGAAACTTCGGTTGAGGTTGCTACAGAGCCTCGGAGGTCAACGAGAACTCGTACCACTCCAGATTGGTATGATTCCGTTATGAATGTCATGTTGGTGGACAACACCGATGATCCCGAGACATATGAGGAAGCGATGATGAGCCCAGATTCCAATAAATGGCAAGAAGCCATGAAATCCGAGATTGGATCCATGTACGAAAACCAAGTATGGACTTTGGTGGACTTACCGGATGGCCGGAAGGCTGTCGAGAACAAATGGATTTTCAAGAAGAAAACAGATGCTGATGGTAATGTTACTGTCTATAAAGCTCGACTTGTCGCAAAAGGGTTTCGACAAATTCAAGGAGTTGACTACGATGAGACTTTCTCACCAGTAGCGAAGCTAAAGTCTGTGAGGATTATGTTAGCAATCGCTGCATATTATGATTATGAGATATGGCAGATGGATGTCAAAACAGCATTCCTCAATGGAGACATTGATGAAGAATTGTATATGATGCAACCCAAAGGTTTTGTCGATCCTAAAGATGCTAACAAGGTATGCAAACTTCAACGGTCCATCTATGGATTGAAGCAAGCATCCCGAAGTTGGAATCAACGTTTTGATAAGGTAATCAAAAGTTTTGGTTTTATACAAACTTATGGAGAAGCTTGTATTTACAAGAAAGTGAGTGGGAGCTCTGTAGCGTTCTTAATACTATATGTGGATGACATATTATTGATTGGGAATGATGTAGACCTTCTTAATAGTGTCAAAGAATATTTGAATAATAGTTTTTCAATGAAGGATCTTGGCGAAGCAGCTTACATATTAGGCATAACGATTTATAGAGATAGATCGAAACGCCAAATATCATTGTCACAAAGTACATATTTGGACAAAGTTCTAAAGAAGTTTGGAATGGAAGAAAGCAAGAAAGGGTTCTTGCCCATGTTGCCCAATACGACCTTGAGTAAAACTCAAAGTCCGACATCGGCAGAAGATAGAGAAAGGATGAGTAAGACTCCCTATGCCTCAGCCATAGGATCTCTAATGTATGCCATGCTATGTACTAGACCCGACATCGCATATGCTGTTAGTCTAACTAGCAGATATCAAAGTGATCCAGGAGTGGATCATTGGACAGCGGTCAAAAACATCCT
Source organism: Avena sativa (assembly GCA_916181665.1). NCBI lineage: Eukaryota > Viridiplantae > Streptophyta > Magnoliopsida > Poales > Poaceae > Avena > Avena sativa. The sequence goes on along the minus strand of OV702284.1, from coordinate 308,190,109 downwards.
TAAGTACTTGAGAAGAACTAAGGATATGGTTCTTTCTTATGGAGGTGATGAACAGCTCGTTGTTAATGGTTACACCGATGCTAGTTGGAACACCGATCCGGATGATTCTAAATCACAATCTGGATACGTATTTATTTTGAATGGTGCAGCAGTTAGCTGGAGGAGTGCAAAGCAAAGCGTTGTGGCGAGATCTTCAACTGAATCGGAATACATGGCTGCTTCGGAGGCTTCACAAGAAGCGATATGGATGAAAGAGTTCATTACAGAGCTGGGTGTGGTTCCTAGTGCGCTGGACCCAATGTCTATCTACTGTGATAACATGGGCGCCATAGCCAATGCGCAAGAACCAAGGTCACACAAGAAGCTGAAGCATATCAAGCTGCGTTTTCACGCTATTCGAGAACATATCCAGGATGGGGATATAAAGATTTGCAAAGTACGCACAGATCTGAATGTGGCGGATCCGTTGACTAAACCTCTCCCGAGGGCAAAACATGACCAACACCAAACTGCCATGGGTGTTCGGTATATTACCATGTAATCTAGATTAGATGACTCTAGTGCAAGTGGGAGACTGTTGGAGATATGCCCTAGAGGCAATAATAAATATAGTTATTATTATATATCTTTGTGTTTATGATAAATGTTTGCATTCATGCTATAATAGTATTAACAAGGAAACCATTAATACTTGTGTGATTTGTAAACTTAATTTGAAGTCCCTAGTATAGCCTCTATACTTCACTAGCTTGTTGGTTGATTGATGATGTGGTTTCTTTGTCATGAACATTGAGATGTTATCAACAACAAGATCATATCGTTAGGAGAATGATATGGTGGACATACTCCTATAGACAAGCGTAGCATAAAGATCAAGTCATTTCAATAGTTCAATTGCTATATGCTTTCTGATACATAGTAACCTAATTCCTTCGACCATGAGATCATGCATATCACCTTTACCAGATGGATGCTTTGATATCATCAAACACCACACCGTAACAGGGTGGCTATAAAGGTGGCATTGAGTGTTCGGAAAGTATTGGTTGAAACACATGGATCAAGAGTGGGATTTGTCCATCCACATGACGGATAGATATTCTCTGGGCCCTCTCGGTGAAATGTCATCCAATTAGCTTGCAAGCATGTGACTTGGTCACAAGGGATCACATATCACGGGAACGAGAAAAGAGTACTTATCAGTAACGAGGTTGAACTAGGTATGCAGAGATACCGACGATCATAACCTCGGATAAGTAACATATCGTGAGACAAAGGGAAATTGGTATCGTATGTAAGTGGTTCATTCGATCGCAAAGTAATCGTAGAAATATGTGGGAGCCATATGAATTTCCAGATTCCTCTATTGGTTATTGTTCGGAGAAGTGTCTCGATCATGTCCGCATAATTCACGAACCGTAGGGAGACACACTTAAGGATTCGACGTTGTTTGAGTAGTTATGGTATTATGAGAAAGAGACCGAATGTTGTTCGGAGTCTCGGATGGGATCCGGGATATCACGAGGTGATCCGGAATGGTCCGGAGAATAAGATTCATATAAGGAAAGTCCCGTTTCGGAGTTCGGGAATGGTTCCGGTGTTTTCATCGGGAACATTCTAGAAGGTCCCGGAATGTCCGGCACTCCGGAGGGGGAAGGGTACATGAATGTGTCATTGCATGTTGGAATGATTGCATCATGTACTAAGTGTTCTCGCTGTCCGAAATAAAGGGTTAATTCAAATCCTAATTGGAAAAGTCAAACTGCCAGTTTTCGGTCAAACTGCCAGTTTTCGGAAAGAGGAGAAAGAGGAGGAGAGGTGGAGGCCGAGTTGGAGGAGGGTTCCTCCCCTTGGCCGGCGCACCTCCCAAGGCCGAGTTGGGGAGGAACTCCTCCCCTTGGCCGCCGGCCCTCCCACCTATAAAGGGAGGGGCAGGGCTCCCCTCTCTAGACACACTAGTTCCTACCCCTCTAAACTAAACCCTAGATCTAAACCCCGGTTTAGAGCTATTTTGGTTTAGAGCCTTCTAATTGGTTTAGAGCCCTCTAATTGGTGTGTCTAATTACTAGACCACTAATAGCCTCTCTCATAAGCTCCACCATACTCGCACCGGCTTAAGGCGAAGCCCTGCGGGATCTCCCCTCTACCTCCGGTACCACGCCGTTGTGCTGCCGGAATCACGAGGAGAGTACTACAACCTCCGCTGCCTGCTGGAACAAGGGAGAGGAAGGTCTTCGTCGAGTACCGAACGTGTGACCGACTACGGGAGCGCTGCCGGAACGTGGCGCCGGAAGGATCGTCTACGCGATCTTGAGATCGGAAAGAGTACGACTACATCACCCACGAGAATCTGCTCTCGTTAAACACTTTGGAATCTTCGAGGGTGAGTTATTCCATCGACTCGTTGCTACAATCTAGTAGATAGATCTTGGCTTGTTTGTTTGTATGCGATAGAAAATTTTTGTTTTCCATGCTACGAACCCCTACATTCTCAGTATAGTGCTAATTAGTGTCTTCCAAAGGAGACATAACCACCAAGATACGTTAGGAAAGCCAGTTGGTCACAGTAGATTAGGATCAAGTGTAAGACATCAATTGAAGTAGTCCTAATGATATAGCCTAACCCTAGAATCCAAGTAGCACAGTGGAATCTTATTGTTAATTGGTAACCAAAGACAACATGATGAATATCATTAGGATTAATGTTGATGTAATGGGTAGTAATCATGTGGGATTCACTTGAGAATTCTACGTGATGAAGTGAAATTATGTTAATAATTAATAATGGTGTAGTGAGAAACAAAGTCATCATGGTTAGATTAGCTTCTGAATCATGTAAATAGGTAAAACATAACAAGATCATGGTGAGATTAGCTCCGAAACCATGATGAGAGTATAAATATGACAAGAAAATTAGTAAATTAGCTTGGAGTAGAAGTATGAAAATACCATGGTAGAGCTATGATAGAAGTCATAGGTGTCATAAAATAGTGATAACCTTCAATTTTAGGGGTTCAATAGAAACTTATTAGTCTTTTTGAGAGATCATCTGAGATTAGTTACTAAATAAGAAAGGTTGGTCATATTTAATCTTTGCAAGAGGTGAGACAAAAGGTTAGTCAAAAACCAAATTGAGACCACTTTTATTAAGATTATCCTGTTGCACTTGAGAAATTTGGGTAAATGTTGAGATAAAGAATAGTTTGACCCTATGTGCTAAGTATCACGATGTAAACCTATATGAGGAGGTGTCATATACTACACAACTAAGCCTGAATTCTAGAGATACTATACTCAACAATTATATTCTGGGCTTAGAATATTGTGTGTTATATGTACCACATTTGGATTTATTTGTTTTTCTTGGATCTTCTTGATTGACTAGATCTGTACATGAAGTTTGACTTGATGTGAAAATGCATGTTGCAATATACATTTACTACTTGATGTTATAGACCTAGATAGGAATGGGAATTCGTGTGAGGGAGTGACGAGTTCCAAAGACCAAGATGAAGACCTACATGAAGGGTAAAGCCAAGTATGAGGAGTATCAATCCAATTTGAAGGATGAATCAAGTTCATATCATTGTTAGTCATCTTTAAGAAGGAAGAGTCATGTAGGAAATACATCGAGCAACAAGAAGTAATAAACGTTAGGTCCACCCAAAATAGGTGATGTTGCTAAGAAGTTAATGAAGTAGTTGAACCGAGTTCATGGAAGCATCATGAATTAGTACAAAGAAGAAGCCTTGGAACCAAAATGGTATTCAAGCTCTGACAATTCAGATAGAATGCCATAAGGATGTTGGAAGCCGTAGGGTAATACCTACAACCTAGGATGATCCACAGCTGGTATTTGATCCACAGTTGGTATCTTGTCTGCAGCCGATGTTGGTTGACATAGTTAACCAGATCATCTTAATGCTTGCATAAAGAGCATAAAACTTGGCCTAAGTAAGATAAGACATAAAAAGTATAATAATTAAACGAAAGTTTTCTAAAGCGCTTCGCAAAGTCAGGCCTACCAAAGCGAAAATGTGCAAATAAAAAGTAAGACAAATAATCTTGGAAGATCTATCTCAGAGATCCACAATTGTGTGGGTATACCCTAAGTTCTTTCGTGAGACCTTAAAGAGGTATAGTATAAGCTGGATAGAGACCAATATCCTAGTTATGAAGCCAATGGTTACTATAAAGGCGGTTTAGAGACCATTAGTAAACCCTAAGGGGGAGAGTAAACAGTAAATGAAAGTATTGTTATCTAATCATCCGATTAAAGGTTGGAGAGGAAATACTAACCTATGCCAACGTTAATCCTTATTTTCATCGGGGTAAAAGAAGCCATCATTATAAAAGTACTCTTAGAAGTAAGTCTGGATGAAAGATAGAAGTTTATTTCAAGATAGTAGTATTCAAACCTTAAGGCAATTATTAAATGGTAGTTAAATAAGTACTTAAGGTGATAATGAAAGCATTAACTAAAGCTTGCTAAGACAAAAGCTTAAGGGTGATAAAATAGATTAACCCTAATAGAATAATTCTAAAGGAAACAATTCTTAAGTAATCCTTAAGAAGTAATAACCCACATCCAATTGGATATGTATAGTGAAACATGTAATTCCGATGGGTATGGACTAAATGTGTTCAAATCCAATCTTCAGAAGGACTACCAGTATAAACCATACCATGACAACCCAAAAAGTTAGTCTTTTAGCCATAACTATTGTCTAACAGAAATTTAAAAGCTGTTTTAGTGAGACTTCCTAGACCTTATACAATATAGTAAGGAAGTTCGATGATCAAGTGAAGGAGTTGGAATGGAATACCTAATCAGGGAAATGAACTAAATAAGAAACTCCAATTTAAGGATTCCATAATGAGAACATATCCCTAAGGGATGATAGTAAAAGGAACTTTGGAGTATCGAAGACAACAAGTTGGAGATTGCCAAGAATGGTAAGAATTCAAGGAAAATATCTGGATATGAGATAATACAATTATTACCATTTGAGGTTACCATGAAGTTGAGAAGTTTCATAAGCAATACAAGACAATTCCTTACTCCGAAACGTGAGTTTATGAACTTCGAGGACGAAGTTTATTTTAAGGGGGAGAGTCTATAACATCCCAGCATTAGAGCTTAGAAATAAGATGAACACAAATGTGTGCATTGCATTCATGCATAGAAAATCCGAATAATTTTTGCGACTTTGAACAAACCTTGTCAAAGTGATTGAAGCTTCTCTCAACTTGATGCAATTGGAGTAGATCATCAAGTTGACTACGAGAATTTTCAATATGACCTTTGCTAAAAACATTATTTTGGGTAATGGTAATTTGATCTAAGGGTATATCAAATATAATGTAACTAAACCATTACACATTGATTGTCACATCCAAATATTTTCCAAATCTTGTAATGTGAAAAATAAATGAATAAAATAAAACTTTGTTGATTTTTAGGGTGAGAAGAAACTTTTTGAATCCATTTGGAAACTTTCAAAACCTATTTGGATCAGATAAAATCCTAAAGGGATTTAAAAAGGTAAATAAACAATAAAGCTAAAAATATTTGCAATTACTATTTTTGGATATTTAAATAAAAAGATTTGGTTTTCAAATGAAAAGGAAGAATTATAAATAAGGATTATCTTATAAACCAAATAAAACCTTGGCCAAGCTTTTGAATTAAAATATTTTGGTTTGATAAAAAGAGTAAATGTTTATTTAAATAAAATAATGAGGATTTATTAATATCCCATTTTAATAAAACCAAGGCTTTTCTATTTTGAATAAACACAAAAACTTATTTTAAATAAGTTTTCCAAGTATTTTATATTCTCAAATAATTATTTTTAGATTTAAAATGGTGTTTTTAAATAAAACAAATCCTATTTGAATTAATAACTAAGGACTATTTATTTAATTATTAAATAGATCCTAAAAAGAATAAAAATAATATTTTTATTTTGGGACTTGGAATATTGTTGTTAAAACAGAACCAAATTCAATTACAAAGTATGGTGGAAGTTTGAATTGTTTTGAATGTTTGATTTGTTTGTTTGAAATTCAATCAGAAAACCAATTAGAAAAAGAGAAAAGATTCAGAACAAAAAAAAATATGCAAAGGACACAGCCCAACAAGCCCAACAGCAAGCCCACCCCACTCTCTCTGCGAAACGTTTTTCACCAAAAAGCCAACCCGCAGAGTCACTGAACGTTCGGTCCCACTCCCTCTTCCTCTCTCTCGCTGACCAACCGACCCCACCCCTCCTGTTCATCGTCTTCAAACCGCGTCGATTACTCCTCGCCGTTTCTGTCTTGAATCGCAGCGATAAATTCGCGTCAATGGGGGCATTAATCTCTCCAATGTCTACGCCCTTATACTCGCCCCTGCCTCCTCCTCCTTTCCCCTCAAACACCGCAGCACGAGAGCCACCAGGCTGCCCTAAATCGAAGTTGCACCGCCGCTGCTCCGGCGAACCTTTCCAGCAAATTCCGGCCAGTAGACACCGCCCCTCGCCTCCTCGATCTAGCTCACACACTCCCCAGCCTCTGGCGCTTCTCCCTGTGCTATCCGTTCACTCGCGGGCGCCCCAGAACATCGGCTTCGACAACCTCTGAGCGCCGCCGCGTCTGCTTCTTTCTCCGGCGAGTTTTCCTGGTAAGTCTAGACCGTCCCGAGCCCTCTCAATCACGCACGCATCATCGCCTTGGCTTTGCACGTCTGACCATGCTTTCCGTTTGTCTCTTCGTGACCCGTAGCATCGTCCTCGACAACGACAGAGCGCGACCGAGGCGTAGCTCCACTCCGGCGAGCGATTAATCCCGCTCCAGTGCGCCCGTCGCCAGACCAGAACCACCTCGAGCTTCACCTCGACCTCGTGAGCACGGTGAGCATCCTTGTTTCCTCCATTGCTTCCTGTAGCCTCCGCAGCGTCATCGTCTGACCGCGCCGCCGCCGTTCACCACCGCTAGCGCCGCCAGTTTATGTCCAGTAGCTGTGAGTCGTTGGATTTTAATCGTACGCACGCGATAGATCGCTTAAACACTGAAGGGGTACGCGATCTGAACCGCGCGATCTGTTTAGATCCAACGAACCACAGAATGCGATCCACCCGAACCGGTACCTCCCAATGAGAATACGCCGCGTGGCACCAGTTCTGTTTAAAACAAATTTTGAATCTGATTAGAATGTGATTTTGTAAACCTTGTAACTTTTGATCCACACGTCCAAAAATTACAAACTTTATATCAATGGAATCAGTGGAACAAGCCCTAGCCAACCATGCAATCTGTTTAGTAAAAAGCTTCTGGAAAAATGTTTGTTTTTGCATAAACATTTGTATGCTTGTTTAGGTTATAAAAATTATTCCAAAATGATTTTGGGGTTTAAATCTTTGCAAATTGGTTTGTGGTGAACCTACTGACCCTAGGAACCAACTTCTGGATTTAAAAATGTATTTGGTGAAGAATAGGATTGAATAATTGAATTAACCCATTTCTAGTCAAATAAAAATATTGATTTTGTTATGGAAAGGATTTTTGAACAAAAACCTTTGTAAAATATTTTGATTCAAACCTACTGACCCTAAACACTAAGTTTTGTGAACAAACAACTTATTTGGTGAACAATGTAAAATTGTTGCTTTGTTAAAAACAATTTCAATCACATGAAATGATGATTGGATTTAAAAATGGTTTATAGATAAAACTCTTTTGCAAATAACTTTGACACTTTAGAAAATGACCACTTTGGACTTTACAATGTGTAGAGCCTAGTAGAAACCACTTTTGCAAATAAGACTATCTTTTGCATGCTTGCATGCATGACTTAGTTTCTATTATTTTATGCGTGTTTGATTGTTTGAATATTGTTTTGGAATGCTAGTTGAATTTGTGTTTGCTTGATTGACTTGTAGTGAAGTTAGAAGAGTGTGAGATTAGCAAGATCAAGAAGTGAACCAACATTCCCTACCAAAAGGCAAGTTACACTATCATCCAAAGTCCTACTATTTTCATTATACTTAGTGGATTTTGAAACATGCATGAAAAAGATTTCTATACTTATGCTATGATAAATCCTAATAGGATACCCTTATATATTCCTTAGAGAAAACATTGTAGTTGTAAAATGCTTAGCCATGCTATATATTTTGAGAAGAGATACATGTTGAGATTTTATAAAGTTGAGAAAATACTTGTGTTTTATATAATAAAACAAGTACTCAATGAACCACCTGGGTGGACAAGGATACTCAAGTTTGGACAAGGTGGCAACAAAAGGAACCATGTCGGTGGCAATCTCTTTGTGTTGTGCACCAAAAGAAAACCACCCAGGGACTTAGAGATTGAACATGTTTCTCCAACAGTGGCTTTCGTGTACAGCCACATGCTATATGGCTCTGGCTTAGTCAACTACATTGGGAAGACCCATGCATTGTCTTCAGGTTTACTGGAAATGAGGGAACTAGGAACCCTACATTGGTGCCTGAAGACAAGCTAGCAATGGTGTATGGGAGGACCCTATGGAAAGACTTCGTCACATTCTCAATCTGCCAGTACTCCATCTTGGTGAGTACTTATCCAGCGGCCACTGGTGGCAACAAGATGAGAGTGTGTCATGTGGGTAAAGTGTACAACTTCTGCAGAAGATAAAAATTCTAAGTACTTAGCCGTGTCCCCGGTTATGGACAATACTGAGCAACTAAAGGCATGAAGCTATGGGAAATCTCGACATTACAATTTCTAAAAGCAAAACTTTAAAGTGACAACAAAGGACTTGAAGCACTTGGGGTGTACCAAGGAGCTCAAGAGATTTTGATAAAAACTTGAAGTACTTGGGGTGTACCAAGGAGCTCAAGAGATTTTGATAAAACTTGAAACACTTGGGGATTTACCAAGGAGCTCAAGAGATTTTGACAAAGACTTGAAACACTTGGGGATTTACCAAGGAGTTCAAAAATATTTGACAAAAGATCAAAACTATTTTGAAAAGATAGGATAAAGTTTTGCTTTCTGCAAATGAGCCTTAAAACCCTACTTAGCCAAATATGCATGTAATGATAGGATCCACTTATATTCTACATAGTAGTGAAACTTGCCAATACAATTCAAATGTATTGACCCTTGTGGCTGTAACTTGTTATGTTGCAGGTTTGTTTGATATTAGTGAAGTTGATTGATTAGGATTACAAAGTCTACAACCAACATGTTTGCCTGTGGCACTTTGAAGATGAAGGACCCCATGCTTATAGATATTCTGCTGCAATGTAATGTAATAGCCAAATGAGCTATGTAAGATGTAATAAAATTATGTTATTCCTAGTTATAAAGTTGTATTATGACCTTTGTTTCTTGATATTACATCTTAACTATGGATGCTAGCTATTGATCCAGGGACTAGCATTGTAAACACAGGGATCTCTACCTTATCAAAGGTTGGGACCTCTACAGATGGTATCAGAGCATTGTGTTGCCTGTAGGATTTGTAAACCTAGGATTGGACAAAACCCCTAGAAAAATAGGAGTTGTATTTGTTCCAAAACTTATTTATAAACAATCTTGTAAACTCTTTCCTCAACCATTTTGGTTTCAACTCTACATCTCTTCTACTTCAACTTGATGGAAAAACCTACCCCATGACCAAAGACTTCACCATGTGCAAAGGGCTTCTTCAACTCTAATGACTTCAACTTCTTCAACTCTAATGACTTCAACATCTTCAGCATATTCACCAAGGACTTCAACCATGGTTATCACTAAGGACAAGTGAGACAAGAAATCTTGCTCAAGATTTGGAGACTAAGGAAACACAACTTAGAAAGAACCATGACCACCTTTGAAGTTTTGTGACCAAGAGTTTTTCCCAAGGAAACCATGATCTCATGCAAGAAGAATCAACCAAAAAGGATGGAAAGATCACAAGTGAACCATATAGATGGACCACCATATTTAGTTTAAGACAAACCCACCAACTTATGTGGTGTAACAAAAATATTTTTGGTTGCCTAAAAATGTGCTTGAACTTTGTTGTTTGAGTGAAGTGTTTGATTGTGTTTGCTTGCACATTGCTTGAGTGAATTGTGATGTGTGTGATTAGAATTATTTCCTTAGAAATGTCTTGCCTATTCTAATCTCAATTCAACCCAAACAGATGACTACTCCAAGAGACTCCAACATCAAGGTTGATGACAACAACACCAACCAAGAGGACAACATGGAGGAACTCATAGCAACCCAAAACCAGTTGAACCAAATGACAGCTCAATTCATAGCCAACACCAGTGGGGAAGATCCAACCCTGCCAAAGTTTTTGGAAGACCAAGCCCAAATGTTGCATAAGGTGACAGACCAAATGCTCAACATGGAAAGCAACTTCAAGGATGACAAAGATGTCATTCTAAAAGGAGCCAAAGCTTGCAATATTTGTGGAGACAAGGATCACACTTCTAAGGAGCATGGAGATCAATGCCCCAACTGTGAAGAGAAACATCCAGTAGGCCAATGTCCCAGCTCTCAAGCAACTTGCTACCTATGTGAAGGAAACAACCATGTCCCTATCCAATGCCCCATCTATTCCATTGTTGAACAAAGGAAACAAGGTGGAGTGCAACAAATGATTGCAAACTATCAAGAAGGATCCAAGTCTACCAAGAAGAATGAGGACAAAGGAAAAGCTCCACTTATACCTCCATGCAATACAACCTAGTTTAAAGGACCAAAGAAGAGGCATATGAATTATCCAAAGAGCAATAGAAGGTCCAAGAAACAAGTAGACATTCCTACCTACAAGATAACATATGAACAACATGAACTAGATGCACTCCTAGCTTTGGAGAAACCCAAGAAAAAGAAGGACAAAAGCCATGTGCAATGTCATCATTGTAAAGAAATGGGACACTATTCCAGTGAATGTCCAGAGAAACAGAAGTATAAGGAAATTGGCCAAGTATGGTGCAACAACTGCAAAGAGCTAGGCCATTATGCAGCAACTTGTCCATAAGAGACACGTGAAGAACTCAAACTTATCACATGTTTCAATTGCAAAGAACCAGGACACTATGCAAGAAATTGTCCAGAAAAGATGAAGAACAAGATAAACAAGCCTATGAAGGATCTCAGCCTTGTCACATGTGTCAAGTGTGGAAACAAAGGACACTATGCAGATGTTTGCCCAGAGAAGTTTCCCCAAGATCCCAAGCAAGCCAATATGTAATTTAGTTGGAAAATTTTAAGGGTGGTAGTACCCTAGATGCTTTGAGCCTACTTGTAACCCTAGCTTCCCCAAATCTTGGGACGAGATTTATTTTAAGGGTGGTAGCCTCTCACATCCCAAGATTTTCCAAATCTTGTAATGTGAAAAATAAATGAATAAAATAAAACTTTGTTGATTTTCAGGGTGAGAAGAAACTTTTTTAATCCATTTGGAAACTTTCAAAACCTATTTGGATCAGATAAAATCCTAAAGGGATTTAAAAGGTAAATAAACAATAAAGCTAAAAATATTTGGAATTACTATTTTTGGATATTTAAATAAAAAGATTTGGTTTTCAAATGAAAAGGAAGAATTATAAATAAGGATTATCTTATAAACCAAATAAAACCTTGGCCAAGGTTTTGAATTAAAATATTTTGGTTTGATAAAAAGAGTAAAGGTTTATTTAAATAAAATAATGAGGATTTATTAATATCCCATTTTAATAAAACCAAGGCTTTTCTATTTTGAATAAACAAAAAACTTATTTTAAATAAGTTTTCCAAGTATTTTATATTCTCAAATAAAACCTACTGAAGTGTTTTGATTTTATTTTTAGATTTAAAATGGTGTTTTTAAATAAAACAAATCCTATTTGAATTAATAACTAAGGACTATTTATTTAATTATTAAATAGATCCTAAAAAGAATAAAAATAATATTTTTATTTTGGGACTTGGAATATTGTTGTTAAAACAGAACCAAATTCAATTACAAAGTATGGTGGAAGTTTGAATTGTTTTGAATGTTTGATTTGTTTGTTTGAAATTCAATCAGAAAACCAATTAGAAAAAGAGAAAAGATTCAGAACAAAAAAAAATATGCAAAGGACACAGCCCAACAAGCCCAACAGCAAGCCCACCCCACTCTCTCTGCGAAACGTTTTTCACCAAAAAGCCAACCCGCAGAGTCACTGAACGTTCGGTCCCACTCCCTCTTCCTCTCTCTCGCTGACCAACCGACCCCACCCCTCCTGTTCATCGTCTTCAAACCGCGTCGATTACTCCTCGCCGTTTCTGTCTTGAATCGCAGCGATAAATTCGCGTCAATGGGGGCATTAATCTCTCCAACGTCTACGCCCTTATACTCGCCCCTGCCTCCTCCTCCTTTCCCCTCAAACACCGCAGCACGAGAGCCACCAGGCTGCCCTGAATCGAAGTTGCACCGCGGCTGCTCTAGCGAAACTTTCCAGCAAATTCCGGCCAGTAGACACCGCCCCTCGCCTCCTCGATCAAGCTCACACACTCCCCAGCCTCTGGCGCTTCTCCCTGTGTTGTCCATTCACTCGCGGGCGCCCCAGAACGTCGGCTTCGACAACCTCTGAGAGCCGTCGCGTCTGCTTCTTTCTCCGGCGAGTTTTCCTGGTAAGTCTAGACCGCCCCGAGCCCTCTCAATCACGCACGCATCATTGCCTTGGCTTTGCACGTCTGACCATGCTTTCCGTTTGTCTCTTCGTGACCCGTAGCATCATCCTCGACGACGACAGAGCGCGACCGAGGCGTAGCTCCACTCTGGCGAGCGATTAATCCCGCTCCAGCGCCCCTCGCCAGACCAGAACCACCTCGAGCTTCACCTTGACCTCACGAGCACGGTGAGCATCCTCGTTTCCTCCTTTGCTTCCTGTAGCCGCCGCAGCGTCATCGTCTGACCGCGCCGCCGCCGTTCACCACCGCTAGCGCCGCCGGTTTATGTCCAGTAGCTGTGAGTCGTTGGATTTTAATCGTACGCACGCGATAGATCGCTTAAACACTGAAGGGGTACGCGATCTGAACCGCGCGATCTGTTTAGATCCAACGAACCACAGAACGCGATCCACCCGAACCGGTACCGCCCAATGAGAATACGCCGCGTGGCACCAGTTCTGTTTAAAACAAATTTTGAATCTGATTAGAATGTGATTTTGTAAACCTTGTAACTTTTGATCCACACGTACAAAAATTACAAACTTTATATCAATGGAATCAGTGGAACAAGCCCTAGCCAACCATGCAATTTGTTTAGTAAAAAGCTTCTGGAAAAATGTTTGTTTTTGCAGAAACATTTGTATGCTTGTTTAGGTTATAAAAATTATTCCAAAATGATTTTGGGGTTGAAATCTTTGCAAATTGGTTTGTGGTGAACCTACTGACCCTAGGAACCAACTTATGGATTTAAAAATGTATTTGGTGAAGAATAGGATTGAATAATTGAATTAACCCATTTCTAGTCAAATAAAAATATTGATTTTGTTATGGAAAGGATTTTTGAACAAAAACCTTTGGAAAATATTTTGATTCAAACCTACTGACCCTAAACACTAAGTTTTGTGAACAAACAACTTATTTGGTGAACAATGTAAAATTGTTGCTTTGCTAAAAACAATTTCAATCACATGAAATGATGATTGGATTTAAAAATGGTTTATAGATAAAACTCTTTTGCAAATAACTTTGACACTTTAGAAAATGACCACTTTGGACTTTACAATGTGTAGAGCCTAGTAGAAACCACTTTTGCAAATAAGACTATCTTTTGCATGCTTGCATGCATGACTTAGTTTCTATTATTTTATGTGTGTTTGATTGTTTGAATATTGTTTTGGAATGCTAGTTGAATTTGTGTTTGCTTGATTGACTTGTAGTGAAGTTAGAAGAGTGTGAGATTAGCAAGATCAAGAAGTGAACCAACATTCCCTACCAAAAGGCAAGTTACACTATCATCCAAAGTCCTACTATTTTCATTATACTTAGTGGATTTTGAAACATGCATGAAAAAGATTTCTATACTTATGCTATGCTAAATCCTAATAGGATACCCTTATATATTCCTTAGAGAAAACATTGTAGTTGTAAAATGCTTAGCCATGCTATATATTTTGAGAAGAGATACATGTTGAGATTTTATAAAGTTGAGAAAATACTTGTGTTTTATATAATAAAACAAGTACTCAATGAACCACCTGGGTGGACAAGGATACTCAAGTTTGGACAAGGTGGCAACAAAAGGAACCATGTCGGTGGCAATCTCTTTGTGTTGTGCACCAAAAGAAAACCACCCAGGGACTTAGAGATTGAACATGTTTCTCCAACAGTGGCTTTCGTGTACAGCCACATGCTATATGGCTCTGGCTTAGTCAACTACATTGGGAAGACCCATGCATTGTCTTCAGGTTTACTGGAAATGAGGGAACTAGGAACCCTACATTGGTGCCTGAAGACAAGCTAGCAATGGTGTATGGGAGGACCCTATGGAAAGACTTCGTCACATTCTCAATCTGCCAGTACTCCATCTTGGTGAGTACTTATCCAGCGGCCACTGGTGGCAACAAGATGAGAGTGTGTCATGTGGGTAAAGTGTACAACTTCTGCAGAAGATAAAAATTCTAAGTACTTAGCCGTGTCCCCGGTTATGGACAATACTGAGCAACTAAAGGCATGAAGCTATGGGAAATCTCGACATTACAATTTCTAAAAGCAAAACTTTAAAGTGACAACAAAGGACTTGAAGCACTTGGGGTGTACCAAGGAGCTCAAGAGATTTTGATAAAAACTTGAAGTACTTGGGGTGTACCAAGGAGCTCAAGAGATTTTGATAAAAACTTGAAACACTTGGGGATTTACCAAGGAGCTCAAGAGATTTTGACAAAGACTTGAAACACTTGGGGATTTACCAAGGAGTTCAAAAAGATTTGACAAAAGATCAAAACTATTTTGAAAACATAGGATAAAGTTTTGCTTTCTGCAAATGAGCCTTAAAACCCTACTTAGCCAAATATGCATGTAATGATAGGATCCACTTATATTCTACATAGTAGTTAAACTTGCCAATACAATTCAAATGTATTGATCCTTGTGGCTGTAACTTGTTATGTTGCAGGTTTGTTTGATATTAGTGAAGTTGATTGATTAGAATTACAAAGTCTATAACCAACATGTTTGCCTGTGGCACTTTGAAGATGAAGGACCCCATGCTTATAGATATTCTGCTGCAATGTAATGTAATAGCCAAATGAGCTATGTAAGATGTAATAAAATTATGTTATTCCTTGTTATAAAGTTGTATTATGACCTTTGTTTCTTGATATTACATCTTAACTGTGGATGCTAGCTATTGATCCAGGGACTAGCATTGTAAACACATGGATCTCTACCTTATCAAAGGTTGGGACCTCTACATTGATTAATGATTAAAATTTGATACTTATGTGATCATTCCATGGTATTAATTTCATTAACCATGAAAATCAAACTATGAATATAATTCAAGTAATAAGAATATAAGAACCAACTCTTGATCCACTTTATCCTTATTTATCTTTACCATGAGTATCATGGTAATATCTAACCTTAACTCTTTAGTGGGATTAAGTAGGAAAGAAACCAAGTCAAGATCATTCACCACATATCTTTCTTTCCATATTAATCCTTATCATCTCTATTGAACCTTATTCTAATATCCCTTGTTCATCAATGTTGAGTAATCCACTATTGATCTATCAACTCTTGTTTTTATCTTAGCATTCACTTAAATCCTTTTGAGAAGGAAGTAAGAAGAGGTAAGTAGTAATGCTAGTTTTGGATATCATCTATAGGATGGGAGTGAGTGAAGAGAATCAAATCAATAGGATTATTGATGAAGTTAGCTCACTCCTGAAATGATAGAAGATTTATTTGGAATATATAATCATATGGTGTTAAAGAAGATTACAAGGATAAATCCTGAAGCAAGTTACCAAGGAGTAATCCTATTGGATTAAGCATGCATAGTCCTGAATAACATCCCTTAATCCAATAGAGATGCTAAGAAGATAAATTCAATACAACTATAATGTTGTATTGATGAAAACTTTGGTTAGCCAACTATAAACCTTAACCATAAAGAATCAAAGGATTATAATGATCATGCTTTAGTCACCAAGATTGAATTCTTATATCAAGTATAAGGGACATTGGTGGATAGAACATGATTGAACCCTAGTATAGATATATTATCCTAGATTAGTCATTACAAGTCACATTAATATAATGTGAGGTTGGAGTATGAATTACTAGAGTTGAGTAAAATAAGATAGTATGGTTAAGCTATTAGTGTAGCATGGAGTTATTGAAGTAGTGTTATTCCTCTTAAAGGATTGTAAGATTTTGAGGAGAGTAGTTTGAATTATACATCTATGGGAATAATATTAGTGATGAAGATAAAGGAAGTGTATAAATGGAGTTAGAAGTAACTACTTGTTGGATTGGAGGTTATCAGCAGTAGAGTTGTTGATATAACCAAGTATAGTTATGAGAAGATTATGAGAAGCTTTAGTGTCAAGCTTTGCATAAGAAATGACCCGGCCAAGATCATCAGCGGCCCGGTCTGGTTCCCGTACTTCACCTCCTTCTTCTTCATTGTCTTCCATTACGGTATCAGCATATTCAGGGAACATACATCGGTAGTTGTCATCATCGTTCTCTTCTTCATCGCCGTCTTCCATCACAACCCCTCTTTCTCCGTGTTTGTTCCAAACATTATAGCCATACATCAAACCAGACTGAAGAAGGTGGCTCTGAATGACTCTTGCGGAAGTGTGAGCCTTCTCATTCCTATAGTCAACACATGGACAACACATAAAACCATCATGCCGCTTGTTCTCCTTGGCCACAAGTCGAAAAGAACGCACGCCTTCTCTGAAAGCGACAGAGCGTCGGTCACCGTACATCCATGGATGGCTCGTCTGTATCATACAAATATATATCAAACATAATCACTATGCTAAAATTAAGTACCGCACAGTCTAAACGAGAAAATAGTTGCTAACCTTTTATTACACTTAGAAACAAAGATGAGAAAACTTAAGTGTGGATCGGGAACCTCATATCATGTCTGTCTTGTGTGACGTAAACTCGCATCACTCTAATGGACAATTCACCGAACACCTCTAGTGCATATGAATAAGAAAAAAAATAGCACAATACCACCTCTCCCACCGGGAAAAAAACAGTTGAGAGGGGGAGGGGCTGTGCCATATATATAGGGCCAGACCATTAGTCCCGGTTTGTTTGAGATACAAACCGGGACTAAAGAGGGTGCCCGCAGTGAGCGGCAGTCCCCAGACCCTTTAGTCCCGGTTTGTGTCCCAAACCGGTACTAATGGGGTCTAATGGGCCGGGACCTATGGTTTGGGGTGGCTCGGGCCGTCCGGCGCAGGCCATTAGTCCTGGCCCCAGCCACAGCCAGGACTAATGGATTGGACGAAAGGCCTATTTTCTACTAGTGGCTGGTGTACCTCATCCTGAGAGACTCCTCCGACGTCTTCTCCAAGGACAAGATCCTTAGGTCCCTCAGCTTCCACCCGATGCGGTCCATGAGCCGCCGCTCTCCGACATCCCCGTCGACACCAACGACGAGTCCTCGGAGCCTCCTTTGTCGTCCTACTTTTCCAGGTCGTGGTCGTCGCGCCGGTGGGGTAGCCGCGAGGACTGAGAAGGCGGCTTCCTTGCAGCGGGTGCTCGTTAATAGATTTATGCACTAGCCAATTATCCCAAATGACAGATCTGATGGAAAGGGTTAGGTGGTGTATTTATATTCAACACTCCCCCTCACGTCTAGGCTATTTTAGTCCTTAGCGTGGGATAGGAGTAGGCCACAAAATCTTTTTTCCTTTTTTTAATTATGTCTGAGCAGGGTCTTAAACTCAAGACCTCTTGGCTCTGATACCATAATGATTTATGCACTAGCCAATTATCCCAAAAGACCGATCTGATGGAAAGGGCTAGGCGGTGTATTTATATTCAACACTCGTTAGTTCTGACTAGATAGGTATAGCTTTGTGGTTCTGAACTGCACGTAATCTCTTTGATGCTATTGTGGTGAGATTTGAGAATGGTGTATATGAAGATTCTGAAGTTGAGGTGGTGTATAGAGAAGGTTGTTCTTGTAGATTTGTACACTTAAGTTGAATTAGGAGGATGGATTATTTGATTCTTTAATGTTTCTTTTCTCTTGGTGATTCTTTATTGTTTCTTTTCTCTTGGTGAAGCCGCTGCTTCGCTTTTCTAGCATTGTGCCCGAGACACTGGCTCCGACGAAGCTGAATCAGTCGCCGATGTAGCTACCACCTTGGCCTTATTTTACATGCCGCCGTCGGATTCAGTGTGTGTGTGTGTGGAGGGGAGGGGTGAGGGTGTGTGGGAGGCAGCTGGGAGAAAATGACCGTCGCTGTCGCCGAACCGGATTCAGTGTAGGGGAGGGAGAAAAAGGACCGCCGCCGCCGGATTCAGTGTCGGGGGTTAGGAAAGTACAGAAATGGATTTGCCCGTGCGGCACGTGCAGGATGTCTTAGAAGGGGAACAGAAGGGGCACGGCAGGTACTAATATAACGGAATATCCTGACATAACGTATAAGATTTGAAAATATTTGGTTTGTCCACCATTCACTCGAAATTCCCCCCTCGGTAATTACCCCACCAACTTTTCGAATCGCGGTGCGCAACTCGGATCCCACGATGCCTTCTCCTATGAAATTTCGGGCCGCAAAGTAACTAGCCCCATGCAAGAGTAGCATTTTACACCGCACGGCCTGAACCTAGGTAAACTCTCTGTGTCCCTCCGTCGTGTTTTTCGCAGTTTTTCTCTCTAAGGTTGCCGAGAGTCTTGTGGAGATTGTGTCCAGCCCCTTGTGTTCGATTTCATCCTACTTTGAGAGATACCCCCGTTCATTCGCACAGACAAATCTCTGACAGAACCCAACATAAGTATTGCAACACAATTAGTCACATAGTTCATCGTTGCAATAATTACAAATGAAGTATCCTACTCCTTAGACTGTGAGATCGTACTTAATCACTATTAACCAAGGTTGCTTTGATTGCATCAATCATAATATCGTAATAGGGTGATCATAAAGTTGTATGTCAGGTATTCCGAAGGGATAGGTTGAGGCGTATATATTGAGATCGATATTTTTTTTCTCCCACCTGGCAGGAAGATGTATTGGGCCCACTCAGTGGGATTACGTTTATAAAGCTGCGCAACTTATGACTAAGTCATGGGGATGAAATATCATGATAAAAAGTTAAGCAAGCACTTGTCGGTAACAAGATCGAACTAGGTATGGTGATACCAATGATCAGATCTTGGACAAGTCTTGTATCAAAGTAACAAAGGGAGTTGGACTCGACATTTATGGTTCAAACAACATTGATATCACGAAATTCATAGGGGCCATTATGGGTATCCAGATCATGTTGATGATTATTGATCTGAGAACTACCACGATCATGTTTGTGATATTACTGAACCATAGGGTTACAAAATTAAGTGTTCAATGACGCTTGGAGATCGTTTTGGAATCATCGGGATCACCGAAAGAAAGAGAAGAAAGAACCAGAATCATTCCGGGAAGGATCTGAAGTAGTTCAGAGTGATTCAAAATGAGTTTTGGAGTATGAGGATTTGTAAAATATGTTTTTGACATTAATTAGTGTAATTAATGTTTGAATAATTTAATTTGGAGAAAACCTCCCTCTTAGGCCACTTCCTAGAGGGAAGGGCCCATGAGGGAGGGCCAACCGACGCAAAGGGCTTGGGGTCGGCCGACCATGCGTAGGTGTGAGGGGGCCACCCTGGCTGCAACCTCCCCCTTGGCGCCTCCTCCTCCCTTTATCCCCACATTGCTTGCTGGCTGGTGGGAGTCCTTCCTTTTCCCCTATATAAGAAGGGGCATATGGGAGGGAAAGGCCCACAACAACACAATATTTCCTAAGAAATTTTCCTTAGGGAATTTCTCTCTATCTCGTTGGTTATCGTGCTTGTGGTTCCAAGAAGAACTGCGCACGTGGGAGATGACGGTTTCTTAGGCATGCCATCACGTTCCTTAATCCCGATTCTATAAGATCTGCTTTCGCAATATCGGCTGGATCAGGGAGAATGGTAGTCGTCGTTGAGCATCATACGTGTGAGAAACCACATGGGTGCTTACAGTTTTGGCACCTGGATTGTCGTACATGAAGCAATGCGGCCTTGAGGTTGGCTATCAGTACAACTAAATCATCCATGTTCACCGCGAACGTTAAAATTTTGTTCTACAAGGGTATATCATCGAAACCTCTCTCCGATACTATATTAACTCATAGATAGATCTTGGCATTAGTGTTGCACTAGTCATGAAAAATTATTGTCTTCTACTGCAAACCCCTTCATAAAGAAATATCATTAGTGGTGTCAATGATATTTCTATAAAATTAGTGACATTTAAATTTATAGGGGACATTGTTAGGATTCATGCCTTAGAGGCGTCACTATCCGTGTGTATTCATAAGATGTCTATGTATGAACTATTTGTACTTTCATCGAATTCATGATTCGATTGTGGAACCTTGTACTTAATATAGTTCATGAAAGTTTCATCCTTAGTCATTTGAGGTTGTGGTATACACACACCGCTAAGACTAATGTGTAAGGAGGAAGATGGATAATTCCAGCTATCATTGGCATAGATATGCTATCTAACTTATACTGGCTTTGCCAAAGAGCTAGGCTAGCCGGACTGGCCAAAGATTGAGCCAACATGACTAAGCAGTATTATGATCCCAATCATGCAGTGTAATCCTTAAACTGATGTGAACACATGATATGGGTTGTGGATTAGCCGATTTAGAAGCAATTATGTGCTTGTTGTTATAAAGGCAGTGCTTGGTATTACTAAGAAGCAATTACATGGTGTGGACGCACTAAGACGGGATTTTCCCTTGATATTTGAGGGATGCTCTACTTGGTTAACTGTTAACCAAGGTACCACATCTAAGTAGTTCGCCTGAGGAATCACATATCATGGAGACAAGAAAAGGGAGTTAAGGCGACACTGGGACGACGAGAACTCACCTGTGGCTTGCCACCAATATCGTGAAGAAAAGGGACCTAGACATAACTTCACATTGAGGGCTACTCATCGGTATCTAGGAACTAACATGCATGCTTTGCTAGAAGCCATTGTAGCCTTATACGTATGAGTGTGACTATTACCCGTGAGCTAGAGGTTTACACACTTAAGAGAGTGAAGGCAGGTAGATGGGATCCGTCTGAAACGAGCCATCTAAGTGAGACTTAGATGGACAGAGACCAATCAATTGGTAGCACCCACTTTCACTAGGGTTAGGGATGTCGACTTAGGGACACAATGGGATGTGTCACCTCACCTACTTACTATATTTATATGGGTGGGTTAGTGTCGAACATGCGGTATTCTTAACCAGCACGTTAGTGCCACACCAGCACCTTTTGTCCCAAGAGTAGTGGAACCGAGGCTAGAAATTCCCTATTGTCGTTCCACTTGGTATGTGTGAGAACGATCAGATGCACCACGTTTGGGGTGCTTGAGGTAGTGGATTTGTCGTTGTTAGAGTCGGAGAGGAAGATGACGCTAGAGAATACTTCGCTGAAGCCCGACTTGGGAGATGGGCGGTACAAGGACTGCAATGCCTTGACACGCTTCATCAAGGTTTTGCAACCATGAGTTTAGGGGTAAGACCTATGGACTCTGTCTTTCGCTAAAACTTGTCGGTGCCGCATTAGAGCTAGGAAAAAATATTGTCGTTCTTGCCTCAGACGTGTCAGAACAGACATTAGTTACACTACCACACTATAACAAGTAATCCAAACTATTAAAATTTTGTTAAATATTGGTAGTTCAATAATTTAATTATCTCACACCAGGAAGCTTGAATTTAAGGGAAGTAATGGATTTAAATTGAAGGATACATATTGCATGGATCTCATATGATTATTCATAACCTCTCATGCCCTTATTTCTAAGGACGACCTTTCATATAAACCTTGCAATTAAACAACAACCCGATAAAATTTAACAAACATGATAATGTATACCGACACAAACATATATGAGCTCAATATCTTATTCCCTACATTGCTCAAGTAAGTTGGGTCATGCTCAGACCATGGTGTTGTTCTTCTTGTTGATGACCTCCTGGATCATAGCCTCAAGAACATTAAACTTCATTGGTTTAGGCACAAACACATCAGCACCGGCACTCATGAAGACCTCTTGGGCATCATTATTAGCTGATAGTCCAACGATCTTCACATCACTTTCTCCCATAGCACGAATCTTCTCAACTGCCTATCAAGTAACACAACAATTAATTTTCTAGGCTACAAATATTCAAGCAAAATGAAATAAATATTTTTCATGCAAAAAAGGAATGTCAGAATAATAAACGTACCTTAGGTCCACTCATTATGGGCATGTCCTTATCACAAAAAACAATGTCAAACTTCCTCCCTTCAATGAATAGATCCACAGATTCTTTCCCATTCATAGCCATAGTAATTTCACAGTGGAACTTGCGAACCATGGCGGAGAGAACCATGGCATCAACTCGGGTATCTTCAACAATAAGAACCTTCACGGGGGATGCCATGATCAGCTAAACGAACTACCAAATTAAAGAGAGTGGTTATTTCCAATCCATTTCTTATAAATTCAAAATGATTGACAACTATTCTCAATGAGAATAAACAAAAACATCATAAAGTAAATTAGCAAACCGCAACCATGTCTATGTATCCAAAAAATATTCTATAGTTGCAAAATAATAAGAAATACTAGTTATAAAAATCTCAAATATAAGCATGCACTTCATATATATCCCAGCTGATAAAAATATGCCATATCGGACAATAAACTAGAAACATCATATGTTGCTATTGTAGGAGGCGTGTGCACTTTATTAGTACTTATCATGAAAAGAAAAAGAAGACATATTATATTTGGATGTAAGAGGATAACAAGAACATTACAATGGTGAAGAAATCACAAAGAAGTGTTTCCTACAAATGAAATAATTTCCCGTGTCGTTTTCTACAAAATTACCATGAGGTCGTATGAGCTAGGAATATGATACAGGGAAATTGAGAAGTGTGCAACTTGGTGGGGGCATATAGGTTACTCTAGGCTCATATCTAAAAAATATCATATAATATCAAAGGGATTTTACAAAAATTATAGCATGGGGGAGCCATGGCCCTATCTTTGTCTGACGATAACCTCAACATAGTAAAAAAATAGAAAGTGGAAACATCTATATATAAATTCATATACATGGTTGCCAATTTCCGAAAACATAACAACAAAAATTGTGTGCCGAATGGTATATAGATAAAACACACTAGTTCATCATACACACATATAACACATGTAACAATCTCTTGTAATGATAAATCAGAGAGAAACAAAGGAATGAATAAGGACCTTAAAGCTAGCTAGAGCTTATAGAAGAACCACAGTAAGATGTTGCTCTCTTTCTCCTCTTGTTGATTAAGGCTTGTTGTTGTGTGCCTTGTACACCCTCTATGCTCAGACATTTATAGGGAACCAAGAGGAGGGGTGTGTCCATCGCCAGTCGATATTTGTCGTCCGGTAGAAAATCACCTCGAGTCACACATGCATATATCTCCACCGCTTCACACCAAGATAAAAAGAGGGACTAATATTGATATACTCGCCATATCTTTTGTGATTAATGATTCATATATTTTTTTATGTTTCCACAAATTTCTCAAAGATATATACAGTTAAGATCACTGCATATATACGTATTTGTCGTGACATGTCGGCGTAGCTAGATACCAAAACATGATTAAAATAAATTGTTCTGCCATCAACAATGGGTGGATGGCATTTGATCTACCATATGTTATTATGGCATTAGTTTTAGCTATGATAGGAAACCATATTATTAATGTGGACAATATTTATATCAATGAATAATTAATTATATATCGTACCTAATATATTTTAGACCAACCATACATTAGTTAACTTGATACACATATTTTCTTAATATGCCATCTATAATTGCATGGCATATAGGTACATGTACCTAATATAGTTGAATAATTGATTTGACGACTTAATGAGAAAATATGTAAAAGAATTGGACCCAATTGTATATGTACTACAATTGAGGGTGCTAAGTGCAAAGTGGTTCCCATCCAAGAGTTTATTTTATTTTTATGTACACATGTTTAAATTGTAATATAAACTTCTACGAATTGAAGAGTTGGAACTAAGAAGAAAGTTTATGTGACATGTGAAGGTCCGAGGCTAGCATGTAAGTTCTTTTTCTAACAACAGTACAATATTTTTCTATACTCTACTACTTTCTATGGTTTCTTTTTCTCTAATGGATGGTTCATACACACAATCACTCATATGGGTGGGTGTGGTGTGGTGTATGTGCATACTGTGTGTTGGTGAAAAGAAAAGGTTTCTAGTATAGCTTGGATTTATTAAAGTTAAAAGTAGATCTAATAAAAAATATTAGAGCGCCGCACATATAGCATACTAGCCGCACAATATTGGACTAAGATAGGCCTTATGTAGCACGAAATAGTAACGGGAAAGTTAAAAGTCCGTAGCAGGGCTACAAAGTGATGGACCCATTTCAAATAGTGTAGGCCTCCGGCAGGGCAAAACAGTAACATGCCATTTTTTATTGGGCTCCCCTAGTGGATCGGCCCACTTAAATAATTAGCGGGCCTTGGCTAGGTTTGGATTCTAGCATGGTTTTTTGACTATTAACGATGGTAACTGGACGTTAACGGTAATTGCCATGTGGCAGTTTACATAGCTTCAGCAGTCAACAGGCTGGCAAACAGATCTATGATGGCACGAGTTTCCGTAGCTAAAGGGTGCGATCCACCATGGTCGCGGAAAAAACCATGGTAGATTCTCTGGTGATGGGACTTTTACCACGGAAGCCATTCGTCGTAGAAGACTTTTTAACCACGAAAAATGGGCCTTCAACCACAAAAACGTCTGTTGTAAAACCCAACTTTTCTTGCAGTGAAAATAGAGGAGAGTCAAACTCTCATGCTAGCAAGATTTGCAAGAAAGCCCGAGCCAAATCGGCCGGTCGAATACCTAAAGTTGATGAGGATTGAAACAAAGATGAGAAGCCTCAAGAGCTAGACTATAACAATGCTCCATCTCCAGATTATACCGTGGAGCACCTTGTGAAGATAATAGTGAAGAATTTCGATACTGAAGGAGAAAATGATGCATTGTACCAATATTTCATTCAAAAAGTAGCATATAAGGTACATGAGATAGAAATGAAATATAAGAAATTAGTTGAGAAACTTCCAGCTAACCTTGATGATATATTTGAGCCCACTATTAAAATTCATATAGGAGTTAATGAGATTGCTGCATTTTGTGATCTTGGTGCTAGTGTCTCAAAAATTTATAAAAGTTTATTTAAAAGAATTAACCTTGAGCCATTTCAAATTATCAAACTAAGACTCCACTTAGCATATTGAACTTACAAACAAGTTTTAGGAGTCAAAGAGAATATTATTGTAGAAATCAAAAGATTTCATGCATAGATTTATTTTTCGTGCCCCTGGTTCGTTAGCTGTATTCACTTTTCCTCGGCCGCTTAGTTTTTTCTCACTTTTGTCCAGCTCCTATTATGAAACTCTCACATCGGTCTGAAACTCGCTCTCCGTCGGGTCCCATTAGTGGACCCTCGCCATTACATGCTGACAAGTGGGGCCGCATTCTGGTCAGTCCCGTAGTGGACCCTCGCCGTTACATGCTGACAAGTAGGACCCACCCCTGTTGCGTGATGACAGGTGGGGCCACGTTCAGTCGGGTCCCGCAGTAGGACCCCCCATGGTGTGGGGTCAGCTTGTTGGGAACGCGTTTTGGGGGATGTGGTGTGGAACCATGTGGGGCGCGTATGGTAGTTACGTGCGCCCTGTCGCCTAAATTGGAAGATTTCTTTTTTATTATTTTTATGATTGTCCTTTTTAAGAGTGCCTTTCCCCTTTATGTCGCTAACAATTGTTATTTTTGCCAAAAAAAGGTAGCGAATCTAGAGCAGCTTCTCTCTTCATTCATAGTTCCTTTTGGCCCTCGTATTTTCCCAATCTGGCAGCAAATCTAACCAGCACCATAAATATGTAGATGAATATATAGTACAATACTTAAACCAGGTTCGACAATTAGGCTACTCAGCAGCAGCAGCTTATAAGTTCAACACAGACAACAAAACAAAAGAAGCTGCTTTACAGCAGCAGCTGCATCAGCACATGATCAGTGGCCCCTCATGGCCTGTGCTAGGAGGGCCTCCGCCTACTCCCTGTGACTTAACCGGGGGCATGCGACCCTCCTCGATGGCC
Organism: Avena sativa; assembly: GCA_916181665.1. Lineage (NCBI taxonomy): Eukaryota > Viridiplantae > Streptophyta > Magnoliopsida > Poales > Poaceae > Avena > Avena sativa. The sequence goes on along the minus strand of OV702284.1, from coordinate 308,163,684 downwards.
ACCTTCTGGAGGTTGCGGAGGTGAAAATCGAGCGCTTTGTGCTGGGCTCTGAAGGCGTTGGCGTTCTTTGACGGGCTGAAGTTCTTCACATCCTCGGCATGCATCACGAGGGAGTTGAAGTCAGTGGCGAGGATTCTGGTGCAGAAGGGGCACCTGTAGACATCACCGGTAAAGAAGCCGTTGAACTGGCCGGACTTCATCTTCCTCAGCACCTAACGAGTCTTGGTGTCCATGGACTCGTCGTCGCTGCAGACGTCGCTGCTATCCACCTATTACAAAAAACAGTAGCGTGCAATAAGGACATGATTGAGATACCATGATTATCGGGATTGATTACATGCATAAATTAACTGATTGAGATCCCCTGATTATTCCCCAATCCCCAAATCTCAAACCAAATCGAATACTGATCCCAACTACAGATCGGTGCTAGTACTGATCCCAACTATAGATCGGTGCTAGTACTAATCCCAACTACAGATCGGTGCTAGTACTGATCCCAACTAGGGGCATTCATCAAAATATAAGATCTAACACAAGAGGATTAGCTACTATAAAAATACCTAGAATCCACCTATTAGCCGAGCCCTAATAACACACGATCTAGCATCCAACAATGGGAATGGGGGAAGAACAAAGGAAGGGGAGAAAACCCTAGTTACCTCCGACCATGGGTCGGCTAAGTTGGTGCCGAAGGGGTTCTCCGGCCTAATGTAATCGTTGTCCCCGTAGGGGTCCTAGCCGTCCGGGATCTGCAGGAGAACGGCGGGGGCCTATACGGGGACGGGGTCTCCTCGCCGACGGCTACGGCATAAGCGGGGACAGGGGTCTGGACAGGGATGGCGGCTGGCTTCAATGCCTCGATGGGGGCCCAGTATGGGGACAAGGGCCTCCTCGTCGGCCGCCTTGGAGGCGACGATGGCCACCAAGTCGTTCTTCTCCATCGCCGGCGTGGTTGGGGTTTTCTTGGGGGTTTGCAGAAGGTGATGGGAAAGTGGAGATGGTCGCGTGAGTGAGTGAGCAAGTGAGCGATGAGTGAGAGTGAGGAGGCCTCTATAAAGGTGAAGGGAGGAGACGTTTCGTTGCACCACCGTGCACCGCGTAACCGCGTGCGCTACTGCACCGTTCACGGACACACGCGTCCGCTATCGCCCTGTGCACCGCGACACGCTTACCGTGCGTCACGTTTTCCCCCTCGTGTCTAACCTTGGCCACTTAGTTGTGCTCAGTTATACCCTCAAGTGTAGCACTGGCAATTTGGTTGTACTCAGTTTTTCCCTCCAGTACTAACGCTGTCGTGTGCAATATACTCACTTTTACCCTCCGGTGGCTGGCCAACAAAGAGTCCACAAATGGATTTTAGCTAGCTAATTGAGTCATTTTATGCACAACAATTTTAAAAAGATCAAAACATAGTGGCATCTATCCAGGGAGTCTTATTATGTGACCTGCCACTATAAGAAATGTATATAAATCAAGTTTTAACCTAAATCACCACTTCTCAAATCACCTACTATCTATGAAGGTTCATGGCATTCTACTCAATCCTCTCCCCAAAACATAATTTGTCTGAATGAGGCAATAATTGTCAAACTGATGTATATTTGAATTTCAAGTAGTTTGATGTGTGCCAATATGTATTTTATTGTATAAAAGAAGCAGTTTCCATTTTTTAAATCTCTTTTTGTTTTATATTTGAACCCCCTTGTCAGTTTTGCCCTTGGTTTTTAAGTTCTACTGAGTTTTCCCCTCCCTCTTAGTGACAAACTCTCACACATTGTTCATCTTGGCTGCTATGCTCTGATTGGTCGAGACAGTTGTCATACGGATCATACCCACCAACCGTTGATCCTCTGATTGATCCGCTATGATATAGCGGACATGATAACCCCTATATCTGTCGGGGGGCACCCTCTATCCATGCAAGATAACGAGTTTGCCACCAATGCTTTAACTCCATAAACAAATGATTTTGAATATAGTTTGAAGGGAAAGTGTTCAAAGGTGTATAATTTTTGCATTATATTTCACTCCATGTCCTATGTGCGATTTCAAAGAGTTCAAAGGTGTATAATTTTTTCCATATGCAAGTTTATGCATTACATCCCTACATTTTATGAAAATGATAATCTCTAAAGATTTTCTTAGCACATCATTATCACGTATTGAGTGCGATTTCACAGTGTTGAAAGGTAAACACCCTTTTCCTTTACATTAAGAGTTGTATAATTTTTCAATTTGAAAGTGTTCAAGAGTAGTGTCAATTATAAACACCCTTTTACATTAAGAGTTGTATAATTTTTCAATTTGAAAGTGTTCAAGAGTAGTGTCAATTATAAACAATCTTTTACATTAAGAGTTGTATAATTTTTCAATTTGAAAGTATTCAAGAGTAGTGTCAATTATAAACACTCTTTTACATTAAGAGTTGTATAATTTTTTTAAATTTGAAAGTGTTCAAGAGTTGTGTCAATTATAAACACTCTTTTACATTAAGAGTTGTATATTTTTTTAATTTGAAAGTGTTCAAGAGTTGTGTCAATTATAAACACTCTTGTACATTAAGAGTTGTATAATTTTTTTTAATTTGAAACTGTTTTAAGAGTAGTATCAATTATAAACACTCTTTTACATTAAGAGTTGTATAGTTTTTTCAATTTGAAAGTGTTCAAGAGTTGTGTCAATTATAAATACTCTTTTCCATTAAGAGCTGTATGGTTTTTTTAAATTTGAAAGTGTTCAAGAGTTGTGTCAATTATAAATACTCTTTTACATTAAGAGTTGTATAATTTTTTTAAATTTGGAAGTGTCCAAGAGTTGTGTCAATTATAAACACTCTTTTACATTAAGAGTTGTATATTTTTTTAATTTGAAAGTGTTCAAGAGTTGTGTCAATTATAAACACTCTTATACATTAAGAGTTGTATAATTTTTTTAATTTGACAGTGAATCGCTAGCCATGCCAGAGTTGTGTCAATTATAGTTTCAGATCATGCGAGAGTTTCATAATTATAAACACTCTTGCAAACCAACTAAATCGCCACTGCTCCAGGGGAATTTACAATAGATTTTAGGGAGATTTTATCTATCTTTGAGAGTTATGGAGGTTGAAACCACCGCTGGGAAGTAAAATCCAGAGAGATATTGTTCACAACCACGAATTACGCTAGCACTAGATCAATCCTATTCGAAAATCAAGGCAGTTAGTTGAGCACCATCGATTCGCTTTCAAATATTGCCAATAATCAACCCACAAAAGGGAAATGATGCTTATCCAGATGGAATCCATGCGTTAGATCCCTGCGACTCCACCCAATCTTCTCTGTTCTCGACTGGGATGGACGGTGCACCAGCCAGCGTTGCATACTGTTCCACGAAAGGGGTAGATCTAGTAGGGGTGGGAGCAGAGCCGGAGGTGGAGTGGGCTCCACGGCTAGGGGGAGGGCGGCTCTAGGGCCGAGGACGACATAAGGTAGGAGGGCACGATGGCGGGGCAGCGGACCCGTCCCAATGCGACCCCACCCTTCAGCACGTATGCATGACCCGTCCCAACGCGGTCCCTCCGGTCAGGCATGTAACGGTCGAGGCCTCGTAACATAACGCTCAACGCCCGACCCGCCCCAATGCGGTCCCACCAGTCAGCATGTAACGGTCAAGCCTTTGACCTGACGGCATCCCTCCATTTGAGCGCCCGCGAGGGTTTCTTAACATGGCAAGGGGAAAAGTGAGGAAAAACTAAGCGGCTGGGGAAAAGTGAGTACAACTAACGAACCAAGGGCACGAAAATAGAAATCTATAAGAACTAATAAAGCTTTAATAAATTTGCATGAAGGGAATGTTATACTAGGGCTACCATCTAGAGAACCATTTGTAGTCCACTAGTGCTACGCAGGACGCGTGTCGCTCTAGGCTCCAAAGTCGTCTCCTCGAAAGGAGCGCGCATGCCTAGGCCCGATATCCGCCTATAAGGAGGGACGGGCCTTCACATGTCAAGATCGATTCTTCTCCACCCTGTCTTCTCAACTTGCCTCCTTGAAGAAGAAACAGGGGACCTCGACGAGGTGAGGTCCGACGACACCACCGGGGAGATTTGATCTTTGCCCATGTAACACATGTTAGGCGCTTTAGGACTTGTCATTTACTTTCTGAGAGTGCTAAGGTTACTTCCCCTATGGTGGTAGATGTAAGGATTGGCGAGCCCTTGTGAGCCATGAGAAGCTCCAGCTTGTGCCCACATGGAGGGGTCTGACGCTGGACCTTGGGCTTAGATTTTTGAGTGATGTTTTAGCCTCGCGAGGCCCACTCGTACTGCTATTCCTTGGTCATGGAGGCGGATGTGCGGGTCACCTTTCGAGGAAAGGGGAGTATGCTCAGGCGTTTGTTGTAGCTGTTGGTGTTTAGGCTTGCAGCCAGGGCCGCCTTGCAAGTTGCTCTGTAGATATCCTAGGGAGTACTGTACGGCTAGCGTCTTATTGTAGGCGAGGCGACCCGATGTTGGACCTTCTCAAGTCGTAAGTAGTGACTGCGCCATGAGGAGGCTTTGCCTTGCGCGCCTTTCCTGGGGCCTTGATACATCGGAAACGTATCTATGATTTTTGATGTTCCATGCTTGTTTACTATCTACTTTGCTTTGCTTTGTCCACACTTTGAGTTGTTTTTATAAGTTTTCTGGAACTAACCTATTAACAAGTTGCCACTGTGCCAGTTGCCTGTTTTCTTCTGTTTTTGGTTCCAGAAAGGCAGAAAATCAATAATCTCGGAATTGGATGGGACAAAAGCCAAAGTCAATATTTCACCGTGGGTAACACGAATCCAGAAGACGAGACGGAGAAGCCTCACTAGGGGGCCACACCTCCTGGCCGCGCGGGTGGGCCCACCCCGCGCCTAGGGGGGTGCAGCCGCCCTGGTGCCCCCTGGCTCACCCCTTTGCCTATAAGATTCCCCCGATGCAGAAACCCTAGGCAACCCGATCAAAACTCCACGAAACCGTCTATAGCCACCGCCACCATTGTCCCTAGATCGGGGGGATCTAAAGTTCTTCCCGGCACCCTGCCGGAGGGGAGATCATCCCGGAGGCCTTCTTCTTCATCATGCCAGCCTCCAGTATGAAGCGTGAGTAGTTCCACCTTGGACTACGGGTCCATGTAGTAGCTAGATGGTTGTATCTCCTCCTTGTGCTTTCATATATAGATCTTGTGAGCTTCGTTCATGATCAAGATCTAATGTAACATCCCAGCATTAGAGCTTAGAAATAAGATGAACACAGATGTGTGCATTGCATTCATGCATAGAAAATCCGAATAATTTTCGTGACTTTGAACAAAACTTGTCAAAGTGATTGAAGCTTCTCTCAACTTGATGCAATTGGAGTAGATCATCAAGTTGACTGCGATAAGTTTCAATATGACCTTTGCTAAAAACATTATTTTGGGTAATGGTAATTTGATCTAAGGGTAGATCAAATATAATGTAACTAAACCATTACACATTGATTAATGATTATAATTTGATCCTTATGTGATCATTCCATGGTATTAATTTCATTAACCATGAAAATCAAACTATGAATATAATTCAAGTAACAAGAATATAAGAACCAACTCTTGATCCACTTTATCCTTATTTATCTTTACCATGAGTAACATGGTAATATCTAACCTTAACTCTTTAGTGGCATTAAGTAGGAAAGAAACCAAGTCAAGATCATTCACCACATAACTTTCTTTCCATATTAATCCTTATCATCTCTATTTAACCTTATTCTAATATCCCTTGTTCATCAATGTTGAGTAATCCACTATTGATCTATCAACACTTGTTTTTATCTTAGCATTCACTTAAATCCTTTTGAGAAGGAAGTAAGAAGAGGTAAGTAGTAATTCTAGTTTTGGATATCATCTATAGGATGGGAGTGAGTGAAGAGAATCAAATCAATAGGATTATTGATGAAGTTAGCTCACTCCTGAAATGATAGAAGAGTTATTTGGAATATATAATCATATGGTGTTAAAGAAGATTACAAGGATAAATCTTGAAGCAAGTTACCAAGGAGTAATCCTATTGGATTAAGCAGGCATAGTCATGAATAACATCCCTTAATCCAATAGAGATGCTAAGAAGATAAATTCAATACAACTATAATGTTGTATTGATGAAAACTTTGGTTAGCCAACTGGAAACCTAAACCATAAAGAATCAAAGGATTATAATGATCATGCTTTAGTCACCAAGATTGAATGCTTATTGACGAGGTTTGATTTCGTCAATGCCCATTGTTATGAGCTTGGGTTTTGGAGAAGATGGGGATGCTGGAGATCACGGAACGGTTAGCAAACAGGCAACACGGGGACACGAGGTTTACCCAGGTTCGGGCCCCCGGAGGAAAAACCCTACTCCTGCTTGTCTGCTCTTGATTACGGCGGAACCGAAGGTTACAGGGGTGCACAGATGCAATCTTGCGTGGACGTGTGTATGCGGTGGTATGCGAAGTGCCCTCCTCGTCGTGCCCTCCTAGCCTTTATATAGAGATAGGCAGGTCCCGGGCATAGATCGTGTCGGTTACAGGTTTTAGGTTTTGCCCCTTTGAATATTCTATTTATTCTACTCTTGCTCTCCAAGGATCCGAAGGCGTCATGGGCCCTGGCCACCCGAAAGTCTTCATGGGCTGGCGCATATTCGTCGTGGGCCTTCCTTGGGCTGCACCAGGTATGCTAAAATCATGTACCCGTAGGGTATAACCATGTCAGTACCCCCCGAGTGTTCAGTCGAATTGTAGATTCGGCTGAAGACTCTTCAATCTTTCGGGTGCAGCTATCTCTGCTTGTTTAGAGAATAATTTAAGTGTGTAGGGATTGTTGATGCGTGTGCCTGACTCTCCCGACGGATCAGAGTTAGTTAACTGTCTTAGGACAAAACAACACGATCTTCTTCAGATTCGAGTCCCTCGACTCGAATCCGGAACATATGCTGGCGTAATTCGACTCAGGCCGCGGAGGACTTACAGGAGTGGAATTCCAGTAAATTTTAAATAATTTACCCAACGCGTCCGTCGGGATTTTTCATCGCGCCTACTGGCACGGATTCTTACTAGCAGAGCACAGTCGTGTGTGTTGCCAGGCCATCAGATGATATCTGTAGGTCTTATCTTTGTGTCGCAGACACAACGTCCGAATGTTTATCACCGCGGAGGTGTTTCAGGTGGCCAAGGAGGACGTTGCTCACTTAGCATTAATTAGGGCAGAGTTGCCGAAACGTTTTTTGCATACTGATCCGAAGGATCGCAGTCGAAGAATTCATAGGGTGCACGGCAAGCGCTCCCTATGGGAATAGCCCCCGAGTGTCTGTTCGAGTCGTAGACTTGAGTAGAGACTTTAATTCAGTCTTTGCTGACTTTTAGGTCTGTAGGACACAAATTTTTCGGATGCTTGAATCCATCCTCCCTATGGGAGTAGCCCCCGAGTCCGTAGTGGAGTCGCAGACTCGACGTAGGACTCGAAGAATAGTTCAATGGTGTAGTGCTTTGTTCGTTTTTCGGGTACGCGGCCAGCGCTCCTGATAGGACTAGCCCCCGAGTACTTAGTCGAATCATAGATTCAAGTGAGTACTTTTAGCTGTGTAGCCGAAGAATTGTAACCGTTGCTAGTATAGCTTTTGATGACATTAGTGCTGACGATCGGTGACCTCAAGCGTCTGCGGCGCTAGAGATGACGTGACTGGACGAACATGGGTCCCACCTTCTGACTTTGAGTTGACTGGTCACGCGCGGCGTGGAGATAATTACGGCGTCGCCTAAATTTCCGTGCGTAGTGGACGGCGTGTGAGCGACGGTTCGCTGCTGTGCTAACACGTGGACGGTTGGATTTGGATGTTGGCTTTAGGTCTTCCCATGAACGGTCGTTGTGCATCGTCCTCATCCTTATAATCATTGGGGAAAAGTGAGTTTGTTTTTCACCGCAGCCATTCTCGTTTCACTGCTCCCATCTTCTTTGAGCTTTCCTTGTTGCGCGCTAGAATTTCTTTGAACCTTTCCTTCTTTGTTTCTGCGTTCTCATCATCGCCACCGCCGCACTGTGATGGGGAAGTCCAAGAAGGCCTCCACCGCGGTTGGTACTAGTGCTTCCGCTGGCGGCAAGAAGGGTTCCGCCGCCACTCGCATCACCGATGGTGGCTGGCGGCGATCGGAGACTCACGAGGGCGATCTCCGCAAGCTCCACGCGCGGGGTCTGATCCCGCAGGACAGGGAGGCCGTCAGGATTCCCGGTGACGAGGTAATTCCCCGTCCTCCCGCTGGGTTTCGGGTCATGTTCGCCGCTTTCATCCTTCGGCGCCTTTCCTTCCCAATCCATGATTTCCTCCGTAGATTGCTTTTCTTCTATGGCGTCCAACTCCATCATCTTTCGCCTAATTCTGTTCTTCACATTTCTTGCTTCATCACCTTCTGCGATTGTTGGCTCGGCATCGAGCCACACTTTGGCCTCTTCCGGAAGCTCTATTCCGTGAAGAGGCAATCTGGCTCCGATGGCGTGTATCCCATCGGTGGCTGCATCATTTCCCTAAAATCCAATTTTCTCTTCTTTTCTTTCTCTGTGTCGGAGTCTGTCCAGTACTGGCGGAGGCAATGGTTTTACATCCGTGACTCCACAGTGGCCGGGCAGAACTTTGGCCTTGCTCCTTTTGACCCCTCCCAGAAAATCCAGCCGAAGCGGTCCTGGAAGAATCACATCTTGGATGGCGAGGTGGCGGAGATAGAGGATCTCTATCGTCGGGTGGAAGATCTTCAGGTGATTCCGGATAAAGAGGTGAACGGTGTGGATATCATCCGCACCTTCCTCAAACGTCGGGTGCAACCACTCCAGGCTAGGGCGCACCCGATGTTTCTTTATTCTGGCCGCCATGACCCAACTAGGGTTTCGACTGGAGATCTCTCTGCGGGGGATGTGGACGGAATCCTCCGGCCATTGCTAAAGTTTAAGGCTGACGAGGACATTCCAGGTAGCTCGCTAACCCTTCCCTTCAGGGCCTCTCGACCGGTGCCGCAGGTGTAGATCTAGGACATGCGCGTAGCGCTTTTTCGACTGCGTCTCTTTATAGTTCAGTAAGTCTGAAAGTTTGTCTTCTTTTGTGCAGGAGTTCAAAGTGCCAGGTATGGCGCCTCCACTACACGAACTTTTTCCGGATGCACCGGACAATGAGGTAGTGGAATCGATGTCTGAGCTTCCTTCGGCGCGATCGCCGGCTGAAGAAGCCTTTGAGTTGAGCGAGGAGCAGACTTGAAAGCGGACATGGAGCTCGAGCAAATCGTCGGATAACCTCGACTCCGCCGACGCCTAGGAACCTACTGTGCCTTGAGTCCTCGACGGTGGAAGCCGAGGCAAGATCCCCGTCTGGTTTCCGAGTTACAGTCTAGGTCAGCCGAATCATGAATAAGTCGCCGACATACGGAGGCGAGAGGCCCATATATGTATATTAAGGCATTACCCGGCCGAGTTACTGCGTAGGTCGACCGGGTTAGCCTGAGTGATCCTTATGCAGGTAAAGGACAATCCGAGCTATGCAGGGGAGGGCCGAATTATATGAGGCTTGCAGGAGAAGGAGAAGCCAGAAGTCAAACCCTAGCTGCAAGCTAGGGAGAATCTAAGCAGTGCCAAGCGCTACGGACAAAGGCGCAGAGCGACAGAGAGGCAGGAGGAGGTCACGGAGGTGACAGTCCAGAAGACCGAGGCGTACAGGAGGGGCCCTCTGGAACCTTGCCGTCATTAGAGGGGCGACAGGGAAAGGGGGGCACCGAACTACTATATTGGGACGAGCATATTCCTCGAATATGCTGGCCACGTCAGCCCTAAAGGAACCAGAGGCTCTCCTTTATAAGGAGAGGCCTGGACTCAGAGAAGGGGATCGGCTCATTTTGGTACCGTTAGGCTAGTAAAGTTCATCTTCTCTCCCTCTATACAGCTCAAGGAGCACTTGTAGCCCTGGAGAAGAGAAATAAAGATCTTTGCCTTAGTCTTTTGTGTGTAGAATTAACTGCATCTTCCCTCCCCAGATCCCTATAGCATCCATTGGCCCCATACTTTAGCCTACCCATGGCATCTGCCGTGCCACCACCACGACAGTTGGCGCCCACCGTGGGGCAAGCAGCGATGCTAGCTGGAGTTATGATCCAGACGGGAAACTTCATCAACACGGGCGAGCGTGTTGTTTCTGGCTTGGTCCAGAGATTTGGTCTCTGCGACTATGTCAGCGACAATGCAGGGAGCTTCAAAGGGAAAGTTCCCCCGCGCAATGGTGTCTTCATCAGCCTGGGCGAGCACAAGGTTTACGTCGGCGTCGACATCACCGGCATTTATCCTCACCAATTTGTTGTTGCAGGAGAGCCACCTCTTAACGCAGCAAGCCGTCCATCCAAAGTACATCCTGCAGGCAGCGTCGAGGTGATGGTCGCTGCAGGAGCGCAAGCTGGAGCAGCAGTAGCCGGGTCAAGCAGAGAACCCGCCACAGGCGCACAAGGCGCACCCAAGCAGACCGCGCCACAACCCACTGAGGTAATCCTGCCAGTGACCAACCCGACCGAGCTACATGACATCACCCCAAAGGCACCAAGAGTAAGAGGGCCACCTCTGGAAAGACCGGAGAACATTCTTCAGGCGACCATAGAAAACTTGACTACTCCTGTAGCACCGATACTTGATCCGGCAAATGCTCAGGCAGAGTTAGAAGAAACCAGGCAAAAGGTGCTGGTAGAGGCCAAGAAAGTATCGGCCTTGCGGGAGTCCTTGAACAGGACCCTGAGAGAATATGCCAAAGCCAATAAGCTTGATATCGCACCCGGGCGGGTGGACGAATTAAGATTAGGGAAGAACCTCATGGATGACATTAACAAAGAGCATGAAGCTCACAGAGCAGAATCAGGTGATTTGGGTTTGCCGAGGTACAGTATCCCGGCGAAGAACCTGAGAGCGGCAAATGCCGCAGCATTGGAATTAGAGGGGTTGACCGGGGAAGCCCGACAGAAACAACAAGAAAGATTGAATGAGCTGGTGCGCATCGCGAACCAGCAAAATGAGGAAATACTCAGAGCAAACCCGGCAAGGCCAGGGGCCTCGCGGATGGTTCACTCGGCAGGGGCAGCGCCCGCCTTATCCGCGGCAGCAGCATCTTCACCCGGAAACAACGCACGAAGGGACAGAGCAGTAACCTCAGGAAAGAGGAACAAGCAAATTGTTCCATATGATTCGGCAATGGCTGGAAAGGCAAATGAGAACGGAGGCAATGCAAGCCGACGTAACAGTGGGGAGAGGAACCACCGCCGTGTGGAGAAAGACGGCGGAAGCTGAGGCAATGGAGACCTCGGCAGAAGAGAACCCGCGAGAGGTAATCATGAAAACCAGACCCCGGCCAAAGTAAGGAGAGAGATGCCGCTCAACCCGCAACCAAGGCATGAACCTCGGCAGGAAAGAGAAGCGAGGCCAGCTCGCCATAATCAAATGAATGAAAGGTACAATGATGGTTATTCCGAGGTGGAATATGCGATCCATGGTGGAAATAACCACTATGGGATGCAGGACAGAATCATGTACAGAGATTTGCCAGCAAGTGATGCAAGAGTGAAGCTGGACCGGCTATACCGGTCCGAGTTGTTGGAAGAACAGGGTCCACCAGGTCCGACATGTTTTGGACCACGGATCATGGGCGAACCACCAGTGCCGAACTTTCAGTTAGCGAGAGGCACAAAAACATACAATGGAAGTACCAAGCCACAAGACTGGTTGATTGACTATGCCACTGCTGTGAAGATAGCGGGTGGGAATTTAAGATGGGCAGTGCGGTATGTCCCACAAATGTTGGAAGGACCAGCTAGGGTATGGCTGAATAATCTACCAGCCGGCAGTATCAACTGTTGGTTAGATTTCGAAGAAATGTTCGTCAGCAACTTTACCAGCACATACAAGAGGCCAAACAGGCCACAACAGTTAGCCATGTGCAAGCAGAGGCCGAATGAAACAGATAGAGAGTTTTTGACTCGATGGTGCAACCTGAGAAACTCATGTGAAGGAGTTATCGAATCGCAAGCAATAGCTTGGTTCGCGCAAGGCTGCCGTTATGGCAGCGTGTTGTGGCAACGTCTGCAAAGAGATATGCCAACCACATTGGCAGAAACGATCAGAATAGCAGACTCCTATGCATTAGGGGACCCAACGCAACCGGAATTAATGTCGGCAGATCATCGCGAGCAACAGGACCATTATGCAAGAGATTTGGCCGGGTCATCCAGGCGCAGTGATTTCAGAGGAAGAAGGAGAGACGAAAGGACGGATTATAGATATAATTCGGCCCAAGTTGCAGTGGTAGCACAAGATCAGCCGAGTCATGGAGCTACTCAACGGCAGAAGAATGGACCTCAGCAGTGGACACCAAAGAATGAAGGAAAAAGGCAGTGGACCCCAGAACAAAAGAAGCTGTGGCAGGAGAGGCCGAAGTACACATTTGAATCTATGTTAGATCAGCCGTGTAAATTCCACACGTCAAACCCATCCAGGCCGGCCAACCACACGACCCGTCAATGTGCATGGATGAAAAATGCGATGGGAAATCCTGTAGGCATTCAGGCAGCACCCCATCAAGTACATCAACAGCATCAACCGCAATTGACAGGAGCAAATGCACAGCAACTGATGCTACCGCCTCCTCCCCCGAGGTACGATGACTCAAATCGGAGGGATGCGGTACATCAAGTGATGAACCAGGTTCAGGATGGAAGGACAAATCCAGCGAGTACTGGACGCAATGATTATAGAGAACATCATCAGTCATATTGCGTGTTCACAACTGAACAGCAAGACAAGCAGAGTGTGCAGCGCCGGCATATGGAAGTAAATGCAGTTATGCCGGCAGTACCAAGATATGTGCCTTGGTCAGATCAGGAGGTAACTTGGAGCATAAAGGATCACCCCAAGATAATGCTGAATCCAGGGTCATATGCACTCGTGTTGGATCCGACATTTGTTGGACTAAGCATCAATGTGAAATTTTCGAAAGTACTCATTGACAATGGAAGTAGTATCAACATCATGTACAAAGATACCATGCATAAACTCGGAATATCGCAGAACATGCTACAGTCCACGAGGACCACTTTCCATGGGATAGTGCCGGGACTTTCATGCGAGCCCATCGGTAAAGTCTGAGTGGATGTGTTATTCGGCACAAGAGATAACTGCAGAGCAGAGAATTTAGAATTTGAAGTGGTAGATCTGGAAATTTGTTATCATGCTCTACTCGGATGGCCTGCGCTGGCTAAATTCATGAGTAGCTATCATGTAAGTTATCTGAAGATGAAACTGCCCGGACCACAAGGAGTAATAACAGTTGCAGGAGATTACAAGAAGTCAATGGAGTGTGCTTCAGCCGGGTCAAATTTGGCCGAATCATTGGTTATAGCAAGAGAAAAGAGAAGGACTCAGGAGGTAGCAGCCCTCGCTCAGTCGGCCCAGCTGAACATGCCGGCGCTGGCCAACCCACATGGCAGTGTTTCTTTTCAGCCGACTAAAGAAACGAAAAAATTCCAGATCGATGAACAATTCCCAGAGCGTACCGTTACCATTGGTGCAGGCCTGGACGCTAAATAGGAAAGCGAGCTCACCAACTTCCTCCGTGAGAATCGGGACATATTTGCATGGTCTACTCAGGATTTGCAAGGTGTTCCGAGGGAGTTGGCTGAGCACTCTTTGAACGTGAGGCCAGGAGCAAGGCCGGTGAAGCAACCTCTCCGCCGCTTCGCCGAAGACAGGAGAAAAATAATAGGAGATGAGATAGCTCGGCTCCTCGCGGCCGGGTTCATCATGGAAGTGCTGTACCCGGATTGGTTGTCGAATCCGGTGCTAGTAGAAAAGAAGAAAGATGATCCCAATGTAGCCATTGTATGGCGAATGTGTATCGATTACACCAACCTGAACAAGGTGTGTCCAAAAGATCCTTTTCCATTGCCTAGAATAGACCAAGTCATTGACTCGACCGCTAGTTGTGAGTTATTATCATTTGTAGACGCGTATTCTGGTTTCCACCAGATACCGTTAAATCCGGCCGATCAAATAAAGACCGCGTTTATTACCCCGTACGGGGCTTATTGTTATCGCACAATGCCATTCGGCCTGCGAAATGCAGGAGCGACATACCAGAGATGCATGCAAAAATGCCTACACGATCAAATAGGGAAAAATGTACAAGTATATGTAGATGACGTGGTCATCAAAACCAGGGAAAGCAAAACACTACTGGAGGATATACGACAGACTTTTGCGAACCTGAGAAGGTTCCGAATGAAACTTAATCCAGAAAAATGCACATTTGGCGTGCCGGCAGGAAAATTACTCGGTTTTCTTGTGTCTAGCCGAGGTATAGAGGCCAACCCAACAAAGATAAAGGCAGTAGAAAGAATGGAATTGCCAAAATGTTTAAATGATGTACAAAAATTCACGGGTTGTCTGGCCTCGCTTAGTCGGTTCATATGCCGGCTAGGAGAAAAAGCGCTACCACTCTATCAGCTGATGAAGAAATCAGATAGATTCGTTTGGACTCCACAGGCGGACATCGCATTTCATGAATTAAAAAATATGTTGGTTACAGCACCCATTTTGGCTTCTCCATTATCAAAAGAGCCTATGTTACTTTATGTAGCAGCTACCAACAGAGTAGTTAGTACTGTAGTCGTAGTGGAACGACTTGAAGATGGCAAGTCGGTTCAGAGGCCGGTGTATTATTTAAGTGAAGTATTATCCACTTCAAAGCAGAATTACCCACATTATCAGAAGATGGCTTATGGGGTATATATGTCGGCGAAAAAGCTCAAACATTACTTCAAAGAGCATCCCATCAAAGTGATCTGTGAGGCACCCATAGCCAACATATTGAGCAACAAAGACGCAAGCGGCCGAATAGCAAAATGGGCAATCGAGTTATCACCATACGCTCCACAATTTGATAGGAGAGATGCAATCAAATCCCAGGCAGTAGCCGACTTTTTCGTAGACTGGGCCGAGGTGCAGTATGAGCCATCGTTGCCAAATCCAAACTATTGGACTATGCATTTTGATGGTTCCAAACTAAGGAACGGTTTGGGGGCAGGAATAGTGTTAACCTCTCCTAAAAAAGACCAACTAAAGTATGTGTTACAAATACATTTCGCTGCATCCAACAATGTAGCCGAATATGAAGCACTGGTCCATGGATTGAAAGTAGCAAAAGAAATTGGCATATGCCGAATCTTATGCTATGGTGACTCGGATCTAGTAGTACAGCAAGTCTCAGGCAGTTGGGACGCATTAGATGCTAATATGGCTTTATACAGATTTCACGTGCAAAAGATCAGTGGATACTTTGAAGGATGTCAATTTCACCACATACCTCGGGCAGAGAACGATGCCGCAGACACGTTGTCAAAGCTAGGATCAACTCGGCAATCAATTCCTCCGGGTATTGCCCTGGAGCACCTCAGGAAACCATCAATAATCCCATCACCAGAATCCGAGTCTATCTTTATCCTGGCAAATTCAGCAGAAGATAACACGCCGATGGAAGTAGATCAGCAATATAACTCGGAACCCCTCGAGAGGAGAACAACCAAAGTAAGCACGGTCATGGAAACAGACAGTGAGATTACACCGGAAAAAGTCACACCATTATGGGCGCAACCCATATTTTCCTACCTAAAAGACTCGGCATTGCCAAGTGATGAGGTATTAGCTAGACAAACTGTAAGGAGAGCAAAAGCTTACACAATCATAAACAGTAAGCTATATAAGAGGAGCGTCACAAACATATTGCAGAAATGTGTGAGTTCGGCAGAAGGTCAGGAGATCCTCCAAGATATACACCAAGGAGAATGTGGACACCACGCCTCATCTCGTGCCTTGGTAGCCAAAGCATTCAGGCATGGATTTTATTGGCCAACGGCATTGAAAGAAGCTAAAGAGTTAGTTAAGAAATGCAATGGATGTCAGAGGTACGCAACCAGAATACACATGCCATCGGCCGAGCTAAAAACAATACCTATCACTTGGCCATTTTCTGTATGGGGTTTAGATATGGTAGGACCGTTTAAGCCGGCACGAGGGGGAATGACTCACATATTGGTTATGGTGGACAAGTTCACGAAATGGATTGAAGTGAAACCAATAAAAAAGTGCGATGGGCCCATAGCAGTCAAATTTCTCAAGGATATTATCTTAAGATATGGGTATCCGCACGGTATTATCACAGATAATGGCACAAACTTTGCAGAAGGAGCCTTCGCCATATTTTGCCGAGAGAAACACATAAGACTGGATATTGCCTCTGTGGCTCACCCAGCATCCAATGGGCAAGTGGAAAGGTCGAATGGATTGGTGCTATCAGGCATAAAACCACGACTTGTTGAACCATTGGAAAGGTTGGCAGGATGTTGGATTGAGGAACTCCCGGCTGTACTATGGGGCCTCAGGACTACTCCGAATAGATCAACAGGTTATACACCATTCTTTCTGGTATACGGGGCAGAAGCCGTACTTCCAGCCGACATACAATATGACTCGCCAAGAGTTACTCAGTATACCACCTCGGAGATAAACGAGATAGCTCGGCAAGATGCTGTAGACCTACTAGAAGAAGCCAGAGAACTGACATTATCACGATCAGCTATTTATCAGCAGAACCTGCAACGATATCACAGCAAAAAGGTGAATCCAAGAGTGTTCAAAGAAGGAGATTTAGTCCTCCGACTGGTGCAACGTACGGCCGGCATGCACAAGTTGTCACCTCCATGGGAGGGACCATTCATTATAAGCAAAGCATTGCATAATGATGCCTATTATCTAATCGATGCTCAGACCCCCGGAGGGAACAAGGCAGACAAAGCTGGCGAAGAAATGAAGCGTCCATGGAATGTAGCTTTACTTCGACCATTTTACTCTTAGCATTGTATCTCAAGGTCAAGAACCGATGATGTATTAAACCTCGGCACCCAGAGCGGTGACTCGGGGACTGCCCTCTGTTATTTCAATTTCACGTTATGTATTTGAACCTCGGCGCCCAGAGCAGTGACTCGGGGACTGCCATATGTTATCTCAATCTCATGTTATGTATTTGAACCTCAGTACCCAGAGCAGTGACTCGGGGACTGCCATATATAATCTCAATTTTATGTTGTTTATTTAAACCTCGGCACCCAGAGCAGCGACTCGGGAAATGCCATATATTATCTTCATCTCATATCAAATATTTGAACCTCGGCATCCAAAACAGCGACTCGGGGACTGTCATGTGTTGTTTAAGATTTACGGTGGGCACTACCCTGAGGAACGCCTCCATGTTGGTCTTATATCATTTCTGAAATTTGGTGTCATATTAAAGTTCGGCACGATAAACAGTAACCCAGGGAGTGCCATATATTATCCCAAGGTAGTAGTCAACCGCCGTCCAGGACACCACTAATAAAAAAAACGAAAGCAACGATAAATCCTAAAAACAGGAAATTGCAGGCCACTCAACCAAATGGTAACAGCTACAAGCGTACATGTCACAGCGATACACGGCAAAAGAAATTCAAGTCATACAGAGAGCGGACAAATGTTTTCACGTACATCATACGCCCGGCATGCCAGGGATAAGAAACAACTCAAGCGTGGTTCGCAGGGGAGGCAGCAACTGGGTCAGGCACTGGGCACTCCGACGTAGGAGGAACTTCGACCGAGGTTACCTCGCCCTCCGTAGACCCAGGTGCAACCTCAGCGGAAGCTCGAGGCTGCTCAGGAGCATCCGTCTGTGCAGTTGAGTGCCCAGTACCTTTGGAGGAGGACCGCGCATCGCTGCTGTTATCCGAGCTTGAACTGGAGCTTTCAGATGTGGCCGAATTATCCTCACCCTCTCCTTGCTCAGCCGAATTATCATCCGAGGCATCTTCAACTATAACCTCCTCATCCGGGTTTGGAAGAAAACTCGGCCCTTCATTCCAGGTGTGTACGCCGGCATACTCGACGAGTTGGAAGGCGCGAGCTTGCCGAAGAGCGGCGAAGGTGGGATCCTCAACCCAACGAGAACCAGTGCGCAGATTTCTCAGGATGTCTAGAGAGATGTCTTCGTACCATGACATGATGACAGTAAGGGCCATATCAGCGCCAGCGCGCCCGGCTGATTCCCTCCAGAGACTCAGTTGTTTCTCAGATGCCATGAGTCTTTTTACTAGTAATTCGACCTCGTTAATATCAGGAGTCCCAGAAGTGTTCGGCCAAAGAACGTGGTAAGTTCATATGGCTGCTTGCACCAGGTCCCGACCCATAATTTTCATTGGGCCAACTGCAGCACCAACAGCAACCAGGAAATCCTCCATTGAATACTCCGAGTCAGCGGCAACAGAAACACCTCGGCGCACACGAGCTGCAAGAACCGCTTTAGAACTCACGGGCTTGGCTTCGGGAAAATGATCTGCGCAAAACATGAACGTGTCAGGTGGCATCGGGAACAAAAAAGAAAAATGTAATTCGGCTGTGCTAAGTAGCTTACGATGAATGTAACTCATCATTATCTGAAGGTCTTTGGCCCAATCGACCTTGCTCTTCTCAAAACGAGCAATTTCCTCGCTCAACCCCTGGGTTTTTAGTTCGGCAGCCTCGAGGAGTTCTTTGTTCTTCTGCAGCTCCAAAGCCAGCCGATTCTTCTCCTCGGAAAATTCTTGGTCGACCTTTTCTAGTTCGGATTTCTGAGAGAGCTTAAGGGTGTCCACCTCGGCTCGCAGGCGAGCTATTTCATCATCTTTTTCTTGCAATTGCGCCGCATGAATAGCGTTTTGCTCTAAAAAAATGAAGCATCACGTCAGGCATGGGCATGCAATCTTGGTGCGACGCTGCAAAGGTTTGCAACTCGGCTTTACCAGAGCCAAACGCAATAAGGAAGCTTAGCACAAATGTTAAAAGGGAAAAGGCATAAGATAAAAGGGAAACTAACCTTCCAAGCTCTTGACTTTCTTCTCAAGGCGAATGTTGAGGTTATTAATGTTACCTATTCACCAAGAAAGTAAGCCGGCATATCGCGGACGAATAAATGAGAACGTTGAAAATAACGAAAAGGAACTATCGACGTACCAGCTTTCTTTACCACAGGAAGGATTTTTTCATACTTTTCTTCCAGCTTGCGGTGCGAAAAAAGCAACCTCTGAAATTCGGCAGTCCGCCGGTCATGTGCAACCTGAACAATGGGGCAAAACAATAAATCGATATTCAAAGCTAAATCAGATCCGAGTCAAGCAAAACTTAACTCGGATCTAGGTGGCTAGATATTCAAAGCTAAATCAGATCCAAGTCAAGCAAAACTTAACTCGGATCTAGGTGGCTAGATATTCAAAGCTAGAACAGATCCGAATCAAGAAAAACTTAACTCGGATCTAGGTGGCTAGATATGCAAAGCTAGAACAGATCCGAATCAAGCAAAACTTGACTCGGATCTAGGTGGCTAGATATTCAAAGCTAAATCAGATCCGAGTCAAGCAAAACTTAACTCGGATCTAGGTGGCTAGATATTCAAAGCTAGAACAGATCCGAATCAAGCAAAACTTAACTCGGATCTAGGTGGCTAGATATGCAAAGCTAGAACAGATCCGAATCAAGCAAAACTTGACTCGGATCTAGGTGGCTAGATATTCAAAGCTAAATCAGATCCGAGTCAAGAAAAACTTAACTCGGATCTAGGTGGCTAGATATTCAAAGCTAGAACAGATCCGAATCAAGCAAAACTTATCTCGGATCTAGATGGCCGGATATTCAAACCCTAGAAATACATCAAGTCGAAGATCATTAAACTTCCAAGCATATAACAAGTTATTTCCTTGCAAGTTTCGGGGACTAGAGCATATAGTAACATCTAGAAACCAATCTAAAACTTAGAGAAACAGCAATTACCTCATTCATCTTGTTAGTGTCAAGGATGAACTTGGCAGCGTGGTCGAAACGGCCGCTGATGTCGGAAAGCTGAAAGGGCTGATTGATGGGGTTACCCTCAAACTGATCAGCGGCATTCCAATTATTGGCGTAGCGCGCCGAGGCTGTTCCCACTAGCTGTCCTAGTCAAGACCTTACCCCGGACATGTTCTGTAACCACTGCGGTCGCAGGGCTCTTATGAAGAGCAAGCTGGGTGCTGACAGCCGAGGCAACGGAGGCTTTGGTAGGAGCAGTTCCCTTGCGCAGCATGTCGGCGATACTAGGCTGAGAAGAGCCGACAGGACCTTTTTGGGAAGAGGAAGCCTTGGTGGCAACAGCTTTACTCGCCTTAGAAGAGGCATCAGCAGGAAATGACACCTCGGTAGTGGGGACGGCACCTTCAGGAACAACAGGAGTTACGGTCGCAGAAGGCGCCGAGATAACGACCTCTTCGGCCGAGGCCGGAGTGGCCGAAGAAACTGCCGGGGTAGATAAAGGCTCAGTAGCGGCGCTGGGACCCATAGAAGGGGCAACGGGTTCAACGAAAACCTCGGAGGGCCGAGTGGAATCAATGTCAACAGAAGGGGTTTCAGGCACGTCGCAACGAGGAGGCGATGGATTCGGAGCTGGAGGAGAGGCGGCACGAGTGGGACTGGGAATCCGGGTATCATCGACGGGCGAAGGAGACGGCGGCCGAATCGGGCGGCTAGTCATGCTAGGACCGCCGGGCTTGACAGAGAGCGGAGCACTGCAAAAATAAGAAAGGAAAAAGTGTCAGTATGAAAAACAGAAAGAGAGAAACAGAAATATAAGTAAAAGGAACTTACTCGGTGATCACAGGCATAGTTTTGCGCCTGGGAGGATTCGGAGCGGATTTCTTCGTTCGTTTCTTGGGGACGGCCTCCGAGGCACTAGAAGGAGCCCCGCGTTTCCCCAAGGTAACAGCGGGTCGAGAAGCAATAGGCTCGGCGTCGTGAACCTGACCGGCCGGATTAGCTGGGAAAGTAGAAGCCGGAAATGCATAAGAAATAGGCATTGCGGCAACTACCTCAAGAATTTGGACCTCGTCCGAATCACCTTCCTCCTCGTGCGCCGAGGTCTTGCCACGAGCTCGAGCCGGGGCAGGATCCGACTTAGGAACGAACTCCTCCGAGTCTGGTTCACCAGTATCCGGGGTGCTCCGGTCCGCGGGCCACGGAAGCAACAAAACTTCGGCATCCTCATTCTTCTGCTCTGTGAATCTCTGCAAGACGAGGAAAAAGAAAGTTAGCGGGTTCCGTTACGAAAATGGGGGAATAACAGGGCGTTATTGATTAAGCTTACTTCGGGAGGCGGATGATCGCGGGTGAACGGTTTCAGTCCCCAAGCCCAATCCTCAGGCATCTCCGTCTTAAAGATAGCTCAGACACGCTTATAGATAAGGTAGTTGTCCAGCTCCACGGTCGAGACTCGGTTAGGGTCAAGAGGACCACTCATGTAGCACAGCTTGTGAGTCCGCTTCTGGAATGGGCAGATCCGGCTACTAATAAAGGTAGCCATCAGGTCTTCGCCGCATAACCCGGCGCGGATCAGCTCTTTAAGCCGAATCTCAAAAGCCTCGGCCAAGGCGTGAGTTTTCCTCGGATTGTAAAGCCAATTCACCTTAGAAGGTGGACCTATTGAGAAGGCAGGGAGCCGAATCTTGTCCTCCGTCCCTCTGTTCTTGACGTAAAAGAAGGATTTGTGCCATTTCTTGCACGACTCTAACCCGGTGACACGAGGAAATACGGATTTCCTCCGAGGTGTAATAGACGCTGCCCCGCATTGAGTGAGCAATTTCTCGGAGGGGTGCAGAGATTTATCAGGGACAACGTTAGAACGAATCTGTAAGAACTTCGACCAGACGTGCACAGACGGCCACAAGCCGAAATATCCCTATAAGTTAACTTTAGTCTACAATACTTTAACTATTATACTAAAGACTTTGTTATGTGTTTTATAGTTACCTTTGGTCTTTTATAATTAAGCCATAAAGCATCTCAAGTCCAAACTATTCAAGCAAGCACAAACAACATCGACCACATTGGAGTAACCACAAAAACTGTTTAGACCTTAGAAAAGGAATCTTTTCTTCAAAAGTTATTCATTTTTCCACTTTAGTCAACAAACCTTATAATAATATTTCCAACTCTTAAAAAATTAAATTCAAGGACTCTCATCATAATTAACAGATGAAAATTAATCACAATTACATTGTTTCAAACCTTATTTGAATACTCAGGATGGTAAATACCTAAGTTCTTTATTATTGCCATTACTTGTAAAGTAAAATTTGAAGATAAACAATTCTTATATAAGTAGTATTTGAGTAGCATACCTCAATAGTATATCTTATTGTTGTATACCATTATGTTTACACGTTGTTTTACACACACTCACAAGCCTTAATAAGAAACACATGTGTGAAACTTATCTAAAAGGACAACACATTCTGAAGTAACCATTCCAGAATCCAAACCATAGATCAACGTTATCCCCGGGATTCGAGTTTACGAAACTGCATTACATTACTTATGCATAACAGCATCTTGCTTCTTTAAACATTAGTCCTTACCGGACCAATGATGCTAATTTCAGATATTGGATCTTATATTGTCTTGAAGACCGTGAGTAGATAATCTTGCAATCACAAAAGGCAAGTTCACACTTGCTCATGTACTTTGATTATTTTTCGTAAAGTATTTTGAAAATCCAGTGTTGTCACCACCTGCATTTCAAAAAGGTCAGAAAACACTATTTTGATAATAATGTAAATTATTGGTTACTGATCCAGGGTGATCAGCTAATCTATTAAGTCTGGCAATGGGAATACCACTGCACATGACTATATCACCTAGGACTTAACAACCAATGTCGCTAGTGATTCTTGCACCGTATATTACGCGTTGACCATGAGATTTGGAATGGGACGGAGAAGTCAGCTGTATCTTTTCCCTCTTGCATGGAGCCGGATGTGCGGGTCCTGGCTGTTATCACTCGTAGCGTGCATATATTGGTAATTCGTAGATGATATGCAGCATATGGGTGGGAACCCTCAACGTCCCACGATAGTTCTGGCATCTGAACGGTCTGTATTTCCTATTGCTGTAATTCAATAAGTGCTTGGATCTTAGGTTGGGCCTCAAACTAAGGAAGTTTGAACGGGAACATACTCTCGGCCGTGCAACAAAGCCTAAGGTCTCCCATGGGTAAAGTGACGCACCTCTGCAGAGTGTAAGAACTGTAACTTGTTACTCCATGTTCCGGGAAGGAGCTACGAACGTGGCGGGAAAGGAACTCCCTGAAAGTTCTGGTAAACCCGTGAAGGCTGACGGACATAGATTTTCAGAATAAAAGCAACCTTTGAAGAAATGTTTATGAAAACTTGCATTGCCTATGACCTATGGTCTGTGGCTGTAGATATAGTGCATCAAACACTCCTTTTCTAGTGAACTTGCTCAGTACGCTCGTAGTCAATGTATCTTCTTAACCCCTGCTAGATTCTAAAGCCATTAAGACGATGTCTACATCAAGTTATGCTCTAGGAATCATCATCAAAAGCCCAAGATCTTCAATGAAGTCAAGGAAGTCAACATATACATCAACTCAAGTGAAGACTAAGTTACTGATTAGATAGGAATATACTTTCTAGCCATAGAACCTATTCTGTAGGGTATTGCCATAGAAGCAATACCGGGTCATCAATTTAGATGTCAGTCTTATTAGTAGAATAGATTTGGAGTTCTTTATTTTTGAATCTCCTTGCAAGAAATTTCTTTCTCTCTCTTTAACTAAGAGTGTTCTGTGGATCTTGTGTACCAAGTGAGTTGTAACCTTAGCCATGTATTGGACCTGCTGTGTTTCTGTTGTACCACTCTGAGGGATGTAATACTGGTGAACGGTGTTTCATTAGTGTTATGTCAACGACTATAGTATACTACATCATGCAGTGGTATGCTGGGTCACCGCAGCTCGTATCAGAGCATATGCTTTGACCTTAGGATAAAAACCCTTTTAGGAAGATCTGTAGGTTGGATAGTGACTATAGGAGCCATCTTATCTAAACCAAATATTGTGATGACTTGTGAGAAGAATCCACTTGAGGATAACTTTATCACTAGATACTTAAGTCATTATTTCTTAGTAGTAATTATTTTATCTTTTCTCAGTATAGTGCTAATTAGTGTCTTCCAAAGGAGACATAACCACCAAGATACGGTAGGAAAGCCAGTTGGTCACAATAGATTAAGATCAAGTGTAAGACATCAATTGAAGTAGTCCTAATGGTATAGCCTAACCCTAGAATCCAAGTAGCACAGTGGAATCTTATTGTTAATTGGTAACCAAATACAACATGATGAATATCATTAGGATTAATGTTGATGTAATGGGTAGTAATCATGTGGGATTCACTTGAGAATTCTACGTGATGAAGTGAAATTATGTTAAGAATTAATAATGGTGTAGTGAGAAACAAAGTCATCATGGTTAGATTAGCTTCTGAATCATGCAAATAGGTAAAACATAACAAGATCATGGTGAGATTAGCTCCGAAACCATGATGAGAGTATAAATATGACAAGAAAATTAGTAAATTAGCTTGGAGTAGAAGTATGAAAATACCATGGTAGAGCTATGATAGAAGTCATAGGTGTCATAAAATAGTGATAACCTTCAATTTTAGGGGTTCAATAGAAACTTATTAGTCTTTTTGAGAGATCATGTGAGATTAGTTACTAAATAAGAAAGGTTGGTCATAGTTAATCATTGCAAGAGGTGAGACAAAAGGTTAGTCAAAAACCAAATTGAGACCACTTTTATTAAGATTATCCTGTTGCACTTTAGCAAATTGGGTAAATGTTGAGATAAAGAATAGTTTGACCCTATGTGCTAAGTATAACGATGTAAACCTATATGAGGAGGTGTCATATACTACACAATTAAGCCTGAATTCTAGAGATACTATACTCAACAATTATATTCTGGGCTTAGAATATTGTGCGTTATATGTACCACATTTGGATTTATTGGTTTTTCTTGGATCTTCTTGATTGACTAGATCTGTACATGAAGTTTGACTTGATGTGCAAATGCACGTTGCAATGTACAGTTACTACTTGATGTTATAGACCTAGATAGGAATGGGAATTCGTGTGAGGGAGTGACGAGTTCCAAAGACCAAGATGAAGACCTACATGAAGGGTAAAGCCAAGTATGAGGAGTATCAATCCAATTTGAAGGATGAATCAAGTTCATATCATTGTTAGTCATCTATAAGAAGGAAGAGTCATGTAGGAAATTGTCACATCCCAAGATTTTCCAAATCTTGTAATGTGGAAAATAAATGAATAAAATAAAACTTTGTTTGATTTTCAGGGCCAGAAGAAACTTTTTGAAATTTAATTGGAACTTCAAATCATTTTGAATCAAATAAATCCTAAAGGGATTTAAAAGGATAAACATTTAATAAGAAAATATTTTGAATATTTAAAATTACTATTTTGGATCTTTAATAAAAGATTTTGTTTTCAAATGAAAAGGTGGTTTTATAAATAAAGATTATTTTATAAAGCCAAATTAAAACCTTGGCCAAGCTTTTGAATTAAAACATTTTGTTTTGAATAAAAATAGCAAAGGTTTATTTAAATAAAATAATAAGGATTTAATATCCAAATTTTATTAAAGTAAAGGCTTTTCCCATTTTAAATAAAACACTAAAACTTATTTATTTAGTTTAAATAAGTTTTCTAAGTATTTTATTTTCTTAATTAAAACCTACTGAAGTGTTTTGGTTTTATTTTAGATTTAAAAATAAATATTCTAATAAAACAAATCCTATTTGATTTAATGATGAAGGTCTATTGTATTTAATTATTAATGGACCCTAAAATAAAACGTTATTTTGTTTTAAACAAGTTTCCAAGTATTCTTTATTTTCAAATAAAACCTACTGATTTGGTTTTGAAAATATTTGGATTTCAAATGGAGATTTTATTAAATAAATCAAACCCTATTTGATTAAATAAATAAAGGTCCATTTTATTTAAATAATAAATGGATCCTAAAAAGAATAAAAATATTATTTTATTTTGGATTTTGGTTTATGTTACTGAACAGAACCAAATTCAAAGCTGCAATGTGTGGTGAAAGTTTTGAATGGATTTGAACATTGTTTGGTTGTTTGAAATTTCAAAACAGAATTGGAAAATAGAAAAAGAAAAAGGATTCAGACAGAAAAAAAATAGAGCAGCCCAACCATCTAGCCCAACTCAGCCCAATAGCCTAGCAGCCCAGCTCCTCCCCCCCCCCCCCCCCGAACCGTTTTTTCTTCACCACAGAGGCAACCCGCGAAGTCACTGACGACTGGACCCACGCTCCCTCCCTCTCTCTCGCTGACGAACGGGACCCACTCGCCTGTTCATCGTTTTCACCCGCGCCGGCCGTTTTTCCCCCTCGCTCATCGCCGTTTCTGCCGCTGTAAATCCTTGTAAATTCGCGTGAATGCACGAGTTATTATCAACAGCAATGACACGCCCATTCCTCCTCTCTCATTTTCCCCAAGTAGCACTCCCTCTCTGCCCCTAGGCTGCGAGAATCGCCTGCTCGAACCCTCTCTGTCTCCGACGAGGTTCTCGACCGATTCCGGCGAGCACGAATCTCCCCACTGCCCCTCGACCACCCTAGCGTGACCCCCATCACCCTACGCATCTCCCAGAACCAACCCCTCGTCCGCGCGTGCGCTAGAACGCCGACAAGGAACACGACCGAGCACCGCCGTCTTCTGCCGTTCTCCGACGACGTCACCCCGGTAAAATCCGACCACCCCTCTCTTCCCCGTGGATACGATGATGACCGCCATGCTCTCGCGGACCTAATGGTGCTATTAGTTTGTCCTAGGGTGCCCCTTATCCTCACCCTCGACAACCTCCAGAGGCACCCGCCGTTCGCAACAGCTCCGGCGAGCAATCCCTGACAGCACCGTGCGCCCCTGGGACTATCACGACCACGTTGAGCACCAGCATTCCACGGCGATCACTGTGAGCATCTCCCTACCTTCCCTAGCTTCCTGTATCGCCGGAAACCTCGCCGCCAGAGCGCCGCCGCCGCGCGCAGCCATCGAGCGCCGCCAGAACTTGGTCAGGGTGACGATGGCCGTTAGATGACGATCTGACGGATACGATAGTTTCACTTAATGCCGAAGAGGTACGCTACCTACGCCACACGATCCAGCTTGATCCAACGCCTCTCGGTGCTTGATCCAACCGAAGCGGTATCAGCGAATAGGGATAGGACACGTGTCAGTTGATTTGTTTTAAAACAGAATTTGAAATCAGATTGATATGCAAATTTCAAACCTTTGTAACTTTTGATCCACACGTCCAAAAATTGCAAACTTTATACCGTTGGAATCAGAGGAACAAACCCTAGCCAACCATGCCCTTAGTTTAGCAAATAGTATCTGTTAGCTTGTTTGAATTTGTAGAAACATTTGTATGCTTGTTAAGAATGTAAAAATTGTTTAAAAATGAATTTGGGGTTAAAATCTTTGGCAATTGGATTGATTTGAACCTACTGACCCTAGGAAACACTTTGTGGACTCAAAAATGTATTTGGTGAAATAAAATAATGATTCTTTGATTTAAAACCATTTCTAGTCAAATAGAAATGTGGTTTATTTATTAAAAATGGTTTTGGAAGAAAACCTTTGGAAAATGTTTTGCTTTAAAACTCTATGACCACAAACACCAAGTTTTATAGTTTGAAAACATATTTGGTGAACCCTATAGGTTAATGCCTTAGTAAAAATATTTCTACACCACATAAAATGATACTTTGTTTTGAAAATGGTTTTGAAGTGAAACCTTTTGTAAAATGACTTTGCCACTTTACAAAATGACCATTAGGTGTATTCCAATGTTTATGACCCATTAGGAACCACTTTTTCAAACAAAACAAAGCTCGGCATGCTTGCATGCATTACTTTGACTTTGTTATTTTATGTGTTGTTTTGCTTGAATGGTAGATTGAAATATTGTTTGCTTGATTGATTTGTAGTGACTTGAAGTGTGTGAACATTGCAAAGATCAAGGAGTGAACTTATACCCTCTACCAAAAAGGCAAGTGATGCTTCATACTTTCTATCCCATTACTTTCACTATGCATTAGTGTTTTTGCTAAGTAAAACTTGCATGGATTTTGCTAAGTATAAACCTTGCTATAGGAAAACTTAGTAGATGAAACTTAGTGGAAATCTTCCTAAGTTAAGATTCCTATTACTATCAAGCTTAGCCTAGCTAATAGAAAACATGGGTGGAATATATATTCACACTATGGAAAAATTTCAAAATCTGAGGACTTCTGTTTTGTTTAACAAAACAACTAAGTTAATGAATCACCTGGGTGGAATGGGACTTGCTTGGTGGTTTTTGGTTGAGTGGTTCACAAGGCCCATGTTTATGGTTTACCTTGTGTATCTCACTTGTGGATGGCCACCCAGGAACAAAGAGATTTGAGATGTCAAATGTTGAGAAGCTTCAAGTGCAACCACTTGGCAATATGGGCTCTGCCATGATCATATAGGTTGCAAGAACTTAGCCATATGGATAGAGGGTGGTAGTGTTTGATAGGTTGGAACGCGTCCATTTTGGTCTAAGGGAAGGCTTCTGAAAGATCTTGTCTTGGGAAACCAAGTCTTGTGGGGAAAGTGCACCACCTCTGCAGAGTGTAAAATCTAAGTACTTAGCCATGTCCCTGGTAAAGGACAATTTGAGCATCAAGACATGGAAGCAATAAAGAATCTCATCATTCAAATTTCTAAGTTAAAACTTGTGGTTTGAACAAGGGTTGTTTGAAATCTTCAATCTTTGATTGAGAGATGCCTTGGTTAAAGGATCTTCAAATCTTTGATGGAGAAAAATGTTTTTGCCAAGCAAAACTTAGTATTTTCAAATGTTAAGGAAAAATCTATTTTGAGCAATGCAAGCCTCAACTCCACCTAGCCAAATGCATATAGATGTAGACTCCACTATACTACCATAGTATCACTTGCCAATACAATTCAAATGTATTGACCCTTGTGGCTGTAACTTGTAATGTTGCAGGTTTGATTGATTTTTAGTGAAGATTGATTGATTAGGATTACAAAGTCTACAACCAACATCTGCCTGTGGCACTTTGAAGATGAAGGACCCATGACTATAGTTACTCCGCTGCAATGTAATGTAATAGCCATATGAGCTATGAAAGATGTAATAAAATTATGTTATTCCTGGTTATAAAGTTATATTATGACCTTTGTTTCTTGATATTACATCTTAACTGTGGATGCTAGCTATTGATCCAGGTACTAGCATTGTAAACACAGGGGGCTCTATCTTATTAAAGATTGGAACCTCTACAGATGGTATCAGAGCATTGTGTTGCCTGTAGGATTTGTAAACCTAGGATTGGACAAAAACCCTTAGAAGAATAGGAGTTGTACTTGTTCCAAAACTTATATACAAAAACACTTGTAAACTCTTTTCTCAACCATTTTGGTTTCAACTCTACATTCTCTTCTATTTTCAACTGATGGAAAAACCTAGCCATGGCCAAAGATTACACCATGTGCAAAGGACTTCTTCAACTTCTTCGAATCTAATGACTTCAACTTCTTCAACTCTAATGACTTCAACTTCTTCAACTCTAATGACTTCAACATCTTCAGCATATTCACCAAGGACTTCCAACTTGGATATCACTAAGGACTACAAGTAAAACAAGGAAGTCTTACCCAAGATTTAGAGACTGAGGGAATGCAAAAATAAGAAGAAGCCATCAACAACTTTGAAGTATTGTAACCAAGAGTTTTTCCAAGGAAACCATGATCCCAAGTAAGAGGAAGAAACCAAGAAAGAAGGAAGACCACAAGTGAACCATATAGATGGACCACCATATTATAGTTAAGTCAAACACACCACCCTATGTGGTGTAGCAAAAATATTTTGTTGCCTAAGTATGTGTTTGAGTGAAATGTTTGGTTTGTGATTGCATGCACATTGCTTGTGTGAATTGTGATGTGTGTGATTAGAATTGAGTCCTTAGAAATATCTTGCCTATTCTAATCTCCCTTCAACCCAAACAGATGACTACTCAAAGAGACTCCAACATCAAGGTTGATGACAACAACAACAACAACCAAGAGGACAACATGAATGAACTTATAGCAACCCAAAACCAGTTGAGCCAAGAGACAACTCAGCTTTTAGCCAACAACAATGGACTAGACCCAGCCATACAAAGGATTTTGAAACTTCAATCCCAGTTGTTGCAAGGATTGGTTACTCAAGTGATCAACATGGGAGAAAACTTTTCCCAAGGAGCTAATGACAACAAGCATGACAAAGATGTTAATCTAGAAGGAACCCAAGCTAGCAATATTTTTAGATACAAGGACCATGCATCCAAGGAACATGACGATCAATGCCCCAAGAAGAGAGAAAGATCTCCCACCTATGAAGAACATGAACTAGAAGAACTCCTAGCTTTGGAGAGACCCAAAAAGAAGAAGAAGGACATAAGCCAGTTGCAGTGTTACAATTGCAAAGAGATGGGACACTATGCCAATGAATGCCCAGAAAAGAAGAAGAACCAAAGAAACAAACAAGAGGCAATGATACCAAAGGAAAAGAAAGATATCAGCCAAGTGATGTGTTTCAAATGCAAGGAACTAGGCCACTATACAAGCAATTGTCCAGAAAAGAATAAGAACAAGTTAAACAAGTCTATGAAGGATCTCAACCTTGGCCCATGAGTCAAGTATGGAAACAAAGGACACTATGCGGAAGGTTGCCCAGAGAAGTTCCCCCAGGATCCCAAGCAAGCCAAGATGTAATTTAGTTTGAAAATTTTTAAGGGTGGTAGTACCCTAGTTGTTTTGAGCCTACTTGTAACCCCTAGCCTCCCCAAATCTCGGGACGAGATTTATTTTAAGGGTGGTAGCCTGTCACATCCCAAGATTTTCCAAATCTTGTAATGTGGAAAATAAATGAATAAAATAAAACTTTGTTTGATTTTCAGGGCTAGAAGAAACTTTTTGAAATTTAATTGGAACTTCAAATCATTTTGAATCAAATAAATCCTAAAGGGATTTAAAAGGATAAACATTTAATAAAGAAAATATTTTGAATATTTAAAATTACTATTTTGGATATTTAATAAAAGATTTTGTTTTCAAATGAAAAGGTGGTTTTATAAATAAAGATTATTTTATAAAGCCAAATTAAAACCTTGGCCAAGCTTTTGAATTAAAACATTTTGTTTTGAATAAAAATAGCAAAGGTTTATTTAAATAAAATAATAAGGATTTAATATCCAAATTTTATTAAAGTAAAGGCTTTTCCCATTTTAAATAAAACACTAAAACTTATTTATTTAGTTTAAATAAGTTTTCTAAGTATTTTATTTTCTTAATTAAAACCTACTGAAGTGTTTTGGTTTTATTTTAGATTTAAAAATAAATATTCTAATAAAACAAATCCTATTTGATTTAATGATGAAGGTCTATTGTATTTAATTATTAATGGACCCTAAAATAAAACGTTATTTTGTTTTAAACAAGTTTCCAAGTATTCTTTATTTTCAAATAAAACCTACTGATTTGGTTTTGAAAATATTTGGATTTC
The DNA here is from genome assembly GCA_916181665.1 of Avena sativa. NCBI lineage: Eukaryota > Viridiplantae > Streptophyta > Magnoliopsida > Poales > Poaceae > Avena > Avena sativa. Next base: position 308,132,062 of record OV702284.1, on the reverse strand, counting down.
AAATGGAGATTTTATTAAATAAATCAAACCCTATTTGATTAAATAAATAAAGGTCCATTTTATTTAAATAATAAATGGAACCTAAAAAGAATAAAAATATTATTTTATTTTGGATTTTGGTTTATGTTACTGAACAGAACCAAATTGAAAGCTGTAATGTGTGGTGAAAGTTTGAATGGATTTGAACATTGTTTGGTTGTTTGAAATTTCAAAACAGAATTGGAAAATAGAAAAAGAAAAAGGATTCAGACAGAAAAAAAATAGAGCAGCCCAACCATCTAGCCCAACTCAGCCCAACAGCCCAGCAGCCCAGCTCCTTCCCCCCCCCCCCCGAACCGTTTTTTCTTCACCGCAGAGGCAACCCGCGAAGTCACTGACGACTGGACCCCACGCACCCTCCCTCTCTCTCGCTGACGAACGGGACCCACTCGCCTGTTCATCGTTTTCACCCGCGCCGGCCGTTTTTCCCCCTCGCTCATCGCCGTTTCTGCCGCTGTAAATCCTTGTAAATTCGCGTGAATGCACGAGTTATTATCAACAGCAATGACGCGCCCTTATACGCCCATTCCTCCTCTCTCATTTTCCCCAAGTAGCACTCCCTCTCTGCCCCTAGGCTGCGAGAATCGCCTGCTCGAACCCTCTCTTTCTCCGACGAGGTTCTCGACCGATTCCGGCGAGCACGAATCGCCCCACTGCCCCTCGACCACCCTAGCGTGACCCCCATCACCCTACGCATCTCCCAGAACCAACCCCTCATCCGCGCGTGCTCTAGAACGCCGAAAGGGAACACGACCGAGCACCGCCGTCTTCTGCCGTTCTCCGACGACGTCACCCCGGTAAAATCCGACCACCCCTCTCTTCCCCGTGGATACGATGATGACCGCCATGCTCTCGCAGACCTAATGGTGCTATTCGTTTGTCCTAGGGTGCCCCTTATCCTCACCCTCGACAACCTCCAGAGGCACCCGCCGTTCGCAACAGCTCCGGCGAGCAATCCCTGACAGCACCGTGCGCCCCTGGGACTATCACGACCACGTTGAGCACCAGCATTCCACGGCGATCACTGTGAGCATCTCCCTACCTTCCCTAGCTTCCTGTATCGCCGGCAACCTCGCCGCCAGAGTGCCGCCGCCGCGCGCAGCCGTCGAGCGCCGCCAGAACTTGGTCAGGGTGACGATGGCCGTTAGATGACGATCTGACGGATACGATAGTTTCACTTAACACCGAAGAGGTACGCTACCTATGCCACACGATCCAGCTTGATCCAACGCCTCTTGGTGCTTGATCCAACCGAAGCGGTATCAGCGAATAGGGATAGGACACGTGTCTGTTGATTTGTTTTAAAACAGAATTTGAAATCAGATTGATATGCAAATTTCAAACCTTTGTAACTTTTGATCCACACGTCCAAAAATTGCAAACTTTATACCGTTGGAATCAGGGGAACAAACCCTAGCCAACCATGCCCTTGGTTTAGCAAATAGTATCTGTTAGCTTGTTTGAATTTGCAGAAACATTTGTATGCTTGTTAAGGATGTAAAAATTGTTTAAAAATGAATTTGGGGTTAAAATCTTTGGCAATTGGATTGATTTGAACCTACTGACCCTAGTAAACACTTTGTGGACTCAAAAATGTATTTGGTGAAATAAAATAATGATTCTTTGATTTAAAACCATTTCTAGTCAAATAGAAATGTGGTTTATTTATTAAAAATGGTTTTGGAAGAAAACCTTTGGAAAATGTTTTGCTTTAAAACTCTCTGACCACAAACACCAACTTTTATAGTTTGAAAACATATTTGGTGAACCCTATAGGTTAATGCCTTAGTAAAAATATTTCTACACCACATAAAATGATACTTTGTTTTGAAAATGGTTTTGAAGTGAAACCTTTTGTAAAATGACTTTGCCACTTTACAAAATGACCATTAGGTGTATTCCAATGTTTATGACCCATTAGGAACCACTTTTTCAAACAAAACAAAGCTCGGCATGCTTGCATGCATTACTTTGACTTTGTTATTTTATGTGTTGTTTTGCTTGAATGGTAGATTGAAATATTGTTTGCTTGATTGATTTGTAGTGACTTGAAGTGTGTGAACATTGCAAAGATCAAGGAGTGAACTTATACCCTCTACCAAAAAGGCAAGTGATGCTTCATACTTTCTATCCCATTACTTTCACTATGCATTAGTGTTTTTGCTAAGTAAAACTTGCATGGATTTTGCTAAGTATAAACCTTGCTATAGGAAAACCTAGTAGATGAAACTTAGTGGAAATCTTCCTAAGTTAAGATTCCTATTACTATCAAGCTTAGCCTAGCTAATAGAAAACATGGGTGGAATATATATTCACACTATGGAAAAATTTCAAAGTCTGAGGACTTGTGTTTTGTTTAACAAAACAACTAAGTTAATGAATCACCTGGGTGGAATGAGACTTGCTTGGTGGTTTTTGGTTGAGTGGTTCACAAGGCCCATGTTTATGGTTTACCTTGTGTATCTCACTTGTGGATGGCCACCCAGGAACAAAGAGATTTGAGATGTCAAATGTTGAGAAGCTTCAAGTGCAACCACTTGGCAATATGGGCTCTGCCATGATCATATAGGTTGCAAGAACTTAGCCATATGGACAGAGGGTGGTAGTGTTTGATAGGTTGGAACACGTCCATTTTGGTCTAAGGGAAGGCTTCTGAAAGATCTTGTCTTGGGAAACCAAGTCTTGTGGGGAAAGTGCACCACCTCTGCAGAGTGTAAAATCTAAGTACTTAGCCATGTCCCTGGTAAAGGACAATTTGAGCATCAAGACATGGAAGCAATCAAGAATCTCATCATTCAAATTTCTAAGTTAAAACTTGTGGTTTGAACAAGGGTTGTTTGAAATCTTCAATCTTTGATTGAGAGATGCCTTGGTTAAAGGATCTTCAAATCTTTGATTGAGAAAAATGTTTTTGCCAAGCAAAACTTAGTATTTTCAAATGTTAAGGAAAAATCTATTTTGAGCAATGCAAGCCTCAACTACACCTAGCCAAATGCATATAGATGTAGACTCCACTATACTACCATAGTATCATTTGCCAATACAATTCAAATGTATTGACCCTTGTGGCTGTAACTTGTAATGTTGCAGGTTTGATTGATTTTTAGTGAAGATTGATTGATTAGGATTACAAAGTCTACAACCAACATCTGCCTGTGGCACTTTGAAGATGAAGGACCCATGACTATAGTTACTCCGCTGCAATGTAATGTAATAGCCATATGAGCTATGAAAGATGTAATAAAATTATGTTATTCCTGGTTATAAAGTTATATTATGACCTTTGTTTCTTGATATTACATCTTAACTGTGGATGCTAGCTATTGATCCAGGGACTAGCATTGTAAACACAGGGGGCTCTATCTTATTAAAGATTGGAACCTCTACAGAAATACATCGAGCAACAAGAAGTAATAAACGTTAGGTCCACCCAAAATAGGTGATGTTGCTAAGAAGTTAATGAAGTAGTTGAACCGAGTTCATGGAAGCATCATGAATTAGTACAAAGAAGAAGCCTTGGAACCAAAATGGTATTCAAGCTCTGACAATTCAGAGAGAATGCCATAAGGATGTTGGAAGCCGTAGGGTAATACCTACAACCTAGGATGATCCACAGTTGGTATTTGATCCACAGTTGGTATCTTATCTGCAGCCGGTGTTGGTTGACATAGTTTAGCAGATCATCTTAATGGTTTCATAAAGAGCATAAAACTTGGCCTAAGTAAGAGAAGACATAAAAAGTATAATAATTAAACGACAGTTTTCTAAAGCGCTTCACAAATTCAGGCCTACCAAAGCGAAAATGTGCAAATAAAAAGTAAGACAAATAATCTTGGAAGATCTATCTCAGAGATCCACAATTGTGTGGGTATACCGTAAGTTCTTTCGTGAGACCTTAAAGAGGTATAGTATAAGATGGATAGAGACCAATATCCTAGTTATGAAGCCAATGGTTACTATAAAGGCGGTTTAGAGACCATTAGTAAACCCTAAGGGGGAGAGTAAACAGTAAATGAAAGTATTGTTGTCTAATCATTCGATTAAAGGTTGGAGAGGAAATACTAACCTATGCCAATGTTAAGCCTTATTTTCATAGGGGTAAAATAAGCCATCATTATAAAAGTACTCTTAGAAGTAAGTCTGGATGAAAGGTAGAAGTTTATTTCAAGCTAGTAGTATTCAAACCTTAAGGCAATTATTAAATGGTAGTTAAAGAAGTACTTAAGGTGATAATCAAAGCATTAACTAAAGCTTGCTAAGACAAAAGCTTAAGGGTGATAAAATAGATTAACCCTAATAGAATAATTCTAAAGGAAACAATTCTTAAGTAATCCTTAAGAAGTAATAACCCACATCCAATTGGATATGTATAGTGAAACAACAAATTCCGATGGGTATGGACTAAATGTGTTCAAATCCAATCTTCAGAAGGACTACCAGTATAAACCATACCATGACAACCCAAAAAGTTAGTCTTTTAGCCATAACTATTGTCTAACAAAAAATTAAAAGTTGTTTTAGCGAGACTTCCTAGACCTTATACAATATAGTAAGGAAGTTCGATGATCAAGTGAAGGAGTTGGAATGGAATACCTAATCAGGGAAATGAACTAAAGAAGAAACTCCAATTTAAGGATTCCATAATGAGAACATATCCCTAAGGGATGATAGTAAAAGGAACTTTGGAGTATCGAAGAACACAAGTTGGAGATTGCCAAGAATGGTAAGAATTCAAGGAAAATATCTGGATATGGGATAATACAATTATTACCATTTGAGGTTACCATGAAGTTGAGAAGTGTCATAACCAATACAAGAAAATCCCTTACTCCGAAACGTGAGTATATGAACTTCGAGGACAAAGTTTATTTTAAGGGGGAGAGTCTGTAACATCCTAGCATTAGATCTTAGAAATAAGATGAACACAGATGTGTGCATTGCATTCATGCATAGAAAATCCGAATAATTTTTGCGACTTTGAACAAAACTTGTCAAAGTGATTGAAGCTTCTCTCAACTTGATGCAATTGGAGTAGATCATCAAGTTGACTGCGAGAAATTTCAATATGACCTTTGCTAAAAACATTATTTTGGGTAATGGTAGTTTGATCTAAGGGTAGATCAAATATAATGTAACTAAACCATTACAAATTGATTAATGATTATAATTTGATACTTATGTGATCATTCCATGGTATTAATTTCATTAACCATGAAAATCAAACTATGAATATAATTCAAGTAATAAGAATATAAGAACCAACTCTTGATCCACTTTATCCTTATTTATCTTTACCATGAGTATCATGGTAATATCTAACCTTAACTCTTTAGTGGGATTAAGTAGGAAAGAAACCAAGTCAAGATCATTCACCACATATCTTTCTTTCCATATTAATCCTTATCATCTCTATTGAACCTTATTCTAATATCCCTTGTTCATCAATGTTGAGTAATCCACTATTGATCTATCAACTCTTGTTTTTATCTTAGCATTCACTTAAATCCTTTTGAGAAGGAAGTAAGAAGAGGTCAGTAGTAATGCTAGTTTTGGATATCATCTATAGGATGGGAGTGAGTGAAGAGAATCAAATCAATAGGATTATTGATGAAGTTAGCTCACTCCTGAAATGATAGAAGAGTTATTTGGAATATATAATCATATGGTGTTAAAGAAGATTACAAGGATAAATCCTGAAGAAAGTTACCAAGGAGTAATCCTATTGGATTAAGCAGGCATAGTCCTGAATAACATCCCTTAATCCAATAGAGATGCTAAGAAGATAAGTTCAATACAACTATAATGTTGTATTGATGAAAACTTTGGTTAGCCAACTGGAAACCTAAACCATAAAGAATCAAAGGATTATAATGATCATGCTTTAGTCACCAAGATTGAATTCTTATATCAAGTATAAGGGACATTGGTGGATAGAACATGATTTAACCCTAGTATAGATATATTATCCTAGATTAGTCATTACAAGTCACATTAATATAATGTGAGGTTGGAGTATGAATTACTAGAGTTGAGTAAAATAAGATAGTATGGTTAAGCTATTAGTGTAGCATGGAGTTATTGAAGTAGTGTTATTCCTCTTAAAGGATTGTAAGATTTTGAGGAGAGTAGTTTAAATTATACATCTATTGGAATAATATTAGTGATGAAGATAAAGGAAGTGTATAAATGGAGTTAGAAGTAACTACTTGTTGGATTGGAGGTTATCAGCAGTAGAGTTGTTGATATATCCAAGTATAGGCCCCGTTCGGCAACGCTCCAGATCCAGGCTCCGCAGCCGAAACGAGCGGAGCGGCCCCGAACGCGTGGGCTTCGTGGATTTGCAAGCGCGAAGCGCTCCGTCGATAACCACGAAACTGCGGAGCTACCATTTGATCGATCCATGAAAAAGAAAAGTGAGGAGCGGTTGGATATTACATGGGACTGCCACCGATAAGTGAACCAACCGGTACAATGTTTCCCGTCTCTCTTGTTTTTCCCCTCTCTCTCTCGAGAAAGTCCATGGCAGCCGAACCTGGTGTCTCTCCCACATTCAGGTTGCGCCGTGGATCCACTCACGACAATAGATGGTGAAATAGGGCCACCTGGCCGTCAACATATGATTCCACCATGGCCAGGATCTCGTGGCGCCGGTGCTTTCCCCCTCGACGGAAGGTGTTGAACTACCAGTTTCCGGCCGCCGCCTACATGTTCTGCATGGACACAACGAACTTCCGATCGGCTCCAACACAGCCTTAGGTCGCACTTGTGGGCTATCTAAAATCCCGTATAATTTCAGAATGTTGCACTGGTTTATTAGTACCTAATCGGGCTACAAGTGCCTAGAATGGGCTGGCAGCCCAATTTTTGTTCGAGTGGAGCCATCCGAACAGGTATAGCTCGTTGTCTCGATCGGGAGAGCGCTTCACGCGAGGAGTGGAGCGGAGCGACGGGATTTGCTGGAGTGGTGAGTTGCCGAACGAGGCCATAGTTATGAGAAGATTATGAGAAGCTTTAGTGTCAAGCTTTGCATCAGAAATGACCCGACCAAGATCATCAGCGGGCCGGTCTGGTTCCCATACTTCACCTCCTTCTTCTTCATTGTCTTCCATTGCGGTATCAGCATATTCAGGGAACATAGATCGGTAGTTGTCATCATCATTCTCTTCTTCATCGCCATCTTCCATCACAACCCCTATTTCTCCGTGTTTGTTCCAAACATTATAGCCAAACATAAAACCAGACTGAAGCAGGTGGCTCTGAAAGACTCTTGCGGAAGTGTGATCCTTCTCATTCCTATAGTCAACACATGGACAACACATAAAACCATCATGCCGCTTGTTCTCCTTGGCCACAAGTCGAAAAGAACGCACGCCTTCTCTGAGTGACAGAGCGTCGGTCACCGTACATCCATGGATGGCTCGTCTGTATCATACAAATATATATCAAACGCAATCACTATGCTAAAATTAAGTACCGCACAATCTAAACGAGAAAATAGTTGCTAACCTTTTATTACACTTAGAAACAAAGATGAGAAAACTTAAGTGTGGATCGGACACCTCATATCATGTCTGTCTTGTGTGACGTAAACTCGCATCACTCTAATGGACAATTCACCGAACACCTCTAGCGCATATGAATAAGAAAAAAAATAGCACAACACCACCTCTCCCACCGGGAAAAAAACAGTTGAGAGGGGGAGGGGTTGTGCCATATATATAGGGCCAGACCATTAGTCCCGGTTGGTTTGAGATACAAACCGGGACTAAAGAGGGTGCCCGCAGTGAGCGGCAGTCCCCGGACCCTTTAGTCCCGGTTTGTGTCCCAAACCGGTACTAATGGGGTCTAACGGGCCGGGACCTATGGTTTGGGGTGGCTCGGGCCGTCCGGCGCGGGCCATTACTCCCGGCCCCAGCCACAACCGGGACTAATGGCCTGGACGAAAGACCTGTTTTCTACTAGTGGCTGGTGTACCTCATCCTGAGAGACTCCTCCGACGTCTTCTCCAAGGACAAGATCCTTAGGTCCCTCAGCTTCCACCCGATGCGGTCCATGAGCCGCTGCTCTTGGACATCCCTGTCGACACCAACGACGAGTCCTCGGAGCCTCCTTCGCCGTCCTACTTTTCCAGGTCGTGGTCGTCGTGCCGGTGGGGTAGCCGCGATGACTGAGAAGGCAGCTTCCTTGCAGCGGGTGCTCGTTAATAGATTTATGCACTAGCCAATTATCCCAAATGACAGATCTGATGGAAAGGGCTAGGTGGTGTATTTATATTCAACACTCCCCCTCACGTCTAGGCTATTTTAGTCCTTAGCGTGGGATAGGAGTAGGCCACAAAATCTTTTTTTCCTTTTTTTAATTCTGCGTGAGCAGGGTCTTAAACTCAAGACCTCTTGGCTCTGATACCATAATGATTTATGCACTAGCCAATTATCCCAAAAGACCGATCTGATGGAAAGGTCTAGGCGGTGTATTTATATTCAACACTCGTTAGTTCTGACTAGATAGGTATAGCTTTGTGGTTTTGAACTGCACGTAATCTCTTTGATGCTATTGTGGTGAGATTTGAGAATGGTGTATATGAAGATTCTGAAGTCGAGGTGGTGTATAGAGCAGGTTGTTCTTGTAGATTTGTACACTTAAGTTGAATTAGGAGGATGGATTATTTGATTCTTTAATGTTTATTTTCTCTTGGTGATTCTTTACTGTTTCTTTTCTCTTGGTGAAGCCGTTGCTTCGCTTTTCTAGCATTGTGCCCGAGACACTGGCTCCGACGAAGCTGAATCAGTCGCCGATGTAGCTACCACCTTGGCCTTGTTTTACATGCCGCCGTTGGATTCAGTGTGTGTGTGTGTGGAGGGGAGGGGGTGAGGGTGTGTGGGAGGCAGCTGGGAGAAAATGACCGTCGCTGCCGCCGAACCGGATTCAGTGTAGGGGAGGGAGAAAAAGGACCGCTGCCGCCGGATTCAGTGTCGGGGGTTAGGAAAGTACAGAAATGGATTTGCCTGGGCGGCACGTGCAGGATGACTTAGAAGGGGCACAGAAGGGGAACGACAGGTACTAATATAACGGAATATCCTGACATAAAGTATAAGATTTGAAAATATTTGGTTTGTCCACCATTCACTCGAAATGCCCCCCTCGGTAATTACCCCACCAACTTTTTGAATCGCGGTGCGGAACTCGGATCCCACGATGCCTTCGCCTGTGAACTTTTGGGCCGCAAAGTAACTAGCCCCATGCAAGAGTAGCATTTTACACCACACGACCTGAACCTAGGTGTAACATCCCTAAAATCATGTTTCAAAACTCATGCATATCATCCAAGCATCCATCATCATTTAGGGTTTCATCTCAAAAATCATTTCAAAAACAGGAGCAAATGTTGCTCATTAATTTATGTATAAAAACTCTAGCCTTTGTGCTACTTGCTAATGAGAAAGGTGCTTTTATTCATTCAGAATGTTTTGAGTTCAAACTTAAGTGTTTCCAAAAGCTTGAGCAAAGTTTCAAAGCAAAGTATAAAATAAAACCAAATTCATGCCTATTTATATCTACCTAAAAGGCTTGGTTTCATTTTATTTTTTTCAAATGACCCAAGTAAGTCTGAGTGAACAGAGGAGTTTGACACTTATTTGGGTGCAAGGAACACTGTACAAAAAGCTAGAGAAGGTTTGAATTCCAAATTATTTGAAATAGGGTTTGAAAACCATTTCTAGAAAAACAATCAGAAAAAGAAAAGGAGTGAAGAGGAAAAAAAATAGACAACCAGCCAATCTGGCCGACCCAGCCCAACTCGGCCTAGCTAGCCCAGCAGTTCCCACCCCCGCGAAACGTTTTATTTCACCCGCCCCCCGCACCCACTGGCTCGATGACAGGAAGGACCCACTCCCTCTCCTCCCCTCTCGCTGACAACCGCAGCCCACACGAGTATCGTCGTCTCCACCCCCGCGACTGGTTCTTCCCCAATTGACGCCGGGCGTTTCCTGTTTTGATTCGCAGCTTCAATTCGCGTAAATGCACGAGTAAATCTCGCTCGTATCCTGGCTACTAAAACCCCCTCTGCCCCCTCTCCATTCTCCCCCAAACCCCAAACCCAGAGCGCCCCCAGGCTGCGAGAATTGCTCACCGCAACCTCGCTGCTCCGACGAACTGCAGCCACGATTCCAGCCAACCCCGACCACCCCTCTGCTCCTGGTTCACACGAGCAGACTCCGTTTGACCTCGCGCACCTCCCAGTACCACTAGCTCGCCCGCGCGTGACCCAGAACGTCGGCAACTCAAGCGACAGAGCGCCACCGTCTTCGGCTTCAACTCTGTCGAGCTCCTCCGGTAAGTCCAGACCGTCCCAAGCCTTCTCCTTCACACACGCGTCTTCTCCGTGATCTCCTGCATCTGACCACACCCTCCGTTTGCCTCCTCGTGATCGACAGCGTCGCCTTCGACCTCGAACAGAGCCACCCGTCGCCAGACCCTACTCCGGCGAGCAATCCACCGCAAACCTGAGCGCCCCTTGCCGAGCCGACCATACGTTGAGCATCACCACGTCCTTGCGATCACGGTGAGTACCTCCCCTACCTTTCTAGCTTCCTGTATCGCCGGCGCCGCCACCATCTGACCGTCGCCGCCGCGCGCAGCCGTTAAGCGCCGCCAGTTAGTGGCTTGTTGTTTGTGTCCGTTGGATCAATATCGTAGGGCTATGATAGATTATAATCGAAGAGGTATCGTATGTCTCTGCGCCGCTAGATCTAAGTTAGATCCTACGGTCTGCGTCTGTCGATCCGAACGAATCGGTACCGACCAACCAAAACACGACGCGTGTCACCAGTTCAGTTCAAAAACAGATTTCAAATCAGATCTAGATCCAAACTTCAATTGGCTATAACTTTTGATTCCCACGTTAGATTTTTGCAAATTTTATACCGTTGGAATCAGTGAGTCAAGCCCTTTCTGAATCTGCAATGTGTTTAACAAAAAGTATCTGTTAAAATTAATTTGTATGCAGAAACATATTTAGGTCTATTTTGAACATAGATTTAGTTTAGTAAATTGTATTAGTGCTAAATAAGTTTAGTTAGCAAACTTTGTGACTTGTTATGTTTCTGTATCATGCACTTGCTTGGTAGAGTTTTCAAAATCATCACTTAGTGATTTCTTGCATGCATGCATTCATATTTTTGCTTGTATCTAAATTGTGTGTAATTGTATGCTACAAATTTTTGTGTAGATTTTGCTAGTGACTGTGATTGTGAAGAGTGCTACTCTCCCCATTACCAAGGCAAGTGATACTTCATGATATTTCCACCCCTTTATTTTTACTAAGCATTAGAATTATTTTGCTAAGTCTTGCATGCTACTTTTGCCAAATGCTATGTTGGGAAATCCTATGTAGTTGTAGAATTGTAGAATTGCTAGGGAATTTCCTAAGTTAAGTTACTATGCCATGCTTAGCAGGGCTAGTAGAAAACAAGGGTTGGTAAAGTATGTACATGCTATGATGAAAATAATTCTAAGTATTTTGGATTTATGCTTTTCTTAATAAAACAACTAAGTCAATGAACTTCCTGGGTGGAATGGGACTTGAATGGTGGTTTTTGGTTGAGTGGTTACACAAGGCCATGGATATGGCTTGTGTATCTCACTTGTGGTATGCCACCCAGGCACAAAGGGATTTGGAGGCCAAGTGTTGAGAAAGCTTATAGTGCAACCACTTGGCAATATGGGCTCTGCCTTGATCATATAGGTTGCTAGAACTTAGTCATTTGGACAGTTGGTGGTAGTGGGATGATAGGTTGGAACGCGTCCATTTGGCTAAGGGAAGGCTTCTGAAAGGTCCTGTCTTGGGAAACCAAGTCTGGTGGGGAAAGTGCACAACCTCTGCAGATGGAAAATCTAAGTACTTAGCCAAGTCCATGGCAATGGACAAATTGAGCATCAAGACATGGAAGCTACAAGAATCTCATCACTCCAACTTCTAAGTAAAACTTGTGGGTGAACAAGGGTGAAGGACCCCAATGTCTATTGGTGGATTCTTGGGAAAGTTTTTGACAAAGAAAAACTTAGTGATTTCAACTAATAGGAAAAAACTATTTTCAAGCAAAGCAAGCCAAGCTACACTTAGCCAAAATGCATATAGCAATATAGTCCACTTAAAATTACTAAGGTATCACTTGCCAATACTATTCCAAAGTATTGACCCACTGTGGCTGTAACTTGTGATGTTGCAGGTTACTCCGATGATGAGTAGGAGTCATGATTCTACACTCAACATGCTTGCCTATGGCACATGAAGATGAAGACTTATGTTTATTTACTTATTCCAAAAACTCTTGTATTAGGCCTATGGCCCTGAGTTGTAAAAGACTATGTTTTATCTCTGGAATGAATGTAATAAACGACATTTGTATCTATGTACTTCATCTTGAACTGTGGATGCTAGCATTGATCCAGGGACTAGCATTGCAATCACAGGGATCCTTTTCCTTTACAAAGGAGGGATCTTACAGATGGTATCAGAGCACTGTGTTGCCTGTAGGATTATGACCCTAGGATTGGAAAACCACTAAGGAAAAATTTTCAACTACTTCTACACTTGTCTAATCTTCTCGTAAAACTTTTCTAATCTTCTCATTCTCATCTCTATTTGTAGATGAACTCCATCAACGAAGCCGTGAAGAAAGGACCACTCATGACCATGACCTTGGAGTGTGAAACTGAGTTTCCCAAAATCCTCAAGGACCTCATGGTGGCAATGGAAGCACATGGTGCAGCTGTGTACAAAGGCTTTCCAGTGATGGACGAAGGAGTGGAGTACTGGTGGGTGAAACTTCACTTGTACAAAAACAAGGACGACAACCACAAAGAAAGAGGATTCTGCATGTATACCAACACTGTGATGCACACCACATTCTTTGAGTCAGCAAGAGAAGCAGCTTGGAGGACTATCAAAGAACTAAGTGCTAGAGTCAAGTGCAGAATGCTCAACCTCCAGAAAGATTTAGAGAAAGAGAAGGAGCTTACCCAAGAGTTGGAAGCCACCAACCAAACCTTAAGGGGAGATATTATAGACTTAGTGATGGAATCATGTGAACAAGATAGGTGGATTGCCTCTAGGAACATTGTGTTAGCCAACAGATCCAGTGAGATAGGATTGTAAACGCATTTCATTAGTTGGACCACCACCTATCACCTTATTTTCCAAAATGATACCTTAAATAAGTTTGGACCTTGATTGATGTAATGGATTCATGTATGCATGACTTGTGTGATTTTGTGTTCCAAGGATGTGTATGTGATGTTTGTCTTTGTTTATCTTAAATAGTGTTGTTCTAACTTTTCTATCTTATAAATAGATGCATATTACCCTCAGCACTGTTGAGGAGTTCCAGGTTACCCGCTTTGGTCCTCGTATCGTTGAGCTTACCACTTTGCTCGATCTCCCTCTTCCCACCATCATGGTGCATCCACTCACCAAGTTCGAGAGGAAGGACCTCTGGGGCTTCAAGGTGAACCAGCCCGGACGCCAGACAGAGCCTACTACGGAGGCCATCATCTTCAAGCTGATGAACGACGACAGGGAGAGAGGCATGGAGGTAGTCATGCAGGACCTGATAGGACGTCTGCTAGGCCGTCACTCTCGCCAGGTTAGGGGCACCCACTTCCACGTCTTTGGAAGACGTGATGATGATGGAGAGTCCATTGACTTCGAGGACGACCCGAGGGACGCAGCAGAGCCAATACGTCTCTATCTCCAGGACTTATAGTCTCTCATCAGGCACGTGGACACGGACAGGACCAATGTCATGCTCAACAATGATGAGCTCCAGGTGCAGCTTCACGAGAAGGACAAGATTTTCGCACAGCAGGACGAGATAGTCAAGGAAATGGAGGCGAAGTTCGAGACCCAGGACCGTAAGTTCAAGAGTCAGGAGAAACGCGTCCAGGATAGGAACAAGAAGATCCGGGACATGACTGAAGAACTGAAGTCCAAGGATTTCGAGCTAGAGCAGCAGCAGATGGTGATCGAGAGGCTTCGCTCCCAGAAGAGGGCTCTCAAGACCAAGATCGAGTCCTTGACCACTACCATTGAGGAGAACAAGACCGCGATGGAGAATGCAGGTCTTACTTTTGTCGAGGAGGATATTGATGCTGATGAGTAGGCTTGACTACTCGTTTATCTTTTATTATCATACTTGTTATTTGTGAACCTGTTATTGGACCATCCGACATGTGGATGGCTTGCCACTTGTGTGTTTTACCTTGAGACTTTGCTATCTTGTTGTTAAGCTTTTATCCTTGTGTTGCATGCTATGTGTTTTCTTATGTGATGTAATGTGCATAAAACATCTATGGGTATCTCATTCTTATCTCTATTTGAACAAACCATAGATGCCTCCCCGTCGCGCAAACCCCAACCCCAACAACATCACCCCGGAAATGCAACAAATGATGAATGCGCAAACACAGCTTATGCAGATGATGACAACATTCATCCAAAACCAGAATAACAACAACAACCCCAATAACAACAACAATAATAACAACAATAACAACCCTCCGGGCTTTGATATGCTCACCAGATTTCTGCGTTTGAGGACAGCTAAGTTCTCGGGAACGACTGATCCCATGGTGGCCAATGATTGGCTACGTTCTGTGAACAAGGACTTAGTGACCGTGGGCTGCACGGATGCTGAAAAAGTCAGGTTCGCAGCGCATCTGTTGGAAGGGCCAGCCGCCACATGGTGGGGCAACTTCCAAATCACCACTCCTTTAGATGAGGTGACTTGGGCTATCTTTGAAGATGGCTTTCACACTGCTCATATCTCATCAGGAATGATGAGCCTCAAAAAGAAGGAGTTTCACAACCTGAAGCAGCGCCACCGCAGCGTGGCTGAATATATAGAAGAGTTCAACAATCTGGCGCGCTATGCACCGGATGAGGTTGACACAGATGCCAAAAGAAAGGAAAAGTTTCTGGAAGGCTTGAATGATGAGCTGAACCTACAGCTGGCTGTGGCATATGTTCCCACTTATCAGTCGCTCTGTGACAAGGCTGCCATATTGGAGAACAAAATGAAGCAAGTCGAGAGTAGGAAGAGGAAACACTCCGACAAGCACAGCTCGGGATCGTCTCACAAATGATCTTACTATGATGATAGTGGAAGCTCAGGATCCCACAAGCATGGGAAATTCAACAAGCACCACAACCACAACCGTCATGACAACAAGCCTCACCATAGTCATGACAATGACAAGTACAAGAACCACAAGAGTGGACATAAGAGCCACCACAGTGGAAATGGTAGTGGAAGTGGAAGTCAGCCTGCTAAAAGGGACATCAGTCAGGTTGAATGCTTCAAATGCAAGAAGATGGGACACTATGCAAATGAGTGCCCCGAAAAGAAAGTTGAAGGACCTGTCAAGCCCAATCCTTTCCAGAAAGGTCAGGTGAACCACATTAATGTGGAGGAGATCTATGAAGAACCTGACGCTGTTGCTGGTAAGTTCAGACTCAATTCCATTCCAGCATTTGTACTCTTTGATACTGGTGCATCTCATTCATTCATATCAAGAGCATTTGTGGAAATAAATGAACTACCGGTAGAAACTATTGGGTGTCCTATAAAAGTAAGTTCTCCTGGTGGAGAAATGATAGTGAATTCAGGATGCCATGACCTATTCATAGAATTTGGGAAGTATAAGTTTCCCGTAAACTTGATAATATTAAACTCCCAAGGTTTGGATGTCATTCTGGGAATGGACTGGATGACTAAGTACAAAGGAGTGATAGATTGTGCCAGCCATACTGTCTCACTTACAACTCCAGATAATAAAAGGATCAGATTCAAGACCAGCTTTGGAGCAAAGAGGAGTATGCTAAATTCTCTTAAGGGTTTAGCATGGACAGTGTGCCAATTGTATGTGAATATCCGGATGTGTTTCCGGAAGAATTGCTAGGAATGCCACCAGATAGAGACGTGGAATTTCTGATATATTTGGTACCAGGTGCTGGACCAATGGCAAAGAGACCATACAAAATGTCAGTTGATGAACTGAAGGAGCTCAAGAAACAACTAGGAGAACAGTTGCAGAAAGGATTTATCCAACCAAGTTCTTCATCTTGGGGAGACCCAGTCTTGTTTGTGGAGAAGAAGGATAGAAGTCAAAGGTTATGCATAGATTACCGTTCACTCAACGAGGTAACTATCAAGAACAAATATCCTTTGGCTAGAATCAATGACTTGTTTGATCAGCTAGAAGGAGCATGTGTGTTCTCGAAGATTGATCTCTGGTCAGGCTATTTTCAACTCAAGATACGAGAACAAGACATACCAAAAACAGCATTCACCACAAGGTATGGATTGTATGAGTATACCGTAATGCCTTTCGGCTTAACCAATGCTCCAGCATACTTCATGAATATGATGAACAAGGTGTTCATGGAATTTCTTGACAAGTTCGTTGTCATTTTCATCGATGACATCTTAGTCTACTCCAAGAGCAAAGAAGAGCATGAGGGACACTTGCGTTTGATACTTGAGAAGTTGAGAGAGCATAAACTTTATGCCAAATTCAGCAAGTGTGAGTTCTGGTTGGAAGAAGTTGGTTTTCTTGGTCATGTTATGACAAAGGATGGTGTGGCAGTTGATCCTGCTAAAGTTTCAGCTGTGACGGAATGGGAATCTCCCAAGAATGTGAAAGAAGTTCGTAGTTTCCTTGGCTTAGCAGGTTACTACAGAAGATTTATTGAGAATTTCTCAAAGGTTGCTAAGCCCATGACTGAATTGTTAAAGAAAGACAAGAAGATTGCTTGGTCTGAAGGTTGTGAAATCAGCTTTCAAGAATTGAAGAAGAGACTTGTGACAGCACCGGTTTTATGTCTGCCAGACTTGGAAAAGGATTTCCAAGTATATTGTGATGCGTCTCATCAAGGTTTGGGTGCCATACTTATGCAAGACGGTAAAGTTGTAGCTTATGCCTCGAGACAACTCAAGACTCATTAAGTAAACTACCCTACTCATGATTTGGAGTTAGCCTCTGTCGTCCATGCACTCAAAACATGGAGACATTACCTTTTGGGAAAGCGTTGTGAAGTGTTCACGGATCATAAAAGTTTGAAGTATATTTTCACCCAAAAGGAAATCAATATGAGACAAAGAAGATGGTTAGAGCTTATCAAGGATTATGACTTAAGTTTGCAATACCACCCCGGTAAAGCAAATGTTGTAGCGGATGCTCTAAGTCGTAAGGTATTTGTAAATGGCCTTACCAAAGGAGAATTGCCAGATGATTTGTGTAATCAATTCAAAGAACTCAGATTGGAGATTGTGCCTGAAGGACATATCATGTCTTTGGATGTTCAACCCACTTTGTTGGACAAGATCCGAGAAGCTCAGAAGACCGATAAGGAAATTGAAGAGATTAAGAAAAATATTGGTCTAGGGAAAGCTAAGAATTTCCACGAAGACGAACAGGGTAAATTATGGCATGGGAAACGTATCTGTGTTCCACAAGATCCGGAGTTACGGAAACTGATTTTGCAAGAAGCACACAACTCTCCGTATTCTATTCATCCGGGTAACACCCAAATGTACATGGACATGAAGGAAAGATTTTGGTGGAACAATCTCAAGAGAGACATCGCCGAACATATTGCATTGTGTGATGTGTGTAGCAGAGTAAAAGCGGAGCATCAGAAACCAGCAGGTTTGCTTCAACCACTACCTATCCCTGATTGGAAATGGGACAAAATTGGTATGGATTTCATTACCGGATTACCAAGGACCAGATCAGGATATGACTCCATATGGGTAGTAGTAGATCGCCTAACTAAAGTGGCTCATTTTATACCCGTGAAGACAACCTATACAAGTGCCAAGTTAGCCAAAATCTACATGAGTAGAATTGTATGCCTTCACGGTGTGCCTAAGAGTATTGTGTCCGATAGGGGAACCCAATTCACTTCCCATTTTTGGAGACAGCTACATGAGTCATTGGGAACGAGGTTGGAATTCAGTACTGCTTTTCATCCTCAGACCGATGGACAAACAGAAAGGAAGAATCAAATTCTGGAAGACATGTTGAGGGCATGTGCCCTAGATTATGGAGCAAGTTGGGATGAAAGTCTGCCTTACGCAGAATTTTCTTATACCAACAGCTATCAAGCCAGCATTGAGATGGCACCGTTTGAGTTTCTATACGGAAGAAAATGTACCACCCCATTGTTATGGAATGGTGTGGGAGAAAGAAGTTTATTTGGGCCAGATCTTATCAAAGAAGCCGAAGAGAAGGTCAAATTGGTTAAGGACAGGTTGAAGATAGCACAGTCCCGACAGAAAAGCTACGCAGATCCTAAGTGTAGAGAAGTCACCTACAAAGTTGGTGATAGAGCCTATCTTAGAGTATCACCACTCCGTGGAGTGAAAAGATTCGGAGTCAAAGGAAAGTTGGCACCAAGATATGTTGGACCATTCAAGATTCTGAGTCGCAAAGGAGAAGTTGCTTATGAAATTGAACTGCCAGCATCTCTATCAGCAGTCCATAATGTGTTTCATGTGAGTCAGCTTAAGAAATGTCACCCAGAAATGGAAGAATCTTCTTTGAAGGATACCATACCTTTGGAAGAAGTTCAACTAGAAAGTGATCTCACTTATGAAGTAAAGCCTATCAAGATTCTTGAGACTGCAGAAAGAGTCACGATAACAAAGACTATCAAGTTTTGCAAAGTGCAATGGAACCATCATACCGAGGAGGAAGCAACATGGGAAAGAGAAGATGATCTTCGGAAAGACCACCCTCACCTATTTGCTAGCCAATCCGAATCTCGAGGGCGAGATTCACCTTAAGGGGGTTAGATTTGTAACATCCCTAAAATCATGTTTCAAAACTCATGCATATCATCCAAGCATCCATCATCATTTAGGGTTTCATCTCAAAAATCATTTCAAAAATAGGAGCAAATGTTGCTCATTAATTTATGTATAAAAACTCTAGCCTTTGTGCTACTTGCTAATGAGAAAGGTGCTTTTATTCATTCAGAATGTTTTGAGTTCAAACTTAAGTGTTTCCAAAAGCTTGAGCAAAGTTTCAAAGCAAAGTATAAAATAAAACCAAATTCATGCCTATTTATATCTACCTAAAAGGCTTGGTTTTATTTTATTTTTTTCAAATGACCCAAGTAAGTCTGAGTGAACAGAGGAGTTTGACACTTATTTGGGTGCAAGGAACACTGTACAAAAAGCTAGAGAAGGTTTGAATTCCAAATTATTTGAAATAGGGTTTGAAAACCATTTCTAGAAAAACAATCAGAAAAAGAAAAGGAGTGAAGAGGAAAAAAAATAGACAACCAGCCAATCTGGCCGACCCAGCCCAACTCGGCCTAGCTATCCCAGCAGTTCCCACCCCCGCGAAACGTTTTATTTCACCCGCCCCCGCACCCACTGGCTCGATGACAGGAAGGACCCACTCCCTCTCCTCCCCTCTCGCTGACAACCGCGGCCCACACGAGTATCGTCGTCTCCACCCCCGCGACTGGTTCTTCCCCAATTGACGCCGGGCGTTTCCTGTTTTGATTCGCAGCTTCAATTCGCGTAAATGCACGAGTAAATCTCGCTCGTATCCTGGCTACTAAAACCCCCTTTGTCCCCTCTCCATTCTCCCCCAAACCCCAAACCCAGAGCGCCCCCAGGCTGCGAGAATTGCTCACCGCAACCTCGCTGCTCCGACAAACTGCAGCCACGATTCCGGCCAACCCCGACCACCCCTCTGCTCCTGGTTCATACGAGCAGACTCCATTTGACCTCGCGCACCTCCCAGTACCACTAGCTCGCCCGCGCGTGACCTAGAACGTCGGCAACGCAAGCGACTGAGCGCCACCGTCTTCGGCTTCAACTCCGTCGAGCTCCTCCGGTAAGTCCAGACCGCCCCAAGCCTTCTCCTTCACACACGCGTCTTCTCCATGATCTCCTGCATCTGACCACACCCTCCATTTGCCTCCTCGTGATCGACAGCGTCGCCTTCGACCTCGAACAGAGCCACCCGTCGCCAGACCCTACTCCGGCGAGCAATCCACCGCAAACCTGAGCGCCCCTTGCCGAGCCGACCATACGTTGAGCATCACCACGTCCTTGCGATCACGGTGAGTACCTCCCCTACCCTTCTAGCTTCCTGTATCGCCGGCGCCGCCACCATCTGACCGTCGCCGCCGCGCGCAGCCGTTTGCGTCCGTTGGATCAATATCGTAGGGCTATGATAGATTATAATCGAAGAGGTATCGTATGTCTCTGCGCCGCTAGATCTAAGTTAGATCCTACGGTCTGCGTCTGTCGATCCAAACGAATCGGTACCGACCAACCAAAACACGATGCGTGTCACCGGTTCAGTTCAAAAACAGATTTCAAATCAGATCTAGATCCAAACTTCAATTGGCTATAACTTTTGATTCCCACGTTAGATTTTTGCAAATTTTATACCGTTGGAATCAGTGAGTCAAGCCCTTTCTGAATCTGCAATGTGTTTAACAAAAAGTATCTGTTAAAATGACTTTGTATGCAGAAACATATTTAGGTATATTTTGAGCATAGATTTAGTTTAGTAAATTGTATTAGTGCTAAATAAGTTTAGTTAGCAAACTTTTTGACTTGTTATGTTTCTGTATCATGCACTTGCTTGGTAGAGTTTTCAAAATCATCACTTAGTGATTTCTTGCATGCATGCATTCATATTTTTGCTTGTATATAAATTGTGTGTAATTGTATGCTACAAATTTTTGTGTAGATTTTGCTAGTGACTGTGATTGTGAAGAGTGCTACTCTCCCCATTACCAAGGCAAGTGATACTTCATGATATTTCCACCCCTTTATTTTGACAAAGCATTAGAATTATTTTGCTAAGTCTTGCATGCTACTTTTGCCAAATGCTATGTTGGGAAATCCTATGTAGTTGTAGAATTGTAGAATTGCTAGGGAATTTCCTAAGTTAAGTTACTATGCCATGCTTAGCCTAGCTAGTAGAAAACAAGGGTTGGTAAAGTATGTACATGCTATGATGAAAATAATTCTAAGTCTTTTGGACTTATGCTTTTCTTAATAAAACAACTAAGTCAATGAACTTCCTGGGTGGAATGGGACTTGAATGGTGGTTTTTGGTTGAGTGGTTACACAAGGCCATGGATATGGCTTGTGTATGTTTCTGTATCATGCACTTGCTTGGTAGAGTTTTCAAAATCATCACTTAGTGATTTCTTGCATGCATGCATTCATATTTTTGCTTGTATATAAATTGTGTGTAATTGTGTGCTACAATTTTTTGTGTAGATTTTGCTAGTGACTGTGATTTTGAAGAGTGCTACTCTCCCCATTACCCAGGCAAGTGATACTTCATGATATTTCCACCCCTTTATTTTGACTAAGCATTAGAATTATTTTGCTAAGTCTTGCATGCTACTTTTGCCAAATGCTATGTTGGGAAATCCTATGTAGTTGTAGAATTGTAGAATTGCTAGGGAATTTCCTAAGTTAAGTTACTATGCCATGCTTAGCCTAGCTAGTAGAAAACAAGGGTTGGTAAAGTATGTACATGATATGATGAAAATAATTCTAAGTCTTTTGGACTTATGCTTTTCTTAATAAAACAACTAAGTCAATGAACTTCCTGGGTGGAATGGGACTTGAATGGTGGTTTTTGGTTGAGTGGTTACACAAGGCCATGGATATGGCTTGTGTATCTCACTTGTGGTATGCCACCCAGGCACAAAGGGATTTGGAGGCCAAGTGTTGAGAAAGCTTATAGTGCAACCACTTGGCAATATGGGCTCTGCCTTGATCATATAGGTTGCTAGAACTTAGTCATTTGGACAGTTGGTGGTAGTGGGATGATAGGTTGGAACGCGTCCATTTGGCTAAGGGAAGGCTTCTGAAAGGTCCTGTCTTGGGAAACCAAGTCTGGTGGGGAAAGTGCACAACCTCTGCAGATGGAAAATCTAAGTACTTAGCCAAGTCCATGGCAATGGACAAATTGAGCATCAAGACATGGAAGCTACAAGAATCTCATCACTCCAACTTCTAAGTAAAACTTGTGGGTGAACAAGGGTGAAGGACCCCAATGTCTATTGGTGGATTCTTGGGAAAGTTTTTGACAAAGATAAACTTAGTGATTTCAACTAATAGGAAAAAACTATTTTCAAGCAAAGCAAGCCAAGCTACACTTAGCCAAAATGCATATAGCAATATAGTCCGCTTAAAATTACTAAGGTATCACTTGCCAATACTATTCCAAAGTATTGACCCACTGTGGCTGTAACTTGTGATGTTACAGGTTACTCCGATGATGAGTAGGAGTCATGAGTCTACACTCAACATGCTTGCCTGTGGCACATGAAGATGAAGACTTATGTTTATTTACTTATTCCAAAAACTCTTGTATTAGGCCTATGGCCCTGAGTTGTAAAAGACTATGTTTTATCTCTGGAATGAATGTAATAAACGACCTTTGTATCTGTGTACTTCATCTTAAACTGTGGATGCTAGCATTGATCCAGGGACTAGCATTGCAATCACAGGGATCCTTTTCCTTTACAAAGGAGGGATCTTACACTAGGTAAACTCTCTGTGTCCCTCCTGTAAAATCCCTAAAATCATGATTTCAAAGATTGCATATCATTCATGCATGCATACAGAATTGAGATCAATTTTAAAATCATTTCAGAAAAACAGAAGCACATAGTGCTATCATTTTATGTGAGCAAACTTAAATCAAATGGCCATCCCCATTTGAGAGTTTGAATGTTTTAAACCTAGATTTTTTGTCTTCCTTGTTGAATGGATTGAGTGTGGAATTTGAACCAAGCTCTACAAAAATGAAATGGTTTCAAAAACCATTTTTCAAACATTTGCAAACAAGTGCAAAGTTCCTGTTATTTTGTTTCTCCAAAAATGACCAAGCCTTTACCAAAGTAACCACTTGGTTTTATGCCTAGATTTGAGACTGTTGCACACTACAAAAACCCCAGAAAGATTTGAATTCAAAAGGAGTTTGAATTCATTTAAAAACCATTCCTGAAAATCAAAACAGAAAAAGAAAAAAGAATAAACAAAAGAAAAGGGCCAGGCGCTCCTATTCTAGCCCAGCAGCAGAACCGGCCCAACTAGCCCACCCGGCCACTCTCTCGCTCGCTCGCACGCGCGGACGCACCCACGCGGTCGCTGACACCCTGACCCCACCCCCTCTCCGTCTCACTCACTCACTGGTGGACCTCGCCAGCTCACCCTCGTCTTCCCCAAATCGCGCCCGACCCCATCGTCGGCCGTTTCCTCCGCCCATCACTGCCGCGATTGATTCTTCGCTTAATTACCCTTGATTTCGCACTTAATCGCCGCTCCCCTCTCGCCTACAAAACCCCCTCTGCACCGCGGTCATTTTCCCCCACTCTCCTCGCTCACTCCGCCACCAGGCTGCGCGCATTTGACCTCGAAACCCTGCAGTACCGACGACTCCGGCGACTAATTCCGGTGAGCCTCGACCGCCCCCCTCTCTCTGGTTCAAACTATCACGTCCAGCATGATCTTGTGCATCTGCTGACGCCTCTGGTTTGCTTGCTCATGACCCAGGTCGTCGTTTCCGTTCACGCCCGCAACCACCAGCGCCGCCGCTCGACTCCGGCGAGCAATAGCGGTAAGTCCCGAGCGCCCCTTGCCCCCTCTTGCATACGAGGATGTTCGCCTTCGTCTTGTGCATCTCCTAATCCCTTTGGTTCATGCTAGGGCGACGCGAAACCTCGGCAATCAACTCGACAGCAACCTCCCGATGCCGTGCACGACTCCGACGAGCTCCAGCAGCCCCAACCGTGCGCCCCTTGCCCAGCCACCTACACGTTGAGCTTCGCCTCGACCTCGCGGTTCTGGTAAGCACACCCTTTCCTCCCCGAGCGATCTAGAACGCTAGCGCCACCGCTGACAGAGCGCTTCGCCGCTCGCCGTCACCGCGCGCCGCCAGAACATGGTCGCTTGATCGAGAGCCCTTGGATCTAGATCCAACGCGTGCGATAGAACCACTTAGTGAAGCGGTGCGTTTAGATCTGAACCTTGCATCGTTAGTTAGATCCTACGGCTCACGAGCATGATCCGGAGAGAAGCGGTACGCGCCAGTAAGAATATGACGTGTGGCTAGGGTTTGATTCAAAAACAGATTTGAAATCAGATTTAGATCCAAAATTGAAATGGCTATAACTTTTGATTCCCACATTAGATTTTTGCAAATTTTATATCGTTGGAATCAGGGAGACAAGCCCTTTCTGTTTATGCAATGCGTTTAGTGAAAAGTTTCTGTTAATATGACTTTTTATGCAGAAACTTGTTTAGGACTATTTTGAGTATAGAATTTGTTTTAGTGCTAAATAGGTTTGGTTTAGCAAGTTTTTGACTTAGTTGTGTTTCAGTATCTTGCACTTGCTTGGTTGGACTTTAAAATCATCACTTAGCATTATTGCATGCATGCATACATATTTTTGTTTGTATATGAATTGTATGTGATTGTGATTATAATCTTTGTGTAGATTTTGGTGCTAGTGATTGTGATTGTGAAGAGTGCTACTATCCCCATTAACAAGGCAAGTGGTACTTCATGAATATTTCCATCCCTATATTTTTTAAAAGCATTATAAATATTTTGCTAAGTCTTGCATGTTACTATTTTGCCAAATGCTATGTTGGGAAATACTATGTAGTTATAGAATTGCTAGGAAATTCCTAAGTTAAGATACTATGCCATGCTTAGTCTAGCTAGTAGCAAACAAGGGTTGGTAAAGTATATACATGCTATGATGAAAATATTTCTAAGTCTTTGGACTTATGTTTTTCTTAATAAAACAACTAAGTCAATGAATCTCCTGGGTGGAATGGGACTTGAATGGTGGATTTTGGTTGAGTGGTTACACAAGGCCCATGGACATGGTTTACCTTGTGTATCTCACTTGTGGTATGCCACCCAGGCACAAAGGGATTTTAGAGGCCAAGTGTTGAGAAGCTTATAGTGCAGCCACTTGGCAATATGGGCTCTGCCTTGATCACATAGGTTGCTAGAACTTAGTCATTTGGACAGTTGGTGGTAGTGGGATGATAGGTTGGAACGCGTCCATTTGGCTAAGGGAAGGCTTCTGAAAGGTCCTGTCTTGGGAAACCAAGTCTGGTGGGGAAAGTGCACAACCTCTGCAGATGGAAAATCTAAGTACTTAGCCAAGTCCATGGCAATGGACAACTTGAGAATCAAGACATGGAAGCTATCAAGAATCTCATCACTCCAACTTCTAAGTAAAAACTTGTGGGTGAACAAGGGTGAAGGACCCCAATGTCTATTGGTGGTTTCTTGGGAAATGTTTTAACAAAGAAAAACTTAGTGATTTCAACTAATAGGTAAAACCTATTTTGTGCAAAGCAAGCCAAGCTACACTTAGCCAAAATGCATATAGTAATATAGTCCACTTAAAATTTACTAAGGTATCACTTGCCAATACTATTCCAAAGTATTGACCCACTGTGGCTGTAACTTGTGATGTTGCAGGTTACTCCGATGATGAATAGGTGTCATGAGTCTACACTCAACATGCTTGCCTGTGGCACATGAAGATGAAGACTTATGTTTATTTACTTATTCCAAACTCTTGTATTAGGACTATGGCCTTGAGTTGTAAAAGACTATGTTTTATCTCTGGAATGGATGTAATAAATGACCTTTGTATCTGTGTACTTCATCTTAAACTGTGGATGCTAGCAATGATCCAGGGACTAGCATTGCAATCACAGGGATCCTTTTTCCTTTACAAAGGAGGGATCTTACACCTCCGTCGTGTTTTCCGCATTTTTTCTCTCTAAGGTTGCCGACAGTCTTGTGGAGATTGTGTCCAGCCCCTTGTGTTCGATTTCATCCTACTTTGAGAGATACCCCCGTTCATTCGCACAGACAAATCTCTGACAGAACCCAACATAAGTATTGCAACACAATTAGTCACATAGTTCATCGTTGCAATAATTACAAATGAAGTATCCTACTCCTTAGACTGTGATATCGTACTTAATCACTATTAACCAAGGTTGCTTTGATTGCATCAATCATATTATCGTAATAGGGTGATCATAAAGTTGTATGTCAGGTATTACGAAGGGATAGGTTGAGGCGTATATATCGAGATCGAGATTTTTTTCTCCCACGTGACAGGAAGATGCATTGGGCCCACTCAGTGGGATTACGTTTATAAAGCTGTGCAACTTATGACTAAGTCATGGGGATGGAATATCATGAGAAAAAGTTAAGCAAGCACTTGTCGGTAACAAGACACTACTGGAAAAACCATCTTCCGTTCGATCACTGGAAGCCCAGCAGTCCCGGCCCGTCACGAACCGCGACTAGTGCTAGCACTAGTCCCGGTCCGTGAGGCCCCCAACGGCTAGAAAAGGACATACTCATTAGTCCCGGGCCGGACCAGAGTATTAGTCCTGGCCCGTAATACGGCCCGGGACTAATAACCTGGAGCATATGGTGGCCATTTTTCGTGGACTATTAGTCCCGGGTCGTATCACGGCCCGGGACTAATTGTCCATTACTATATATACAGCTCCCTGGCCAGCTGCCCTAAAGCATATGGTGGCCATTTTTCTCAAACAAAGCAAGAGAGTTCATGCCATTTTTTTTCTCAAGATTTGTCAAGATTTAGTTTGCAACATCTAAATCCAAAGCTTTAAAAGGTTAGAACTTCATTCTTTCATCTCTTATTGCTACTTTAGCTCTATATAATGCTCTAGAAGTATAGAGATATGGATCAAATGCATGCATGTTCTAGAAGTAGCTAGAAGGATTTTGATATATATGTGTAACAAATTTTGATTAGGCACATAGTTACTGAAAATTTAAATGTGTAATTTTAGAGTTTCAGAGCTTAGAATGGAATGAGGTTTTCACTGATGGAACAATAATAAAAAACTCCACATTTATCATGTTGATTGTTTTCTCCAATTCACAAATTGGTGCATGTAAATTTTTCAAAATTCAAAATTAGTGCTCTAGAAGCTCTCAATATAACTTGTAATAATTTTATCATGTTGTGTAATGGTTTTTGATATATTTTTACTATAATGCAGATGGTCCGGGAATGGATGTACGGTACTGACCGACGCTCTGGCGAGTTCATTAGCGTGCATGAATTCATCCGTGTTGCTGATGCAAACAAGCACAATGGTTTTGTATTCTGTCCATGTAATGGATGAGGAATCAGAAGGATTACTCTGACTCAAAAACCCTTCACAGCCACCTGTTGAAGTCCGGCTTCATGCCCAGTTATAATTGTTGGACCAAGCACGGAGAGAGAGGGGTTATAATGGAAGACAATGAAGAAGAGGAGGAGGATGACAACTATCATGGTTTCCCTGAGTACGGAGATACTTCCATGGGGGATGCTGAAGGGGAGGATGTAGAAGAGACACATGATGAACCCGCTGATGATCTTGGTCAGACCATTGCCGATGCACGAAGAGATTGTGAAACTGAAAAGGATAGGGAGAAGTTCAATCACATGCTAGAGGATCACAAAAAGTTGTTGTACCCAAATTGCGAAAATGGTCTGAAAAAGCTGGGCAGCACACTGGAATTGCTGCGATGGAAGGCTGAGTGTGCTATACTGACTCCTCATTTGAAAAGTTGCTGAAAATGATGAAGAATATGCTTCCAAAAGATAATGTATTGCCCGCCAGTACATACGAAGCAAAAAAGGTTGTCTGCCCTCTAGGTTTAGAGGTTCAGAAGATACATGCATGCCCTAATGACTACATCCTCTACCGCGGTGAGGAGTATGAGAATTTAGATGCATGCCCGGTATGCACTTCACTTCGGTATAAGATTAGACGAGATGACCCTGGTGACGTTGAGGGCGAGCCCCCCCGGAAGAGGGTTCCTGCGAAGGTGATGTGGTATGCTCCTATAATACCACGGTTGAAACGCTTATTCAGAAACAAAGAGCACGCCAAGTTGTTACGATGGCATGAAGAGGAACGTAAGTCAGACGGGATGTTGAGACACCCCGCTGATGGGTCGCAATGGAGAAAAATCGATAGAAAGTACCCGAACTTTGTAGATGACGCAAGGAGTTTAAGGTTTGGTCTAAGTACAGATGGCATGAATCCCTTTGGGGAGCAGAGCTCCAGTCACAGCACCTGGCCCATGACTCTATGCATCTATAAACTTCCTCCTTGGTTGTGCATGAAGCGGAAGTTCATTATGATGCCAGTCTTGATCCAAGGTCCGAAGCAACCCGGCAACGACATTGATGTGTACCTAAGGCCATTAGTGGAAGAACTTTTACAGTTGTGGCACGAACCCGGGATACGCATGTGGGATGAGCACAAGCAGAAAGAATTTAACCTCCAAGCATTGCTTTTCGTAACAATCAATGATTGGCATGCTCTTAGTAACCTTTCAGGACAGTCAAACAAGGGATACAATGCATGCACACACTGTTTAGATGAGACTGCAAGTATATATTTGGAACATTGTAAGAAGAATGTATACAATAAGCATCGTCGATTTCTTTTGGCCAAGCATCCCTTAAGAAAGAAAGGCAAGAATTTCAACGGTCTGGCATGTCACCAGACGAAGCCTAAGGAGTGTACTGGTGCTGATATATTTGATATGATCAAAGATTTGGATCAACTGGTAACCTTTGGAAAGAGTCCTGGAGGAAAATCTGTTCCGAAAGATGCTGAAGGACACGCACCCATGTGGAAGAAGAAATCTATATTTTGGGAGCTACCATATTGGAAATTCTTAGAGGTCCGCTCTGCAATCGATGTGATGCATGTGACGAAGAATCTTTGCGTGAACGTGCTAGGCTTCTTGGGCGTGTATGGGCAGACAAAAGATACACCGGAAGCACGAAAGGACCATCAACGTATGGAAGACCCAGATGGCCTGCATCCAGAATGGTTTCAAGGTCATGCCAGCTACGCTCTTACCAAACAAGAGAAGGAAATATTTTTTGAATGCCTAAGCAGTATTAAGGTCCCATCTGGCTTCTCGTCGAATATAAAGGGGATAATAAATATGGCAGAAAAAAAGTTCCAAAACCTAAAGTCTCATGACTGCCACGTGATTATGACGCAAATGCTTCCGATTGCATTGAGGGGGCTTCTACCAGATAATGTTCGAGTACCCATTGTGAAGCTATGTGCATTTCTCAATGCAATCTCTCCGAAGATAATCAATCCTGAAGATCTACCACGGTTACAGAATGATGTGGTCCAATGTCTTGTCAGTTTTGAGTTGGTGTTCCCACCATCCTTCTTCAATATTATGACGCACCTGCTGGTTCACCTAGTCGAAGAGATTTCCATTCTCGGTCCTGTATTTCTACACAATATGTTTCCCTTTGAGAGGTTCATGGGAATCTTAAAGAAATATGTTCGTAACCATGCTAGGCCAGAAGGAAGCATCTCCAAGGGCTATGGAACAGAGGAGGTCATTGAATTTTGTGTTGACTTCGTTCCTGACCTTAAGCCGATTGGTCTTCCTCAATCGCGGTATGAGGGGAGACTGAGTGGAAAGGGTTATCTAGGAAGGAAATCAATAATATGTAGAGACGGACATTCTTACACCGAAGCACATTACACCGTTCTACAGAATTCTATCTTGGCAGCCCCATATATCGAGGAACACAAGAAAATCTTACACTCCAACAACCCTGGAAAGGATGACTCTTGGATTAGAGATGAACACATGAAGAGTTTCGGCGGTTGGTTGCAACATCTCATAAAAAACAACACTCTTGGAGATCAGCTATACTTGTTGTCTAGGTCACCATCTTCGACTATATCGACTTTCCAAGGGTACGAGATAAATGGGTATACATTTTACACGATAGCCGAAGATAAAAAGAGCACCAACCAAAACAGTGGTGTCCGCTTTGATGCAACAAACAACAATGGGTCAAAGACCACATATTATGGTTACATAGAGGAGATATGGGAACTTGACTATGGACCTACTTTTAAGGTCCCCTTGTTTCGGTGCAAATGGGTCAAGATGACGGGAGGAGGGGTTGAGGTAGACAAGAAATACGGAATGACATCGTTGGATCTCAACAATCTTGGGTACTTAGACGAACCATTCGTCCTAGCCAATGATGTGGCCCAGGTTTTCTATGTGAAGGACATGTCTACCAAACCTAGAAAACGAAAAAATAAGAAAAAGAATACATCAGACGATGAGCCAAAGCGCCACATAGTTCTTTCAGGAAAAAGAAACATCGTGGGAGTGGAGGACAAGACAGACATGTCAGAAGATTGTGATAAGTTCCATGAAATTCCGCCCTTCGCGGTGAAGGATGACCCAACCATCATGTTAATGAATGAAGATGCTCCATGGATACGACGGGATCAGAAAGGAACATAAGCGAAGAAATCATATGTAATAATTGTAACATTTTATGAGTTAAGATGTTCCATGCATGTGTCCATTTTTATAGTGTTGTCTGCAAACAATCTTGAGTGTGTTAGTCCCGTTTTGTGGCTGGACCGGGACTAAAGGAGGGCCTTTAGTACCGATTCATACTTACCATTAAGATCTGATCTCCAAACGCGCGCGGTCACATATTAGGGAGTGCCTCTATGACCAGTTTCTCGGAGATGCCGGAGGACTGGGCTCCGTCGGCATCTCCCTGAAACTGGTCGTAGTGGTGTCCCTGCTTACTGGATGAGCTATGCATGTATGCTTATGTAAATATCCGCAGATTCCACTGGATCTTGCTAAACATTCAAGTTGACAAGTCCCTAGTCGAAGTCCATGACTCATTAAGTTGGGACCAAGAGAAGTGGAGCGACATGAAAGCAATGCTCCATAAGTAATTTCAATCATTATCGCATTATATCGTCCTCTTTCATTCATTTCCTGATATCAAGTAACTAATAACTCCTTTGTTCATTTTCTTTGCCGAGCAGGTGTTGGACACGGTTCAGACAGAAAATACCAGGTCCATTCAAAGAGGAGCTAACTTATAAAATGACGAAGAGTTTACAGCAGCCACCGGGAACTCATTTATGTGGATACTACGTCTGCGAGTACATCCGCGAGTTGACCAGTGAGCAGAAAGTTGACTCACATTATATTTATGATTTGCGGGAGACACTAGAGCCAGACCAGCGCATAAGAGCAATTCAAGAGGAGCTGGCGGGATTTATGATGAAGGAAGTCCTTGATGTACATGGAGAGCATTATGCGAATGACGTGGAACTCGATTTGCCTTAGTCATCTCCATGTAGCTCATATGATATATATAATCATCAATGACCATGTAATTTTCAAAACATTTCTTCCTTTTGATATGATTGATTATATGTATGCTTGCAAGGGATGGATCTTATATAAATGCATCGACGTGTAGTGTGTATGTAGTAGTGTATAATATGTCTACTGAAATATATGTTTGTTAAGTTATAGTGAAACACAAAACGAAAAAGGAACAAAATGGCAAAAAAAAGGAAATACACAATCTCTGCCGCGGCAGAGAAATGTGGTGTTTCTCTGCCGCGGCAGGAAACCTTTTAGTCCCGGGTGGTGTTACAGCCCGGGACTAGAGGGTTCCGCCCCCGGCGGCGCTGAAACAGCCACGTGGCTGTTATCAGTCGCGGGCCTTTGCCAGCCGGGACTAGAGGGGGGGCCTCTAGTCCCGTTTTCGCAGTCCCGGGCCCAAAACCGGGACTAGAGCCCGTTGCGGCCCGGGACTAGAGCCCCTTTTTCCACCAGTGAGATCGAACTAGGTATGGTGATACCAATGATCAGATCTCGGACAAGTCATGTATCAAAGTAACAAAGGGAGTTGGACTCGACATTTATGGTTCAAACAACATTGACATCACCAAATTCATAGGGGCCATTATGGGTATCCAGATCCTGTTGATGATTATTGATCTGAGAACTATCACGATCATGTTTGTGATGTTCCTGAACCATAGGGTTACAAAATTAAGTGTTCAATGATGCTTGGAGATCGTTTTGGAATCATCGGGATCACCGGAAGAAAGAGAAGAAAGAACCAGAATCATTCCGGGAAGGATCTGAAGTAGTTCAGAGTGATTCAAAATGAGTTTTGGAGTATGAGGAATTATAAAATATGTTTTTGACATTAATTAGTGTAATTAATGTTTGAATAATTTAATTTGGAGAAAACCTCCCTCTTAGGCCACTTCCTAGAGGGAAGGGCCCATGAGGGAGGGCCAACCGCCCCAAAGGGCTTGGGGTCGGCCGACCATGCGTAGGTGTGAGGGGCCCACCCTGGCCGCAACCTCCCCCTTGGCGCCTCCTCCTCCCTTTATCCCCACATTGCTTGCTGGCTGGTGGGAGTCCTTCCTTTTCCCCTATATAAGAAGGGGTATATGGGAGGGAAAGGCCCACAAAAACACAATATTTCCTAAGATATTTTCCTTAGGAAATTTGTCTCTATCTCGTTGGTTATCGTGCTTGTGGTTCCAAGAAGAACTGCGCACGTGGGAGATGACGGTTTCTTAGGCATGCCATCACGTTCCTTAATCCCGATTCTATAAGATCTGCTTTCGCAATATCGGCTGGATCAGGGAGAATGGTAGTCGTCGTTGAGCATCATACGTGTGAGAAACCACATGGGTGCTTCCAGTTGTGGCACCTGGATTGTCGTACATGAAGCAATGCGGCCTTGAGGTTGGCTATCAGTACAACTAAATTATCCACGTTCACCGCGAACGTTAAAATTTTGTTCTACAAGGGTATATCATCTAAACCTCTCTCCGATACTATATTAACTCATAGATAGATCTTGGCATTAGTGTTGCACTAGTCATGAAAAATTATTGTCTTCTACTGCAAACCCCTTCATAAACAAATATCAGTAGTGGTGTCAATGATATTTCTATAAAATTAGTGACATTTATATTTATAGGGGACATTGTTAGGATTCATGCCTTAGATGCGTCACTATCCGTGTGTATTCATAAGATGTCTATGTATGAACTATTTGTACTTTCATCGAATTCATGATTCGATTGTGGAACCTTGTACTTAATATAGTTCATGAAAGTTTCATACTTAGTCATTTGAGGTTGTGGTATACACACACCGCTAAGACTAATGTGTAAGGAGGAAGATGGATAATTCCAGCTATCATTGGCATAGATATGCTATCTAACTTATACTGGCTTTGCCAAAGAGCTAGGCTAGCCGGACTGTCCAAAGATTGAGCCAGCATGACTAAGCCGTATTATGATCCCAATCATGCAGTATAATCCTTAAACTGATGTGAACACATGATATGGGTTGTGGATTAGCCGATTTAGAAGCAATTATGTGCTTGGTGTTATAAAGGCAGTGCTTGGTATTACTAAAAAGCAATTACATGGTGTGGACGCACTAAGACGGGATTTTCCCTCAATATTTGAGGGATGCTCTACTTGGTTAACTGTTAACCAAGGTACCGCAGCTAAGTATTTCGCCAGAGGAATCACATATCATGGAGACAAGAAAAGGGAGTTAAGGCGACACTGGGATGACGAGAACTCACCTGTGGCTTGCCACCAATATCGTGAAGAAAAGGGACCTAGACATAACGTCACATTGAGGGCTACTCATTGGTATCTGGGAACTAACATGCATGCTTTGCTAGAAGCCATTGTAGCCTTATACGTATGAGTGTGACTATTACCGTGAGCTAGAGGTTTACACACTTAAGAGAGTGGAGGCAGGTAGATGGGATCCATCTGAAATCAGCCATCTAAGTGAGACTTAGATGGACAGAGACCAATCAATTGGTAGCACCCACTTTCACTAGGGTTAGGGATGTCGACTTAGGGACACAATGGGATGTGTCACCTCACCTACTTCCTATATTTATATGGGTGGGTTGGTGTCGAACATGCGGTTCTTCACCAGCACGTTAGTGCCACACCAGCACCTTTTGTCCCAAGAGTAGTGGAACCGAGGCTAGAAATTCCCTATTGTCGTTCCACTTGGTATGTGTGAGAACGATCAGATGCACCACGTTTGGGGTGCTTGAGGTAGTGGATTTGTCGTTGTCAGAGTCGGAGAGGAAGATGACGCTAGAGAATACTTCGCTGAAGCCCGACTTGGGAGATGGGTGGTACAAGGACTGCAGTGCCCTGACACGCTTCATCAAGGTTATGCAACCATGAGTTTAGGGGTAAGACCTATGGACTCTGTCTTTCGCTAAAACTTGTCGGTGCCGCAGTAGAGCTAGGAAAAAAATATTGTCGTTCTTGCCTCAGACGTGTCACAACAGACATTAGTTACACTACCACACTATAACAAGTAATCCAAACTATTAAAATTTTGTTAAAGATTGGTAGTTCAATAATTTAAGTATCTCACACCAGGAAGCTTGAATTTAAGGGAAGTAATGGATTTAAATTGAAGGATACATATTGCATGGATCTCATATGATTATTCATAACCTCTCATGCCCTTATTTCTAAGGACGACCTTTCATATGAACCTTGCAATTAAACAACAATCCGATAAAATTTAACAAACATGATAATGTATACCGACACAAACATATATGAGCTCAATATCTTATTCCCTACATCGCTCAAGGAAGTTGGGTCATGCTCAGACCATGGTGTTGTTCTTCTTGTTGATGACCTCCTGGATCATAGCCTCAAGAACATTAAACTTCATTGGTTTGGGCACAAACACATCAGCACCGGAACTCATGAAGACCTCTTGGGCATCATTATTAGCTGATAGCCCAACGATCTTCACATCACTTTCTCCCATAGCACGAATCTTCTCAACTGCCTATCAAGTAACACAACAATTAATTTTCTAGGCTACAAATATTCAAGCAAAATGAAATAAATATTTTTCATGCAAAAAAGGAATGTCAGAATAATAACGTACCTTAGGTCCACTCATTATGGGCATGTCCTTATCACAAAAAACAATGTCAAACTTCCTCCCTTCAATGAATAGATCCACAAATTCTTTCCCATTCATAGCCATAGTAATTTCACAGTGGAACTTGCGAACCATCGCGGAGAGAACCATGGCATCAACTCGGGTATCTTCAACAATAAGAACCTTCACGGGGGATGCCATGATCAGCTAAACGAACTACCAAAATAAAGAGAGTAGTTATTTCCAATTCATTTCTTAAATATTCAAAGTGATTGTTATCAACTATTCTCAATGGGAATAAACAAAAACATCATAAAGTAAATTAGCAAACCGCAACCATGTCTATGTATCCAAAAAATATTCTGTAGTTGCAAAATAATAAGAAATACTAGTTATAAAAAATCTCGAATATAAGCATGCACTTCATATATATCTCAGCTGATAAAAATATGCCATATCGGACAATAAACTAAAAACATCATATGTTTCTACTGTAGGAGGCATGTGCACTTTATTAGTACTTATCATGACAAGAAAAAGAAGACATATTATATTTGGATGTAAGAGGACAACAAGAACATTACAATGGTGAAGAAATCACAAATAAGTGTTTCCTACAAATGAAATAATTTCCCATGTCGTTTTCTACAAAATTACCATGAGGTCGTATGAGCTAGGAATATGATACAGGGAAATTGAGAAGTGTGCAACTTGGTGGGGGCATATAGGTTACTCTAGGCTCATATCTAAAAAATATCATATAATATCAAAGGGATTTTACAAAAAATTATAGCATGGGGGAGCCATGGCCCTAGCTTTGTCTGACGATAACCTCAACATAGTAAAAAAATAGAAAGTGGAAACGTGTATATATAAATTCATATACATGGTTGCCAATTTCCGAAAACACAACAACAAAAATTGTGTGCCGAATGGTATATAGATAAAACACACTAGTTCATCATACACACATATAACACATGTAACAGTCTCTTGTAATTATAAATAAGAGAGAAACAAAGGAATGAATAAGGACCTTAAAGCTAGCTAGAGCTTATAGAAGAACCACAGTAAGATGTTGCTCTCTTTCTCCTCTTGTTGACTAAGGCTTGTTGTTGTGTGCCTTGTACCCCCCTCTATGCTCAGACATTTATAGGGAACCAAGAGGAGGGGTGTGTCCATCGCCAGTCGATATTTGCCGTCCGGTAGAAAATCACCTCGAGTCACACATGCATATATCTCCA
Source organism: Avena sativa (assembly GCA_916181665.1). Classification (NCBI taxonomy): domain Eukaryota; kingdom Viridiplantae; phylum Streptophyta; class Magnoliopsida; order Poales; family Poaceae; genus Avena; species Avena sativa. The sequence goes on along the minus strand of OV702284.1, from coordinate 308,095,862 downwards.
CCGGTTCACACCAAGATAAAAAGAGGGACTAATATTGATATACTCGCCATATCTTTTGTGATTAATGATTCATATATTTTTTTATGTTTCCACAAATTTCTCAAAGATATATACAGTGAAGATCACTGCATATATACGTATTTGTCGTGACATGTCGGCGTAGCTAGATACCAAACATGATTAAAATAAATTGTTCTGCCATCAACAATGGGTGGATGGCATTTGATGTACCATATGTTATTATGGCATTAGTTTTAGCTATGATAGGAAACCATATTATTAATGTGGACAATATTTATATCAATGAATAATTAATTATATATCGTACCTAATATATTTCAGACCAACCATACATTAGTTAACTTGATACACATATTTTCTTAATATGCCATCTATAATTGCATGGCATATAGGTACATGTACCTAATATAGTTGACTAATTGATTTGACGACTTAATGAGAAAATATGTAAAAGAATTGGAACCAATTGTATATGTACTACGATTGAGGGTGCTAAGTGCAAAGTGGTTCCCATCCAAGAGTTTATTTTATTTTTATGTACACATGTTTAAATTGTAATATAAACTTCTACGAATTGAAGAGTTGGAACTAAGAAGAAAGTTTATGTGACATGTGAAGGTCCGAGGCTAGCATGTAAGTTCTTTTGCTAACAACAGTACAATATTTTTCTATACTCTACTACTTTCTGTGGTTTCTTTTTCTCTAATGGATGGTTCATACACACAATCACTCATATGGGTGGGCGTGGTGTGGTGTATGTGCATATTGTGTGTTGGTGAAAAGAAAATGTTTATATTATAGCTAGGATTTATTAAAGTTAAAAGTAGATCTAGTAAAAAAATATTAGAGCGCCGCACAAATAGCATACTAGCAGCACACTATTGGACTAAGATAGGCCTTATGTAGCACGAAATAGTAACGGGAAAGTTAAAAGTCCGTAGCAGGGCTACAAAGTGATGGCCCATTTGTAACATCCCTAAAATCATGTTTCAAAATCCATGCATATCATCCATGCATCCATGATCATTTAGGGTTCCATTTTCAAAACCATTTCAAAACAGGAGCATATGTTGCTCATTATTTTATGTAAGTATGCTCTAGCCTTAGTGCTATTTTCTAATGAGAAGAGTACTTGTTTTGTTCAGTAAAGTTTTGAATTCAAACTTAAGTACTTTCCAAAGCTTGAGCAAAGTTTTCAAAACAAAGTGTGAAAATAAAATCAATATTATGCCTATGGTTTATATCACATTAAGGCTTGGTTTTATTTTTATTTTCAAATGATCAAAGTGATTTTGAGTAAAAAGTAGTGTTTGATGCACATTTGAATACTAAGTTCACTGTTTAAAAATCTAGAGAAGATTTGAAATCAAACTTGTTTGAATTAGGGTTTGAAATCATTTCTAGAAATTCAAACAGAAAAAGAAAAGGAGTAAAGGAAAAAAAAGCAAACAGCCAAACTGGCCCAACCTAGCCCAACTCGACCCATCTAGCCCAGCAACTCCCTCCCGCGAATCGTTTTCTTTCACTCACAACCACACCCACGGAGTCACTGACTGCCGGGACCCATCTCCTCTTCTTTCCTCTCGCTGACAACCGCGGCCCACACGACATCATCGTCTCCACCCAGCGACTGGTTCATCCCCAAATCACTCGGCCGTTTCTAGATTGATTCGCGGCTTCAATTCACGATCAATGCTCGAGTAAATCACGCCCGCGTCCTTGCTACTTAAACCCCCTCGGCCCCCTCTCCATTTTTCCCCAAACCCCAAGCACAGAGCGCCCCCAGGCTGCGAGAATTCCTCGGCGCGACCTCACTGCTCCGACGAACCGCAACATCAATTTCGGCCAACCCCGACCACCCCTCTGCTCCTGGTTCACACGATCAGGCTCCACTTCACCTTGCGCACTTCCCAGTACCACTAGCTCGCCCGCACGTGCCCCAGAACGTCGGCAACGCAATCGACTGAGCGCCACCGTCTTCGGCTTCAACTTCGACGACCTCCAGTGGTAATTTCCGACCGCCCCTTTCCCTCTCGTTGACACCTGCGTGACTATCATCGTCTTGCGCATCTGACCCACCGCTCCTTTTGCCTTGGCATGATCTACACCCTCGCCAACGTCGACGAACAGAAGCATCCGTCACCAGGGACTTCTCCGACGAGCAATCCACGACGACCCCGAGCGCCCCTTTGCCAACCGAGCACACGTCAAGCATCTCCTCGTCACGGCGATTCTGGTGAGCATCCTCACACCTCACCGGGCGACCTAGCTCGCCGACAAGCTTGCAGCCATAGCGCGCCGCCGCCTGTCGCCGCCGCCAGCGCCGCCACTTGTTGGTCAGCTGCTTAGGGCCGTTCGATTTAGATCCAGTGGACGCGATAGAACATAGCCGAAGGGGTAAGTATAGATCTGAGCCGCGCGTTTTAGTTAGATTTAACGGCTCGGAAGCGTGATCCTGAGCGAAGCGGTACTTGCCAACCAGGGACTGCCGCGTGGCATGTTCTTTGTTTTAAATTTCTGAATTAGATCTATTAGATGTTTGAATTTGTTTAATTCATAACTTTTGAATGCCACGTCCAAATTTGACAAATTTTATATCAATGGAATCAGGAGAGAAAATCCTTTCCATCTATGCAATGTATTTAATGTTTTGCCTCTGTTAAAATGGTTGTTTTTACAGAAACATGTGTAGGCCTATTTTGTGTATAATAATTATTTGGAAAATGTTTTAATATTCAAATAAAGTTTATTTAGCTTGTTTTGTACTTGTTTACGATTCAGTACCATGCACTTGTCTTGTTTGGTGTAGAAAATCATCACATGGCATTATGCGTGCATCCATATATTTTTGCTTGTATTTATTTTGTATGTGATTTTGGTGCTATTATCTTATGTGTAGATTTTGGTGAAAATAGTGATTGTGATTGTGAGGATTGTAGCTACTCTCAAAACTAGGCAAGTGGTGCTTCATTATTTATTCCTATGTTTTTAACTATGCATTAGAAATAACTTTGCTAGCCTTGCATGGTTATTTTGAGCTATATGCTATGCTTGGGAAATCCTAGTAGTTGTAGAATTGCTAGAAATATTTCTAAGTCTTATCAATGACATGCTTAGCCTAGCTAGTAGCAACTAAGGGTGGTTATATATTAATGCTATGAATAAATATTTCTAAGTCTTTGGACTATGTTTTGCTTAATAAAACAACTAAGTAAATGAAACACCTGGGTGGAATGGAAAGAATGGGTTATGTTGAGTGGTTACACAAGGCCCATTTCTATGGTTTACCTTGTGTATCTCACTTGTGGAAAGCCACCCAGGAACAAAGGGATTTGAGATGCCATATTATTAAGAAGCTTCTAGTGCATCAACTTGGCAATATGGGCTCTGCCTGGATCATATAGGTTGTAATAACTTAGCCATTTGGATAGTTGGTGGTAGTGGGATGATAGGTTGGAGCGCGTCCATTTGGTCTAAGGGAAGGCTTCTGAAAGGTCCTGTCTTGGTGAAAATCAAGTCTTGTGGGGAAAGTGCACAACCTCTGCAGATGGAAGAATCTAAGTACTTAGCCATGTCCCTGGTATTGGATAACTTGATCATCAAGACATGGAAGCTATCAAGAATCTCCTCATCCCAATTTCTAAGTAAAAACTTGTGGTTGAACAAGGGTGAAGGACCCCAATGTCTATTGGTGGTTCCTTGGGGAAAGATTTTGACAAAGAAAAACTTAGTGTTTTCAATTAATAGGTAAAACCTATTTTTAGCAAAGCAAGCCTAAGCTACACTTAGCCAAAATGCATATAGTATCTAGTCCACTAATATTCTACTAAGGTATCACTTGCCAATACTATTCCAATGTATTGACCCACTGTGGTTTTAACTTGTGATGTTGCAGGTTATTCTGATGATGATTAGGAGTCATGAGTCTACACTCAACATGCTTGCCTGTGGCACATGAAGATGAAGACTTATTTATCTTATTACATATTTAAACTCTTGTATTAGGCCTGTTGCCATGGAGTTGTAAAAGACTATGTTTGTCTCTGGAATGACTTGTATTAATGACCTTTGTTTCTGTGTACTTCATCTTAAACTGTGGATGCTAGCATTGATCCAGGGACTAGCATTGCAATCACAGGGATACTTTCCTTTAAAAAGGAGGGATCTTACAGATGGTATCAGAGCACTGTGTTGCCTATAGGATTATGACCCTAGGATTGGAAACCACTAAGGAAAAATTTTAACAACTTCCACACTTGTCTTTTCTTCTCGTAAACTTTTCTAATCTTATTTCTCATCTCTATTTGTAGATGAACTCCATCAGCGAAGCCGTGAGGAAGGGACCACTCATGACTATGACTCTGGAATGTGAGACAGAATTCCCCAAGGCTCTCAAGGACCTCATGGTTGCCATGGGAATACATGGTGCAGCTGTGTACAAAGGTTTCCTGTGATGGATGAAGGAGTTGAGTACTGGTGGGTGCAACTTCACTTGTATAAAAACAAGGAAGACAACCACAAGGACTCAGGATTCTGCATGGTCACCAATTCAGTGATGCACACCACATTCTTTGATTCAGCAAGGGATGCAGCTTGGAAGGCCATCAAAGAACTCAGTGATAGAATCAAGTGCAGAATGCTTAACACCCAGAATGATCTTAGGGAAGAAAAGAAGCATACCCAAGAGTTAGAGGCTACCAACCAAAGCTTAAGTAAGGACATCATAGACTTAGCAATGGAGTCTTGTGATCTAGACAAACAGATTGCCTCTAGGGATGCCCTGTTAGCCAACTTGGCAAGTGAGATGGAATTGTAACGTACTTCTTTAGTTGGACCACCACACTTATCATTTTATTTTCCAAATGTTGTTTAAAATAAGTTGAACCTTGGTTGTTTGTAATGGATCCATGTATACCATGACTTGTGTGTTTTGATTTCCAAAGTTATGCATGTTATGCCTTGTCTTGTGAATTGTCTTAAATTGTGTTGATTCTAACTTTTTCTATCTTATAAATAGATGCCTAATTTTACTATCATCACGGCTGAAGAGTTCAAGGGAACTCGTTTTGGCACTCGTATTATTGAGCTCACTAGTCTGCTCAATCTCCCTCTTCCTACTATCATGATGCTTCCCCTCACCAAGTTTGAGAGGAAAGACCTTTGGGGCTTCAAGGTCAATCAGCCAGGACGCCAGACTGAGCCAGCCACGGAGGCCATAAGCTCATGCATGATGACAAGGAGAGAGGCCTAGAGGTAGTCATGCAGGATTTGATTGGACGTTTACTAGGGAGACACTCTCGAGAGGTTAGAGGTACTCACTTCCACACCTTTGGTAGACATGATGATGATGGAGAGGCCATTGACTTTGAGGATACTTCGAGAGAGACGGCAGAGCCGATTCGCCTATACCTCCAGGACTTAGAGGTTCTTCTTAGGCACATAGACACTGATAGGACCAACGTCATGCTTAGCAATGACGAACTCCAGGTGCAGATTCGTGAGAAGGACAAGCTCTTCGCGGAGCAAGATGAGATAGTCAAGGAGATGGAGGCTAAGTTTGAGAGTTAGGATAGAAAGTTCAAGAGTCAAGAGAAGCGAGTCCAAGATAGGAACAAGAGGATTCGAGACATGACTGCAGAACTAGAGGCCAAGGACTTCGAGCTCGAGCATCAGCAGACTGTGATTGAGAGACTTCGTTCACAGAAGAGGGCTCTCAAAGCCAAAGTAGAGACCTTGACCACCAATGTAGAGGAATACAAGACCGCAATGGAGAATGCAGGTCTTACATTTGTTGACGAGGAGGTTGATGCAGAGGAGTAGTGATGACTACTCATTTATCTTTATTTATCATGTCTTTGATTATTGAGTCGCAATGACCATCCAACCTGTGGATGGCTTGCTATTGGTGTGTTTACTTTTCCAAAAACTTATTGTCTGTGTTGTTGAACCTTTACTACTATGATGCATGATTGTGATTGTTATGTGATGTATTGTGCATGTTAGCATATATGGGTATCTCATTCTTATCCTTATTGAAAACCACAGATGCATCCCTGACGTGCCAATCCCAACCCCAACAACAACAACATCACTCCTGAGATGCAGCAAATGATGACAGCTCAGACTCAGCTGATGCAAATGATGACTACATTCATCCAGAATCAGAACAACAACAACAACAACAACAACAACAACAACAACAACAACAACAACAACAACAACAACAACAACAACAACAACAACAACAACAACAACAACAACAACAACAACAACAACAACAACAACAACAATCAGAACAACAACAACAACAACAACAACAACAACAACAACAATCAGAACAACAACAACAACAACAACAACAACAACAACAACAACAACAACAACAACAACAACAACAACAACAATCAGAACAACCCACCGGGTTTTGACATGCTTACCAGGTTCTTGAGACTGAGGCCAGCAAAGTTCTTAGGAACTACTGATCCTATGGTGGCCAATGATTGTCTACGCTCTGTGAACAAGGACTTGGTAACTGTTGGCTGTACTGATGAAGAGAAAGTCAAATTTGCAGCTCACTTGTTGGAAGGACTAGCAGCCACTTGGTGGGATAACTTCCAGATCACCACTCCCATTGAGGATGTGACATGGGCTATCTTTGAAGATGGTTTTCGTACTGCTCACATCTCATCCAGAGTGATGAGTTTGAAGAAGAAAGAGTTCCATAACTTGATGCAGCGCCACCGCAGCGTGGCTGAGTATATTGAGGAGTTCAACAATCTGGCGCGATATGCACCGGATGAAGTTAACACTGATGCAAAGAGGAAGGAAAAGTTCCTTGAAGGGTTGAATGATGAATTGAACCTACATTTAGTTGTGGCCTATGTTCCCACATACCAGTCTCTTTGTGACAAGGCTGCTATTCTGGAGAGCAAAATGAAACAGGTTGAAAGCAGGAAGAGAAAGCACTCTGACAAGCACAGCTCGGGATCGTCTCACAAACGTTCCCATTATGATGACAGTGGGAGTTCTGGATCCCACAAGCATGGGAAGTTCAACAAGCACCACAACCACAACCGTAGTCATGACAACGATAAGTACAAGAATCGCAAGGGTGGATATAAAAGCCACCACAATGGAAGTGGAAGTGGCAGTGGAAGCCAGCCTGTCAAGAAGGATCTTAGTCAGGTTGAATGTTTCAAGTGCAAGAAGATGGGGCATTATGCAAATGAATGCCCAGAAAAGAAAGTTGAAGGACCCAATAATCCCAACCCTTTTCAAAAAGGACAAGTGAACCACATTAATGTGGAGGAGATTTATGAGGAATCTAATGTTGTGGCTGGTAAGTTCAAACTCAATTCTATTCCAGCACTTGTTCTTTTTGATACTGGTGCATCACATTCATTCATATCAAAAGCATTTGTTGATAGAAATGGGTTTCCAACTGAAAACATTGGGTGTCCAATAAAAGTAAGTTCTCCAGGTGGAGATATGATAGTAAGTCTTGGATGCCGGGATCTAGTGATAGAGTTTGGAAAACATAAGTTTCCAGTGAGTCTGATAATCCTAGATTCCCAAGGACTGGATGTAATTTTGGGAATGGATTGGATGACCAAGTATGAAGGAGTACTATATTGTGCCAATCGTACTTTTGCACTCACAGTCCCGGAAAAGAAAAGGATTAGGTTCAAGTCTAACTTTGAATCAAAAGGGAGTAAGCTAAATTCTCTTAAGGGGTTAGCATAGACAGTGTGCCTATTGTGAGTGAATATCCGGATGTGTTTCCGGATGAATTGCCGGGAATGCCACCAGATAGAGATGTGGAGTTTCTTATTGATTTGATACCAGGATCTGGACCAATAGCAAAGAGACCATACAAGATGTCAGTGGATGAGTTGAAAGAACTCAAGAAGCAGCTTGGAGAACAGTTGCAGAAAGGATTTATCCAACCAAGTTCTTCATCTTGGGGAGCGCCAGTTTTGTTTGTGGAAAAGAAAGATAGAAGTCAAAGGTTATGCATTGATTACCGTTCACTCAATGAGGTGACTATCAAGAACAAATACCCTTTGCCTAGAATCAATGACTTGTTTGATCAGTTAGAAGGAGCTTGTGTGTTCTCAAAGATTGATCTCCAGTCAGGTTACTTCCAGCTCAAGATAAGAGAACAAGACATACCTAAAACAACTTTCACCACAAGGTATGGATTGTATGAGTATACCGTAATGCCATTTGGTTTGACCAATGCACCAGCATACTTCATGAATATGATGAACAAGGTGTTCATGGAATTCCTTGATAAGTTTGTTGTCGTTTTCATCGATGACATTTTGATCTACTCCAAGAGCAAAGAAGAGCATGAAGGACATTTACGTTTGATACTTGAGAAGCTTAGAGAGCATAAGTTGTATGCCAAATTCAGCAAGTGTGAATTTTGGTTAAATGAAGTTGGATTTCTTGGACACATTGTGTCAGGAGATGGTGTAGCAGTTGATCCTGCTAAAGTTTCAGCTGTAACTGAATGGGAATCTCCCAAGTCAGTGAAAGAGGTTCGTAATTTCCTTGGCTTAGCAGGTTACTACAGAAGGTTCATTGAAAATTTCTCCAAGGTAGCTAAACCTATGACAGAATTGCTAAAGAAAGACAAGAAATTTGCTTGGTCTGAAGGTTGTGAACTCAGTTTTCAAGAATTGAAGAAGAGGCTAGTGACAACACAAGTCTTATGTTTGCCAGATTTGGAGAAAGATTTCCAAGTGTATTGTGATGCATCTCATCATGGATTTGGTGCAGTACTTATGCAAGAAGGGAAAGTTGTGGCTTATGCCTCCAGACAACTCAAAACTCATGAAGTAAACTACCCTACTCATGATTTAGAGTTAGCCTCTGTTGTCCATGCACTCAAAACATGGAGACATTATCTTTTGGGAAAACGTTGCGAAGTGTTCACAGATCACAAGAGTTTGAAGTATATCTTCACCCAGAAAGAAATTAATATGAGACAAAGAAGATGGCTAGAACTCATCAAGAACTATGACTTAAGTTTGCAATACCACCCCGGTAAAGCAAATGTTGTAGCGGATGCTCTAAGCCGTAAGGTTTTTGTGAATGGTCTTACTAAAGGAGAATTGCCAGATGATCTGTGTGCCCAATTCAGAGATCTCAGATTGGAGATTGTGCCTGAGGGACATCTCATGTCTTTGGATGTTCAACCCACTTTGTTGGACAAGATCAAAGAAGCCCAAAAGATAGATATGGAAATTGAAGAGATTAAGGAAAAGATTGGCAAGGGAAAAGCCAAAGGATTCCATGAAGACGAACAGGGTACTTTATGGCATGGAAAACGTATCTGTGTTCCACAAGATCCGGAGCTTCGGAAACTAATTTTACAAGAAGCACACAACTCACCATATTCTATTCATCCGGGTAACACCAAAATGTACATGGATATGAAGGAAAGATTTTGGTGGAATAATCTCAAGAAGGACATCGCCGAACATATTGCTTTGTGTGATGTATGTAGTAGAGTGAAAGCGGAACATCTGAAACCAGCAGGATTGTTACAACCACTACCTATTCCGGATTGGAAGTGGGACAAGATTGTTATGGATTTCATCACCGGATTGCCAAGGACCCGGCCGGATATGATTCTATTTGGGTAGTAGTGGATCGCTTGACTAAAGTGGCTCATTTTATACCCGTGAAGACAACTTATACAAGTGCTAAGTTAGCCAAGATCTATATGAGCAGAATTGTATGTCTACATGGAGTACCCAAGAGTATTGTGTCTGATAGGGGAACTCAATTCACTTCTCATTTTTGGAGGCAACTACATGAGTCATTAGGAACGAGGTTGGAGTTCAGCACTGCTTTTCATCCTCAGACTGATGGATAGATGGAAAGGACTAATCAGATTCTTGAAGATATGTTGAGAGCATGTGCTCTAGACTATGGAGCCAGTTGGGATGAAAGTCTTCCTTACGCAGAATTCTCTTACAATAACAGCTATCAAGCCAGTATTGAGATGGCACCATTTGAGTTTCTCTATGGGAGAAAGTGCACCACCCCATTACTATGGAATGGTGTGGGAGAAAGAAGTCTATTTGGACCAGAACTAATCAAAGAGGCTGAAGAGAAAGTCAAGCTAGTTAAGGACAGATTGAAGATAGCACAGTCCCGACAAAAGAGCTACGCAGATCCTAAGCGTAGAGAAGTCACCTATGAAGTAGGTGACAGAGCTTATCTTAGAGTGTCACCACTTCGTGGAGTGAAGAAGTTTGGTGTCAAAGGTAAATTGGCCCCAAGATATGTTGGACCATTCAAGATTCTGAGTCGTAAAGGAGAACTAGCTTATGAGATTGAATTTCCAGAGTCTTTGTGAGTTGTTCATAATGTGTTCCATGTGAGTCAGCTTAAGAAATTCCATCCAGAAATGGAAGAGACTTTTTTGAAGGATACTATACCTTTGGAAGAGGTTCAATTGGAGAGTGACCTCACTTATGAGGAGAATCCTATCAAGATTCTTGAGACTGCAGAAAGAGTTACTCGGACTAAGACTATCAAATTCTGCAAAGTTCAATGGAACCATCATTCCGAAGAAGAAGCAACATGGGAAAGAGAAGATGATCTTCGGAAAGACCACCCTCACCTATTTGCTAGCCAACCCGAATCTCGAGGGCGAGATTCACCTTAAGGGGGTTAGATTTGTAATATACCTAAAATCATGTTTCAAAATCCATGCATATCATCCATGCATCCATGATCATTTAGGGTTCCATTTTCAAAACCATTTCAAAACAGGAGCATATGTTGCTCATTATTTTATGTAAGTATGCTCTAGCCTTAGTGCTATTTTCTAATGAGAAGAGTACTTGTTTTGTTCAGTAATGTTTTGAATTCAAACTTAAGTACTTTCCAAAGCTTGAGCAAAGTTTTCAAAACAAAGTGTGAAAATAAAATCAATATTATGCCTATGGTTTATATCACATTAAGGCTTGGTTTTATTTTTATTTTCAAATGATCAAAGTGATTTTGAGTAAACAGTAGTGTTTGACACACATTTGAATACTAAGTTCACTGTTTAAAAATCTAGAGAAGATTTGAAATCAAACTTGTTTGAATTAGGGTTTGAAATCTTTTCTAGAAATTCAAACAGAAAAAAGAAAAGGAGTAAAGGAAAAAAATAAGCAAAAAGCCAAACTGGCCCAACCCAGCCCAACTCGACCCATCTAGCCCAGCAACTCCCTCCCGCGAATCGTTTTCTTTCACTCACAACCACACCCACGGAGTCACTGACTGCTGGGACCCATCTCCTCTTCTTTCCTCTCGCTGACAACCGCGGCCCACACGGCATCATCGTCTCCACCCATCGACTGGTTCATCCCCAAATCACTCGGCCATTTCTGGATTGATTCGCGGCTTCAATTCACGATCAATGCTCAAGTAAATCACGCCCGCGTCCTTGATACTTAAACCCCCTCTTCCCCTCTCCATTTTTCCCCAAACCCCAAGCATAGAGCGCCCCCAGGCTGCGAGAATTCCTCGCCGCGACCTCGCTGCTCTGAAGAACCGCAGCATCAATTCTGGCCAACCCCGACCACCCCTCTGCTCCTGGTTCACACGAGAAGGCTCCACTTCACCTTGCGCACCTCCCAGTACCACTAGCTCGCCCGCACGTGCCCTAGAATGTCAGCAACGCAATCGACTGAGCGCCACCGTCTTCGGCTTCAACTCCGACGACTTCCAGTGGTAATTTCCGACCTCCCCTTTCCCTCTCGTTGACACCCGCGTGACTAGCATCGTCTTGCGCATCTGACCAACCACTCCTTTTTCCTTGGCATGATCTGCACCCTCGCCAACGTCGACGAACAGAAGCATCCGTCGCCAGGGACTTCTCCGATGAGCAATCCACGACGACCCCGAGCGCCCCTTCACCAACCGAGCACACGTCGAGCATCTCCTCGTCACGGCGATTCTGGTGAGCATCCTCACACCTCCCCAGGCGACCTAGCTCGCCAGCAAGCTTGCAGCCAGAGCGCGCCGCCGCCTGTCGCCGCCGCCAGCGCAGCCACTTGTTGGTCAGCTACTTAGGGCCGTTCAATTTAGATCCAGTGGACGCGATAGAACATAGCCGAAGGGGTAAGTATAGATCTGAGCCGCGCGTTTTAGTTAGATCTAACGGCTCAGAAGCGTGATCCTGAGCGAAGCGGTACCAGCCAACCAGGGACTGCCGCGTGGCATGTTCTTTGTTTTAAATTTCTGAATTGGATCTATTAGATGTTTGAATTTGTTTAATTCATAACTTTTGAATGCCACGTCCAAATTTGACAAATTTTATATCAATGGAATCAGGAGAGAAAATCCTTTCCATCTATGCAATGTGTTTAATGTTTTGCCTCTGTTAAAATTGTTGTTTTTACAGAAACATGTGTAGGCCTATTTTGTGTATAATAATTATTTGGAAAATGTTTTAATATTCAAATAAAGTTTATTTAGCTTGTTTTGTACTTGTTTACGATTCACTACCATGTACTTGTCTTGTTTGGTGTAGAAAATCATCACATGGCATTATGGATGCATCCATATATTTTTGCTTGTATTTATTTTGTATGTGATTTTGGTGCTATTATCTTATGTGTATATTTTGGTGCAAATAGTGATTGTGATTGTGAGGATTGTGGCTACTCTCCAAACTACCAAGGCAAGTGGTGCTTCATGATTTATTCCTATGTTTTTAACTATGCATTAGAAATAATTTTGCTAGCCTTGCATGGTTATTTTGAGCTATATGCTATGCTTGGGAAATCCTAGTAGTTGTAGAATTGCTAGAAATATTTCTAAGTCTTATCATTGCCATGCTTAGCCTAGCTAGTAGCAACCAAGGGTGGTTATATATTCATGCTATGAATAAATATTTCTAAGTCTTTATGACTATGTTTTGCTTAATAAAACAACTAAGTAAATGAAACACCTGGGTGGAATGGAAAGAATGGGTTATGTTGAGTGGTTACACAAGGCCCATTTCTATGGTTTACCTTGTGTATCTCACTTGTGGAAAGCCACCCAGGAACAAAGGGATTTGAGATGCCATATGTTAAGAAGCTTCTAGTGCAGCCACTTGGCAATATGGGCTCTGCCTGGATCATATAGGTTGCAATAACTTAGCCATTTGGACAGTTGGTGGTAGTGGGATGATAGGTTGGAGCGCGTCCATTTGATCTAAGGGAAGGCTTCTGAAAGGTCCTGTCTTGGTTAAAATCAAGTCTTGTGGGAAAGTGCACAACCTCTGCAGATGGAAGAATCTAAGTACTTAGCCATGTCCCTGGTATTGGACAACTTGAGCATCAAGACATGGAAGCTATCAAGAATCTCCTCATCCTAATTTCTAAGTAAAAACTTGTGGTTGAACAAGGGTGAAGGACCCCAATGTCTATTGGTGGTTCCTTGGGGAAAGATTTTGACAAAGAAAAACTTAGTGTTTTCAATTAATAGGTAAAACCTATTTTGAGCAAAGCAAGCCTAAGCTACACTTAGCCAAAATGCAAATAGTATCTAGTCCACTAATATTATACTAAGGTATCACTTGACAATACTATTCCAATGTATTGACCCACTATGGCTATAACTTGTGATGTTGCAGGTTATTCTGAGGATTATTAGGAGTCATGAGTCTACACTCAACATGCTTGCCTGTGGCACATGAAGATGAAGACTTATTTATCTTATTACATATTTAAACTCTTGTATTAGGCCTGTGGCCATGAAGTTGTAAAAGACTATGTTTGTCTCTGGAATGACTTGTAATAATGACCTTTGTTTCTGTGTACTTCATCTTAAACTGTGGATGCTAGCATTGATCCAGGGACTAGCATTGCAATCACAGGGATCCTTTCCTTTACAAAGGAGGGATATTACACCATTTCAAATAGTGTAGGCCTCTAGCAGGGCAAAACAGTAACATGCCATTTTTTTATCGGGCTCCCCTAGTGGATCGGCCCACTTAAATAATTAGCGGGCCTTGGCTAGGTTTGGATTCTAACATGGTTTTTTGACTATTAACGATGGTAAATGGATGTTAACGGTATTTGCCATGTGGCAGTTTGCATGGCTTCAGCAGTCAACGGGGCTGGCGAACAGATCTATGATGGCACGAGTTTTCGTGGCTAAAGGGTGCGATCCACCATGGTCACGAAAAAAACCATGGTAGATTCTCTGGTGATGGGACTTTTACCACGGAAGCCATTCGTCGTAGAAGACTTTTTAACCACGAAAAATGGGCCTTCAACCACAAAAACCGTCTGTTGTAAAACCCAACTTTTCTTGCAGTGAAAATAGAGGAGAGTCAAACTCTCATGCTAGCAAGATTTGCAAGAAAGCCCGAGCCAAATCGGCCGGTCGAATACCTCAAGATGATGAGGATTGAAACAAAGATGAGAAGCCTCAAGAGCTAGACTATAGCAATGCTCCATCTCCAGATTATACCATGGAGCAACTTGTGAAAATAACAGTGAAGAATTTCGATACTGAAGGAGAAAATGATGCCTTGTACCAATATTTCATTCAAAAAGTAGCATATAAGGTACATGAGATAGAAATCAAATATAAGAAATTAGTTGAGAAACTTCCAGCTAACCTTGATGATATATTTGAGCCCACTATTAAAATTCATATAGGAGTTAATGAGATTGCTGCACTTTGTGATCTTGGTGCTAGTGTCTCAAAAATTTCTAAAAGTTTATTTGAAAGACTTAACCTTGAGCCATTTCAAATTATCAAACTAAGATTCCACTTAGCATATTGAACTTACAAACAAGTTTTAGGAGTCAAAGAGAATATTATTGTAGAAATCAAAAGATTTCCTACATAGATTTATTTTTCGTGCCCCTGGTTCGTTAGCTGTACTCACTTTTCCCCAGCCGCTTAGTTTTTCCTCACTTTTGTCTAGCTCCTATTATGAAACTCTCACATCGGTCTGAAACTCGCTCTTTGTCGGGTCCCGTTAGTGGACCCTCGCCATTACATGCTGACAAGTGGGTCCGCATTCAGGTGGATCCCGTAGTGGACCCTCGCCGTTACGTGCTGACAAGTAGGACCCACCCCTGTTGCATGATGACAGGTGGGGCCACGTTCAGTCGGGTCCCGCAGTAGGACCCCCCATGGTGTGAGCTTGTTGGGAACGCGTTTTGAGGGATGTGGTGTGGGACCATGTGGGGCGCGTATGGTAGTTACGTGCGTCCTATCGCCTAAATTGGAAGATTTCTTTTTTGTTATTTTTATGATTGGTCTTTTTAAGAGTGCCTTTTCCCTTTTATATCGCTAACAATTGTTATTTTTTCCAAAAAAAAGGCAGCGAATCTAGAGCAGCTTCTCTCTTCATTCATAGTTCCTTTTGGCCCTCGTATTTTTCCCAATCTGGCAGCAAATCTAACCAGCACCATAAATATGTAGATGAATAGAGCAAAATGTAGATAAAACAGCTAATAAAGGATTATATAGTACGATACTTAAACCAGGTTCGACAATTAGGCTACTCAGCAGCAGCAGCTTATAAGTTTAACACAGACAACAAAACAAAAGAAGCTGCTTTACAACAGCAGCAGCATCAGCACATGATCAGTGGCCCCTCATGGCCTGCGCTAGGAGGGCCTCTGCCTCCTCCCTGTGACTTGATCGGGGGCATGCGACCCTCCTCGATGGCCACCTTCTGGAGGTTGCGGAGGTGAAAATCGAGTGCTTTGTGCTGGTGTAACACCCTCAGAATCGGACCTATGCAAGTTTTAGCGCTTCCCGCCAAACCCGCATAGAAACGATTCAAAGGTGCCCACCAGGCACTTGCGTGCGGGTGGAAAACGAAGTAATATCATTACACACTAGTCCTCGATTGAACCCACAAAACATATATATACAACAGCGACTCAATGAGTCAAGAATACAGATATACAGTACAAAGATCCAAATCACCTGGAAAACGATACAGCGTCCGAGTACGGACAAGATGCAAATTGAGCTAAGAGCCCTGAAGAATAACCAATGGAGTCCATAACCATGCCAGGCCGAGCCGGAAGGGTAACCCTACTAACGGCGTTGATCTCAAAACCTGCTTAAACAAAAGGGGTGCCGACAAAGGGCGAAGGAAAAAGAGAGCGGTCAGTACTGAGGCCAGTACACGGCGAGACTAGAATTCGGCGGTCCTCGCCTACATAGGTATGGTGGACTAAAGCGGCAGCGCAGCATGCACTAAACAACCTATAGAGACTCAATACAACTGGCGGCTATTAGATAGGGATAAGAAAGACCTATTCGGTACCAACCTGAAACTATCACCAAGCATACCCATCCTGGTATTTCCCCCTCGAGACCAAACGAGGAAGTCAACTGAGGAACTCACACGGTTGGCAGTTTTATATATTCAGTTATCGTTACAGCAATTACTAGTCAGGTATAGATAGCAAGAGTCGTCCTGGTATAATAAGCAGTGGGCAGTTTTAGTTAACCATTCCGTTGTAGTTGTAGCACTTACTAGTCAGATACATATAACATGAGGCATCCCAAAACCCAGCAGTTGTTGGTACTTTTATTTAGCCATTCCGTTGTAGTTGCAATACTTACTAGTCAGATACAATGGTAACAGGTTACAACTCAAACCAGCAATTGTTGGCACTTTTATTTAGCCATTCCATTATAGTGAAGCTGATTGCTAGTCATTATAAAGTCAAATTTATAGCACTACTTTAGTTATAGTTGTCTATGATCGAGATACTGTGCTCCAAGTCGTCCATAACCGTGGACACGGCTTTCAGAAAGTTTTACCCTGCAAGGGGGCACAAATAGCAACACACGCACGATCAACCTCGAGAAAAAAATAAAAACCCAATGAGGCATCACGACAGAGCAATTGCAAGATTCATATAAATTTCAGGGGGCCACCCCACCAAGCTACCCGCGACGAAGTTGGCCGGCTCCGAAATGGACCCAGAGGTTTGTGTCAATGGCTGTAAACGACCGGGAACCTGAAAGTGTGACTGGGCTTGTCGACACCGCGGAAACATTCCACTTACCTAAACAGTACAGGCGCTCCACGCGCAATCGTAAATAAAGCGGTAAAGCATGGCATAAGTACAGGATAGTAATAAAGCCCCAAACTACTTTGTGGCCCCAAGAAATAAATATGACTCAAGCTCTGGCTAGGGGGATTCATGGTGCCACATGCGGATAGTGCGAATATTCAAAGAACAGGTATCAAGTACTCGGAGTCCTACGAGACACAAGTGGATGGTTAAAAACCAAATAACATCTATTGCCCACCTGTGCCTCTGCATTATTTACTTACTGCAATTTTAGTTATTAAACGGTAATTAAAGTCATGATCAACTCCAACATAAAGCATATGGCAGTCTTCCAACAACTGTGGTACTTGACGACACGCAACAGCACTTGAGCAAGCAACTACGACACGCAAGGCCGACTATCTACCAAACAACAGGTGATAGGGTGTGTCCAGGGCAGTATAAGGCTGCAAGGGATATCACGGGTACGAAAACTAGAGCATCGCAACACAGATAGCAATAGATCAACAGGAGGAAATAAAGACTAGAAAGGTAAAATAGGTAGAAAGGGGAGAATGCTCGCCTGAAAAACATTACCGAAGATTCATCCCAAGATCGGGTCGACACTCGTATCAACTCATCGGCCTAATCCGTGAAGAAGCAAAGCACTACAAGAAACACCGGATACACTATTTATTACTACGGCAGAAGATCGAGCATGATGCATGTATGATGTATGACATGGCAAAGATGCGATGCAATTAGGCCACATTAAGCGGAACCGGGGTCCCGATATTTATTTAGATGGTTCATGTTGTTTAGATACCCCGCATTTTAAATGTTGTCTTAACATTGCAAAACTTATCATCGGTTCGCTAGACAAATTAAATGAAGCCAATATTAGACTAACTTTGCCCGCATATGGCCTCCATGTTTAATTTAGGTGAATCATCGAAACACCCCCAAACACCCACAATATGTATGCAAGCATGTCAATTTAATTATGCAACAAGATAGATGTTATATTACAAAATAGGGGCAGATAAGATAGGGGTCACACATTAGAGGGGCTCGACGATCTTAGGGTCTCGAGGGATCAGGTTTGGGCTCTCCGGGATCGGTCTTCGGATCTAGGGTTGGATAACTTGATGTCTGTGTAGGCGATCTTGTTGGAACCATATCGAAGGCCCTGACGTCGGGAAGATCTTGGCGTTCCATGAAGGAGGTCTTGACGCTTCGGTCTGGTCTCGTCCTCCAGGTACCGCGGGTTCTCGGTGTGGTTCTCTTGGGTCTAAACGCCGAAGGTTTCTGGGGTTTGGCAGACTTCGAGTTATTCTAGCCGTCTATAATGGCACAGGGGTATCACCACCACATCCTCCCTGTTACCCAGGAAGTGCACCGATAAGAGTCAAACCACAGAACAACTTACTGAACATCATGAATCAGCAGTACTAAACACCTGACAACCACCACTATCACCTAGTGATACTGTCGATGTTGGTTACTGCTGCTGCTAGGACCGTTGACAGAGGACAGAGCCGCGATGGGGCGAGGAAGGTGCAGCCGGGGATCTTGCTGGCGTGACCGCAAGGCCCAGGTGGCGATGATGGCGCCTGCCTGCGGGAGGGCGGCGGGAGCTCAGCTCGGCCTGAGGGAGGTGGTCGAGGTGGCGGGATGGAGCTCTGTACAGGGGGAGGTCGATGCCAGCGATGGCCAGGTGGCCGCGGGAGGAGGACGCAGGCGACGGTTGCGGCTCGGAGAGGCGGAACGAGCGGGGACCCGAGGGGGCGCCGGCGGTCAGGAGGTCGAGGGGAAGGCGACGGGGTTCGGCGAGGCATGCTGCAGAGGAGGGCGCCGGGGCGGCGGAGGACATGCAGAGCAGCGGCGGCTGGAAGACGGGGCCCGACGGTGTTAGCTCATGGCTCGGGGTAGGCGAGGACGGGCCCGACGGCCGGCCGCGAAGAGGAAAGGGGGCACCGGAGCTCGAGGCGAAGGAGGCGCTGGCGGCGGCAAGCTCGTGGGATCAAGGACAGTGGAGGCGAGGTGGGTGGTTCGCGAAGGGGACGGGATCCCGTGCGGGGTTTGCGAGCGTGGGACCGGGAGTGGGTCCAGGGGGCGGTCAACACGCGGCCTGGGTCAGGGTCTTGCGTCGCGTGTACGCGGGGTGAGAGAGGAGGGCAGCAGCGGGCTGGTCGCGATGTGAGCGGGAGTGGGGTCAGGCGCGGGAGGAGGTGGGGTGCGTGCGTGTTTTTCCAGAGGGTGGCGGCGGGTGTGGGGAGTGGGGTGGAGGCTAGCGGCTGGGAAGGGGTGAGGGAGTGGGATTAGGGTTTAGAGCTAGGGTTTGGTTTAGTGGGTTATAGGTGGCCTGTTGGCTGGGCCTTTGGGCCTGGCCGACTGGGCTGCCTTCTCACAAAAATAGTTTTTATTATATATTTAGTTGTAAAAATATTTTTGTGATTATTTAGACAAAACAAAATATTCGGAAAGACCGGATTTTGTAGTTGAAATAAAGAGGGAGGTAAACAGAAAACATATAGGTTTTTGGAGAAATAGTTTTTAGGTTAAAAGATGCATGATGGTATCATGATGATGCAAAAATAAAAACAACAGCGATTTTCTAGTAGTGGTTTTACCCGGGGTGCTACAGCTGGGCTCTGAAGGCATTGGCGTTCTATGACGGGCTGTAGTTCTTCATGTCCTCGGCATGCATCACGAGGGAGTTGAAGTCAGTGGCGAGGTTCCTGGTGCAGAAGGGGCACCTGTAGACATCATCGGCAAAGAAGCCATTGAACTGGCCGGACTTCATCTTCCTCAGCACCTAACGAGTCTTGGTGTCCATGGACTCGTCGTCGCTGCAGACGTCGCTGCTATAAACCTATTACAAAAAACAGTAGCGTGCAATAAGGACATGATTGAGATACCGTGATTATCGGGATTGATTAAGTGCATAAATTAACCGATTGAGATCCCCTGATTATTCCCAATCCCCAAATCTCAAACCAAATCGAATACTGATCCCAATTACAGATCGGTGCTAGTATTGATCCCAACTATAGATCGGTGCTAGTACTAATCCCAACTACAGATCGGTGATAGTACTAATCCCAACTAGGGGCATTCATCGAAATACAAGATCTAACACAAGAGGATTAGCTACTATAAAAATACCTAGAATCCACCGATTAGCCGAGCCCTAATAACACACGATCTAGCATCCAACAATGGGAATGGGGAAGAACAAAGGAAGGGGAGAAAACCCTAGTTACCTCCGACCATGGGTCGGCTAAGCTGGTGTCGAAGGGGTTCTTCGGCCTAATGTAATCGTTGTCCCCGTAGGGGTCCTAGCCGTCTGGGATCTGCAGGAGAACGGCGGGGGCCTGTACGGGGACGGGGTCTCCTCGCCGATGGCTACGGCGGAAGCGGGGATGGGGGTCTGGACGGGGATGGCGGCTGCCTTCAATGCCTCGATGGGGTCCCAGTACGGGGACGAGGGCCTCCTCGTCGGCCGCCTTGGAGGTGACGATGGCCACCAAGCCGTTCTTCTCCATCGCCGGCGTGGTTTGGGTTTTCTTCGTGGTTTGCATAAGGTGATGGGAAAGTGGAGATGGTCGCGTGAGTGAGTAGTGAGCGAGTGAGTGATGAGTGAGAGTGAGGAGGCCTGTATAAAGGTGAAGGGAGGAGACATTTCGTTGCACCACCGTGCACCGCGTAACCGCGTGCGCTACTGCACCGTTCACGGACACACGCGTCCGCTATCGCCCTGTGCACTGCGACACGCTTACCGTGCTTCACGTTTTCCCCCTCGTGTCTAACCTTGGCCACTTAGTTGTGCTCAGTTATACCCTCAAGTGTAGCACTAGCAATTTGGTTGTACTCAGTTTTTCCCTCCAGTACTAACACTGCCGTGTGCAATATACTCACTTTTACCCTCCGGTGGCTGGTCAACAGAGAGTCCACGAATGGATTTTAGCTAGCTAATTGAGTCATTTTATGCACAAGAATTTCAAAAAGATCAAAACATAGTGGCATCTATCCAGGGAGTCTTATTATGTGACCTGCCACTATAAGAAATGTATATAAATCAAGTTTTAACCTAAATCACCACTTCTCAAATCACCTACTATCTATGAAGGTTCATGGCATTCTACTCAATCCTCTCCCCAAAACATCCCTCCCCAAAACATAATTTGTCTGAATGTGGCAATAATTGTCAAACTGATGTATATTTGAATTTCAAGTAGTTTGATGTGTGCAAATATATATTTTATTGTATAAAAGAAGCATTTTCCATTTTTTAAATCTCTTTTTGTTTTATATTTGAACCCCCTTGTCAGTTTTTCCCTTGGTTTTTAAGTTCTACTGAGTTTCCCCCTCCCTCTTAGTGACAAACTCTCACACATTGTTCATCTTGGCTGCTATGCTCTGATTGGTCGAGACAGTTGTCACGCGGATCGTACCCACCAACCGTTGATCCTCTGATTGATCCGCTATGATATAGCGGACAGGATAACCCCTATATCTGTCGGGGGGACCCTCTATCCATGCAAAATAACGAGTTTGCCACCGATGCTTTAACTCCATAAACAAATGATTTTGAATATATTTTGAAGGGAAAGTGTTCAAAGGTGTATACTTTTTGCATTATATTTCACTCCATGTCCTACGTGCGATTTCAAAGAGTTCAAAGGTGTATAATTTTTTCCATATGCAAGTTTATGCATTACATCCCTACATTTTATGAAAATGATAATCTCTAAAGATTTTCTTAGCACATCATTATCACGTATTAAGTGCGATTTCACAGTGTTCAAAGGTAAACACCCTTTTCCTTTACATTAAGAGTTGTATAATTTTTCAATTTGAAAGTGTTTAAGAGTAGTGTCAATTATAAACACTCTTTTACATTAAGAGTTGTATAATTTTTCAATTTGAAAGTGTTCAAGAGTAGTGTCAATTATAAACACTCTTTTACATTAAGAGTTGTATAATTTTTTAAAATTTGAAAGTGTTCAAGAGTTGTGTCAATTGTAAACACTCTTTTACATTAAGAGTTGTATATTTTTTTATTTTGAAAGTGTTCAAGAGTTGTGTCAATTATAAACACTCTTGTACATTAAGAGTTGTATAATTTTTTTTCATTTGAAAGTGTTTTAAGAGTAGTATCAATTATAAACACTCTTTTACATTAAGAGTTGTATAGTTTTTTCAATTTGAAAGTTTTCAAGAGTTGTGTCAATTATAAATACTCTTTTACATTAAGAGTTGTATGACTTTTTTTTAAATTTGAAAGTGTTCAAGAGTTGTTTCAATTATAAATACTCTTTTACATTAAGAGTTGTATAATTTTTTTAAATTTGGAAGTGTTCAAGAGTTATGTCAATTATAAACACTCTTTTACATTAAGAGTTGTGTATTTTTTTAATTTGAAAGTGTTCAAGAGTTGTGTCAATTATAAACACTCCTATACATTAAGAGTTGTATAATTTTTTTAATTTGAAAGTGAATCGCTAGCCATGCCAGAGTTGTGTCAATTATAGTTTTAGACCGCGCGAGAGTTTCATAATTATAAACACTCTTGCAAACCAACTGAATCGCCACTGCTCCAGGGGAATTTACAATAGATTTTAGGGAGATCTTATCTATCTTTGAGAGTTATGGAGGTTGAAACCACCGCTGGAAAGTAAAATCCAGAGAGATATTGTTCACAACCACAAATTACGCCAGCACTGGATCAATCCTATTCGAAAATCAAGGCAGTTAGTTGAGCACCATCAATTCGCGTTCAAATATTGCCAATAATCAACCCACAAAAGGGAAATGATGCTTATCCAGATGGAATCCATGCGTTAGATCCCTGCGACTCCACCCAATCTTCTCTGTCCTCGACTGGGATGGACGGTGCACCAGCCGGCGTTGCATACTGTTTCGTGAAAGGGGTAGATCTAGCAGGGGTGGGAGCAGAGCCGGAGGTGGAGTGGGCTCCACAGCTAGGGGGAGGGGCGGCTCTAGGGCCAAGGTCGACATGAGGTAGCAGGGCACGACGGCGGGGCAGCGGACCCGTCCCAACGCGACCCCACCCTTCAGCACGTATGCATGACCCATTCCAACGCGGCCCTTCCAGTCAGGCATGTAACGGTCGAGGCCTCGTAACATAACTCTCAACGCCCGACCCGCCCCAATGCGGTCCCACCAGTCAGCATGTAACGGTCAAGCCTTTGACCTGACGGCATCCCTCCGTTTGAGCGCCCGTGAGGGTTTCTTAACATGGCAAGGGGAAAAGTGAGGAAAAACTAAGCGGCTGGGGAAAAGTGAGTACAACTAACGAACCAAGGGCGCGAAAATATAAATCTATAAGAACTAATAAAGCTTTACTAAATTTGCATGAAGGGAATGTTAGACTAGGGCTACCATCTAGAGAACCATTTGTAGTCCACTAGTGCTGCGCAGGGTGCGTGTCGCTCTAGGCTCCAAAGTCGTCTCCTCGAAAGGAGCGCACCCGCCTAGGCCCGATATCCGCCCATAAGGAGGGACGGGCCTTCACATGTCAAGATCGATTCTTCTCCACCCTGTCTTCTCAACTTGCCTCCTCGGAGAAGAAGCAGGGGACCTCGACGAGGTGAGGTCCGACGACACCACATAGGATATTTGATCTTTGCCCATGTAACACATGTTAGGCGCTTTAGTACTTGTCATTTACTTTCTGAGAGTCCTAAGGTTACTTCCCATATGATGGTAGTTGTAAGGATTGGCGAGCCCTTGTGAGCCATGAGAAGCTCTAGCTTGTGCCCTCATGGAGGGGTCCGACGCTGGACCTTGGGCTTAGATTTTTGAGTGATGTTTTAGCCTCGCGAGGCCCACTCGTACTGCTATTCCTTGGTCGTGGAGGCGGATGTGCGGGTCACCTTTCTAGGAAAGGGGAGTATGCTCAGGCGTTTGTTGTAGCTGTTGGTGTTTAGGCTTGCAGCCAGGGCCGCCTTGCAAGTTGCTCTGTAGATATCCTAGGGAGTACTGTACGGCTAGCGTCTGATTGTAGGCGAGGCGACCCGATGTTGGACCTTCCCAAGTCGTAAGTAGTGACTGCGCCATGAGGAGGCTTTGCCTTGCACGCCTTTCCTGGGGCCTTGATACGTCGGAAACGTATCTATGATTTTTGATGCTCCATGCTTGTTTACTATCTACTTTTCTTTTCTTTGTCCACACTTTGAGGTGTTTTTATATGTTTTATGGAACTAACCTATTAACAAGTTGCCATAGTGCCAGTTGCCTGTTTTCTTCTGTTTTTGGTTCCAGAAAGGAAGAAAATCAATATTATCGGAATTAGATGGGACAAAAGCCAAAGTCAATATTTTACCGTGGGTAACACGAAGCCAGAAGACGAGACGGCGAAGGCTCACCAGGGGGCCACACCCCCTGGCTGCGCGGGTGGGCCCACCACACGCCTGGGGGGTGCAGCCGCCTTGGTGCCCCCTGGCTCACCCCTTAGCCTATAAGATGCCCCCGATGCAGAAACCCTAGGCAACCCGATCAAAACTCCACAAAACCGTCTGTAGCCGCCGCCACCATTGTCCCTAGATCGGGGGGATCTGAAGTTCTTCCCGGCACCCTGCCGGAGGGGAGATCATCCCGGAGGCCTTCTTCTTCATCATGCCAGCCTCCAGTATGAAGCGTGAGTAGTTCCACCTTGGACTACGGGTCCATGTAGTAGCTAGATGGTTGTATCTCCTCCTTGTGCTTTCATGTATAGATCTTGTGAGTTTCGTTCATGATCAAGATCTAATGTAACATCCCATCATGAGAGCTTAGAAATAAGATGAACACATATGTGTGCATTGCATTCATGCATAGAAAATCCGAATAATTTTTGTGACTTTGAACAAAACTTGTCAAAGTGATTGAAGCTTCTCTCAACTTGATGCAATTGGAGTAGATCATCAAGTTGACTGCGATAAGTTTCAATATGACCTTTGCTAAAAACATTATTTTGGGTAATTGTAATTTGATCTAAGGGTAGATCAAATATAATGTAACTAAACCATTACACATTGATTAATGATTATAATTTGATCCTTATGTGATCATTCCATGGTATTAATTTCATTAACCATGAAAATCAAACTATAAATATAATTCAAGTAACAAGAATATAAGAACCAACTCTTGATCCACTTTATCCTTATTTATCTTTACCATGAGTATCATGGTAATATCTAACCTTAACTCTTTAGTGGGATTAAGTAGGAAAGAAACCAAGTCAAGATCATTCACCACATATCTTTCTTTCCATATTAATCCTTATCATCTCTATTGAACCTTATTCTAATGTCGTGGGAATGACCACGGC
Source organism: Avena sativa (assembly GCA_916181665.1). Lineage (NCBI taxonomy): Eukaryota > Viridiplantae > Streptophyta > Magnoliopsida > Poales > Poaceae > Avena > Avena sativa. The sequence continues at coordinate 308,070,464 of OV702284.1, read as the reverse complement.
AGATGCTGCAATCGGCAGTGAGTAGTAGAACATGGGGCAAGGGCGGCCAGCCATCTGCGGTGCGAGATGAGGGCTGAGACACAAGGGTTTACCCAGGTTCGGCCCCCCGGAGGGTAAAGACCTACTCCTGCTAGATTGTATTATGATGAGAGTACAATGGGGCGAGCTGAACGGCTAGGCGGCGAGTCGCTTGGGTGTATGATGGAACGTGTCCTCTATGCGTCCTCTAGGGAGGTTTATATAGACTCACCTCGCTAGGGTTTACAGATCACACCCGAATTAGTTAAGGATTCGGAGATTCTATGACCTATTCCGACTTGGCCTAGCTACGCTTCTGGGCCTTCAGCTTCCAGTCACTTGAGTCCACGCCAAGTCTTGATCCAGTCGCCGTCCTGCAGGCCCACTCGCTGACGCTTGGGCCAGTAGGAAACGTCCTGCTGGGTATACCCCGGTAGGCATATCCCCATCAGTAGTCCCCGAGGCCGTCGTTGATTTGTCGCAGGAGTTTGCTGGCATTCGGAGTATGCGGGTCCAATGCGGACGTCCAGTCGAATAGGCGGCGGACTCCTGAACAAAGGGAAGAACTAGTCATTTTAGTCGCAATAACGGCGACCAATCATGTCGCAGCTCGGCGAATACTTAGTCACTGTCATAGTGATCGGGTCGGAGAGTCGTCAAGTCACTAGGAGCGACGAGTCGAATGGATGAAGTTGGACCGTCAATTGGGGTCAAACTAGCCGTTGGGTAATCCAACGGTAACTTCGGCGTAATTACCGCGTAGTAACGGCTCCCAAAACTGGTGGGTAGCAACCGCTATTTAAGGAGAATGATAGGCGACTAGGGGAACGCTTCTTCTTTCTTCCTCCGATCTCGCTCGTCTCCATTACCCCATTCTGTACAGCGATCTAAACAATCCAGAGAGCCCCGATCCCCACGAATCTCCAACCGATGTCCCCCTCCACCGAGCCATGGGGCAGATCCAAATGCACTAAGGCACTACTGGCATCCTTCGAGGAGGCCGGGATCCTCCACGTCGGCAGATGGCGCATCCCCGCGGCCGGAGAAGTGACTCCGGATTCGTGCGAGGGAGAGTTCATCTACTTCACAAGCCACCTGGAGCGGGGGCTGGGCTTCCCAACTTCCCTCTTCTTCCGGCGTTTCTGTGCCTACTACGGAATCTAGCCATCGAATCTGGGTCCGCACAGTATCGAGCAGCTCGCCATCTTCGTGGCGTTCTGCGAGTGCTACCGGGGCTGCAGGCCCTACTTCCCCTATGGCAAGACTTGTTCCACGGGAGAATCAGCCGCGAGGAGTCAGGCGGCCCGATGCTAGCCGCGGGCGGCCTGACATTCCAGCTAAAGGCGAAGGCGTCATTCTTCGATCTAATGCTGCCCGCCAAGGCGGCGAACGAGTGGATAAAGTTCTGGTTCTACGTCACTGATTCGACTCCAGGCGATGAAGTGGCGCTTCCGAGATACTCCGCCGACCGTCCCGAGCCGCGTTGGCTTCAGGTCGCCAAGCTCCCGCTGGACCAGCGGATGGTTATCGACGAAATGTTGCAAACCATCCGCGGCCTGAAGAAGAAGGGCCTCTAGACCATCAACCTCTACAACTGCTGTCTCGGGCGGCGGCTCGTGCCCTTGGCCATCCGCGAGCACTATATGTACGAGTATACAGGTAAAAACGACCCGACGAAGTCCTGCCTCGTTGAGTGGAGACTCAATGACTACACCCTGGCCATGAAGAAGATCACTCAGGCGGTGTACCTTGACGCGAAGGCCGGGTTCGCCCCTTATACTGCAAGGCGCCCAGCCCCAACGGTACGTTGTTATCCTGTTAACACTCGCAGTCGCAGTTTGTGCACTCGCGGTCGTGCTAAGTTCGTCTGTTCCTGTTGCAGTTGTTTCAAGTGGTGGAAGGGTGGCTTCCACCCACGGATGATGAGAAATCGAGCTCGTCCGTCCAGGACGGAAGCGAGTCATCTCCCACCAAAGAAGACGCCGACAGCGACGAAGGCGACGATGAAGACAACAGAGAAGACGAGCCCGTCGATGTTGCTGCCCTCACGGTTCGCAAGACCCGCGGTCAACACCAGAGCGAGCTCGAGGCGAGCAAGAGCCTCGAGCCCCACGACGACTACGACGACGAGCTTCCCGAGCACACCTCACATCGTGATGCCACGCTGTCGAAGAAGAAGAAAGCTCCGCCGAAGAAGAAGGCGAAGCCAGCGAGGCAGATATTTCCGCACCGATCTGCGAGCAGCTCCGATGCCACTAGCTCGGCTAGGGACGCAGCGGATCACGTGACCGTGGCACCAGACGCTGCCGCCCCAGGGACGAGGCGCCGCGGGCGTCTTTACCACCTCCATTCGCCCCGATCATTGGTTTGGGCGATGCTCCAGCTGCAGGGGCCTCGCCTCCAAGGGAGACTCCCGCGGCAATTATCGCGGAGGCTCCTGCCGCAGCTTCATCTTCGAAGAAGCCGTCTGTGTCTTGGGCACAAAATGTGTTCGAGACGGGCCTCACTCGGAAGTTGGGGCCCAAGTTGGAAAAGCCAGCTAACATCTGCACCGTTCTGTGGTTCATACCAGTCGCCAAGTGAGTGTTGTTCATCTGCTTGTTTTTCGTTATAGTCGGGCAGTCTCATTCATAACGTTGTTCACAGGACTGGTGTTAAGAAGATCGGCCATCCCTCTGTGGCCAAGGTTCGGCCAGTCACCACCGAGGCGGACTCCTCGCGGAAGAGGAAAGCCGATGAAGTCACTGTTCCCGCCGAAGGCGTCAAGAGGACGAAGGGCGACGACGTCATCACGGTCTCTGATGACCCGGCGGTTGCTCCGAGCGATCCTCCGACTACAGCGGACGTTTCCTCGAAGAGCAAGGAGGGTGTTGGCTCACCCGATGTGGCTGAGCCGGCTCCGAGTGGCGCAGCGACGTCTGCGGCGACCTTCCCTCGCTTCATGGCGAAGGCGGCCGCAACGAGTGGCTCGGTGCCGAGGAGCCGGATGCCTGGGGTCGCTGAGGTGGAGGTTGAACAACATCGCGGCCATACTCCGGTCGTGCTTGCGTCTGTGGATGCGCTGGAGCTTCACGGCATGCTAGGCGCTGCCATCCAGGTATATCCAGTCCCCGAGGATCGGGCCACTGAATTTCAGTGGTCGGATTCTTAATGTTTTTATGCCATCCAGTCCCCGAGTGCCTAGTCGCTGAATTTCAACAGGTGGGCACTTAGGAATTTCATTATCCAGTCCCCGAGTGCCTAGTCGCTGAATTTCAGCGGGTGGGAACTTAAGAATTTCATTGTCCAGTCCCCGAGTGCCTAGTCGCTGAATTTCAGCGGGTGGGCACTTAAGAATTTTATTGTCCCGTCCCCGAGTGCCTAGTCGCTGAATGTTAGCGGGTGGGCACTTAAGAATTTTATTGTTGTTGACGTTGCAGTGTGTGCGTAGGGCCTGCAGCGCGAATCGGCCGATCGGCTTGCTACAAAGTGTCGATTGGAGAAGGAGCTCGTTGTCGTCCAGGAGATGAACAAGGGTCTTCAAGCAATTGCAGCCGAGGCAGAGGAGGTCCGCCGGGGCCTTGTCCCGGTGGGTGACTTGACGGCGGCTCAGTCCGCTTTGAGCGTGGCCAAAAAGCGGGTCGCTGACCTGGAGCGTGAGCTCAAGGAGGCGAGGGCGGAAGCGAGTTCAGCGGAGGGGCGTGCGAAAGCTGATGTTACTTCTGCCTCTGAAGAACGGAAATTATCTGACGCGCTCGTTGCTGGGCTGCAGGATGACCTTTCTTCCCTTCAACGTTTCATCACGGACCTCTGCCGCCCGCTGATTGGTAAATTCTTCTCGGTGGCACTAACTTTATTGTGATGTTGACAAGTCGCTTACTGTTTATTGATGTGCTACAGGCCGGATTACTGACAACATGGAAGAAGCGCAGTCGTATGACGCACGGCAGTGCGTGGCCACTCTGGTTGACTCGGCCGCGTTGTCGGCGACTTGCCTTCGAGCATATCTTCAGGAGATATCGCCCACGGAGGTGATCCCCAGTGACCTTGTCGAGGTATGGCGCTACCTGGAGAAAGCTCCGTCGGTGGTCGAGTTCATGACACGGTCGGCCTTCCGGCGTGGGGCAGCGACGACGCTCATCCTTGGGCTTGCCCATTTCTCGGAGGACTTCGACCTCGACGATGTCACGAGCGGCTACCCCTCGTCAATGGGCTCGGTGGAGATTGCAGAGGTGCTGAAGCTGACGAACCAGTCCGCGGTGTACTCCGATCGCGTTTGGGCGATGGGCGACCTCATCCCCTATCAGGAGACGGTTGTCGCCCTCAACGATCCAGAGCCGAAGCATAGGGACTTCAAGGTTGAGCAGCCATTCCGTGCAGCGATGGCAGGCGAGCTAACGACGTATCCGTCGAACCCGTACGTGCCCTTCATCCGTAGCCGCAGGGGTGGCGGCGAGTCTGCGTCAAAACCTGCGGAGTAGAAGCGTTGTGCCCTTGGGCGTTAGTACAAGATAACTATTGAACTTTCCTTGTATTTTGGAACAACTTTGTGCTGCTATAAAGGAAACTTGTGTTGTTTTGTCATTTGTTTTGCGATTTTGGATTTTGATTAAACAAGTCCCCGAGCGCGTCCGCCCTTTTATGGGGTTTACCTCGTTGTTATATGTTTGTTAACTTTTAATGAGTTGAGGTCGACTCGCCATGGCTCGGAAAGCCAGTCGCAAGGTGACTCCCAGGGGTGCTCTTTACTTGACCGTTTTCCTGGGCGCGAATGGGGTCGGGTTGCCGAGTCTCCGAGCGTGGTACTTGGTGGTTCTAGTCGCAGCTCCAAGGTAGGTGAGGACTAAGCGCGTCTTTGTTAGCGCGTCTCTCCTGCCTGATCCGGAGGATCAGTCGCGTGGCGAGTCCTGGGCGCGCTCTCATACTTGGCGTTTTTCCCTAGTCGCTCGTATTTGGCTGGGTGTCAGTCCCCGAGCGTGGTATTTGGCCGTTCGGGTCGCTGTGCCGAGGATGCAAAGGACGTTGATCGCTATGAGGAGCGAGTGCAGTTGTCTTGGCTCATTGAGCCAGTCGGGCTAGGCGACTCCAATGGGGCTCCGGGTTGGCGTTTTTCGTGGACGTTACGAGCCCTGGAGTTTCCCAGTACCCTCGTACCGCACTACTTGGCCGCGCCGGTCGCTTTACCAGAGGTTGACTTCTGCGAGTAGCATAACGCTGTTATTACGAGTGCGAGTGGCACAAGACACGGAGAGTAAACACAATTTTCGGTGACCAATCTGATTTATTTCATAGCGGGTGGAGAGTACATGTATGGAGTTCTAGGAGTAGAACTTCCGTAGGAGGTTTACAATCCATGGCCGCTTGACGTCGAGTTTCCCATCCCCTCGTAAGTCGGTGAGGTAATAGGCGTCGTTGCCTAGGACTCGCCCGATGGCGAATGGTCCCTCCCAAGGGGGGGAGAGCTTGTGCATGCCCTTCTTGTCCTGTATTAGGCGCAGTACCAGGTCGCCTTCCTAGAAAGTGCGAGTCCTTACTCGACGGCTATGGTAGCGGCGGAGCCCTTGCTGGTAGATGGCAGTGCGGGAGCGAGCTAGGTCGCATGCCTCGTCGAGCTGGTCGACTCCGTCTTGGCGTGTGAGTTCGTTTGAAGCCTCCGTGTAGTTGACCACCATTGGTGAATCGTGCTCGAGGTCGGTGGGCATGACTGCCTCGGCACCGTACACCATGAAGAAGGGGGTGAATCCTGTCGACCTGTTGACGGAGGTGCGGATGCCCCAGATGACGGAGGGTAGCTCCCCGACCCAGCACCCGGCGGTGCGCTCCAGTGGGACTTGGAGCCGTGGCTTCAGGTCGTGGAGGATGCTATGATTGGCGCGTTCCGCCTGGCCATTGGACTCCGGGTGCGAGATTGAGGCGAGGTCGAGTCGAATGTGGTGTTCCTCGCAGAAATCGGCCATGGCTCCTTTGGCGAAGTTGGTGCCGTTGTCCGTGATGATGCTTTTGGGGAAGCCGTAGCGGTAGATGAGCTCACGGAGGAACTTGGTGGCAGTCTTCCCGTCGCATTTGTGGACTGGCTTGGCCTCCACCCATTTTGTGAATTTGTCGACTGCGACTAGTAGGTGGGTGAAGCCGGAGGGGGCCTTCTTGAAGGAGCCTACCATGTCCATGCCCCATACGGCGAATGGCCAGGTGATGGGGATTGTCTTGAGCGCCAAACTCGGCACATGGTTCTGGTTGGCGTATTTCTAGCATCCGGCGCACTGCTGGACGATGTCAACCGTGTCTGCGTGTGCGGTGAGCTAGTAGAAGCCGTGTCGCATAGCCTTTGCGGCCAGAGAGCAGGCGCCAGCGTGGTGGACGCAGTCGCCGGAGTGAATGTCTTGGAGGATTTTGCGTCCTTCGGCGGGTTGAACGCAGCGTTGGAACACGCCGGTCACGCTGTGCTTGTGGAGCTCGCCGCTGATGATGACGAAGGACTTGCAGCGACGTGTTATCATCCGGGCGTCCGCTTCGTCCGCGGGCAGGGTGCCTCCCTCCAGGTAGGCGACGTATGGCGCGGTCCAGTCGTTTGGCTCAGCGATTAGTGCGACCAGGGCTGCCTCTGGTTGCAGCGGGATTCCGATGTCGATCTCCGTTGGGGGAGAGACGGAAGGCTTGGTGATGGTGTCGAGGAAGACGCCGGCGGGTGGTGCGAGTCGGGCCCAGCCGATGCGAGAGAGTGCGTCGGCCTCCTCATTCTCCCGCCTGTCGATCCACTCGACAGAGTAGCCTTCGAAGTGTCCACCCAACCGGTCCACTGCTTGGCGGTATGCCGCCATGGTTGGGGAGACGGCGTCGCAGGTGCCGGCGACTTGCCCGGCGACGAGGTCGGAGTCTCCGTAGCAGCGCAGGAGATTGACGTTCATCTCTTTGGCAGCTCGCATGCCGTGGAGTAGCGCTTCGTACTCGGCCATGTTGTTGGTGCAGGGGGTGAAGTCGAGGTAGAGGACATAGCAGAGCTTGTCGCCCTTCGGAGAAGTTAGCACGATCCCTGCTCCTGCACCGTCCGTGTTCTTGGAGCCGTCGAAGTCTAAGCTCCAGTAATGGAGGTACGGCAGATTCTATGGTTGTTGGGCCTCCTCCCAGTCGGCGATGAAATCTGCGAGAGCCTGTGACTTGATCGCCTTGCGCAGCTCGTACTTGATGTTGTGGACGCCGATCTCGACGTCCCACTTGGCGACTCACCCAGTCACCTCACGGTTGCGGATGATGTCCTGCAACGGTGCTGAGGAGATGACCATTATCGGGTGCTCCTAGAAGTAGTGTGGCAGTCGCCGCTGTGCTCTGAAGACCGCGTATACCAATTTCTGGTATTGCGGGTAGCGCTGGCGCGACTCGGTTAGGACCTCGCTGATGTAGTACACTGGTCGCTGCACCGGGCGCTCCTTTCCTTCCTCTGGCCGTTCGACGACCATGATGGCGCTGACGACGCGTTCGGAAGTCGCGACGTAGACCAGCATGGGTTCCTTGTCGACGGGGGCAGCGAGTAGTGGTGCTGCGAGTAGCACCTCCTTGAGGTCGTGGAGCGCGTCATCTGCCTCCTTGTCCCACTAGAAGGTGGGGTTTTTGCGCATTAGGCGGTAGAGGGGCATTGCCTTTTCGCCCAACCGGGGGATGAAGAGACTGAGAGCCGCGACTCGCCCGACCAGCTTCTGGACGTCGCGCAGACACTCGGGTCTGCCGAGTCGAGCGATCGTGTTGATCTTGGCAGGGTTCGCTTCGATCCCGCGCTTTGAGACAACGTATCCCAGTAGTTGTCCAGTTGGAACTCCGAAGGTGCACTTCCCTGGGTTTAGCTTTATCTTGTACTTCCACAGGTTGGCGAATGTTTCCGCCAGGTCGGCGAGTAGGTCGCTCTGGCGACCGGATTTTACCACCACGTCGTCGATGTAGACGTGGATATTGCGGCCAATCTGGCTTGCAAGGCACTCCTGCATGCACCGCTGTAGGTCGCCCTGGCGTTCTTTAGACCGAAGGTCATGGCGGTGTAGCAGAAGGCTCCGAATGGCGTGATGAACACTGTCTTCTCTTCATCCTTGATGGCCATTTTGATCTGGTTGTACCCAGAGTAGGCATCGAGGAAGCATAGCGCCTCCGAGCCCGCGGTGGAATCGATGATTTGGTCGATCCGCGGGAGGACGAATTGCTCCTTCGGGCAGGCGCTGTTTAAGTTGGTGTAATCGATACACATCCTCCAGGTCCCATTTTTCTTCTCGACTAGGACTGGGTTTGCCAGCCACTTGGAGTACTTGATTGGCCGTATGAAGCCTACAGCGAGTAGATGCTGCACCTCCTCGGCGATGGCTCGGCGGCGCTCTTCATTGAAGGGCCGCAGCGACTGATTACAGGTCGCACTTTGGGGTCGGCATTGAGTTTTTGCTCAGCGAGTTCCCTCGGGACACCAGGCATGTCGGATGGTTTCCATGTGAAGATGTCCCTGTTCTCACGGAGGAACTCGATGAGCGCGCCTTCCTATGCTGGGCTCATGCCTGTCCCGATCGTCACCGTCTGGCTGGAGTCGCCTGGGACCAGCTCGACGGTGCAGGTATGCGTTGTTGCCTCGAAGGCGATGGAGTGGCCGCCCTCCGAGTTGGGCTTCTTGAGTATGGTGGGGTCATCGTTGTTGACCCTGCTCGCATACTTGGCGAGCTCCTCGGCGTGGTTGGCCTCTACCGCGATGACGGCGTCAGCGAGTTCGGCCCCTTTAGCCTTGCACTCTGCGGCCATGTCGGGGTCGCCGTGGATCGTGATGACGCCGCACGGCCCGGGTAGCTTCATCGCGTTATACGCGTAATGGGGTGCTGCCATGAACTTGGCGAACGCCTGGCGCCCCAGGACGCAGTGGTAGGGGCTGTCGAAGGGCACCAGCTCGAAGACGATCCGCTCGGTGCGGAAGTTTGCCAGTGTGCCGAAGGTGACTGGCAGCGTCACCTTGCTGATCGGGTACGCCTTCCGACCGGGGACGATGCCGTGGAACATGGTGTAGGTCGTCTCGATCATCGACTGCGGGAGCCGCAGTCGCCTGAAGGTGTCTAGGTACAGGATGTTGATGGAGCTGCCGCTGTCCATCAGCGTTTTGGGGAGCCAGTAGTCCCCCACCTTTGGCTTGACCACCAGGGCAACTCGGCCCGGATACTCGATCCGCGGCGAGTGGTCCTCGCGGCTCCAAGTGATTGGTTGCTCGGACCAGTTGAGGAACTGAGGGATGTCTATCTGGGACACCGCGTTGACGGCGATGGCGCGGGCGATGAACTTCTTCTCACGCTTCTTGTTGAAGCCGGTGAAGGTGTGGAGCGAGCCGACGATGCTGCCAAACTTTCTTCCATTTGGCGAGTTGTTGTCGGGGTCCTCCCGCGCGCTCCGTGCCTTCTCAATCTCCTTGAGAGAGTGGAATTCAGCGGTCGTGTGCATGGAGGGCTTTCCTTCCCTGCTATGAAACACACAAGGTTGGTTGAGAAGGGCCGTGGGATCGAACCTCGGCTTTGTCTTGTAGTTGCCACCGTCGCGGCGGAAGCTCTTGGGTTCGGGCTGCGCGTACCCATTGGCGACGAAGTCGACTCGCACATCACCGCGGCGTTTGCCAGTGAGGCAAGTGCTGCTGTATTGTAGCTCGGGCCACCTCCCGTTGTCGTGGCCGCTCATGCGGCGATGTCCTCCTGACTCGTCGTCGGTTTCCTAGTTTGGGTCCTTTTCCGTGTACCTTTTTGCGATCTCCAGGAGGTTCGGTATGTTGTCGAGTGTGCGGTACGCTCGTTTGAGCTTGGCGACAAGGGGCTCGTAGCGGCACGAGGTCTTGAAGCAGTGGATCGCGGTGTCTGTGTGGATGGCAACCGCGTTGTACCACAGATCTTGCCACCGTTGGACCCAGCTGCAGGTCGACTCGCGGGGTCCCTGGACGCACCGTTCTAGGTCCTCAATGGTGGTGGCGCGGCTGTATGAACCCTCGAAGTGCCTGACGAAGGCATCGCGCATCTCCTCCCAGGATTCTATGCTATTCGCGGGGAGGGTGTTAATCCACTGCCTGCATGCCCCCTCCATCATCAGGGGGAGGTAGCGGGCGGCTAGTAGATCGGTGTGTCCGGCGATCCCCATCGCCTTGAGGTATGTATCCAGCCACATGGAGGGATCGTACGAGGGGTCGTACTTCTCTATTTCCTTCGGTGCTTTGAAGTTCGCCGGGTATCTTTCGCCTCGTATCATTGGTCCAAAGCACTGGGGTCCGATTCAGCTCAGCGATCCCCTCGGCTCGCTGTCGCGGCATTTGGTGAGGGTGTGCCGCAGGTCGTTAGGCTGGTGTGCGCGCCAAATCTGGTTGTTGATGATGTGGGTGCGGGAGTCGACGGGCTGGCCGTTGGCGGCGACGAAGTTGTTCGCCAGCCGCGGGTCGTTGGTGGAGAGTGTCGCGTTCGCGGGTCGGTGTTGAAGCTGTAGGGGTTCGGGTGGCGGGCAGTTAAGAGTGTTCGCCACCATGGGGCGACCGCTCGAGGCCGCTCTGCTGCCTGATGAACGCGAGTACATTCGACCTTGTGAATCGGCGCCTGCGTTTTGTTGCTCGACCGCTTTGGCGAGCAGGGCCCTGGCGTACTGGATCTGAAGGGCGCCTTCCCCGGTGGCTGCAATGTTGTCGACTGTTGCTCGGCCCGCGAAGAGGTTGTCCATTGGGGTGGAGAACAGCGGGAGGCCGTTCGCGTCTCACTCTCGTGAGGAGACCATGATCCTTGGCTGGTCCCTGGGGGGTGCGCGGTTGGGTGGTGGTGGAGCGCCATTGGCCGTTGCCCCTGGTGGGGGCAGAGTGCTTCCTCTCGGCGGCGCGTTCTCGCAGATCGCGCGCTCGGTCACGCGGGCCCGGGTCGTTTTCATCATCGAAATTCAGGGCGCGCCCCTGGACGGTGGGGTTCAGCCGCGATCTGATTCGGAGTTGGTGGTAGCGCGACAGCTCCTGCGCTGTCACCTACTCTAGGCGAAATTTTTCGTGCTCGGCTGGTTCCTTGCGGACTGCCTCCGACAGCTTTAGGCGGAGTTCCTCGACCTTCGTTACCGTCGCGTTTGGTGGGATCAGCATGGAGAAGGGGTCCTCCGGCGGGTCGGCGCCGGTCGCCATGTAGGTCGCGGCGTGGCGACCGGTTCCGTCGTGGAGATAGGCGGAATTCTCCAACCCGGAGTCAAAGTCAAAGATCCCAAGGATGGAGGGATCCTTGAAGTCTCCGACGTTGGAGACTTGGGTGATGGAGCCCGCGGGTGACGAGGCGGTGATGGATCCGGCGAGCGACGCTGGGGTCGCCGAATCGGCGTCGTCGTTGAGGGCCACTGTCAACACCCGGATTTTTAATCCCAGATGCCTGTTATGCCATACATCGCAATCCCAGGATTACCATTTTTGCGAGACATAACAGAATTGGATACCATAGTACATCATCCATTACAAACCGTACATAAGTTCTTACACAAATAGGGATCTCATGATCCAGTTCTTAATACAACATCAAGCAGCGGAATACGTAATAATAACGGTAGCGTAGGCGAAGCTCCATCTTCTAGGTCACAGGCAATGCTGACGATGGGAGATGATCCTAGATGTCGTAACCTTCCTGGGGTCCATCCTCCAGGTAGTCTTCTTCATAGTCTGGCCATAGGAATAGCCAGGGACAAATCCATGAGTACTCTTTAAGTACTCGCAAACTAATACTAACAAGTAAAGGGGTTTTTTGATAATTGGACACTAGGCTCTAGGGTTGTTTTGCAAAATCCAGATTTATCTCTACTAAGTTTAGAAGCAACAATTGCTAGTTGAAGTTTATAACATCTAAGTGAGAACTTGTATTTCATATCACAACCCTATTGTGGTCAAGTCAAAGTCTCACTTCATTGCACAAGTCATTTTGAAAAGTCTGACGGGGGAACGGTATGGCCACTCCAACTGTCCATAACCACGGACGCGGCTATTCGAATAGTTTGACACTCTGTAGAGATTATACACTTTCACCACAACATTCGATACATTCGTCAGGAACAAATCCTGAATTCACCATACTCAGTATGCGGATAATCAATCCTAACCTTTCAATTACACGCCCTAGTATAAGCACCTCTCCTGTGAGTTTGGCCTCCCAACCATGACAAACTGTCATCTTGGGTACTGCACAGGTGGACAATCTTCACAAGGTAGCCTCAGCTCAGACCTTGGCCGTGAGGGAACTAATACTAAGGTACATGAGTTTCCAGTTAAGCCCTACCCAATCTTCGGGTATTGTGGTTGTCCGATAAAATTGGAATGGTATCGCATCGAGACAACCATCAGTTTTATAAAGGGATAAGGCTCATGCCTCAACATTTTCATCACCAAAATCATCAGGTGTTCGGAAACACATGTCCAAAACATTTCAATAGAATGATCCATCATTCCAAGGTTTTCATAACCATTTTTCCACCAAGTATTCCCATCTAAAGTTGATCAAGTTTTATGCTTAGCACTAGCATCTACAGGTGGGGGTAAGTACTAATGAGGGGTGGTAAACTAGTAGAGTTTCAACTAAGTTCAATCTTATGCCTTAGGATGACATCAAGATTATCTAGCTTAGGCCAAATTTTATGCTCTTTATGCAACCTTCAAATATCTTTCTAGTATCTATAATTCACTTAAGTAAACTCTAAGTAATAGCTTTGATAAAGAAATAAAGTATAAAGCTTGTAAGTAAAAACTAGGATTGGTTTATCAATTGGGTAGGATCATCTATGCTTAGGGCATATAGTTGGCAGGGTGACAAGCAAGTATTGGCTTGCATAATATCAGTATAAGCTTGCTAAATTGCAAGTGTTAGCTTGCATTGGTTGAAATTCTCCTCGGCTTGTTCCTCGTAGAATCCTCCTTCCTCCTCGTATCCTTGATCGCTACTAGTGTCTATAAATAAATACGATGTACACAATAACCAAACAATACTTAACTACTTGCAATCATCACACACAAGGGTCCTATAGATGATCTAACATCCTCACTAACATTACAAGATTAAGGCTTGGTTTAATTCCTTTTATTTTTAGAAAAGTAATTTCTACTCATTGAAAAACTACTTAAGATTTAATATTCTCCAAACCAAACATGGGATCATGTTGACACATGTCATCACCACATATTTTAGTCCATGGGATTATGATTTAAAGTGGTGTCACAATTTAATAAGGTTTTACCCTTTTATTTTAATTAAATAAAGTGACTAGAAATGCCTATGGGGCATTCTTTTATTACTCGAACATTATTTCTGCAAGTAAACCTATATATTTTTATATATTCTGAAAGGTATGGTTAAATGTGATTTTTGAGAGTTGGAATCAACTCAAAATCTATTATGGTTTAAATTTGAAAAATGTTTGAATGCAGAAAAGCTTCTGCCTTGTTATTTTTACCATGGGTGATCTATAGATCCAACTGACTTGAATCCAACAGGCTTGGATTCAGCATTTCATGACCTTTCTAACACAATTAGTTTCATTCAATTTGGTGTACTGGATCGACCTGGGTTGATTTTTGAAACTGGGTACAGAAGTGTGTTTGAAATAAAATGGAAAAGGTTTAATTCAAATAACTGGGCTGCGCGGGAAAAGTTAACGGGCCGGCCTGCTAAGCGTAACGCTTCCGCGGGCTGTTTAAGTGGCTGTCCCCACTCGTCAGTGAGACAGGGGGTGCGAAGCGGTATGGGGTGATGTGGGTCGTTCGATCGGGTTCTAATCCAACGGTTGGGAGTCATCGTCGACGTTGAGAAACGCCGGCGAGGCAGAAACCTAGCGCGGCCAGTGGGGGTTGCTGGGGAATCACCGGGGTGCAGGCGAGGGTCGGCGAGGCGGGCGAACGACGAAGTCGACGACGGCGAATCTCCTGGTACCGGTGGCTCCTCCTAGGGCGGCTCCAATCGCTGGCTCCCTTCCTCTCCAGAGGCGGCGGGCTCCAGTGAAATTCTGGCGAAGTGCTGCTCGCCTTGCTCCGGGAACGGTGTGGCACGATAAGTGGTGAGAGGGGAGTAGAATGGTGTGCTCAATTCGGTTGGGGGTGGCCTCTATTTATAGTCGAGCGAGGGGACTGTCGGGGCGCACGGTGAGCTCGTCGGGGGCGATGGTACAGACGGCTATTGGCATGGGCGAAGGTAGGGGACGATGCGGTGTTCCCTGGCGATGCTCAATGATACGGTGGCGAGACGTGGGGCGGTGCGGGTTGGTCTGGAACACGCGACGCTCTGCGCGGCAGAGGCGGCGTCTTCGACGGCGAGCGGTGGCTGTGCGGCATGGGGCGGCGAACGAGGATGTCTGGCAGTCTCCTAGGTCGGTGGCGATCGTGTATGCACGCGGTGAGGGCGGCGCGCGGTCTGTGGGCTTTGGTCGAGGGTGGCGCTCTAGCGCATGGTCGGCATGGTTGCTGGCGAGCTGGGCGCGATCCGTGCGTGTGGTCCAGTGGCTGGCAACATTCGAGCGCTGGACAGGGAGTGGCGGTGGACGGTGGGCTGCCTCCCAGACATGCTGGCTAGGCTTGTTTCTCCTCCTAGCTTGTTGTCGACATGGGGATGACAAGGTTGGCTTCTACTGTTCACCATTGATGGTTTTGGCAAGCTCACAGTGATGCTAGTGCTTGGTTAATATTGCTAGATGATCTACTGATCTGGTTGTGAGCTAGATAGGGAACCAGTTAGGCAAGAATCACTGCTCACAATAGTGTTTGGATTTTGTTTGATTTGTGTCTGCCAAGTGTTTGATGAAATGGCCGCATGAATTCAAGTTTTTAATTTTGAAAAGATTTTTGGTGGGTGTGCTAGATTGGTGCTGGTGAGTCTGCAGATGCTTGGGTTTTGAAAGTTGAGCTTGTTTGAGTGGTTTTTGAAAAATTGGGATCTTCCCATATGATAAAGATTCAATTTTGAATTGTCATTTAAACTATGCATTTGAAAGTTTCTGGATGATCACAAAGTGAGCCTTGATACTTTTTTATGAGTACAATCAAGGGGTGCAAAGATCCAGAAAAGTTTTTGTTAGTTTCTGAAAGTTTGAGACAGCCAAAGTAGGCATGGGAGTTAAATTGGTCAAAATGACCATTCCTTTATTTTATTTGTTTTGCTTTATTTGTATTTGGGAAAAGTGTGGGAAATGTTTTAGATGATGTTTATTTCACCTAAGAAACATTTTACAAGCAAGGAAACATACAAACAAGGTGGTACAAAAGAATTTCAAATTCAATGCATACTCATATGCATGCATTCATAATTTTATTTAGAAAAGTTTTTGTTAACCCTAATTTTGATGTTTAGAGTTTGATGATCCAAGTTCAATATTTTTGGGATGTTACAAACCTTCCCCCTTAAACAAAATCTCGTCCCGAGATTTGAAAAAGGACGAAAAGATTACCTATATTTGAAGAGATCGGGAAACTCCGTCCTGATGTGATCTTCGCGCTCCCAGGTAGCTTCCTCTTCTGTGTGGTTGCTCAACTGAATCTTGAGAAACTTGATGCTTCGGGTTCGGGTAGTTCGAAAATCTTCTTCCAAAATACGGATGGGTACTTCAGGATAGGTCAGGTCATTGTTGATCTCTATGGTCCGGTGATCGATATTTTTGAACACTTCGGTGTTCTCGGGGACTTCGAGACACTTGCGAAGTAACGAGATATGGAACACATTGTGCACGGATGACATCTCTTCGGGTAGTTCCAATTGATACGATACTTCTCCTCGATGGTTCAGAATCTTGAAAGGTCCGATATATCTGGGGGCTAACTTTCCTTTGAGTTGGAAACGCTGCATTCCCTTCAATGGCGACACTTTCAGATAAACAAAATCTCCTATGTTGAAGGCGAGGTCTCTACGTCTCTTGTCGGCGTAACTATTTTGTCTGGACTGGGCGGTCTTGAGGTGCTCGCGAATCTTGTGAACCTTCTCTTCTGCTTCTCGTAGGATGTCGGGTCCAAAAATCTGACTCTCTCTCCTACTTCCGACCAGTTCAAAGGGGTGCGACACTTCCTTCCATACATGAATTCAAATGGGGCCATTTGCAAACTGGCTTGATAACTGTTGTTGTATGAAAATACAGCAAACGGCAGACAGTCTTCCCACTTGGATCCATATTCTAACACACATGCTCTCAGCATATCTTCGAGTATTTGATTTACTCGCTTCGTTTGTCCATCGGTCTGAGGGTGATACGTGGTGCTGAAATCTAGACGGGTTCCTAAACCTTCTTGGACTTTCTTCCAGAATCTCGAGGTAAACTGAGTTCCTCGATCCGATACGATGTTCTTGGGGACTCCATTCAAACTAACGATTCTAGCGATGTACAACTCTGCTAGTTTCGTACTCTGATATGTGGTCTTGACGGGCAAGAAATGGGCGACTTTCGACAATCTATCCACTATGACCCAGATAGAGTCATTTCCCCTACTAGAAGTAGGTAGTCCAGTGATAAAGTCCATTCCAACAGAATCCCATTTCCATTCCTGAATCTGCAATGGTTGCAACAATCCAGCTGGTCTTTGATGTCCTACCTTGACTCGCTGACATATATCACACTTGGCGATATAGCTTCCGATTTCTCTCTTCATCTTATGCCACCAAAATTGCTCTTTAAATCTTGATACATCTTAGTTCCTCCGGGATGGATAGAATAAAGAGTATCATGAGCCTCCTTCAAAATAATTTCTTTCAACTCATAATCTGCTGGTACACAAAGGCGTCCTTTGTACGACAAAACTCCTTCTTCGTCCTCGGTGAATCCGGGTACTTTGCATGTACCGATACGACGCTTGATTCCGTTAATACTAGCATGTCCCTTCTGCACCTCTTTAATCTGACTGATCAAAGTGGGCTGGAGTTCTATGCTAGCCAAAAATCCTTCACTTACTAATTCCATTCGAAAATCTTCCATCTCTTTGTGCAAACTTGGTTGCTCCTTCAAAATCATGGAGTTCAAGCGGCACGGCAATCTGCTAAGGGCATCGGCTACCACATTGGCTTTACCAGGGTGATAGTGAATGTCCAGATCGTAATCCTTGATTAGATCAATCCATCTTATCTGCCTCATATTCAGCTCCTTCTGAGTGAATATATACTTTAGGCTCTTGTGATCCGTATAGATCTCACAACGGTTTCCCATCAAGTAATGTCTCCATGTTTTCAGGGCTAGAACTACGGCTGCGAGTTCGAGGTCATGAGTTGGGTAGTTTTGCTCATGTTGCTTCAGTTGTCGAGACAGATAAGATATAACTTTTCCTTCTTGCATTAGCACACATCCGAGACCAATCTTGGATGCATCACAATACACATCGAAGGGCTTCGTGATATCTGGCATGATCAATATTGGGGCTGAAATCAATCTCCTCTTGAGTTCTTGAAAACTTGCTTCACATTTGTCGGTCCATTCAAACTTCTTGTCCTTCTTCAGCAATTGGGTCATGGGTCTGGCGATACTCGAGAATCCTTCTACGAATTTGCGGTAATATCCTGCCAATCCGAGAAATGCACGAACTTTGGTTTAAGTGGTTGGGGCTTGCCAATCTTCTACATCTTTCACTTTGGCAGGGTCAACGGCAATTCCTCCGGCTGATACAATGTGACCGAGGAATCCTACCTCCTGTAACCAGAATTCACATTTGCTAAACTTTGCATACAGCTGATGATCTCTAAGGGTTCCAAGAATGGTCCTTAGGTGTAGCTCATGTTCTTCTTTTGATTGGAATAAATCAGGATGTTGTCAATGAAAACAACGACAAACTTATCCAGGAAGTCCATAAAAATCTTATTCATGAGATTCATGAAATAAGCGGGGGCATTGGTTAGTCCGAAAGACATGACTGTATACTCATACAATCCATATCTGGTGGTAAAGGCAGTCTTTGGAATATCCTCAGCACGAATTTTGAGTTGATGATAGCCAGTTCTAAGATCAATCTTAGAAAACGCTTTGGCACCGGTCAACTGATCAAACAAATCTTCTATCTTGGGCAAAGGGGTACTTGTTCTTGATGGTGACATCATTCAATTTCTGATAATCCATACACAAACGGTTACCTCCATCCTTCTTGTCCACAAACAAGACAGGTGATCTCCAAGGTGACGCACTTGGTTGAATCAATCCAATTTCCAACATGGCATCCAGTTGCTTCTTCAGTTCGGCTAGCTCTGACGGGTTCATACTAAGGGTTTCTGGGCTATGGGTCCAGTTCCGGGAATTAGTTCGATGATAAACTCGATATCCCGATCTGGGGGCATACCGGGCAAAACATCTGGAAATACATCGGGGTATTCACAAACTATCCGGACTTGGTCAATGGTAGGTTGGGCTATACTCTTGTTGCATTTGAATTGGCGAGGTAAGGTTTCAGATATATGCTCGACTGATATTCCGGCTGTACTGGTCATGGTGATGTCTTTCTTGGCACAGTCAATTAATCCTTTATGTTTGGACATCCAATCCATTCCTAGTACTACTTCCAAACCTTTAGTTCCGAGTACTATCAGATTTTCATAAAAATCTATGCCATGGATTTGGATAGGGACGGCTTTGCAAATTTGCCTAGCCTTGGTGGTTGATCCGGGAATTTGAACAATCATAACATGCTTCAATTTGGTTGGTTGAATTTTACTAGTGCATGCAAATTCTTCAGTGAAAAATGAATGCGATGCACCAGAATCAAACAACACTCTTGCAAGTACTGAATTAACAGAAAACATACCCAGCACGACATCTGGCGCTTCCTGAGCTTCTTCAGCATGCATGACAAAAAGACGGCCATTGCGGTTGAGTGAATTCCCTGGGGCAAATCTTCTTCCTGGCTGAACACGACGCTGCTGCTGAGCTGGGACATTGGCATTGGGGGCTGTAGCATTCTTCTTGTTGGGGCACTCGTTGGAATAGTGCCCTTTATTTCCACAGTCATAACAAGTCACTTGCGACTTGTCCTTTGCTGCTACAGGCATAGCATTGCTTCCAGTCCTAGGGGCAGTGTTGGTGTTGGCGGTAGCATTGTTGTTGTTGAACTTGGGTGGGGCACGATTGAAATTGCTAGCGTTGCCGGGGTTGTTGTGATTTCCTCCGGGCCTAGGTTTTCCACGGTTGGGATAGGTCGGACGGTTCATCGGGGGTCTGTTGGTTCTTGGGGCAAATCCTGGAGATGGGTTGGGGCGATACTTTGGGGTCTGGTGGGTTCCTGGTTGATGCATCATGCGACGCTTGCGGTTCTCATTGGCTTGGTTGATCTTTCCTTCCATCTGGATAGCAGAGTCCACAAGGGCTTCAATATCCGCAAAGGGAATATTGACTAACATAGTCTGCATCTCGTCATGCAGACCATTCAGGAATCTTTCTTTCTTCTTGGATTTGGTGTCGATCTCATCCGGGGCATACCTAGCTAATGACAAGAATTTGTCACGGTATTCCACTACAGTCATCCTTCCTTGCTTCAGCTCTCTGAACTCGTCTCTCATTCTTTTGATCAAACCCGGTGGCACATGGGTTCTGCTAAACTTGACCTTGAATTCTTCCCAGGTCATCATCTGGCCTCCGGTCATTGCGCGAACACTGTTCCACCATGCCCTGGCATCTCCGGCTAGATAGTGGGTGGCAAACAGAACTTTCTCGTTGGCTTCCACTCCGGCGACTTCTAGGTTATTTTCCATGGTTTGCAGCCAATCATCGGCGTCTAGGGGATCTTCTGCTTTAGTGAAAACAGGTGGGTTGGTATTCTGGAAATTCTTAAGCTTAGATCCATGGTTGTCCTGATTTCCGTGGCCTTGGTTGTTGTGGGCAAGTTGGGCTATCTGTTGCAGTGTGGCTAGGTTGGCTTGACGTTCCGCTCTTTCAGCTTTGCGGTCAGAAGTCAACATTTGCAGAATCTGCAACATCGGGTCTGTGGATGAACCACTTCCTCCACGTGGCATCTGAAGATTGAGATAGATCATGAGAAAAGAGGGAAATTTCTAAGGTCTTGGGGTCTTTGAAAAGTTTTTAAAGTTTGACTCATATTTTCTAGCAACTTGCTTTTTCATTCATTCATTCATTCATTCATAGCACACGATACAACACACACCACAACAAAGGAAAGTAGATGGTTTTAAGAACCATTCTGAGAACTACGATACAGTGGGACCGAATACTACTCACTACGCTAGTGCTCAAGTGCTACTACTCCTTGGAATCTGTGGCCTCATCATCCTCATCATCATCGATGAAGGCGAAATCATCTTCATCGGTGAAGAAGTCCATAGCCTGATCCTCCAGAAAATCATCATCATCGCTGAGATAGGAGTAGGGGTCTCCACGAAGATCCTCTCCGGCATTATCCCTTTCCTCCAACTGCATGTCTCTCTCGTGGATGGTCTCCTCCAGAGATGAGATACGGTGGCGAAGACGGGCAATGATGCGCTCCTTCTTGTTGAGCTGACGGCGGCGAGACTTGCGATCTTTTGCTAACATGGCGATGGTCTGATCCTTCGTCTTGATGATGGCAGCCTTGTGGTTGCAGTAGTCACGGTAGTTGTCCAACTCCTGCTGACGATCGTACATCATGAAGCTAAGGTGGTCCAATTGGGTCTTCAACTAGGGGGTGGTATGGGGCTTCCAGTGGTTGTCCATTTGCATCACGCCTTGGGAAAAACTCAAAGCGAGTACCCTTGATCTGGTTGATGCTCTTCCCATACAGACGGGAAAGAGCTTCATGCATGGTCCTGGCAAGTCCATCGAGCCAGTTGTTCTCTCTTAAGGTAAACTGAATTCCTTCCGCAGTGGGAGGTTCAATCTTTCCTCGGAGACTTGCAACAATTAGCCACTACAGATCTTCTCCTCCTTGATCATTGAGCTGAGCTCCGAAGAACTCGGGGTGCGGACGCTCCAGAAGTTCCGAAAGCTGGTCCAAATCCCTCTCAAAGATAAGGTCTCCTCCATTCCCCAATTGGTAAAACTTGTTGTACTTCACGTCCATCTATAAGAATATAGGATGAGTAAGTTAGTAGAGTGATCAAGTGTGTCAAAATTTTATGTATTTGCAAGAGTTTTTGAGGAACATGAATTTTCATGAAAGAATCAAAGGGATAAGAATGAGAATAAGTTTTTGTAAATATTTGTTTTCTTTGGTTTTGTAAAATAAGTTTTTGATTCAAACGTCCAGCCTAACTAGGGTCTCCTATGGTCAGGATGGCTCTGATACCAACTTGTCAACACCCGGATTTTTAATCCCAGATGCCTGTTATGCCATACATCGCAATCCCAGGATTACCATTTTTGCAAGACATAACAGAATTGGATACGATAGTACATCATCCATTACAAACCGTACATAAGTTCTTACACAAATAGGGATCTCATGATCCAGTTCTTAATACAACATCAAGCAGCGGAATACGTAATAATAACGGTAGCGTAGGCGAAGCTCCATCTTCTAGGTCACAGGCAATGCTGACGATGGGAGATGATCCTAGTTGTCCTAACCTTCCTGGGGTCCATCCTCTAGGTACTCTTCTTCATAGTCTGGCCATGGGAATAGCCAGCGACAAAGCCATGAGTACACTTTAAGTACTCGCAAACTAATACTAACAAGTAAAAGGGGTTTTTGATAATAGGACACTAGGCTCTAGGGTTGTTTTGCAAAATCCAGATTTATCTCTACTAAGTTTAGAAGCAACAATTGCTAGTTGAAGTTTATAACATCTAAGTGAGAACTTGTATTTCATATCACAACCCTATTGTGGTCAAGTCAAAGTCTCACTTCATTGCACAAGTCATTTTGAAAAGTCTGACGGGGGAACAGTATGGCCACTCCAACTGTCCATAACCGCGGACGCGGCTATTCGAATAGTTTGACACTCTGTAGAGATTATACACTTTCACCACAACATTCGATACATTCGTCAGGAACAAATCCTGAATTCACCATACTCAGTATGCGGATAATCAATCCTAACCTTTCAATTACACGCCCTAGTATAAGCACCTCTCCTGTGAGTTTGGCCTCCCAACCATGACCAACTGTCATCTTGGGTACTGCACATGTGGACAATCTTCACAAGGTAGCCTCAGCTCAGACCTTGGCCGTGAGGGAACTAATACTAAGGTACATAAGTTTCCAGTCAAGCCCTACCCAATCTTCGGGTATTGTGGTTGTACGATAAAATTGGAATGGTATCGCATCCAGACAACCATCAGTTTTATAAAGGGCTAAGGCTCATGCCTCAACATTTTCATCACCAAAATCATCAGGTGTTCGGAAACACATGTCCAAAACATTTCAATAGAATGATGCATCATTCCAAGGTTTTCATAACCATTTTTCCACCAAGTATTCCCATCTAAAGTTGATCAAGTTTTATGCTTAGCACTAGCATCTACAGGTGGGGGTAAGTACTAATTAGGGGTGGTAAACTAGTAGAGTTTCAACTAAGTTTAATCGTATGCCTTAGGATGACATCAAGATTATCTAGCTTAGGCCAAATTTTATGCTCTTTATGCAACCTTCAAATATCTTTCTAGTATCTATAATTCACTTAAGTAAACTCTAAGTAATATCTTTGATAAAGAAATAAAGTATAAAGCTTGTAAGTAAAAACTAGGATTGGTTTACCAATTGGGTAGGATCATCTATGCTTAGGGCATATAGTTGGCAGGGTGACAAGCAAGTATTGGCTTGCATAATATTAGTATAATCTTGCTAAATTGCAAGTGTTAGGTTGCATTGATCCACTTAGTTAATAAAGCTTGCCTTGTGCAGAGCAGTGGTTGAAATTCTCCTCGGTTTCTTCCTCGTAAAATCCTCCTTCCTCCTCGTATCCTTGATCGATACTAGCGTCTATAAATAAATACGATGTACACAATCACCAAACAATACTTAACTACTTGCAATCATCACACACAATGGTCCTATAGATGATCTAACATCCTCACTAACATTACAAGATTAAGGCTTGGTTTAATTCCTTTTATTTTTAGAAAAGTAATTTCTACTCATTGAAAAACTACTTAAGATATTCTCCAAACCAAACATGGGATCATGTTGACACATGTCATCACCACATATTTTAGTCCATGGGAATATGATTTAAAGTGGTGTCACAATTTAATAAGGTTTTACCCTTTTATTTTAATTAAATAAAGTGACTAGAAATGCCTATGGGGCATTCTTTTATTACTTGAACATTATTTCTGCAAGCAAACCTATATATTTTTATATATTCAGAAAGGTATGGTTAAATGTGATTTTTGAGAGTTGGAATCAACTCAAAATCTATTATGGTTTAAATTTGAAAAATGTTTTAATGCAAAAAAGCTTCTGCCTTGTTATTTTTACGATGGGTGATCTATAGATCCAAATGACTTGAATCCAACGGGCTTGGATTCAGCATTTCAAGACCTTTCTAACAAAATTAGTTTCATTCAATTTGGTGTACTGGATCGACCTGGGTTGATTTTTGAAACTGGGTACAGAAGTGTGTTTGAAATAAAATGGAAAAGGTTTAATTCAAATAACTGGGCTGCGCGGGAAAAGTTAACGTTCCGGCCTGCTAAGCGCAGTGCTTCCGCGGGCTGTTTAAGTGGCTGTCCCCACTCGTCAGTGAGACAGGGGGTGCGAAGCGGTATGGGGTGATGTGGGTCGTTCGATCGGGTTCTAATCCAACGGCTGGGAGTCATTGTCGACGTTGAGCAACGTCGGGGAGACAGAAACCTAGCGCGGCCAGTGGGGGTTGCTGGGGGATCACCGAGGTGCAGGCGAGGGTCGGCGAGGCGGGCGAACGACGAAGTCGACAACGGCGAATCTCCTAGTACCGGTGGATCCTCCTGGGGTGGCTCCAATCGCTGGCTCCCTTCCTCTCCAGAGGCGGCTGGCTCCAGTGAAATTCCGGCGAAGTGCTGCTCGCCTTGCTCCGGGAACGGTGTGGCACGATCAGTGGTGAGAGGGGAGTAGAATGGTGTGCTCAATTCGGCTGGGGGTGGCCTCTATTTATAGTCGAGCGAGGGGACCGTCGGGGCGCACGGTGAGCTCGTCGGGGGCGATGGTACAGACGGCTATTGGCATGGGCGAAGGTAGGGGACGGTGCGGTGTTCCCTGGCGATGCTCAACGATACGGTGGCGAGACGTGGGGCGGTGCGGGTTGGTCTAGAACACGCGACGCTCTGCGCGGCAGAGGCGGCGTCTTCGACGGCGAGCGGTGGCTGTGCGGCATGGGGCGGCGAACGAGGATGTCTGGCGGTCTCCTAGGTCGGTGGCGATCGTGTATGCACGCGGTGAGGGCGGCACGCGGTCTGTGGGCTTTGGTCGAGGGTGGCGCTCTAGCGCATGGTCGGCATGGTTGCTGGCGAGCTGGGCGCGGTCCGTGCGTGTGGTCCAGTGGCTGGCAACGTTCGAGTGCTGGACAGGGAGTGGCGATGGACGGTGGGCTACCTCCCAGACATGCTGGCTAGGCTTGTTTCTCCTCCTAGCTTGCTGTCGACATGGGGGTGACAAGGTTAGCTTCGGCTGTTCACCATTGATGGTTTTGGAAAGATTACAGTGATGCTAGTGCTTGGTTAATCTTGCTAGATGATCTACTGATCTGGTTGTGAGCTAGATAGGGAACAAGTTAGGCAAGAATCACTGCTCACAATAGTGTTTGGATTTTGTTTGATTTGTGTCTGCCAAGTGTTTGATGAAATGGCCGCATGAATTCAAGTTTTGAATTTTGAAAAGATTTTTGGTGGGTGTGCTAGATTGGTGCTGGTGAGTCTGCAGATGCTTGGGTTTTGAAAGTTGAGCTTGTTTGAGTGGTTTTTGAAAACGTGGGATCTTCCCATATGATAAAGATTAAATTTTTAATTGTCATTTAAACTATGCATTTGAAAGTTTCTGGATGATCACAAAGTGAGCCTTGATACTTTTTTATGAGTACAATCAAGGGGTGCAAAGATCCAGAAAAGTTTTTGTTAGTTTCTGAAAGTTTGAGACAGCCAAAGTAGGCATGGGAGTTAAATTGGTCAAAATGATACTTTGTTATTTGTCTTTGGGAAAAGTGTGGGAAATGTTTTAGATGATGTTTATTTCACCTAAGAAACATTTTACAAGCAAGGAAACATACAAACAAGGTGGTTCAAAAGAATTTCAAATTCGATGCATACTCATATGCATGCATTCATAATTTTATTTAGAAATTTTTTGTTAACCCTAATTTTGATGTTTAGAGTTTGATGATCCAAGTTCAATATTTTTGGGATGTTACAGCCACGTCGTCCGTGGCCGCGGTGGTTTCGGCCACGTTGCTGTGGGCCGAGTCGTACTCGGAGGCGAGGCGGTGAATCGTGCGGACCTGACTCTCGGAGAGCCGGTCGCGTGGCGGCGACTCGCGGATGCGAGCCGAGTCCTCCGAGATGATGACGTCGGTGAGGCCGACGAAGAGACTGATTGTGCCGACCGGCAGGATTACGCTATGCGTGACGGGTCGCGCCGCCGGGACATAGCTGATCGGCAAGATTTGGAGCATCTCGCCGATCGCGATCATGCGGCCGGTGGCGATCGACTCGTTGATGGGAAGATTGGATCTCGCCGCAGAACACTGTCCTGACCAGCCAGGCCCCACGGTGGGCGCCACTGTCGTGGGAATGACCACGGCAGATGCTGCAATCGGCAGCGAGTAGTAGAACATGGGGCAAGGGCGGCCAGCCATCTGCGGTGCGAGATGAGGGCTGAGACACAAGGGTTTACCCAGGTTCGGCCCCCGGAGGGTAAAGACCTACTCCTGCTATATTGTATTATGATGAGAGTACAATGGGGCGAGCTCGACGGCTAGGCGGCGAGTCGCTTGGGTGTATGATGGAACGTGTCCTCTATGCGTCCTCTAGGGAGGTTTATATAGACTCACCTCGCTAGGGTTTACAGATCACAACCGAATTAGTTAAGGATTCGGACATTCTATGACCTAGTCCGACTGGGCCTAGCTACGCTTCTGGGACTTCAGCTTCTAGTCGCTTGAGTCCACGCCAAGTCTTGATCCAGTCGCCGTCCTGTAGGCCCATTCGCTGACGCTTGGGCTAGTAGGAAACGTCCTGCTGGGTACACCCCGGTAGGCATATCCCCATCATCTAATATCCCTTGTTCATCAATGTTGAGTAATCCACTATTGATCTATCAACTCTTGTTTTTATCTTAGCATTCACTTAAATCCTTTTGAGAAGGAAGTAAGAAGAGGTAAGAAGTAATGCTAGTTTTGGATATCATCTATAGGATGGGAGTGAGTGAAGAGAATCAAATCAATAGGATTATTGATGAAGTTAGCTCACTCCTAAAATGATAGAAGAGTTATTTGGAATATATAATCATATGGTGTTAAAGAAGATTACAAGGATAAATCCTGAAGCAAGTTACCAAGGAGTAATCCTATTGGATTAAGCAGGCATAGTCATGAATAACATCCCTTAATCCAATAGAGATGCTAAGAAGATAAATTCAATAAAACTATAATGTTGTATTGATGAAAACTTTGGTTAGCCAACTAGAAACCTAAACCATAAAGAATCAAAAGATTATAATGATCATGCTTTAGTCACCAAGATTGAATCCTTATTGACGAGGTTTGATTTCGTCAATGCACATTGTTATGAGCTTGGGTTTTGGAGAAGATGGGGATGCTGGAGATCGCGGAACGGTTAGCAAGTAGGCAACACGGGGACACGAGGTTTACCCAGGTTCAGGCCCTCGGAGGGAAAACCCTACTCCTGCTTGTCTGCTCTTGATTACGGCAGAACCGAAGGTTGCAGGGGTGCGCAGATGCAATATGGCGTGGAGGTGTGTATGCGGTGGTATGCGAAGTGCCCTCCTCGTCGTGCCCTCCTAGCCTTTATATAGAGATAAGCAGGTCCCGGGCACAGATCGTGTCGGTTACAGGTTTTAGGGTTTGCCCCTTTGAATATTCTATCTATTATACTCTTGCTCTCCAAGGATCCGAAGGCGTCATGGGCCCTGGCCACCCGAAAGTCTTCATGGGCTGGTGCATATTCGTCGTGGGCCTTCCTTGGGCTGCACCAGGTATGCTAAAATCGTGTACCCGCAGGGTATAACCATGTCAGTAGCCCCCGAGTGTTCAGTCGAATCGTAGATTCGGCTGAAGACTCTTCAATCTTTCGGGTGCAGCTATCTCTGCTCATTTAGAGAATAATTTAAGTGTGTAGGGATTGTTGATGCGTGTGCCTGACTCTCCCGACGAATCAGGGTCAGTTAATTGTCTTAGGACAAAACAACACGATCTTCTTCAGATTTGAGTCCCTCGACTCGAATCCGGAACATATGCTGGCGTAATTCGACTTAGGCCACGGAGGACTTACAGGAGTGGAATTCCAGTAAATTTTAAATGATGTACCCAACACGTCCGTCGGGATTTTTCATCGCGCCTGCTCGCACGGATTCTTACTAGCAGAGCACAGTCATGTGTGTTGCCAGGCCATCAGATGATATCTTAATCTTTGTGTCGCAGACACAACGTCCGAATGTTTATCACCGCGTAGGTGTTTCGGGTGGCCAAGGAGGACGTTGCTCACTTAGCGTTAATTAGGGCAGAGTTGCCGAAAAGTTTTTTGCATACTGATCCGAAGGATCGCAGTCGAAGAATTCATAGGGTGTGTGACAAGCTCTCCCTATGGGAGTAGCCCCCGAGTGTCTGTTCAAGTCGTAGACTCGAGTAGAGACTTTAATTCAGTCTTTGTTGACTTTTAGGTCCATAGGACACAAATTTTTCGGATGCTTGAATCCATCCTCCTTATGAGAGTAGCCCCCGAGTCCGTAGTGGAGTCGCAGACTCGACGTAGGACTCGAAGAATAGTTCAATGGTGTAGTTCTTTGTTCGTTTTTTGGGTGCGCGGCCAGCGCTCCTGATAGGAGTAGCCCCCGAGTAGTTAGTCGAATCGTAGATTCGAGTGAGTACTTTTAGCTGTGTAGCCGAAGAATTGTAACCGTTGCTAGTATAGCTTTTGATGACGTCAGTGCTGATGATCGGTGACCTCAAGCGTCTACAACGCTAGAGATGACGTGACTGAATGAACATGGGTCCCACGTTCTGACTTTGAGTTGACTGGTCACACGCGGCGTGGAGATAATTACGGCATCGCCTCGATTTCCATGCGTAGTGGACGGCGTGTGAGCGACGGTTCGCTGCTGTGCTGACACGTGGACGGTTGGATTTGGATGTTGGCTTTAGGTCTTCCCGATGAACGGCCGTTGTGCATCGTCCTCATCCTTATAATCATTGGGGAAAAGTGAGTTTGTTTTTCACCGCAGCCATTCTCGTTTCACTTCTCCCATCTTCTTTGAGCTTTCCTTGCTACGCGCTGGAATTTCTTCGAACCTTTCCTTCCTTGTTTCTGCGATCTCATCATCGCCATCGCCGCACTGTGATGGGGAAGTCCAAGAAGGCCTCCACCGCGGTTGGTACTAGTGCTGCCGCCGGCGGCAAGAAGGGTTCCGCTGCCACTCGCATCACCGATGGTGGCTGGCGGTGATCGGAGACTCACGAGGGTAATCTCCACAAGCTCTGCGTGCGGGGTCTGATCCCGCAGGACAGGGAGGCCGTCAGGATTCCCGGTGATGAGGTAATTCCCTGTCCTCCCGCTGGGTTTCGGGTCATGTTCGTCGCTTTCATCCTTCGGGGCCTTTCCTTCCCAATCCATGATTTCCTCCATGGATTGCTTTTCTTCTATGGCGTCCAACTCCATCACCTTTCGCCTAATTCTGTTCTTCACATTGCTTGCTTCATCACCTTCTGCGATTGTTGGCTCGGCATCGAGCCACACTTTGGCATCTTCCGGAAGCTCTATTCCGTGAAGAGGCAATCTGGCTCCGATGGCGTGTATCCCATCGGTGGCTGCATCATTTCCCTAAAATCCAATTTTCTCTTATTTTCTTTCTCTATGTCGGAGTCTGTCCAGTACTGGCGGAGGCAATGGTTTTACATCCGCGACTCCACAGTGGTCGGGAAGAACGTTGGCCTTGCTCCTTTTGACCCCTCCTAGAAAATCCAGCCAAAGCGGTCCTGGAAGAATCACATCTTGGACGGCGAGGTGGTAGAGATATAGGAGCTCTATCGTCGGGTGGAAGATCTTCAGGTGATTCCGGATAAAGAGGTGAACGGTGTGGATATCATCCGCACCTTCCTCAAACGTCGGGTGCAACCACTCCAGGCTAGGGCGCACCCGATGTTTCTTTATTCTGGCCGCCATGACCCGACTAGGGTTTCGACTGGAGATCTCTCCGCGGGGGATGTGGACGGAATCCTTCGGCCATTGCTGAAGTTTAAGGCTGACGAGGACATTCCGGGTAGCTCGCTGACCCTTCCCTTCAGGGCCTCTCGATCGGTGCCGCAGGTGTAGATCTGGGACGTGCGGGTAGAGCTTTTTCGACTGCGTCTCTTTATAGTTCAGTAAGTCTGAAAGTTTGTCTTATTTTGTGCAGGAGTTCAAAGTGCCAGGTATGGCGCCTCCACTACCCGAACTTTTTCCGGATGCACCGGAAAATGAGGTAGTGGACTCCATGTCTGAGCTTCCTTTAGCGCGGTCGCCGGCTGAAGAAGCCTTTGAGTTGAGCGAGGAGCAGACTCAAAAGCGGACACGGAGCTCGAGCGAATTGTCGGATGCGTCGACTCCACCGACGCTTAGGGACCCTTTGTGCCTTGAGCGTCACAATGGGGGTCATGGTGGCTCTTCCTCTCCTATTCCGGCCGTGCCTGTGCGGGCTGTGGTGCCACAACCGCCGGCGAAGAGGAAGAAGGAAGAGAAGAAGGAGGAGAAGAGAGGCAGGAGGACCCCGCCTGTCTTCGACTTGAGCGATCTTGACTCGTAAGTTTCTTCAGTTGCCTTCTTTTTTTCTTTCTTCCAATTTAGCTTGCTTGTACTTGTCTGATGTTGTCTTATGTAGCCACTCCTCTGATGGCTCCTTCAGCGATGGCGCTCGGGAGATGGTGGGGGAGTCGAAGGTTGCTCCTCCTCCTCCTCCTCAGACGGTGGCCACCTCTGAGGGAGCTTCTCCGAACCCTTCTCCGCATGAGGCTCGGGTGGTTGTCCCCCAGAAGATTTCGGTCGGACCTTCGGAGTCGCCGTCTGATCATGTAAGTCTCTTCGTTCTCGCCGCGGGGGTAGCCCCCGAGCATTTTCGGATGATCTGCTGATCACTTTGATTTTGTTTCTCGGGGGAGCCCCCGATCATCTGTCAGATGGTCTGCTGATCATGCCTTCCTTTTTGTACATGCCTCGGGGGAGCCCCCGAGCGTTTTTTCGTATGCGTAATTTGCCTTTCTCGTTCCTTGGGCGCAGCCCCCGAGCCTTTCTTTTGACAAATTGTGTCTTTTGCAGCCTTTTGTTCAAGGCGCCAACCAGCTGGTGCAGCAGCACTTGGTGTTGGAGGTCAGCTTCAAGCGGCTTCAGGGTACATTCGTGAGTTGGTATTTTTCGTCTTCCACTGCTTCATTTTCCTTCGATCTGATGAGTGATCTTTTGTTTGCAGATGAAAACAATACCACTCTCTGCAAGCTTGATGCTCTCAAAAGAGCCTTGGGCGAGCAGAGAAGAAGGTCGAGGACGCCGTTGGTGCGAAGGAGCGCCTCGAGCGGGAGCTAGCCGACGCAGCTGCGGCCAAGGAGCGCCTGCAGCAGGAAGCTACGGACCGCGAGGAGCAACTCGCCACTGCTGCGGCCTCGCGCGAGAAGGAGGTAGCCGGCAAGCTGATGGCTGCTGCCAAGGCTATTTCGGGTGAGTGATTTCGCCTGTTCCTTTTTGGCTTCCTTGTATTTCTTGTTTTGCTTGGTTTTCACGTTGTTTCTTCCGTTTGTTTAGATGCCGCAGGCATCGAGTTTTACCGCGGTGCCCTGGAGCACGGAAGTGCTCTGGATGATGCCACTGCGGCGGTCGAAGACCGCTGCAGCACCATGGTCGGCTTGCTTGCCAAGGCCAAGGAGGTTCTCGGGCGCTTCTACAAGGAGCTCGTCCCCAAGGGCATCGCCCTTGAGGATGTCGACTTGTTGGCGGATGCGCTGTCAGCCGATGCACCTGCAGCGTACAAGCGTAAGAAAAAAAGGCATTGGTGCATCTGTGGGGCTGGCGATGGCCCTGGCGTCTGGAGCGGAGCTGGATCTTCATCAGATTACCTCCCAGATGCCAACAGCCACCGATGGAACCGAGGTAGCCTTCGCCCTCTACGCTGCCCGTTGCAAACGTTATGGGCCAAAGTTGATTGACTTGCTGGCTGAGTACGCGGTGAGGCAGCAGGGGGAGGCAAAGAGCAGGCAATCCGGCTCTGAGGCTACTCAGGATGCAGCTTCTTAGGCCTTATAGTTGTAGAATAGCTTTTGTTTCTTTTGTTGTAATATATCTATGAACACTCATTGTGCCACGCAGTGGCTTTTTGTTGCATATAATGCATCTCCGAGCTCTTTGTTCATTCGTGTGTTTGTTTATATCCTTGCCTTCTTGTCGTGGGAATGACCACGGCAGATGCTGCAATCGGCAGCGAGTAGTAGAACATGGGGTAAGGGCGGCCAGCCATCTGCGGTGCGAGATGAGGGCTGAGACACAAGGGTTTACCCAGGTTCGGCCCCCTGGAGGGTAAAGACCTACTCCTGCTAGATTGTATTATGGTGAGAGTACAATGGGGCAAGCTCAACGGCTTGGCGGCGAGTCGCTTGGGTGTATGATGGAACGTATCCTCTATGCACCCTCTAGGAAGTTTTATATATACTCACCCCCCTAGGGTTTACAGATCTCAACCGAATCAGTTAAGGATTCAGCGATTCTACGACCTAGTCCGACTGGGCCTATCTACGCTTCTGGGCCTTTAGCTTCCAGTCGCTTGAGTCCACGCCAGATCTTGATCCGGTCGCCGTCCTGCAGGATCACTCGCTGGCGCCTGGGCTAGTGGGAAACGTCCTGCTGGGTATACCCCGGTAGGCATATCCCCATCAGTAGTCCCCGAGGCCGTCGTTGATTGGTCGCAGGCGTTCGCTGGCAGTCGGAGTATGCGGGTCCAATGCAGACGTCCAGTCGAATCGGCGGCGGACTCCTGAATAAAGGAAAAACTAGTTATTCCAGTCGCAATAACAGCGACCAATCGTGTCGCAGCTCGGCGAACGGGTCGGCGAGTACTCAGTCACTGTTATAGTGATCGGGTCGGCGAATCGTCGAGTCACGTGGAGCGACGAGTCGAATGGATGAAGTTGGACCGTCAATTGGGGTCAAACTAGCCGTTGGGGTAATCCAAAGGTAACTTCGGCGTAATTACCGTGTAGTAACGGCTCCCGAAATTGGCGGGTAGCAACGCTATATAAGGAGAATGACAGGCGAACAGGGAAACACTCCTTCGTTCTTCCTCTGATCTCGCCCGTCTCCGTTTCCCACTCCGCATAGCGATCCAACCAATCCAGAGAGCCCCGACCTCCGCGAACTTCCAACCGATGGCCCCCTCCACCGAACCATGGGGCAGATCCAAGTGTACCAGGGCGCTACTGGTGTCCTTCGAGGAGGCCGGGATCCTGCACGCCGGCAGATGGCGCATCCCCACGGCCGGAGAAGTGACTCCGGACCCACGCGAGGTAGAATCCATCTGCTTCACCAGCCACCTGGAGCGGGGGCTGGGGTTTCCCACTTCCCTCTTCTTCCGGCGTTTCTGCGCCTACTACGGGATCTAGCCATCGGACCTAGGTCCGCATAGTATCGAGCAGCTCGCCATCTTCGTGGCGTTCTGCGAGTGCTATCTGGGCTGCAGGCCCTACTTCCCCCTGTGGCAAGATCTGTTCCATGGGAGGATCAGCCGCGAAGAGTCAGGCGGCCCGATGCTGGCCGTGGGTGGCCTGACATTCCAGTTGAAGTCGAAGGCGTCGTTCTTCGACCTGATGCTGCCCGCCAAGGCGGCAAACGAATGGAAGAAGTCATGGTTCTACGTCACCAAGTCGACTCCAGACGGCGAGGTGGCGCTTCCAAGGTACTCCGCCGACTGGACCGAACCGCGTCGGCTCCAGGTCGGCAAGCTCCCGCTCGATTAGCGGATGGTTGTCGACGAAATGCTGCAAACCATCTGCGGCCTGAAGAAAAAGGGCCTCCAGACCATCAACCTCTACAACTACTGGTTCGGGCGGCGGCTCATGCACTTGGCCCGCCGCGACCACTACATGTACGAGTATATGGGTAAGGACGATCCGACGAAGTCCTCCTTCGCCGAATGGCATCTTGAAGACTACACCCTGGCCCTGAAGAAAATTACCCAGGCGGTGTATCTGGACGCGAAGGCCGGGGTCGCCCCCTATACTGCAAGGCGCCCAGCTTCGATGGTAAGTAGTCATTTAGCCACCACTCGCAGTCGCAGATGGTGCATTCGCGGTTGTGCTGACGTTGTCTCATGCTTATTGTAGTTATTCCAAGTGGTGGAAGGGTGGCTCCCACCCGCAGACGACGAGAACTCGAGCTCGTCCGTCCAGGACGGGAGCGAGTCGCCACCTGCCAAAGGCGACGTCGGGAGCGACGAGGGTGATGACGACGACAACGAAGACGAGCCCGTGGAAGACGCTACCCCAACAGTTCGCAGGACTCGCGGGAAACACCAGTGCAAGCTCGAAGCGAGTAGAAGCCTCGAACCTCACGATGATGATGACGATGAGCTTCCCGATCACACCTCACATCGTGAGGCCGCGCTGTCGAAGAAGAAGAAGAAGACAGAGGCGAAGGCTCCACCGAAGAAGAAGAAGAAGAAGAAGAAGAAGAAGAAGAAGAAGAAGAAGAAGAAGAAGAAGAAGAAGACGTCTCCGCCCCGATCTGCGACCAGTTCTGACGCCACCAGCTCGACTAAGGGCGAGGCGGCGCGCACGACCGTGGCACCAGACGCTGCCGCCCCCTGGACGAGGTGCCTCTGGCATCGCTACCACCTCCATTCGCCCCGGTCTCTAGGCTAGTGAAAGAACATGTTGGGCCCCCATGTGTGGTTTTGGTAATTAATGACAATCTTTATGGACTAATGTGTGTATTAAGGTATACTTGTAGGATTTGTCCATTGGAATCGCTTGGAGCATGTGTTGGCTTCAAGGTCGATGAAATGCAAAGAAGATATGTTGTGCAAGCTCAATATGCGAGGTCGATGATGAGGAATTAAGAAAGGCGTTCCATCTTGAGAAGGGCAAGATCGTCTACATCGAACTCTAGTGGAATGCTCAAGGCAAAGGTATAATCTTGATAGGTTTTCCCTTTTGCCGGTCTCTTGTTGTGTGTAGGAGACCAGGTTTAGGATAGATAACCATACTATCAAGAGAGGCTCTCGAATGAGTAATTCGGTCACATCGTTCGGAGAGAGCTCAAACCTTTGCATACTTGCATCATCATATTTGGTTGTTATTTGGTCTTGTCCATTTGAGGATATAGAGCTTGTGGTAATCTCCATAACAAACTCTTGTTCATCAAAATCGGATCTCCCATATATATCTTGTTGCGGTTTTGATTTATGCGGCTTTTCGGTTTCTCACCAAGTGAGATATCTCACATTATTCTACTTGATACTTTCTCACTTTATTGGGAAGCCCTTGTCGTCCTCTATCCAACGCAATTTGAATCGGATCAATCGGAGCTTCTAGTCAAAAGTTATTGTCGTTTGAATATTTGCCTGTCAATCTGTTTTCTAGGCCGAGCGGTAGTACCGCCCGGGCGGGCCGGTACTACCGCCTGCCCCTAAAAGCGGCCCGTTTTCTTTCTGCATCGCTAGGTACCTAAATCCGGTACTACCGGCCGGCCCGGTAGTACCGCCCGGGTGGGCCGGTAGTACCGGCCGGCCCAGATATTTTTCTAGATCCAGATCCGCTCTCGCCCAGCTCGCTGCGCCCATTCTCCCGCGTGCAGCCGCCGCTTCGCTGGCCCCGCGCGAGTCCGCGTCGCTTGTGCCGCTGCCACCGCTCGTTCCGCGCAGGCCCCGCAGCTGCCGCTGCGTGGTCGCTTCGCCCGCGCGCGCACGCGAGCTGCAGCTAGCCTCGCTCGCTGCCGCTGGCCCCCACCGCTGCCCCGCTTGCCTTGCTTGCTTGCTGCGCGAGTGCAGCGCTCGCTGCTGCTGCTGCTCTGCCGCACGCGACCAGGCGCTGCTGCTGCCTGCGCTGCGCTGCTGCTTCGTTTTAACCTAGCGTTTGCAGTTTTACTACCGGACCGTTCAGAAAAACACTCCAACGGCCATATTTTGTCTAGCCCTATATAAGTCTTTTTTCCATTTTCATTTAGGGTTACTTCTCACTCCTCCTTTTGTCTAATCTTTGCCCCCATTTGCCTTACTCTTTGAGCTTGATTTTTACACACCCCTCCATTGATTCTTGCATATATTTGAGGGGTTGTTGGAGGTGATCTAGATCTATGTTTTGACCTAACCGATTCATCTCTTTGTGAGTGTATCTTTGGGGATCTAGATTTTGGGGGATTTTGTGTCTCTCTTTGATTCCTCCTCTCTTGTTCCCCCAATAGCTTTAGTAGCTTTGTTGGAACTTGAGAGTGAGGGATTTGAGCATCTTTGTGGTGTTCTTGCCATTTGCATTTGGTGCATCGGTTTGAGTTCTCCTCGGAGGATTTGGTTTGAGTTGCTCATTGGAGCTTGTCCCTCTTGGGTTCTTGGAACCCTAGACGGTTTTGTGGCCTTGGTGGCATTGTGGCCTTGGTGGCATTTGTTGAGGCCTTTTGTGGCGTTTGTTGGGAGCCTCCAATTAAGTTGTGGAGAAGTGCCCCAACCTTGTGAGAGGTTCCGGTTGCCACCGACAAGTGCACCGATAGTGGAAGTGTGGATCGATCCCATTGGGGTGAGATTCACCGGAGAATAAGGGAGGCCTTTTGTGGTGTTGGTGGCTTGATACCACCCCCTCTCCAAACGAGACGTACTCCATGTTGGGAGGAACTCGGTAAAATATCGGTGTCCCCGTGTGCCTCGGTTATCTCTATACCCGAGCTCTTTACTTATGCACTTTACATTGTGATAGCCTTCATGCTTGAAGTACTATATATCTTGCTATCACTTTGTTGCTTGTATTTCTTAGCATAAGTTGTTGGTGCACATAGGTGAACCTTAGTTGTTTCTAGGTTGTGCTTTACAAAGTAAACACTAGTTTTATTCCGCCTTTGTTGAGCCACTCTAGGAAAAGTTTTAATCGCCTATTCACCCCCCCCTCTAGGCGACATCCGTATCCTTTCAGCTGGGAGCTACTCCAGCCGCAGCAGCTTCGCCTCCCAGGAAAGATCCCGCAGTTGTCATCACGGAGGCTCCTGCCATGGCCTCGTCTTCGAAGAAGCCCTCTGTGTCTTGGGCACGCGGTGTGTTCGAGACGGGCCTCGGTCGGAAGTTTGGGCCCGAGATGGAAAGTCCGGACAGTATCCGCACCGGTCTGCGGTTCATACCAGTCGCCAAGTAAGTGATGTTCATCTACTTGTCTTTCGTTTTAGTCGGATAGTCTTATTCATATCGTTGTTTCATAGGACTGGTGTTAAAAAGATCGGCCATCCTTTCGTGGCCAAGGTTCTGCCAGTCGTCACCGAGGAGGACCCCTCACGGAAGAGGAAAACCAACGAAGTCGCTGCTCCCGCCGACGGTGCCAAGAGGGCGAAAGGCGACGACGTTGTCATGGTCTCTGATTACATGGCGGTTGCTCTGAGCGAACCTCCGACTGTGGCGGAAGTGTCCTCGAAGACCAAGGAGGCTGTTGCCTCGCCTGACGTGGCCGAGCCGGCTCCTAGTGGCGCCGCGGCATCTGCAGCAACTTTCCCTCGCTTCATGGCCAAGGCGGCCACAGCGAGTGGCACGGCGCCAACGAGCCGGATGCCTGGGGTCGCCGACATGGAGGTCGAGCAGCGTTGCGGCCACACTCTGGTCGTGCTTGCATCTGTGAACGCGCTGGAGCTTCACGGCATGTTGGGCGCTACCATCCAGGTATGTCCAGTCCCCGAGGATCGGGCCACTAAATTTCAGTGGTCGGATTCTTACTGTTTTTGTATCGTCCAGTACCCAAGTGCCTAGTCGCTGAACTTCAGCGGGTGGGCACTTAGGATTTTCAATGTTGTTGACGGTTAAGTTTGTGCGCAGGGCCTGCAGCGCGAATCGGCCGATCGGCTTGCAGCAAAGTGTCGCATGGAGAAGGCACTCATTGCCGTCCAGGAGACGAACAAGGGACTCCAAGAAATTGCAGCCGAGGCGGAGGAGGTCCGCCAGGGCCTTGTCCCGGCGGGTGACCTGACGGCGGCTCAATCTGCTTTGAGTACGGCCAGGAAGCGAATCGCTGATCTGGAGCGTGAGCTCAAGGAGGCGAAGGCGGAGGTGAGCTCGGCGGAGGGGCGAGCGAAAGCTGCTGTTACGTCTGCCGCTGAAGAGCGGAAAGTGTCTAACGCACTCGTTGTTGGGCTGCAGAACGACTTCTCGTCACTTCAAAGCTTCATCACGGGCCTCTGACGTCCGTTAATTGGTAAACCTTTCTTCCTCTTTCCTCTGCCTGCAACAGCTGCGTTGTGGAGTCGTTGGTGTACTCACTGCCGGCTTCTGTCCACAGGCCGGATTATTGATAGCTCGGAGGAGGCGCAGTCATACGACACGCGGCAGTGTGTGACCACTCTGGTCGACTCGGCTGTGTTGTCCGCGACTTGCATTCGAGCATATCTTCAGGAGATATCGCCCACGGAAGTGATTCCCAGTGACCTCGTCGAGGTATGGCGCTACCTGGAGAAGGCTCCGTCAGTCGTCGAAATCATGACGCGGTCGGCCTTCCGGCGCGGGGCGGCGACGGCGCTCAGCCTTGGGCTTGCCCATTTCCCGGAGGACTTCGACCTTGATGATGTGATGAGCGGCTACCCCTCGTCCACGGGCTCTGTGGAGATTGCCGAGGTGCTGAAGCTAACGGACCGGGCCGTGGCGTATTCTGATCGCGTTTGGGTGATGGGCGACCTCCTCCCCTATCATGAGACGATTATCGCCCCCAACGATCCCGAACCGAAGCATCTGGACTTCAAAGTCGAGCAGTCGTTTCGTGCGGCGATGGCGGGCGAGTTGACGACGTACCCGTCGAACCCGTACGTGCCCTTCATTGGCAACTGCCGGGGTGGCAGCGAGTCGGCGTCAAAACCTGCGGAGTAGAAGCGTTGTTCCCTGGGGCGTTAGTAAAAAATAGCCATTGAACTTTTCTTGTATTTTGGAACGACTTTGTTCTGCTATAATGGAAATTCGTGTTGTTTTGTCATTCGTTTCGCGATTTTGAATGTTGATTGGACGAGTCCCCGAGCGTGTCCGCCCTTTTTATGGGATTTACCTCGTTTGTTATGTGTTTGCGAATTTTTAATGGATTGAGGTCGACTCGCCAGGGCTCGAAGAGCCAGTCACAGGGAAACTCCCTTGGGTGCTCTTTACTTGACCTCTTTCCCGTGCGCGAACGAGGTCGGGTAGCCGAGTCCCCGAGCGTGGTACTTGGTGGTTCTAGTCGCAGCTCCAAGGTAGGTGAGGACTAAGCGCGTCACTCCTTCCTGACCCGAAGGATCAGTTGCATGGCGAATCCTGGGCATGCTCTCATACTGGGCGTTTTTCCCTAGTCGCTCGTATTTGTCTGGCCGTCAGTCCCCGAGCGTGGTACTTGGCCGTTCGAGTCGTTGTGCCGAGGATGCGGAGGACCTTGGTCGCTGTGAGGAGCGAGGGCAGTTGTCTTGGCTCGGTAAGCCTGTCGGGCTAGGCGACTCCAATGGGGCTCCGGGTTGGCGTTTTTCGTGGACGTTACAAGGCCTGGGGTCTCCCAGTGCCCTTGTACTGCACTACTTGGTCGTGCCGGTCGCTTTACCAGAGGTTGACTTCTACGAATAGCTTAACGCTGTTATTACGAGTGCGAGTGGCACAAGACACGAAGAGTAGACGCAATTTGCGGTAACCGATCTGTTTTATTTCATAGCAGGTGGAGAGTACATGTATGGAGTTCTAGGAGTAGAACTTCCGTAGGAGGTTTACATTCCACGGCCACTTGATGTCGAGTTTCCCGTCTCCTCGGACGTCGGTGAGGTAGTAGGCGTCGTTGCCTAGGACTCGCCCGGTGGCGAATGGTCCCTCCCAAGGGGGGAGAGCTTGTGCATGCCCTTCTTGTCCTGGATAAGGCATAGTACCAGGTCGCCTTCCTGGAAAGTGCGAGTCCTTACTCGCCGGCTATGGTAGCGGCGGAGCCCTTGCTGGTAGATGGCGGTGCGGGAGCGAGCTAGGTCGCGTGCCTCGTCGAGCTAGTCGACTCCGTCTTGTCATGTGAGTTCATTTGCATCCTCCGTGTAGTTGACCACCCTTGGCGAGTCGTGCTCGAGGTTGGTAGGCATGAGTGCCTCGGCGTCGTATACCATGAAGAAGGGTGTAAACCCTGTCGACCTATTGACGGAGGTGCGAATGCCCCAGATGACGGAGGGTAGCTCCTCGACCCAGCACCCGGCGGTGCGCTCGAGTGGTACTTGGAGCCGTGGCTTCAGGCCATGGAGGATGCTCTGGTTGGCGCGTTCCGCCTGGCCGTTGGACTCCGGGTGGGCGACTGAGGCGAGGTCGAGTCGGATATGGTGTTCCTCGCAGAACTCGGCCATGGCTCCTTTGGCGAAGTTGGTGCCGTTGTCCGTGATGATGTTGTTTGGGAACCCGTAGCAATAGATGAGCTCGCGTAGGAACCTGGTGGCGGTCTTCCCATCGCATTTGCAGACTGGCTTGGCCTCCACCCATTTTGTGAATTTGTCGACTGCGACCAGGAGGTGGGTGAAGCCAGAGGGGGCCTTCTTGAAAGGGCCTACCATGTCCATGCCCCACACGGCGAACGGCCAGGTGATGGGGATTGTCTTGAGCGTCGAGCTTGGCACGTGGGTCTGGTTGGCGTATTTCTGGCATCCGACGCACCGCTGGACAATGTCGACAGCGTCTGCCTGTGCGGTGGGCCAGTAGAAGCCGTGTCGCATAGCCTTTGCGACCAGAGAGCGGGCGCCGGCGTGGTGGCCGCAGTCACCGGAGTGAATGTCTTGCAGGATTTTGCGTCCTTCAGCGGGTCGAACGTAGCGTTGGAACACGCTGGTCACGCTGCGCTTGTGGAGCTCGCCGTTGATGATGACGAAGGATTTGCAGCGGCGTGCTATCATCCGGGCATCCGTTTCGTCCGCTGGCAGGGTGCCTCCCTCCAAGTAGGCAATGTACGGCGCGGTCTAGTCATCTAGCTCGGCGATAAGTGTGACCAGGGCTGCCTCTGGTTGTAGCGGGATTCCGATGTCGATCTCCCTTGGGGGAGAGGCGGAAGGCTTGGAGATGGTGTCGAGGAAGACGTCGGCGGGTGGTGCGAGTCGAGCCGAGCCGATGCGGGAGAGTGCGTCGGCCTCCTCGTTCTTCCGCCTGTCAATCCACTCGACGGAGTAGCCTGCGAAGTGTCCACCCAGCTTGTTCACTGCTTGGCGGTAGGCCGCCATGGTGGGGGAGACGGCGTCGCAGGTGCCAGCGACTTGCCCGACGACGAGGTCGAAGTCTCCGTAGCAGCGCAGGCGGTTAACGTTCATCTCCTTGGCAGCTCGCATGCCGTGGAGTAGCGCCTCGTATTCAGCCATGTTGTTGGTGCAGGG
Source organism: Avena sativa (assembly GCA_916181665.1). Classification (NCBI taxonomy): domain Eukaryota; kingdom Viridiplantae; phylum Streptophyta; class Magnoliopsida; order Poales; family Poaceae; genus Avena; species Avena sativa. Next base: position 308,029,865 of record OV702284.1, on the reverse strand, counting down.
GGTGAAGTCGAGGCAGAGGACGTAGCGGAGCTTGTCGCCCTTCGCAGAAGTTAGCAAGATCCCTGCTCCTGCGCCGTCCGCGTTCTTGGAGCCGTCGAAGTGTAAGCTCCAGTAATGGACGTATGGCAGCTTTTCCGGCTGTTGGGCCTCCTCCCAGTCGGCGATGAAGTCCACGAGAGCCTGTGACTTAATCGCCTTGCGTGGCTCGTACTTGATGTTGTGGACGCCGATCTTGACGGCCCACTTGGCGACTCGCCCGGTCGCCTCACGGTTGTGGATGATGTCCTGCAACGGTGCTGCGGAGACGACCGTTATCGGGTGCTCCTGGAAGTAGTGTGGCAGTCACCGTTGTGCTCTGAAGACCGCGTATACCAGTTTCTGGTATTGCGGGTAGCGCTGGCGCGATTCGGTGAGGACTTCACTGATGTAGTACACTGGTCTCTGCACCGGGCGCTCCTTTCCTTCCTCTGGTCGTTCGACGACCATGACGGCGCTGACGACGCGCTCGGAAGCCGTGACGTAGACCAGCATGGGTTCCTTGTCGACGGGGGCGGCGAGTAGCGGTGCTGCGAGTAGCACCTTCTTGAGGTCGCGGAGCGCATCATCTGCCTCCTTGTCCCACTGGAAGGTGGGGTTATTGCGCATCAGGCGGTAGAGGGGCATCGCCTTTTCGCCCAACTGGGGGATGAAGCGACTAAGAGCCGCGACTCGCCCGGCCAGCTTCTGGACGTCACGCAGGCACTCGAGTTTGCCGAGTCGAGCGATCGTGTCGATCTTGGTGGGGTTCGCCACGATCCCGCGCTTGGAGACAACGTATCCCAGTAGCTGCCCAGCTGGTACACCGAAGGTGCATTTGCCTGGGTTTAGCTTTATCTTGTATTTCCGCAGGGTGGCGAATGTTTCCGCCAGGTCGGCGAGTAGGACGCTCTGGCGAGCGGACTTCACCACCACGTCATCGATGTAGACGTGGATATTGCGGCCAATTTGGCTTGCAAGGCACTCCTGCATGCACCGCTGGTAGGTCGCCCCGGCGTTCTTGAAGCCGAAGGTCATGGCAGTGTAGCAGAAGGCTCCGAATGGCGTGATGAACGCCGTCTTCTCTTCGTCCTCAACGGCCATTTTGATCGTGTTGTACCCAGAGTAAGCGTCGAGGAAGCATAGCGACTCCGAGCCCGCGGTGCAATCGATGATTTGGTCGATCCGCGGGAGGATGAATTGCTCCTTCGGGCAGACACTGTTTAAGTTTGTGTAATCGATACACATCCTCCAGGTCCCACTTTTCTTCTCGACCAGGACTGGGTTTGCCAGCCACTTGGAGTATTTGATTGGCCGGATGAAGCCTGCAGCGAGTAGACGCTGCACCTCCTCGGCGATGGCTCGGCGGCGCTCTTCATTGAAGGGCCACACCGACTGCTTGACAGGTCGCACTTTGGGGTCGGTGTTGAGTTTGTGCTCAGCGAGTTCCCTAGGGACACCGGGCATGTCAGAGGGCTTCCATGCGAAGATGTCCCTGTTCTCACAGAGGAACTCGATGAGTGCGCCTTCCTATGCTGGGCTCATGCCCATCCCGATCGTCACCGTCTGGCTGGAGTCGCCTGGGACCAGCTCGACGGTGCGGGTATGCGTCGTTGCCTCGAAGGCTGTGGGGTTGCCGCCCTCCGAGTTGGGCTTCTTGAGTATGGTGGGGTCGTCGTTGTTGACCCCGCTCGCGTACTTGGCGAGCTCGTCGGCGTGGTTGGCCTCTGCCGCGATGACGGCGTCGGCGAGTTCGGCTCCTTTGGCCTCGCACTCGGCGGCCATGTCGGGGTCGCCGTGGATGGTGATGACGCCGCATGGCCCGGGTAGCTTCATCGTGTTGTACGCGTAGTGGGGAGCTGCCATGAACTTGGCGAATGCCTGGCACCCCAGGACGCAGTGGTAGGGGCTGTCGAAGGGCACCAGCTCGAAGACGATCCGCTCGGTGCGGAAGTTTGCCGGTGTGCTGAAGGTGACTGGCAGCGTCACCTTGCCGATCAGGTATGCCTTCCGACTGGGGACGATGTCGTGGAACGTGGTGTAGGTCGTCTCGATCATTGACTGCGGGAGCCGCAGTCGCCTGAATGTGTCCAGGTACAGGATGTTGATGGATCTGCTGCCGTCCATCAATGTCTTGGGGAGCCAGTAGTCTCCCACCTTGGGCTTGACCACCAGGGCGACTCGGCCTAGGTACTCGATCTGTGGCGAGTGGTCCTGGCGGCTCCAAGTGATTGGTTGCTCAGACCAGATGAGGAACTGGGGGATGTCCACCTAGGCCACCGCGTTGACGGCGACGGCGCGGGCGATGACCTTCTTCTCGCGCTTCGTGTTGAAGCCTGTGAAGGTGTGGAGCGAGCCGGTGACGCTGCCTAATTTTTCGCCGTTTGGAAGGTTGTTGTCGGGGTCTTCCCGCGCGCGCCGTGCCTTCTCGATCTCCTTGAGAGAGTGGCAGTCGGCGGTCGTGTGCGTATCGGGCTTTCCTTCCCTGCTGTGAAATACACAAGGTTGGTTAAGAAGGGCCGCGGGGTAGAACCTCGGCTTCGCCTTGTAGTTGCCACCGTCGCGGCGTTGTCCCCCGTCGCGGCGGAAGCTCTTGGGATCGCGCTGCGCGTATCCAGCGTTGGCAACGAAGTCGACTCACCCGTCAATGCGGCGCTTGCCGGTGAAGCGAGTGTTGCTGTAGCATAGATCGGGTCGTCTCCCGTTGTCGTGGCCGCTCGTGTGGCGTTGTCCTTCTGACTCGTCGTCGGTTTCTTGGTTTGGGTCTTCCTCTGCATACCTTTTTGCGATCCCCAGGAGATCCGGTATGTTGTCGAGTGTGCGGTACGCTCGTTTGAGCTTGGAGACCAGGGGCTCGTAGCGGCACGAGGTCTTGAAGCAGTGGATCGCGGTGTCTGGGTGGATGTCGACCGCGTTGTACCACAGGTCTTGCCACCGTTGGACCCAGCTGCGGGTCGACTCGCGAGGTCCCTGGACGCACCGTTCCAGGTCCTCGATGGTGGTGGAGCGGGTGTATGAACCCTCGAAGTGCCTGACGAAGGCGTCGCGCATCTCTTCCCTAGAGTCGATGCTATCCACAGGAAGAGTGTTAATCCACTGCCTACATGCCCCTTCCATCATCAGGGGAAGGTAGCGGGCGGCTAGTAGATCGGTGTGGCCGGCGATCCCCATCGCCATGAGATAGGTATCCGGCCACACGGAGGGATCGTACGAGGGGTCGTACTTCTCTATTTCCTTCGGTGCTTTGAAGTTTGCCGGGTATATCTCGCCTCGGATCATCGGTCCAAAGCACCGGGGCCAGAGTCGGCTTAGCGACCCCCTCGTCTCACCGTCGCGGCGGTTGGTGAGGGTATGTCGCAGGTCGTCGGGCTGGCATGCGCGCCAGCTCTGGTTGTTGATGATGTGGGTGCGGGCGTCGACGGTTGGCCGTTGGCGGCGACGAAGTTGGTCGCCGGTCGGGGGTCGTTGGTGGAGAGTGCCGCGTTCGCGGGTCGGTGATGGATCTGTAGTTGTTCGGGTGGCGGGCAGTTGAGGGTGTTTGCCGCCATGGGGCGGCCGCTTGAGGCCGCTCTGCTACCCGATGAACGCGAGTACATCCGACCCTGTGAGTCGACGTCTGCGTTTTGTTGCTCGACCGCTTTTGCGAGCAGGGCCTTGGCGTACTGGATCTACAGGGCGCCTTCACAAGTGGTTGCGATGTTGTTGACTGCTACTCGACCCGCGACGAGGTTGTCCATTGGGGTGGAGAACAGCGGGAGACCGTTCGCGTCTCGCTCCCGTGAGGAGACCATGATCCTTGGCTGGTCCCTGGGGAGTGCGCGGTTGGGTGGTGGCGGGGCGCCATTGGCCGTTTCCCCTCGTGGGGGCCGAGTGCTTCCTCCTGGTGGCGCGTTCTCGCAGATCGCGCGCTCGGCCGCGCGGGCCGTGCCATTCTCGTCGTCGAAATTCAGGGCGTGCCCCTGGACGGTGGGGTTCAGGCGCGACCTGATTCGGAGCTGGTGGTAGCGTGACAGCTCCTGCATTGTCACCTGCTCAAGGCAAAAAAATTCGTGCTCGGCTTGTTCCTTGCGGACTGCTTCCGCCAGCTTCAAGCGGAGTTCCTCGACCTCCGTTGCCGTTGCGTTGGGAGGGATCGGCGTGGAGAATGGATCTTCCGGCGGGTCGGCGCCAGTCGCCATGTAGGTCGCGGCGTGGCGGCCGGTTCCGTCGCGGAGGTCGGTGGAGTTCTCCTACCCGGAGTCAAAGTCGAAGATCCCAAGGATAAAGGGATCATCGAAGTCTCCAACGTTGGAGACCTGGGTGGTGAAGCCCGCGGGTGACGCAGCGATAATGGATCCGGAGAGTGACGCCTGGGTCGCCGAATCGGCGTCATCGTTGAGGGCCGCGTCTTTCGCGGCTGCGGTGGTTTCGGCCACATTGCTGTGGGCCGAGTCGTACTCGGAGGCGAGGCGGTGGTTCGTGCGGACCTGACTCTCAGAGAGCCGGTCGCGTGGCGGCGACTCGCGGATGCGAGCCGAGTCCTCCGAGACAATGACGTCGGTGAGGCCGACGAAGAGGCTAATCGTGCCGACCGGCAGGATCACGCTATGCGTGACGGGTCGCGCCGCCGGGACGTAGCTGCTCGGCAAGATCTGGAGCATCTCGCCGATCGCGATCATGCGGACGGTGGCGATCATCTCGTTGATGGGAAGATTGGATCTCGCCGCAGAACACCGGCCTGACCGGCCAGGCCCCACGGTGGGCGCCACTGTCGTGGGAATGACCACGGCAGATGCTGCAATCGGCAGCGAGTAGTAGAACATGGGGCAAGGGCGGCCAGCCATCTGCGCTGCGAGATGAGGGCTGAGACACAAGGGTTTACCCAGGTTCGGCCCCCCGGAGGGTAAAGACCTACTCCTGCTAGATTGTATTATGGTGAGAGTACAATGGGGCGAGCTCGACGGCTTGGCGGCGAGTCGCTTGGGTGTATGATGTAATGTATCCTCTATGCACCCTCTAGGGAGGTTTATATAGACTCACCCCCCTAGGGTTTACAGATCTCAACCGAATCAGTTAAGGATTCAACGATTCTATGACCTAGTCTGACTGGGCATATCTACGCTTCTGGGCCTTCATCTTCCAGTTGCTTGAGTCCACGCCACATCTTGATCCGGTCGTCGTCCTGTAGGCCCACTCGCTGGCGCCTCGGCCAGTGGGAAACGTCCTGCTGGGTATACCCCGGTAGGCATATCCCCATCACTTCTTTTCCCCTAGGGACCTTCGGGTGATGATCGTGTTGACACTTTTCCTGCGCCGCAGCTGCAGCCATCCTTGGATGATGCGTCGCAGCTTGTGTTTCTTCGTGACCGCATCCATAGTCTTGAGAAAGAATTGCGTGGAGTGCGCGGCCACGCCAATGTTTGGAAATCAAAGACATAGCGAGGCGCTGCCAGAGAGGAGTATTTGATGGGGGAGTTGCGTCATCTAGCCGAACAGATTCGATGTGAGTTTTTTGAGTTGCTGCTCATTTTTTCGGATGCGCCTGTTGTCCTGTCATCTTACTTTGCAAGTGTTGCACCTGCCAACCTTGTTCCTGAGGAGGAAAAGGAGCGTATTGTTGTTCAGATTAACTGCCTGACCCAGCAGGACATGGAGGCCGGCGGTTTTTTCTGGATGGACCACGATCATGCCGTGGTCCTTGCGACTGTGCAGGATCGTGTTCACCAGGTGTCGTGAGTGCTGCGTCAAGCGAAGAATTCGTTGGCGTCGGTTCTGCATATGATGTTTCCCCTGGATGAGGCACCGTCGACTCTCTGGGGCCTGCTGGCGAAGTTTCGAGATGTGCATCATGTTAGGGAGCTGGTGCGGCATCAGCTGGTCGCAGGGGTGAAGGCCGCACTTTCCCTCGTGCGGCTACATCGTCCAGATGTAGATCTTGCTATTGTAGCAGCCGGGCTGCCTCTTTGGCCGGATGGTGGCGAGTGGGATATGCGTCCACATTATGCGGCTGTAAGGTAGTATGCCGAACAAATTGTAGAACTGTTTGAGCAGCGCGCGCAGGTGATTCTTCAGAATAGGTAGGACCTGTAAAAAGATAGATGTAAAATTTGTATGTATTCGACTGAGCATGTTATGCCCTTGTAAAGGTTGGTTGTTGTTTAGCACGTGGTGCTTTGTTTGTTTGCATGCCCTTTTCGTTAGCCTGACGTGGTCAGCTACTCAGGTGTACACGCGTTATCCTCAATCGACGAAGTTGTGGGGTGAGGGGAGCCCCCGAGTGTGTTGTAACATGGAGTAAAATGCAAACAATAGACAAAAATTTGGGGCGAGACACTTAGCTTTATTAATATCGTAAGGAGGAGGTACATTGTTCGGCTGAGTAGCCTTGGCTGAATAGACTTATTGTAAGTAAAAAAGAGGGGGGTAGCTAGGGGTAGAAGCGTCGCAGTTGTGCGACGTTCCATGGGTTGGAGTATGCGACTCCAGACTCCACGTGCTTGAGGCGATAGGCCCCACCGGGGATGACTTCGGTGACGATGTAGGGTCCTTCCCATGGTGACTCGAATTTCTTCGGTCGCTCTTGCTTGAGTCGCAAGACTAGGTCTCCTTCGACGAAGGACCTTGGGCGCAGCCGACGGCTGTGGTAGTTGTGGAGGCTCTGTTGATACACCGCTGATCGAGCTGCTGCTATGTCACGCGCCTTGTCGAGTGTGTCGACGGCGTCTTCGAGTGCGGCCGTCGATTCGGATTCGCTGTAGGCGACGACCTGTGGGGCCTTGTGGCATACCTCTGCGGGTAGCATGGCTTCGGCTCCGTGCACCATGAAGAAGGGTGTGTAGCCAGTTGAGCTGTTTGGTGTCGTGCGCAAGCTCCAGAGGACCGAGGGTAGCTCTTGTGTCCAGGCTCCTGCAAGTCGCTCGAGTGGGCTCATTAGGCGCTTCTTGATGCCACCACCGACGAGGCCGTTGGCCTTTTCGACCTGCCCGTTCGTTTGCGGGTGCGCCATGGAGGCGTATGTGATGCTGATTCCGAGGTCTTCGTAGAAGTCCTGGAATTCTTTGGAGATGAAGTTCGACCCATTGTCGGTGATGATGCTGTGCGGCACGCCGAACCTGTAAACAATGGATTCGAAGAACTTGACGGTTGTTTTGCCCTTTTGGTTTGTTACAGGAATGGCCTCGATCCACTTGGTGAACTTGTCGACTGCGACCAGGAGGTAGACATGACCTTCTTTCGAGGACCTTGGCAGTTTGCCAATCATGTCGAGCCCCCATTGGGCAAAAGGCCAGGCCAGAGGTATGGGCCTGAGCTCCGATCCGGGTGCGTGTGGTTTATGGGCAAACCTCTGGCACCCATTGCATCTTCGGACGATGTCCTTGGCATCGTTCATGGCCATTGGCCAGTAGAATCCGGCTCATAGAGCTTTGGCGACAAGGGCGCGGTTTCCCGCATGATGGCCGCAGATGCCCTCATGGATGTCTTGGAGGATGGTTTTGCCATCGCTGATGGTGACGCACCCTTGGAGTACACCCGAAATGTTGCGCTTGTACAGCTTGCCATTGATGATGGTAAAGGCCTTGGACCGGCGAGATATGCGTCGGGCATCTGTCGGGCTGTCAGGCAGTTCTCCGTCTATCAGGTACCTGAGGTATGGTCGTGTCCACATTTCTTTGACTGCCATGAGCTGCATCAGGTTGACCACTGCGACCTCTGTGTCGAGGTTTTCAGGTGACCGTCGGGTAGCGCAGCCCCCGAGTGTTGTGCTTCTTTGGGTGATCCCTTCGGGAATTTCCTTTTGATGGACGGCACGCAGATCTGTTCGAGGAACACACCTGGTGGCTCCCGTGCGTAGGTGGAGACGATGTTGGCGAGTCTGTCGGCCTCTTCGTTGCTTTCTCTTCCAACATGCCGAAGCTCGCAGCCGTCAAAGTCTCCTTCAAGTGCGTTGTAGAGTGCGCGGTACGCAATCATGTTGGCGGCATGTGCGTCGCACTCGTTCATCGTCTGCTAGACGACGAGATTGGAGTCACCGTAGATGACCAGGCGCGTCGCACCGTAGATCTTGGCCATCCTCATGCCGTGGATGAGGGCCTCGTATTCGGCTTCGTTGTTGGAAGCTCGAAATTTCATCCGGAGGACGTACTTCATCTTGCCGCCCTGCGGGGAGGTCAGTATGACCCTGGCTCCTGCTCCGGCCTCGCGCTTGGACCGTCGAAGTGCATTGTCCATGACTGTGTCATGTCCGGGGTGTCTGGCAGCCGCAGTTCCATCCAGTGTACAAGGAAGTCCGGGAGGACCTCAGACTTGATCGTGTGGCGCTTCTCGTAGACGATGTCTAGAGGTGATAGTTCGATGCCCCACATGGCCACGCATCCTATGGCCTCCGGATTTTTCAGGATGATGTTCAAGGGTGCTTCGTTGACGACCATCACTTGGTGCTCCTGGAAGTAGTGGCTCAGCCGTCGAGCCGTCATGAACATGCCGTAGGCGATTTTCTGGTAGTGAGGCTACCTCTGCTTGGTCGGCGTCAATACCTCGCTGAGGTAGTAGATTGGGCATTGGACCCCATGGGTCTTGCCTTCTTTGGGTCGCTCGACCACCAGTACGGTGCTTACCACCTGGTGTGTTGCTGCTATGTATAGCAGTAGAGGCTCGCGTTCCTTTGGCGTGACCAGGACGGGCGAGGTGGAGAGCAACCGCTTTAGATCTTCGAATGCGTCGTCCGCCTCGGGCGTCCACTCGAATTTATCTTCCTTGTGTAGCAGCTGATAGAAAGGCAGGGCTTTTTCGCCCATGCGGCTGATGAACCTGCTCAACGCCGCGATTCGTCCGGCAAGCTGCTGGACACCCTTGAGGTTCTTCGGCTTCTCCATGGACATTATGGCCTGGATTTTCTTCGGGTTCGCTTTGATTCCTTGCTGGGAGATGAAGTAGCCTAGTAGATGGCCAGATGGGACGCCGAAGGCGCACTTTTATGGGTTTATCTTGATCTTGTATCGATCATGGTTGTCAAACATCTCGCGGAGATCGTCGATGAGTGTCTTGGCCTTCCTTGTTTTGATTACTATGTCGTCGACATAGACTTGTATGTTGCGGCCAATCTGGTTTTTCAGGCATGCCTACATGCATCGCTGGTACGTGGCACCTACGTTCTTCAGCCCGAAGGGCATTGTGTTGTAGCAGAACACTCCGAACGGCGTAAGGAACGCTGTTTTTTCTGATCTTCGACCTTTAGTCGAATCTGGTTGTAGCCTGAGTAGGCATCGAGGAAGGAGAGCTTCTCGCATCCTGCCGTCGAATCGATGATCTGATCGATCCGAGGGAGAGGGAAGTGATCCTTCGGGCAGTGCTTGTTTAGCGATGTGAAATCCACACACATCCGCAGGATGCCCGTGTCCTTTTTGGGGAACATCACGGTGTTGGCGAGCCACTCGCTTTCCTTGATCTCCCTAATGAAGTTGGCGTCGAGCAGTCTGTTGACTTCGACTCCGATGGCCTCGGCCCGTGGCCTGGACAATCGTTGGATAGATTGTTTGACCGGCTTGGTATCTGGGAACACATTGAGTGCGTGCTCGGCGAATTCCCTGGGAACTCCTGCCATGTCCGCAGGACACCAGGCGAAGATTTCCCAGCGCTCACGGAGGAATTCGACGAGCGCACTTTCCTATGCGGGGATGAGGTCTTTGGCGATCAACGCCGTCTTGGAGGCGTCCGTCGGGTGGACCTGCACCTTCTTTGTGTTGACTGTGGAGTCGAACGACATGTCGGGTGCGTTTTGCCTTGAGACTGGGGGTGCCCCATTGTCCGTCACTTCTCGGAGCCTTGTGAGCTCCTCCTGCATGCCAAAGGACTGGGAAATTCTGTTGAAGTCCCTGTCGTAGTGATCTGATCAGGTGAAGCTCCCATGGACGGTGATGACGCCCCTGGGTCCTGGCATCTTGAGTAGAAGGAAGGCATAATGCGGTACTGTCAGGAATCTTGCGAATGCCACGCACCCAAGGATAGCGTGGTATTGTGATGGCCAATCCACCACTTCAAACTCGAGTCGTTCGCACCGAAAGTTATCGGGCTTGCCGAAGATGACGTCGAGCCATATCTTTCCCAGGGGGAATACGCCCTTCCCTGGTACAATGTCGTGGAACGTAGTGTCAGACTGTTCTAGGCTGCACAGCAGGATCCGCATTGCTGGTAGGGTGCTAGCAAACATCAGATTGATGCCTCTACCGCCATCCATGAAGACGCGGCTCAGGTCGAACCCTTCGATCTGCGCCTTGAGCACCAGGGCAGCATGTCCTAGGAGAGGGACCTGGCAAGGGTGATCCGAACGGCTGAACGTGATGCAGGACTCCGATCCGCTGAGGTACTCAGGGATGGCGGGTGGAGCGGTCACATCCATATTGATCTGACGGGTGATTTTCTTTTGCACCCTATTCGTTGGGCGCCCTTTTTGGATCATCAGTGATCCTTTCAGCGCGGGGTACCCGTGCCCACCGTTATTTTGCGCGGGTGTGATTGGGTGATTCGAAGGTCCCGCAGGTGGTGGTGGAGGAGCTCCATGTGCGATCTCACCTGGCGCGGATGCGTTCCCATATCCAGGGTTCGGGGCTTGCTTCCCCATCTGAGACATGCTTTCGCTGAGTTTCTGGAACTCGCGGCAGTCCTTCAGCATGTGGCTTGCCTTCTTTTTACCATCCTGCTTGTCGATGTAGAAGTGGATGGTGCATGGAGCCGATAGTTTGTCGTATGCTGAGGGTCCGTCGTCATGGCCACGACGTTGCCATGACTGCGCTGGGCGTCGTTCGTCGCGGAAGTTATTTCGCGGTATCTGCTGCTGCTGCGGTTACCATCGCTGCAGCGATCGGCGTAGCCGGCCGCGACCATGTCGGGTCTGTCGCGATCGTCGTAGACGCGCGATCTTATCTTGCTACGGCGTTCACGTCGTTGGCCGTCGTCATCTTCCTCCTCCGCGTGTGCTCTATGGATGGAGTCCTCACCATCTGCCCACCTGTTGGCGATGTCCATGAGGTGGTCGAGGGTCTTGGGCTTGACGCGCCCAAGCTCTTCCTTGAAGTCCTAGCGCTTGACGCCATCCTTGAAGGTGTCGATAGCTCTCTCCTCAGAGATGTGCGCCGTGGAGTTCTTGGTGTTGGACCAGCGCAATATGTACGAGCGAATGGATTCGCCCGTTCGTTGGGTGCAGGCCCGCTGCTCCTTGATCGAGTCTGGCCTCTTGCTGGTGCCTTTGAAGTTTCGGATGAAACTGTATGCCAGTTCTTCCCAGATTCGGATGGATCCCGAGGATAGGCTGCTGAGCCAGATCTGGGCTGCGCCTGTCAGTTGCAGCTGAAGGCATTGCAGGGCGGTGTTCTTGTTTCCGCCGTGTAGCTTGACGGACGACAGGTGGTCGCTGAGCCACGCTTTGGGGTCCTGTGTACCGTCAAACTTCGGAGTATCCGAAGGAAGCTTGAAGTTTCATGGCATCCGTGTCCATCAGACGGATCTGCTGAAGCATCGGGCTCCACAGAGTTCTCCTTCGTCATCGTCCTGCTCGGATTAGGATGAGCAGACGCGCTTGGCGCGCGCTTTGTCGACCTTGCGCTGAGTGAGCTCGCTTCAAGGGTCGTAGTCGCGGCTGCGGTGGCGCGAGCTTTTGTTCCTTCGAGGTAGGTCGTGCTCTTCATCCTCTGATGAAGGCGTGGGGCTGCGGTTGAACCTGACCGCAGCCTTCTTCTTTGGCTCCGCAGGAGCTTCTCCGTGGAGTGCAGCTCCAATGACTCCTAGTCCAGTAAGCGCGGACTTGTGCATGGCGCTTTTCGGGTCCCCCACCGGAGGTGGATGGGACGCGAGGTATGTAGTGGCTGCCATGATCGCGGCTTGCGATGCCTTCGGGATGACATTGTCGTCGGCATCCATCTCCATGAAAGACGTGTTGAGGGTCCGGGTCACCTCACGATGCTCCTTGGGGTCCATGTTCTCTGTGCGAAAGCGGTGCTTGTTGCCATGGTTGTCGTGCAAGCTGGAGCCAATGCCCATGGCGGAGAGCGCAGCTCACCGCGCACTGGACTCCGAGGCCGCTTGTTTGCGCTTGTCAAGCACCTCTTGCATATTCACCTGCTTCTTGTGCTCTTCGACTAGGAGAAGGTGGTATGCCATCAGCAGGTCCCGTGAGGCACCCACGGGCAGGATCTTGTTGCCTACTACGGCTTCGCGTGCTTGAGCCCATCCTTCCTCGCTGAGGTGGATGATCCGATTGGGATCGGTGTCTTCATTGTTGGGCGGGGGGACTGGTTTCTCCTATTCTCGCCATTCCTACCCTGTGGGTTAGGTGGCGGGTTAGGTGCGTGCTGTTTCGCGTCACTCTGGATGACTAAGGCGCATTGGTAGCACTCGTAGATTGGATCGCTGCTGCCGCAACTTTCGGATCCGGAACCGTAGGTCCCTACCTCCAATGGTGGATCGCACAGATCTGAGTTGCAGCTGCTGCTGTCATAGGACTCATCTGTTGATGGCGATGTGCGTAGCACAGGGTGTGGAGCCCACGAAGCGGACCTGATCGATGGCAGGGGCACCCGCTCTGGGAGGAGGAGAGTGCCGGTCTGCCCCACCTGGAAGCAGAAGCTCCCGAACAGGATCTTGAGTCCGTCGCCAACGGGCTCGAAGTCCTTCAGGGTGGCTGGTGCGAGTGGGCGGTGAAGTCGAAAGCGCCTAAGAGGAGATGACTCTCCGTCGCCGCGGAGTTGTAGATCACTTTGGTTGGGACCGTCACAATCGCACAATCAGCGCCCCCAGTTCCCACAGACGGCGCCAATTGACGAGGTTTGATTTCGTCAATGCCCATTGTTATGAGCTTGGGTTTTGGAGAAGATGGGGATGCTGGAGATCGCGGAACGGTTAGCAAACAAGCAACACGGGGACACGAGGTTTACCCAGGTTCAGGCCCCCGGAGGGAAAACCCTACTCCTGCTTGTCTGCTCTTGATTACGGCGGAACCGAAGGTTATAGGGGTGCGCAGATGCAATCTGGTGTGGAGGTGTGTATGCGGTGGTATGCGAAGTGCCCTCCTCGTCGTGCCCTCCTAGCCTTTATATAGAGATAGGCAGGTCCCGGGCACAGATCGTGTCGGTTACAGGTTTTAGGGTTTGCCCCTTTGAATATTCTATCTATTCTAGTCATGCTCTCCAAGGATCCGAAGGCGTCATGGGCCCTGGCCACCCGAAAGTCTTCATGGGCTGGCGCATATTCGTCGTGGGCCTTCCTTGGGCTGGACCAGGTATGCTAAGGTCGTGTACCCGAAGGGTATAACCATGTCACTTATATCAAGTATAAGGGACATTGGTGGATAGAACATGATTGAACCCTAGTATAGATATATTATCATATATTAGTCATTACAAGTCACATTAATATAATGTGAGGTTGGAGTATGAATTACTAGAGTTGAGTAAAATAAATAGTATGGTTAAGCTAAGGCTAGTGTAGCATGGAGTTATTGAAGTAGTGTTATTCCTCTTAAAGGATTGTAAGATTTTGAGGAGAGTAGTTTGAATTATACATCTATTGGAATAATATTAGTGATGAAGATAAAGGAAGTGTATAAATGGAGTTAGAAGTAACTACTTGTTGGATTGGAGGTTATCAGCAGTAGAGTTGTTGATATAACCAAGTATAGTTATGAGAAGATTATGAGAAGCTTTAGTGTCAAGCTAATTGGATTTATAAATGGATTTAGAGGAATAAAAGGTGGATAAGAATATTCTTATGAAGTAAAGCTCATCATGTTAACACATGATGATGAATAGGAAGGAGTAGTATATCTAGGAAAGGAATTCTTATGTATCATATGATCAGCATTTACAATTCAAACCCTAACTCCTATGTTTGTTATAATAAAATATATACCTTGATATCACTAAAACTCATGGGAATAATATTAACCATATTAACTCCCTAAAACTTTATGTATCATATAATAATGAAGGATCGCCATATAAAAGTTTCCTAGAAAAAACTATAAGTTAATAAAGATCAAATTTTATGGATGAGTAATAATAATATACTTTTGAATAATATATGGTTTATTAGGTAAATCAAATTTATAACCAAAGGTCTCTCAAATATATTAAAGAGAAAAAGATCACTATATGATTCTAAATACAACTCATTACTGCTCCAAACACTTAGCAAATAATTTCTATAAAGAAATCTTTAACCAATTGTGCAAAATTCAAATCTGAAAATGAAACAGAAAATAGAAAAGGAAATCAGAAAATAAAAAATAGTCCCGAGCAGCAGGCCGGCCCAGAACTTTTTCTCTACCAAACCACAGCCTGGCGCAACTAGCTGCAGCCCATGTTGGCCCACACGTGGGCCACTTATGGCCCGTACCTCTTCGAATTTGTCCTTCGTCGTCTTCCTCGCCGGCAGAAGCAGCTACGTGGCGACGCGGCCGTCGTCGATCCTCCGCTGTGCTGCGATGCGTGCCGCCGCTGTTGGGGGTAGGATAAGAATGCTCGCGATCTCCTCTATCCACTCGTACCCGAATCACTCTCTCTCTCGTGCCCTCTCCAAAAAATTCCCCAATCATGCTGAAACCCTAACTCGCCGAAGTTGCTCGTTGTTGTTGTTTAAGACCGCCCCAAGGCCAACTGAAGGTGCCACAAACTCCGCCATGGTGGAATTCGTCTGATAGGAGGAGGAATCGAGCCGGGAAGCCTGAAATCATGTGCATCGAGTTCGTCTGTCCGCCGCTCGCTGTCGACCATGGTGACGCCATCTGAGCTCGTCTCTCCTTGTCGTCGCCACTACAAGCTTCCTGGTGAGGTTCTGCTTCTGATAGTTCTCTTTGATTTGCTCCTAGTCGTCTGTAGCACCCAGTACGCATGAACCCGAGCGGGCCACCGTCAGAGCTAGTGCTCCGGTGACCATTCCAGGGTGGCGCGACCATTGTTCGACTTTTCGTTGCATCCTCTCTTCAACGCATCAAACCACGCGAGTTGAAACACCGTAGATCGCCGCCGGTGACCTTGATCTGGTGGTGGAGGCCGCACTAACGTCAGTGTGACGTCGTGCTGGAGTCACCCTGCCACCTCAGCGTCGTTTGACCAGGTCCTTGTTCCACGTGGCACACCAACGTGGTTACGACACACCAGTTAGTGACTAGGGCTAGGTGTGGGTGCGGTGTAAAAACTTTAGTGTCTGTTTAGGAAATAAATCAAATATTATAAATCCAAATCTAAATATTCCAGAAATTAAATAAAATCATTAAATCTTGTTAAATTAATCACTTCTGTTTTATAATACAGAAAAATATGTTTTATATATGAAAATTTCCAAAAAGATAAAATCTATAACATTAAACCATTATCAGACATTACTATGTTAATTATTTAAATAAACATTATTTAATAAAGGTTTTATAAGTAATAAAACTTTGATAATTCATAATTAAATAATGGTAAATGATAAAAATATAAATAAAATACCAAAAATATTAGAAAAATAAGAACTATAATTCAAAATTATTATTTCACTTAATTAAATATTTATTATTAATTAAGTATTTATAAAGTAATAACCCTTATAAAATCATATTTTACTATTTAAAAATCATAAAAATACTTATAATACACCAAAATAATCACAAAAATAATATCTACATGTTAAAAATATAATATTCCAATTTTGAGTAAAATAAAAAATTAAACACTTTAATAACTTGAATTTAAACCTATTTCTTTAGTTAATATATAAGGGTAAATAAAATTTGCTAATATTCTAAAATTAACCAATTAAAGTCTAATAAATAGTATTAATCTTAAATATTGATAATATAAAATCAAATTGGTCCAACACAATTTAAATAAAATTTTATTGAATTATCCTTCAACCATATGGGTAGTTTATTTTCTAAGAAGATCTTTAACAAATATCAAATCTTCAAGAATAATTGAGACTAAATCAAATCTTTTCCAATACTTCAACCACAAGTTTTCAAACATATCCAAACACTATAGTGAATCCATAAGTAGTCAAGTAATATTAATTCCTTATTTACAAACTTTAACCACTCATCTATAAAAAGGTAAATGATTCTATTCCAGTATAATGTTAGGAAACCACTATTCAAATAGAGGTGTTACCATTCTTAAAGTATCCTTAGAGAAACATTATGAAGTACACAAGGTAAAAATAACATAGCAATATACCTTAAATCCGTCTATGTCTTTAAAGTTAACTTTAGTCTACAATACTTTAACTATTATACTAAAGACTTTGTTATGTGTTTTATAGTTAACTTTGGTCTGTTATAATTAAGCCATAAAGCATCTCAAGTCCAAACTATTCAAGCAAGCACAAACAACATCGACCACATTGGAGTAACCACAAAAATTGTTTAGACCTTAGAAAAGGAATCTTTTCTTCAAAAGTTATCCGTTTTGCCACTTTAGTCAACAAATATTATAATAATATTTACAACTCTTAACATATTAAATTCAAGGACTCTCATCATAATTAACAGATGACAATTAATCACAATTACATTGTTTCAAACCTTATTTGAATACTCAGGATGGTAAATACCTAAGTTCTTTATTATTGCCATTACTTCTAAAGTAAAATTTGAAGATAAACAATTATTATATAAGTAGTCTTTGAGTAGCATACCTCAATAGTATATCTTATTGTTGTATACCATTATGTTTACACGTTGTTTTACACACACTCACAAGCCTTAATAAGAAATACATGTGTGAAACTTATCTAAAAGGACAACACATTCTGAATTAACCATTCCAGAATCCAAACCTTAGATCAACGTTATCCCCAGGATTCGAGTTTACGAAATTGCATTACATTACTTATGCATAACAGCATCTTTTAAACATTAGTCCTTACCGGACCAATGATGCTAATTTTAGATATTGGATCTTATATTCTCTTGAAGACCATGACTGCATAATCTTGCAATCAAAAAAGGCAAGTTCACACTTGATCATGTCCTTTGATTATTTTTCGTAAAGTATTTTGAAAATCCAGTGTTTTCACCACCTGCATTTCAAAAAGGTCAGAAAACACTATTTTTGATAATAATGTAAATTATTGGTTACTGATCCAGGGTGATCAGCTAATCTATTAAGTCTGGCAGTGGGAATACCACTGCACATGACTATATCACCTAGGACTTAACAACCAATGTCGCCAGTGATTCTTGCGCCGTATATTACGCGTTGACCATGAGATTTGGAATGGGACGGAGAAGTCAGATGTATCTTTTCCCTCTCGCATGGAGCCGGATGTGCGGGTCGTGGCTGTTATCACTCGTAGCATGCATATATTGGTAATTCGTAGAGCATATGCAGCATATGGGTGGGAACCCTCAACGTCCCACGATAGTTCCGGCATCTGAACGGTCTGTATTGCCTATTGCCGTAATTCAATAAGTGGGAATGACATACACCAAGGAGACATGTGGGGTCGCGGAGAAGGTAGTGATTGGCTTGGATCTTAGGTTGGGCCTCAAACCAAGGAAGTTTGAATGGGAACATACTCCCGGCCGTGCAACAAAGCCTAAGGTCTCTCATGGGTAAAGTGACGCACCTCTACAGAGTGTAAGAACTGTAACTTGTTACTCCCTGTTCCGGGAAGGAGCTACGAACGCGGCGGGAAAGGAACTCCATGAAAGTTCTGGTAAACCCGTGAAGGCTGACGGACATAGCTTTTTAGAATAAAAGCAACCTTTGAAGAAATGTTTATGAAAACTTGCATTGCCTACGACCTATGGTCTGTGGCTGTAGATATAGTGCATCAAACACTCATTTTCTAGTGAACTTGCTGAGTACGCTCGTACTCAATGTATCTTCTTAACCCTTGCTAGATTCTAAAGCCATTAAGACAATGTCTACAACAAGTTATGCTCCAGGAATCATCATCAAAAGCCCAAGCTCTTCAATGAAATCAAGGAAGTCAACATATACATCAACTCAAGTGAAGACGAAGTTACTGATTAGATAGGAATATACTTTCTAGCCATAGAATTTATTCTGTAGGGTATTGCCATAGCAGCAATACCGGGTCATCAATTTAGATGTTAGTCTTATTAGTAGAATAGATTCGGAGTTCTTTATTTCTGAATCTCCTTGCAAGAAATTTCTTTCTCTCTCTTTAACTTAGAGTGTTCTGTGGATCTTGTGTACCAAGTGAGTTGTAACCTTAGCCATGTATTGGACCTGATGTGTTTCTGTTGTACCACTCTGAGGGATGTAATACTGGTGATTGGTGTTTCATTAGTGTTATGTCAACGACTATAGTATACTACATCAAGTAGTGGTATGCTGGGTCACCGCAGCTGGTATCAGAGCATATGCTCTGACCTTAGGATAAAAAAACCCTTTTAGGAAGATCTATAGGTTGGATAGTGACTATAGGAGCAATCTTATCTAAACCAAATATTGTGATGACTTGTGAGAAGAATCCACTTGAGTATAACTTTGTCACTAGATACTTAAGTCATTCTTTCTTAGTAGTAATTATTTTATCTTTTCTCAGTATAGTTCTAATTAGTGTCTTCCGAAGGAGACATAACCACCAAGATACGGTAGGAAAGCCAATTGGTCACAGTAGATGTAACATCCCTAAAATCATGATTTCAAAGATTGCATATCATTCATGCATACATATAGAATTGAGATCAATTTCAAACTCATTTCAGAAAACAGAAGCACATAGTGCTATCATTTTATGTGAGCAAACTTAAATCAAATGGCCATCCCCATTTGAGAGTTTGAATGTTTTAAACCTAGATTGTTTGTCTCCCTTGTTGTTTGGTTTGAGTGTGGAGTTGAACAAAATTTTACAAAATAGAAATGGTTTCAAAAACCATTTTCAAACATTTGCAAACCAAGTGCAATGTCCCTGTTATTTTGTTTTTCCAAAAATAACCAAGCCAACTCAAAGTGACCACATGGTTTTATGCCAAGTTTTGTGACCATTGCACACTGCAAAAATTCCAAAAAGATTTGAATTCAAAAGGAGTTTGAAATCATTTGAAAACCATTCCTGAAATTCAATTTAGAAAAAGAAAAGAGAAAAGAATTGGAAAAGGGTCGGCGCCAGGAATTTGGCCCAGCAACAGACGCGGCCCAACTAGCCCACCCGGGCCACCTCTCTCTCTCTCGCACGCGCGGACACACCCAGCAAGTCGCTGACACTCGGACCCCACTTCCCCTTTGCTCTATTCGCTGACAAGCGGGCCCCGTCCACGACGTCATCGTCTTCCCCAAAATTCCGCGCATGAACTCCGCCGCTGCCCGTTGCTGCTTTGATTCCGCGAGGTAATTGGCATTGAATCACTGAGCGTTTCTTGTCGAGCCTCTGCCTATTTAATCCCCTCTCTCTCGCGGCCATTTCCCCTCAACCAAGTCCCTCTCCATGCCACCAGGCTGCTCGAAACTCGCCAGACGCCGCCGCTGTCCCGACGATCTCCGGCAGCAATTCCGGTGAGTCCCGACCCCCCCCCTGTGCCCCTAGTTCAAATGATTATGCTCAGCATGAGCTCGTGCATCTTCTGACACCCGTCGCTTGCCTGCGCGTGACCCAGGACGCCATCCCCGTTCGTGCCCGCAACCGACCGAGCCGCCGCTCAACTCCGGCGACCAATTACGGTAAGCAGAGCGCGCCCCTTGCCCCCTCTTGCATACTAGGTTGTTCGCCTTCGTCTTGTGCGTCTTCTAATCCCTCTGGTTCGTTCTAGGGTGACGTGAAACCTCGGCAACCAACTCAACAGCAACCTCCCGACGCCGTGCACGACTCCGACGAGCTCCAGCAGCCCCTGCCGTGCGCCCCTTGCCAAGCCACCTCCACGTTGAGCTTCGCCTCGACCTTGCGGTTCTGGTAAGCACACTCACCCTTCCTCGAGCGACCTAGAACGCCAGCGCCGCCACTGACAGAGCGCACCGCCGCTCGCGGTCGCCGCGCGCCGCCAGAACGTGGTCGCTTGATCGAGAGCCGTTGGTTCTAGATCCAACGCGTGCGATAGAACCACTTAGCGAAGCGTTGCGTTTTGATCTGAACCGTGCATCGCCACTTAGATCCTACGGCTCGCGTGCGTGATCCAACGCGAACCGGTACGCTCCAGTAAGATTAAGACGCGTGGCTAGGGTTTGTTTAAAAACAGAATTTGAAAAACAGATTTGAATCCAAATTTGATTTAGCTATAACTTTTGATCCACACGTTAGAATTTGACAAATTTTATACCGTTGGAATCAGGAAGACAAGCCCTTTCTGTTTATGTAGTGTGTTTAATGTTTAGTTTCTGTTAAAATGACTTTATTTGCAGAAACTTGTTTAGGACTATTTTGAGTATAGAAATTGTTAGGAAATTGTTTTAGTGTCAAATAAACTTGGTTTAGCAAGTTTTTGACTTGTTTATGGTTCAGTACTATGCACTTGCTTGGTTGAGTTTCAAAAATCATCACTTAGCATCTTGCATGCATGCATGCATATATATTTTGCTTGTATATGACTTGTATGTGATTGTGGTTATATTCTTTGTGTAGACTTTGGTGCTAGTGATTGTGATTGTGAAGAGTGCTACTCTCCCAACTACCAAGGCAAGTGGTACTTCATGAATATGTCTATCCCTATACTTTTATACAAGCATTAGAAATATTTTGCTAAGTCTTGCATGTTACTATTTTGCCAAATGCCATGTTGGGAAATCCTAAGTAGTTGTAGAATTGCTAGGAAATTTTCTAAGATAAGTACTATCTATGCCATGCTTAGCCTAGCTAGTAGCAAACAAGGGTTGGTAATTTATACATGCTATGATGAAAATATTTCTAAGTCTATGGACTTATGTTTTTCTTAATAAAACAACTAAGTCAATGAATCACCTGGGTGGAATGGGACTTGAATGGTGGTTTTGGTTGAGTGGTTACACAAGGCCCATGGCTATGGTTTACCTTGTGTATCTCACTTGTGGAAAGCCACCCAGGAACAAAGGGATTTTAGTGGCCAAGTGTTGAGAAGCTTATAGTGCAGCCACTTGGCAATATGGGCTCTGCCTGGATCACATAGGTTGCTAGACCTTAGTCATTTGGACAGTTGGTGGTAGTGGGATGATAGGTTGGAACGCGTCCATTTGGCTAAGGGAAGGCTTCTGAAAGGTCCTGTCTTGGGAAACCAAGTCTGGTGGGGAAAGTGCACAACCTCTGCAGATGGAAAAATCTAAGTACTTATCCAAGTCCATGGCAATGGACAACTTGAGCATCAAGACATGGAAGCTATCAAGAATCTCATCACTCCAACTTCTAAGTAAAACTTGTGGGTGAACAAGGGTGAAGGACCTCAATGTCTATTGATGTTTTCTTGGGAAAAATTTTGACAAAGAAAAACTTAGTGATTTCAACTAATAGGAAAAACCTATTTTGAGCAAAGCAAGCCAAGCTACACTTAGCCAAATTGCATATAGTAATATAGTCCACTTAAAATTTACTAAGGTATCACTTGCCAATACTATTCCAAAGTATTGACCCACTGTGGCTGTAACTTGTGATGTTGCAGGTTACTCTGATGAGGATTAGGTGTCATGAGTCTACACTCAACATGTTTGCCTGTGGCACATGAAGATGAAGACTTATATTTATTTACTTATTCAAACTCTTGTATTAGGCATGTGGCCTTGAGTTGTAAAGACTATGTTTATCTCTGGAATGGATGTAATAAATGACCTTTGTATCTGTGTACTTCATCTTAAACTGTGGATGCTAGCAATGATCCAGTGACTAGCATCGCAATCACAGGGACCCTTCTCCTTTACAAAGGAGGGATCTTACAGATGGTATCAGAGCACTGTGTTGCCTGTAGGATTATGACCCTAGGATTGGAAACCACTAAGGAAAAAATTTCAACTACTTCTACACTTGTCTATTCTTCTCGTAAACTTTTCTAATCTTCTCTTTCTCATCTCTATTTGTAGATGAACTCCATCAACGAAGCCGTAAGGAAAGGACCACTCATGACCATGACCTTGGAGTGTGAGACAGAGTTTCCCAAAATTCTCAAGGACCTCATGGTTGCATTAGAGATACAAAGTGCAGCTGTGTACAAGGGTTTTCCAGTGATGGATGAAGGAGTTGAGTACTGGTGGGTGCAACTTCACTTGTACAAAAACAAGGAAGACAACCACAAAGAAACAGGATTCTGCATGTACACCAACACTGTGGTGCACACCACATTCTTTGAGTCAGCAAGAGAAGCAGCTTGGAGGACTATCAAAGAACTTAGTGCTAGAGTCAAGTGTAGAATGCTCAACCTCCAAAAAGACTTGAAGAAAGAGAAGGAACATACCCAAGAGTTGGAAGCTACCAACCAAACCTTAAGAGGAGATATTATAGACTTAGTGATGGAATCAAGTGAGCAAGATAGGCTGATTGCCTCTAGAAACATTGTGTTAGCCAACAGATCCAGTGAGATAGGATTGTAAACATACTTCGTTAGTTGGACCACCACCTATCACCTTATTTTCCAAAATTTTACCTTAAAATAAGATTGGACCTTGGTTGATGTAATGGATTCATGTATGCATGACTTGTGTGATTTTGCTTTCCAAGGATATGTATGTGTTGTTTTGTCTTCTGTTTTATCTTGAATTGTGTTGTTCTAACTTTTCTATCTTATAAATAGATGCCTATTACCATCAGCACTGTTGAGGAGTTCCAGGTTACCCGCTTTGGTCCTCGTATTGTTGAGCTTACTACTTTGCTCAATCTCCCTCTTCCCACCATCATGGTGCATCCCCTCACCAAGTTCGAGAGGAAGGACCTCTGGGGCTTCAAGGTGAACCAGCCCGGACGTCAGACAGATCCTACAACGGAGGCCATCGTCTTCAAGCTTATGCACGATGACAGGGAGAGAGGCATGGAGGTAGTTATGCAGGATCTGATAGGAAGTCTGCTAGGACGACACTCCCGACAGGTTAGAGGCACCCACTTCCACGTCTTCGGAAGACGTGATGAGGACGGAGAGTCCATCGACTTCGAGGACGATTCGAGGGACGCAGCAGAGCCGATACGCCTGTACCTCCAGGACTTAGAGTCTCTCATTAGGCACGTGGACAGGACAGGACCAATGTCATGCTCAGCAATGATGAGCTCCAGGTGCAACTTCGCGAGAAGGACAAGATCTTCGCGCAGCAGGATGAGATAGTCAAGGAAATGGAGGCGAATTTCGAGACCCAGGACAGGACGTTCAAGAGTCAGGAGAAGCGTGTCCAGGATAGGAACAAGAAGATCCGGGATATGACTGAAGAACTGCAGTCCAAGGACTTCGATCTAGAGCAGCAGCAGACGGTGATAGAGAGGCTTCGTTCCCAGAAGAGGGCTCTCAAGGCCAAGATAGAGTCCTTGACCACTACCATTGAGGAGAACAAGACCGCGATGGAGAACGCAGGCCTTACCTTTGTCGAGGAGGAGATTGACGCCGATGAGTAGACTTGACTACTCGTTTATCTTTCATTATCACACTTGTTATTTGAGAACTTGTTATTGGACCATCCAACATGTGGATGGCTTGCTACTTGTGTGTTTTACTTTGTGAACTTGTTATCGTGTTGTTGAACTTTTATCTTGTGTTGCATGCTATGTGTTTGCTTATGTGATGTAATGTGCATGAAAACATCTATGGGTATCTCATTCTTATCTCTATTTGAACAAACCACAGATGCCTTCCCGTCGTGCAAACCCCAACCCCAACAACAACAACATCACTCCAGAAATGCAACAAATGATGACTGCTCAAACACAGCTGATGCAAATGATGACAACATTCATCAAGAACCAAAACAACAACAACAACCCCAATAACAACAACAATAACAACAACAACAACAACAACAACAACAACAACAACAACAACAACAACAACAACAACAACAACAACAACAACAACAACAACAACAACAACAACAACAACAACAACAACAACAACAACAACAACAACAACAACAACAACAACAACAACAACAACAACAACAACAACAACAACAACAACCCTCCGGGCTTTGATATGCTCACCAGGTTCTTGAGATTGAGGCCAGCTAAGTTCACAGGGACGACTGATCCCATGGTGGCCAACGATTGGCTACGTTCTGTGAATAAGGACTTAGTAACCGTGGGCTGTACGGATGCTGAAAAGGTCATATTTGCAGCACATCTGCTGGAAGGGCCAGCCGCCACTTGGTGGGACAACTTCCAGATCACCACTCCCATAGATGAAGTGACATGGGCTATCTTTGAGGATGGCTTTCGCACTGCTCATATCTCATCAGGAATATTGAGCCTGAAAACGAAAGAGTTCCACAATCTGAAGCAGCGCCACCGCAGCGTGGCTGAATACATTGAGAGTTCAACAATCTGGCGCGTTATGCACCAGATGAAGTTGACACAGATGCCAAGAGAAAGTAAAAATTTCTGGAAGGCTTGAATGATGAGCTGAATCTGCAATTGGTTGTGGCATATGTTCCCACTTATCAGTCGCTCTGTGATAAAGCTGTTATATTGGAGAACAAAATGAAGCAAGTTGAGAGTAGAAAAAGAAAGCACTCCGACAAGCACAGCTCGGGATCGTCTCACAAACGATCTCACTATGATGATAGCGGAAGCTCAGGATCCCACAAGCATGGGAAATTCAACAAGCACCACAACCACAACCGTCATGACAACAAGCATCATCGCAGTCATGACAATGACAAGTACAAGAACCACAAGAGTGGACATAAGAGCCACCACAGTGGTAATGGTAGTGGAAGTGGAAGTCAGCCTGTTAAGAGAGACATCAGTCAGGTTGAATGCTTCAAATGCAAGAAGATGGGGCATTACGCAAACGAGTGCCCTGAAAAGAAAGTTGAAGGACCTATCAAGCCCAATCCTTTCCAGAAAGGACAGGTGAACCACATCAATGTGGAGGAGGTCTATGAGGAGCCTGATGCTATTGCTGGTAAGTTCAGACTCAATTCTACTCTAGCATTTGTACTCTTTGATACTGGTGCATCTCATTCATTCATATCAAGAGCATTTGTTGAAAGAAATGAACTACCGGTAGAAACTATTGGGTGTCCTATAAAAGTAAGTTCTCCTGGTGGAGAAATGATAGTGAATTCGGGATGTCATGATCTAGTCATAGAATTTGGGAAGTATAAGTTTCCCGTTAACTTGATAATTCTAAACTCCCAAGGATTGGATGTCATTCTGGGAATGGACTGGATGACTAAGTACAAAGGAGTGATAGATTGTGCCAACCATACTGTCTCACTTACAACTCCAGAAAATAAAAGGATCAGATTCAAGACCAGTTTTGAAGCAAAAAGGAGTATGCTTAATTCTCTTAAGGGGTTAGCATGGACAGTGTGCCAATTGTGAGTGAGTATCCGGATGTGTTTCCGGAAGAATTGCCGGGAATGCCACCCGATAGAGATGTGGAGTTTCTGATAGATTTGGTACCAGGGTCTGGACCAATAGCAAAAAGACCGTATAAAATGTCAGTTGACGAACTGAAAGAACTCAAGAAGCAACTTGGAGAACAGTTGCAGAAAGGATTTATTCAACCAAGTTCTTCATCTTGGGGAGCCCCAGTCTTGTTTGTGGAGAAGAAAGATAGAAGTCAAAGGTTATGCATAGATTACCGTTCACTCAACGAGGTAACTATCAAGAACAAATATCCTTTGCCTAGAATCAATGACTTGTTTGATCAGCTAGAAGGCGCATGTGTGTTCTCAAAGATTGATCTCCGGTCAGGCTATTATCAACTCAAGATAAGAGAACAAGACATACCTAAAACAACATTCACTACAAGGTATGGATTGTATGAGTATACCGTAATGCCTTTTGGCTTGACAAATGCACCAGCATACTTCATGAATATGATGAACAAGGTGTTCATGGAATTTCTTGACAAGTTTGTTGTCGTTTTCATCGATGACATCTTAGTCTACTCCAAGAGCAAAGAAGAACATGAAGGACACTTACGATTGATACTTGAGAAATTGAGAGAGCATAAACGTTATGCCAAATGCAGCAAGTGTGAGTTCTGGTTGGAAGAAGTTGGTTTTCTTGGTCATGTTATGATGAAGGATGGTGTAGCAGGTGATCCTGCTAAGGTTTCAGTTGTGACTGAATGGGAATCTCCCAAATCCGTGAAGGAAGTTCGTAGTTTCCTTGGCTTAGCAGGTTACTACAGAAGGTTTATCGAGAATTTCTCTAAGGTAGATAAGCCCATGACTGAATTGTTAAAGAAGGACAAGAAGTTTGCTTGGTCTGAAGGTTGTGAACTCAGCTTTCAGGAGTTGAAGAAGAGACTTGTGACAGCACCAGTCTTGTGTCTGCCAGACCTGGAAAAGGATTTCCAAGTATATTCTGATGCATCTCATCAAGGTTTGGGTGCAGTACATATGCAAGATGGTAAAGTTGTAGCTTATGCCTCGAGACAACTCAAAACTCAGGAAGTAAACTATCCTACTCATGATTTAGAGTTAGCCTCTGTCGTCCATGCACTCAAAACATGGAGACACTATCTTTTGGGAAAGCGTTGTGAAGTGTTCACAGATCACAAAAGTTTGAAGTATATCTTCACCCAGAAGGAAATTAATATGAGACAAAGAAGATGGCTAGAACTTATCAAAGACTATGACCTAAGTTTGCAATACCATCCCGGTAAAGCAAATGTTGTAGCAGATGCTCTAAGTCGTAAGGTATTTGTGAATGGCCTTACCAAAGGAGAATTGCCTGATGATCTATGTACCCAATTTAGGAAACTCAGATTGGAGATTGTGCCGGAAGGACATCTCATGTCTTTAGATGTTCAACCCACTTTGTTGGACAAGATCAAAGAAGCCCAGAAGATTAATAAAGAAATTGAAGAGATTAAAGGAAAGATTAGCTTGGGAAAATCCAAAGGATTCCATGAAGACGAACAGGGTACTTTATGGCATGGGAAACGTATCTGTGTTCCACAAGATCTGGAACTGCGGAAACTGATTTTGCAAGAAGCACATAACTCTTCGTATTCCATTCACCCAGGTAACACCAAAATGTACATGGACATGAAAGGAAGATTTTGGTGGAATAATCTCAAGAAGGACATCGCCGAACATATTGCTTTGTGTGATGTGTGTAGTAGAGTGAAAGCGGAGCATAAAAAACCAGCAGGATTGCTTCAACCATTACCTATTCCTGATTGGAAGTGGGACAAGATTGGTATGGATTTCATTACCGGATTACCAAGGACCAGGTCAGGATATGATTCCATATGGGTAGTAGTGGATCGCCTAACCAAAGTGGCTCATTTCATACCCGTGAAGACAACCTATACAAGTGCTAAGTTAGCCAAAATCTACATGAGTAGAATTGTATGTCTACATGGAGTGCCCAAGAGTATCGTGTCTGATAGGGGAACCCAATTCACTTCCCATTTTTGGAGACAGCTACATGAGTCATTGGGAACGAGGTTGGAATTCAGTACTGCTTTTCATCCTCAAACTGATGGACAAACAGAAAGAACTAATCAGATTCTTGAAGACATGTTGAGGGCGTGTGCCTTAGACTATGGAGCCAGTTGGGATGAAAGTCTGCCTTACGCAGAATTTTCTTATAACAACAGCTATCAAGCCAGCATTGAGATGGCACCGTTTGAGTTTCTCTACGGAAGAAAGTGTACCACCCCATTATTATGGAATGGTGTGGGAGAAAGAAGTTTATTCGGGCCAGATCTTATCAAAGAAGCCAAAGAGAAGGTCAAATTGGTTAAGGACAGGTTGAAGATAGCACAGTCCCGACAGAAAAGCTACGCGGATCCTAAGCGTAGAGAAGTCACCTACGAAGTGGGTGATAGAGCCTATCTTAGAGTGTCACCACTTCGTGGAGTGAAACGATTCGGAGTCAAAGGAAAATTGGCACCACGATATGTTGGGCCATTCAGGATTCTGAGTCGCAAAGGGGAAGTTGCTTATGAAATTGAACTGCCGGAATCTCTGTCAGCTGTCCATAATGTGTTTCATGTGAGTCAGCTTAAGAAATGTCACCCAGAAATGGAAGAAACTTCTTTGAAGGATACTATACCTTTGGAGGAGGTTCAGCTAGAAAGTGATCTCACTTATGAAGAGAAACCTATCAAAATTCTTGAGACTGCAGAAAGAGTCACAAGGACAAAGACTATCAAGTTTTGCAAAGTGCAGTGGAATCATCATTCCGAAGAGGAAGCAACATGGGAAAGAGAAGATGATCTTCGGAAAGACCACCCTCACCTATTTGCTAGCCAACCCGAATCTCGAGGGCGACATTCACCTTAAGGGGGTTAGATTTGTAACATCCCTAAAATCATGATTTCAAAGATTGCATATCATTCATGCATACATATAGAATTGAGATCAATTTCAAACTCATTTCAGAAAACAGAAGCACATAGTGCTATCATTTTATGTGAGCAAACTTAAATCAAATGGCCATCCCCATTTGAGAGTTTGAATCTTTTAAACCTAGATTGTTTGTCTCCCTTGTTTTTTGGTTTGAGTGTGGAGTTGAACAAAATAGAAATGGTTTCAAAAACCATTTTCAAACATTTGCAAACCAAGTGCAATGTCCCTGTTATTTTGTTTTTCCAAAAATAACCAAGCCAACTCAAAGTGACCACATGGTTTTATGCCAAGTTTTGTGACCATTGCACACTGCAAAAATTCCAAAAAGATTTGAATTCAAAAGGAGTTTGAAATCATTTGAAAACCATTCCTGAAAATCAATTTAGAAAAAGAAAAGAGAAAAGAATTGGAAAAGGGTCGGCGCCAGGAATTTGGCCCAGCAACAGACGCAGCCCAACTAGCCCACCCGGGCCACCTCTCTCTCTCTCGCACGCGCGGACACACCCAGCAAGTCGCTGACACTCGGACCCCACTTCCCCTTTGCTCTATTCGCTGACAAGCGGGCCCCGTCCACGACGTCATCGTCTTCCCCAAAATTTCGCGCATGAACTCCGCCGCTGCCCGTTGCTGCTTTGATTCCGCGAGGTAATTGGCATTGAATCACTGAGCGTTTCTTGTCGAGCCTCTGCCTATTTAATCCCCTCTCTCTCGCGGCCATTTCCCCTCAACCAATTCCCTCTCCACGCCACCAGGCTGCTCGAAACTCACCAGACGCCGCCGTTGTCCTGACGATCTCCGGCAGCAAATCCGGTGAGTCCCGACCGCCCATGTGCCCCTAGTTCAAACGATTATGCTCAGCATGAGCTCGTGCATCTTCTGACACCCGTCGCTTGCCTGCTCGTGACCCAGGACGCCGTCCCCGTTCGTGCCCGCAACCGACCGAGCCGCCGCTCAACTCCGGCGACCAATTACGGTAAGCAGAGCGCGCCCCTTGCCCCCTCTTGCATACTAGGTTGTTCGCCTTTGTCTTGTGCGTCTTCTAATCCCTCTGGTTCGTGCTAGGGCGACGCGAAACCTTGGCAACCAACTCGACAGCAACCTCCCGACGCCGTGCATGACTCCGACGAGCTCCAGCAGCCCCTGCCGTGCGCCCCTTGCCAAGCCACCTCCACGTTGAGCTTCGCCTTGAACTTGCGGTCCTGGTAAGCACACTCACCCCTCCCCGAGCGACCTCGAACGCCAGCGCCGCCACTGACAGAGCGCACCGCCGCTCGCCGTCGCCGCGCGCCGCCAGAACGTGGTCGCTTGATCGAGAGCCGTTGGATCTAGATCCAACGCGTGCGATAGAACCACTTAGCGAAGCGTTGCGTTTTGATCTGAACCGTGCATCGCCACTTAGATCCTACGGCTCGCGTGCGTGATCCAACGTGAACCGGTACGCGCCAGTAAGATTAAGACGCGTGGCTAGGGTTTGTTTAAAAACAGAATTTGAAAAACAGATTTGAATCCAAATTTGATTTAGCTATAACTTTTGATCCACACGTTAGAATTTGACAAATTTTATACCGTTGGAATCAGGAAGACAAGCCCTTTCTGTTTATGTAATGTGTTTAATGTTTAGTTTCTGTTAAAATGACTTTATTTGCAGAAACTTGTTTAGGACTATTTTGAGTATAGAAATTGTTAGGAAATTGTTTTAGTGTCAAATAAACTTGGTTTAGCAAGTTTTTGACTTGTTTATGGTTCAGTACTATGCACTTGCTTGGTTGAGTTTCAAAAATCATCACTTAGCATCTTGCATGCATGCATGCATATATATTTTGCTTTTATATGACTTGTATGTGATTGTGGTTATATTCTTTGTGTAGACTTTGGTGCTAGTGATTGTGATTGTGAAGAGTGCTACTCTCCCAACTACCAAGGCAAGTGGTACTTCATGAATATGTCTATCCCTATACTTTTATACAAGCATTAGAAATATTTTGCTAAGTCTTGCATGTTACTATTTTGCCAAATGCCATGTTGGGAAATCCTAAGTAGTTGTAGAATTGCTAGGAAATTTTCTAAGATAAGTACTATCTATGCCATGCTTAGCCTAGCTAGTAGCAAACAAGGGTTGGTAATTTATACATGCTATGATGAAAATATTTCTAAGTCTATGGACTTATGTTTTTCTTAATAAAACAACTAAGTCAATGAATCACCAGGGTGGAATGGGACTTGAATGGTGGTTTTGGTTGAGTGGTTACACAAGGCCCATGGATATGGTTTACCTTGTGTATCTCACTTGTGGAAAGCCACCCAGGAACAAAGGGATTTTAGTGGCCAAGTGTTGAGAAGCTTATAGTGCAGCCACTTGGCAATATGGGCTCTGCCTGGATCACATAGGTTGCTAGACCTTAGTCATTTGGACAGTTGGTGGTAGTGGGATGATAGGTTGGAACGCGTCCATTTGGCTAAGGGAAGGCTTCTGAAAGGTCCTGTCTTGGGAAACCAAGTCTGGTGGGGAAAGTGCACAACCTCTGCAGATGGAAAAATCTAAGTACTTATCCAAGTCCATGGCAATGGACAACTTGAGCATCAAGACATGGAAGCTATCAAGAATCTCATCACTCCAACTTCTAAGTAAAACTTGTGGGTGAACAAGGGTGAAGGACCTCAATGTCTATTGATGTTTTCTTGGGAAAATTTTGACAAAGAAAAACTTAGTGATTTCAACTAATAGGAAAAACCTATTTTGAGCAAAGCAAGCCAAGCTACACTTAGCCAAATTGCATATAGTAATATAGTCCACTTAAAATTTACTAAGGTATCACTTGCCAATACTATTCCAAAGTATTGACCCACTGTGGGTGTAACTTGTGACGTTGCAGGTTACTCTGATGAGGATTAGGTGTCATGAGTCTACACTCAACATGTTTGCCTGTGGCACATGAAGATGAAGACTTATATTTATTTACTTATTCAAACTCTTGTATTAGGCCTGTGGCCTTGAGTTGTAAAGACTATGTTTATCTCGGGAATGGATGTAATAAATGACCTTTGTATCTGTGTACTTCATCTTAAACTGTGGATGCTAGCAATGATCCAGGGACTAGCATTGCAATCACAGGGACCCTTCTCCTTTACAAAGGAGGGATCTTACAGTAGATTAGGATCAAGTGTAAGACATCAATTGAAGTAGTCCTAATGGTATAGCCTAACCCTAGAATCCAAGTAGCACAGTGGAATCTTATTGTTAATTGGTAACCAAAGACAACATGATGAATATCATTAGGATTAATGTTGATGTAATGGGTAGTAATCATGTGGGATTCACTTGAGAATTCTACGTGATGAAGTGAAATTATGTTAAGAATTAATAATAGTGTAGTGAGAAACAAAGTCATCATGGTTAGATTAGCTTCTGAATCATGTAAATAGGTAAAACATAACAAGATCATGGTGAGATTAGCTCCGAAACCATGATGAGAGTATAAATATGACAAGAAAATTAGTAAATTATCTTGGAGTAGAAGTATGAAAATACCATGGTAGAGCTATGATAGAAGTCATAGGTGTCATAAAATAGTGATAGCCTTCAATTTTAGGGGTTCAATAGAAACTTATTAGCCTTTTTGAGAGATCATGTGAGATTAGTTACTAAATAAGAAAGGTTGGTCATAGTTAATCATTGCAAGAGGTGAGACAAAAGGTACTCAAAAACCAAATTGAGACCACTTTGCTTAAGATTATCCCGTTGCACTTGAGCAATTTGGGTAAATGTTGAGATAAAGAATAGTTTTACCCTATGTGCTAAGTATCACGATGTAAACCTATACGAGGAGGTGTCATATACTACACAACTAAGCCTGAATTCTAGAGATACTATACTCAACTATTATATTCTGGGCTTAGAATATTGTGTGTTATATGTACCACATTTGGATTTATTGGTTTTTCTTGGATCTTCTTGATTGACTAGATCTATACATGAAGTTTGACTTGATGTGCAAATGCATGTTGCAATATACAGTTACTACTTGATGTTATAGACCTAGATAGGAATGGGAATTCATGTGAGGGAGTGACGAGTTCCAAAGACCAAGATGAAGACCTACATGAAGGGTAAAGCCAAGTATGAGGAGTATCAATCCAATTTGAAGGATGAATCAAGTTCATATCGTTGTTAGTCATCTATAAGAAGGAAGAGTCATGTAGGAAATACATCGAGCAACAAGAAGTAATAAACGTTAGGTCCACCCAAAATAGGTGATGTTGCTAAGAAGTTAATGAAGTAGTTGAACCGAGTTCATGGAAGCATCATGAATTAGTACAAAGAAGAAGCCTTGGAACCAAAATGGTATTCAAGCTCTGACAATTCAGAGAGAATGCCATAAGGATGTTGGAAGTCGTAGGGTAATACCTACAACCTAGGATGATCCGCAGCTAGTATTTGATCCATAGTTGGTATCTTGTCTGCAACAGGTGTTGGATGATATAGTTAACCAGATCATCTTAATGGTTGCATAAAGAGCATAAACTTGGCCTAAGTAAGAGAAGACATAAAAAGTATAATAATTAAACGATAGTTTTCTAAAGCGCTTCGCAAAGTTAGGCCTACCAAAGCGAAAATGTGCAATAGAAAGTAAGACAAATAATCTTGGAAGATCTATCTCGGAGATCCACAATTGTGTGGGTATACCGTAAGTTCTTTCGTGAGACCTTAAAGAAGTATAGTATAAACTGGATAGAGACCAATATCCTAGTTATGAAGCCAATGGTTACTATAAAGGCGGTTTAGAGACCATTAGTAAACCCTAAGGGGGAGAGTAAACAGTAAATGATAGTATTGTTATCTGATCATCCGATTAAAGGTTGGAGAGGAAATACTAACCTATGCCAACGTTAAGCCTTATTTTCATAGGGGTAAAAGAAGCCATCATTATAAAAGTACTCTTAGAAGTAAGTCTGGATGAAAGATAGAAGTTTATTTCAAGATAGTAATATTCAAACCTTAAGGCAATTATTAAATGGTAGTTAAAGAAGTACTTAAGGTGATAATGAAAGCATTATCTAAATCTTTCTAAGACAAAATCTTAAGGGTGATAAAATAGATTAACCCTAATAGAATAATTCTAAAGGAAACAATTCTTAAGTAATCCTTAAGAAGTAATAACCCACATCCAATTGGATATGTATAGTGAAACAAGAAATTCCGATGGGTATGGAATAAATGTGTTCAAATCCAATCTTCAGAAGGACTACAAGTATAAACCATACCATGACAACCCAAAAAGTTAGTCTTTTAGCCACAACTATTGTCTAACAAAAATTTAAAAGTTGTTTTAGCGAGACTTCCTAGACCTTATACAATATAGTAAGGAAGTTCGATGATCAAGTGAAGGAGTTGGAATGGAATACCTAACCAGGGAAATGAACTAAAGAAGAAACTCCAATTTAAGGATTCCATAATGAGAACATATCCCTAAGGGATGATAGTAAAAGGAACTTTGGAGTATCGAATACAACAAGTTGGAGATTGCCAAGAATGGTAAGAATTCACGGAAAATATCTCGATATGGGATACTACAATTATAACCATTTGAGGTTACCATGAAGTTGAGAAGTGTTATAACCAATACAAGACAATTCCTTACTCTGAAACGTGAGAGTATATGAACTTCGAGGAAGAAGTTTATTTTAAGGGGGAGAGTCTGTAACATCCCACCATTAGAGCTTAGAAATAAGATGAACACAGATGTGTGCATTGCATTCATGCATAGAAAATCCGAATAATTTTCGCGACTTTGAACAAAACTTGTCAAAGTGATTGAAGCTTCTCTCAACTTGATGCAATTGGAGTAGATCATCAAGTTGACTGCGATAAGTTTCAATATGACCTTTGCTAAAAACATTATTTTGGGTAATGGTAATTTGATCTAAGGGTAGATCAAATATAATGTAACTAAACCATTACACATTGATTAATGATTATAATTTGATCCTTATGTGATCATTCCATGGTATTAATTTCATTAACCATGAAAATCAAACTATGAATATAATTCAAGTATTAAGAATATAAGAACCAACTCTTGATCCACTTTATCCTTATTTATCTTTACCATGAGTATCATGGTAATATCTAACCTTAACTCTTTAGTGGGATTAAGTAGGAAATAAACCAAGTCAAGATCATTCACCACATATCTTTCTTTCCATATTAATCCTTATCATCTCTATTGAACCTTATTCTAATATCCCTTGTTCATCAATGTTGAGTAATCCACTATTGATCTATCAACTCTTGTTTTTATCTTAGCATTCACTTAAATCCTTTTGAGAAGGAAGTAAGAAGAGGTAAGTAGTAATGCTAGTTTTGGATATCATCTATAGGATGGGAGTGAGTGAAGATAATCAAATCAATAGGATTATTGATGAAGTTAGCTCACTCCTGAAATGATAGAAGAGTTATTTGGAAAATATAATCATATGGTGTTAAAGAAGATTACAAGGATAAATCCTGAAGCAAGTTACTAAGGAGTAATCCTATTGGATTAAGCCGGCATAGTCCTGAATAACATCCCTTGATCCAATAGAGATGCTAAGAAGATAAATTCAATACAACTATAATGTTGTATTGATGAAAACTTTGGTTAGCCAACTGGAAACCTAAACCATAAAGAATCAAAGGATTATAATGATCATGATTTAGTCACCAAGATTGAATGTTTATATCAAGTATAAGGGACATTGGTGGATAGAACATGATTGAACCCTAGTATAGATATATTATCCTAGATTAGTCATTAGAAGTCACATTAATATAATGTGAGGTTGGAGTATGAATTACTAGAGTTGAGTACAATAAGATAGTATGGTTAAGATAAGGCTAGTGTAGCATGGAGTTATTGAATTAGTGTTATTCCTCTTAAAGGATTGTAAGATTTTGAGGAGAGTAGTTTGAATTATACATCTATTGGAATAATATTAGTGATCAAGATAAAGGAAGTGTACAAATGGAGTTAGAAGTAACTACTTGTTGGATTGGAGGTTATCAGCAATAGAGTTGTTGATATAACCAAGTATAGTTATGAGAAGCTGTAGTGTCAAGCTCATTGGATTTATAAATGGATTTAGAGGAATAAAAGGTGGATAAGAAGATTCTTGTGAAGTAAATCTCATCATGTTAACACATGATGATGAATAGGAAGGAGTAGTATATCTAGGAAAGGAATTCTTTAAGTAGAAGTCAAGAATTATGAATTATGGAGGATAGGAATTCTTGGTAAAACATTCAACCTTAAATCTGTAATCAAACTCATCATCTATTTCATCTATTGGATTAAACATCTTAATTCCATAGTGGTTTATAGGAATACTTTCCTATAGTAAATCACTGAAGCATATCTTTGGCACTTTCAAACATTCAAATCATATATGCATAGAAACTAGAGTTATCAATTCTTTTTCATAAGTTAGTCTAAAGAACAACCCCACTATTTTATCTTGGATGGTGATACCATTCATGAACACAAGTCCGAAGACAATATGACTTAAACCATTAATTTCTATCCATGTCTATAAAAGAATATGAGTATATTAAGTCTCCTAAAAACTTATGATCAGCATTTACAATTCAAACACTAACTTCTATGTTAGTTATAATAAAATATATACCTTGATATCACTAAAACTCATGGGAATAATATTAACCATAGTAACTCCCTAAAACTTTATGTATCATATAATAATGAAGGATCACCATATAAAAGTTTCCTATAAAAAACTATAAGTTAATAAAGATCAAGTTTTATGGATGAGTAATAATAATATACTTTTGAATAATATATGGTTTATTAGGTAAATCAAATTTATAACCAAAGGTCCCTCAAATATATTAAAGAGAAAAAGATCACTATATGATTCTAAATACAACTCATTACTGTTGCAAACACTTAGCAAATAATCTCTATAAAGAAATCTTTAACCAATTGTGCAAAATTCAAATCTGAAAATGAAACAAAAAATAGAAAAGGAAATCAGAAAATAAAAAAAACCAGTTCCGAGCAGCAGGCCGGCCCAGAACTTTTTCTCTACCAAACCACCGCCTGGCGCAACTAGTTGCAGCCCATGTTGGCCCACACGCGGCCCACTTCCGGCCCGTACCTCTTCGACTATGTCCTTCGTCGTCTTCATCGCCGGCAGAAGCAGCTGCGTGGCAACGCGGCCGTCGTCAATCCTCCGCCGTGCTGCGATGCGTGTCACCGCTGTTAGGGGGTAGGATAAGGACGCTCGCGATCTCCTCTATCCACTCGTACCCGAATTCTCTCTCTTGTGCCGTCTCCAAAAAATTCCCTAATCATGCTGAAACACTAACTCGTTGGAGTTGCTCGTTGTCGCAGTTTGAAACCTCCCTAAGGCCAACTGAAGGTTCCACAAGCTCTGCCATGGTGGACTTCGTCTGCTAGGAGGACGAATCGAGACGGGAAGCCTGAAATCATCTGCATCGAGTTCGTCTGTCCGCCGCTCGCCATCGACCATGGTGACGCCGTCTGAGCTCGCCTCTCGTCGCCATCGCCACTACAAGCTTCCTGGTGAGCTTCTTCTTCTGATAGTTCTCTTCGATTTGATCCTAGTCGTCTGTAGGGCCCAATACGCATGAACCCTAGCGGGCCACCGTCGGAGCTAGTGCTCCGGTGACCATTCCAGGGTGGCGTGACCATTGTTCGACTCGCCGCTGCATCCTCTCTTCAATGCACCAAACCACGCGAGCTGAAACGCCGTAGATCACCGTCGGTGACCTTGATCTGGTGGTGGAGGCCATGCTGACGTTAGTGTGACGTCATGCTGGAGTCACCCTGCCACCTCAGCGTCGTTTGACCAGGTCATTATTCCACATGGCACACCAACGTGGTTACGGCCCACCAGTCAGTGACTAGGGCTAGGTGTGGGTGCGGTGTAAAAAGCTTAGTGTATGTTTAGGAAATAAATCAAATATTATAAATCCAAATCTAAATATTCCAGAAATTAAATAAAATCATTAAATCTTGTTAAATTAATCACTTTCTGTTTTATAATACAGAAAAATATGTTTTATATATGAAAATTTCCAAAAAAAAAATCTATAACATTAAACCATTATCAAACATTATTATGCTATTTATTTAAATAAACATTATGTATAAAGGTTTTATAAGTAATAACACTTTGATAATTCATAATTAAATAATGGTAAATGATAAAAATATAAATAAAATACCAAAAATCTTAGAAAAATAAGAACTATAATTCAAAACTATAATCATGCATTATTATTTCACTTAATTAAATATTTATTATTAATTAAGTATTTATAAAGTAATAAACCTTATAAAATCATATTTTATTATTTAAAAATCATAAAAATACTTATAATACACCAAAATAATCACAAAAATAATATCTACATGTTAAAAATATAATATTCCACTTTTGAGTTAAATAAAAAGTTAAACACTTTAATAACTTGAATTTAAACCTATTTCTTTAGTTAATAATTCATATAAGGGTAAATAAAATTTGCTAATATTCTAAAATTAACCAATTAAAGACTAATAAACACTATTAATCTTAAATATTGATAATACAAAATCAAATTGGTCCAACACATTTTAAATACAATTTTATTGAATTATCCTTTAACCATATGGGTAGTTTATTTTCTAAGAAGATCTTTAACAAATATCAAATCTTCAAGAATAATTGAGACTAAATCAAATCTTTTCCAATACTTCAACCACAAGTTTTCAAACATATCCAAACACTATAGTGAATCCATAAGTAGTTAAGTAATATTACTTCCTTATTTACAAACTTTAACCACTCATCTATAAAAAGTTAAATGATTCTATTCTGGTATAATGTTAGGAAACCACTATTCAAATAGAGGTGTTACCATTCTTAAAGTATCCTTAGAGAAAACTTATGTAGTACACAAGGTACAAATAACATAGCAATATACCTTAAATCCGTCTATGTCTTTAAAGTTATCTTTAGTCTACAATACTTTAACAAGTTTGAATTCAAACCACCTCTAGATTTTTGTAGTGTAAACCTTGTTCTTATTTGTGTATAAAACACTACTATTTAATCAAATGCACTTTGACACTTTGAAAATAAAACAAAACCATGCTGTATTGGTATATAGATAATAGGCATAAAAATGGTTTTATTTGGATTTTTGTTTTGAAAATTTTTGTGCAAGCCAAGGATGCTATGAATGCATGAATGAAATGCAAGTTTTTGTATTTCATGAATTTTGGGATGTTACATTATGTGTGTTGTAAGAGTATCGACTTATACTTATACTTACAACATCACCATATCATGACACTAGCCCAGCAACAATCTAAACTAGATGCCTCTAATTTATCCATTGCAAGTTTTACGTGGCTTAGGGCTTTCGAAGATAGAACAGTTTTTACCTACGAACATGAACCACAACGAGGATAACCAAATTGTTGACAACTTGTTGCAAATTAGATATTGACTATAGTAGGAGAGACAGACACCCGCTAGTCACTTATGCGAAACAAGTTACATGTCAAGCGTGGAACAGGTCTCATGTGCGAGGACATGTAAAGTTTGTCCGGGCCGCTTCATCCCACTATGCACCAATATCCAAAGTACAACTAAGAAGCAATAAAATTATCATAATCACGCACATACTCATATGTTTACTACCCGTGTAAAGCATCTACGCATAGATCCGGCTCTGATACCACTGAAGGGTTTGCAGCATAGAAAACAAAAAAATTCCTATGATGGGAACAAAGCACCAAGATCTATCTACTAGATACAAGAAACGGGTGGATATACATCCATAGAATAAATACCCTCGAAGACCGTATAGCGTTAACGAGGTTGTACTCGTGGATGATGTAGTCGAACGCTTGCTGATCTCAAGATCGTGATAAAGTCCATATGGTCCAGTCGGTCCAGCACCATCACGTCCAGCACCGCAAAGCAGTGGTGCATCCGTGATCGCACACACATCCGGGTACCCCGACAACCTCCGCTCACTCGCTCCAACGAAGTAGCAGAGCAACAAATTCTTCCAGAAAAAGCCACCGGGAACATGTATCTCGCTAATCCGAGACCATGGGAAATTCTAAAGGGGGAAGAGAGATCCTTCGCGAGGAGGTGTGCTTTGAGAGGAGGAGAGGGGGGCCTTTTATAGGGAGAGGGGGGAACCACAAGGGGCATGGCGCCCAGCCATGGTGGTTGCCCCCACCTCTTCCACATTCATGTGGGTGGAGCTCCCACTCAAAATGAAAAGCCTCCACTCCCATAAAAGAGCCTCCACTCAAAAATCCACTCACATGCATTAAATTTACACCAAATTTAATGCAAGCTCTCATTTAAATAAAACTATTTTATTTATTTATTCAGAATTTTGTTAATTACTTTAATTAACAAAAATTCACATAAAACCCCTTGCTAGTATTCAATTTCACATGCAGAACCAGTTTCAGCAATTTCAACTGAAACAGTTCCGGTGTCTAGTGAAATAAATTCCTACGCTTTCTTTTTCTTTCTCTGGCATATCATTTGCTCCAAATGGTGTCAGTATCCCTTAAGTGTGTCACCCTACGGTTCGCGAATAATGTAGACATGATCGAGACCCCTCTCCGATCAATAATCAGTAGCGGGACCTGGAGATCCGTACTGACTCCCACATATTCAACGATGACTTTTGTGATCGTGTGAACCTTATACGCATGTAACTCAATCCCTTTGTCTCGCGATATATTACATGTCCGAGATTCGATCATCAGTATCTCCATACCTAGTTTGATCTCGTTACCGACATGTACTCTTTTCTCGTTCCCGTGATATAACATTCTAGTGATCAAATCACTTGCTTGCAAGCTAATTAATGTGATATCACCGAGAGGGCCCAGAGTATATCTATCTGTCATCGGGATGGACAAATTCCACTCTTGATCCATAAGCCTCAACATAACACCTTCGTCGCACTGAACCCATCTTTATAGTCACCTTGTTACGGTGTGACGTTTGATGTTATCAAGATACTCTTCCGGTCTTAGTGATTGACATGATCTCATGGTCTAAGGACTAAGATTACTTCGTATGATGTTATAGCAATATAAACACAATGACCTTGATCGTAATGCTATACTTCGGATGAATGCTCATCACATCATTCCAATAATGTTGTGACCTCGTTATTAACAACATCCAATGTCCATGATCATGAAACCTTTGATCATCTTGTTAATCAACGAGCTAGTTTATAAGAGAGGCATAACTAGGAACTTCCTTTTTGATTACTAAACACACATGTATTAACGTTTCCGTATTAATACAATTATAGCATGCAAAATAAACTTTTATCATAAATAAGGAATACTATAATAACCACTTTATTATTGCCTCTCGGGCATATTCCCTTCAAGTTGCCATTCTATGTGCAGTGTCCCAAAACTTATTGATTGATGCATATTGTAATATTACTTGTTCTTGTGCTACTTTTTTCTAGTCACCCTTGTAAACTTTGAAGGTGTCCTATGCATATATTTGCTACTCTATGAGGGACAACCTGATTGCCACTATGCCATGTTTTCTGTATGTGAAACAAACAAACGTTTTTCAATATATGTTATTCATGATCTTTGTTTGTAGCCTTTCATGTTGCATGCATAGTTACTATGTCTTATTGTTAGAACTCTATCTTTCATGCTCATGTTTAGAGTTCTTTGATCCCATCTTTCAATGCTTGCAAATGGTTTGATCTTGGTTTTGATGGTGCATGTCACCTCAAAAATTATTCTTTTATCACTTACCTACTCGAGGACGAGCAGGAGTTAAGCTTGGGGATTCTTGATACGTCGGAAACGTATCTATAATTTTTGATGTTCCATGCTTGTTTTATATCCACTTTGCTTTGCTTAGTATACACTTTGAGGTATTTTTATACACTTTCTGGTACTAACCTATTAACAAGATGCCACAGCGTCAGTTGCCTGTTTTCTTCTGTTTTTGGTTCCAGAAAGGAAGAAAATCAATATTCTCGGAATTGGACGGGACAAAATCCAAAGTCATTATTTTCTCGGAGCAACACGGAACCACGAAGCAGAGTCGAAGGGGCACCACAGGTAGGCCACCCCCCCCCCCCCAGGCGCGGCCTAGGGTGCGCCCGTGCCTGGGCCGGTTATTGGCCCCCTGGACCTCCACCGACCTTGCCTCTTGCGCCTATAAGAAGCCCCCGGGGAGAAAATCCTAAATAATCCATCATACTTCCAGAAAAATTTCCGCTGCACCGCCGCCACGAAGGGGAGATTCGGGGGACAGAAAGTCTCTAATCCGGCACCCTGCCGGGACGGGGAAGTGCCCCTGGAGCCATCTCCATCGATCTCCATCGCCATCTTCATCATCATTGCTGATTCCCATGATGAGGAGGGAGTAGTTCTTCCTCGAGGCTAAGGGATCTACCGGTAGCTATGTGTTCATCTCTCTCTCTATGCATGATCTTGTTGTGGTCATGAGCTTTGTAATCAAGTAGATCTACCTTGCTACTCAAGTGTTTCAATAGATCTCTGCTCCCCCATGTGTGTGAAAGTGATAGCGTGCACGCCATGGTGGCACTTAGGTTTGAGTCTACATAAATACTCTTTGTGCTTTAATAGGTCTATGCTTTTCCCCACGTGTGTGAAAGTGATAGCGTGCATACCGTGTGTGGCACTTTGGCTAGACTGAATATTTATTATGAGTTATATTTGGATTTGGATGTCTCTATGAAATTGTGGTGTTTGTTGGAACCATCTAGTGCTCAAGGTGACAGTGTGGGGTTATCTAGATTGGGGAAGGCGGACTTTGAGGAGTGTTGTTATAGCCCTACTGATGATTAGAGTGTCCAACCGGAGAGTAGTTAAGAGTAGTATCATGAAGAGAGGATATTTATATGAGACAGTGTTCACTAGTGAAAGTATGATCCCTAGGCCTTGTTTATAAACATTGAAACACCGTTTGCATCTAGATATGTTGCATGTTTGATTGCTTTAGTCTTTACCTCACCGTCAAGCTATTTTCTAGCACCGTTGCCACTTGTATTTCACTATCTCTTCGCTGAACTAGTGCACCTATACACCTTACAAGTGTATTGGGTGTGTTGGGGACACAAGAGACTTCTTGTATCTTGATTGCAGGATTGCTTGAGAGGGAATACCTTCGACCACTTCCTCCCTGAGTTCGATAAACCTTGGGTAATCCACTTAAGGGAAACTTGTTGCTGTTCTATAAACCTCTGCACTTGGAGGCCCAACTACTGTCTACAAGAATAGAAGTGTGTAGACATCATTCACCTGCAAAGTTGACATGTAAGTTGGTGAGTCTAGCCATGCTTAGCAAGATGGTCAGTGGTCCACAGACGGTTCTGAATGGCGAGCCAGACCAAGAAGAGGCATTTTGGTGGAGCCCATGTCTTCCAAACAAGTTTCTCGAAAGAGCAAGGCAGGGAGGCCATGAACTAAGCTTTGTAGGCCGAGCTGGTTGAATAGCAGCCATTAGGCGACAAAATCCAAATGATATTATCCTCAATGTTAGGAGAGAGTTGGACTATCGAGATAAGATCCCACAGGCGGACAAATTGCTCAATATGCTCGACGGAAAAGGAGTCTACTGAGATGTCGGCGATCCATTTCTGATCCTTGATGGCATCCCGAACCGTCCAGTCTTTTCTTTTAGAAGCTTTGTAGATCAAGGGAGCCCTGTCCTCTGGTGGAGCACCGTCCAACCAAGAGGAGGACCAGAAAGAGGCCTTTCTTCTTTTGCCAACTTCAACTCTCGTAGCCGCATTGAGGAGTTGTCTATCGACCTTGTAATTTTGGTGTTTTGGTGTCAATCCAAGGTTTCTTAGGAACCGTCCACTCTTCCATAACCACTGTAACCTGAGTGCGAGAAAATCTTTCCAAGTCCAGAACCCCCAAGCTGCCAAGCTCCTTAGGGCGTCAGACCTTCTACCAGTTTACTTTGCATTTCCACCGCTAACTGCCTCTTTGCATGCCCAAAACATTCGGTTGATCTTGGCGAAGGCCTTAAGAATGCCCTTATCAGCTTTCAAAGCGGTCAATAGGAAGATCGGCATGTAGGAGAGAACAGACTCAACCAGGGCAATGCATCTCGCCCTGTTTAGGAACCTACCCTTCCAAGGCTTTAAGAGTGAGGCCGCTTTATCAATGCAGGGCTGGAGATCAGCACGTTTGAACATGCCAAGAGACGGAGGAAGGCCCAGGTATTTGAGGGGGAACTAGGAAATGGCAGTCGAGAAGTTAGACAGAACCTAGTTGAGGTTGATGTCGGAACAATGAATACGGACAACCGAGATCTTGGTTACATTGGTCATCACAACGGTCACCTCCCCGAAGCTCTAAAGGATGGAAGCCAAGTTTGACACATCTTACTTACTCCCTCTGTTTCAAAATATACGATGTTTTAGCTTTTTGAAGCAAATGTATCTAGACTTCTTTAAATATGTACGTTCATTAAGTTTAAAGTGAATCTACACACTAAAGAAAGTCTAGATACAATTTTCTTATAAACTTAAAACATTTTATATTCTAAAACGGAAAGAGTATTAGACATACTCAAGTTGACACATCTTACTTATTAGACGGACTCAAGAAAATAGCCGCATCATCCGTGCAGAAAGAAACGTGGCCCCCGCGACCCACGGGCATCTCATGCAGCAGACCGAAGGCAGTGGCACATTCCAAAATACGCTGAAGAGAGTCAATTGCAATGTCGAAAAGCAGCGGAAAATGATACAGATCACCCGGCTGCCTCGCACGCCTTTTTCCAGGAACGAGCTGCGTACCGTTTGTGGACCCCACCCTCGTGTCGTTATCTACTCATCTTCTCTACCACAGAACTCGATCTGGCAAATACTCGCACGCCGCTCGGCCGGAGCACCTGTCTCCTGCTTCTCCGTCGTCGCTGCCTAGCTCCCTGCAAGCCGCCGTCACTCTAGCTCCCCGGGTCCCCGCCGTCGCCGGAGATGCAGGCCTCCGTCGCTCTTGCTCCCCGGGGCCCCGCCGTCATGAATCCTCGGCGCCCCGCCGTGGATGCAGGTCGCCGCCGCTCCATGTCGCTGCTGTTGCCGGAGGTGCAGGCCG
Source organism: Avena sativa (assembly GCA_916181665.1). Lineage (NCBI taxonomy): Eukaryota > Viridiplantae > Streptophyta > Magnoliopsida > Poales > Poaceae > Avena > Avena sativa. The sequence goes on along the minus strand of OV702284.1, from coordinate 307,985,308 downwards.
CCGTCGCTCTAGCTCCTAGCGTTCCATGGCATCTGGACGCGGGGAGCTCGCTCGGCCACCCCTCTTCCCGCCTGATGCTGCCGCCGCCAGCCCTCTCCCTGCCTCTGCCCCTCATGCGCACCTCTGCTCTATGGCCGCTCTGCTCCCCGGCACACCGTCCGTTTGCTGCAAGTCATGGCCTCCCGTGGAGATGTGCAGACGGTCGGCCGCGATGCTACACACGGCGACCGAACCTGCTATATACGGCTTCTCACGTTGCTACCTACAGCCACAGGAGTTGCTACCTCCGGCATTCGGACCTGCTACCTCCGGTGAGCGGTGCTGATACCTGCAGCGAGCGGTCCTACTACACACGGCGACCGGACCTACTACATAAGACTTGTGGCGTTGCTACATGCTCGAGCGGCGCAGCTCTATGGCATATTTCTTTGCTACAATTGTTGCTCCGACGATGTCTTCAGCGAAGTTAGGTTTTGCTACATTAGCATAATCATCTTGCTACATCTGTTTTTTGATTTTGCTACAAAAGCGTAGTTTTTCTGCTACGCAGTATCCAGCGAGGTCTCCGGCAAAAGTCTCCGGCGAAGTCAGTTTTGCTACATTAGTACTTTTTTTCGCTACACGGTCGTCGGCGAGGTCTCCGGCTAACTCTTCGGCGAGGTCTAGTCTGTTTTTCTATTTTTATGTTAAACCGTTTTCTGCTACATGTAGCAAAAACGGGACTATTTGTAGCAAAATTGGATATATTTATAACAAAAGTGGGATTTTGGGGAAATATCCCCTTGGAGACGCGTAGTACGACCCAAAAACAGCGGCGAAATACGTTGAGCTCATCTTCGCATGACAGTCAATGCCGGCGAAATACGCTAAGTCTAGATACATTTGCTTCACGAACCTAAAACATCTTATATTCTGAAACGAAAAGAGTATTAAACAGACTCAAGAAAAATAGTCGCATCATCCGCGCAATGCAGCAGACCGAAGGCAGTAGCACATTCCAAAATACGCTGAAGAGAGTCAATAAAATACGCTGAAGAGAGTCAATTGCGATGTCCAAAAGCAGCGGCGAAATACGCTGAGCTTATCTTCGCATGCAGGACAGTCGGTGCCGGCGGTGCTTGCTTGTGCACGCCAGGAAACTAAGGTGGTGCTCTTCTTGCCAGTATCTCATATATACTAGAACAACCAAAATAAATTAAAAATCCAGGAAGGCAGGAACCCATGACGCACATGGCGACAATCCATGAAGGTTCTCACTCCAGCAGCAAGCTCGACCAAGTGAGCCCGTGTTAATTGCTTTATGACACGCATCGATCAGTGTACTCCAGTCTACAGACAAACAGTTTGGGCACCATCGATCGGGTCTTCCATCTGCGGCAAAGGTTGTTGGAATATTAGGCATAATTTCCACGATTAATTCCAGAATATAAATCATGACAAAACCAGCTACTAGCTCATGTAACTCGAACATACTAGATGTACTAAACAACAGGATGATCGGAAACAAACAGCAGCCTAACATGTACTCGCAGAACATGATGAATAACCAAACAGGATCACGTAGCACGTACCGTTCGATTGTAGTAGTAGAAACTTTGGGGAAGAGGGATCGCAGCAGATGGCGACGAAGACGGCGGTAGGCAGCACCGCCTGACTTGGATGGAAGACGACCAGTGATGAAGAACTCGAGCAGTCGCGCAGAGCGCTTCCCAAAAACCTTATTCGCCCTCTCCCAAGGGCGAGTGGTTCTGGAGACCTGCTCTCCCGTCCGCCGGCAAGCGGGATGGAGTAGACTACGGTGACGGCGCAAGTAGAGAGGATGGCAAAACCCTAGATTGGTTTTCGGTGGTACCCATGATCCGGGAGCGACCCGAATAAGCTAACCGTTTGACACGTCTGTCAATTTTCCTGAGCAGCAAAATAAAGCTCGGCTCGGCGAGATTCCCGCAACCCGCGGCGCGCGTCATGACGTGACGAGACGAGACGAGGCGAGCGTGCGAGCGGCGGCGTCGTCGGAGGAGGAGCGCGCGTGTGTATCTCTCTTATTCCCACTTACTTACAAAGTGGTGCAACACTCCACCTTATAAGGTGGTGCAACTCTCCTCCAACTTTCCATGTGGGACTAAACTTTAGCTCCCACTCCACTCCCATGTGAGCTGCCACAAACATGGGCCCAAACACATATGGGCTGCCACAAATTTGGGCTTTGAGATTTAGGGAAAATCTGAAATACTCATGGGCCTAAATGGATTAGCCCCATTATTTCTAACAATCCCCCACCAGATCTCAAATGCCCATTTGAAGATTTGCCAATCCTTGCTACTTGTTTATATACCAGTGTTTCAGCAGAGACTGTTAAGTTGAACTTCCGCCTAGAATCTTGAACTACGTCTATCAACAACTTGAACAATGGACGAACCTTGAATTGCAAGTTTGGTGCCAATAGATTTCGCTCAAAATCATAACTAGTACTTGGCTGTCAGTAGCCTACCCCGCGGGTTGGAGCATATGCGTCATACTCCCTGGTCTCTTCATGAGTTTACTAGAGATCACCCAGATCTCATAGACCGCGACGTTTACAGTCGAGCTCATATAGGTGTGTTCTTTCAAGAATGCCCTGTAGGACGGCATCTTTGCTAATTAAAGCCAACAGAAACACATTAAGGCATGTTGCCAACCTGCCTTACAGATTATGAGAGTCATGCATCTTCACATAGAGAGGGTTTTCAAAATACTCTCCTCAGTCAAACCACTAGCTTGTTCTTCCCAGGTCCTAATTCACGGGATCTCCGATCACATAGGTTGGGTTACCACTAAGGTGTGACATCCATGGGTCTCAACCCCATCTCCCTCGATGCACTTTCTATCACATTTCGTGATAGTCCCTTTGTAAAGGGATCTGCCAGGTTTTTGTCTGTTTGAATATACGTAACAGTTATTACTCCGGAGTTTCTCAATTTCCTGACAGATTTCAAACGTCTCTTCACGTGTCTTGATGACTTCGTGTTATCCTTAGAATTGTTCACTTTGACAATAACAGTTTGGTTGTCACAATTCAGAAGGATTGCCGGCACAGGTTTCTCAACCACAGGCAAGTCCATCAAGAGCTCACGCAGCCATTCTGACTCAACAGTGGCTGTGTCTAAAGCAGTAAGTTCTGCTTCCATAGTTGACCTCGTCAATATGGTTTGTCTACGAGACCTCCATGACACTTCACCACATCCAAGGGTAAACACATACCCGCTCGTGGCGTAGAGTTCATCAACGTCAGAGATCCAATTCGAATCACTATATCCTTCAAGCACAGCAGGATTCCCTGAATAGTGAATCCCATAGCTCATTGTACCACATAGATAGCGCATGACCCTTTCAAGTGCATGCCAATGATCAATACCCGGGTTAGACATGAACCTACTCAACTTGCTCACAGCAAAAGAGATATCGGGTCTTGTAGCGCTTGCTAAGTACATGAGAGAACCAACAACTTGTGAATATTTCAGCTGATCTGTTGGTTCCTTCTTATTCTTTCGTAATGTCAAACTGGGATCATAAGGTGTTGGAGAAGTCTTGCCGTCATTAAAGCCAAATCGGCTCAAGACCTTCTCAACATAATGAGATTGCGTTAAAGTAATCCCATTCTCGTTCTTAATAAGCTTGATGTTCAGAATCACATCAGCCTCTCCCAGATCTTTCATATCAAAACTCTTTGACAAGAAAGACTTGACTTCATTTATCACTTTCATGTTTGTATCAAAGATCAGAATGTCATCCACGTACAAACATAATATAACACTATCGCCCCCACCATGGCGATAGTAAACACACCTATCAGCCTCGTTAATGACAAAGCCAGCAGAAAGTAGAGTTCTGTCAAACTTCTCATGCCATTGCTTAGGTGCTTGTTTCAGGCCATATAAAGATTTCAATAACTTACACACCTTTGTCTCTTCACCTTTTACCACAAACCCATCCGGCTGATCCATATAGATCTCCTCTTCCAACTCTCCATTAAGGAAAGCTGTCTTCACGTCCATTTGATGAACGAGAAGACCATAAGAGGCAGCCAGGGACAGTAGTACTCGAATGGTGGTCAGTCTAGCGACAGGTGAATAGGTGTCAAAGTAATCTTCGCCTTCTTTCTGTGTGTAGCCCTTAGCTACAAGCCGTGCCTTGTACTTCTCAATAGTACCATCAGGCCTTAGCTTCTTCTTGAACACCCACTTACATCCCACAGGTTTACAACCATAGGGTCGTTCTGATAATTCCCAAGTTCCATTAGAAAGAATCGAGTCCATCTCATTTTGGACAGCTTCTTTCCAATCATCTGCATCAGGAGATGCATATGCCTCAGTAATGGATCTGGGAGTATCATCCACAAGGTACACGATGAAATCATTGCCAAAGGATTTTACAACCCTCTGTCTCTTACTCCTCGTGAGAGGTTCATCGTCATCCTTCTCAAGAAATTCCTCATGTGGTTGTTCAGAATTATCAATAGATGCACTAGATTCAGGAAGTATTTCAGAAGAAATCCTACCAATGCTATGCATATCTTTCATAGGAAAAATATTCTCAAAGAATGTTGCATCACGAGATTCCATTATAGTATCAACATGCATATCAGGTACCTCAGATTTAACCACTAGAAATCTATAGCCTACACTCCGTGGAGCATATCCTAGAAAGATACAATCCACTGTCTTGGGTCCGAGCTTGCGTTTCTTGGGAATCGGTATGTTGACCTTCGCCAAACACCCCCAAGTACGCAGATACGAAAGTGATGGTTTTCTCCCAACCCACTCCTCACAAGGGGTCTTTTCTTTATTCTTGTTAGGAACTCTATTCAGGACATGACATGAAGTCAACAAAGCCTCCCCCCACCATGCCTTTGATAAACCAGCAGTGGCTAACATGGAATTCACCAAGTCAGTCAGCGTGCGGTTTTTCCTCTCGGCAACCCCGTTTGATTGGGGTGAGTAGGGAGGCGTCCTCTCATGAATAATTCCGTGTTCCTGACAGAATTCATCAAATATTTTGGGAAAATACTCACCACCACGATCCGACCTAAGACGCTTGATCTTTCTCTCTAGTTGATTTTCAACTTCGGCCTTATAGATTTTAAAGTAGTCTAAAGCCTCATCTTTAGTTTGCAACAAGTAAACATAGCAGAATTTAGTAGCATCATCTATCAACGTCATGAAATATCTCTTTTCACCTTTTGTCAACACACCATTCATCTCACATAGATCAGAATGTATGAGTTCTAGAGGTGCCAAGTTTCTCTCCTCGGCAGCCTTGTGAGGCTTTCGAGGTTGCTTTGATTGCACACAACTATGGCACTTAGAACCTTTGGCAATAGTGAAATTCGGAATTAAACTCATGCTGGACATCCGAGACATCAAACCAAAATTAATGTGACATAAACGAGAATGCCAAACACTGGTATCATCATTAACACCACCACAAATATGATTCACGGATTTATTACAAAACTCTGAAAGTGAAAACCGGAACAAGCCTCCGAACTCATAACCTTTACCAATAAATTGTCCATGTTTTGAAACAACGACTTTATTAGACTCTAAGACAACCTTAAACCCATCTCTGCAAAGAAGGGAGCCACTAACGAGATTCTTGTTCATAGTAGGGACATGCTGCACGTTCCTCAGCTGCACGATCTTTTCGGAAGTAAACTTCAGATCCACCGTGCCAACACCACGAACAGAAGCATGTGATCCATTCCCCATTAGGACGGATGAATCCCGAGCGACCTGATAAGAAGTGAACATAGAGATGTCAGCACACACATGAACATTAGCACCCGTATCAAGCCACCAACACGGTGATTGAAATACTGAAAGAACAGTAAATAAATTACCATACCCATCAGTATTGCTAGCGGTCACGACGTTGACAGTCTTGGCCTTTTTCCCTCTGCGGTCTGCGCGTTCTGGACAGTCCTTGGAAAAATGGCCGGGCTCTCCACAAGTGTAACAAGACAGTTCACTCTTTTCCCTGTTCGTCTTCTTCTTCTTGAAGGTTGTAGTCTTTACAGGCTTGTTAAAGGAGGGTTTGAAGTTCCCTTTGTTCTTGCCTACGGATTTGCCTTTCTGCACAAAGTTAGCAGTAGCAAGACCCTCTCCTTTCTCAGTAGTGTCCTTAGCCCGAGCCTTCTCCTCAACATCAAGGGACGCTATCAGATTTTCAACTGATATCTCCTGTCTCTTGTGTTTGAGAGTTGTGGCAAAGTTCCTCCATGAAGGGGGCAACTTAGCAATAATGCATCCCGCCACAAACTTGTCGGGCAAGGTACACTTAAGGAGTTCGAGCTCCTTGGCAATGCACTGTATCTCATGAGCTTGTTGAACCACAGGAAGGTCCTTAGTCATCTTAAAATCATGAAAGCTTTCCATGATATACAGTTCACTGCCAGCATCTGCAGCACCAAACTTGGCATCCAGTGCATCCCAGAGCTCCTTTCCGTCTTTTATGTGCATAAACACATCACACAGACGGTCAGCAAGAATGCTCAGAATACATCCCACAAAGACAGTATTAGCATCCTCGAACTTCTTCTGATCCTCGTCAGATATAGTTCCCTCAGGTTTGCCTTTACTGATGTGGAACACTTTCATCGTGGTCAGCCAAAGCTCAGCCTTTTACTGCCACCTCTTAAAGTGCACACCGGTAAACTTATCCGGCCTCAGTGCATCGGTAAAACCAGCCATTGTTAATTCAGGAAATTGCCTACAATAAGGTTTTTGGAGTGTTGGAATATTAGGCATAATTTCCACGATTAATTCCAGAATATAAATCATGACAAAACCAGCTACTAGCTCATGTAACTCGAACATACTAGATGTACTAAACAACAGGATGATCGGAAACAAACAGCAGCCTAACATGTACTCGCAGAACATGATGAATAACCAAACAGGATCACGTAGCACGTACCGTTCGGTTGTAGTAGTAGAAACTTTGGGGAAGAGGGATCGCAGCAGATGGCGACGAAGACGGCGGTAGGCAGCACCGCCTGACTTGGATGGAAGACGACCCGTGATGAAGAACTCGAGCAGTCGCGCAGAGCGCTTCCCAAAAACCTTATTCGCCCTCTCCCGTACAGGATCACAAGGGCGAGTGGTTCCGGAGACCTGCTCTCCCGTCCGCCGGTGCACGCCGGCAAGCGGGATGGAGTAGACTACGGTGACGGCGCAAGTAGAGAGGATGGCCAAACCCTAGATTGGTTTTCGGTGGTATTGTGGCGGTAGCCGCGCAGGACTTTATATAGAGCGGCTCAGGAAACCCTAACGGAGGCGAACGTGGGCCGAGTCCACGTTACGATCCGGGAGCGACCCGAATAAGCTAACCGTTTGACACGTCTGTCAATTTTCCTGAGCAGCAAAATAAAGCTCGGCTCGGCGAGATTCCCGCAACCCGCGGCGCGCGCACGCGTCGTGACGAGGCGAGCGTGCGAGCGGCGTCGGAGGAGGAGCGCGCGTGTGTATCTCTCTTATTCCCACTTACTTACAAAGTGGTGCAACACTCCACCTTATAAGGTGGTGCAACTCTCCTCCAACTTTCCATGTGGGACTAAACTTTAGCTCCCACTCCACTCCCATGTGAGCTGCCACAAACATGGGCCCAAACACATATGGGCTGCCACAAATTTGGGCTTTGAGATTTAGGGAAAATCTGAAATACTCATGGGTCTAAATGGATTAGCCCCATTATTTCTAACAAAGGTTAGCCTCGCCCTCGCGCGGCGTCAGGGTCAAACTCAGCCCGTTGTACGAAGCTTAAACCAACGCCCAGGTGAAGAACGTGGCCAATGTGAACTTGTACTCGTACCATCGTTAACCATGCTCAAACTCAGCCCGTTGTACGAAGCTTAAACCACTGCTTCCTGGATGGTGACATTACTTGAGATACGTGGACGATGAGATCAGCAGATAGTAGGTCGTTATCCCGGTCAGGGCTGGCTGGAGAATCAAAGCTCCACGTCAGTCACCGGATCGGATCACCCCATCACCGTCTTCAGAAGGGAACCTAACCTAACCTAACCCCTCAATTAGCAGCCATCAGACACGACACATGTCCCGACCACGAGTCCAGTCGATCCGACGCTGCAAGATGTTGAGACAGCGAACGAAAACACATCAGGAATTCAAGATCCGAAACTAGCAAACCGAAAGCGTGAAGACTTGGTATACAAGCCGCGCCACCTTCCCGGCAAAGCAACGCGGCCAATCAGAACCGGAACCCACAGCACTTCACCGCTTGCGTGCATAACCAGAGAGAAAACTAATCAGCCATCGCACATGCCAACAATCAATCCACAGGCCTAACACGCGGAGCTCTATATAAAGAGCGAGAGGGTAGGCAGAGGCCACCACCGAATCATCGATACTGCACAAAGAATCATCATAATCTGCCACAAGAGAAGCATCATCAATTCCCCACACGCAAACAAGCTCGTCTGCCAGCCAGCCTGATCGATCTCTCGCCGCCGGTGGCCATGGAGGAGGCCCTCATCTCGCCGGAGCTCCGGGACGTGTTGCGCAAGGTGGCCGTGTTCTTGCTCGTACAGGGGCTGGTGTACCTCATCCTCAGAGACTCCTCCGACGTCTTCTCCAGGGACAAGATCCTCAGATCCCTCAGCTTCCGCCCGATGCGGTCCATGAGCGTGCGCCGCGTCCTCGCGCCGCTCTCCGACGTCCCCGTCGGCACCAACGACGACCAGTCCTCAGTGCCGCCTTCGCCGTCCTACTTATCGAGATCCTGGTCGTCGCGCCGCTGGGGTAACCGCGAGGATTGAGGAGGCGCCCTGGAGCGCGGATGCTAAAAATAGTTCCGTCAACCACATGTATATTGATGGCTTCGTCGTTCTGAACTGTATGTATGTAATTGGTTTGCTCCCAGCCTGCTACTATGGTTTGTGATCCGGGAATTGGTATTTGAACTCATGTAAATTAGTGTAGGCTGGTCTTGTATATGCTAATATCCTCGTTGAGTTGAACTTGGGAGGATGATTTCGTATTTGATTCTTCACAATTTGTCTTCTCTTAGTTGTCTCCGTCGTCTGTTTACCTCTTCAGTATTTGTTTTCTTGTAGCTGTGATTTATGGTCCTTCAATTGCTGTTCCATTTCGCAAACTTTAACTCTGTAACCAGTCTTGCACACCAATGCAATGCAATACTGAAGTACAGCTATCCAAGTGAAACTTCTGTATAACATACCAACAGGAGTATATTAGCCAGCCAGCTCTGCTTGCATCGAGGAGCTGAAATGTCGCATTACTGCTCAGGTGGTTACAACGTCCGAAGGGATCATCTCGAATCTCTATTTACAGTATAGCGGTAGTATGTAACGGGTCACTTGTACTTCTGGATCATCTCTCTAACATGGTCCATCACCAGCCACGCCTTGTCGCCTCCTATCACTTGCTCCTTCCATTCTCCATCTTTCCATAACTGGAAATGAACAAAGACATTGGCATGAAACAAATCCATAATTCGATCATACGGTAACAATGTTAATCTTTTCTAGAGAAGAGATTATAGTACTTGGTGTTACCTGAATAGTTGGCATTTTCTGAAGGCAGGAGCACAACCAAATGGGGAAGAAATGCAGAAATCAGTACAAGATTATTTACGTAGACATGCCAAATCTCCCTTCATCAAGTAGGAAAAGGAAGTAAAACTAAAGGACAGGCTCGAATTCGACGACTACTTACACTTATGTTCCCTCTTTTTACCACGGCCGATGGAACTTTATTGACATCCACAAAGTAGAACCTGACCCTGCAAACAAAAGGAAGACGATGGCTCTGTTTCATTCGGATCAGGAAATAGGTCCTCCGCACATTTCCACGTCCGGTTTCGATACCAAGAGATCATGAAATCGTGCCGACCAAAATTACAGTACTAAATCGTTTGGAGGAATTCGGACCAACCCTGGGTACTCTCCTGCGATCTTCTCCAGCTTGGGCTTCAGGTAAATGCATTTCCGGCACCAGCTAGCCATCCTGGCAAGAACACACACAGTGAAACCTCAGCGTCTGAGGACCGTGCTGCTGATAAAATAGAAATGCAGAGTAGCAACGCAATTCCCTGGTATCACAGAGCACGAAGTACAGGAAGCTGCTCTGCATTGGTAGAGGTAGGTAGGCGGTCATATTACCAGTCGATGATGACGGGCTGGTTGTTGTCGACGGAGTAGGCGAGCGCGGCGTCGAGCTTGTCCATGCTGTCGATCTCGTCCATCTCCACCGGCTCCGCCGCGTCCCAGAAGTAGGCCGCCTCCGCCCTCAACCCTCCTCCTCTTCTCCTACTGGCCCCGCGACCGCCTCCGCCTCTCCAAAGCCCAACTCCCAGGGCTGAGCGCGCCCCGCCGACGGTCGAGCAGGCCGCGGCCGAGGACGGGGCCGCCACCGCCGCCTCCCGTGGCGCGGCGGCGCAGAGGTCCCGGCAGAGCACGCGTGGGCCCGGCGCGAGCAGCGCCATCGCTCCCGAATGCCGCGCTGGAGTGCAGAACTCGGAGATGGATGCGGCTGGGAGGGGATTCGAGCGGGTGGCGCTGCAGTCTACGCGTGGGAAAATCGAAGATTGCGAGGTGAGGAGGAGAGGAGAGATCCGAGATGTGCTGTGAATGGCAAGGCGCGGAAGCGAAAGCGGTGGAGGCTTATCCGAAATTCGAGACAAAAGCGTCGGCTTCTGGGGCCTACATACTGGATCGTCGTCAGAAATATCTCCAGATCTTCACCTGCAATTTTGGACTTGGTGGAAATCTCTGTTTTTCCTCTGTGGAGCTCGAATTGTCCTATCCGGCCCAGATCGAACCGCATACGTGGGCCTCGCAAGTCTCGGTGGTATCCTATATGCTAGAGGCCCAAACGTAGTTAGAATGGACGTCCAAATTCAAACGGAACTACCCTCTGTTCAGCAATCCTTTTACCCGCCCGTCATATGCTACTCTCTCCGACCAATATTCGGGTGACTTCTTTTGGGCTTTTAGAGCAGTTTCTAGGTTCTAAACCGGTGAAGCCTAAAAGAAGTCTCTGGTTTAAGCCCAGCTTATTTTCACTGAGAAGCGAGATCGCAGTGCAAATCCAGAAACTGCCCCCGAGCAGTTTCCCGAGCTTCTCGCTTAAAAATCTGAACCGGTATCCCACTTGTCCCTGTTTTCCTTCTAATTTACAGCAAATGCCACCGATAGAGATAACGCTTCATCAGAAAGGAAAGTGCCACATCGAGCTGCTCTAGCATCGAAAGAATGGAGTCCGCGAGGGTTCCTAGCTGTCCCGTCGCCACCGCCTCACCGCACTCCATGCCGGCCGCCGCACTTGACACTCGCTGCTGTCGTCCTTTCCTCTCCAGCCGCTCGGGTCGTAGCCCGTCTGTGCACCCGCAGCAGAGGCTATCTCTGCCGGCGAGTCTTCGGTCGCTCGACGACCAACCCGCCCACTCGCGCTGACCTGCTCCGCTGCGCCAGCCAGGGAGCTCGGCAGCGAGCACATGCTCGGCCAGCAGCTCCAAATGTATCGATCCAGCATGCAAACAATGCACTCGTTGATATGCTCATGCACGCAAACATGCTCAGCAGCGAGCATGCACTGATTTCTGTCCGATTGATATGCACATGTACGCAATAGTTTGTTTTGCAGCTAATAGCTACACTGTAAATTGTCATCGTGGGCTTGAGAACAAACTACTTCTCTGGTTAATATTTTTGGTCTCAATTTTGTCTAAATTCGTATGTATCTAGTTAAGTATTTATACTAGATGTTTAGACAAAGTTGAGACCATTAATATAAAGCAGATGAGTCTACATATGCACTGAACAATAAATTACACCATAGTCAAATTCGAGGGTTGCCAACGTTACCCAATCGACCATGCTCAGATCAAGTCTAGGGGCATAACGGATATGTCACAACTCATTGCACAAATAAGCTAAAAGAGCATAAGCCCAAAAGAAGTCTTCCGAGAGTTTCTACAAGCTTCTGCCCACCGCAGTTTCTCCCCACCGGAATCTATAAGCAGGCTTATGCATAAGCAGAAGCCCAAAAGATTTCACCCTTAGTTGACTCAACTTTATCTAGATTTAGATTAATCTAGGCACTATTTAGTATATATAGGTTCGTTCAATTTTTAACAAATCCAAGTCAACTAATATGGGTCGAAGGGAGTATTTTTTTTAAAAGGGTGCCCGGTGGCGCTTTATTGATTTGATTGATAAGACAATTACATCATCAATAATGGAAGGCAATAAAAACCTGGGAGGATCACCATCCGTCCATCTCACACTACATTCTCTTTCGTGATGAACGAATTCCTCACTAGGTCGTGCGCCACCTGGTTAGCATCCCTTTGATAGTGTCGGTAGGAGATCTCCGACATAGTGCTAGTTTCCGCTCGTCATATGCTTGGTTCTCATGTTGGTCGATATGTTTGGTTCGTTTTCTTTAGATCCCTATGTTTGGTTAGTTGATTCGCCTACGGGCATTTATATATAGGTATGACGATTCTAAAAATATATATATATCCTGCCCATTGCGGGCATTTGCGCACGTCGCTCCACTTTGAGTGTCGGCTTAGAGATGTAGACTCTAGGGCAAGGTAGTTCTTTTTATAATTTTTTTTGCATTTTTTTCCTAGGGTTCTGCTTGGTTTTTTGCCTGGTTTTCTTTTCCTTTTCTTCTTTCTTTTTTCTATTTATTGTTTTTTCTTACATGTGATCAATTTCAAATTTAATTATTTCTAAATCTGAATAATTTTCAAAAAAACATTTTTAAAATAAAAAATTTCAAATCTGAATATTTTCAAATTTGAACATTACTATGTGTTCAAATTTTAATATTTTTTAATATCTAGACTTTTTTATTACTATAAAAAATTAAAAAGACAAAAATTAAAAAAAAAGGTAGTTTTTATTGGGCCACATTAGGGGCAGCCCATGAAGAAAACGTGTCAGGCGGGAGCGAACCCCTCGCTGAACGGTTTATAGGAGCACCCCTTCGTTCCCTTTTGACGAGCATAATAACAAAGAAAAAGTAGTAGTACTATCATTAATGTTGATGCTGCTATTGATGTTAACTCAAGCTCAGGTGCTACATGTGCATAATCCGATATGACCATGGCACCTGCTTTGAAGCGTCAAACAATGTTTTGAACTATGTATTAGTTGATGCTCCTATGGAAGAGGCTCACACTTTCAGAGAAGGCCTTACAATTGCACAGCAAGTTGGTTGTAATAACTTTGTAGTGGTGCAGACGATGATGCAAGGCGGTTTTCTTCGACATTGGCGGCATCGATTTATGGTGAGTGTTCCATATTATGGAGTGGTTTTGGTAGAGTTTCAGTTGAGTACAAGTAGAAGAAGCCCACGAGGTAGCGCATGAACTAGCCAGGAATCCTTTTCTGTAAAATTCGCCCCCTAGTTCCAACTAACATGAGTGTTCCATGAACTAGCATGAAAACAGGAGAGGTTACAACTAACGAGAGGCCGGTCCCATCATCCTTTGGCGGTGGTGCGGTCAGCCGCAACGTACTTTTGAACCGCCGTTAACATGTGTCCGGCGCCGGTGCTACCGGCCTAGCTTCTAGCCCTGTACACCTTTTGTACGAGCCTAGCTATGTCCTTGTACATATGTACTAGCTTCTAGCTGCATATGCTGCCTGCCTGCATACATGGCTTTACCGGCCAAGATGCATATGCATGCCTCCCTTTCTCGGCCCCACACTGTAACCAACAGGAGCAAAGCTACTACACCAGGATGCACGCCCTCGCTTCCTTGCTTAACTCGCACTCCATGGATCGATCTGTCGTCTTTCCGATCCGCGCAACTTTCGTGTTTCCTCTGATCTGGAAGAGACCGAACTTTGGCGCAAAAAAAATGCACTTGGCTCTGATCATTTCAGCACCTGCGCTAGGGAGAAGCGACACGTACGGTGTGGGAGAATCAAGTGCCAGCGGCTTAGGGCTTGTTTGATTCATAGAAATTATATAGGATTTGAATTATATGGAAATTTTTCCTATGTTTTTGTTTGATTCATAGGAACACGTCCTATAGGAATTAATCCTATAGAAATCTTGTAGTGCAATTCCTATAGGAAAAAAACATTAGATCATATCTCATGAAAAAATTTCTTTGCTATATCAAACAAAATTCCTATTCTCATAGAATTCAATCTGGCATGACATTTCAATTCTATGTTTTAGTCCTATATTTTTCCTATCCTATGAATCAAACAAGCCCTTAGAGATTAGTATATAGCGCGATCGAGTTGAGGCCAGACTGATTTGCATTTACATACGGGTGTGTAAATAGCACGCATGATTGGCAGGCCATGTATGCGTATCTGTTGGTCAAAAGTGGGGGCAGAGAAACTACCTCGTCATCGATCACCAACGCGACAACGAGAGAGCTGCCTGCCTGCATGTGTGTGCGCACTGACACGAGCAGATCCTAAACGTCGAGCCTAGCTTCAAGCCAAGGTGAACTACACCCAGTGGCGGAGCCATGAATGGAACAAGGCCTGAGCCAAAAACTAAGACATTTTTTTAAAAAAAGCATAGAAAATTTGGTATAATAGCAACATGAACATATAATCCATCGTTAATCGGTACAAGAACATACATAAAGATGAGTAAACCTAAAAATAGTAGTATGAAATACAAAAGATATTACCAAATCACTTGTTTAGTTCATCCAAACCTCCCATAACCTCACTAATAGTAGAAGAAAAATCGATTCCTTCAAAAAAGCAAGAATATTTCATAATAAAACACATAAATATGAAATGAAATAGTTAATCATCAGCATACATCTCAGTAGCAAGATATGAAAGATTGTCACTTGCTTCGGTTGAGATTGAGAAATGTCAACTTTGGGGAGTTTTCACTTTCAGTAGCTTCTTTGGCTTGAGGAGCTTCTTCGGTTTAGGGATTTGTATTTGTTGATTATTTCGGCTTTGAGATTAAAGGATAAAATCTCTTCATCTTGTGTCCCTGCAACATTAAGTCTATTGCAAATAAATAAATCCAACTGTGCAAATTCCAACTAGTTATTACTTATTAGTGTGTCCAATTCAATTACTACTGAAATTTAGCTAGCTGAATTCAAATAAGCGGCGATAGAGGATACACTGAAAGGCTGAATTCCAATCAGATGCAGTCGAACAAAGGAGGAAGAGCGATTCAGTCACTCAGCTACTGGAAAAGGGCAGCCGCTATGGGAGTTGGGGACTGGCGGTTGCGTAGCCTGGCCCTGGCAGGCTCGTCAGCTCGTGGCCTCGCAGGAGGGGGTCGGTCGGTCGGTCGGGGAGACAGGGTCCGCCAGTGTGGGGAGCACGGGAGACTAGGGGCAGGTCCTGCCGGCATGGCGCGTCGCCGGCGTCGG
Source organism: Avena sativa (assembly GCA_916181665.1). Lineage (NCBI taxonomy): Eukaryota > Viridiplantae > Streptophyta > Magnoliopsida > Poales > Poaceae > Avena > Avena sativa. The sequence goes on along the minus strand of OV702284.1, from coordinate 307,969,906 downwards.
CGTGGCCCTGTCTGGCGGCGGACTCCTGTAGAGAACGAGGGCGAACGGCGCAACCAGGAAGGACGCAAATGAGGACTCCTGGTGACAAGGGTTTCCTCGCGGTTGAGCAGCTCACGACTCTCCAGCGATCCAGGCACGGAGACTAGATGGGCATGTTTTGGGCTGCGTCCAGGGTCAGATTTATTTTTTCTTAAGTAGTAAGTAGAAAATTCTGCTGCGCCCCGGGCCATGGCCCATGTTGCCCTGGGCATGGATCCGCCTCTGTCCCCCAAGTACACCTAGGATGTAAACGGCATGTCATTTAATTCCGTATAATACCATTTATTAATACTCTAGTTCAATAAAATTTATTTTTTCCAAAAAAATAAACTAACTAGTTAAATAACGGGACTTGCGGCCGCTGTTTAGCTGCCATTTACATCCCTAACTACACCTAACGTCGAGCCACAGACCAGGTCTGCGTGTGTTAGGCAGGCTCGCCTTCACCGGCCGCCTCTGATGAATACTTCTAATCATAGGCTGTCCCCCCATTGGGTAACTAACTAACCACTCACCTGACAACAGCAAAGTTCATTTCAGAGTTGCGCTCAGTACCGCCAGCACGTACTACGGCAAGTGCTTCGCCGCCAGAAAGGCGAACTGCTCAGATCGATCGGCGCAGTGTGCTCTCATGCACGGGAGATCTGAGTGTGCTCCCGCCGAATCGGAAGTCAGAGAACCACTTCCACATATGGTGGCGGCAAGTGGAACTTTTCCTGTCTGCTCTGTTATGTTTTCTCTACCCTTAGAGTGGAAGTCAACGATCGATGCTAGCGTGATTTTACTGTGCACCACAGGGTTGTGGATGATTAACATAATAATCTCAGTACTATGCAGGAGTTAGGATGACCGACCCCCCTAGCTGATGGAAAAAAGTTAAAAGTAGACAACGTTAATGCAAAAGCTGCAAAATTAAGGCACACATTTTGGACGATTGAATGCGGTTGATATCCACTTTTACCTAAGGTGTCGCAAAAATTGCGGCTGGGATAAGAGAAAACGTAGGGGGTACTATATACGTTTTATCACTAAAGCACATAGTAGGTAAATACTTCCTTCATTTGTAAAAATTTGACTATAGTCAAATCTAAAACGTAGGGCAATTTCGAAACAAAATATGAGTATGTACGTGTCATCTGGTCAACACCACAGATTTTTTTGTTTGAACGGGGCGGTCCCGAAGGACCCAGAAACGCTGCATTAAGTCAAAGCGGTGGAAGTACAACTTACAAAGAGGTCCCAACAAAAATAAGAAATTACAAACAGACCCTTGGAATAAGCACAGAGAACCCTAGATTTTGTGTCAAGAACGCGATTCAGTCCTGTCCACATCCAGCCACTTCTCGAAGATGGACGCGATCCAGTCCTGCCCTCATCTCACCGCTTCTCGGAGATGAACACGAACTCCGTCCACCACCACCTTCACCGGGGACGAAGCCACTTGGTAAGGGGGCAGCGCTGAGCGCCGTAGTTGAGTCATCAGAAGGCCTCTCATGGAGGTTTTGAAGGTGCCAAACCGACGCCACGAGCTACCGACCACCGGCCAGAGCAGGAGATTGACCAGATCTCCTGTGGAATTGCTCGCCGCTATAGCTGAAGAACCCCAACGTCACCACTGATTACGTATTTATATATTTTGGGTTCCCTATTTGGGGATAAAATAGATGAAAGTTGTGTTTCCTAGAGATGCTGCAGCCATATATATAATCCCGATAGAAAGATTTTCGAATGATGAATGGGAGTGGACGCATGAGAAATGTGTAAATTCCACGGCTAGATCGGTGTATAGAATGCTAGTACAAGAATCCATCCTCCTTCGGTGGATCTATGGCATCATGTTGGAAGAAGCTATGGAGGCTACCGGTTTTTGGGCGTTCTGGTGGAGGGTTATCAAAATATTTATTCCATGTCGACATAATTTGAAACTATCATACTTGGAATATGTTGGTGCAAAACGTGTGGTACAAACGAAGAAACTTCCTTCCACATGATCTAAGAGTGCACTTGGGCTCGAGTATTTTGAATATAGTTGAAACAAGCTACTAACATAAAGCTTGTAACCCTACATCTCAAGTCTTGGTTGACGGACCTTGTTGCGTGGTGGATGCTTCGTTGGGAGACCCCAAGAGGAAGGTATGAAGCAGCACAGCAGCAAGTTTTTCCTCAGTAAGAAACCAATGTTATCGAACCAGTAGGAGGAAGGAAACGTCTCACAGGAGTTGTAAGCAACGTGGAAACCTGCACAACACAAACTCAAAACTTTGCTCCAACTAACAGTGAGGTTGTCAATCTCACCGGTTGTTGTAGCAAATGATTAACTGTATGGTGTGGAAGGTGATGATGGTTTGCAGCAAGTAAACAGTAATAGTGGAAGATGTATCAATGGTAAAGATTGGACCGTGGTCCATAGTTCACTAGAGGTGTTCTCCTTAGATAAACAAAAATGGCATGCTGGGTGAACAAATTACAGCAGGGCAATTGACAGGACTGGGCAAGGCATAACAATGCAATACTAGACATAAAGATCCTATAAGATTTGATTGGACAATACAACAATATACATAGACCGCCATCCAACTGCATCTATGACTAGAAGTCCACCTTCAGGTTATCATCCAAACCCCCTCCAGTATTAATTTGCAAGCAACAGACAACTACTTTAAGAAAAGTGTAACACCCTCAGAATCGGCCATATGCAAGTTTTAGCGAAACCCGCCAAACCCGCATAGAAACGATTCAAAGGTGCCCACCAGGCACTTTCGTGCGGGTGGAAAACGAAGTAATAACATTACACAACAGTCCTCGATGGGATCCACAGAACAGGTATATATACAACAGCGACTCAACGAGTCAAGAATACAGATATAATATACAAAGATCCAATCACCTTGAAAATGATAAAGCGTCCGACTACGGACAAGATGCAAATGGGGCTAAGAGCCCTGAAGAATAACCAATGACGTCCATAACCCTGTCCAGGCCAAGCCGGAAGGGTAACCCTGCTAACGACGTCGATCTCAAACCTGCTTAAACAAAAGGGGTGCCGACAAAGGGCAAAGGAAAAGAGGAGCGTCAGTACTGAGGCCAGTACACGGCGAGGCTAGAATTCGGCGGTCCTCGCCTACATAGGTATGTGGGCTGAGCGGCAGCGGCAGCATGCACTAAACAATCTATAGAGACTCGATGCAACTGTCGGATATCAGAGAGGGGTGAGGAAGACCTATCCGGAACCAACCTGATACTACCACCAAACAAACCCATCCTGGTGTTTCCCCCTCGAGACCAAACGAGGAAGTCAACCGAGGAACTCACACAGTTGGCATCTTTATTTATTCGGTTATCGTTGCAGCAATTACTAGTCAGGTATAGATAATCGTCCTGATAAAATAAGCAGTGGGCAATTTTAGTTAATCATTCCGTTGTAGTTGCGACACTTACTAGTCAAATACAATTAGCATGAGATATCCCAAAAACCCAGCAGTTGTTGGTACTTTTATTCAGCCATTCCGTTATAGTTGCAATACTTACTAGTCAGGTACAATGGTCGCAAGCGACTTCCAAACAAGCAATTGTTGGCAGTTTTATTTAGCCATTCCATTATAGTGAAGCTGCTTACTAGTCATTATAAAGTCAAAATTTATAGCACTACTTTAGTTATAGTTGTCTATGGTCGAGATACTGTGCTCCAAGTCGTCCATAACCGCGGACACGGCTTTCAGAAAGTTTTACCCGGCCGGGGTGCACAAATAGCAACACACACACGATCGACCTCGGAAAAACCAAATCAAAACCCAACGAGGCTTTCACGACAAAGCAATCACAGGATTCAGAAATATTTCAGGGGGACCACCCCTTGGAGTACACCCGCAACGAAGTAAGCTAGCTCCGAGACGGACCCGAGGTTTGTGGGGCCGGCTGTAAACGACTGGGAACCCGAAAACTCGGGGTGTCGATACCGCGAAAACGGGTCACAATTCCTAAACAGTACAGTGTGCTCCTCGCACAATCGTAAATAAAGCAGTAAAGCATGGCATAAGTACAGGATAGTAAATAAAACCTCAAACTAGTTTGTGGCCCCAAGAAATAAGAATGAATCAAGCTCTGGCTAAGGGGGGTCCCATAATTCCCCGTATGTGGATAGCGCGATAAATCAATGAACAGGTATCAAGTACTCGGGGTCCTACGGGACACAAGTGGGCGGTCGGAAACCAAATATTATCTATCACCCACCGATGCCTCTGCTTACTTACTTCAATTTTAGTTGTTTAAACAGTAGATAAAGTGAACGATAAGTAAAACCATGATCATCTCCAACATCCAACATGCGGCCAAACTCCAACAACTGTGGTACTTGACGACACGCAACGGCACTTGAGCAAGCGACTACGACGCGCAAGTCCAACTATCTACCAAACAACAGGTAATAGGATGTGTCCAAGGCAATATAAGGCTGCAAGGGATATCACGGGTACGAAACTAGAGCATCGCAACACAGATAGCAATAGATCAACAGGAGGAAATAAACACTATAAAAGTAAGATAGGTAGAAAGGGGGAGATGCTCGCCTGAAAACATTGTCGAAGGTTCAACCGAAGATCGAGTCGACACTCGCATCAACTCAACGGCCTTACCCGCGAAGAAGCAAAACACTAGAATAAACACCGGATGCACTATTTAATACAACGGCAGAAGATCAGGCATGATGCATGCATGATGTATGGCATGACAAAGATGCGATGCAATTGGGCAATATTAAGCGGAACCAGGGTCCCGACAATTAATTAAACGGTTCAAGTTATTTAGAACCCCGCAAATTAAATGTTGTAAAAACAAGGCAAGATAGGACAACGGTTCGATGCACAAATTTAAATGAGGCCAATATGAGACTAGATTTGGCCGCATATGGGCCCCATATTTAATTATAGGTGAATCGGCATAAGGCCCCCAAACCACATAAATATGTATGTATGCATGAAAAATTTAATATGGATCAATTTGATATTACATTTATAAAATAGGGCTCGAGAAAAGGGGTCACACATTAGGGTTCGGCAGATCTTGGGGTTCCGGGGTTCGGGGTGCGACAGGGTTCAGGGTTCGACGAAAAACGGGTTCGGCGGGAGCGTTCTCGGATTGCTGGGGTAGATCTTGTCGCATCCGGGTTCTCGGCGAGCTCGGCGTCCGGAAAGGAGTACTTGGTTCGGTGTCGGGGGCGCATCGGTCTCGCCCTGGACGGTGTCGAACTTGTCGGGCCCGCGCAGTCGATCTTGGTGTGTCCGGATGATCTTGCCGACTCCACGCGAAGGCCTCGGCGCTCTAGATCGGTCTTCAGGGTCTCGGCCATCGGATCCTTGAAGGAGGTCATGGCGTCCGTGAGGCGATCTTGGCGTTCACCGAGAGGGATTCGACAGGGTTCGGGTCTTCGGACGCCGCGAGGAAGATCTTGAGGTATCGGCGGGTTCGTTGTCGGATCGGTCTTCGGAGGCTCGGGATCTCGACGCCTTTGGGGTCGGGGAAGGCGATCTTGGGTGTTCCTGATGGGTCTTCGGTTCCGCAGCAGAGTACTTGGTGCTCCGAGAAGGCGATCATGCGGGTTCCAGGCAGCAGCTCTTGTCGTGCTTCACGCGATCCAGAAGGTGGTCGGTGATGAGGAGACCAAGATGGAGACGAGGGCGGCGGCGACAAGCTGCTGTGGCGGTGAACCGCGACGTGCTCAGCTAAGGCGAGGTGACGAGCTGGAGGCGGTGTAGATCTTCATGGCCAGAGGCGCACGGCATGGTCTTGCGGTCGCGGTGGACGTAGAAGTCGATGCAAGGGGCCAGACGGAGGCGGGCGTCCATGCGGGCTACAGGTCGAAGCTGTCCGGTGGAGAGGCGTTCGTCGCATAGTCGTGCTCGTCCCGGCCTTCCAGGAAGACGCGTGCAGAACCGCTGCCCCCACTGTCTTGGCTCGCTTGACCCCTGCCCGGGCTAGCTCGCCATGGCTCAGCCGGCCACAGAGACGAGCGCTGGCATGACGACCGGCCAGCACGGATCCTGGCGCTCCTGCTACGTCCGTGCGTGCTCCCCGGACAGCAGGTGGAGGGGCAGAGGGCGACGGCGCTTGGGGCCACGCGGCGGCGGCCCTGCGAGCTTGGCCGGGAGGATCTTGGCGAGGCAGAGGGTCGGGGCGCCGGAGTGGGAGGCAAGGAAGGCGGGGTCGGCTCTGGCGGAGGGGCGAGGAGAGGAAGGGCGGCCGACGACGGCGGTGAAGAGGGAGCCGCGCTCGGGCCGGGGGACAGGGAGGCGGAGGAGGAGGCGGGCGCGCGCGTCGGAGAAGAGGGGGAGGCGCGGGCCGGCGAGCGGCGGGGAGGCACGGGGAGGAGGGGCGGAGGAGGCCGGCGTGCTGGGGTCAGGCGAGGTGGGGAGGTGGCGACGGGGCGGAGGGGAGCGGAGGACGAGCGGCCGGCGGAGGGGAAGGCGGCGGGAGCGGCCGGAGCGAGCCGAGAAGGGGCGGGGAGCGCGCGGAGAGAGGAGGTTGGGGAGGGAGCGCGTCGGGTAGGAAGGTGGGGGAGAGGAGCGGGCCGGTTGGTGGGTGGTGGGACCGGGTGGGGCCAGGGGCTGTCGGCTGGGGAAGGTTTGACCAGGGGAGGAGGAAGGAAGGGAGTGGGGCTGGTGCGGGCCCAGGTGGTCAGAGGGAGAGGGTAGGGAAGTGGTGGGTGAGAGAGGGAGTTGGGGGGGAAGGTGGCAGCGGGTTGGGGTGATGTGGCGGTTGAGGATTGGTTAGAGGGGAGGGAGAGGGTGAGGTGGCAGCCAGGGATTGGCGGGGGTGATGTGGCTGGAGGGGTGGGTAGATAGGACTGGGGTTAGAAAAGACTTGGGTGGGTCTAAGCTGGACCGATTTTTATTCTGGGGGTGGTCGTTCGGGTCGAATCGGCCCGTTCGACTGCCCCACTAAAAATAATTAACTATTTTATTTATTTCAAACTGGGCTTTTGCAAACCGCTAGCAGACAAAACAAAATAAATCCGGAGACCCGGGTTTTGCGTTTGAATTAAGACGGGGCGTTTAGAAAACAAAACTAGGTTTTTCCGAAAATAGTTTTATGCAAGCAAATGCAAGATGATGACGATGCTCAAATGCAATGTGGCATGATGACATGAGCATGCGGTCATGATGATGCAATGCACAAAACAACGCGATTTTCTAGTAGTGGTTTTTGCGGGATGCCACAATTCGACACCACTAACAATGGATCTCGCCCTCGAGATCCGCCTCATGGTACCGGGAAGAAGGGCGGCGATCTGAATCTTCTCGCATCGTGTAGATCCTCGCGACACCACTAACAAGAGGTCGTTGTCCGTGATTGTCGAGAGAACACTCCGGGAACAAAAGGTCGAAGGTAGAGGTATCAACAAATAAAGCCACCTCTAGCTTCGATAGAAAGAGAGAATCGATGCATTCTCATCCACTTCAATGTACACGAGCAAATAGAGTGAGTAGTCGGCATGGGGGCCAATCCATCACGCACCCAAACTATTACTCTGCACAATCAGTAGAAAAGCGTGCAACCATTCTCGGAATCAGATTGAAGATCTCGACAATCAAGGTTCAGGAACAAAGGAGTGATGCAGACTCTGCATCGGATCTAGCGTAGATGATGTCGTCACGTCGGGAAACACCGGAAGGCATGAGAAGGAACAAAGAGAAGTCCACCAGACGAAGGGTTCCTCGGATAGCATGAAGACCAGATGTAGCAACACCGTTACCAAAGGAGGAAGCGAAACCCTGAAGGTACGATGGAACCCAACCACGAGAAATCCTGGACTCGAAGAGAGAGAAGAGAGCGGATTCAAAACATGCAGAGGTGAGAGGAGAGCAGCAGAGGGGTAAGGAGTAAAATCAGACCTAATCAGAACTATCCAACCGATTTTGCAAAAATAGTTTTGACACTCTACTTTGGACGTTAGCTAGGTTATCCTACAGGCTGGACTTGTGGGGTATCGCAACTGCTGAGCTCTGATACCACTCTGTAACACCCTCAGAATCGGCCCTATGCAAGTTTTAGCGAAACCCGCCAAACCCGCATAGAAACGATTCAAAGGTGCCCACCAGGCACTTTCGTGCGGGTGGAAAACGAAGTAATAACATTACACAACAGTCCTCGATGGGATCCACAGAACAGGTATATATACAACAGCGACTCAACGAGTCAAGAATACAGATATAATATACAAAGATCCAATCACCTTGAAAATGATAAAGCGTCCGACTACAGACAAGATGCAAATGGGGCTAAGAGCCCTGAAGAATAACCAATGGCGTCCATAACCCTGCCCAGGCCAAGCCGGAAGGGTAACCCTGCTAACGACGTCGATCTCAAACCTGCTTAAACAAAAGGGGTGCCGACAAAGGGCAAAGGAAAAGAGGAGCGTCAGTACTGAGGCCAGTACACGGCGAGGCTAGAATTCGGCGGTCCTCGCCTACATAGGTATGTGGGCTGAGCGGCAGCGGCAGCATGCACTAAACAATCTATAGAGACTCGATGCAACTGTCGGATATCAGAGAGGGGTGAGGAAGACCTATCCGGAACCAACCTGATACTACCACCAAACAAACCCATCCTGGTGTTTCCCCCTCGAGACCAAACGAGGAAGTCAACCGAGGAACTCACACAGTTGGCATCTTTATTTATTCGGTTATCGTTGCAGCAATTACTAGTCAGGTATAGATAATCGTCCTGATAAAATAAGCAGTGGGCAATTTTAGTTAATCATTCCGTTGTAGTTGCGACACTTACTAGTCAAATACAATTAGCATGAGATATCCCAAAAACCCAGCAGTTGTTGGTACTTTTATTCAGCCATTCCGTTATAGTTGCAATACTTACTAGTCAGGTACAATGGTCGCAAGCGACTTCCAAACAAGCAATTGTTGGCAGTTTTATTTAGCCATTCCATTATAGTGAAGCTGCTTACTAGTCATTATAAAGTCAAAATTTATAGCACTACTTTAGTTATAGTTGTCTATGATCGAGATACTGTGCTCCAAGTCGTCCATAACCGCGGACACGGCTTTCAGAAAGTTTTACCCGCCCGGGGTGCACAAATAGCAACACACACACGATCGACCTTGGAAAACCAAATCAAAACCCAACGAGGCTTTCACGACAAAGCAATCACAGGATTCAGAAATATTTCAGGGGGGCCACCCCTTGGAGTACACCCGCAACGAAGTAAGCTAGCTCCGAGACGGACCCGAGGTTTGTGGGGCCGGCTGTAAACGACTGGGAACCCGAAAACTCGGGGTGTCTATACCGCGAAAACGGGTCACAATTCCTAAACAGTACAGTGTGCTCCTCGCACAATCGTAAATAAAGCAGTAAAGCATGGCATAAGTACAGGATAGTAAATAAAACCTCAAACTAGTTTGTGGCCCCAAGAAATAAGAATGAATCAAGCTCTGGCTAAGGGGGGTCCCATAATTCCCCGTATGTGGATAGCGCGATAAATCAAGGAACAGGTATCAAGTACTCGGGGTCCTACGGGACACAAGTGGGCGGTCGGAAACCAAATATTATCTATCACCCACCGATGCCTCTGCTTACTTACTTCAATTTTAGTTGTTTAAACAGTAGATAAAGTGAACGATAAGTAAAACCATGATCATCTCCAACATCCAACATGCGGCCAAACTCCAACAACTGTGGTACTTGACGACACGCAACGACACTTGAGCAAGCGACTACGACGCGCAAGTCCAACTATCTACCAAACAACAGGTAATAGGATGTGTCCAAGGCAATATAAGGCTGCAAGGGATATCACGGGTACGAAACTAGAGCATCGCAACACAGATAGCAATAGATCAACAGGAGGAAATAAACACTATAAAAGTAAGATAGGTAGAAAGGGGGAGATGCTCGCCTGAAAACATTGTCGAAGGTTCAACCGAAGATCGGGTCGACACTCGCATCAACTCAACGGCCTTACCCGCGAAGAAGCAAAACACTAGAATAAACACCGGATGCACTATTTAATACAACGGCAGAAGATCGGGCATGATGCATGCATGATGTATGGCATGACAAAGATGCGATGCAATTGGGCAATATTAAGCGGAACCAGGGTCCCGACAATTAATTAAACGGTTCAAGTTATTTAGAACCCCCGCAAATTAAATGTTGTAAAAACAAGGCAAGATAGGACAACGGTTCGATGCACAAATTTAAATGAGGCCAATATGAGACTAGATTTGGCCGCATATGGGCCCCATATTTAATTATAGGTGAATCGGCATAAGGCCCCCAAACCACATAAATATGTATGTATGCATGAAAAATTTAATATGGATCAATTTGATATTACATTTATAAAATAGGGCTCGAGAAAAGGGGTCACACATTAGGGTTCGGCAGATCTTGGGGTTCCGGGGTTCGGGGTGCGACAGGGTTCAGGGTTCGACGAAAAACGGGTTCGGCGGGAGCGTTCTCGGATTGCTGGGGTAGATCTTGTCGCATCCGGGTTCTCGGCGAGCTCGGCGTCCGGAAAGGAGTACTTGGTTCGGTGTCGGGGGCGCATCGGTCTCGCCCTGGACGGTGTCGAACTTGTCGGGCCCGCGCAGTCGATCTTGGTGTGTCCGGATGATCTTGCCGACTCCACGCGAAGGCCTCGGCGCTCTAGATCGGTCTTCAGGGTCTCGGCCATCGGATCCTTGAAGGAGGTCATGGCGTCCGTGAGGCGATCTTGGCGTTCACCGAGAGGGATTCGACAGGGTTCGGGTCTTCGGACACCGCGAGGAAGATCTTGAGGTATCGGCGGGTTCGTTGTCGGATCGGTCTTCGGAGGCTCGGGATCTCGACGCCTTTGGGGTCGGGGAAGGCGATCTTGGGTGTTCCTGATGGGTCTTCGGTTCCGCAGCAGAGTACTTGGTGCTCCGAGAAGGTGATCATGCGGGTTCCAGGCAGCAGCTCTTGTCGTGCTTCACGCGATCCAGAAGGTGGTCGGTGATGAGGAGACCAAGATGGAGACGAGGGCGGCGGCGACAAGCTGCTGTGGCGGTGAACCGCGACGTGCTCAGCTAAGGCGAGGTGACGAGCTGGAGGCGGTGTAGATCTTCATGGCCAGAGGCGCACGGCATGGTCTTGCGGTCGCGGTGGACGTAGAAGTCGATGCAAGGGGCCAGACGGAGGCGGGCGTCCATGCGGGCTGCAGGTCGAAGCTGTCCGGTGGAGAGGCGTTCGTCGCATAGTCGTGCTCGTCCCGGCCTTCCAGGAAGACGCGTGCAGAACCGCTGCCCCCACTGTCTTGGCTCACTTGACCCCTGCCCGGGCTAGCTCGCCATGGCTCAGCCGGCCACAGAGACGAGCGCTGGCATGACGACCGGCCAGCACGGATCCCGGCGCTCCTGCTACGTCCGTGCGTGCTCCCCGGACAGCAGGTGGAGGGGCAGAGGGCGACGGCGCTTGGGGCCACGCGGCGGCGGCCCTGCGAGCTTGGCCGGGAGGATCTTGGCGAGGCAGAGGGTCGGGGCGCCGGAGTGGGAGGCAAGGAAGGCGGGGTCGGCTCTGGCGGAGGGGCGAGGAGAGGAAGGGCGGCCGACAACGGCGGTGCAGAGGGAGCCGCGCTCGGGCCGGGGGACAGGGAGGCGGAGGAGGAGGCGGGCGCGCGCGTCGGAGAAGAGGGGGAGGCGCGGGCCGGCGAGCGGCGGGGAGGCACGGGGAGGAGGGGCGGAGGAGGCCGGCGTGCTGGGGTCAGGCGAGGTGGGGAGGTGGCGACGGGGCGGAGGGGAGCGGAGGACGAGCGTCCGGCGGAGGGGAAGGCGGCGGGAGCGGCCGGAGCGAGCCGAGAAGGGGCGGGGAGCGCGCGGAGAGAGGAGGTTGGGGAGGGAGCGCGTCGGGTAGGGAGGTGGGGGAGAGGAGCGGGCCGGTTGGTGGGTGGTGGGACCGGGTGGGGCCAGGGGCTGTCGGCTGGGGAAGGTTTGACCAGGGGAGGAGGAAGGAAGGGAGTGGGGCTGGTGCGGGCCCAGGTGGTCAGAGGGAGAGGGTAGGGAAGTGGTGGGTGAGAGAGGGAGTTGGGGGGGGGGAAGGTGGCAGCGGGTTGGGGTGATGTGGCGGTTGAGGATTGGTTAGAGGGGAGGGAGAGGGTGAGGTGGCAGCCAGGGATTGGCGGGGGTGATGTGGCTGGAGGGGTGGGTAGATAGGACTGGGGTTAGAAAAGACTTGGGGTGGGTCTAAGCTGGACCAATTTTTATTCTGGGGGTGGTCGTTCGGGTCGAATCGGCCCGTTCGACTGCCCCACTAAAAATAATTAACTATTTTATTTATTTCAAACCGGGCTTTTGCAAACCGCTAGCAGACAAAACAAAATAAATCCGGAGACCCGGGTTTTGCGTTTGAATTAAGACGGGGCGTTTAGAAAACAAAACTAGGTTTTTCCGAAAATAGTTTTATGCAAGCAAATGCAAGATGATGACGATGCTCAAATGCAATGTGGCATGATGACATGAGCATGCGGTCATGATGATGCAATGCACAAAACAACGCGATTTTCTAGTAGTGGTTTTTGCGGGATGCCACAAAAAGTGTGTAAGGTAAACAATCCACATGTTCCATGAACAAGAGACCGTTGTTTTCTCCCTAGTGGCAACAGCACATCTACAACCGTAGAGATTTTTGTCACTTCTCTTGATTAAGTAGAGGCATGAACCCACTATCGAGCATAAATACCCCCTCTTAGAGTCACTAGCAACTACTTGGCCAAGATAGCTACTAACAACGGAGAGCATGTAAGATCACAAACAACACAGACATGATAGAATCAATAAGACAAAACCATTAATCAATCTGACATAGTAATCTCAATATCCATCAGATCTCCGCAAACACAACATGCATGATTACAAATAGATGAGATCTTGATCATGAACGAAGCTCACAAGATCTAGACATGAAAGCACAAAGGAGGAGATACAACCATCTAACTACTACATGGACCCGTAGTCCAAGGTGGAACTACTCACGCTTCATACCGAAGGCTGGCATGATGAAGAAGAAGGCTTCCGGGATGATCTCCCCTCCGGCAGGGTGCCGGGAAGAGCTTCAGCCCCCCTCCCCCGATCTAGGGACGATAGTGGCGGCCGCTACATATGGTTTCGTGGAATATTGATCTGGTACTTAGGGTTTAGGCATCGGGGGATTCTTATAGGCGAAGAGCCGAGGCTAGGAGGCGGCCAAGGGGCCCACACCCTGCCCAGGAGTGGGCCCACCCTAGGCCGCGCCTGGGGGGTGAAACCGCCCTGTGGCGCCCTTCCGTCTCTCCTCTGGACTTTGTGTTCTCCTCGGTGAAATATTGACTTTTGCTTTTGTCCCGTCCAATTCCGAGAATATTTCCTTACTAGCTTTTCTGGAACCAAAAATAGCAGAAAACAGGCAACTGGCACTATGGCAACTTGTTAATAGGTTAGTACCGGAAAACATGTAAAAAACACCTCAAAGTGTGGACAAAGCAAAGCAAAGTAGATACTAAACAAGCATGGAACATAAAAAATTATAGATACGTTTTCGACGTATCAAGCATCCCCAAGCTTAACTCCTGCTCGTCCTCGAGTAGGTAAGTGATAAAAGAATAATTTTTGAGGTGACATGCACCATCAAAACCAAGATCAAACCATTTGCAAGCATTGAAAGCTGGGATCAAAGAACTCTAAACATGTGCATGAAAGATGGAGTTCTAACAATAAGACAAAGTAACTATGAATGCAACATGAAAGGCTACAAACAAAGATCATGAATAACATGCACTGAAAAACGTTTGTTTGTTTCACATACAGAAAACATGGCATAGTGGCATTTAGCTTGTCCCTCATGGAGTAGCTGTAGGGGTTCGTAGCATGGAAAACAAAAATTTTCTATCGCATACAAACAAACAAGCCAAGATCTATCTACTAGATTGTAGCAACGAGTCGATGGAATAACTCACCCTCGAAGATTCCAAAGTGTTTAACGAGAGCAGATTCTCGTGGGTGATGTAGTCGTACTCTTTCCGATCTCAAGATCGCGTAGACGATCCTTCCGGCGCCACGTTCCAGCAGCGCTCCCGCAGTCGGTCACACGTTCGGTACTCGACGAAGACCTTCCTCTCCCTTGTTCCAGCAGGCAGCGGAGGTTGTAGCACTCTCCTCGTGATTCCGGCAGCACAACGGCGTGGTACCGGAAGTAGAGGGGAAATCCCGCAGGGCTTCGCCTTAAGCCGGTGCGAGTATGGTGGAGCTTATGAGAGAGGCTATTAGTGGTCTAGTAATTAGACACACCAATTAGAGGGCTCTAAACCAATTAGAAGGCTCTAAACCGAATAGCTCTAAACCGGGGTCTAGATCTAGGGTTTAGTTTAGAGGATAGGAAACTTGTGTGTGCTAGGAGGGAGCCCTGCCCCTCCTTATATAGGTGGGAGGGCTGGCCGGCCAAGGGGAGGAGTTCCTCCCCAACTCGGCCTAGGGAGGTGCGCCGGCCAAGGGGAGGAATTCCCCTCCAACTCGGCCTCCACCTCTCCTCCTCTTTTCCCACTTCCCAAAACTGCCGTTTGACTTTCAAACTAGCCGTTTGACTTTTCAATTTAGGATTTAAATAAATCCTTTATTTGGGACAGCAAGAATACTTAGTACATGATGCAATCATTCCAATATGTAATGACACATTCATGTACCCTTTCCCCTCCGGAGTGCCGGACATTCCGGGACCTTCTAGAATGTTCCCGATGAAAACACCGGAACCATTCCCCAACTCCGAAACGGAACTTTCCTTATATGAATCTTATTCTCCGGACCATTCCGGATCACCTCGTGATATCCCGGATCCCATCCGAGACTCCGAACAACATTCGGTCTCTTTCTCATAATACCATAACTACTCAAACAACGTCGAATCCTTAAGTGTGTCTCCCTACGGTTCGTGAATTATGCAGACATGATCGAGACACTTCTTCGAACAATAACCAATAGAGGAATCTGGAAATTCATATGGCTCCCACATATTTCTACGATTACTTTGCGATCGAATGAACCACTTACATACGATACCAATTTCCCTTTGTCTCACGATATGTTACTTATCCGAGGTTATGATCGTCGGTATCTCTGCATACCTAGTTCAACCTCGTTACCGATAAGTACTCTTTTCTCGTTCCCGTGATATGTGATCCCTTGTGACCAAGTCACATGCTTGCAAGCTAATTGGATGACATTTCACCGAGAGGGCCCAGAGTATATCTATCCGTCATGTGGATGGACAAATCCCACTCTTGATCCATGTGTTTCAACCAATACTTTCCGAACACTCAATGCCACCTTTATAGCCACCCTGTTACGGTGTGGTGTTTGATGACATCAAAGCATCCATCCGGCAAAGGTGATATGCATGATCTCATGGTCGAAGGAATTAGGTTACTATGTATCAGAAAGCATATAGCAATTGAACTATTGAAATGACTTGATCTTTATGCTACGCTTATCTATAGGAGTATGTCCACCATATCATTCTCCTAACGATATGATCTTGTTGTTGATAACATCTCAATGTTCATGATATGGAAACCACAATCATTTAATCAACCAACAAGCTAGTGAAGTATAGAGGCTATACTAGGGACTTCAATTTAAGTTTACAATTCACACAAGTATTAATGTTTCCTTGTTAATACTATTATAGCATGAATATAAACATTTATCATAAACACAAAGATATAATAATAACTATATTTATTATTGCCTCTAGGGCATATCTCCAACAGTCTCCCACTTGCACTAGAGTCATCTAATCTAGATTACATGGTAATATACCGAACACCCATGGCAGTTTGGTGTTGGTCATGTTTTGCCCTCGGGAGAGGTTTAGTCAACGGATCCACCACATTCAGATCTGTGTGTACTTTGCAAATCTTTATATCCCCATCCTGGATATGTTCTCGAATAGCGTGAAAACGTAGCTTGATATGCTTCAGCTTCTTGTGTGACCTTGGTTCTTGCGCATTGGCTATGGCGCCCATGTTATCACAGTAGATAGACATTGGGTCCAGCGCACTAGGAACCACACCCAGCTCTGTAATGAACTCTTTCATCCATATCGCTTCTTGTGAAGCCTCCGAAGCAGCCATGTATTCCGATTCAGTTGAAGATCTCGCCACAACGCTTTGCTTTGCACTCCTCCAGCTAACTGCTGCACCATTCAAAATAAATACGTATCCAGATTGTGATTTAGAATCATCTGGATCGGTGTTCCAACTAGCATCGGTGTAACCATTAACAACGAGCTGTTCATCACCTCCATAAGAAAGAACCATATCCTTAGTTCTTCTCAAGTACTTAAGGATGTTTTTGACCGCTGTCCAATGATCCACTCCTGGATCACTTTGATATCTGCTAGTTAAACTAACAGCATATGCAATGTCGGGTCTGGTACATAGCATGGCATACATTAGAGATCCTATGGCTGAGGCATAGGGAGTCTTACTCATCCTTTCTCTATCTTCTGCTGATGTCGGACCTTGAGTTTTACTCAAGGTCGTATTGGGCAACATGGGCAAGAACCCTTTCTTGCTTTCTTCCATTCCAAACCTCTTTAGAACTTTGTCCAAATATGTACTCTGTGACAATGATATTTGGCGTTTCGATCTATCTCTATAAATCTTTATGCCTAATATGTAAGCTGCTTCGCCAAGATCCTTCATTGAAAAACTATTATTCAAATATTCCTTGACACTATTAAGAAGGTCTACATCATTCCCAATCAACAATATGTCATCCACATACAGTATTAAGAATGCTACAGAGCTCCCACTCACTTTCTTGTAAATACAAACTTCTCCATAAGTTTGTATAAAACCAAAACTTTTGATTACCTTATCAAAACGTTGATTCCAACTTCGGGATGCTTGCTTCAATCCATAGATGGACCGTTGAAGCTTGCATACCTTGTTAGCATCTTTAGGATCGACAAAACCTTTGGGTTGTATCATATACAACTCTTCATCAATGTCTCCATTGAGGAATGCTGTTTTGACATCCATCTGCCATATCTCATAATCATAATATGCAGCGATTGCTAACATAATCCTCACAGACTTTAGCTTCGCTACCGGTGAGAAAGTCTCATCGTAGTCAACTCCTTGAATTTGTCGAAACCCTTTTGCGACAAGTCGAGCTTTATAGACAGTAACATTACCATCAGCATCTGTTTTCTTCTTGAAAATCCATTTGTTCTCGACAGCCTTCCGGCCATCCGGTAAGTCCACCAAAGTCCATACTTGGTTTTCGTACATGGATCCAATCTCGGATTTCATGGCTTCTTGCCATTTATTGGAATCTGGGCTCATCATCGCTTCCTCATATGTCTCGGGGTCATCGGTGTTGTCCACCAACATGACATTCATAACTGAATCATACCAATCTGGAGTGGTACGAGTTCTCGTTGACCTTCGAGGCTCTGTAGTAACTTCAACCGAAGTTTCATGATCACCATCATTAGCTTCCTCTCTTATTGGTGCAGGCACCACAGGAACTTCTTCCGGTGCTGCGCTACTCGCAATTTCGAGAGAAGGTTCGACAACCTCGTCGAGTTCTACTTTCCTTCCAGTCACTTCTTTCGAGAGAAATTCCTTCTCTAGAAAGGATCCATTCTTGGCAACGAAGATTTTGCCTTCGGATCTATGATAGAAGGTATACCCAATAGTTTCCTTCGGATATCCTATGAAGACGCATTTTTCCGCTTTGGGTTCAAGCTTGTCCGGCTGTAACTTCTTTACATAGGCTTCGCATCCCCAAACTTTAAGGAACGACAATTTAGGTTTCTTCCCAAACCATAATTCATATGGTGTCGTTTCAACGGATTTAGATGGTGCCCTATTTAAAGTGAATGCGGCTGTTTCTAATGCATAACCCCAAAATGATAGCGGTAAATCTGTAAGTGACATCATAGAACGAACCATATCTAAGAGGGTTCGATTACGACGTTCAGACACACCATTACGCTGTGGTGTTCCCGGCGGTGTCAATTGTGAAAGTATTCCGCACTTCTTTAAATGCTCGCCAAACTCGTAACTTAGATATTCACCTCCACGATCAGAACGTAGAAATTTAATCTTCTTGTTACGTTGATTCTCTACCTCACTTTGAAACTCCTTAAACTTCTCGAAAGTTTCGGACTTATGTTTCATGAAATAGATATACCCATATCTACTCAAATCATCCGTGAAGGTAAGAACATAACGATAACCACCGCGCGATGCTACACTCATTGGACCACACACATCGGTATGTATGATTTCCAGTAAGTCCGTAGCTCGTTCCATTATACCAGAAAATGGAGTCTTAGTCATTTTACCCATCAGACATGCTTCGCATCTTTCAAGTGATTCAAAATCAAGTGATTCAAGAAGTCCATCGGAATGGAGTTTCTTCATACGTTTCACTCCAATGTGACCAAGACGACAGTGCCACATATAGGTCAAATTATCGCTTGATTTCAAACGTTTAGCTTCAATATTGTTGATATGTGTATTTCCACTATCGAGATTCAACAAGAATAGACCATCTATCAAAGGTGCATGTGCGTAAAACATATTACTCATATAAATCGAACAACCATTATTCTCGGATTTAAACAAGTAACCGTCTCGCAATAAACAAGATCCTGATATAATGTTCATGCTCAACGCAGGCACCAAATAACAATTATTTAAGTATAAAACTAATCCCGATGGTAGATGAAGAGGTAGCGTGCCGACCGCGATCACATCAACCTTTGATCCGTTTCCCACGCGCATCGTCACCTCGTTCTTCGCTAGCTTCCGTTTATTCTGCAGTACCTGATCCGAGTTACAAATATGAGCAACCGAACCAGTATCAAATACCCAGGCACTGCTACGAATACTAGTGAGATACACATCAATAACATGTATATCATATATACCTTTCTTCTTGATGTTGCCGTTCTTCAAATCCGCCAAGTACTTTGGGCAATTCCGCTTCCAGTGACCTTCTCCCTTGCAGTAAAAGCACTCAGTATCAGGCTTTGGTCCAGCCTTGGTTTTCTTCGTCGGCGTGGTAACTTTCTTACCACCCTTCTTGAAGTGTCCTTTTTGCTTAGACTTGCCCTTCTTGAATTTGGTGGTCTTATTGACCATCAACACTTGGTGCTCTTTCTTGATCTCCACTTCTGCAGATTTTAACATAGCAAATAGTTCTGGCAACTCTTTGTTCATGTTCTGCATGTTGTAGTTCATCACAAAGTTCCTGTAACTTGGTGGTAGTGATTGGAGGACACGGTAAATCCCCAAAGCATTAGGAATCACTATACCCAAGCTTTGAAGTTTGTTTGCGTGCCCAGACATCTTAAGCACATGCTCACTGACGGAGCTGCCTTCTTCCATCTTGCAGTTAAAGAACTTTTCAGAAGCTTCATAACTTTCAATTGCCGCATGAGTCTCAAAAATTAATTTGAGATCCTCGACAATATCATATGGGTCTGACTCTTCAAACCTTTTCTGAAGCTCCGATTCCAAACCATACAAGATAGCACACTGAACTATGGAGTACTGATTCTTCCGAGCAAGGTAAACATTCTTTACTTCATCGGGAGCATCAGCTGCAGGTGGGTCACCTAGCGGTGCATCCAGCACATAGGTCAAATTACCAGCTGTGAGGACAATCCTCAAATTGCGGAACCAATCCGCGAAGTTGCTTCCATTGTTTTTCAACTTTTCTTTCTCTAGGAACGCATTAAAATTGATGGTAGGGGCTGCCATTGATCTACAACATATTTGCAATAGTTTAGACTAAGTTTATGACAAATTGAGTTCAAATTAATTAATGAAATTAAACTAGGTGAACTCCCACTCAAAACAACATCCCTCACATTGTTTTAGTGATCACACGAACCAAATCCACTACATCAACACCGATCATCACGAGAGATGATATAGTTTTAATGGCGAACAATCATCATGTTCATCATATCTACTATATGATTCATGCTTTGCCTTTCGGCGATCCGTGTTCCTGAGGCCATGTCTGTACATGCTAGGCTCGTCAAGATCAAACCTTAGCTACCGCATAAGCAAATCTGGCTTGCTTACGTTGTATTCACCCGCGGAATCAAAGACACCCGATCATCACGTGGTGCTTCGAAGCAGCAAGCTTTGGCAACGGTGCATACTAAGGGTGAACACTTTAGAACTTGAAATTTATGAGCATGAGGGATCATCTTATAATGCTACCGTCGTCTACTAAGCAATACAAGATGCATAAAGGATTAACATCACATGCAATTCATAATATGTGATATGATATGGCCTTTCTTCTTTGTGCTTCCGATCTCCATCTTCAAGCACGAACATGATCTCCATCATCACCGGCATAGCATCAAGGTCAATGACGCTTCTTCATGGTTGATGTCCGCCAGCTTCAACTATTACAACTATTTTGAATAGACACGCAGGTCTTAACAGAATTTAAAGACAACCATATGGCTCCTGCCGGTTGCCAACTTACAATAAGGATCATTGCATACATCAAATATAATCACAATCATGGCCATATCACATCACTGCACACCCCTGCAAAACAAAGTTAGACGCTTCTACTTTCTTTGCATATTTTACGTGGTTTGGGGCTTTCCATAAGTGTCGTTCTAACTTACGAACAAGAACCACAACATTGATACTAGCATTGTTGATCACCCGTTGTAAATTGGATCTTTACTATGCTAGGAGAAACAGGCACCCGCAAAGCCACTTATGCAAAACGAGTTGCATGTCAAGCGTGGAGCAAGTCTCATGAACGATGTCATGTAAGGTTAGCCCGGGCCGCTTCATCCCAACATACCGCAAGATGCAAAGTACACAAAAAGCAATCTACAATAAAAGCATCAACGCCCACAATGACCATTGTGTTCTACTCGTGCAACAGATCTAAATATAGACACGGCTCTGATACCACTGTAGGGGTTCGTAGCATGGAAAACAAAAATTTTCTATCGCATACAAACAAACAAGCCAAGATCTATCTACTAGATTGTAGCAACGAGTCGATGGAATAACTCACCCTCGAAGATTCCAAAGTGTTTAACGAGAGCAGATTCTCGTGGGTGATGTAGTCGTACTCTTTCCGATCTCAAGATCGCGTAGACGATCCTTCCGGCGCCACGTTCCAGCAGCGCTCCCGCAGTTGGTCACACGTTCGGTACTCGACGAAGACCTTCCTCTCCCTTGTTCCAGCAGGCAGCGGAGGTTGTAGCACTCTCCTCGTGATTCCGGCAGCACAACGGCGTGGTACCGGAAGTAGAGGGGAAATCCCGCAGGGCTTCGCCTTAAGCCGGTGCGAGTATGGTGGAGCTTATGAGAGAGGCTATTAGTGGTCTAGTAATTAGACACACCAATTAGAGGGCTCTAAACCAATTAGAAGGCTCTAAACCGAATAGCTCTAAACCGGGGTCTAGATCTAGGGTTTAGTTTAGAGGATAGGAAACTTGTGTGTGCTAGGAGGGAGCCCTGCCCCTCCTTATATAGGTGGGAGGGCTGGCCGGCCAAGGGGAGGAGTTCCTCCCCAACTCGGCCTAGGGAGGTGCGCCGGCCAAGGGGAGGAATTCCCCTCCAACTCGGCCTCCACCTCTCCTCCTCTTTTCCCACTTCCCAAAACTGCCGTTTGACTTTCAAACTAGCCGTTTGACTTTTCAATTTAGGATTTAAATAAATCATTTATTTGGGACAGCAAGAATACTTAGTACATGATGCAATCATTCCAATATGTAATGACACATTCATGTACCCTTTCCCCTCCGGAGTGCCGGACATTCCGGGACCTTCTAGAATGTTCCCGATGAAAACACCGGAACCATTCCCCAACTCCGAAACGGAACTTTCCTTATATGAATCTTATTCTCCGGACCATTCCGGATCACCTCGTGATATCCCGGATCCCATCCGAGACTCCGAACAACATTCGGTCTCTTTCTCATAATACCATAACTACTCAAACAACGTCGAATCCTTAAGTGTGTCTCCCTACGGTTCGTGAATTATGCAGACATGATCGAGACACTTCTTCGAACAATAACCAATAGAGGAATCTGGAAATTCATATGGCTCCCACATATTTCTACGATTACTTTGCGATCGAATGAACCACTTACATACGATACCAATTTCCCTTTGTCTCGCGATATGTTACTTATCCGAGGTTATGATCGTCGGTATCTCTGCATACCTAGTTCAACCTCGTTACCGATAAGTACTCTTTTCTCGTTCCCGTGATATGTGATCCCTTGTGACCAAGTCACATGCTTGCAAGCTAATTGGATGACATTTCACCGAGAGGGCCCAGAGTATATCTATCCGTCATGTGGATGGACAAATCCCACTCTTGATCCATGTGTTTCAACCAATACTTTCCGAACACTCAATGCGACCTTTATAGCCACCCTGTTACGGTGTGGTGTTTGATGACATCAAAGCATCCATCCGGCAAAGGTGATATGCATGATCTCATGGTCGAAGGAATTAGGTTACTATGTATCAGAAAGCATATAGCAATTGAACTATTGAAATGACTTGATCTTTATGCTACGCTTATCTATAGGAGTATGTCCACCATATCATTCTCCTAACGATATGATCTTGTTGTTGATAACATCTCAATGTTCATGATATGGAAACCACAATCATTTAATCAACCAACAAGCTAGTGAAGTATAGAGGCTATACTAGGGACTTCAATTTAAGTTTACAATTCACACAAGTATTAATGTTTCCTTGTTAATACTATTATAGCATGAATATAAACATTTATCATAAACACAAAGATATAATAATAACTATATTTATTATTGCCTCTAGGGCATATCTCCAACAGTAGCAAATAGATGCATAGGACACCTTCAAAGTTCATAAGAGTGACTAGATACAAATAGCATAAGAACAAGTAATATCACAATATGCATCAATCAATAAGTTTTGGGACAATGCACATAGAACTAAGAATGGCAACTATGCTCCCTTAACTGGTGCCTGAAGATAGAAGGTGGAGAGTCAATATAATAGTGGAAGAAAGGCCCTTCATAAAGGGAAGCAGGGATTTCAAGTTTCAAAAAGAGCTTCCAAAAATTATGGTACTTGTTAGCTTTCAGCCCTCATTGCCCCTATCATAAGCATCTTGAAGTGATTAAGGTTAAAGTGAACAAACTATGGAGTATATGCTTTACAAAGAATAAGTTGGCAATCTCATGTCTCTTGAATATGAGGGTCACACCTCATGCTACTCAACTTTAGTCACCTGTAAGTTCTTGTCATAGTAAGTACATGCGTATCATAGAGAACCGCCAACGGGGTACCCCTTGCACATGGTACAGGAGCTATCCGATAACCAAAATGACAAGGCAAGCATAAAATGAGCATCTCAGCGATCTTTTTATTTGCTATTTGCATAGGTTTTTATCGAGGATGCTTCACAGATTGCTCATTATGGTGATGCTGCAAGTTTCCACCATGATTAGGCATGGCTTAGGCTAGCGGCCCAAGCGTTTCTCTAACATAAAATACATAACTCCATAGACTTACACGCTCCCTTTTTATTTCACACCAGGCGACATCCATAGATAAAAGAGCATGATATCAACTCTGTACAAAGTACAAGTGAAATGTTGAAAACGTTCCCCATGAAAACATGTTTCTGCTACCATCATGTTTTCATTTTGATATGTTTCTGTCAGGAAATCTTCTCAAGTTTAGAGCGCCATGGTTTCCGCCAACGACAAAGGCAAGAAGCCCAAGGAAGATGATCCTCAAAACCCCAAGGAGGAGGAGATTTTGGTTGGGGATGAAGAGGACATGGAGGAGGACGAACATCCGGACACCCGCGCTACCGTCGCAAGCATTGGAGTGGTGGCAAACCCTATCAAGCTTAGGAGGACAGCACATATGTCTACAGGAGGGAAACCTCCATGTCATACCCTCGCTCCACGGACACTTCCTCCTCGTACCCCTCGTTCTAACCATGCAGGGAAGGAACGCTATAAGAAGGAAGAGTGGAGAAATAATAACAAGGACTGGGATCCTCGGTCCGAATTGATCATGAACTGCATTGAGATAATTCGGAGTTGATTCGTACTCTGACCTTTGATATGGAGGATTTGAAGAAACTTATTGAAGAGCTGTAACATCCCAGCATTTAGGAACCAACGAAGGGTAGATTTAGGAATTTGAGATATTGCATGCATTCATCTGTGAAAATGTGGGTAAATTTTTTGCCAAATAAAAACCTAAAGTGATCAAGGTTTCTTTCATACTTTGAGATTAGGTATAGTCTTGAAGGATGATTGTTATAGACTTTGATATGATCTTTGTGGATTTATGTGTTTTGGGAAATGAAATTTGAATTTAAACTTGAGTGTTGAATTTATAGTTTAAAGGAATTCAAAGTTATATTTGAGTATTATACTTTAATCAAGAGAAGATAATTAGTACTCAAACTTTAAATAAATAACATAATCAATTAAATGAATATTTATTTATTCTATAAATAAGTTACACCAAGGTAACTTATGTAAATAAGCAACAATTTGTACAATAGTAACTGAATAGAAAAATAATATTTCTTTATTGAATAATGGTACAATCTTTATTACAAAAGAATAAAAATAAAAAGTACAAAAGAATAAATTAAAGATTACAATTGAATCAGAGAGATATTACAATGACTATTGTACAAAGAAAGGAAAACCTAAACTAAAGTCTTGATCTTTAAATCTGGTACCTGCAAAATAAACATAAACAAAAGAAAGAAAATTAAGGTTAAAAGGATATTACTCTCAGACTTGACAGTGAAGTGCACTGATCAAGGTTCATCATTGAGTAATCTTTTAAAAAGGGGCAAGTTTCACCAATATGAAAGAATATATCTTTCATAATTTTAAGCCATATTTCAAATAAACAGCAAGGAGGGGCAAGTTTCACCAGCCAAGTAAAAGGTAACTTGATAAAAGTAACTCTCAAATTCAGAACATATCCACAACCTGTGCAGCAGGCACACAGGCAGCGCATACACCAAACTGCATGGTGTGTGCTGTCAGCACCACAACAACAGCACAATCAAACAAAACCATCCACACAGCTGTGGGAAGCCAGCCCCACATCACTTTCTTGTTCATAAACACCAAGGACAGCAGCCAGCGGCTAAACCCAGCCAAAGCCAAGCTAAATCACACCAATCAAAACCTTGGATCACACCACCCAAATGATGACATAAGGAGGGGGTGGATCAGGTGGATAGCAAGACCAAGATCAAGCCATCACGACCAGGAGATGAAGGGCTAGATCAAGGACAAGCTAGGATATGGAAATACCAGGAGAGCATCAGATCAAGTTAGCACAAGATCAACCATAGGAAACCCCAACATCAAGTGACATAGGTGAGTAAATAGATCATCACATGATCTATCAGTCTAAGATTAGACAAGCATACATGATCTGTCTTTTACTCAAATTCTCAGAAAACACCCAAATGGGGTGAATCCATCACTGAAGTTTTAAACACTAAAAGCAGCCAGAAAACTATAAAGATCCAACTTAGATCTCAGGACAACATCATTGATCTAAGCTATCAAACTATATTTCAATTCAAGAATGAATA
This sequence comes from Avena sativa, assembly GCA_916181665.1. Lineage (NCBI taxonomy): Eukaryota > Viridiplantae > Streptophyta > Magnoliopsida > Poales > Poaceae > Avena > Avena sativa. The sequence continues at coordinate 307,944,215 of OV702284.1, read as the reverse complement.
TAGCCAAGAACTAAACCTCTAGGCACATCTCTTCAATAGGAGTAGCACCTTAGGATTTAATCTTATGGATCTATATAAGTTATAAAGCTTACAAGCATCTTTCCCCAACTTTGATTCAAGAAACAATAACTGGTATTACTACCAGAACCAATCCATGTGAATCAACAAGATAGAGGTCTAAATCCCTAAACCTCAGAGCAACATCATTGGTCCTAGGGATGCAAGGAAAGAGAATTCCACTTATCTATAATGCCAAGTCAATTTTAAGCTTGAACAAGACCAAACCAAGTTATAGAATCTAATCTTGTGTGCCATAAAAGGATGGTGTCACAAGAACAGTTCTAAACTAAGCAGGTTAAGAATCCAATCTTCACAGCTACAACCAACCAACTATAAATCATTTTCCTATTCTTAGTCACAGGAATCATAACCAGGATATTCATATATATATCTTCACTATAGAAAACCATTTTTGTTCTCAAGCTATATATGAATTCTTAAGTCAATAGTACTAAGACAGTGACTTCATCACACAACACTCACTTTCATCAACCAAGTAATGACAGTGGTGAGATAATAAACCACTAGATTTACCAAGTATTGCTTCTAGAGCAACTTTACCATCTGAATCATATAAAAAATAATCCATAGAATCATCTGACAAACCACTAGCATCACATAGCTAACCATCAACAGTAATCCACAGCAAGTCACCACTTAATAGGTTCAAGGATCATCAACACATGATCCAATTCATCAAATATTTAATCAACAGAAGGATTTGAACCCTAAGCAGAACCAATCATCTTAATCACGACAAGACAGTAACCAGGAAGGCCAATACCAACATCCAGCATAAGATGGCCTAGCACAAAGAGCATGAGAGGGGGAGTAACCACTTACCAAAAGTCCTCGCTGTAGATTAGAAGAGGAAGCAGAGAAGGCCGACGAACATGGCGGCATGGGGAGCACCCCCAAGGGGGTGCTGCAACCCACACAATGCCACGACGGCGCCCATAGCCAGACCTGGGGGCGAAGAACATCCCCACAGCACATGACAGCAGCGGCGGCATCAGCACCAACGCCAACCCCAAACCCTAGGGTTCGGCACGACATCGATCTGGCCACAGGAGGGCTCTAGGTCCAAATCCAACTAGACAGGAAGGAAGAGCGGGACCTACAACCTCATCCTGCACCACGGCGGCGGCCAGGGAGGTCCACGGCGGCGTGAATCACTGGCGGTGACACCGCTGACCACGGGGTCGGGGGAGGAGAAGGAGAGAGGTGAGCTCGAGAGAGAGATAGAGAGTGATGGGCTGGAATGGGCCAATACCCCTTTGGGGTGTTGTTTTTCCTTTGCCCTACTGGGCCACAAGGGCCCAATAAAACCAAATAGCCAGCCCAAATCGTTTAGAGCCTGTTTTAATAATTGGAAAAAGACCAAAATGCCCCTAAACTTAAATAAATTATAGAGAATAAAATAAAAGTCCAAAAATTATAAATAAAATATTTTTGGATTCACAATAATCCAAACTATCCAAATCAATTAAGAAATAAAATTTTAGCATATAAATTTTATTAAGAATTTTTTAATTTAAATATTCTTTATAGAATTTTACAAAATTATTGAAAGATGATAAAAATAAATAAAAATCACTTTGATTATATATTAATATTGTATTATTTCAGAAAAATACTAAACAAATATTTAATAACCATTTTTCGTATTCAAATGATAATTCTTGAAGGAATTATTAAATCTATAATTCAAATAAAAGGAAATAAAATAAATAAATACAATATTCTATAAATATTAAAAAATTAATATTTATAAATCCTTAATTAATTTAAAAGGATTTTTCTATAATTTAAATAATGGGGGAGGTTACATATAAAGTTAAATAATGCATTACATTACTTTTGCATAATCATTTTGCTTCTTTAAATATTGTCCTTACCGGGCAATAATGATGTTTTTGTAGACATAGAAGCTCAAGGTCCAGTGCAAGCATCAAACTTCACTACCTTGTAATTACAAGGCAAGTTCATCACTTGCTCATGTCCTTTGAAGAGTCTTTATCAAAGTATTTGTGAATTGTGTGTTATCATCTATATTATAGAAAAAGAAAACAATATTTTCTCAAGATACTAAATCTTAGATATCATCCTAAGTGATGATATGATGGAGCAATAGAACTTAGGGTTCTAATTGCACTAATGATAAACAATTAGGGATTAATAACCCATGACATCAGTGATTCTAGCGTCGTATATTACGCGTTAACCATGAGATTTGGAATGGGACGGAGAAGTCAGCTGTATCCTTTTCCTCTTGTATGGAGGCAAGACGACCTTAACGTGACGTTGTGATTCCTTGTGTGGATCCAATATATGGGTGGGCACCCTTACGACCCACACTTTTGGTGTCTAGATTATCTATAAATGGTGTTTAGGGAGATAGTCCATGTAAATGGTACTATTCTGGGCATCACTAGGTCATAGAGTCTTCGGGAACTCATCAGGGTTTTAGCTTGCCGAAAGGGGGCTTAACAAAGGTGAGCCAGCCCCAAAGGATCATGCAGACATATGAGGTCGCGGAGAGGGCAGTGATTGGCTTGGACCAACTACTAGGCCCCACATCATGGAATTGTGGACGGAAAAGTACGCCCGGTTGTGCAACAAGGAGTTGATCTCTCATGGGAAAAGTAACGCACCTCTGCAGAGTGTAAGAATTGTAACTTGTTACTCCCTGTTCCGGGAAGGAGCTACGAACGCGGCAGGAAAGGAAGTCCATGAAAGTTCTGGTCAACCTGTGAAGGCTGATGGTCATAGATTTTTATAATAAAATCAACCTTTAAAAAAAGATTTACGAAAATTGCATAGTGCCAAAGACTGATAGTTCGAGGTGGTAGATAGAGCATCAAACTTCCTACCTTGCATATAATGAATTTGCCGAGTAACGTTGTTACTCATCCTTTCCTTTGAATCCTTGCTTAGACTCTGAGAATTTCGAAGATACTCCAATGTATGCATCTGAGAGTCAAGAGGAGATCTTCTATGAAGAGCCCAACCTATATGGAGTCGTAGAAGGAGAGGACTACGACATCGTCTACGGAGGAGAATTCCAAGAGTCCGAATAAATACTATAGTTCTAGTAGCCATTTGAGCCAAGCATCATGAACACTATATATCAATAAGTTGCTGAGCTCAATTTAGAGTTTAAGTTTTAAATTTGAAACTTCCGCTGAAACACTTATATTTTGGTTTGTAAGCTGAATCTTTTGGAAGTCTTGAACTTCCGGTATTGTAATAATAAGAACGTGTGTATGTTTGTAATATGGACCCACAATGTTTCTGTTGTACCACTCTAAGGGATGTGATATTTACAGAACGGTGTTCTGTGAATGTCATGTCAACGACTATAGTGTACTACACATGCAGTGTTATGCTAGGTCACCGCTAGAGCTTATCAAGAGAACACCACCATCATCGAAGGAGTAATTCATCATCAGGTTCGGCATCCACTTGGATTGTTCCAAGCTTTGGGGAGTGCCGCGGTATCACCATCATTATTTTTACCTTTTTAGTGGATTCATATGTGTGGTAGAGAAGTTATCTTATAGATTGGTTTGCATGTGGAAGTATCTCTCCTTTAGTTGGTTATCTATGTATCCCTTGGTGTGAGTGCCTTTATTGAATATTAATGAGAAGTCTCATCTTTTACTTTTTGCACTTCTTATTTTTAGTTTGCAATCTCTATTATATGATGGATCTTGTTGATCAGTATTTTGCATCACTCTGGGAGCATCAAGTAACTCTAAATTGGTTTTGGCAAACCGAGCTCTGGTCATTAGCAATACTTTTCGAGGTTTGAAAGGAAAAGAAAAAGCTTACAGGTATTTTGTATCATTTATTTTCTTTCTTGTTGGCTCATAAGCTTAGTATTCTTTATTTAAGATATTTTGTGTCTTCAAGGAAGATTGCATGTTTGGCTTTATCACTTGTATGTTTGCCTGGTTCTTTTAACTCTTGTGCTTGCTACCCAGCCTTGCTAGCCAAAAACCTGTTTTGAGAAGGCATACTTCTCATGTCTCCAATCCCTTTGAACCACAACCTATGCCATTTGTGTCCACCATATCTACCTATTAGATTTATTGCTATTCCAAGCAAATTCTCAAGCTTCATCTATCTTTCAAATTAAAAAGTATTTTGTTATGTGAAAACTAGTTAGTAAAGCTCTCACAAACTTGATGGCACACCTTATTTTCTTGCCCCTAATAGACTTGAACCATTGTGCCATCGAAGTTGTATATGCTTGCACCTATACGTTGGAATTAGCAGAACCGTGCTGTCACGGGGAACGTTTTCAACATTGCACTTGTACTCTGTACAAAGTTGATATCGTGCTCTTTTGTCTATGGATGTCACCGGTGTGAAATAAAGAGGGAACTTGTAAGTCCATGGATTTTGTATTTTGTGTTAGAGAAACGCCCGGGCCGCTAGCCTAAGCCATGCCTAATCATGGTGGAAACTTGCAGCATCACCATAGTGAGCTATCTATGAAGCATCCTCAATAAAAAGCTTTGCATATAGTAAATAAAAAGATCGCTGAGATGCTCACTGTCTGCTTGCCTTATCATTCTGGTTATGGGATAGCTCCTGTACCATGTGCAAGGGGTACCCCGTTGGCGGTTCTCTATGATACGCATGTACTTACAATGACAAGAACTTACTGGTAACTGAAGTTGAGTAGCATGAGGAGTGGCCCTCATATTCAAGGGATATGAGATTGCCAACTTATATTTCATCAAGCATATACTCCATGTACTTTAACTTTAATCATCTCAAGATGCCTATGATAGGGGAAATGAGGGCTCAAAGCTAGTAAGTACCATAATCTTTTGGAAGCTCTTTATGACTTGTAATCTCTGCTTCCCTCTATAAAGGGACCTTTCTCCTACTTCCTAGTTGAGTCAGTAACCTACTTCCTCTCTATCTCCAGCAAGCATTTGAGTTGTTGTGTTTCAAGCATTCAAATGGTGATTTATTCAATCATGTTCTTTATCTTCCTTGTTTGCACAAGACTCTTATCTTTTGAGTATTACTTTTAAAGTCTTCATTGTGAAAAGCCTTTTTGAGCAAAGAGTGCTCCTGTTTTGAAAACTTTTACAAAAAGCTTTTTGTGAGACTGTTTGCCAGGTGTTCCCTGACCAAGAACAAAGTTTGCCAATGCCAATTATGATTTATCTTTATGCATCTCTATTGTGACTCATGTACTTGTTGCAAGCTAAGTTATATAATGGTGAGTTGCTTTCTTCTATGAGTTGTGCAATGGTAAGTGTGATGCTTCTTCTTTGTATTATTTTATCGACACTTCACTCTATAAACCTGTGGACATGTTTACTGAGCTTAGTTTTCGCTTGGGGACAAGCGAAGGTCTAAGATTGGGGGAGTTGATATGCCCAATTTGCATCACAATTCTATATCATAATTTACCTCTATTCATTGATATATGTCTTATTATGAGGCATTACTTATGTCTTTTCATCTATTTATGCATGTTGGATGATTCTTGGAGGATGAACTGCCGGAGTCTGGATTCTGATGGAAAAGGAGGTGTTTTGATGCAATTTCGCGAAGATCAGAAAAATACCAGAAAAATATGGGAAAATTATATTTTCCCAGAAGACAGAGGAAGCCAGAAGGGGAGGCGAAGAAGGGCCATAGGGGGCCCACACCCCCTAGGAGCGGGTCCCCCTGGGACGCGCCTAGGGCATGTGTGGCCCACCTGCCTGGCTCCCGACTCCTCCCTCTCGCCTATATCTTCCCTACGGAACCCTAACACCAGGGGAGCGACCAGAGATAGATTTCCGCCGCCTCTACTAGGCGGAAATCACTGAGAGAGAAAGATCTCTCTGGCAGACAGATTTCTGCCGGGAAAATTCCTTCCCGGAGAGGGGAGATCATCGCCATCAACACCATCGTCAAGCTAGGATTCATCGGGATCATCATCATCCACACCATCATCTCCACCAGCACCATCATCATTACTCCATCCCGCTGTAACAATTGTGTTGGATATTGCTTTAGTTCATTAGGGGAAACCTTCCCGGTGTTGATTACTATTGTAGTTGATGCTTGTGAGTGGAACCATTGGATTATTGTTTATGTTCAGATTGTTATCCATTACCATATCATCTTTAATCTTGATCCATATGATGTCTTGTGAGTAGTTTGTTTAGTTCTTAGGACATGGGAGAAGTCATGTTGTTAGTAGTGGATTTGTGTTGAGTTATTATTCAATGGTTTAGTATTTAAGTTGTGGTGCTATTCTTCTAGTGGTGTTATGTGAACGTAGACTACATGATACTTCACCATTTATGGGCCTAGGGGAATGCATTGTGTATTTGGATACTAATTGTGGGGTTGCCGAGTGATAGAAACCCAAACCCACGTTAGGACACCTTTGCACAAGGGAGCGTAGGATCTCTGAGTTTAAGGCTGTGGTTAGATTTATATCTTAATTACTTTCCTATAGTTGCGGATGCTTGTAGGGGGTTTAATCACAAGTATGTATTAGTCCAAGTAAGGTCAGTATGTTAGCACAGGTTCACCCACACAACACTTACAACACCAAATAAGAGTACTCAGCTATTTGAAGCGAAAGCACTTGACAGAATTACCATGTGTCCTCGAGAACGTTTGGTCCTTATAAGTATTTCCACTGGCTTGTCCTTTGCTAAGAAAGGATTGGGCCACTTGCTCCGTTTGTTCGTTGTCTTTATTACTTGCTCTTTGTTTTGTTTCCTTATTAGAAAACCGCTAAAAATCCGTTTGCTAAGTATTTACAGAGAGTTCCTGCTCCATACCACTGTTCAACACCTGCTGCTCCTCGTTGGGATCGACACTCCTATTTATCGAAAGTACTGCGATACACCCCATATACTTGTGGGTCATCACATAACAAAGTAGAACCTAATTTTTTCAGCCAACAAGAAACATGAAAAGGACATCTAAAGAAACAAGTAGCTAGCACATGTCGCTCAACTACTAGATGATGTCAATGACAAACACCATGCTTAGGTTTATCAATGGAGTGGTCCTAGAAGTAATGATCAAATCTTGTCCAACTTGCAGATCATCTTCGCCCTTATGAAACTCCCTCCATATCTCTATTGAAGATTAGACGGCCATCTGTGTCCATTTTGTACACCACTTAGGCATCGGATTCTCCAACGCTAAGTCCGACGAAGCACTCGTCGGGAATGTTAAGGCATGAAACTACCTTTCTAGATAATTTCTAAGATACCGCCGGTTGATGAGAATCAAAAGAGTAAGGATGTTAGACGACTTTATGCACACAACACAAGGAAAAACTGCAATTAATTTGAAAAAAACATACCATGGATCACAAATGGGACCCAACAAAGGTATGGACCGCTGGTAGGATATCTAAGAGTTGTTCATGCTCATCGCCGCTTAGGTTCCTTCTTGGGAAGATGATGGTACAATTATATGGTTATACCTCGTGGCCGCTGAAATAGAGAACACTAACCTACATCAGTTGTCCCCTTAATAAAAAAAACTATCATTTGATATCCAACCAGATGGGTCCTTATAACGAATTGCTTCCATCCATCACGTTTGATGCGGCTAACAGTTCGCTCTTTCACCAAATCAATGTCATATACAAGACCAAGGGCTTGAAATCAAAGATTCTCTCTACTGCTTCATTGAACACTAACCTTGCATTGCACAAAACAATCTGTACACCATTAACAAAAGAAACACACATTGAATTTAGTAATGGTAAAACCGCAACCAACAATGATTACACACTAGTATGAAAAATATTAGTTTGCCACCACCGAATTTTCAAACTCCTCATGTCTATAGACACTGAATAGTAATCCAAATGACAAGCTAGTGTCGCACTCACTCTTGCATTTTCGGTATGACATCATATGCACGAAACAACAAGAATAATAATCACTTAAATCAACTTACAAGACTACACATGTCATAGTGGCAACAACATAAATCATCTGTATCTATCTACAATCTAAATTCCCCTAGCATGACACTACGCACCATAAATAATTTACATCTATCTACAATCTAAAACCCACTACATTGATCCATTAAAATCTACAAAATAAACTAGCATATCTAAATCCAGTAAAATCTAATATACAAATTATCTACACAATTCATCTCAATAGTTTATCTACACAATTCATCTCAATAGTTTATCTACACAATTCATCTCAATAGTTTATCTACACAATTCATAAAAATAATCCGTCCACACCATTAAACTACATATAGAAAGAAGAGAAAATGTAGGGCTCACTAACGACAAGGGATCGAGGATGGGGTGGTGGCGGCTGCGGTGGTGACCCGAGGAGAGGGGGCAGCAGCGGCTGCACGAGAGCGGTGGCAGAGAGGCGCCGATGCGGGTGGAGTGATCAAGTGAGAGAGGCTCGCGTGTGGGATCGAGGTGAAGACGATCTATACCCGCTAATTATAATATTAAATTAAAAACTAGTTGGTAGTTATTGGTGATGGAGACAGAATCGACTCGTGATGGTGTGTGGCTAGCCATTGATTTGGGCATCCAAAGGATGATCCTAAAGACAGATTCGTTAGAGTTGGTGAAGATCTAGAAGGACTCGAGCACTGGAAGATCCATCTTATCCAGTGTTTGCTAGGAGATTAGGGTGTACTGATTCAAATTGGTACATGTAAACTGTAGTGTCAACGAGACAACACATACCCGTGCTCATTAAGCTAGTCCTGAGAGGAGACAGTGTGTTGATAAACCGATATTCCTAGTTAGTATCCTTGGACCTTGGTGAGGATTGTAATGCCGCTGAGTAATAATCAATAAACGTCCCATTTGCAAAAAAAAAGACTATTAGGAATCAATAAACATCTGCTTAAGGAAAGGGTCGTGCTACGCGTCCCCCGGGGGATCAAATCGTCCGATCCCCCGGGTCGACAGCCGTACGATGCAATCGATCAGGACCATCCGCCCCGGGTCAACGCTTCCCGACTCTCCCCCAGCGCCAGGCAGGAAAAAAACCACGCCCACCAGATCTGGCAGCATCGTGTTCCTCGAACTCCCGCTGCCTGCGCCAGCAAAAACAGTGCTGATGGACCATCGACCGTGGCATCGTCGGATAGACCTGAAGTTGCGTGGCCGGAGGTTACCGCCGGAGAAGACGTGGTTACATCGGTAGCAACAACGGCCATCCCTTGTAGCAGTGCCTTCCTCCGCTTGTAGCAAAAGGCGTAGTCGCCAGAGAGCACACCGTCGCTGGAGAAGATGTGTTGCTGGAGAACTCGATGTCGTGCATCTGTAGCAAGGCTGGCGTGCCTATGTAGCAAGACAGTTGTGTCGATGTAGCAACCGCTGCCAACTGTTGTAGCAGAGCGCCGCTGCCGGGCGTAGCAGCGCCACCGCCCGTGTAGCAGAGCCCGGCGACGGCCGTAGAAGCCCCACCGCCCTTGTAGAAGATTGCCGCTGCCCTGGTAGCAGAGCACCGCCGCCATCGGTAGCAAAAGCCACCGCCCATGGTCGCAGAGGGTCGCCACCCCTTGTAGCAAGCGCCGCCACCTGTTGTAGCGAAGTGCCCGCACCCGTGTAGCAAGTCCGCCGCGCCTCGGTAGCAGGTTCGCCGCGCCGCTGTAGCAGGTTCGCCATGCCCCTGTAGCAGGTCCGTCGCGCCGCTGTAGCAGGTCCGCCATGCCCCTGTAGCAGGTCCGCCGCGCCCATGTAGCAGGTCCGCCGCGCCCCTGTAGCAGCAGGAAGAACCGGTGGGATCAGTAGTTCGGTGGCGCCGGGAACCAGCAGCGAGAGCCCTTGCGGCGGCGGCGGGATCTAGTTGCCTTCGTGAGAAAAAGTAGAAGGGGGAGGGACAATTTGAGGGGAGATTGAGATGATGCAGCTGGACGAAAACAACATGGTGGTGCGACGGCCGGGGGAGGAAGGGCGGCGGCGCAGCGGTAGGAGAGGAAAGGACTGGGGAAAATTTATGGATATCTGTCCCGAGGAAGAAGAGAACTCGAGGCGGGTGGTTGAGAGCGAGGAAATAGGGAGATGACGACACAATGAGGTGGGGCCAGCTCTTTTCTCTCCACGCGGCGGGACGTGTGTCAAGCGTTGGAGCCGGGGGACGCGACTCGCGCGATCCCCCGGGGAAATCCTATCATTTTCCTTAAGGAAACTACTCTATAATAGACTCCGTTTTCCCCCCTTAAGCCAACGCTTTTGGTCAGTGTATCGGATATATTTCTTGGTATTTCCATCACATGGGCACAATTTTTTCTGACGAGACAATTCGTATTTATTGTGTTTATTTATAAGGCAGAAACTTAGCAGAAAAACACGTTACATTTTCCGGCCGATAGTTAGCACGATTGAACGACGCAAAGCGGCGGCCAAATTTTCGTGCCAAGAGACCCAACAGATTTGACTTGCGTTGACAGCGCATCACCAATCCTGAACTCCCCAGCGATCCTCGTGCCGTGGAGGGAGGTGGAGGCAGGCAGAGGGACCCCACACAGAACCCCCAAATCGCCAGAGATTCAAAAGCCCCCCGCAGAGAGATCGCCCAAGTCAGTTGGTTTCGCCCCCAACCCGCACCCACGCCACCACGCGCTCGCCGTCGCCGCCACTACCTCCACCCCGGCCTCCTCCCACCCTCCCTACAAAACAACCCGCCGCGGCGGGGGATCACCCGCAAACCACCGCTCGCCCGCCCGCTTCCTCCCCAAAACCCCCCGGAACAGACTCCCGCTCCCGCCGCGGCAGGGCCCGCGCTTGCGGGCGGGCGGGCGCGATCGGATATGAAGGGCGCCGCGTGGAGGGGCCAAGGCGGCTTGGCGGCGGCGGTGGCCGACCACCTCGGCGTCAGCGGCGGAGGAGCAGTGCTCGGCGCCGGCGCGCGGCGGGCCAGGCTCTGCCTCTACGGCGTCGCGCTCGCCTTCGCGCTGTTCGCGGCCTTCCTCGCCTTCGCGCCCTCGCTCCCCGCACCCTCCCCGTCCTCGCCCTCCGCCGCGTGGTTCGACGGCTTCCTCGCCTCCGCGTCGCCCTACCGCGCGCAGGTCTCGGGCTTCTTCTCCTCCCTGTTCCCTGCCAACTCCTCCTCGTCCTCCCCGGTGATCCCCGGCGGCGTCGCGCCGAGGCGGAGCGGTGGCGACTTCGTGCCGAGCGTCGCGGAAGCGGGGACCAACGGGTCCGCTGCGGGTCGGCCCGGCGAGCGATCGGGAGGCGGAGGCGTGGTACCGGGCGGCAGCGGTTCGGGCGGAGTTCGCAGCGACATCTCCGCCTCCGGTAACGCTACTACTTCCCCGGTGCAGAGCAACGCGCCGCCCGTTGTTCGCGTGTTAGGCGGCGGTGGTGCCAGCAGTAATTCCACAGGGATCGCCGGTGCTGCGAGCAGTAATTCCACAGGGATCGCCGGTGCTGACTTGAAGGCCGGGGCTGGGGACACGATCGGCCGTTCGGCCCAGAACGGCACCATGGCGCAAGGAGGTGCGCCAATTCAGATCATCAACGGCTCCGAGGCGAATGCAAGTTCAGCGGAAGCCCCAACAGGGAACGGACCAGCTGTTCTTTCCATCAACGCAGCTGTTCCGTCCATCAATCAGACTGGGAGTGCAGTTTCAGAGGTGATGAAGCAGGGCGGTGGTGACGCGCCTCCGAGAAGAGGGGATCCAGGCAAGAACCGCACCGCTCAAGATCCAGGCAAGAAGCAGAGTACAAGCAGAGCTGCTGCTGCTGCTGCTGTTTCAGGTGGGAGCAACAGTACGGGGAATATTCAGAAGGAAGCAACTCGCACTTCTCACGGGAGTGCCGGTCTGGTGAAAGGCCACGCAGCACAGGCCAGCAACGGCAGCGCGGTGCCGGTGATGGGGAATGTCCATCCGGCGAAACAGGCTACAAATGCCGGCGGTGGCCAGAAGAAGGCGCACTGGATCGAGGCCATGGGCAGGTGTGACATGTTCTACGGGAACTGGGTCCGGGACGACTCGTACCCTCTCTACCCGGAGGGATCCTGCCCTCACGTCGACGAGTCCTTCAACTGCTTCCTCAACGGCCGCCCCGATAAGGCCTACCAGAGACTTCGGTGGAAGCCCAGCGGATGCAGCATTCCGAGGTGAGCCATGTTTACTTGCTTGTTTGCCATCAACGATCGATTAGCTGCCATGGAACAAACGTGTCATGTTTCCATCTCCGTTAGTCTGCCGTTAAATGGACTGCCGGTAAACCCCTTTGACATGTGACTACTTTTCGGTAGTTTCCAAAACTACCCTTACCACACAGTCCCGTACCGTGCCCTCACCCCTGCACCGCCGCTCGCGAATGGCGGTGCCCCCGTCGCCGGTGGCCCGTCCGGTGCCGGCGCCTCTCCTGTCCGATCCTTTTCTCCTTCGAAGACCTCCCCCGATCCATCCTGTTTCTCCCCACCCGCCCCTCCCGTGGCCCAAACCCTAACCCCGGAGAGGACGGCGCGGAGATCGATTCCCCTCCGCAGCGGCCACGAAGGAAAGGCTGGCCTGGTCGGCGTCGTCGGTGAGCACCCCCAGCCAGAGCACCACCGGCACCAAGTGTTTTTTCCTTTCCGAGCTAATTATTCTAGGCATGAAGTTGTCTGTATACTGTAACCTTACGACTGTAGATCTTAAGCTGTTTAGTTGATAACTAATGGTGGAAACCAGTGAAGGGATTGGATTGAAAATTGCGAGTAAATAATTGTAGATAAGATGGGAGGGGGGGGGGGGTATATATATAAGAGATTAAGAACAAACAGAGAAGCCATGTGCCTAGGACAGAAGAAAGATGAAGTCGCTGTCTTCTTTTCAATAAAATTGTTCCATTCTAGGAGTGCTTTGATTGCATAATGTCAATTGCTCTATTCTTTCTCGCATCTGCACATGTGAACCATATCAAGATGCATGCTGTGGTGGATGGATCCAAATCCACACCAGACATGCTATGCCACTTGCATTCTTTGTTTTTCCTGAATCCTGGTCCACTGTTCATAAAAATCCAAACCCAAGGTATCCATTTCTTCCAACATTATGATATCAAGGTATCCATTTCTTCCAACATTATGATATCCCACAGGCCTTTAGTAACTGTCTACATAGTTAGAGTGTTCGTTCATTGTCTGGTTCTGAACTGCTGATCCAACAAGGCAGTTGGCGAAGGAACTAATAGCGTTGGTTGTTGGCCATCAGTATGGTCCAGCCTGCAGTGTGCTTTCTCTTTTAGTATCTTTGAAATGGGTACTATACCATGAGCCCATTGGTACAAACTTGGCGTTGTCATGTATAATAGAGGCAGGTTGTTGTACAAACATTTGCTTATATGCTGCTGAGGGCAGAACTGTCTTTTTATCCGCAGAGTTCACGTCCTTTGGTTGTTAGTTCACCATCATGGCAAAGTTGAAGAATTTGTGTTTGTGTGTTGGCATATGAGCTAAGTGTGTTTATTTGATAGCACTTCTGCAACGATTGTAGATGGCAAATAAACAGTTTTCTCTTACTTGAACACCCATGCAGTTTGTGTGAATTCAGTCTGTTCTTTCTGCATGACAAATTCAGTTATGTGATGGCATGATGGTGATGCTTATGTTAGGTTGAATGCAACTGATATGTTGGAGAGGCTGAGGGGAAAGAGGCTGGTGTTTGTTGGTGACTCACTCAACAGGAACATGTGGGAGTCACTAGTTTGTATCTTGAGGAATTCCATCAAGGATAAGAAGAAGGTGTTTGAGGTATCCGGGAACCACAAATTCCGGGCTGAGGGCTCATACTCTTTCTTATTTCAGGTAGATATGCTATGCTTTTCATATGCCATTCTTTTGTTTCCTTTTTCCAAAAGTGCAGCAGGATATATTTTGCAATATGTGCTTGTTTAATCAATTTAGGATGAAAGCTTATGTGCTAAATTCATGTTGTCTAGGATTACAACTGCACTGTGGAGTTCTTCCGCTCCCCTTTCCTTGTTCAAGAATGGGAGGTGCCTGTCAGACAGGGAAAGAGTAAGGAAACTCTTAGGCTTGACAAAATAGATCATTCATCCTCAAGGTACAAGAATGCAGATATCATTGTCTTCAATACTGGGCACTGGTGGACACATGAGAAAACCTCTCTAGGGTAAGCTTTTATTGGCAGAGTCTGATTCAATAAAGATGTGCATGGGTCATGTGTTCTGCATTTCATGTCTCTTACTGTTCCCATGTCAAATATTCTACAGGAAAGATTACTATCAAGAAGGCGATCAAGTATACCATGAGTTGAATGTGCATGATGCCTATCGGAGAGCTCTAAACACCTGGGCTAAGTGGGTTGATTCAAACATAAATCCCAAGAAAACAACTGTCTTTTTCAGAGGCTACTCGGCCTCTCATTTCAGGTTCGTCCATCCTTATTGTCAACTCATGAAAATTCAGTTTGCCATGACCTATCAGTACCCGAGTAACTGATGCTAGGGAATGTCTCTGTATATATTTCTGTTGTGCAGTGGGGGTCAATGGAATTCAGGCGGTAGCTGCGACAAGGAAACTGAGCCTATAACAAACGAGCAATACCTCATTCCATACCCACAGAAGATGAGCATCCTGGAGGAGGTACTCCACGGGATGAAAACACACGTTGCCTACCTGAACATTACAAGGATGACTGACTACAGGAAGGAGGGGCACCCTTCAGTGTATCGCAAGCAGAAGCTGAGCGAGGAGGAGCGGAAGGCGCCTGAGCGATACCAGGACTGCAGCCACTGGTGCCTTCCTGGAGTGCCGGACTCATGGAACGAGGTCCTCTACGCACAGATTCTAGTCAAGCAGCATCAGATGTTACACCAATAAAGGCAAGTGTCAAATTGCTTGTTCCTGTACATGAGGTGTTGTTTGTTGTGGAATGGCAATTTTTCTAGGATAATGCCGAAGCGGTCGAAGGCATATATAGTTGACACGAGTGATAGGCCAAGGATTTTGGAATCCTTGCATAGAGTATAGGCAGTTTGTCAGATCTCTGACTCAGAGATAGGAACAGAAAGTCTGTATAGGATCGTAGGAGTTTACGATGTAAAATTCATGTCCAGCTAGCAAAAATCAGAAACAAAGAATAGTGTATACATCATCAGAATAGCTCTTTGTTTTCCATGAATCCTTGTCTCTCCGTCTCCTGACTGTGACCTTTTTAGCATGATGAGGATGTTATTGTAGTAGTATAAGCATTCTTTTTATTTTTCTTGAGTTGATATATTGAATACTGCAAGACAAGTGGCTGTATGGAGATCACAACAATTGAATCAGATCTAAATGTCTTGTGCTTGTTGTTGTGCATCTTAATTTGATAGTCCTTTGGAAACTCTTGTTAACGTTGTTCCTCGTCACATGAATGGTACCATCAATAGTAGGGCAAAATGTGAAAGCCTGAAATGCTGTAGCACTCTGGTGAGTTTCTCCATATATATATATATATATATATATATATATATATATATATATATATAAACTGTTGCTTATTCATTGGTCCTGTTCTGTTTTCATCGTGAGTAGCTACAACTCTTGTCAGATATCTCTGGGCCGGGTACTGAGAACGCTGCCTTTTAAATGTAACATGCAAAATTAGCACTCTTGTTGGGTTGTTCGGAATATCAGGTTTCTGCTGTCACTCTGAACTGAAAACTGTCGCTGCCTGGCTTTGTCATCAGAAAGCAGGCTACTGTCCTCTAGTATCATCCACCTGAACCCTTTGATTGCTGGTCGCTCCCTCTTGTTTTTCCAGGCACTCTGGTCCTTAACCTTGTTGAATGGCATCCACCTGATTAGTACTAGTACCACAGAGGAAGTAGTTGCTCTTTAAATAGACCGTGCCGGTGACACTTGTGGATTGTGGTAGTCTCTCCCTGACATTCACACGTTCAACAGAATCGCATTTTTTTTGGTAGACTTTTTCACTACTTGTGTCATTGTGTGTCTATTTCGGTGCAATGAGCATGTTTATTTTGCTGAATCTCTTTGTTTTTCCCGTGCTTGGGTAACATGTATCGGTGATGGCCATCTGAATTATTTCATGGTCCATCTACATGAGATGCCATACCACCGTGCCCCTGCTGTGCTAAGTCTGCCCTGTAAACTCCTACTGTTGGTTCAAGTCTGCTCTGTAAACTCCAACTATTCGTTGACATGTTCCTTCCTGGAGAGGATTACAAGTTGTAGAGCACGCCAGGTGTGGGTCGGATACATGAACAATTGAACATGAAGCCACGCCTTATGAATCGGGGCAAATCTACGTGGTACCTCACACACCATCCTAGAATTTCTCAGGCCGTCTACCCTTTGAAAACGTGCACAAGACACAACACACGATACCGTATAATTTTATTTCTCTTTACGAAGTTACAGTTATTTCATATCTGCGATGACTGTATTTTTTTCAATAATGTATTTCCAACCAGCCACGGCTCGACCATTTGAAACGATGTACTCCCCTTCACAGAGCTGACCCAAATGGTTTGTTTACGTCTGTTTAAATCGGTCCACGGTTGCTTTTGGGTCATGGTCCAGCCTGTCCGGCCACCGTGTCCAGCAGGGCGACCCATCTGTTCTCGCTTGGCAAAAAGCCATCGCCGATGCCGGCGTTTTTCCAGTGTGTTCCCGTCGTCTCCCGTCTTTCTTTCCCATCGCTTTCCGCTAGTTATGGATGTTTTCCGCCGCTTCCAGGCGCGGCCTTAAAAAGGGAAGGCCAGCCGAGATATGTTCAAACCAAACCCGCAACCACGAACCACCATGCCTAACCTCCCGCGTCGCCGCACTGGCCTCCGTGGCTACCACGACGTCCGTAGAGAAGAGCAGACCGAGCGCCCGCTGCCGTCGTGGTGGCCGAACACGCTGGTGGCACCAACATTTACCGCCTCCGATTCCGGGGCGCCCGCAGATATACACTATCCCACTGCGGTCGTGACGCTCTCACCACGACTACAACAGGACCACCGGCGAGCCTTTCTCGTGGGAGGCGAGGGAGCGTGTATTTCTTGTTTGGGATGACTGTATTTTTTTAATCTTGTATTTCCAACCAGCCACGGCTCGGCCATTTGAAACGATGTACTGCCCTTCCCTGGGCCGACCCAAACAATCTGTTTCTGTCTGTTTGAATCGGTCCACGGTTGCTTTTGAGTCATGGTCCAGCATGTCCGGCCATCGCGCCCAGCGGGGCGACCCATCTGTTCGCGCTTGGCAAAAATCCATCGTCCCGACGCCGGCGTTTTTCCAGTGTGTTCCCGCCGTCTCCCGTCTTTCTTTCCTATCGCTTCCCTCTACTTATGGATGTTTTCCACCGCTTTCAGGCGTAGCCTTAAAAAGAAAAGGCCAGCCGAGATATGTTCAAACCAAACCCGCAACCACGAACCATCATGCCTAGCTGCCCGCGTTGCCGCGCTGGCCTCCGTGGCTACCCCGACGTCCGTAGAGAAGAGCAGCCCGAGCGCTCGCTGCCGTCGTGGTGGCCGAACACGCTGGTGCCACCAAAAGTGTTACCGCCTCCGATTCCGGAGCGCCCGTAGATATACACTATCCCACTGCAGTCGTTGCGCTCTCACTACGACTACAACAGGACCACCGGCGAGCCTTTCTCGTGGGAGGCGAGGGAGCGCGTCTTTCTGCCGGAGCATAGGTGGCGTCTAGCACTCACAAAAGAGCGCGTTGAGCTCCGGGAAGCGGTTCGGGCCAATCCCGACGACACTTACATGTGTGTCTGCCTCGCCCAAGCTCAAGAAGAGTTGCATACGCAGGAGGTGATCTACCGCTCTTTCAACAAAAAAATGGGGTCTTGTCGACCCGCCAGCGCCGCCTCCAGCGCCGTAGGTGGCGCATAGTTAGAATGGTGTTGTAGTGTTGTAGTCGGGTTTGCTTGTAAGATATTTGAAGACTCGGATAAAAAATTGTCATTGCAAATATTCGATGCCCACATTGGTAATTAAATTCCAAACATCCTACATGGGGAGTACACAGCCTAGCCTACTCGTCGGAGTCAGAGTCAGAGTGGTAGCAGCAATGACACTGTTGGATTCACATCATAGAAAACATATTTTTCCTACGATGAGAACTACTAAGCACCACGATCCATCTACCTAGATAATCAACGGATGGATATATATCCATAAAATACATACTCTTAAAGAACGACAAAGCTTTACGAGGTTGGAATCGTGAATGATATAGTCGTTCAAGATCGAGTAGAAGTCCGGCAGCACCGCAACTTAGCGGAGCATCTGTGATCGCACACACGTCCGGTGCTCCGACAACCTCCGCGGCCTCGCTCCAGCAATGCAGCGGAAGTAGCAAATCCTCGCTCTAGACCACCGGGAACAATTATCTCGCTAAACCGAGATCATGGGAAAATAGTACTAGAAAAAGGCACCCTCATTGATCATGTCATACATAATGTCCTCGGCATCGTGGGCCATGAAATACTACACCCAATTTGGCTGTCATAAATAAGCGGGAGCAGTATCTGGCAATGGCAAAGAAATATCCCAACCATACCGTGTCGTCGACGGTCGATGGCTCGTCGGACATTTCGTCGAACAGGTTGACTGGCGCCGACATGTTCGCAGCAGAGGTGGACTGCCGCTTCTTCGACGCCTCCATGGTTGTGTCTGCGGTCGTTGGAGTGCGGTTGAGGTCGATGGCGAGTTCTCACGCCATCGACAACGTCATGGGGGATGGACGAATCGGGAGAGTGAGGCCACGATCCTAGTGTGGCCTCCAAGCGAGGGTGTGTGTTGGCCTGGCGTCCTGGGCTGGCCTGATGGTTCGGCGCTAGGCGTGGAAGTGATAGAGATGCTAAAGAACGTGTCGGCCATGGCCAGGCCGGGAAGATCGACGGCGCCATCAAAAGCGACGGTGCCACCGAAAGCGACGGCCACTGCCTCCTGCTTCATCATGATGACGGCGTGCTTGGCAGCATTCACTGCCACCTCATTTGTGTTGACCCTGTTCTGCACAGCAAGGAAGCGCTCGTTCTCCTCCCGACGCTCCTTCTCGAGCTTGAAAACGACGAGTCGATCTCTCGCCGCTATCCGTCGGCCAGCGCGCTTGTCTTACTCAACTTTCTGCCCCTCCATCGTCAGGTCCTTGCCAAGCTTATTCGCCCGGCCACGCTTCTTGGCGGCGGGAACATCGGAGGGCGCAACATCAGCCATGGCGGCAGGATCCATCGCCTTCCCTCCCGCTCCTGCCAATGGAAATTTGAGAGAGAGTTTTTGGAGGAAGAAGTAGAGTGGTTTGTGTGCCACTGGCGGGAGACTGCCAAAGGTAAAGGGAGGACGCGCGAGGTAGGACAAGCGCGCTATCCTGGCCTATCCAACCGAGACCCAAGTTTATTGCATGGATGTGTCGTCTCGCTGGGCAGCCGCGCAGCTGTCCGCCATCCGCTCGGATGCACTCGGACGGATTGGATCGGCCCAACGGAGATACCCTTAAATTTGAGCGATCATTAGGTCCACCACAGTTAAAGTAGTAACATTTTACTGTTCTAATTTTACTCCACCATTTTCCCCTCTAAATTATAGGGATCCACTAGAGATGCTCTTACTTTAGTGCACCATGTTTGACTTACGGATCCTCCAGATCACCTCCGTATTACCTTGAACATGGATCAATAAAGCTTCTCCGTTCCTAAAAAATAAAGAAAACAAGAGCACGGTGCCGTCGTCGGCACCCGTATCCATTTTTATGCTAAAACTACATCCGTGGTCGCCATCAGCAGTCGCTAGATTGGGACGTCACGTCACGTTGTTCGTTCCCCACAACGTAGTTAGTTATTAGACTGGTCAAATCAGCATGCGTGGATCGTCTCCGCAGAAACAAACGGGGACAAACTCTTGTGGTCATGCATCATCTTGATGGTAACTAGTCACTCTCTCACGTTGCATATATGCAAAGTAAATATACTTGCAAGTATAAAATTACGAAAGATCCACTCGGTTTTGCATTTTTCAAATCCTTCATCTCTTAAGACTTAACCGGATTAACATTTAGTTTTCACTCTTGGCTTTGTGCGCGACTAGATCTATAAAACTATCTACGATAACATATTTTGACTAATTTTTTTTGTTGGTATAATCATCTTATTCAATACTTGGTTGCCAGATTATAATAACTTGATTGTCATATTTATGTGCTCATTATGCACCGCATGAAACAGTAGCTCCTTCCACGCTCTAGGTGTGCATTGCAATGTCTGAAATACTCAAAAAATATTATCTGTGATAATCATGGTAATTATTTGTTGCTAATATAGCAAAGGAACTGCCGTATTTTGGCATCAAGTGTTAAAAGTATTTCATAAAAAAATAGCAACATGTGATTTAGTTTTGAAGACCTTGTCGATACTAATCCAGGGGTGTAAACTATCGCAAATTGGATTAACGATTTAGGTGATATGTGGTTTTCAATTTTCAGATTTAGCAATTTTCTACATGAGTTACAGTTTTTCTTAAGAAATACCGTATGTAGCCCGTATGTAACCCACATTTTTGTTGTTTTTTCATAATTTTTTTGCTTGTTCTCGATTTCAGACCACTACATACACCAGTGCCACTGTCAGGCCTTTGTCCTTTCTATGTTTAGAGAAATCTCCTCAAAACAAAAGACAAATACTACTCCCTCTGTTTTAAAAATATAAGATGTTTTAGTTTTTATAAAACTAATATATCTAAACATCTTTTAGTGTTTAAGTTTGGAATAAATCTACATACTAAAAAGTATTTAGATACATTCGCTTCAAAAATTACTAAATAAGAAAGCTCTCCGATAGGTAAAGTTGATTTTGTACACACGCCGTCAGCCATTGGATGAGACATGAGATGACAACGATCGACACTGTTCGCCATGCCCAATTTTCTATCAGATTTGCTAGAAATCAGGCGTAAGTACCAGTCACCTCCTACACCGTTAGATTTTGTTCCAAGATTCGTGCTTTATTTTGTCTCTGGGCTGTCGCGTTACTAATGTTTTCTGCGTCATTGGCCGCGCGCTAAGATGTTGTCTTTGTAGGCTGCCTGATTGTTTGTCGTGTCTGTTGGCTATTCCATTTAGTACCGTTTTTCTGCATTGTGGGTTTGTGGGCTGTTCTACTAATGGATCTCTTTTATCCTAGGCCTACGTATAAGTATGTACTAAACGTATACTTTTTTTTTATTGAACTTTTGCAGCTACCTAAACTTATGCGCGAGACCAAGCTAGAAGAGTAACATAGCTACTCCCTCCGGCTCATATTAATTGACTTAAATTTATCTAAATTTAAATGAATTCAGACACTATTTAGGATATAGGTTCATCCAAATTTTGCAAGTTGATTGCATGCCCCATGGAAGGAAGACCCACCTTAATTGCAACTGAGGCTCCCCCATGGAAGCCAGTTTCAATTTGGTTGCAAATATAGGCTCCCACGAAGCCAGTTGCATCTTGATTGTAACCGAGAATCCTTCGATGAAGCCAGTCACACATTGGTTGCGACTAGAGCCTCCCACGAAGTCAGTTGCACCTTGATTGTAACTAAGCCCCCCGCCCCATGGAAGTCACTTGCACCTTGATTATAACCTTATTGCACCTGAGCATTGTCTGAAGTTGTTTTTCCAACTTATTTGCAACTGATCCCCCTAAAGCCATTTCATTTTTATTGTGAGTCTCCTCCTAAAGAATTTCCAACTTGATTGCAAATTAAGACTCAACTAAAGACATTTCCAACTTCATTTTAACTGAGGTACTCCCTTCATCTTAAAATAGATGTCTTAGGTTTTTTAATGGATGAAACTATATACTAAATAGTGTCTAGATTTATCTAAAATTTGACAAATCTAACACATCTATTTTAAGAAGGGATTACAAATTTTCAAATTTAAGCAAAACAAAAACAAGATACACATATTTTTTGTTATGATTGAGACTATAACAAGGTATTTCCATTTTTTTTTGTTTTTCTCCTAGAGATACTGTGTTTTCTTTTCTTTTTGAACGTGAAAGTGTTTGAACAAATAAACCCTTCAGATTTTATGGAATTTTTATACTCCCTCGGACCCATACTTGACTTAGATTTATCTAGATACGAACGTATCTAGTCAAGTTTTTGTGCTAGATACATCCGTATCTAGACAAATTTGAGTCAACCAATATGAGTCCGAGGGAGTACATCATAATTTTACAAATATTATTCACATTATAAACTATAAGCAACTTTTTATAATTAGAAACTTTTACTTATTGGTTCATAATGTTAGTGTACATTATTCAGTCTGTGTGAGCACGCATAGATACCCAAAGCATTATCTTTGCCGTATGTACCTGAGAGACAAAGATGAAAAAAAAAGAGAAGAATCGAGATAGAACAGAGAGGAGAAGGAAGAGGAGGCGATGGGCGCGTCAGCGGCAACCAAGTACAAAGTCAGTTGCCTGATACTTAGCTAAATATCAGTCGCCTGATACCTAGCCGCTCCCTCTATCAGATTTGCAATCAAGTACAAAGTCAGTTGACGGATACGATACCTAGCCGCTCCCTCCAACCAAGTACAAAGTCAGTTGACTGATACTTAGCTAAATATCAGTCGCCTGATACCTAGCCGCTCCCTCTATCAGATTTGCAACCAAGTACAAAGTCAGTTGACGGATACGATACCTAGCCGCTCCCTCTATCAAATTTGCAACCAAGTACAAAGTCAGTTGACGGATACTTAGCTAAATATCAGTCGCCTGATACCTAGCCGCTCCCTCTATCAGATTTGCAACCAAGTACAAAGTCAGTTGACTGATACTTAGCTAAATATCAGTCGACTGATACCTAGCCCCTCCCTCTAGATTTGCAACCAAGTACAAAATCAGGTGACTGATACTTAGCTAAATATCAGTCGCCTGATACCTAGCCCCTCCCTTTAAATAGCCCATCCATGATTCATCAGCTCATCCGGCCATTCCTCTTCCGTCCACTATCTCCTCCGCCGGCAACATGGCAACTGTCATCAATATCGCCGGCGATGACCACGAGTCCTTCAAGTCCCTCGTCAAGGAGAAGCGGGCGGACCGCTTCCTCAGCATGGGCGGCGGCGCCGGCATCGCAGCTGCGCTCGACTCCCACGTGCAACGTGGCATCTGCGGGGACGGGGCCGACGTGCGCCGTCGCAAGGAGGCGTACGGCGAGAACACGTGCCCCAAGACCAAGCCCAGTAGCTTCTTCAGCCACGTCGGCGACGCGCTCAGCGACGTCTTGCTCGTCGCGCTCCTCGTCTGCGCCACCGTCGCCCTCGGCTTCGGCATCAAGGAGCACCGCCTCAAGGACGTGTTGTACGACAGTCTGACAATCTACATCACCGTCTTCTTCGTCTCCGGCGTGGCCGCGGCCATGGCCCACACCAAGGCCAAGTTGGACGAGAAGATGGTCCGGGAGTCCGCCGACGTTGCCGTCACCGTCGTCCGCGCCGGCCGCAGGCGGGAGGTCTCCGTATTCGACGTCGTCGTCGGCGACGTGGTGATACTGAAGACCGGCGACACCGTGCCGGCGGATGGGGTGTTCCTTAAGGGCTACGGCTTGCAGGTGGACGAGTCGAGCATTACCTGCGAGCCGCGCCCGGTAGGCATCGACGCCGACAAGAACCCCTTCCTGGCCGCCCGCGTGAAGGCCGTAAATGGCCATGGCTCGATGGTCGTCACCGCCGTCGGCAACGACACCACTTGGGGCGAGCTAATCAACAACGAGAAGAACGCCGACGAGCCGGCGCCGCTATGGGAGCGCCTCGACGTACTCACCTCGACCGTCGGCAAGATCGGCGTCGCCGTCACGGTGGTCACCTTCACCGTGCGCCACTTCACCGGCGGCACGGGGAAGCTAGCTCTGTTGGACAAGGCCATCCCGCTACCGCTCGCGGTGTCACTGACGGTCACCTTCTACGTGATGCAGATGGCTAAGGATAATCTGTACAGTATGTCAGCGTTCGAGACGATGGCATCGGTCACGGCCATCTGCGCCGACAAGACTGGGACGCTCACCATGAACCAGATGGCGGTGGCCGAGTTCTGGGTCGGCATCGACCAGCCGAAAGTTGCCACGGCCATCGCCGATAGCGTTGTTATCTTGCTCTGCCAGGGAGCCGGGCTCAACACCACCGGGAGCGTGTACTGGCCCGACAATAAGACATCGCCGGAGATCTCGGGCAGCTCGACCGAGAAGGCGCTGCTGTCATGGGCCGTGACGTACCTCGACATGGACGCCAGCATGTTCGGGACGAGCGGCAGGGTCCTATACGTCGAGGCATTCAACCCTGCCAAGAAGCACAAGTTGCACAACCACGCCAGAATCAAGGACAAGGCCACCGGCGTGGTGATCACGCACTGGAAAGGCACCGCTGAGGTGGTCTTGGCGAATTGCTCAATGTACGTGGACATGCACGGGGCAGTGCGCGAACTCGGCGGCGAGCAGTTGAAGAAACTTGACAAGGTCATCAACGACATGGAGGTGGGTGGCCTGCAGTGCATCGCCTTCGCCTACAAGCAGATCGGCGACGAGAGACTGACATTCCTGGGCTTGGTCGGCCTAAGAGACCGGTGCCGACCAGAGGCGAAGGCTACGATTGAAGCCTGCGTGAATGCCGGCGTCGCTGTCAAGATGCTCACCGGCGACAGAATCCTCGCGGCCCGCACGATCGCCACAGAGTGTGGCATCATATCCAGGAACGATCCCGACGATGTCGCCATCGAGGGGCGCAAGTTCCGGAAAATGCCATGGGCACATCAACTCGAGACCGTGGACAAGATCCGCGTCATCTTCGGCACACGGAAAATGGACAAGCGGCTGCTCGTGAGCTGCTGAAGCACAAGGGCCAGGTGGTGGCCATGACCGGCAACGGCACCAACGACGCACTAGCGCGCCAGGATGCCGATGTGGTGCTGTCCATGAGCGTGAAGGGCACCGATCTTACCAAAGACACCATCGTCCTCGATGATAACTTGGACATGGTGGTGACGGCCATCCGGAGGGGACGCTGCCCCTACAATTACTTCCAGAGGTTCATCCAGTTCCACCTCACCGTGAACGCCGTGGCCATCCTCGTCAACTTCGTGTCGACGGTCACGACGGGCGATACTCCGCTGACAACCGCGCACATCATGTGGGTGAACCTGGTGATGGGCACCATGAGCACACTGGCGGTGGCGGCGGACAAGCCCAACGAGGCGCTCATGGCCCGCCCGCCCATCGACCGCACGGCACCGCTCATCAGCAACACCATGCGGCTCAACGTCGCCGCACAGGTGGCGTTCCAGACCGCCGTGTTGCTGGCGCTCCAGTACCGCGGCCGCGACGTCTTCGGCACCGGCGACAAGGCCAACAACATCATGATCTTCAACATGTTCGTCCTATTCCAAGTGTTTAACGAGTTCAACGTTCGGGACATCAAGAAGACCAACGTTTTCGCTGGGGTGTTCGAGAAGAAAGGGATGATGTTCCTCGTCTTAGTCGCCGTGACGCTCGTGCTGCAGGCGGTGACGGCGGAGGTGCTCGCGGGGTTCGTCGGCACCAAGAGGCTGGGCCTAGGCCTGTGGGGCGTGTGCCTCGCGATCGCTGCAGTGTCGTGGCCCATTGGCTGGGCCGTTAAGTTCATTGCAGGAGTATGCAGCCCTGCCACTCACACGGACTGCGGTAATTTTGAGATGGAAAAACTATAGTCGTCGCTAGGTGGTCAAGTGATCAATTTATAATTTTATTACTTTTAGATTCTTTTGTACTACTGTTGATGATCATTAATACTTAGGTTGATAAAATTTCTTCAAAATAAAAAAAATAGGCGTGTATAAAACGAGCTTCCTGTGTGATCTGGCGAACCTTAATTTTCGACCTCCACCACGGCACATCGAAAGCAACCCCGAACGAGCTATTTTCTTAATCTGTTCCCACCTATCAAATTCATCCTTTGCACGAAGTACACATCAAGCAATTTTACTTAGTCCTCGTGTAAGAAGAAATATTTCTTTAATTGTAGGAGATGGCCACGCCCAACTTCAGTTTGTCCCCATGTGCCCTCTCTCCCGATGACCTAATATCACTAGAACGATGCAATCTCCGCCTCCTCAACTTATCATCTCCATCGTCGATCGCCATGAGACTGCGCCTGATCTCATGCTTATAGCCAGGAGCATAATCGCTAGCGTGCCGTGATGACACGAACACTCACATGCCAAAATACTACACGAGATGCAAATCATTGCCGCCGGGAGAAAAAAGCCAGCAGGTTACAAAATAATTAATTATTACTACTAAAATGGTGGTTTTGTGAGTTCTGTTGTGCAATAGCTGAGAGGCAACAGACTCGCGTCTCGCGTCGCCCCCCGTGAGGGCGAAGGAGGCGCAACCCTAGCCCCCGCCACCCCGTCCCCCCTCCCCTCCCCCTCCCCCCCCCTCCCCGGCCGTCGGCGAGCGCCGCCCGGCAAAGACCGAGCGGTCCGACGGCGGTGGGACTTCCTCTCCCTGCTGCTGGGGTGCCACCGCGGGGTGGTGCTGCTGGTGGCGGTGCGGCATGGCGGCGGCGACGGGCTCGTCTGGTGGCGGCGCGCCAGGCGCATGGTCCCAGCGCGGCGCGGCGGCGGGTATGCTTCTGGCTGGGCCGCTCGGGTGGCCGGTGCCCTGCTAAGGCAGAAGCGGTTGCGGCGGCGCGGCTGATGCCCTCCGGCGGCGGGGCATGTCGGCGTGGCCTGCGCGGTGGCGACGGGGGGAGAGCAGCTCGGGATGCAGGACGACGGCGACGTGGCTGCTGCAGCGCTGCGGCAGAACCGACGGGCCAGATTTGGGCCTGATCTGAGCCTGGCCGGCGGGCCGGGCCTGATCCGGGCTTGGTTGGCACCGCTGCGGCGTCCGTACGGCTATCGTCGTAGGTGATGAAGGGCGGTTCCCCTTCCCTAGGTGGTCGTGTGGCCAGCTTTCGGCTTCCCCGATGCCTCCTTACCTTGTTTGACCCGGCGGCTTTGCGATGTGTTGTCTATCGGAGCCTTGGCACGAGTTTGAGAACGCCGGGGCGGCGGCCCCGGAAGGTGGACTGCACGGGCGTCCTGACGGTGGGGTGGCGTTGCGGTGGTGATGGTTTCTCTCTTTGGTCCATGCGGGTGGCAAGGAGCTGACTTCGGGGGCTCCTGGTGGTGGCAGCACCCAGATCGCGGTTGGAAGCTCGGCTCGAAGACTGGTGGTGGTCCGAGGGATCGTTTGTGGTGAGAGGTTTTCCAGGCGGAAGCCTAGCGCTTTGGCGCCGACAACGACGATGCTCATGGGTGTCGTTTCTCTCTTGGGGGCGTTGTTGTGGCTACTCTCACCACATTAGTGCTCCGGGTGAAAACCTTTGACCCCTGTGATCTCGGCGGCGGCGGCGCTTGAGGCGTCGTAACCTTCTTGGAGGCGTTGTCGTGGAGTTCCGGTCTCCTTAGCTTCGTCATCTTCGGTGGCAAGCTAGATGCTTTTTAGGCTTTCGTGTTTATCTTTTGGTATGCTTGTAAGAGGATCTCCTCATCATCTTGTATTGGTTTGGCCGTTTGGCTTTATCTAAAAAGCGGGGCGAAAGCCTATTTCGAATTTAAATGGTGGTTTTGTCTCCAAACATGAAGATGAGACCCTCATTTAGTCTCCAAAAGCCTCCTGATCATGCTATCTGTATGCGCGCATATGTCATGTCCTTGCTAAAAGAGGTGACTTGAAGCTCGGTTTTGGGGACGATACAGCCGAGCTTCGAGTATGGTCGAGCCTGTAGCATGCTGCCCTTGGTACAATGTTAGGGCTTGTTTGATTCAAAGGATTTGTAAGACATAGAAATAGGAAAAGTATAGGAATAGAATGGCATGACATTTAGAATCCTATAGGAATGAAAAATGCAGGAATCGATAAGATAACCTGTTTGATTGCACCGTAGAAAAAATGCAGGAAATTTTATAGGGTTTAGGTACATGTCATAGTTGTTATAGACACAAAGAAAATTTTCCAAGAGGTCTCACCTCTTGTTAGAAATCCTATAGGATTGTAGTGTACGAAAGTCATGCATAGGAATTTTGAAGGATTTATTCCTTTGAAACAAACACATCCTATTAGAAAAATTCCTATGGATAGGAATCCTATAGAATTCCTTTGAAAATCCTTTAAACTAAACATGTCTTGTCAGACATAATAAGGGCAGGTTGCTATACAACCATTTTCTTATATATCCCACTAAGCAAGACCGAGACGGCAAAATTCGAGGCTTTGTGTCAAACACTAAAATGAGGCCCTATCTCACGAAATCTTCCTCTGCCTTAACATCGGCAACATGTGAAGTATTCAAGCTAATTCAAATTTATTGTTTACATTTTATATTCTAGAACAAAGGGCGGTCGTTTCTAAATTCTTTCTCCATAGTTCTAATGGTGCAAAATATAAGTACCCGGCGATGATCTAAGAACCAACTAGCGAGAAGATCAAAACTAGGAAATTAGAAACAAAAGTAAACTAACCTTTCACCCATCGTCCAGGCCAGCCCCGTCAAGAAGCCGTTGGTGTAGAATTGCTCTCGGCATATCCTATGCTACGCCGACGGCTGCCCTTGGCGTAGCTATTTTTTATTTTATCTTATTAAACTTTGAAAAATTATAACTAAATTATTCTAATTCGAAAAAATACAAATAATATATCAATACTAGTAGAAAACAAGCCTTTCGTCCAGGCCATTAGTCCCGGCTGTGGCTGGAGCCGGAACTAATGGCACTAGCCGGACGGCCTGAGCCACTCAGAACCATAGGTCCCGACCCGTTAGATTAAAGGGCCCTGACCCTGCCGCTCGCTGGGGGCACCCACTTTAGTCCCGGTTTGTATCTCCAACCGGAACTAGTGGTATGGTATTATATATACGCAGCCCCGTTCTCCTTTTAACTATTTTTTTTCTGGTGGGAGAGAGTGCTGTTATGCTATTTTTCTCTTGTTCATACATATGCACTAGAGGTGTTCGATGAAATATCCATTAGAGCGATACGAGTTTAGGTCACACTAGACAAACATGATATGAGGTGCCCGAGCCACACTTAAGCTTTCTCATCTTTGTTTCCACGTGTAATAAAAGGTTAGCAACTATTTTCTTGTTTAGACTGTGCAGTACTAATTTTAGCATAGTGATTGCGTTTGACATATATTTGTATGATATAGATGAGCCATCCATGGATGTACGGTGGCGATGCTCTTCCGCTTTCAGATAAGGCGTGCGTTCTTTTCGAGTTGTGACCGAGGAGAACAAGCGACGGGATGGTTTTATGTGTTGTTCATGTGTTGACTGCAGGAATGAGAAGGCTCACACTTCCGCAATAGTCATTCAGAGCCACCTACTTCGGTCTGGTTTTATGTCCGGCTATAATGTTTGGACCAAACATGGAGAAAGAGGGGTTATGATGACAGCCACGTGGACATCCACTTGTCCCGGATGGTACTCTAATCCCGCTTGATTAGTCCCGGTCCCATAACCGGGACTAAAGGCCCTTACGGACCGGGACTAGAGGCTCAGTTTCCACCAACGGAACTTCCGGTGGGAGGCCGAAAGTTCCGGTGGCACACAGCCAACGGTCAAAAACTGCGGAGCGAGAAACTGAAAAAGCGAATCCTGGTCGAACTTCCGCCGGTTCACCGGAACTTCCGGTGGGAGCGAAACTTCCGGTGGAAGTTCCGACAAAAGTTCCGTCAAATAGACACAATGAAAACAGAAGGTTACTGAACGTGAGCGGAACAAGAGCCGGAACTTCAACCAGAACTCTTGGCCTGAGCGGAACTTCCGGTCCCTGGCCGGAACTTCCGGTGGGAGCAGAACTTTCAGTGGAAATTCCGACTGAAGTTCCGTCAAATAACACATCCAAAACAGAAGGTTACTGAGCGTGAGCAGAAGAAGACCCGGAACTTCCACCGGAACTTTCAGCGGCAAAAATGCCATAGTGGAACTTCCGATGGCAAGCCGGAACTTCCGGTCACGGAAATTCCAGAAACCAGAAAACCAGAAACGCAATATCTATGTGAAGTATCCCCTTGGGAGAAAATACTATGAATATATATATATATATATGTGAAGTATCCCCCAAGGTGTGAATCCCACATGATTACTACTCATTACATCAACATTTATCCTAATGATATCCATCATGTTGTCTTTGGTTATCAACTGTCCCTAAGATTTTACTGTTCTTACTTAAATTCTAGGATTAAGCTACACCATTAAGACTACTTCCATATGATGTCTTACACTTTCCTATAGTATCTTGGTGGTGTATGTCTCCTTCGGAAGACACTAAATAGCACCAGACTGAGAAAAGATAAAATATTTACTCCTAAGAAAGAATAACGTAAGCATCTGACTTAGGTCTGACAAGGTTATCCTCAAGTGGATACTCATCATAAGTCATAGGAATAATTGGTTTAGATAAGATGGCTCCTATAGTCACTATCCAACCTACAGATCTTCCTAAAAAGGATTTCAATTCTAAGGTCAAAGCATATGCTCTGATACCAACTGCGGTGACCCAGCATACCACTGCATGATGTAGTACACTATAGTCGTTGACATAACACCAATGAATTACCGTTCACTAGTATTACATCCCTTAGAGTAGTACAACAGAAACATAGCAGGTCCAAGACATGACTATAGGTTACAACTCAACTCTTTACACAAGATCCAGAGAACACTCTAGGTTAAAGAGAGAGAAAGAATCTTATTACAAAGAAGAATCAGAGATAAAGAACTCAAAAATTATTATACTATTTAGACTAGTATCTTAACTAATGGTCTGCCATTGCTGCTATTGCAATACAGTAAATAAATAGGTTCTATGGCTAGAGATTTAAATTCCTATCTAATCAGAAGCTTCGTCTTCACTCGAGTTGATGTATATGTTGATTGTCTTGACTCCATTGAAGAGCTTTAACTTTTGATGATGATTCCTGGAGCATGACTTGATGTAGACATCGTCTGTACTGGCTTTAGAACCTAGCAAGGGTTAAAAAGATACTTTGAGTACGAGCATACTCAGTAACTCCACTAGAAAAGGAGTGTTTGATGCACTATAACTATAGCCATAGACCAAAAGTCGTAGGCAATGCAAGTTTTCATAAACATTTCTTCAAAGGTTGCTTTTATTCTGAAAAGCTATGTCCGTCAGCCTTCATGGGTTTACCAGAACCTTCATGGGGTTCCTTTCCCGCCGCGTTCGCAGCTCCTTCCCGAAACATGGAGTAACAAGTTACAGTTCTTACACTCTGTAGAGGTGCGTCACTTTACCCATGAGAGACCTTAGGTTTTGTTGCACGGCCGGGAGTATGTCCCCGTTCAAACTTCCTTGGTTTGAGGCCCAACCTAAGATCCAAGCCAATCACTGCCTTCTCCGTGACCCCGCATGTCTCCTTGGTGTACACCATGCCCACCTATTGAATTACGACAATGGTTTGTATAGACCGTTCAGATGCCGGAACTATGGTGGGACGTTGAGGGCTCCCACCCATATGCTACATATCCTCTACGAATTACCATATATAATATGCACGCTACGAGTGATAACAGCCACAACCCGCACATCCAGATCCATGCGAGAGGGAAAAGATACAGCTGCCTTCTCCGTTCCATTCCAAATCTCATGGTCAACGCGTAATATACGGCGCAAGAATCACTGGCGACATTGGTTTTTAAGTCCTAGGTAATATGTTCCTTTACCACCGGAACTCTCATAGTAGGTTATTACCTCATGGTAATTAACTTATGCTCACATTATTATGAAAATAGTGTTTTTTGACCTTTTTCAAATGCAGGTGATGACAACACTGGATTTGTAAAATACTTTACAGAAAATAATCAAAGGACATGAGCAAGTGTGAACTTGCCTTTTGTGATTGCAAGATTATGCACTCATGTTCTTCGAGACAACATAAGATCCAATATTTGAAATCTGCATCATTGGTCCGGTAAGGACTAATGTTTAAAGAAGCAATATGCAGATGTGCATAAGTAATGCTATGCATTTTGTACAACTCCTAAATTGAATCCCCAATACTTTGAGTGAATTGAATTCAAGTGATTCTTTTCAGAGTTGGTTTATCTTCAAACTTTACTTTATAAGTAATGACCTTTATAAGGAACATAAATGTTAACAATCCAAAATATGTAAGTAAAGTATAAGATGATGTGATTATGGTGAATTGTCATGTGATGACTATGATAAAAGTCCTTGGGATTGAGTTGTTAAAAGTTGAAGGACTTATTATAAGATTGTTATTTGAAGTGGCAAAAAGAATAACATTTGAAGAAAAGATTTCCTTTCTAAGGTTTAAACAATCATCATTGTTAATAGAACATGATCAATTTCTTTTGGTGTTTGATTTATTAGTTTGGACTTGGGATGCTTTATGTCTTAAGTTAAATAGACCAAAGTTAACTATAAAAACATAAGTGATTTATTAGACATGATGTTTATAAGCTTTGGTACTAAAGTTAACTTTAAAAGGTTAAGTAAACTTAAGATGTAATATATATTAATTATTCCCAAGTTTTAGATTTATGATATGTATGATTAAGGCGTGGAATTGTTCCCTTTATATTTAAGTGAATGATTAGATTAAATTTGTTTTGCTTATTAAGAAAATAATATGTATTTATTTAATGGAAGCATAATTAGATGGTTTTAGTAATTTGTTAGATTTTAAAGTTATGTTAGTAGTGGTTAAGATATAATGATTATTCACCATATTATATAAATGGGTGATACCCAATGTTTATTTAAAAGGATTCTTAATAAGATTTTTAAAAGAATATTTTAAAGTTAAAAGTTATACTTAAGTATGATTATGAATTCAAGTGATGGGTTTGGAATTAGTACCAGGACCCTAATTACTCAAGGTTTCATAAGAATTGTAATTATTTCTTACTTAAGAATTGTTTTAAAGGATTCACAAAATAGGTATTAGGAAAGGTTTTATTATTTAAAATATTAAAGACTTTCCTAATGATATATTTAATATTTTTCTAGTATAATATATTTCTAGTATAATATATTTATTCAAGACCTTAAAAAATGAATTTTATTTATTTTTAAGTATTATCTTTAGTTTTATAAAATTCATCAAAGAATTAAGTGTCTTTAATTATTTGATTTATATTCTATTTGTAAAAACTCTAAGTTAGTATTTTCATAAAATAGTAAAGTTATTTTTATATACAAAAAATGATTTTTATTAAATTTTAGGAGTTTTTCTTATTTTATGAATTTTACTTAATAATTAATAGTGTTTAATCTTTATTTGCATTTTATTAACTTAAATAAGTAAAGTTATATTTTTCTTAGGTGGATATTATTTTTGTGATAATTTTAATATATTAAATTTATTTTTAGGATTTTTCTATAATTTTCTAGGGTATAATTTATGTTCAGGGGTAGTTTGGTCATTTAGTGATTTGATAAATATTTTATTTTCTTACTTATTTTTCTTTGGAATTGGGCCAGGTTTACCAAAGGGCCCATTTGGACCCAATCTGGCCCATTTGGCTCAGGGTCAAACCCCACCCCGGCCTGTCTCCCCCATCCACCTCCCTCTTACACCTCACGCACTCACTCCCCCTTCTGGCTGCTGGCGACACCGACGCCGTCGCCCGACCGATTCCGGCGAGGTAGGCCGTTGTGGTTGCCGCTGATGGTCGCCGGGGCTTCTCCTCCCTCAGGCCGACCTAGCTCTCCAATTGGATTTGTTCTTAAAGCCCCCTTCGAGCTCGCCCCATCCATCTTGTGTGCGTCTAGGGTTCCAGTGCCTTACTTTACTATATTTTTGTGATGTTCTGATGGTGATTCGGGGTGGTTTGGTGCGGTGTTGGTGGTGAAGTTGGCTTCATTCTCTTCTAGTACGATGCCGATGGGACGACAGTAGGTGCAACCCCGGCGGTACGGCGTGGGCGTTAGGATGCTGGGGCCTTGTTGGTGGTGTGGTTGATGCAGTGCAGCACGATGATGCTCCCCGTGTTGCTGTGCCGTCGAAATGTGCTTCGCCTCTCTGTTGTAACTACTACTATGGCTTCATCGGCGAGCTTGATCTTGCCAACAGGTTGGTACCACCTTCCCCTACCTCTCTTCCTTCTCTCCCCTTCTGCCAATTATTCTCACCAGTGGCACATTATCTGTACCCATGTATGTTGGCACATTATGTGTACCCCAAGTATGTTGCTATCCTTTGTTGTTCTATCAAATCTGAGCCTTGCCTAATGGTACTGTTATTTGATTCTATATGCTGCAAGTAGGGTGGATATAAATTCAGTTTTCTGAATTATTGGGATAGTGGCTTCCTATGGTACTACTCAGGTATTGGCAATTTAAGATTGCAAAGAAAAGTTCTTTTCACTAGAGCTATTTTCTAAAAGAATGTGGTTGAATTGGTAGCTCGTTAAGAGGATAATATGCTAGGCTTTGAGTTTTTTGTCCCTTTTGTCAAATGATGACCAGGAGTCTGTATTGGACTAAACTTTGCTATCTATGTTGACAGATAGTGTTAAAAAATGATTCCTGATTATGTGATTAGGAAAATGATTACTAGCTGTTTGAGTTGTTTTAGTGGCTTCTCATATCTTAGTTATATTTGTGGTGCCTCCAAATAGGAGTGTGCACAATATAACCTAGGTAAGATGATTTGCTACTTAAACAATTGAAGAAACTCATATGGAATTAATGCTTATGATGCTGGTCTGAAGCATTTGTGGAATGAGGACAAATTTACTTTGAATTTAAAATTGAACTGACTTTGCTTGCTGTATATATTGAGAAAGAATTGAGTTTCTGTGCATAAGGACATAGAACTATATGCATAATTGATTCCTGAATTATCTTTTGGGAAGATGATAGAATTTGTTGTTTTTGGATAACTTGTGAGCTAGCTAATATACAAGGATCATTCTGTTGGCTTTAGTTGTTTTTGGGCTGCTGCTGTGGTGCAGTTGATGTTGATATAAACAAGAGAGAAACTTAGCTAGTGATGCAAAAGGCTGAAGCTAATTTGGTGGCTAAAATACAGTTTCTTTCTCTTGCATTTATCTTAGCTCTAGGATGATACTGGAGTAGCACTTCTACCCAGTCTGAGAGCTCTCTCTCTCTCCCACCTCATGCTCTAGACACATGATAAGAACAGATACTAAGAGTTGACATGATAAGCTGAAAGAAAAAAAAGAATGGATATGTACTTGATTTATTGGCCATGCCCATGATGCATAGGCTGAGGCTTTGATGATGTTTGTATACAAAAGCTATTGCTTGCTTATGAAATTATCCAATGATGATTTAGTACTCCATTTAAGTATAGATCTGAGGATTTTCT
This sequence comes from Avena sativa, assembly GCA_916181665.1. NCBI lineage: Eukaryota > Viridiplantae > Streptophyta > Magnoliopsida > Poales > Poaceae > Avena > Avena sativa. The sequence continues at coordinate 307,908,821 of OV702284.1, read as the reverse complement.
ATTGCCCCTCTATTTTCTTTAAGATGCAAAAGTAGAAACAAATGCAAGGACATGATCTTAAATGGATAACATGTTGTGTTGGAGTTGTGGTTGCTTTTGTGCCTATTGATTACTGCTGTACCAACCCTTTCTTCTCACCTCCTAACTTGATCCCTTGGATTTACTACTGCTCTATTACTGGTAAGCCTGCTCCTCCTTGCCTTTGGCCTTCTTCTGGTGCTCCTGGATGGCTTGCCCAAGCAACCAGGGTGCTGGTGAGAGTTTCAGTGCCGAACCATGTTCTCTGGAGTTATGGATGTGGACTGGTGGGATGTGGAATGATATGGTTTGCTAGCTGCGGTTGTGCTCTTAGTCTATTTGGTACCCTCCTGTAGTGTTGACAACACATAGGCCTGCATGCATGTGTAAGCTACCTGCATGTGTGTTGCTGGTCCAGGGAACCTCCCCCTGTCCAGGTTTCATTTGTGGGATATTTTTGCTAAGGATGTGCTCGGCTGGTTTGGTATTATCTGCTCCTGGCCTTTATTTTGGGTTGACAAGTGTAATTTTGACTCTATGCTAATGATGCTCAAAGCTGAAGCTAAAATTTGATAAGAATAGATCCTATTTGGCCCCTTTTAACCATACTCAATGATGATCCTAGCATAGCAACTCTATGCCAGTCTGAGAGTAATATTAGCCTAACAATCTCCTTCATTTGATTTTTCTGTTTTGTTATCTTTTGTGTGGTTTTGTAGGAAATGAGAAGATTAAAGGAAAGGTCAGATGATGGAGGGAACAAAAGAATAGTAGCTTAGGAATTTTCTTTGAATTAATTATTGTAATTTATTTTCTGTTTAGATATTGTAAAAACATTGTATTGTTGTATTTTATTCAATAAAGTTTACTAGTTTTCTTCTTTCTTTTATAATGCATTTGCAAAGACAATGTAATATTTATATTTGCTTGTAATCAAGAATCCTTTTAGTTATTCATTATGTAATTCATTTTTATATTATTTGTTTTATAATAATTTACTTTTATTCCTTTATTGTGATAACCATGAAACATTGTATTATATAATAAAGTGTTCCATTATTCTTGGAACAACTTAATATTTTTATCTTACTTATAGATAAGAATTCCATTCTTATTTATTATTATAATTCATTTCATTCAATTTTTTTATTAATTAAGACTTTCAATTATTGTATCTTTTCATAAATAAGGGTTCACCTAGTATCTCTTGTTACAATTTAATTTACAATTATTAATCTTTTTCAAACTCTTTTTGTATTCAAATTCATCAATTAAATATTTGAATTTGAATGGTCTTCCCCTCAAACACAAAAGCACAATAGAGGTCATGTCGAAATCCATCGCACCTACCCTGATGTTTCCATCAGAACAAGAGAGATCTCGATCCCTCTACAGCTTCTTTAGTTTTGCGCGAAAATTCTCCGGATTTTCTTATGCATGAATGCAATACATAACCCTGTGTCCTCTTTATTTCTAGGTGCTAATCCTGGGATGTTACAGACTCTCCCCCTTAAAATAAACTTCGTCCTCGAAGTTCGTATACTCTCATGTTTTAAAATAAGGAATTGCCATTGTATTGATCACGACACTTCCCAATTCCATGATAACCTCAAATGGGAATAATTGTAATATCCCAGATCCATACCTTTTCCTTGAATTCTCCTCCTACTTGACAATGTCCAACTTATTGTCTACAATGCACTAATGTTCCTCTTACTATAATCCCTTAGGGATATGTCCTTACTAGAAGATCCTTCAATTGGGGTCTCTGCTTTAGTTCATTACCCTTATTAGGTATCCTAATACAACTCCCTTACTTGAATATCAAACGTCCTGATTATACTATATAATTTCTTGGAAGTCTCACTAAAATACGATTTTAACTCCATTACACAATAACTAAAGTCAAAATACTAACTTTTGATTTATGATGGTATAGTTTATACTGGTAGTCCTTCTAAAGATTGGATTTGAACTCATTTTGTCCATACCCATTGGAATTTCGTTGTTCTTCTGCACATGTCCAATTGGATGTGCTATATATTATTACTTCGAGGTTTTACCTTATTAGGCTTTGAGACAATCCGTTGTTATTATATTCAGTACTTTTATAAGAATGACTTCCTTTTAACCTCATGAAAATAAGGCTTGATGTTGTTGTAAGTTAGTCCTTCTCCATCCTTTATTCGGAATTTGGATAACAATACTTTCGTTTACTGTTTACTCTCCCCCTTAGGGTTTACTAATAGTCATTAAATTGTCTATATAATATTTATTGGCTTTATAACTAGAATGTTTGGTCTCTATTCAGCTTACCCTTTACCTAATTAGAGTCTTATGAAAGATTGTACGGTGTATCCACATAATTGTGGATCTCCAAAACAAATCTTTCAGCATTATTTGTCTTACTTACGATGTGGAGATTTTCACTTTGATAGGTCAACTTTCGCGAAGAGTCTCGAAAGACGGTTGCTTTCAAAAAAAAATTATACTCCTTTGTGTCTTACTTAACTTAGGCCAAATTTTATGCTCTTTATGCAACTTCTAAGAAGGTCTGGTTAACTATGTCAACCAACACCGGTTGTGGACACGATACCAACTATGGATCAAATACCAGCTGCGGATATTTACCAGCTGCGAACCATCCTAGGGTATATGTATTACCCTATGGTTTCCGATATACCTCTGTAATTCTTTTCGAATTGTCAGAGCTTGAATACCATTTTGGTTTCAAATCTTCTTTGCACTTATTCATGATGCCTCCATGAACTTGGTACAATTATTTTATTAACTTCTTAGCAAAATTACCTATTTTGATTGGACTTTAAGTTCATCATTTCTTGTTGCTGACTAATAATGATCTAAGCTTGATCCATCCTCCAAATTGAGTTGATAATCTATACACTTGGCTTTATTCTTCATGTAAGTCTTCATTTTGGTCTTTGAACTTCGTCACTCCCTTACACGAATTCCCTTACTCTATCTAGGTCTATAACATCAAGTAGTGACTGGATGTTGCAACATGCATTTGCACACCAAGTCAAACTTCATGTACAGATCTAGTCAATCAAGAAGATTCAAGAAAAACAAATAAATCCAAATGTGGTACATATAACACACAATATTCTAAGCCCAGAATATAGTAGTTGAGTATAATATCTCTAGAATTCCGGCTTAGTTGTGTAGTCTATGACACCTCCTCGTATAGGTTTACATTGTGATACTTAGCACTTAGGGTCAAACTACATTTTGTCTCAATATTTACCCTAATTGCTCAATTGCAAAAGGATAATCTTAAACAAAGTGATCTCACTTTTGAAATGATTAATATAACCAACCTATCATTATTTAGTAACTAACCTCACATGATCAATCCAAAGGACTAATCAGATTCTATTTGCTAAATCAAAACCATAGATTATTAGAAATTTTTAGCACCTATGATTTCTATCATAGCTCTACCACGGTATCTTCATACTTATACTTCAGGATAATTTACTAATTTCTTGTCATATTTACACTCTCATCATGGTTTCAGAGCTAATCTCACCATGATCTCGTTATGTTTTACCTATACATCATGATTTAAGAGATACTCGCATCATGATGACTTTACTTCTCACTACACTGTTATTAAATCTTAACATAATTTCACTTCATCACGTAGAATTCTAAAGTGAATCCCATATGATTACTACTCATTACATCAACATTTATCCTAATGACATCCATCATGTTGTCTTTGGTTATCAACTGTCCCTAAGATTTTACTGTTCTTACTTAAATTCTAGGATTAAGCTACACCATTAAGACTACTTCCATATGATGTCTTACACTTTCCTATAGTATCTTGGTGGTGTATGTCTCCTTCAGAAGACACTAAATAGCACCAGACTGAGAAAAGGTAAAATATTTACTCCTAAGAAAGAATAACTTAATCATGTGCCTTAGGTCTGACAAGGTTATCCTCAAGTGGATACTCATCATAAGTCATAGGAATATTTGGTTTAGATAAGATGGCTCCTATAGTCACTATCCAACCTACAGATCTTTCTAAAAAGGATTTCAATCCTAAGGTCAAAGCATATGCTCTCATACCAACTGCGGTGACCCAGCATACCACTGCATGATGTAGTACACTATAGTCGTTGACATAACACCAATGAAACACCGTTCACTAGTATTACATCCCTCAGAGTAGTACAACAGAAACATAGCAGGTCCAATACATGACTATAGGTCACAACTCAACTCTTTAAACAAGATCCAGAGAACACTCTAGGTTAAAGAGAGAGAAAGAATCTTATTACAAAGAAGAATCAGAGATAAAGAACTCAAAAATTATTATACTATTTAGACTAGTATCTTACCTAATGGTCTGGCATTGCTGCTATTGCAATACACTGAATAAATAGGTTCTATGGCTAGAGATTTAAATTCCTATCTAATCAGAAGCTTCGTCTTCACTCGAGTTGATGTATATGTTGATTTTCTTGACTTCATTGAAGAGCTTTAACTTTTGATGATGATTCCTGGAGCATGACTTGATGTAGACATCGTCTGTACTGGCTTTAGAACCTAGCAAGGGTTAAAAAGATACTTTGAGTACGAGCGTACTCAGTAACTCCACTAGAAAAGGAGTGTTTGATGCACTATAACTATAGCCATAGACCAAAGGTCGTAGGCAATGCAAGTTTTCATAAACATTTATTCTGAAAAGCTATGTCCGTCAGCCTTCATGGGTTTACCAGAACCTTCATGGGGTTCCTTTCCCGCCGCGTTCGCAGCTCCTTCCCGAAACATGGAGTAACAAGTTACAGTTCTTACACTCTGTAGAGGTGCGTCACTTTACCCATGAGAGACCTTAGGTTTTGTTGCACGGCCAGGAGTATGTCCCCGTTCAAACATCCTTGGTTTGAGGCCCAACCTAAGATCCAAGCCAATCACTGCCTTCTCCGTGACCCCGCATGTCTCCTTCGTGTAAACCATGCCCACCTATTAAATTACGGCAATGGTTTGTACAGACCGTTCAGATGCCGGAACTATCGTGGGACGTTGAGGGCTCCCACCCATATGCTGCATATCCTCTACGAATTACCATAAATAATATGCACGCTACGTGTGATAACAGCCACAACCCGCACATCCAGATCCATGCGAGAGGGAAAAGATACAGCTGCCTTCTCCGTCCCATTCCAAATCTCATGGTCAACGCGTAATATACGGCGCAAGAATCACTGGCGACATTGGTTTTTAAGTCCTAGGTAATATGTTCCTTTACCACCGGAACTCTTATAGTAGGTTATTACCTCATGGTAATTAACTTATGCTCACATTATTATGAAAACAGTGTTTTTTGACCTTTTTCAAATGCAGGTGATGACAACACTGGATTTGTAAAATACTTTACAGAAAATAACCAAAGGACATGAGCAAGTGTGAACTTGCCTTTTGTGATTGCAAGATTATGCACTCATGTTCTTCGAGACAACATAAGATCCAATATTTGAAATCTGCATCATTGGTCCGGTAAGGACTAATGTTTAAAGAAGCAATATGCAGATGTGCATAAGTAATGCTATGCATTTTGTACAACTCCTAAATTGAATCCCCAATACTTTGAGTGAAGTGAATTCAAGTGATTCTTTTCAGAGTTGGTTTATCTTCAAACTTTACTTTATAAGTAATGACCTTTATAAGGAACATAAATGTTAACAATCCAAAATATGTAAGTAAAGTATAAGATGATGTGATTATGGTGAATTGTCATGTGATGACTATGATAAAAGTCCTTGGGATTGAGTTGTTAAAAGTTGAAGGACTTATTATAAGATTGTTATTTGAAGTGGCAAAAAGAATAACATTTGAAGAAAAGATTTCCTTTCTAAGGTTTAAACAATCATCATTGTTAATAGAACATGATCAATGTCTTTTGGTGTTTGATTTATTAGTTTGGACTTGGGATGCTTTATGTCTTAAGTTAAATAGACCAAAGTTAACTATAAAAACATAAGTGATTTATTAGACATGATGTTTATAAGATTTGATACTAAAGTTAACTTTAAAAGGTTAAGTAAACTTAAGATGTAATATATATTAATTATTCCCAAGTTTTAGATTTATGATATGTATGATTAAGGCGTGGAATTGTTCCCTTTATATTTAAGTGAATGATTAGATTAAATTTGTTTTGCTTATTAAGAAAATAATATGTATTTATTTAATGGAAGCATAATTAGATGGTTTTAGTAATTTGTTAGATTTTAAAGTTATGTTAGTAGTGGTTAAGATATAATGATTATTCACCATATTATATAAATGGGTGATACCCAATGTTTATTTAAAAGGATTCTTGATAAGATTTTTAAAAGAATATTTTAAAGTTAAAAGTTATACTTAAGTTTGATTATGAATTCAAGTGATGGGTTTGGAATTAGTACCAGGACACTAATTACTCAAGGTTTCATAAGAATTGCAATTATTTCTTACTTAAGAATTATTTTAAAGAATTCACAAAATAGGTATTAGGTAAGGCTTTATTATTTAAAATATTAAAGACTTTCCTAATAATATATTTAATATTTTCTAGTATAATATATTTATTCAAGACCTTAAAAATGAATTTTATTTATTTTTATGTATTATCTTTATTTTTATAAAATTCATCAAAGAATTAAGTGTCTTTAATTATTTGATTTATATTCTATTTGTAAAAACTCTAAGTTAGTATTTTCATAAAATAGTAAAGTTATTTTTATACACAAAAATGATTTTTATTAAATTTTAGGAGTTTTTCTCATTTTATGAGTTTTACTTAATAATTAATAGTGTTTAATCTTTATTTGCATTTTATTAACTTAAATAAGTAAAGTTATATTTTTCTTAGGTGGATATTATTTTTGAAAAGCTATGTCCGTCAGCCTTCATAGCGTGGGCGTTAGGATGCTGGGGCCTTGTTGGTGGTGTGGTTGATGCAGTGCAGCACGATGATGCTCCCCGTGTTGCTGTGCCGTCGAAATGTGCTTCGCCTCTCTGTTGTCACTACTACTATGGCTTCTTCGGCGAGCTTGATCTTGCCAACAGGTTGGTACCACCTTCCCCTACCTAGGAGAAGTATCGTATCAATTGTAATTACCCGAAGAGATGTCAGCCGTGCATAATGTGTTCCATATCTTGTTACTTCGCAAGTGTCTCGAAGTCCCAGAGAAGACCGAAGTGTTCAAAAATATCGATCACCAGACCATAGAGATCAAAAATGACCTGACCTATCCCCAAGTACCCATCCGTATTTTGGAAGAAGCTTTTCAAACTACCCGAACCCGAAGCATCAAGTTTCTCAAGATTCAGTGGAGCAACCACACCGAAGAGGAAGCTACCTGGGAGCGCGAAGATCACATCAGGACGGAGTTTCCCGATCTCTTCAAATCCTAGGTAATCTTTTCGTCCTTTTTCAAATCTCGGGACAAGATTTTGTTTAAGGGGGGAAGGTTTGTAACATCCCAAAAATACTAAACTTAAATCATCAAACTCTAATCATCAAAATTAGGGTTAACAAAAACTTTGCTAAATAAAATTATGAAAGCATGCATATGTGTATGCACTTAATTTGAAATTCTTTTGAATCACCTTGTTTGTGTGTTTCTTTGCTTGTAAAATGTTTCTTAGGTGAAATAAACATCATCTAAACTTTTCCCACACTTTTCCCAAAGACAAGTAAAGCAAAACAAATAAAATAAAGGAATGGTCATTTTGACCAATTTAACTCCCATGCCTACTTTGGCTGTCTCAAACTTTCAGAACCTAACATAAAATTTTCTGGATCTTTGCACCCCTTGATTGTTCTCATAACAAAGTATCAAGGCCCACTTTGTGATCATCCAAAAACTTTCAAATGCATAGTTTAAAGGACAATTCAAAATTGAATCTTTATCATATGGGAAGATCCCACTTTTTCAAAAACCACTCAAACAAGCTCAACTTTCAAAACCCAAGCATCTGCAGACTCACCAGCACCAATCTAGCACACCCACCAAAAATCTTTTCAAAATTCAAAACTTGAATTCATGCGGCCATTTCATCAAACACTTGGCAGACACAAATCAAACAAAATCAAAACACTATAGTGTGCAGTGTTTTGAGCCTAACTGGTTCCCTATCTAGCTCACAACCATCTCAGTAGATCATCTAGCAAGATTAACCAAGCACTAGCACCACTATGAGCTTGCCAATAGCATCAATGGTGAAAAGCCGAGTGCATCCTTGCTACCCCAGTGTAGACAGCAAGCTAGGAAAGAAACTAGCCATGCAACCTTGTCTGAGAGATCACCCATGCCTCACCGCCCCCTCTCGACCAGCCCTGCCTCGAAGACACCGACCAGAGCACCCAGGAACGCCGCGCCCGTGCCTCTGCCAACCGTGCCGAGCGTGCGCCAGAGCGCCACCCTCGACCGAAGCCCATAGACCGCGCGCCGCCCTTGCCGCGTGCATACACGATCGCCACCGACCCAGGAGACCGCCAGACATCCCCGTTCGCCGCCCCATGCCGCACAGCCACCGCTCGCCGTCGAAGACGCCGCCTCTGCCGTGCAGAGCGTCGCGTGTTCCAGACCAACCCGCACCGCCCCACGTCTCGCCACCGTATCGTTGAGCATCGCCAGGGAACACCGCACCGCCCCCTACCTTCGCACATGCTAATAGCCGTCTGTACCATTGCCCCCGACGAGCTCACCGTGCGCCCCGTCGGCCCCCTCGCTCGACTATAAATAGAGGCCACCCCCAGCCGAATTGAGCACACCATTCTACTCCCCTCTCCTCACTGATCGTGCCACACCGTTTCCAGAGCAAGGCGAGCAGCACTTTGCCGGAATTTCTCCGGAGCCCGCCGCCTCTGGAGAAGAAGGGAGACAGCGATTGGAGCCGCCCCAGGAGGAGCCACCGGTACCAGGAGATTCGCCGTCGTCGACTTCGTCGTTCGCCCACCTCGTCGACCCTCGCCTGCACCCCGGTGAGCCCCCAGCAACCCCCACTGGCCGCGCTAGGTTTTTGTCTCGTCGGCGTTGCCCAACATCGACGATGACTCCTAGCCGTTGGATTAGAACCAGATCGAACGCCCCACATCGCCCCATACCGCTTTGCACCCCCTATCTCACTGACGAGTGGGGACAACCACTTAAACAACCCGCGAAAGCGCTACACTTAGCAGGCCGACCCGTTAATTTTTCCCACGCAGCCCAACTATTTGAATTAAACTTTTTCCATTTTATTTCAAACACACTTCTATGCCCAGTTTCAAAAATCAACCCAGATCGATTCAGTGCATCAAATTGATTGAAACTAATTTTGTTAGAAAGGTCTGGGAATCCTGAATCCAAGCCCGTTGGATTCAAGTCATTTGGATCTATAGATCACCCATGGTAAAAATAACAAGGCAAAAGATTTTGTGCATTCAAACATTTTTCAAATTTAAACCATAATAGATTTTGAGTTGATTCCAACTCTCAAAAATCACATTTAACCATACCTTTCAGAATATATAAAAATATATAGGTTTACTTGCAGAAATAATGTTCAAGAAATAAAAGAATGCCCCATAGGCATTTCTAGTCACTTTATTTAATTAAAATAAAAGGGTAAAACCTTATTAAATTGTGACACCACTTTAAATCATATTCCCATGGACTAAAATATGTGGTGATGACATGTGTCAACATGATCCCATGTTTGGTTTGGAGAATATTAAATCTTAAGTAGTTTTTCAATGAGTAGAAATTACTTTTCTAAAAATAAAAGGAATTAAACCAAGCTTTAATCTTGTAATGTTAGTGATGATGCTAGATCATCTATAGGACCCTTTTGTGTGATGATTGCAAGTAGTTAAGTATTGTTTGGTGATTGTGTACCTCGTATTTATTCCTAGACGCTAGTACCGACCAAGGATACGAGAAGGAAGGAGGATTCTACGAAGAAGAAGCTGAGGAGAACTTCAACCACTGCTCTGCCCAAGGCAAGCTTTACTAATCAAGTTGACCAAAGCAAACCTAATACTACTAGTGAATGTGCAAGCTAACACTTGCAAGATACTCTACTGATGCAACAAACCACTATTTGTTACCATGCCAACTATATGCCTTAAGCATATATGATCATATCCACTTGATAAACCAATCCTAGTTTTACTTGCAAGCTTCTTACTTTATTTCTTTAAGCTCTTACCTAGATTTTTCCTAAGTGAATGATAGATACTAGAAAGATATGTGAAGGTTGCATAAAGAGCATAAAATTTGGCCTAAGCTAGATAATCTTGATGTCATCCTAAGGCATGAGATTGCACTTAGTTAAAACTCCACTAGTTTACCACCCCTCATTAGTGCTTACTCCCACCTGTAGATGCTAGTGCTAAGCATAAAACTTGATCAACTTTAGATGGGAATACTTGGTGGAAATATGGTTATGAAAACCTTGGAATGATGGATCATTCTATTGAAATGTTTTGGACATGTGTTTCCGAACACCTGATGATTTTGGTGATGAAAATGTTGAGGCATGAGCCTTAGCCCTTTATAAAACTGATGGTTGTCTGGATGCGATACCATTCCAATTTTATCGTACAACCACAATACCCGAAGATTGGGTAGGGCTTGACTGGAAACTTATATACCTTAGTATTAGTTCCCTCACGGCCAAGGTCTGAGCTGAGGCTACCTTGTGAAGATTGTCCACCTGTGCAGTACCCAAGATGACAGTTGGTCATGGTTGGGAGGCCAAACTCACAGGAGAGGTGCTTATACTAGGGCGTGTAATTGAAAGGTTAGGATTGATTATCCGCATACTGAGTATGCTGAATTCAGGATTTGTTCCTGACGGATGTATCGAATGTTGTGGTGAAAGTGTACAATCTCTGTAGAGTATCAAACTATTCGAATAGCCACGTCCGCGGTTATGGACAGTTGGAGTGGCCATACTGTTTCCCCCGTCAGACTTTTCAAAATGACTTGTGAAATGAATTGAGACTTTGACTTGAACACAACAGGGTTGTGATATGAGATACAAGTTCCCATTTAGGTGGTATAAAACTTCAACTAGCATTCGTTGCTCCTAAACTTAGTAGAGATAAATTTGGCTTTTGCAAAACAACCCTAGAGCCTAGTGTCCTATTATCAAAAACCCCTTTCACTTGTTAGTATTAGTTTGCGAGTACTTAAAGAATACTCATGGCTTTGTCCCTGGCTATTCCCATGGCCAGAATATGAAGAGGAGTACCTGGAGGATGGACCCCAGGAAGGTTACGACAACTAGGATCATCTCCCATCGTCAACATTGCCTGTGACCCCGAAGATGGAGCTTCGCCCACGCTACCGTTATTACTACGTATTTCGCTGCTTGATGTTGTATTAAGAACTGGATCATGAGATCCCTATTTGTGTAATAACCTATGTACGGTTTGTAATGGATGATGTACTATGGTATCCAATTCTATTATGTCTCGCAAAAATGGTAATCCTGGGATTGCGGTGTATGGCATAACAGGCATCTGGGATTAAAAATCCGAGTGTTGACAAGTTGGTATCAGAGCCATCCTGACCATAGGAGACCCTAGTTAGACTGGACGTTTGAATCAAAAACTTAGTTTCAAAACCAAATAAAACAAATATTTACAAAAACTTATTCTCATTCTTATCCCTTTGATTCTTTCATGTAAATTCATGTTCCTCAAAAACTCTTGCAAAATACATAAAATTTTGACACACTTGATCACTCTACTAACTTACTCATCCTATATTCTTATAGATGGACGTGAAGTACAGCAAGTTTTATCGGTTGGGGAATGGAGGAGACCTTATCTTTGAGAGGGATTTGGACCAGCTTTCGGAACTTCTAGAGCGTCCGCACCCCGAGTTCTTCGGAGCTCAGCTCAATGATCAAGGAGGAGAAGATCTGCAGTGGCTAATTGTTGCAAGTCTCCGAGGAAAGATTGAACCTCCCACTGCGGAAGGAATTCAGTTTACCTTAAGAGAGAACAACTGGCTCGATGGACTTGCCAGGGCCATGCAGGAAGCTCTTTCCCGTCTGTGTGGGCAGAGCATCAATCAAATCAAGGGTACTCGCTTTGAGTTTTGCCCAAGGTGTGATGCAAATGGACAACCACTGGAAGCCCCATACCACCCTGAGCTAAAGACTCAATTGGACCACCTTAGCTTCATGATGTACGATCGTCAGCAGGAGTTAGACAACTGCCGTGACTACTCCAACCACAAGTCTGCCATCATCAAGACGAAGGACCAAACCATCGCCATGCTAGCAAAGGATCGCAAGTCTTGCCACCATCAGCTCGACAAGAAGGAGCGCATCATTGCCCGTCTTCGCCACCGCATCTCATCTTTGGAGGAGACCATCCACGAGAGAGACATGCAGTTGGAGGAAAGGGAGAATGCCGGAGAGGATCTTCATGGAGACCCCTACTCCTATCTCAGCGATGATGATGATTTTCTGGAGGATCAGGCTATGGACTTCTTCACCGATGAGGATGATTTCGCCTTCATCGATGACGATGAAGATGACAAAGCCACCGATTCCGAGGAGTAGTAGCACTTGAGCACTAGCGTAGTGAGTAGTATTCGGTCCCACTGTATCGTAGTTTTCAGAATGGTTCTTAAAACCATCTGCTTTTCTTTGTTGTGGTGTGTGTTGTATCGTGTGCTATGAATGAATGAATGAATGAAAAAGCAAGTTGCTAGAAAAATCTGAGTCAAACTTTAAAAACTTTTCAAAGACCCTGAACCTTAGAAATTTCCCTCTTTTCTCATGATCTATCTCAATCTTCAGATGCCACGTGGAGGAAGTGGTTCATCCCTGGACCCGATGTTGCAGATTCTGCAAATGTTGACTTCTGACCGCGAAGCTGAAAGAGCGGAACATCAAGCCAACCTAGCCACACTGCAACAGATAGCCCAGCTTCCCACAACAACCAAGGCCAAGGAAATCAGGACAAACATGGATCTAAGCTCAAGAATTTCCAGAATACCAACCCACCTATTTTCACTAAGTCAGAAGAACCCCTAGAAGCCGATGATTGGCCGCAAACCATGGAAAATAACCTAGAAGTCGCCAGAGTGGAAGCCAACGAGAAAGTTCTGTTCGCCACCAACTATCTAGACGGAGATGCCAGGGAATGGTGGAACAGTGTTCGCGCAATGACCGGAGGCCATATGATGACCTGGGAGGAATTCAAGGTCAAGTTTAGCAGAACCCATGTGCCACCAGGTTTGATCAAGAGAATGAGAGACGAGTTCAGAGAGCTGAAGCAAGGAAGGATGACTGTAGTGGAATACCGTGACAAATTCCTATCATTAGCTAGGTATGCCCCGGATGAGATCGACACCGAAGCCAAGAAGAAAGAAAGATTCCTGAATGATCTGCATGATGAGATGCAGACTGTGTTAGTCAATATCCCCTTTGCTGATATTGAAGCCCTTGACGACTCAACTATCCAGATGGAAGGAAAGATCAACCAAGCCAATGAGAACCGCAAGCGTCGTATGATGCATCAGCCAGGAACCCATCAGACCACAAAGTATTGCCCCAACCCATCTCCAGGATTTGCCCCAAGAACCAACAGACCCCCGATGAACCGTCCGACCTATCCCAACCGTGGAAACCCTAGGCCCGGAGGAAATCACAACAACCCCGGCAACGATAGCAATTTCAATCGTGCCCCACCCAAGTTCAACAACAACAATGCTACCGCCAACACCAACACTGCCCCTAGGACTGGAAGCAATGATGTGCCTGTAGCAGCAAAGGACAAGTCGCAAGTGACTTGTTATGACTGTGGAAATAAAGGACACTATTCCAACGAGTGCCCCAACAAGAAGAATGCTACAGCCCCCAATGCCAATGTCCCAGCTCAGCAGCAGCGTCGTGTTCAGCCAAGAAGAAGTTTTTCCCCAGGGAATTCACTCAACCGCAACGGCCGTATTTTTCTCATGCATGCTGAAGAAGCTCAGGAAGCGCCAGATGGCGTGCTGGGTATGTTTTTGGTTAATTCAGTACTTGCAAGAGTGTTGTTTGATTCTGGTGCATCGCATTCATTTGTCACTGAAGAATTTGCATGCACTAGTAAAATTCAAGCAACCAAACTGAAGCATGTTATGATTGTTCAAATTCCCGGATCAACCACCAAGGCTAGGCAAATTTGCAAAGTCGTCCCTATCTGAATCCATGGCTTAGATTTTTATGCAAATCTGATAGTACTCGGAACTAAAGGTTTGGAAGTAGTACTAGGAATGGATTGGATGTCCAAACATAAAGGATTGATTGACTGTGCCAAGAAAGCCATAACCATGACCAGTACCGCCGGAATATCAGTCGAGCATATATCTGAAACCTTACCTCGCCAATTCAAATGCAACAAGAGTATAGCCCAACCTACCATTGACCAAGTCCGGATAGTCTGTGAATACCCCGATGTATTTCCAGATGTTTTGCCCGGTATGACCCCAGATCGGGATATCGAGTTTATCATCGAACTAATTCCCGGAACCGGACCCATAGCCCAGAGACCCTATAGTATGAACCCGTCAGAGTTCGCAGAACTGAAGAAGCAACTGGATTCCATGCTGGAAATTGGATTGATTCAACCCAGTGCGTCACCTGTCTTGTTTGTTGACAAGAAGGATGGAGGTAACCGTTTGTGTACGGATTATCGGAAATTGAATGATGTCACCATCAAGAACAAGTACCCCTTGCCCAAGATAGAAGATTTGTTTGATCATTTAACCGGTGCCAAAGTGTTTTCTAAGATTGATCTTAGAACTGGCTATCATCAACTCAAAATTCGTGCAGAGGATATTCCAAAGACTGCCTTTACCACCAGATATGGATTGTATGAGTATACATTCATGTCTTTCGGACTAACCAATGCCCCCGCTTATTTCATGAATCTCATGAATAAGATTTTTATGGACTTCCTGGATAAGTTTGTCGTTGTTTTCATCGATGACATTCTGATTTATTCCAAATCAGAAGAAGAACATGAGCTACACCTAAGGACCATTCTTGGAACCCTTAGAGAGAATCAGCTGTATGCAAAGTTTAGCAAATGTGAATTCTGGTTACAGGAGGTAGGATTCCTCGGTCACATTGTATCAGCCGGAGGAATTGCCGTTGACCCTGCCAAAGTGAAAGATGTAGAAGATTGGCAAGCCCCAACCACTCAAACCCAAGTTCGTGCATTTCTCGGATTGGCGGGATATTACCGCAAATTCGTAGAAGGATTCTCAAGTATCGCCAGACCCATGATCCAATTGCTGAAGAAGGACAACAAGTTTGAATGGACCGACAAATGTGAAGCAAGTTTTCAAGAACTCAAGAGGAGATTGATTTTAGCCCCAATCTTGATCATGCTAGATATCATGAAGCCCTTCGATGTGTATTGTGATGCATCCAAGATCGGTCTCGGATGTGTGCTAATGCAAGAAGGCAAAGTTATATCTTATCTATCTCGACAACTGAAGCAACATGATCAAAACTACCCAACCCATGACCTCAAACTCGCAGCTGTAGTTCTAGCCCTGAAAACATGGAGACATTACCTAATGGGAAACCGTTGTGAGATCTATACGGATCACAAGAGCCTAAAGTATATATTCACTCAGAAGGATCTGAATATGAGGCAGAGAAGATGGATTGAGCTAATCAAGGATTACGACCTGGACATTCACTATCACCCTGGTAAAGCCAACGTGGTAGCCGATGCCCTTAGCAGATTACCGTGCCGCTTGAACTCCAAGATTTTGAAGGAGCAACCAAGATTGCACAAAGAGATGGAAGATTTTCGAATAGAATTAGTGAGTGAAGGATTTTTGGCTAGCATAGAACTCCAGCCCACTTTGATCAGTCAGATTAAAGAGGCGTAGAAGGGAAATGCTAGTATTGACGGAATCAAGCGTCATATCGGTACATGCAAAGTACCCGGATTCACCGAGGACGAAGAAGGAGTTTTGTGGTACAAAGGACGCCTTTGTGTACCAGCAGATTCTGAGTTGAAAGAAGTGATTTTGAAGGAGGCTCATGATACTCTTTATTCTATCCATCCCGGAGGAACTAAGATGTATCAAGATTTGAAAGAGCAATTTTGGTGGCATAAGATGAAGAGAGAAATCGGAAGCTATATCGCCAAGTGTGATATATGTCAGCGAGTCAAGGCAGGACATCAAAGACCCGCTGGATTGTTGCAACCATTATAGATTCCGGAATGGAAATGGGATTCTGTTGGAATGGACTTTATCACTGGACTGCCTACTTCTAGTAGGGGAAATGACTCTATCTGGGTCATAGTGGACAGATTGTCCAAAGTCGCCCATTTCTTACCCGTCAAGACCACATATCAGAGTTCGAAACTAGCAGAGTTGTACATCGCTAGAATCGTTAGTTTGCATGGAGTCCCCAAGAACATTGTATTGGATCGAGGAACTCAGTTTACCTCGAGATTCTGGAAGAAAGTCCAAGAAGGTTTAGGAACCTGTCTAGATTTCAGCACCGCGTATCACCCTTAGACCGATGGACAAACGGAGCGAGTAAATCAAATACTCGAAGATATGCTGAGAGCATGTGTGTTGGAATATGGATCCAAGTGGGAAGACTGTCTGCCGTTTGCAGAATTTTCATACAACAACAGTTATCAAGCCAGTTTGCAAATGGACCCATTTGAATTTATGTACGGAAGGAAGTGTCGCACCCCTTTGAACTGGTCAGAAGTAGGAGAGAGTCAGATTTTTGGACCCGACATCCTACGAGAAGCAGAAGAGAAGGTTCACAAGATTCGTGAGCACCTTAAGACAGCCCAATCCAGATAGAAGAGTTACGCCGACAAGAGACGTCGAGACCTCGCCTTCAACATAGGAGATTTTGTTTATCTGAAAGTGTCGCCATTGAAGGGAATGCAGCGTCTCCAACTCAAGGGAAAGTTAGGCCCCAGATATATCAGACCTTTCAAGATTATGAACCGTCGAGGAGAAGTATCGTATCAATTGGAATTACCCGAAGAGATGTCAGCCATGCACAATGTGTTCCATATCTCGTTACTTCGCAAGTGTCTCGAAGTCCCAGAGAAGACCGAAGTGTTCAAAAATATCGATCACCGGACCATAGAGATCAACAATGACCTGACCTATCCTGAAGTACCCATCCGTATTTTGGAAGAAGCTTTTCGAACTACCCGAACCCTAAGCATCAAGTTTCTCAAGATTCAGTGGAGCAACCACACCGAAGAGGAAGCTACCTGGGAGCGCGAAGATCACATCAGGACGGAGTTTCCCGATCTCTTCAAATCCTAGGTAATCTTTTCGTCCTTTTTCAAATCTCGGGACGAGATTTTGTTTAAGGGGGGAAGGTTTGTAACATCCAAAAATAATAAACTTAAATCATCAAAATTAGGGTTAACAAAAACTTTGCTAAATAAAATTATGAAAGCATGCATATGTGTATGCATTTAATTTGAAATTCTTTTGAACCACCTTGTTTGTGTGTTTCTTTGCTTGTAAAATGTTTCTTAGGTGAAATAAACATCATCTAAACTTTTCCCACACTTTTTCCAAAGACAAGTAAAGCAAAACAAATAAAATAAAGGAATGGTCATTTTGACCAATTTAACTCCCATGCCTACTTTGGCTGTCTCAAACTTTTAGAACCTAACAGAAACTTTTCTGGATCTTTGCACCCCTTGATTGTACTCATAACAAAGTATCAAGGCCCACTTTGTGATCATCCAGAAACTTTCAAATGCATAGTTTAAATGACAATTCAAAATTGAATCTTTATCATATGGGAAGATCCCGATTTTTCAAAAACCACTCAAACAAGCTCAACTTTCAAAACCCAAGCATCTGCAGACTCACCAGCACCAATCTAGCACACCCACCAAAAATCTTTTCAAAATTAAAAACTTGAATTCATGCGGCCATTTCATCAAACACTTGGCAGACACGAATCAAACAAAATCAAAACACTATAGTGTGCAGTGTTTTGAGCCTAACTGGTTCCCTATCTAGCTCACAACAATCTCAGTAGATCATCTAGAAAGATTAACCAAGCACTAGCACCACTGTGAGCTTGCCAATATCATCAATGGTGAATAGCCGAGTGCATCCTTGCCACCCCAGTGTAGACAGCAAGCTAGGAAAGAAACTAGCCATGCCAACCTTGTCTAGGAGATCACCCATGCCTCACCGCCCCCTCTCGACCAGCCCTGCCTCGAAGACACCAACCAAAGCACCCAGGAACGCCGCGCCCGTGCCTCTACCAACCGTGCCGAGCGTGCGCCAGAGCGCCACCCTCGACCGAAGCCCACAGACCGCGCGCCGCCCTCGCCGCGTGCATACACGATCGCCACCGACCCAGGAGACCGCCAGACATCCCCGTTCGCCACCCCATGCCGCACAGTCACCGCTCGCCGTCGAAGGCGCCGCCTCTGCCGTGCAGAGCGTCGCGTTTTCCAGACCAACCCGCACCGCCCCACGTCTCGCCACCGTATCGTTGAGCATCGCCAGGGAACACCGCACCGCCCCTACCTTCGCCCATGCCAATAGCCGTCTGTACCATCGCCCCCGACGAGCTCACCATGCGCCCCGTCGGTCCCCTCGCTCGACTATAAATAGAGGCCACCCCCAGCCGAATTGAGCACACCATTCTACTCCCCTCTCCTCACTGATCGTGCCACACCATTCCCAGAGCAAGGCGAGCAGCACTTCGCCGGAATTTCACTGGAGCCCGCCGCCTCTGGAGAAGAAGGGAGCCAGCGATTGGAGCCGCCCCAGGAGGAGCCACCGGTACCAGGAGATTCGCCGTCGTCGACTTCGTCGTTCGCCTGCCTCGTCGACCCTCGCCTGCACCCCGGTGAGCCCCCAGCAACCCCCACTAGCCGCGCTAGGTTTCTATCTCGCCGGCGTTGCCCAACATCGACGATGACTCCCAGCCGTTGGATTAGAACCAGATCGAACGCCCCACATCGCCCCATACCGCTTCGCACCCCCTGTCTCACTGACGAGTGGGGACAGCCACTTAAACAGCCCGCGGAAGCTCTACGCTTAGCAGGCCGACCCGTTAATTTTTCCCGCGCAGCCCAACTATTTGAATTAAACTTTTTCCATTTTATTTCAAACACACTTCTATGTCCAGTTTCAAAAATCAACCTAGACCGATTCAGTGCACCAAATTGATTGAAACTAATTTTGTTAGAAAGGTCTGGGAATGCTGAATCCAAGCCCGTTGGATTCAAGTCATTTGGATCTATAGATCACCCATGGTAAAAATAAAAAGGCAGAAGCTTTTCTGCATTCAAACATTTTTCAAATTTAAACCATAATAGCTTTTGAGTTGATTCCAACTCTCAAAAATCACATTTAACCATACCTTTAAGAATATATAAAAATATATAGGTTTACTCGTAGAAATAATGTTCAAGTAATAAAAGAATGCCCCATAGGCATTTCTAGTCACTTTATTTTATTAAAATAAAAGGGTAAAACCTTATTAAATTGTGACACCACTTTAAATCATATTACCATGGACTAAAATATGTGGTGATGACATGTGTCAACATGATACCATGTTTGGTTTGGAGAATATTAAATCTTAAGTAGTTTTTCAATGAGTAGAAATTACTTTTCTAAAAATAAAAGGAATTAAACCAAGCTTTAATCTTGTAATGTTAGTGATGATGCTAGATCATCTATAGGACCCTTTTATGTGATGATTTCAAGTAGTTAAGTATTGTTTGGTGATTGTGTACCTCGTATTTATTCCTAGACGCTAGTACCGACCAAGGATACGAGGAGGAAGGAGGATTCTACGAAGAAGAAGCCGAGGAGAACTTCAACCACTGCTCTACCCAAGGCAAGCTTTACTAATCAAGTTGACCAATGCAAACCTAATACTACTAGTGAATGTGCAAGCTAACACTTGCAAGATACTCTACTGATGCAACAAACCACTATTTGTTACCATCCAACTATATGCCTTAAGCATATATGATCATATCCACTTGATAAACGAATCCTAGTTTTACTTGCAAGATTCTTACTTTATTTCTTTATCAAAGCTCTTACCTAAATTTTTCCTAAGTGAATTATAGATACTAGAAAGATATGTGAAGGTTGCATAAAGAGCATAAAATTTGGCCTAAGCTAGATAATCTTGATGTCATCCTAAGGCATGAGATTGAACATAGTTAAAACTCCACTAGTTTACCACCCCTCATTAGTGCTTACTCCCACATGTAGATGCTAGTGCTAAGCATAAAACTTGATCAACTTTAGATGGGAATACTTGGGTGGAAAAATGGTTATGAAAACCTTGGAATGATGGATCATTCTATTGAAATGTTTTGGACATGTGTTTCCGAACACCTGATGATTTTGGTGATGAAAATGTTGAGGCATGAGCCTTAGCCCTTTATAAAACTGATGGTTGTCTGGATGCGATACCATTCCAATTTTATCGTACAACCACAATACCCGAAGATTGGGTAGGGCTTGACTGGAAACTTATATACCTTAGTATTAGTTCCCTCACAGCCAAGGTCTAAGCTGAGGCTACCTTGTGAAGATTGTCCACCTGTGCAGTACCCAAGATGACAGTTGGTCATGGTTGGGAGGCCAAACTCATAGGAGAGGTGCTTATACTAGGGCGTGTAATTGAAAGGTTAGGATTGATTATCCGCATACTGAGTATGGTGAATTCAGGATTTGTTCCTGACGGATGTATCGAATGTTGTGGTGAAAGTGTACAATCTCTGCAGAGTGTCAAACTATTCGAATAGCCGCGTCCGCGGTTATGGACAGTTGGAGTGTCCATACTGTTTCCCCCGTCAGACTTTTCAAAATGACTTTTGAAATGAATTGAGACTTTGACTTGAACACAACAGGGTTGTGATATGAGATACAAGTTCCCATTTAGGTGTTATAAAACTTCAACTAGCATTCGTTGCTCCTAAACTTAGTAGAGATAAATCTGGCTTTTGCAAAAAAAACCTAGAGCCTAGTGTCCTATTATCAAAAACCCCTTTCACTTGTTAGTATTAGTTTGCGAGTACTTAAAGAATACTCATGGCTTTGTCCCTGGCTATTCCCATGGCCAGACTATAAAGAGGAGTACCTGGAGGATGGACCCCAGGAAGGTTACAACAACTAGGATCATCTCCCATCGTTAGCATTGCCTGTGACCCCGAAGATGGAGCTTCGCCCACGCTACCGTTATTACTACGTATTCCGCTGCTTGATGTTGTATTAAGAACTGGATCATGAGATCCCTATTTGTGTAATAACCTATGTACGGTTTGTAATGGATGATGTACTATGGTATCCAATTCTGTTATGTGTCGCAAAAATGGTATTCCTGGGATTGCGATGTATGGCATAACAGGCATCTGGGATTAAAAATCCGGGTGTTGACAGGGAAGATGATAGAATTTGTTGTTTTTGGATAACTTGTGAGATAGCTAATATACAAGGATCATTCTATTGGCTTTAGTTGATTTTGGGCTGCTGCTGTGGTGCAGTTGATGTTGATATAAACAAGAGATAAACTTAGATAGTGATGCAAAAGGCTGAAGCTAATTTGGTGGCTAAAATACAGATTCTTTCTCTTGCATTTATCTTAGATCTAGGATGATACTGGAGTAGCACTTCTACCCAGTCTGAGAGCTCTCTCTCTCCCACCTCATGCTCTAGACACATGATAAGAACAGATACTAAGAGTTGACTTGATAAGCTGAAAGAAAAAAAAGAATGGATATGTGCTTGATTTATTGGCCCTACCCATGATGCATAGGCTGAGGCTTTGATGATGTTTGTATACAAAAGCTATTGCTTGCTTATGAAATTATCCAATGATGATTTAGTACTCCATTTGAGTACACATCTGAGGATTTTCTATTGCCCCCTCTATTTTCTTTAAGATGCAAAAGTAGAAACAGATGCAAGGACATGATCTTAAATGGATAACATGTTGTGTTGGAGTTGTGGTTGCTTTTGTGCCTATTATTGATTACTGTTGTGCCAACCCTTTCTTCTCACCTCCTAACTTGATCCCTTGGATTTACTACTGCTCCATTACTGGTAAGCCTGCTCTTCCTAGCCTTTGGCCTTCTTCTGGTGCTCCTACATGGCTTGCCCAAGCAACCAGGGTGCTGGTGAGAGTTTCAATGCCGAACCATTTTCTCTGGAGTTGTGGATGTGGACTGTTGGGATGTGGAATGATATGGTTTGCTAGTTGCGGTTGTGCTCTTAGTCTATTTGGTACCCTCCTGTAGTGTTGACAACACATAGGCCTGCATGCATGTGTAAGCTGCCTGCATGTGTGCTGCTGGTCCAGGGAACCTCCCCCTGTCCAGGTTTCATTTGTGGGATATTTTTGCCAAGGATGTGCTCGGCTGGTTTCGTATTATCTGCTCCTGGCCTTTATTTTGGGTTGCCAAGTGTAATTTTGACTCTATGCTAATGATGCTCAAAGCTGAAGCTAAAATTTGATAAGAATAGATCCTATTTGGCCCCTTTTAACCATACTCAATGATGATCCTAGCATAGCAACTCTATGCCAGTCTGAGAGTAATATTAGCCTAACAATCTCCTTCATTTGATTTTTCTGTTTTGTTATCTTTTGTGTGGTTTTGCAGGAAATGAGAAGATTAAAGGAAAGGTCAGATGATGGAGGGAACAAAAGAACAGTAGCTTAGGAATTTTCTTTGAATTAATTATTGTAATTTATTTTCTGTTTAGATATTGTAAAAAACATTGTATTGTTGTATTTTATTCAATAAAGTTTACTAGTTTTCTTCTTTCTTTTATAATGCATTTGCAAAGACAATGTAATATTTATATTTGCTTGTAATCAAGAATCCTTTTATTTATTCATTATGTAATTCATTTTTATATTATTTGTTTTATAATAATTTACTTTTATTCCTTTATTGTGATAACCATGAAACATTGCATTCTATAATAAAGTGTTCCATTATTCTTGGAACAACTTAATATTTTTATCTTACTTATAGATAAGAATTCCATTCTTATTTATTATTATAATTCATTTCATTCAATTTTGTTTATTAATTAAGACTTGCAATTATTGTATCTTTTCATAAATAAGGGTTCACCTAGTATCTCTTATTACAATTTAATTTACAATTATTAATCTTTTTCAAACTCTTTTTGTATTCAAATTCATCAATTAAATATTCGAATTTGAATGGTCTTCCCCTCAAACACAAAAGCACAATAGAGGTCATGTCGAAATCCATCGCACCTACCCTGATGTTTCCATCAGAACAAGAGAGATCTCGATCCCTCTACAACTTCTTTAGTTTTGCGCGAAAATTCTCCGGGTTTTCTTATGCATGAATGCAATACACAACCCTGTGTCCTCTTTATTTTTAGGTGTTAATCCTGGGATGTTACAATGATGAACTAGAGCTTGTTATGATGATGACCACAAGCTCTAGATCCTCTCATGGACAAGAACCAAATAACAACCAAGAAGGATGATGCTATGAATGCAAAGGTTTGAGCTTTCTCCGAATGATGCAAATGAGACACCTGCTTGAGAGCCCCTCTTGATAGTACGGCTATCTATACTAAACTTGGTGTCCCAACTAACAATACGAGACCGGCAAAAGAAAAACCCTATCAAGAACATACCTTTGCCTTTAGCATCCCACTTGAACTTGATGTAGACCGTCTTGTTCTTCTATAGTGGGAACACCATTCTTGGATGCTCTTGCTTGATGAAGATGAAGACTTGCAAACTGCTCCCCCATACTCCATGGGTAAACCTCTTCTTTGAACTTGTCTTCATCATTCCATGAGCACGAGGATGGAAAGCTTCAAGCATGAGATCTTCTAGAGATGGCGCATCTTGAGCTCGCCCTTCTTCATCCCTACTTGAGGTTGATCCATCTTGATGCAACTCTTTGCACATGTCTTGATCAACCTTCAAGCTTCTTATTCCTTCATGATTCCAGCCTTGAGACCAACACATGGCCCAAGCGATGCCAATGGACAAACCTACAAGTGAAACTCAATTTACACATTAGTCCATAGAGATTGTCATTAATTACCAAAACCACACACGGGGGCATACATGCCCATTCATTATGTGACATAGTTAGAAGGAAAAATATCAAAGTTGGTATATTGATTATGTCTCAAAAAACTTCACAAAATGACCTATCTTGTTCGAGGTTTCTTAGCTTTCGGGTCAAATGACTAATGTTATCTCTAGAATCAAGGCATAGTTTGTGATAATGTGCCCATATTATGCATACAAATGCATCATGGGATGGTGACCAATGTTGTAGGAGGAAGTTTTCCTTTTCGTCGCACCAAAAAGCCATTTTTTATTTTTCTGAGCACAAAAAAGGACGGTTTTGTGAAGTAACCACCAAATGGCTAATTCAAAATGCTATCACCATATTTTACAAAAAATACTAGACCGCCTTATATGTACAATGTCCCAACAGGGGGATCCGAAACTTTTCCGTCCACCTCTGGTAAAAAAGATAAATTCCTGCTGAATTAGTAGGAAGTGAGTCAGATATGAATTACAGGTACATGATCCGATACTCATGTTTTTTTACAAAAATCATTTTTAGGTTCACAATATGCTATTTTTTATCAAAGATCCAATACAAGTTTTCCTTTTCATCGCACCAAAAAGCTATTTTTCATTTTCTGAACGCAAAAAGGGAGATTTTCTGAAGCAACCACCAAATAGCAAATTCAAAAACGTAGGATTTGTGATTAGTTGATATGGATATCATATTTGGATTCCTCTCATTTTTCTGATCAATTTAGACATATTATTTGTCGAATTCCGATTTACGGATTTAAAGATATTAATTATTCCATATTAAATAGAAAAATATAAAAAAGTAAAATTATTATATTTTTATTTGAATTCAATAATATTTTTACTTATTCATTAATGTTTACTTAAATAATTTTGTAATTTTAAAAAATACAAACATATAACATGATGATATAAGAGTTAATAGGATTGATATCATAGTATTGACAACAATGTATGAATTACTTTGCGGAAACAGATTCTAAAGGAACGAGGAAGTTAAGCGTACTGGAGCTGTATTAGTATTAGGATGGGTGACCGGCCAGAAAGTTTGACCAGGACTGCAATTTAATAAAATATTAAGTGTAATTAGTATTAAAAATGTTTAAAGTGAGAGATTAACGAGTCAAACAATTCAAAGACTAAAAAATTGAGAAAAAATAAAAAAATAATTTTTTATTAAAAATAATGTTTTTGCAACCTGCCGACAGGCTATGCCGACGGCCGCTACGCCGAGGGCAAAGCCGTCGGCGTAGCGTACGTCGACGATATTTCAATACGCCGACGGCCTGTGTATGCTCCGCCGAGGAGGCTAAGCCGAGGGCAGCCGTCAACGTACCATACGCCAAGGGCATTTTGGCCTACGCCGATGACTTTTTGTCCTCAGTGTAGTGCACGCGTCCTGTAGTGCTTTTCCATAATTCCATTGCCTCGTTGCCGCTCAGGCCAGCCTTGCGACCTCAAAGTGAGAGATTAACGAGTCAAACAATTCAAAGATTAAACATTGAGAAAAAATAAAAAAATATTTTTTTAAAAAATGTTTTTGCAACCTGCCGACGGCCGCTACGCCGAGGGCAAAGCCGTCGGCGTAGCGTACGCCGATGACATTTCAATACGCTGACGACCTGTGTATGCTCCGTCGAGGGAGATCTTTGCCGAGGAGGCTACGCCGAGGATAGCCATCGACGTACCATACGCCGAGAGCATTTTAGTATAGTGCGCATCCTGTAGTGTTTTTCCATAATTCCATTGCCTTTCCATAATTCCATTGCCTCGTTGCCGCTCAGGCCGGCCTTGCGACCTACCGGTCGTGCAGCTGGGGGTCACCCTCTCCTTATGATGTCTATAGTAAGCAGGGCAGAGGCAGGATTGCATCTTAAAGGGGACCAAACCTGATAATTTTACATTAAGAGGGGGAGGGCAATTAAGCTAAATCCTCTAAAAAATATGTCTAAGCTAGCCTTAATCAAAATTTTCTTTCATGTTGATGACCGCCATAGGGAGGCCAGGGCACCTGTTAGTCCACCCCTAGCTCTGCCACTGATGGTAAGAAGCTGCCCTAGGTGGTCTAGGTCTTGGCACTCGACGGCGGCAAGTATCGGATTCAACATGCTCCACACGGCACGGAGGAAAAACTAGGCAGTACTCCCTCCATTCAGAAATACAAGATATTTTAGCTTTATGAAATAAATGTATTTAGACGTCTATTGGTATATAGGTTTACTTTAAACCTCTATGAACCTATATACTAAAAGACTCGTATAGATACATTTGATTTACAAAGCTTATATTTTTAAACAAATGGAGTACGTAATAATTATTCTTTTGTATTCTAACTATGGGCTAGGTAATTAGAGAGTTCGGCTTCTCATGTCGCTATTTCAGGCCCACATCAAATAGAGGGGTCTCGTCTCGCTACTTCAGGCGTCACGTTGGCCCACCCAAACATTTGTTTTTTGAAACGAAACATTTGTTTTTTGATGAAAAGCTAGGCTGCTGCTGGAACTTGGAAAATTTGGGACCCCCAAAATATTTGGACCCTGTGCGGCCGCACGGGCCGCATCCCTTCCAGCTCGGGCCTACCTCTAAGGGTAGAACTGTCTTTTTAGCCACCGAGTTCACATCCTTCGGTTGCCATCGTGGCAAAGTCGTAAGAATTTTCTTATATGCCACCGTGGCCAGAATTGTCTTGTTAGCCACAAAGTTCACATCCTTTGGGACAACTTTGTGTGGTCGCATCTTGTCAGGCGAGCTTGGGTCTCCTTGGTCGTGCTGCGATGACCTAATTCTACGTGATGGGCGTGTGCATCTACCATCCTTCTATCCAATAGAGACAATTGTTTTGGAACATGCACATGCAGCGCAAAAAGGGACGCAGAAAACATTGCATTGTTTACATTCCAGATTTCACATTTTCAGGTTGCAAAAAGGACAATGTTGTAATTTTAACTTTCCTTTACGTCCTTTCTGTAGCATTGTATCACTTTTGTTAAATTAATGCCAGTTATGGGACCTTCGGGTCCCTTCCCCTTGTTCAAACAAAAAACATTTTCAGGTGACTGTATTGGTTCAGGATTTGGTTCGTGGGTGCACAGTTTGTTACCGTAATAAAACACAAGCTCTACACCCTGCTGCTCTGCTATAGCCCCTTATGGCATGTTTAATGCTAGGCGTTTATATAGACGCTTAAGTGTGAAGAAAATAATAAAAAATAAAAATATTAGATAAGCATCTCGGCTTTGCAACACTCGGAGCTTATTCCGGTCGCTAATGTATTGTTTTGGATAGAGACCCGCGGTGGCAAAATCGCCTCTCGCGTGGAAAGAGGAACTGCAAGCGCCGATGTTTAAGTATACGGCGACGCTTTGCAAAATCTCGGGATCGCGCCGATACGACCAGAAAAAAATCGGCTAACGCACGCTCATAACGTCCCCGTTGTACGTGCCCTTATGGTTCCTTCGTCAGTTTAGTCTGACATATCGATGGATTTCATCGAAGCTCTTCTTCGATATCATGGAAAGTCAGTAATTCCTTAGGTTGTCGACCGTTTTTCCATGTATGCTCATTTTATTCTACTTGGGCATCCATACATTGTCGTCTCTGTCGCACAAGCCTTTGACGACATTGTTCGCCTTCATGGGCTCCCTCGGTCCATCATTAGCGATCGTGATCCTGTCTTCACGAGCAATTTTTGGCGAGATTTATTTCGGTTGTCTAGGATATGCCTTCACATGAGTTCGAAATTTCACCAGGCAGATGGAGATGGCCAACAAGGTGATTGCCAGGTATCTACGGTGTATGACGAGTGATCGACTACATGAATGTATGGATTGGCTTCCTTGGGCAGAATATTTCTACAACATGTCCTACCACTCCTCACTTGGTGATACACCCTTCAAGGTCGTCTATAGTCATGATCCTACACCACCACCGACATATGTGGTTGAAGAGGCCAAGGTTGCTGTAGTTGAACTTATTCTAGGTGAGCGTGCATGTTTTCTCCAAGAAGTCTGAGAGCACAATGAAAGATACTATGATGAAAATCATCGGGGTTGCTCTTTGATGTTGGTGAATGGGCATGGTTGCACCTTCACCATCTTCAAGAAATGTCATTGCCTAGCCACAAACAAGGCGAGCTTGATCAACGGTTTTACTTGTCAGGAATATGCAACTTGTATTATCTGAGGGCCAAAGGCCACAATATATAGTACATGTAGGTGAAACTCCAAATCCGAGCGCACAATCTGGCAGCACGAGCATGTGCCACAAATAGCAGTACGGAGAGAATCAAGCTGACGTCGGATAACAGCATTCTGAGTATAGAACTCATCAATAGTGGAATCACCCTGCTGAAGAGCATTGCTCCTGGCGAACCACGGACAGGTAAAGAGCATCCCCAGACGGCTAATAGCGATGACGAAGATGTGCCCACTGAGCGGCAACAGTAGGGAGACTCATGAACTCAGCAGCATACTGGGGCAGAACACTGGAGGTGAGAACAGCAGCAGCACGAGCATCCTCATCAACCCACTGAGTGTAGGCAGTCAGAGCGTGGCGATAGGTCTCGAGATCAGCAGAATATTGTTTGAACTTCAGCTCATAAGCAGCAACAGCACTATCATCGGCACTCTAAGCAGCATCCTTGGCCTCCTGAGAAGCATCAGCACCGAGAACAATCGGCGTCGGCGGAAGAGGAGCCACAGGAGCAGGGGGCATGGCGGACAGGAGACCTCGCCAGAGAGCACACCCCAAAGACGGAGACCGCGCATAAAGGCAGCAAAATCAGGATAATTCGCGCCATCAAAGATCATCGGGCAGCGAGGAATCACAACATAGCCCGATGCAGAAGACATCTCTCTCTCTCAACTTTTTTTTTTGGAACAAATCTGGTCAACCCGCACCGGCAGGCAGAGACTAGCCAAAATCCGGCGAAATTCCGGCTAACCGGGACAAGAGGCGGTGCCTAAAGGCCGGGGGAAGCCAATTCCAACCGCCAGGGATTGATTCCCGGCAGCGGTGACGGCCGGCGATGACAGAGGTGACGGCCGGCGGCGATCTGAAGAGAAACATCAAGCAGCGAGCAGCCAGCAGCAAGCAGCCAGCAGCGATCTGGCGGCTAGGGGCGGGTGGAGCAGCGCGTAGCGACGAGGTGGGGTGGGGTGGGCAGGTGGCCCAGCTCCAGGGACGAGGTGGGGAGGTGAGGGCGGTGACGGTGTGTCGACGAGGTGGGGAACAGATCTGGCAACGGGGCCAGCGCCCATGACGAGGTGAGGTGGGGAGGTAGGGCAGCAACATGGCCCAGCACCAGTGACGAGGTGGGAAGGTGGGGGCGGTGACAGCACGGTGTGTCGATCTGAACCGAGGCTGCCGATCTGTGAACAGTACGGACAACAACGGGTCTGTAGACCGATCTGGTGCCTCACGGAATCGACAGGAACGGGCAACGACGGGTAGATCTGGAGCCCGATCTGGATCGGAATCGGGTCAGACGGAACAGGCACCGACCGGCGGCGGCGACGACGGCAAGGCCGTCGGCGACAGGGACGGTGGCGGCTGCAGCGACGAAGTTACGAGTAGGAGGAGGCTAACCTTGCTCTGATAGCATGTCAGGAATATGCAACTTGTATTATCTGGGGGCCAAAGGCCACAATATATAGTACAGGTGCAAGTGCAAATATGCTGGAAGCCCTCTAACATATGGGGAAACTATAATATACAAATATATACATCTAACATTACTACCCATATAAAATTCTAGAGCGTATTGGTTTTGTATCTTACAAGCTTGAGATTCCTGAAGGATCACACCTCCACGATGTTTTCCATGTGAGCCTACCGAAGAAATTCCATGGTGAAGTTCCAGTAGAAGCCCTTTCCATGATAGAAATTAAAGATGGATGCATTGTTCCTGCTCCGGTCAAGGTTCTTCGTTCCAGCATCCGTCGAGGAGTTCGACGACATTTGTTGGTCTAGTGGGTCTGGTCTTCAGAGATGGATGCCACTTGAGAGCCGGTCACTGACTTTGTAAAAAACATCCAGAATTTCAGCTCGAGGACGAGATGCTTGTCGAGGAAGGGAGATAAGTTCCCAAGAGGCACAAGGTGAAGCTAGCAGAGCCATCAAAGTAATAGTCATGTAAGGAGAGTCCTATTTGAGTAGCTTATAGTATCAAAAAGTTTGTATTGGTAAAGTATCGGTCTATTCTCTATTTAAAGTCTATAAGAAAAACCTCTATATAATGAGGCAACCACGTTCAAGTGTACCAAGCAATAATCAAATAAATTCTATTTCCCCAATCAATATTCTCTCTCTATCTTTTCTAACATCTGCCTCGTTGGCTCTCTAGCCTGTCATGGAATAGCGCTGCAACTAGGTTTCTTCTGCTGATTGATCCTACCAACTAGGTTAACACCTTCATTGACAATCCATTTTAAACAATTTTTGAATTCTAGACAAGTTAAACCAATATAATTTACACTAAGCTTTTATGCTTCTACATAACTTATTTTTATTATACATTCTAAAGAAGTGTATTTTTGAAACATTGGTGGATCTAGGATAGGACGACTCCTGGCCGCTGCCCGGGCTGCTCCGGTCACTCTCCACTAAACACTCTACTAAGTATCGTGATTAGCAACCATGTTTGTTGGCGCAAACACAAGCCAACGCCAATTCCAATGGGCCTTATCCAGGCACGCTGCTTTTAAGATATGCAGTTAGCAAATTTAAACAAATATAAACTTTTACTAAGATTAAGTGTAGCCTTTTTTGTATTGTATATTTAAAAATACACCTACCTTGTGTTGAACTAAAATTTATTTTGTAACAAAAACTATGTTAGATTTGAATTGTATATACACATGCTAAAATTGACAAAAAAACGCATGGCTCTTTATTTTTTTTAACTGCATTAAGATTTAATTATGTTTAATACATTGACAGACATATAAGCTGAGTAATAGCCTAACAAATATCGTAATAGCGGTTTCCAGTGTATCATTACTCCAACAAGTTTAGAAAGTTCTAAAGTATAACTTAAACTTTTAGCTCAACTCTGTACCTTATTTCGTGGTCAAGTGTGTCTCACAAGTTACACTGTGTTACGAAATAATCCGACAATGACTTGATATTGAAAATATAAACACTTAAAACTAGCCACCAACTATCATAAAAAATATTGTGGATTCTACAACTGCCACACACATACGAGTTGGTCTATGAGGTTTATTAAAATGTGTTGGCTATGATCTGGTGTGTACACAGCTTGTCATATCAGTTTCACAAATAAAAAGTTCCGCGCAATATTAAAACTGAAAACCTCCATAGCTTTCATCAAAATCAGTTCTCCTACATGGTACATGCTCTTTGGCGAGGACTTTCTCCTACAAACCATATTAAACCTTGTTTTAGACATTTAATTATATCTTAGATATACTATATAGTTACAAAATGATTGTGTGAACATTTAACTTTTGGAGGGCTCTCATACTCTCCGGGCTCGGGGATGTTGCCCTATTGGCCCAGCCTATAGGCCGGCTTTTAGCACCCGCCGCACCTTCGTAACTCCAAATACCCAAATTTGTTATAGTTTCTCCCGTTGCTGAAGCTGTTAAGTGGGACCCCTAATATCACACTTATATGAATTAGATATTTTCAAATGCACTAGTGGAAACATGGCCTCTAGTTCCGGGCCGTAAGGGCCTCTAGTCCCGGTTTTGGCACTGGGACTAACCAAGCGGGACTAGAGGCCCACCCACTAGTCCCGGCCCAGTCACCAGCCGGGACTAAAGGATGTCCACGTGGTCGCCGCGGCGTGCTCGGGGTGCACTCCCACTAGTCCCGGTTGGTGTTAAGGACCGGGACTAGTGGATCTATGTCGCGGCAGCATTTTGCGCCTTTTCTCTGCCGCGGCAGAGCATTACCTTGGACTAGTGTTTCTCTCTCGCGGCAGAGAATTTATTTTGTATTGTTTTATTTATTTATTTTTCATTTTAAAATAGTTTTTGAATATTTCTACGTCACAACACATATCGTACATGTTCGTGCATATAAAAGATAACTTGTATTACGATATCGAGCATACAAATATATACAATTTTCATAGTTACATGGAGATCACAATTACCGAGACTAGAGCCCGTCTATTCAATTAAATGGAGATCATTAGCACCTATTCACACTAAATTCTCCACCATCGTGTACCATTAAGAAACAGTATAACTCAACCACCTATGTCCATCCACAGCGACTTGGCACTTTCAACCGTCGGATACAACTGTTCAACGTTCTAGATCGTTCCAAAACACCCATTAGCCGCTACAGCCAATTCCCTCCGTCAATTCACGTCGAAGGACTATCGAAACGTTATATGGGCTGCTGCTCCACAAGCCTAACTGCGTGTTCTGCAGTTAACTGGGCCGGATATTCCCTTAAATGGGCTGACTTTCACCATCTGATCCACTTCGGGCCATGACGATTAATGTACGAGTGTTGAGAGACGAAGCATCGTTCCGCCGCAGTGTGATGTGCCGCAGGCGATTGGAATCGGCATTGAAGCAAGCACTGATTTGCCTCTCCTTCTCATCGTTTGGCCTTTCCTCTACCTCCCTCTCTCTCTCTCTCTCTCTCTCTCTCTCGTGAAGGTTGATGGCGAGGCAGCAGAGACGGTGTGTGTGAGGGCGGGATAGGCAGCCGTGGAGGCAGTCAATGCCCCATCTCGGCATACCCAGGTTCGAGCATGGCGGCGACGGGGATGATCATGGTGAGGTCGAATTGCGGCCATGAATTCCATTTCGGTAAGGATTTTTGTTACACGAATCTTCCATGGATTCGATTATGGGTTCTCAGGGTCGACCCCCCTCCCACTCCTTCCCCAAGTTCCCCTTTCCGTGGTAGCTAAGTTTTTTTTTGTGTGTGTAGGTAGCAGGCCTGGTGCGTTTGTTAACTAAATCATATATTTTCTTAAAGAGCACTGTGTTTAATATGTCGGCAATATAAGGCTCACCCTAGGGGAGGCCGGATTTGCGCCGAGATCACTGACCTTGGCGTCGCGATAGACAAACCTGCTGGCTTTGTGACCTTCTTTCCATAGCGGCAAGCGCAAAGGAGGATAATGAGGGACAGCCACAACTTGTCGACGGAAGAAAACACAGTCGTGCCTCCCTGGGCCAAGCTGCTCACCTTTCTTTGTTTTTATGCCATGGTTCTCTCTGTAATTTGCCTCTTATGGTTACAAAAATGTCCTCCAACGTTGTTTGTTTCTGCTAGCAAATTGTAAAAGATTAATTTTGACAAGAGAGTACAACAGACTGAGACCACCGAGCCATCGTGGAGCTGATTTGTTCTTTTTTCCTTATCACCTATAAGAACATCTATGTGAATGTTTCAAGGTTTCAGTTTAAAGAATGTTCTAAGGAAGGCGAGAGACTGAATCCTTATTCCTCTTATTAAATAATTGATTTCTCTATATATTGTTTGTCCCAAA
Source organism: Avena sativa (assembly GCA_916181665.1). Lineage (NCBI taxonomy): Eukaryota > Viridiplantae > Streptophyta > Magnoliopsida > Poales > Poaceae > Avena > Avena sativa. The sequence goes on along the minus strand of OV702284.1, from coordinate 307,875,202 downwards.
AGTTTCCTACGATTTCTTTTGTATGGTTATTGTTAGTGATCCGGTTACAACCTTATTGGGATCCTGGCATGTCTATCATGATTGATATATGATTGTATTCTTCAGTGAGAAACTGTACCAAATAAAAGAGGCTTAAAAAATAATTAGGTCAGTCTCAAGTACCCGCTTGAATGGATCCTTTCTCAAGGTTCTATGTCGTTATATCTGCAGTTCTCTTTTATCCCCCCGTTGCCAATTTTTTTTGTCAAGCCAGCTGCTAAAGTACTCTGTCTTAAATCAATATGGATACAGCCTGCATAATATGGTTATTTGTATGGAATGTTACTTACCACTTGCATTTTTTTGAACTGTTAGTGCATTGCATTCTTACATGAAGGTGCTTGTTCTCAGGCAAGTGAGCTACTGATCTATCACGGCGGCGATCGAGATACTCAATGTCCATTGGTCCAAGAACAATTATTTCGGGTTCAATGCAAAAGGTTCTTTTAAATTTCAATTGTTGCGTTCATATTAGTACTAATTTTCTTATGTCTTCTTACATTTCTTATATTTTTTGTTTCAGACGCTAAAAGGTTTTGTTTTACTTGTACCATTGGCATTGCCGGGTGCAGAATGATTCCCTGAAACCTTTATTGGCAACCAGTTGATGACTTATCACTTAGTTACTAGAAAGTTGATCAGAATCCTACTTGTTACACGTGTGTATTATTACTTACTAAATATTTTTGTTAAAAAATTTACCTATCCATGAAAATTCTAACTTCTATTCACTATATGTAGACAATTTATTTCATTCGGAAGCACAATGTTCACCATCAGAACGGACATGGAGTTAGGCTTGCAAATAATGGTCTCCCCTACATACCGAGAAGTTGTGTTGCCAGTTTGATTATTCTTGGCTGAAATTTACATTCTCAAATCAAAGAATTCGGCAGGTGAAGACACTTATTCTACTTGTGTGCTATCACACATGAAGCAGCTATCTCAACCCCATCCACTTTTTGTAGCTCAGTTTGCCCATTATAACTTGGAATATGCTTATTGTACTAGCTGACCTAATTCGAGTTGGTTGGAGTTAAACAAAATTTAAGGTCTGCAACTTTTAAGCTCGGTTATTATACTCATTTTATGCATAAGAAGTAGATTTAAAGTACATACAAGTTAGTTAAGGCATGAAGCTAATCCCTTGCTCTGTATTTTGTTCATGTATAAATTAAGTGTTGAAGCTCTTCTTATTTAGTAAGTAGGCTATGTTGAGAATAAGAGGCTTGTCATTTTATCTTTAGCATTTCCATCCAGGGAATAAGTGGGCTATGTTGAATCTGATCTCCATATATAATTAGATTTAAAAATGGATAAAATCTTCATCTAGCAATCCAGTCTTGTTTCATTAACACACCCTCTATCGACCTTACATACTCCCTTTGTTCTGTTTTTATCTTTATCCTAGACAAAAAGTTTGTTCCATATTATGCATTCTAGCTTTAAGTCAAGAACAACATAGAAAACGAAGCGGTCCTACTCTCCCTATTGGATGCTATTACTTTCAATGTAGCTTGGATTGGTTGTTTACATACATAAGTAGTATTAACAAATGCGGTACTAATTGTCTGAGATTTTCTGGAATGTAGACTAAAAGAGAACAGAAGGAGTATATATTTCCACAGTTGGCTACTAAATGCAGCGATGAGTTCCTTAATGCAGCTACTTTATTTCTCATCATCGTTTCCAGTTCTATGGCACGATTGCTCATGTTGTTTTTATCTCTAGCTGTTCCTTTAATTGACTAATTATAAGCTGATTTTGATCACTTTTCCAGAAAATGTGTGTGCTTTTGAAGAAAGGGAAGTGCCTTCCTTAGGATTTGTCCGTTCCCGGCTTGATCAAATTCTCCCTTGCTAAGTCTTTACTCTTTATTGATACTATCATGTTTCTCATGACATCAACAATGCGAGTTAACCCATGACATTAATGGGAATTAGGATCGCCATGAAATTAAGTTTTGTAGCATTTCTCCTTATGTTTCTGATGACATCAGCAATGCGAGTTCGCCAAATATTACCTGGAATATGCTTATTTTACAAGCTGACCTAATTTGAGCTGGCTGGAGTTAAAACAAAATTTAAGGTATGTAACTTTTAAGCTCTGTTATTATACTCTTTTTGTGCACATGGAATAGATTTAAAGTACATACAAGTTAGTTAAGGCATGAAGTTAATTCCTTGCTCTATATTTGGTTCACGTATAAATAAGTGTTGAAACTCTTATCACTTAGTAAGTAGGCTATGTTGAGAATAAGAAGCTAGACATTTTATTTTAGCATTTCCATTTTAGTTTAAGCATTTCCATCATGTTTCTGATGACATTAGCAATGCGAGTTAACCCATGAAATTAAGTGGTTTTAGCATTTCTCATTATATGTATATTTACCTATATATATATATTGTTTGGGAATTTGGATCGCCATCTCTTGCACTTTTATATTTCAGAAAATTGCTATCAGCATATAAAATGGACGGGCACGGCAAAGCGCGCTATCATGGTCTAGTCTCTTTAAAAATAAAACCCGCCGGCTCCTCCGCAATTGCTAGTACACGTTGATGTGGCAGGAGATTATCCCGCATTCTCTCAAACTATATAAGAAAAGGAGATCAATATGAATATCAATTATGATAACAAAATGTGATGGTAATAAAATAATGATGTGAATGTATTGCTTACGTCGACCCTATAATCTTTGTGCTCGGTGGTAAACGTACGAATGAACTCGCAAACGTAGAATCTACATAAATTCGACCCCCGTGGCTGCCTCGCGCACATTACGAGAATAGAAATCAATCAAAATAACAATCTAGCATCATTACTGTATTGAAATTAGAAGTAAAGACATGCGCGGACATATCACGTGCTACTTACCGAGACCTCCTGAAATGTCAGCTTCTGACTAAAGGAACTCGTAACTTCACGCTTGAACCGGATCCAAACCCTGTCCGGCGAAGAAAATGAATGAATGAGTTATTCATTACCTGATATCTTAGGAAATCAACGAAAGAGACCGATATAGTGAGAAAATTACTTCTGGAGCATGTCTTGCATGCTGCGGAACTCTTCCAGCTTTCTCTTTGATGGGTCCATGACTTTAACTCTTCCCTTATCAAGTTGAATGTCTAGCAGAATCCAGTGGAAGCTACAAACGTTTATATATATACATTAGTAACTCATCAGTTACACTTAGCATCGAGTAATCAAAATTGAACGTGTACGACAGAGTAAGACCCTTACTCGAAATTGTAAGGAAACAATATATGGTCACATAAATTTTACTCCTTTAAAAACCTCAAAATGTTTTCCTCCGTATCCTCGGGGCTTTCCGTTAGTGTCTTTATATGTACTTTATCTGGGTTAATGAACCCAACACTATAGATTCTTCTTATTTTATATTCCTGGATCTTCATTCTGCATAATAATAGAGTACAAAAGGATATAATGAGGATAATTACATGCAATGAACTGAACATGTAGACAATGAATTCAACAACTTATAGACAATAGCAGCTGAGGATAGATTTGTCGAGGGCGTCGAGATTGTATAACTGGAACAGTTTTGGAAACTCAACATGGACCTCGTCGCCGGGTCTGAAGTAGTACTCATGTGGGACTTTCGATGTGATAATTATTCTCCCTTGCTTTGCAGTTGTCAAGTCCCACTCATGGAGATTCCACAGTTGTGTTGGCAGTTCATTCACCTTTTCTTTACTGACCAAATCCTCACCCGCGACATATCTACGGGCTAAATCAGCCTTGGGTAGAAGGTCAAGTTGGGGGCCTAACGGTTCATCAATACTAATTTCCATAGTGGTTGCCAACTCCGCCTCTACTTCCATATCTAGTGGTCGTTGTGCGAGAAGGGGAACGTTTTCTGAAAACACCTTGAGGGGTGCGATCATTTGTTTGGCATGTTGTCCGAGAAGGGGAATGCCTGATTTTTTACTGATTGCTGTTTTGCTCCTGCTTGCACCTGGGCTTGCTGATTTTTTATCGCTTGCACTTGATTTTCTTGATTTGCTCTTCACCACTTCTTTCTGAAGTGTGTGTAGATAGTCATCTGGCTTATGGTGCAACTCATATTGTGATTTTGTGTTCAGAAAATCAATTGCATATGTCTTTTGAGAACTTTTGCTTCTTAGTGTATACGGAGTAGGCTCGGGTTTCTTCTTCTCAGAATACATCGCCATTTCGGTCTTTGCTATCGCTGCAATTTCCACATCAGTACGATTGTAAGGTTTGATGGGAAGATTCTTATGAGGCACTATTGGGAGGGGCGACATTTTCCGTTTTGGGCTGCCACGTCCTTTAGTACTCACTGACGGAGCACGCTTCCTCTTATTGTCCTTAGCAGGCGGCAAAGACTGCTGAACCTGCGGCGGAGATCGAGATGGACTCAAGATGTGGTGGTCATAGTCATCATCGGGTGGGCTTCTTGGAGGTGATGGAGGTGAAGGAGACTGATGACCCACAAGTTTAGGGGTATATCATAGTACTTTCGATAAATAGGAGTGTCGATCCCAACGAGGAGCAGAAGGTGTTGACTAGTGGTATGGAGCAGAAAATCTCTGTAAATACTTAGCAAACGGATTTTTAGGAGTTTTCTGATAAAGCAAAAAAACAAAGTGCAAGTAATAAAGACAACGAACAACTGCAGCAAGTTGCCCAATCCTTTCTTAGCAAAGGATAAGCCGGTGGAAATACTTATAAGGACCAAACGTTCTTAAGAACACATGTGAATTCTCTCAAGTGCTTTCGCTTCAAATAGCTGAGTACTCTTCTTTGGTGTTGTAAGTGTTGTGAGAGTGAACCTGTGCTAATATACCGACCTTACTTGGACTAATACATACTTGTGATTAAACCACATGAAAGAATCCGCAACTACAGGTAAACAATTAAGATGTAAACCTAACCACATCCTTAAACTCTGAGATCCTACGCTCCCTTGTGCAATTTTGTCCTAACGGGGGTTTAGGTTTCTGTCACTCCGGCAACCCTAAAATTAGTAGCCAAATACACAATGCATTCCCCTAGGCCCATAAATGGTGAAGTATCATTTAGTCGACGTTCACATGACACCACTAGAAGAATAGCAACACAACTTAAATACTAAACCATTAAATAATAACTCAACACAAATCCTGGCCGACGACGACGAACTCTAGCGTCCCCCACTTCTCCTCTTCCTCTCCCTCTCTCGTGGCAGCGCCATGGCCGAACCATAGCTCGTCGGCAACCTCCAGTCGCCACCATTCCTGACCACCCCGCGCCACGCCGACCACCGTTGGACGCCCCTCGCCGCCCTCGTCCTTCCCCTCGAAGCACGCGTGCTGGGCCGCCCTCCTCTCACCAGAATCGACCCCGAAGCATCGTCGGCCGCCATCAGTCAAGACGTTGATTCGCCGCCATCTGGCCTCCCCGAGCCTCGCCGACCCCTCCATCTCGCTCGTGGGGAGCCCACGGTGCTCAAGCACCTCTCCGTTTTCCCCCTCTCCCTCTGTATCGTCTTCCCCGCGTGAGCCCCCCGCCGCCGCCGATTGTCGTTGTCGCGTCGCCGTCTCCGGTGACCATTTCCAGGCGGCGCCACCACCATATGACTCCCCACGACGCCTCTCTCCAACTCGCCCCTCCGCGTGTCCAGGCACGCACTGGATCGATTGATCCATGCTCGACCTGGGAGCATCCCCATTGATGACATCAGCATGATGCCATGCTGATGTCATAATCTCTTTTTCCTTTTTATTTTATTATTTTCTGTAAATAAGAAATCCCTGACAGGTGGGCCATACGTGTAAGACTTTTAATATTTTCTATAAATGTTTTCTGAAATGATTAAATCTATGACAGGTGGGCCCAACTTGGAAAATATTTTAAATATTCCAAAAATCATTTTAAATCAGAAAAATACAAATAATATACCAAAATGATCAGATAAATGAAACCTATCTAACTAATCTATAATCATACATTGTTAAGCAACTTTGGTGGTAAGTTTAATTAGAAGAACCAATTGAACCCCATAGGTGATTCCGATTAGCCCCCTGTTTTAGGGTTTGGACCTCTCTGAAAGAACATGTTGGGCCCCCATGTGTGGTTTTGGTAATTAATGATAATCTTTATGGAATAATGTGTGTATTAAGTTGCACTTGTAGAATTTGTCCATTGGCATCGCTTGGAGCTTGTGTCTGCTTCAAGGTCGATGAAATGAGAAGAAGATATGTCGTCCAAGATCAAAATGCGCTATCTGTAGAAGATCTCATGTTTGTTGCTTGCCATCCTCGGTGATCATGGATCGATGATGAGGAATCAAGAAAGGCGTTTCATCTTGAGAAGGACAAGATCGTCTACATCGAGCTCAAGTGGAATGCTCAAGGCAAAGGTATAATCTTGATAGGTTTTCCTTTTTGCCGGTCTCACGTTGTGTGTGTGAGACCGGGTTTAGGATAGATAACCGTACTATCAAGAGGGGTTCTCGTATGAGTAATTCGGTCACATCGTTCGGAGAGAGCTCAAACCTTTGCATACTTGCATCATCGTATTTGGTTGTTATTTGGTCTTATCCATGTGAGGATATAGGGCTTTTGTTAATCTCCATAACAAGTTCTTGTTCATTAAAATCGGATCTTCCATTTGTATCTTGTTGCGATTTTGATTTATGCGGCTTTTCGGTTTCCCGCCAAGTGAGGTATCTCACATTATTCTACTTGATACTTTCTCACTTGGTGATAACCAATATTTTCACTTTTTATAGGGTAGCCCATGTCGTCCTCTTTCCAATGCAATTGAAATCGGGTCAATCGGAGTTTCTAGTCAAAAGTTATTCTCATTTGAGTATTGGCTTTTATTCGGTTTAAAAAGAAAAAAGAAAAGTCCGTTTCTGGGCTGAGCGGTAGTACCGCCCGTGCGGGCCGATACTACTGCCCGCATCTGGCAGTGCACAACTACCTACTGCCTGGCCCGGTACCCGCGGCCGGCACTACCTGACCGGCCCGGTAGTACCGCCCGGGTGGGCCGATAGTACCGACCGGCCCAGAAACATATCTCCTAGATTCATCCAGATCCAGATCCACGCTCGCTGGCCCAGCTCGCCACTCCCGTCGCGTGCCCGCGCGCTGCCTTGCGTCGTGTCGCCATACGCTCGCTGCGCGCGCGTGCCGCGTTGACCGCCTGCCTCGCCCGCGCCCCGCGTGCTGCCGCGCGTGCTGCTGCCGCTCGCCTGCCTGGCCCCGCCTAGCCCCACGCGCAGCCGCCGCTGGCACCTCGCGCTGCTGCTTCTCTTCTGGCCTGCATGCGTGGTTTTTTTTACAAATATGTCTCTCCGCATTCTGGCATTGTCTGTCAAAAGTAACCTGACGGGAGGTGGAAAAGCCAACACGTGGCACCTCCCGCCACTCAATCTGGCGAAGGTGTATCCCGCGACGGGTACCGGCAGAAGGGACTAGCAGCCTTTGGCAATGGCGGGATGTGGTGGGACCGGGTGGCAGGGCTGGCCGGATGAATGTTTGGAGGTTACTTTTTGTTGCAACGTCCCATCGCTCATGTCCCATTACTTTATTTAAAAAAAGCAGAAGTGTACGTTGTGGCCTGAAGTAGTAAGAGCAGCTCTACTGTTCTGTGTTTTCGGTCTAATTCTGGTGCTAGACGATATTCGGTCTCGTAACGGTCTCGTAACGTTCGGTTTTCGCACGTGTTTTTAGACCGAGTTTTTAATTTGGCCTCGCACGGGCCCAGCTGCGCTGCCACTGCTCGCTCGCTGCAATGCGCTGTTGCACTGGACCCCACTGCCTCCGCTCGCTTGCGCTGCTGCTACTGCTCCGCTTTCTCGCACATGCGGTAGTATCGGTCCGTTCTGAAAAATGCCCCAAACGGCTAGTTTTGGGGCCTCTATTTAAGGTTTTGTCCCTTTTCAGTTTAGATAGCTTCTCTCTTATCTATTAGGCTAAACTTTATCCAGACTTGCTCTAGATCTTGAAGCTTGCCTAATCTTTCCCCTCCGATGATTCTTGCTCATATTTGAGTGAAAGAGAGAGGAGATCTAGATCCGCATTTTGGCCTAACCGATTCATCTCTTTGTGAGTGCATCTTTGCGGATCTAGATTTTGGGGGATTTTGTGTCTCTCTTTGATTCCTCATCTTTTGTTCCCCCAATAGCTTTAGTAGCTTTGTTGGAACTTGAGAGTGAGAGATTTGAGCATCTTTGTGGGTGTTCTTGTCATTTTCATTTGGTGCATCGGTTTGAGTTCTCCTCGGAGGATTTGGTTTGAGTTGCTCATTGGAGCTTGTCCCTCTTGGGTTCTTGGAACCCTAGACGGTTTTGTGTCCTTGGTGGCATTGTGGCCTTGGTGGCATTTGTTGAGGCCTTTTGTGGCGTTTGTTGGGAGCCTCCAATTAAGTTGTGGAGAAGTGCTCCAACCTTGTGAGAGGTTCCGGTTGCCACCGACAAGTGCACCGATAATGGAAGCGTGGATCGATCCCATTGGGGTGAGATTCACCGGAGAATAAGGAAGGCCTTTTGTGGCGTTGGTGGTTTGATACCACTCCCTCTCCAAAGAAGACGTACTCCATGTTGGGAGGAACTCGGTAAAATATCGATGTCCCCGTGTTCCTCGGTTATCTTTATACCCGAGCTCTTTACTTATGCACTTTACATTGTGATAGCCTTCGTGCTTGAAGTACTATATATCTTGCTATCACTTTGTTGCTTGTATTGATTAGCATAAGTTGTTGGTGCACATAGGTGAACCTTAGTTGTTCTAGGTTGTTCTTAATAAAGTAAACACTAGTTTTATTCCGCCTTTGTTGAGCCACTCTAGGAAAAGTTTTAATCGCCTATTCACCCCCCCCCCTCTAGGCGACATCCGTATCCTTTCACTCTCGGACCGCCTTTAAAGTGACAAAGCATGTTCTAGGGTTCATTACAACACTACTTAACTGGTCATATCATCCATATTGTATGAGCATTGCACATGCCATGTGTTGAATGTTACTTTCTCTTTTCCGGTGATTGGTTCTTGCGAATAGGAACAGAACCCGAGGCTGAAGTCAACACCACCGAAGAGCAGTACCAGTCCAACAACAGACAAGGCAAGCGAAGCCCCACTCATACATATGAATCCTATGTTTACAAAGTATTTCATTCTCGCCATATGCATTTGGTTTAACAGTCTTTTATCAGTAGATAGAGTAATCCTATCTGATGCATATTTACCTTTGTGAACTATATTACCTGATCCACCACTCCTAGCATAACTAGGGTTTGGCTTATGAGCATCGCTAGTGCCACGGTTCAGTCAAGCTTATCCATGCTTAGTGGTTCGATACTGATCATTCAGGTGATGCACCAGAGATGCGAATGAATCTAGTATGGTAGGATGTGGTGATGTGATCAGAGATGGATAATAAACATGCTAAGGCTTGTATGGGAGGCCACATGGGTTGTGGTTTTTGCAGTCTCATACTTGCCACCCCTAGGACCCGATGTTCTTGCCTCTTGAACCAAGAGGAGCGTACAACCACATGGGGGCCTCGAAACCCCCTCGACTCACTGACTTGCCTAGTAGACTCCATGCGTCACATAGTTCGGGCTTTCCATTCGACATACGCATCTTGGTTGTTCTTGAATGGAGGTGAAGGAGGTGCATTCATAACAGGTAGGTAAGCATGGCCGGGAACAAGAGATACCCGGCATCCGTAATCTTGAACCCTGTGCACATCATTAGGGACTGACTTCGGGACTCGACCCGTTATAGCGTCATCTCCTTAGTGCGTGACTCATGGTCTCGGCGAAAGCAAGGTAAAGGTCGTGGTCAACCACTCTCTGTCGGCCTTCCAAGGAAGAGGGCTAATAATTTGGCATTAAGAATCGGTTGGTACGTGTGGGTAAAGTTGTGCACCCCTGCAGGATTATTAATATTTTCGAAAAGCCGTGTCCATGGTTATGGACGACTTGGGAACGGACGTGAATATCATAGAGAACTATAACCGAATGATAAAACTTGGCCAACTAAAGTGAGATCCGGAATACTTCCTCGGGGTTGTTTGAGGGGGTAGTCCGGGAAGAGAGGTTCAGTTGATGATGGTTCTTGGTGGATATCAAAGATGACTTCGAAGAGCTATACTTGTAGTCTTCTTATCCCCTTTTGAAAATGATCTGAATAGACGAGTTTCTTCTCCCTCTTTTTGAAAACAAAAGAAGGCTTTATGCAAATCCACTAGCCATCAGTCTTGCGGAGTACACCCTGTACTTATCCTTGCTTCGTTGATGTTTTTCTATAGACGAAGCTACTCCAACTGAAGGTGGTTTATACGTCGAAGTCAACGAGTAGTCAGGGTTCCCAGGCAGCAGCCTAGGATCTATGGAAGGGTCGCTACTTTTGTTTATGGCCTCTTAGGCCCTTTGCTAAGTTTGTTGTTTTAGAACAACTTGTTTGCTTCCGTTGTTTGTTGCAATGATGGGTCTATGAGCCCTGGCTTGTATGACTGGTTTGTAACTCGCTTAAGAGTTTACCTTATTAATGTATGGTTTGTATGTTCTGTAATGTTACCGATCTTTTCCTGCGCGCTCCGGAATTTAGGTTAGGCTTATGTTAGATGAAGATCTGGTATTTGTCTAGCCCTGATCCCGGGTCATGACACTTATTGTGACTATAAAGTAGTTGTCATTATTTACGTACTAACTTGGAGAATCAAGGAGAACTCATTAAGCCATGTTTATGCCAGAGGAGAAATCCCTTAATAGCGAGGTAATACGATTGACGTCGTTTATCTGTCAGCTGTGGTTATGACGGAAGATGTGAGCAGTGGTTGCTGCCTATTCGACCATATATGAAGCTCCTCCCACATACATATATTTCATGACAATATTTGTTATAATTATATTGACCATTCTTTCTAAACTTCTAGCGGTGTATCTACCACTCCCCGAGAACGATTTTACCTATTGCAGTTTCAAGCTTTCTTACACACGCGATTACTACTTTCTACATTAAGTTTTACTTTACTTTATTTTATTGCTTCGCTCAACCAAAAACCCAAAAATAATTCTACTTTTCTTGCATCTTATAATTATTTCTAAAGTACTTCATTTAGTTTTAGTTAAAACCATTTTAGTCTTTCGCCTACTGCTCCCTGTGGGATCGATATCTTTATTTTAAAACTAGCTACAAACAATCTGTACACTTGCATTCATCAACGGTCTCAAATAAACAATCCCACCGATACGCGATCCCAATAGTAATTGGAGGCTACACTCATGACAAAAGTGAGTAAAGAATTGGCTAGGAGTTAAGTCTCCCACCCTACAACTCCCTCAAACCAAACGAGCTACACCCTTGCTTCTCGTCTCTTCCTGGCCTTTCCTTTGAGAGTCGACTTTCTCCCTCCTCTGCCGCCCCTCTCCTCCCTCCCCGCCGGTGGCCACGGCGACTGGCGTAGAGATGGAGCAGGTGGCTGGCTTTTTCTGCTTTCAGTAGTTGTAGATCTTGCTTTTTTGTCTTGTGCCTTTGTGCCGGCTGAGGGTAGGTTGGGGGATCTCAGCGCCCAGATCCTCCACGCCTTGATTTCTCTCCTCCTCGCGGCTAGTCGCTGGTGGCAGGCGGTGATGCTTGGGAGGAGGCGGGAATCTTGCATCCCTCTCAATAAGGTGCGCATCAGGGAGTGGATCCAGCCTACTGACCAGGCTTGGTCCGGTGTGGTGCTGCTCTTCTCCAAGCCAGAGATTCCATGGAGGAACCCAGCGCTGGCGATGAGCCCTCCCACAACTCCTTTTTTAAATAAGTTCAATGTCTTGGTCTTCGGCAACTGCTATTCTTCTCCTGGTCTACCTCCTCCAGTTCGTGGCGGGAGCTTGGAGTTCGATGGCGGGCTCACAATCAAGGAGCAGTGGCCGCAGGCTCGTGTCCGTCGCTGGTGGTGGTCTTTTGCCACGCTCTCCTCTTCTCCTCTCCTCGGTGGAAGTGGCGTTTGTAGGAGGGTTGCTGAGCGCCGCCGGAAAGGGAGAAGTGAAGCCTTTAATTTCTCGAGCACCCTTTTGGTCCATGGCGACCTGAATCTGCTGGTGAGCTCCAGCCTTTGTTCAACCTCCATTGGGAGGCCCTTCCTGAAGCCTGCTGTTGCTGCGGTTCTTGTCGGCATCGACGCAAGTGGCGAAGTCCCCGCGGCAGTGTACGGCAACGACAAGCCTGGCTTCTGGCTGGACAGTGAGGAGAGAGAGGGACTTGATTGTAATTGCTCTTTCCTTTGTAAGGTCCTTTCTACATTTTCCAGGGACCCATGTATCAATTTCTATTCTTATGGGGCTCCTTGTAAAATAACTGTACACCCACTGATGAAATAATATATTGGCTTCCAGCCCCTTCGGGGGCTCCCTGTGCTTCAAAAAAAAAAGTAAAGAATTGGCTGCATCGAACGACTGTGCAGAAAAACTACCATCGAAAGTTACTGTGCAGAACAAATTTGACGTCCAGGACCATGCACGCGATGAGGACAACATGAGGACGCGGGTAGGCCAGCGCCAGTTATAGATAGTAATTTTCTTATATGCCACTATGGCCAGAACTGTCTTTTTAGCCACAAAATTCACAAGTTGTTAGGTCAACTTTGTATGAACGCATCTTGGCAGGCGAGCTTGGGTATCTTGGTCGTGTCGTGGTGACCTAATTCTACATGACAGGCGTGTGCATCTACCATCCTCCTATCCATTAAATATGCACATGCAGCGCAAAAAGGGGCGCAGAAACATTGCATGTTTACATTCCAGAATCACATTTTCATATGATCGTGTATTGGTCCAGGATTTTGTTCGTGGGTTCACAGTTTGTCAGCATATCTATAGCCCCTTATAGTTCCTTCGTCAGTTTGGTATGACATATCGATGGATTTCATCGAAGCTCTTCTTCGAGTTCATGGAAAGTCGGTAATTCCTTCGGTTGTCGACCGTTTTTCCTCGTCACATGAATGGTACCATCAATAGTAGGGCTAAATGTCAAAGCCCTGAATATGCTGTAGCACTCTGGTGAGTTTTCTCCGGGATATATATAAACTCTTGCTTATTCATTTGGTCTTGTTCTGTTTTTATCGTGAGTAGCTACAACTTTTGTTAGATATCTCTGGGGCTGGGTAGTGAGTACTGAGAACGCTGCTTTTAAATTTAACATGCAAAATTAGCACTCTTGTTGGTTTCTCTGGAACATCAGGTTTCTGCTGTCACTCTCAACTGAAACCGTCGCTGCCTGCCTGCCCTTTCTTTTTCCCTTTCAAGGCGATATTTGTAGATTATACGGTAGAATGTGGTTATTGGTTTGACTGGAAAATATAATTATTAGTATGAGCACGACACTAAGGCGGCTCCGTGCAGGAGAGGATAGGGGTTTGGCGGTGTCCAACAGCGTCGCGACACGTTCACGGAAGAGGGGACAACGAACGCTGTCGAGCTGGCGGAGTGCTCGGGTGTGTGGGTCGGTGGCCGCGTGCGACGTCGAGCCGGCGTCGTCGCTGGTGGAGACGGCGGCGTCGTGGTCGGCCCTATGGGAGGTGGCCATGTGCTAGATGGAGGCGGCAGCGTGGCTGGTGGATGTGGAGGCGGCGCCGTGGCTGGTTCATGTGGAGGAGGCCGGCGGCGTGGTTGCTGGATGTTGAGGTGGCGGCGTGTGGCTGGTTTAAGCAAGCTTGGTGGTTTGAACCTAGCAGCTAAGAAAGAAAGCGGAACCGATTCCTGACACAGCAGAGCAGCCAAACTCCACGACCACGCGCTAGCAGCCAAGCACAGATCGATTCATGCCACCATGCGCACCTAGCTAGCTATGCAAGTGTGATTCTGAACGCGTAGCTAGGCGCCATCCATGCATGAGGAAACGCGGTGGCGAGAGTTCGGCGGCCAGGACCAGGGCTAGGCTGCAGCAGGCGACGGCCGGCAAGGCTGCGATTGGGGAATACTCAGGGAAGAAGAAGAGTGAATATGACGATAGAAAAAGAATATTATGCTGTTTTACGAGTACGGTTTGCAGTATTTGTTCCGGAGGAGACAAAATCGATCGGTTCGAAAAACACGATTACGCTTTCTTCAAGCTGCGAAATTATATCTGCTAGAGATGCAGGTTTGTCAAAATTTGGATGAATCATCCAACTTTTGACAAATTTAAGAACATTTATTTTGAAACTGAGGGAGTATGTCATTATGCATCCCATGAAATGATACCATCGCTTAGCTCTCGGAAACACTTGAACACCCATGTTCTAGGTGTGCATATCATTGTAATTTCTAAAAAAATGCAAAAAAAAAACCTCTGTGATAACCGTGCTGCTAATCTAGCAAAGGAACTACTGTAATCTGCCATCAGGTGTTATAAAAAGATTTCATCAAAGAATAGTAACAGGATATCTAGTTTTAAAACCCTCGGTGTAAACCCCGATCGCTAATCGGATTAACAATTTAGGTGATATATCATTTTGAATTTACAGATTTAGCAATTTTTTACACAAGTTACAGTTTTTCTTTGATTTCAGACCACTACAAACTCCGGTGGATACTGCCAGTGCCAGGCCTATGCCCTTTCTTTGTTTAGAGAAACCTCCTTTTCAAACAAAAGACAGGTACTACTCCCTCTGTTTTAAAATATAAGATATTAGTTTTGTGAAACAATGTATCTAAATTTATTTTAGTACGTAGGTTTTACTCAGGTTTAGAATAAATCTACATACTAAAACAAGTCTAGATATTTTTATTCATAAATCTAGAAAATCTTATATTTTAAAACGGAGGAAGCACATGACAAAAGTTTACGATAAGGCAAAGTTGATTTTGTTCACGCAAACCGCAAAACATGGGAATCGGAAAAGAAAGAGGGAAAGTACGTAAACATAGATGCTCTACGATTCACACAGGCCGGCTACAATCGGATAGATGAGACATAACATTACGACAAACGACTATTCGCCCTGCCCAATTTTCTATCCGAATCTCCGGCATCGGAGAACCGGCCATCGGCGGAGACACGGTGCGTCTCGTCGGCAGAAGGCAAAGAGGGCAGCAGCTTAATCGCTCTTCAAATCAAGCGTCACGGCATACGCATACAACTCATGACCCACTGTGGCATCATATCCAGGAACGATCCTGACGACGTCGTCATCGAGGGGCGCAAGTTCCGGAAAATGCCATGGGCACAGCAGCTCGAGATCGTGGACAAGATCCGCGTCATCTTCGGCGCGCAGCCAGTGGACAAGCGGATGCTGGTGAAGCTGCTGAAGCACAAGGGCCAGGTGGTGGCCATGACCGGCAACGGCACCAACGACGTGTTAGCGCGCCAGGACGCCGATGTGGTGCTGTCCATGAGCGTGAAGGGCACCGATCTTACCAAAGACACCATCGTCCTCGACGATAACTTGGACACGGTGGTGACGGCCATCCGGAGGGGACGCTGCGCCTACAATTACTTCCAGAGGTTCATCCAGTTCCACCTCACCGTGAACGCCGTGGCCATCCTCGTCAACTTCGTGTCGACGGTCACGACGGGCGATACTCCGCTGACAACCGCGCACATCATGTGGGTGAACCTGGTGATGGGCACCATGAGCACGCTGGCGGTGGCGGCGGACAAGCCCAACGAGGCGCTCATGGCCCGCCCGCACATCGACCGCATGGCACCGCTCATCAGCAACACCATGCGGCTCAACGTCGCCGCGCAGGTGGCGTTCCAGACCGCCGTGTTGCTGGCGCTCCAGTACCGCGGCCGCGACGTCTTCGGCACCGGCGACAAGGCCAACAACATCATGATCTTCAACATGTTCGTCCTATTCCAAGTGTTTAACGAGTTCAACGTCCGGGACATCAAGAAGACCAACGTTTTCGCTGGGGTGTTCGACAAGAAAGGGATGATGTTCCTCGTCTTAGTTGTCGTGACGCTCGTGCTGCAGGCGGTGACGGCGGAGGTGCTCGCGGGGTTCGTCGGCACCAAGAGGCTAGGCCTGGGCTTGTGGGGGTGTCTGCCTCGCGATCGCTGTAGTGTCGTGGCCCATTGGCTGGGCCGTTAAGTTCATTGCATGAGTATTCAGCCCTGCCACTCACACGGACTGCGGTAATTTTAAAATGGAAAAACTATAGTCGTCGCTAGGTGGTCAAGTGATCAATTTATAATTTTATTACTTTTTGACTCTTTTGTACTGCTGTTGATAGTCATTAATACTTAGGTTGATAAAATTTCTCCAAAAGAAAAAAAATAGGCGTGTATAAAAAGAGTTTCCTGTGTGTGATCTGGCGAACCTTAATTTTCGACCTCCACCACGTCACATCGAAAGCAACCCCGAACGAGCTATTTTCTTAATCTGTTCCCACCCATCAAATCCATCCTTTGCACGAGGTACACATCAAGCAATTTTACTTAGTCGTGTAAGAAGAAATATTTCCTTAATTGTAGGAGATGGCCACGCCCAACTTTGGTTTGTCCCGATGTGCCCTCTCCCCGATGACCTAACATAAGTAGAAGGATGCAATCTCCGCCTCCCCAACAACCCATCATCTCCATCGTCGATCGCCATGAGAGTATGCCCGACCTCATACTTATAGCAAGGAACATATTCGCAAGCGTGCCAAAATATAAGACGTTTTAGGTTTTGTGAATATAATGTATCTAGACACCTTCAGTGTGTAGGTTCGGAGATTTCTAAAACATCTTATATTTTAAAACGGAGCAAATACACAAGATGCCAATCATTACCGTCAGGAGAAAAAAGTTCAGCAGGTTATAGCAATTAATTATTACTAAAATAGTGATTTTGTCTCCAAACATGAAGATGAGACCCTCATTTCACTACAGGAATGGCGTTGTGTGCCGATGGTCGGACGCTACACCGACGGCCAAAGGTCGGGGCCATCGGCGTAGCACAGGGCCAGGCCAGCCCAGCTTCCGAGCCCTCGGCGTACCGCAACCGTCGGCGTAGCGGCAGGTACGCCAAGGGTGACCGTCGGCGTACGGGGTGGCCGCGTGGCACTAGACAGTCCAGGCCAGGAAAGGCCCTAACGGCGTCAGCATTACGCCGACAGCCGCTGTCGGCATAGGATACGCCGACGGTCACCCTCGGCGTACGTCCTGCCTACGCCGACGGTGACCCTCGGCGTACCTATGCACCTTTTTTTTCCTTACCAAATTATTTGTATTTATTTATTAGTATCAATTATTTAGGTTCTATTTTATCAATTGGATGGATTCGTAGCCTCCGAATAATAGTCTTCACGCCCACATAAAATGTCGAATCTTCTCACAAGTTGAGAAATTTGCATGTTTGTGTGTTATTATCACATGTGCATGAAATTTATATTTCACAAATTTTTGTGAAGTTGTTCAAAGATTCAATCACATGTGCGTGTCCCCCCTCGCATGCATGCGGAAGCGTAGGTTCCGGACCCGTATAAGGGGGAATCTCCCAGTTGAGGCGAAGCTAATAGGGTTTAAAACACCCTATGACCTAAACAAACACAAAACATATGTGTGTGAGTGTGGTGAGAGGTTGGTATAGGTGCTTGCATGTGTCCCCCCTCGCATGCATGCGCTCTAACCTAGAGGCGAAGGTTCCGGACCCGTATGAGGGGGTAATCTCCCCGTCGAGGTGAAACCGGGTAGGATAGTGCCCCAACTTGTGAACCAACATGGTTTTACATCACCCTATGACCTAAACAAACACAAAACAAGAGAGAGCCACGCCGGGCTACCCCTGTCAGAGGAACGTCTAGGGGGGTAGACGATCCGAGTGCGCACGGAGATCAGGGTTTCGCCGGAGGAAGACCACGAGAACATTGGAATGAGATGAAAACTTGCATGTGCCCCTAGCATATGTGTGTGAGTGTGGTGAGAGGTTGGTATAGGTGCTTGCATGTGTCCCCCCTCGCATGCATGCGCTCTAACCTAGAGGCGAAGGTTCCGTACCCGTATAAGGGGGTAATCTCCCCGTCGAGGTGAAACCGGGTAGGATAGTGCCCCAACTTATGAACCAACATGGTTTTACATCACCCTATGACCTAAACAAACACAAAACAAGAGAGAGCTACGCCGGGCTACCCCTGTCAGAGGAACGTCTAGGGGGGTAGACGATCCGAGTGCGCACAGAGATCAGGGTTTCGCTGGAGGAAGACCACGAGAACATTGGAATGAGATGAAAACTTGCATGTGCCCCTAGCATATGTGTGTGAGTGTGATGAGAGGTTGGTATATATAGGTGCTTGCATGTGTCCCCCCTCGCATGCATGCGCTCTAACCTAGAGGCGAAGGTTCCGTACCCGTATAAGGGGGTAATCTCCCCGTTGAGGTGAAACCGGGTAGGATAGTGCCCCAACTTGTGAACCAACATGGTTTTACATCACCCTATGACCTAAACAAACACAAAACAAGAGAGAGCTACGCCGGGCTACCCCTATCAGAGGAACGTCTAGGGGGGTAGACGATCCGAGTGCGCACAGAGATCAGGGTTTCGCCGGAGGAAGACCACGAGAACATTGGAATGAGATGAAAACTTGAATGTGACCCTAGCATATGTGTGTGAGTGTGGTGAGAGGTTGGTATAGGTGCTTGCATGTGTCCCCCCTCGCATGCATGCGCTCTAACCTAGAGGCGAAGGTTCCGGACCCGTATGAGGGGGTAATCTCCCCGTCGAGGTGAAACCGGGTAGGATAGTGCCCCAACTTGTGAACCAACATGGTTTTACATCACCCTATGACCTAAACAAACACAAAACAAGAGAGAGCTACGCCGGGCTACCCCTGTCAGAGGAACGTCTAGGGGGGTAGACGATCCGAGTGCGCACAGAGATCAGGGTTTCGCCGGAGGAAGACCACGAGAACATTGGAATGAGATGAAAACTTGCATGTGACCCTAGCATATGTGTGTGAGTGTGGTGAGAGGTTGGTATATACAGGTGCTTGCATGTGTCCCCCCTCGCATGCATGCGCTCTAACCTAGAGGCGAAGGTTCCGTACCCGTATGAGGGGGGAATCTCCCCGTCGAGGTGAAACCGGATAGGATAGTGCCCCAACTTGTGAACCAACATGGTTTTACATCACCCTATGACCTAAACAAACACAAAACAAGAGAGAGCTACGCCGGGCTACCCCTGTCAGAGGAACGTCTAGGGGGGTAGACGATCCGAGTGTGCACAGAGATCAGGGTTTCGCCGGAGGAAGACCACGAGAACATCGGAATCAGACGAGAACTTGCCTGTGTCCCTAGCATATGTGTGTGAGTGTGGTGAGAGGTTGGTATAGGTGCTTGCATGTGTCCCCCCTCGCATGCATGCGCTCTAACCTAGAGGCGAAGGTTCCGTACCCGTATAAGGGGGAATCTCCCCGTTTAGGTGAAACCGGGTAGGATAGTGCCCCAACTTGTGAACCAACATGGTATTACATCACCCTATGACCTAAACAAACACAAAACAAGAGAGAGCTACGCCGGGCTACCCCTATCAGAGGAACGTCTCGGGGGGTAGACGATCCGAGTGTGCACAGAGATCAGGGTTTCGCCGGAGGAAGACCACGAGAACATCGGAATCAGACGAGAACTTGCATGTGTCCCTAACATATGTGTGTGAGTGTGGTGAGAGGTTGGTATAGGTGCTTGCATGTGTCCCCCCTCGCATGCATGCGCTCTAACCTAGAGGCGAAGGTTCCGTACCCGTATAAGGGGGGAATCTCCCCGTTTAAGTTGGAAAGATTGAATTATACAATTCCATCATAGCATATAACTACATCTCGCAAGATGGCCATTAGACTCTTAGTCAGGAGCTATAGGGGTAGCCCACGTCTAGGGTTATAGGGTAGCCCACATCTAGGGTTTGCTTGGAAAACGAGCACAAGACGAAATAAAAAAATTATATATTAATAATATATAGTTTCTTCTATAATAGTAGACACTAAATAAAGTATCTTGTAAAATTTGATATTAAACAAAAAATCCCTTCTTTCAAAAAAAAACCCGGTCTACCCTGAAAAAAAAAACCCTAGCTACGCCGACGGCTGCCCTCGGCGTATGCCTGGCCGTCGGCGTAGCCCTATCCTACTAGGACTGCCCCGCGTTCACCCGAGCCACTCCTCCTCTCACCAACTCCTCTGCACGCGCCCGCTCCCGACCCCGACCCCGCCGCCAGCAGCCGCCATTCCCGCCGCCAGCTCCTCCCCAGTTCCCGCCGCCGCCAGCCCTCCCTCCCCCGAGCCTCCACCGCCTCCTCCCTCCCCCGAGCCTCCACCGGCGCCACCCCCCTCCCTCCCTCTCCCGCGCGAGCCACCGCCGCCTCCCGTGCCTCCCCACCGCCTCCACCAGCCTCCTCCCGTGCCTCCCCACCGCCGCCACCACCCCGCCGCCTCCCGTGCCTCCCCACCGCAGCCTCCCGTGCCTCCCCACCGCCGCCACCACCCCGCCGCCTCCCGTGCCTCCCCACCGCCGCCAGCAGCCGCCAGCCCTCCCTCCCCCATTCCCGCCTCCACCGCCCCCGTCCCTCCCCCCGTAGCCGCCACCCCCTCCCTCCCTCCCCCGCCGCTGAGTGCCACCGCCCCCTTCCCTCCCCCATAGCCGCCACCCCCTCCCTCCCTCCCTCGCCGCTGAGCGCGCCGTCGTCTGCCTCTTGCCTGCCTCCCGTGCCCAGCACCGCCGCCCCGAGCTTGTCGTCCCCGCAGGTACCTCCTGTAACTTCCTGTAGAAATAGAATAGGTAGAAAATAGAATAGAAATAGAATAGGTAGAAAATTATTTAGAAATAGAATATGTAGAAATAGAATAGGTAGAAATTTATTTAGAAAATAGAATAGGTAAAAAATTATTTAGTAATAGAATAGGTAGAAATAGAAATAAAACTAGATGCAAAAATTATTTAGAAATATAATAGGTAGAGATAGAAATAAAACTAGATGCACAAAGTAGAATATTTTTTGAATGAGCCTAATTATACATGTTGTGACTAAGGTGTTGTCTTTATGTCAATGTACAAACTTTGTAGTGTTTCGGGAGTGACTGTCGTTACGGGAGATGGTGTAGGTGACACCTCGATCCCGTCTCCGAGTTCCGTCGCCGACCTCGACACTCGGTTGGTCGACTACTTCCTCTACCGCCGAGGGTGAGAATCTGTTCGCCTCTCTTGTACCTAGGTTTTATTTTTGTGTCTAGATCACCAAGTCTGTCGCGGCACCTAGGCGTCATCCCGACCGTAAGCGTTACGCGACTTAATATGCATTAGTGGTCTCGCATATTTTGGACCGTAACGCTTATGGCTTTTATCGGGCAGTCGGCGGATTCGTAGTTGGGTTTGGTTCTCCCTGGCTCTACCTCGATTCGAGACAGGATTTCGGTGGCGCCTCCTCGTTGTTCTCCGGATGCACATCCTCTTGGCTTTTTTTCGAGACGTGTATCGGGAGAGCAGCGGGGAGGTGCTGCCGAAATTCTGCTTGGATCGGGGTAGAACCAGGGAGAACTTACCCAATCTACGGATCCGGCGGCTGGTTAGGACCCTCTTTTCCTATTGGACATGTAGGTTGATGAATGCGTAAAAATATGAAGCATTTAATCTCCTGTTTGATATCAAATGTTATATTTGTTGTTTGTCTCCCAACAAAGCAGAAGAGGATGGCTGATAATGGGTGGATGTACAGTGGCCGTATTAGTGCGACTAATAAAATAGACGATTGGGTACGGAACACTCATTTGTTAGTGAATGAGTTAGCGCGTGGTTCGAAGGCAATGGTTCGGGCACTTTGTCCCTGCGCTCATTGCACTAAGCGTCATCGTCAGGGAAAGGATGACATGTACGAACACCTTCTGCAATATGGGTACATGTCTAACTATGTCACGCAAGTCGACTTTGCTCGGTACGAACGTGACAGAGGTGAGGTGATGCGTCAGCGGCTCAATGGCAATGAGCACGATGGGATTAGAAACATGCTAGATGATCTTATCGATGCCGACCAACCGAATTCGCCACCTCCACGGGAGGAATCACCAGAACCGGAGGAACCGCTAGAACCGGAGGAACCGGAGCCAACCGCGAAGGCCTTCCTTGATATGATGGCCGCGGCTAAGAGGCCTCTGTACGAGGGTGCAAAGATTTCTCAGCTCGATGCCATCTCTCAGTGTCTAGCCGACAAGTGCCAGTACTCCGCCACCCGTTCTCACTTTGAAGCTAATCTGAGAACATGTGGTAACATGTTGCCCGAAGGGCATTGTCTGCCTAAAACCTTTCACGAAATGAAGAAACTCATGAAGGAGCTCAACATGGATTATGAAAAGATAGATTGTTGTCCAAAAGGCTGCCTTTTGTTTTGGAAACAGTTTGAGGGTGACAAGTACTGCTCCATTTGTGCTCTCGTGCTCTCGTGCCCGCGGCGCCGGGAACTGGCCATCAATTTGCGGGATATGGTGTAACGCATAATTGGACTCACGTGACAGCCTTAACGAATCTCGTGTATTACAAGGACCTCGAACTTCCCCATAACATCGATGTGATGCACACCGAAAAGAATGTCGGGGAGTCCCTTTTTCACACAGTCCTGAACATTCCTGGGAAGTCAAAGGATAATGTCAAGGCTAGAGTCGATGTTGAGAAGCTTTGTGATAGGAAGAGATTACACATGCAGCCTCCTACTGTCCGTCGAAAGAATTGGTTCAAGCCTCATGCCTACTACTGCCTTGATAATGTCCAAAAGAAGGAGTCATTTAGGTGGCTCAAATACGTCGTGATGTTCCCTGACGGTTATTGTTCGAATATAAGTAAGGGAGTCAATCTTTTGACGGGACAAGTCAACAGGCTCAAGAGTCACGACTATCATATATGGATTGAGCGGCTGATGCCGGTGATGGTTCGAGGGTATCTCCCCGAAAAAGTATGGCGAGTGCTTGCGGAGTTGAGCCATTTCTTCCGCACCCTCTGTGCTAAGCAGATATGTCCTCTGGTGATTGAGAAGATGCAAGTTCAGGTGCCGGAGTTGCTATGCAATTTGGAGATGATCTTTCTGCCAGGCTTCTTTACTCTGATGGCACATCTCATTGTGCACCTCGCGAACGAGGCACTATTGGGGGGTCCGGTGCAATTTCGTTGGCAATTTTGTATTGAGAGAGAGTTTAAGTATATTCGAAAGATAACTGGAAACAAAGCCAAGATTGAAGCATGCATAGCTGAAGCAACATGCCTTCGGGAGATGGCAGACGCCGCGACAACCTACTGGCCCGATGATGTTCCCACTATGCATAACCCGGTCTCTTATTACAATGTCGACCTGCCCAAGAATGACCCCAATCTCGAACTATTCCAATTTCCCGGTGGCAAGGCCGGTAAAGGACTAAAATATAGGTTGCCGAAGGAAGAGAAAGATTGCATAATGCTCTATGTGCTTATGAACATGAAGGAAGTGGTCGATTTCATTAGGTAAAATGGTGAACACCCTATTTCTCTATGCAGCTAGTAACTCGGTCTCCGTCTAATGCTTATTTTCTCCTTCTTAGCGATTTCACGGATGAACAGTGGCCGGGACCGACTGATCCCTCTCCCATGGAGTTGGACACTCTACTGAAAGAGGGTGCTCCCGGAAATAAAAAAAACTTTGTGTCCTGGTTTATGGAAAAAGTAATTTCTAACCTGTCCCTCTTACCTTGCAATATGTGACTTGTCGCTCTTATTCCACGTAACTACTGAACGCAACAAATTCCTCTTGTACCTGTAGGGAGCTGATCCCAACGTTGAGATGTCAGATGAGCTGAAATGTGTTTCCCAAGGTTGTAACAGTGTCGTCATGAAGTATGAGAAGTATGATGTGAATGGGTTTCGCTTCCATACAGAGACGCACCAGAAAGGGCGACCGAATGCAAAAACGGTAAATACTGGGGTGTTCACCAAAGGAGCCGATTCCCTTGATTACTACGGAAGGTTAGAGAATGTATACGAGCTGACCTTCAATCGTACGAATGTCGAACTCAATCTTGTTGTGTTCAAGTGCCACTGGTTTGACCCAAGGGGTGGACTGAGAAGTACCCCTTCCATTGGGTTAGTTGAAGTTAGGCCTTCAACCACCTATAGCGGAGCCGACGTCTTTGTTGTTGCTCACCAAGCCAACCAAGTTTATTATTTGCCCTACCCATGCCAGAAAGTGGAACTCCAGGGCAGGGAAGTCGTGTTCCAGGTATCGCCACATGGTAACCTACCGATTCCCTCCGAGGACGATTACAACAACATTAACCCTGTAACGTACGAGGGAATTTTCTATCAAGAGCAAGAGGACTTCGGACACTTTGATTTAGAACCGGTTGATCTTGAGGACCTTGGGAATGATGTAGAAACTCGGGGTGAGTCAGTGGTGAATCTACATGACATAAGTATGCTCGAGAAGCTCCATACCGATAATGACAACGATGATGAGCCTACACCCTTCGATGAGAATCCAGATTTCTACTCAAAAGATAGTGATAGTGAGAATGAGAATGACAATGAAAATGATAGTGAGTATTTATTTTTTAATGCATTTTATTTTGTCTTTGTGCTTAACGGTTTTCTTAATTGCATTATTCCTTTATTCTTTGTGTATACATTTTATTATGTCTTTGTGCTTAACTGTTTTCTCTTACTTAATGCAGGTGATTGAACAATATGAGCAGCGGCAAGGCAACCAGTTTGTCCTTGCTTAATGCGCTGAAGCAGCGCAAGAAAAGAGCTACACGGAGTGGGAGACAGCCAAATCCCAATCCGCGTTACCCCGATCTTGCTCCTGCTGGCGGAGGACGGGGTCGAGGCCGAGGTCGAGGAGTACAAGGACGAGGTGCCACGGGAGGAGGCGTGGACTTTGACCCACCACCCTCTACTTCTGGCGACGTGGCTCCTGAGTTGTTCCTGACAGAGCAGCCTTTCAGGGCCGAGAGGGAGGCAGAGTCCAAGAGGAAGGCAGAGTCTGAGAGGGAGGCGGGGACCGATACGGAGGCGGACACTAGCCGCGAGTTGGTGGGGCCGAAGAAATTGCGGAATCGTGGGGAATCGGGAGTCCCTGACGAGAAGTTTGAGCCTAGGACTCAGGAGGCGAAAGCCCTTATTATTCCAGATGGCCTTGAGTAAGTGTACTAAAATTGTCAATTTAAAACATTTTATTTCATGTTGGTCATAAATAATTATTGTGTACTAATGTTTATTTTTGTGCAGCAATTGGACATTTCCTCCGGGGACCAAGACTCACCTTCCTAACAGCCTCGTTGGAGCTCTGATTAGGAAGTTCTGGCCGGGCTATCACATTACCCCCGAGGGTGACAGGAAGCTAGCTACTACTTGGGCGGACTACCAGACTACCCGTGTCCCGGGATTTCCGACAGCTGCTGATGCTGTCATCACCAAGTTTTGGGTAAGGCATATTTCTCGAGTTATGTTCATACTTGATGACCCCACCGTGCTAACTCATGACTCTTATGCATGATTGAAGTTCTTTTACCGTGTGGCCGAGGAGGACCAGGAGAAGGCGCAGAGGACTTTGCTTGGGGCTTGTGTGAAGTTGACCCCCCAGGTGTGGTACAACCAGAAGGTCACGGCCGCTAGCCACTTCTGGGCTGACAGGGGCGTGAGGGTCAGGAAGGAAGACATTGTCGGTAGGAACCCTAATCCTGAGTACTCGATGACGCCAGAAGAGTACATGTCGGTGAGTAAAATGTCAATGAGATTCTACATTGCTTCTAAGTTGCCATTGCATTGTCTGGAGTTGAGTATTGCATTTTCAGGTTATCCCCGATTGGGCCGAGCCGCATCGACTCGCATGGGAGGAGCTGGTTAGGACGAGGTGGCTCAGAGAAGACGAGGAGTTTGCAGCCTTGTCGAGGCGGAACGCGGATAACCGAGGCGATGGTGGAACGCACTGCGCGGGAAACCGCAACTTTGACCGCTTCAAGGGGAAGGTGGTACGTATATACATGGAACGACCTGCGTGCATTTCTGCTTATGTTTGTACTTCATATGCATAATATTTTCTTTTCGCGATACAGGTGGCCGAGGCACAACCCGGGGAGGTGATTCATGACGTCGCCGTCTATGAGATGATGCGGCGAAAGAAGCCCAATTACTCGGAGCCTCAACCCTCGTTGCCCGTGTACTTCGGCACTGCCCAGAACGACTTGGGGAACTACAGCACGATGGTGAAGGCTCGTCACCCCCATGTGGATGACCCCATTCACGCGGAGATCGACGAGGAGTCGTTGGTCCTGTCGGGGCACGGATTGCAGCATGGACGCCTCAAGATTCTGAATAAGAAGGTCAAGCCTACCCTCAGCACGAGCTTCAGCCGTCTCAAGGCTACCTACCCCGCCGACGGCCCCCCTATCCCACCTCGTGGCCAGCCTCGTCGCTCCGCCGAGGATGTAAGTTTTTCTCGTTCTCATCATCTTTATGACTTTTGTTCCTGCATGGCTAACCACTGACGAGATTCCTTGTATTTGAAATTGTAGCCTGAGTTAGACGCGGCCTACGATACTGTTTATGAGGAATATCAGGTGGCCTTTCGGCAGCATCAAGAGGCGCTTGCGATCTACATGCAATACGTAAATGTAAGTCCGAACCTTTATTTTTGCAAAAGATACAAGTCCCACTTTCCCCCGTTTGTTGTACTACGGCCTGACTTCTAAACTATCTTGCAGGACATGATGGTGAATATTCAAACTGGACAGAATAGAGATTTGGGGCTCGTGCCTCCCATGCCAGGTCCGGCGCCATTTTTGCAATCGAAGGAAAGCTTCGCTAGGACCTACTACGCATCGACACCGGTAAGTTCTTTGCTAACCCACTGGTTATCGCTTTACTTTGCCTCGCAAGTTGCTAACATGTAGGCAACATGTAGGGAACGGGAGCTTCTGGGAACCGACACTTTGGCCACGCCTCGCCGGATGGGCGTCAGATCACACCGCTTCATGACCATGGTCCATCTCCTGGCCATTCTGTAGGTGGTTCTCCCGAGCTGCACACTTCTCCTACTCCCTCGCCAGGTGGCTCTTCTGCTGCTTCTACTGGACGCAACCCTCGGCAGAGGTCGCCACTTTTCACCAGGGGAGATCTCGGGTACACCCCGTCTCCTCTAGAGTTGTAGGGATGTGTGATGATGTCGATGATCTTGTATGACTAATGTATGGATGATCTTGTATGACTGATGTTGATACATGTGTGGCTGTATGGATGATGTATGACTAATGTGTGGAATATATATTGCATGGATGTATGGATGATGTATGGCTGTATGGATGTATGCATGGATGATGTATGGCTGCTGTGAGTGCTGCTGAGAAAAATTCAAAAAAAAAACTGTGTATGTGATACGCCGACGGCAATGCCCTCGGCGTAGCCCTCTGCCATGTGCCATATGGTCAGGGCTACGCCGAGGGCACTGCCGTCGGCGTAGCACCTGCTCCTACGCCGAGGGCACGCCGTCGGCCTAGCGCCAGCCTGAGAGGCTCAGGCGGTGGACACGCGTCCACATACGCCGAGGGCGAGGCCGTCGGCGTAGCCCCCTCCTGGGGAGGCCCAGCGCGTGCCACGTGGCCACCATACGCCGAGGGTACGGCCGTCGGCGTATGCGGTGCGCCGTTAGCGGCCGTCTAACGGCAGCGCCGCCGTTCGCCGACGGCCGTTACGCCGACGGGCCCGCCTCGGCCGTCGGCGTAGAACTACGCCGACGGTTTTCTGCTACGCCGACGGCCGTTTTTGCTCCGCCGAGGGAGACCTTCGCCGAGGGGGCTACACCGACGGCAGCCCTCGGCGTAGCGTATGCCGACGGCAATGCTGGCTACGCCGAGGGCTTTTAGCCGTCGGCGTAGCCGTCGCGTTCTGTAGTGTTTAGTCTCCAAAAGCCTCCTGATCATGCTATCTCTATGCGCGCATATGTCATGTCCTTGCTAAAGGAGGTGACTCGAAGCTCGGTTTTGGGGAAGATGCAGCCGAGCTTCGAGTATGGTCCAGCCTGTAGCATGCTGCCCTTTGTACAATGTTTGTGTTGTCAGACATAATAAGGGCGGGTTGCTATACAACCATTTGCTTATATATCCCACTAAGCAGGATCGAGCCGGCAAAATTCGAGGCTTTGTGTTAAACACTAAAATGGGGCCCTATCTCACGAAATCTTCCCCTGCCTTAACATCGGCAACATGTGAAGTATTCAAGCTAATTTAAATTTATTGTTTACATTTTATATTCTAGAACGAAGGGAGGTCGTTTCTAAATTCTTCCTCCATAGTTCTAAAGGTGCAAAATAAAAGTACCCGACGATGATCTAAGAACCAACTAGCGAGAAGATCAAAACTAGGAAAATAGAAACAAAAGTAAACTAACCATTTTCCATAATTCCATTGCCTCGTTGCCGCTCAGGCCGGCCTTGCGACCTACCGGCCGTGCAGCTGGGGGTCGCCCTCTCCTTATGATGTCTATGGTAAGCAGGGCGGAGGTAGGATTGCATTTTAGAGGGGACCAAACCTGATAATTTTCTATTAAGGAGGGAGGGCAATTAAGCTAAATCCTCTAAAAAATATGCCTAAGCTAGCCTTAATCAAAATTTTCTTTCATGTTGATCACCGCCATAGGGAGGCCAGGGCACCTGTTGGTCCACCCCTAGCTCTGTCACTGATGGTGATAAGCTGCCCTAGGTGGTCTAGGTCTTGGCACTCGACAGCGGCAAGTATCGGATTCAACATGGTCCACGCGGCATGGAGGAAAAACTAGGTAGTACTCCCTCCATTCAGAAATAGAAGATATTTTAGCTTTGTGAAATGAATGTATTTAGACGTCTATTGGTATATAGGTTCACTTTAAACCTCTACGAACCTATATACTAAAATACGCATAGATACATTTGATTTACAAAGCTAAAACATCTTATATTTCTAAACAAATGGAGTACGTGATAATTATTCTTTTGTCCTCCAACTATGGGCTAGGTAATTAGAGAGTTCGGCTTCTCGCGTCGCTATTTCAGGCCCTCATCGAATCGAGGGGTCTCGCCTCGCTACTTCAGGCGTCACGTTGTCCCAGCCAAACATTTGTTTTTTGAAACGAAACATTTGTTTTTTGATGAAACGCTAGGCTGCTGCTGGAACTTGGAAAATTTGGGACCCCCAAAATATTTGGACCCTGTGCCCCCGCACGGGCCGCATCCCTTCCAGCTCGGGCCTACCTCTAAGGGCAGAACTGTCTTTTTAGCCACCGAGTTCACATCCTTCTGTCGCCATCATGGCAAAGTCGTAAGAATTTCCTTATATGCCACTGTAGCCAGAATTGTCTTGTTAGCCACAAAGTTCACATCCTTTGGGTCAACTTTGTGTGAACGCATCTTGGCAGGCGAGCTTGGGTCTCCTTGGTCGTGCTGCGATGACCTAATTCTACGTGATGGGCGTGTGCATCTACCATCCTTCTATCGAATAGAGACAATTATTTTGGAACATTGCATTGTTTACATTCCAGATTTCACATTTTCAGGTTGCAAAAAGGGCAATGTTGTAATTTTAACTTTCCTTTAGGTTATTTCTGTAGCATTGTATCACTTTTGTTAAATTAATGCCAGTTATGGGACCTTCGGGTCCCTTCCCCTTGTTCAAACAAAAAACATTTTCAGGTGACTGTATTGGTTCAGGATTTGGTTCGTGGGTGCACAGTTTGTTACCGTAAAAAACACAAGCTCTACACCCTGCTTCTCTGCTATAGCCCCTTATGGCATGTTTAATGCTAAGCGTTTATATAGACGCTTAAGCGTGAAGAAAAAAATAAAAAATAAAAATATTAGATAAGCATCTCGGCTTTGCAACACTCGGCGCTTATTCCGGTCGCTAATGTATTGTTTTGGATAGAGACCCGCGGTGGCAAAACCGCCTCTCGCGTGGAAAGAGGAACTGCAAGCGCCGATGTTTAAGTATACGGCGACACTTTGCAAAATCTCGGGATCGCTCCGATACGACCAGAAAAAAATCGGCTAACGCCCGCTCATAACGTCCCCGTTGTACGCTTCGTCAGTTTAGTCTGACATATCGATGGATTTCATGGAAGCTCTTCCTCGAGTTCATGGAAAGTCAGTAATTCCTTAGGTTGTCGACCGTTTTTCCATGTATGCTCATTTTATTCTACTTGGGCATCCATACATTGTCGTCTCTGTCGCACAAGCCTTTGACGACATTGTTCGCCTTCATGGGCTCCCTCGGTCCATCATTAGCGATCGTGATCCTGTCTTCACGAGCAATTTTTGGCGAGATTTATTTCGGTTGTCTAGGATATGCCTTCACATGAGTTCGACATTTCACCAGTCAGATGGAGATGTCCAACAAGGTGATTGCCAGGTATCTACGGTGTATGACGTGTGATCGACCACATGAATGTATGGATTGGCTTCCTTGGGCAGAATATTTCTACAACATGTCCTACCACTCCTTACTTGGTGATACACCGTTCAAGGTCGTCTATAGTCATGATCCTACACCACCACCGACATATGTGGTTGGAGAGGCCAAGGTTGCTATAGTTGAACTTATTCTAGGTGAGTGTGCATGTTTTCTCCAAGAAGACCGAGAGCACAATGAAAGATACTGAAAGAACATGTGGGCCCCCATGTGTGGTTTTGGTAATTAATGACAATCTTTATGGACTAATGTGTGTATTAAGTTATACTTGTAGGAATTGTCCATTGACATCGCTTGAAGCTTGTGTCGGCTTCAAGGTCGATGAAATGAGAAGAAGATATGTTGTGCAAGCTCAAACTGCGCAATCTTTAGAAGATCTCATGTTTGATGCTTGCCATCCTCGGTGATCATGGATCGATGATGAGGAATCAAGAAAGGCGTTCCATCTTGAGAAGGTAAAGATCGTCTACATCGAGCTCAAGTGGAATGCTCAAGGCAAAGGTATAATCTTGATAGGTTTTCCCTTTTGCCGGTCTTATATTGTTAGTAGAAGACCGGGTTTAGGATAGATAACCGTACTATCAAGAGGGGCTCTCGAATGAGTAACTCGGTCACATCGTTCGGAGAGAGCTCAAACCTTTGCATACTTGCATCATCGTATTTGGTTGTTATTTGGTCTTATCCATGTAAGGATATAGAGCTTGTGGTAATCTCCATAACAAGCTCTTGTTCATCAAAATCAGATCCCTCTTTTATATCTTATTGTGATTTTGATCTATGCGGTTTTTCGGTTTCTCACCAAGTGAGGTATCTCACATTATTATACTTGATACATTCTCACTTGGTGATAACCAATATTTTCACCTTTTATAGGGAAGCTCATGTCGTCCTCTTTCCAACGCAATTGGAATCGGGTTGATCGGAGTTACCAATCAAAAGTTATAGTCGTTTGAATATTTGCTGGTCTCTACCGCATTTTAGTACCTAGCAAGGCAGAAGGTTTTGGAAAGTTGCCAAAATCCACTGTCGGGCTAGGTACCAAAAAGCGGTAGTACCGCATTTTAGTACCTAGCACGACAGAAGGTTTTTTACTTCATCATTTGGATCTATCCTCCCTTGCTGGACTATGATGTTTCTTTGCATGATCTTGTAGAGGTTGTTGTACTCTTCGAAACGAGCCCAAGATCATCGAAATCGGAGTCCGGATGCAGAAGTTATGGTTATTTTCGTTCTGTGATGACCGGTAGTACCGGACCAGGATCCGGTAGTACCGCATTTTGGTACCGGGGAGCGTAGATAAAAAATGTGTTTGGAGCTCCAGGAACCCCAGGAAATGTCCGGTAGTGCCGGGAAAGTCCGGTAGTACCGGGAAAAAGTCCGGTAGTACCGGGAATCGCGTTTTTGGGCTGCAATGGTTGGATTTTGGAGGGACCTATATAAGGGGCCTTCTTCCCCAATGGTTCCTCAACCATTCTTGCAAGTTTTCCCCTCCATTGTTGACCTTCTTGAGCTTGCTTTCTCTCAATCCCTCTGATGATTCTTGCATATTCTTGAGGGATTTGAAAGAGGAGATCTAGATCTACAATCCCACCAATCAATCTCTCCTCTAAGTGAGGGGAACATATTGGGATCTAGATCTTGGAGTCTTTTGTGGATTTCCTCCATTGTTCTTCCTCTCTTATTCCCCCATAAGCTTTTGTAGCTTTGGTGGAATTTGGGAGAGAAGGATTTGAACACCTTTGTGGTGTTCTTGCCATTTGCATTTGGTGCATCGGTTTGAGTTCTCCTCAGAGGATTTGGTTTGAGTTGCTCATTGGAGCTTGTCGCTCTTGGGTTCTTGGAACCCTAGACGGTTTTGTGGCCTTGGTGGCATTGTGTCCTTGGTGGCATTTGTTGAGGCCTTTTGTGGCATTTGTTGGGAGCCTCCAATTAATTTGTGGAGAAGTGCCCCAACCTTGTGAGAGGTTCCGGTTGCCACCGACAAGTGCACCGATAGTGGAAGCGTGGTTCGATCCTGTTGGGGTGAGATTCACCGGAGAATAAGGAAGGCCTTTTGTGGCATTGGTGGTTTGATACCACCCCCTCTCCAAACGAGGCGTACTCCATGTTGGGAGGAACTCGGTAAAATATCGGTGTCCCCGCGTGCCTCCGTTATCTCTATACCCGATCTCTTTACTTATGCACTTCACATTGTGATAGCCTTCGTGCTTGAAGTAATATATATCTTGCTATCACTTTGTTGCTTGTATTGCTTAGCATAAGTTGTTGGTGCACATAGGTGAACCTTAGTTGTTCTAGGTTGTGCTTAACAAAGTAAACACTAGTTTTATTCCGCCTTTGTTGAGCCACTCTAGGAAAAGTTTTAATCGCCTATTCACCACCCTCTAGGCGACATCCGTATCCTTTCAATTGGTATCAGAGCACGGTCTCTCATTTTAGGCTTCACCGCCTTGAGAGTAAAGATGTCGGCTAGGGGATTAGTGCACAATGACACGCTCACATTCGATGGCACAAATTATGATGTTTGTAAAATTCGCATGCTTAATTTATTTTGGGAAATTCACCCAATTATCGAGGGATATCTATATGTGGGTCTCTCTTCTCCTATGGATACCCAAAACGAATCTTTAGAGGAGAAGTTGAACTCTCATATAGATGCTCTAGCTACTAATTTTTTTGCATGTTGTGAGCAATGTAGTTCTTTCTTCTATCATGCCTTATTCAAGCGCTCGTGAGATATGGACCAAGCTTCAAGATAAATATAGCAAGTCCAACATTTTTGAGGATGATTGTGTTGCTTCCACTTTCGGTCGAGATGAGTTCTCATCCTCTACCACTTCACCAACATGTGACTTTTCACAAGGTAATGATATGGTGAGTGGTGATAGAAATTGCAATTTGGATAGTGTGCTTACTATTTGTAATCCTTCATCTCTATCTAGTTGCAATGATCTATATTTGGACCCTAACACTTCTAGCACTACAAACTTCTTACATGCTTGTGTTAATAGTCCTTGCATATCATGTAGAAATGATTTGAATAAATCTCACGATGATATGCTCATGTTGTCTTGTTGCCATGATAAAAATGCTTCTATTTCCTCTAGTGCTTGTGTTGCTAACCATGTAGAGGAAAATGAAGATTCTATGGGCCAAGACAAGTTCTTGAAGAGAGCTACAAGTGCAATCTCATCATCACCTTCCTCCGGTTCTCACATGTGCCTTATGGCTAAGGGAACAAAGGTAACCTCTTTGAATCCCATTGTATCTCATGATGATGATGATGATGAGGTTGAGAATGATAATGATGATTATAGAGGTAAGTATGATATTACCTCTATTAAGAAAATGGGAGAGTTTATCTATAGCGCTCTCTTCAAAAATAAAATTGCTTCCTCCAACTTTCTTGAAATCTTGAATTGTGCCATAGAAGGCAATGATCTTATTGAGGAGCAAGAAAACTTAATTGATGAAAAGTTTGCACTTGAGCGTGAGTATGCTAATGAAGTTGCACAACTAAAGGACTCCCTTGAAGAATAACAAACCACCAAAGAATCTCTTGAGGAGACTTTTACTCTAGAATTATATAGAGTAAAGGAATACCATGATAGAGAACTTGCGGTGGCTAACTCCTTCAAGATTAAAAATGATGAACTTGAAGTTGCTTATGCTAAACTTGTTGAGGATTTTAAGCACCTCGAAAATGGCTCTCAGGTCGTTAAGAGGGAGCTCATCAAAATCACCGAGTCACATGAGCAACTTAAAGCTTCATATTTAAAAGAGCTTGACAAGTTGCCCTCACCTCTTGCTAATAATAATGATGCTTGTGCTACTAACTCTATTTATTGTGAAGCATCTATTTTGAATGAGAATGTTGAGCTAAAGGCTCAACTTGCTTTGATAACTAGCAACTATGGGAAATTAGAAGAAAGTCATGTTAAGCTCTCGAGCTCGCATGAAGATCTTCTAGTCTCCCATGGTAGGCTAAAGTTAGCTCATGAGGCCATCGTGTCAAAGGTAACATCTAGTAGGCCTCATGTGGACATTAGCACTATATCTATTCCAAATGTTATATTGCCATGTGCTAGTCCTTATAATTCATCCCCTCATAACCATGCTATATCTCGTGATGAATTACATTCCTTGCCTTGTTGCTCTAATAATGTAGCATCTACTTCCTCTAGTACTTTTGTTCAAACTAACCATGTAGAGGAAATCAAAGAGCTCAAGGCTCAAGTCACTTGTTTGAAGAATGACTTGAAAAAGGGTCATCAAGGGAAGGTCGCACTCAACAAAATCTTGAGTGTGCAAAAATCCCCCAACGACAAGAGTGGGCTTGGATTCAACTCCAATGTCAAGAACAAGTCCACTATCAAGTTGAAGCACAAGGACAACAAGAAGAATGGCCAAGATCAAGTCAAGAATCCGGCCAACATTGTTTGCTTCAAGTGCAAGGAAGAAGGGCACCATGTTAGATCTTGCCCATTGAATAAAAAGCCTCTTAGTGTGAAGCAACAAGGGAAGCGGCCTCAAGCTCCACCTCAAGTCATTAATGGGCCTCTTCCTAAGAGGACTACTCGAGCTCTTCCTCGAGTTGTGGCTTCACCTAAGAAGAAAGATGGCAAGAGTAGAACTTGCTACATATGCCGTGAAAAGGGGCACATTTCTTCCTCATGCACTATTGGTATCTCCTCTTCCCATCCTATCTTGATTGATGATGCTTATTCACTTCATAAGGATGAGGTTGGCAATGTGTTTGCCAAATTTGTTGGTGCCCAATGTGGTGTCAAGAAAAGAACCATTTGGGTTGCCAAGCCTATTTTGACTAACTTCTTAGGACCCAACTTGGTTGGGGACCAACAAGCCAAAACTTGATCAATAGGTGTGTTTTGGAGGGCATTGGAGTCTTGGCTACATTATGAAGAATTGAGGGATCTTCATCAATTATTTTTGTCAAGCCAAGCCATTTGGATTGTCATGATTATATTATATTTCCAATGTTCCTCCTTGCGGTAACATATGCTAAACTCTTTACATTGAAAGTTACTCGCCCCCTTGTGCATGTGTTGGTTTTGTATCTTACATGCTTTTGTACATGTTGTGCTATCCACTTAATTATCTTGAGGTATCAAGCATATTTGTGTATGATTAGGTGGCACACCATGTATGTGTGTTTATTATGTTTGAGCCTTGCTTGGTTATATTTGGTATCTTATTTGGCTCTTGTGAGAAATTAATGGATTATCCCATTTTGGGGGAGTGTTATGCTTGGGCATTCCACAATCCTAAAATTGTGTGTACATGAGGAATACCACCTAGTATTTATATTGGATTATTGTCTATTCTCTATGTGGTATAATTCTCATGAGAAATTTAAGTTTTATAATGTCCATTAATTATCTCTATTTGTATTATTTTGCCTCACGATGGTTTTATGGTAGTATCATATTATGGGGGATTCATATGCTTAGTGCTTATTACAATCCTAGAAAATGTGAAAATTCGAGGTTGTGTCACTTAAAATTTATATTGATAATTATCTAGCTCCTAAGTGACACATGTGCTCATACAAGTTCCAATTTGCTTGAATGCCCTTATTACTCATATTTTGGATCTTGTTTGTGAGAGTGCTTCTTGGTATGTGTTTCCTCATATTTAGATATATATATCCGCATGGAAACCATTTGCTTCAAGTTACTCTAATCACTAGTGATTGTGTGACAATTGGAAGCTACCAAGAATCTTGTTCAGAGCATCAAACTTAATTCTTATACTTTGTTATATGCTTCTTTGTGTGAATATGATCTTGGATATCCGAATGAACTACCTAGGTAAGATTATTCTCAATACTTCTTGTCATTGGACAATTAGTACTAAATTTATGGTAGAATTTACTTCTTGTCATTGGACAATTAGTACTAAATTTATGGTAGAATTTATTGATCATATTCACTTTGGCCCTTGCTTAAATCTTGTCCTATCTTTGGCCAAGTAAATGTATTGTGTGCTCCCATGTTTTACTTGCTACTTTTGGATCCTTTTATTTTTATTGGTATCCTTTTGTGTTTTATTTATTGTAGGTACTAGTTATGATCTTATTTGTGTGCATTTTGCATTCAAAAGGAAAATCCTATATAATGCACTATCTATGCGGGAGCTCTCCTATATTATTTAGAACACTCACATTTATGCTTCTTTGTTTGATCCATATTGGGTTTTATGTGCTTGGAACCTCAATATTTTCGTTTTGGTATTTGTGACATCATGAGAAGTTTGGGGAGTTTGGTTTCTTGTTAGAATCTTGCTCTTTTTGGGAGTTGGTTTTGTCTCACTTGTTTCATGATTTGACCATTTTAGAATGAGATAAATCCTTGAGCATTTCTATTTCTATCTATCTTTTGATACTTTGGTTTTAGCCTAGTTCATTTGTTGAATTTGTGATCTTTCATGTGTTGAATTGGTTCTTGGATATAATTTGGACATCGTTTGTCGAGTCACACCCTTGTGTGTGCAATCTCGATTTACTTGGTGTTTTTGTTCAAATTGTATCTTCTTTTTGGTTCTTGAAAGCTTTATGCATGCATATTTACTATATGTTTATATTATGGCTTGCTTGCTTTCTTTGATCCAATATATAGGGGAAACTCCACCAAATCCCATCGGCTAAGTTGTGCATGAAATTAAATTTCATATCAATATGCACATATTTATGTAGAGTCTCTCCTATGTATTGTAGTTGCACTAACTACATTGAACCCAATTAGTTTGGGGAACATTTTGTACTTAAATGTGTTTTAGGTACACTGAAGATATATTGGACGCTTGTCTCTCAATTTTGAAGAAGTATTGCTTAGAGGAAAATTTGAGGCAAGCTATAGGATGATCAACGAATTCATATCCTCTACATCCTTCCAATTATATCTTGGTAACAAGCATCTATTTCTCATGCTCACATATCTTGATTCCAACCGTTTGTCGGTTGCCTTCTAGCATGAATTAATGTATTTGTAATTGTTGTAATTCTAGCCATGGTTTTAAGAGGACTCACTATTGTAAATGTGTATAAGTTGAGATGAGTGCATATAATTGGGACTATACAAAATCATGCATATGAGCCATCAATCCCAAATATGTCAATCTAGCAATTTTATTGCCTATATTTTCCTCAACTTCTCTCATGTGCAATACTGAGATTTTGCTAGTTTTAGTGATACTTATTGCCTTTCTCCATATATTCCAACTTTCTCCTTTTTCCCTTGGTGATAGTTGTAATATATGTAGTGTGTTGGTGTTTGAAGTTCATTAATGTACAATAAGATAGATTTGAGCCTTTGGCCATGCTTTGAAGCAAAAATCTTATTGGTATATATTATGACTTCATTTTTGCTTTTCATATGCCTTCTTGTATATCTTCTTTATGTTTGCATATTTCTTTGTCGGCATATGTCTCTGTGATGTTTTCCACTTATAGACATATACACATATGAGAATATAATTTTAGTTGATTTTTAATCCTTGGAGACCACCTTTCTATTCCTTTTGATTCTTCAGTGGCTTCCAAATTTAATTTCCTATGACTGTTAGTTCCTCTTGTTTGCATATTTGGGCACTCATATTTGTTCTCTCATGCCTTGCATTGTTAAATAAACTTGGATGAGTGAGGATTCCATGATTATGCACCTTGTTCCCAAATACAATTATCATAATTGGTGCATTATCTTTGGGGAGCTCATCTAATTCATTTAATAATGCTCATTTGTCTTATTTATCATTTATTGTGCCTTAAATGTTTATGGAGAAGTGAGGATTCCATATTTGTGCATTTTTGTATTGAAATACAACGATTCTAAAGTGTGCACAAATCTTGGGGAACTTCTATATTTTATTTAAGCATATATTTGATCTTTCATTTGATGTGTTTTAAATGTTTATGGAGGAGTGAGGATTCCATATTTGTGCATTTTTTGTATTGAAATATACCGATTTTAAAGTATGCACAAATCTTGGGGAGCTTCTCTATTTTCTATTTCAAACACTCTTTTGCTCATATCATAACATCTTGTTGTTTCCATTTGGACTCATTTGTTGTTTTCAATTGGTTGTCGGACCTTGTAATTGCTTGCATCATTTGGCTTTATTTTGGCAATCTTCGGGTCCTCGATATAGTCCTACTCCATCCCAAGTATTCATCATTGGATATGTGCGAAGGCACACCTTTGGAGGAATTATTACTATATTTGCCTTCTAGAACTTGTCACCCATTTCGGCAATCGATGCCAATGGGGGAGAAGTTTTAGAGGGTTTAAGGGAAGTTGGTTGATGCATTGAGTTTGTTCTTAAGCATTTTCCTTTCATGCTCTTGCATCTTTATTGTTGCTTAGCATGTGTTATATATAGAGGAAACTCCACCAATGATAATGATTGGCAATATATGCAATGAAATTCAAGTTCATCACACATGCATAGATTGTGGGGGAGTTTGCTCTATATATGGTGGTGGTACCAATATCACATACTTTTGTAGTATTTGATATTGGTATTACCATCTTATTCATTAAAATTCCTTATATAAACCCTCTTAAAGGGATTGTAATCAATTACCAAAATGGGGGAGATTGAAAGAACATGTGGGCCCCCATGTGTGGTTTTGGTAATTAATGACAATCTTTATGGACTAATGTGTGTATTAAGTTATACTTGTAGGATTTGTCCATTGGCATCGCTTGGAGCTTGTGTCGGCTTCAAGGTCGATGAAATGAGAAGAAGATATGTTGTGCAAGCTCAAAATGCGCAATCTTTAGAAGATCTCATGTTTGATGCTTGCCATCCTCGGTGATCATGGATCGATGATGAGGAATCAAGAAAGGCATTCCATCTTAAGAAGGTAAAGATCGTCTACATCGAGCTCAAGTGGAATGCCCAAGGCAAAGGTATAATCTTGATAGGTTTTCCCTTTTGCCGGTCTTATATTGTTAGTGGAAGACCGAGTTTAGGATAGATAACCGTACTATCAATAGGGGCTCTCGAATGAGTAACTCGATCACATCGTTCGGAGAGAGCTCAAACCTTTGCATACTTGCATCATCGTATGTGGTTGTTATTTGGTCTTATCCATGTGAGGATATAGAGCTTGTGGTAATCTCCATAACAAGCTCTTGTTCATCAAAATCGGATCCCTCTTTTATATCTTATTGCGATTTGATCTATGCGGTTTTTTGGTTTCTCACCAAGTGAGGTATCTCACATTATTATACTTGATACATTCTCACTTGGTGATAACTAATATTTTCACCTTTTATAGGGAAGCTCATGTCGTCCTCTTTCCAACGCAATTGGAATCGGGTCGATCGGAGTTACCAATC
This sequence comes from Avena sativa, assembly GCA_916181665.1. Lineage (NCBI taxonomy): Eukaryota > Viridiplantae > Streptophyta > Magnoliopsida > Poales > Poaceae > Avena > Avena sativa. The sequence continues at coordinate 307,835,443 of OV702284.1, read as the reverse complement.
AAAAGTTATAGCCGTTTGAATATTTGCTGGTCTCCTAGGTACCAAAATGCGGTAGTACCGCATTTTAGTACCTAGCAAGGCAGAAGGTTTTGGAAAGTTGCCAAAATCCACTGCCGGGCTAGGTACCAAAAAAGGTAGTACCGCATTTTAGTACCTAGCGCGGCAGAAGGTTTTTTACTTCGTCATTTGGATCTATCCTCCCTTGATGGACTATGATGTTTCTTTGCATGATCTTGTAGAGGTTGTTGTCCTCTTCGAAACGAGCCCAAGATCATCGAAATCGGAGTCCGGATGCAAAAGTTATGGTTGTTTTCGTTCTGTGATGACCGGTAGTACCGGACCAGGATCCGGTAGTACCGGGGTCCGGTAGTACCGCATTTTGGTACCGGGGAGCACAGAGAAAAATGCGTTTGGAGCCCCAGGAACCCCAGGAAATGTCCGGTAGTGCCAGGAAAGTCCGGTAGTACCGGGAAAAAGTTTGGTAGTACCGGGAATCGCGTTTTTGGGCTGCAACGGTTGGATTTTGGAGGGACCTATATAAGGGGCCTTCTTCCCCAATGGTTCCTCAACCATTCTTGCAAGTTTTCCCCTCCATTGTTGACCTTCTTGAGCTTGCTTTCTCTCAATCCCTCCGATGATTCTTGCATATTCTTGAGGGATTTGAAAGAGGAGATCTAGATCTACAATCCCACCAATCAATCTCTCCTCTAAGTGAGGGGAACATATTGGGATCTAGATCTTGGAGTCTTTTGTGGATTTCCTCCATTGTTCTTCGTCTCTTATTCCCCATAAGCTTTTGTAGCTTTGGTGGAATTTGGGAGAGAAGGATTTGAACACCTTTGTGGTGTTCTTGCCATTTGCATTTGGTGCATCGGTTTGAGTTCTCCTCAGAGGATTTGGTTTGAGTTGCTCATTGGAGCTTGTCCCTCTTGGGTTCTTGGAACCCTAGACGGTTTTGTGGCCTTGGTGGCATTTGTTGAGGCCTTTTGTGGCATTTGTTGGGAGCCTCCAATTAATTTGTGGAGAAGTGCCCCAACCTTGTGAGAGGTTCCGGTTGCCACCGACAAGTGCACCGATAGTGGAAGCGTGGATCGATCCCGTTGGGGTGAGATTCACCGGAGAATAAGGGAGGCCTTTTGTGGCATTGGTGGTTTGATACCACCCCCTCTCCAAACGAGACGTACTCCATGTTGGGAGGAACTCGGTAAAATATCGGTGTCCCTGCGTGCCTCGGTTATCTCTATACCCGAGCTCTTTACTTATGCGCTTTACATTGTGATAGCCTTCGTGCTTGAAGTAATATATATCTTGCTATCACTTTGTTGCTTGTATTGTTTAGCATAAGTTGTTGGTGCACATAGGTGAACCTTAGTTGTTCTAGGTTGTGCTTAACAAAGTAAACAGTAGTTTTATTCCGCCTTTGTTGAGCCACTATAGGAAAAGTTTTAATCGCCTATTCACCCCCCCTCTAGGCGACATCCGTATCCTTTCAGATACTATGATGAAAATCATCGGGAGTTGCTCTTTGATGTTGGTGAATGGGCATGGCTGCACCTTCACCATCTTCAAGAAATGTCATTGCCTAGCCACAAACAAGGCGAGCTTGATCAACGGTTTTACTTGTCAGGAATATGCAACTTGTATTATCTGGGGGACAAAGGCCACAATATATAGTACAGGTAGGTGAAACTCCAAATCCGAGCGCACAATCTGGCAGCACGAGCATGTGCCACAAACAGCAGTACAGAGAGAATCAAGCTGACGCCAGATAGCAACACTCTGAGTATAGAACTCATCAATAGTGGAATCACCCTGCTGAAGAGCATGCTCCTGGCGAACCACAGACAGGTAAAGAGAATCTCCAGATGGATGATAGCGCTGACGAAGATGTGCCCACTGAGCGTCAACAGTAGGGAGACTCATGAACTCAGCAGCATACTGGGGCAGAACACTGGAGGTGAGAACAGCAGCAGCACGAGCATTGTCATCGACCCACTGAGTGTAGGCAGTCAGAGCGTGGCGATAGGTCTCGAGATCAGCAGAGTACTGTTTGAACTTCAGCTCATAAGCAACAACAACACTATCATCGGCACTCTGAGCAACATCCTTGGCCTCCTAAGAAGCATCAGCATCGAGAACAATCGGCGTTGGCGGAAGAGGAGCCACAGGAGCAGGGGCACGGCGGACAGGAGACCTCGCCGGAGAGCACACCCCAAAGACGTAGACCGCGCATAAAGGCAGCAAAATCAGGATAATTCGCGCCATCGAAGATCATCGGGCAGCGAGGAATCGCAACATAGACCGGGGGACATCTCTCTCTCTCAATTTTTTTTTTGGAACAAATCTGGTCAACCCGCACCGGCAGGCAGAGACCAGCCAAAATCCGGCGAAATTCCGGCTAACCGGGACAAGAGGCGGTGCCTAAAGGCCGGGGGAAGCCAATTCCAACCGCGAGGGATTGATTCCCGGCAGTGGTGACGGCTGGCAACAACCGGCGGCGATCTGAAGAGAAACAGCAAGCAGCGAGCAGCCAGCAGCGATCTGGCGGCTGGGGGCGGGTGGAGCAGCGTGTAGCAACGAGGTGGGGTAGGGTGGGCAGGTGGCCCAGCGCCAGGGACGAGGTGGGGAGGTGAGGGCGGTGACGGTGTGTCGGCGAGGTGGGGAACAGATCTGGCAACGGGGCCAGCGTTCGTCACGAGGTGAGGTGGGGAGGTGGGGCGGCAACGTGGCCCAGCACCAGTGACGAGGTGGGAAGGTGGGGGCGGTGACAGCACGATGTGTCGATCTGAACCGAGGCTGCCGATCTGAGAACAGTACGGACGACAACGGGTCTGGAGACCGATCTGGTGCCTCACGGAATCGATAGGAACGGGCGACGATGGGCAGATCTGGAGCCCGATCTGGATCAGAATCAGGTCAGACGAAACAGGCGGCGACCGGCGGCGGCGACGACGGCAAGGCCGTCGGCGACAGGGACGGTGGCGGCTGCAGCGACGAAGTTGCGAGTAGGAGGAGGCTAACCTTGCTCTAATACCATGTCAGGAATATGCAACTTGTATTATCTGGGGGCCAAATGCCACAATATATAGTACAGGTGCAGGTGCAAATATGCAGGAAGCCCCCTAACATATGGGGAAACTATAATATACAAATATATACATCTAACATTACTACCCATATAAAATTCTAGAGCGTATTGGTTTTGTATCTTACAAGCTTGAGCTTCCTGAAGGATCACACCTCCACGATGTTTTCCATGTGAGCCTACTGAAGAAATTCCATGGTGAGGTTCCAGTAGAAGCACTTTCCATGATAGAAATTAAAGATGGATGCATTGTTCCTGCTCCGGTCAAGGTTCTTCGTTCCAGCATCCGTCGAGGAGTTCGACGACATTTGTTGGCCTAGTGGGTCTGGTCTTCAGAAATGGATGCCACTTGAGAGCCGGTCACTGACTTTGTAAAAATTATCCAGAATTTCAGCTCGAGGACGAGATGCTTGTCGAGGAAGGGAGATAAGTTCCCAAGAGGCACAAGGTGAAGCTAGCGGAGCCATTAAAGTAATAGTCATATAAGGAGAGTCCTATTTGAGTAGCTTATAGTATCAAAAAGTTTGTATTGGTAAAGTATCGGCCTATTCTCTATTTAAAGTCTATAAGAAAAACCTCTATATAATGAGGCAACCACGTTCAAGTGTACCAAGCAATAATCAAATAAATTCTATTTCCCCAATCAATATTCTCTCTCTATCTTTGCTAACATATGCCTCGTTGGCTCTCTAGCCCCTCTATGTCATGGAATAGCGCTGCAACTAGGTTTCTTCTGCTGATTGATCCTACCAACTAGGTTAACAGCTTCATTGACAATTCATTTTAAACAATTTTTGAATTCTAGACAAGTTAAACCAATATAATTTACACTAAGCTTTTATGCTTCTACATAACTTATTTTTATTATACATTTTAAAGAAGTGTATTTTTAAAACATTGGCGGATCTAGGATAGGACGACTCCTGGCCGCTGCCCGGGCTGCTCCGGTCACTCTCCACTAAATACTCTACTAAGTATCGTGATTAGCAACCATGTTTGTTGGCGCAAACACAAGCCAACGCCAATTCCAATGGGCCTTATCCAGGCACGCTGCTTTTAAGATATGCAGTTAGCAAATTTAAACAAATATAAACTTTTACTAAGATTAAGTGTAGCCTTTTTTGTACTGTATATTTAAAAATACACCTACCTTGTGTTGAACTAAAATATATTTTGTAACAAAAACTATGTTAGATTTGAATTGTATATACACATGCTAAAATTGACAAAAAAACGCATGGCTCTTTATTTTTTTCAAATGCATTAAGATTTAATTATGTTTAATACATTGACAGACATATAAGCTGAGTAATAGCCTAACAAATATCGTAATAGCGGTTTCCAGTGTATCATTACTCGAACAAGTTTATAAAGTTCTAAAGTATAACTTAAACTTTTAGCTCAACTCTGTACCTTATTTCGTGGTCAAGTGTGTCTCACAAGTTACACTGTGTTACGAAATAATCCGACAATGACTTGATATTGAAAATATAAACACTTAAAACTAGCCACCAACTATCATAAAAAATATTGTGGATTCTACAACTGCCACACACATACGAGTTGGTCTATTAGGTTTATTAAAATGTGTTGGCTATCATCTGGTGCGTACACAACTTGTCATATCAGTTTCACAAATAAAAAGATCCGCGCAATATTAAAACTGAAAACCTCCATAGCTTTCATCAAAATCAGTTCTCCTACATGGTACATGCTCTATGGTGAGGACTTTCTCCTACAAACCATATTAAACCTTGTTTTAGACATTTAATTATATCTTAGATATACTATATAGTTACAAAATGATTGTGTGAACATTTAACTTTTGGAGGGCTCTCATACTCTTCGGGCTCCGGGATGTTGCCCTGTTGGCCCAGCCTATAGGCCGGCTTTTAGCACCCGCCGCACCTTCGTAACTCCAAATACCCAAATTTGTTATAGTTTCTCCCTTTGCTGAAGCTGTTAAGTGGGACCCCCAATATCACACTTATATGAATTAGAAATTTTCAAATGCACTAGTGGAAACATGGCCTCTAGTCCCGGTTTTGGCACTGGGACTAACCAAGCGAGACTAGAGGCCCACCCACTAGTCCCGGCCCAGTCACCAGCCGAGACTAAAGGATGTCCACGTGGTCGCCGCGGCGTGCTCGGGGTGCAACCCCACTAGTCCCAGTTGGTGTTAAGGACCGGGACTAGTGGGTCTATGTCGCGATAGCATTTTGCGCCTTTTCTCTGCCGCGGCAGAGCATTACCTTGGACTAGTGTTTCTCTGTCGCGGCAGAGAATTTATTTTGTATTGTTTTATTTATTTATTTTTCATTTTAAAATAGTTTTTAAATATTTCTACGTCACCACATATCGTACATATTCGTGCATATAAAATATAACTTGTATTACGATATCGAGCATACAAATATATACAATTTCCATAGTTACATGGAGATCACAATTACCGGGACTAGAGCCCGTCTATTCAATTACATGGAGATCATTAGCACCTATTCACACTAAATTCTCTACCATCATGTACCATCTCTTTAAAAATAAAACCCGCCGGCTCCTCCGCAATTGCTAGTACACGTTGATGTGGTAGGAGATTATCCCGCATTCTTTCAAACTATATAAGAAAAGGAGATAAATATGAATATCAATCATGATAACAAAATGTGACGGTAATAAAATGATGATGTGAATGTATTGCTTACGTCGACCCTATAATCTTTGTGCTCGGTGGTAAACGTACGAATAAACTCACAAACGTAGAATCTACATAAATTCGACCCCCATGGCTGCCTCGCGCACATTACGAGAATCGAAATCAATCAAAATAACAATATAACATCATTATTGTATTGAAATTAGAAGTAAAGATATGCGCGGACATATCACGTGCTACTTACCAAGACCTCCTGAAATGTCAGCTTCTAACTAAAGGAACTCGTAACCTCACGCTTGAACCGGATCCAAACCCTGTCCGGCGAAGAAAATGAATAAATGAGTTATTCATTACCTGATATCTCAGGAAATCAACGAAAGAGACCGATATAGCGAGAAAATAACTTCTGGAGCATGTCTTGCATGCTGCGGAACTCTTCCAGCTTTCTCTTTGATGGGTCCATGACTTTAACTCTTCCCTTATCAAGTTGACTGTCTAGCAGAATCCAGTGGAAGCTACAAACGTTTATATATATACATTAGTAACTCATCAGTTACACTTAGCATCGAGTAATCAAAATTGAATGTGTACGACAGAGTAAGACCCTTACTCGAAATTGTAAGGAAACAATATGTTCACATAAATTTTACTCCTTTAAAAACCTTAAAATGTTTTCCTCTGTATCCTCGGGGTTTTCCGTTAGTGTCTTTATATGTACTTTATCTGGGTTAATGAACCCAACACTATAGACTCTTCTTATTTTATATTCCCGGATCTTCATTCTGCATAATAATAGAGTACAAAAGGATATAATGAGGATAATTACATGCAATAAACTGAACATGTAGACAATGAATTCAACAACTTACAGACAATAGCAGCTGAGGATATATTTGTCGAGGGCATCGAGATTGTATAACTAGAACAGTTTTGGAAACTCAACATGGACCTCGTCGCCGGGTCTGAAGTAGTACTCATGTGGGACTTTCGCTGTGATAATTATTCTCCCTTGCTTTGCAGTTGTCAAGTACCACTCATGGAGATTCCACAGTTGTGTTGGCAGTTCATTCACCTTTTCTTTACTGACCAAATCCTCACCCGCGACATATCTACGGGCTAAATCAGCCTTGGGTAGAAGGTCGAGTTGGGGGCCTAACGGTTCATCAATACTAATTTCCATAGTGGCTGCCAACTCCGCATCTACTTCCATATCTAGTGGTCGTTGTGCGAGAAGGGGAACGTTTTCTGAAAACACCTTGAGGGGTGCGATCATTTGTTTGGCCTGTTGTCCGAGAAGGGGAACACCTGATTTTTTACTGATTGCTGTTTTGCTCCTCCTTGCACCTGGGCTTGCTGATTTTTTACCGCTTGCACTTGATTTTCTTGATTTGCTCTTCACCACTTCTTTCTGAAGTGTGTGTAGATAGTCATCTGGTTTATGGTGCAACTCATATTGTGATTTTGTGTTCAGAAAATCAATTGCATATGTATTTTGCTTCTCAGTGTATACCGGAGCAGGCTCGGGTTTCTTCTTCTCAGAATACGCCGCCACTTCGGCCTTTGCTATCGCTGCAATTTCCACATCAGTACGATCGTAAGGTATGATGTGAAGATTCTTATGAGGCACTGTTGAGAGGGGCGACATTTTCCGTTTTGGGCTGCCACGTCCTTTAGTACTCACTGACGGAGCACGCTTCCGCTTATTGTCCTTAGCGGGCGGCGAAGACTGCTGAACCTGCGGCGGAGATCGAGATGGACTCAAGATGTGGTGGTCGTAGTCATCATCGGGTGGGCTTCTTGGAGGTGATGGAGGTGAAGGAGACTGATGACCCACAAGTATAGGGGTGTATCGTAGTACTTTCGATAAATAGGAGTGTGGATCCCAACGAGGAGCAGAAGGTGTTGACTAGTGGTATGGAGCAGGAAATCTCTGTAAATACTTAGCAAATGGATTTTTAGGAGTTTTCTAATAAAGCAACAAAACAAAGTGCAAGTAATAAAGACAACGAACAACTGCAGCAAGTGGCCCAATCCTTTCTTAGCAAAGGATAAGCCGGTGAAAATACTTATAAGGACCAAACGTTCTCAAGGACACATGTGAATTCTGTCAAGTGCTTTCGCTTCAAATAGCTGAGTACTCTTCTTTGGTGTTGTAAGTGTTGTGTGGGTGAACCTGTGCTAATATACCGACCTTACTTGGACTAATACATACTTGTGATTAAACCACCTACAAGCATCTGCAACTACAGGTAAACAATTAAGATGTAAACCTAACCACAGTCTTAAACTCTGAGATCCTACGCTCCCTTGTGCAATTGTGTCCTAACGGGGTTCAGGTTTCTGTCACTCCGGCAACCCCACAATTAGTAGCCAAATATACAATGCATTACCCTAGGCCCATAAATGATGAAGTATCATGTAATCGACGTTCACATGACACCACTAGAAGAATAGCAACACAACTTAAATACTAAACCATTGAATAATAACTCAACACAAATCCTGGCCGCCGCCGACGAACTCTAGCGTCCCCCACTTCTCCTCTCCCTCTCCCTCTCTCGCGGCAGCGCCATGGCCGAACCATAGCTCGTCGGCAACCTCCAGTGGCCGCCATTCCTGACGACCCCGCGCCACGCCGACCACCGTTGGATGCGCCTCGCCGCCCTCGTCCTTCCCCTCAAAGCACGCGTGCTGGGCCGCCCTCCTCTCACCAGAATCGACCCCGAAGCGCCGTCGGCCGCCGTCAGTCAAGCCGTTGATTCTCCGCCGTCCGGCCTCCCCGAGCCTCGCCGACCCCTCCATCGCGCTCGTGGGGAACCCACGGTGCTCAAGCACCTCTCCGTTTTCCCCCTCTCCCTTTGTATCGTCTTTCCCGCGTGAGCCCGCCGCCGCTGCCGATTGTCGTTGTCGCGTCGCCGTCTCCGGTGACCATTTCCAGGCGGCGCCACCACCATATGACTCCCCACGACGCCTCTCTCCAACTCGCCCCTCCGCGTGTCCAGGCACGCACTGGATCAATGGATCCATGCTCGACCTGGGAGCATCCCCATTGATGACATCAGCATGATGTCATGCTGATGTCATAATCTATTTTCCCTTTTTATTTTATTATTTTCTGTAAATAAGAAATCCCTGACAGGTGGGCCATACGTGTAAGACTTTTAATATTTTCTGTAAATGTTTTCTTAAATGATTAAATCTATGACATGTGGGCCCAACTTGGAAAATATTTTAAATATTCCAAAAATGATTTAAAATGAATTAAATTTTGAGAAATTCATACTAAATCATTTTAAATTAGAAAAATACAAATAATATACCAAAATGATCAAATAAATGAAACCTATCCAACTAAGCTATAATCATACATTGTTAACCAACTTTGGTGGCAAGTTTAATTAGAAGAACCAATTTAACCCCATAGGTGATTCCGATTATCCTCCTGTTTTAGGGTTTGGACCTCTCTGAAAGAACATGTTGGGCCCCCATGTGTGGTTTTGGTAATTAATGACAATCTTTATGGACTAATGTGTGTATTAAGTTGCACTTGTAGAATTTGTCCATTGGCATCGCTTGGAGCTTGTGTCGGCTTCAAGGTCGATGAAATGAGAAAAAGATATATCGTGCAAGCTCAAAATGCGCTATCTATAGAAGATCTCATGTTTGTTGCTTGCCATCCTCGGTGATCATGGATCGATGATGAGGAATCAAGAAAGGCGTTCCATCTTGAGAAGGACATGATCGTCTACATCGATCTCAAGTGGAATGCTCAAGGAAAAGGTATAATCTTGATAGGTTTTCCCTTTTTCCGGTCTCACGTTGTGTGTGTGAGACCGGGTTTAGGATAGATAACCATACTATCAAGAGGGGCTCTCGTATGAGTAATTCGGTCACATCGTTCGGAGAGAGCTCAAACCTTTGCATACTTGCATCATCGTATTTGGTTGTTATTTGGTCTTATCCATGTGAGGATATAGGTCTTGTGTTAATCTCCATAACAAGTTCTTGTTCATCAAAATCGATCTTCCGTTTGTATCTTGTTGCGATTTTGATTTATGCGGCTTTTCGGTTTTCCACCAAGTGAGGTATCTCACATTATTCTACTTGATACTTTATCACTTGGTGATAACCAATACTTTCACCTTTTATAGGGAAGCCCATGTCGTCCTCTTTCCAACGCAATTGGAATCGGGTCGATTGGAGCTTCCAGTCAAAAGTTATTGTCATTTGAGTATTGGATTTTATTCGGTTTAAAAAGAAAAAAAAAGAAAAGTCTGTTTCTGGGCCGAGCGGTAGTACCGCCCGTGCGGACCGGTACTACTGCCCGCATCTGGCAGCGCACAACTACCTACTGCCTGGCCCGGTACCCGCGGCCGACACTACCGGACTGGCCCGGTAGTACCGGCCGGCCCAGGAACATATATCCCAGATTCATCCAGATCCAGATCCACGCTCGCTGGCCCAGCTCGCCACTGCCTCGCCCGCGCCCCGCGCGCTGCCGCGCGTGCTGCTGCCGCTCGCCTGCCTACTGGCCCCGCCTAGCCCCACGCGCAGCCGCTGCTGGCCCCTCGCGCATGCGCCTCGCGCTGCTGCTTCTCTTCTGGCCTGCATGCGCGCTGTACGGCAGCTGCTACTCCGCTGCGTAGATGCTACTGTCGCGCATGCTCTGCTGGCCCCGTGCGGGCCTAGCTGCGCTGCCACTGCTCGCTCGCTGCAATGCGATGATGCATTGGACCCCACTGCCCCCGCTCGCTTGCGCTGCTGCTACTGCTCCGCTTTTTCCTGGCACATGCGGAACCTGTACTACCGGGCTGTTCTGAAAAATGCCCCAAACGGCTAGTTTTTTGGGGCCTCTATTTAAGGCTTTGCCCTTTTTCAGTTTAATAGCTTCTCTCTTATCTATTAGGCTAAGCTTTGTCCAGACTTGCTCTAGATCTTGAAGCTTGCCTAATCTTTTCCCTCCGATGATTCTTGCTCATATTTGAGTGAAAGAGAGAGGAGATCTAGATCTGTGTTTTGGCCTAACCGATTCATCTCTTTGTGAGTGCATCTTTGGGGATCTAGATTTTGGGGGATTTTGTGTCTCTCTTTGATTCCTCCTCTCTTGTTCCCCCAATAGCTTTAGTAGCTTTGTTGGAACTTGAGAGTGAGGGATTTGAGTATCTTTGTGGTGTTCTTGCCATTTGCATTTGGTGCATCGGTTTGAGTTCTCCTAGGAGGATTTGCTTTGAGTTGCTCATTGGAGTTTGTCCCTCTTAGGTTCTTGGAACCCTAGACGGTTTTGTGGCCTTGGTAGCATTGTGGCCTTGGTGGCATTTGTTGAGGCCTTTTGTGGCGTTTGTTGGGAGCCTCCAATTAAGTTGTGGAGAAGTGCCCCAACCTTGTGAGAGGTTCCGGTTGCCACTGACAAGTGCACCGATAGTGGAAGCGTGGATCGATCCCATTGGGGTGAGATTCATCGGAGAATAAGGGAGGCCTTTTGTGGCGTTGGTGGTTTGATACCACCCCCTCTCCAAACGAGACGTACTCCATATTGGGAGGAACTCGGTAAAATATCGGTGTCCCCGCGTGCCTCGGTTATCTCTATACCCGAGCTCTTTACTTATGCACTTTATATTGTGATAGCCTTCGTGCTTGAAGTACTATATATCTTGCTATCACTTTGTTGCTTGTATTGATTAGCATAAGTTGTTGGTGCATATAGGTGAACCTTAGTTGTTCTAGGTTGTGCTTAATAAAGTAAACACTAGTTTTATTCCGCCTTTGTTGAGCCACTCCAAAAAATATTTAATCGCCTATTCACCCCCTCTAGGCGACATCCGTATCCTTTCACTCTCGGACCCCCTTTAAAGTGACCAAGCATGTTCTAGGGTTCATTACAACACTACTTAACTGGTCATATCATCCATATTGTATGAGCATTGCACATGCCATGTGTTGAATGTTACTTTCTCTTTTCTGGTGATTGGTTCTTGCGAATAGGAACAGAACCCGAGGCTGAAGTCAACACCACCGAAGAGCGGTACGAGTCCAACAACGGACAAGGCAAGCGAAGCCCCACTCATACATATGAATCCTATGTTTACAAAGTATTTCATTCTCGCCATATGCATTCGGTTCAACAGTCTTTTATCAATAGATAGAGTAATCCTATCTGATGCATATTTCCCTTTGTGAACTATATTACCTGATCCACCACTCCTAGCATAACTAGGGTTTGGCTTATGAGCATCGCTAGTGCCACGGTTCAGTCAAGCTTAGCCATGCTTAGTGGTTCGATACTGATCATTCAGGTGATGCACCGGAGATGCGAATGAATCTAGTATGGTACGATGTGGTGATGTGATCAGATATGGATAATAAACATGCTAAGGCTTGTATGGGAGGCCACATGGGTTGTGGTTTTTGCAGTCTCATACTTGCCACCCCTAGGACCCGATGTTCTTGCCTCTTGAACCAAGACGAGCGTACAACCACATGGGGGCCTGGAAACCCCCTCGACTCACTAACTTTCCTAGTAGATTCCATGAGTCACATAGTTCGGGCTTTCCATTCGACATACGCATATTGGTTGTTCTTGAATGGAGGTGAAGGAGGTGCATTCATAACAGGTAGGTAAGCATGGCCAGGAACAAGAGATACCCGGCATCCGTAATCTTGAACCCTGTGCACATCATTAGGGACCGACTTTGGGACTCGGCCCGTTACAGCGTCATCTCCTTAGTGCGTGACTCATGGTCTCAGCGAAAGCAAGGTAAAGGTCGTGGTCAACCACTCTCTGCCGGCCTTCCAAGGAAGAGGGCTAATAATTTGGAATTAAGAATCGGTTGGTACGTGTGGGTAAAGTTGTGCACCCCTGCAGGATTATTAATCTTTTAGAAAAGCCGTGTGCACGGTTATGGACGACTTGGGAACGGACGTGAAGATCATAGAGAACTATAACCGAATGATAAAACTTGGCCAACTAAAGTGAGATCCGGAATACTTCCTCGGGGTTGTTTGAGGGGGTAGTCCGGGAAGAGAGGTTCAGTTGATGATGGTTCTTGGTGGATATCAAAGATGACTTCGAAGAGCTATAGTTGTAATCTTTTTATCCCCTTTTGAAAATGATCTGACTAGACGAGTTTATTCTTCCTCTTGTTTTGAAAACAAAAGATGACTTTATGCAAATCCACTAGCCATAAGTCTTGCGGAGTACACCATGTACTCAGCCTTGCTTCGTTGATGCTTTTCTATAGATGAAGCTACTCCAACTGAAGGTGGTTTCTACGTCTAAGTCGACGAGTAGTCGGGGTTCCCAGGCAGCAGCCTAGGATCTATGGAAGGGTCGCTACTTTTGTTTATGGCCTCTTAGGCCCTTTGCTAAGTTTGTTATTTTAGAACAACTTGTTTTCTTCCGTTGTTTGTTGCAATGATGGGTCTATGAGCCCTGGCTTGTATGACTGGTTTATAACTCACTTAAGAGTTTATCTTATTAATGTATGGTTTGTATGTTCTGTAATGTTACCGATCTTTTCCTGCGTGCTCCGGAATTTAGGTTAGGCTTATGTCAGATGAAGATCTGATATTTGTCTAGCCCTGATCCCGGGTCGTGACACTTATTGTGACTATAAAGTAGTTGTCATTATTTACGTGCTAACTTGGAGAATCAAGGAGAACTCATTAAGCCATGTTCATGCCAGAGGAGAAATCCCTTAATAGCGAGGTAATACGATTGACGTTGTTTATCTGTCAGCTGTGGTTATGACGGAAGATGTGAGCAGTGGTTGCTGCCTATTCGACCATATATGAAGCTCCTCCCACATACATATATGTCATGCCAATATTTGTTATAATTATCTTGACCATTCTTTCTAAACTTCTAGCGGTGTATCTACCACTCCCCGAGAACGATTTTCCCTATTGCAGTTTCAAGCTTTCTTACACACGGGATTACTACTTTCTGCATTAAGTTTTACTTTACTTTATTTTATTGCTTCGCTCAACCAAAAACCCAAAAATAATTCTACTTTTCTGGCATCTTATAATTATTTCTAAAATACTTCGTTTAGTTTTAGTTAAAAGCTCGTCTACTGCTCCCTGTGGGATCGATATCTTTATTTTAAAACTAGCTATAAATAATCTGTACACTTGCATTCATCGACGGTCTCAAATAAACAATCCCACCGATACATGGTTCCAATAGTAATTGGAGGCTACACTCATGACAAAAGTGAGTAAAGAATTGGCTGCATCGAACGACTGTGCAGAAAAACTACCATCGAAAGTTACTGTGCAGAACGAATTTGACGTCCAGGATCATGCACGCGTGAGGACAACCTGAGGACGCGGGTAGGCTAGCGCCAGTTATAGATAGTAATTTTCTTATATGCCACTATGGCCAGAACTGTCTTTTTAGCCACAAAATTCACAAGTTGTTAGGTCAACTTTGTATGAACGCATCTTGGCAGGCGAGCTTGGGTATCTTGGTCATGTCGTGGTGACCTAATTCTACATGACAGGCGTGTGCATCTACCATCCTCCTATCCATTAAATATGCACATGCAGCGCAAAAAGGGGCGCAGAAAACATTGCATGTTTACATTCCAGAATCACATTTTCATATGATCGTGTATTGGTCCAGGATTTTGTTCGTGGGTTCACAGTTTGTCAGCATATCTATAGCCCCTTATAGTTCCTTCGTCAGTTTGGTATGACATATCGATGGATTTCATCGAAGCTCTTCTTCGAGTTCATGGAAAGTCGGTAATTCCTTCGGTTGTCGACCGTTTTTCCTCGTCACATGAATGGTACCATCAATAGTAGGGCTAAATGTCAAAGCCCTGAATATGCTGTAGCACTCTGGTGAGTTTTCTCCGGGATATATATAAACTCTTGCTTATTCATTTGGTCTTGTTCTGTTTTTATCGTGAGTAGCTACAACTTTTGTTAGATATCTCTGGGGCTGGGTAGTGAGTACTGAGAACGCTGCTTTTAAATTTAACATGCAAAATTAGCACTCTTGTTGGTTTCTCTGGAACATCAGGTTTCTGCTGTCACTCTCAACTGAAACCGTCGCTGCCTGCCTGCCCTTTCTTTTTCCCTTTCAAGGCGATATTTGTAGATTATACGGTAGAATGTGGTTATTGGTTTGACTGGAAAATATAATTATTAGTATGAGCACGACACTAAGGCGGCTCCGTGCAGGAGAGGATAGGGGTTTGGCGGTGTCCAACAGCGTCGCGACACGTTCACGGAAGAGGGGACAACGAACGCTGTCGAGCTGCCGTGGCTGGTTCATGTGGAGGAGGCCGGCGGCGTGGTTGCTGGATGTTGAGGTGGCGGCGTGTGGCTGGTTTAAGCAAGCTTGGTGGTTTGAACCTAGCAGCTAAGAAAGAAAGCGGAACCGATTCCTGACACAGCAGAGCAGCCAAACTCCACGACCACGCGCTAGCAGCCAAGCACAGATCGATTCATGCCACCATGCGCACCTAGCTAGCTATGCAAGTGTGATTCTGAACGCGTAGCTAGGCGCCATCCATGCATGAGGAAACGCGGTGGCGAGAGTTCGGCGGCCAGGACCAGGGCTAGGCTGCAGCAGGCGACGGCCGGCAAGGCTGCGATTGGGGAATACTCAGGGAAGAAGAAGAGTGAATATGACGATAGAAAAAGAATATTATGCTGTTTTACGAGTACGGTTTGCAGTATTTGTTCCGGAGGAGACAAAATCGATCGGTTCGAAAAACACGATTACGCTTTCTTCAAGCTGCGAAATTATATCTGCTAGAGATGCAGGTTTGTCAAAATTTGGATGAATCATCCAACTTTTGACAAATTTAAGAACATTTATTTTGAAACTGAGGGAGTATGTCATTATGCATCCCATGAAATGATACCATCGCTTAGCTCTCGGAAACACTTGAACACCCATGTTCTAGGTGTGCATATCATTGTAATTTCTAAAAAAATGCAAAAAAAAAACCTCTGTGATAACCGTGCTGCTAATCTAGCAAAGGAACTACTGTAATCTGCCATCAGGTGTTATAAAAAGATTTCATCAAAGAATAGTAACAGGATATCTAGTTTTAAAACCCTCGGTGTAAACCCCGATCGCTAATCGGATTAACAATTTAGGTGATATATCATTTTGAATTTACAGATTTAGCAATTTTTTACACAAGTTATAGTTTTTCTTTGATTTCAGACCACTACAAACTCCGGTGGATACTGCCAGTGCCAGGCCTATGCCCTTTCTTTGTTTAGAGAAACCTCCTTTTCAAACAAAAGACAGATACTACTCCCTCTGTTTTAAAATATAAGATATTAGTTTTGTGAAACAATGTATCTAAATTTATTTTAGTACGTAGGTTTTACTCAGGTTTAGAATAAATCTACATACTAAAACAAGTCTAGATATTTTTATTCATAAATCTAGAAAATCTTATATTTTAAAACGGAGGAAGCACATGACAAAAGTTTAGGATAAGGCAAAGTTGATTTTGTTCACGCAAACAGCAAAACATGGGAATCGGAAAAGAAAGAAGGAAAGCACGTAAACATAGATGCTCTAGGATTCACACAGGCCGGCTACAATCGGATAGATGAGACATAACATTACGACAAACGACTATTCGCCCTGCCCAATTTTCTATCCGAATCTCCGGCATTGGAGTACCAGAACCGGCCATCGGCGGAGACACGGTGCGTCTCGTCGGCAGAAGGCAAAGAGAGCAGCAGCTTAATCGCTCTTCAAATCAAGCGTCACGGCATACGCATACAACTCATGACCCACTGTGGGGATGTAGCCGTTCAATTGTGTGTTTAAAGTTTTACTACTATATAAATAGCCCGACCAGTGGTCACAATGATCATCAGTTCATCACTCATCTGGCCTTTCCTCCTCTGTCCACTCATCCGCCGGCGACATGGCGATCGTTATCAATGTCGCCGCCGATGACCACGAGTTCTTCAAGTCCCTCGTCAAGGACAAGCGGGCGGACCACTTCTTCCGCCTGGGCGGCGGTGCCGGCATCGCTGCCGCGCTCGACTCCCACATGGAACTTGGCATCTGCGGGGACGGCGCCGACGTTCGACATCGCAAGGAGGCGTACGGCGAGAACACGTGCCCCAAGACCAAGCCCAGGAGCTTCTTCAGCCACGTCGGCAACGCGCTCAGCGACGTCTTGCTCATCGCGCTCCTCGTCTGCGCCACCGTCGCCCTCGGCTTCGGCATCAAGGAGCACCGCCTCAAGGACGTGTTGTACGACAGTCTGACAATCTACATCACCGTCTTCTTCGTCTCCGGCCATGGCCCACACCAAGGCCAAGTTGGACGACAAGCTGGTCCGGGAGTCCGCCGACGTCGCCGTCACCGTCGTCCGCGTCGGCCGCAGGCAGGAGGTCTCCGTATTCGACGTCGTCGTCGGCGACGTGGTGATACTGAAGACCGGCGACACCGTGCCGGCTGATGGGGTGTTCCTGAAGGGCTACGGCTTGCAGGTGGACGAGTCGAGCATTACCTGCGAGCCGCGCCCGGTAGGCATCGACGCCGACAAGAACCCCTTCCTGGCCGCCACGGCTCGATGGTCGTCACCTCCGTCGGCAACGACACCACTTGGGGCGAGCTAATCAACAACGAGAAGAACGCCGACGAGCCGGCGCCGCTACGGGAGCGCCTCGACGTACTCACCTCGACCGTCGGCAAGATCGGCGTCGCCGTCACGGTGGTCACCTTTGTTGGAATTAATCCCGACATTGCCGGCACGGCACCGCGCGCTTCGCCGTATTCAAGTCGTTTACGTATAGGTTTCCTAGTAGTTGACCTATGTGTGTCTGGTTGGGTACACATGCATGTAACGGAGTAGGACTAGAATTAGTCACCGAGTTGTTTTTGTTGTGAAGTCGGCAACGTGGTGTCCTAGTAGCTAGCATATATATACATGTGATCAGACCCTTGTAAGAGTACCAGATCAGATCGTGTGAGTTAAAGAATCAATACAAGAAAGGACAGGAACGATACGTCCCTGTGGCAATACATCAGCTATTCCTTGTGTGTGCGTGTTGTGTTGCCGGGTCGATTACTAGCTAGCTAAAGCATCGCTAGTTTGTACTTGGCTAATTCTTGTGTTACGTATATGAAACTAGAAGCAGCCAAAAGTATCGGCTTGTTAGTCTAGTATACGTACGTGTCTCGCCGGAGCATCTTCGTCGTTGGTGTCGTCGGAAAGCAGTCGGCGGCCGGGGCTGTGCTAACAATTGGTATCAGAGCCTCATGGAGGATCTCCTAGTAACGGGAGGTCATGGCGGACAAGGAGCTAGGCGAGTATTCTGGTGCGTCTGCGGGTGCGCCGGTGTCGATGCAGTATCCGCGGTACAGCCGCGACAACTACACGGTCTGGGCGGTCCAGATGGAGTGGACGTTAGAAGGCGCCAGACTCTGGGAGGCTGTCGATCCAGGCGGCGACGAGTTCAAGAAGGACGCGTTGAAGTACCACCTAGACCGACTAGCACTCACGGCCATCTGCTCGGTGGTGCCAACGGATCTGATGCAACACCTGATCTCGAAGAAATCTGCAAAGGAGGTGTGGGATACGCTCAAGACGCTAAATCTTGGGCACGAGCGCGTCCGCGAGGCGACCCTGCAAACCTTGCAGAAGAAGTACGAGAATCTGGAGATGGGAGAAGATGAGACGCTAGACGCTTTTGCTTCAAGGGTCGCTACACTGGTCAATGGGATTCGCGGACTTGGCGAGAAGCTGGATGAGATCTCTATTGTGAGGCGTTTCCTCCGCGTGGCGCCGCCGCGTTACTCACCCGTTGTCTCGGCGATCGAGCAATGCGTTGATCTCAAGACTCTCACGATGGATGATCTAGTTGGACGGTTCAAAGCGCACGACGAGCGGATGAAGATCACCTATGGCGACGCGAAAGTGGATGAGCATCTCATGCTTATGGCTCGAGCGTTGTTCGCCAAGGAAAAGAAGGGCGATAAAGCATCCGGCAGCAGGAGTGATAGAGAAGATTCTCGCCCAGCGAAAAAGCATATCGCAGGGGAGGACGAGGACGAGGCTCCGCCGCGGAGGAAGTTTGACATCAAGAAGGTAAGATGTCATAAGTGCGGCGAGCTCGGTCACTTCAAGAAGGATTGCAAGAAATCGTCGAAGGAGAGGGCTCTCATCGCCCAGGAAGGAGATGATGATGGACCGATGATGCTGATGCTCGAAGTAACTGAGCTGAAGGATGAGGAGGATCCTCCATCACCGGGTACGGAGATTGTGGCGCAAGTGGATCACGATCTACCGTGTGTGGATCACGAGCAACGGAGTGTCCGGTTTCTACGTGAAGCCACGTTTGAGGCGAGTGAAGCTTTAGAATCTGATCATGGCGGTCTATGCGTTGAAATTTCGCCTGCAACTCCGTCCGGCAATAAGTTCTTCATGCTTGCGGTGGATGATCATAGTAAATACATGTGGATTGTGTTGCTGAAAAGTAAGTATCAAGCACAACAAGCATTCGAGAAGATCAAGGAAGCCGGAGAGTTTAAGGTGGAGGCGAAGATAAGAGCTCTACGCATTGATCAGGAAGGCGAGCTGCATCAAACCGTGTTGACCATGGCACGGAGGATGATGAAGAGTAAAGGTTTGCCAGGAAACTTCTGGGGTGAGGCAGTCAATACGGCTGTGTATTTGCTGAACATGGAACCAACTGAGAGTGGAGTTGGTATGACTCCGTATGAAGCATGGTACGGACGGAAGCCCTCGGTTGATCATCTTCGTACTTTTGGATGTGTGGCGCATAAGGTGAATCAGAGTACTCCAATGATCATGACAGGCTATGAAGGCTCGAAGGGATACCGTTTATGCAACCCCTATACCAATAAGGTGGTTTTCACGGACGACGTAGTCTTTGAGGAAGAGAAATCATGGAATTGGGGCTCCAAGGAACCGGAATATTCATCTTTTCACATCACGTGGGATCTTGAGTATGAAGAAAATATGGATCAATCAAGCTTATCTTTGTCAGCAAATTCAGACCCAGAAGAGATTGAAGGCCTAGGGGGTGCTCCAGGCGTGGACACCAGGCCAGAAGCACTAGGGATACTCCCAGAAGGAAAAGTGTCCGGAGAAAAGGCTAGTCCGTGGTCAGAAAAAACGGAGCTAGAAGGTGTTATGTTTAGCTCATCATGTGCTAGTACAGGAGGTGATGATCCACGTGAAGAGCTTGGAGCAAAGGAGTGTCCAGAAGTGAAAGGGCCATATGATGTGGTGGTGAGTCAAGAAATTGGCTCAGAAATAGGCATGCAGGATACGCTGCATGTAGAGCCGTTGGCTCCAGGAGCTCTACGTGGAGGCACACAAGGTTTAGAAACAAGCGCGTTGTCGGACGCAGAAGAGTATGTCGTGCTGACTCCGATAGAACTAGAGACAAGGCAACTACGACCGACGCAAGCACGCGAGCGAAGCGTGTTGGGCTACTATCCGATAAAGAAACTTTGGACGGCTGATAATCTGGTGAAGATGAACTACGAAAATCAATGTTTGTTCATCAAGAAACCGGTGAAGATCGAAGGCACGGTCATGAACGATATCGACAAGGAGGACGCGGAAAAGAAGGACGCGGACGAGAAGGGTCGACGTGAAGCCATGGAGAAGCCGGCGAAAGCAATGTCAGTGACATGGGTGCCGAGGAAGAGGACGGCGAAAGCAATGCCGTGGATGACGCCTGCGAGGAGCAGCTGGCGCATTTGGGATCCAGGTCGAAACCAAGTGCATGTCGTGCTTAGGGGGTGATTGTTGGAATTAATCCCGACATTGCCGGCACGGCACTGCGCGCTTCGCCGTATTCAAGTCGTTTACGTATAGGTTTCCTAGTAGTTGACCTATGTGTGTCTGGTTGGGTACACATGCATGTAACGGAGTAGGACTAGAATTAGTCACCGAGTTATTTTGGTTGTGAAGTCGGCAACGTGGTGTCCTAGTAGCTAGCATATATATACATGTGATCAGACCCTTGTAAGAGTACCAGATCAGATCGTGTGAGTTAAAGAATCAATACAAGAAAGGACAGGAACGATACGTCCCTGTGGCAATACATCAGCTATTCCTTGTGTGTGCGTGTTGTGTTGCCGGGTCGATTACTAGCTAGCTAAAGCATCGCTAGTTTGTACTTGGCTAATTCTTATGTTACGTACATGAAACTAGAAGCAGCCAAAAGTATCGGCTTGTTAGTCTAGTATACGTACGTGTCTCGCCGGAGCATCTTCGTCGTTGGTGTCGTCGGAAAGCAGTCGGCGGCCGGGGCTGTGCTAACAACCTTCACCGTGCGCCACTTCACCGGCGGCACGGGGAAGCTGGCGCTATTGGACAAGGGCATCCCGCTACCGCTCGCGGTGTCACTGACGGTCACCTTCTACGTGATGCAGATGGCCAAAGATAATCTGTACAGTATGTCAGCGTTCGAGACGATGGCGTCGGTCACGGCCATCTGCGCTAACAAGACTGGGACGCTCACCGTGAACCAGATGGAGGTGGCCGAGTTCTGGGTCGGCATCGACCAGCCGAAAGCTGCCACGGCCATCGCGGACAGCGTTGCTAGCTTGCTCCGCCGGGGAGCCGGGCTCAACACCACCGGGAGCGTGTATTGGCCCAACAACGCATCGCCGGAGATCTCGGGCAGCCCGACCGAGAAGGCGCTCCTATCGTGGGCCGTGACGTACCTCGGCATGGACGCGGCCATGTTCGAGACAAGCGGCAGGGTCCTATACGTCGAGGCATTCAACCCCGCCAAGAAGCACAAGTTGCACAACCGCGCCAAAATCAAGGACAAGGACACCGGCGCGGTGATCACGCACTGGAAAGGCACCACTGAGGTAGTCCTGGTGAATTGCTCAATGTACGTGGACATGCACGGGGCGGTACGCGAACTCGGCGGCGAGCAGTTGAAGAAACTTGACAAGGTCATCAACGACATGGCATTAGGTGGCCTGCAGTGCATCGCCTTCGCCTACAAGCAGATCGGCGACGAGAGACTGACATTCCTGGGCTTGGTCGGCCTGAGAGACCGGTGCCAACCAGAGGCGAAGGCTATGATTGAAGCCTGCGTGAATGCCGGCGTCTTTGTCAAGATGCTCAGCGGCGACAGCATCCTGGCGGCCCGCGCGATCGCCACAGAGTGTGGCATCATATCCAAGAACGATCCCGATGACGTCGCCATCGAGGGGCGCCAGTTCCGGAAAATGCCATGGGCACAGCAACTCGAGACCGTGGACAAGATCTGCGTCATCTTCGGCGCACGGCCAGTGGACAAGCGGCTGCTGGTGAAGCTGCTGAAGCACAAGGGCCAGGTGGTGGCCATGACCGGCAACGGCACCAACGACGCACTAGCGCGCCAGGATGCCGATGTGGTGTTGTCCATGAGCGTGAAGGGCACCGATCTTACCAAAGACACCATCGTCCTCGACGATAACTTGGACATGGTGGTGACGGCCATTCGGAGGGGACGCTGCGCCTACAATTACTTCCAGAGGTTCATCCAGTTCCACCTCACCGTGAACGTCGTGGCCATCCTCGTCAACTTCATGTCGACGGTCACGACGGGCAATACTCCGCTGACAACCGCGCACATCATGTGGGTGAACCTGGTGATGGGCACCATGAGCACGCTGGCGGTGGCGGCGGACAAGCCCAACGAGGCGCTCATGGCCCGCCCGCCCATCGACCGCACGGCACCGCTCATCAGCAACACCATGCGGCTCAACGTCGCCGCGCAGGTGGCGTTCCAGGCCGCCGTGTTGCTGGCGCTCCAGTACCGCGGCCGCGACGTCTTCAGCACCGACGACAAGGCCAACAACATCATGATCTTCAACATGTTCGTCCTATTCCAAGTGTTTAACGAGTTCAACGTCCGGGACATCAAGAAGACAAACGTTTTCGCCGGGGTGTTCGAGAAGAAAGGGATGATGTTCCTCGTCTTAGTCGCCGTGACGCTTGGGCTGCAGGCGGTGACGGCGGAGGTGCTCGCGGGGTTCATCGGCACCAAGAGGCTGGGCCTGGGCCTGTGGGGCGTGTGCCTCGCGATCGCTGCAGTGTCGTGGCCCATTGGCTGGGCCGTTAAGTTCATTGCAGGAGCACGCTGCCCTGCCACTCAGACGGACTGCGGTAATTTTGAGATGGAAAAACTGTAGTCGTCACTTGCTAGTCAAGTGATCAATTTTTAATTTTATTACTTTTAGATTCTTTTCTACTGCTGTTGATGATCATTAATACTTACTAGGTTGGTAAAATTTCTTCAAAATAAAAAAATAGGCGTGTATAAAACGAGCTTCCTGTGTGATCTGGCGAACCTTAATTTTCGACCTCCACCACGGCACATCGAAAGCAACCCCGAACGAGCTATTTTCTTAATCTGTTCCCACCTATCAAATTCATCCTTTGCACGAAGTACACATCAAGCAATTTTACTTAGTCCTCGTGTAAGAAGAAATATTTCTTTAATTGTAGGAGATGGCCACGCCCAACTTCAGTTTGTCCCCATGTGCCCTCTCTCCCGATGACCTAATATCACTAGAACGATGCAATCTCCGCCTCCTCAACTTATCATCTCCATCGTCGATCGCCATGAGACTGCGCCTGATCTCATGCTTATAGCCAGGAGCATAATCGCTAGCGTGCCGTGATGACACGAACACTCACATGCCAAAATACTACACGAGATGCAAATCGTTGCCGCCGGGAGAAAAAAGCTCAGCAGGTTACAAAATAATTAATTATTACTACTAAAATGGTGGTTTTGTGAATTCTGTTGTGCAATAGCTGAGAGGCAACAGACTCGCGTCTCCCCCCGCGAGGGCGAAGGAGGCGCAACCCTAGCCCCCACCACCCCGTCCCCCTCCCCCCCCGCCGCCGCCGCCGGTGAGCGCCGCCCGGCAAAGACCGAGCGGTCCGACGGCGGCGGGACTTCCTCTCCCTGCTGCTGGGGTGCCACCGTGGGGTGGTGCTGCTGGTGGCGGTGCGGCATGGCGGCGGCGACGGGCTCGTCTGGTGGCGGCGCGCCAGGCGCATGGCCCCAGCGCGGCGCGGCGGCGGGGATGCTTCTGGCGGGGCCGCTCGGGTGGCCGGCGCCCTGCTAAGGCAGAAGCGGTTGCGGCGGCGGAGCATGTCGGCGTGGCCTGCGCGGTGGCGACGGGAGGAGAGCAGCTCGAGAAGCAGGACGACGGCGACGTGGCTGCTGCAGCGCTGCGGCAGAACCGACGGGCCAGATTTGGGCCTGATCTGGGCCTAGCCGGCGGGCCAGGCCTGATCCGGGCTTGGTTGGCACCGCTGCGGCGTCCGGACGGCTATCGCCGTAGGTGATGAAGGGCGGTTCCCCTTCCCTAGGTGGTCGTGTGGCCAGTTTTCGGCTTCCTCGATGCCGCCTTACCTTGTTCGACCCGGCGGCTTTGCGATGTGTTGTCTGTCGGAGCCTTGGCACGAGTTCGAGGACGCCATGGCGGCGTCCCGGAAGGTGGACTGCACGGGCGTCCTGACGGCGGGGCGGCGTTGCGGTGGTGATGGTTTCTCTCTTTGGTCCATGCGGGTGGCAAGGAGCTGACTTCGGGGGCTCCTGGTGGTGGCAGCACCCAGATCGCGGTTGGAAGCTCGGCTCGAAGACTGGTGGTGGTCCGAGGGATCGTTTGTGGTGAGAGTTTTTCCAAGCGGAAGCCTAGCGCTTCGGCGCCGACAACGACGATGCTCGTGGGTGTCGTTTCTCTCTTGGGGGCGTTGTTGTGGCTACTCTCACCACATTAGGGCTCCGGGTGAAAACCTTTGACCCCTGTGATCTCGGCGGCGGCGGCGCTTGAGGCGTCGTAACCTTCTTGGAGGCGTTGTCGTGGAGTTCCGGTCTCCTTAGCTTCGTCATCTTCGGTGGCAAGCTAGACGCTTCTTAGGCTTTCGTGTTTATCTTTTGGTCTGCTTGTAAGAGGATCTCCTCATCATCTTGTATCGGTTTGGCCGTTTGGCTTTATCTAAAAAACGGGGCGAAAGACTATTTCGAATTTAAATGGTGGTTTTGTCTCCAAACATGAAGATGAGACCCTCATTTAGTCTCCAAAAGCCTCCTGATCATGCTATCTGTATGCGCGCATATGTCATGTCCTTGCTAAAAGAGGTGACTCGAAGCTTGGTTTTGGGGACGATACAGCCGAGCTTCGAGTATGGTCGAGCCTGTAGCATGCTGCCCTTGGTACAATGTTAGGGCTTGTTTGATTCAAAGGATTTGTAAGACATAGGAATAGGAAAAATGTAGTAATAGAATGGCATGATATTTAGAATCCTATAGAAATGAAAAATGCAGGAATCGATAAGATAAGCTGTTTGATTGCACCGTAGAAAAAATACAGGAAATTTTATAGGGTTTAATTACATGTCATAGTTGTCATAGACACAAAGGAAATTTTCCAAGAGGTCTCACCTCTTGTTAGAAATCCTATAAGATTATAGTGTACGATAGTCATGCATAGGAATTTTGAAGGATTTATTCCTTTGAAACAAACACACCCTATTGGAAAAATTCCTATGCATAGGAATTCTATAAAATTTCTTTGAAAATCCTTTAAATCAAACATGCCGACATAATAAGGGCAGGTTACAACCATTTTCTTCTATATCCCACTAAGCAGGACCGAGCCGGCAAAATTCGAGGCTTTGTGCCAAACACTAAAATGAGGCCCTATCTCACGAAATCTTCCTCTGCCTTAACATCGACAACATGTGAAGTATTCAAGCTAATTCAAATTTATTGTTTAAATTTTATATTCTAGAACAAAGGGCGGTCGTTTCTAAATTCTTTCTCCATAGTTCTAACGGTGCAAAATATAAGTACCCGGCGATGATCTAAGAACCAACTAGCGAGAATATAAAAACTAGGAAATTAGAAACAAAAGTAAACTAACCTTTCACCCATCGTCCATGCCAGCGCCGTCAAGCAGCCGTTGGTGTAGAATTGCTCTCGGCATATCCTATGCTACGCCGACGGCTGCCCTCGGCGTAGCTATTTTTTATTTTATCTTATTAAACTTTGAAAAATCATAACTAAATCATTCGAATTCGGAAAAATACAAATAATATATCAACACTAGTAGAAAACAAGCCTTTCGCCTAGGCCATTAGTCCCGGCTGTGGCTGGGGCCGAAACTAATGGCACTAGCCGGACGGCCTGAGCCACCCAGAACCATAGGTCCCGACCCGTTAGATTAAAGGGCCCTGACCCTGCCGCTCGTTGGGGGCACCCACTTTAGTCCCGGTTTGTATCTCCAACCGGAACTAGTGGTATGGCCCTATATATACACAACCCCCTTCTCCTCTTAACTATTTTTTTCTGGTGGGAGAGAGCGCTGTTGTGCTATTTTTCTCTT
This sequence comes from Avena sativa, assembly GCA_916181665.1. Lineage (NCBI taxonomy): Eukaryota > Viridiplantae > Streptophyta > Magnoliopsida > Poales > Poaceae > Avena > Avena sativa. Next base: position 307,809,331 of record OV702284.1, on the reverse strand, counting down.
GTTCATACATATGCACTAGAGGGGTTCAGTGAAATGTCTATTAGAGGGATACGAGTTTAGGTCACACAAGACAGACATGATATGAGGTGTCCGAGCCACACTTAAGCTTTCTCATCTTTGTTTCTAAGTGTAATAAAAGGTTAGCAACTATTTTCTCGTTTAGACTGTGCGGTACTAATTTTAGCATAGTGATTGCGTTTGACATATATTTGTATGATACAGATGAGCCATCCATGGATGTACGGTGACCGATGATCTGCCGCTTTCAGAGAAGGCGTGCGTTCTTTTCGAGTTGTGGCCGAGGAGAACAAGCGACAGGATGGTTTTATGTGTTGTTCATGTGTTGACTGCAGGAATGAGAAGGCGCACACTTCCGCAATAGTCATTCAGAGCCACCTACTTCGGTCTGATTTTATGTCCGGCTATAATATTTGGACCAAACATGGAGAAAGAGGGGTTATGATGGCAGCCACGTGGACATCCACTAGTCCCGGCTGGTAACTGGGCTGGGACTAGTGGTGGGCCTCTAATCCCGCCTGATTAGTCCCAGTCCCATAACCAGGACTAAAGGCCCTTACGGACCGGGACTAGAGGCTCAGTTTTTACCAGTGCAAAATTTGCAGAGAAAATAAGATTTATCTATCTACACTCAAATGTTACACATTTGTAAATAAAAATTTAGTGAAACATAAAACATTATATATAGTTTAAAACGGGCATAAAAAATTTAAAAACGATCGAACAATGCGAAACCTTCACAATATACTATTTTATCAAAGATCCAATGCAAGTTTAGAGAGACTTGGCCCCGAGCTAAGAATCCTCCTGCCCGTTGTTCGACAAAGTTTGACGATAGTTTAAAACGGGCATGAAAAAATCAAAAACGATCGAAACAATGCGAAAACTTCGCGTGGTGTCATATTATGTGAAAGTACAAAGGACGTAGCCTAGAGGGAGGGGTGAATAGGCTTTTCAAATTATTACGGTTTAGGCTCAAGTAAATGGGGAATAAAACTAACGTTTAATTTATTGAGGACAAAACCTAGCCACCAAGTTCACCTAGGTGCACCAACAACCTATGCTAAGCAATACAAGCAACAAGGTGATAGCAAGATATAAATACTTCAAGCACGATGGCTATCACAATGTAAAGTGCATAAGTAAAGGGCTCGGTTGAGAGATAACCGATGGACGCGGAGACGAAGATTTGTTTCCCGAAGTTCACTTCCAAAGAAGCTATGTCTCCGTTGGAGAGGTGACGATGGCGCAATGCTCTCCGAACGCCACAAATGGCTCACCTCGAGGTGTGGTGGCTCGATGCTCACCCAACGCCACACAAGGCCTCACCCCAGATGCGGAAGCACGCAACTCACCGACGCCACAAAAGGCTCACCCTATTCTCCCAAGTGCGCACCACAAAAGGCGGGCACTTGCTCCACTATGGGACGCTTGAGGGCGGTCACCGAACCCGTACAAGATTGGGGCTAACTCCACAACTCAATTGGAGGCTCCCAACAACAAAGCCACAAAAGGCCACAATGCCACAAAAGGCCAACAATGCCACAAAAGGCCAACAAGACCACAAAAGGTCAACAATCCAACCACACAAACGTCTAGGGTTCCAAGGAACCCAAGAGAAACAAGCCCACAAGCTTGAACTCGCCGAATCTCCGAGGAGAACTCAAACCTATGCACCAAATGCAAGGGCAAGTCCTTCTCTCCCAAATTCCAACAAAGCTACAAAAGCTATTGGAGGAATAAGGGAGGAAGAACACAAGAGGAGAATACACAACTCTCCAAGATCTAGATCCCAATGATTCCTTCACAAAGAAGGGATTTGGCTTAGGGGGATTGTAGATCTAGATTTCCTCTCTCAAATCCCTCAAAAAGATGCAATAATCATAGGAAGGGAATGGGAGAGGGAAAGCTTCTTCAAGGTTGACAATGGAGGAGAGAGAGAAAGCCAAGAACCAAGAAGAAAAGCTAGTGCCCACGAAGGGGAAGAGGAGCCCCTTTTAAAGGGCTACCAGATCTGCCCGTTATGGGCATTCGCGACTCCTGGCATGAACTTCCGGTGGGAGGCCGGAAGTTCCGGTGGCACACAGCCAACGGTCAAAAACTGCGGAGCGAGAAACTGAAAAAGCGAATCCTGGTCGAAACTTCCGCCGGTTCACCGGAACTTCCGGTGGGAGCGAAACTTCCGGTGGAAGTTTTGACAAAAGTTCCGTCAAATAGACACAATGAAAACAGAATGTTACTGAACGTGAGCGGAACAAGAGCCGGAACTTCAACCGGAACTTTTGGCCTGAGCGGAACTTCCGGTCCCTGGCCGAAACTTCCGGTGGGAGCAGAACTTCCGGTGGAAATTCCAACTGAAGTTCCGTCAAATAGCACATCCAAAACAGAAGGTTACTGAGCGTGAGCGGAAGAAGACCCGGAACTTCCACCGGAACTTTCAGCGGCAAAAATGCCATAGTGGAACTTCCAATGGCAAGCCGAAACTTCCGGTCAGGGAAATTCCAGAAACCAGAAAACCAGAAATGCAATATATATGTGAAGTATCCCCTTGGGAGAAAATACTATGAATATATATGTGAAGTATCCCCCAAGGTGTGAATCTCACATGATTACTACTCATTACATCAACATTTATCCTAATGATATCCATCATGTTGTCTTTGGTTATCAACTGTCCCTAAGATTTTACTGTTCTTACTTAAATTCTAGGATTAAGCTACACTATTAAGACTACTTCCATATGATGTCTTACACTTTCCTATAGTATCTTGGTGGTGTATGTCTCCTTCGAAAGACACTAAATAGCACCAGACTGAGAAAAGATAAAATATTTACTCCTAAGAAAGAATGACTTAAGCATCTGACTTAGGTTTGACAAGGTTATCCTCAAGTGGATACTCATCATAAGTCATAGGAATATTTTGTTTAGATAATATGGCTCATATAGTCACTATCCAACCTACATATCTTCCTAAAAAGGGTTTCAATCCTAAGGTCAAAGCATATGCTCTGATACCAACCGCGATGACCCAGCATACCACTGCATGATGTAGTACACTATAGTCGTTGACATAACACCAATGAAACACCGTTCACTAGTATTACATCCCTCAGAGTAGTACAACAGAAACATAGCAGGTCCAAGACATGACTATAGGTTACAACTCAACTCTTTACACAAGATCCAGAGAACACTCTAGGTTAAAGAGAGAGAAAGAATCTTATTACAAAGAAGAATGAGAGATAAAGAACTCAAAAATTATTATACTATTCATACTAGTATCTTAACTAATGGTCTAGCATTGCTGCTATTGCAATACACTAAAGAAATAGGTTCTATGGCTAGAGATTTAAATTCCTATCTAATCAGAAGCTTCGTCTTCACTCGAGTTGATGTATATGTTGATTTTCTTGACTTCATTGAAGAGCTTTAACTTTTGATGATGATTCCTGGAGCATGACTTGATGTAGACATCGTCTGTACTGGCTTTAAAACCTAGCAAGGGTTAAGAAGATACTTTGATTACGAGCGTACTCAGCAAGTCCACTAGAAAAGGAGTGTTTGATGCACTATAACTACAGCCACAGACCAAAGGTCGTAAGCAATGCAAGTTTTCATAAACATTTCTTCAAAGGTTGCTTTTATTCTGAAAAGCTATGTTCGTCAGCCTTCATGGGTTTACCAGAACCTTCATGGGGTTCCTTTCCCGCCGCGTTCGCAGCTCCTTCCCGGAACAGGGAGTAACAAGTTATAGTTCTTACACTCTACAGAGGTGCGTCACTTTACCCATGAGAGACCTTAGGTTTTGTTGCACGTCCGGGAGTATGTCCCCGTTAAAACTTCCTTGGTTTGTGGCCCAACCTAAGATCCAAGCCAATCACTGCCTTCTCCGCGACCCCGCATGTCTCCTTGGTGTACACCATGCCCACCTATTGAATTATGACAATGGTTTGTACAGAGCGTTCAGATGCCGGAACTATCGTGGGACGTTGAGGGCTCCCACCCATATGCTACATATCCTCTACGAATTACCATAAATAATATGCACGCTACAAGTGATAATAGCCACGACCCGCACATCCAGCTCCATGCGAGAGGGAAAAGATACAGCTGACTTCTCCGTCCCATCCCAAATCTCATGGTCAACGCGTAATATACGGCGCAAGAATCACTGGCGACATTGGTTGTTAAGTCCTAGGTAATATGTTCCTTTACCATCGGAACTCTTATAGTAGGTTATTACCTCATGGTAATTAACTTATACTCACATTATTATGAAAATAGTGTTTTCTGACCTTTTTCAAATGCAGGTGATGACAACACTGGATTTGTAAAATACTTTACAGAAAATAATCAAAGGACATGAGAAAGTGTGAACTTGCCTTTTGTGATTGCAAGATTATGCACTCACGGTCTTCGAGACAACATAAGATCCAACATTTGAAATCTGCATCATTGGTCCGGTAAGGACTAATGTTTAAAGAAGCAATATGCAGATGTGCATAAGTAATGTTATGCATTTTGTAAAACTCCTAAATTGAATCCCCAATACTTTGAGTGAAGTGAATTCAAGTGATTCTTTTCAGAGTTGGTTTATCTTCAAACTTTACTTTATAAGTAATGACCTTTATAAGGAACATAAATGTTAACAATCCAAAATATGTAAGTAAAGTATAAGATGATGTGATTATGGTGAATTGTCATGTGATGACTATGATAAAAGTCCTTGGGATTGAGTTGTTAAAAGTTGAAGGACTTATTATAAGATTGTTATTTGAAGTGGCAAAAAGAATAACATTTGAAGAAAATATTTCCTTTCTAAGGTTTAAACAATCATCATTGTTAATAGAACATGATCAATGTCTTTTGGTGTTTGATTTATTAGTTTGGACTTGGGATGCTTTATGTCTTAAGTTAAATAGACCAAAGTTAACTATAAAAACATAAGTGATTTATTAGACATGATGTTTATAAGCTTTGATACTAAAGTTAACTTTAAAAGGTTAAGTAAACTTAAGATGTAATATATATTAATTATTCCCAAGTTTTAGATTTATGATAGGTATGATTAAGGTGTGGAATTGTTCCCTTTATATTTAAGTGAATGATTAGATTAAATTTGTTTTGCTTATTAAGAAAATAATATGTATTTATTTAATGGAAGCATAATTAGATGGTTTTAGTAATTTGTTAGATTTTAAAGTTATGTTAGTAGTGGTTAAGATATAATGATTATTCACCATATTATATAAAAGGGTGATACCCAATGTTTATTTAAAAGGATTCTTAATAAGATTTTTAAAAGAATATTTTAAAGTTAAAAGTTATACTTAAGTTTGATTATGAATTCAAGTGATGGGTTTGGAATTAGTACCAGGACACTAATTACTCAAGGTTTCATAAGAATTGTAATTATTTCTTACTTAAGAATTGTTTTAAAGAATTCACAAAATAGGTATTAGGTAAGGCTTTATTATTTAAAATATTAAAGACTTTCCTAATAATATATTTAATATTTTTCTAGTATAATATATTTATTCAAGACCTTAAAAATGAATCTTATTTATTTTTAAGTATTATCTTTATTTTTATAAAATTCATCAAAGAATTAAGTGTCTTTAATTATTTGATTTATATTCTATTTGTAAAAACTCTAAGTTAGTATTTTCATAAAATAGTAGAGTTATTTTTATACACAAAAATGTTTTTTATTAAATTTTAGGAGTTTTTCCTATTTTATGAATTTTACTTAATATTTAATAGTGTTTAAGCTTTATTTGCATTTTATTAACTTAAATAAGTAAAGTTATATTTTTCTTAGGTGGATATTATTTTTGTGATAATTTTAATATATTAAATTTATTTTTAGGATTTCTCTATAATTTTCTAGGGTATAATTTATGTTCAGGGGTAGTTTGGTCATTTAGTGATTTGATAAATATTTTATTTTCTTATTTATTTTTCTTTGGAATTGGGCCAGGTTTACCAAAGGGCCCATTTGGACCCAATCTGGCCCATCTGGCTCAGGGTCAAACCCCACCCCAGCCTGTCTCCCCCATCCACCCCCCTCTTACACCTCACGCACTCACTCCCCCTTCTGGCTACTGGCGACACCGACGCTGTCGCCCGCCCGATTCCGGCGAGGTAGGTCGTTGTGGTCGCCGCTGATGGTCGCCGGGGCTTCTCCTCCCTCAGGCCGACCTGGCTCTCCAATTGGATTTGTTCTTAAAGACCCCCTCGAGCTCGCCCCATCCATCTTGTGTGCGTCTAGGGTTCCAGTGCCTTACTTTACTATATTTTTGTGATGTTCTGATGGTGATTCGGGGTGGTTTGGTGAGGTGTTGGTGGTGAAGTTGGGTTCATTCTCTTCTAGTCCGATGCCGGTGGGATGGCAGTAGGTGCAACCCCGGCGGGACGGCGTGGACGTTAGGATGTTGGGGCCTTGTTGGTGGTGTGGTTGATGCAGTGCAGCACGATGATGCCCCCCGTGTTGCTGTGCCGTCGAAATGTGCTTCGCCTCTCTGTTGTCACTATTACTACGGCTTCTTCGGCGATCTTGATCTTGCCAACAGGTTGGTACCACCTTCCCCTACCTCTCTTCCTTCTCTCCCCTTCTGCCAATTATTCTCACCAGTGGCACATTATCTGTACCCATGTATGTTGGCACATTATTTGTACCCCAAGTATGTTGCTATCCTTTATTGTTCTATCAAATCTGAGCCTTGACTAATGGTACTGTTATTTGATTCTGTATGCTACAAGTAGGGTGGATATAAATTCAGTTTTCTGAATTATTGGGATAGTGGCTTCCTATGGTACTACTTAGGTATTGGCAATTTAAGATTGCAAAGAAAAGTTCTTTTCACTGAAGCTATTTTCTAAAAGAATGTGGTTGAATTGGTAGCTGGTTAAGAGGATAATATGCTAGGCTTTGAGTTTTTGTCCCTTTTGTCAAATGATGACCAGGAGTCTGTATTGGACTAAACTTAGCTATCTATGTTGACAGATAGTGTTAAAAAATGGATTCCTGATTATGTGATTAGGAAAATGATTACTAGCTGTTTGAGTTGTTTTAGTGGCTTCTCATATCTTAGTTATATTTGTGGTGCCTCCAAATAGGAGTGTGCACAATATAACCTAGGTAAGATGATTTGCTACTTAAACAACTGAAGAAACTCATATGGAATTAATGCTTATGATGTTGGTCTGAAGCATTTGTGGAATGAGGACAAATTTACTTTGAATTTAAAATTGAACTGACTTTGCTTGCTGGATATATTGAGAAATAATTGAGTTTCTGTGCATAAGGACATAGAACTATATGCATAATTGATTCCTGAATTAGCTTTTGGGAAGATGATAGAATTTGTTGTTTTTGGATAACTTGTGAGCTAGCTATTATACAAGGATCATTCTGTTGGCTTTAGCTATTTTTGGGATGCTGCTATGGTGCAGTTGATGTTGATATAAACAAGAGAGAAACTTAGCTAGTGATGCAAAAGGCTGAAGCTAATTTGGTGGCTAAAATACAGATTCTTTCTCTTGCATTTATCTTAGATCTAGGATGATATTGGAGTAGCACTTCTACCCAGTCTGAGAGCTCTCTCTCTCTCTCCCACCTCATGCTCTAGACACATGATAAGAACAGATACTAAGAGTTGACTTCATAAGCTGAAAGAAAAAAAAGAATGGATATGTGCTTGATTTATTGGCCCTGCCCATGATGCATAGGCTGAGGCTTTGATGATGTTTGTATACAAAAACTATTGCTTGCTTATGAAATTATCCAATGATGATTTAGTACTCCATTTAAGTACAGATCTAAGGATTTTCTATTGCCCCCTCTATTTTCTTTAAGATGCAAAAGTAGAAACAGATGCAAGGACATGATCTTAAATGGATAACATGTTGTGTTGGAGTTGTGGTTGCTTTTGTGCCTATTATTGATTACTGCTATGCCAACCCTTTCTTCTCACCTCCTAACTTGATCCCTTGGATTTACTACTGCTCCATTACTGGTAAGCCTAATCCTCCTAGCCTTTGGCCTTCTTCTGGTGCTCCTGGATGGCTTGCCCAAGCAACCAGGGTGCTGGTGAGAGTTTCAGTGTTGAACCATGTTCTCTGGAGTTGTGGATGTGGACTGGTGGGATGTGGACTGGTGGGATGTGGAATGATATGGTTTGCTAGTTGCGGCTGTGCTCTTAGTTTATTTGGTACCCTCCTGTAGTGTTGACAACACATAGGCCTGCATGCATGTGTAAGCTGCCTGCATGTGTGCTGCTGGTCCAGGGAACCTCCCCTGTCCAGGTTTCATTTGTGGGATATTTTTGCCAAGGATGTGCTCGGCTGGTTTGGTATTATCTGCTCCTGGCCTTTATTTTGGGTTGCCAAGTGTAATTTTGACTCTATGCTAATGATGCTCAAAGCTGAAGCTAAAATTTGATAAGAATAGATCCTATTTGGCCCCTTTTAACCATATTCAATGATGATCCTAGCATAGCAACTCTATGCCAGTCTGAGAGTAATATTAGCCTAACAATCTCCTTCATTTTATTTTTCTGTTTTGTTATCTTTTGTGTGGTTTTGCAGGAAATGAGAAGATTAAAGGAAAGGTCAGATGATGGAGGGAACAAAAGAACAGTAGCTTAGGAATTTTCTTTGAATTAATTATTGTAATTTATTTTCTGTTTAGATATTGTAAAAAACATTGTATTGTTGTATTTTATTCTATAAAGTTTACTAGTTTTCTTCTTTCTTTTATAATGCATTTGCAAAGACAATGTAATATTTATATCTGCTTGTAATCAAGAATACTTTTAGTTATTCATTATGTAATTCGTTTTTATATTATTTGTTTTATAATAATTTACTTTTATTCCTTTATTGTGATAACCATGAAACATTATATTCTATAATAAAGTGTTCCATTATTCTTGGAACAACTTAATATTTTTATCTTACTTATAGATAAGAATTCCATTCTTATTTATTATTATAATTCATTTCATTCAATTTTGTTTATTAATTAAGACTTGCAATTATTGTATCTTTTCATAAATAAGGGTTCACCTAGTATCTCTTATTACAATTTAATTTACAATTATTAATCTTTTTCAAACTCTTTTTGTATTCAAATTCATCAATTAAATATTCGAATTTGAATGGTCTTCTCCTCAAACACAAAATCACAATAGAGGTCATGTCGAAATCCATCGCACCTACCCTGATGTTTCCATCAGAACAAGAGAGATCTCGATCCCTCTACAGCTTCTTGAGTTTTGCGTGAAAATTCTCCGGATTTTCTTATGCATGAATGCAATACACAGCCCTGTGTCCTCTTTATTTCTAGGTGCTAATCCTGGGATGTTACAATGATGAACTAGAGCTTGTTATGATGATGACCACAAGCTCTAGATCCTCTCATGGACAAGAACCAAATAACAACCAAGAAGGATGATGCTATGAATGCAAAGGTTTGAGCTTTCTCCGAATGATGCAAACAAGACACCCGCTTGAGAGCCCCTCTTGATAGTACGGCTATCTATCCTAAACCCGGTCTCCCAACTAACAATACGAGACCGGCAAAAGAAAAACCCTATCAAGAACATACCTTTGCCTTTAGCATCCCACTTGAACTTGATGTAGACCATCTTGTTCTTCTATAGTGGGAACACCATTCTTGGATGCTCTTGATTGATGAAGATGAAGACTTGCAAACTGCTCCCCCATACTCCATGGGGAAACCTCTTCTTTGAACTTGTCTTCATCATTCCATGAGCACGAGGATGGAAAGCTTCAAGCATGAGATATTCTAGAGATGGCGCATCTTGAGCTCGCCCTTCTTCATCCCTACTTGAGGTTGATCCATCTTGATGCAACTCTTTGCACATGTCTTGATCAACCTTCAAGCTTCTTCTTCCTTCATGATTCCAACCTTGAGACCAACACATGGCCCAAGCGATGCCAATGGACAAACCTACAAGTGAAACTCAATTTACACATTAGTCCATAGAGATTGTCATTAATTACCAAAACCACACATGGGGGCATACATGCCCTTTCATTATGTGACATAGTTAGAAGGAAAAATATCAAACTTGGTATATTGATTATGTCTCAAAAAACTTCACAAAATGACCTATCTTGTTCGAGGTTTCTTGGATTTCGGGTCAAATGACTAATGTTATCTCTAGAATCAAGGCATAGTTTGTGATAATGTGCCCATATTATGAATACAAATGCATCATGGGATGGTGAACAATGTTGTAGGAGGAAGTTTTCCTTTTCGTCGCACCAAAAAGCCATTTTTTATTTTCTGAGCACAAAAAAGGACAGTTTTGTGAAGAAACCACCAAATGGCTAATTCAAAATGCTATCACCATATTTTACAAAAAATACTAGACCACCTTATATGGACAATGTCCCAGAAGGGGGATCCGAAATTTTTCCGTCCACCTCTCGTAAAAAAGATAAATTCCTGCTGAATCAGGAGGAAGTGAGTCAGATATGAATTCCAGGTACATGATCCGATACTCATGTTTTTTTATAAAAATCATTTTTAGGTTCACAATATGCTATTTTATCAAAGATCCAATACAAGTTTTCCTTTTCATCGCACCAAAAAGCTATTTTTTATTTTCTGAACGCAAAAAGGGAGATTTTCTGAAGCAACTACCAAATAGCAAATTCAAAAACGTAGGGTTTGTGATTAGTTGATATGGATATCATATTTGGATTCCTCTCATTTTTATGATCAATTTAGACATATTATTTGTTGAATTCTGATTTACGGATTTAAAGATATTATTTATTCCATATTAAATAGAAAAATATAAAAAAGTAAAATTATTATATTTTTATTTGAATTCAATAATATTTTTACTTATTCATTAATGTTTACTTAAATAATTGTTTGTAATTTTAAAAAATACAAACATATAACATGATGATATAAGAGTTAATAGGATTGATATCATAGTATTGACAATAATGTATGAATTACTTTGCGGAAACAGATTCTGAAGGAACGAGCAAGTTAAGCGTGCTGGAGCTGTAGTAGTATTAGGATGGGTGACCGGCCAGGACCAAGACTGCAATTTAATCAAATATTAAGTGTAATTAGTGTTAAGAATGTTTAAAGTGATAGATTAACGAGTCAAACAATTCAAAGATTTAAAAATTAAGAAAAAAGTAAAAAAATATTTTTTTATTAAAAATAATGTTTTTGCAACCTGCCGACATGCTATGCCGACGGCCGCTACGCCAAGGGAAAAGCCGTCGGCATAGCGTACGCCGACGGTATTTCATTACGCCGACGACCTGTGTATGCTCCGCCGAGGAGGCTAAGCCGAGGACAGCAGTCAACGTACCATACGCCAAGGGCATTTTGGCCTACGCTGACGGATTTTTGCCCTCGGTGTAGTGCACGCGTCCTGAAGTGCTTTTCCATAATTCTATTGCCTCGTTGCCGTTCAGGCCGGCCTTGTGACCTACTTTAAAAATGTTCAAAGTGAGAGATTAACGAGTCAAACAATTCAAAGATTAAAAATTGAGAAAAAAATAAAAATATATTTTTTTAAAAAAAATATTTTTGCAACCTGCCGACGGCCGCTATGCCGAGGGCAAAGCCGTCGGCGTAGCGTACGCCGATGACATTTCAATACGCCGACGACCTGTGTATGCTCCGTCGAGGGAGACCTTTGCCGAGGAGGCTACGCCGAGGACAGCCGTCGGCGTACCAGGGCATTTTAGTATAGCGCGCGTCCTGTAGTGTTTTTCCATAATTCCATTGCCTCGTTGCCGCTCAGGCCGGCCTTGCGACCTACTGGCCGTGCAGCTGGGGGTCACCCTCTCCTTATGATGTCTATAAGTAAGCAGGGCGGAGGCAGGATTGCATCTTAGAGAGGACCAAACTGATAATTTTACATTAAGAGGGGGAGGGCAATTAAGCTAAATCCTCTAAAAAATATGTCTAAGCTAGCCTTAATCAAAATTTTCTTTCATGTTGATAACCGCCATAGGGAGGACAGGGCACCTGTTAGTCCACCCCTAGCTCCGCCACTGATGGTAAGAAGCTGCCCTAGGTGGTCTAGGTCTTGGCACTCGACGGCGGCAAGTATCGGATTCAACATGGTCCACACGGCATGGAGGAAAAACTAGGTAGTACTCCCTCCATTCAGAAATACAAGATATTTTAGCTTTATAAAATAATGTATTTAGACGTCTATTGGTATATAGGTTCACTTTAAACCTCTAAAAACCTATATACTAAAAGACGTATAGATACATTTGATTTACAAAACTAAAACATCTTATATTTTTAAACAAATGGAGTACGTAATAATTATTCTTTTGTCCTCCAACTATGGGCTAGGTAATTAGAGAGTTCGGCTTCTCATGTCGCTATTTAGGCCCACATCGAATCGAGGGGTCTCGCCTCGCTACTTCAGGCGTCACGTTGGCCCACTCAAACATTTGTTTTTTAAAACAAAACATTTGTTTTTTGATGAAAAGCTAGGCTGCTGCTGGAACTTGGAAAATTTGGGACCTCCAAAATATTTGGACCCTGTGCGGCCGCACGGGCCGCATTCCTTCCAGCTCGGGCCTACCTCTAAGGGTAGAACCAGTGGCGGAGCTAGGGCCCGGCATGCCCGGGCAGCTTGCCCGGGCTCCCTCCACGATTCTCCATTAAAACTAGTGATGAACTAATCAAGATTTTCCTTGGCCGCCGGCCGTCGGCTGAAGAGCTTAGTACTTTGCCCGGGCTCTTTGTCCCGGCTGGCTCCGCCACTGGGTACAACTGTCTTTTTAGCCACCGAGTTCACATCCTTCGGTTGCCATCATGGCAAAGTCGTAAGAATTTCCTTATATGCCACCGTGGCCAGAATTGTCTTGTTAGCCACAAAGTTCACATCCTTTGGGACAACTTTGTGTGGTCGCATCTTGGCAGGCGAGCTTGGGTTTCCTTGGTCGTGCTGTGATGACCTAATTCTATGTGATGGGCGTGTGCATCTACCATCCTTCTATCCAATAGAGACAATTATTTTGGAACATGCACATGCAGCGCAAAAAGGGGCGCAGAAAACATTGCATTGTTTACATTCCAGATTTCACATTTTCAGGTTGCAAAAAGGACAATGTTGTAATTTTAACTTTCCTTTAGGTCCTTTCTACAACATTGTATCATTTTTGTTAAATTAATGCCAGTTCTAGGACCTTTGGGTCCCTTCCCCTTGTTAAAAAAAAAAAACATTTTCAGGTGACTGTATTGGTTCAGGATTTGGTTCGTGGGTGCACAGTTTGTTACCGTAATAAAACACAAGCTCTACACCCTAATGCTCTGCTATAGCCCCTTATGGCATGTTTAATGCTAGGCGTTTATATAGACGCTTAAGCATGAAGAAGAAAATAAAAAATAAAAATATCAGATAAGCATCTTGGCTTTGCAACACTCGGCGCTTATCCCGGTCGCTAATGTATTGTTTTGGATAGAGACCCGCGATGGTAAAACCGCCTCTCGCGTGGAAAGAGGAACTGCAAGCGCCGATGTTTAAGTATACGGCGACGCTTTGCAAAATCTCGGGATCACTCCGATACGAAACGATACGTCGGCTAACGCCCGCTCATAACGTCCCCGTTGTACGTGCCCTTATGGTTCCTTCGTCAGTTTAGTCTGACATATCGATGGATTTCATCGAAGCTCTTCCTCGAGTTCATGGAAAGTCGGTAATTCCTTAGGTTGTCAAGATGTTGCTTCACGAGTCGGTAATTCCTTAGGCGCATATCCTGTCTTCACGAGCAATTTTTGGCGAGATTTATTTCGGTTGTCTAGGATATGCCTTCACACGAGTTTGACATTTCACTAGTCAGATGGAGATGGCCAACAAAATGATTGCCAGGTATCTACGGTGTATGACGAGTGATCGACCACATGAATGTATGAATTGGCTTCCTTGGGCAGAATATTTCTACAACCTGTCCTACCACTCCTCACTTGGTGATACACCCTTCAAGGTCGTCTATAGTCATGATCCTACACCACCACCGACATATGTGGTTGGAGAGGCCAAGGTTGCTGTAGTTGAACTTATTCTAGGTGAGCGTGCATGTTTTCTCCAAGAAGTCCGAGAGCGCAATGAAAGATACTATGATGAAAATCATCGGGAGTTGCTCTTTGATGTTGGTGAATGGGCATGGTTGCACCTTCACCATCTTCAGGAAATGTCATTGCCTAGCCACAAACAAGGCGAGCTTGATCAACGGTTTTACTACCCATATAAAATTCTAGAGCGTATTGGTTTTGTATCTTGCAAGCTTGAGCTTCGTGAAGGATCACACCTCCACGATGTTTTCCATGTGAGCCTACTGAAGAAATTCCATGGTGAGGTTATAGTAGAAGCGCCTTCCATGATAGCAATTAAAGATGGATGCATTGTTCCTGCTCTGGTCATGGTTCTTCGTTCCAGCATCCGTCGAGGAGTTCGACGACATTTGTTGGTCTAGTGGGTCTGGTCTTCATAGATGGATGCCACTTCAGAGCCGGTCACTGACTTTGTAAAAAATATCCAGAATTTCAGCTCGAGGACGAGATGCTTGTCGAGGAAGGGAGATAAGTTTCCAAGAGGCACAAGGTGAAGCTAGCGAAGCCATTAAAGTAATAGTCATGTAAGGAGAGTCCTATTTGAGTAGCTTATAGTATCAAAAAGTTTGTATTGGAAAAGTATCGGTCTATTCTCTATTTAAAGTCTATAAGGAAAACCTCTATATAATGAGTAATGAGGCAACCACGTTCAAGTGTACCAAGCAATAATCAAATAAGTTCTATTTCCCCAATCAATATTCTCTCTCTATCTTTGCTAACATCTACCTCGTTGGCTCTCTAGCCCCTCTATGTCATGGAATAGCGCTGCGACTAGGTTTCTTCTGCTGATTGATCCTACCAACTAGGTTAACACCTTCATTGACAATCCATTTTAAACAATTTTTGAATTCTAGACAAGTTAAA
The DNA here is from genome assembly GCA_916181665.1 of Avena sativa. NCBI lineage: Eukaryota > Viridiplantae > Streptophyta > Magnoliopsida > Poales > Poaceae > Avena > Avena sativa. The sequence goes on along the minus strand of OV702284.1, from coordinate 307,794,308 downwards.
CCAATATAATTTACACTAAACTTTTATGCTTCTACATAACTTATTTTTATTATACATTCTAAAGAAGTGTATTTTTAAAACATTGGCGGATCTAGGATAGGACGACTCCTGGCAGCTGCCCGGGCTGCTCAGGTCACTCTCCACTAAACACTCTACTAAGTATCGTGATTAGCAACCATGTTTGTTGGGGCAAACACAAGCCAACGCCAATTCCAATGGGCCTTATCCAGGCACGCTGCTTTCAAGATATGCAGTTAGCAAATTTAAACAAATATAAACTTTTACTAAGATTAAGTGTAGCCTTTTTTGTATTGTATATTTAAAAATACACCTACCTTGTGTTGAACTAAAATATATTTTGTAACAAAAACTATGTTAGATTTGAATTGTATATACACATGCTAAAATTGACAAAAAAACGCATGGCTCTTTATTTTTTTCAACTGCATTAAGATTTAATTATGTTTAATACATTGACAGACATATAAGCTGAGTAATAGCCTAACAAATATCCTAATAGCGGTTTCCAGTGTATCATTACTCGAACAAGTTTAGAAAGTTCTAAAGTATAACTTAAACTTTTAGCTCAACTCTGTACCTTATTTCGTGGTCAAGTGTGTCTCACAAGTTACACTGTGTTACGAAATAATCCGACAATGACTTGATATTGAAAATATAAACACTTAAAACTAGCCACCAACTATCATAAAAAATATTGTGGATTCTACAACTGCCACACACATGCGAGTTGGTCTATTAGGTTTATTAAAATGTGTTGGCTATCATCTGGTGTGTACACAACTTGTCATATCAGTTTCACAAATAAAAAGTTCCGCACAATATTAAAACTGAAAACCTCGATAGCTTTCATCAAATCAGTTCTCCTACGTGGTACATGCTCTATGGTGAGGACTTTCTCCTACAAACCATATTAAACCTTGTTTTAGACATTTAATTATATCTTAGATATACTATATAGTTACAAAATGATTGTGTGAACATTTAACTTTTGGAGGGCTCTCATACTCTCCGGGCTCGGGGATGTTGCCCTGTTGGCCTGGCCTATAGGCCGGCTTTTAGCACCCGCCGCACCTTCGTAACTCCAAATACCCAAATTTGTTATAGTTTCTCCCGTTGCTTAAGCTGTTAAGTGGGACCCCCAATATCACACTTATATGAATTAGAAATTTTTAAATGCACTAGTGGAAACATGGCCTCTAGTCCCAGGCCGTAAGGGCCTCTAGTCCCGGTTTTGGCACCGGGACTAACCAAGCGGGACTAGAGGCCCACCCACTAGTCCCGGCCCAGTCACCAGTTGGGACTAAAGGATGTCCACGTGGCCACCGTGGCGTGCTCGGGGTGCACCCCAACTAGTCCCGGTTGGTGTTAAGGACCGGGACTAGTGGGTATATGTCGCGGCAGCGTTTTGCGTCTTTTCTCTGCCGCGGCAGAGCATTACCTTGGATTAGTGTTTCTCTGCCACGACAGAGAATTCATTTTGTATTGTTTTATTTATTTATTTTTCATGTTAAAATAGTTCTTTTTGAATATTTCTACGTCACCACATATCGTAGACGTTCGTGCATATAAAAGATAACTTGTATTACGATATCGAACGTACAAATATATACAATTTCCATAGTTACATGGAGATCACAATTACCGAGACTAGAGCCTGTCTATTCAATTACATGGAGATCATTAGCGCATATTCACACTAAATTCTTCACCATCGTGTACCATCTCTTTAAAAATAAAACCCACCGTCTCCTCCGCAATTGCTAGTACACGTTGATGTGGTAAGAGATTATCCCGCATTCTCTCAAACTATATAAGAAAAGGAGATCAATATGAATATCAATCATGATAACAAAATGTGACGGTAATAAAATGATGGTGTGAATGTATTGCTTACGTCGACCCTATAATCTTTGTGCTCGGTGGTAAATGTACGAATGAACTCGCAAACTTAGAATCTACATAAATTTGACCCCCGTGGCTGCCTCGCGCACTTTACGAGAATAGAAATCAATCAAAATAATAATCTAGCATCATTATTGTATTAAAATTAGAAGTAAATAGATGCGTGGACATATCACGTGCTACTTACCGAGACCTCCTAAAATGTCAGCTTCTGACTAAAGGAACTCGTAACCTCATGTTTGAACCGGATCCAAACCCTGCCCGGTGAAGAAAATGAATGAATGAGTTATTCATTACCTGATATCTCTAAAAATCAACGAAAGAGACCGATATAGCGAGAAAATTACTTCCGGAGCATGTCTTGCATGCTGCGGAACTCTTCCAGCTTTCTCTTTGATGGGTCCATGACTTTAACTCTTCCCTTATCAAGTTGAATGTCTAGCAGAATCCAGTGAAAGATACAAACGTTTATATATATACATTAGTAAATCATCAATTACACTTAGCATTGAGTAATCAAAATTGAATGTGTACGACAGAGTAAGACCCTTACTCGTAATTGTAAGGAAACAATATGTGGTCACAGAAATTTTGCTCCTTTAAAAACCTCAAAATGTTTTCCTCCGTATCCTCGGGGTTTAGTGTCTTTATATGTACTTTATCTGGGTTAATGAACCCAACACTATAGATTCTTATTATTTTATATTCCTTCATCTTCATTCTGCATAATAATAGAGTACAAAAGGATATAATGAGGATAATTACATGCAATGAACTGAACATGTAGACAATGAATTCAATAGCTTACAAACAATAGCAGCTGAGGATAGATTTGTCGAGGGCGTCGAGATTTTATAACTGGAACAGTTCTGGAAACTCAACATGGACCTCGTCGCCGGGTCTGAAGTAGTACTCACGTGGGACTTTCGGTGTGATAAATATTCTCCCTTGATTTGCAGTTGTCAAGTACCACTCATGGAGATTCCGCAGTTGTGTTGGCAGTTCTTTCACCTTTTCTTTACTGACCAAATCCTCACCTGCAACATATCTAAGGGCTAAATCAGACTTGAGTAGAAGGTCGAGTTGGGGGCCTAACGGTTCATCAATACTAATTTCCATAGTGGCCTCCAACTCCGGAGCTACTTCCATATCTAGTGGTCGTTGTGCGAGAAGGGGAACGTTTTCTGAAAACACCTTGAGGGGTGCGATCGTTTGTTTGTCCTGTTGTTCGAGAAGGGGAACGCCTGATTTTTTACTGATTATTGTTTTGCTCCTGCTTGCACCTAGGCTTGCTGATTTTTTACCGCTTGCACTTGATTTGTTTGATTTGCTCTTCGCCTTTCTGAAGTGTGCGTAGATAGTCATCTGGCTTATGGTGCAACTCATATTGCTATTTTGTGTTTAGAAAATCAATTGCATATGCCTTTTGCTTCTCGGTGTATACCGGAGCAGGCTCGAGTTTCTTCTTCTCAAAATACGCCGCCACTTCGGCCTTTGCTATCGCTGCAATTTCCGCATCAGTACGATCGTAAGGTCTGATGGGAATATTCTTATGAGGCACTGTTGGGAGGGGCGACATTTTCCGTTTTGGGCTGCCACGTCCTTTAGTACTCACTAACGGAGCACGCTTCCGTTTATTGTCCTTAGCGGGCGGCGAAGACTGCTGAACCTGCGGCGGAGATCGAGATGGATTCAAGATGTGGTGGTCGTAGTCATCATCGGGTGGGCTTCTTGGAGGTGATGGAGGTGAAGGAGACTGATGACCCACAAGTATAGGGGGTGTATCGTAGTACTTTCGATAAATAGGAGTTTCGATCCCAACGAGGAGCAGAAGGTGTTGACTAGTGGTATGAAGCAGGAAAATTCTGTAAATACTTAGAAAACGGATTTTTAGGGGTTTTCTGATAAAGCAACAAAACAAACTGCAAGTAATGAAGACAACAAACAACTGCAGCAAGTGGCCCAATCCTTTCTTGGCAAAGGATAAGCCGATGGAAATACTTATAAGGACCAAACGTTCTCGAGGACACATGGGAATTCTGTCAAGTGCTTTCACTTCAAATGGCTGAGTACCCTTCTTTGGTGCTGTAAGTGTTGTGTGGGTGAACCTGTGCTAATGTACCGACCTTACTTGGACTAATACATACTTGTGATTAAACCCCCTGCAAGCATCTGCAACTACAAGAAAACAATTAAGATATAAACCTAACCACAGCCTTAAACTCTGAGATCCTACGCTCCCTTGTGCAATGGTGTCCTAACGGGGGTTCAGGTTTCTGTCACTCCGGCAACCCCACAATTAGTATCCAAATACACAATGCATTCCCCTAGGCCCATAAATGGTGAAGTATCATGTAGTCGATGTTCACATGACACCACTAGAAGAATAGCAACACAACTTAAATACTAAACCATTGAATAATAACTCAACACAAATCCCCTACTAACAACATGACTTCTCCCATGTCCTCAAGAACTAGACGAACTACTCACAAGACATCATATGGATCAAGATCAAAGATGATATGGTGATGGATAACAATATGAACATAAACAATAATCCAATGGTTCCACTCACAAGCATCAACTACAATAGTAATTAACACCAGGAAAGTTTCCCCTAAGAACTAATGCAAGATCCAACAAAATTGTTATAGCCGGACGGAGTGGTGATGGTGGTGCTGGTGGAGATTATGGTGTGGATGATGATGATCCCGATGAAGTATAGCTTGATGACAGTGTTGATGGCGACAATCTCCCCTCTCCGGGAAGGAATTTCCCCGGCAGAAATCTGTCTAGCGAAGATCTCTTTCTCTCTCCGTATTTTCCGCCTCACAGAGGCGGCACAAATCTTGTTGTGGTCGCTCCCCTGGTATTAGGGTTCCGTGAGGAAGATATAGGCGAGAGGGCAGCGTCGGGAGCCGGCCAGGTGGGCCACACCTGCCCTAGGCACGGGGCAAGGTGGGCCCACGCCTAGGGGGGTGTGGGCCCCTGTGGCCCAGCTACGCCTCCCCTTCTGGCTTCCTCCGTCTTCTAGGAAAATATAATTTTCCAATATTTTTCTGGTATTTTTCTGATCTTCGCGAAATTGCATCAAAACACCTCTTTTTCCATCAGAAACCTGACTCCGGCAGTCCATCCTTCAAGAATCATCCAACATGCAAAAACAGAGGAAAAGACATAAGTAACACCTCATAATAAGACACATATCAATGAATAGAGGCAAATTATGATATAGAATGGTGATGCAAATTGGACATATCAACTCCCCCCAAGCTTAGACCTTCGCTTGTCCCCAAGCGAAAATTAAGCTTAGTAAACATGTTCACAAGTTTATGGAGTGAAGTGTCAATAAAAGAATAAGGACAAGAAGCATCACACTTACCATTACACAACTCATAGAAGAAAGCAACTCACCATTATATAACTTAGCTTGCAACAAGTACATGAGTAACAATAGAGATGCATAAAGATAAATCATAATTGGAATTGGCAAACTCTTGTTCTTGGTTAGAGAACAGCTGGCAAACAGTTTTCACAAAAAACTTTTGTCGAACTTGAAACAGGAGTACTCTTTGCATAAAAAGGTTTTTCATAATGAAGGCTTTCAAAGTAATACTCAATAGATAATAGTCTTGTGCAAACAAGGAAGATAAAGAACATGATTGAATAAATCACCACATGAATGCTTGCAACACAAAAACTCAAATACTTACTGGAGATAGAGAGTAAGTAGGTTTACTAACTCAACTTAGAAATAGGAGAAAGGTGTTGGAATTATGCCCTAGAGGCAATAATAAAGATGTTATTATTATAATTCTTGTTCATGATAATGTTTATATTCCATGCTAGAATTGTATTAAGCGGAAACTTTAATACTTGTGTGGTTTGTGAACAACACCGTGTCCCTAGTACGCCTCTATGGACTAGCTCATTGATTAATGATGGTTAAGGTTTCCTAACCATGAACATGAGTTGTCGATTAATAATGAGATCATATCATTAGGAGAATGATATGGTGGACAGACCCAAACTAAGCGAAGCAATTAGATCGTGTCATCGTGTTCGTCTTTGCGAAGCTTTTCTTATGTCAAATATTGTATTCCTTAGACCATGAGATAATACAACTCCCTGGTATCGGAAGAAAGCTTTGAGGTCATCAAACGTCATCCTATGAGAGGGTGATCATAAAGGTGTCTCTCAGGTGATCGGAAAGTATCTGTTGGGTTGTATGTATCGAGATGGGATTTGTCCCTCCCAAGTCGGAGAGATATACTTCGGGCCCACTCGGTAATCGATATCAACACCGCTTGCAAGCATGTGGTTAAGGAGTTAATCACAAAGTGATATCGGATTACGGAACGAGTAAAGTACTTGCTATGAACGAGATTGAACTAGGTATGATGGTACCGACGATCAAATCTCGGGCAAGTAAAATATTGCGAGACGAAGGGAATATATATATGGGATTGATTGAATCCTGGCATCGTGGTTCATCCGATATGATCATCGATGAATGTGTGGGAGTCAATATGGGTGCCCAGACCCCGCTGTTGATTATTGATAGAAGATCATGTCTGCATATTCTCGAACCCGCAGGGTCACACACTTAACGTATCTCGACGCTAGGATAGATTGGATAATTGGTTTATGAGTTTTTGTTCGGAGTCTCGGATGGGATCCGGAACATCACGAGAGGTTCCGGAGTGGTCCGGAGAATAAGATTCATATAAGGCAGTGCAGTTTTTGGAGTTCGGAATTGTTCCGGGTTAATCGGTATTGTACCGGAAGCTTCTAGAACCTTCCGGAAGGGGACCAACGTGGCCCCACCTTCCGGGAGGGGGCATGGGCCTATGAGGGAGTGCTCTGGCCGCATTGGGCCAGGGGCACAAGGCCCCATAGGGCCCAGCCGGCCAAGAGAGATTTAAACTCTAGATAGAGCTTCTAGAAGGGGGGTTTCCTTGCCCCCCACTCTTCCTCCTTGGGGCCGCCGGCCTTGGCTTGGGGGAGGGGCTAGGGCTGCGCCCACCCCTCTATATATAGAGGGCTGGGGGTGCACCAACCCCCTACACCTTCCCCTCCAACCCTAGCCGCCCTGCTGCCCTCCTCTCTCCCTCCCGACTGCTTGTAGGCGAAGCCCTGCTGCAGAAATTCTCCACCACATACACCACGCCGTCGTGTTGTAGATCCAATCCGTCTCTCCACCATACTTGCTGGTCCGAGGAAGGAGGAGACTTCGAGGTGCTGCATGTGTGCATCTCATGGAGGCACCATCACTTGTGGTGCTAGATCAGATCAGATCGCGAGGAGGAGAAGCGAGTACGACTACATCACCCACGTTCCGACGAACGTTCCGCTGTGCGAATCTTCAAGGGTACGAAGATCTAATCCAATCTCTCTCGTTGTTTGCATCTCCTAGATTAGATCTTGGCTTGTCCTCTATTCGCATCCGTAGAAAATTTTGATTTACTATGCCGCGAAACCCTTCAGTGGTATCAGAGCTAGATCTATGCGTAGATGTGTTTCACGAGTAGAACGCAACATGGTTGTTGCGGGCGTTGATGTTTTCTGTTGCAAGCCTCTTGTTTGTGTTCTTATTATGACGCTGGATAGTCAGATTGAAGCGGTCCAGGCCAACCTTACGCGACGTCGTTCGCGAGACCGGCTCCGCACTTGACGTGTGGCTTATTCCACACATGCGGCTGGTGGATGTCAGTTTCTCTCACTATAGTTGTCATGGGATTAACACCGGAGTTTGGCAACCATAATATCACTGTTGTGGCTTTCCGTAGGTAAGAATCGTTCTTAGCATCTACTCCCATAAGCCACGTAAAACATGCAACAACAAAGTAGAGGCGTCTAACTTGTTTTTGCAGGGAGTGTTTTCTATGATATGGTATGGCCCAAGATGTGATGTGTATAATGTATGCGATGATCATGTTTTGTAATGTTTCACGACTTGCATGTCGATGAGTACACAACCGGCAGGAGCCATATGGTTGTCTTTATAATTGTGTATGACCTGTGTGTCAACTTCTTATACGCCATGTAATAGTTTCACTTTATTGCTAAGTAGTTAGCAATAGTTGTAGTTGCTATTCGTGGTGGAGGCAATCATGGTGGAGTGATGGAGATCATGCCGGAACGCACAAGATGGAGATCATTGCGCGAAGATTGGCTATACCATGTCACATAAAGTTATATGCATGTGATGTTTATCCTTTTATGTATCTTATTATGCTTAGATCGCGACGGTAGCATTATAAGATGATTCCTCACTTAAAGATCAAGATAAAAAACTGTGTTCTCCCCAAGTATGCACCGTTACAAAAGTTCGTCGTGTCCAAGCATCACGTGATGATCGGGTGCTATAGACTCTACGCTCACATACAACGGGTGCAAGCCAGTTTTGCACACGCGGAAATACTTGGGTCTAACTTGACGAGCTTAGCATGTACAGACATGGCCTCGGAACACATGAACCGAAAGGTTAAGCATGAGTCATATGAATGATATGATCGACACTTCGTTGTCCACCATTGAAACCACATCTCTTCTCGTGAAGATCGGATTAGGTGTGGTGAATTTGGATCGTGTTCACTAAACAACTTGAGGGATGTTGAATTTAGTGGGAGTTCATCTAGTAATTTGATTAAAAGTTGAACTAGTTATCATGAACATAGTCTAATTTGTACTTGCAATACTGTAGATCAAATGGCTAAGTCCAACTTCAACTTCAACGTTTTCGCTGAGAAGGAAAAGCTTAGAAACAATGGGTCTAACTTCACCAATTGGTTCCGCAATCTAAGAATCATTCTCTCTAGCGGTCAAAAGGACTATGTCCTTGGGAAAGAGTTAGGTGACCCCCTTGCTGCAACTACACCGGCTGATAAGAAAGCTGTCTATCAGTCACGCAAAGATGATTATGGTGTGATTAAGAGCACCATGTTGTTTGCTATGGAACCGGAACTTCAAAATCGTTTTGAAGACTATCCCGGGCCCTTTGAGATTCTCGAAGAGCTGAAAACCATGTTTCAGACTCAGGCCCGTTCTGAGAGATATGAGATCTCTGAGAAGTTCTTTAACTGCAAGATGGAGGAAGGGAGTTCCGTTAGTGAGCACGCCATTAAGATGACGGGCTACACTCAACGCCTTGAGCAACTGGAATGCACGATTCCAGAGGAGCTCAAGATTGATAGGGTTCTGCAATCACTCCCTCCCAGCTACAAAAGTTTTGTAGTGACTCATAATCTGATTGGTTCCACTGATACGATCATCGAGCTCTTCGCAAAGCTGAAGGCCGCGGAAGTGGACATCAAAAAGGATAATCATGTGTTGATGGTCAACAATCCCACCTTTAAGAAAGGTAAGGGAGCAAAGAAGCCCTTCAAGAAGGGCGGCGGCAAGCGCACTGCCCCTGCTGAGAAGAAGCTCAAGTCTGGTCCTAAGCCGGACACTGAGTGCTTCTATTGCAAGGACAAGGGTCACTAGAAGCGCAACTGTCCGAAGTAATTAGCGGACAAGAAGGCTGGCACCATCAAAGGTATATTTGATATACATGTTATTGATGTTTTCCTTACTATCCCTCGTTGTAGTGCCTGGGTATTTGATACCGGTTCAGTTGCTAATATTTGTAACTCGAAACAGGAGCTACGGAATAGACGGCGGCTTGCGAGGGATGAGGTGACGATGCGCGTTGGCAACGGATCAAGAGTTGATGTGATGGCCGTCGGCACGCTCTCCTTAGTTTTACCTTCGGGATTAGTTTTAAACCTTAATAAATGTTATTATGTGCCTGCGTTGAGCATGAACATTATTTCTGGATCGTGTTTATTGCAAGACGGTTATTCATTTAAATAGGAGAATAATGGTTGTTATATTTATATGAGTAACATCTTTTATGGTCATGCACCTCTTGTGAATGGTTTATTTCTTCTAAATCTCGAAAGCGATGAAACACACATCCATAACATTGAGGCTAAGAGATGCAAAGTAGATAGTGATAATACTACTTATTTGTGGCACTGTCGTCTTGGTCATATTGGTGTAAAGCGCATGAAGAAACTCCATTCTGATGGACTTTTGGAGTCTCTTGATTTTAAATCATTTGACACATGTGAACCATGCCTCATGGGCAAGATGATCAAAACCCCGTTCTCCGGTATGATGGAGCGAGCAACGGACTTGTTGGAAATCATACATACCGATGTATGCGGACCGATGAGTGTTTCGACGCGCGGTGGATATCGTCATTTTCTCACTTTTACCGATGACTTAAGTAGATATGGGTATATCTATTTAATGAAACATAAATCTGAAACGTTTGAAAAGTTCAAAGAATTTCAGAATGAAGTGGAGAACCATCGTAACAGAAATATTAAGTTTCTACGATCCGATCGTGGAGGTGCATATTTGAGTTATGATTTTCTCACGCATCTTAAAGCAAGCGGAATCGTTTCGCAACTCACGCCACCCGGAACACCACAGCGCAATGGTGTGTCTGAACGCCGGAATCGAACCCTATTAGATATGGTCCGATCAATGATGTCTCTTACTGATTTGCCGTTATCATTTTGGGGTTATGCATTAGAAACCGCTGCATTCACTTTAAATAGGGCTCCATCTAAATCCGTTGAGACGACACCGTATGAACTGTGGTTTGGTGCTAAACCTAAGTTGTCGTTTCTTAAAGTTTGGGGATGCGAAGCTTACGTCAAGAAGTTGATGCCGGACAAGCTCGAACCCAAAGCGGAGAAATGCGTCTTCATAGGATACCCTAAGGAAACTATTGGGTATACCTTTTATCACAGAACCGAAGGCAAAGTGTTTGTCGCAAAGAACGGTTCATTTCTTGAGAAGGAGTTTCTCTCGAAAGAAGTGCGTGGGAGGAAAGTAGAGCTAGACGAGGTTATTGAACCTTCTCTTGAATTGGAGAGTAGAGCAGCACCTGAAATTGTTCCAGTGCCGCCTGCGCCAACAATAGAGGAAGCTAATGACAAGGATCATGAAGCTTCGGACGATGCTGCTACTGAACGTCGCAGGTCGACAAGGTCGTGTGCCCCTCCTGAGTGGTACGGCAACCCTGTCTTAACTGTCTTGTTAGTAGAAGACAGTGAACCTACGAACTATGAGGAAGCGATGATGAGCCCAGACTCTGAGAAATGGCTAGAAGCCATGAAATCCGAATTGGGATCCATGAGCGAAAACCAAGTATGGACTTTGGTGGACCCTCCTAGCGACCGAAAGGCCGTTGAGTGCAAATGGATCTTCAAGAAGAAAACGGACGCGGATGGTAATGTTACCATCTATAAAGCACGGCTTGTCGCGAAAGGTTTTCGACAAGTTCAAGGTGTTGACTACGATGAGACTTTCTCTCCCGTAGCGATGTTTAAGTCCATTCGGATTTTATTAGCAATTGCTGCGTTTCATGATTATGAAATATGGCAGATGGATGTCAAGACTGCTTTCCTCAATGGCAACATTGATGAAGAGTTGTATATGATGCAACCCGAAGGTTTTGTCGATCCTAAGGATGCTGATAAAGTATGCAAACTTCAGCGTTCCATTTATGGACTGAAGCAAGCATCTCGGAGTTGGAACCTTCGTTTTGATCAAGTGATCAAGAGCTTTGGATTTGTTCCAAATTGCTACGAAGCTTGTATCTACAATAAAGTGAGTGGGAGCTTGGTGACATTTCTGGTACTATATGTGGATGACATATTGATTATTGGAAATGACATTAACATGCTTAACGATCTGAAGAGTTATTTGAACAAGTGTTTTTCAATGAAAGACCTAGGTGAAGCTGCTTATATATTGGGCATCAAAATCTATAGAGATAGACAAAGACGCCTGATAGCTTTAAGCCAGAGTACATACCTAGACAAAATTCTGAAAAGGTTCAGAATGGATAAGGCAAAGAAAGGTTCGGTGCCTATGTTGTCAGGTAAGATATTGAGCAAGGCTCAGTGTCCAGCTACGGTAAATGATAGGGAAGCTATGAGCAAAGTGCCTTATGCCTCGGCCATAGGTTCTATCATGTATGCCATGTTGTGTACTAGACCGGATGTGTCCAATGCTCTTAGTTTGACGACCAGGTATCAAAGTGATCCAGGAGTGGAACACTGGACAGCCGTGAAGAACATCCTAAAGTACCTAAATAGGACTAAAGAAATGTTCTTAGTCTATGGGGGTGATGAACAGCTCGTCGTAAAAGGTTACGTCGATGCTAGTTTCGACACCGACAAGGATGATTCTAAATCTCAGACAGGATACGTTTATATTTTGAATGGAGGAGCTGTGAGCTGGAGAAGCTGCAAACAAAGCGTGATCGCGGGATCTACAGTAGAAGCGGAATACATGGCGGCTGCAGAAGCATCAAGTGAAGGAGTTTGGATCAGAAACTTCATCACTAAGCTTGGCGTGGTTCCAAGTGCATTGGACCCACTGGAGATATTGTGTGACAACACTGGCACCATAGCACTCGCTAAGGAACCAAGATATCATCCAAAGACCAAGCATATCAACCGCAAGTTTCATATAATCCGAGATTATATAGCAGATGGAGATCTGAAGATTAGCAAAGTACATACAGATCTGAATGTCGCAGATCCATTGACTAAACCTCTTCCACGTGTAAAACATGATCAGCACCTCAGTGCCATGGGTGTGAGATTGTTGCCAAATGTAAACTAGATTATTGAGTCTAGTGCAAGTGGGAGACTGTTGGAATTATGCCCTAGAGGCAATAATAAAGATGTTATTATTATAATTCTTGTTCATGATAATGTTTATATTCCATGCTAGAATTGTATTAAGCGGAAACTTTAATACTTGTGTGGTTTGTGAACAACACCGTGTCCCTAGTACGCCTCTATGGACTAGCTCATTGATTAATGATGGTTAAGGTTTCCTAACCATGGACATGAGTTGTCGATTAATAATGAGATCATATCATTGGGAGAATGATATGGTGGACAGACCCAAACTAAGCGAAGCAATTAGATCGTGTCATCGTGTTCGTCTTTGCGAAGCTTTTCTTATGTCAAATATTGTATTCCTTAGACCATGAGATAATACAACTCCCTGGTATCGGAAGAAATCTTTGAGGTCATCAAACGTCATCCTATGAGAGGGTGATCATAAAGGTGTCTCTCAGGTGATCGGAAAGTATCTGTTGGGTTGTATGTATCGAGATGGGATTTGTCCCTCCCAAGTCGGAGAGATATACTTCGGGCCCACTCGGTAATCGATATCAACACCGCTTGAAAGCATGTGGTTAAGGAGTTAATCACAAAGTGATATCGTATTACGGAACGAGTAAAGTACTTGCTGTGAACGAGATTGAACTAGGTATGATGGTACCGACGATCAAATCTCGGGCAAGTAAAATATCGCGAGACGAAGGGAATATATATATGGGATTGATTGAATCCTGGCATCGTGGTTCATCCGATATGATCATCGATGAATGTGTGGGAGTCAATATGGGTGCCCAGACCCCGCTGTTGATTATTGATAGAAGATCATGTCTGCATATTCTCGAACCCGCATGGTCACACACTTAACGTATCTCGATGCTAGGATAGATTGGATAATTGGTTTATGAGTTTTTGTTCGGAGTCTCGGATGGGATCCGGAACATCACGAGAGGTTCCGGAGTGGTCCGGAGAATAAGATTCATATAAGGCAGTGCAGTTTTTGGAGTTCGGAATTGTTCCGGGTTAATCGGTATTGTACCGGAAGCTTCTAGAACCTTCCGGAAGGGGACCAACGTGGCCCCACCTTCCGGGAGGGGGCATGGGCCTATGAGGGAGTGCCCTGGCTGCATTGGGCCAGGGGCACAAGGCCCCATAGGGCCCAGCCGGCCAAGAGAGATTTAAACTCTAGATAGAGCTTCTAGAAGGGGGGTTTCCTTGCCCCCACTCTTCCTCCTTGGGGCCGCCGGCCTTGGCTTGGGGGAGGGGCTAGGGCTGCGCCCACCCCTCTATATATAGAGGGCTGGGGGCGCACCAACCCCCTACACCTTCCCCTCCAACCCTAGCCGCCCTGCTGCCCTCCTCTCTCCCTCCCGACTGCTTGTAGGCGAAGCCCTGCTGCAGAAATTCTCCACCATATACACCGTGCCGTCGTGTTGTAGATCCAATCCGTCTCTCCACCATACTTGCTGGTCCGAGGAAGGAGGAGACGTCGAGGTGCTGCACGTGTGCATCTCACGGAGGCACCGCCACTTGTGGTGCTAGATCGGATCAGATCGCGAGGAGGAGAAGCGAGTACGACTACATCACCCACGTTCCGACGAACGTTCCGCTGTGCGAATCTTCAAGGGTATGAAGATCTAATCCAATCTCTCTCGTTGTTTACATCTCCTAGATTAGATCTTGGCTTTCCCTCTGTTCGCATCCGTAGAAAATTTTGATTTACTATGCCGCGAAACCCTTCAAAAGGTCCCTTCATAGAGGGTAGCAGGGATTTCAAGTCATAAAGAGATTCCAAAAGATTATGGTACTTACTAGCTTTGAGCTCTCATTGCCCCTATCATAGGCATCTTGAGATGATTAAGGTTAAAGTGAACAAGGATGGAGTATATGCTTGACGAAATATAAGTTGGCAATCTCATGTCCCGTGAGTGCGAGGGCCGCTCCTCATGCTATCAACTTTAGTTGCCGGTAAGTTCTTGTCATTGTAAGTACATGCGTATCATAAAGAACCGCCAACGGGATACCCCTTGCACATGGTACAGGAGCTATCCATAACCAAAATGACAAGGCAAACAGACAATGAGCATCTCAGCGACCTTTTTATTTACTATGTGCATAGCTTTTTTTATTGAGGATGCTTCATAGAATGCTCATTATGGTGATGCTGCAAGTTTCCACCATGATTAGGCATGGTTAGGCTAGCGGCCCAGGCATTTCTCTAACACACATACATCCCTCCATGGACTTACAAGCTCCCCTTTTATTTCTCACTGACGACATCCACAAACAAAAGAGCATCATATCAACTGGGTATGTATTTACAAGTGTTGAAAGTGTTCCCCGTGATAGCACGGTTCTGCTAATTCCAATGTATAGATGCAAGCATATACAACTTCGATGTTCACAATGGTTCAAGTCTATTAGGGGCAGGTAAATAAGGTGTGCCATCAAGTTCGTGAGAGCTTTACTAACTAGTTTTCACATAACAAAATACTTTTTAATTCGAAAGATAGATGAAGCTTGAGAATTTGCTTGGAAAAGCAATAATGCTAATAGGTAGATATGGTGGAAACAAATGGCTCAAGTTTTGGTTCAAAGGGGTTGGAAACATGACAAGTAGGCCTTCTCAAAATAGGTTTTTGGCTAGCAAGGCTGGGTAGCAAGCAAAAGAGTTGAAAGAAACAAGAAAACATACAAGTGATAAAGCCAAACATGCAATCTTCCTTGAAGACACAAAAGTTCTTAAATAAAGAATACTAAGCTTATGAGCCAATAAGAAAGAAAATAAATGATACAAAATACCTGTAAGCTTTTTCTCTTTTCTTTCAAACCTCAAAAGTGTTGCTACTGACCAGAGCTCAGTTTGCCAAAACCAATTTAGATTTACTTGATGCTCCCAAAGTGATGCCAATACTGATCAACAAGATCCATCATATAATAGGGATTGAAAACTAAAATAAGAAGTGCAAAAAGTTAAAGATGAAGCTTCGCATTAATATTCCATAAAGGCACTCACACTAAGGGATACATAGATAATCAACTAAAGGAGAGATACTTCCACATGCAAACCAACCTATAAGATAACTTGTCAACCAAAGACATGAATCTAAAAAGGTAAAAGATAATGGTGTGATACCGCGGCACTCCCCCAAGCTTGGAACAAGCCAAGGGGATGCCAAACCTGATGACGAATTACTCCTTAGTTAGTGGTGGTGTTCTCTTGATAAGCTCCTCAATCAGCTTCCTCAAATCCTCAATCTCAAAGGTCAGAGTATGAATCAACTCCGAATTTTTCTCAACGCGGTTCATGATCATATCGGACCGAGAGCCCTAGTCCTTACTATTCTTTCCCCACTCTTCCTTCTTAGTGTGTTCCTCCCCTACATGGTTAGAACGAGGCAAATCCCCCATCGAGGGCAAGTTCCCTTTGGGCACATGTTGATATTGATGCTCATGTATAAGAGTATGGAAGGGTCTCTTGGTACGTGGAGGAGATGACCGTGGATTGTAGATAAGACGTGGAGGTCTCCCTCCTGTAGACATCCGTGTTGTCCTATTAAGCTTGATAGGTTTCACCACTCCAATGCTTGCGACGGTAGCATGGGCGTCCGATTGCTTGTACTCCTCCATGTCTTCTTCTTCACCTACCAAAATCTCCTCCTCCTTGGGGTTTTGAGGATCATCTTCCTCGGGCTTCTTGCCTTTGTTGTTGGCGGAGACCATGGTGCTAAACTTGAGAAGATTTCCTGACAGAAACAAATCAAAACGAAAACACGACGAGAACACGATGCACTAACCTCGGGAAACCCGGGGGTTATATATTACGAAGTTTCAATGCATAAGGAAGGTGCTGATACAAAAACGAGGCAGAGACGGAGCTCGGGGTGCTCACACCCCCTCCAGGCGCGGCCAGCTAGGGCCCGCGCCTAAGGTGGGTTTGGCCACCCTGTCCTTCGTTTCCTCCTCTGTTTCGTATCGTAACTTTCCTTATGTAATAAAAACATCAAAAATATAAAAAGATTAGGCTTTCACGAACCTTATGTTTTCACCACTTTTACCTATTCAAAGACGAACTCTACAGACTCCTTTTCTCCTTCTCCTGGAAATTCCTTTTCTCACAAGGCAATACACAAACTTCAATGGCAACATTAGTGTAAGTAAAAAACAATAACCCTTTAGGTACACACTTCAACTGGAATCCATCAAAACATAGGCTTCTGTAAGAGGCAAATGCAAATGATAACAGAAATATGTCAAAACAGACCAGCTGGTAAAGATTGATTTTTTCGAAAACCTTCTGTTGCTCAAATAAAAAAGTGCAAAACTAATGAAAGTTGGGCAACAACTTGGAGAACAAGCACAGAAAAATACAGCTCCATCCGAAATATTGAGCTTTGTTACGAAGTTTTACAATGCAGCACAAAAAACTATCCTAGGACAGCCACTTTTCACAACTTCTCTACTTCTCAAAAGTAGTTGAACTTGACACAAAAACCAAAACAAAAAGGATAAGGAGCGGTTATTACTGAGGTAATAACTTCCAAGACTCAAACAAACTCTTGGATTATCTCCCAACAAGTACTTTTCTTTAATGCCTTTAAGTTAGGCTTGAAAGTTTCAAAGATGCTCACATAGGAGATATATATCTGGAGTGAAAGAGAGCATCAAGAAGCAAATAACCAACACATTTGAGTCTAACCCACTTCCTATGCATGGGGGTATCATGAGAAAACAAATTGTTGAAATAAAAATCCATTAGCATAGGAAGACAGAACAGATGCAACTTCAAAGCTTTCAACATAAAACGGGGAAACTTAACATTATTGAGATGCATAAAACCATGTTTCCCTCTCTCATAATAACTTTTAGTATCACTTTGAATAAAGTTGACAGTATAACTATCACGGGAAACAACTCTATCATCAGAATGAGCATACTTACGGTCATCAAAAGGAGGCCCAAGGTCATAAACTGGGTCAATAGAAGCAAGTTGTTCCATCCTGAAATCTTTATTAGGCAAGCTGTTTTCACAAGGAGCTTTAGAAAATTTGGAAAAGTTACTCATAAGAATCTCCATCAAACTTAGTTCAAATTTTTTCCTTCTGACAATATATAATAGATCCACAAGTGTTCAAGAAAGGTCTACCAAAAATGATAGGGCAAGTTTTGCTAGCTGCTGAATTAAGCACTAGAAAATCAGCAGGATACTTAATCTTACCACAGAGAACCTCCACATATCTTACAATAATAATGGGGCAAATGGTTTCCTTATTAGAAAGGTGAATAACCACATCAATGTCCTCATGCTCACAAGGACCAATCTCATGCATAATTTTCCTGTAAAGCTCATAAGGAATAGCACTAGAACTAGCACCAATATCACATAAACCATAATAGAAATGATCACCAATTTTAACAGAAAGTACAGGGACACTAGCTTTTCTAGGATGAGAGACAATATTAGAAGCGTCTTCACAGAAGAAAATATGCTCATCCTCTATATTTCTAGTGACAGGGTCTTTCACAATAGCTACCACGGGCTCAATATTTATTTTCTCATCGGGTTCCACAGTTTTCTTAGTACCTTTATTATTCACACTAATAATCATAGAATACTCCTTTACCTTAGCTAGGAAAGGTATTTTCTCAACATAAGGTTCATGCACAATATGATTAGTAGTACAAACGTCAGTACTTCTAATAGGAACATGATTAACAACATCTTTATAAGGTGCATGGTACTTATTCCACTTATTTTTGGGAATTCCTATGTAAGAGGAAAAGGCTTTAACACAATTGGCAATACTTTGGGAATCAAGACCAAACTCATTGCTAATATCACGGAAGTCATCAGTTTCCATAAAAGATTTAATGCATTCATAATCATAGTTTATACCTGACTTTCTTCCTTTGTCATTCTCCCAAGCTTCAATGTTCTCTTGAATATGGTCTAGGAGATCCCATTTAGCTTCTTCCTTCATACGTGTGAATGATCCAGCACAAGAAGCATCTAGTAAATCTTTATCATGAAGAGAAAGCCTAGCATAAAAGTTATTGATAATAATATTGTTAGGGAGCTCATGAATAGGACATTTAATCATTAGTAACTTCAATCTCCCCCAAAGCTTGAGTTGTACTCCCTCATTCACGAGGCCAAAAGTTATATATCAGATTTCTATCCTTATGAATTTCACTGGGAGGATAGAATTTAGAATAAAAGAGAGATGTCATTTCCTCCCATTCCATGGATTGACCATTCTTCAGCAGCTTATAGCATTCTTCAGCTCTACCTTTCAAGGATATAGATAGTAACTTATTCTTCACCTGTTCAGTTGTGATACCTGCACACTTAAACAATCCACATAATTCATGGATAAAGAGCAAATGATCACCAGGATGGACAGTTCCATCCCCAAAATAATAATTATCCATAACACGATCAACAATACTTGTAGGTATCTTAAAAGGATCTATCTCAACAGGTGGTGGTTCATCTACTACCCTAACAGTGGTAGTAGTTTTCTCAAACAAAAAACCAAGTGGGTTATCCATATTGGAAACAAGGTAACAAATAGAAACAAAAGGAAATACTCACAGTAGAAGTTTCCTTTACCAGTTCCACTCTTCAATAGCGCTTGACTCCCCGGCAACGGAACCAGAAAATAGTCTTGATGACCCACAAGTATAGGGGTGTATCGTAGTACTTCCGATAAATAGGAGTGTCGATCCCAACGAGGAGCAGAAGGTGTTGACTAGTGGTATGGAGCAGGAAATTTCTGTAAATACATAGCAAACGGATATTTAGGGGTTTTCTGATAAAGCAACAAAACAAAGTGCAAGTAATAAAGACAACAAACAACTGCAGCAAGTGGCCCAATCCTTTCTTAGCAAAGGATAAGCCGGTGGAAATACTTATAAGGACCAAACGTTCTCGAGGACACATGGGAATTCTGTCAAGTGCTTTTGCTTCAAATGGCTGAGTACCCTTCTTTGGTGTTGTAAGTGTTGTGTGGGTGAACCTATGCTAATGTACCGACCTTACTTGGACTAATACATACTTGTGATTAAACCCCCTGCAAGCATCCGCAACTACAGGAAAGCAATTAAGATATAAACCTAACCACAACCTTAAACTCTGAGATCATACACTCCCTTGTGCAATGGTGTCCTAACGGGGGTTCAGGTTTCTGCCACTCCGGTAACCCCACAATTATTAGCCAAATACACAATGCATTCCCCTTGGCCCATAAATGGTAAAGTATCATGTAGTCGACGTTCACATGACACCACTAGAAGAATAGCACCACAACTTAAATACTAAACCATTGAATAATAACTCAACACAAATCCACTACTAACAACATGACTTCTCCCATGTCCTCAAGAACTAGATGAACTACTCATAAGACATCATATGGATCAAGATCAAAGATGATATGGTGATGGATAAAAATCTGAACATAAACAATAATCCAATGGTTCCACTCACAAGCATCAACTATAATAGTAATTAACACCGGGAAAGTTTCCCCTAAGAACTAATGCAAGATCCAACACAATTGTTACAACGAGACGGAGTGGTGATGGTAGTGCTGGTGGAGATGATGGTGTGGATGATGATACCGATGAAGTCTAGCTTAATTACGGTGTTGATGGCGATGATCTCCCCTCTCCGGGAAGGAATTTCCCTAGCAGAAATCTGTCTGCCAGAGAGCTCTTTCTCTCTTCGTGTTTTCCGCCCCGCAGAGGCGGCGGAAATCTTTTTGTGGTTGCTCCCCTGGTATTAGGGTTCCGTGAGGAAGATATAGGCGAGAGGGCGGAGTCGGGAGTCGGCCAGGTGGGCCATACCTGCCCTAGGCGCGGGGCAAGGCGAGCCCGCTCCTAGGGGGATGTGGGCCCCCTGTGGCCCAGCTACGCCTCCCCTTCTGGCTTCCTCCATCTTCTGGGAAATATAATTTTCCAATATTTTTCTGGTATTTTTTCGATCTTCGCGAAATTGCATCAAAACACCTCTTTTTCCATCAGAAACCTAACTCCGGCAGTCCATCCTCCAAGAATCATCCAACATGCAAAAATAGACGAAAAGACATAAGTAACACCTCATAATAAGACACATATAAATGAATAGAGGCAAATTATGATATAAAATGGTGATGCAAATTGGACGTATCAGAGACCTGCAACGACTTGGAGGCGGTGTTGTCCTTGGGGCCGAGCCTGAAAACCGTATGTTGTTCTTGTGCCATAGAATGATACCACCCAGTACTTCTCCAAGTGTGCTCTCACCTTCAGGTCCAGGGATGTCAAGCTCCATTGGCTCCCACTCCTTTATGATTTGATCCACCCCAACTTTATCATAGCCAGGTGGAATCTCACGGCCATGCAAACGTGCGTCGGGCGGACAAGGTAAAGCAGATCTGACCGCCACCTTCACAGATATGTTCTTCAACTTATGATGGAGCTCACAAGATATCTGCTCCTTAATTCCATCCACAGGGTAGCTGGGACCACTATCTGTATAGAGTGCATCGTCAAACGGGACCTCCAATTCAGCCACGCCGCTTCTCCGCTGAGATGGGTTGGCGGTAATATTGAGTGGATGATCTTGCAAGCGTGCTACTCCTCTAAGTTCGTCGATCTTATGCTGTTGCTTGTCAAGTCTTGCTAGCAGCTGGTTGAACTTGTCTCCCTCCTCCTCCTCCCGTCGCTGCTTTGCTCTTGCTCGGCTTCTATAAGTACCTTGGTCCTTAGAAAACCCAGTCTCCCACGTGAAACTAGAGTCAAGGCCTCGGACTCATCCTCCGTGTTCAGGATTCCCGAGGACCAAGATCAAAAAGTATTTCTCTCTATCGGGATGAAACTTTTTTATCCCATATTAGTCTCTTGCACCACTTTTAGCCATGCACTCCTGGGTACCTTTATCCCGTCACTGCAAACAAGGTCCCCTGTAAGTTCGTCATACTTACTCCCATGGCCAAGAAACCAATTTATTGCCCTCAAATCCCATTCTTCGTGAATTGGTTCTGAAATGATCCCTTTATCATTAAGCTCTTTCTCTTTTGCATCCCACTTAGGCATGGCAGCCGCGTAGCCCCTTGGCCCCATGTTATGGTGATATTTCTTCTTCGCGACATTTATCTTGTTTTTTCTGACTTTTCTGTAGCAACTCCTGACTTCATATACTCCATAAATGCATCCCAGTAATGCTTCTGCTTCTCTAGATAGCCTTCGAATTTTGGAGTTTTCTTGTCCTTCTGATACTGTAGTCATAATGATTTATTCCAGTTCTTGAATAGTTCGGCCATCTTCTTAAGAGCAAACAGCTTGACTTTCTTTCTCATTTCAGCCGTCTCGTCATCAGTCTCACATTTTGACAGCTTGAAATGTGACATGATGTCATTAAAAAGTTGCTCTTTATACCTATCGTTGATATACAGATCGCTCCGTTCCACCTATTTGGTCGTATTCCACTCTCGAACAATGATTGGGACACGATCTCTAGCAACAACTCCGAATTGTTGTATAAATACTTGTTTTACTTTTTCGGTTCCAATGGTTCGCCCTGTCCTAAGACCTCTGTAATTTAAAAACCAGTACGGGCATCCAACTTTTTGGCTGGGTCACACTTGGTTTTTTGATCGATGTGGAGTCCTAAGAGAAGAAACATTCATCAATATAATATATACTCCCTCCGTCCAGGAATAATTGACTTGGATTTGTCTAGATTTGAATGAACCTATACACTAAAATGCGTCTAGATACGTTCGAATCTAGACAAATTCAAGTCAGTTATTTCTGGACGGAGGGAGTACACAACTCGGTACATCTAGTGATCATCGGACATCATATATATACCTCGTCGGTGTTCATTACGCGTCCATGAGCTTATTCCTATTGTTGGTTGATCTCCTCTCCCTCATCGGATGAGTTTAGTTACCTCGAGGGAGATCCCTCACCGGATGGATCGGCATCGTGAATCATATCCTCAAGAAAGTGTTCTGAATCTAGGTCTCTGTGGATTGGACTAGGTGGATCCATAGTTCCTACAAAATTCACATAATATTTATTTGAACATAACAAATAAACCCTAAACCCTAAACCCGGAGGTGCGATGGCGGTGGCCAGAGCCGGTGATGGTGGCCACGGGAGAGGCGGGCGACTACGGATTCCCGCAAGAACCACCACCCAAACCCTAACTCCGGTCACCACCGAGCACCAACACCCTAACCCTAACCGTAACACCGGTTACACTATATAAAAATAATAATATATCTCATACCCTAAAAATAATAATCCGACACTATATAAAAAAATAATCCTACACTATATAAAAAATCCTACACTATATCATAAATCCTAAACACAAATCCTAAACACTATATCATAAATCCTACACTATATCATAAATTCTAAACACTATATCATAAATCCTAAACTATATCATAAACTAAAAAATCCTAAAATCCTACACTAAAAAATCCTACACTATATCATAAATCCTAAACACTATATAAAAAATCCTAAAATCCTAAACACAATCTAACAAAAATAGTAAACACATAAACTATAACAAAAATCCTAAAATCCTAAACTACACTAAATCGTACCGGCGGCGGAATTCGGTGGCGCCGGTGCTAGGCGGTGGCGATGGCTGCAGGCGGTGGCGCCGGAGGTGCGCCGATGGAGGAGAGATTCGTGGGGGCACGGCCAAGAGCTCGGTGGCGCCGGTGGAGGGCGTGTGGCGGCAGACACGGACGCGGGGGTCTCGGTGGTGGCGGCATGCCGGCACAGGCGCGGCTCATCGGAGAGCCATCCTGGCGGTGTCTGTTCATCATCTGGCCTCCAAATCTCCGATGCATGGAACATACCGGGGGAGAAGGCCCCTTTTTATACCCCCCCCCTCTAGTCTCGGTGCGTGGTACCGGCCGGGACTAAAGGGGGGTCTCTACTCCCAGCTGGTTCCACGCACCGGGACTAGAGTGGGGGGCTTTTCGGCTGTGCGCGCTAGGCCAGACCCTGTAGTCCCGGCTGGTTATCTAGGCCGGGACTAAAGGCCCAAATTTGCGCGCTGGGCCAAAACCAGCTCCGGATGGCAATGGGGCCCCAAAACCCGCATACCCGACGGGTACCCGCCTTAAACGGGGAGGGTTTGGTAAAGAAAAAAACCCATAGGGCTGCTTAGCGGTAAAAATTTATACCCGTCGGGTCTAGCAGGGGCGGGTATGGGGGTGCCAAACCCATACCCGCATACCCGGGCTATGAATGAAGACCCCACATGTCATTAGCCTATTGTGCCACCTACCCTGTACCAAAATAAGCACGCAGCCACGCACAAGCACACACCTACTCCCGGTGCCTACATCGATCGTGCTGGTTTACACGCCACAACCCACCCACGCACACACAGTGACACAACCCACGCACGCACGCGACCGCTGATCCCAAATTGACCCCACTCCCTCATCCTTTCGTCCTCGTCCATGGGAACTGCAGCGCGCCGCCGCCTTCTCACCTGCAGCGTCCTCTCTCTCCTGCGCGTGTCGTCGCCCATTGTTCTCTCTAGCCCGGCCTTGCCAGATCCTAGCTACACCGGAATCCCAACGCTCGTCCCCGTCTCCTTAACCTGCATCGAGCAGCAGCCGCCAGGCGATCT
Source organism: Avena sativa (assembly GCA_916181665.1). Classification (NCBI taxonomy): domain Eukaryota; kingdom Viridiplantae; phylum Streptophyta; class Magnoliopsida; order Poales; family Poaceae; genus Avena; species Avena sativa. The sequence continues at coordinate 307,770,032 of OV702284.1, read as the reverse complement.
CACTGTGGCACCGCTCGCCTCCATGAGCACGTCCTCGTCGGCCTCCTGCAAGGCCTCGTCCTCGACGTCCCTCTGCCGGCCGCCGCAAAGCATGGCCGGTCGCCGCCGCTATCCTCCTCTCTCGCGGCCCCCGTCGGGTCCCCGCAAACCCGGCGGGTCACGGGTCTGGTGGGGAAACGGACCCGACGACGGGTATGGAGGCGGGTGGTTGGGGCGGGTATGGGGGTGCGAATCCGGCCCCGAACCTGGCGGGTGCCATCTGGAAAACCAGCGCGTGCTGTGCTTTTTTTCAATTTTTTAAATATATCATTTAAAACATTTAAATTATACATCTTTGCAGACTTATGAATTTGAGAAAACTTTCAACATGAAAAGTGCTTGAATTTGAATAAATAATCCAAATCCATCTTCTGTTTTATAAAATAATTAGTTTAAATAGTAAAATTATTAACCATTTTCCATTATCAATTTAAAAATGCATTAACTATTATTTTTTGCATATTTTTGAATCTCACTAAACTTTCAAAATGGAAAGTGCTTAAATTTGAATAAGTAATCCAAATCCATGTTCTGTTTTACAAAAATAATTATTTTAACTAGTCCAATTTTAACCATTTTGCCATTATCAATTTAAAAATGCATTAATTATATTTTGCATATTTTTGAATCTCACTAAACTTTCAAGATGAAAAATGCTCAAATTTGAATAAGTAATCCAAATCCATTTTCTGAATAAGCTTTAGTCCCGGTTGTATCCACTAACAGGGACTAAAGATATTTCCCGCCATTTGCCACCGCTTCCCGCCAAGTTTTCCCGCCCTTTCCCTCTGAACCGAGCTTTTAGTCCCGGTTGTAGCCACTAACCGGGACTAAAGATATTTCCCACCATTTTCGACCGCTTCCTGCCCTTTTCATCTATATATAGGCCGACCACGCCATGGTTATGCACACATCCACACCTTCCTCTCTCACAACAATGGACAACGCCTACTGGGCCATTCTGACCCTCGAGGAGACTGAGGCGCTGTGCGCCTCCAGCTACCCTTGCTCGTCGGGCTACCGGCCGCCCGCTGGCTGGATGTTGAGCGCTGGAGGGGTTCCTGTCCCTCTTGTCCCTCAAGATTCCGCACGCCAGACGTCCATAACGAACCACTTCTACCACGAGCTCACGCCGGAACCGCGGATGGATCCCTAGTGGGATCTCGACAACTATGACACCTGGAATGCCTTCTTTGCTAACCGGCGGGAAAGGAAGCTCGCTAGGTACGAGGGTGACGACCCTCCACCGATGAACCACAACGAATCCGGCCGCCGCCTGTGGTGGGCGAACCAGACTATCATCGGTGTGATGTGCTACATTGCCGGGGGAGACCATCCTCGCTTGCGGTACCCGCAGCCGCCATAGAGCCATAAGAAGGGTGGTAGTGGTGAAGGTTGCTGGTGTAGTGGCGTCGTCATCCGGAAGCCCCCTCCCCCACGCGTCGTGAATCCGAGGCCGGAGTGGCAGGTGCCCCCACAATATGCCATGGCGGGGGCTGAGGATCCAGTTGCGTGCGCCTAGCAACGACCACGATAATGACGACAATGACGAAGACGAAGACGACCCTGAAGCTGAGAACTATAGGGCTAGATATGAGCATGACTAAAGAGGGTCTTTAGTCCCGATTCCTTTGTCCCGGTTTGTGGCTGGACCGGGACTGCATAGTGTTGTCTGCAAACCATGTCTTAGTTTCAAAATGACCAATGTTGCATGCATGTGGATTTGGGTAAAATGTTTGACTCACAATATCTCTACTACTTAATAAAGGCAAAGAGGACAATGTGGTGGTACGTCGTCCGCTCGCCTCCCGCACAGAGAAAAGCGGCCTAGCGATTCCGTAAACAAAAACCGACAGTCGCACTCGTACCCTCCCGTCCCGCACCAAAAAAACCACAAAAAACCGGCCCACCTCCCACTCACTGCAGTCACCCGTCACCCCGCATCGCCACGACCCACGACTCCCACCATACGGCCGCCCCTAACCCCCGTTCATCCACAGTCGCCTCCCCCAACTGCACTACACCCAATCTCGCCGGCACGTTCGTTTTGGGATCCGCAGCGCTGCTCCGACGAATAAGATAGCCGCTCCACGAGCCACGGCGTGCTCGCTCCACACCGAGCGCATCACCTCACCGGCGAACAAGAAGACCTCTCGTCACGCTTAGCTTGCCGCCTCCATATACCGGTATGCTCGGGTACCAAGGAACCTGTTTTCCTGGTCGTACCATTCTTGCAATCCTATTCCTTGTGGTATGATGGTTGTATCATCTATTTCTTACAAAAACTGATTTGTTCTTATAAGATGCAATGTGGTAGGATGAGCAGGTTCAGAGATCTGGGGAAGCACGGACACGGGATGGCCACGGTGGGGCTAAGCACGGAATTGTTTGAGCGTTGCCCGCTGCGGCTGATGCTACGTGGCCATGTGCGTGGAAGACCTCGGGTATTGCTGCCCCAACACCTCCATCGTCGTCACGCCCCCCAACTACAGCTTCCCGGCCGACGCTGGCGGCGTCCGCAACCCGCCCAACCACCATGTCCTCATCCCCATCCAAGCGTTCGAGATGATTGTGCTATGTAAGGCTGGCGTCGTCATGCCCATCCAGTACTGCTGGTATGCTTGATTCTTGGCTACATTCTTTGTTAGTACCTCAGTCTAATTTGTACTGGATGTTAGGTTAGGTCTAAGGCTATTTTTTTCTTAATTTCCTAATTCGACTGGTTTGCAACTATATAAGTGAGTCAGAGTTGCATTGGTCTGTTAAATATGGGATCCCTGAAAAAGCTGATTTGGTAAGATGATTTGGTAAGAAGAGTATACAGGAGAGAATGTGGACCCTCTTCATGTTTGTTGAAGTTCTGTTAGGATTCTAAATCAAATTGGGTGTAACACCCTCAGAATCGGACCTATGCAAGTTTTAGCGGAATCCGCCAAACCCGCATAGAAACGATTCAAAGGTGCCCACCAGGCACTTTCGTGCGGGTGGAAAACGAAGTAATAACATTACACAACAGTCCTCGATGGGACCCACAGAACAGATATATACAACAGCGACTCAACGAGTCAAGAATACAGATATAATATACAAAGATTCAAATCACCTTGAAAACGTTAGAGCGTCCGACTACGGACAAGATGCAAATGGGGCTAAGAGCCCTGAAGAATAACCAATGGCGTCCATAACCCTGCCCAGGCCAAGCCGGAAGGGTAACCCTGCTAACGACGTCGATCTCAAACCTGCTAAAACAAAAGGGGTGCCGACAAAGGGCAAAGGAAAAAGAGGAGCGTCAGTACTGAGGCCAGTACACGGCGAGACTAGAATTCAGCGGTCCTCGCCTACATAGGTATGGTGGACTGAAGCGGCAGCGGCAGCATGCACTAAACAACCTATAGAGACTCGATCCAACTGGCGGTTATCAGAGAGGGGTAAGGGAGACCGATTCGGATCCAACCTGATACTATCATCAAACAAACCCATCCTGGCGTTTCCCCCTCGAGACCAAACGAGGAAGTCAACCGAGGAACTCACACAGTTGGCAGTTTTACTTATTCAGTTATCGTTGCAGCAATTACTAGTCAGGTTTAGATAATCATCCTGATAAAGTAAGCAGTGGGCACTTTTAATTAACCATTCCGTTGTAGTTGCGACACTTACTAGTCAGATACAATTAGCATGAGATAACCCAAAACCCAACAGTTGTTGGTACTTTTATTTAGCCATTCCGTTGTAGTTGTAATATTTACTAGTCAGGTACAATGGTCGCAAGCGACAATCCAAACAAGCAGTTGTGGGCAGTATTATTTAGCCATTCCATTATAGTGGAGCTGATTACTAGTCATTATAAAGTCAAATTGATAGCAATAAACTTTGGTTATGCTTGTCTATGGTCGAGATACTGTGCTCCAAGTCGTCCATAACCGCGGACACGGCTTTCAGAAAGTTTTACCCGGCCGAGGTGCACCAATAGCAACACACACTCGATCAACCTCGAAAAAACCAAATCAAAACCCAACGAGGCCTTCACGACAAAGCAATCACAGGATTCAGAAATATTTCAGGGGGCCACCCCATTAAGCTACCCGCAACGAAGTAAGCTAGCTCCAAGACGGACTCAAGGTCTGGGTATACGGCTGTGAACGACTGGGAACCCAAAACTGGGCTTGTCGACACCGCGGAATCGTGTCCCGATCCTAAACAGTACAGTGTGCTATCCATCGCACAATCGTAAATAAAGCAGTAAAGCATGGCATAAGTACAGGATCGTAAATAAAACCTCAAACTAGTTTGTGGCCCCAAGAAATAAGAATGAATCAAGCTCTGGCTCAGGGGGGTCCCATATACCTCCCGGATGTGGATAGCGCGATAAATCAAGGAACAGGTATCAAGTACTCGGGGTCCTACGGGACACAAGTGGGCGTTCGGAAACCAAATATTTTCTATCACCCACCGATGCCTCTGCTTACTTCAATTTTAGTTGTTAAACAGGAATTAAAGTGAACGATAAGTAAAACTATGATCATCTCCAACAACAACATGCGGCAATACATCAACAACTGTGGCACTTGACGGCACGCAACAGCACTTGAGCAAGCGACTGCGACGCGCAAGTCCAACTATCTACCAAACAACAGGTAATAGGGTGTGTCCAAGGCAATATATGGCTGCAAGGGATATCACGGGTACGAAAACTAGAGCATCGCAACACAGATAGCAATAGATCAACAGGAGGGAATAAATACTATAAAAGTAAGATAGGTAGAAAGGGGGAGATGCTCGCCTGAAAACATTGCCGAAGGTTCATCCGAAGATCGGGTCGAAGCTCACATCAACTCAACGGCCTTATCCGCGAAGAAGCAAAACACTAGAATAAACACCGGATGCAATATTTAATACTACGGCAAAAGATCGGGCATGATGCATGTATGATGCATGTATGATGCATGACATGGCAAAAGTGCGATGCAATTAGGTCAGATTAAGAGGAACCGGGGTCCCGACAATTAATTAGATGGTTCAAGTTGTTTAGAACCCCCGCAATTTAAATGTTGTCTTAACATGGCAAGATAAGATACCGGCTCGCTACACAAATTTAAATGAGGCCGATATGAGACTAGATTTGCCCGCATACGGGCCCCATATTTAATTATGCGGTGAATCGGCATAGTGCCCCCAAACCACATGATTATGCATGCAAGAATGACAATTGAATAAGCAACAATTTATATATTTCATTTATAAAAAATAGGGTTCGGGAAAGGTGTCACACATTGAGGGGTCTTGGGGTTCCGGGGGTTCCGGGGTTCGACAGGGTCCGGGGGTTCCGGGGTTCAGGGTTCGACGGATCGGTCTCGCCTGAAGCGCTCTCGGATAACGAAGGTAGGTCTTGTCGCACGATGCCCGCGAAGTAGATCTTGTGGTTCTGTGTCGGTGACCTCGGCATCCGGGAAGCAGGGCTTGGTCCGGCGTCAGGGGCGCATCGGATTCTACGGGTCGCTGCCGGTCTTGTCGTCGCGTAGGTCTTGTCGGTTCCACGGTTTCGGTCTTCGGGATCCAGGAAGGAGGCCTTCGGATCCTCGGGTTCGTGTCGGAGTACTTGGCGTCCGTGCAGAATTCCTTCGGTCCTCGAACCCTTGTAGGCGCACCCAGGTCTCGACGTCTAGGTTCCGTGAAGATCTTGGCTAATCCGGTCATCGGTCCTGCTTGTGCTTCCCGTTGTCGATCTTGTCGCATGGCCCCTGTACATCTCCGAAGCATGCACTCCTCGGCAGAGGGCCAAACCACGCATCCTTGTCTTCGGGAGATCTTGTCGAGCCTTGTCGCACGCGAGCTCGCAGGTACAAGGCAGACCATCTAGCAGGAGCACAGCAGCCTCAACCAAGCGCCAGGGGGCCCAGGTCGACGACGAGCCGTGGACGGCCATGGTGGAGCAGCTCCTGGAGGGAGCTCGCGGGCCGGTGAACGAGCGGAGACGGGTGGCCGGGAGACGATGGAGGGGCGGGCCGGCGAGGACGCGCGCGGGCGAGGGTGGAAGGGCGCGAGGCCGGCGGTGGCCTGGGGCGGACCGAGCGCGGCCGACAGCGACGGGGACGAGGTGGCGTGGCGGTGAGGCAGGCGGGGCGTCCGGCGAGCACGGGCGGCGCGGCCGGCGCGAGGCCGCAGCGGAGGTTGGCGGCGAGGTGGGGGCTCGCGTGGGGAAAGGTCCGGCGGGGGAGACGGTGGCCGGTGGCGGCCGCGGACGAGGTTGGGGAGGGGTCGGAGGTTGCAGGCGGGGCGGGGCGACGGGGACGCGGAGGTGCGGGCCAGCGAGGAGAGGCACCGGCGGAGGTCGCGGGGGCGCATCGGCGGTCGGCTCGGGCTTGGCGGGGTTGGGCTCGGAGAGAGGCGGAGGGGAACGCGGCGGGGAGGGGAGGAGCTTGGCCGGCGAGCGGCAGCAGGCGAGGAGGCGAGGCCGGCGCCGGGGAAGAGAAGGGAGGAGGTGGCCGGCGGCGGGGGCCCGTCAGGGTGGAGCCAGAGACGGGGAGGGGCGGACGCGGTGAGGGAGGAGGGAGGAAGAGGAGAGAGGAGGGCACGGGCCGAGCGGGTGGGGTTGGGCAGGTGGGTCCGCGGGATGGGGCCCGGGTGACAGGGAGTGGAGGGGGAGTGGGTAGCGTGGCAGGAGGTGGACCGGGTCCAGGGCGGGGCTGGCGCGTGGGGGGCGCGTGGCCTGGGTGGCGGGACCCACAGGGCAGGGAGAGGGGTCGGTTTTGGGAGGGAGTGGGGAGAGGGGGTTGGACAAGTGGCAGCCCGGGATAGGCTAGGGGGAAGAGGTGAGATGAGGTGGCGTATGGCGATTGGCCAGGGTGAGGTGGAGGCTGGGTGTGGGTAGGTTAGTTGGTAGCTGTAGGACTAATGGGGTGGGCCGATTTAATTTTCTGGGGGTGGTCGTTCGGGTCGATTCGGCCCGTTCGACTGCCCCCACTAAAACAATTAAATGTTTTATTTAATTCCAACAAGCCTTTTGCAAACTAATAGCAGACAAAGTAAAATATTTCGGCGACCCGGTTTTGATATTTGAATAAAGATGGGACGTTTTAGAAAACAAAACGGGTTTTGCGAAAATAGTTTTAGACAAACAACATATGATGATGACGATGCAATGCACAAATTCAACGCGATTTTCTAGTAGTGGTTTTGCGGGATGCCACATTGGGCTAGCTTTATCTGCTTGTCCCTTTTATGTTGTATATTGTCTTAACCAGATAACAAAGTATAAACTACAAAGAGCTCTACCTCATGCAGTAAAAAAGCCCCTGACATCTGACGACCGGAAGTGCTACCTTACTGTAATTTCGTTTGGCATTTGGGTTAGGAGAAAGCACCTCAGGCCCTTTTAATACAACATTGACTATGCAGAGTATCACATGCTCGACATGCCAGATTTACTACTATCCAAAAACAAAGCGCAGCCTCTCGGGTCTTGTGCAAATGCTTCCTGTAGTTCTCAATGAGGTACGCCATGTCCAATCCCAGCATAGAGCCTAATCTAGGTCAGGAACCAACTTCTTGTAATAAAGTATGTCCTGATGCATTGAGCTATAATGCTTTGGGCTAAGTACCTTCTGTTTGATTTTGGTGGAACATTTCTAAGTATTTGAGAAACACCAAATTTTATTTCTGAAGTTTTTATATTTTGGAAGTTCTTGATAAGCCGAAGAATTGAATATATGATTATCGGGTGGGGATACACATCTTGATGCATTAAATTCTAAATTTTACATCATAAATATCTGATTTCATGTCATTGAGAGCGATAGGGTGGTTGCAGAATGCTAATTATAGTTTCCCCTTCTCAGTGAGCTCACGTTGTATTCACTAATATATCTGTTGACGCTAATCGTATATGCTTGAAATGGGTCAGAAAGCATATGAGCTTATCGGAACTGATTATCCTGGTAACATGGTGTGGGATGTTATGAATCCTTCACTGAGTTGATGATCAGGTTCATGTTGTTAGCTTCGTTAGTATAATTAGGGCTTGTTTGGCAACATAGTTTTTTCTCTGTATTTCAAAGATACCACAGTTTTTGTAAATACTACAGTTTGCAATACTTTGAGTTGTTTGGCTGCAATGAAATACCAAAGTTTTGAAACCGTAGTATTCCAAAAACTGAGTTATTTTCACACTAGAATATAAAGAGGTCTGGACCTCTTTTTTCCAAAAACTGTGGTTTTGTGAAAACTGAAGTATTCCATGCCTAGGCATTGGAATATCATGTTTTCTAAATGCTTCAGTTTTACAGAAGCCAAGCTGCCAAAGAGAGCCTTAGTCTTGTTTCCCTGTGCAAGGTGCTCATTCATATCTTGGAACCATGCAACGATTGTGTTTATCTGATTATAGTGAAGGATGTCAAGGTTGAGCCCGAGCAGTCTGGCCCCTTCTCTGCTGATTCTTCTCTCGTGCTCAACCACTGCTGCTCCGTGTCTCTGACACATGGATTTACGATTTCTACTATCTTCATTGAGATGATATTAAGAAGGGATGTATTATTTCTACCAATGAGTGTGCTTCTGCTGTTTCAGATACCATGCCCATCCCTCACAAGGTCATGGAATATTTCTTTTATCTTAGTTATCCATGTTGGTTTATTGCAAAACTGTTTGTTTACTAATATATGGAGTAATGGTGCATAGTTGTTTGCAGATTTTACTAACTATAGGGAATATTCGGTGTAATAAATAATGTAAATACCCTTCAGATTGAGGTAATACATTTTCATGTTTTGTACATTGTTCCTTTAATTTTCTTTCACTTCAATTGTGGCTTGCCTACACGCTTCTATCTTTCCTGCTCTTTCTGAAACATGAACTATGTGTGCAGTTTCATGGAGCCTGCTACCATTTTGTCTATGCCGTTAGTGAACATGTAGCTATTTATTCACCAAGGCAGATTACTAGGACAAGCCAAGTTAATTTATTAAACGTTGTTTAATAGTATCATGCTTTTAGATCTGTGTATGGAAGTCTGGCTAAAACCATACCAACGAGTTATGTTGCTTAGCTGAGAAGTAGAAACGAATTTTTTACATTGTCCTACTTCAGATAAATCGTGAGGGCATGGTTCGGTGCTAAGGTATTTTAGATCTTTGTCGTTATTATAGCTAGCACAGAGCTCTGTTGTATGTTCTGGACAATAGATTTTCATAGAAACTTGCCATAGTTTATTTCGTATCCGAAGGCTGAATAGAAGTACTAGGTATGGTGCTGCCATTTAACTAAAAACAAGTTACTGTAATTATTCGCTTACTATTTGTATATGTTACTCTGCATCTCATCTCGGTCTTAATGTTTTGGCCCATGAAAATTTAGATTGCTATTCTAGGAAGAGGTTGTCCAACTGTATGATTGGATAAATCTTGTGAAACTCTGTTTAAGACTAAATATATCCATATACTTACAGATCTGTCACCATCGTATGCTATGTAATGTCATCCTTATATTATAATTTTGATCACTGAATTTGAACTCGTTATTTTATGGTACTGACAAAATTATATTTTACGGTACCAACAAAACTTCAGAACTCGCAAGGAATGGGAACATGTCTTGAGAATTCTCCTATGTTATGTTTGCACATAAAACTGGGTAATTTCATCTGCAGGCTTGCACTGATTTAGTTGCATTGAACTTTGTTGTTATCTTACAGGTTTCTTGTATTGCTTCAAGTTGCAAAGCGCTGGTGGCTCAACTATCTTCGAATAATGGAAGTTTTTCACAGACAAGAACTTTACTTCACTTTATCGTTCATGTGATTGATGTCAGCACCGACGCACCTAGCATTTTCAGTTACTTTTTTCTTTTTGGATCTAACAATCATTACAGTACCCGGTATCTGTGCATAGGAGAAGATCAAAATTTACAGAGGCTCCATCTTGGCAGGGGTAAGTATACATTTTACACCAAGGTTCCTATGTCTTTCCCTTGCCATTTTTCTGCATGGAATCAGATATTTGCAGCAACTCATCTTGACAAGTAAAACATATCGGAAGTGTGGAAAGAATTCTGATGTGAGCAAACATACCAATATCTGCATAAGTAGAAAATTTAAAATGTATGAACTAACTGTTATGCTTATATTGCAAGCTCTAAAATCCATCAGAACAGTGAGAATTACAGCTATGTTTCTCGAATGGATTTAAGCTCTCTTCTAATGAAATGCTCTATACATCTTGGTATATTTCATGATTGTCTTTCTACACCTTTAATTTCTGGTCGGCGTAACAGTGTGATTCACACCTGACCCTATGAAGCATACATCACCGAGGATGTCGGGATGGAGCGGGAGGAAATCTGTCTGGAGGGACGTGGTCATGAGGGAGTTGCTCATCTATGAGCTGGCCAAGGCCACTGCCACTGGCGACCGCCGACCACATTGACCGCGTCAGCAAGCTCTATGTCACCACTGCTGACGAGTTGAGGACAGACAAGAGAATTGTGTTGGAACTGATGTGTTTGATTCCAGTAAGCTGTTGTGATAAACAATGATTTGTTCCTTCTTGAATTGCAATCATTAATTCATCTACTTGTGGTCAAACGCTAGATGAGTAGAGTTAGATATCTAAATGTTGGATAAACAAAACGGAGGTGACGCAGAATTCTGCACAAATTCATAGTTTGTCCTTTGGGTTGGGGGGGGGGCATAGTTTCCCTTAGTTATGTACGGATACAAGTCTGTTGTCTGATGAACCAATAAAGTCTATGTGCATGTTTTTCTACATGAATAATTTTAAAAAGTAACTTCACCGTGAATGGTCCAAAGCGCATAATTTACTTAGGAAAAGGATACGCGCGCATGCTGTGAAACAGATCATCCAAGGTGGGCCCAACATGGTATCTTATCTTCTCATAGTTTTCTCCATGGGATTATCTCCCCTGCATCCTTTACCAAATCGGCATGTCGCCGCCGTTTCACACCCATGCGATAACCAGTGGAGGGCGCCCAGCATGTGCTCCTCCTCCCTCAACCCTCTCTGATGTGCTGCCTCCTCCATAGACCAGACTGCTCCGTGGTGCTTCAAATCTCACGGCAGCCACCACGACGACGAGAATGGGGTTGCTTCTGCGAGGCAACCACCGTGTCTACGAGCCCAGGCCCAGGCTCCTGGTGGACTGAACGAGCTCAAGGCCGACCTCTACGCTAGAGAGGGGCAAGCAGGTGGTACAAGCATGGTGTACCTCCTTCGGCGAGGTCTCCACCGCCACAGCCTCGGATCGCACCTCCTCGGCGACGCCCTTCCTCCGATGCCCTCTTCTGCATGGTGTTTTGGCCGACCACGGTGCTACCGAGGGAGGCGAAGTCCTGGTTGATTTTTCCTTTTCCAGTTTTGCTATTAGGTTGTTGCTACCTAGATGTCCCCTAATTGCTACAATGATTTATCGGAGTTGCTACCACAGTTTAGAATGTTTGATAATTTAGTTGGCCGGTGTTGTTATTTTTGTGTCCGTCGTTGCTACTAGCGTTTTTCTACTTTAGCATATTATTTTTGCTAAGTATTTATATATTTTTTGCTACTTTCACATAATTTCTTTTGCTACGAGAGTCTCCGGCGATGTCCTGGCGAAGTCGGTTTTGCTACATTAGAAAAAACATTTTGCTACAACATTTTATGGTTTTGCTACAATAGCATAACATTTTTGCTACACGGTCTCCGGTGAGGTCTACCGGCGAGTCTCCGACGAGGTCGGATATGCTACAATAGCACAACTTTTGTCCTTTATCCCGCTCTTCACGTTTTGTCCATTATCCCGCTTTGTCCTTTATCCCGCTTTGTCCTTTATCCCGCTTAGATTCACGGTCCAGATCTTCACGTTTTTTCCTTTATCCCGCTTTTACTACATTTATCCCGCATTTGCTACATTTGTCCCGTTTTTGCTACATTGTAGCAAAAACAGTTCGTCTAGAAAATAGAACAAAAAAGACTGTCCTCGCCGGAGACCTCGTCGGAGACCTCGCCAGAGACATCGCCGGAGAATTTGTAGCAAAAGTTTTGTTCCAATGTAGCAAAAACCGACTTCACCGGAGACTCGTCGGAGACTTTCACCGAGGAACCTCGCCGGAAAATTTGTAGCAAAAAATTTACGATATTGTAGCAAAACCACAAAACATATATAGCAAAAAAAATGTTCTATTGTAGCAAATCCGACCTTGCGAAAACCTCGCCGGTGATTTTGTAGCAAACCATATATACTATTCTAGCAAAACAAGAAAGCCTTTGTAGCAAAAATAATTAGCAAAAAAACAACGATACGCATAGCACGTCGGAGGTCTCATAGCTCCACCACCGTCCGCATGTAGCAAAACTAAAGCTCGCTTGTAGCACCGCCACAGACTGGATGTAGCAAAAACTCGACACCACGGTGGTAGGAGAAGAGGTCGGGGGCAGAGCAATGAAAGAGACTTCGGGAGGTGCAGGCGATGGCGGCCCGAAGCAATCAGCAGGGCGCGCGCGGCGCAAGTAGCATAGCCCAGCGGCGGAAGGTGCAGGCGACAACGACCCGAAGCAAGCAGCAGGGCGTACACAGCAGAGCAGCACGAGCAGCAGAGCACGACAACGGCGCAAAGCAAGGCACGCAACGGGGAGCTAGAGCTCGCGCTCGTGGGCGACGTGGGAGTCGGCCGGGGATGGGCAGGAGCAGTCCTCGACTCTGGCTAGGTGCAAGAAGGTGGCAACTCCGGCGAGTCGCAGGAGGCAGCGACGCGGCCGATAGAAGGTGGAGGCGTAGCGCGGCCGGTAGCAGATGGAGGCCGGACGGCTGGTAGCAAGTTGGGGACGGGATTGAAATCAGAGAAGATTAAAAAGGAGGGGCGTCGGGGAGAGAGAGGAACGGCCGAAGCGCTGGGTGTGATAGGCATGGCGGCGGAGGTGAGTGTGACCGAAACGACGAGCTATGGAGAATTTCATGGTGTGCTCTCTTTCTCTCTGTGAAAGAATAAAGGGGAGAAGGAATCGGTGGTTGAGAGAGACATGGAAAAGGTTGAAGAGATAAGAGAGAGGCACGTAGGGACACGCGTTGATTGTTGGAGACTGGGGATGCGAGCGTACGATCCCCCGGGGTATAGTATCATTTACAAACACGTGCCAGCAAGGGGATCCGAAGAATTTCGGAAAATTATACTGTGAGGACACGTATTAGTGCCTAATTACTTAATGGTTAGCACAGAGGCAACAACAAGAGCCCAGTAATCCACAAGGATGTCATGTCATATACGTTCATTGGGCTTGGTCATAGCTAGGAATATAATCGTCATGTTTTCACATACATCATATTCTTGCAGAGTTACATATGCATCTATGAAAAAACTAGACGAGCCGTGGCAACGCACGGACATTCAACTAGTGATTACATAAAAGGTTTAATATATTACATAGATCACCAACATCCCTATCTAGCGTTGTGATTTTCTTCTGCGCCGTAGCCATGGAGAATCTTCATCATTTAACATGAGGCTTGAGTTAGTTTTCACTTTAAAGGGCGGGATTTTATGAAACTTATTATAATCTTCTGACATATCTGTCTTGTCATCCACTCCCACGATGTTTCTTTTCCCTGAAAGAACTATGTGGCGCTTTGATTCATCAGACAATGTATTCTTTTCCTGATTTCTTTTTCTCGGTTTCATAGGTATGTCCTTCACATAGAAAACCCGAGCCACATCGTTGGCTAGGATGAATGGTTCGTCCATGTATACAAGATTGTTGAGATCCACTGTTGTCATGCCATACTTTTCGTCTACATGTACCCCACTTCCTGTCATCTTGACCCATTTGAACCGAAACAAAGGGAGCTTAAAAGTAGGTCCATACTCAAGTTCCCATATCTCCTCTATGTACCCATAATATGTGTCCTTCTGTCCATTGTCATTTGTTGCATCAAAGCGGATACCACTGTTTTGGTTGGTGCTCTTTTTATCTTGGGCGATCGTGTAAAATGTATTACCATTTATCTCGTACCCTTGGAAAGTACATATAGTAAAATATGGTAACCGTGCCAACAAGTACAGCTGATCTCCAACAGTGTTATTCATGAGATGTGTCTGCGACCAACTGCCGAAAGTGTCCTCATGTTCCACTTTAATCCAGGAGTCGGGCTTCCCCGGGTTTGCTGAGCGTAGAATAATCTTGTGTTTCTCGATATACGGAGCCATCAAGGTGGAATTGTGTAGAACTGTGTAGTGTGATTTACTAAAAGAATCCCCGTCCATACATACTGTTGCTTTCCTTTGTAGTGTGCCTTTTTTAGTCAGTCTCCCCTCATACCGAAATTCAGGAACACCAATCGGCTTAAGCAGTGGCGGAGCCAGGACCGAAGCAAGACCCGAGCCAAAAATTAAGCTTAAAAAACTTTTGCAAAAATATTATGTAGTAGCGCACAAATATTGCTAAGATTGCATAGATGAACATGTAATTTCAACTCCCCCTTTTTTACGAAAGAACAATGTGCTGCTGTTTTTCATTGATAATATGACTAAAAGCAGATACAGATATACTCTGAGACGAGCACAATATTATTTGGTTTGAGGAGTTACTGATTGGTTGGGTTTTGCGTTTAATGGATAACAAAATATTATTATTAAATCAATGGCGAATCGGTTCAACTCTAGACAGTCCATGGATCAATTCATTTAAAGACGGCGTGAGATTTGGAAGGAATTACCTAGAACTGGGGAGCCGCCCGCAGCCAAGCTAGGAGTATGGACTGCAACAACTATACGAGTGGAACCTAGACTAGGAAAAGAAAACTCGCAAAACACCCATCGCTCGAGCGACGCAAGCCGACGGTCGCCCTCACGCGGAGGAGGGCAGGGCGGGATCATAAGAAGGCGGAGGCGATGTGTCTGGACGTCTGCCAAGCCTGCGTACCGAGGGTCCAAGGTCAGCTAGACGGAGATGACAGAATCGCGTGGCGGCATGCGTTTTCCAGCCATGTACCATGGAGGAGGAGAGAGTCAGGAAGAAAGGGTTCATGATGTACCGTCCGTGTGTCCCTCATTTTATCGTCCGTTTACTGCTCGTTTCGGTGTATAGGCCTGTGAGGCATCATTGGGCTAGAGAAATATGGCTGTTGTACCTGGGCCAAACAAAATCTATACAGGTAACAGGCTGCAGAAATCACAGCGCCCCGGGCCATGGCCCTAGTTGCCCGGGGCCTGGATCTGCCCCTGGGCTTAAGGTTAGGAAGAAAGTCAACTACAAGCCTATACAAGCCCAGGAAGCCTAGAATATTTACACAAAGATTCTTCGTCAGGTGCATCCCGTCGATTGCAGAGCGGATCTTATGGACTCTCTAATAGGGTAGCTCCTAAAATATAGATTTCTTCTTCCACATGGGTGCGTGTCCATCGGCATCTTTCAGAACAAGTTGTTCTCGAGGACCCTTTCCAAATATACATTTAAATTTTTGACCATACCAAATACATCAGCACTAGTACGGGGGTCAGGCTTCTTCCGGTGATCTGCCTCCCCATCGAAATGCTTGCCTTTTTTCAGTAAGGGATGTCTGGGCGGAAGAAAATGACGATTGTACGGGTACATATTTTTTCTATATTTATCCAGATATATACTTTCAGTCTCATCTAAATAGTGTGTGCATGCATTATATCCCTTGTTCGCATGTCCTGAGATGTTAGTAAGAGCAGGCCAATCATTGATGGTTACGAACAACAATGCTCATAGGTCGAATGGATCATGTTTATGCTCATCTCACACACGTAAACCTGGTTCGGCCCACAACTATAAAAGTTCATCAACTAATGGCCTTAGGTACACATCGATGTCGTTGCCGGATTGCTTCGGGCCTTGGATGAGCACTGGCATCATAATGAACTTACACTTCATGCACAACCAAGGAGGAAGGTTGTAGATACATAGAGTCACAGGCCATGTGCTGTGACTGCAGATCTGCTCCCCAAAAGGATTCATGCCATCTATACTTAGACCAAACCATAAGTTTCTTGCGTCACCAGCAAAGTCTGGGAAGTCTCTCTCGATTTTTCTCCACTGCCGACCATCGGCTCAACATCCCGTCTTTCTTACATTCTTCCATGTGCCATCGCAACAACTTGGCATGCTCTTTGTTTCTAAACAAACGTTTCAACCGTGGTATTATATGAGCATACCACATCACCTTGGCAGAAACCCTCTTCCTGGGTGGCTCGCCATCAACATCACCAGGGTGATCTTTTCTGATCTTATACCGCAAACCGCGGTAGAGGATACAGTCATTAGGGCACGCATGTATCTTCTGCACATCTAATCCTAGAGGGCAGACGAGCTTCTTTGCTTCGTACGTACTGACGGGCAATTCGTTATTTCTTGGAAACAACTTCTTCATGAGTACCAGCAACTTCTCAAATCCCGAGTCAGTGACACCGGTCTCTGCCTTCCACTTCAGCAATTCCAGTGTGCTACCCAGCTTCTTCTGGCCATCTTCACACGTTGGATACAACAATTTGTCGTGGTCCTATAACATCTCTTTTTTTGTGTTGCAGCCCCGCTTTGCATCAGAAATGACCCGACCAAGATTATCAGCAGGCTCATCTGGTTCCCGTTCTTCACCTCCTTCTTCATTGTCTTCCATTGCGGTATCAGCGTATTCAGGGAACATAGATCGGTAGTTGTCATCATCATTCTCTTCTTCATCCCCGTCTTCTATCGCAACCCCTCTTTCTTCGTGCTTGGTCCAAACATTATAGCTGGACATAAAACTAGACCGAAGCAGGTGGCTCCGAATGATTCTTGAGGAAGTGTGAACCTTCTCATTTCTACAGTCAACACATAGACAACACATAAAACCATCCCGCCACTTGTTCGCCTCGGCCACAAGACGAAAATAACGCATGCCTTCTCTGATACGGCAGAGCGTCGGTCACTGTACATCCATAGATGACTCATCTGTATCATACAAATATATATATCAAACGCAATCACGATGCTAAAATTATTACCGCGCGGTCTAAACGAGAAAATAGTTGCTAACCTTTTAGCACACTTCAAAACAAAGATGAGAAAACTTAAGTGTGGCTTGGGACCTCATATCATGTCTGTCTCTTGTGACCTAAAGTCGCATCGCTCTAACGGTCATTTCACCGAACACCTCTAGTGCATATGAACAAGAAATAAAATAGCACAAACCCACCACCTTTTTCCCACTAGAAAAAAAACAGTTGAGAGAGGAAGGGGCTGTGCCATATATATAGGACCAGACCATTAGTCCCAGCTTGAGATACAAAAAGGGACTAAAGGGGGTGCCCGCAACGAGCGGCAGACCCCAAATCCTTTAGTCCCGGTTTGTATCTTACACCGGAACTAATGGTGTCTAATAGACCGGGACATATGGTTTGGGGTGGCTCAGGCTGTACGAAAGGTCTCTAAATGAACTATAAGTGAGAGATTAGCGAGATTCCAGATACATCTCTACTTGCCCTCTAGTGCCATCCACCTCAACCCTTTGATTGCACCAGGGCCAGCGCTGAGGGGTCGCCACCCTGGCATCTGCCAGGGGCCCACGGCTGAAGGGGGCCCAAAAATTTGTATCATGTACTTCCTTTGTATGCAAATAAATGTACTTCTAACCTTGTTCTAAGTCAAAGTTAACAACGCTTTGACAAATTTTTATAAAAAAATATAGTGATACTTATGACTCTAAATTATTACCAATAGATGTGTTTTAAAATTTAGTTTCATGATATGTTAATCTGATGTACTCCCTCCGATCCATATTAGTTGACTTGGATTTATTAAAATTTGGATGAACCTATATATAAAATAGTGTCTACATTCATTCAAATTTAGACAAAGTTGAGCAACTAATATGGGTCGGAGGAGTAATATATGTTGCTATATTATCTATAAAGTTGGTCAAAATTAATAAACTTTAACTTGGCTAAACGCTAGACGTACACTTATTTGCGAACGAAGGATGTATATATATAGTATACATCTGTTGTCCACGACGCGAGAAACGAGTAGGGCCTTGGAAACCAGACACAACGCGTCGAGCAGGAAATTAAAAAGGCTCACTACCACACAAGGCACCAGGCTTACGAGTTACAACGCGTTACAACGCTGGCCGTATGGGTTACAATGCGTCGCGAACTTATGATATCCCTTCTCTTCTCTTCTCCTCGACTATTCGGAAATTGACCGGACTCCGTGCCTCGATCTCTAGGGCCCTACCTCCCTGACTCGATCGACGATCGCAGATTCCTAGGTCATCTATCGTCTATCGGGGATCATCAATTCACCAGCGGCAGGCTCTGATCTTCACTCCTGACTTATTATCATTGGAATTATTTCTTATTTGAGGTAATCAAACCAGCAACAAATACTATTATTATATTTTGAAAATAAAATGTTTGGTTGGATGTTAAATTTTATTCTAAAACTGACAGTTGATACATATATGATAATTTTTTTAATATGTCTCTATATACGTTAGCCTTAAGGGCCCATGCCGTCGACTTTGCCTATGGCCCTAAAAAACATAGAGCCGGCCCTGATCTCGCTCTAGAAGAGAACCTACTTCCAAAACAGTCAATCTTCTTCAGGATGCATGGATGTAGATGCCACATCCATCCTAGGAACAGGGCCGGCGCTGAGGAATCGCCACCCTGGCATCGGCCAGGGGCCCACGGCTGGAGAGGGCCCAAAAATTTGTATCATGTACTTTCTTTGTATACAAATAAATGTACTTCTAACCTTGTTCTAAGTCAAAGTTAACAACGCTTTGACAAATTTTTATAGAAAAATATAGTGATACTTATGACTCTAAATTATTACCAATAGATGTGTTTTAAAATTTAGTTTCATGATATGTTAATCTGATGTACTCCCTCCGATCCATATTAGTTGACTTTGGATTTATTAAAATTTGGACGAACCTATATACTAAATAGTGTCTACATTCATTCAAATTTAGACAAAGTTGAGCAACTAATATGGGTCGGAGGAGTAATATATGTTGCTATATTATCTATAAAGTTGGTCAAATTTAATAAACTTTAACTTGGCTAAACACTAGACGTATACTTATTTGCGAACGGAGAATGTATATATATATATATATATATATACGGGTATACATCTGTTGTCCACGACGCGAGAAACGAGTAGGGCCTTGGAAACCAGACACAACGCGTCGAGCAGGAAATCAAAAAGGCTCACTACGACACGAGGCACCAGGCTTACGAGTTACAACGCGTTACGACGCTGGCCGCATGGGTTACAATGCGTCGCGAACTTATGATCTCCCTTCTCTTCTCTTCTCCTCGACTATTCGGAAATTGGCCGGACTCCGTGACTCGATCGACGATCGTAGATTCGTAGGTCATCTATCGTCTATCAGGGATCATCAATTCACCGGCGGCAGGCTCCGATCCTCACTCCCGACTTATTATCATTGGAATTATTTCTTATTTGAGGTAATCAAATCAGCAACAAATACTATTTATTATATTTTGAGAATAAAATGTTTGATTGGATGTTAACTTTTATTTTAAAAGTGCCAGTTGATACATATATGATTTTTTTTTTAATATGTCTCTATATACGTTAGTCTTAAGGGTCCATGCCATCGACTTTGCCTAGAGCCGGTGAAAAACATATAGCCGGCCCTGGGACCATGGTCCTTTCTCATGTTTATTTCAGTCAATCTGGTCCTGTCCTTTGCCCCCATGCCGTCCGCCTGATTAGTACTCGATCTTTAAACAGACCGTGCCATTGACACACTTGTAGCAGGGAGGGGCTGTCACCGTTTTGACGTATTCTAAAAGAAAAACTGATATAACGTCCCCAAAATACAGTACAGTGGTAACGCCCCCCTAAAAAAATGTCGGTGATAACGTCCGCATTTTACGGATCATGATTAATGTTTGTAACCGAAGAAATTTCACCTCTAAGTAAAGAATTTTGTTACTGTACTGAAGACTCCCACTATGAAGACTTTCTCTGCCCAGCCGTGACAGCCCATGCCCAAACATAAAAATGGTAACCTGTAGTTCTATACGCACTGAGTGATCATGGATTGCTCATTGCTTACCGCACAGTCCAGCCGTGTTCGACGAGAACTGGAGGCACGAAATTCCTGGAAGTAAAAATGCTTTTGTTTCACTCGACAGTTATTCTTTCCAGTTTTGAGTGTACTACTGCTGGTGGTTACCCTTTTTTTTACCATGTTTAATATTTTCCTGAACACCACCCGCAAAAAAAAAATATATATTTTCCTGAACACACGAAGAAGACTTGCCTTACCCGCGAAAAAAGAAAAAAGACTTGCCTATTTTTTACAGTAACCACACATCATTTGAGACAGAAAAAATACAGAATACACACATGCCCAAAATGTTCGACAAGCCGAGAGAACTGAGAAGACATGTGTCTAGGAAACGATGCAGAAAGAACCCCCGATAAAATGAAAATTAAGCATAAGCACCTAGGGTGCCGGCACACCTATCTGTAACATCCCATCATTTAGGAACAAACGAATGGTAGATTTAGGAATCTGTGATACTGCATGCATTCATCTGTAAAAATGTGGGTAAATTTTTCGCCAAATAAAAACCTAAAGTGATCAAAGTTTCTTTCATGCTTTGAGATTAGGAATAGTCTTGGAGGATGATTGTTATAGACTTTGATATGATCTTTGTGGATTAGTGTGTTTTGGGAGATTAAATTTAAATTTAAAACTTGAGTGTTGAATTTATAATTCAAAAGGATTTAGAATTATGTTTGAATATTATGATTTATTCAAGAGTTAACAATTAGTAATTCAAACTTAAAATAAAGAACACAATTAAGAAAAAGAATATTCATTCCATAATTTTATTCATAAAGAAGTTACAAAATGTAACTTATGGAATTGATCAAGAATATTTGCAACAGTAATGAAATAAAAGAAGAATCTTTATATATTGAGTAATAGTACAATCTTTATTACAAAAGAATAAAATAAAAAATACAAAAGAATAAAAGAAATATTACATGTGACTATTCTATAAAGAAAAAGAAAACCTAAACTAAAGTCTTGATCTTCAAGTCTGGTACCTGCAAAACAAAACACAAACTAAAGAAAGAAAATTAAGGATTAAAAATGTTTTACTCTCAGAATTGACAGTGAGTTGCACTGTTCAAAATTTCATCATTGAGTAATCTTTAAAGGGGCAAGTTTCACCATTATGAAAAGAACTGAATCTTTCATAATTCAAGCCAGAAGTCAAATAAACAGCAAGGAGGGGCAAGTTTCACCAGACAAGTAGATGTAACCAGATAAAAGTAACTTTCATATTCAGAGCATATCCACAAGGTGTGCAGCAGGCACACAAGCAGCACACACACCAAACTGCATGGTGTGTGCTTTCAGCACAGCATCAACATGACACACACACAAAACTACTCAACACAGCCGTGGGAGGCATCTCCAACACCATTCTCTGGTGCATACACACCAAGCACAGCAGCCCAGCTAAACCAAACCAAAGCCAAACCAGATCACACCAACCAAACTCTTGATCATCTCATCAAGATGGTGACATAAGGAGGGGGTAGATCAGGTGGATAGCAAGCACAAGATCAAGCCACCAGGACCAGGAGGTGGAGAGCTAGATCAGGGACAAGTCTAGGAGCTGGAAGTATCAGGAGGAGCACCAGATCAAGCTAGCCACAAGACCAACAACTTGCAACCTCAATAACACCAAGTGTGGTGAGCATCATAAAACATCCACATATTCTGTTCATCATTTTCAAACAGAAAAGCATGTGGTGTGTTACAAGTTAAATATCTCAGTGATCACCCAAGTGGGGTGAACCTATCATAGAGGAAATTTTAAATATAAAGGCCAGTAGTAAACTCTACCAAATCCACCAGGATCTCAGACCAACATCATAGATCCTGGTGATCATAAACAACTCATATATTCCAATATGTTCTCAAATAGCTTATAAAATTTGGACACATCTCCTAATGGAGTAGCACCTCAGATTTCATGAACTATATGCACCAACATTAAGCTATAAGCAAACCAATCATTTTAGCCAACCAGGATCCAAAGACCAGTGAACAACCTTGATACTTAAGCATATCTATGAGGGACAGCAGGATAGGAATTTAATTCCTAAGCCTCAGACCAACATCATAGGCATTGATCTTTAAAGAAAGAAGCTTACAATTTATCTTTAACAGATATTCAATCTTAAGCACTGACCATAGTAAAGCCCAGTAGTAGAATTACCACTTGTGTACCATTCTAGGATGGTGTCACAAGAACAAATTCTAAAACCAAGCCAAATAGTCACTTAGCTTTCATAAATAAACCAGTAAGACAATAACTATCATTTTCCTGGAAAGTTTAACCAGGAATCAGGATCAGGTTTATATGTTTAAAGTGTTACTGTAAGAAACTAAGTAACCTCAATATGCACATGAATCCACAAGCCAATCTTTACTGATGCAGTGAATCACCACTAACAGTGCTATTATCAGTACCGGGGTACTAATAGTAGAGAAACACACTAAGCTTCAACCTAACCAAGCAGGTTTCACAGTTATACCATCATCTTAACCAAGCTTTATCACCAGTTAGAGGCAACACTACTGAACCACTAGCATCAGATCAAGAATATCATCAGATAATCAAAACATGATAGGAAGCACTGAAGTGCAGTGAGCACAATCTTCACTAGGCATCACTACCAGATCAGATCATCATCTTACAAGCACAAAGAGGGATGAATCCTAGAACCAGGGAAGAACCCTAGAACAAATATGAACCCTAATGAGGGATGGCCACTAGTTACACACGTATGAACTTAGAGGAGGTAGAGGCACGAGTTATAACCAAGAAACAACTCACTTATGGTCCTCGTTGTAGAATAGAAGAGGAAGCAGAGGAGGCCGACGAGCACGGCGGCACAGGGTGCACCCCAAGGGGGCGCTGCGACCCACACCATGCCGCGGCGGCGACCACAGCCACGCTTGATGGCGAAGAACACCACCACAGCACACGGCAGCAGCGGCGTCGACAGCACCAGCACCACCCCAAACCCTAGGGTTCGGGATGGAGCTAGTCTGGCCACGGGGGAGCTCCTGATCCAAATTGAATTGGACAGGAAGGTAGAGCATGGTCGACAACCTCGCCCTGCATTATGGCAGCGGCCAGGGAGGACCACGGCGGCGAGCAGCGCACGGCGGCGGTGCCATCGACCACGGGGTCGAGGAGGAGAAGAGAGAGATGAGGTCGAGAGAGTGACAGAGGGAGTGGGCTGGATTGGGCCAGGACCCCTTCGGGGTATCGTTTTGGCTCTGCCCTATTGGGCCATAAGGGCCCAATAAGCCCAACACAGTCAGCCCAAATTACTTATAGCCAGTTTTTAAAATAAAAAAAGACCAAAATGCCCCTAAATTTAAATAAATTCTAGAAAATAAAATAAAAAACCAAAAATTATAAATAAAATATTTTTGGATTCACAATAATCCAAACCATCCAAATAAATTAGAAAATAAAATTTTAGACATATAAATTTTATTAAGAATTTTGTAACATATATATTCCTTATAGAATTTTAGAAAATTATTGAAATATGATAAAAATAAATAAAAACCACTTTCATTATATATTAATATTGTAGTATTTTATAAAAATACTAAACAAATATTTAATATAAATTTTTGGTATTTAAATGATAATTCTTAAAGGGATTGTTAAATAAATAAAATTCAAATAAATAGGAAATAAAATAAAAGAATACAATATTCAATAAATATTAGAAAATTAATATTTATAAATACTTTATTATTAAAAAGAATTTTTATAATAATGGGGGGAAATACACACAAAGCTAAATGATGCATTACATTACTTTGCATAATCATTTTGCTTCTTTAAATATTGTCCTTATCATAAGGATTTATTTGAGTTACAAGTGTAACAAGAAAAATAAATGAATTATGATTTTATCATAAAAGGGATTTATTTGAGTTACAAGTTTAGCAAAACACCTAGATTTACATCTCTCGAAACACCATAGGAATATGGAGTGTTTGAGATTTGTAAGGAAACCTTGTTTGACATGGTTGGATCAAAGGTGTTATTTATAAAACTGCCATTATGTTTTAAAAGATTAAAGCTTTAGAGACTACCGCTTTTACACTTAAAAGAGCTCCATCTTGATCCGTTGAAATGACACCATATGAGTTATGGTTTGGGGTAAAACCCAAGTTGTCCTTTCTTAAATTTTGGTATGCTAAACATAAGTAAGATGTTTACAACCAAAGTTGGATGAGCATGTCTTTGTAGGTTATTTCGAATAACAATTGGTTATTCCTCCATAACACCGAGGACAAAAGGGTTTGTCGCTTGAAATGTGAAGTTTCTTGGAGAAGGAATTTTTCGTAAAAGTTAAGTGGGAGGACAATAGAACTTTGATAAGATTAACGAACCTTAGATATATGTGCTGAGTTGCGCAGCGCCGGAAATCGTTCCGAAGGCTGCCATAATGCTCATAGCTTATGTGCCTCAAAGGTTGTGGTCACGGAGATCTAAGTTCCTATTGAACCAAGTAGGTCGGTTAAACAATCAAACGCTAAGATTTGAGAGTAAATCATTATTGTTTGACAATAATGAACCGAATACATACAAAGAAGCGATGATGGGCCCTGACTCCGTCAAATGGCTTGAAGACATAAAATCAGTGATAAGTCCATACACAATAAATCAAGTTTTGAACTTGGAAGACCCTCCGGAAAGGTGTAAAAACCTATCGGTCGTATTTGGATCTATAAAGAAACAGACATGGATGTTTCACATCTATGAAATAGTCGACATGTCGTAAAGTATTTTATGACAATGTTCAAGGAGTTGACTATGACAAGATTTGATCTTTCATAGCGATATTTAGTTTGGTATATGGTAGATGAATAAACAAAACAAAGTTCTTCTAATAGAATGGTTACCTAGGACGTGTACATGACACGATCCAAAGGGTTTTGTTAATTCAAAGGATGCTAAGAAGGGCATGCAAACTTCAATGGTTGAAGTAAGCATCGCGGAGTTGGAATCTTCACCTTAATGAAAAGGAGTTTTCATCAGGAGACGATGAAGATGCTTGCATTTGCAAGAAATTAAGTGGGAGCGCTAAGACACATTCTAATACATTATGTGGATGACATCTTGTTGATTAGAATTGATGTATCTTTTATTGACAAAGGTTAAGAATTTCATTTTGATGAAATACTTAGGCAAAACCCAAATATTTAAGCATGAATGTCTATAGTGGATAGACTGTGACGCTAATATGGTTGTGCCAAATGTACATATATGAGATATTGAAGGAGTTCAATATAGAAACAACAAGAAACGGTTCTTGTCGCATGGAAAAGAATTGAATCAAGATTCAAGTGTATCGACACTTGATAAGTGAAACAAGATTCAAGTGCTTTGACACTTGATGAGTGAAATCACGAGAATGTTTTGATCAATCATACCATGATATGTACACATCCAGATATGTCCTATGCTCTAAGTGTTATGAGCATATACCAGAATGAATCATAAAATGATCATTGGACGATAGTGAGGATATTCTTATGATCTTTTGGAAGAACTAAGAATATATTTGTGTAGAGGTGACAAACAATTACAAATAGTTCATTGTAAAGCGTTACATTGATACTAGTTTTGTCACAAGATACAAATTAAGTTTATCTCAATTTAAACTATGGGTGGCACAATGTAATGGAAAGGAGATTCCATGATGGATTTGGAAGAGTTCCAAAGTTAAGACATTGTGAAGAATACTACAACAAAAGGCTAAGTATATGACTGCTATAGTAGCAGCAAAGGAGGGAATTTGTGTCAAGTAGTTTGTTATCAAACTAAGGTGTGGTTCGCAACGGGCTAACACTAAAGATATATTGTGTGACAATAGTATCGACGTGTTTTAACCCCAAGGAACTAAAGGTCTCACCAAAAGACCAAATTTATACAATGCCATCTCATTGGAGAATGAGTGATGCGTGAAGACGCAAAGACATGCAAATACACACGGACCTGAAAGCATCAGATCCGTAGATTATGTTAACCACTTGCAGTTGCATATATGGAACACCAGAAAGCCATAGGTGTTCAATACGCAAAGTTTTCAAACTAGATTATTGTCTCTAGTGCAAGTGGGAGACTGAAGGGAATATGACCGAGAGGCAATAATAAAGTGGTTATTATCGTATTCCTTGTTTATGATAAATGTTTATTTTGCATGCTATAATTGTATTAATACGGAAACATTAATACATATGTGTTTAATAAACAAAAAGGAAGTTCCTAGTTATGCCTCTCTTATAAACTAGCTCGTTGATTAACAAGATGATCAAAGTTTCCTGATCATGGACATTGGATGTTATTAATAACGAGGTCACAACATTAGTGTAATGATGTGATGAACATTCATCCGAAGTATAGCATTACGATCAAAGTCATTGAGTTTATATCGCTATAACAACTTACGAAGTGATCCTAATCCTTAGACCATGAGATCATGTCAATCACTAACACCGGAAGAGTTTCTTGATAACATCAAACGTCACACCGTAACAGGGTGATTATAAAGATGGATTCAGAACTAATAAAGTGTTATGTTGAGGCTCATGGATCGAGAGTGGAATTTGTTCATCCCGATGACGGATAGATATACTCTGGGCCCTCTCGGTGATATCACATTGATTAGCTTGCAAGCAAGTGATTTGATCACTAGAATGTTATATCACGGGAACGAGAAAAGAGTGCATGTCGGTAACGAGATCAAACTAGGTATGGAGATACCGATGATCGAATCTCGGACATGTAATATATCGTGAAACAAAGGGATTAAGATACTAGCGTAAAAAGGTTCCGACGATCACAAGAAAGTCATCGTTGAATGTGTGGGAGTCAGTATGGGTCTCCAGATCCCGCTTCTGATTATTGATCCGAGAGGGGTCTCGATCATGTCTGCATTATTCACGAACCGTAGGGTGACACACTTAAGAGACACCGACATACAATTGGAGCAAAAGTTTCATGCCGAAAGAATGAACAAGCGTAGGAATTTATTTCACTAGATACCGAAACAGGTTTTCGGGTGAAATTGCATAAAGTGGTTATGCATGTGAAATGGAATTCTAGCAAGGGGTTATTTGTGAATGTTTGGCATTAAAGTAATTGACAAAATTCTGAATAAAATAAAAGAGTTTTATTTAATGAGAGTTTGCATTAAATTTGGTGGAAATTTAATGGGAATTTGAGTGGACTTTTGAGTGGAGGGAATTTAAAAGACATTTTGTGAGTGGAGTGTCCACCCACATGAATGAAGGAGGGGAGGGGTCAGCCCCCATGGCCGGCGGCCACCCCCTTGGGTGCCCCCCTCCTCCTATAAAAGGAGCCCCCCTCCTCACTTGTCTCTTACACCTCCTCGTGAAGGATCTCTCTTCCCCTCTAGAATTTATCCCCCATGGTCTCGGACTAGCGAGATACATGTTCCCGGTGGCTATTCGGCAAGAAAGAGTTGTGCTTCCGCTGCATCGCTGGAGCGAGGAGGCGGAGGTTGCTCGGTGCCTCGAACGTGTGAGCGAGCACGGATGCGCTGCTGTTTTGCGGCGCTAGGACTTCCTCTCGATCTTGAGATTGGCAAGAGATCGTCTACATCAACCACGAGTTTGGACTCGTTAAGCTTTGTCGGTCTTCAAGGGTATGTTCTCCATGGATATACATCCGCTCGTTGTTTGTATCTAGTAGATAGATCTTGGTACATAGTTGTTCCCATCGTAGGAAATTTTTTGTTTTCTATGCTGCGAACCCTACATCTTTATCAAAGTATTTGCAAATTGTGTGTTATCATATATACTCCAAAGAAAGAAAATATTATTTTCACAAATAAATAAATTTTAGATATCATCCTAAGTGATGATATAATGGAGCAATAGAACTTAGGGTTCTATTTGCAACAATGATGATCAATTAGGGACTTAATAACCCATGACATCAGTGATTCTAGCGCCGTATATCACGCGTTATCCATGAGATTTGGAATGGGACGGAGAAGTCAGCTGTATCTTCTTTCTCTCGCATCTAGCCGGATGTGCAGGTCATGGATGTTATCCTCGTAGCATGCATATTAATTAGTATTTCGTAGAGGATATGCAGCATATGGGTGGGAACCCTCAACGTCCCACGATAGTTCTGGCATCTAACGGTCTGTACCAACCATTGCTGTAATTCAATATGTGGGCATGGTGTACACCAAGGAGGCATGCGAGGTCGCGGAGGGGGCAGTGATTGGCTTGGACCAACTACTGGGCCCCACATCATGGAATTGTGGACGGGAAAGTATGCCCGGTTGTGCAACAAGGAGTTGATCTCTCATGGGTAAAGTAACGCACCTTTTCAGAGTGTAAGAATTGTAACTTGTTACTCCCTATTCCGGGAAGGAGATGCGAACGCGGCCGGAAAGGAACTCCATGAAAGTTCTGGTCAACCTGTGAAGGCTGATGGTCATAGATTTTTATAATAAAAATCAATCTTTGAAGAAAGATGTACAAAAACTGCATAGTGCCAAGGACTTATAGTCCGAGGTGGTAGTTAGAGCATCAAACTTCCCACCTTGCATATAATGAACTTGTTGGGTAACATTGTTACTCATCATTTCCTTTGATCCCTTGCTTAGACTCCGAGGATCCCGAGGATACGCCAATGTATGTAACGGAATGCCAAGAAGATGTGTACTACGAGGAGCCTGACCTGTCAGGAGGTGTTGAAGGAGTGGATTACAAAATCCTCTATGGTGTCGATGATAATGAGTCCAACTAAGTATCCTAGTTAGTAGTAACTGACAGAGCCGAGCAGCATGAACTCTATAGAATAAGCTGCTGAGCTCAACTCCTAGTTGGAGTTGCTACTTTTAAATTCCGCTGAAACACTTTATATTTTGGTTTGTAAGTTGAATCCTGTTGAAGTCTTGAACTTCTGGTATTGTAATAATAATAATGTGTGAATGTTTGTAATATGGACCCGCAATGTTTCTATTGTACCACTCTGAGGGATGTGATATTTACAGAACGGTGTTCTGTGGATGTCATGTCAGCGACTATAGTGTACTACACATGCAGTGGTATGCTGGGTCACCACAGTTGATATCAGAGCAAATTGCTTTGACCTTAGGTTGGAAACCTAGTAAAGGGTATTACCTGTAGGAAAGTGTAGCAACAATAAAGAATTCTCTAAAACAAATATAATGGGTATTCAAATGATAATATTCTATTATATGTTTTAGTGTGATAATTCTTTGTTATGATGCAATATATTATTGGTTACTAATAAAAATATTTTTCTGATATACAGAGCTATGGCACCAAAGTTTCTAAAACAGACTTTGGTAAGGAAAGAGGAGACTCTTGATGATTATCAAGGATCATTCACAGACCAACTTCGTCAACTTTTAAAGATTTTTAGTTGTCCAACTAGAATTCCAGTAAACACTATAACCTATTATGATGGTCGGATGTTATCCAAGTATCGTGTGAGTATTCAACTCCCAGAGGAGCTTGGATTATATCACGATCTACCTATAGGTGAAGGTAGGAGTCACTTAGCAGCATATCATGTTGCCGTTGTGGAGGCGATAGCTAATATCCGGGAGCATAAAGCCAAGGAGTTGGAAGGTAGCACATTTTCTGTGATACCTCATGATTCTATAGACTCGGAGCCCGTACCGGATCATCTTACTTTGGTTAAGAAGCATCCTAAGTTAGCTTCCAAGTTTATGGATAGATACCGAACACTCGTTGCGTATTTTTATAAGAAACATCAAGTGATTGTCGAAGATAAAAATGACATGTTAGAGGATAAAACTGATCCAGAAAGGAGGAAGCAGTTAGCATTCCAGTTGGAGAAGGAAGCAAGTAGTAGTGCAAAACCTATCTTTAAGGATATACCTATAGATCCTGAATCTTTTACACCATATCCTTATTCACCAAGTCCTGAACCTATACATGATCCTACTGTGGATATGAGGTATGCAGTACCACAGGGTTTAGAGGATGGTTCTGATTCAGAACTTCCTATTGAGAATTCTGATGGTTGGAGAAGGGGATCATATGAAGGATCTCATGAACACCAGATGTCCATATATGGTTATGACAGGAATGTTGGACAATCTAGTTGGATGGGTGCAATAATTAACCCTAGTAATAGTAGTAGAAATGTCATGTTGACAGATAATCAGGATGAAGAGGAAGATCCCGAGGAGAGAGTGTTTGAATCATCAACATCTTCTCAGAGCCTAGGGAATATACATTATCCGGTGTTTAACTATCTTGCCCAAAGGAGCACCTGGGGATCAGCAAGATCTGCGTATTCTGTTGACAACTCAAGGAATGAAGCTCAGGAGATGCAAGTGGGAGATAATGTTGAAAATGTTTCTGAAGACTTTTCAGCTGAGCTGGAGGGAGTCAATGCGCTCAGGTTGAGTAATGAGTCAAGTCCTGACACTTCAGATACTGAGTATGTTCCTTCTAGAAGGCCATTTGTTCCACAAACTGTGCGATGAATGTCACGTCATCACGGTTGGACATCAGGCATGTATAATGAGCGTCGTTACTAGTAGAAGTAGGCAACTATTTAGAGGTATCGAGTACCATGTATTGTAATCTGAGAAATAAGGTAGCTAGAGAAATGAGGTAGTGTTGTGATTATACCTATATGGTATATGTTGTAATGACTTTGTATTATTATGATATTGTAATGAATAATATGTGAAATGCATATTTGGATTTTATTTGGATCTTCATTGTGTGACTAGTTCTGTGCGTAAAGTCGAGCTCAGAACACATGTGCATGATGTAATTATGAGTATTCGCTTTATGTTGCAGGACTAGAGGGTCATGGATACAGGTGTAGAAACCGAAGCTGAACAATAGCGGATGGAACGTGAGGCCAAAGAGAAGGCTGATACAGATGCAGAAAATCAGGGAGCATTACCATCACCACCACCACCAATGCGGCCGTTAATGGAGCAGAACTTTATGCAGTGTATGCAAATGATGCAAGAGACCTAGAACAAGTTCATGGAGGAGTTGCTAGGACGAGCAAATTAGAGGGCAACTGAAGGTAGAGGAGTAAGTCTTTCTGACTTCCAGAATGCAAGGCCGTTACCTTTTGCATCAGCCCCTGAACCCATGGATGCAGAAGATTGGCTAGCAGATACAGAAAGAAAGTTGAAGACTGTAGGTTGTAATGATGAGGAGAAATTGAGGTATGCAACTCATCTTTTGACTGGACCTGCAACATTATGGTGGGAGAATCAGTTAGCCATGCAACAGCCAGGAAGGGAGTACACCTGGGAAGAGTTCAACCAGAGATTCCGTGAATATCATGTTCCGGAGAATGTTATGGAGTTGAAGCAGAGAGAATTTGAGGAGCTTCAATAGGGATATACTAGTGTCATGAAGTATATCCGGGAGTTTAGTCAACTGTCTCGTTATGCTGAGGAGGATGTTAACATAGAAGAGAAGCGGAAGAAGCGTTTCCTGCATGGATTAAATCCATTTGTGAGGATGCAGTTGAGGTTGGCTAATAAGCAAATTTATCAGCAGTTGCTGGATGAAGCTATTACTTTTGAATATGACTACAAGAATGTCCAAGAGGATAGAAGGAAGAGAGCTAAGAAGGAAACCAAGAGGATTCAGGCAAGTAAACCTAAACCCAATCTGGAGTTGAAACCCCAGACAAGGCATATGGTAACAACAACAATAACAAGGGCAGTGGTGGAAATCAATCCAATCCTAGAAGGAATGTTATTTGTAACAATTGTGGAATTCCAGGGCATTTCCAGAGGGAATGCAAAAAGCCTGTAGTGATCTGTCACGGTTGTCGTCAGAAGGGGCATATCAAGCCCGATTATCCGAGCAAACCACCAGGAGGTTGGCCTACCAAGGGAGCAGGAAAAGCCAGTGGAGGAAATGGACAGCCCAATCGACGAGGAAATAATGTCAAGAACAACAATGGCAAGAGGAACAGACCTACCGGGAAGCTGAATTGTGCAACCCTAGAGGAGGTGGATAATTCGGAGCATGCAGTGATAGGTATGCTCAATATCCTTACCAATCCCGACAAAGTTCTATTTGATACTAGTGCAACTACTTCATTCATTTCTGAAAAATTCTGTGATAAATTCGGGATTAGAAGGGAAACATTAGAAAACCCTATGACCGTAGTTACGGCAGGGGGAAATGTGATTGTACACCATATTAAACAATATCGGGTTATCTCGATCTGTGGTTGTACATACTTCGCAGACCTTTATGTGATTCCTTTGAAGGGAATTGCAGTAGTGCTGGGGATGGACTGGATGATGGAGCATGGGGCTCAGATAAATTGTGAGGAGAAAACTGTCTCAATCAAAACTCCAAGTGGAGCAAGGATAGTTTACCAAGCAGATAAGCACAGTCATATCATGGTGGATCTACAGTTGAACTCGATGAAGGAGGTCAAATTGGAAGATATTCCTATAGTAAATGAATTTCAAGATGTTTTTCTAGCAGAGCTGCCTGGAATGCCACCAGATTGGGAGATAGAGTTCACTATTGATCTAATTCCCGGTACATCACCAATAGCTCAAGCACCATATAAGATGGGACCAAAAGAATTAAAAGAAATCAAAGAGCAAATTGATGAGTTAGCCAGAAAAGGGTTTATCCAGGAAAGTGTATCCCCATGGGGAACACCAGTAATCTTTGTGGATAAAAGGGATGGTGGAAGAAGGATGTGTGGAGATTATAGAAATCTGAACAATGTTACCATCAAGAATAAGTATCCTTTACCAAATAAAAATCAAGCCTGAGAATGTTCCAAAGACAGCATTTGTCTCAAGATATGGACACCATGAGTATCTGGTAGTACCATTTGGTTTGACCAATGCACCAGCAATATTCATGAATTTGTTGAACAAAATCTTCATGCCATATTTGGATAAGTTTGTCATAGTCTTCATTGATGGTATTCTGATATATTCCAAGGATAAGGAAGAGCATGCTGATCATTTGAGAATAGCATTACAGACTCTAAGGGAACATAAACTTTATGCTAAGTTCGGTAAATGTGAATTTTGGCTATATGAGGTAGAATTCCTTGGACATGTGATCAGTAAAGATGGAATTGCTGTAAATCCATCTAAAGTTTAATCAGTACTAGAATGGACTCCACCAATCAATGTGAAACAAATTCGAGGTTTCTTAGGGATGGCTGGTTATTATCGGAGATTCATTGAAGGTTTCTTAAAAATAGCTGGACCAATGACCAAATTGCTAAGAAAGAATACACCATTCAATTGGGATGAGAAGTGTGAAGCAAGTTTTCAGGAGTTGAAGACCAGGTTAACCACAGCTCCAATCTTAGCAGTTCCAGAAACAGGGAAAGACTTTACAGTATACTGTGATGCTTCTAAGGAAGGTTTGGGTTGTGTGTTAATGCAAGATCGGAAAGTGATTGCTTATGGTTCAAGACAACTAAAACCACATGAATTCAACTATCCAACTCATGATTTAGAGTTAGCAGCAGTAGTCTTTGCGCTAAAAGGATGGAGGCATTTTATTTATGGAGCCAGATGGGAGTTATATACTGATCATAAAAGTCTTAAATATTTCTTCACCCAAAAGGAGTTGAATATGAGACAAAAGCGTTGGTTGGAACTAATCAAAGATTATGATTTAACAATCAACAATACTCCAGGAAAAGCAAATGATGTAGCAGATGCTTTAAGTCGAAAGAGTGCAGATATTCAGCCTAGCAATCGGGAGCTACCAAAAGAGTTACAAATGGACTTGGAAAGATTAGAGCTTCAATTCATTAGAACAGAGGTGCTTGGAGGATTAGCTACTATGCAGGTAGTTGCAGAGCAGGACAGTGATCTTAAGCACGAAATTTTTAGACATCAAGCAAAACATCCTTTCATTGCTGAGGAAATTCGGAGGATATCTCAAGGGCAAAAATCAGTTTTTCGCCTTGGAGATTATGAATCTTTGTGGTTCCAAGATCGTATTTGTGTTCAGATGTGACTGAGATTCGAGATGTCATACTCAGAGAAGCACATGAAACACCATATTCTATATATCCAGGAAGTACCAAGATGTATATGGATTTGAAAGAATTATTCTGGTGGAATAACATGAAAAGAGACATTGTTAAATATGTATCAGGATGCCATACTTGCCAAAGGGTGAACGTTGAACATCAAAGTCTAGCAGGACCATTGCAACCTTTGGAAATTCCCGAATGGAAGTGGGAGGAAATAGGTATGAACTTCATTACAGGATTGCCCATGACACCTAAACGGAAGGATATGATATGGGTAATTGTGGATAGACTCACTAAAAGTGCACATTTTATTCCGGTAAATCAGAAAGATAATGACGAGAAGTTAGTAGAAGTTTACATAAAAGAGATATTAAATAAGCATGGAGTGCCCAAAAAGATCCTAACTGATAGGGGATCAGTGTTTACTTCAGCATTTTGGAAGCAATTGCATGAAGCACTTGGTTCAAAGTTAGATTTCAGCAGAGCTTATCATCCAGAGACAGGGGGCCAAACAGAAAGAACAAATCAGATACTAGAACACATGTTAAGGGCTTGTGCATTAGATTTTGGAGGTACATGGGAAGATCATCTACCATTGGCAGAATTTTCCTAAAATAATAGCTATCAGAGTAGTCTGAAGACAACTCCATATCAGGTTCTGTATGGAAGTAAATGTAGATCACCAATATGTTGGTATGAGCATGCAAGCAGCAAAGAATTTGTGCCAGACTATATCCAGGAAAAACAAGATATCATTGATAAGATCAAGGATAGACTGAAAATAGCTCAGAGTAGGCAGAAAAGTTATGCTGATCAAAGTCGAAGATCATGGCATCCAGAAGTGGGAGACATGGTATATTTGAAAGTAAGTCCAATGAAAGGGGTTAAAAGGTTCGGAGTTAAAGGAAAATTGAGTCCAAGTTATATCGGGCCATTCAAGATACTGAGTGAGAATAGAACTGTAGCTTATGTTTTAGAGTTACCATCAAGATTAGATCAAGTGCATAATTTTTTCCATGTGTCACAACTTCATAAATGTTTGAAAGTTCCGGATGATGCAATCACACATCAAGAGATAGAACTACAAGAAGACTTGACCTATGTTGAAAAGCCCTGTAAAATTTTGGAAGAAAACTGGAAAAGGTTGAGGAATATGGCAATCAAGTATTGCAAGGTACAGTGGGAACATCACCCTGAAAGGGAAGCCACTTGGGAGAAAGAATAGGATTTAAGAAAAGCCTATCCAGAACTATTCAGGTACATCTCAACAAACTTCGGGCAAAATTTTAATTTAAGGGGGGAAGTCTGTAACATCCCACCATTTAGGAACCAACGAAGGGTAAATTTAGGAATCTGTGATATTGCATGCATTCATTTGTAAAAATGTGGGTAAATTTTTCGCCAAATAAAAACCTAAAGTGATCAAAGTTTCTTTCATGCTTTGAGATTAGGAATAGTCTTGGAGGATGATTGTAATAGACTTTGATATGATCTTTGTGGATTAGTGTGTTTTTGGAAATGAAATTTGAATTTAAAACTTGAGCGCTGAATTTATATTTCAAAAAGATTTAGAATTATGTTTGAGTATTATGATTTATTCAAGAGTTAACAATTAGTAATTCAAACTTTAAATAAACAACACAATTAAGAAAAAGAATATTCATTCCATAATTTTATTCAATAAAGAAGTTACAAAATGTAACTTATGGAATTGATCAAGAATCTTTGCAATAGTAATGAAATAAAAGAAGAATATTTATATATTGAGTAATAGTACAATCTTTATTACAAAATAATAAAATAAAAATTACAAAAGAATAAAAGAAATATTACATGTGACTATTCTATAAAGAAAAAGAAAACCTAAACTAAAGTCTTGATCTTCAAGTCTAGTACCTGCAAAACAAAACACAAACTAAAGAAAGAAAATTAAGGATTAAAAATGTTTTACTCTCAGAATTGATAATGAGTTGCACTGTTCAAAATTTCATCATTGAGTAATCTTTAAAGGGGCAAGTTTCACCATTATGAAAGAACTGAATCTTTCATAATTCAAGCCAGAAGTCAAATAAACAGCAAGGAGGGGCAAGTTTCACCAGACAAGTAGATGTAACCAGATAAAAGTAACTTTCATATCCAGAGCATATCCACAAGGTGTGCAGCAGGCACACAAGCAGCACACACACCAAACTGCATGGTGTGTGCTGTCAGCACAACATCAACATGCCACACACACAAAACTACTCAACACAGCTGTGGGAGGCATCTCCAACACCATTCTCTGGTGCATACACACCAAGCCCAACAACCCAGCTAAACCAAACCAAAGCCAAAACAGATCACACCAACCAAACTCTTGATCATCTCATCAAGATGGTGACATAAGGAGGGGGTAGATCAGGTGGATAGCAAGCACAAGATCAAGCCACCAGGACCAGGAGGTGGAGAGCTAGATCAGGGACAAGTCTAGGAGCTGGAAGTATCAGGAGGATCACCAGATCAAGCTAGCCACAAGACCAACAACTTGCAACCCCAACAACACCAAGTGTGGTGAGCATCATAAAACATCCACATATTCTGTTCACCATATTCAAACAGAAAAGCATGTGTTGTTTTACAAGTTAAATCTCTCAGTGATCACCCAAGTGGGGTGAACCTATCATAGAGGAAATTTTAAATATAAAGGCCAGTAGTAAACTCTACCAAATCCACCAGGATCTCAGACCAGCATCATAGATCCTGGTGATCATAAACAACTCATATATTCCAATATGTTCTCAAATAGCTTATAAAATTTGGGCACATCTCCTAATGGAGTAGCACCTCAGATTTCATGAACTATATGCACCAACATTAAGCTATAAGCAAACCAATCATTTTAGCCAACCAGGATCCAAAGACCACTGAACAACCTTGATACTTAAGCATATCTATGAGGGACAGCAGGATAGGAATTTAATTCCTAAGCCTCAGACCAGCATCATAGGCATTGATCTTTAAAGAAAGAAGCTTACAATTTATCTTTAACAGATATTCAATCTTAAGCACTGACCATAGTAAAGCCCAGTAGTAGAATCACCACTTGTGTACCATTGTAGGATGGTGTCACAAGAACAAATTCTAAAACCAAGCCAAACAATCACTTAGCTTTCATAAATAAACCAGTAAGACAATAACTATCATTTTCCTGGAAAGTTTAACCAGGAATCAGGGTCAGGTTTATATGTGCAAAGTGTTACTGTAAGAAACTAAGTAAACACAATCTGCACATGAATCCAAAAGCCAATCTTTACTGATGCAGTGAATCACCACTGATAGTGCTATTATCAGTACCGAGGTACTAACAGTAGAGAAACACACTAAGCTTCAACCTAACCAACCAGGTTTCATAGTTATACCATCAGCTTTATCACCAGTTAGAATCAACACTCAAGATGAGAATGGTGCGGGTCGAAGCGGTTATTTTGGTGTGGGTTTGCCGTGGGATCAGTTGGGCTGGGCTGAAATGGACGTTGCAGTATAATGGACTGGAGTGGTGCGGGCTGGCCAACAAAACGGACTGGAACGGGTCGGTCTTGAGTCAACACGCGATATCAGAAACGGCTTGAAACCATGGGTTCAACCCACATCGATCGATGGGTCCGCACCGATCTCCTCGCCGCCCAGCGGCCGGCACTCTGATCGTTGGATCGATGTGAAGTGGACGGGCAGGCAGAGTTCAGGCTAGCTAGCGTACAAGTTCTCGCGGTCGATCTGCTCGCGTACACGTTCGCCTGGCAGGTAGCGTTCAAGGTAGCTAGCTAGAATCCACGGATTGAACCCGCGGGTTCTGACCAAATTTGCATGTGGTGCGGTCTAGGTTTGGTTGGAATAATGTTCGATGCGGGGCGGTTTGGCTTCTTTGAAAGAAAAAATGGTCTGGTGTGGGCTGGGTGATTATGTTAATTCTACATGGTGCGGGCTGGTTTAGGGGTGGATTTGTCCCCATTCTCACCTTGAATCAACACTACTGAACCACTAGCATCAGATCAATAATATCATCAGATAATCAAAACATGACAGGAAGCACTGAAGTGCAGTGAGCACAAACTTCACTAGGCATCACTACCAGATTAGATCATCATCTTACAAGAACAAAGAGGGATGAATCCTAGAACCAGGGAAGAACCCTAGAACAAATATGAACCCTAATGAGGGATGGCCACTAGTTACACACGTATGAACTCAGAGGAGGTAGAGGCATAGGTTATAACCAAGGACCAACTCACCTATGGTCCTCGCTGTAGAATAGAAGAGGAAGCAGAGGAGGCCGACGAGCACGGCGACACGGGGAGCACCCCAAGGGGGCGCTGCGACCCACACCATGCCGCGGCGGCGACCACAGCCACACCTGATGGCGAAGAACACCACCACAGCACACGACAGCAGTGGCGGCGAGAGCACCAGCACCACCCCAAACCCTAGGGTTCGGGATGGAGCTAGTCTGGCCACGGGGAGCTCCTGATCCAAATCAAATTGGATAGGAAGGTAGAGCGTGGTCAACAACCTCGCCCTGCATTACGGTAGCGGACAGGGAGGACCACGGCGGCGAGCAGCGCAGGGCGGCGGCACCATCGACCACGGGGTCGAGGAGGAGAAGAGAGAGATGAGGTCGAGAGAGTGACAGAGGGAGTGGGATGGATTGGGCCAGGACCCCTTTGGGGTATTGTTTTGGATTTTCCCTATTGGGCCACAAGGGCCCAATAATCCCAACACAGTCAGCCCAAATTACTTATAGCCAGTTTTTAAAATAAGAAAACACCAAAATGCCCTTGAATTTAAATAAATTCTAGAAAATAAAATAAAAATCCAAAAATTATAATTAAAATATTTTTGGATTGAGAATAATCCAAACTATCCAAATAAATTAGAAAATAAAATTTTAGACATATAAATTTTATTAAGAATTTTGTAACATATATATTCCTTATGGAATTTTACAAAATTATTGAAAGATGATAAAAATAAATAAAAATCACTTTCATTGTATATTAATATTGTAGTATTTTAGAAAAATACTAAACAAATATTTAATATCAATTTTTGGTATTTAAATGATAATTCTTAAAGGGATTGTTAAATAAATAAAATTCAAATAAATAGGAAATAAAATAAAAGAATACAATATTCAATAAATATTAGAAAATTAATATTTATAAATCCTTTATTATTAAAAATAATTTTTATAATAATGGGGGGAAATACACACAAAGCTAAATGATGCATTACATTACTTTGCATAATCATTTTGCTTCTTTAAATATTGTCCTTACCGGGCAATAATGATGTTTTGTAGACATAGAAGCTCAAGGTCCAGTGCAAGCATCAGACTTTACTACCTTGCAATTACCAGGCAAGTTCATCGCTTGCTCATATCCTTTGAAGAGTCTTTATCAAAGTATTTGCAAATTGTGTGTTATCATATATACTCCAAAGAAAGAAAATATTATTTTCACAAATAAAGAAATTTTAAATATAATCCTAAGTGATGATATAATGGAGCAATAGAACTTAGGGTTTATTTGCAACAATGATGATCAATTAGGGACTTAATAACCCATGACATTAGTGATTCTAGCGCCGTATATCACGCATTAGCCATGGGATTTGGAATGGAACGGATAAGTCAGCTGTATCTTCTTCCTCTCGCATCTAGCCGGATGTGCAGGTCATGGATGTTATCCTCGTAGCATGCATATTAATTAGTAATTCATAGAGGATATGCAGCATATGGGTGGGAACCCTCAACGTTCCACGATAGTTCTGGCATCTAACGGTCTGTACCAACCATTGCCGTAATTCAATATGTGGGCATGGTGTACACCAAGGAGGCATGCGAGGTCGCGGAGGGGGCAGTGATTGGCTTGGACCAACTACTGGGCCCCACATCATGGAATTGTGGACGGGAAAGTACGCCCGGTTGTGCAATAAGGAGTTGATCTCTCATGGGTAAAGTAACACACCTCTGCAGAGTGTAAGAATTGTAAATTGTTACTCCCTATTCCGGGAAGGAGCCGCGAACGCGGCCGGAAAGGAACTCCATGAAAGTTCTGGTCAACCTGTGAAGGCTGATGGTCATAGATTTTTATAATAAAAATCAATCTTTGAAGAAAGATGTACAAAAACTGCATAGTGCCAAGGACTTATAGTCCGAGGTGGTAATTAGAGCATCAAACTTCCCACCTTGCATATAATGAACTTGTTGGGTAACACTGTTACTCATCATTTCCTTTGATCCCTTGCTTAGACTCCGAGGATCCCGAAGATACGCCAATGTATGCAGCCGAATGCCAAGAAGATGTGTACTACGAGGAGCCTGACCTGTCAGGAGGTGTTGAAGGAGTGGATTACGAAATCCGCTATGGTGTCGATGATAACGAGTCCAACTAAGTATCCTAGTTAGTAATAACCGACGGAGCCGAGCAGCATGAACTCTATAGAATAAGATGCTGAGATCAACTCCTAGTTGGAGTTGCTACTTTTAAATTCCGCTGAAACACTTTATATTTTGGTTTGTAAGTTGAATCCTTTTGAAGTTTTTAACTTCTGGTATTGTAATAATAATAATGTGTGAATGTTTGTAATATGGACCCGCAATATTTCTGTTGTACCACTCTGAGGGATGTGATATTTACAGAACGGTGTTCTGTGGATGTCATGTCAACGACTATAGTGTATTACACATGCAGTGGTATGCTGGGTCATCGCAAAAGCCAATCCTTGCTGCCAAACTCCGTATCGAACGAGACGATCGCCGGAAGAGAAGTGTGGCCTGCAAAATTACAAGATCCAATGCAGCCTCATCGCCAAAATGGATTTTAGAGCCACTGAACATGCTTGCTGCAGGCAGCGAGGCAATTGTCGTTGTGGCACATTAGTCGTGGAATGTCCCCATTCTAGCCTAGACCTAACTCTTTCATGTCATGCCGGCAAGGTTGGGAGAGAACACTATACACATATCACCCCCAACCCCATTCCTAGACAACCATCTTGCCATGGCCACAAGCACCACTACACAAGACATCAACAACAAGTGACTCACAGAGCAATGCATCTCACCTTGCAAACAGTTGGTGATAAAATGAGGCCACGAGCTTCTTGATGCCTTGATGGAGGTCATTGTCATGGAGAATAAGAAGCATGGCATATTTATTTGACATGGTAACATCACCAAACGAATGAGGGACCCTACCTTTGTGAACACCATGGAAGAGAACACATGGATCTCCAAAGCGGAGGACGAAGGTGGCTAAAGCCGTGGCCTCGTGGCATTCGCCGCGGGGTAAGCCTTGCCTCCCAAATCTCTTTTTGTCTAGAGCGGTTGAGGACGGGACATATTTGGGTGTTACATAAAGATTTTCCTAAGTAGGCATTTAAGAACGGAGCGAGAAAAGGAAAGGTACAAGTTGTTCTTATGGCACGAAATTTGGGCACATAGATATGCCACCTGGCGTCGAAGGCTACCGTATGTTGTCCTGCTCGGTGAATCCTAGTCAGGCACCATGTTGGGCCGACTCCAAAAATAGAGCTCCGGAGGCGGCCATTGTTTTGGCTCGGCTGACGGGTTACGTAGGCATAGGCGGGCTTCTATTTCCACTAACTCCAATTTTTTGTTTTTGGGAAACGGATTCTTTTTTCTAGTCGGCGCCCCAATTAGTTGAGTCGTCAGCTTTTCCCGCCCACCTCCAAAGAAGTTTACTAGAGTCGGTCGTTCTCACGGAGGCGAGTTTTATGGTAAAACCGACCGAGTAGGCGGCATTCAGAGGTTGTTCGTTTTCCCCCAACGAGAATCGACTTCAGTCACCGTCTCGAATTCTCAACTTTCTGCTAGTGATACAACATTTTAGAAATAAAAAGGGTAGAACATATAGCCGACATTCATGCCCATGCATGTTTGATTGATGACTAAACTTTCCTACTATAATAACCTTATGTATGTCTTATATATTGTGCGTAGAAGAAAAGAGGTGCGCGGCGAACAAAATTAATGGGCATCGCAAACAAGTGTGGTGAAAATTGGCAAAAAGTCGGAGCATATATGGTTTGTTGACCATGAGTGAGGCGGGTAAGATGTGGCAATGGAACAAAAACACATACTAGTATCTTGCCTCTGAATCCTTGCCAAGTAGCATTAGCCAGTCCCCAACGGCATGGGCTACGCTTGCATTGCACGTATAGGATTTATACGTCGGCAAGAATACGTACACAGTTGTGAGAACGCGTCTCATCTTGCTAGCTAGTCACCTGATCAACCCCGAGCCCCGGGTACGGGTATTAGGCTAGGAGGAGAATCGTGCAAGCTACGGATACAACTGGAGTACTATGTAGACATATCGTTGTAGGTAGGAGCGAGACAAATCTCACCTACAGTACGTACGTAACGTGACCTGCCTCGGGAGGCGTCCCGTTCCCCGTGCGGAATGCGGATGGATGGAGTACACAGCACCAGTTGTACCGCACGCACGCACGCACGCACGCACATGGCGTATTGGGTCACATCGCATGCAAGAGACGGTCGCGAGGGCAACAAAGCAGCCCCACCCCACCTCAGATCAGATCACGCCTTCCGCTCCGCCCCCTCACTCCCTCCCCTCCTCTGTCACCGATCTGCACCCCCATCCCATCGATCTGTTGCACCAATTTGCTGCACTACACTTCCTCCAGTCCTCCCCTCTCCTCTCCCATAAATAAATGCATCGATCCATGAGCCGAGGTGAGTGAGCACCCAGACCAGACCACACCCTTTCTTCGATTTGCACCCTCCCCAAATCTCCAGCGCTCTCTCCATTCGTCTCGTCCATGAGGATCCGGAGGAGGCCGCAGGCGCAGGCTCTGGTCCCCTCCCCGCTGCTGCACCACCCCTCAGGCTCAG
The DNA here is from genome assembly GCA_916181665.1 of Avena sativa. NCBI lineage: Eukaryota > Viridiplantae > Streptophyta > Magnoliopsida > Poales > Poaceae > Avena > Avena sativa. The sequence goes on along the minus strand of OV702284.1, from coordinate 307,726,950 downwards.
ATCCGTCCACCCCGCCGTCCCAGCCGCCACCACCGGCGGACCAACACCATTGGCTCTCGCGGGAGGAGGGAGATGCGGAGGAGGAGAAGAGCAAGTCGGGGGAGTTGCACCGCCCAAATGTGGATCTCGTGGGGGACGAGCCCTCCCGGCCGCCGCAGGTACGCACTGCACGTTCCAGCGGTTACACGCGTCCGTGCATGAATGTTGTATGTATGCACCGATGCAATTTGATTTTGGTTTCCAAATCTCTGCTACTATTATATTAGAGGAACACTCGAACAGAGATAGATGGATGTCTGCTTCTCAATTTCCGTTTCACCTCATCTCATCAGGTTGGGCGTCGCCGTCTCTGATGGATGCCTCCGGCCAGATCTAGCTGACCCTATCTCTCTGTCTGGCAGGGCAACAACGTGGAGGGGGGGCGCAGCGGCAGCAGCAGCAGCGAGAGCAACCCGGGTCGTGGTGGTGGTGGTGGTGGTGTTGCGCAACGTCGTCAGGCCGGAGCAGCGGACGTCCACGGGAGGTACGTGATCCGCTAGCTGTGACGGCCAACTAAAAGAGGAACATTGAGCAGAACAGGAAAGCGATCAATGGTCGTGGTAACGATGGATCAGATAGAAATGGAAAGCATCCAAGGCCTCTTTCCTGACCCATTCCACCACCGGGCCTGCTGGCGCTGCTGCCGTTTCTATATGCCGCGGGTGGGCGACGCAGTGCCAGCTCGGCGCATGACACGCACCGGTATGGTCCAACCAATTTAATACTGCTGTGCTGCCACCACCCTCTACTCCTTGATCTGCTTGTCAGAGACACACACACCCCTCGTCGGCCTCCTCGTGCAGTCTCGGCGCTAGTAATTCCGGTGCACTCCGCTAATAATGCACAGCTAAGCTCAGTTCAGCCATGTGTCCTTTTTTCGTTCGTTCAGCCTAGCTAGTCTGCATTGTACTGTTGACGTAGGAGTACGATCTCGCTCGTCGGCGATCTTGGCCATACAGCCTGTTTAGCTTGTCTTCTTCCTCCCCATGATTCCCACGTTGCCTGCGTCTGCAGCCGTGAATGTGCATATATTGCACCCTGTCTTCGGGAGACATGCATGGACCAGGTGTGAGCCATTTGTTAGTATGCGTCTTTGTCTTGCTGTATAGTACCAGTTAATTAGTACCATCTCTATTTCATAATGTAAGCCTTTTTAGCAAGCTAAAACAGTTTGCTAAAAAGTCTTATATTATGGAACAGAGGGGTTAGTAAGTAGGCACCAGCTTTGTATCATCGTCCTAGTTGGGACTGGATGCACCTTGGTGCACCAATCTACTACTAGTACTATCTTAAATCCTTAACACCTAGTAATACATGTTCATTCCATTGTGTTTTACTCTCGTTAAGTGAAGTGCATCGATTGATATATGGGATAATATATGATTCCTGTTGCAATGCAGGCTAGAGAATGGACATGGCGACGACCATGAGTGGCCGGTGATCGATGCAGCCGGAAAACAACGTCTCGCCAACGGATCCGCCAAGGCAATGCCAACGGCGACCCTGCAGTCGAGAGAAGGGATGAAGAGCGACGCGGCCAAAAGGCGGCGTGGCCAGGCGGTGATGCTGGAGGGGTCCCGGTGCAGCCGCGTCAACGGGCGCGGGTGGCGGTGCAGCCAGCCCACGCTGGTCGGCTACTCCCTCTGCGAGCACCACCTTGGCAAGGGCCGTCTTCAGTCCCACAGCGCCAGTGCCAACGGCGGCGGTGGTCGTAGCACCGGCAGGCCCAAGCTTGGCCGCACCGAACTGGCCAGCAGCAGGAAGAGCGCCGTTGCTATGGCCTTGGTCACCGTCGCCGCGGCGCCGCGCGCCAACGAGCCGCTGGCTCTACGGCACATCTGAGATCGATATTAGTCGTAATGATTTTTAGCAGAAGCGGTAGCCTCGTTGGAGGCTCCGGGTACGTGTTATATGAGGCAAGAAAAGCCCTTGCCGTGGCGAGTACAGGAGAGAGATCGATCCTTGATCGATCGTTTTACAAGAGATAGAAAGAGATAAAGACTATCTCCTCTTTCCTATTTTAAACAGACTAGCAATCTCCTATCTATCTAAATTAGTTGGAGTACTACTCCAACAACATAACAAGCCGTATTACATGAAATCTAATAGCCTCCCTTAATCACAACCTTCAGAAAGGTTGAGATTACGCTTAAACTCATTTAGATCTTTAACTGCCAGAGCTTTTGTGAAACCATCTGCAACTTGATCTTTACTTGATATAAATCTGATGTCCAGCATTTTGTTTGCAACTCTCTCTCGAACAAAATGATAGTCTATCTCAATGTGTTTGGTTCTGGCATGAAAAATAGGATTTGCAGACAGATATGTAGCTCCTAAATTATCACACCATAAACATGGTTTTACCTTTAGTTGAACACCAAGTTCACCAAGCAAAGCTTCAACCCATATCAATTCAGCTGTGGCATTTGCTAAAGCTTTGTATTCAGCTTCAGTGCTAGACCTTGACACTGTAGCCTGTTTTCTTGCACTCCATGAAACTAAATTTGGTCCAAGAAATATAGCAAAACCTCCTGTGGATCTTCTATCACCCAGACAGCCTGCCCAATCTGTATCTGAGAAAGCACTAAGCAAACTAGATGAAGATTGCTGAAAAGTTAATCCAACATGTATAGTTCCCTGAACATATCTTAAAATTCTTTTAGCAGCTGTCCAATGAGCAGTAGTTGGAGCATGTAGATACTGACACACTTTATTTACTGAGAAGGAAATATCAGGCCTTGTGAGTGTCAAATATTGTAAGGCACCTACAATGCTTCTATATTGTGTACTATCATCAGGACCAAGAGCTACTCCTTCAGTCAAAGATAGTTTTTCAGTAGATGATAAAGGTGTGGGAGAGGGTGTACACTTTGTCATACCAACTTTGCCTAGCAAATCAGTAGCATATTTTTCTTGAGTAAGAAGTAAGCCATTCTGAGTCCTTTTTACCTCAATCCCCAAGAAGAAATGTAAGTCTCCCAAGTCCTTAAGTGCAAACTCACTATTGAGATCATGAAAAAGAGTAGAAATAGCCTGATCTGATGAACTGGTGACTATGATATCATTAACATAGATTAGAACAAACATCATAACATTGGATTTGCTATAAAGAAAGAGTGAAGTATCTGCTTTGGAAGGAACAAAACCAAGCTGTTGCAATTTTGTGCTAAGTCTGGAGTACCATGCACGAGGAGCTTGTTTAAGACCATAAAGAGCTTTATCAAGTTTGCAAACATAGTTTGGAGTAGCAGAAGATTCGAAACCTGGGGGTTGTCTCATATAGACCTCCTCTTCCAGAACGCCATGTAAAAACGCGTTCTTGACATCTAGCTGCCGCAAATTCCAGCCTCTGGAAACAGCCACTGCCAGTACAAGTCTGATAGTTGCTGCCTTAACAACAGGGCTGAAGGTATCTTCATAATCAATTCCATACCTTTGTTTGAATCCTTTAGCTACCAGGCGTGCCTTGTACCTGTCAATTGTACCATCTGCATGTTTCTTGACACGGTAAACCCACTTACAATCAATAAGATTTTTAGTGAAATGAGGGGGAACAAGATGCCATGTTTTATTTTCCATTAGTGCATTATATTCTTCCTCCATTGCCTTGCGCCAACGATTGTCCTCAAGAGCCTCCGAAAGTGATTGAGGTTCGCCTGTAGATGTGAACATGCCATAGCGAACAGTGCCATCAGTATATTGTTTCGGTTTTCGTATACCTTTTTGAAGTCTCGTTCGAGGTTCAGAAGTTGGAGGAATATTCTGTGGCACAGGCGATGATGAAGTAGAGCCTGCCACAGAAGATCCCTCATTGTGTGCATCAGCCGACAGGTCTTGTCCATCAGGTGATGCAGCGTGTTCCCGAGGCGAGGCATCCAAGACGGGACCGTCCTGCTGATCCCGCTCCTGGTGTGCAGGAGACAGTTGGCGAGGGCGGGATCGAGGCCTCGTCGTGGTCCAGCCTGGCGATAAAGACCGTGGGCCAGGTTGACGAGACAGGCGCACGGGCGATGTAGACGTGCCTGTCCGTGTTGGAGGCGAGGAAGGTGATTCCCATCCAGGCGAGCGTACGTGAGGTGGGTCCGCGTCGGGGAACCGCGCGCGCCCAGAAGGCGACAGCGACCGGGCTCGCATTGATTGCGTCGATCGTGCGCGAGACGTGGGCCGCGGGGACTGCGACCGGGCAGGAGGCGGGGACCGCGGGGACTGCGACCGGGCAGGAGGCGGGGAGGCCACCTGACTCCCGTGTGACAGACGCGCGGGAGAATCTTCCTGGGGATCTGCTTGCACGTGATCCGAGGCAACAGAATCCAGATCGGGATTGCTGCGCTGATTTGGTTCTTCTAAGACAGGTTTCTCTGCTGTTTCTGCATCAAATTGTGCAGAATTTCTTGCATGTTCTTCCTGATGGCCAACCGGACCTGCTGAAATATCTGCAGTATCTTGGTTTTCATTAGTAACAACAGGCACAACTGGCAAAGTCATGTAATCATCAACAGTTGCAACCCCATTATTTGATGTATTGTGAGGTAAAAGAAGTATATCATGGCGAAGACATGAGCCAGCATTAGGATGCAACTCAGCAAAGGGAAAAATGTTTTCATCAAAGACAACATCTCTTGAGATATAAACACGACCAGTAGAAATATCTAGACACTTGACTCCTTTATGACAAGGACTATAGCCCAAGAACACACATCGTGTGGAACGAAAAGCGAGCTTTCGTTTATTATATGGGCGAAGGTTTGGCCAGCAAGCACAACCAAATATTCTTAGAGAGTCATAGTTGGGTTTTGTATAAAGAAGACGTTCAACAGGTGTGTCATGATTTATAACTTTGCTGGGAAGGAGATTTATGAGGAAAGTAGCGGTGAGGAAAGCCTCATCCCAAAACTTGAGAGACATGGAGGAATTTGCAAGTAATGCAAGACCAACTTCAACAATATGGCGATGTTTTCTTTCTGCATACCCATTTTGTTGGTGAGCATGAGGACATGAAACATGATGAGTGATGCCAATCTTTTGAAAGAAACTGTTAAGTTTTTCATATTCACCTCCCCAATCAGTTTGCATGGTGATTATTTTCCTAGCAAATTTTCTCTCAACAAGTTGCTAGAAATTAAGAAAAACTTGATAAACATCGGAACGCTTCTTAAGCAAATAGATCCAGGTAAATTTACTAAAATCATCGATAAAACTCACATAATATGAATGTTTTCCAGCAGAGATAGGAGCTGGACCCCATACATCAGAAAATACTTGCTCTAATGGAACAGTGGAAACACTGGTAGAAATAGGATATGGCAACTGATGGCTTTTAGCTAATTGACAAGGATCACAAATATATGGATTTATTTCAGGAGAGTAAGCAATGCTATTTTTTTAAGTATTTGTTGAACCACAAAGGAGGAGGGATGTCCTAAACGGCGATGCCACGTAGAAGACGAAGGCTTTATGGTGATGAAGGCTTGCTTGGAGGATCCGGTAGAGGAAGGAACTAGCGGGTAGAGACCAGCATGGCATGGTCCCTTAAACAGAATTCTCCTTGTGGCCTGATCCTTGATCAAAAAGAAATATGGGTGAAATTCTAAAAACACATCATTATCAAGTGTAAGCTTGTGAACAGATAGGAGATTCTTAGATGTACTAGGAACATGCAGAATATTTTTGAGTTGTAAAGTGCTGTGTGGGGTGCATAAAGTTGAATGACCAATATGACTTATTTGCATACCGTTCCCGTTGGCCGTGTGGACACGATCGTGTCCATTGTACTTTTCTTGAGTGGTGAGTTTGCTCAAATCCGATGTGACATGGTGGGTGGCGCCCGAGTCAGGGTACCAGTTGGTGTCGACGCCGTAGGATGCCGCATGGGCGCCCTTTTCTTCGCCATCATCATCAGAATCATGACGGTCTTGGTAGCGCCACCAGCACTCGTTGGCCGGATGGCCATGGATCTTGCAGATTTGGCACGTGACGTCGACGAAGGGAGTGGGGGCACGGCCACGACGGCGCCCTCCATCTTCATGGCGACGACCACTGTCACGGCGATCACCATCGTCACGGCGACGGTTATCATCATCGCGTCGGCCATCACGTCCACCATCGCGTCCATCATCACGACGTCCGTCTCGGCGTCCTCCATCACGGGCACCATCATCACGGCGACGCCCTCCATTACGATCACCGCGATAGCTGCGGTCAGGGGACCTGGCACGGTCTCCACGAGGATGAGAGTCACGGTAGACGTCACGCGTCGGTCTTGTAGCAAGGTTGGCGGAGGATGTGAAGTTGCTGTCCTGTCCGGGTTCCCCTAGCATAACTTGCCGAAGATCATGAGCACAAAATTGACTATAGAGATCATCAAGAGTAGTACCGGGATTGGCATTGACGGAGGATACGAGGTCGTTGTAGCTGGCGTCGAGACCGTTGAGGATGTACCCCACCATCTCATCTTCTTCAACGGGCTTGCCTGCAGCGGCGAGCTCAGATCCGAAGCTTTTCATCTTGGCAAAAAATTCTGCTGCAGACAGATCTTGCTTCTTGGTGTTGTTCAAGGACCCCCGCAGGTGATTGATCTTTGTGCGGGAGTGGGTGGAGAACATGCCGGTGAGGCGAGACCATACCGAGTGGGCGGTGTCGAGCCCAACCACATGGGGTATGATTTCCGGCGACAGGGAGTTCACCAGGAACCCAAGCACCGTTTGATCCCGGGCCAACCATGCCGTGTAGGCATGATTGGGGATTATTGTCTTCTTCTTGTTGGCGTCTTCAACCTCCAGAGTCTTCACCGGTGCGGCGTCGGTACCATCGAGCAGATCGAGGACCTGAGCGCCACGAAGGGGGGGCAAGACCAGGGTTTTCCAGAAGAGGAAATTAGCCCTAGTCAGTTTTTGGGAGGGGGGGAGATCCCAGCATGGTGGAGAGCATGGCGGACGACGAGGATCCGGGAGTGGCCATGGCTACCAGGAAGGGATTGTGGGTGGTTGTTTTCTCTTGTGTGTAGGCGGCGGCGGCAGAAGGAAAGCAGCGGCGACAGGCTTTTGTCGTGGGGTTTCATCTAGATCGATCTGGGGCAGCGAGTCACGGAAAAGGTGGCTCTGATACCATATTAGTCGTAATGGTTTTTAGCAGAAGCGGTAGCCTCGTTGGAGGCTCCGGGTACGTGTTATATGAGGCAAGAAAAGCCCTTGCCGTGGCGAGTACAGGAGAGAGATCGATCCTCGATCGTTTTACAAGAGATAGAAATAGATAAAGACTATCTCCTCTTTCCTATTTTAAACAGACTAGCAATCTCCTATCTATCTAAATTAGTTGGAGTACTACTCCAACAACATAACAAGCCGTATTACATGAAATCTAATAATCGATCCATGCATGGAACCGTAGAGTGAGATTTTTCTTTTAAATCTTATTAGGCAGAATTTCGCCTGTGGTGACTAGCAGCTGTGAATTCCTCTTGCGTCTCTGTGATTAATAGCATTGCGGATTAGTGACGACAAATTTGTGGTAAGTACAGTATTGGATTCTGTTTATCAATCATTTGATTGATATATACTCGCCGCTTTGACAACAGTCAATATGACCAGCATTGCACCACGAATTATCGCCTGGAGAAAGCGGAGGCAGAAATCCGAACAAAGCCCTGGTGGGAGTAGACACGAGGCTGCCCGAGACAGTCAGACAGACAGCAAACAGGGAACGTGTCAGTGTGGCACTGTCATGTCATGTCGGTGCCTAAGTACAATGAATACACTACTGATAAGCTTTTCCTGACGAGGCCATGTAATCGAAGCAAGCCATCAGCATAGGATCCGTACGTATATCCATCAGATTAATCAGAGCATATGTACATATATAATGACACAATATGCATACACGAGAGCCAGCGAAAAGAAAGAAAAACAATTCGGGTAAAAAAGGCTTCTTATAGCAACCAACAAAACGCGTCCGCACGGTAAAACCGCCGATTTAATGTGGGGAGACCGATTTGCGAGCTCCAATAGTCCCTGTATTTTAGCGCATGTGTTTTTTTCCAGCACGCGGCATTTTGCGTTTTGGCCAATGGTATATTTGGCGCTCGGGTTATAACACGGTGGAAAAGTCGACGTTGTGTGCGCGGCACAACTACCGTCGTAAAAAATCTGCGCACGAGGTTTGTTGTCTGCTCCATTTCCCCACCCACTCCGACGCCATCGTCGCGCCGCCGCCTTGCCGTTTCGGTGCCGCCGACGCTCACCGCGGTAGATCTGCCAATGTTGCTCATCCTACATGAATTTTTCGGGCGCTCCCCTAGTTCCCGGTGCCACCGCATCTCCGCTGCGGTGATTTGATCAACAAATTGTTGTATGAGTGTGAAATATTTGATGAACAAATCTAATAGGTTGTTGTATTGGTTGAATTAATCTATTACTGGTTTGTTGGTATGTCTTTAATCTTATTTCTTGCGTATGTGTGTGTGCTTTGTGTTTTTGCTACTGGGCGTTGTATTTTACAGCGTCTGGTGGAGCGTTTCCTACCGCACGTGCCATCTTACAACGTCCGGTGAAGTGGCAAACAGCACTACGCGCGAAAAGTACAAAACGGCTTGTCGCTCAGCATCTTTCTCGCAGCACCAGCTCATAGATAATCGTGGCTCTAATACCAAATATAGGTTTAGAGGGTTAAATTGATGCCACCACTTGTTGTACAAGTGATGCTTGCCGTGCAATGCTGGTTTCCAAGCAGCCAGATGGATTTCGGTACGTGAAAAACTAGCTCGTCTAGCAAAAAAAAAAATTGAATTAATGAGAAGGTAGAGAAAACCTCATAGTTTACCGGATGGATTTACAGATTGATCTCGCACCGGACAGGCCCGGTTTGAGCCGACGAACAAAAAGAAAAAAGTATAAATAAACTGAAGCTATTATGGGGCAATCAACTTCTCAATCTAGGCTAAGATTCCTATGGCACTCTTGTGCGATTTGTAGTCCCATAGCTTCAACTCGTCAGAAATTTGCAGTATCAATCATGTGTTGGGGATCTTTTTGTCATTCATAACCCTATTATTTCTGGCCTTTCACATCCCGCAAAGGCCAGCAGCGGAGCAGATGACCCAGGTTGCATCATTGGTCACATTTTGCACTCTTTCGTCTAGCGATTCTCTCAGCGACTGTACATAAAACTTGCCGATAGAAAAACAACACAAGAAAAAAATTGGTGATTGCCAATTGCTCGTCTCATGCCTATAATTATTTTTATTTTTTTCTCATTTTTGTTGCGTTACTAGCCTAGCCATGCTTATATGCATGTACATACCTGTAGCATCCCAATTGTCTAACAATTGCAATGCTACTAGCCTAGTCTATATATATGCTACTTCCTATATATAATTGTTGCATCATAATGATATCATGCTCATGTCATCATGCCACCTTGCATTTGAGCATCATATAAAACCCTTTTTGATTTGGTTCTTCTCTCATATGCATTGTAAATTGTATTTGCCTCTTGATATTGTATTTGGTTATTGATATATTGTTTAATGCCCAAGTTGAGTTGGGGGCATATCTTTTATTCCACTCCACCACCCTTTCTTTCACCACCTTATAATTCCACCATTCCATTATCCATGAGCTTGTATTCTATTTTCTTTTGGTATTTAATCTAGCTCATGGGAGATAGGATGGATCCAATTCTAAATTCTTTTGCTTGGCCTTGATTCCACTTCTTGGGAATGCATAAGAATAATGCCATAGCATTATTATTGTTTTCACAAGAATAAACATGGCATTAATTATTTTTGCATGGGCCATGCAAGTATCACCACATTCTAGTCTTTTGGATTTTATTTGAATTTTGAGTGGATCATCTTCCATCTTCCTCTACCCCTCTTTTGCTTGATCTAGTTGGTCTTGCTAAAAACCACACCACATCTCTCTCTCTCTCTTTTCCTCACCTTCCTCTCCTTTCACCTCCATCCATGCATGGTCATGTGGATCATGCCTAAAACCCTAAACCATACCCTCTCTCTCTAATCCGTTCTCCAAAATCTCTCACCTAAGCTAAACCCTAAACCTAACCCCGCATCTACCCTAGTTACACCCTACCACCACCATGGGCACCATCTAACCTAACCCGAGCCCCTCCAAGCTAACCCTAGCTACCCACCTGTAACACCCTCAGAATCGGACCTATGCAAGTTTTAGCGAAACCCGCCAAACCCGCATAGAAACGATTCAAAGGTGCCCACCAGGCACTTTCGTGCGGGTGGAAAACGAAGTAATAACATTACACAACAGTCCTCGATGGGACCCACAGAACAGATATATATACAACACGACTCCATGAGTCAAGAATACAGATATACAGAACAAAGATCCAAATCACCTTTAAAACGATACAGCGTCCAGCTACGGACAAAATGCAAATGGGGCTAAGAGCCCTGAAGAATAACCAATGGCGTCCATAACCCTGCCCAGGCCAAGCCGGAAGGGTAACCCTGCTAACGACGTCGATCTCAAAACCTGCTTAAACAAAAGGGGTGCCGACAAAGGGCAAAGGAAAAAGAGGAGCGTCAGTACTGAGGCCAGTACACGGCGAGTCTAGAATTCGGCGGTCCTCGCCTACATAGGTATGGTGGACTGAAGCGGCAGCGGCAGCATGCACTAAACAACCTATAGAGACTCGATACAACTGGCGACTATCAGAGAGGGGTAAGAAAGACCTATCCGGAACCAGCCTGATACTAACACCAAACAAACCCATCCTGGTGTTTCCCCCTCGAGACCAATCGAGGAAGTCAACCGAGGGACTCACACAGTTGGCAGTTTTATTTATTCAGTTATCGTTGCAGCAATTACTAGTCAGGTATAGATAATCATCCTGATAAAATAAGCAGTGGGCACTTTTAGTTAATCATTCCGAGGTAGTTGCAACAATTACTAATCAGATACAATTAGCATGAGATAACCCAAAAACCCAGCAGTTGTTGGCACTTTTATTTAGCCATTCCGTTGTAGTTGTCATACTTACTAATCAGGTACAATGGTCGCAAGCGACACTCCGAACAAGCAATTGTGGGCAGTATTAATTAGCCATTCCATTATAGTGAAGCTGATTACTAGTCATTATAAAGTCAAATTTATAGCAATAAACTTTAGTTATGCTTGTCTATGGTCGAGATACTGTGCTCCAAGTCGTCCATAACCGCGGACACGGCTTTCAGAAAGTTTTACCCGGCCGGGGTGCACCAATAGCAACACACACTCGATCAACCTCGGAAAAACCAAATCAAAACCCAACGAGGCCTTCACGACAAAGCAATCACAAGATTCAGAAATATTTCAGGGGGCCACCCCTTAAAGTAGACCCGCAACGAAGTTAGCTGACTTCGAGACGGCCTCAAGGTTTGTGGGGCCGGCTGTAAACGACTAGGAACCCGAAAGTGTGGCTGGGCTTGTCGATACCGCGTAAACGGGTCACAATCCTAAACAGTACAGGTGCTCCTCGCACAATCGTAAATACAGAAGTAGCATGGCATAAGTACAGGATCGTAAATAAAACCTCAAACTAGTTTGTGGCCCCAAGAAATAAGACTGAATCAAGCTCTGGCTAAGGGGGGCCCATACTCCCCGTATGTGGATAGCGCGATAAATCAAGGAACAGGTATCAAGTACTCAGGGTCCTACGGGACACAAGTGGGCGTTCGGAAACCAAATATTTTCTATCACCCACCGATGCCTCTGCTTACTTCAATTTTAGTTGTTAAACAGGAATTAAAGTGAACGATAAGTAAAACTATGATCATCTCCAACGTCAACATGCGGCAATACATCAACAACTGTGGCACTGGACGACACGCATCATCACTTGAGCAAGCGACTACGACGCGCAAGTCCGACTATCTACCAAACAACGGGCAATAGGATGTGTCCAAGGCAAATATAGGGTTGCACGGTATATCACAGGTACGGAAACTAAAGCATCGCAACACAGATAGCAATAGATCAACAGGAGGGAATAAATACTATAAAGTAAGATAGGTAGAAAGGGGGAGATGCTCGCCTGAAAACATTGTCGAAGGTTCAACCGGAGATCGGGGCGAAGCTCACATCAACTCAACGGCCTTATCCGCGAAGAACCAAAACACTAGAAGAAACACCGGATGCACGATTTAATACAACGGTAAAAGATCGGCATGATGCAGGTATGATGTATGACATGGCAGAGGTGCAATGCAATTAGGTCATATTAAGCGGAACCGGGGTCCCGACAATTAAATATATGGTTCATGTTGTTTATCTACCCCACAATTTAAATGTTGTTTAAACAAGGCAAAACAATGACAACGGTTCGCTACACAAATTTAAATGAGGCCAATATAAGGCTAGATTTGCCCGCATATGGGCCCCATATTTAATTATGAAGTGAATCGGCATAAGGCCCCCAAACCACACAGATATGCATGCAAGTATGGCAATTAATATGCAACAAGTTGTTATTATATTATAAAATAGGGTTTCGGGAAGGGGTTCACACATCAGGGTTCGACGATCTTGGTTCCGGGGGTCGGGGTTGGTCTCAGGGTCCAGGGGTCGACGGAACGTTCTCGGGCTCCGGGATTGTTCTCGGATATCGGGGATAGTTCTTGCCGCGTCCGTGTCTTCGGTTCATGTCGTCGGTCTTGTCGTTACGAAGATCTTGGCGTTCCGGGAGGGAGGACTTGGCCCGGCGTCGGGACAGCGGATTCTCCCTGGGTCGGTGCCGTTCTTGTCGTTGCGAGAATCTTGTCGGGTCCGCACCGTCGAGTCGGTCTTGGCGTCCGAGGGAAGTGCTTGTCGTATCCGGGGTTCGGCCTTCGGGGTTTGGGACTCCGGTAGAAGTTCTTGTCGTTCTCTGAGGAAGATCTTGGTGACGGAAGCGACGAACTTGTTACGGGTCGGCCTTGTCGGCGGTCTTGGGGTTCCGCGACACCAGTGATGCGGATCTTGGACTTGTGCATCGGCACATGGCTCCTTGACTTGGTTTTTGGGGCAACCCCATCTTAACAACACCACACGATACGAACAGTGGCCACTTCGGTGTAGGTCCTTGGCGTTGTGCTCCTGTCGGGTCGAGGCAGCGGCAGTGGCGGCGCACTAGACCGCTCAGCCGGACGCGTGGAACAGCGGCAGGGTTCGGGGGCCGCGGACGGTGCACGGAAGGCCGGAGCTCGGGCGCTCGCTCGCGGCGGGCTGCTGCAGAGGGTGGCCGGCGACGGAAGGCTCCGGAGACCGAGGTCGAGGTCGTGGCGGCGCAGAGCGGGCCCGTGGCGAGGCGACAGCGCGGGACCGGCGGTGGCTCGCAGCGGCCGGCGACGAGGGTGAGAGCACGGCGAGCGAGGGATGAGGGCGAGAGGGTGGAGCAGGGGCGGCGCGGCAGGCGAGGTTGGCCGGAGGGCGGCGGCAGGGCGAGGCGGCGACGCGCGCAGATGGAGGCGGGGAGCCGGGGTCGGGGAGGCGGTCGCAGGCGCGGCCGGGCGCGGCGCTCGCCGGCGCGGAGGCGGGCGGCCAGAGGAGGGGAAGAGGAGGACGTGGCCAGGGAGAAGAGGCGAGCGGAGGAGAGGCGAGGCTCGCCGGCGCGCAGGGTCGGCCGGAACGGACGCGGCGAGCCCGGCGCGGTGCGGGAGGGCGCGGACGGGCGCGGCTAGCGCGACTGGCGGCGGAGCGAGGTCCTCGACGGGGAGGGGCAGGGAGGAGCGGCGGTGCGAGCGGGTGGAGCGTGCGGGAGGGAGAGCGAGGAAGAGGGAGGCTGACTGGGTCGGGGCTGCGCGTGAGAGACGCGGGCGCCAGGCGGGTCCCGCGGTGGGGCCGGGGAGAGGCGTGTGGAGGGCGCGTGCAGGGCGTGGGCAGGCGCGTGCGGGGCGGGTGCAGGGCGTGGGCAGGCGCGTGCGGGGCGTGTGCAGGCGACCAGGTGGCATGGGGGTGTGGGCAGGTGCCGCGGTGGCGCGTGTGTGCTGCTGGGTGGGTTGGTGAGAGAGAGGAGAGAGAAGAGAGAGAGGAGAGAGAGGAGAGAGAGTGGGGGCTGGTGAGGTGGCAGATGGGGATAGGTTAGAGGGGAGGGAGAGGGTGAGGTGGCACGATCTGAGTGGTCGGGGTGAGGTGGCCAAAGGGGTGTGGGTAGATTATCTGGTAGCCTTAGGAGTTAGATTGAACCGTTTGTATTTTCTCTGGGGTGGTCGTTCGGGTCATTCGGCCCGTTCGACTGCCCCGCTAAAAAAAATAATGCAATATTTTATTTATTTAAACGGGCCGTTTGCAAAACATATTTAGTCAAAACAAAATATTCCGGCGACCCGGGTTTGAGTGTTTGAATGAAGATGGGGCGTTTTAGAAAACAAAACCCGGCTTTTCAAAAATAGTTTCATGCAAGCAATTGCAAGATGATGACGATGCTCAAATGCAATGTGGCATGATGACATGAGCATGCGGTCATGATGATGCAATGCACAAAAACAACGCGATTTTCTAGTAGTGGTTTTACGGGATGCCACAATTCGACACCACTAACAAAGGATCTCGCCCTCGAGATCCGCCTCATGGTACCGGAAAGGAAGGTCGCGATCTGAATCTTCTCGCTTCATGTAGATCCTCGCGACACCACTAACAAGAGGTCGTTGTCCGTGATCGTCGAGAGAACAGTCCGGGAACAAAAGGTCGAAGGTAGAGGTATCAACAAATAAAGCCACCTCTAGCTTCCGTGGGCGGAGTAAAACTGCTGGATCCACTGATTCGATGTACAAAAGCGAATGATAAGAGTAGTCGGATGGTGATCAGTCCATCGCGCACCCAAACAATTACTCTGCACACGAATAGGCGGACTATGCAACCAACTCTCGGAATTAGACTGAAGATCTCGACAAGCGAGGTTCGGAAACAAAGGAGGGGTGCAGACTCTGCATCGGATCTGGCGTAGATGATGTCGTCGCGTCGGAAAACACCGGAAGGCACAAACAAGGAACAAAGAATGGCACCACAGCAGACGGATTCCTCAAGCAGCATGAACACCGGATCGTAGAACACCGTTACCAAAGGAGGAAGCGAAACCCTGAAGGTACGACGGAAACCCAACCACGAGAATTCCTGGACTCGAAGAAAGAGAAGAGAGCGGATTAAAAACACGTAGAGATAAGAGGAGAATAGCAGAGAGGTAAGAAGTAAATTCAGACCTAATCAGAACTATCCAACCGGTTTTGCAAAATAGTTTTGACACTCTACTTCGGCCGTTAGCTAGGTTATCCTACAGGCTGGACTTGTGGGGTATCGTAACTGCTGAGCTCTGATACCACTCTGTAACACCCTCAGAATCGGACCTATGCAAGTTTTAGCGAAACCCGCCAAACCCGCATAGAAACGATTCAAAGGTGCCCACCAGGCACTTTCGTGCGGGTGGAAAACGAAGTAATAACATTACACAACAGTCCTCGATGGGACCCACAGAACAGATATATATACAACACGACTCCATGAGTCAAGAATACAGATATACAGAACAAAGATCCAAATCACCTTTAAAACGATACAGCGTCCAGCTACGGACAAAATGCAAATGGGGCTAAGAGCCCTGAAGAATAACCAATGGCGTCCATAACCCTGCCCAGGCCAAGCCGGAAGGGTAACCCTGCTAACGACGTCGATCTCAAAACCTGCTTAAACAAAAGGGGTGCCGACAAAGGGCAAAGGAAAAAGAGGAGCGTCAGTACTGAGGCCAGTACACGGC
This sequence comes from Avena sativa, assembly GCA_916181665.1. NCBI lineage: Eukaryota > Viridiplantae > Streptophyta > Magnoliopsida > Poales > Poaceae > Avena > Avena sativa. Next base: position 307,711,176 of record OV702284.1, on the reverse strand, counting down.
GAGTCTAGAATTCGGCGGTCCTCGCCTACATAGGTATGGTGGACTGAAGCGGCAGCGGCAGCATGCACTAAACAACCTATAGAGACTCGATACAACTGGCGACTATCAGAGAGGGGTAAGAAAGACCTATCCGGAACCAGCCTGATACTAACACCAAACAAACCCATCCTGGTGTTTCCCCCTCGAGACCAATCGAGGAAGTCAACCGAGGGACTCACACAGTTGGCAGTTTTATTTATTCAGTTATCGTTGCAGCAATTACTAGTCAGGTATAGATAATCATCCTGATAAAATAAGCAGTGGGCACTTTTAGTTAATCATTCCGAGGTAGTTGCAACAATTACTAATCAGATACAATTAGCATGAGATAACCCAAAAACCCAGCAGTTGTTGGCACTTTTATTTAGCCATTCCGTTGTAGTTGTCATACTTACTAATCAGGTACAATGGTCGCAAGCGACACTCCGAACAAGCAATTGTGGGCAGTATTAATTAGCCATTCCATTATAGTGAAGCTGATTACTAGTCATTATAAAGTCAAATTTATAGCAATAAACTTTAGTTATGCTTGTCTATGGTCGAGATACTGTGCTCCAAGTCGTCCATAACCGCGGACACGGCTTTCAGAAAGTTTTACCCGGCCGGGGTGCACCAATAGCAACACACACTCGATCAACCTCGGAAAAACCAAATCAAAACCCAACGAGGCCTTCACGACAAAGCAATCACAAGATTCAGAAATATTTCAGGGGGCCACCCCTTAAAGTAGACCCGCAACGAAGTTAGCTGACTTCGAGACGGCCTCAAGGTTTGTGGGGCCGGCTGTAAACGACTAGGAACCCGAAAGTGTGGCTGGGCTTGTCGATACCGCGTAAACGGGTCACAATCCTAAACAGTACAGGTGCTCCTCGCACAATCGTAAATACAGAAGTAGCATGGCATAAGTACAGGATCGTAAATAAAACCTCAAACTAGTTTGTGGCCCCAAGAAATAAGACTGAATCAAGCTCTGGCTAAGGGGTGCCCATACTCCCCGTATGTGGATAGCGCGATAAATCAAGGAACAGGTATCAAGTACTCAGGGTCCTACGGGACACAAGTGGGCGTTCGGAAACCAAATATTTTCTATCACCCACCGATGCCTCTGCTTACTTCAATTTTAGTTGTTAAACAGGAATTAAAGTGAACGATAAGTAAAACTATGATCATCTCCAACGTCAACATGCGGCAATACATCAACAACTGTGGCACTGGACGACACGCATCATCACTTGAGCAAGCGACTACGACGCGCAAGTCCGACTATCTACCAAACAACGGGCAATAGGATGTGTCCAAGGCAAATATAGGGTTGCACGGTATATCACAGGTACGGAAACTAAAGCATCGCAACACAGATAGCAATAGATCAACAGGAGGGAATAAATACTATAAAGTAAGATAGGTAGAAAGGGGGAGATGCTCGCCTGAAAACATTGTCGAAGGTTCAACCGGAGATCGGGGCGAAGCTCACATCAACTCAACGGCCTTATCCGCGAAGAACCAAAACACTAGAAGAAACACCGGATGCACGATTTAATACAACGGTAAAAGATCGGCATGATGCAGGTATGATGTATGACATGGCAGAGGTGCAATGCAATTAGGTCATATTAAGCGGAACCGGGGTCCCGACAATTAAATATATGGTTCATGTTGTTTATCTACCCCACAATTTAAATGTTGTTTAAACAAGGCAAAACAATGACAACGGTTCGCTACACAAATTTAAATGAGGCCAATATAAGGCTAGATTTGCCCGCATATGGGCCCCATATTTAATTATGAAGTGAATCGGCATAAGGCCCCCAAACCACACAGATATGCATGCAAGTATGGCAATTAATATGCAACAAGTTGTTATTATATTATAAAATAGGGTTTCGGGAAGGGGTTCACACATCAGGGTTCGACGATCTTGGTTCCGGGGGTCGGGGTTGGTCTCAGGGTCCAGGGTTCGACGGAACGTTCTCGGGCTCCGGGATTGTTCTCGGATATCGGGGATAGTTCTTGCCGCGTCCGTGTCTTCGGTTCATGTCGTCGGTCTTGTCGTTACGAAGATCTTGGCGTTCCGGGAGGGAGGACTTGGCCCGGCGTCGGGACAGCGGATTCTCCCTGGGTCGGTGCCGTTCTTGTCGTTGCGAGAATCTTGTCGGGTCCGCACCGTCGAGTCGGTCTTGGCGTCCGAGGGAAGTGCTTGTCGTATCCGGGGTTCGGCCTTCGGGGTTTGGGACTCCGGTAGAAGTTCTTGTCGTTCTCTGAGGAAGATCTTGGTGACGGAAGCGACGAACTTGTTACGGGTCGGCCTTGTCGGCGGTCTTGGGGTTCCGCGACACCAGTGATGCGGATCTTGGACTTGTGCATCGGCACATGGCTCCTTGACTTGGTTTTTGGGGCAACCCCATCTTAACAACACCACACGATACGAACAGTGGCCACTTCGGTGTAGGTCCTTGGCGTTGTGCTCCTGTCGGGTCGAGGCAGCGGCAGTGGCGGCGCACTAGACCGCTCAGCCGGACGCGTGGAACAGCGGCAGGGTTCGGGGGCCGCGGACGGTGCACGGAAGGCCGGAGCTCGGGCGCTCGCTCGCGGCGGGCTGCTGCAGAGGGTGGCCGGCGACGGAAGGCTCCGGAGACCGAGGTCGAGGTCGTGGCGGCGCAGAGCGGGCCCGTGGCGAGGCGACAGCGCGGGACCGGCGGTGGCTCGCAGCGGCCGGCGACGAGGGTGAGAGCACGGCGAGCGAGGGATGAGGGCGAGAGGGTGGAGCAGGGGCGGCGCGGCAGGCGAGGTTGGCCGGAGGGCGGCGGCAGGGCGAGGCGGCGACGCGCGCAGATGGAGGCGGGGAGCCGGGGTCGGGGAGGCGGTCGCAGGCGCGGCCGGGCGCGGCGCTCGCCGGCGCGGAGGCGGGCGGCCAGAGGAGGGGAAGAGGAGGACGTGGCCAGGGAGAAGAGGCGAGCGGAGGAGAGGCGAGGCTCGCCGGCGCGCAGGGTCGGCCGGAACGGACGCGGCGAGCCCGGCGCGGTGCGGGAGGGCGCGGACGGGCGCGGCTAGCGCGACTGGCGGCGGAGCGAGGTCCTCGACGGGGAGGGGCAGGGAGGAGCGGCGGTGCGAGCGGGTGGAGCGTGCGGGAGGGAGAGCGAGGAAGAGGGAGGCTGACTGGGTCGGGGCTGCGCGTGAGAGACGCGGGCGCCAGGCGGGTCCCGCGGTGGGGCCGGGGAGAGGCGTGTGGAGGGCGCGTGCAGGGCGTGGGCAGGCGTGTGCGGGGCGGGTGCAGGGCGTGGGCAGGCGCGTGCGGGGCGTGTGCAGGCGACCAGGTGGCATGGGGGTGTGGGCAGGTGCCGCGGTGGCGCGTGTGTGCTGCTGGGTGGGTTGGTGAGAGAGAGGAGAGAGAAGAGAGAGAGGAGAGAGAGGAGAGAGAGGAGAGAGAGTGGGGGCTGGTGAGGTGGCAGATGGGGATAGGTTAGAGGGGAGGGAGAGGGTGAGGTGGCACGATCTGAGTGGTCGGGGTGAGGTGGCCAAAGGGGTGTGGGTAGATTATCTGGTAGCCTTAGGAGTTAGATTGAACCGTTTGTATTTTCTCTGGGGTGGTCGTTCGGGTCATTCGGCCCGTTCGACTGCCCCGCTAAAAAAAATAATGCAATATTTTATTTATTTAAACGGGCCGTTTGCAAAACATATTTAGTCAAAACAAAATATTCCGGCGACCCGGGTTTGAGTGTTTGAATGAAGATGGGGCGTTTTAGAAAACAAAACCCGGCTTTTCAAAAATAGTTTCATGCAAGCAATTGCAAGATGATGACGATGCTCAAATGCAATGTGGCATGATGACATGAGCATGCGGTCATGATGATGCAATGCACAAAAACAACGCGATTTTCTAGTAGTGGTTTTACGGGATGCCACAATTCGACACCACTAACAAAGGATCTCGCCCTCGAGATCCGCCTCATGGTACCGGAAAGGAAGGTCGCGATCTGAATCTTCTCGCTTCATGTAGATCCTCGCGACACCACTAACAAGAGGTCGTTGTCCGTGATCGTCGAGAGAACAGTCCGGGAACAAAAGGTCGAAGGTAGAGGTATCAACAAATAAAGCCACCTCTAGCTTCCGTGGGCGGAGTAAAACTGCTGGATCCACTGATTCGATGTACAAAAGCGAATGATAAGAGTAGTCGGATGGTGATCAGTCCATCGCGCACCCAAACCATTACTCTGCACACGAATAGGCGGACTATGCAACCAACTCTCGGAATTAGACTGAAGATCTCGACAAGCGAGGTTCGGAAACAAAGGAGGGGTGCAGACTCTGCATCGGATCTGGCGTAGATGATGTCGTCGCGTCGGAAAACACCAGAAGGCACAAACAAGGAACAAAGAATGGCACCACAGCAGACGGATTCCTCAAGCAGCATGAACACCGGATCGTAGAACACCGTTACCAAAGGAGGAAGCGAAACCCTGAAGGTACGACGGAAACCCAACCACGAGAATTCCTGGACTCGAAGAAAGAGAAGAGAGCGGATTAAAAACACGTAGAGATAAGAGGAGAATAGCAGAGGGGTAAGAAGTAAATTCAGACCTAATCAGAACTATCCAACCGGTTTTGCAAAATAGTTTTGACACTCTACTTCGGTCGTTAGCTAGGTTATCCTACAGGCTGGACTTGTGGGGTATCGTAACTGCTGAGCTCTGATACCACTCTGTAACACCCTCAGAATCGGACCTATGCAAGTTTTAGCGAAACCCGCCAAACCCGCATAGAAACGATTCAAAGGTGCCCACCAGGCACTTTCGTGCGGGTGGAAAACGAAGTAATAACATTACACAACAGTCCTCGATGGGACCCACAGAACAGATATATATACAACACGACTCCATGAGTCAAGAATACAGATATACAGAACAAAGATCCAAATCACCTTTAAAACGATACAGCGTCCAGCTACGGACAAAATGCAAATGGGGCTAAGAGCCCTGAAGAATAACCAATGGCGTCCATAACCCTGCCCAGGCCAAGCCGGAAGGGTAACCCTTCTAACGACGTCGATCTCAAAACCTGCTTAAACAAAAGGGGTGCCGACAAAGGGCAAAGGAAAAAGAGGAGCGTTAGTACTGAGGCCAGTACACGGCGAGTCTAGAATTCGGCGGTCCTCGCCTACATAGGTATGGTGGACTGAAGCGGCAGCGGCAGCATGCACTAAACAACCTATAGAGACTCGATACAACTGGCGACTATCAGAGAGGGGTAAGAAAGACCTATCCGGAACCAGCCTGATACTAACACCAAACAAACCCATCCTGGTGTTTCCCCCTCGAGACCAATCGAGGAAGTCAACCGAGGGACTCACACAGTTGGCAGTTTTATTTATTCAGTTATCGTTGCAGCAATTACTAGTCAGGTATAGATAATCATCCTGATAAAATAAGCAGTGAGCACTTTTAGTTAATCATTCCGAGGTAGTTGCAACAATTACTAATCAGATACAATTAGCATGAGATAACCCAAAAACCCAGCAGTTGTTGGCACTTTTATTTAGCCATTCCGTTGTAGTTGTCATACTTACTAATCAGGTACAATGGTCGCAAGCGACACTCCGAACAAGCAATTGTGGGCAATATTAATTAGCCATTCCATTATAGTGAAGCTGATTACTAGTCATTATAAAGTCAAATTTATAGCAATAAACTTTAGTTATGCTTGTCTATGGTCGAGATACTGTGCTCCAAGTCGTCCATAACCGCGGACACGGCTTTCAGAAAGTTTTACCCGGCCGGGGTGCACCAATAGCAACACACACTCGATCAACCTCGGAAAAACCAAATCAAAACCCAACGAGGCCTTCACGACAAAGCAATCACAAGATTCAGAAATATTTCAGGGGGCCACCCCTTAAAGTAGACCCGCAACGAAGTTAGCTGACTTCGAGACGGCCTCAAGGTTTGTGGGGCCGGCTGTAAACGACTGGAAACCCGAAAGTGTGGCTGGGCTTGTCGATACCGCGTAAACGGGTCACAATCCTAAACAGTACAGGTGCTCCTCGCACAATCGTAAATACAGAAGTAGCATGGCATAAGTACAGGATCGTAAATAAAACCTCAAACTAGTTTGTGGCCCCAAGAAATAAGACTGAATCAAGCTCTGGCTAAGGGGGGCCCATACTCCCCGTATGTGGATAGCGCGATAAATCAAGGAACAGGTATCAAGTACTCGGGGTCCTACGGGACACAAGTGGGCGTTCGGAAACCAAATATTTTCTATCACCCACCGATGCCTCTGCTTACTTCAATTTTAGTTATTAAATAGGAATTAAAGTGAACGATAAGTAAAACTATGATCATCTCCAACGTCAACATGCGGCAATACATCAACAACTGTGGCACTGGACGACACGCATCATCACTTGAGCAAGCGACTACGACGCGCAAGTCCGACTATCTACCAAACAACGGGCAATAGGATATGTCCAAGGCAAATATAGGGCTGCACGGTATATCACAGGTACGGAAACTAAAGCATCGCAACACAGATAGCAATAGATCAACAGGAGGGAATAAATACTATAAAGTAAGATAGGTAGAAAGGGGGAGATGCTCGCCTGAAAACATTGTCGAAGGTTCAACCGGAGATCGGGGCGAAGCTCACATCAACTCAACGGCCTTATCCGCGAAGAACCAAAACACTAGAAGAAACACCGGATGCACGATTTAATACAACGGCAAAAGATCGGCATGATGCAGGTATGATGTATGACATGGCAGAGGTGCAATGCAATTAGGTCATATTAAGCGGAACCGGGGTCCCGACAATTAAATATATGGTTCATGTTGTTTATCTACCCCACAATTTAAATGTTGTTTAAACAAGTCAAAACAATGACAACGGTTCGCTACACAAATTTAAATGAGGCCAATATAAGGCTAGATTTGCCCGCATATGGGCCCCATATTTAATTATGAAGTGAATCGGCATAAGGCCCCCAAACCACACAGATATGCATGCAAGTATGGCAATTAATATGCAACAAGTTGTTATTATATTATAAAATAGGGTTTCGGGAAGGGGTTCACACATCAGGGTTCGACGATCTTGGTTCCGGGGGTCGGGGTTGGTCTCAGGGTCCAGGGTTCGACGGAACGTTCTCGGGCTCCGGGATCGTTCTCGGATATCGGGGATAGTTCTTGTCGCGTCCGTGTCTTCGGTTCATGTCGTCGGTCTTGTCGTTACGAAGATCTTGGCGTTCCGGGAGGGAGGACTTGGCCCAGCGTCGGGACAGCGGATTCGCCCTGGGTCGGTGCCGTTCTTGTCGTTGCGAGAATCTTGTCGGGTCCGCACCGTCGAGTCGGTCTTGGCGTTCGAGGGAAGTGCTTGTCGTATCCGGGGTTCGGCCTTCGGGGTTTGGGACTCCGGTAGAAGTTCTTGTCGTTCTCTGAGGAAGATCTTGGTGACGGAAGCGACGAACTTGTTACGGGTCGGCCTTGTCGGCGGTCTTGGGGTTCCGCGACACCAGTGATGCGGATCTTGGACTTGTGCATCGGCACATGGCTCCTTGACTTGGTTTTTGGGGCAACCCCATCTTAACAACACCACACGATACGAACAGTGGCCACTTCGGTGTAGGTCCTTGGCGTTGTGCTCCTGTCGGGTCGAGCCAGCGGCAGTGGCGGCGCACTAGACCGCTCAGCCGGACGCGTGGAACGGCGGCAGGGTTCGGGGGCCGCGGACGGTGCATGGAAGGCCGGAGCTCGGGCGCTCGCTCGCGGCGGGCTGCTGCAGAGGGTGGCCGGCGACGGAAGGCTCCGGATACCGAGGTCGAGGTCGTGGCGGCGCAGAGCGGGCCCGTGGCGAGGCGACGGCGCGGGACCGGCGGTGGCTCGCAGCGACCGGCGACGAGGGTGAGAGCACGGCGAGCGAGGGATGAGGGCGAGAGGGTGGAGCAGGGGCGGCACGGCAGACGAGGTTGGCCGGAGGGCGGCGGCAGGGCGAGGCGGCGACGCGCGCATATGGAGGCGGGGAGCCGGGGTCGGGGAGGCGGTCGCAGGCGCGGCCGGGCGCGGCGCTCGCCGGCGCGGAGGCGGGCGGCCAGAGGAGGGGAAGAGGAGGACGTGGCCAGGGAGAGGAGGCGAGCGGAGGAGAGGCGAGGCTCGCCGGCGCGCAGGGTCGGCCGGAGCGGACGCGGCGAGCCCGGCGCGGTGCGGGAGGGCGCGGACGGGCGCGGCTAGCGCGACTGGCGGCGGAGCGAGGTCCTCGACAGGGAGGGGCAGGGAGGAGCGGCGGTGCGAGCGGGTGGAGCGTGCGGGAGGGAGAGCGAGGAAGAGGGAGGCTGACTGGGTCGGGGCTGCGCGTGAGAGACGCGGGCGCCAGGCGGGTCCCGCGGTGGGGCCGGGGAGAGGCGTGTGGAGGGCGCGTGCAGGGCGTGGGCAGGCGCGTGCGGGGCGGGTGCAGGGCGTGGGCAGGCGCGTGCGGGGCGTGTGCAGGCGACCAGGTGGCATGGGGGTGTGGGCAGGTGCCGCGGTGGCGCGTGTGTGCTGCTGGGTGGGTTGGTGAGAGAGAGGAGAGAGAAGAGAGAGAGGAGAGAGAGGAGAGAGAGGAGAGAGAGTGGGGGCTGGTGAGGTGGCAGATGGGGATAGGTTAGAGGGGAGGGAGAGGGTGAGGTGGCACGATCTGAGTGGTCGGGGTGAGGTGGCCAAAGGGGTGTGGGTAGATTATCTGGTAGCCTTAGGAGTTAGATTGAACCGTTTGTATTTTCTCTAGGGTGGTCGTTCGGGTCATTCGGCCCGTTTGACTGCCCCGCTAAAAAAAAATGCAATATTTTATTTATTTAAACAGGCCGTTTGCAAAACATATTTAGTCAAAACAAAATATTCCGGCGACCCGGGTTTGAGTGTTTGAATGAAGATGGGGCGTTTTAGAAAACAAAACCCGGCTTTTCAAAAATAGTTTCATGCAAGCAATTGCAAGATGATGACGATGCTCAAATGCAATGTGGCATGATGACATGAGCATGCGGTCATGATGATGCAATGCACAAAAACAACGCGATTTTCTAGTAGTGGTTTTGCGGGATGCCACACCACCCCTCTCACCCCCCTCTCTCTCTACCTTGCAGGCCCCACCTAGTCACCTACTCCCCCTGGCCGAGCTACCCCTACCCCAACTCTAGCAAAAACCCTAACCCGAGGCTACCAAACCCTAGCCCGAGCCTCCCTCCTACCCTAGTTCTCTCCCTCTCCCTCTCTTTTCTCTCCCTGTCGTGAGGGCCCCTCCAGCCCGAGCCACACCTGCCCGTTCCTCGGACCCCATCGCTGCAGCCTCCCCTGGTCTACCTGAGCCGTGCCTACCGTGAGAGAGGGAGAAGAAAAGGGTGAGCACCACCTTTATGCCGATCCAACCCATGTGCCTCCCTCTGCTCGTTCTTATCCACTCCCCCTCTCTGCCTAGCAACCACAGCACTCCCCAGGGCCGTGCCCATCTACTCCTCCCTCCCCACCTTCCCCTGCAGCCACCTCTCCACCACCGATCACCAAACCCACCGTCGGCATCCACCTCTTACGCCAGTTCGAGGAGGCGGGCGGTCGTTGAGGCGTTGAGGAAGGCCGTGGAGAACCCCTGCATCGCCCATGTCCACGTCGCCGAGGAGGAGAAGCCCCAGACCTGCCACCGAACCGCGACGCCGATGAACAAACCCTAATCGCCGGCCGTCTGCATCGTCGCCGATCCCCTGCGTCCCAAGCCGTTCCGCCACCATCGACCCACTCTCGGTGAGCGCCCGACCCTCCCAGACACCTCCGCTAGCCGATCTGCTGCCTGTTCGCGTTGTGCGTTTCGTCGAGCGCTCTCGGCGCGGCGAGCTCACGTCGTCGAGGACCGTCCTCTCGTCGCGAGAACCTTACCTAGCCGCGCCACAGCAACCTACCAACAACCCCTTCGAGCCGCAGCGGTAACCGCCGCCGCGCGCGCACGCGAGGTCGCGGGTTCGAACCCTGCACCGAGCCCCGCCGGTCGAACACCTTTTGTCGTCAGAGATTCAGAGAAGAAAAACAGTAGCCGCCGCGCGTTTTGCACATACCCCTGTAGGGGTTCGTAGCATGGAAAACAAAAATTTTCTAACGCATACAAACAAACAAGCCAAGATCTATCTACTAGATTGTAGCAACGAGTCGATGGAATAACTCACCCTCGAAGATTCCAAAGTGTTTAACGAGAGCAGATTCTCGTGGGTGATGTAGTCGTACTCTTTCCGATCTCAAGATCGCGTAGACGATCTTTCCAGCGCCGCGTTCCAGCAGCGCTCCCGCAGTCGGTCACACGTTCGGTACTCGACGAAGACCTTCCTCTCCCTTGTTCCAGCAGGCAGCGGAGGTTGTAGCACTCTCCTCGCGATTCCGGCAGCACAACGGCGTGGTACCGGAAGTAGAGGGGAAATCCCGCAGGGCTTCGCCTTAAGCCGGTGCGAGTATGGTGGAGCTTATGAGAGAGGCTATTAGTGGTCTAGTAATTAGACACACCAATTAGAAGGCTCTAAACCAATTAGAAGGCTCTAAACCGAATAGCTCTAAACCGGGGTCTAGATCTAGGGTTTAGTTTAGAGGATAGGAAACTTGTGTGTGCTAGGAGGGAGCCCTGCCCCTCCTTATATAGGTGGGAGGGCTGGCCGGCCAAGGGGAGGAGTTCCTCCCCAACTCGGCCTAGGGAGGTGCGCCGGCCAAGGGGAGGAATTCCCCTCCAACTCGGCCTCCACCTCTCCTCCTCTTTTCCCACTTCCCAAAACTGCCGTTTGACTTTCAAACTAGCCGTTTGACTTTTCAATTTAGGATTTAAATAAATCCTTTATTTGGGACAGCAAGAATACTTAGTACATGATGCAATCATTCCAACTCATAATGACACATTCATGTACCCTTCCCCCTCCGGAGTGCCGGACATTCCGGAACCTTCTAGAATATCCCCGATGAAAACACCGGAATCATTCCCGAACTCCGAAACGGGACTTTCCTTATATGAATCTTATTCTCCGGACCATTCCGGATCACCTCGTGATATCCCGGATCCCATCCGAGACTCCGAACAACATTCGGTCTCTTTCTCATAATACCATAACTACTCAAACAACGTCGAATCCTTAAGTGTGTCTCCCTACGGTTCGTGAATTATGCAGACATGATCGAGACACTTCTTCGAACAATAACCAATAGAGGAATCTGGAAATTCATATGGCTCCCACATATTTCTACGATTACTTTGCGATCGAATGAACCACTTACATACGATACCAATTTCCCTTTGTCTCACGATATGTTACTTATCCGAGGTTATGATCGTCGGTATCTCTGTATACCTAGTTCAACCTCGTTACTGATAAGTACTCTTTTCTCGTTCCCGTGATATGTGATCCCTTGTGACCAAGTCACATGCTTGCAAGCTAATTGGATGACATTTCACCGAGAGGGCCCAGAGAATATCTATCCGTCATGTGGATGGACAAATCCCACTCTTGATCCATGTGTTTCAACCAATACTTTCCGAACACTTAATGCCACCTTTATAGCCACCCAGTTACGGTGTGGTGTTTGATGTTATCAAAGCATCCATCCGGCAAAGGTGATATGCATGATCTCATGGTCAAAGGAATTAGGTTACTATGTATCAGAAAGCATATAGCAATTGAACTATTGAAATGACTTGATCTTTATGCTACGCTTATCTATAGGAGTATGTCCACCATATCATTCTCCTAACGATATGATCTTGTTGTTGATAACATCTCAATGTTCATGATATGGAAACCACAATCATTTAATCAACCAACAAGCTAGTGAAGTATAGAGGCTATACTAGGGACTTCAATTTAAGTTTACAATTCACACAAGTATTAATGTTTCCTTGTTAATACTATTATAGCATGAATATAAACATTTATCATAAACACAAAGATATAATAATAACTATATTTATTATTGCCTCTAGGGCATATCTCCAACAGTCTCCCACTTGCACTAGAGTCATCTAATCTAGATTACATGGTAATACACCGAACACCCATGGCAGTTTGGTGTTGGTCATGTTTTGCTCTCGGGAGAGGTTTAGTCAACGGATCCGCCACATTCAGATCTGTGTGTACTTTGCAAATCTTTATATCCCCATCCTGGATATGTTCTCGAATAGCGTGAAAACGTAGCTTGATATGCTTCAGCTTCTTGTGTGACCTTGGTTCTTGCGCATTGGCTATGGCGCCCATGTTATCACAGTAGATAGACATTGGGTCCAGCGCACTAGGAACCACACCCAGCTCTGTAATGAACTCTTTCATCCATATAGCTTCTTGTGAAGCCTCCGAAGCAGCCATGTATCCCGATTCAGTTGAAGATCTCTCCACAATGCTTTGCTTTGCACTCCTCCAGCTAACTGCTGCACCATTCAAAATAAATACGTATCCAGATTGTGATTTAGAATCATCTGGATCGGTGTTCCAACTAGCATCGGTGTAACCATTAACAACGAGCTGTTCATCACCTCCATAAGAAAGAACCATATCCTTAGTTCTTCTCAAGTACTTAAGGATGTTTTTGACCGCTGTCCAATGATCCACTCCTGGATTACTTTGATATCTGCTAGTTAGACTAACAGCATATGCGATGTCGGGTCTAGTACATAGCATGGCATACATTAGAGATCCTATGGCTGAAGCATAGGGAGTCTTACTCATCCTTTCTCTATCTTCTGCCGATGTCGGACTTTGAGTTTTACTCAAGGTCGTATTGGGCAACATGGGCAAGAACCCTTTCTTGCTTTCTTCCATTCCAAACTTCTTTAGAACTTTGTCCAAATATGTACTCTGTGACAATGATATTTGGCGTTTCGATCTATCTCTATAAATCTTTATGCCTAATATGTAAGCTGCTTCGCCAAGATCCTTCATTGAAAAACTATTATTCAAATATTCCTTGACACTATTAAGAAGGTCTACATCATTCCCAATCAACAATATGTCATCCACATACAGTATTAAGAATGCTACAGAGCTCCCACTCACTTTCTTGTAAATACAAACTTCTCCATAAGTTTGTATAAAACCAAAACTTTTGATTACCTTATCAAAACGTTGATTCCAACTTCGGGATGCTTGCTTCAATCCATAGATGGACCGTTGAAGCTTGCATACCTTGTTAGCATCTTTAGGATCGACAAAACCTTTGGGTTGTATCATATACAACTCTTCATCAATGTCTCCATTGAGGAATGCTGTTTTGACATCCATCTGCCATATCTCATAATCATAATATGCAGCGATTGCTAACATAATCCTCACAGACTTTAGCTTCGCTACCGGTGAGAAAGTCTCATCGTAGTCAACTCCTTGAATTTGTCGAAACCCTTTTGCGACAAGTCGAGCTTTATAGACAGTAACATTACCATCAGCATCTGTTTTCTTCTTGAAAATCCATTTGTTCTCGACAGCCTTCCGGCCATCCGGTAAGTCCACCAAAGTCCATACTTGGTTTTCGTACATGGATCCAATCTCGGATTTCATGGCTTCTTGCCATTTATTGGAATCTGGGCTCATCATCGCTTCCTCATATGTCTCGGGGTCATCGGTGTTGTCCACCAACATGACATTCATAACGGAATCATACCAATCTGGAGTGGTACGATTTCTCGTTGACCTGCGAGGCTCTGTAGCAACTTCAACCGAAGTTTCATGATCACCATCATTAGCTTCCTCTCTTATTGGTGCAGGCACCACAGGAACTTCTTCCGGTGCTGCGCTACTCGTAATTTTGAGAGAAGGTTCGACAACCTCGTCGAGTTCTACTTTCCTTCCAGTCACTTCTTTCGAGAGAAATTCCTTCTCTAGAAAGGATCCATTCTTGGCAACGAAGATTTTGCCTTCGGATCTATGATAGAAGGTATACCCAATAGTTTCCTTCGGGTATCCTATGAAGACGCATTTTTCCGCTTTGGGTTCAAGCTTGTCCGGCTGTAACTTCTTTACATAGGCTTCGCATCCCCAAACTTTAAGGAACGACAATTTAGGTTTCTTCCCAAACCATAATTCATACGGTGTCGTTTCAACGGATTTAGACGGTGCCCTATTTAAAGTGAATGCGGCTGTTTCTAATGCATAACCCCAAAATGTTAGCGGTAAATCTGTAAGTGACATCATAGAACGAACCATATCTAAGAGGGTTCGATTACGACGTTCAGACACACCATTACGCTGTGGTGTTCCCGGCGGTGTCAATTGTGAAAGTATTCCGCACTTCTTTAAATGCTCGCCAAACTCGTAACTTAGATATTCACCTCCACGATCAGAACGTAGAAATTTAATCTTCTTGTTACGTTGATTCTCTACCTCACTTTGAAACTCCTTAAACTTCTCGAAAGTTTCGGACTTATGTTTCATGAAATAGATATACCCATATCTACTCAAGTCATCCGTGAAGGTAAGAACATAACGATAACCACCGCGCGATGCTACACTCATTGGACCACACACATCGGTATGTATGATTTCCAATAAGTCCGTAGCTCGCTCCATCATACCAGAAAATGGAGTCTTAGTCATTTTACCCATCAGACATGCTTCGCATCTTTCAAGTGATTCAAAATCAAGTGATTCAAGAAGTCCATCGGAATGGAGTTTCTTCATACGTTTCACTCCAATGTGACCAAGACGACAGTGCCACATATAGGTCGAGTTATCGCTGGATTTCAAACGTTTAGCTTCAATATTGTTGATATGTGTATTTCCACTATCGAGATTCAACAAGAATAGACCATCTATCAAAGGTGCATGTGCGTAAAACATATTACTCATATAAATCGAACAACCATTATTCTCGGATTTAAACAAGTAACCGTCTCGCAATAAACAAGATCCTGATATAATGTTCATGCTTAACGTAGGCACCAAATAACAATTATTTAAGTATAAAACTAATCCCGATGGTAGATGAAGAGGTAGCGTGCCGACCGCGATTACATCAACCTTTGATCCGTTTCCTACGTGCATCGTCACCTCGTTCTTCACTAGCTTCCGTTTATTCTGCAGCTCCTGTTTCGAGTTACAAATATGAGCAACCGAACCAGTATCAAATACCCAGGCACTACTACGAGTACTAGTGAGATACACATCAATAACATGTATATCAGATATACCTTTCTTCTTGATGTTGCCGTTCTTCAAATCCGCCAAGTACCTTGGGCAATTCCGCTTCCAGTGACCTTCTCCCTTGCAGTAAAAGCACTCAGTATCAGGCTTTGGTCCAGCCTTGGTTTTCTTCGTCGGCGTGGTAACTTTCTTACCACCCTTCTTGAAGTGTCCCTTTTGCTTAGACTTGCCCTTCTTGAATTTGGTGGTCTTATTGACCATCAACACTTGGTGCTCTTTCTTGATCTCCACTTCTGCAGATTTTAACATAGCAAATAGTTCTGGCAACTCTTTGTTCATGTTCTGCATGTTGTAGTTCATCACAAAGTTCCTGTAACTTGGTGGTAGTGATTGGAGGACACGGTAAATCCCCAAAGCATTAGGAATCACTATACCCAAGCTTTGAAGTTTGTTTGCGTGCCCAGACATCTTAAGCACATGCTCACTGACGGAGCTGCCTTCTTCCATCTTGCAGTTAAAGAACTTTTCAGAAGCCTCATAGCTTTCAATTGCCGCATGAGTCTCAAAAATTAATTTGAGATCCTCGACAATATCATATGGGTCTGACTCTTCAAACCTTTTCTGAAGCTCCGATTCCAAACCATACAAGATAGCACACTGAACTATGGAGTACTGATTCTTCCGAGCAAGGTAAACATTCTTTACTTCATCGGGAGCATCAGCTGCAGGTGGGTCACCCAGCGGTGCATCCAGCACATAGGTCAAATTACCAGCTGTGAGGACAATCCTCAAATTGCGGAACCAATCCGCGAAGTTGCTTCCATTGTTTTTCAACTTTTCTTTCTCTAGGAACGCATTAAAATTGATGGTAGGGGCTGCCATTGATCTACAACATATTTGCAATAGTTTAGACTAAGTTTATGACAAATTGAGTTCAAATTAATTAATGAAATTAAACTAGGTGAACTCCCACTCAAAACAACATCCCTCACATTGTTTTAGTGATCACACGAACCAAATCCACTACATCAACACCGATCATCACGAGAGATGATATAGTTTTAATGGCGAACAATCATCATGTTCATCATATCTACTATATGATTCATGCTTTGCCTTTCGGCGATCCGTGTTCCTGAGGCCATGTCTGTACATGCTAGGCTCGTCAAGATCAAACCTTAGCTACCGCATAAGCAAATCTGGCTTGCTTACGTTGTATTCACCCGCGGAATCAAAGACACCCGATCATCACGTGGTGCTTCGAAGCAGCAAGCTTTGGCAACGGTGCATACTAAGGGTGAACACTTTAGAACTTGAAATTTATGAGCATGAGGGATCATCTTATAATGCTACCGTCGTCTACTAAGCAATACAAGATGCATAAAGGATTAACATCACATGCAATTCATAATATGTGATATGATATGGCCTTTCTTCTTTGTGCTTCCGATCTCCATCTTCAAGCACGAACATGATCTCCATCATCACCGGCATAGCATCAAGGTCAATGACGCTTCTTCATGGTTGACGTCCGCCAGCTTCAACTATTACAACTATTTTGAATAGACACGCAGGTCTTAACAGAATTTAAAGACAACCATATGGCTCCTGCCGGTTGCCAACTTACAATAAGGATCATTGCATACATCAAATATAATCACAATCATGGCCATATCACATCACTGCACACCCCTGCAAAACAAAGTTAGACGCTTCTACTTTCTTTGCATATTTTACGTGGTTTGGGGCTTTCCATAAGTGTCGTTCTAACTTACGAACAAGAACCACAACATTGATACTAGCATTGTTGATCACCCGTTGTAAATTGGATCTTTACTATGCTAGGAGAAACAGGCACCCGCAAAGCCACTTATGCAAAACGAGTTGCATGTCAAGCGTGGAGCAAGTCTCATGAACGATGTCATGTAAGGTTAGCCCGGGCCGCTTCATCCCAACATACCGCAAGATGCAAAGTACACAAAAAGCAATCTACAATAAAAATATCAACGCCCACAATGACCATTGTGTTCTACTCGTGCAACAGATCTACATATAGACACGGCTCTGATACCACTGTAGGGGTTCGTAGCATGGAAAACAAAAATTTTCTAACGCATACAAACAAACAAGCCAAGATCTATCTACTAGATTGTAGCAACGAGTCGATGGAATAACTCACCCTCGAAGATTCCAAAGTGTTTAACGAGAGCAGATTCTCGTGGGTGATGTAGTCGTACTCTTTCCGATCTCAAGATCGCGTAGACGATCTTTCCAGCGCCGCGTTCCAGCAGCGCTCCCGCAGTCGGTCACACGTTCGGTACTCGACGAAGACCTTCCTCTCCCTTGTTCCAGCAGGCAGCGGAGGTTGTAGCACTCTCCTCGCGATTCCGGCAGCACAACGGCGTGGTACCGGAAGTAGAGGGGAAATCCCGCAGGGCTTCGCCTTAAGCCGGTGCGAGTATGGTGGAGCTTATGAGAGAGGCTATTAGTGGTCTAGTAATTAGACACACCAATTAGAAGGCTCTAAACCAATTAGAAGGCTCTAAACCGAATAGCTCTAAACCGGGGTCTAGATCTAGGGTTTAGTTTAGAGGATAGGAAACTTGTGTGTGCTAGGAGGGAGCCCTGCCCCTCCTTATATAGGTGGGAGGGCTGGCCGGCCAAGGGGAGGAGTTCCTCCCCAACTCGGCCTAGGGAGGTGCGCCGGCCAAGGGGAGGAATTCCCCTCCAACTCGGCCTCCACCTCTCCTCCTCTTTTCCCACTTCCCAAAACTGCCGTTTGACTTTCAAACTAGCCGTTTGACTTTTCAATTTAGGATTTAAATAAATCCTTTATTTGGGACAGCAAGAATACTTAGTACATGATGCAATCATTCCAACTCATAATGACACATTCATGTACCCTTCCCCCTCCGGAGTGCCGGACATTCCGGAACCTTCTAGAATATCCCCGATGAAAACACCGGAATCATTCCCGAACTCCGAAACGGGACTTTCCTTATATGAATCTTATTCTCCGGACCATTCCGGATCACCTCGTGATATCCCGGATCCCATCCGAGACTCCGAACAACATTCGGTCTCTTTCTCATAATACCATAACTACTCAAACAACGTCGAATCCTTAAGTGTGTCTCCCTACGGTTCGTGAATTATGCAGACATGATCGAGACACTTCTTCGAACAATAACCAATAGAGGAATCTGGAAATTCATATGGCTCCCACATATTTCTACGATTACTTTGCGATCGAATGAACCACTTACATACGATACCAATTTCCCTTTGTCTCACGATATGTTACTTATCCGAGGTTATGATCGTCGGTATCTCTGTATACCTAGTTCAACCTCGTTACCGATAAGTACTCTTTTCTCGTTCCCGTGATATGTGATCCCTTGTGACCAAGTCACATGCTTGCAAGCTAATTGGATGACATTTCACCGAGAGGGCCCAGAGAATATCTATCCGTCATGTGGATGGACAAATCCCACTCTTGATCCATGTGTTTCAACCAATACTTTCCGAACACTTAATGCCACCTTTATAGCCACCCAGTTACGGTGTGGTGTTTGATGTTATCAAAGCATCCATCCGGCAAAGGTGATATGCATGATCTCATGGTCGAAGGAATTAGGTTACTATGTATCAGAAAGCATATAGCAATTGAACTATTGAAATGACTTGATCTTTATGCTACGCTTATCTATAGGAGTATGTCCACCATATCATTCTCCTAACGATATGATCTTGTTGTTGATAACATCTCAATGTTCATGATATGGAAACCACAATCATTTAATCAACCAACAAGCTAGTGAAGTATAGAGGCTATACTAGGGACTTCAATTTAAGTTTACAATTCACACAAGTATTAATGTTTCCTTGTTAATACTATTATAGCATGAATATAAACATTTATCATAAACACAAAGATATAATAATAACTATATTTATTATTGCCTCTAGGGCATATCTCCAACAACCCCCCCCCAAACCTTTTTCCTCATCCCGCAGTCCGCATAGCCCCACCGTCAGCCTCTCTGTCCGTTTGCAGAAACACCCCCGCAGTTTTGAGCACTTAACCCGCGCTCCCGGGCTCCCCCACGTGGCACGTCCCCGCTGGCGCGCCCGCGTGTGGCCCTGAGGCTGCCGTGGCCCCACCCGTCAGTCGCAGTGGCTAGGAAGCGCCGCGGTGAGGAAAGCTTTTACCGCGCCAGATCGTCCAGTCAGCACCTGGCCCCACTTGTCTGTGACTGTGGCTAGGTCTGCTCTGACTACAAAAAGGCTTTTCTGTTTTCTGTTTTAATTTAAACTTTTCAAATCTTTTTAAATTCAAATTTCAAATCTGGTTTCAATTAACTTTTAAAATACAAATCCAAATAATACAATGATATATGTTTTGAGATTAGAAAAATGTGAGGAATTCAAATATGCCCTTCAAAATATATTTTGAACACTTTAAATTTTCAAGTTGATTAAAATTACAACAAATGCCCTTTTTCCTTAATTAATTAATAACTTTTGTTTTATAACTCCAAATTTAGCAAATAATATATCTAAATTGATTAGCTCGACGAGACCTTTATGTTTATGCATTCCATGTTCTGTTTTGCAGCATGCATCATATGAATATAAAGTATACAGCAACTTATTTGAGTATAAAAGGTGACTAAAACTCCATAAAATGTTTATTTCTTGTATTCTACACCTCACCCATGCCATGCTACTTTATTGCCATGCAAATTGTGCATCATTCATCATGGCATGGTTGTTTGCTTGTCGCATTTGATTCATATGCTTGTGCACTTTATTTATGTTGGCCCTTGTTTGTTTGGTTCTTCTTCAAATAGACGCTGAGCAGGGGATATATCAAGAAACTCAGGAGCACTACCCAGATCCTTCTCTCGCTTCAACTGAGCTGCCAGGCAAGCACTACCACATGCTTGCATACATACAGTACCTATTGCCTCTATCTTATTCTTGCATCATCGAGTCGCGATTGCATTAAACTGAATCCCAAGTACTGCATAGCCTTTACTTTTAAACCCCACCGAAGCTTGTTCCTCCATCCCATGAGCCATTACTACAGGAGTTGTTTGAGCCATGCGAGTCGTAGAGCAGCATGTGTAGGGTATGTGAGTGTCTTATGGATAACGAGGTACCTATACAACTTAACCTGAGTAGTAATGGGATAACTAATGAAAGTGGCACCGGTGAGCAATATCTGCTATTTGGTTTTCCTGCTCACTTGTGTCCCGTAGGACCCCGAGTACTTGATTCCTGTTCCTTAAATATTCGCGCTATCCACATCCGGGAGGCTTATGGGACCCCCCTGAGCTAGATCTTGATTCATTCTTATTTCTTGGGGCCACAAACTAGTTTGAGGTTTTATTTACTATCCTGTACTTATGCCATGCTTTACTGCTTTATTTAAAATTGTGCGAGGTACTGCACCTGTACTGTTTAGGATCGGGACACGATTTTGCGGTATCGACAAGCCCAGTCACACTTTCGGGTTCCCAGTCGTTTACAGCCGTCCACCCAAACCTTGAGTCCGTCTCGGAGCCGTCCAGCTTCGTTGTGGGTATACTTAATGGGGTGGCCCCCTGAAATATTTCTGAATCTTGTGATTGCTTTTTCGTGAAAGCCTCGTTGGGTTTTGATTTGGTTTTTCCGAGGTTGATCGAGTGTGTGTTGCTATTTATGCACCCCTGCAGGGTAAAACTTTCTGAAAGCCGTGTCCGCGGTTATGGATGACTTGGAGCACAGTTTCTCGATCATAGACAAGTATAACTGAAGTACCGCTTTTAATTTGACTAAGTAACTGACTAGTAAATAGTGCAACACTCATGGAATGGATAATAAAACTGTCAACGGATGGGGGGGGGGTGTTCGTCCGCTTCCTCGTTGGTAAGCGAGGAGGAGGATGGATCTGTTAATATTACTGTTATAACTGTTGTTCTTAATTCACGGACATCCGTCTATCTTTGGTTAGACAGATGATTAGCGAGTATTTATAGAACTGTTAGGTATTATCTTTTGCTGCAATTGCGTCACCCCAGGTTGTGTCCCCTTTAGAGGCATAAAGACTGGCTGAGTACCCCTAGGGTCTCACACGATAAATTGTTTGATTCAGATGAACAGGTACACTCACAAGATGGATACTGGGTGGAGGAGACGGACGATGTGGGCAACGATCATTCGGTGTAGAGATTCCGGGAACGGGGATCCGTGAGATCTGTGGGCGGGATGTGTTTATTTATGGGGCATCTTATGCCGATTTGCTTCTTATCCGTACTCGGATCTTGTTTCCGCTTCCGCCTGATACTCTAATGTTTGATGTATGAGGAGATATCCTAAACTATATATCTATCTAGGATATTTGGATCTTGCCGTATGGCGTTGCAATATTTCTATTTCTTTTAGATGGAATGGCTCTGAGGACTGTTGTATGGTGGCTTGCATACATACTCATTTCTGTATATAGTTGATCCCTTCGCCTGCCGATTACGCCGCTCGTTCTTGTCCCGATGTTTGGAAATGATTAGGACGGCCGAAAGGTCTACCTGTGAGTGGCATTTGGGCCCCACCGTACTATTTTAACCATTTCCGCTCATCCAGGCTTGTAACTAGGAGCGTAATTCACCGAGGTAGTTACAATACCAACTTTACAAAACTCCTAACACAATGTGACCCGAACCGCTACAGGAAGCGAATTTGATTTAGATTGCATACAAACACTTTACAAAACCGAGTTGATAACTTTGCTAAAGCTAACTCAAGTAGCTAGGACTTTACTTGGAAACAAACTAAGCTGATTAATCCTATCAACTACGTTAACAACTTCATTGCTAGGGCATCAGACCCAGGTCAAGCAAATTTTAGATTCAGGACAAGTTAAACCAATATAATTTACATTGAACTTTTATACTTCTAGATAAATATTTTTTAGTATTACATTCTTAATAAGTGTATTTTTTTCAATACGCGGTTAACACATTTAGAAAAATATAAACTTTTACTAATATTAAGTGTAGCCATCTTTGTGTTGTAATGCATATCGTAAGTACACTTACCTTGTGCTGAATTAAAATAGATTTTGCAAGTATATACAAAGCTAAAATTGATAAAATTATATGCCTGTTTTTTTGCAGCTGCGTTAAGATTTAATTATGTTTAATATACTGTTGAGTATAGTCTAACAAATATATCTTAATAGTGGTTTCAGGTGTATCATTACATGCAAAATTTATAGAAAGTTCTAGAATGTAAACTGATTCTTTAGCTTAACTTTGTACTTTTTTGTTTTCGATTGTGTCTCACAAGTTATATCGTGTTCTATAAAATCTGACAAAATTTGATATTAAAATAGAGCACCTAAACTAACCACCAACAATCATAAAAATATTATGGATTCTACAACTTTTATGTACATATGAGTTGATCTGTTAGGTTTATCAAAATATGCTTAAAATGAAAATTAAGCATAAGTACCTAGGGTGCTAGCACACCTCGAAGCTAAAAGTTGCTACCGAACTCCGTAGCCGACGAGGCGCCCACCGAAAGAAAAGTGTGGCTTCCAAAATCGCCAGATCCAGTGCAACGTCATCACCAAAATGGATTTTCCAATGAACAGGCTTGCAGCGAGGCAATTGTCGTTGTAACACACTAGTCGCGCGGAATGTCTCCATACTGGCCTGGACCTAACTCTTTCGTGTCTCGCCGACAAGGTTGGGAGATAACACTGCACATGTCTACCACCAATCCAATTCCTAGACCACAATCTTCCCACACACTATCACCACTACACAAGACATCAAAAGCCAATGAATCACAAAATGATTTATCTCACCTTGTGAACAATTGGCGATAAATCGAGGCCACCAGCTTCATGATGCCTCCATGGAGGTAGTTGCCATGCAAGAAAGAAGCGATGCATATATTTATTTGACACAGTGACATCACCAAACGAAATAGAGACCCTACCTCTCTGAACACCATGGAAGAGAAACATGTATGCCTCACATCCTCTAGCTGCATGCCAGAGCATAGGATGGAGGGGGTGAAAGCTTCGGCCTCACAACGTTCACCAAGGGGTAAACCTTGCCTTCCCAAATCACTTTTGTCTAGAGCGGTTGAGGGCGGGAAAAATTTGGGGGTTAGATAAAGATTTTCCTAAGTAGGAATTGAAAAACGGAGCGAGAAAAGTAGTACAGGTTGTTCTTATGGCATGATGTTACCCATGTGTCCGACACTGAATCGGTCTGGACCCAATTTACATCATTGTTTTTTACCTTTACAAACATGACCCGTTGCATGAGGGGATACCTTCAAATACTTGCATATTTTTATTACGAGGTCATGAATTTTCTTTGTCGCCTTGCTTGAGATGTTGCTTTGATCCAACACTCTTGACCCTAAGGAGTTATCCACTGCCAAATTGGGTTGTGTCGGGGGTGGGATAGGTAACCCTAAACGGACAAAGATCATGAAACACCAATGCAACATAAGATCCGAGCGATCGCTAGCTAGCACCTGCTTGCATAGCCATCCCCTCCTTTTTAGATGCTCTACACTCCGTTTTGCAGCACAAGACAACTAGAGAAGAATGTACCTTTTGACTAGGTGTGACCTTTCGAATGACGCATAATTATAGATATCTGTGCACCTACATATGCCACCTGGCGTGGAAGGCTACTATATGGCCTGCTCGGCGAAACCTCAGTCGTGCGCCATTTAAGGCCGACTCCAAAAAATAGAGCTCCGGAGGCGACCATTGTTTTGGCCCGACTCACGGGTGACCATAGGTAGGCTTCTATTTCCACCTTCTGTAATGTTCCGTTTTTTTGGGAGGCGGGAGTTTTTTTCAGCCAATGCTCGACTTAGTGGATGTGTGAAGTTTTCACGCCTGGCTTCAATTTTTTTTAATTAGAGACTGTCGTTCTTTCGGAGGTGGTTTTTACAAGAAAACCGACCGAGGGGTGGCATTTAGAGGCGGTTGTTTTTTTCCCAGCGAGAACTGACTTGAGTCGGTGTCTCTAATTCTCAATTTTCTACTAGTGACACCAACATTTTCGAAATAAGAAAAAGGTATAACCCATCGTCAGCATTCATGTTCAGAAAGATTTTATGAATTATATCTATTCACTATTCTATGCATGTTTGATTGATGACAAGTGTGGTCAAATTATATCTATTCTATGCATGTCTGAAGATACTGATCGTGCCTCTCAATCCCTCATTGTCCGTGGATAGCAAATTAACAGTACTCCCTCTGTTCGGGATTATAGGTCCTATGCGCATACCTAGGTTGTTAATTTGACTAACAAAACATAACTTATATATCACAAAAATTATACCATTAGAAAATATAACCTCTAAAGTTTCTAATAGTATAATTTTTATGATATACTATTTATATTTTGTTGTTCAAATTGGCAACCTAGTTATCCGCGCGGGACTTATAATCTCAAACGGAGGGAGTACCATGTAATGCTATTATTTTATTCCAATTATTGATATGTTCACTTTTTGATTAGTGTGGGTCTATTTCGTTGCCAAGTTAGCATTAGCTAGTCCACAAACAACGGCATAGGCCACGGTTGCACGAGTGGGATACGTCGGTAACTACGTACTCACTCCGTTTTATAATATAAGATGTTTTAGTTTTTGTAAAATCGAGTGTATCTAAATGTCTTATAAGCACCATCAGTATTGTACCGCGCACGCACGCACGAACATGGCGTATTGGGTCACATCGCATCACATGCGAGAGGCAACAATGCCAACAAAGCAGCCCCACCTCAGATCACGCCTTCCGCTCCGCTCCCTCCTCTGTCAGGGATCTGCACCCGCAGGCCCATCCCATCGATCTGTTGCACCAATCTGCTGTGCACTGCACTGTCCAGCCTACTTGTCCTCCAGTCCCCTCTTCGCCCCTTCCCTCCCATAAATAAATGCATCGATCCACGAGGCGAGGTGAGTGAGAACCAGAGACAGCCCCTTCGATTTGCACCCTCCCCAAATCTCCAGCTCTCTCTCGATCCATCCCCGCCGTCGATGAGAATCCGGCGGAGGCCGTAGGCGCAGGCGCTGATCCCCTCCCCGCTGCACCACCCCTCAGATCCGTCCACCGCACCATCCGAACCGCCGCCGCCGGCCAACCAACACCATTGGCTATCGCGGGAGGAGGAGGAGAAGAGCAAGTCGGGGCCAAATGTGGATCTCGTGGGGGACGAGCCCACGCAGTCGCCGCAGGTACGCATGTTCCTCGAGCGGTTACACGCGTGCATGAATGTTGTATGCACCGATGCAATTTTTGTTTGCAAATCTCTGTTCCTATATTAGATTAGAGGAACACTCGAACAGATAGATAGATAGATAGATAGATAGATAGATAGATAGATAGATAGATAGATAGATGGCTGCTTGTTAATTTTCGTTGCACCTCGTCTCATCTGGGCGGCCAGATCTAGCTGATCCCATCTCGTTCCATCTCTCTCTCTCTCTCTCTGGCAGGGTAACAACGTGGTGGGGCGACGCAGCAGCCACAACTCCCCGGGCCGTGGTGGTGGTGCACAACGTCAGGCCGGAGCAGCAGCGGCAGCAGACGGACACGGGAGGTACGCGTGATCCCGTTGTGACGGCCAACTAAAACCGGAACCTGATGAACTGGTAAAACAAATACGAGTAGAAATGGAAAGCATCCAAGGCCTCTTTCCCGTTCGCTGGGCCTGCTGCTCTGCTGCCACCACCCGCCTCCTTGCTTGTCACTCGTCAGACAAAGCCCCCTCCTCGACCGTTTAGGCAGTGCAACGCAGTGAGTGTACTGGTGCTCCTGTCATACACTCTCATCACCAGTCCTCCAAATCTCCGATATCCATCCATGATAGGCACACGCACAATCACACTACTCTACTGCACTAGCATTAGATGAGAAAATGGAAGACTTCCCGTGTGCACTCGGGCATCCAATTTACTGGATTTATTTTCCTCTCTCGAACGTGCGATCTCGGCGACGATCATAGCCTTACAGCCTCCTGTCTGTCTTGTTCTCATCCTCCCATACCCACATTGTTGGGTTTGTCCCTGGGTGCAATGAAAATATGAAATGCAACGCACCCCCTAGCTGTTCATGGGAGACATGCTGCATGGACCACCAGGTGTGCCGATCGAGCTATTATGTCTTCTTGCGCATGCGTACAAAATATACTATGCCCTACTTACTGGAGTAATTGGGATTTGGGAGTTGGAACTTTGATAGATCCGTTCAGGGTGATCGGATCAGGGGAAAGGAAACAGGCACTCGTGCATTCACGTGGAATCTGGGAGTACTACTCTATAGCAAGCATTTTCTTCTTCTTTTGCGGGGGATACTGTATGGCAAGCTTAGCGTCCTTTTTTTTTTCACTGGGATGCCTCGTGTATGCAAAATTAGATCATGCCATAATTGGTGATGCATAAAATGGCCAATTCGTCATACTGACAGTAGATCATTTTACTTTTCGGATGTTAATTAGTTTCCAGTAGCATCATCGGCTGAAGCCAAGTGAGACAATAAAATAATCGAATGCTCTTTATTGCAATGCAGCCTAGAGAATGGGCATCGCGACTGGCCGGTGGTCAGTGCCGGAGAAGAACATCTCGTCAACGGAGACATCCAGGCAGTGCCAGCGCCAACGGCGGCCATGCACGCAAAGGAAGGGATCAAGAGCGACGGGCCCAAGAGGCGGCGCGGGCCCGCGGTGCTGCTGGAGGGGTCCCGGTGCAGCCGCGTCAACGGGCGCGGGTGGCGGTGCAGCCAGCCCACGCTGGTCGGCTACTCCCTCTGCGAGCACCACCTTGGCAAGGGCCGCCAGTCCCGGAGCGCCAGCGCCAACGGCGGCGGTGGTCGTAGCACCGGCGGGCCCAAGCTCGGCCGCACCGAGCCGGCCAACAGCAGGAAGAGCGCCGTTGCTATGGCCTTGGTCACCGTCGCCGTGGCGCCGGGCGCCAACGAGCCGCTGGCTCTGCGGCACATCTGAGATCGATCCATGCATGGAACTGTACAGTGACATTTTTTTTTAATCTTATTAGAAAAATGACACGGATCCTCCGGGGATCGCGCATCCTGATCCCCCGGCTTGCTCGAACAAGACGTGGCCTGTTCCTTACCTTATCCTCTCTCGTGAACAGAAGGACAAAAGGTTCCGCAAAACTCTCCCGTCGCCGCGTGTCCTCCCGTCGCCGCGCGCGCCCCTCCGCTGCTGCGCGACTCCGGCCCCGCTGCTACGCGACTCCGGCCCCGCGTCCCTGAGCCATGGGGCAGTCCCCTGCTGGCCGGCGCTCTACCATGGACTAGCTCTCGCGCCCTTTTTTACCGTGTTCCTGAGAGCCATGAGACCATCACAGTCGGCCATCTCGCGACAATGGACTAGCTCCTGCTGCTCCCTACGCCCTCCGCCGCGTCGGCTGCCGTGCCACCATGGACGAACTCCTGAGCCGCACCTCTCCCCCACCATGGACGGACCCTCCGCCTCCATCCCTGCTGTTGCCATGCCGTTGGCATGGAGGAGGATGTGTGGCCCGTCTGTCGTGCGTGCTACAGGGACGGACCCTCCGCCTCCACCATTGCAGCCACCGCTGGCCTTGCCGGATGCGTTCCCCTTCCCCCCACCTCTAGAGGACGGCTGATTTGAGGTGGTGCCTCCCCGTGCATGCTACCTATGATGGGCGTTTTGCTACTGACAGCTAGTGGACTTGCTACGGACGACCATCGTTGGTGCTACCGACAGGCATCGTTGTTGCTACCATTGGCCAGTTGATTTTTGTGTTCGAGATTTTTTTCGTGTCCATTGAGATTTGCTATATATCTAAATTTGTTTTCTCAAAATGCTACAATAGCATGTATTGTTTGCTACAATATCTTAGATGTCTTCATGGGTCTCCGGTGAGGTCTTCGTCGTAATAGGGTTTGCTACAATAGAAAAAATTATTTGCTACAACTATTCTATAATTTTGCTAAAATATCACAAAGTTTTTGCTACGAGTTCTCCGGCGAAAGTCTCCCGTGAAGTTGATTTTGCTACGAGATCTCCGGCGAAATTGGATTTGCTATAATAGAAAATTTTTTTTGCTACAACCGTTTAGTTGTTTTGCTACCATAGCGTAATTTTTTTGCTACAAGGTCTCTCCGGCGAGGTCTCCTGGCGAAATTCTCCGGCGAGTCTCCGGCGAGGTCGGATATGCTATAATAGCACAACTTTTTTGCTACACGGTCGCCGGCGAAATCTCCGACGAGGTCCAGTCTATTTTTATTTTTCTAGACCGAAGCGTTTTCTGCTACAATGTAGCAAAAGCGGGGCAAATATAGCAAAAGCGGGATTTTGAATCCAAATAGAGGACACGTGGTTGGCTGGGAACCCGGGGGATAAAAACCACAGATCCCCCGGGGGACGCGTAGGCCTGTCCATCTTATTAGGCAGAATTTCGCCCGTGGTGACTAGCAGCTGAATTCCTCTTGTGTCTCTGTGATTAATAGCATTGCGGATTAGTGACCACAAATTTGTGGTATAGTTATTAAATTTTTTTTATCGATCATTTGATTGATATACTTGCTGATGAGGACATCCCTATATTTACACCTACCCCAATTACTACTGAAGATGTTTCAGCCAATGCTAAGAAGGATCGGTCCAATGAGATTAGAATTGGACCCATTACACGGGCTCGTGCAAAGCTACTTGAACAACAGGTGAATTCACTCCTAAATGAATTGATGTTTATGATAATGAGAACTTTATACTGCCTAAATCTATGCACTTGTGTATGATCAGGTTCGTTGAGGAAACAAGCTTGACACGAGGAGGAGAAGGGTTACAAGAGGAGCCTAGCATGATGATCGCCAAGGATGCGCGAGGGAGGAGCGGGAGGAAGGTGCAAGAGAAGATCATCAAGAAGGAAGGTTCAGTTCGGACAGACAGAAGCCCTGAAATTGAAACGGACGTGGATTCTTCATACGAACTCCAAATCAAGCAAATAAGCACTTGTTGGAAAGATCACTCCGAGAGCTTTACAACGAGTACTTACACGTCCCCAGGGGGCGGATAATCCGGCCCTGCTCCAGGAATTCTGCTAAGGACTTCAGGCGCAAGGCTCAGTAAGGGGGCGGATAATCCGCCCCAGGGGAGGATAATCCGCCCCTACTTTGGGCGGAAAGTCCGGCCCTGAAAATTACCAACAGATCTGGACAGATCTGACTGTATCGGACACGTTTTGTTTCGCGATTTTGGCCGCCCCAGCCGTCCTTATAAGCTCTGGGACGTCCCCATAGTTAGGGTTAGACCACGTTAAAACTATTTTGGAGTTGTTTCTTATCAAGAACCTCTGAAATTACCCTGTGATCAAATTATCTACTGCAATTGAGTGTGATCTGTTGTTCCATTGGAAATTAGTAGATAGCAAACTACCGTTCGTGGTCGACGGCTGCGTGCGCAAGAGCGTGGTGTTGTGAATATCCCATAGGGTCGAGAGCTGTTGCATTGGCATCAGGGTTCGAGCGGGAGAGTTCATAGCTACATGCTAGTTATCTATCATCCACCATCATCATCGACAAGTGCTTGCTGAGAAGATCGGGCCACCCCATATCATCTTGGTATCAGATTTCCTCGTTTACTCGGTGAGCATCCACAAATCCATCCATAGATTAGTTCTTGTTTTCGTCCTATACAGAAAAAGCCATACAAAAAGATTTGCCCTAGCCTAGATTGCATCGTTTTTCAAGTTTTAGTTGCTGGTCGTGTCTTCTCGTAGATCCGATCTGCAGGTTTTTCTCGTAGGAGTCTAGTTTTCATTTGTGTTTAAGTTTAGGGTTTTGATCTTGTTTTCCGCCGAGTCTACCATCACCGTTGTCCACAAGTTTCCATCTACTTTTCCGAGTCCACATAGCGTACCTTTGTGTTTCAAACCTAGCTACAGCCTATCTACTGCATCCGTGCCTAGGAACGTACCCACGAGACTAGTTGCTTTGCTCTGACAGGCTCCTCATTAGGGTTTTGAAAGTGCACAATTCTCGCCCCGACAGACCGGATTATCCGGCCCCCGACAAACCGGATTATCCGGCCCCCTAGTTTGCATTCGTTTTGCATTGAGTCATATAGTTAAAAAAATCAAAAAAAAATAAAAACAGAAAAGGAAAAGAGATTCAGTATAAAAAAAGAGAGCGAATAGAGCTACAAGGGTGACAAAAAGAGATATCAAAGTGTGCTTTATTGGAGGCCTAGTTGATCATAGCACTTGTAGATTGAGCAATCTTGTGCCTGTTTATTTTGAGCTATTACTAGCGTCTCTCTTGTGCATTGCAATATTCCTATTCATAAGTTGCTTTGCCACGCTTATCTCCACTGTTTGTGTTTCTTGGGTTATCATAACGATCGGCACTAGGACTTGTTTTCGGTGTAGTTAGGATACCATACCTACAGCTCCACCATAAATAACATGTGTGCCCTGTGATCGTTCTCCATACCCTTGATATTCACTTCATCACATCAGCGCATTAGTTGTTGATTTCAAATTGGTAAAGCATCTCTATTCACTTTGGAACGGTAAGATCTACTTTCTTGTCAGTTGGAGTGAGTTGTGAGTGTTCCACCATATCGATTTTGCTTTTTGCACTAATCTACTAGTCATGTCTACTAGTGATGATGTTGTGTAACAGAAAAAGAAGGACGACGAGCTTGTCAACTGGCGGGAATATGAAGCATTGAAGTCCCATTTGACACGTGTGTTCAACCATACAACAGATGCCATTGACAAGAATATTCAGGACGTGCAAGTGACTTTGGGAGCAAATGTTGATGCAGTCACTACCATACAGACACAAGTAACAACTATCAACAACAATGTCACAGCTTTGCAACGTTCTCTTGATGCTCTCACAATAGAAATGGACAAAGGCAGCAATATGATGATGCCCATGACGATGAAGAAGCAAGTAATGCAAGGGATGGTCAACAACCACAAGGTGGCCGTGGCCGTGCTCCTCAACCTGTTCATGGACGTGGCTTTGCTCCAATTGGGCGTGCTCAGCGTATACCTCACCAACCGGTTGATGATGGATTGGGCAAGCCCAAGTTTTCAATTCCCAAGTTTGATGGCTCCATTGATCCTGAAGATTACCTCACATGGGAGTTGAAGATTGAGAAGCTCTGGCGCTTGTATGAGTACACTGAAGAAAAGAAGGTCAAGCTTGCAGCGTCAGAATTTGATGGTTATGCTTTGCGTTGGTGGGATGCCCTTGTGCAGAATAGAAGGGATGACAATGACCTTCCGGTGATGACTTGGCGAGAGATGAGGCGTATCATGAAGGAACGCTTTGTACCCACCAACTACCGGCGCTCAGTTTTTGATAAGTTAACAAACTTGAGACAAGGAACCATGTCGGTTGATGAGTACTACATGGAGATGGAGATGCTTATGCAGCGTGCTAGAGTTCGTGAATCGCTTGAGATGACCATGCAACGATTTCTCAATAATTTGAAGCTACCAATCAAGAGTATTGTTCGTCATCATAGGTATGAGACTATGAATGAATTGTTGCATCATGCAAGGGAGGCCGAATCACAGCTTGCTAAAGAGGCGAAGGCGCGTGCAAGATTCCCTTCCACAGGCCGCTTTTCAGCAAGGTCTACACCGCCGCCACAGGTTTCTACACCTAATGCGGCTGCTGGCCACACTACTACACCATCTTCCAAGCCAACACCTCAGTCATCCTATGGTTCTCAAGCTAGGAAACCTGTTGCTAGCACGGGTTCCAATATGTCAACAGCTCGTACTCGTGATGTGGAGTGCCATACTTGTGGAGGAAGGGGACATTTCAAGCGAGATTGTCCAAACCGCAAGGTGATGTTTATTAATGATCAAGGAGAGTATGAGAGTGGAGATGATGTTGATCCTGATGATCATGGCACTGATTATGAGGAGGAAGGTATGGATGCCTTTCCTGAGCATGCGCCTACCATAGTGGTCTCTCCACGTATCCTTAGTGTGCAGCCTGTTGTTGACTCTCAGCGCTGCAACTTGTTCCAAACAAAAGCTCTAGTTGGCCCAAACAAAGCTTGCAAAGTAATCATTGATGGAGGTAGCTGCAGAAATCTTGCAAGCAAGGAGTTGTGTGCCAAGCTGAATTTGACATATTTACCTCATCTCAAGCCATACTACATACAATGGTTGAGTGACAGTGGTGAGATGAAGGTAAACCATATGGTACGTGTGAACTTTGAAATAGGGCCATACAAGGATTCTATTGATTTTGATGTGGTTCCTATGACTGTGTGCCATTTACTATTCGGTCGGCCTTGGCTTTATGATCGCCATGTGCAACACAATGGCCGAGCTAATACATATCATTTGGAGTTCAAGGGCAAGAAAATCAATTTGCAGCCTATGACACCACAGCAGATTGTGAATGAATCTCGTTAGAAGATTGAAGTGAACTTGCAAGATGCACCTAGGCGAGAGAGTGTTGAAACTGTGAGTGTTGTAAATGAGCCCCAAAAGAATGATATAACGAAAAGTGAGCGAGTGCCTAATCTAGTCATACTAGCCACCAAAGAGGATATGAGAGAATTTAGTGAGGATCCTACAGCCATGCCACTTGTGCTCATGTATAAGGGCGAGGTTTTGGTTTCTAATGACATGACCCCTATTTCTCTTGGTGTATCTACTGTTTTGCAGGATTTTGGTGATGTGTTTCCAGAAGATGTGCCAGCTGGATTGCCTCCATTGCGTGGCATTGAGCATCAAATAGATTTGATCCCTGGCGCTACATTACCAAACCGGGCACCATACCGAACCAACCCCGAAGAAACTAAGGAGATACAGAAACAAGTACAAGCGTTGCTCGAAAAAGGGTACATTCGTGTTTCTCTTAGCCCTTGTGCTGTTCCTGTTATTTTAGTACCTAAGAAAGATGGTACATGGCCCATGTGTGTAGATTGTAGAGCTATTAATAACATCACTATTCGATATCGTCATCCTATTCCACGCTTAGAGGATATGTTAGATGAATTGAGTGGTGCTGCTATTTTCTCTAAAATTGATTTGCGTAGTGGATACCATCAAATTAGGATGAAAGAAGGGGATGAATGGAAAACTGCTTTCAAAACAAAATTTGGTTTGTATGAATGGTTAGTTATGCCTTTTGGTCTTACTAATGCACCTAGTACATTCATGAGATTAATGAATCATGTTTTGAGAGAATATATTGGTCGTTTTGTGGTTGTTTATTTCGATGTTATACTCATATACAGCCGCAATGAATCTGAACACTCTGATCATATTAGACAAGTTTTGCAAGTGTTGCGTGATAATCAATTATATGCTAATCTTGAGAAGTGCACATTTGCAAAAGATAAGGTCATATTTCTGGGATATGTTGTATCTAAGCATGGGGTAGAAGTAGATCAATATAAAATTGAAGAAATTCAAAATTGGCCTATTCCCATGAATGTGAGTCAAGTGCGTAGTTTCCATGGTTTAGCTGGTTTCTATAGGCGCTTTGTGAAGGATTTTAGCACTATTGCTGCACAATTGAATGAATTGACTAAGAAAGGTGTGCCATTTGTATGTGGCGCAGCCCAAGATATTGCATTTGATACATTAAAATGTTTGCTTACTATTGCACCTTTGCTTGCATTACCTGATTTTTCAAAGCAATTTGAAGTTGAATGTGATGCTAGTGGTATAGGAATTGGTGGCGTTTTGATGCAAGAGGGTCGTCCAATAGCATATTTTTCTGAAAAACTTGCTGGTGCTAGACTGAATTATCCTGTTTATGATAAAGAATATGCACTTGTTAGAGTTCTTGAGGTTTGGCAACATTATTTGTGGCCAAAAGAATTTATCATACATTCTGATCATGAAGCATTGAAGTATCTTAAAGCTCAATCAAACTTGCATAGACGCTTAGCTAAATGGGTTAAGTTTATTGAATCATTTCCTTACATTATAAAATATATGAAAGGAAAAGAAAATGTGGTTGCTGATGCTTTGTCTAGGAAGAATATGTTATTGACACATCTTGATGTTAAAATTCCTGGATTAGAGAGTATTTCTGCACTTTATGCAACTGATCATGATTTTGTTGAACCATATCGTTTGTGTGCTTTGAAACATTCTTGGGATAAGTATCATATACATGATGGCTATTTGTTTAGAGCTAACAAACTATGCATTCCAGAATCGTCTTTGCGTTTGTTTTTAGTGCAGGAATCACATGCTGGAGGTTTGATGGGTCACTTTGGGTGTGAGAAGACTTTGCTCGTGCTCACTGATCACTTTTATTGGCCCAAGATGAGGCGTGATGTCTATCGATTTGTGAGTCGCTGCATTACATGCAACAAGTCCAAATCAAAGTTGAAGCCTCATGGTTTGTATACACCTCTCTCTGCACCTACTACACCTTGGGAAGATATTAGCATGGACTTTGTGCTAGGTTTACCCAAAACTCAGAGAGGTCATGATTCTATATTTGTGGTAGTGGATAGATTCTCTAAGATGGCTCATTTTATTGCCTGCCACAAAAGCGACGATGCGTCGCATATTGCTAAACTGTTTTTCAGGGACATCGTGAGACTACATGGAGTACCCAAGACGACTGTTTCTGACCGTGATGTGAAGTTCATGAGCTACTTTTGGAAGACTTTATGGGGGAAGCTTGGAACAAAGTTGTTGTTCAGTACTACTTGTCATCCCCAAACAGATGGTCAGACGGAGGTGGTGAATAGAACATTGTCACAGTTATTGAGGACTATGATCAAGAAGAATCTGCGGGAGTGGGAAGAGTGTTTGCCACATGTAGAATTTGCTTACAACAGGGCTGTGCATTCTACTACTCAGCTTTGTCCTTTTGAGGTGGTGTATGGATTCAAGCCATTGACGCCACTTGATTTGTTGCCTCTACCATTGCATGAGAGAGTTGATATGGAGGCATCAAAACGTGCTGATATGTGAAGAAAATTCATGAGAAGACTCGAGAGGCTAATGAGAAGAAAGGCAAGAACATTGTTGCTGCAAGGAATCAAGCAAGAAAGGAGGTTTTGTTCAAGCTGGGAGACATGGTATGGGTGCATCTGCACAAGGATAGGTTCCCCAAGCTTCGACAATCCAAATTGAAGCCCCGTGGTGCTGGTCCTTACAAGGTGTTAGCCAAGATCAATGATAATGCCTACTCGATTGATATTCCTATTGCTGAGTTTGGTGGAGTTAGCAACAGTTTCAACGTTGCTGATTTGTCACCATATAATGGAGAAGACCTTGGAGCGTCGAGGTCGACGCCTTTTGAAGGGGGGGGGGGAGATGATGAGGACATCCCTATATTTACACCTACCCCAATTACTACTGAAGATGTTCCAGCCAATGCTAAGAAGTATCAGTCCAATGAGATTAGAATTGGACCCATTACACGGGCTCGTGCAAAGCTACTTGAACAACATGTGAATTCACTCCTAAATAAATCTGATGTTTATGATAATGAGAACTTTATACTGCCTAAATCTATGCACTTGTGTATGATCAGGTTCGTTGAGGAAACAAGCTTGACACGAGGAGGAGAAGGGTTACAAGAGGAGCCTAGCATGATGATCGCCAAGGATGCGCGAGGGAGGAGCGGGAGGAAGGTGCAAGAGAAGATCATCAAGAAGGAAGGTTCAGTTCGGACAGACAGAAGCCCTGAAATTGAAACGGACGTGGATTCTTCATACGAACTCCAAATCAAGCAAATAAGCACTTGTTGGAAAGATCACTCCGAGAGCTTTCCAACGAGTACTTACATGTCCCCAGGGGGTGGATAATCCGGCCCCCACAAGGGCGGATAATCCGGCCCTGCTCCAGGAATTCTGCTAAGGACTTCAGGCGCAAGGCTCAGTAAGGGGGCGGATAATCCGCCCCAGGGGAGGATAATCCGGGGGGCGGATAATCCGCCCCTACTTTGGGCGGAAAGTCCGGCCCTGAAAATTACCAACAGATCTGGACAGATCTGACTGTATCGGACACGTTTTGTTTCGCAATTTTGGCCGCCCCAGCCGTCCTTATAAGCTCTGGGACGTCCCCATAGTTAGGGTTAGACCACGTTAAAACTATTTTGGAGTTGTTTCTTATCAAGAACCTCTGGAATTACCCTGTGATCAAATTATCTACTGCAATTGAGTGTGATCTGTTGTTCCATTGGAAATTAGTAGATTGCAAACTACCGTTCGTGGTCGACGGCTGCGTGCGCAAGAGCGTGGTGTTGTGAATATCCCATAGGGTCGAGAGCTGTTGCATTGGCATCAGGGTTCGAGCGGGAGAGTTCATAGCTACATGCTAGTTATCTATCATCCACCATCATCATCGACAAGTG
This sequence comes from Avena sativa, assembly GCA_916181665.1. NCBI lineage: Eukaryota > Viridiplantae > Streptophyta > Magnoliopsida > Poales > Poaceae > Avena > Avena sativa. The sequence continues at coordinate 307,674,649 of OV702284.1, read as the reverse complement.
CTTGCTGAGAAGATCGGGCCACCCCATATCACTTGCCGCTTCGACAGTCAGAGCATCCCTACTCATTGGGCAATCTCAGGCCGAAATCCGGATCATGTTTGGGTCAGACGAAACTCGTTTTCAGCCTAGAAACGCCGAGTTTTCCACTCGTGTTTCCAAGCTGAGTTTCTGCGTTCGGCTAAATTCAGTTAAACACGGCAAAACTTTAGCGAATATAGGTGGATTTCATTAATTAGGAATAGGACGCATATATTACATCGAATTTAAACTAGGAAAACATTCAATTTAAACTAGGAAAAGGCTTCCGCCGTGGCCGATGCTGGACGCCGCTTCTACATGTCGAGGCGGGGGTGGTTGCCGGCCTGTATGTGCTCCAGCACGACAGCGAGCATTCGCCCAGGAACGCTCCACCAGCGGCGGCGAAACGCCGCATTGTGACGCATCGGTGGCAAGCTCGGCGGTCCCTCATGTCGGGCGAGCTCCTGGAGGCGCCTGTCGGCGAAGAACTGTTCCCAGAAGACCAGGTTGCCAGGATCTTCGGCGAGATCCGGGTCTTCCATGGCGGCGATAGCCGCCTGGATCTCGCCGGCGATATCCTCGTCGGTCGGCACCGGCGGAATAGGGATTGTCGGCGCTGAAATTCCGCCGTATAGCCCGCTTCGTGGGGCAGCCGGGCCTCCCACGTTCGCCGCCGCGATGTCACCAGGGATTCTGTCGGCCATGGCTTTTTGGCGGAGTTGTGGAGGTGGAAAGGTGTGAGCGCCTGGAGTTCGCTGGAGTTGGGAGCGGTGTGAGAGAGTGTGAAGGGAGAGGGCGAGATGTAATACTTTTATAGGCCGAGGCCGTCGGCGAGGGCGGGAGAGGTGTAGCGGCGAGGGCGGGAAAAGGGAAAAGGGAAAACGGCGGGAAGGACGACGACGACTCGGCTTCGGTCGTTGACAGGACTGGTCCGAATTCGCTTCGTCCGGCGTTTCCAAGGCGTTTCCGGAATACTGGGAATGGCCTGTGAAGTCCGGACCAAAGTTGGTACAAATCAGAATAAAAAGAAATTCCTAGTAACACGACTAAGCTGAATTTCGGCGTTCGTAACTAATTTTCGTCCTGGGTTTGGAGTTCTGAAAACGTAACTGAAGATGCTCTCAATGGCCGGCATTGCACCACAAATTATCGCCTGCAGAAAGCGGAGGCGAAATCCGAACAAAGCCTTGTTGGAGTGGACAAGAGGCTGCCCGAGACAGTCCGACATACAGTAAACAGGGAACGTGTGACGTGTCAGTGTGGCACTGTCATGTCATGTCGGTGCCTAAGTACAATGAATACAATACTGATAAGCTTTTTCTGACGAGGCCATGAAATCGAAGCAAGCTTTCAGCATAGGATCCGTACGTATATCCGTCAGATTAATCCGAGAGCATATGTACAGATATACTACTTTTCCTATTCATATTACTTGTCACTAAATTAGATGTATTTAGACATATTTTAGTGTTAGATATATCTATTTCAATGACAAGTAATATGGATCGAAGAGAGTAACTTAATAAAGTGTATCGCGTTTCAAGACAAATTTTGAAGAAAAAATTGAGTACCAATATCTTGATTATATTGTGCATAATTAGTACGCAAGGATGCTAATTAGTACCCAAGTATACATTAGAGTAATTTTTGATAAAAACATGTAAAATGAGAACGCTTTATTTCTTGAGATGAAGGAAGTACATACATAATATGCATACATGAGAGCCAAAGAAAAGAAAGAATAACAATTCGGGTAAAAAAAGGATGCTTCCGTTAGATGCTTTTGGATGCTAGCACGTAGAGCAGATCCGGATGAGCTAGCAGATCTCCAAACTGCATGCGGTGTGCTGGAGCCAGTCTAGTGTAGCTCATCTCATAAATCCTTACATCTTGTTATGTCGATTTGAAAGAAAAAAAACAGAAATGGAACGAGTAGTAAGCTGTATGCATCAAATCGTGGGCACTGATCGAACACCTTCGGTGTAAGAGCAACTCTAGCAGATACCGAAAAACGCGAACTGAAAAACCCGTAGTTCAGTGGACTGAACCTGCGATTTGCCTAAGTTCAGTTCGTCGCGCAGAGCAGACACCGCAAACTGAAACCGAACATTTAAAAATTCGTGGAAAAAAGCATTCGCGGGAAAATTCAGAGAAGAACAATGCCACATTCATAGTTTCAGATTCAGTTAAACATCACAAACAACATAATTTACATAATAAAACTAACAAACGATCGAAGCGCGCAATGCAGATGCAAAATCTGGCCCCAAACGGGGCCTCGAAGCAGCGTCGATCTTGCGCCGGAGCTGCTCATCCTCGTCGTCGTCGGAGTCGACGACGATGACCCCCTCCGTATCCATGCCTGCTTGCGCCGGAGCCGCTCCACCGCCGCCTCCTCCGCCTTCTGGCGCTTGATGACGAGGAAGGCCTCGTCGAGCTCGCTGTCAACACCCGGATTTTTAATCCCAGATGCCTGTTATGCCATACATCGCAATCCCAGGATTATCATTTTTGCGAGACATAACAGAATTGGATACCACAGTATATCATCCATTACCAACCATACATAAGGTCTTACACAAATAAGGATCTCATGATCCAGTTCTTAATACAACTCAGGCAGCGGAAATACGTAATAATAAAGGTAGTGTAGGCGAAGCTCCATCTTCGGGGTCACAGGCAATTCTGACGATGGGAGATGATCCTAGTTGTCGTAACCTTCCTGGGGTCCATCATCCTGGTACTCCTCTTCATAGTCTGGCCACGGGAATAGCCAGGGACAAAGCCATGAGTACTCTTTAAGTACTCGCAAACTAATACTAACAAGTGAAGGGGGTTTTTGTAGTAGGATACTAAGCTCTAGGGTTGTTTTGCAAAAAGCCAGATTTACCTCTACTAAGTTTAGAAGCAAGAAAGCTAGTTGATAGTTTTATAACACCTAAGTGGGAACTTGAATCTCATGCCACAACTCTGTTGTGGTCAAGTCAAAATCTCAATTCATTTCACAAGTCATTTTGAAAACATCTGACGGGGAAACAGTATGGCCACTCCAACTGTCCATAACCGCGGACGCAGCTATTCGAATAGTTTGACACTCTGCAGAGATTGTACACTTTCACCACAACATTCGATACATCCGTCAGGAACAAATCCTAAATTCACCATACTCAGTATGCGGATAATCAGTCCTAACCTTTCAATTACACGCCCTAGTATAAGCACCTCTCCTGTGAGTTTGGCCTCCCAACCATGACCAACTGTCATCTTGGGTACTGCACAGGTGGACAATCTTCACAAGGTAGCTTCAGCTCAAACCTTGGCTGTGAGGAAACCCATACTAAGGTATATAAGTTTCCAGTCAAGCCCTACCCAATTTTCGGGTATTGTGGTTGTACGGTAAAATTGGAATGGTATCGCATCCAGACAACCATCAGTTTTATGAAGGGCTAAGGCTAATGCCTCAACATTTTCATCATCAAAATCATCTTATGTTCGAAAACACATGTCAAAACATCTCAGTAGAATGACTCATCATTCTAAGGTTTTCATAACCATTTTCCACCAAGTATTCCCATCTAAAGTTGATCAAGTTTTATCCTTAGCACTAGCATCTACAATTGAGGTAAGTACTAATGAGGGGTGGTAACAAGTGGGGATTAACTAAGTTCAATCTCATGTCTTAGGATGACATCAAGATTTTCTAGCTTAGGCCAAATTTAATGCCCTTTATGCAACCTTCAATTATCTTCCTAGAATCTACAAGTCACTTAAATAAACTCTAAGAAATAGCTTTGATAAAGAAATAAAGTAGAAAGCTTGCAAGTAAAACTAGGATTGGGTATCATCAAATGTGTCCAACCAAGCATGCTTAGTGCATTGCATAGGTTATCTAACTTTCATAATTGCAAGTGTTAGCTTGCGCAATCAACTAGTAGTATTAGGCTTGCCTTGTGAAGAGCAGTGGTTGAAGTTCTCCTTGGTTTCTTCTTCGTAGTATCCTCCTTCCTCCTCGTATCCTTGGTCGGTACTAGCGTATATAAATAAATACGAGGTACACAATCACCAAACAATACTTAACTACTTTCAACCATCACACAAAGGGGTTCTATAGATGATCTAGCATCATCACTAACATTACAAGACTAAAGCATTTGTCTTATTGATTTATTTTTAGAAAAGTAATTTCTACTCATTGAAAAACTACTTAAGATTTAATATTCTCCAAACCAAACATGGGATCATGTTGACACATGTCATCACCACATATTTCAGTACATGGGAATGTGATTTAAAGTGGTGTCACAATTTAATAAGGTTTAACCCTTTTATTTTAAATAAATAAAGTGACTAGAAATGCCTAGGTGGCATTCTTTTATTACTTGGATATTATTTATGTAAGTAAACCCATATATTTTTATATATTCTGAAAGGTATGATCAAATGTGATTTTTGAGAGTTGGAATCAACTCAAAAGCTATTATGGTTTAAATTTGAAAAATGTTTGAATGCAGAAAAGCTTCTGCCTTGTTATTTTTACCAAGGTTGATCTATAGATCCAAATCATTTGAATCCAACGGACTTGGATTAAGCATTTCAAAACCTTTCTAAAAAAATTGGTTTCATTCAATTTGGTTCACTGAATCGAACTGGGTTGATTTTTGAAACTAGGTACAGAACTGAGTTTGAATAAAAATAGAAAAAAGCTAAATTCAAACGAGTGGGCTGGGCGGGAAGGGGTAATGGGCCGGCCCAGTTTCACTCCGCAGCGCGGGGCGCAACTGATAGGGGGGGTCTACTGGTTAGTGACTCTTTAAATGCGAAGCGGTACAGGGCGATGTGGTGCGTTGGATTAGAATGAAGATCGACGACCGAGGGTCGTCGTCGACGATGAACAGGTCGCCGGCGAGCTCGAACCCTAGCGGCTCGGTGGGGGTGCATAGGGGGCATACCGGGGCTCCAGCGACGACGGTGAGGCGGGAAAACGACAAAGCCGACGACGGCGAACTCAGGGATGGTCGCGGCAGCTTCGGGGGTGGACGAAATCAACGGCTCCTCTTCTCCTCTGCAGTGGCGAGCTCTGGCGCAATTCCGGCGATGCGCTGATCGCCTTGCTCCGGCTAAGGGGTGGAACGATCAGTGAGGTGAGGGGAGTGAGATGGTGTGCTTCAATCGGCTGGGGGTGGCCTCCTTTTATAGGCTCGACGGCGAGACCGAACGGGATGGGCAGGCGACGGTGGCGACACGGCTACAGGCAGATAGAGGCATGGATGAGGGTGGCGATCGATCGGTGGTCTCCTGGCGATGCTCTAGGGCTTTAATGCGCGTGTAGGGGCGGTGGAAAACGGTCGAGAACGTGCGGTGCTCTGCGCGGCAGAGGCGGCGTCTTCGATGGCTAGCGGTGGCTGTGAGGCATGGGGCGGCGAACGGGGGTGTCTACGGGGTTGCTGGGGGCGATGGTGATCACGTATGCACGCGGCGAGGGCGGCGCGCGGGTCTGTGGGCATGTGTCGAGGGTGGCGCTCTGGCGCGTTCTCGGCATGCGCTCAGAGAATCTTGGCATGGCGTGGGTGTGTGGTCCAGTGGCTGGCAGGGTTCAAGCGCTGGACAGGGGGTGGCGGTGGATGGTGGGCTGCCTCCTGGACATGGTGGCTAGGCGCGGCGAACGCTCCTGCTAGCTTGCCATGGTCGGCTGGCAAGGGGTGCTCGGGTTGGCATGATATGGTGTAGAGGGTAGGGGCTAGGGTTGGTCAAAGCATTGGTTGGCACTGGGGGAGACAAGGGTGAACATTGCTTAGCCAAATTACTGCTCAAAACAGTAAAGTTTGGCCAGATTGATTTGTTGTCTCCAAGTGTTTGATGAAATGGCCGCAAGAACTTAAGTTTTGAATTTTGAAAAGATTTTTGGTGGGTGTTCTAGGCAAGTGTTGAGGATTCTGTGGATGCTTGGGTTTTGAAAATTGAGCTTGTTTGAGTGGTTTTTGAAAAAGTGGGATCTTCCCATATGAAATAGATTCAATTTTAAACTGTCATTTAAACTATGCATTCAAATGTTTTTGGATGATCACAAGGTGGGCCTTGGTACCTTGTTATGAGTACTATCAAGGGGTGCAAAGATCCATACAAGTTTATGTTAAGTTCTGAAAGTTAGAGATAGCCAAAGTAGGCATGAGAGTTAATTTCGCCAAAATGACCATTCACTTAATTTGTTTGTTTTGATTTGTTTGTCTTTGGGAAAAGTTTGGGAATTGTTTAGATGATGTTTATTTCACCTAAGAATCATTTTACAAGCAAATAAACACACAATCATGGCAATTCAAAAGAATCCAATTTGTAATGCATACACATATGAATGCTTTCATATTTTTAATTGGAAAAGTTTTTGTTAACCCTAATTTTGATGATTAGATTTTGATGATCCAAGTTTAATATTTTTGGGATGTTACAAACCTTCCCCCCTTAAACAAAATCTCGTCCCGAGATTTAAAAAGGACGAAAAATATTACCTAGGATTTGAAGAGATCGGGAAACTCCGTCCTGATGTGATCTTCGCGCTCCCAGGTAGCTTCCTCTTCTGTGTGGTTGCTCCACTGAATCTTGAGAAACTTGATGCTCCGGGTTCTGGTAGTTCTGAAGGCTTCTTCCAAAATATGGATGGGTACTTCGGGATAGGTCAGGTCATCGTTGATCTCTATGGTCCGGTGATCGATGTTCTTGAAAACTTCAGTCTTCTCTGGAACTTCGAGGCACTTGCGAAGTAATGAGATATGGAACACATTATGCACGGCTAACATCTCTTCGGGTAGTTCTAATTGATACGACACTTCTCCTCGACGGTTCAGAATCTTGAAGGGTCCGATATATCTGGGTGCTAACTTTCCTTTTAGTTGGAAACGCTGCATTCCCTTCAATGGCGACACTTTCAGATACACAAAATCTCCTATGTTGAAGGCGAGGTCGCGACATATCTTGTCGGCGTAACTCTTCTGTCTGGACTGGGCTGTCTTGAGGTGCTCACGAATCTTGTGAACCTTCTTTTCTGCTTCTCGTAGGATGTCAGGTCCGAAAATCCGACCCTCTCCTACTTCCGACCAGTTCAAAGGGGTGCGACACTTCCTTCCATACATGAATTCAAATGGGGCCATTTGCAAACTTGCTTGATAACTATTGTTGTATGAAAATTCTGCAAATGGTAGACAGTCTTCCCACTTAGATCCATATTCTAACACACATGCTCTCAGCATATCTTCGAGTATTTGATTTACTAGCTCCGTTTGTCCATCGGTCTAAGGGTGATACGTGGTGCTGAAATCTAGTCGGATTCCTAAACCTTTTTGGACTTTCTTCCAGAATCTCGAGGTAAACTGAGTTCCTCGATCCGATACGATGTTCTTGGGGACTCCATGCAAACTGACGATTCTAGAGATGTATAACTCCGCTATCTTCGAACTCTGATATGTGGTCTTGACGGGTAAGAAATGGGCAACTTTGGACAATCGGTCCACTATGACCCAGATAGAGTCATTTCCCCTACTAGAAGTAGGCAATCCGGTGAGAAAGTCCATTCCAACGGAATCCCATTTCCATTCCGGATTCTGCAATGGTTGTAACAATCCAGCGGGTCTTTGATGTCCCGCCTTGACTCGCTGACATATATCACACTTGGCGATATAGCTTCCGATTTCTCTCTTCATCTTATGCCACCAAAATTGTTCTTTCAAGTCCTGATACATCTTCGTTCCTCCGGGGTGGATAGAATAAAGAGTATCATGAGGTTCCTTCAGAATAACTTCTTTCAACTCAGAATCTGCTGGTACACAAAGGCGTCCTTTGTACCACAGAACTCCTTTTTCGTCTTCAGTGAATCCGGGTACTTTGCCTGTACCAATACGATGCTTGATTCCGTCGATACTAGAATTTCCTTTCTGCGCCTCCTTGATCTGGCTGATCAAAGTGGGTTGAAGTTCTATGCTAGCCAAAAATCCTTCACTCACTAATTCCATTCGGAAATCTTCCATCTCTTTGTGCAGGCTTGGTTGCTCCTTCAAAATCATGGAGTTCAAGCGGCACGTCAAGCTGCTAAGGGCATCTGCTACCACATTGGCTTTACCGGGGTGATAGTGAATGTCCAGGTCGTAATCCTTGATTAGCTCAATCCATCTTCTCTGCCTCATATTCAGATCCTTCTGAGTGAATATATACTTCAAGCTCTTGTGATCCGAATAAATCTCACAACGATTTCCCATCAGGTAATGCCTCCATGTCTTCAGGGCTAGAACTACGACTGCGAGTTCGAGGTCATGGGTTGGGTAATTTTGCTCATGTTGTTTCAGTTATCGAGATAGATAAGATATAACTTTGCCTTCTTGCATTAGCACACATCCGAGACCGATCTTGGATGCATCACAATACACGTCAAAGGGCTTCGTGATATCCGGCATGATTAAGATTGGGGCTGAAATCAATCTCCTCTTGAGTTCTTGAAAACTCACTTCACATTTTTCAGTCCATTCAAACTTCTTGTCCTTCTTCAGCAATTCGGTCATGGGTCTGGCGATACTCGAGAATCCTTCAACGAACTTGCGGTAGTATCCCGCCAATCCGAGAAATGCACGAACTTGGGTCTGAGTGGTTGGGGCCTGCCAATCTTCGACATCTTTCACCTTTGCAGGGTCAATGGCAATTCCTCCGGCTGATACAATGTGACCGAGAAATCCTACCTCCTGTAACCAGAATTCACATTTGCTAAACTTGGCATACAACTGATGCTCTCTAAGGGTTCCAAGAATGGTCCTTAGGTGTAGCTCATGTTCTTCTTCTTATTTGGAATAAATTAGAATGTCATCGATGAAAACAACGACAAACTTATCCAGGAAGTCCATAAAAAATCTTATTCATGATATTCATGAAATAAGCGGGGGCATTGGTTAATCCAAAAGACATGACGGTATACTCGTATAATCCATATCTGGTGGTAAAGGTAGTCTTGGGAATATCCTCTACGCGAATCTTGAGTTGATGATAGCCTGTTCTAAGATCAATCTTAGAAAACACTTTGGCACCGGTCAACTGATCAAACAAATCTTCTATCTTGGGCAATGGGTACTTGTTCTTTATGGTGACATCATTCAACTTCCGATAATCCGTACACAAACGGTTACCTCCATCCTTCTTGTCCACGAACAAGACAGGGGATCTCCATGGTGACGCACTTGGTTGAATCAATCCAATTTCCAACATGGCATCCAGTTGCTTCTTCAGTTCTTCTAGTTCAGACGGGTTCATACTATAGGGTCTCTAAGCTATGGGTCCTGTTCCGGGGATTAGTTCAATGATAAACTCGATATCCCGATCTAGGGGCATGCCGGGCAAAACATCTGGAAATACATCGGGGTATTCACAGACTATCCGGACTTGGTCAATGGTAGGTTGGGCTATACTCTTGTTGCACTTGAATTGACGAGGTAAGGTTTCAGATATATGCTCGACTAATATTCTGGCTGTACTGGTCATGGTTATGGCTTTCTTGGCACAGTCAAGCATTCCTTTATGTTTGGACATCCAATCCATTCCTAGTACTACTTCCAAACCTTTAGTTCCGAGTACTATCAGATTAGCATAAAAGTCTATGCCATTGATTCGGATGGGGACGGCTTTGCAAATTTACCTAGCTTTGGTGGTTGAACCGGGGATTTGAACAATCATGACATGCTTCAGTTTGGTTGGTTGAATTTTACTAGTGCATGCAAATTCTTCGGTGACAAATGAGTGCGATGCACCAGAATCAAACAACACTCTAGCAAGTACTGAATTGACAGAAAACATACCCAGCACGACGTCTGGCGCTTCCTGGGCTTCTTCAGCATGCATGAGAAAAAGACGGCCGTTGCGGTTGAGCGGATTCCCTGGGCAAACCTTCTTCCGGGCTGAACACGACGCTGCTGCTGAGCTGGGCATTGGCATTGGGGGCTACGACATTCTTCTTGGGGCACTCGTTGGAGTAGTGACCCTTATTTCCACAGTCATAACAAGTCACTCGTGACTTGTCCTTTGCTACAACAGGCACAACATTGCTTCCAGTCCTCGGGGCAGTGTTGGTGTTGGAGGTAGCATTGTTGTTGTTGAACTTGGGTGGTGCACGGTTGAAATTGTTAGTGTTTCCAGGGTTGTTGTGATTTCCTCCGGGCCTTGGGTTTCCACGGTTGGGATAGGTCGGACGGTTCATCGGGGGTCTGTTGGTTCTCGGGGCAAATCCTGGAGATGGGTTAGGGCGGTACTTTGGGGTCTGATGGGTTCCTGGCTGATGCATCATGCGACGCTTGCGGTTCTCATTGTCTTGGTTGATCTTTCCTTCCATGTAGATGGCAGAGTCGACAAGGGCTTCAATATCAGCAAAGGGGATATTGACTAACACCGTCTACATCTCATCGTGCAGACCATTCAAGAATCTCTCTTTCTTCTAGGCTTTAGTGTCGATCTCATCCGAGGCATACCTAGCTAATGACAAAAATTTGTCACGGTATTCCACTACGGTCATCCTTCCTTGCTTCAGTTCTCTGAACTCATCTCTCATTCTCTTGATCAAACCCGGTGGCACATGGGTTCTGCTGAACTTGACCTTGAATTCCTCCCAGGTCATCATTTGTCCTCCGGTCATTGCACGAATGCTATTCCACCATGCTCTTGCATCTCCGGCTAGGTAGTGGGTGGTGAACAGGACTTTCTTGTTTGCTTCAACTCCCGCGACTTCCAGGTTGTTTTCCATGGTCTGTAGCCAATCATCTGCGTCTAGGGGCTCTTCCAACTTAGTGAAAACAGGTGGGTTGGTATTCTGGAAATTCTTGAGCTTAGATCCATGGTTGTCCTGGTTTCCTTGGCCTTGATTGTTGTGGGCCAGTTGGGCTATCTGCTGAAGGGTGCTAGGTTGGCTTGACGTTCAGCTCTTTCAGCTTCGCGGTCAAAAACCAACATTTGCAGGATCTGCAACATCGGATCCGGGGATGAACCACTTCCTCCGCGTGGCATCTGAAGATTGAGATAGATCATGAGAAAAGAGGGAAATTTCTAAGGTCCAGGGATTTTGAAAAGTTTTTAAAGTTTGGCTCAGATTTTCTAGCAACATGCTTTTCATTCATTCATTCATTCATTCATAGCACCCGATACAAACACACACCACAACAAAGGAAAGCAGATGGTTTTAAGAACCATTCTAGAAACTACGATACAGTGGTACCGAATACAACTCACAACGCTAGTGCTCAAGTGCTACTACTCCTCAAAGTCGGTGTAGTCGTCATCCTCATTGTCATCGATGAAGGCGAAATCATCCTCATCGGTGAAGAAGTCCATAGTCTGATCCTCCAGAAAATCATCATCATCGCTGAGATAGGAGTGGGGGTCTCCACGAAGATCCTCTCCGGCATTCTCTCTTTCTTCCAACTGCATGTCTCTCTCGTGGATGGTCTCCTCCAAATCCGAGATACGTTGGCGAAGACGGGCAATGATGCGCTCCTTCTTGTCGAGATGACGGCGGCGAGACTTGCGATCCTTCGCTAGCATGGCGATGGTCGGATCCTTTGTCTTGATGATGGCGGACTTGTGGTTGGAGTAGTCACGACAATTTTCCAATTCCTTCTGATGATCGTACATCATGAAGCTAAGGTGGTCCAATTGGGTCTTCAACTCGTGGTGGTATGTGTTGGAGATATGCCCTAGAGGCAATAATAAATATAGTTATTATTATATCTTTGTGTTTATGATAAATGTTTACATTCATGCTATAATAGTATTAACAAGGAAACATTAATACTTGTGTGATTTGTAAACTTAATTTGAAGTCCCTAGTAAAGCCTCTATATATAATACTAGCTTGTTGGTTAATAGATGATTGTGGTTTCCCTATCATGAACATTGAGATGTTATTAACAACAAGATCATATCGTTAGGAGAATGATATGGTGGACATACTCCTATAGATAAGCGTAGCATAAAGATCAAGTCATTTTAATAGTTCAATTGCTATATGCTTTCTGATACATAGTAACCTAATTCCTTCGACCATGAGATCATGCATATCACCTTTACCGGATGGATGCTTTGATGACATCAAACACCACACCATAACTGGGTGGCTATAAAGGTGGCATTGAGTGTTCAGAAAGTATTGGTTGAAACACATGGATCAAGAGTGGGATTTGTCCATCCATATGATGGATAGATATACTCTGGACCCTCTCGGTGAAATGTCATCCAATTAGCTTACAAGCATGTGACTGGCTCACAAGGGATCACATATCACGGGAACGAGAAAAGAGTACTTATCGGTAACGAGGTTGAACTAGGTATGCAGAGATACCGACGATCATAACCTCGGATAAGTAAACTATCGTGAGACAAAGGGAAATTGGTATCGTATGTAAGTGGTCCATTCGATCACAAAGTAATTGTAGAAATATGTGGGAGCCATATGAATTTCCAGATTCCTCTATTGGTTATTGATCGGAGAAGTGTCTCGATCATGTCCGCATAATTCACGAACCGTAGGGAGACACACTTAAGGATTCGATGTTGTTTGAGTAGTTATGGAATGATGAGAAAGAGTTCGAATGTTGTTCGGAGTCTCGAATGGGATTCGGGATATCACGAGGAGATCCGGAATGGTCCGTAGAATAAGATTCATATAAGGAAAGTCCCGTTTCGGAGTTGGAGAATGGTTCCGGTGTTTTCATCGGGAATGTTCTAGAAGGTTCCGGAATGTCCGGCACTCCGGAGGGGAAGGGTACATGAATGTGTTATATCAAGTTGGTATGATTGCATCATGTACTCGGTGTCATCGCTGAACAAAATAGAGGGTTTATTCAAATCCTAGTTTGAAAAGTCAAACGGCTAGTTTGAAAGTCAAACGGCTATTTTTGGGAAGTGGAAAAGGAGGAGGAAACCGAGTTGGGGAGGAGTCCCTCCTCCCCACCGCCGGCGCACCACCAAGCCGAGTTGGGGAGGGACTCCCCTCCCCTTGGCCGGCCCCTCCACCTATAAAAGGAGGGGCAGGGCTCCCCTCCTAGACACACAAGATCCCCGCCTCCAAAACCCTAAGCCGCCGGCGTCGCCACCTGCTGCCGCCGCCGCCCTAGGTCAAGCCGCCACCGCCTAGCAACCCTAGCCGCCGGCCAAGCTTCCTCCTCGGCGTGTCTAAACCCTAGATCATCGAGGGACTCTCTCATACTCCACCATACTCGCTCCGGCTTAAGGCGAAGCCCTGCGAGATCTCCCCTCTACTTCTGGTACCACGCCGTTGTGCTGCCGGAATCGCGAGGAGAGTGCTACAACCTCCACTGCCTGCTGGAACAAGGGAGAGGAAGGTCTTCGTCGAGTACCGAACGTGTGACCGACTGCGGGAGCGCTGCCGAAACGCAGCGCCGGAAGGATCGTCTACGCGATCTTGAGATCGGGAAGAGTACGACTACATCACCCACGAGAATCCGCTCTCGTTAAACACTTTGGAATCTTCGAGGGTGAGTTATTCCATCGACTCGTTGCTACAATCTAGTAGGTAGATCTTGGCTTGTTTGTTTGTATGCGATAGAAAATTTTTGTTTTCCATGCTACGAAACCCTACAGTGGTATCAGAGCCGTGTCTATATGTAGATCTGTTGCACGAGTAGAACACAATGGTCATTGTGGGCGTTGATGCTTTTATTGTCAATTGCTTCTTGTGTACTTTGCATCTTGCGGTATGTTGGGATGAAGCGGCCCGGGCTACCTTACATGAAATCGTTCATGAGACTTGCTCCACGCTTGACATGCAACTTGTATTGCATAAGTGGCTTTGCGGGTGCCTGTTTCTCCTAGCATAGTTAAGATCCAATTTACAACGGGTGATTAACAATACTAGTATCAATGTTGTGGTTCTTGTTCGTAAGTTAGAACGACACTTATTGAAAGCCCCAAACCACGTAAAATATGCAAAGAAAGTAGAGGCGTCTAACTTTGTTTTGCAGGGGTGTGCTGTGATGTGATATGGCCATGATTGTGATTATATTTGATGTATGCAATGTTCCTTATTGTAATTTGGCAACCGGAAGGAGCCATATGGTTGTCTTTAATTTATGTTAAGACCCGCGTGTCTATTCAAAGTAGTTGTAATAGTTGAAGCTGGTGGACGACAACCATGGAGAAGCGTCATTGACCTTGATGCAATGCCGGTGATGATGGAGATCATGTTCGTGCTAGAAGATGGAGATCGAAAGCACAAAGAAGAAAGGCCATATCATATCACATATTATGAATTGCATGTGATGTTAATCCTTTATGCATCTTGTATTGCTTAGTAGACGACGGTAGCATTATAAGATGATCCCTCATGCACATGAATTTCAAGTCATAAAGTGTTCACCCTTAGTTAGCACCGTTGCTAAAGCTTGTTGTTTCGAAGCACCACGTGATGATCGGGTGTGTTAGATTCCGCAAGTGTATACAACATGAGCAAGCCAGATTTGCTCATGCGGAAACTAAGGTTTGATCTTGACGAGCCTAGCATGTACAGACATGGTCTCGGAACACGGATCACCGAAAGGTAAAGCATGAATCATATAGTAGATATGATGAACATGTCGATTGTTCGCCATTGAAACTATATCAACTCTCGTGATGATCGGTGTTGATGTGGTGGATTTGGTTCGTGTGATCACTAAAACAATGTGAGGGATATTGTTTTGAGTGGGAGTTCACCTAGATTAATTTGATTATTAATTTGAACTAAATTTGTCATAAACTTAGTCTAAACTATTGCAAATATGTTGTAGATCAATGGCAGCCCCTACCATCAATTTTAATGCGTTCCTAGAGAAAGAAAAGTTGAAAAACAATGGAAGCAACTTCGCGGATTGGTTCCGCAATTTGAGGATTGTCCTCACAGCTGGTAATTTGACCTATGTGCTGGATGCACCGCTGGGTGACCCACCTGCAGCTGATGCTTCCGATGAAGTAAAGAATGTTTACCTCACTCGAAAGACTCAGTACTCCACAGTTCAGTGTGCTATCTTGTATGGTTTAGAATCGGAGCTTCAGAAAAGGTTTGAGAATTCAGACCCATATGATATTGTCGAGGATCTCAAATTGATCTTTGAGACTCATGCGGCAATTGAAAGCTATGAGTCTTCTGAAAAGTTCTTTAACTGCAAGATGGAAGAGGGCAGCTCCGTCAGTGAGCATGTGCTTAAGATGTCTGGGCACGCAAACAAACTTCAAAGCTTGGGTATTGTGATTCCTAATGCTTTGGGGATTTACCGTGTCCTCCAATCACTACCACCAAGTTACAAGAACTTTTTGATGAACTACAACATGCAAAACATGAACAAGACGTTGCTAGAACTCTTTGCCATGTTGAAATCTGCAGAAGTGGAGATCAAGAAAGAGCACCAAGTGTTGCTGGTCAATAAGACCACCAAATTCAAGAAAGGCAAGTCTAAGCAGAAGGGACACTTCAAGAAGGGTGGTAAGAAAGTTACCACGCCGATGAAGAAGACCAAGGCTGGACCTAAGCCTGATACTAAGTGCTTTTACTGCAAGGGAGAAGGTCACTGGAAGCGGAATTGCCCAAAGTACTTGGCGGATTTGAAGAACGGCAACATCAAGAAGAAAGGTATATCTGATATACATGTTATTGATGTGTATCTCACTAGTACTCATAGTAGTGCCTAGGTATTTGATACTGGTTCGGTTGCTCATATTTGTAACTCGAAACAGGTGCTGCAGAATAAACGGAAGCTAGCGAAGAACGAGGTGACGATGCGCGTGGGAAACGGATCAAAGGTTGATGTGATCGCGGTTGGCACGCTACCCCTTTATCTACCATCGGGATTAGTTTTATACTTAAATAATTGTTATTTGGTGCCTGCGTTAAGCATGAACATTATATCAGGATCTTGTTTATTGCGAGACGGTTACTTGTTTAAGTCCGAGAATAATGGTTGTTCGATTTATATGAGTAATATGTTTTATGCACATGCACCTTTGATAGATGGTCTATTCTTGTTGAATCTCGATAGTGGAAATACACATATTAATAACATTGAGGCTAAACGTTTGAAATCGAGCGATAACTCGACCTATATGTGGCACTGTCGTCTTGGTCACATTGGAGTGAAGCGTATGAAGAAACTCCATTCCGATGGACTTTTTGAATCACTTGATTTCGAATCACTTGAAAGATGCGAAGCATGTCTGATGGGTAAAATGACTAAGACTCCATTCTCTGGTATGATGGAGCGAGGTACGGACTTATTGGAAATCATACATACCGATGTGTGTGGTCCAATGAGTGTAGCATCGCGCGGTGGTTATCGTTATGTTCTTACCTTCACGGATAACTTGAGTAGATATGGGTATATCTATTTCATGAAACATAAGTCCGAAACTTTCGAGAAGTTTAAGGAATTTCAAAGTGAGGTAGAGAATCAACGTAACAAGAAGATTAAATTTCTACGTTCTGATCGTGGAGGTGAATATCTAAGTTACGAGTTTGGCGAGGATTTGAAGAAATGCGGAATACTTTCACAATTGACACCGCCGGGAACACCACAGTGTAATGGTGTGTCCGAACGTCGTAATCGAACTCTCTTAGATATGGTTCGTTCTATGATGTCACTTACAGATTTACCGCTATCATTTTGGGGTTATGCATTAGAAATAGCCGCATTCACTTTAAATAGGGCACCATCTAAATCCGTTGAAACGACACCGTATGAATTATGGTTTGGGAAGAAACCTAGATTGTCGTTCCTTAAAGTTTGGGGATGCGAAGCCTATGTAAAGAAGTTACAGCCGGACAAGCTTGAACCCAAAGCGGAAAAATGCGTCTTCATAGGATACCCGAAGGAAACTATTGGGTATACCTTCTATCATAGATCCGAAGGCAAAATCTTCGTTGCCAAGAATGGATCCTTTATAGAGAAGGAATTTCTCTCGAAAGAAGTGACTGGAAGGAAAGTAGAACTCGACGAGGTTGTCGAACCTTCTCTCGAAATTGCGAGTAGCGCAGCACCGGAAGAAGTTCCTGTGGTGCCTGCACCAATTAGAGAGGAAGCTAATGATGATGATCATGAAACTTCGGTTGAAGTTGCTACAGAGCCTCGCAGGTCAACAAGAACTCGTACCACTCCAGATTGGTATGATCCCGTTATGAGTGTCATGTTGGTGGACAACACCGATGACCCTGAGACATATGAGGAAGCGATGATGAGCCCAGATTCCAATAAATGGAAAGAAGCCATGAAATCCGAGATTGGATCCATGTACAAAAACCAAGTATGGACTTTGGTGGACTTACCGGATGGCCGGAAGGCTGTCGAGAACAAATGGATCTTCAAGAAGAAAACAGATGCTGATGGTAATGTTACTGTCTATAAAGCTCGACTTGTCGCAAAAGGGTTTCGACAAATTCAAGGAGTTGACTACGATGAGACTTTCTCACCAGTAGCGAAGCTAAAGTCTGTGAGGATTATGTTAGCAATCGCTGCATATTATGATTATGAGATATGGCAGATGGATGTCAAAACAGCATTCCTCAATGGAGACATTGATGAAGAGTTGTATATGATGCAACCAAAAGGTTTTGTCGATCCTAAAGATTCTAACAAGGTATGCAAACTTCAACGGTCCATCTATGGATTGAAGCAAGCATCCCGAAGTTGGAATCAACGTTTTGATAAGGTGATCAAAAGTTTTGGTTTTATACAAACTTATGGAGAAGCTTGTATTTACAAGAAAGTGAGTGGGAGCTCTGTAGCATTCTTAATACTATATGTAGATGACATATTGTTGATTGGGAATGATGTAGACCTTCTTAATAGTGTCAAGGAATATTTGAATAATAGTTTTTCAATGAAGGATCTTGGCGAAGCAGCTTACATATTAGGCATAAAGATTTATAGAGATAGATCGAAACGCCAAATATCATTGTCACAAAGTACATATTTGGACAAAGTTCTAAAGAGGTTTGGAATGGAAGATAGCAAGAAAGGGTTCTTGCCCATGTTGCCCAATACGACCTTGAGTAAAACTCAAAGTCCGACATCGGCAGAAGATAGAGAAAGGATGAGTAAGACTCCCTATGCCTCAGCCATAGGATCTCTAATGTATTCCATGCTATGTACTAGACCCGACATTGCATATGCTGTTAGTTTAACTAGCAGATATCAAAGTGATCCAGGAGTGGATCATTGGACAGCGGTCAAAAACATCCTTAAGTACTTGAGAAGAACTAAGGATATGGTTCTTTCTTATGGAGGTGATGAACAGCTCGTTGTTAATGGTTACACTGATGCTAGTTGGAACACCGATCCAGATGATTCTAAATCACAATCTGGATACGTATTTATTTTGAATGGTGCAGCAGTTAGCTGGAGGAGTGCAAAGCAAAGCATTGTGGCGAGATCTTCAACTGAATCGGAATACATAGCTGCTTCGGAGGCTTCACAAGAAGCGATATGGATGAAAGAGTTCATTACAGAGCTGGGTGTGGTTCCTAGTGCGCTGGACCCAATGTCTATCTACTGTGATAACATGGGTGCCATAGCAAATGCACAAGAACCAAGGTCACACAAGAAGCTGAAGCACATCAAGCTACGTTTTCACGCTATACGAGAACATATCCAAGATGGGGATATAAAGATTTTCAAAGTACACACAGATCAGAATGTGGCGGATCCGTTGACTAAACCTCTCCCGAGGGCAAAACATGACCAGCACCAAACTGCCATGGGTGTTCGGTATATTACCATGTAATCTAGATTAGATGACTCTAGTGCAAGTGGGAGACTGTTGGAGATATGCCCTAGAGGCAATAATAAATATAGTTATTATTATATCTTTGTGTTTATGATAAATGTTTACATTCATGCTATAATAGTATTAATAAGGAAACATTAATACTTGTGTGATTTGTAAACTTAATTTGAAGTCCCTAGTAAAGCCTCTATATATAATACTAGCTTGTTGGTTAATAGATGATTGAGGTTTCCCTATCATGAACATTGAGATGTTATTAACAACAAGATCATATCGTTAGGAGAATGATATGGTGGACATACTCCTATAGATAAGCGTAGCATAAAGATCAAGTCATTTTAATAGTTCAATTGCTATATGCTTTCTGATACATAGTAACCTAATTCCTTCGACCATGAGATCATGCATATCACCTTTACCGGATGGATGCTTTGATGACATCAAACACCACACCGTAACTGGGTGGCTATAAAGGTGGCATTGAGTGTTCGGAAAGTATTGGTTGAAACACATGGATCAAGAGTGGGATTTGTCCATCCATATGACGGATAGATATACTCTGGGCCCTCTCGGTGAAATGTCATCCAATTAGCTTGCAATCATGTGACTGGCTCACAAGGGATCACATATCACGGGAACGAGAAAAGAGTACTTATCGGTAACGAGGTTGAACTAGGTATGCAGAGATACCGACGATCATAACCTCGGATAAGTAAACTATCGCGAGACAAAGGGAAATTGGTATCGTATGTAAGTGGTTCATTCGATCGCAAAGTAATCGTAGAAATATGTGGGAGCCATATGAATTTCCAGATTCCTCTATTGGTTATTGATCGGAGAAGTGTCTCAATCATGTCCGCATAATTCACGAACCATAGGGAGACACACTTAAGGATTCGACGTTGTTTGAGTAGTTATGGAATGATGAGAAAGAGTCCGAATGTTGTTCGGAGTCTCGAATGGGATTCGGGATATCACGAGGAGATCCGGAATGTTCCGGAGAATAAGATTCATATAAGGAAAGTCCCGTTTCGGAGTTGGAGAATCGTTCCGGTGTTTTCATCGGGAATGTTCTAGAAGGTTTCGGAATGTCCGGCACTCCGGAGGGGAAGGGTACATGAATGTGTTATATCAAGTTGGTATGATTGCATCATGTACTCAGTGTCATCGCTGAACAAAATAGAGGGTTTATTCAAATCCTAGTTTGAAAAGTCAAACGGCTAGTTTGAAAGTCAAACGGCTATCTTTGGGAAGTGGAAAAGGAGGAGGAAACCGAGTTGGGGAGGAGTCCCTCCTCCCCACCGCCGGCGCACCACCAAGCCGAGTTGGGGAGGGACTCCCCTCCCCTTGGCCGACCCCTCCACCTATAAAAGGAGGGGCAGGGCTCCCCTCCTAGACACACAAGATCCCCGCCTCCAAAACCCTAAGCCGTCGGCGCCGCCACCTGCTGCCGCCGCCGCTGCCCTAGGTCAAGCCGCCGCCGCCTAGCAACCCTAGACGCCGGCCAAGCTTCCTCCTCGGCGTGTCTAAACCCTAGATCGTCGAGGGACTCTCTCATACTCCACCATACTCGCTCCGGCTTAAGGCGAAGCCCTGCGAGATCTCCCCTCTACTTCCGGTACCACGCCGTTGTGCTGCCGGAATCGCGAGGAGAGTGCTACAACCTCCGCTGCCTGCTGGAACAAGGGAGAGGAAGGTCTTCGTCGAGTACCGAACGTGTGACCGACTGCGGGAGCGCTGCCGGAATGCAGCGCCGGAAGGATCGTCTACGCGATCTTGAGATCGGGAAGAGTACGACTACATCACCCACGAGAATCCGCTCTCGTTAAACACTTTGGAATCTTCGAGGGTGAGTTATTCCATCGACTCGTTGCTACAATCTAGTAGATAGATCTTGGCTCGTTTGTTTGTATGCGATAGAAAATTTTTGTTTTCCATGCTACGAAACCCTACAGTATGGGGCTTCCAGTGGCTGTCCATTAGCATCACGCCTTGGACAAAACTCAAAGCGGGTAACCTTGATCTGGTTGATACTCTGCCCACACAGACGGGTAAGAGCTTCTGCATGGCCCTGGCAAGTCCATCGAGCCAGTTGTTTTCTCGCAAGGTGAACTGAATTCCCTCGGCAGTGGGAGGTTCAATCTTTCCTCGGAGACTTGCAACAATTAGCCACTGCAGATCTTCTCCTCCTTGATCATTGAGCTGAGCTCCGAAGAACTCGGGGTGCGGACGCTCCAGAAGTTCCGAAAGCTGGTCCAAATCCCGCTCAAAGATAAGGTCTCCTCCATTCCCCAACTAATAAAACTTGTTGTATTTCACGTCCATCTATTAAGAATATAGGATGAGTAAGTTAGTAGAGTGATCAAGTGTGTCAAATTTTATGTATTTTGCAAGAGTTTTTGGAACAACATTAATTTTTATGAAAGAAGCAAAGTGATAAGAATGGGAATAAGTTTTTGTAAATATTTGCTTCCTTTGGTTTTGAAACTAAGTTTTTGATTCCAACGTCCAGTCTAACTAGGGTCTCCTATGGTCAGGATGGCTCTGATACCAACTTGTCAACATCCGGATTTTTAATCCCAGATGCCTGTTATGCCATACATCGCAATCCCAGGATTACCATTTTTGCGAGACATAACAGAATTGGATACCACAGTACATCATCCATTACCAACCATACATAAGGTCTTACACAAATAAGGATCTCATGATCCAGTTCTTAATACAACTCAGGCAGCGGAAATACATAATAATAAAGGTAGCGTAGGCAAAGCTCCATCTTCGGGGTCACAGGAAATGCTGACGATGGGAGATGATCCTAGTTGTCGTAACCTTCCTAGGGTCCATCATCCTGGTACTCCTCTTCATAGTCTAGCCACGGGAATAGCCAGGGACAAAGCCATGAGTACTCTATAAGTACTCGCAGACTAATACTAACAAGTGAAGGGGATTTTTGTAGTAGGACACTAAGCTCTAGGGTTGTTTTGCAAAAAGCCAGATTTACCTCTACTAAGTTTAGAAGCAATAAAGCTAGTTGATAGTTTTATAACACCTAAGTGATAACTTGAATCTCATGCCACAACTCTATTGTGGTCAAGTCAAAATCTCAATTCATTTCACAAGTCATTTTGAAAACATCTGACGGGGAAACAGTATGGCCACTCCAACTGTCCATAACCGCGGACACGGCTATTCGAATAGTTTGACACTCTGCAGAGATTGTACACTTTCACCACAACATTCGATACATCCGTGAGGAACAAATCCTGAATTCACCATACTCAGTATGCGGATAATCATTCCTAACCTTTCAATTACACGCCCTAGTATAGGCACCTCTCCTGTGAGTTTGGCCTCCCAACCATGGCCAACTATCATCTTGAGTACTACATAGGTGGACAATCTTCACAAGGTAGCCTCAGCTCAGACCTTGGCCGTGAGGGAACCCATACTAAGGTATATAAGTTTCCAGTCAAGCCCTACCCAATTTTCGGGTATTGTGGTTGTACGGTAAAATTGGAATGGTATCGCATCCAGACAACCATCAGTTTTATAAAGGGCTAAGGCTCATGCCTCAACATTTTCATCATCAAAATCATCTGGTGTTTGGAAACACATGTCAAAACATCTCAGTAGAATGACTCATCATTCTAACGTTTTCATAACCATTTTCCACCAAGTATTCCCATCTAAAGTTGATCAAGTTTTATGCTTAGCACTAGCATCTACAATTGAGGTAAGTACTAATGAGGGGTGGTAACAAGTGGGGATTAACTAAGTTCAATCACATGTCTTAGGATGACATCAAGATTTTCTAGCTTAGGCCAAATTTAATGCTCTTTATGCAACCTTCAATTATCTTCCTAGAATATACAAGTCACTTAAGTAAACTCTAAGAAATATCTTTGATAAAGAAATAAAGTAGAAAGTGAAGGGTTTCGCAGCATAGTAAATCAAAATTTTCTACGGATGCGAACGGGAAAAGCCAAGATCTAATCTAGAAGATGCAAACAACGAGGGGGGAATAGATGAGATCTTCATACCCTTGAAGATTCGCACAGCGGAACGTTCAACGGAACGTGGTTGATGTAGTCATACTCGCTTCTCCTCCTCGCGATCCGATCCAATCCAACACCGCAAGTGGCGATGCCTCCGAGAGATGCACACGTGCGGCACCTCGACGTCTCCTCCTTCCTCGGTCCAGCAAGTGGGGTGGAGAGATAGGTTGGATCTACAACACGACGGCGTGGTGCAAACGGTGGAGAGTTTCTGCGGCAGGGCTTCGCCTACGCGCAGTCGGGAGGGAGAGAGAGAGGATGGCAGCAGGGCGGCTAGGGCTTGAGGAGGTGTCTGGGGAGGGTGCGTCCCCAACCCTCTTTATATAGAGGGGTGGGCGGCTGCCCCTTTCGCCTCCTCCAAGCCTAGGGCCGACGGCCTAGGAGGGAGGAGTGGGGGCAAGTTCCCCCTTCTAGAAGCTCCCCTAGGGTTTCCCTAGGGCTTGGCCGGCTGGGCCTATGGGGGCTTGTGCCCCTGGACCAATGCGGCCAGGGCACTCCCTCGTAGTCCCACGCCCCCTCCTGACAAGTGGGGCCACGTTGGTCCCACTCCGGAAGGTTCTAGAAGCTTCCGGTACAATACCGAACAATCCGAAACAATTCCTAACTCCAAAAACTGCTTTGCCTTATATGAATCTTATTCTCTGGACCATTCCGGAACCTCTCGTGACGTCCTGGATCTCATCCGAGACTCCGAACAAAAACTCATAAACCAATTATCCATTCTATCCTAGCGTCTGTTGGAGATATGCCCTAGAGGCAATAATAAATGTAGTTATTATTATATCTTTGTGTTTATGATAAATGTTTACATTCATGCTATAATAGTATTAACAAGGAAACATTGATACTTGTGTGATTTGTAAACTTAATTTGAAGTCCCTAGTATAGCCTCTATACATCACTAGCTTGTTGGTTGATAAATGATTGTGGTTTCCCTATCATGAACATTGAGATGTTATCAACAACAAGATCATATCGTTAGGAGAATGATATGATGGACATACTCCTATAGATAAGCGTAGCATAAAGATCAAGTCATTTCAATAGTTCAATTGCTATATGCTTTCTGATACATAGTAACCTAATTCCTTCGACCATGAGATCATGCATATCACCTTTACCGGATGGATGCTTTGATGACATCAAACACCACACCGTAAATGGGTGGCTATAAAGGTGGCATTGAGTGTTCGGAAAGTATTGGTTGAGACACATGGATCAAGAGTGGGATTTGTCCATCCATATGACGGATAGATATACTCTGGGCCCTCTCGGTGAAATGTCATCCAAGTAGCTTGCAAGCATGTGACTGGCTCACAAGGGATCACATATCACGGGAACGAGAAAAGAGTACTTATCGGTAACGAGGTTGAACTAGGTATGCAGAGATACCAACGATCATAACCTCGGATAAGTAAACTATCGTGAGACAAAGGGAAATTGGTATCGTATGTAAGTGGTTTATTTGATCGCAAAGTAATCGTAGAAATATGTGGGAGCCATATGAATTTCCAGATTCCTCTATTGGTTATTGTTCGGAGAAGTGTCTCGATCATGTCCACATAATTCACGAACCGTAGGGAGACACACTTAAGGATTCGACGTTGTTTTGAGTAGTTATGGTATGATGAGAAAGAGACCGAATGTTGTTCGGAGTCCCGGATGGGATCCGGGATATCACGAGGAGATCCGAAATGGTCCGGAGAATAAGATTCATATAAAGAAAGTCCCGTTTCGGAGTTCGGGAATGATTCCGGTGTTTTCATCGGGAATGTTCTAGAAGGTTCCGGAATGTCCGGCACTCCGGAGGGGAAGGGGTACATGAATGTGTCATTGCAAGTTGGAATGATTGCATCATGTACTAAGTGTCATCGCTGTTCCAAATAAGGGATTAATTCAAATCCTAGTTTGAAAAGTCAAATAGCTAAATTGAAAAGTCAAACGGCTAAATTTGGAAAGAGGAAAAGAGGAGGAAGTGGGAAACCGAGTTGGGGAGGGAATCCCTCCTCCAACCGGCGGCGCCCCCTCCAAGCCGAGTTGGGGAGGGACTCCACTCCCTCCCCTTGGCTGCCGGCCCCTCCACCTATATAAGGAGGGGCAGGGCTCCCTCCTAACACACACAAGTCCCTCACCTCAAACCCTAGAAGCTGCAGCCCACCATAGCCGCCGCCGCCCCCTAGGGTTTTGCCCTAGCCGCCGACTTGGGGGTCCCCGGAACCCTAGCCGCCGGCTCTAGCACTTCCTCCTTGGTGTGTCTAAACCCTAGAACACCGAGGAGCTCTCTCATACTCCACCATACTCGCTCCGGCTTAAGGCGAAGCCCTGCGAGATCTCCCCTCTACTTCTGGTACCACGCCGTTGTGCTGCCGGAATCGCGAGGAGAGTGCTACAACCTCCGCTGCCTGCTGGAACAAGGGAGAGGAAGGTCTTCGTCGAGTGCCGAACGTGTGACCGACTGTGGGAGCGCTGCCGGAACGCAGCGCCGGAAGGATCGTCTACGCGATCTTGAGATCGGGAAGAGTACGACTACATCACCCACGAGAATCCGCTCTCGTTAAACACTTTGGAATCTTCGAGGGTAAGTTATTCCATCGACTCGTTGCTACAATCTAGTAGATAGATCTTGGCTTGTTTGTTTGTATGCGATAGAAAATTTTTGTTTTCCATGCTACGAAACCCTACAGCGTCGAGACACGTTAAGTGTGTGACCCTTCGGGTTCGAGAATATGCAGACATGATCTTCTATCAATAATCAACAGCGGGGTCTGGAAACCCATATTGACTCCCACACATTCATCGATGATCATATCGGATGAACCACGATGTTAGGATTCAATCAATCCCATATATATATTCCCTTCGTCACATGATATTTTACTTGCCCGAGATTTGATCGTCGACATCGGCATACCTAGTTCAATCTCGTTCACAGCACGTACTTTACTTGTTCCGTAATCCGATATCACTTTGTGATTAACTCCTTAACCACGTGCTTGCAAGCGGTGTTGATATCGATTACCGAGTGGGCCCGAAGTATATCTCTCCGACTTGGGAGGGACAAATCCCATCTCGATACATACAACCCAACAGGTACTTTCCGATCACCTGAGAGACACCTTTATGATCACCCTCTCATAGGATGACGTTTGATGACCTCAAAGCTTTCTTCCGATACCAGGGAGTTGAATTATCTCATGGTCTAAGGAATACAATATTTGACATAGGAAAAAGCTTCGCAAAGATGAACACGATGACACGATCTAATTGCTCTTCTTAATTTGGGTCTGTCCATCATATCATTCTCCCAATGACATGACCTCATTATTAATTGACAACTCATGTATATGGTTAGGAAACCTTAACCATCATTAATCAATGATCTAGTCCATAGAGGCATACTAGGGACACGGTGTCGTTCATAAACCACACAAGTATTAAAGTTTCCGCTTAATACAATTCTAGCATGGAATATAAACTTTATCATGAACAAGAATTATAATAATACCATCTTTATTATTGCCTCTAGGGTATAATTCCAATAGAAAGCTTGCAAGTAAAACTAGGATTGGGTATCATAAAATGTGAACAACCAAGCATGCTTAGTGCATTGGATATGTTATCTAACTTTCATAATTGCAAGTGTTAGCTTGCGCAATCAAATAGTAGTATTAGGCTTGCCTTGTGCAGAGCAGTGGTTGAAGTTCTCCTCGGTTTCTTCTTCGTAGTATCCTCCTTCCTCCTCGTATCCTTGGTTGGTACTAGTGTCTATAAATAAATACGAGGTACACAATCACCAAACAATACTTAACTACTTGCAATCATCACACAAAGGGGTTCTATAGATGATCTAGCATCATCACCAACATTACAAGACTAAAGCAATTGTCTTATTGATTTATTTTTAAAAAAGTAATTTCTACTCATCGAAAAACTAATTAAGATTTAATATTCTCCAAACCAAACATGGGATCATGTTGACACATGTCATCACCACATATTTCAGTACATGGGAATGTGATTTAAAGTGGTGTCACAATTTAATAAGGTTTAACCCTTTTATTTTAAATAAATAAAGTGACTAGAAATGCCTAGGTGGCATTCTTTTATTACTTGGACATTATTTCTGTAAGTAAACCCATATATTTTTATATATTCTGAAAGGTATGATCAAATGTGATTTTTGAGAGTTGGAATCAACTCAAAAGCTATTATGGTTTAAATTTGAATAATGTTTGAATGCAGAAAAGCTTCTGCCTTGTTGTTTTTACCAAGGTTGATCTATAGATCCAAATGATTTGAATCCAACGGGCTTGGATTAAGCATTTCAAAACCTTTCTAACAAAATTGGTTTCATTCAATTTGGTTCACTGAATCGAGCTGGGTTGATTTTTGAAACTAGGTACAGAGCTGAGTTTGAATAAAAATAGAAAAAAGCTAAATTAAAACAAGTGGGCTGCACGGGAAGGGGTAATGGGCCGGCCCAGTTTCACTACGTAGCGCGAGGCGCAACTGACAGGGGGTTCTACTGGTCAGTGACTCTTTAAACGCGAAGCGGTACGGGGCGATGTGGTGCGTTGGATTAGAATGAAGATCGACGGCTGAGAGTCGTCGTCGACGATGAACAGGTCACCGGCGAGCTCGAACCCTAGCGGCTCGGTGGGGGTGCATAGGGGGCATACCAGGGCTCCAGTAACGACGGTGAGGCGAGCAAATGACAAAGTCGATGACGGCGAACTCAGGAGTGGTCGCGGCAGCTCCGGGGGTGGACGAAATCAACGGCTCCTCTTCTCCTCTGCATCGGCGAGCTCCGGCGCAATTCCGGCGATGCGCTGCTCGCCTTGCTCCGGCTAAGGGGTGGAACGATCAGTGAGGTGAGGGGAGTGAGATGGTGTGCTTCAATCGGCTGGGGGTGGCCTCCTTTTATAGGCCCGACGGCGAGACCGAACGGGATGGGCAGGCGCCGGTGGAGACACGGCTACGGGCAGCTAGAGGCATGGCCGAGGGTGGCGATCGATCGGTGATATCCTGGCGATGCTCTAGGGATTTAATGCGCGTGTAGGGGCGGTGGCAAACGGTCGAGAACGTGCGGTGCTCTGCGCGGCAGAGGCAGCGTCTTCGACGGCTAGCGGTGGCTGTGAGGCATGGGGCGGCGAACGGGGGTGTCTGCGTGATTGGTGGGGCGGTGGTGATCACGTATGCACGCGGCGAGGGCGGCGCGCGGTCTGTGGGCGTGTGTCGAGGGTGGCGCTCTGGCGCGCTCTCGGCATGCGCTCAGAGAAGCTTGGCATAGAGTGGGTGTGTGGTCCGGTGGCTGGCAGGGTTCGAGCGCTGGACAGGGGTGGCGGTGGACGGTGGGCTGCCTCCTGGACATGGTGGCTAGGAGCGGCGAACGCTCCTGCTAGCTTGCCATGGTTGGCTGGCAAAGGGGTGCTCGGGTTGGCATGGTATGGTGCAAAGGGTAGGGGCTAGGGTTGGTCAAAAGAACTGGTTGGCACTGGGGGAGACAAGGGTGATCAATGGTGAACATTGCTTAGCCAAATTACTGCTCAAAACAGTGAAGTTTGGCCAGATTGATTTGTTGTCTCCAAGTGTTTGATGAAATGGCCGCAAGAACTTAAGTTTTGAATTTTGAAAAGATTTTTGGTGGGTGTGCTAGGCAAGTGTTGAGGATTCTGTGGATGCTTGGGTTTTGAAAATTGAGCTTGTTTGAGTGGTTTTTGAAAAAGTGGGATCTTCCCATATGAAATAGATTCAATTTTAAACTGTCATTTAAACTATGCATTCAAATGTTTTTGGATGATCACAAGGTGGGATTTGGTACCTTGTTATGAGTACTATCAAGGGGTGCAAAGATCCATACAAGTTTCTGTTAAGTTCTGAAAGTTAGAGATAGCCAAAGTAGGCATGAGAGTTAATTTGGCCAAAATGACCATTCACTTAATTTGTTTGTCTTTGGGAAAAGTTCGGGGATTGTTTAGATGATGTTTATTTCACCTAAAAATCATTTTACAATCAAAGAAACACACAATCATGGCAATTCAAAAGAATCCAATTTGTAATGCATACACATATGAATGCTTTCATATTTTTAATTGGAAAAGTTTTTGTTAACCCTAATTTTGATGATTAGAGTTTGATGATCCAAGTTTAATATTTTTGGGATGTTACACCCGCGCTGCTCGTCGTTGATCTCGCGACAGCGCTGCAGCTCCGAGCGCCGGACGAGGTGCGCGGTGATGCGCGCCTCGTCCTAGTCGTTGTCGACGAAGTCGCGCGCGGTGATCCGGTCGCCTTGCTCTCATCCGACGACTCGGTGTGCTCGTCCGTCATATAGTCGCGGTAGTAGCTCTTCTGGCTGTTGTAGGACAAGGAGGACGCCGGGAACGGAGCGCGGCTGCTCCCCGCACCGGAGGAGCCGTAGTCGGCGTACGGCGCGAGCGAGGGAGGCACATGATCCATGTGCTTCGTGTACCGCTTCGCCGCGCGCTTCTTGCCGGCGTGGAGCGGATCTTCTCGAGCTCCGCGTGCAACTTCAGCCGCTGGCCACGGGAGCCATAGCGCGGGGGCGAGGGAGGGGGGACGGGGTTCATGGCGACGCGGCAGAGGGAATGGCGGCGACGGCGGCGCGGATTGTGTGGTGGAGCGGGCTGATCTGATGGCTAGAGGTTCGCCGGCGGCGGCGGAGATAGCGAGCGAGGGAGGCGGAGGGATAGGGTTTGGCCCCGGTTTGCTCCGCAGCTACCGTAAATATACCACGCTGCCTGGGCTTTTCTCGGGCCACCGTAAAAAATTTACGGGCCGGCACCGCTTTGCGGTAGCTATACGCCGCGCGGAACCGAGCTGAAAACGTAAAGTCACCGAAAAAATACGATTTTGGGCCCTTTTTCAGTATCTGCTAGAGTTGCTCTAACCCTTCCTCCTAAACTCACGAAACTGAAAACATAAGGACCACCATGGTTAGCCGATACTGCTACACCGAAGCACAACTCAGTTTAACAGAATCTATAGACATCCTACAAGGATATGAAGTAAATAGTTTAGCTCTCGGGTGAACTTTTTTATTTCCATGCATGATTAAGACGAGCATTAAAGAACAGAGGGAAGGTGGAACCGTTTACATAGATATGGACATATATACATGGTCCCGTTTTTCTCTAAACCTAGCAGAAGACACATATTTTAAGCTGTCAGTTAGTATGAATATATCTTACAAAGGGGCACATACAATTCTACGTGGCAATTCGACGAAGTCAAGTAACGTCGAACAAAGTCTAAGGCACTTGTCATAGACTCATAGTCAACAAATAAATGAAGAAGAAAAGATGATGGATACAACCAGCAAAGAGAATACCCGAGAAGAAAGAAGCCCATTATGACGAAAGGATGAGAAGATTTGGCCTACCATAGACTATCTCGCCTTTTGGTCCACCATGGAACATGAAAGTCAATAATTCACGGAGCTCGCAAGAAGCACCCCCTCGAGTAGGTTACATGCCAATCAATCATCATAGTTAGTATGCTTTGCATGATTCTACCTAAGCATCAACAATTTAAATTTTAAATCAATATGAACAGTAAAAATTGATAAATCAGTCGTGAGAGCACAGTTTCACCAAAAATTTAAAATTGCATGCTTACGATAGCCAAGCACACACCAAGTATACTATATCCTCAATATGTACCACATAAAACATAAGAAATGCTTCCCGGGACAACTATTTTCTTAAAACAAATATTTAAAGAATTATCTAATAAAAAAGTTTGTGTGCATCTCGTGGATGCAGATGATGGAGCTTGACGTGGAGGAAAGGTAAAAGGCCCAAAATCTCCCCGGCAACGGCGCCAGAAAAGAGCTTGATGTCTACGCACTTCTATTCTTATAGACAGTTGTTGGGCCTCCAAGTGCAGAGGTTTGTAGAACAACAGCAAATTTCCTTTAAGTGGATTACCCAAGGTTTATCGAACTCATGCAGGAAGTGGTCAAAGGTATTCCCTCCAAGCAATCTTGCAATCAAGATACAAGAAGTCTCTTGTTTCCCCAACACACCCAATACACTTGTCAGGTGTATA
Source organism: Avena sativa (assembly GCA_916181665.1). Taxonomy (NCBI): domain Eukaryota; kingdom Viridiplantae; phylum Streptophyta; class Magnoliopsida; order Poales; family Poaceae; genus Avena; species Avena sativa. The sequence continues at coordinate 307,643,720 of OV702284.1, read as the reverse complement.
GGTGCACTAGTTCGGCGAAGAGATAGTGAAATACAAGTGGTAATGGTGCCAGAAAATAGCTTGACGGTGAGGTAAAGACTAAAACAAGCAAACATGCAATAGATCTAGATGCAAACGGTGTTTCAATGTTTAGAAACAAGGCCTAGGGATCATACTTTTACTAGTGAACACTCTCTCATATAAATATCCTCTCTTTATGATACTACTCTTAAATACTCTCCGGTTGGACACTCTAATCATCGATAGGGCTATAACAGCACTCCTCAAAGTCCGCCTTCCCCAATCTAGATAACCCCACACTGTCACCTTGAGCGCTAGATGGTTCCAACAAACACCACAATTTCATAGAGACATCCAACTCCAAATATAACTCATAAAATATATTCAATCTAGCCAAAGTTCCATACACGGTATGCACATTGTCACTTTCACACACGTGGGGAAAAGCATAGATTTATTAAAGCACAAAGAGTATTTATGTAGACTCAAACATAAGTGCCACCATGGAGTGCACGCTATCACTTTTACACACATGGGGAGAGAAGAGATCTATTAAAGCACTTGAGTAACAAGGTAGATCTACTTGATTACAAAGCTCATGATCACAATATGACAATACATAGATAGAGAGATGAACACATACCTACCGGTAGATCCCTTAGCCTCGAGGAAGAACTACTCCCTCCTCATCATGGGAATCAGCAACGGTGATGAAGATGGTGGTGGAGATCGATGGAGATGGCTCCGGGGGCACTTCCCTGTCCCGGCAGGGTGCTGGAACAGATACTTTCTATCCCCCGAATCTCCCCTTCAGTGGCGGCGGCGCAGTGGAACTTTTTCTAAAAGTATGATGGATTATTTAGGGTTTGCTTACTGAGGGCTTCTTATAGGCGAAGAGGCGAGGCTAGGAGGCGGCCAGAGGGGCCACACCCTACCCAGGCGCGGGGTGGGCCCACCCACACCTAGGGGGTGTGGTGTCCCTGGTTCGCCTCTCCGTCTCCCCTCTGGACTTCGTGTCGCCCACGGTAAAATATTGACTTTGGCTTTTGTCCCGTCCAATTTCAAGAATATTGATTTTCTACCTTTCTGAAACCAAAAACAGAAGAAAATATGCAACTGGCACTGTAGCAACTTATTAATAGGTTAGTTCCAAAAAGATATAAAACACCTCAAAGTATAGACAAAGTAAAGAAAAGTAGATATAAAACAAGCATTGAGCATCAAAAATTATAGATACGTTTCCGACGTATCAACAGTGGTCGGGGTGAACTTCTCCATTTCAAAAACAATTACAAGAATTATTCAGATATTATAGCGGCTACAAAGAAAATCCCACCAAGGTTCAAATCCTTTCTCAAATATAATTTAATGCGGAAAAAATGAGGAAAGCTGCACCCATGTGTAAAAGCAAGTCAAACCACAAGTTCCTCTACAAATATCGACCTCTTTACTTCTAGGACAAAATCATCAAATTAGAAATCTTTCGTTCTATTTGCAATGAGGCAATATGTATAAAACATCGACGTGTCCTCACACTTTAGCTTTCCTTTAATCAAAACACATGTTTATGAATAAAATCAAGAAAACAAATAGTGGAGTCCATGGATTAGTATGGCTTCTTGTCTATATCTCCTTCATAATTTGGGAGCATCAATACATTAACAACTCTTCCTTTTATGAATTATTTCCGATGGATTACCATACAAATAAAAATCTTCCGATTTTACATATGCAAATTATGTGGTCATAAGATTATTTGAATGCTATATGATGTGGAAACAATTCATACAGAGTTAAAACATGCCACTCGCTAACCTATTACTTTTGGAATGATTACTATATGGACACAATTTAGAGACAACAATTTTCAACACTCTTTAGAAGATATATAAACAACAGTAGTTACTCACAATTTAAAACTCCCAAAACTACACTGACCTCATTGTAATAAAATTGTGTATACCGAAAAGCTGTGATATAAGGAAAAACTAATTGAATAGCCACTCGACTTTACTGTGTATAAATGAAATAGGATATAATTGTAATGATCTCAAGATCAAAGACTCGGCTGCATGTAGGTTACAACATAGAGAAGTACCAATCTCATAGATTATCATCGCACGTGATCCATCCAAGTGATATCATTTTAGCTTTGTTACGAAACCTTAACCATCACTTAACTAACAAACAAGTCCATAAGAGGCTTACTAGGGACATGTTGTTTATTTATCCGCACATGTATATAGTTTCCAATTTATACAATTATAGCAGAAGAATAAATACTTATCATAAAAATTAAATATAATAATAACATCTTTATTATTGCCTCTTGAGCATATTCCCAACAGTACTATCAAGAGGGGCTCTCTAGTGAGTAACTTAATTGTATCGTTAGGAGATAGCTCAAACCTTTGTATACTATTTCGTTTGGTTGTTATTATCCATTTGAGGATTTAGCTCTTGTAGTCTTTATAAAAAGCTCAAGTTCTTCAAAAATAGAATTCGTATGAAAAACTTATTGCGTTTTTTATGTCAAAGGTTTTACCGGGTCATCATTTTTAGAGATGTCAAATATTTCACCATTTGGTTTTATCCTCCTTTGTTGGACTATGATGTTTCTCTTCATGAGCTTGTATTGTTTTGTACTATTTGAAATGAGCCAAGATAACCATTGCATCTAGTCGGATCATATGACATTTACTCACGTTGACCAGACCTTTCGGAAGTCTGGCTAGCTTATCTCTTTCGTGTAGACAATGTTACTCGTATGGCATCTCCATGCCTATGTTAGGTGGAACCTTGACATCATTTGAGTCACACATTAGTCCCGGAAGTGTGTCCGGCACAACCATAAATGACTAAGGACAAGAATTCATAACTGAAATAAGTACTACTTTCCACAAGCCGGATCCATTCTAGTTACATATATAGCATAATCATTTAGATAGGATTAGACTTGTGAATACAAAGTCAGAAAGTGGAACCTCTAGGGAATCATTCCTAACACCATCATGCTTTGTCCTTTTTAAGTGTCGCGGTAGGTCCCTTTCCATCCCCACACCATGCCCTATCCACTTCTCATTGATCTATGGGCACCCTAATGCTCGTCTCGCTCTAACCAGTGGCTACAAAGTGCATGAATATCTCCAACCAAAAGGGTGAGATGCATGGCATAGTCCTTCACCAATTTTGTTTCCTCCATCTAAATTTTAACTATCAAGTTAGCACTTCTGTACTTGTACTCGGGCCTTCATGAAGGGAGGCGATCTTCTCTAATCCTCATCTCCTTGAGTGTGTCCCAGGTCTTTCTTGCCGTCTCGAACTTTGCCAATGTTGTCAGCACGGAATCCGACAGAGACTAGCCTATGGAGGCCATGGCAACGACCATGTCGTCTGTGATTGCATGTCACACTCAGAGCATTTGGAGGATGATCTTCATCTTCACCGCCCAAACACCATAGTTGGTGTCGATTAGCATCGGGTACTGCACAAGATAATGGCAAGGCACCACTTGCCCCTGTTGTTGTTGTTGTTGTTGTTGTTGTTGTTGTTTAGGGTTTAGGGCAACAATTTGAATGGTTTGGACCTCGCGGGAAGATTGGTATTGGTGCATAGGATCTGCACAGCTGGTATCGGAATGTGCTGAAGCTTACGAGTAAGAGAATAAAGGCTGCTCAACGTGAGTTGGAACAAGTCTCTCCAGATGTGCTTTCAGCCGAGAATGTTGCATGGAAAAAAGAAATAACACTTGAAATTGAAAATCTTCTGGAATAAGAAGAGATTCATTGGACGCAGAGAAGACTTATTAATTGGCTGTAGTTTGGAGATAAAAACACGTCCTTTTTTCATAACTTTGCAAAAACTAGAAGGCAAAGGAATAGAATCAAACGTTTAAAGAATGAGCAAGGAAATTGGGTAGAAGGTACTGATGACGGGAAAATGGAGCGACAAAAATTACTCGCGTCCACATCATAGAGACAGATAGAATATGAATTTAAATGTGCGCGTATGTATGTAAATGACAAATATCAAAGATTGCGGTTCATACTTCCGGAACTCATACATTTATATAGAAATTTCGTCAATTACATCTCCGAAGAGAAAACTCCTGATTAAGAATTCCAATATTTCTAATACATAGGATTACATCAACATGACTATTACAAAACATGAAATAAAACTAAGAAGTCCTCCTCGCTGTCGTCGACGCCGGCATACTCAAGGGGAGTATTTAATGTTCTTCGCATTATCTCTGAAGTTGCTATGGTTTATTTGTCATGTATGACATCTCAATATAGTCATATTTTATTTCATTTCACCCGTACTAAATTTGCTAGTACGAATATATACATGCATGGGTAGCTTAATATGTATCCAATATGTATTTTCATGTATCATATACGATGAGTCATTTAACTTATAGATGATTTATATATATAGCCAATCAGCTGGTCAGGGACCTTTTTTATTATCGCATGCAGTCCGGACTACAGGAGCATGCATCTGAGTTTTCTCCAAGCATCAGATGCATAGTTTTACTACCAACGACAAGGAACATGGAGATGAACATTTTATATCAGATTTTTACTTGAACTAGTATTACCAGTACAAGAGGTGCATATCCATATGTATGATTTATTTTTAGAAAGGCTATATAATGTATAGCAGCTTAAATGCATTTTAGAGCATGATGTATATTTTCATTATTGTATGGCTCATATCATGGAATTCAGACGAGAACCCATGCGTAGAGCGTGATCGATAAGTTTACAATTTTATAACTCATGACATGGAATTCCAAAAGGAATCTATATGTGAGTGTTGATTAATAATTTTGAGATTTTTTTATGGTTCCTGTCATGGAATTCACGATAGAACCCATGCGTAGAGCATTTTATTATAACTTGTGACATGAAACGCATGTGTAAGGCATAGATCATGATTTTGGCGTATTTTAGGTATTTACCTAATATTATAATTGTAGCGATTTTTTACTTGACCATCTTGACTCGTATCCATTTTCTAGAGGACCGCAATCAAGAGGACTATGACACGCACATAGTAAAAATTATGCTAGTATCCTTGATCCGAACCAAATGGCCAAAATGGACGACATGATTTTATGAGAAAGATGAATATACTCCTTGATTCGAACCAAAGGGCCGAAACGTAGGACATGATTTTATGAGGAAGATAAATATATTCCTTGATCCGAACCAAAGGGCCGAAACGTAGGACATAAACTTATGAGAAAGATAAATATATTCTTTGATCCGAACCAAACGGCCGGAACAAAGGACATGAACTTATGAGGAAGATGAATATATTCCATGATCCGAACCAAGGGCCGGAACGAAGGATATAACCTCATGATGAAAATTTAATATTCCTTGATCCGAACCAAAGGCCGGAACGAAGGATATGAGTAAAGATATTCCTTGATCCGAACCAAACGGCCGAAACGAAGGGGATGCCTTTATGATGAAAATATAGTAGTTCTTGATCCGAACCAAATGGCCGAAACGAAGAACATGATTTCATGAAGAAGATGAATATATGGCATAGAAAAGAGGAGGAAGCTCCTTGATTCGAACCAAACGGCCGAACCTAAGGGCTAGAAAATGGCATTGCTTCCTACCTTCTCACCTCCTTGGGACTCTTCTTTGCTTCCTTTCTTCTCAATCTCTCACGGTGCGTGTAGACTCACCGGAAAGTGTTACAATTGCGACAAGAAGATAACAAAGAACGAAAACGAAAAACACAGCAAGGGGAACACAGATTTAACGTGGAAAAACCTCTCCAACAAAGAGAGGAAAAAACCACGGGCGCCAGCCAGCGAAACTTCACTATATCGAGGAGTGTTTACAAACGCCGGGGATTTTACAGATGCAACTCATCCCAACCGGCGGCTTACAAGGGGTTTATATATCGGTGGAAACCTAGGTCTTTGACGATCCGTACCGTACGGGCCAAGTGTAACGAGTCTGAAGTTGGCCTATACTTTGTAGAATTTGGATCAACATATAACAAACTCCACCTTGAGACAAATTCCTCCTGTAGCATCCACAGCAACCATCTCCCTGAACAAACAAAGCAAATACTTTCGGCGCCAATAGCCACTTGGGCTAATCAGTTAAACCAACTAAGTTCGAGCAAAGCTCAAACTTAGCAACAGGAACAGGTTTAGTCATCATATCAGCAGGATTATCATGAGTGCTGATCTTGCATACCTTCAATTTACCTTGAGCAACAATGTCTCTAACAAAATGGTACTTGACATCAATGTGCTTAGTTCTCTCATGGAACATCTGATCTTTTGTAAGGTATATGGCACTTTGACTGTCACAAAACAAAGTAATGCAAGAATCATCTCCACAAAGCTCAGCAAACAAACCTTTCATCCAAACAGATTCTTTGCAAGCTTCAGCAATAGCCATGTATTCAGCTTCAGTAGTAGATTGTGCAACAACAGCCTGCAATGTAGCCTTCCAGCTAACAGCACAACCTCCAACATTAAACACATAACCTGTGAGGGATCTTCACTTATCCAAATCGGCAGCAAAATCTGAATCCACATAGCCAACGAGTCCCTCACCGGTCCTGCCAAACTTCAAACAAGCATTGGAAGTGCCAAGAAGGTACCTGAAAACCCACTGAACAGCCTTCCAATGTTCTTTACCAGGATTAGCCATGTATCTACTTATCAAACTCATAACATATGATAAATCAGGACGAGAACAAACCATGGCATACATCAAAGAACCAACAGCACTAGAATATGGCACCTTTGACATGTACTCAAACTCTTCATCAGTAGTAGGACACTGAGAAACTGACAATTTAAAATGAGGAGCAATAGGAGTACTAACTGAGTTGGCACCATCCATATTAAAATGATGAAGAACTTTATTAATGTAACTTTGCTGACTAAGAAATAACAAACCAGATTTTCTATCTCGGGTAATCTCCATACCTAAGATCTTCTTAGCAGCACCAAGATCCTTCATCTCAAACTCACTACTTAGGTGTGCCTTCAAAGTAGTGATTTCTTTCATGCCCTTGGCAGCAATTAACATATCATCAACATATAGCAGCAAGTATATAGGTGACCCATCAACAAACTTGATATAAACACAACTATCATATTTAGACCTCTCAAAACCATGTGAGATCATAAATGAATCAAACCTTTTATACCACTGTCTTGGAGATTGCTTTAAGCCATAAAGAGACTTCTTTAATTTGCACACAAAATCCTCTTTACCAGGCACTATGAACCCTTCTGGTTGGTCCATGTATATTTCCTCATCAAGCTCTCCATGCAGAAAAGCAGTCTTGAAATCTAACTGCTCAAGCTCAAGATCACGCATAGCCACAATACTAAAGAAAGTACGAATGGAACTATGCTTCACAACTGGAGAGAACACATCATTGTAATCAATACCTGGAATCTGGCTGAACCCTTTTGCTACTAACCTTGCCTTGTACCTTGAAGGCTCTTTGGGAGATATACCTTCCTTTTTCTTGAAGATCCACTTGCAGCTGACCGCCTTCTTTTGTTTAGGCAAGCACACAACATCCCATGTGCCATTTTTCTCAAGCGATTGCATCTCTTCTTGCATAGCAGAAACCCACTTCTCGCGGTCAACGGATGCAATGGCTTCATTATATGTAGCAGGTTCAGAATCGTTCTCCACCTGTTCAGCACAACTCAAAGCATAATGTACAAGATTACACTCTTCAATTAAACGAGGACGATGACCACAGTTACGCCTCGGTCTATCAGCAGCAATGGACTCATGTGGCTGCTGCAAAACAGTAGGTGAGTGCTGAACAACAATATCATCAATGTTTTCCTCATGTGTATCTTCAACGATAACATCATTATCAACAGTTTTCTGCAGGTTCTCCACCTGCACATTAACTCTCTCCTCTCCAACAGCAACAGGAGAGGTATCTGATGGCAAGCTATCATGATACATAATGGACTCACTGAAAACAACATTTCTACTTAGCAAAATCTTTTTAGTTTCAGGATTCCATAGTTTATATGCTTTAACTCCTGAACCATAACCAAGGAATATGCACTTAACAACCCTAGGCTCTAACTTTCCATTATCAACATGAGCATATGCAATGCTGCCAAAAACTCTCAACTGTGAATAATCAGCAGGCGAACCTGACCATACTTCAATGGGAGTTTTCTTCTCAAGTGGAATAGAAGGTGACCTGTTGATGAGGTAACACGCTGTGTTGGCTGCTTCAGCCCAGAAACGCATATGCATACCTGCATTAGACAATATACAACGAGCCCTCGAGATGATGGTTCTGTTCATGCGCTCTGCCACGCCATTCTGCTGAGGAGTATATGGGATGGTGTGATGCTTGATCATGCCATCGTTACTGCAAAACTCTTCAAACTCATTAGAACAGAATTCCATACCATTGTCAGTACGTAGTACCTTTACCTTCTTCTCAGTCTGTTTTTCAACCATAACTTTCCACTTCTTAAAAGCATCAAAAACATCAGATTTATGCTTCAGAAAATAAGGCCACACTTTTCTTGAGTAATCATCAGTAATAGTAATCATATAATTCGCACCACCAATAGAAGTCTTACGGGACGGACCCCATACATCAGCATGCACATAATCTAATATGCCTTTGGTGGTATGAACGAAAGCATTGAATTTAACTCTTTTATGCTTACCAAAGATGCAGTGCTCATAGAACTCAAACTTACTCAAGTTGCAACCATCAAACAGCTCTCTCTTGACCAACTCTGCCATGCCTTGTTCGCTCATATGCCCAAGACGCATATGCCATAGATGTGTTTTACCACAATCATCAGAATCATTAGAAGTAACAGCAGCAGCAATACCAGGCAAAGTGCTACCTCTAAGAACATATAATTTAGCAGAATTCATGTCACCTATCATGTGAATAAGAGAACCTTTTGATACCTTCAGAACTCGATGCCCACCGGCAGACTTGTATCCATCAACGTCCATGGTACTCAGGGAGATCAAATTTCTGGCCATGCTTGGTATGTGCTTCACCTCACTCAACTTGCGTGTCACGCCATCATGTGTCCTAATCTTAACAGATCCAACACCAACGATATGGCATGGGTTGTCATTCCCCACACGCACAAAATCTCCAGTCTGCACAGACTCATATGAACTGAACCAATCTTTGTTACAGCAAATATGAAACGAACATGCAGTATCAAGTATCCATTCATCATCACGAGAAGCACAAGCAGCAAAAACAGCTAAGCATTCACCATCAGAACTATCAGAAACAACAACAGCCTTACTAGAACCTTTAGACCTATCTTTCGGTTGGTAAGTTCCGTTTCTTTTCTCCTTATTCTGCAACTTCCAACAATCATCAATAACATGATTAGATTTCTTACAATACCTGCAGAATTTATCCTTTCCCTTAGACTTTGAACGACTTCTACCGTCCTTGCTCTTATCTCTGTTGCCATAGTTGTTGTATCTCTGCTCGGTCCTGCCACGAACCTGCAGAGCCTCAGCCTTGGATGACGTCCCATCTGACCCTACCATAGTTTTCATCTTTTCCCTCTGTTTGAGGGCGTCATGTCCTTCGGCAAGGGTTAGTTCATCACGGCTCAACAATATTGTATCACGAAAATGTGTATAGGAACTAGGCAACGAGCATAAGAGTAGAAGAGCTAAATCCTCATCATCATATTTTACCTCCATAGACTGCAAGTCTGAAACAATCTCTTTAAAAATAGATATGTGATTACCGATCCACCTTCTTGCAGCCTGTGCGAGAACAACTTCATCTTCACGTTCATCTTACTGGTTAGATCCTTTGACACACAGATCGTTTTCGGTTTTTCCCATAGGGCAGCAGCAGATTTCATCTCCAGTACTTCCTGCAAAATATTATTGGAAAGATGAATTTGAATCAAAGACAAAGCCTTACAGTCCTTCCGCTTCTCTTCAGTGGACCAGGTCTTAGCATCCTTTTCACCGAATCCATCCAGCGCTTCATCCAGATCAGATGTTTGGGCGAGAATCGCCCGCATCTTCACCTGCCACAAGGAGAATCTTGTGGTGTAGTCCAGCTGTGGTAGATCGAACTTTAATGACGACATGTCGCGAACCCTAGATTAGAACCTGGGGCTCTGATACCACTTGTTACAATTGCGACAAGAAGATAACGAAGAACGAAAACGAAAAACACAGCAAGGGGGACACAGATTTAACGTGGAAAAACCTCTCCAACAAAGAGAGGAAAAAACCATGGGCGCCAGCCAGCGAAACTTCACTATATCGAGGAGTGTTTACAAACGCCGGGGATTTCACAGATGCAACTCATCCCAACCGGCGGCTTACAAGGGGTTTATATATTGGTGGAAACCTAGGTCTTTGACGATCCGTACCGTACGGACCAAGTGTAACGAGTCTGAAGTTGGCCTATACTTTGTAGAATTTGGATCAACATATAACAGAAAGAAGAGCAACCAGCAGCAGTAAAATTGATCGCGTGTGTATGGGAATGGATGGAATGGCAGAGCGATTGAAAAAATGATGAATGGGATCTGTGTATGCGAGCGATTTCTTCTGACGTCTCTCCCCTGCAGCGTTTCCGTGATGGTCTTTATATAGGCGGCCAATAAGGGAGTTCACATGCGCACATTTCTGCACAGCATGGGATCGTGGTTGAGAACGTGGGTAGTGGCCGGTTTCAACACGGGTATTCCAAGCCTCCTCTCATAGACCTGGTCGCTGCAGATTTTTTGAACTCCTGGAGCGCTTAGTTGGTAGGGAACCACATGCACATGGGCCATGGGCTTAATAATTAGAATATTATATTGTTAATTGTGTCAATCTGGCGCTTAATTCATGCATGCACGTAGACGTGAAGCTGTATATTTTTTTTGTTGATTTGTATGGCACGATAGCCTGAGAGTTAGCTAGCTTCTAAAGTTTTACTAGCTTATATAGCTAATAGTGATTATTTTTATACGTGTCATTAAGTTTATTTTGATGAAATATTTTGTATAAATATTGTCATTTAATTCAAAATAACACGGCCGTATTTTACAAGATTGTCGTGACAATATCAATATTTTTTTATTGCGCAGTCGAATATTTAGCGACTCGCGACTTTGTCGTGCGCTAATATGTATCGATGATTAATATTTCTCCACGGTTATGCATTGCGTCCAGCAGATTTATCTATGTCAATCATGGTCGCCGGTGCTTTGAAATAAATTTCTTTTTATTATTATTTTGAATTTATGCCGTTCTTTTTATTACAACAGAATTTTGCCGTTCTAATAATTTAATAAACTTTTGATATATTTTTCAAACTATTATTTTATTTAGTCAAAATCGATGTCAACAGGTACTGATTTATTAACCCAATGGTTTCATATTATTTCTCAGGCTTGTTCATTATGGAGGTGTATGATTAATTCTAATCCTGATCTATTGGACAAAGTCGTGCCGCGGTTCACTACTGAAATTAATGACCTAATGTTGAACCTTACACAGCCGAAGATGTAAGAAAAGCCCTTTTTTCTATTGATTATATGAAAGCACCGGGCACGGATGCCTTGCATGCAAAAAAATTCAAAAAATGTTGGCACATCCTAGGTGATGTTTTGACTCAGGAGGTACTTGAGGCGATTAATAATAAAACCACCCCTCATGGGTGGAATGATACTGTTATTGTCTTAATTCCTAACTTGGAGACCCAGAGACTATTTCTCGATATAGACCAATTAACCTTTGCAATGTTTTGTATAAGATAATCTCTAAGATGATTGCACTAAGGCTTAAGAAAATCATAGCTAAGGTTATTTCTTCGGTACAAAGTGCTTTTGTCCTAGGTAGTCTTATTACGGATAATATCCTAGTGTCTTATGAGACATTGCATACTATTAAAAACAAGAAGAAAGGGAAGAAGGGCTATTATTGGGTTAAGCTTGATATGTATAAAGCTTATGATCGCGTGGAGTGGAGGTTTTTGGAGAGGATGTTAATTTGGCTTGGTTTCAGTATTGATTTGCCGAATTACTTATGGCTTGTGTGAGATCTGTAACGTACAAGGTCAGATTCAATGATCAAGAAACTGATGTTTTTTGCCTACCAAAGGACTAAGGTAGGGTGATCCTTTATCTTCCTATCTTTTCTTAATTTGTGCAGAAGGTTTGTCAAGTCTCGTGGCATAGAAGATATAAGGGTGTGTAGAAATGAACCATCAGTTTCACATCTCTTATTTGTTGATGACTCTCTAATACTTATGCAGGAAGATTTAGTTAATGCAACCTCATTGAGACAAGTTTTTGAAAATTATTGTGCAAGTTCGGGTCAGCTGGTTAGTGAAGCAAAATCCAGCATATACTTCAGTCCTAATATGGACCCTTGTGTTAAAGTTGAAATCTGCATGGAATTGAAGCTATGTCAGAAAAGTATCTAGGGCTACCTGCAATGGCTGGTCTAGATACGAGTGATAATTTTATGTATCTCTTGGAAATAATCATTGCTAGACTGAAGGGATGGAACGAGCGGATGGGTTCTATGGGAGCTAAGGAAATTCTCCTTAAAGCTATTAACCAATCTATTCTAGTTTTTGCTATGGCTATTTTCAAGATACCTAAAAAGATTTGCAAATTGATTACTGATGATATGGCAGCGTTCTGGTGGGTAGATATAGAAGTGCAAAAGAGGATGCACTGGTGTGCTCTGGTGTGCTTGGTGGAGAATGTACATTCCCAAATTAGAAGGGGAATGGGGTTTAGAGATCTCCATGCTTTTAATTTGGCTATGTTGGCAAAACAAACTTGGAGGCTCATAAATAACCCTGACTCTTTGTCTGCTCAATACCTTCGTGCAAAATATTATCCGGATGGTAACATCCGGAATGTTGGACCGAATAGTGGATCTTCGTTCACCTTGGCAGAGCATACTAGCTAATCTCTAAACTTTTAAAACGGGGCATATTTGGCGTGTTGATAATGGGAGAAAGATTGATATATGGAGAGACCATTGGGTTCCTGGAATGGCATCGAGGAGGATTGAAAAGTAAGGGGACATGTGTTGTTGCGTCATGTAAATGAGCTAATTGACCCGGTTACTAGATCTTGTTGGGATGAAACTATTATTCGTGACATTTTTAACCTAGTTGAGGTGCAATGCATTTTATAGATTCCAATCAGCACTAATCTGGAAGAAGATTTCATTTCCTAGAATAGGACTAAATCATATACGTTCTCGATAAGATTTGCTTATTACACTAAATGAGAGCATCAGTTCAGCGTTAAATTTAGGAGAATAGATGGCCAAGGAACATCGAGAGAGAACCCTGTGTGGAATATCCTATGGAAACTTAAAGTTCTAGCAGTGATTAAAATATTTGGGTGGAAAGCATTGCATGGATTGCTGCATGGTGTGGGTATTCTTGCAGACAGACATTTGAAGGTCTCGCCTCAGTGTCCTATTTGCAAGCAAGGAGCGGAAGATATCAAACACTTGATGTTTACATGCAAAAGAGCAAAGAAAATTTGGCATGCTCTCGGTCTAGATGAGATTATTGTTAAAGCCCTGAAAACGATCCATAATCTAGTTAGATCGTATGAAGTTTAATCATGCCAACTAGACCTTTGGTCATTCTGGCTAGCGTAGCACTTTCGTGTAGCCAACGTTATGAGGATGGCATCTCCATACCCATGTCAGGTGCAACCTTGACATCATCCGAGACACACATTAGTCTTGGAAGTCTGTTCGGCGTAACCATGAATGACTAAGGACAAGGATACATAACCGAATGAAGTACTCCCTCCGATTCATAATAAGTGTCGCTTATTTATATAGTATATAGGACTAGACTTACAAATACAAAGTCGAAAAGTGGAGCCTCTAGGGAACCATTCCAAACACCATCGTGCTTTGGCCTTTTTAAGCGGCACGACGTGTCCCTTTCCATCCCCACAGCACTCCCTATCCACTTCTCACTGCTCTGCGGGCACCCCATTGCTCGTCTCCCCCTAACCGTTGACTACCAAGTGCACGAATATCTCCAACAAAAGTGGTGAGACGCATGGCATAGTCATTCACCAATTTTGTTTCCTCCATCTACAACTTAACTATGAAGTTGGCACTTCTGTACTTGTACTCGAGCCTTTGTGATGTGGGCGATCTACTCTGATCCTCATCTCCTTGAGTGTGTCATACGTCTTTCTTGCCATCTCAAACTCTGCCAATGTCGTCAGCACGAAATTCGACAGAGACTGTACTATGGCGGCCATGGAAACGACCTTGTCATTGGTGATTACATGTCACATTCAGAGTGTTTGGAGGATGATTTCATATTCACCGCCCAAACATCGTAGTTGGTGTTGGTTAGCATCGGGTATTGCACATTGATAATGGCGAGGCAACACTCACCCTACTTGTTATTGTATTCACATCCTTTTTCTTGAACATGTCGCTCTTATTGTTTCCTTGGAATCACCGTTCTTACCGGACTTAAAATTATTTATGGACTCAATGTTGCTCGTGTCTCCCATCATCTTCCTCGCAGCATCAACTCATAGGTTGTCGTGGCTCTGATACCAAATGTAGGTTTTAGAGAGTTAAATTGATGCCTACATGCGATGCTTGCCGTGCGAAGATGGCTTCCAAATATCCAGATGGATCCCTATACGTCAAAAAACAGCTCGTCTAGCGATTCTCTTAGCGACTGTACATGAACTTGGCGATAGAAAAATAACAGGAGAACCAAATTTAGGGATTGCCAATTGCTTGTCCCATGCCTATTATTATTTTTTGTCAAATTTGTTGCATTACAAGTAGTAGCCTACCCCGTGCTTATATACATATACATACCAATTTTGTTGCATCCAACTCGTCCTCGACTAGGATACTAACACAATGTGATCTAAATAGGAGACTAACACGATGTGATCCGAACCACTACATGAAACGGATCTGGTTTAGATTCCATGAAAACACTTTCTAAAATGGAGTTAACTTTGGTAAAGTCAACTCAATTATATAGGACTTTACTTGGAAACAACCTAAGGTGATTGATCCTAGCAACTGCTTCAACAATTTCATTGCGAGGGCGTGAGATCTAGTTCAAGAAAATTTTAGATGCCGGACAAGTTATACCAATATAATTTACACTAAACTTTTATACTTCTATATAAATAATTTTTAGTATATTGCATTCTTAATAAGTTTATTTTTCTAATATGTGGTTAACACATTTAAAAAGATATAAACTTTTACTAATATTAAGTGTAGCCATTTTTGTATTGTAATGGATATTGAAAATGCAATTACCTTGTGCTGAATTAAAATATATTTTGCAACCAAAACTATCTTAGTTTTCTACTGTATATACAAGCCTTAAATTGAAAAATTTATACACCTCTTTGTTTTTTTGCAGTTGTAGTAAGATTTAATTATGTTTAATATATTGAGAGACATATATGTTGAGTATAGCTTAACAAATATCTTAATAGTGGTTTCAGGTGTATCATTACATGCACAAATTTATAAAAAGTTCTAGAATGTAAACTGAATTTTTAGCTTAACTCTATATGTTTTTTCATGGTCAAGGGTGACTCACAAGTTACATTGTGTTCTATAAAATATGACAAAGACTTGATAGCACTTAAACTAATCACCAACAATCATAAAACTATTATGGATTCTACAACTTTGACGTATACATATGATGTTGGAGATATGCCCAAGAGGCAATAATAAAGTGGTTATTATCATATCTTCATGCTTATGATAAATGTTTACATACCATGCTATAATTATATTAACCGGAAACATTAATACTTGTGTGATTTGTAAACATAAAAGAGTCCCTAGTAAAGCCTCTTGTTAAACTAGCTTGTTGGTTAATATATGATCATGGTTTCCTGATCATGAACATAGAGATTTTATTAACAACAGGGTCACATCATTAGGAGAATGATGTGATGGACATACTCCTATAGTTAAGCGTAGCATAAAGATCAAGTCATTTAATATAGTTCATTTGCTATAAGCTTTCTGATACATAGTAACCTAATTCCTTACCATGAGATCATGCTTATCACCATCACTGGAAGGATGCTTTGATGACATCAAACACCACACCGTAACTGGGTGGCTATAAAGGTGGCATTGAGTGTTCGGAAAGTATGGGTTGAGACACATGGATCAAGAGTGGGATTTGTCCATCCATATGACGGATAGATATACTCTGGGCCCTCTCGGTGGAATGTCATCCAATTAGCTTGCAAGCATGTGACTGGCTCACAAGGGATCACATACCACGGGAACGAGAAAAGAGTACTTATCGGTAACGAGGTTGAACTAGGTATGCAGAGATACCGACGATCAAAACCTCGGATAAGTAAACTATCGTGAGACAAAGGGAAATTGGTATCTGTAACACCCTTAGAATCGACCCTATGCAAGTTTTAGCGCTTCTCGCCAAACCCGCATAGAAACGATTCAAAGGTGCCCACCAGGCACTTGCGTGCGGGTGGAAAACGAAGTAATAACATTACACAACAGTCCTCGATGGGACCCACCGAACAGATATATATACAACACGACTCCATGAGTCAAGAATACAGATACAATATACAAAGATCCAAATCACCTTGAAAATGATAGAGCGTCCGACTACGGACAAGATGCAAATGGGGCTAAGAGCCCTGAAGAATAACCAATGGCGTCCATAACCCTGCCCAGGCCAAGCCGGAAGGGTAACCCTGCTAACGACGTCGATCTCAAAACCTGCTTAAACAAAAGGGGTGCCGACAAAAGGGCAAAGGAAAAAAAGGGGAGCGTCAGTACTGAGGCCAGTACACGGCGAGGCTAGAATTCGGCGGTCCTCGCCTACATAGGTATGGTGGACTGAAGCGGCAGCGGCAGCATGCACTTGACAACCTATAGAGACTCAATACAACTGGCGGCTATCAGATAGGGATAAGAAAGACCTATTCGGAACCAACCTGAATCCAACACCAAACCAACCCATCCTGGTATTCCCCCTCGATACCAAACGAGAAACTCAACCGAGGAACTCACACAGTTGGCAGTTTTATTTATCCAGTTATCGTTGCAGCAATTACTAGTCAGGTATAGATACTCATCCTGATAAAATAAGCAGTGGGCCGTTTTAGTTAACCAGTCCGTTGTAGTTGCAACTCTTACTAGTCAGATACAGTTAGCATGAGATATCCCAAAACCCAGCAGTTGTTGGTACTTTTATTTAGCCATTCCGTTGTAGTTGCAATACTTACTAGTCAGGTACAATGGTCGCAAGCGACAACCCAAACAAGCAATTGTTGGCAGTTTTACTTAGCCATTCCATTATAGTGAAGCTGATTACTAGTCATTATAAAGTCAAATTTATAGCACTACTTTAGTTATAGTTGTCTATGGTCGAGATACTGTGCTCCAAGTCGTCCATAACCGCGGACACGGCTTTCAGAAAGTTTTACCCTGCAGGGGTGCACAAATATCAACACACACTCGATCAACCTCGGAAAAACCAAATCAAAACCCAACGAGGCTTTCACGACAAAGCAATCACAGGATTCAGAAATATTTCAGGGGGCCACCCCATTGAGTACACCCGCAACGAAGCTAGCTGACTCCGAGACGGACTCAAGGTTTGCGTCAATGGCTGTAAACGACTGGGAACCCAAAACTGGGCTTGTCGATACCGCGAAAACACTCCGCTTTCCTAAACAGTACAGGTGCTCCTCGCACAATCGTAAATAAAGCAGTAAAGCATGGCATAAGTACAGGATAGTAAATAAAACCTCAAACTAGTTTGTGGCCCCAAGAAATAAGAATGAATCAAGCTCTGGCTCAGGGGGGGTCCCATAATTCCCCCGTATGTGGATAGCGCGAATATTCAAGGAACAGGTATCAAGTACTCGGGGTCCTACGGGACACAAGTGGACGGTTAACAACCAAATAACATCTATTGCCCACATGTGCCTCTGCTTACCTACTTCAATTTTAGTTATTAAACAATAATTAAAGTGAACGATAATTAAAGCCATGATCATCTCCAACATTGAACATGCGGCAATACTCCAACAACTGAGGTACTTGACGACACGCAACAACGCTTGAGCAAGCGACTACGACGCACAAGTCCAACTATCTACCAAACAACAGGTAATAGGAGGTGTCCAAGGCAATATAAGGCTGCAAGGGATATCACGGGTACGAAAGCTAGAGCAACGCAACACAGATAGCAATAGATCAACAGGAGGGAATAAATACTATAAAAGTAAGATAGGTAGAAAGGGGGAGATGCTCGCCTGAAAACATTGCCGAAGGTTCAACCGAAGTTCGGGGCGAAGCTCACATCAACTCAACGGCCTTATCCGCGAAGAAGCAAAACACTAGAATAAACACCGGATGCACTATTTAATACTACGGCAAAAGATCGGGCATGATGCATGTATGATGTATGACATGGCAAAGGTGCGATGCAATTGGGCAATATTAAGTGGAACCGGGATCCCGACAATTAATTAATAGGTTCGAGTTGTTTAACTACCCCGCAATTTAAATGTTGTCTTAACATGGCAAAAGATAGCACCGGTTCGCTACACAATTTAAACGGGACCAATTTACGACTGGATTTGCCCGCATATGGCCTCCATATTTAATTATAAGGTGAATCGGCATAATGCCCCCAACCCACATGACAATATGCATGCGGATATGACAATTTAATATGCAACAAGTTTATGTATAGCATTTATAAAATAGGGGCTCGGGAAAAAGGTTCAC
This sequence comes from Avena sativa, assembly GCA_916181665.1. Classification (NCBI taxonomy): domain Eukaryota; kingdom Viridiplantae; phylum Streptophyta; class Magnoliopsida; order Poales; family Poaceae; genus Avena; species Avena sativa. Next base: position 307,624,905 of record OV702284.1, on the reverse strand, counting down.
ACATTAGGGGTCGAAGATCTTGGTCCGGGGGGTTCGGGGTCGGTCTCAGGGTTCGGATCTGGGGTTCGGTCTCGGCGGGAGCGTTCTCGGATAACAGAGTAGATCTTGGCGCATCCATGGTCTTCGGGTCATGTCGACGGTCATGGCGTTCGGGATGAAGTACTTGTCGTATTCGCATCGGCGACCTTGGCGTCCGGGTTCTCGACGAACTTGGCGTCCAAGATGAAGGGCTCGTCGTCCGGGGATCCTCCGAGTCCGTGTTGACGACCTTGGGGTTCCGACTTTGGTTGTTGGCCGTGAACTTGTTCCGCGAAGGTACGGTCTTCGGGTCCGGGAGGTAGATCTTGAGGTACCGGCGGGTTCGTTGCCGGTGGTCCTTTGGGTCCTCGTCTCGGCCTCTCGAAGGGCACCGGGGATCTTGTCTACCAAGGGGGCTCGAAGATCTTGTGGCAGCATCACCACCACACCAACAGCTCAGAGCACACTGCCGCCCACCGAACCACATACACACGACGTGCATAGGCAGAGAAAACAGGGCGCACACGCACAAGCAGCAGATGCAGATGGCCCCGGGAGAAGCATGACAGAGGCGGGACCGAAACGGACAGGCGAGGCCGGCGTCGAGGACGGTGGCGCCTGGGGCCGTGGCACGCCCGACGCGGCCAGACCTGGGCGAGCTTGAAGCGGGAGGGGGTCGGGCGGAAGGGCGCCCACGTCAGCGCCAAGGAGAGGTGCTGCCAGCGGTGGAGCTCGCAGGCAAGGGGAGCGGCGACGGCGAGGTCGCAGACCAGGGGCCGGGCCGGCGGGAGGTCGCGGATGGCGGCGGGGCCGGGAGGACGGCGGGTGCGCAGAGCTCGGGCAGAGCGACGAGGAGGAGGAGGGTGTGCCGCGGTCGGACGCGGGCAAGGAGAAGGTCGAGGGCGGGCGCAGACGGCGGGCTCTGTGGCTCGAGCGGCGGCGCGAGAGGAACGGGTGGAGGGAGGCGGCGAGCGCCGGCGCCGGAGCAGAGGCGGGCGGGTGGAGGCGCGGCCGGTGGGGGGGCGAACGGCGGGGCGGCAGCCGAGCGGGGAAGGAGGGCGACCGGCGGGGGGCAGAGAGGAGAGAGGCGGGAGGTGGGAGAGGACCAGGGGAGGGGCGGTGGCTTCGGTGCTGGAGCGTGAGGGAGAGAAGGGAGGAGGGAGACGCGGGGAGAGAGGAGGGTAGGTGGGGAGTGGGGGCGGGGCGTGGGGCCTGGGGTGAGGGAGGGAGTGGGGATGAGGTGGCGGTGTCTGGTTGGGTGGGGATTGGGATGAGGGTGAGGTGGCGAGAGCGGATTGGGTGGGGTGAGGTGGAGGGGGTTTGGGTAGATTAGGTTGGGTAGTTTTAGGATTCTGGTGGACCGTTTTGAACTGGGGGTGGCCGACTGGGTCGGATCGGCCCGGTTGGCTGCCCCCTAAAAATAATTAAATATTTTATTCAATTAAACCGGGCTTTTGCAAACCGTTGGCAGACAAAAGGAAATAATCCGGAGACCCGGGTTTTGTGTTTGAAAAAGGACGGGGCGTTTAGAAAACAAAAATAGGTTTTTCCGCAAATAGTTTTATGCAAGCAAATGCAAGATGATGACGATGCTCAAATGCAATATGGCATGATGACATGAGCATGCGGTCATGATGATGCAATGCACACAAAAATAACGCGATTTTTAGTAGTGGTTTTGCGGGATGCCACAATTCGACACCACTAACAATGGATCTCACCCTCGAGATCCGCCTCATGGTACGGGGAAGAAAGCCGACGGTCTGAATCTTCTTGCTTCGGGTAGATCATCGCGACACCACTAACAAGAGGTCGTTGTCCGTGATCGTCAAGAGAACACTCCGGGAACAAAAGGTCGAAGGTAGAGGTATCAACAAATAAAGCCACCTCTAGCTTCCGTGGACGGAGTAAAATTGCTGGATCCACTGATTCGATGTACAAGAGCGAATGATAAGAGTAGTCGGATGGTGATCAGTCCATCGCGCACCCAAACCATTACTCTGCACATGAATAGGCGAATTATGCAACCAACTCTCGGAATTCAGACTAAAGATCTCGACAATCGAGGTGCAGAACAAAGGAGTGATGCAGACTCTGCATCGGATCTGGCATAGATGATGTCGTCGCGTCGGAAAACACCGGGAGGCACGAGAAGGAACAAAGAGAAGTCCACCAGACGAAGGATTCCTCGGATAGCATGAAGACCAGATGTAGCAACACCGTTTTCAAAGGAGGAAGCGAAACCCTGAAGGTACGACGGAACCCAACCACGAGAAATCCTGGACTCGAAGAAAAGATAAGAGGTGGATTCAAAACGCGTAGAGGTAAGAGGAGAATAGCAGAGGGGTAAGGAGTAAAATCTGACCTAATCAGAACTATCCAACCGATTTTGCAAAAATAGTTTTGACACTGTACTTCGGCCGTTAGCTAGGTTATCCTACAGGCTGGACTTGTGGGGTATCGCAACTGCTGAGCTCTGATACCACTCTATAACACCCTCAGAATTGACCCTATGCAAGTTTTAGCGCTTCTCGCCAAACCCGCATAGAAACGATTCAAAGGTGCCCACCAGGCACTTGCGTGCGGGTGGAAAACGAAGTAATAACATTACACAACAGTCCTCGATGGGACCCACCGAACAGATATATATACAACACGACTCCATGAGTCAAGAATACAGATACAATATACAAAGATCCAAATCACCTTGAAAATGATAGAGCGTCCGACTACGGACAAGATGCAAATGGGGCTAAGAGCCCTGAAGCATAACCAATGGCGTCCATAACCCTGCCCAGGCCAAGCCGGAAGGGTAACCCTGCTAACGACGTCGATCTCAAAACCTGCTTAACAAAAAGGGGTGCCGACAAAAGGGCAAAGGAAAAAAAGGGGAGCGTCAGTACTGAGGCCAGTACACGGCGAGGCTAGAATTCGGCGGTCCTCGCCTACATAGGTATGGTGGACTGAAGCGGCAGCGGCAGCATGCACTTGACAACCTATAGAGACTCAATACAACTGGCGGCTATCAGATAGGGATAAGAAAGACCTATTCGGAACCAACCTGAATCCAACACCAAACCAACCCATCCTGGTATTCCCCCTCGATACCAACCGAGAAACTCAACCGAGGAACTCACACAGTTGGCAGTTTTATTTATCCAGTTATCGTTGCAGCAATTACTAGTCAGGTATAGATACTCATCCTGATAAAATAAGCAGTGGGCCATTTTAGTTAACCAGTCCGTTGTAGTTGCAACTCTTACTAGTCAGATACAGTTAGCATGAGATATCCCAAAACCCAGCAGTTGTTGGTACTTTTATTTAGCCATTCTGTTGTAGTTGCAATACTTACTAGTCAGGTACAATGGTCGCAAGCGACAACCCAAACAAGCAATTGTTGGCAGTTTTACTTAGCCATTCCATTATAGTGAAGCTGATTACTAGTCATTATAAAGTCAAATTTATAGCACTACTTTAGTTATAGTTGTCTATGGTCGAGATACTGTGCTCCAAGTCGTCCATAACCGCAGACACGGCTTTCAGAAAGTTTTACCCTGCAGGGGTGCACAAATATCAACACACACTCGATCAACCTCGGAAAAACCAAATCAAAACCCAACGAGGCTTTCACGACAAAGCAATCACAGGATTCAGAAATATTTCAGGGGGCCACCCCATTGAGTACACCCGCAACGAAGCTAGCTGACTCCGAGACGGACTCAAGGTTTGCGTCAATGGCTGTAAACGACTGGGAACCCAAAACTGGGCTTGTCGATACCGCGAAAACACTCCGCTTTCCTAAACAGTACAGGTGCTCCTCGCACAATCGTAAATAAAGCAGTAAAGCATGGCATAAGTACAGGATAGTAAATAAAACCTCAAACTAGTTTGTGGCCCCAAGAAATAAGAATGAATCAAGCTCTGGCTCAGGGGGGGTCCCATAATTCCCCCGTATGTGGATAGCGCGAATATTCAAGGAACAGGTATCAAGTACTCGGGGTCCTACGGGACACAAGTGGACGGTTAACAACCAAATAACATCTATTGCCCACATGTGCCTCTGCTTACCTACTTCAATTTTAGTTATTAAACAATAATTAAAGTGAACGATAATTAAAGCCATGATCATCTCCAACATTGAACATGCGGCAATACTCCAACAACTGAGGTACTTGACGACACGCAACAGCGCTTGAGCAAGCGACTACGACGCGCAAGTCCAACTATCTACCAAACAACAGGTAATAGGAGGTGTCCAAGGCAATATAAGGCTGCAAGGGATATCACGGGTACGAAAGCTAGAGCAACGCAACACAGATAGCAATAGATCAGCAGGAGGGAATAAATACTATAAAAGTAAGATAGGTAGAAAGGGGGAGATGCTCGCCTGAAAACATTGCCGAAGGTTCAACCGAAGTTCGGGGCGAAGCTCACATCAACTCAACGGCCTTATCCGCGAAGAAGCAAAACACTAGAATAAACACCGGATGCACTATTTAATACTACGGCAAAAGATCGGGCATGATGCATGTATGATGTATGACATGGCAAAGGTGCGATGCAATTGGGCAATATTAAGTGGAACCGGGGTCCCGACAATTAATTAATAGGTTCGAGTTGTTTAACTACCCCGCAATTTAAATGTTGTCTTAACATGGCAAAAGATAGCACCGGTTCGCTACACAATTTAAACGGGACCAATTTACGACTGGATTTGCCCGTATATGGCCTCCATATTTAATTATAAGGTGAATCGGCATAATGCCCCCAACCCACATGACAATATGCATGCGGATATGACAATTTAATATGCAACAAGTTTATGTATAGCATTTATAAAATAGGGGCTCGGGAAAAAGGTTCACACATTAGGGGTCGAAGATCTTGGTCCGGGGGGTTCGGGGTCGGTCTCAGGGTTCGGATCTGGGGTTCGGTCTCGGCGGGAGCGTTCTCGGATAACAGAGTAGATCTTGGCGCATCCGTGGTCTTCGGGTCATGTCGACGGTCATGGCGTTCGGGATGAAGTACTTGTCGTATTCGCATCGGCGACCTTGGCGTCCGGGTTCTCGACGAACTTGGCGTCCGAGATGAAGGGCTCGTCGTCCGGGGATCCTCCGAGTCCGTGTTGACGACCTTGGGGTTCCGACTTTGGTTGTTGGCCGTGAACTTGTTCCGCGAAGGTACGGTCTTCGGGTCCGGGAGGTAGATCTTGAGGTACCGGCGGGTTCGTTGCCGGTGGTCCTTTGGGTCCTCGTCTCGGCCTCTCGAAGGGCACCGGGGATCTTGTCTACCAAGGGGGCTCGAAGATCTTGTGGCAGCATCACCACCACACCAACAGCTCAGAGCACACTGCCGCCCACCGAACCACATACACACGACGTGCATAGGCAGAGAAAACAGGGCGCACACGCACAAGCAGCAGATGCAGATGGCCCCGGGAGAAGCATGACAGAGGCGGGACCGAAACGGACAGGCGAGGCCGGCGTCGAGGACGGTGGCGCCTGGGGCCGTGGCACGCCCGACGCGGCCAGACCTGGGCGAGCTTGAAGCGGGAGGGGGCCGGGCGGAAGGGCGCCCACGTCAGCGCCAAGGAGAGGTGCTGCCAGCGGTGGAGCTCGCAGGCAAGGGGAGCGGCGACGGTGAGGTCGCAGACCAGGGGCCGGGCCGGCGGGAGGTCGCGGATGGCGGCGGGGCCGGGAGGACGGCGGGTGCACAGAGCTCGGGCAGAGCGACGAGGAGGAGGAGGGTGTGCCGCGGTCGGACGCGGGCAAGGAGAAGGTCGAGGGCGGGCGCAGACGGCGGGCTCTGTGGCTCGAGCGGCGGCGCGAGAGGAACGGGTGGAGGGAGGCGGCGAGCGCCGGCACCGGAGCAGAGGCGGGCGGGTGGAGGCACGGAGGAGGCGCGGCCGGAGGCGGGGAGGCGCGGCCGATGGGGGGGCGAACGGCGGGGCGGCAGCCGAGCGGGGAAGGAGGGCGACCGGCGGGGGGGCAGAGAGGAGAGAGGCGGGAGGTGGGAGAGGACCAGGGGAGGGGGGTGGCTTCGGTGCGGGAGCGTGAGGGAGAGGAGGGAGGAGGGAGACACGGGAAGAGAGGAGGGTAGGTGGGGAGTGGGGCCGGGGCGTGGGGCCTGGGTTGAGGGAGGGAGTGGGGATGAGGTGGCGGTGTCTGGTTGGGTGGGGATTGGGATGAGGGTGAGGTGGCGAGAGCGGATTGGGTGGGGTGAGGTGGAGGGGTTTGGGTAGATTAGGTTGGGTAGTTTTAGGATTCTGGTGGACCGTTTTGAACTGGGGGTGGCCGACTGGGTCGGATCGGCCCGGTTGGCTGCCCCCTAAAAATAATTAAATATTTTATTCAATTAAACCGGGCTTTTGCAAACCGTTGGCAGACAAAACGAAATAATCCGGAGACCCGGGTTTTGTGTTTGAAAAAGGACGGGGCGTTTAGAAAACGAAAATAGGTTTTTCTGCAAATAGTTTTATGCAAGCAAATGCAAGATGATGACGATGCTCAAATGCAATGTGGCATGATGACATGAGCATGCGGTCATGATGATGCAATGCACACAAAAATAACGCGATTTTCTAGTAGTGGTTTTGCGGGATGCCACAGTATCATATGTAAGTGGTTCATTCGATCGCAAAGTAATCATAGAAATATGTGGGAGCCATATGAATTTCTAGATTCCTCTATTGGTTATTGATCGGAGAAGTGTCTCGATCATGTCCGCATAATTCACGAACCGTAGGGAGACACACTTAAGGATTCGATGTTGTTTGAGTAGTTATGCAATGGTGAGTAAGATACCGAATGTTGTTCGGATTCTCGGATGGGATCCGGGATATCACGAGGAGAACCGGAATGGTCCAGAGAATAAGATTCATATAAGGAAAGTCCTGTTTCGGAGTTGGAGAATGATTCCGGTGTTTTCATCGGGAATGTTCTAGAAGGTTCCGGAAGGTCTGGCACTCCGGAGGGGAAGGGTACATGAATGTGTCATAACAATGTGTAATGGTTGCATCATGTACTAGGTGTCATCGCTGAACAAAATAAAGGGTTTAATCAAATCCTAGTTTGAAAAGTCAAACGCCAGTTTGAAAAGTCAAACGACTATTTTGGGAAGTGGAAGGGAAGTGGGAAACCGAGTTGGGGAGGAGTTCCTCCTCCACCGCCGGCCCACTTGGGATCCGAGTTGGGGAGGGACTCCCCTCCCCTTGGCCGGCGCCTCCCACCTATAAAGGGAGGGGCAGGGCTGCCCCTCCTAGAACATAAGATCTCCACCCAAAACCCTAGCCCGGCGCCGCCACCTCCTGTTGCCGCCGCCTAGGGCTCCCCTAGCCGCCGACTTGGGCAAGCCCCAAACCCTAGCCGCCGGCTCTAGCACCTCCTCCTTGGTGTGTCTAAACCCTAGATCGCCGAGGAGCTCTCTCATAGTCCACCATACTCGCTCCGGCTTAAGGCGAAGCCCTGCGAGATCTCCCCTCTACTTCCGGTACCACGCCGTTGTGCTGCCGGAATCGCTAGGAGAGTGCTACAACCTCCGCTGCCTGCTGGAACAAGGGAGAGGAAGGTCTTCATCGAGTACCGAACGTGTGACCGACTGCGGAAGCGCTTCCGGAACGCAGCGCCGGAAGGATCGTCTACGCGATCTTGAGATCGGCAAGTGTACGACTACATCACCCACGAGAATCTGCTCTCGTTAACCGCTTTGGATCTTTGAGGGTTAGTACTCTATTGACTCGTTGCTACAATCTATTAGATAGATCTTGGCTTAATCATAGAGTAGATCTTGATTGTGTGTTCATGCGGTAGAAATTTTTTGTTTTCCATGCTACGAACCCCTACAGTGGTATCAGAGCCGTGTCTATATGTAGATCTGTTGCACGAGTAGAACAGAATGGTCATTGTGGGCGTTGATGCTTTTTTTTGTCGATTGCTTCTTGTGTACTTTGCATCTTGCGGGATGGTGGGATGAAGCGGCCCGGGCTAACCTTACATGACATCGTTCATGAGACTTTCTCCACGCTTGACATGCAACTTGTATTGCATAAGTGGATTTGCGGGTGCCTGTTTCTCCCAACATAGTTAAGATTCAATTTACAACGGGTGATTAACAATACTAGTATCAATGTTGTGGTTCTTGTTCGTAAGTTAGAACGACACTTATTGAAAGCCCCAAACCACGTAAAATATGCAAAGAAAATTAGAGGCGTCTAACTTTGTTTTGCAGGGGTGTGCTGTGATGTGATATGGCCATGATTGTGATTATATTTGATGTATGCAATGTTCCTTATTGTAAGTTGGCAACCGGCAGGAGCCATATGGTTGTCTTTAAATTCTGTTAAGACCCGCGTGTCTATTCAAAGTAGTTGTAATAGTTGAAGCTGGTGGACGACAACCATGGAGCGGCATCATTGACCTTGATGCAATGCCGGTGATGATGGAGATCATGTTCGTGCTTGAAGATGGAGATCGGAAGCACAAAGAAGAAAGGCCATATCATATCACATATTATGAATTGCATGTGATGTTAATCCTTTATGCATCTTGTATTGCTTAGTTAACGACGGTAGCATTATAAGATGATCCCTCAAGCACACAGTTTCAAGTTTTAAAGTGTTCATCCTTAGTAAGCACCGTTGCTAAAGCTTGTTGTTTCGAAGCACCACGTGATGATTGAGTGTGTTAGATTCTGCGAGTGTATACAACGTGAGCAAGACAGATTTTCTCATGCGGAAGCTAAGGTTTGATCTTGACGAGCCTAGCATGTACAGACATGGTCTCGGAACACGGATCACCGAAAGGTAAAGCATGAGTCATATAGTAGATATGATGAACATGTTGATTGCTCGCCATTGAAGCTACATCAACTCTCGTGATGATCGGTTTTGATGTGGTGGATTTGGTTCGTGTGATCACTAAAACAATGTGAGGGATATTGTTTTGAGTGGGAGTTCAACAGCAATTTGATTAAAAGTTGAACACTATTTATCATAAATTAAATCAAAGTGAATTTGCATAATTGTTGTAGTCATTGGCATCCGTTTACCACCTTGCGCTTAGTTATAATTGAGATGATAGAACTATAGAATTCTGGTTAGTTACTTTACGAACTGGTATCGTATTGTTTTGAAGTGTTAATCTAAAGTTTAAAAGTCCTATTGCAAACTTTCAGTAAGTTCCGGTTACTCCATGAAGTTTAATAATTGGTATTAAATCAAGAGTGACAATTCCAAGTTTTAGTGTATGAGTATCATGTTTGTATCCATGATTCTTGATATTCAAAGGATTGTCTTAATATCAAGGTTATCTAGGATCTGAAAGAGTTGTTTCAGAAACCATGATGTGTGGAAGATATTGTGATATCTGAAACGAATTTTTGGTTGCAACATGACAGAGTATAAATTGGCAAAAGTCATGTTCTCATATTTGATGAGAATTTGCAAAAGGTTGGAGACACTAGTTGTCTTAATTCTCCAAAAGGCTTTGGAGAGCAACATTATACTTGCGATTCATAGTTATAAGCTAAAGTAGCTTGATCATGATAATTCGATGAAAGGGTGAATATTTGATGTAGGTAAAATATTTACTACACCAAGAGATTACTAAAGAAAGGAATTTGAAAGAACACCAAACATTTGATGATGGTAATCTACTTCAAAGTGCAAGTCCAAAGACATTGGTATTTAACTATACACACTTTGGACTATGTGTCATGTGTATGGCTCCACTATTGATGTTGATAGATTCTTTCAAACAGAAAATGAAATACTGAAAGAGAATCTCATAAATATATGGCAGAAAAGAAAAGACTAGAATTGTTTAGTTTAAGTATATAGATGATATACATGTTATGTCTATATTCTTTGATTATTAAACAATGTGGTTCTTAAGTATTTGATACTGGATTTGTTGGTGTGAATCGTCATACGAAACAACACAATTCATGAACTACAATGGCCTAAGTAACTAGCAAAAGAATATGTGATGATGTTCATCGAGAACAAATAAAGGGTTATTGTGCTGCTTGTTAAACATCAACGCTTGCCTTCAAGATTTATTTTATCAGGTATTATGAGAACAAAAGGGTTGTTCAAATAATTTCCGTAATCCATAAAAGATGGATGATTCACAAATCTCGTTGGAGAAATCACATCCATAAAACTAGTGCTAAAAATGTCGAAAGACAAATTGATTGAAAGATCACTTAGGAAGTGACATCGCCGTTTAAATTATATTGGAAAGAAAACATGAAGAAACTCTATGTGGATGGAATTTTGGAGTCTTTTGATTTTTGATCAAATGACGCTTGTGAAACGTTCCTAGAGATAATTAAAACTTCACTCATAGGCCAAAAGGGAACGAATGACTAGCTTATTGGAACTTGTACATATTGTTGTACGAAGTCCATTATGTGTAGTCAAGAGCGATGGATTTCAACTTCATATGCTTTCTCCGAAAATTTGAGTGAATATATGAATATTTACTTAGTAAGGATGAAGTATGAAACATTTGAAAAGTTCAAAGACTTTCAAGATGAAGTGCAAAATCATTGTAACAAGAATATAAATAGTTTATGATAAGATCATAAAGGAAGATATTTGAGTTACAATTTTAGCATAATACCTAAGATTTAAGGAATCGTTCCGTAGATTTGCATGTCCCGAAACACCATAAGAGTATGGAGCGTTCGAGACATGTAATTAAACCTTGTTTGACATGGTAAGATCGAAGGTGTAATTCATAAAACTGCCATTATATTTTAAAGATTAAAAGCTTTAGAGACTGCCGTTTTTCCACTGAAAAGAGCTCCATCATAATCCTTTGAAATGACACCATATAAAGTTATGGTTTGGGATAAAGCCCAAGTTGTCCTTTCTTAAACATTGGTATGCTATGCATAAGAAAGATGTTTGCAACCAAAGTCGGATGAACCTGTCTTTGTATGTTATTTAGAATAACTATTAAGTAATCCTCCATAACATCGGAGACAAAAGTGTTTGTCACTTAGAACGTCAAGATTCTTTGAGAAGGAATTTTTGTGAATAGATAAGTGGGAGGACAATAGAACTTTGATAAGGTTAAAAGAATCTTAGCTATATGTGCAAAGTTGCGCAGCACCGAAAAGTGTTCCGGAGGCAGCAACAATGCTCATGGCTCACGTGCCTCAAAGGTCGTGGTCACAGAGATCTAAGTTCCTATTGAACCAAGTAGGTCGAGTAAACAATCAAATACCAAGATTTGGGGGTTGAATCATTATTTGAGAATAATGAACGTACTACATGCAAAGAAGCGATGATGGGCCCTGACTCCGTAAAATGGCTTGAAGCCATAAAATCCATGATAGTTCCATACACGAGAAATCAAGTTTTGAACTTGAAGGACCCTCGAGAAAGGTGTAAGACCTTACAGTTGTGTTTGGATCTATAAATAAATAGACATAGATGTTGCACATCTATGAAATAGTCGACATGTTGGGAAAGAGTTTACAACAACGTTCAAAGGTTGACTATGGCAAGATTTTGATCTTTCATAGCGATATTTAGTCTAGACGGATTAATGTAGCAACCACTACATATAATTTTGTTATGTGGTAATTGAATAAACAAAACAAGTTCTTCTAATAGAATTGTTACCTAGGACATGTGCATAACACGGTCCATAGGGTTTTGTTAATTCAAAGGATGCTAAAAGCATATGCAAACTTCAATGGTTGATCTGAGCATCACGGAGTTGGAATCTTCACTATGATGAAACTGTTAAAAGAGTTTAATTTCATCAGAGACGATAAAGATGCTTGCATTTGCAAGAAATTAAGTGGGAGCGCTAAGACATGTTTCTAATACATTATGTGGAAGACATATTGTTGATTGGAAATGATGTATCTTTTTATTAACACAAGATAAGAATTTCATCTCGATGAAAGACTTAGGCAAAAACCAAATATTTGGCATCAATAGACGCTAATATGGTTGTGCCAAAAGTACATAGATGATATATTAAATGAGTTCAATATAGAAACTACAAGAAAGGTTCTTGTCGCACAGAAATGATTGAATGAGTTCAATATTGATGATATATTCAAGTGTATTGACATTTGGTAAGTGAAACAAAGATTCAAGTATAGATTGATACTTGATGTATGAAATCACAAAGAGTATTTATATCAATCATACTGTGATATGTACAAATCCAGATATGTCCTATGCTCTAAATGTTATGAGCGTATACCAGAATGATTCATAAGATGATTATTGGACAATAGTAAAGATATTCTTATGATCTTGTAAAAGATATAAGAATATATTATTTTGTAGAAGTGGCAAATAGATGGTTAGTTCATTGTAAAAGTATTACATTGATACTAGTTTTGTCACAAAGTACAAATTAAGTTTATCTCAATCTAAACTAAGGGTGGCACAATATAATGGAAAGTAAGTTCCATAATGGATATGGATGAGTTCCAAAGTTAAGACATTGTGACAGATACTACAACAAAAGGCTAAGTATATGACTGCTATTATAGCAGCTAAAGAGGGCATTTGTGTCAAGTAGTTTGTTATCAAACTAGGTGTAGTTCACAGCGGGATAATACTATAAAGATATATTGTACGACAATATTATCAACATGTTTTAACCCCAAAGAACTAAAGGTCTCACCAAAGGACCAAATTTATACAAAGACATCTCATTAGAGAATGAGTGATGCGTAGATACGCAAAGACATGCCATTACACACGGACCTGGAAGTGTCAGATCCGAGGATCAGATGACCACTAGCAATCCTGTACATACAACACCGGAAAGCCATAGGTGTTAAATACACAAAGGTTTGAAACTAGATTATTGACTCTAGTGCAAGTGGGAAACTGTTGGAGATATGCCCAAGAGGCAATAATAAAGTGGTTGTTATCATATCTTCATGCTTATGATAAATGTTTACATACCATGCTATAATTATATTAACCGGAAACATTAATACTTGTGTGATTTGTAAACATAAAAGAGTCCCTAGTAAAGCCTCTTGTTAAACTAGCTTGTTGGTTAATATATGATCATGGTTTCCTGATCATGAACATAGAGATTTTATTAACAACAGGGTCACATCATTAGGAGAATGATGTGATGGACATACTCCTATAGTTAAGCGTAGCATAAAGATCAAGTCATTTAATATAGTTCATTTGCTATAAGCTTTCTGATACATAGTAACCTAATTCCTTCGACCATGAGATCATGCTTATCACCATCACTGGAAGGATGCTTTGATGACATCAAACACCACACCGTAACTGGGTGGCTATAAAGGTGGCATTGAGTGTTCGGAAAGTATGGGTTGAGACACATGGATCAAGAGTGGGATTTGTCCATCCATATGACGGATAGATATACTCTAGGCCCTCTCGGTGGAATGTCATCCAATTAGCTTGCAAGCATGTGACTGGCTCACAAGGGATCACATACCACGGTAACGAGAAAAGAGTACTTATCGGTAACGAGGTTGAACTAGGTATGCGGAGATACCGACGATCAAAACCTCGGATAAGTAAACTATCGTGAGACAAAGGGAAATTGGTATCATATGTAAGTGGTTCATTCGATCACAAAGTAATCGTAGAAATATGTGGGAGCCATATGAATTTCCAGATTCCTCTATTGGTTATTGATCGGAGAAGTGTCTCGATCATTTCCGCATAATTCACGAACCGTAAGGAGACACACTTAAGGATTCGATGTTGTTTGAGTAGTTATGGAATGATGAGTAAGAGACCGAATGTTGTTCGTATTCTCGGATGGGATCCGGGATATCACGAGGAGATTCGGAATGGTCCGGAGAATAAGATTCATATAAGGAAAGTCCTGTTTCGGAGTTGGAGAATGATTCCGCTGTTTTCATCGGGAATGTTCTAGAAGGTTCCGGAAGGTCCGGCACTCCGGAGGGGAAGGGTACATGAATGTGTCATAACAATGTGATGGTTGCATCATGTACTAGGTGTCATCGCTGAACAAAATAAAGGGTTTAATCAAATCCTAGTTTGAAAAGTCAAACGCCAGTTTGAAAAGTCAAACGACTATTTTGGGAAGTGGAAGGGAAGTGGGAAACCGAGTTGGGGAGGAGTTCCTCCTCCACCGCCGACCCACTTGGGATCCAAGTTGGGGAGGGACTCCCCTCCCCTTGGCCGGCGCCTCCCACCTATAAAGGGAGGGGCAGGGCTGCCCCTCCTAGAACATAAGATCTCCACCCAAAACCCTAGCCCGGCGCCGCCACCTCCTGTTGCCGCCGCCGCCTAGGGCTCCCCTAGCCGCCGACTTGGGCAAGCCCCAAACCCTAGCCGCCGGCTCTAGCACCTCCTCCTTGGTGTGTCTAAACCCTAGATCGCCGAGGAGCTCTCTCATAGTCCACCATACTCGCTCCGGCTTAAGGCGAAGCCCTGCGAGATCTCCCCTCTACTTCCGGTACCACGCCGTTGTGCTGCCGGAATCGCTAGGAGAGTGCTACAACCTCCGCTGCCTGCTGGAACAAGGGAGAGGAAGGTCTTCATCGAGTACCGAACGTGTGACCGACTGCGGAAGCGCTTCCGGAACGCAGCGCCGGAAGGATCGTCTACGCGATCTTGAGATCGGCAAGTGTACGACTACATCACCCACGAGAATCTGCTCTCGTTAACCGCTTTGGATTTTTGAGGGTTAGTACTCTATTGACTCGTTGCTACAATCTAGTAGATAGATCTTGGCTTGATCATAGATTAGATCTTGATTGTGTGTTCATGCGGTAGAAATTTTTTGTTTTCCATGCTACGAACCCCTACATATGAGTTGGTCTGTTAGGTTTATCAAAATGTGTTTTCCATCATCTGGAGTGATGCACGCAACTTCTCATATCAGTTTCTCAAATAAGAAGTCCTCCACAGTTTTAAACGGTTAATCTACTAACCAAATGTGTCCAAGGAAATGATTCCGTCCGACGGTTTAGGGAGTTGTATCGGGCCATATAGGGACAAAGGAGCTGACGCCAACATGCATGCAGGGAATTTTTTCATGATATGAAAATTCAAAATATATTACCTCGTAAATTGTTAATCCGATTGATAATCCTCTTTACCGTTGGGTTTGTCTCGATGAGTACTTCAAAATAAGGTTGTTTGGTGATATTTTTTCATAGCCAGTTGCCAAATTACTGTAATATAGCTACCAGATTGATAAATAACAATTGCTAGCCAAATAATACATAGTCACCATATTGTTTTTACATGTTTCTAATAATAATAATGATTTATATATACAAAAATAGATATTTGATCCATTCTAAACACGTAAAACATTGTATTACCATCATATAAAACAAAGTTCAACATATGTTAACCATTTGATTTTAACCTGGTAACCAGCTTGACTTTACCTGGTTAACAAGTGACAGTAATCTGGTAAGTTGGGTTGAAAAAAGTTATCAAAATATATCAACATGAGATTTGGTTTCAAAGATCTCGACGCGAAAAAACTAACTATGAAAACGAATCTGAATTTTGAATTATGATTCAAGAGATAAAATATTTTAAAGTTTAAAACTCAAAAATAATCCTAAGTCACGGCGGGGTTGTACTCATGCATGCATGACTGGTTGCCATATTAATCGGTGCTCACGGAAGTCTAATCTAGAACACGTGCCCTAAATAGCACCGTCCAATTTTTAAACTGCCAACTATCATAGGTTTCGTTACAACCAGTCTGTATTTGGAGGTCATCATAGTTCCGGGCCTAGGGAGGTTGCCCTATTGCCTGTCCTATAGGCCAGCTCTGTGCACCTGTCGGGCCTTCCAAAATCCAAATAGCCTAATTTGTTACAGTTCCTCCCATTGTTTAAGCTATGAAATCGGATTCCAATGCCCCACTTATACAAAATTTGAATTTGAAATATTCGAATAAACTATAAGTGAGACACTGGCAGGATCCCACTTTCGTCTCCACTTATCCTCTAGTGTTGTCCACCTCAAACCATTTGATTGCACGACCATGGTCCTTTCTCGTGTTTATTTTAGGCAATTTGGTCCCGTCCCTTGTCGCATGGGCATGGCATCCGCATGATTAGTAGTTGCCTTTTAAAATATACCACACCATTGACACACTTATAGAGTTGTAGTCCCCCGGAGACTCACGCATGGATCAGCAGGATCAAACTTTTTCCCACGGCATGTTTATTTACCGAATCTTCCTGTTTTGGCCGTGTGCTTGACTTAGCATGTTAAAAGCATCTCCACTCGTCCCCCATACGGTGCCCGATGCGGCTCAATTTTGGGCTATAGGGGGGCACCGGATAGATCACAAATTTGGGGGGTGGGCTCTCTCTCAGCCGTGCCCAATGCAAAATTTTGAACGATTTTTTATCAATATCAAATCTACAAGTTCAATATGGCAAATAGATAATTCAACATAAAAATTTATTACAAGTTCAATATGGCAAATAAATAATTCAACATACAAATTGATTACAAGTTCAAGATGGCAAATAAATTATTCAACATACAAATTTATTACAAGTTTAGGAAATTAATCAAACGAATCAAAAATCAATATAGCAAACAATGATAAACAAATAAACAATCTAGCTGGCTCCTTTAAGCCTCCACAAATGTTTGACCAGGTCATCTTGAAGTTGACTATAAATGTTCGTGTCTCGAACTTCTTACTGCCTAGCGAGAAAAGACGCAAACATAGGTGGCACTTGGTGATCAATATATGCAAGAGGACCTTGGCGATAATACGGTTCAGTGTCAAATACTGGAGTCTTCCGCTCGCTCTTAATGATCATGTTGTACAAAATCATACATGTAGTCATGACCTCCCACATCTGATCTTTCGACCAGGTAAGGACAGGGTACCTAACAATGGCAAATCGATATTGGAGCACGCCGAATGCTCTCTCCACATCCTTCTTGCAAGCCTCGTGCCGTGTGGCAAACCAAGATTTCTTTCCTCCAGCCGCAGGGTTTGAGATTGTCTTCACAAATGTTTACCATTTTAGGTAGATGCCATCTACCAAGTAGTAGCCCTTGTCTGGAGGAGCTCTACCTTCTACAAGCTTGACAAACACATTTGAACATTGTAGCACGTTGATGCTATTGTGTGATCCTGCCATACCGGAAAAAAACATCCACAGATCCTAATCTGCCACGGCCTCAAGAAACACACTGCATGATTCTTTGTGACCTTTGTACATGCCATGGTGTATGAATGGGCAGTTCCATTATGCTTAGTGCATACAGTCAATGCTTCCAAGAATTCTAGAAAAAAACCTTGCCGCATTCTGCGCCAAAATCCAAGTTGTGTCTTCTGCATTGGGTGTTCTCGGGTAATTCTTCCCAAACACTGCCAAAAATTTCCCTACAAAACCTGTACATGCAGTCAATGGTTGTGGACTCGGCCATGCATAGGTAATCGTCTTGTGTGTCTCCAGGAATTCTATATGCAAGCATCCAGAGAGCAACTGTGTATTTTTGGATTGTTGAGAAACCAAGTGTGCCGACTATGTCTCTCTTTAGTTTGAAGTAGTCGTCGGACTCTCTAAATTTCTCTACGACCTTCAAGAAGAGCTTTCGACTCATTCCGAATCAGCGCCGAAATGTGACGTCGTCGTGCAATGGGTCGTCGATGAAGTAGTCGACGTAGAGCATGAAGTATCCTTCCATCCTCAGTCTCAGCTTGCTCTTGCGTCGCCCACGCTTCGAACCCCCAGTAGGCGGTTTCTCCTCGGCGTCGGCCATCATGCCTAGGAGGGCAGCGGCGATCATGAGATGATCGTCATCGCCGACAGTGTCTCGGGCGCCAGCAGCAACGGCGACTTTGTCGTCCATTAGAGCGGCCAACATCTCTTCCTCACCCGAATCCATGGCTTCAACAAACCGACGAACACCTAGTGGGCAGTGCGGATGTGTCGCGGGCTTGGAGCTACCAGGAGGGGAACGACGGCGGCGACGGGGACGAGAAGGAGCACTAGGATGGCGTGTGGAGTTTTTTCGGTGGCTAGGAGAGCGGACCTAGCAGACTGGATGGCAGAGGGCGGCGAGGGGTGCTAGCGGTGGCGAGGGGTGAAGTGGTAGTTGTCGGGGAAAATACAGAATGTGGATGACTCTAGAGGCGTGTGTCGCCGACAGGGATGGCCTGCGTCGTTTTTAGCTCCATTTGGCGCGTCTGCTTGCACTCCCTCCCTCGTTTCCACTGGATTGGGTTATGCCTGGTGGATGAGAAAATGGACCGCGTCGGCACGGAGAAAAGATTAGAACGACCGACTGAGCGTGATTTTAAGCGCCGGCATCCGCATAGCTCTAAGCGAGTTCTGAACGCATGTGTGCTAGGCTTCTAGCCTGCACTGCACATGGCTGCATGCCCAGAATCTTGACGTCCCGGCGCCCATCACAGAATCATCCGAATCATTTCGTGGTCCATCTGCGTCAGGATCTCTGTCCGTAAACTCCAACAATTCGCCTGTTCCTTCTGCCTTTGTGGAAATTCATTTGAGAGGATTACAAGCTGCACAGCATCTCGTCGGGTGTGGATAGGGATCGGGGCAAAACAAGAGTTCTGAAATGGATAAAAGAAAAAACGTTAACGGGCCAAGGCTGGCCTGTCCTACGGCCGTGACCATTTTACGAGTACTCCAGATCGTAACTGGTAAGGTCCCCTAAGTTCGTCAAAAAAAAAAAAAAATAACCTTCCCTTAATCTTAAAAACAGTACAGTACGTAGGTGGTAACGCTCCCCTAAAAAAAGGAAACAAAAAAATGTCGGTGATAACGTACGCATTTTACGCATCATGATCAATGTTTGTAACCGAAGAAATTTCACCTCTAAGTAAAGAATTTCGTTACTGAAGACTCCCACTCTGAAGACTTTCTCTGCCCAGCCGTGACAGCCCATGCCCAAACATAAAAATGGTACTACCCTGGAGCTCTTCATGCACCGAGTCACTGACATGGATTGCTCACTAATTGCTTGCCGTACGGGTAAGCTGTGCTCGACGAGAGCATGAGGCACAACATTCGTTGCAGTAAAAAGTGCTTCCGTTCCACTCGACAGTAATTGTTTCCAGTTTTGAGTATACTATTGATGGTGGTTACCGTTTAGTTTTCACCATTTTTAATATTTTTCTGAGCACACGAAGAAGACTTGCCTTTTTTTTTACCGTAACCGCATCATGTGAGCCACAAACATACAGAGTACACACATGCTGAAAGTGCTTGACGGGCCGAGAGAAGACATGTGTCTAGGAAACTAGGCAGAAAGGACCCTAATAAAATGAAAATTAAGCATATAAGTAACTAGGGTGCCAGCACACCTCGAAGCCAAACCGTTGCTGCCGAACCCCGTAGCGTCAGAATGAAGGGTTTCGCGGCATAGTAAATCAAAATTTTCTACGAATGCGAACAGAGGGAAAGCCAAGATCTAATCTAGGAGATGCAAACAACGAGAGAGATTGGATTAGATCTTCATACCCTTGAAGATTCACACAGCGGAACGTTCGTCGGAACGTGGGTGATGTAGTCGTACTCGCTTCTCCTCCTCGCGATCCGATCCGATCTAGCACCACAAGTGGTGGTGCCTCCGTGAGATGCACACATGCAGCACCTCGACGTCTTCTCCTTCGTCGGACCAGCAAGTATGGTGGAAAGACGGATTGGATCTACAACACGACGGCGTGGTGTATATGGTGGAGAATTTCTACAGCAGGGCTTCGCCTACAAACATTCGGGAGGGAGAGAGGAGGGCAGCAGGGCGGCTAGGGTTGGAGGGGAAGGTGTGGGGGGTGGTGTGCCCCCAGCCCTCTTTATATAGAGGGGTGGGGCGGAAACCCTAGCCCCCTCCCCCAAGCCAAGGCCGGCGGCCAAGGAGGAGGAGTGGGGGCAAGGAACCCCCCCCTTCTAGAAGCTCTATCTAGGGTTTAAACCCTCTTGGCTGGCTGGGCCCTATGGGGACTTGTGCCCCTGGCCCAATGCGGCCAGGGCACTCCCTCATAGGCCCATGCCCCCTCCCGGAAGGTGCCACGTTGGTCCCCTTCCGGAAGGTTCTAGAAGCTTCCGGTACAATACCGATTAACCCGGAACAATTCCGAACTCCAAAAACTGCACTGCCTTATATGAATCTTATTCTCTGGACCACTCCGGAACCTCTCGTGATGTCTCGGATCCCATCCGAGACTCCGAACAAAAACTCATAAACCAATTATCCAATCTATCCTAGCGTCGAGACACGTTAAGTGTGTGACCCTGCTGGTTCGAGAATATGCAGACATGATCTTCTATCAATAATCAACAGCGGGGTCTGGAAACCCATATTGACTCCCACACATTCATCGATGATCATATCGGATGAACCACGATGCCAGGATTCAATCAATCCCATATATATATTCCCTTCGTCTCGCGATATTTTACTTGCCCGAGATTTGATCGTCGGTACCGTCATACCTAGTTCAATCTCGTTCACAACAAGTACTTTACTCGTTCCGTAATTCGATATCACTTTGCGATTAACTCCTTAACCACATGCTTGCAAGCGGTGTTGATATCGATTACCGAGTGGGCCCGAAGTATATCTCTCCGACTTGGGAGGGACAAATCCCATCTCGATACATACAACCTAACAGATACTTTCCGATCACCTGAGAGACACCTTTATGATCCCCCTCTCATAGGATGACATTTGATGACCTCAAAGCTTTCTTCCGATACCAGGGAGTTGTATTATCTCATGGTCTAAGGAATACAATATTTGACATAAGAAAAGCTTCGCAAAGACGAACACGATGACACGATCTAATTGCTTCTCTTAGTTTGGGTCTGTCCACCATATCATTCTCCCAATGATATGATCTCATTATTAATCGACAACTCATGTCCATGACTAGGAAACCTTAACCATCATTAATCAATGAACTAGTCCATAGAGGCATACTAGGGACACGGTGTTGTTCACAAACCACAAGTATTAAAGTTTCCGCTTAATACAATTCTAGCATGGAATATAAACATTATCATGAACAAGAATTATAATAATAGCATCTTTATTATTGCCTCTAGGGCATAATTCCAACACAGAAGACAAGTGTGGCCTCCAAGATTGCCAGATCTCGTCACCAAAATTAACTTCAGAGCCAATGAATAGCCCTGTTGTAGGCAACGAGGCAACCGTCGTTGTAGCACATTAGTCACGAGGAAGATCCCCATGCAGGCCTAGACCTAACTTGTTTGTGTCCCGCCGACAAGGTCAAGAAAGAACCATGTATGCGTATGACCACCATCCCCATTCCTAGACCACCATCTTGCCCTGGCCATTAGCACCAATACACAAGACATCAACAACCAATGGCTCACAAAACGATACAACTCACCTTGCGAACAGTTAGCGATAAAATGAGGCCACCGGCTTCTTATGCCATGGCGAGGAAGAAGCGAGACATATTTATTTGACATGATAACATCACCAAATGAAACAACGACCCTACCTTTGTGAACACCATGGAAGAGAAACATGGATGCCTCACCTCCTCTAGCGGCCCCGCGACGTTCACCGAGGGGTAAACCTTGCCTCCCTAATAACTTTTTGTCTGGAGCGGTTGAGGGCGGGGCATATTTGGGTGTTAGATAAATATTTTCCTATGTAGGCATGTTATATAGTAGAGTGAGAAAAGGAAATGTACAAGCTATTCTTATGGCATGATGTTACCCACGTGCTTGGCACTGACTCGGCTCGGACCCAATTTACATCATTGTGTTTTTTACCTTAGCAAACATGACTCGTGGCATGATGGGATACCTTAAAATAATTGCATATTTATTTCAATACGAGATCATGAGTTTTATTTATCGCTTTTCCACCACCAATTGGGCCATGTCAGAGGTGGGAGAGTCGGACAGGATGCCCTAAACGGACGAAGATCATGGAAAAGCAATGCAACATAATGTTTGGCTGTTCCCTCCTTTTCCAATGTTTCGTTTTTGGGAGGCGGGGTTTCTTTTTTCAGTCAGGCTCCAATTAGTGGATGCGTCAACTTTTCATGTCTGGATCCAGGAAAAGTTTAACAGAGGTTGTTGTTCTCTCGTAGCCGATTTTTGTGAGAAAACCGACCAAGAGGGCTCCCCAGAGGCTGTCGTTCTTTTGTACCATTTGGAGGCGGTTTGTTTTTCCCCAGCGAGTATTAACCATTCGGTATCTCTAATTCTCAGATTTCTACTAGTGGTATCAACTTTTTTCAAAATAAAAAAAAGGTAGAACGAATCGCCGACATTCATATTCATGCATGATTTTATGAACTATGTCTATTCTAGTATACATGTTTGACTGATGACTAACTTTGCTATAACAACCTTTAGGTGTATGTGTGTTGAAGAAGAAAAAAGAGTGCGGGGAATAAAATTGCCATCTCAGGTGTGGTAAAAAATGGCAAAAGGTCGAGCCTCCGGCTTGTTGACCATGCGTGAGGCGGGTAATATGTGGCAATGAAACACACACATACTCCTATATCTGAATATATTGATCGTTGGTTGCATGACGTCGCCCCCCCTCCCCCCCCCCCCCCGCCCCCCCGTGCAACTGCTACACGGCCCGATCCTACTACCAGGCCCTTTTTGCCGGGAGAACTTCGATGGCAGGTGCTCTTCAAATCTGGCGGTTCTGAGCCCCTGCCAGCTGCAAGGTGACACTTTGGTTAGTCATGAGGAACAGATGCTGGACCGCCGATAGGCTGAGCCGGCGTGGCCTTCAACATCCGGCGGCTGCCCCTTTTGCGACCAATGTGGAGAGACCATCGATCATCTTTTCATGGGATGCGTCCTAGCCCGCGAAGTATGGTCAGCCAGCCTAGGCTGGTAGAACAAGAGGCATTGGATGCCGGAGCAGGACTCCCAATTTGTTGCTTGGCTCCAAGATAGGCGGGGTGGCAAGGGCCACGAGAGCGATCTCTGGGCAGGGATCTCTTTGGTTTGTTGGACGCTATGACGCCACCGGAACGATGTGGTCTTCAATGGGGCTTCTCCTTCTTCTGGAGAGGTCATCCGGAAAATCACCGCGGAGGCAGACCGCTGGAGGACTGCAGGGCTTTTCCGCGACTGTCTAGGGCAGGTGGATAGGTGGAGATACTGCGAGAAGTTGCTTAGGTTGTGTGTATTGTCCTTGTGACGACGGTGCGTTGTAAACTTGGCCTCTTGGCCCTTCTTTTATGAAAACGATACGTCTCCCTCAGAAAGTATCCTTAAAAAAATTGATCGTGCATCTCAATACCTTGCAACGCTGTTGTTTCCTTCCAAATAAATATGGCACGATATATAGATATCTTCACTTTTTGATCATTGTCAGTATATTTCGTCTCAATTTAGCATTAGCCAGTCCCCAACGGCATGGGCTACGCTTGCACGTATGGAATACGTCGG
Organism: Avena sativa; assembly: GCA_916181665.1. Classification (NCBI taxonomy): domain Eukaryota; kingdom Viridiplantae; phylum Streptophyta; class Magnoliopsida; order Poales; family Poaceae; genus Avena; species Avena sativa. The sequence continues at coordinate 307,601,472 of OV702284.1, read as the reverse complement.
TACCTGTGAGACGACGCTTCTCATCCAGCTACGGCCTAGGAGTAAGTACTGGAAGAGGAGATTCCTGCAAGCTACTGTCGGATACAACTGGAGTACGTACTATACATCTTGTTGTACGAGACAAATAAATCTCACCTGCCTGCCCTGCCTCGGGAGGTGTCCCCGCAGACGGTGTACACAACACCAGTTTGTACCGCGCGCGCACGCACATGGCGTATTGGGTCGCATCGCTTGCGACAGACGAGGGACGAGCGCGAGGGCAACAAAGCAGCCCCACTCCACCTCAGACTCAGATCACGCCTTCCGCTCCGCCCCCTCCCCCTCCCCCCTCTCCGATCTGTAGATATGTGCACCCCGTCCCATCGATCTGTATCTGTTGCACTGCACTGCACTGTCCAGACTACTTGTCCTCCAGTCCTCCCCTCCCATAAATAAATGCATCCATCCATGAGGCGAGGTGAGTGAGCACCCGAGACCACACCAGACCCCCTTCGATTTGCACCCTCCCCAAATCCCCTCTCGATCCCTCCCTGCCGTCGCCTGTCCGGCGATGAGGATCCGGCGGAGGCCACAGGCGCAGGCGCTGATCCCCTCCCCACTGCACCACCCGTCAGATCCGTCCACCGCACCGTCCCAGCCGCCGCCGCCGCCGTCGCCCCAACCCCATTGGCTCTCGCGGGAGGAGGAAGTTGCCGAGGAGAAGAGCAAGTTGCACCGCCCGAATGTGGATCTCGGGGACGACCCCTCCCGGCCGCAGGTACGCATGTTCCAGCGGTTACACGCGTCCGATCCGTGCATGAACGTTGTATGCACCGATGCAATTTGATTTTTGTTTCAAATCTCTGCTCCTGTATTAGAGGAACAGTCGAACAGACATACAGATAGATGTCTGCCTGTTAATTTCCGTTGCACCTCGTTTCATCAGGGTGGGCGTCGCCGTCTCGGATGGATGCCTCCGCCCAGATCTATGCTGACCCGTTCCATCTCTCTCTCTCTCTCTCTCTCTGGCAGGGCAACAACGTGGAGGGGGGACGCAGCGGCAGCGACAGCAACCCTGGTGGTGGTGGTGGTGGTGCACAACGTCAGGCTGGTGCAGCAGACGGCCACGGGAGGTACGTGATCCCGTCGTGACGACCTACTAAAATCGGAACATGAACTAAACAAGAAAGCGTCTTCTGTCATCTTCATGAACTGATAATAAATCAAGTAGAAATGGAAAGCATCCAAGGCCTCTTTCCCGTTGGACCGGGCCTGCTAGTGCTGGCTGGCAATGCTGCCGTTTCTATATGCCAGCTCTGCGCATGACACGCACCGGTCCAACCAATTTAATACTGCTGCCACCACCCGCCCTACAGTACTTGGTTGTCACTCGTCAGACAAGACCCCTCCTCGACTCTACCGTGTAGGCAGTGCAACAATGCAGTGGGTAGTACGTACACTAGCGGCGCGATTACACTCATCGGTCCTGCAAATCTCTCGTTCATCCGTGATATATAGGCACAATCACACTACTCTACTGCACTAGCATTCGACGAGAAAATGGAAGACTGTTCCGGTGTGCACTCCGACATCCAATTTGCATGAACGTGCGATCTCGACGGCGATCATGGCCTTACAGCCTGTCTATCTTGTTCTCATCCTTCCCATCTGTACTAGTCCTACGATCTGCTGGGTGCAACGCAACCCCTGTTTATGGGAGACATGCTGCATGGACCATGTGTGCTACCATCGACCTATTCTGTCTTCTTGCACATGCATACAAAACATACTCTAGTAGTACTACATGATTAGTAGTACTATCATCAGCTGAAGCCAATTGCCAATAAAATAATCAAATGTTCTTTATTGCAATGCAGCCTAGAGAATGGGCATCGCGATGAGCACGACTGGACGGTGATCAGTGCCGGGGAAGAACGTCTCGTCAACGGAGTCATCCAGGCAATGCCCGTGCAGTCGAAAGAAGGGATGAAGAGCGACGGGGCCAAGAGGCGCCGTGGCCCGGCGGTGCTGCTGGAGGGGTCCCGGTGCAGCCGCGTGAACGGCCGCGGGTGGCGCTGCAGCCAGCCCACGCTGGTCGGCTACTCCCTCTGCGAGCACCACCTCGGCAAAGGACGCCAGTCCCGGAGCGCCAACAGTGGCGTCAGTGGTGGGCATAGCGCCGCCGGCGGGACAAAGCTTGGCCGCACCGAGAGCAGGAAGAACGCTGCCGCCATGGCCGTGATCGCCGTTGCTGCTGCGCCGGACGCCAAGGAGCCTCCGCGCCTGCAGCACATCGATCTCAGGTCGATCGATGGAACTGTACAGTGAGATGGGAGAAGTTCGCGTGGTGATTAGCTGTGGATTCCTCCTGCGTCTCTGTGATTAATAGCGTTGTCGGACTAAGTGACCAGAAAATTTTGTGGTACTTGATTAGGTTCAGTTTATCGAACGTTTTGATTAAAATATCCTGGCAGCTTCGACAACAGAGAGTCATCAGCCGCCGTTGGCCATTGCACCACCCGATCGCGGCACCAATTCGCCTCGAGAAAGCCTAGTGGACACGAATCTGTCGGAGACAGTCTGACAGGCAGGGAACGTGTCAGCGCGCACTGTCATGTCATGTCGGTGCTCAAGTACAACGAATACAGTATTGATAAGCTTTTCCTGACGGGGCCATGCAATCGAAGGAGGCCATCCTCAGCATAGGATCCGTACGTGTAGCCGTCGGATTAGCGCATGTGATCAGATACACAACATACTAATAGGCATATAGAGCTAGGCGAAAAGAGAGGGGAGTGACTAGATCTCAGGCGCAAGTTGCTGATGCCATCTTAATATTTATGCTAATTATCAGTTGCAACCTAGTTGCAACTCATATGATTTTAACTAATTCTCAGTTACAACCTTATTAAATTCTCAGTTACACCCAAGTTACAACTCATGTGTAACTTTCATTTTGCACGACTCACGAGGTAAATCGAATGGTGAAAGAGGCGACTGAGACTTAAGAAGTTCTCGGGCGCATGAGAACTAGCAAATCCGAAAAAAAGAGAAATAATTCGGGTAAAAAAGGATGCTTCTGTTAGATGCTTGCACGGAGAGGAAATCCTGATGAGCTAGCAGATCCCCAACATGCATGTGGTCTGGTGGAGTCTCTAGTGAAGCTCGTCGCACAGCTAAGCTAACATCTTCTATGGCGGTAGCAACTGCAAGACCGTGGTGGCACGTGCAGGTGGTGGGCGGTGAGCTTGGTGGAGCATTTCGTTCAAAGTGTCTGGAAGGAGCGGCAGCGCGTAGCGAAGGCCAGACTAGGCCATGGCCCACCCTTATATCTCACGTTTCCCTTAAGATTTGGCAATAAATCAGGCCACTAATATCAATTGGCCCAGTCTATGTGGAGTCGGCCCATCCTGCATTTGGTGTCACGCTCCGCCACTGTCTCGGAGTGGTGATTTTTTGAGGGGTCAAAAGAAATCTTTGTCGTCTAGACACTGGTGCGGTGACGCTTGAGGGGTGTCCCCGTCCTCCCTGAAGGGCGTTGGGTGTATCTCTTCCCCACCTCCTATAGCGTACAAGGAAAAACCCTAGGATCAGTCCGGCTAGTAGCTTCATCATCATCGCTTGCCTTTTTGGAGTTGTTGCTTGGTACGTGACGTTTCGATGTGCTAGGAGCGGGCTGGTAATTCTCCCGGAGGCGCAGCGGTTACGAGGCATCTTCATCGAGCCACCGTTGTCGGCTTTGCTTTTTCTTTTTTTCTTTTTCGTTTTCTTTCTTATTTCTTTTGGGCGTGCTTTGTGATGTCTGCCCTAGCAGTGGTCTCAGTCTTGTATCAGTTGGTTGCTATATTAATATAGCTGGGAGAAAGCATGTTTCGAGGAGATCGTGGCGCTGATCTAACAGGGGAAAAAAGGATGTGCTAGTGCCCCGTTCAGTTCTTTCATCTGATTGTTTTTAATGATAATCAACAGGAGTATAAAGAGTTCTAAAAGTAGTAAAAATTATAAATAGGTCATTAGACCACTTAGTGATGACTACTGACACTAGCACGAGTCAAAGGCACGCCGCCGTCCTTGCACTTCCATCACTGGAGCCGGACAAAACTTTTCGATGTAGAGCCTTGTTGTGGTACACAGAGAAGAAGTCGTCGTGCTAAGCCCTCAAAGTTCAACTGCACTAGAGGATCAACCATTGCCAAACATAGCAACCATAGATCTAAAGAGACTGACCTCAAACAATACCAACAAATATGAAAAACGACAGGATCCCAAGAGATCCACCGGAAACATGACTCCATGCGCCTTCCGCCTACCATTAGACGCACCACCGAAGCGATGATAGGGCAGAAAGGACATTACTCTGACTTAAAGATGTAGCTACCGCCTTATCATCCTGAAGAAGACACTAAAAAAAGACCTAAAAAGGTGACGAGAACCCACCTGTCAGCGAGGCGCCGTGGTCCGCCACCCCTCCATGGCCCCAACACCAACGGAGGTGGAGCGGACAGTCAGCGTCGCCGGTGATTAGCTGAAACCCTAGACGGGTTTAGACTTTAGAGCCACCGCCTATCTGTCTGGATTGCGTTCGGTACCTCGTGTTTAGCTGGGTTAATACCGCTTATGACGAGTGAGATCGTATTTAGGCTAACGTGGCAAGCAATAACACTCAAAGGAGAGACATATGTTCGACGGTTCTAATTTCTAGACTTTTCTATAAATTTCATGTGGGTCCTACTTTCACCTCGCATCTTCTTTCCCTTCTTCCTTCTTCCTCATCTGTTCTCTCTCGGGCCAAGATGCTCGCTATAGACATCATCATTTATTTAAGTGACATGCATTTATCTATATTTACATGTATCTAAACACATTTTAGTATTACATATATACAAATCTAGATAAATACAAATCACTTATTTCTGGAACGAGGAGTAGTATATATGAAGAGATTGATCGTGGCTCTCAATCCCTCATTGTCCGTAGATAAGAAATGGGTGCGACTAGACAGCCTCCGGAGGCCGTGTAGTCTTACCGAGCCCTTATCTAAAAATAGAAAGACTAGCCAACGGATATTATGTACGTACATTAAATTTTGTGTGCAACAAAACTAAAAAGCCATAACTCATAAACTCTGCCTCAAAATTGTGATCTGTTTTCACCGTTGGGTCTCTCGTGATGAAATCTTCAAAACTAGATCCCATTTGCATATGTTTTAACCAAATTTTTTTTATAAAAACAACTTACTATTGTTTTAAAAACAACTTAGTATCATGAAGAAAGCAACTCTATACAATAGTTGATTACAGTACTTTTTCGTATTTTGTAGCAACATAATTTGATACTCACTTAGCAACAAATTGTTGTCAGCTTTATAATTTCGAGACCCGTAAGTTTACACCAATAGTTGCCTACCTACTTTGTAATATTATAGGTAACTTGTTTCCTAAGACAGACAACTTAGTAGCAAATAAAAATACAACTTCACATAAACAATATTCAAACTTTGTAGTAGTGTTAGGAAACTCTACACAAACAGTACGCACAACTTCACAAAAGTGATGCTAGACAACTTAGACTATTGGTAGGCAACTTAGCATTAGTATGTATATAACTTAGCATAGATGTCTATACAACTTAGTGTTAGTATGTATACAACTTAACATCCGTGGCTATACAACGTGGATGTGGCTAGTGCCACGAGGCCGAAGAGGATGTCGCTTAGAGACGGGTGATGCCCAGACAGAGGGGAAAGCCAAACCAACAATTTACTTAACCCTAGTGGGTATGCAAATCTGTATATTCGATATACAACTATATTGGAAAATAGGTGTAACTTAACCCTAGTCCGTATATAACTTAGCAAAAAATGGGTATGCGACTTAGCACAAGTCGAAAATACAACTTAGCACTAGTGGGTATGCAGCTTAGCACAAGTCGAAATTACAAGTTAGTACATGTGTGAAGAAACAACTTGTTGTCTTCTTGGTAGTCGCCACCATTAGGTGCAACTCCATCACAATCAACATGGATGTGGCCGGTGCCACAAGAACGACACATGGCACAACACGAGATGCAAGAAGAAAAAGAGGATGTTGCTTTGAGACATGCGACGCCTAGACGAAATGGAAGCCGGAGCAACAATTTACTAAGTGGATATATTAGATAATGGGTGCAACTTAACCCTAGTTGGTATACAACTTAGCAAATAGTGGGTATGCAACTTAGCACTAGTCAAAAAATAAATTAACACTGTGTATACAACCTAACAACAGTGTGTGTGCAACTTAGCATTTGTAGGTATACAACTTAGCACCGATGGGTATACAACTTAGAACTGGTGGCCCTTTCCTTGGTGCCACCCGTTGTGGTAGCCTCTACCCTAACATAGTCGATGTCATAGCTTGAGTAGGTGACCACTAGCCGAACAACAAGGATACTGGAACGACGACCAACAACTTTATAGTATAGTACCAAAACACACAACTTTACACTATTAGTTACATATCGTACTTACTAATATAGTTGGTAACTTGATTATTGAGGCAGACAACTTAGTGGCAGTGAAAGTACAATTAATTTCATAACAAACAGTGCACAATTTAGACGTATTGAATATGTAACTTAGCATTAGTATGTATACAACTTAGCATTGGTGGCTATACAACTTAGCGTTAGTATGTATACAAATTAGCATCGGTGCCTATACAACTTAGCCCCAATTGGTATACAACTTAGCACTGGTGCGTATACAACTTAGCATCGGTATGTATACAAATTAGCACTAAAAAAGAAAACTCTTGATTTGGTCAGTCCAGCCATTCATGACACGAGGCACAATAAAATCTATAAGAAGTCGGAGGGGATGTTTCTTTGTGACCGACGTGCCTGGCCTCCACGGATTTTACTATCTGCAAAATACAGGGCCGGTCCTGAGATTTTGGGGGCCCTAGGCGAGACTAAAACTTGGGGCCCTTAGTATAGACGTCACAATGATACCGATGAATATTATACATGTAATATATATGTTCTCAATAAGACTTAAACGCATTCAAAAGAAGTACGAACATATTAAAAAAATTATACATATTACCTTAAAAATTTCTTCTAACATTTCTCGATGCAAACTCACTTATGATGGGGTCGATGTCGATGTCATCCACTAATTTCTTCTCGATGCATAATGTTGCCAAACCATTTAACCTCTGTTGAGACATTGTGGATCTCAAATAGTTCTTCAATAATTTTAACTTTGAAAAACTTCTTTCAGCCGATGCAACAGTCACAGGCACAATAAATAAGATGCGGTAAGCAATGGAGATATTAGAATAACAATCAACTTCTCTGACATGCTCAAAAATTTCCATAGCAGACAATACTTTATCTGGCAAGGTGAATCTCATCATCTTTAATTCAGAAAAAAGATCATATACTTCAACATCACATGAACCAGCATGAGAGAAAGTATTTGCAAATTTTGTGCAGCCCTCTTGAAGTTCATCATCATTTAGCGACTTCAAGGTGCCAGAGCTCAATAGAAAAGCAAATATATCTTTAAACACCATGAGTTCTTCAAATCTATCCTCCAAAGAAGTTATCGCCATATCAACCACAACATAAAAATATTTAACCCGAAAAGCCTTCTCAGCTTCTAGAATTTCTTCTTCACAAATACTTTCATCAAATTGTTTCTTCCTAGTAGCACGACGTTTTACTGGAAAAAATGCCTCTACACCCATTTTAGTTGCAATACCTTTGGCGTTGATCAAACTAGCAGCAAACCCTTCATCTCTGTAATTCTGAAAATTTAGTTTGATACCTTGTATTTGCTTCAAAGTAGAGTCAATGCACATGGCTGGCGATTGCAACATCTTGCTAACTTTATTTACTGCAAAAAGAATCTCATACCAGATGATCATACCAACTAGAAACTCAAAGTGTCCAAGTGCGTCAAATAATTTTTTTGCATCACTTTTATCCTTAGGCTCAACCTCACAAGAATGACGTAACTCAAGCAAAGCAGACCTTAACTCCATAGCCTAAAATCTTATTGCCGTAACACTTTTGATTCGACTCTCCCAACGAGTATTGGACAATGATTTCACAGTTAAACTAGGAACATGTTTAAGCAAGACACTCCACCTTTTTGTAGAACCAGCAAACAAGACATATATGCGTTGAATAATTCCAAAAAATGAAACGGCTTTCCCACATGATTTTGCCATATCACAAAGAGTGAGATTCGGACTATGACAAGCACATGGCATATATAGAGCTCTTGGATTCATTTGAAGTAACCTAGATTGTACCCCTTTATGTTTACCTTTCATATTGGAACCATTGTCATAGCCCTGACCCCTTATATTGTCAATATTTAGGTCAAATGATTCCATAGAATCAAGCAGTACTTTCAAAATCCCCAAGCCAGAAGTGTCATCCACCTTTAAGAACCCCAAAAAGTACTCCTCAATTTGTATCTTGCCATTAGATAAATTAACACATCGAACTAATAAAGTCATTTGTTCTTGATGACTAACATCAGGGGTACAATCTAGGATAATAGAGAAATACTTGGACTCTTTCACAACTTTTATGATAGAACGTGTAATGTTAGAAGCCAAAAGAGATATCAACTCATTCTGAATTTTATGACTGAGATAATGATAATGAATTTCATTGTTCTCAATACGCCTAAGGTGATATCGCATTACCATGTCAAATTCTGCAACCATCTCAACACAAGCTAAGAAATTACCATTATCATCCTTGTAAAGCTGCTCACTCTTTCCTCGAAATGCCAAGTTGCGTTTACCAAGATATTTCACAATGGCTATTATTCTTAACAAAACTTGCCTCACCCGTTCTTTCTCCTTTGTAATTTCATGCTGCAATTCTTTGTCAATAGTTTCCTCCTTCCGTAGTCTAACCCTCAATTCATTCCACTTGTTCATGTTATTAATATGCTCGGCGCTATTTTCATGTTCCTTAAGCTTCTCACTAATATGCCTCCAATTTCTAAATCCATCACGTGCTAATGAACTCGGACTCATGCTAGTGCTAGACTTGAAGATCTTACAAGAGAAGCAAAAAACTTTGTCAACAACCCTTGAATAAACAAGCCATTTTCTATCATGCTTCTCTCCATTCCTTGAATCCCTATGGTAATGAGAATATGAAAAATGCCTTGATGCACCATCTAGAGGGTACTCCATTTCTTCCTCTCTCATAGGTCCTTTCTCAACTAAGATGTCTCTTGCTTTATTATCAAGAATATCCCAATTTCGTGGATCATAAATATCAAAAGTATTAACTGGTTGTTCATCGACACTAGCAGACTCAGTATGTGCATCAAATGAATCAACTACATTCTCAGAGCCACTTACATTGCTATCGCCAATGTTGGTTTCAATATTTTCTTCCTGTTGATCGGATTCAACATTTCCATTAGCTGGTTGATCTTCCTCCACGGCAACTATCGCCAACTCATCATTTGGGTTTACCGATGCACCCGAATTAGCCTTGAAAAATTTGTGGATATCTCCTCTCTGTGACTGTACCAAGGCAGCCACCTCTTTTGCTCTTTTCCTTTTACATGACCAGATGGACACTTCCTCGAAGAGGAGGACATGATATGGTAGACCACAATGCTGAAAAAATATATCAAATATTGTAGGGTATCAACGATCAGGGCATCATGTGATTGTACCAAGTAAAATATTGAATATATGGATATACCTCGGATTGGTGTTATGCGTGTGATATTCTCGCGATCGCAATCAGGGGCCCGAAAACAAATTGGCGAGACGACGAGTCGATGAACTGACAATCAATAGTACGAAATTAGATGAAATTTATAAATAAGAAGCGTGTTGTGATTGTACCAAGTAAAATATTGAATATACGGATATACCTCGGATTGGTGTTATGCGTGTGATATTCTCGCGATCGCAATCAGGGGCCCAGGAAAAATCGCGAGATGACGAGTCGATGAACTGACAATCAATAGTACGTAATTAGATGAAATTTAGAAATAAGAAGCGTGCTAAATTCGTGAAGCTTACCGGCGGTTGGGACTTGGGATCGCCGATCGCGCACGGGTCAGTGCGGCAGTGCCGTCCGCCGTCGCGTAAGGTCAAGTCGTCAAAGATCCGCGCCAGTACCAGGAGAAGAAGAAGGCCCACGCGGTGGCGGCCGTCAGATGGAGCAAGAAGATCAGAAGTTAGAAGGACTCGGACGGACTGGGCGCCGCCGGCGATGTTCCAGGAGGAGACGCGCTGGGAATTGGGATTGATGTCGATTGATTGTTTTCGTAGCCATGGCGACGATCGAGTTTTCAATCAGGATTTTCCTAATCCTAGTCGGTACGTAAGGCCCATATAAAGTTTTTTAACCAAACGATGGCCTGTGGCCTTTTTTTCAGCCAACCGATGGTACAATATAAAAAAGTATACGCATGTGTATACCTGGGGAGGGCCCCCCCGATTTTTGGGGCCCTGGGCGGCCGCCCACCCTGCCCCTCCCCAGGCAAAATACAACTTACAACATGTGTGATACAATAGTGCATTGTCGCAGTTGCAACCTCGGCACATATGTGATGCAATAATTCACCATTAGCGGATGCAACTTATCCTACTACTTCAAGCAACATTGGTTCATATTGATGATATCAAGGAAGTGAGATACGACCAACTTTTACGGCGATGACGCGAGGACGATACAAAATCTAGTGATGGTTCTTAAATCAACCCGATTTATTGCAAAACAATGACGATGGCCGCCGGCCACCGCCGAGCTCAAAGGGGGCCCCGAAGGGCACCAGCATGGAGCACGACTCTCCCCAAATTCATCTGTGGAACCAATAATATCGTTAACAAAAATACAACTTAGCACATGTGTGAAGAAATGCTTTTCTACGCGGAGCCATTGTTTCTTGCTATCTATTTTCGACGATGGTGTGCCCTCGCCGAGGTCGTGATTTATGGCTCGCATGCGTGTGAAACATTAGCAAGCGAGGGCGGGAACCCATAGCCCGAGCGGGAATCCGGCGCCAAGGATTGGCGACGTCCAATCGCCATTAGAGGCAGAGCGACAGAGCTTGACAGCTGGCGAGGGAAGTCACTATAAGTCGCACCGCCGGATGCGCTGGCCGGACATGTCGGACCACAGTCCAAGTTTTTTTCGTGGGCCGATTCATCAGGACAGAATTAGACCAGCGCCTGTTTGCGTCGGTACGCTGGAGATGTCCTAAAGCATGGTAGTACTAGCTCACTACTTCCTGACATTCAACCCACTTCCAAGTAAAACAAGGTACCTCAGATATGTCTGAAATATTGAATCCAAGATGGTACAGAATGGCTACTGTAAATCATGTACCGGTTCACTAGTGACGATGACATTCCAACATCTTCCTTGTGATGGATTTGTCTAGAAGTGGATCTGTTGAAGGCCACATCTTCATTGTGATGGATTTGTCTAGCCGCAACTAAGCCGTAGCTTCTGCAACTTAACATAAAATAGCAATAACTAACGTCAACAATTAGCTCAACATCTACACCAGCTAGCCGCGCGTGCTGCTTGCTCCGCCATGGACGATCTCCAGACGAGGCGGCGACTCTCGCGGATGGCATCAAAGGCAGTTAATCAGAGGCAACATTGATTCATTGGAGCAGACAGGTTTCCATAACTCCATTGGCGTTCGGGGTGGGAGTTCACATCTGCGTGCCCGACGAAGCTGGAAGATGGTGCCGCAGGGGCAGCTCTGTGCATGTCGGGCAGCGACGGACAAGACACGCCGGCGGTCGCAGTGGGAGGGAGAGCACTTCGCCGGGGATGGGAGGCTGGTGCAACGCAGGATCTCGCCGCGTGGTTGTTGGAGTCCTCGCCGCAGTGATGGGCCTGGCCCAACGGCCATGGGGCGTGGAGCAGCCACGCGCTAGGTTGGGCGAGGATTTGGTTCCCGAGGCTGGCGAGGGAGCGCGCCGGCGGTGGGGAAAGCAGGTGCAGCTGTGGGAAGGGAGGCGGTGCGGTTGTTTAGGCAAGACGGAGAGGTCAAGGAAGAGATGTTTTGTCAGGATGTGGGCACGACAGGCTTGATGATCGACTCTATGAGACAGCCGCTTGACGGAGGCTGCATCGAGCTAAACAGGCCCCAAGCATTTTTTAGCAATTGGGATAAGAAATTAACAACAGGCTATTTCCTTGCCAAGTTATCATTAGCCAGTCTCCAACGGCATGGGCTACGCTTGCACGTATAGAATACGTGGGCAACTACGCGTACACACTTGTGACAACACGTCTGATCCATCTAGCTAGTCACCTGATCACCCCCGAGAGGCTCCAGCTAGGGCCTAGGAGGAGGAGGAGAATAGTGCAAGCTACGGATACAAACTGGCTTGTCGTACCTGCCTGCCTGGCCTGCCTCGGGACTCGGGAGGCGTCCCGTTCCCTTCCCCCTGCGGTGAAGTAGGAGTACACAACGCCACCAGTTGTATTGTACCGCGCACGCACAAAGCAGCCCCACCCCACCTCAGATCACGCCTTCCGCCCCGCCCCCTCGCTCCCCCCTCACCGATCTGTGCACCCCATCCCATCGATCTGTATCTGTTGCACCAATCTGCTGTGCACTGCACTGTCCAGCCTACTTGTCCTCCAGTCCTCCCCTCCCATAAATAAATGCATCGATCCACGAGGCGAGGTGAGTGAGAGAGCAGAGCAGACCAGCCCCCCCTTCGATTTGCACCCTCCCCAAATCTCCTCTCGATCCCTCCGATCCCTGCCGTCGCCTCTGACCGTCGATGAGGATCCGGCGGAGGCCGCAGGCGCAGGCTCCGATCCCCTCCCCGCCGCTGCGCCACCCCTCAGATCCGTCCACCGCGCCGTCCCAGCCGCCACCGCCGCCGTCGCCCCAACCCCATTGGCTCTCGCAGGAGGTGGAGGTGGATGCGGGGGAGAAGAGCAAGTCGGGGGAGTTGCACCGCCCAAATGCGGATCTCGGGGACGAGCCCTCCCGGCAGCCGCAGCCGCAGCCGCAGGTACAGTATATTATTCTGGCGGTTACACGCGTGCGTGCATGCACGGATATGCAATTTGATTCTACTAGTTTGCAAAATCTCTGCCCCCATATTAGAGGAACAGTCGAACAGGCACTGTATGTCTGCAGGTTAATTCTAGTTGCACCTCGTCTCATCAGGCTGGGCGTCGCCGGCTCCGGCCAGATCTATGCTGACTGACCCCATCTCGTTCTCTATCTCTGTCTGGCAGGGCAACAACGTGGTGGGGGGACGCAGCAGTCAGAACACCCCGGGTGGTGCACAACGTCAGGGAGCAGCAGACGGCCACCGGAGGTACGTGATACCTTGTTGTGACGGCCAACTAAAACTGGAACTCTTGAACAGGACAGGAAAGCGTCTCGTGCCACTGATCAGTGGTGATGATAATAGTTGTGGTAACGATAATAAATAAATCAAATAGAAATAGAAAGCATCCAAGGCCTCTTTCCCGTTCACCGGGCCTGCTGGCACTGCGCTGCCGTTTCTATATGCCAGCTCGACGCATGACACGCACCAATTTAATACTACTACACGCCACCACCCGCCTCCTTTGGTTGTCACTCGTCAGACAACAGACAAGCCCCCTCCCTAGCTTCTCGTGTGTAGGCAGTGCAACGCAGTGGGTACTACGCTACCGACGCGATACACTCACCAGTCCTGCAAATCTCCGATCCATCCATGATAGTAGACACAACCACACTGCTCTTACAGCAGCCTGTCTGCCTTGTTCTCATCCTTCCCATACACACATTGTTGCATCTGTGCAACGTACCCCCTGTTTATGGGAGACATGCTGCATGGACCATGTGTTGTGCTGATCGAGCTACTCTGCCTTCTTGCACATGCTTACAAAATATATACTCTGCATGAATGATTAGTAGCATCCACAATTAGGCACCGGCTAGCTCGCGTCGCAACACATGCTGCACTTACTGGAGTAATTAATTGGGAGGTGGAACTGGAATTCTTCTTGGAACCATTCAGGGTGATCAGATCAGGCGAAAGGGAACATGCACTCGTGCATTCACGTGGAATCTACTACTGTGTAGCAGGCTTAGCGTCCTTTTTTTTTCGGGCTGCCTTGGTATGCAATTCGATCATGTCGTAATTGGTGGTGCATAAAATGGCCAGATTATTGACCGTAGATCATTTTTTTAATACTGTATATTAGTACTATCATCAGCTGAAGCCATGTGCCAATAAAATAATCTATTGTTCTTTATTGCGCTGCAGCATAGAGAATGGGCATCGCGACTGGCCGCTGATCAGTGCCGGAGAAGAACGTCTCGTCAACGGATCCATGCCAGTGACGCCGCCAACGGCGGCCGTGCACGGGAAGCAGGGGATCAAGAGCGACGGGCCAAAGAGGCGGCGGAGCCCTGCGGTGCTGCTGGAGGGGTCCCGGTGCAGCCGCGTGAACGGGCGGGGCTGGCGCTGCAGCCAGCCCACGCTGGTCGGCTACTCCCTCTGTGAGCATCACCTCGGCAAAGGCCGCCAGCAGTCTCGAAGCGCCGCCAACAGTGACAGTGGAGGTGGGCGTAGCGCCGGCGGGACCAAGCTCGGCCGCACCGAGCCGGCCAGCAGCAGCAAGAGCACCGCAGCGATGGCCCTGGTCACCGTCACCGCGGTGCCGATGCCACCCACCGAGCCTGCCAACGCTGCGGCACATTTGAGATCGATCCATGGAACCGTACAGTGAGATTTTTATTTAATCTTATATTATTAGGAAAGAACTTCGCATGGTGACTATAGGTGTGAATTTTTTTTTGAGCGGAACTACGGCTAACGCCAGCCTGAACAATTTCATTCAAAGTTGACTATGAGGCTTTTCAGCCTCTACAAGATAGGGTTCAAATGAACCGGAATTTGCAGGGGTTACAAGAGAAGAGAAATAAAGGAGAAAAACACACACACCACCCACAACAAAGATTGAGAGGAAAAGGGGCTACTCTGAGAATCCTCGGAGGCGGTTGACTGATGAGAAAACTCATCACAACCCAAGCACAACGATCACAAGAAAGAACCAGCAGAACACGACCGCAGGGGGACAATCCAGCTCGAGTCATCGCCGGAGTAAACGAACGGCCTTGATCAGCCGAGACCCAGCCTCGACACTGCACCATCGACGTAATCGAAGGGCAACGCACATCCGAGACCACACAACGCACCGACACCACCTGTGTCGTTGGTGTGGCCGAAGGGGCACGCGCGGCCGAGACGACGCCATGACGCATGTGTGCCATCGGATGGAGTCGAAGAGCGTCACAGGGCAGAGTCACACCATTGAGCACTCTCACATGGAGCACCCACACCGCACGCTGGGGGTCGCTGCCGTAGTCGAAAGGCATAGCAACACCGAGGGCAACCCCAACCCCACATGGGTTCGATATACCCGAAGGGTGGGCTAGCCGAGAGCACGCGCAAAAGACCACCCCACGCTAGGTACGCCGTAGAGCTCTGACAAGGATCCAACACAAGAGCTTGGCAACCGGCAAGGAGAAGCCACCACCACTGCCACGGCTCACCTCGCACATGGAGAGAAGACCGCACCCATGGCTGCCATCTGCAGAACCATGGGGCACACCAGAACAGGCGGGAGCAGCGCCCGCTGAAACTGATGGCAAGATAGAGGGGCTCCACGCTCGGCCACGACGCCCCCCCGGGTAGGGAGCACGTCACCACCATGGCCGCCATCTGCGAAGCCACGGCACCAGCCAGACTACAACGGGCAACCCAGCTGCAGGATGATGACCGAGAGAGAAGGCAGCGACCCTTGCAACCACTGGAGAGTACACCAATGACCATCAGCGGCCAGCACATCGCGAGCAGCGAGAGCACAGCCGGCCCTGCCCAAGCACCACCAAACCACCACCACCTCCGCCGCCAACCGGGGACCGACTGCCACCGCACGTCGCTCGCAGGAGAGAGGCGCCCGAGCCGGCCCTGGCGGGCCTAGATCTAGGCCCAAACGAGCCCACACACTGCCCCGCCGCCGCCGCACACCTCAGCTGTAGCCCCGCCGCCCAAGCAGCCGTCGGGATGCCCCTGCACGCCTAGCAGCCGCGCCGCCACCCCCACGCACAGCCGCGCCGGGAAGCTGGCGGAACCGCTGCAGGCCCTCCAGCTCGCGGGGGGAAACCGAAGGAAAAAGGTGACCTCGCCGCCGCCGTCCGCCACGCAGGCTTCGCCGGCGGCATCCTCCGTCAGCGGCGAGGGAGAGGATGCGGGGGAGGTGGGGAGGGTGGCCGGAGGAGGTGGGAGTCGCCGCCCGTGTCACCCAGAGAGAGCGACGCGGGGGCCGAGCGGGGCTCAATCTTAAGAAACTTTACTACATGGTCCTATAGATGTGAATTCATCTTACGTCTCTGTGTGATTAATAGCATTGCGGATTAGTGACCACAAAATTTGTGGTAAGTACTCCTACTCCATGTCCTGGCTTGATTAGGTTCAGTTGTCCAACATTTTGATTGAATATCCTGGTCCGGCCATGTCCTGGCTGCTTCGACAACGCGGAGTCATCAACCTCCATTGGCCATTGCACCACCGGATCGAGTATCAAGCGGAGGCAGAAATCCGAACAAAGCCTGGTTCGAGTCTGACAGTGACAGACAGACAGCAGGGAATGTGTCAGTGCCGCACTGTCAAGTCATGTCGGTGCTCAAGAACAACGAATACACTATTGATAACCTTTTTTCTGAAGAGGCCATCAGCACAGGCAGGCCCGTCTCTAGGATTTGGGGGGCCTGGTGCGACTTAAAAAAAGGGGCCCTAATTTTTGTTCGAACTACAACTTTATAATATAATGTTCCGTATAATGTTTGTAAATATATGAAGTACTCATTCTAAAAGATTAAGTATGGCACTAAAGTAACATACTGGAACTACATCTCATTTTTATTTTCAGCACCTTGTACAATCAGATGACTCCAT
Organism: Avena sativa; assembly: GCA_916181665.1. Classification (NCBI taxonomy): domain Eukaryota; kingdom Viridiplantae; phylum Streptophyta; class Magnoliopsida; order Poales; family Poaceae; genus Avena; species Avena sativa. Next base: position 307,584,523 of record OV702284.1, on the reverse strand, counting down.
TGGACAAAACTTATCATATCAGATTTTCCTACCATGATTCATGGTAGAAATAATCTACTATACATTTTGACAGGTTTGTTTTATTTCTTTCAGCTGCTCAAGGTAGCAGTGAACGATCCTAATCTAGATAAGGTAGCAATCAATTACAATGTACAAAAGACTTGCTTTTTTGCATCTTGAAATCGCACTAGCAGACCAAGAAACATTTTAGCTACTCTAGGAAGAATTACTGGTTGATGGACAAAGATTCGGATGGATTTGTAACTAGATCTTGTAATAAACTACACCAGCGGCAGCGGCTCATACCTGCACGGTCCAACAAGGCGCAATATTGCACTGCAGTCCTGCTCCTAGGCCCCTCTATCAATCTGCCGGCTAGGACTAGGAACGAGAAAAGAACAACGATGACGGGGGCACGCCGGCACGTCGACACGACGCGAGCTGAGCGTATATTGAAGGAATTGGCGATGGGGATTTTGGCAGTTCTTTGCTTGAACCGGGCCGCATAAGCATGAGAAGAGAAAATAGCGCTGGACTATAGGTATTCGGGGGCCCTCTGGAATTTGGGGGCCTGGTTCGGTCGATCACTTCGAACATGCCCATCGACGGGGCTGAGCATAGGATCCGTACATGTATCCGTCAGATTAGCCCATGTGTATAGATACAGACGTTATACGCGCATACGAGAGCTAGGCAAAAAGAAAAAGAAATAGTTCGCGTAAACAAAGGATGTTTCTGTTAGGTGCTTTTGGATGCTAGCCAAGCACGTAGAGGAGATCCGGATGAGCCTGCATGTGGTGTGGTAGTTTTTGGGAAATGAATGCATCTAGGCCATTTTTAGTGTGAAGTTTACTCCAAATCTATGCACTAAAGTCTAAAAATAGTCTAAATATATTCGTTTTACAAAAGATAAAACATCGGAGTAAGTTCTTTCGATTTGGTCAGCCGTAAAGGAGCCAACATCGAATTTTGATAGGCTTGAACAGCTCAACACGTCCTAACCACTCCTCCGTTGGTGATATGCCCTTCAAGGTTATCTATGGTCGTGATCCTACGCCACTGCCGGCATATGTGGTTGTCGAGGTTTAGGTTGCTGCAGTTGAACTTGTTCTGGGTGAGCGTGCACGTTTTCTCCAAGAAGTCTAAGAGCGTCTCCTTCAGACCCAACAATGCAGCAAAAGGTACTACGAGTTGCATGCGAGCTACGCCGAGGGCTAGCGTGCGCTGAGGGCAGCCGTCGGCGTAGTTTCTCCTACGCCGACGGCGCGGCTACGCCAAGGGCTGGCGAAGGGGGCTGGCCTGGTCCGGTCCTACGCCGACGGCCCCGACATTTGGCCGTCGGCGCACCGCGCCATTCCTGTAGTGGCACCTTGATGTGGGTGAATGGGCATGGTTGCGTCTTCACCATCGTCAAGCAATGCCATTGCCTAGCCACAAGCAAGGCAAGCTTGCACCCCGATTTTACGACCCACATAAAGTTCTAGAGATTATTGATCAAGTCTCTTACAAGCTTGAGCTTCCTGAAGGATTGCACCTCCATGATGTTTTTCATGTGAGCCTATCGAAGAAATTGCATGGTGAGGTTTCAGCAGAAGCGCCTCACTTTGCAGCAATTAACGATGGACGCGGTATTCCTTCTCCGGTCAAGGTGCTTCGTTCTAGCGTCCACCGAGGAGTTCAACATTTGCTGGTCTAGTGGGCTGGGTCTTTGGAGATGGATGCCATCCTCACTGACTTTGTCAAAAATTATCCAGAATTTCAGCTCGAGGACGAGCTGCTTGTCGAGGAAGGGAGAGATGTTATGTAGTGGGGTATTCCCTATCGCCGCAAGGTGAAGCCATTAAAGGAATAGTCACATAAGGATACTGATACGTCGAATTTTTTATGTTCCATGCTTGTTTAGCATCTACTTTGATTTGCTTTGTCCACACTTTGAGGTGTTTTTTACATGTTTTCTAGTACTAACCTATTAATGAGTTGTCACAGTGTCAGTTGTCTGTTTTCTGCTGTTTTTGGTTCCAGAAAAGCTAGTAAGAAAATATTCTCGGAATTGGATGAGACAAAAGCCAAAGTTAATATTTCACCGAGGATAACACGGAGTCCAGAGGAGAGACGTAGGGGCGCCACGGGGTGGCCACCCCCCAGGAGCGGCCTAGGGTGGGCCCGCACCTGGGCAGGGTGTGGGCCCCCTGGCCGCCTCCCAGCCTCGCCTCTTCGCGTATAAGAAGCCCCCGATGCCTAAACCCTAAGTACCTGATCAATATTCCACGAAACCATTTGTAGCCGCCTCCACCATCATCCCAAGATCAGGGGGATCTGAAGCTCTTCCTGGCACCCTGCCGGCGGGGAGATCATCCTGAAGGCCTTCTTCTTCATCATGCCAGCCTCCGGTATGAAGCGTGAGTAGTTCCACCTTGGACTACGGGTCCATGTAGTAGCTAGATGATTATATCTCCTCCTTGTTCTTTCATGTCTAGATCTTATGAGCTCCGTTCATGATCAAGATCTCATCTATTTATAATCATGCATGTTGTGTTTGCGGGGATCCGATGGATATTGAGATTACTATGTTAGATTGATTAATGGTTTTGTCTATTTGATTCTATTATGTCTGTATTATTTGTGATCTTGCATGCTCTCCGTTGTTAGTAGCTATCTTGGCCAAGTAGTTGCTAGTGACTCCAAGAGAGGTATTTATGCTCGATAGTGGGTTCATGCCTCTACTTAATCAAGGAAAGTGACAGAAATCTCTACGGTTATAGATGTGTTGTTGCCACTAGGGAGAAAACAACGGTATCTTGTTCATGGAACAAGTGGATTGTTTACCTTATACACTTTGCTTAAAGCAGTTGTCTGTTGCTTGCAACTTAATACTGGAAGGGGTTCGGATGATAACCTGAAGGTGGACTTTTAGTCATAGATGCAGTTGGATGACGGTCTATGTATATTATTGTATTGCCCAATCGAATCTTATAGAATCGTTTTGTCTAGTATTGCATTGTTATGACTTGCTTAGTCCTGTCAATTGTCCTGTTGTAATTTGTTTACCCAGCATGCGATGTTTGTTTATCTAAGGATAACACCTCTAGTGAACTATGGACCCCGGTCCAATATTTACCATTGATGCATTTTCCACTGTTACAGTTTACTTGCTGTAAACCATCATCACCTTCCACACCATACAGTTAATCCTTTGTTACAGTAACCGGTAAGATTGACAAACTCACTGTTAGTTGGGGAAAAGTATTGAGTTTGTGTTGTGCAGGTTTTCATGTTGCTTGCAATACCTTTGAGACGTTTCCTTCCTCCTACTGGTTCGATAACCTTGGTTTCTTACTGAGGGAAAACTTGCTGATATACCGCATCATACCTTTCTCTTAGGGTCTCCCAACGAAGTGCTGCTGCACGCATCATACCTTTCTCTTAGGAAAGCATAGGTCATTCTATGGAGTCTTTAAGGCGAACTTTTTATATAATTAGCCATCCCAAGCCTATCAAGCAATAATCAAATAAATTTTAGTTTCATAATCCCCGTTCTCTCTCTACCCTCGCTACCATCTGCTATAGCCAGCAAAGCCGCACCCTCGCCCTCAACCCATCGGCCCCCCAGCCGCTCCTGGTCACAGAATAGCCCGGTGCAAAAAGGGTTCTTCGAGTGATTGATCCTACCAATTAGATTAACACCTTCATTAACAGTTCGGTTTAAATAAACTTTGGATCTGAGACAAGTTAAACCAATAAAATTTACACAAAATTTATGCTTCTATAAAACTTATTTTTATCATACATTCTAAATGAGTATATCTTTAAAACTGTGGCGGAGCTAGGGCTCACAACGGCTGCCCAGGCTCCTCCGGTCACTCCCCATTAAACATGGTACTTTTTTTTGAGAACTCATTAAACACTCTACTAAATACTCCCTCGGTTCCTTGATATAAGTTATTGTTAGCACCACTTGTTTGGCCAGTTTTTTGAGAAACAATCTAAAATATAAGGTAGAACCCATCGCTGACATTCATGTCCATGCACGATTTATGAATTATATTTATTCTAGTATACATGTTTGATTGATGACTCACTTTTGCTATAATAAACTTAGGTATGCATGTGTGTAGAAGAATAAAAAAGTGCGCTTGGGAATAAATGGCCATCTCAAGTGTGGTGAAAATTGGAAAAAAGTGGATCCTACGGGCTTGTGGACCATGAGTGAGTCGAATAAGTTTTGGCAATGGAACAAACACATATATCTGAAGGTATTGATCGTGCCTCTTAATCCCTCATTGTTTCAGGCGCCTGAGAACTTCTTAAGTCTTAGTCGTTTCTTTTACCGTTTGATTTACCTCGTGATTCATGTAAAGTGAACGTTATAAATAAGTTGCAACTATGTTGTAACTGAGAATTTAATTGCAATTAGATTGCAATTGAGAATCAGTACAAATCTTATGAGTTGCAAATAGGTTGCAACTGATAATTAGCAGAAATATTAGAATGGCATCAGCGACTTAGACATAAGAAGTTCGCATGCGCCCGAGATCTAGGCACTCCAACAAATTAACAATACCCTGCAATGTCGTTATTTCTTACCAATTAAATATGCTATCACTACATGAAACGCTAAATAGGCCGATGGCTGGGGCCCGTCGGCGTAGGCCCTGTTCCCCGTCGGCGTAGGCTGGCCCGACGGGGATCGTCGGCGTATGCCCGTCGGTGTAATAGGCCGTAGCCGTATGCCAATAACCCGTCGGTGTATACATTTCCGTCGGCCTAGGCCCACCTGGAGCAGGTAGCGGGCGATAGCGCGGCGATCTATATGCCGACGGCTATGCCGTCGGCCTAAGATGCCACGTGCCTCACTGTGGTTGTCCACGAGTTTGGGTACGCCGACGACATTGCCGTCGGCCCTACTCTGCCAGCTGGGCCGCTCACACACTGACGTCGACGGTATTGCTGTCGGGCAAAACTTTGTCTCTGGGCCACTCGCGCTCTGACGTCGACGGCGTTACCGTCGGGCAAACGTAATATGTGCCATATGGTAAGGTCTACACCGACGACATTACCGTCGGCTTAGGACCTGACAATTTTTGATTTTTTTGCATTTTGTTTTATTCATTACATGCAAAATATATATTCCCGCATTCTCAGATTCCAGACACAGCACATGCACAAACATAAGATCATCATCGTCAAAAGAACATAACTAGATCATCCATACTGTCGTGGGAATGGTCACGGCAGATGCTGCAATCGGCAGCGAGTAGTAGAACGAGGGGCAAGGGCGGCCAGCCATCTGCGGTGCGAGATGAGGGCAAAGACACGGGGTTTTACCCAGGTTCGGCCCCCCAGAGGGTAAAAACCTACTCCTGCTAGATTGTATTATGGAGGTGTTGCAATGGGCGAGCTCGGCGGCTAGGCGGCGAGTCGCTTGGGTGTATGAGGGAACGTATCTCTACTCACCCTTTAGGGAGGTTTATATAGGCTCACCTCCCCTAGGGTTTACATATCTCAACCGATTCGGTTACAGCTTTAATAGTCGTTTAACCCAAACCGACTGGGCCTATCTACTCTCCTGGGCCTTCAGCTTCCAGTCGCTCGGTACCTTGCTGGGCTTCAATCCACTCGCCGTTCTGCAGGCCCACTCGCCAGCCCTCGGGCCAGTCGGAAACGCCTTGCTGGGTATACCCCAGTAGGCATACCCCCATCAGTAGTCCCCGAGGCCGTCGTCGATTGGGCGTAAATGGCTGCTGGCAGTCGGAGTATACGGCTTCAGAGTAGGCATCCAGTCGAATCGTCGGCGGGCTCCTGTATAAAGGAGGAAATCCGGTGAACCAAGTCGCGGCTTGGGCAAGTCGAGTCGGCGGGACGCGGTCATGGTGATTGACCTGGCGAGCCGAGTGGCTGGAGTTGGACCGTCAGGCGTGGTCAAACTAGCCGTTGGGGTAATCCAACGGTAACTTTCGGCGTAATCATCGCGCGGTAACGACCTCCTGATTTGGCGGGTAACTCCCGCTATATAAGAGGAATGGCAGGCAATCGTAGAGCCAACTGCCCACCACTTCTTCCGAGTGCGCGCATTTTCCTTCCTTTGCTCCGCGATCCAATCGACCCGAAATCCTCCGATCTCCAACCAACCTCTCGGCCATGGCCCTTTCCACCGAACCATGGGGTAGGTCCAAAAACATAGGATCATCCATACATAGGTACATCCTCATCCAAACAACATAGCTAGTACATCCACACATAGATACATCTCTAAGTACATCCTAACACATGCACATCCCTACACCTCCAGAGAGCTGCTCGAGAGACCCATGTCTCCCCGCGTGAAGAAAGGTGAAGCTTGACGTCGAGTAGCCGCCGTCGAACCAGCACCGAAAGAAGGAGTACCTCCATGACCACCACCACCGGTAGAAGGAGAAGCACCGCCACCCTCAGCACGATGGGAAGAAGGAGAATCACCGCCACCGCCACCGCCACCAACCGTGGAAGCACCAGGAGAAGCACGACTGGTATGAACCGGTGTCATCGCGTGCGAGATAGTCGGCGAGGCATCAGGACGACCAAAGTGTGGATTGCCGGAGCATCCCGGTCCCTACATGTTTGAGGCAGAGTTAGCAACCACCAAGGCAAAGGTTTGTTGTAACAACCTGTTTGGCAAATAACTTACGGGGTCCCTGAGTAGAAGGTCAAAGCATATTCGTACTTTGATGGGAAGATTGGCTGCGGCCCTGTCCTAGGTGGCCGTGGCGGTAGAATTTCTCGCTCTCCAGTGCCATAAAACCTCTCCAAAAGCTGCAAGATAGTTTAGATGTGAGGCATTGAAGAAATAAAGATTCAAACTAGGGAATGCGAGAATTGTCATAATTTTGCAAAAATAAAGGTGGAAACTTACATCATCGCATAACTCTGCCTACTCGTAGGCCGCTCGGGTCTGGGACCACGTCTCGAGCGTCACCAAGTGTTCCGCAAAAGCGGCCTTATAGGCCGCGTCCAAAGCATGCTACAATTTCAAAAACAATGAATCTCGTCAACTTAGCCACTCATGAACGATTTTCGGAAAGATGATGGAAATGAGAAAAACTTACATCGTCGTTCGCTCGGGAAGGCCGTCGAGGCGGGATAGCGGGTTCATCGGCGGTGAGGGTAGCCTTGATCCGCGTGAGGCTCAAAGCAGGAGTTCGCGGGATCACCCTATCGAGAATCTTGAAACGACCGTGCTCCCGGCCGCGCCCCGCCACGACCACCGCTCTCTCGTAGGTCTCCTATGCTCTAGGGTCTTCCACCTCCGGATGAAAACCACTGAACGCCTCGAGGTAGTTAGCACCATCCAGATTGTTCCATGTATACATGTATACCATATGGGCCTTAAAGCGACCATGGTTGCGGTTTCCCGCACAGTGTGTCCCCCCGGAGCCACGGTTTGCCTTGTTCCGCTCGCTCAAGGCATTGAACTCGACGTCTTCCCCGTGCCACCTCGCCGACAACTCCCACCATGCGTCCTCCTTACCATCGGCCCACATGGGCATAAACTGAAAAAGTACTCATTTGAAAAATGGATAATGCAATTAGCAACAACATAGACTCTGATTGACAATTTACTTACCCCGACGTAATCTTCATGGGTCAGTTTTGGTTGGTCCTTCACATTCAAATGCTTCAGCGCCCTCTTGCCCAACTTATTGGAGCTGTATAGACTAGTGGTGGTATGCTTATGATTGTAGAACTGTTGCCGTGTCAACCTCTGACAAGCCCCTCCCCCTCCCCCCCCCCCCCCCCCCGCAAAGTCTTGTCCGCCTTCTCCTGGTCCTCCAGAAGCACCCTATAGAATCTTTGTAATCATACATAAAAAATATTGTGAGGCTCATAAGTTAGCATGGTGGGGCCATCAACTATGAACAAAACTCGAAAAGTTTGCCTTACCCAAAACTTGGTGATCACGGCATTAGAAGCTTTCCCAGCATAGCCCGAGTTTTCGGCGGCCTCATATTGCGCCTAACTGGTGGCTAGCTTCCTCTCGCCGTTGGGGACAGGAGTGTAAAAGTCTGGCCAAAATTTCCTAATCAGAGCTCCAACCAAGGTGTTAGGCGCACGGGTACTTGGAGGAAATGTCCAATTGTTGCACAATAGTAAAACATTAGTACATGCCAAATTGTTATGACCAAAATGAAATTACATGTTCAAAATTAGTATAGCCACTTAGTCAATGTCGTTAGGCGTAATGATGGGTTTCTCCTCCTCGGAAGCAGGTTCGTCCACTGGGACACCCGATTCCCCACGAATCTTTGGCTTCTTCGGCCGCGTCGACGACCCCTACTCCTAGTCTCAGGGCTCCCTCTTATGGTCTCGAGACTCCCCCTCCTGGTCTCGAGACTCCCCCTCCATGTCTCGAGAATCCTCCTCCAAGTGTCGAGACTCCTCCTCCTCGTCAAGAGGCTCCGAGTAAGCAGACTCGAAAGCCACGTCGCCAGAAGCGGAGGGTAGGTCACTCAGAAGGCGTAAACCTCGTCCTCCACCTCATCCTGCCCTAGGGGGAAGTCCCCTCCTCCCTCACCTTGTCCTGCACCTCGTCCTGGCCTCGGAGGAAGTCCACCTCCTCCTCCCTCACCTCGTGCTCCTCCATCCGCACTATCGTCATTGTACCGCGAGTTGGGAATGGGTGCTCTTCCACTTTTGGTAACCTTCTTCTGCTTCAAACACTTAAGGATAGAGGACGTTGATTCCTTGCGTTCGCTCATATTGGTCAATCACCTGCATTGAGAAGAGGTAAAGAATTTAGTATGAATACATGATCCAATTAAGCATAATAAAGATACTAAGCATAATAAAGATACTAAGTATAAATACTAAGCATAATAAAGATACTAAGTATAGTAAAGGCATAAAAGACATAAAAGACCCTCACCACTCATCATCATCACTCTCATGTGTATGTCTTGGGTTCTCATCATCACTATCAACATCACTATCACGTGAGAAGTAAGTTGGAGGTTCATCGTAGGGTGGAGGCTCATCGTTGCCATTGTCCGAATGTAACTTGGTGAGCATATCAATGTCCTTTATATTTGTGACTACCTCACCACGAGTCTGTGCATTGTTCTTGAGGTTTTCAAGACCTTGTAAGTCAAAGTCCCCAAAGTTCTCTTGCTCTTGATAGAAAACTCCCTCGTATGTTTTAGGGTCAATGTTGTTGTAGTCATCGTCGGAGGGCATGTATAGCTTACCACGTGGCGATACCTGGAACACGACTTCCCAGCCCTTGAGTTCCTCTTTCTGACATGGGTACGGTAAATAATAAACTTGTTTGCCTTGGTGAGCCACAATAAAGACATCGGATCCACTATAGGTGGTTGAAGGCCTAACTTCAACTAACCCAATGGAAGAGGTACTTCTATATCCACTGCGTGGGTCGAACCAGTGGCATTTGAACACAACGAGCTTGAGTTCTAGGGGCGTATTATTGAACGTCAGGTCATATACGTTTTGTAACCTTTCGTAGTAATCAAAGTCATTAGCTCCTCTGGTGAAGACCCCAGTATTTATAGTTTTTGCATTTGGCCGACGGTTCTGGTAAGACTCTGTATGGAAGCGATAACCATTCATATCATCCTTCTCATACATCTCGACTTTACGGTTACAACCCTAGGAGACACATCTCAACTCATCTGACATCTCAACGTTGGGATCGGCTCCCTACAAGTTGCGTACAAATTGTGCATTAGTTACGTGTAATAATAGGGACAAGTCACGGATTGCCAGGGAAGAGGGACATGTTATAAATTAACTTTTCATAGAACCAAGACGTGAAAATTTTCTTTCCGGGGGCACCCACTTTCAGAAGGGTTTCCAACTCCGCATCATCGAGATCCGTCCCGACCACATTTCATCCGTGAATTGGGTAAAAGGAGTAAATACGTATTAGATCGAAACCGAGTTACTAGTTGCAAATGAATTTGTTCACCATTTTACCTAAGGAAACTGGGCACTTGATTTTCTTCCTCCTCTTCATTCTCACTGTGGACCGCTTCCTTCATGTTCATAAGCACATAGAGCATTATGCAATCCTTCTCTTCCTTTTTCAAGGTATAACTTGTTACGCCACCGGCCTTGCCACCGGGAAACTGGTAGAGGAGGAGCTTGGGGTCATGCTTCGGCTCGTCGACATCGTACCGGTAGACATGGTTGTGCATAGTGGGAACATCATCGCCATAGTATGTTTTCGTGGCGTCTGTTATCTCCTGGAGGAGATTTTCCTCAGCTATGCATGTTTCAATCTTATTTTTGTTTCCACATTTGGTTCGAATATACTTAAACTCTCTCTCAATACAAAACTGCCAACGAAACTGCACCGGTCCACCCAAGAGTGCCTCGTTCATGAGATGCAGAATGAGATGTAACATCGGAGTAAAGAAACCTGGTGGAAAGATCGTCTCTAACTTGCATAGCCACTCCGGCACTAGATCATGCAGCTTCTCAATCATCAAGGGACATATCTGCTTGGCACAGAGCGTGCGGAAGAAATGGCTCAACTCCACAAGCACTCGCCAGATATGCTCATGGAGATACCCTCGAACCATCACCGGCATCAGCCGCTCAATCCATATATGATAGTCGTGACTCTTGAGCCCAGTGACTTTTCCAGTTGCCAGATTGACTCCCTTGCTCATATTCGAACAATAACCATCAGGGAACATCACAACGAATTTGAGCCACCCTAATGACTGCTTCTTTTGGAGGCTATCAAGGCAGAAGTAGGCATCCGACTTGACCCAATTTTTTCTATTGCGTTCAGGAGGTTGCATGCATAGTCTATTCCTATCACATAGCTCCTCAACATCGACTCTAGCCTTGACACTATCCTTTGACTTTTCAGGAATGTTCAGAATTGTGTAAAAGAGAGACTCTGCGACATTCTTTTCAGTGTGCATCACATCAATGTTATGGGGAAGTTCGCAGTCCTTGTAATACTCGAGCTTCGTTATGCCTGCCTCGTGTGTCCAGTTGTGCGTTTTTCCATATCCCTCAAACTGTGGGACACCGGACGCGGTACGCACGAGAGCATGTAACTCAGCATCAACAGCAGCACCATCGAAAGTTGGTATCTCTTTTTCTTCAAGCACAACTTTGCCCTTGATGAAGTTCTTTTTGTCTTGTCTAAACGGATGGTCTCCTTTGAGGTACGGTCGATGCGTGTCAAATGCGGAATACTTTTTACCCGCCTTTAGCCAAAGGAACTCAACTAGATGCCTGCACACTAGGCATGGCCACTTACCAGCTGTACACCATCCGTAGAATAGGGCGTACCCGGGCATGTCATGCATGGAATAGTGGAACCAAACTTTCATGTAGAAGTTTGTATTTGATGCACGGTCGTATGTCATCGTCCCGTGGTGCCAAGAGTGGTTCAGATCTTCCACAAGCGGCTGCATGTACACACTCAAATTCTTCCCCGGGTATTCAGACCCTGGAATGATCAGCGACAGGAATATGGTCTTCCTTTGCATTAGGGCTCCAGGAGGGGGATTGAGCGGAATAACAAACATGGGCCAGCAGCTATACGAGGCGGTCTACATACCATATGGATTGAATCCATCTGTTGCTATAGCAATTCTGACGTTCCGAGCCTCTCCTGCCTCATCGGGGTGGTCTCTATCAAAGTTCTTACATGCCTTACCATCAGATGGATGTCCCATCTTTACCCGTCCGTGCTCATCCTCGTATCCCTTCCCCTTCTTGTGCCACGTCATCTGTGTGGCAGATTCCTTGGTCATGTAAAGCCGCTGGATTCTTTTTATGAATGGGAGATAACGAAGAATCTTCATGGCGACTTTTGTGTGCGTCATCTGACCATCGTCTCCCTGTACCTCATGATACCTAGAGGCCCCACACTTTCTACAGTAATTGTCATCCGCAAACTGTTTCCAAAACAAGAGGCAACCTTTTGGACAACAATCTATCTTTTGGTATTCCATGCTGAGCGCTCGCATGATTTTCTTCGCTTCGTACATGGTTTTAGGCAGACAATGCCCTTCGGGCAACATGTTACCATATGTTTGCAGATGATCTTCAAATCATGAATGGGTGTTGCTGTACTGGAGCTTTTTGGCTAGTGCTTGCGAGATGGCATCGAGCTGAGAAATCTTTGAACCCTCATACAGAGGCCTCTTAGCCGAGGCCATCAAATCATAGAAGGCCTTCGCGCTTGGCTCCGGTTCCTCTGGTTCACGAGGTTGCTCCGGTTCTGGCGGTTCATCTGGTTCATGTGAAGGTGGCGAATCTGGCATGTCGGCATCATGGACATCATCTAGCAAATTTCTAATCCCATCGCCCTCATTGCCATTGATCCGTTGCCGCATCACCTCACCTCTATCATGTTCATACTGAGTAAAGTCAACCGTCGTGATGAAGTCCCGCATATAACCATATCTCCAAAGGTGTTTTTTCATTTCCTCCTTTGACTGACGATGACGCTTATTGCAATGAGCGTAAGGGCAAGTTGGACGAATACTTGCCTTTGAACTACGCGCTAACTCCTTCACTAATAGATCAGTCTTCCATGTCCACTCATCTGTTGTATCAACAACACTAGTACGACCACTATACATCCACCCATTATCAGCCATCATCTGCTTTATTGGGAGCCAAACAATAAACATACCATTTCATATCAAATAATATCATGAAACTAAATGCATCATATTTTCTATTTCTCTACCGGGAAAAACGCATGACCTACATCTCTAATAGAGGGTCCTAGCAGCCGCCGGATCCGTAGATTGAGTATGTTCTCCATGCTCTACCCCGCTCCGAGCAAGAATTTTGGAAGCACCTCCCCGCTGCTCTCCCGGTACACGTCTCGGCAAAAAGCCAAGAGGATGTGCATCCGGAGAACAACGGGGAGGCTCTACTGAAATCCTGACCCAGACTAGGGAAGGGCATGGAGAACGTACCCAACTACGCATCCGCCGACTGTCCCATAAATGCCGCAAGCGTTACGCTTCATAATATGCGACCTCTAATGCATAGTTATCCGTGTAACGCTCGCAGATGGGATATGACACCTAGGTGACACGACTTGACGTGGAAATGGAATCTACTGACATAAAAAATGTGAGGGAGGAGACGGAGTTCTAGCTCACCCTCGGCGGTAGAGGAAGTAGGCGACCTCCAGGACGATGACCTCCGGGACGGCGACCTCCGGGATGACGACCTCCAGGACAACAACATGACCTAGTGAATGTAAATTAAGAAATTGACGTCAGACTCTATAAGCAATATGACATGCAAAACAATTATCCATGTTTCATGTAAATAATCTATTTACCCATGTTTCATGTAAACAATTATCCATGTTTCATGTAAATAATTATCCATGTTTCATGTACACAATTATCCATGTTTCATGCAAAATAATTATCCATGTTGTAGACCTGAATGCTACTTGAGATTTTGATTACCAAGTAACCTACTTAACTATCCTACCAGTGTATGCTACTTTAAATATTGCACATAAATCATAAATCATAAGTAACCTACTTAACTGTCCTACCAGTGTATGCTACTTGAGATTTTGATTTCCAAGTAATGCTATTTGAAATAATGCACATGTACCTGTGTATGCAGAGGAGGCAGGGGCGCTAGAGGAGGGGAAGTGGCGCTAGGGGGAGGTGAGGTGGAGGGGATGCAGAGGGGGACTAGCCGACGGGGAGGAGGGTAGGCAGGGGATGCAGGGGAGGAGGGGGGAGCGGCCGGCAGGGATGCAGAGGAGGCGAGGATGAGGGGATGCATGCGAGGTGGAGGGGATGCCAACGGGGAGGAGGGAAGGCAGGGGATGCATGGGGAGGAGGGGATGCGGGGAGGAGGGGATGCTGGGGAGGAGGGGGACCGACCGGCGGGTAGGCGAGCGGGCGGGAGGATGAGGGGGAGGGGTAGGCGGTGGTGGCTCGGGGGGAGGGAGGGCACGGCGGCGGGGGTGGCGGCAGAGCGGCGGCGGGCTCGGGAAGGAGAGGGTTTGCACGACAGCGGGGAGGAGAGGCTCGGAGAGAGAGAGAGAGAGAGAGAGAGAGAGAGAGAGAGAGAGAGAGAGAGAGAGAGAGAGAGAGAGAGAGAGAGAGAGAGAGAGAGAGAGAGAGAGAGAGATGGGTGGAAGGGAGGGGTGCGGGCCCTTATCCACTTAACGTCTAGGTGAGAAATGCCCAAACATAGGCCGACGGCAATGCCGTCGGCGTAGATGAAATACAAAAATTATTATTTTTTTATTAAACTTCTAAAAAATCTAAAAAATATAATATTCTAAAAATGATTATTTTTTACTAAAATTCTATCCATATTTTTGTTAGACTGTCTAAAAAAAGACAAACATAGGCCGACGCGAATGCCGTTGGCGTAGCTAAACTATAACAAATGATTATTTTTTATTATATTCTAAAAATGAATATTTCTTATTAAACTTCTATGTATACTTTTGTGTGTGGTTATATTACGCAAGTTTTGAAGACATCCTCGTGCTCTGGTGCTAGTTTCCTAGGTAAACCCTACACCGAAACCCTAATCGCATGCAACATGGACGGTCACACCCGGGAGATAGGTGTTCCATCTAGGGCCATTCCACCACCCTTGTGCATGTATTCTAGGGCCACACGCATGTTCCCGTGGCATCCCGGCCCTCGGGCGCTCCTTTTCCAACGAAACCCTAATCCGAGGGCCCCGCGGGTCTACCCCCGTAGCATTCTCCGTACGAGGGTTGAACAATGCACTCTCTTGGTGGTTTAGATTTGTTTAGGTCATATCTACATGGAAAACCAAGGATAGGCCCAAGGTTCCACCGGTTTACCCTCGTTTGATCCGCGACGGGAGTCTCCTCCTACATGTCCAGCACACTTCTATAAGTGTTATCGCATCCAACGTGGACGGTCACACCCGGGAGCTAGGTTTTCCATCTAGGGGCATTCCACCACCCTTGTGCATGTATTCTAGGGCCACACGCATGTTCCCGTGGCATCCCGGCCCTCGGGCGCTCCTTTTCCGACGAAACCCTAATCTGAGGGCCCCGCGGGTCTACCCCCGTAGCATTCTCCGTACGAGGGTTGAACAATGCACTCTCTTAGTGGTTTAGGTTTGTTTAGGTCATATCTACATGGAAAACCAAGGATAGGACCAAGGTTCCACCGGTTTACCCTCGTTTGATCCGCGGCGGGAGCATGCTCCTACATGTCCAGCACACTTCTATAAGTGTTATCGCATGCAACGTGGACGGTCACACACGGGAGCTAGGTTTTCCATCTAAGGGCATTCCACCACCCTTTTGCATGTATTCTAGGGCCAAACGCATGTTCCCGCGGCATCCCGGCCCTCGGGCGCTCCTTTTCCGATGAAACCCTAATCCGAGGGCCCCGCGGGTCTACCCTCGTAGAATTCTCCGTACGAGGGTGCACTCTCTTGGTGGTTTAGGTTTGTTTAGGTCATATATACATGGAAAACCAAGGATAGGCCCAAGGTTCCACCGGTTGACCCGCGTTTGGCCCGCGGCGGGAGTCTCCTCCTACATGTCCAGCACACTTCTATAAGTGTTATCGCATGCAACGTGGACGGTCACACCCGGGAGCTAGGTTTTCCATCTAGGGGCATTCCACCACCCTTGTTCATGTATTCTAGGGCCACACGCATGTTACCGTGGCATCTCGACCCTCGGGCGCTCCTTTTCTGACGAAACCCTAATCCGAGGGCCCCACGGGTCTACCCCCGTAGCATTCTCCGTACGAGGGTTGAACAATGCACTCTCTTGGTGGTTTAGGTTTGTTTAGGTCATATCTACATGGAAAACCAAGGATAGGCCCAAGGTTCCACCGGTTTACCCGCGTTTGGCCCGCGGCGGGAGTCTCCTCCTACATGTCCAGCACACTTCTATAAGTGTTATCGCATGCAACGTGGACGGTCACATCCGGGAGCTAGGTTTTCCATATAGGGGCATTCCACCACCCTTGTGCATGTATTCTAGGGCCACACGCATGGTCTCGTGGCATCCCGACCCTCGGGCGCTCCTTTTCCGACGAAACCCTAATCCGAGGGCCTCGCGGGTCTACCCCCGTAGCATTCTCCGTATGAGGGTTGAACAATGCACTCTCTTGGTGGTTTAAGTTTGTTTAGGTCATATCTACATGTAAAAATAAGGATAGGCCCAAGGTTCCACCGGTTTACCCTCGTTTGATCCGCGGCGGGAGCCTGCTCCTACATGTCCAGCACACTTCTATAAGTGTTATCACATGCAACATGGACGGTCACACCCGGGAGCTAGGTTTTCCATCTAGGGGCATTCCACCATCCTTGTTCATGTATTCTAGGGCCACACACATGTTCCCGCGGCATCCCGGCCCTTGGGCGCTCCTTTTCTGACGAAACCCTAATTCGAGGGCCCCGCGGGTGTACCCCCGTAGCATTCTCTGTACGAGGGTTAAAAAATGCACTCTCTTGGTGGTTTAGATTTGTTTAGGTCATATCTACATGGAAAACCAAGGATAGGCCCAAGGTTCCACCGGTTTACCCTCGTTTGGCCCGCGGCGAGAGCCTGCTCCTACATGTCCAGCGCACTTATCTAAGTGTTATCACATGCAACATGGACGGTCACACCCAGGAGCTATGTTTTCCATCTAGGGGCATTCCACCACCCTTGTGCATGTATTCTAGGGCCACACGCATGTTCCCGTGGCATCCCGGCCCTCGGGCGCTCCTTTTCCGACGAAACCCTAATCCGAGGGCCCCACGGGTCTACCCCCATAGCATTCTCCGTATGAGGGTTTAACAATGCACTATCTTGGTGGTTTAGGTTTGTTTAGGTCATATCTACATGGAAAACCAAGGATAGGCCCAAGGTTCCACCGGTTGACCCGCGTTTGGCCCGCGGCGGGAGTCTCCTCCTACATGTCCAGCACACTTCTATAAGTGTTATCGCATGCAACGTGGACGGTCACACCCGGGAGCTAGGTTTTCCATCTAGGGGCATTCCACCACCCTTGTTCATGTATTCTAGGGCCACACGCATGTTACCGTGGCATCTCGACCCTCGGGCGCTCCTTTTCTGACGAAACCCTAATCCGAGGGCCCCACGGGTCTACCCCCATAGCATTCTCCGTACGAGGGTTGAACAATGCACTCTCTTGGTGGTTTAGGTTTGTTTAGGTCATATCTACATGGAAAACCAAGGATAGGCCCAAGGTTCCACCGGTTTACCCGCGTTTGGCCCGCGGCGGGAGTCTCCTCCTACATGTCCAGCACACTTCTATAAGTGTTATCGCATGCAACGTGGACGGTCACATCCGGGAGCTAGGTTTTCCATATAGGGGCATTCCACCACCCTTGTGCATGTATTCTAGGGCCACACGCATGGTCTCGTGGCATCCCGACCCTCGGGCGCTCCTTTTCCGACGAAACCCTAATCCGAGGGCCTCGCGGGTCTACCCCCGTAGCATTCTCCGTATGAGGGTTGAACAATGCACTCTCTTGGTGGTTTATGTTTGTTTCGGTCATATCTACATGGAAAACCAAGGATAGGCCCAAGGTTCCACCGGTTTACCCGCGTTTGGCCCGCGGCGGGAGCCTGCTCCTACATGTACAACACACTTATCTAAGTGTTATCGCATGCAACGTGGACGGTCACACCGGGAGCTAGGTTTTCCATCTAGGGGCATTCCACCACCCTTGTCTATGGATTCTTGGGCCACACGCATGTTCCTGATGATGCTCGACATGGCACTTCGTTGGTAACCCCAAGCGCAGGGTGTGTGAAGAGAAAGCAGCAAGTTTTCCATCAGTTGAGACCGAGGTTATCGAACCAGAAGGAGGAAGGAAATGTCACACAGGTGTTGCAAACAACGTGGAGACCTGCACAACACAAACTCAAGACTTTAACCCAACGAATCAGAGAGGTTGTCAAGCTCATCGGTTTGTTGTAACAAATGATTAAACGTATGGTGTGGAAGGTAATGGTTTGCAGCAAGTAAACACGTAACAGTGGAAGATGTATCAATGGTAAAGATTGGACCGGGGTCCATAGTTCATTAGAGGTGCTCTCCTTAGATAAACAACATGGCATGAAGGGTAAACAAATTACAGCGGGGCAATTGATAGGAACTGAGCAAGGCATAACAATGCAATTAGTAGCCAGAAAGATCCTATGAGGTTGATTGGGCAATACAACAATATACATGGACCGTCATCCAACTGCATCTATGACTAGAAGTCCACCTTCAGGTTATCATCCGAACCCCCTCCAGTATTAAGTTGCAAGCAACAGACAACTGCTTTAAACAAAGTGTGTAAGGTAAACAGTCCACATGTTCCATGAACAAGAGACCGTTGTTTTCTCCCTAGTAGCAACAACACATCTACAACCAAAGAGATTATTGTCACTTACCTTGGAAACTAGAGGCATGAACCCACTATCGAGCATAAATACTCCCTCTTGGAGTCACTAGCAACTACTTGGCCAAGATAACCACTAGCAATGGAGAGCATGAAAGATCACAAACAACACAGACATGATAGAATCATAAAGATAAAACCATTAATCAAACCAACATAATAATCTCAATATCCATCGGATCCCCGCAAACACAACATGCATGATTACAAATAGATTAGATCTTGATCATGAACGGAGCTCACAAGATCTATACATGAAAGCACAAAGGAGGAGATACAACCATCTAGCTACTACATGGACCCATAGTCCAAGGTGGAACTACTCACGAATCATACCGGAGAGAAGACCTCCGAGATGATCTCCCCTCCGGCAGGGTGCCGAGAAGAACTTCATATCCCCCCGATTTAGGGACGATGGTAGCGGCAGCTATAGACGGTTTCGTGGATTTCTGATCGGATACTCAGGGTATCTGAATCGGGGGCTTCTTATAGGCGAAGGGGCGAGACGGGGAGACGTCCAGGGCCACCAAACCCTAGCCAGGCGCGGGCCCACCTGTGGCCGCGCCTGGGGGGTTTGGCCCCTCTGCCCGGCCTCCGGGATCCCCTCTGGACTTCTTGTTCACCACAAAAAGTTATTGCGGTGACCCAGCAGACCACTGCATGTGTAGTACACTATAGTCGTTGACATGACATCCACAGAACACCGTTCCGTAAATATCACATCCCTCAGAGTGGTACAACAGAAACATTGCGGGTCCATATTACAAAAGTACACACTTTATTATTATTACAATACCGGAAGTTCAAGACTTCCAAAGATCCAACTTACAAACCAAAATATAAAGTGTTCAGCGGAAATTTAAAAGTAACAACTCTGACTAGGAGTGGGGCTCAACAGCTTATTCTATAGAGTTCATGCTGCTTGGCTCCGATGGTTACTACTAAATAGGTACTTAGTTGGTCTCGTTATCATCGACACCGTAGCGGATCTCGTAATCCACTCCTTCAACTCCTCCGGATAGATCAGGTTCCTCGTAGAACACGTCTTCTTGGCATTCAGCTGCATACATTGGCACTTCTTTAGGATCCTCAGAGTCTAAGCAAGGGATCAAAGGAAAGAATGAGTAACAGCGTTACCCAACAAGTTCATTATATGCAAGGTGGGAAGTTTGATGCTTCTAACTACCACCTCGGATCATAAATCCTTGGTACCATGCGGTTTTTGTAAATCTTTCTTCAAAGATTGATTTTATTCTGAAAAAACTATGACAATCAGCCTTCACAGGTTGACTAGAGCTTTCATGGAGTTCCTTTCCTGCCGCGTTCGTAGCTCCTTCCCAGAACAGGGAGTAACAAGTTACAGTTCTTACACTCTGCAGAGGTGCGTTACTTTACCCATGAGAGATCAACTCCTTGTTGCACAACCGGGCGTACTTTCCCGTCCACAATTCCATGACGTGGGGCCCAGTAGTTGGTCCAAACCAATCACCGCCCCCTTCGCTACCCCGCATGCCTCCTTGGTGTACACCATGCCCACATAATGAATTACGGCAATGGTTTGTACAAACCGTTAGATGCCAGAACTATCATGGGACGATGAGGGTTCCCACCCATATGATGCATATCCTCTATGAATTACCAATTAATATGCACGCTACGAGGATAACAGCCATGACCTGCACATCCAGCTTCATGCGAGAGGAAGAAGATACAGCTGACTTCTCTGTCCCATTCCAAATCTCATGGCTAACGCGTAATATACGGCGCTAGAATCACTCATGTCAGGGGGTTATTAAGTCCCTACTTGATCATCATTGTTGCAAGTAGAACCCTAAGTTCTATTGCTCCATTATACCACCACTTAGGATGATATCTATCATTTCTTTATTTATGAAAATAATATTTTCTTTCTTTTATATCATATATGATAACACACAATTTGCAAATACTTTGATAAAGACTCTTCAAAGGACATGAGCAAGTGATGAACTTGCCTTGTGATGGCAAGGTAGTGAAGTCTGATGCTTGCGCTGGACCTTGAGCTTCTAGTTCTACAAAAACATCATTATTGCCCGGTAAGGACAATATTTAAAGAAGCAAAATGATTATGCAAGTAATGTAATGCATTATTTAATTCTATATGCATTTTCCCTATATAAGGTGCCTTCTAATAAAGCATTTATAAATATTATTTTTATATTTATTGCTCTTGTTGAATCATTTCCTTTTTTATTTGACTTTTATTGATTTAATAATTGTTTTAGGAATTATTAATTATACATTAAACTTATTTATTAAATATTTATTTAGTATTTTTTAAAATACTATAATATTAATTACAAAATTCTTATAAAAATTTAAATGTCCAAAATTTTATATTTTATTTTATTTGGAATTTTTATATTATTGTGAATCCAAAAATTCTTTTAGGAATTTTTATATTATTATGAATCCAAAAATATTATTGTGAATCCAAAAATATTTTATTTATAATTTTTGGACATTTATTTTATTTTCTGTAATTTTATTGAGGTCAGGGGCATTTTGGTCTTTTCCAATTGATCAAAATAGTTTATTTAAACAACTTGGGCTGGTCTTTGGGCTTATTGGGCCAGTGTGGCCCAATAGGGCAGAGTCAAAACATTTCCCCGAGGGGGTTTTGGCCCACCCAGCCCACTCTCTGCCTCCTCTCTCCCTCGACCCTATCCTCTCCTCCTCTGACTTGACCCCGTGGCCGGCGATGCCGCCACCGTCGATTCCCATCACCGCCGGCCGTTCTGTCCGCCGCCGTGGTGCGAGTTGGGGTTGTCGATGACGCTCGTTCATTCTGTCCACTTGGATTTGACTTTGGGGCTTCCCCGTGGCCAGGTCCACCTCGTTTCCAAACCCTAGGGTTAGGAAAAGGGTGTTGTCGTCGCCGCCGCGATCCCGCCTGAGGTGGTGTGCTGGGCTCGTGTGCTGCTGCGGCCGCCGTCGTGGAAGGTGCAGGTTGCAACGCCCTTCTGGGTGCTCCCTGTGCCACCGCGGTTCGTCGGCCACCCTGCTTCCTCTTCGATTCGTCAGCGAGGACCCCGGGAAATTCGTCTATGTGGTTCTTGGCCATGCTACTTCCATGATTATCTCTGTGTGTATCTAGTGGCTTCTCATGCCTAGTGACTATGTGTTGATTGGGTTCATTTCTGGATTCGGTTCTTGCGCTGATTAGGTTTCATAACCCCATGTTGATCATGTCCAAGATGCTTTAGATCTAGTGATGATCATCTGTGAACATGTAGAATGATTGTCTGTTGTGGTTAATGATTGGTAGTGGCTTTGATGATACTAGTTGCTTATCAAATTTATTCTAGTGGTAATCCACCATGATTCATGCTAGTGTTTCAATGGAATCCTTGATTGGAGTATGTTGTTGATCTGAGAGTTTAATCTACTGTCAGAATGCTCATACTGACAGTAGTTTCTTTCAGTGGTTGCTTACTGTAATTATAGTGTTGTCTTGTATAAGATTATACACACTGAACCAAATCATTACATGTAATGATTTTTATGTATGTATAGATGAAATTAATGTTGATTCCTGGCACTTGGCTTCAGGAAAATGATATGTAGTGGTTTGTCCCTTTTTCTGTGGGAACTAAGTAAAGATTGGTCTTAGTTCCTGAAGAACTTGTCCTTTTGATACCATTGTATTCTGGCACACAAGTGATTAGGTTTTTATTTCTGGGCTTAGCTTGATAAGGCTTATGATTAAATCTGATAAGATGATATGAAAGCTTTCTTATCTTTCCTGCCTATGATGTTGGTCTGAGGCTCTAGGATTTAATTTCTAATTAGTTGGGCAATAGTTTATTTGAAGCTTATAGGATTAGAGGTGCTACTCTCTTTGAGATATGTGCCCTGATCTTATAAGATCAAATGAATGATCTAAGTTGCAAAAGTAACATTGAACTCAGTGATGTTGGTCTGAGAGTTCAGTGCTTGTGGTTGAGCTTGATTTGTCATCTTATATTTGAAATCTCTAGGATAGATTCACCTCCTCTAGGTGATTATTGAGAGATCACTTCATAAAGCAACACATGCTTTTGTTTAGATAATATGCTGAAACCATGTGATGGTTTTATGAGGCTCACCACAAGATTTGATGTTGGTGTAGTAGATTGATGATGATCTTGATCTTGATCTGCTTTTGCTGGGCTACTGAGCTTGCCTGCTCCTCCTAGCTCCTGGGCTTGACCTTGCTGTCCACCAGATTCATCCCTCTCCTTATGTCACCATCCAGGTGATGTTTGGGTTGATCTGGATGATTTGGTTTGGCTGCCGCTCTTGGTTTGGTTGTTGTTCTACACTGGTTGTTCTAGTGTGATGTGTAGTGGAGTGATGCACTAGTTCTGCCCCCATGTTGATCATGTCCAAGATGCTTTAGATCTAGTGATGATCATCTGTGAACATGTAGAATGATTGTCTGTTGTGGTTAATGATTGGTAGTGGCTTTGATGATACTAGTTGCTTATCAAATTTATTCTAGTGGTAATCCACCATGATTCATGCTAGTGTTTCAATGGAATCCTTGATTGGAGTATGTTGTTGATCTGAGAGTTTACTCTACTGTCAGAATGCTCATACTGATAGTAGTTTCTTTCAGTGGTTGCTTACTGTAATTATAGTGTTGGCTTGTATAAGATTATACACACTGAACCAAATCATTACATGTAATGATTTTTGTGGATGTATAGATGAAATTAACGTTGATTCCTGGCACTTGGCTTTAGGAAAATGATATGTAGTGGTTTGTCCCTTTTTCTGTGGGAACTAAGTAAAGATTGGTCTTAGTTCCTGAAGAACTTGTCCTTGTGATACCATTGTATTCTAGCACACAAGTGATTAGGTTTTTATTTCTGGGCTTAGCTTGATAAGGCTTATGATTAAATCAGATAAGATGATATGAAAGCTTTCTTATCTTTTCTGCCTATGATGTTGGTCTGAGGCTCTAGGATTTAACTCCTAGTTAGTTGGGCAATAGTTTGTTTGAAACTTATAGGATTAGAGGTGCTACTCTCTTTGAGAGATGTGCCCTGATCTGATAAGATCAAATGAATGATCTAAGTTGCAAAAGTAACATTGAACTCAGTGATGTTGGTCTGAGAGTTCAGTGCTTGTGGTTGAGCTTGATTTGTTATCTTATATTTGAAATCTCTAGGATAGATCACCTCCTCTGGGTGATTATTGAGAGATCACTTCATAAAGCAACACATGCTTTTGTTTAGATAATATGCTGAAATCATGTGATGGTTTTATGAGGCTCACCACAAGATTTGATGTTGGTGTAGTAGATTGATGATGATCTTGATCTTGATCTTGATCTGCTTTTGCTGGGCTAATGAGCTTTCTCTTGAGCTTGCCTGCTCCTCCTAGCTCCTGGGCTTGACCTTGCTGTCCACCAGATTCATCCCTCTCCTTATGTCACCATCCAGGTGATGTTTGGGTTGATCTGGATGATTTGGTTTGGCTGCTGTTCTTAGTTTGGTTGTTGTTCTATACTGGTTGTTCTAGTGTGATGTGTAGTGGAGTGATGCACTAGTTCTGCCCCCACGGCTGTGCTATGGTTTTGTTTGATCTGGCTGTGCTTGTGAAGTCGACAGCACACCCTTTGCATGCTGGTGTGTGTCCAGCTTGTGTGCATGCTATGCACTTGTGGATAGGTTCAGAAAATTTGAACTTACTATTACTAGCTTACTTTCACCTGGCAGGTGAATTGATCCCTTTTGGCTGTCATTTGCATTCTGGCTGTGAATTTATGAAAGATGAAATCTTTCATATTGGTGAAACTTGCCCCTTTATAACATTTCTCAGTGATGAGTTTGTCAAGTACATCTCACTGACATATCTAAGATAAATATACTAACACTAATCTTATTTTATTTTTGTTTGATCTTTGTTTTGCAGGTTCAAAGATAAAGATGAAGATTTAGTGTAGATTTTAGATATAGGATAGGTAGTAGATGTAATTTTCTTATTCATTTGTAATTTTTATTTTATAATTCTTGTAATCTTTATTTTATTCAATTGTAATAAAGAATATATTATTATTAATAAAGAATATTCTTATTCTTTATTCTGTTGTAACTTGTTGATGTCTTTATAATATGAAAATGAATTTCATAGTTTCTATTGTTTTGAGATTTAAGTTATAATACCCATCTCTTAATTAATTTAAGATTCAAATCTTATATCTAAATCATTTAAATTATTATTCAAACACTTAAGTTTTTAAATTCAAACCCATTTCAAAACACACATAATTCCTTTAAGATCACATCAAAGTTTATAGCAATCCTTCTTTAAGTATAAACCTGATCTTAAAGTAAGAAAGAAACATTGATCACTTAAGGTTTTATTTGGTGAAAATTTTACCCACATTTTCACAAATAGATGCATGCAACAATACATATTCCTAAATCTACCCTTCGTTAAGTTCCTAAATGCTGGGATGTTACAGACTTCCCCCCTTAAATTAAACTTCGTCCCGAAGTTTGTGGAGATGTACCTGAATAGTTCTGGATAAGCTTTTCTTAAATCCTCTTCCTTCTCCCATGTGGCTTCCCTCTCAGGGTGATGTTACCATTGTGCCTTGCAATATTTGATTGCTCTGTTCCTCAGTATTTTCCAGTTTTCTTCCAGAATCTTACAAGGCTTTTCAATATAGGTCAGGTCTGCTTGTAGTTCTATCTCTTGGTGTGTTATTGCATCATCTAGAACCTTCAAACATTTGTGAATTTGTGACACATGGAAAACATTATGCTTTTGAGCCAGTCTTGATGGTAACTCTAAAGCATAAGCTATAGTTATGTTTTGACTCAGTATCTTGATTGGTCCGATATATCTTGGACTCAATTTCCCTTTAACTCCGAATCTTTTCACTCCTTTCATTGGACTTACTTTCAAGTAGACTATATCTCCCACTTCTGGATGCCATGATCTTCGGCTTTGATCCACATAACTTTTTTGCCTTCTCTGGGCTATTTTTAGTCTATCCCTGATCTTATCAATGATGTCTTGTCTCTCCTTGATATAATCTGGCACAAATTCTTTGCTGCTTCCAGGTTCATACCAACATATTGGTGATCTACACTTCCTTCCATACAGAATCTCATATGGGGTTGCCTTCAGACTACTCTGATAGCTATTGTTATAAGAAAATTCTGCCAATGGTCGGTGATATTCCCATGTTCCTCCAAAATCTAGTGCACAAGCTCTCAACATGTCTTCTAGTATTTGGTTTGTTCTTTCAGTTTGACCTCCTGTCTCAGGATGATATGCCGTGCTGAAATCTAACTTTGAACCAAGTGCTTCATGCAATTGCTCCATGCTTACTTACTATCTCTTTAACATATACTTCAACTAACTTCTCGGCATTATCCTTTTGATTCACTGGAATAAAATGTGCACTCTTAGTGAGTCGGTCCACAATTACCCATATCATATCCTTCTTTTTTGGTGTCATAGGTAATCCTGTAATAAAGTCCATACCTATTTTCTCCCACTTCCATTCAGGAATTTCCAAGGGTTGTAATGGTCCTGCTAGATTTTGATGTTCAGCTTTCACCCTTTGACAAGTATGGCATTCAGATACATATTTAGCAATATCTCTTTTCATGTTATTCCACCAGAATAGTTCTTTTAAATCCATATACATCTTAGTACTTCCTGGATGTATAGAATATGGTGTATCATTTTCTTCTTTGAGTATGACATTTCTGATCTCAGTCACATCTGGAACACATAGACGGCCTTGGAAGCATAAAGACCCATAATCTCCAAGGCGAAAAACTGATTTTTGCCCTTGAGATATCCTCCGAATTTCCTCAGCAATAAAAGGATATTATTCTTGATGTCTAAAAATTTCTTGCTTAAGATCACTGTCCTGCTCTGCAACTACCTACATAGTAGCTAATCCTCCAAGAACCTCTGTTCTGATGAATTGAAGTTCTAATCTTTCCAAATCCATTTGTTACTCTTTTGGTAACTCCCTATTGCTAGGCTGAATATCTGCACTCTTTCTGCTTAAAGCATCTGCTACAACATTTGCTTTCCCTGGGGTGTAATTGATTGTTAGATTATAATCCTTGATTAATTCCAACCAACGCTTCTGTCTCATGTTCAATTCCTTTTGTGTGAAGAAATATTTGAGACTTTTATGGTCAGTGTATAACTCACATCTGGCTCCATAAAGAAAATGCCTCCATCCTTTCAGTGCAAAAACTACTGCTGCTAACTCTAAATCATGAGTTGGATAGTTGACTTAATGTGGTTTCAACTGTCTTGAACCATAAGCAATCACTTTCCGATCTTGCATTAATACACAACCCAAACCTTCTTTAGATGCATCACAGTATACGGTGAAATCCTTCCCTGTTTCAGGAACTGCTAAGATTGGAGCTGTGGTTAATCTAGTTTTCAACTCTTGGAAACTTGCTTCACACTTCTCATCCCACTTAAATGGTGTATTCTTCCTTAATAATTTGGTCATGGGTCCGGCTATTTTGGAGAAACCTTCAATGAATCTCCGATAATAACCCTCCATTCCTAAGAAACCTCGAATTTGCTTCACATTGGTCGGTGCAGTCCACTCTAGTACCGACTGAACTTTAGATGGATTCACAGCAATCCCATCTTTACTGATCACATGACCGAGGAATTCTACCTTATCTAGCCAAAACTCACACTTACTGAACTTAGCATAAAGCTTATGTTCTCTTAAAGTTTGCAATGCTATTCTCAAATGGTCAGCATGCTCTTCCTTATCCTTGGAATATATCTGAATATTATCATAAATATGATGACAAACTTGTCCAAATATGGCATGAAGATCTTATTCATCAGATTCATGAATATCGCTGGTGCATTGGTCAAACGAAACGGTACTACCAGATACTCATGGTGTCCATATCTTGAGACAAATGCTGTTTTTGGAACATCTTCCGGCTTGATTTTTATTTGATGGTATCCAGATCTTAAATCGATCTTTGAAAATACTCCAGCTCCTTTCACTTGATCAAACAAATCTTGAATTCTTGGTAAAGGATACTTATTCTTGATAGTCACGTTATTCAGATTTCTATAATCACCACACATCCGTCTTCCACCATCTCTCTTATCCACAAAGATTAATGGTGTTCCCCATGGGGATACACTTTCCTATATAAATCCTTTTCTTGCTAACTCATCAATTTGCTCCTTGAGTTCTTTCAACTCTTTGGGTCCCATTTTATATGGTGCTTGAGCTACTGGTGATGTACCAGGTATTAGGTCAATGGTGAACTCTATCTCCCGGTCTGGTGGCATTCCCGGTAACTCTGTTGGAAAAACATCTTGGAATTCATTAACTATAGGGATCTCTTCTAATTTAACTTCCTTCATTGAATTCAACTGCAGATCCACCATGATATGACTGTGTTTATCTGCTTGGTAAACTATCCTTGCTCCACTTGGAGTTTTGATTGAGACAGTTTTCTCCTCACAATTAATCTGAGCTCCGTGTTCCATCATCCAATCCATCCCCAGCACTACTGCAATTCCATTCAAAGGAATCACATAAAGGTTTGCGAAATATGTATAGCCACAGATCGATATGACCTGATCTTGTTTTATGTGGCGTACAATCACATTCCCTCCTGCCGTAACTACGGTCATAGGACTTTCTAACATTGCCCTTCTAATCCCGAACTTATCACAAAATTCTTCAGAAATGAACGAAGTAGTTGCACCAGTATCAAACAGAAATTTGCCGGGATTGGTAAGGATATTGAGCGTACCTATCACTACATGCTCCGAATTATCCACCTCCTCGAGAGTTGCACAGTTCAGTTTTCCGGTAGCTCGGTTTCTCTTGCCATTGTTGTTCTTGCCATTGTTTCTTCCTTTATTGGGCTGTCCATTTCCTCCACTGACTTGTCCTCCTCCCTTGGTAGGCCATCCTCCTGGGGGTTTGCTCGGACAATTTGGCTTAATATGCCCCTTCTGGCCACAACCATAACAGATCACTACAGGCTTTTTGCACTCCCTCTGGAAATGCCCTGGAATTCCACAGTTGTTACAGATAACATTCCTTCTTAGACTAGATTGATTTCCACCACTGCCCTTGTTATTGTTATTGTTATTGTTGTTGTTGTTGTTGTTGTTGCCATAATTCCTATTTTGAGGTTTGAACTCCAGGTTAGGTTTAGGTTTGCTTGCCTGAATTCTCTTGGTTTCCTTCTTGGATCTCTTCCTCCGATCCTCTTGGACATTCTTGTAATCATCTTCAAAAGTAATGGCTGCGTCCAACAACTGCTGATAAGTTTGCTTATTGGCTAACCTTAGCTACATCTTCACAAACGGATTTAATCCATGCAAGAAACGTTTCTTCCTCTTCTCTTGAGTGTTAACATCCTCCTCAGCATAACGAGACAGTTGGCTAAACTCCCGAATGTACTTCATGACACTAGTATATCCTTGCCGAAGCTCCTCAAATTCTCTCCGCTTCAACTCCATAACGATTTCCGGAACATGATATTCACGGAATCTCTGCTTAAACTCCTCCCAGGTAAACTCCCTTCCTGGTGGTTGCATGGCTAATTGATTTTCCCACCATGATGCTGCAGGTCCAGTCAGCAGATGAGTTGCATACCTTAATTTTTCCTCATCATTGCAACCTACAGTTTTCAGCTTCCTTTCTGTATCTGCTAGCCAGTCTTCTGCATCCATTGGTTCAGGAGCTGATGCAAAAGGTAACGGTCTTGCATTCTGGAAATCAGATAAACTCACTCCTCCACCTTCAGGTGCCCTCTGATTTGCTCTCCCCAGCAACTCTTCCATGAACTTGTTCTGGGTCTCTTGCATCATTTGCATAGATTGCATAAAGTTCTGCTCCATTAACGGCCTCATTGGTGGTGGTGGTAATGCTCCTTGATTTGCTGCATCAACATCGGCCTTTTCCTTGGCCTCACGTTCCATCCACTGCTGCTCAGTTTCCATTTCTACACCCGTATCCATGACCCCCTAGTCCTGCATCATAAAGCGAATACTCATAATTACATCATGCACATGTGTTCTGAGTTCGACTTTACGCACAGAACTAGTCACACAATGAAGATCCAAAGAAAATCCAAATATGCATTTCACATATTATACATAATATAATAATGATACAAGGTCATTACAACATATACCATATTGATATAATTACAAAGCTACCTTATTTCTTGAGTAAAATACACAGTACTTGATACTACTGTCTAGTTGTCTCTTTCTAGTAGTAACTACGCTCATCATACATGCTTGATGTCCAACCGTGATGACGTGTTGACCGTCGCACAGTTTGTGGAACAAATGGCCTTCCAGAAGGAACATACTCTATATCTGAAGTATCAGGGCTTGAGTCATTACTCAACTTGAGCGCATTGACTCCCTCCAGCTCAGCTGAAAAGTCTTCAGAAACATTATCTCCAGCTTGCATCTCCTGAGCTAAATTCCTTGAGTTGTCAACAGAATACACAGATCCTGCTGCTTCCCAGGTGCTCTCGTGGACAAGATAATTAGACACTGGGTTGTGTATATTCCCTGGGTTTTGAGAAGATGTTGATGATTCAAACACTCTCTCCTCAGGATCTTCTTCTTCATCCTGATCATCTATTGACATGGTATTTCTACTTCTGTTATTATGATTCATCCTTGCACCCATCCAACTAAATTGTCCAACATTTCTGTCAGAACCATCTGTGGACATCTGGTGTTCATGAGATCCATTATATGATCCCATTCTCCATCCATCCGAGTTCTCAATAGGAAGTTCTGAGTCAGAACCATCCTCTGAGCCCTGTGGTACTGCATACCGCATATCTATAGTAGGATCATGTGTAGGTTCAGGTCTTGGTGAGTAAGGATATGGTGTAAAAGATTCCGGATCTATAGGTATGTCCTTAAAGATAGGTGCTGCACTACTACTTGCTTCTTTCTCTAACTGGGATGCTAACTGCTTCCTCCTTTCCGAATCAGTTAGATCCTCTAACATGTCATTTTTGTCTTCAACAATCACTTGATGAGTCTTATAAAAAGACGCAACGAGTGTCCGATATCTATCCATAAACATGGAAGCTAACTTAGGATGCTTCTTAACCAAATTAAGATGATCTGGTATAGGCTCCGAGTCTATAGAATCATGAGGTATCACAGAAAATGTGCTACCTTCTAGCTCCTTGGTTTTCTGCTCCCGGATATTAGCTATTGCCTCCACAATAGCAACATGATAGGCTGCTAAATGACTCCTACCTTCTCCTATGGGTAGATCGTGGTATAGTCCAAGCTTCTCTAGAAGTTGGATACTCACACGTTACTTGGATAACATCCGACCATCAAGGTAAGTGATAGTGTTCACTAGAATTCTAGTTGGACAATTAAAAAGCTTTAAAAGGTGACGAAGTTGGTTTGTAAATGATCCTTGATAATCATCAAGAGTCTCCTCTTTCCTTACCAAAGTCTGTTTTGGAAACTTTGGTGCCATATTTCTGTATATCAGAAAAATAGTTTTTATTAGTATCCAATGACATATTGCATCATAACAAAGAATTATCGCACTAAAGCATATAACGGAATATTCTCATTTGAATACCCATTATATTACTTTTAGAGAATTCTTTATCGTTGCTAATTCTCCTACAGGTAATACCCTTTACTAGGTTTCCAACCTAAGGTCAAAGCAATTTGCTCTGATACCAACTGCGGTGACCCAGCATACCACTGCATGTGTAGTACACTATAGTCGTTGACATGACATCCACAGAATACCGTTCCGTAAATATCACATCCCTCAGAGTGGTACAATAGAAACATTGCGGGTCCATATTACAAAAGTACACACTTTATTATTATTACAATACCGGAAGTTCAAGACTTCCAAAGATCCAACTTACAAACCAAAATATAAAGTGTTCAGCGGAAATTTAAAAGTAACAACTCCGACTAGGAGTGGGGCTCAACAGCTTATTCTATAGAGTTCATGTTGCTCGGCTCCGATGGTTACTACTAAATAGGTACTTAGTTGGTATCGTTCTCATCGACACCGTCACTACTAGAGAAAAGCCTATGCGAGGCGCACCTAAAAGCCTATCCGAGGCGCATATCTAGCTTCAAGCCTCGGGTATTTTTTATGCGAGGCGCATATGATATGTGCCTCCTATACTTCACATATGCGAGGCGCATATCGATATGCGCCTCGCATATGTGAATTATAGGAGGCGCATATCACATGCGCCTCGCATATGTTTTACAATGCGCCTCGTATATTTATAGTATATGCGCCTCCTATAGTATCCTATATGCGCCTCCGGTAATATTTTCGAAATTCAAGTTTTACAGACCACTATAAATAATAATATACAGATATTCAAATATACAATATAGTCCAGAATACAGTATAAAGAGCACATAATTTTTCAAAAATTTGCAATTTGCCAAAGCATAATAGAACCAACATGAATACAATACATTACACATCAATCATGACATACAAGTTCATACATCAAGTGTTTGTGCCACAAGTTCACACCTCCGAGTACAAGTTCACAATCACATTACACCTTCGAGTACATGTTCACAATCACATTACAACTCCAACGACGTAGCTCTACCTAGATGAAGTAGAACACATAACCTACCATGAAGAGCAACAAGGTGGTGATCACGAGGAAGTTCCTCCACTTCTTCCTTACATGCCTCCTCCACTTCTCTTCTGCCACCTCTCTACTCTCATAGCCTTGGTAGCTGTTGCCCGAGAAGTTGTTCACTTTCTTCTGGCAGTCTTTCCACTCCTCGTACACACCTGGAACCCGACCGACGTGCACGACATAACACCTCGGCATCTCCTACACATAATAAAGATGATATTACTTATGTCAGTGGAAAGCAATAGCTAGCAGTTCACAAGATAGAATCATGCATATATATATATATGGGTGCAATAAAATGTAAGAAATCACGTTCTAATCATCGGCATTTCGAAGAAAGACCAAAAAAAAGCAAACCAAGAATGACTTGGATTAGTGCCTCATACTTAGATTGGGCACGGAAATAACAATGCTCGCTGTTCGATCTCATGCGGCAAGTAGAGTATATGCCCAAATTACTAGTCTACTTGGCACACAAGATCGAACAGCGGCATAGTCATACACGTGACACCACAACACGTTCTAATCATCGGCATTTCAAAGAAAGACAAAGAAAGCAAACCACAAGAAGTAGGGAAGCAATGACAAATGAAAAGCAACAAGCACTTAAAATAGTTCGTAACACAAATAACTAGCTAGTGTCTCTCACAATCAAGTTCAACGGTTGACGAAACATATTCTAGAGGTTTTGCTAGGCAAGTTTAACATAGTGATAAGAGGTTACAACACGAGTTCGGAACTAACAGCTAGGTACCCAGGCAATGCAATCATGAAGTCTTCTTCGGCTCTTGAGTCGGCTTTGGGGGGGCATTGATGAAGCCCGACCGAGTTTTCGCCATTTGCATGAACATCCTGCCGTCACCCTGCTGTGCTAAGCGTTCGTCTATCTCCCTGTTGGACGGTGTATAGCCGCCGTAGAAGGTGCCTCCGGTTTTTATGACTCCCTGGTACACGATTGTCGCGATCTCCTCCTGGATGTTGAAGAAGTGTTGCCTGAGGTTGCGAGCCTGTATGCATGCAAGCTTTTCAGCCCACTTCACAAGGTCAGATGGCAGCGTTTTGGTCTCCATGTCATTGAAGAACGCCTTCATGTGGTAAATGGCGTAGAAGGCATCCTTCCCACTGCCAGGCGGCTGCTTGACGCAGGAAAACTTCGTCGTGTGGCGGAACACGTGCGCGCCGAATTTTACATGTGGCCTTGCCGGTTTGACGCCTCCCGCTACGACATAGCCGGTGAGAGCGCCATCAAGAATTTTCTTGATATTGGTGTAGTTTTTTTGGATCGCACTATTTGAGTCGAGGTACAAGGCTGTTGAGTGTTTCAAATTCAAGCTTATGAGCACACAGCCTGTCCGATCATCCTCCGTGATGGGATGGTAGGGAAGGAGAATCACATCCTTGTCCGAGTATGTTTGAAGGAAGTTTGAGAGGTAGTCGGTCGCCAGATCTATGGCCTCAGCATCTTTCAGGACGGCGTCACGCATGAAGTAGGGATCCACTATCTGGATGCCCGGGATCTTGTCTCTGGTGATCTCCATGGCCATATTGAGGGAGAACAGTCGGACCAGGGTATTGTGCAGTCGAAACCCGTTCAACATGTCAAACAGGTCGGTATGCCGCATGTAGAAGTTATCCCCGGGGGGTACAGTGACGAAGCACGGCATATGAGAAGGCACCTTAGCCTTGAAAACGAGGTACGACTGATCGTTTTCGCGAATGCGGCACTGCTCAATTGTGAGACATCCATAATGAATACTACGCATATGCGAGCCTGCGACCTCGAGCATCGATTTACACATCATCGGTACACCTGCCACGTGCTGCTGATTCCTGGCTTGCCCCACAGCGCCGTCCCGGAAAAGAGGATTTGGATCCTGGCCCCGATCACCCTTAGGCTTCCTTTTGCGACCCTTCTTGCTCTTTACGGCTTCGGCCACTGCGTTCACCTCACCGACCGTCTTATGGAGGGTGCCGGGGCTGATCAAAGGAACTACTGGCCTTGGAGGCTCAGTGAAGGGGATAGGTGGCGGCGTCTCCTGACTAGTTGGGAAGAGACGCACCTTGCAAGGGGGTTTCGCTGGTGCTGGTTGGGTCTCGGCAACTTGATGTGTGCCTGATGGTCCCGGCTCATACAAATCAGAAAACCTTGTGTTAACAAACTGGTCAACGTAGTTCGGGTCAATTTCTTCATCATCATCGGGATTATGTGCCATGTTGTCCAAGTCTCCCATCTCGAAGTCTTCATCATGTGCTGGTTGTGCTGCCTCTAGGGTGATGTTGAGCTGGTCCTCTGTCCCCAAACGGATCTGGCTCTTCGGCCATAGGTACAAGTAGCCGAAGCTGGTATTGAGGACCGCTGCCGTGTCCTCATCATCCCATCCTTGAGGTTGAGAGGGAGGTTCCACTTGCTCGTAGCTCGGAAGCACCATACTGTATTTGACTCTCATCATGTCAGGTGGCATTGTGACATTGTGCATTTTGCGGTTCTCTGGTTGAACAATAGTACCCTTGGCAACATCCATCAACTGTCCGCCCACCCAGTGCATTAGAGTGCAAGGAGTGTCTCCCTGCGAAAGATCGACATGTAGGCCGAGCGTTAGAAAAACAGAGATCAAGTCATCGGTGTGGTTGAGCCTCCCAACTCTCGCTTTAATTAGTTAGTTACCTTGAGGGCATCAAACTCGGCCAATCTCGAGGCACCGACGCCGACAGGCTTGACCACGCAAGTGGCGGAGTGGCTGCCTGATGGCACGGTGGTGCGGGCCGGCGCCTTCGCCGCAGTGGGCAAGTTAAGCTCCGGAGCTAGAGGAGTCTCCACCACCACCGGCCCTGCTGGAGGAGTCACCAACGGCTCCGGCCGCGCCACATTGTCCGATTGGGCGCTGTTGAGGTTGGGAACCGGTGGCGGCCCCCGTTTACCACCCTTCTGCCACTTGTTGTACTTTTACATGTAGACGGGAAGGATGGTGTTGAGCTTCTCGTTCACTTGTGAATGGACTTGTGACTGGACTTGTGTCTGGACTTGTTCTTGTAACTTTGTCTCGGCAGCCGACACAGCCTTGTTCACGGCATCTTGGACTATATTTGGAAAGGCTTCCACCTATTCCCTTAGGAGTTTTACCTCGGCGCTTTCGGCCTTCTTTCCCTTCCGCTCCGGGGTGCCATAGTACTCGGACCATGATATGCCGCCAAAGCCGACCACACGACCAGCCGACGGGGCCACCAGGGGATCGACACTCTTGGTCCGGTTCAGCGCCCTATTAAAAGTGGTGTCCCACTTGGCGACAGGCGGTGGCGCTGACCCCTGGGATGAGGAGCTCCTACACTCCTCGTCCTGCGCACAAGGAACACGAAGCATTTGATCAGAAAACTGGACTTCATTGATTAATCATGAATGCAATTAATCGACTTGCATGCAAACTACTTACATATTTTGCATGAAGTCCTTCACCCTCGAAGCAAAGGGGCCGACGGGCTCCGAAGAATAATCAGAACCCCATTTCGGCGGGGCAAACCAGGCCCTGACGAAGTTCTTTGCCTGCTCCTCCTTTATGTCGTCAAAGGGACGTGTCAACCCCTTTGCACGAGCGTCGGCGTCCTCCTTATCCCATTTGGGCCTCGCGGCTCTATAACCGCCGGAGCCGAGATGGTGGGTACCAATGTTTCGGGATCTCATATTGTTGCCCTTCTCAGTCCTGGCCTTGCCCAAGGCGGAGTTACATCTGGCCTTGAACACATTGTAGTCTTCTTCCTTGACCAGAGGCTCTTTCTTGACGAGCTCTGGATAACTTAGCTTCTCCTCGAAAATCAGATTCTTCACCCGAGCCTTCCAATTTGACAAGGCCTTGGTCATCCTCCCGAGGGCATACTTGTTCACCGGATTCCCTTTGAGATTGTCATTATTATACTTGTTTTCCTCATCACCCGGGAACGCGTATCTTGCGTGCAGCTTCCGGAAAAGCTGGATGAGGAAACCCTTGTTCTCTTCGGCCTTCAGGTTCTCCATGTTGATCGTGACGGTGTTCCGGAGGATTGCCGCGAGCTGGTTAGAGTAGCCCCCAACAAATTCTTCTGGCTCCAAAGGCGCACCTTTAGGGCTCACGCTTGTGATGATGGACCTTTTGAGGTCGACCACGATCGGGGTCCGATCCTTCCGAGACTTCTTTGATGCGCTACCACCGTCTATAGTAGCTTCACCGCCGCCATCAGTGGTAGTGGCGTCGCCATCGGCGTCCCCCATCTCCTCATTGCCCGACGAGGTATCCTTGTCCTCCTCCATCTCGTCGTCCCGCGGAACAAATTCCGGGGCCTCTAGGGATTCCATCTCCGCCTGCTGCTCCCAAAAGGGCTTCTGGCTAGAAGGGCCCGGATCCGACATTTCTAAACACACAAATAAATGAAACTAATAAGCACAAAAATTCACAGAAAATTTTGGCATGAACTTTGCTAATTTTCTATGTCTAGGAGTGCCAGAAATTCGCCGGAACGGAAATGAATCAACATTCCGGCGAAACATTGGCAACTCAACAAGAAAAACCTGCACAAAAAGGATCAACTGCCATCATCACAGCCATTTTCGGCCAGCATACACAAACACATACATATATCGGATCAGTGCCATACATACAGTATCCTGGTGCAGTTTAACATACATCATGGTCTGGCACAAAACTTGGAGAATTCTCATACAAGCCACAAAATGTCAGTAGGAAACACAGAACTTGGAGAATTCTCATACAAGCAGACTACAACACAGAACTTTTCTGGCCAGTAGGAAACATTAAGCAGACTACAACACAGAACTTGGAGAATTCTCATACAACAGCCACAAAATGTCAGTTTCTGGCATGAATATTGACAATAGCACTGATTAGTTCAATTTAGCAGGGATCTTGTGTGGAATAACTAAATGAATATTGACAGTAGCACTGATTAGTTCACTGGCCAAAATAACAATACTTATGTTGTTGTTAAGCAGACTGATGTTAAGACAGACCTTACATAAAATTTGTCCAACGTGAAAATTTAAGCAAGCCTCATGTAAGAGGCAAAGATGGAAGCCACAGTACAGCAATAGAATTGTCAGTACTGCTAACAACTGTACGTGTACAAGATGGATCACATCCAGAGATCTGAATAAAGAGTTCTGAATGCAGATCAACTATAGATTTACAGTTGGTACTACAAAATCAAGACTAGCCCAAGGATCAGGCCAGCTCAGAATATTGTGTTTGTTGTTGTGTGTTTATTTCTACTGCATACACTATGAAACACAATTAGCAATCAACAATGCCTCTCATCTTTTCTATTTGCCTGTAAGTAAATCATGCACTGAGAAGGAATAGAAGAACTAAACAATTATAATCTGCCAACATAAAAGATGCAAGTAATTGATATTAACTCCAATACTAAATATTGAAAGTTCAAGTCTACACAGCTGTATTTTTTTCACTCCTAGAACTGCAAGGAGTACTGAATATTGACAGTTCAAGTCTACACAGCATTATTTTTTTCACTCCTAGAACCTGAACTTCTATGCCTAAAATTCAGAAACAACAGTGTCGACTTCCACGAGCGAGGGCAACACGTACGCCGCTGCGGCCTCCACTGCTGGCCATTATAGTAGGTGATACAGTAGAAGGGAGGGGGTGAAAGCCGTTGACAGCGGACGGGGAAGAAGCTCACACCTCGGCCGACGGCACGGGGCGGAGACAGTCCGTGATGGCTTTGCTGCCAGACAGAAGGAAGGGAGACCGGAGGGCTGGAGGAGGCCGGGCCGCTCCAAAGAACCGCACCGGAGGGCGGAGGTGGACGCCGGCAGCGGCTGAGAAACCCTAGAAGGGGAGGAGAGGCGAAGAGGCATGGGTGGGTGGGGGGCGGGGACTCACCGGAGAGAGGGATTGCCAAAGCCGGAGGATCTGCCCTCCTTCACGGGGCGGCGGCGGCGGGCTCCTCCTTCACGGGGACGGCGGCGTCGAGCTCCTCCTCCACGGGGCGGCGGCGAGCTCCTCCTTCATGGGGACGGCGGCGTCGGGCTCCTCCTCCACGGGGCGACGGCGAGCTCCTCCTTCACGGGGACGGCGGCGTCGGGCTCGTCCTCCACGGGGCGGCGTCGGGCTCCTCCTCCACGGCGGCGACGGCTTCGATCTATCTGAGATATGTGAAGTCGTGTACTAGCTGTAGTACTAGCTGTGTGACTTGATGTGTGCCGGTTATGCGAGGCGCATATCGCAAAGTGCGCCTCGTATAATATTACGTGAGGCGCATCTCGGCTAAATGCGCCTCGCATAATATGCAATCCTAGACAAATAGGGCAGTGCGCATGTTTCTATCAACAAACACACAGCAGCCTAGTGGTAGTACATGCCTTGTCCTATTTCACTGCTGGCCACCCAGGTTCAAATCCTCAGGTTAACAATTTTTTGGAATTTTTTTTAAAGGCCATTTTTCATGTAAAAGCATTGTCCAAACACAATATGAACTATAAAATATACTACAAATATTTTAAATATTCAAATATTGCTAAAACAACAAAAGTGAGTATTCTCAATGAATGTGTCTTGTCGATGCATAATATTCTCAATGCAATATTATTATAACACACACATAATGAAAATTAAGAATGTTTTTATACATAATAGTAGGCCACACACACGACGGTTCTTGACAATGGTCGGAGCGCGCTAGCGTTTCTTGACAATGGTCGTCTTCTTGCCCTTCTTTGTCGCGGTTGCATAGGTTAGGTCCGGGACGTCTTCACTACTTCTCTTGAACGGAAGTCCTTTCTTAGGTAGGGTTGTGGTGTACGGTGTTTGGTTGCCATACCCGTCTTCTATCTTCGGGTCGCCGTTCTGGTCAAAGTCTTGCTCGTTGGCGACTCCGCCCATTCCGATAATGTTCCTTTTGCCTCTCCTGACGACAACCCGGCTAGGCTTTGACGGGTCTTTGATGTACCAGCATTGGTCGACTTTGCTAGCCAAAACCCAAGGCTCATTTCTTGCGGGTGCGTTCGCGCTGGTGGTCTTTGACGGTATAACCATCGTGGTGAAATACCGGTCTTCTTTCTCGACGCTCTTGGCCCACCTGACATGGAACATCGACACCTTCTCCGTAACATAGTCGAGCTCCCAAATCTCCTCGATCCTTCCGTAGTATCTTTCCGGGATGTCGCCGGTGTAGAATATCCCTGTTACCCCTGAGTTCTGGTAATCGCAGTTATTGTCTTTTTCCTCTGTGTAGAACGTGTATCCGTTGATATCGTAAGCCTGATAGGTCATGAGGTTGTGCGAGGCCCCCTGTGACAATGAGAATATGAGTTTATCTTCCTCCGAGTACTCGCCCTGTGGTGGATTAGCTATGACCTTCTCCCTAAACCACCGCGTGAAACCGGAGTTGTGCTCCTTGATAACATCTTCCTCCCTCGGACCTGGCGCCCCTGATCAGCGTAATTCTTCTTGATAAACTCTTTGTGCTCATGTATGTATGGATCAACCACCTGCAGGTGTTGCAGCGCGACCAGGTTTGCTCTTTCAAAGTCCTTGGTTCGGCCCTCCATGTCGACATGCTTTGCACGTCGACCCTCGCGGTGACCCCATCCAGCGAGCCTCCCGAGGTGCTTGTTGAATGGCATACCAATAGGGGTCTCGGTTTGTAGAAAGTTCGAGCAGAAAGAGATGCACTCTTCGGCCAGGAAGCCGTTTGCTATGCTTCCATCTGGACGGGACTTGTTCTTAACGTATCCCTTGATGTGTCCATTGAGCCTTTCGAACGGCATCATGCTTCGCAGAAACGCGGGACCGAGCTGTACGATATCCTCCACGACATGGAGAAGCACATGAAGCATGATGTCGAAGAAAGCGGGGGGGGGGGGGGGAATAGATCTCGAGCTCGCACATTATCACCACAATCTCGTCCTGTACCCTCGTGAGCTGCTTAATGCCTATCGACTTCCGAGAGATGACGTCAAAAAAGTTGCAGAGGCCAAACAGTGTTTCACGGATGTGCTTGTCCATTATACCTCGGATCGCGACCGGGAGTACCTGCGTCATTAGCACGGCGACGTCGTGAGACTTCATCCCGCTGAAGCGCTGCTTCGCCTCGTCTAGCCATCTTCTTATCTTCCCCGTGTAGCCGTTCAGAAATTTGACTCTGAGGAGGCACTTCATAAACTGTATGGCCTCCTTCTTACTCAGAGTGAAGCATGAGGCCTTGAGCTTGACCTCTCCCTTCTTAACCTTTTTCCCCTTGCGACGACGGCTATTCTGTGTTTCTGTCTCCTCCACCTCGTCCTCCTCCTCATCATCGCTAGGTGGTGGTTGAAGTTCATCCCTGATGCCCATATGCTTCAAGTCGTTCCTTGTCTTCGGCCCATCTTTGGTCTTGTCGGTGTTAAGGAGGGTGGCAAGCAGACTCTCGGCCACGTTCTTCGTGATATGCATGAGATCAAGGCTATGAGGCACGTGGAGGATCTTCCAGTATGGCAAGTCCCAGAAAACAGACCTCGCCTTCCATACCTTCAGAAACGGCTCTGGCTTCTTCTGGGTCTTTCCTGGCGCAGGGTACTCCTTCCAGTTATTCAACAGCTTGTAGATTTCCGCGCCACTCTTCTGGTGTGGGATTCCTCAGAGCTCGATCGTCCCATCGAACAGATGTCCTAGATTTCTCCAGGCGTGATTCTTGGGAAGCCACCTCCGAGCCCCAAGGAACACGGTTTTCCCGGACCCGGGATCTTTCTATAGCTGGCGGTACGTTGTATTATCCTTGCACCTAACGCACCCATAGAATCCTTGGACCACCTGCCCCGAGAAGTATCCGTAACCGGGATAGTCTTGCACCGTCGTGATCACCGCCGCTCTCATGTCAAAGTACTCTTGTCTCGAGGCATCCCATGTACGGGCTCCTTCTTCCCATAACGTGGCCAACTCCTCTTTCAACAACGTGAGATACAGATTGATGTCTGTACCAGGTTATTTTGGCCCTTGAACGAGCATACTCATGGTTACGTACTTCTTCTTCATGCACAACCAGGGGGGAGGTTGTAGATCCATACAAACACAGGCCAGGTGTTGTGTGTGCTGCTCTGGCTTCCAAAAGGATTGAGTCCGTCAGTGCTCACGCCCAGCCTGAGGTTCCTTGACTCTTTCCCAAAATGTTGGTAATATTGTAGGTCCAACGCCTTCCACTGGCAAGCATCCGAAGGGTGCCTCAACATTTCCTCCTTCTCCGGATCATCGTCTTCCGGCCTCTTTCTTTCCGCGTGCCAGCGCATGAGCTGTGCTTCCTTAGGGTCTGTGAAATACCGCTGCAAACGAGGAGTTAGAGGAAAGTACCACACCACCTTCCTAGGAGCTTTCTTGGTCCCTCTCTTGTATCGAGAGGTCTTGCACACCGGACACGTGGTCTTCTCCGCGTCCTCACCCCGGTAGATGATGCAATCATTTATGCAGACGTGGTATTTCACGTGCGGTAGATTGAGAGGGCACACGACTTTCTTCGCCTCAGCGATACTAGTCGGACATGTGTTCCCCTTCTTGGGAAGAATATCGTGTCAGAATACAATGTTGTCGTCGAAACATTCGTCGGTCATTTTGTGTTTCGCCTTCATCTCCAGAGCCCTAAGCGTTACATTTAGACGGGTATCCCCGTCGTTGCATCCGTCAAACAATGGAGTGACCGCGTCTTTCTCCATTTGCTTCAGTTTAGCCTTCTCTCTACCGGCGGCTCTGGCGTTACTCGTCTCC
This sequence comes from Avena sativa, assembly GCA_916181665.1. NCBI lineage: Eukaryota > Viridiplantae > Streptophyta > Magnoliopsida > Poales > Poaceae > Avena > Avena sativa. The sequence goes on along the minus strand of OV702284.1, from coordinate 307,542,675 downwards.
TTGAGAAGCAGATCTTGGACATGAGGGTCTCGCAACCAGCTCGAATCATGGTCGGCACCACCTTGATCATCTTCGTGTCCATGCCCGACGCCACCTTGATCATCTTCGTGTCCATGTCCAGTGCCACCACCCTGATCTTCGTGATCGTGACTGGCGTCTTGATCTTCGTGATCATCACTGGCATCTTGATCATCACCATTATTGACATCCTCATCATCATATTCGTCATCACGTATCCATCGAGTGTAGCCATCCATGAAACTACGTCGAAGCAGGTGCGACTCCAGCATTCCGGAATCATGCCTTATCAGATACATCAGCTTGCAGTCCCGACATGGACATCTTATCTCTGTCTTGTTTGCACGTTCCATGTCGGCCCTCGCGCATTTCATCAACCTATCCACGCGGGCTTTGTTGATCAGTGTTCGGACCATGGCCGCCTGCGTGGTACAAAGAGCAAGAGAATAATTAGAGCATATATGGACGTGGATCGCCGGAAAAATTCGGCATGACCTCCCCTAAAAAGAGGACATACGCGAGTGCCAGAAATTCACCGGAAAAGAAATAAATCGACATTCTGGCGAAACATTGGCATCTCAAATGAAATCCCTGCACAAAAAGTAGCACCACAACACAATCATATAGTCGGTGTCTCCGACAACGCGCATACATGCAAGCAACGCCTTCACGCTTCCTCCAACAACGACTTGCGCAAGAGAGCCGGAGGAGAAGTAAATGGACATGTTGTAGATCTAGAGGAGCAAGAGACTTCACTTACATATGGGTGTCAACCAATGGATGTTGAGCAACCTTCTATGGTGAATCAATGGGGGAAATGAGGTGGGGAGGAGGAGGGGGGCGACCAGATTTGTCTTGGTGGAGGAGGAAGAAGTGACACTAGTGAGTGGGGTGGTAGTTGCCTCCATGTGCAAAAAGCTGGAAAAAAGTGGTGCCAGGTTATACGAGGCGCATATTGCACAATATGCGCCTCCTATAATTCAAACTATAGGAGGCGCATATAGCAATATGCGCCTCGCATATGCGGCCACCTACCACCGCCCGGGCCCGCAGGAGTTACTTGAGGCGCATATGACCATATGCGCCTCGCATATTATCAAATATAGGAGGCGCATATAGCCATATGCGCCTCGCATATTCGTGCACCTACCAACACGCGGGCCCACACAGATTATGCGAGGCGCATTCTGTCCATATGCGCCTCGCCTATTTGATATATAGGAGGCGCATATGACTAGAATGCGCCTCGCATAATATGGGGCTGCTAGATTCTGTCCATACAGGGATTATAGGAGGCGCATTCTTATCATATGCGCCTCTCCTATTTTTATACTAGAGGCGCATGGAGAAGGAGTGTGCCTCGCCTATTTTATAGGAGGCGCATATGGTCTAAATGTGCCTCGCATAAGCATGTCTCCTATAGCCTTTTCTCTAGTAGTGCATAGCGGATCTCGTAATCCACTCCTTCAACTCCTCCGGATAGATCAGGTTCCTCGTAGAACACGTCTTCTTGGCATTCAGCTGCATACATTGGCACTTCTTCGGGATCCTCAGAGTCTAAGCAAGGGATCAAAGGAAAGAGTGAGTAACGTCGTTACCCAACAAGTTCACTGTATGCAAGGTGGGAAGTTTGATGCTTCTAACTACCACCTCGGATCATAAATCCTTGGTACCATGCGGTTTTTGTAAATCTTTCTTCAAAGATTGATTTTATTCTGAAAAACTATGACAATCAGCCTTCATAGGTTGACTAGAACTTTCATGGAGTTCCTTTCCTGCCGCATTTGTAGCTCCTTCCCGGAACAGGGAGTAACAAGTTATAGTTCTTACACTCTACAGAGGTGCGTTACTTTACCCATGAGAGATCAACTCCTTGTTGCACAACCGGGCGTACTTTCCCGTCCACAATTCCATGATGTGGGGCCCAGTAGTTGGTCCAAGCCAATCACTGCCCCCTTCGCGACCCCGCATGCCTCCTTGGTGTACACCATTGCCACATAATGAATTACGACAATGGTTTGTACAAACCGTTAGACGGAACTATCATGGGACGATGAGGGTTCCCACCCATATGCTGCATATCCTCTACGAATTACCAATTAATATGCACGCTACGAGGATAACAGCCATGACCTGCACATCTGGCTTCATGCGAGAGGAAGAAGATACAGCTGACTTCTCTGTCCCATTCCAAATCTCATGGCTAACGCGTAATATATGGTGCTAGAATCATTGATGTCAGGGGTTATTAAGTCCCTTCTTGATCATCATTGTTGCAAGTAGAACCCTAAGTTCTATTGCTCCATTATACCACCACTTAGGATGATATCTATCATTTCTTTATTTATGAAAATAATATTTTATTTCTTTTATATCATATATGATAACACACAATTTGCAAATACTTTGATAAAGACTCTTCAAAGGACATGAGCAAGTCATGAACTTGCCTTGTGATGGCAAGGTAGTGAAGTCTGATGCTTGCAGTGGACCTTGAGCTTCTGGTTCTACAAAAACATCATTATTGCCCGGTAAGGACAATATTTAAAGAAGCAAAATGATTATGCAAGTAATGTAATGCATTATTTAATTCTATATGCATTTTCCCTATATAAGGTGCCTTCTAATAAAGCATTTATAAATATTATTTTTATATTTATTGCTCTTGTTGAATCATTTCCCTTTTTATTTGACTTTTATTGATTGAATAATTCTTGTAGGAATTATTAATTATACATTAAACTTATTTATTAAATATTTATTTAGTATTTTTTTAAATACTATAATATTAATAAATAATGAAAGTGATTTTTATTTATTTTTATCACCTTTCAATAATTTTGTAAAATTCCATAAAGAATATAGTATAAATTACAAAATTCTTATAAAAATTTAAATGTCCAAAAATTTATATTTTATTTTATTTGGACACATTGTATTATTGTGAATCCAAAAATATTTTATTTATAATTTTTGGAGTTTTATTTTATTTTCTGTAATTTTATTGAGGTTAGGGGCATTTTGGTCTTTTCCGATTGATCAAAATAGTTTATTTAAACAACTTGGGCTGGTCTTTGGGCTTATTGGGCCAGTGTGGCCCAATAGGGCAGAGTCAAGACATTTCCCCGAGGGGGTTTTGGCCCACCCAGCCCACTCTCTGCCTCCTCTCTCCCTCGACCCTATCCTCTCCTCCTCTGACTCGACCCCTTGGTCCGCGATGCCGCCACCGTCGATTCCCGTTGCCATGGTGCGAATTAGGGTTGTCGATGACGCTCGTTCGTTCAGTCCACTTGGATTTGACTTTGGGGCTTCCCCGTGGCCAGGTCCACCTCGTTTCCGAACCCTAGGGTTAGGAAAAGGGTGTTGTCGCCGCTGCCGCGATCCCGCCTGCGGTGGTGTGCTGGGCTCATGTGCTGCTGTGGCCGCCGCCGTGGCAGGTGCAGGTTGTAGTGCCCTTCTGGGTTATCCATGTGCCACCGCGGTTCGTCGGCCACCCTGCTTCCTCTTCGATTCGTCAGCGAGGACCCCGAGTAAGTCGTCTCTGTGGTTCTTGTCCATGCTACTGCCATGATTCTCTCTGTGTGAATCTAGTGGCTTCTCATTCCTAGTGACTATGTGTTGATTGGGTTCATTTCTGGATTTGGTTCTTGCTCTGATTAGGGTTCATAACCCCATGTTGATCATGTCCAAGATGCTTTAGATCTAGTGATGATCATCTCTGAACATGCAGAATGATTGTCTGTTGTGGTTAATGATTGGTAGTGGCTTTGATTATACTAGTTGCCTGTCAAATTTATTCTAGTGGTAATCCACTATGATTCATGCTAGTGTTTCAATGGAATCCTTGATTGGAGTATGTTGTTGATCTGAGAGTTTACTCTACTGTCAGAATGCTCATACTGATAGTAGTTTCTTTCAGTGGTTGCTTACTGTAATTATAGTGTTGGCTTGTATAAGATTATACACACTGAACCAAATCATTACATGTAATGATTTTTGTGGATGTATAGATGAAATTAACGTTGATTCCTGGCACTTGGCTTTAGGAAAATGATATGTAGTGGTTTGTCCCTTTTTCTGTGGGAACTAAGTAAAGATTGGTCTTAGTTCCTGAAGAACTTGTCCTTGTGATACCATTGTATTCTGGCACACAAGTGATTAGGTTTTTATTTCTGGGCTTAGCTTGATAAGGCTTATGATTAAATCAGATAAGATGATATGAAAGCTTTCTTATCTTTTCTGCCTATGATGTTGGTCTGAGGCTCTAGGATTTAACTCCTAGTTAGTTGGGCAATAGTTTGTTTGAAACTTATAGGATTAGAGGTGCTACTCTCTTTGAGAGATGTGCCCTGATCTGATAAGATCAAATGAATGATCTAAGTTGCAAAAGTAACATTGAACTCAGTGATGTTGGTCTGAGAGTTCAGTGCTTGAGGTTGAGCTTGATTTGTTATCTTATATTTGAAATCTCTAGGATAGATCACCTCCTCTGGGTGATTATTGAGAGATCACTTCATAAAGCAACACATGCTTTTGTTTAGATAATATGCTGAAATCATGTGATGGTTTTATGAGGCTCACCACAAGATTTGATGTTGGTGTAGTAGATTGATGATGATCTTGATCTTGATCTGCTTTTGCTGGGCTACTGAGCTTGCCTGCTCCTCCTAGCTCCTGGGCTTGACCTTGCTGTCCACCAGATTCATCCCTCTCCTTATGTCACCATCCAGGTGATGTTTGGGTTGATCTGGATGATCTGGTTTGGCTGCCGCTCTTGGTTTGGTTGTTGTTCTACACTGGTTGTTCTAGTGTGATGTGTAGTGGAGTGATGCACTAGTTCTGCCCCCACGGCTGCGCTGTGGTTTTGTTTGATCTGGCTGTGCTTGTGAAGTCGACAGCACACCCTTTGCATGCTGGTGTGTGTCCAACTTGTGTGCCTGCTATGCACTTGTGGATAGGTTCAGAAAATTTGAACTTACTATTACTAGCTTACTTTCACCTAGCAGGTGAATTGATATCTTTTGGCTGTCATTTGCATTCTGGCTGTGAATTTATGAAAGATGAAATCTTTCATATTGGTGAAACTTGCCCCTTTATAACATTTCTCAGTGATGAGTTTGTCAAGTGCATCTCACTGACATATCTGAGATAAATACACTAACACTAATCTTATTTTGTTTTTGTTTAATCATTGTTTTGCAGTTTCAAAGATAAAGATGAAGATTTAGTGTAGATTTTAGATATAGGATAGGTAGTAGATGTAATTTTCTTATTCTTTTGTAATTTTTATTTTATAATTCTTGTAATCTTTATTTTATTCAATTGTAATAAAAATATATTATTATTAATAAAGAATATTCTTTATTCTGTTGTAACTTGTTGATGTCTTTATAATATGAAAATGAATTTCATAGTTTCTATTGTTTTGATATTTAAGTTATAATACCCATCTCTTAATTAATTTAAGATTCAAATCTTATATCTAAATCATTTAAATTATTATTCAAACACTTAAGTTTTTAAATTCAAACCCATTTCAAAACACACATAATTCCTTTAAGATCACATCAAAGTTTATAGAAATCCTTCTTTAAGTCTAAACCTAATCTTAAAGTAAGAAAGAAACATTGATCACTTAAGGTTTTATTTGGCGAAAATTTTACCCACATTTTCACAAATAGATGCATGCTACAATACATATTCCTAAATCTACCCTTCGTTAGGTTCCTAAATGCTGGGATGTTACAGTTATTGACATTGTCCTTCGTCCCGTCCAATTCCGAGAATATTTCTTTACTAACTTTTCGAAGACCAAAAACAGCAGAAAACAAGCATCTGACACTCTTTCAACTTGTTAATAGGTTAGTACCAGAAAACATGTAAAAAAGCACCTCAAACTGTGGACAAGTAAAGCCAAGTAGATACTAAACAAGCATGGAGCATAAAAAATTATAGATACGTTTCCAACGTATAAACATCCCCAAGCTTAACTCATGCTCATCCTCGAGTTGGTAAGTGATAAAAGAATAATTTTTTAGGTGACATGCACCGTCAAAATAAAGATCCAACCATTTGCAAGCATTGAAAGCTGGGATCAAAGAACTCTAAACATGTGCATGAAAGATGGAGTTCTAACAATAGGACATAGTAATTATGCATGCAACATGGCAAGCTACAAACAAAGATCGTGAATAATATGTATTGAAAAATGTTTGTTTGTTTCACATGCAGAAAACATAGCATAGTGGCAATCAGCTTGTCCCTCATAGAGTAGCAATATAATGCATAGGACACCTGCAAAGTTCACAAGGGTGACTAGAAATAGATAGCACATGAACAAGTAATAACACAATATGCATTAATTAATAAGCTTTGGAACATTGCACACAGAATGACAACTATGCTCTCTTAATGGTGCCTAGAGGTAGAAAGTGGAGACTCAAATAATGGTGGAAGAAAGGCCTTTTTGTAAAGGAAGCAAGGATTACAAGTTTCAAAAAGAGCTTCCAAAAATTATGGTACTTGTTAGCTTTCAGCCCTCATTGCCCCTATCATACGCATCTTGAAGTGGTTAAGGTTAAAGTGGCAAAACTGGAGTATATGCTTGACGGAGTATAAGTTGGCAATCTCATGCCCCTTGAGTACGAGGGCCACACCTCATGCATACTCAACTTTGGGTCTAGGTAAGTTCTTGTCACTATAGGTATTTGCATATCATTGAGAACCGCCAATGGGGTACACCTTGCACATGGCACATGAGCTTTCTCATAACCAAAATGACAAGGCAAGCACACAATGAGCATCTCAGCAATTCTTCTTATGTACCATGGAAATATGGTGTTTTTTCTCTCTTTCCTCTTTTCTCAATGTGTCTCTTTTTCTATAAGAAGAATGCTTCATAGATGTCACTATGGTGATGCTGCAAGTTTCCACCATGATTAGGCATGGCTTAGGCTAGCGGCCCAGGCGTTTCTCTAACACAGAATACAAACTCCATGGACTTACAAGTTCTTTCTTTATTTCACACCGGTGACATCCATAGAGAAAAGAACATGATATCAACTGAGTACAACAAGGTACAAGTGCAATGTTGAAAACGTTCCCCGTGACAGCATGGTTCTGCTAATTCCAACTTATAAGTGCAAGCATATACAACAAAGTTGTCACAATGGTTCAAGTTTATTAGGGGCAAAGAATAAAGTGTGCCATCAAATTCGTGAGGGATTTAATCACTAAGTTTTCACATAACAAAATAGTTTTTAATTGGAAGATAGTTGAAAACAAGAATATACTTTGGAGTGTGGTAACACACCATGCATAGGAGTTTATAGTGGACAATTTGGAATAACTTGGTTCCTTGGGAGTTGGAAGCATGAGTAGAACTTACTCATACAAGTGGAGGCTAGCAAAAGACTGGGAGCAACCAACTAAGAGAGCAATAATGGCCAAAATTATGCAATGCAACAAAGCAAACTAATCAAAGCAAAGAGTGGTACTACAAGTCAAGGACTAAATTTTCATAGAGGCTAATGATGACTTGTCATAGTCATAACATGGTCTAAGCATGTGCCAAGTCAACCCAAGCAAAACATCAAAGGAGAATACCACAATACTATGCTTTTGCATGCTAAAACAACGCATAATTTCTTCAAGGCACACTAAGCAATCCCAATTGTTTGGAACAATACATGCTACAACAATAATCACTAAGCATAATGCTAAAACAACACCTAGCATGTCATGCTAAAGTCTAAGTCACAGTCAATGCAAGCTCCTCTTGCACTTCAAGCAAGAACTTACTACTCCTTTCCAAACACCAAGCAAACTTATTTGCGAAACAACACAGTGAGAATGGGCGTCCAAACTACTAAAGCAAACTAAACAAACTAAGCAAAGCAAACGAAAACTAAGACGCCCAAGAACAACACAACTGTGCATGAAACAATAAAAACGAAGTGTCTAGATAGACCTGCGCTTTTTATTGATGAAGAAGGGGATGCCTTGGGCATCCCCAAGCTTTGATGTTTTTACTTCTTAGATATTTCTTGGGGTGACACCATGGTGGCATCCCCAAGCTTGAGATTTTGTCGATTCTTCATCTCATTGCATCATTGTCTCTCTACACCTGAAATTGTTCCTTCGTACAAAACTTCTCACAATCTTCATTAGCAACATTAGCTTATTCAAAAGATATTATACCGCTGGCAAAGCTTTGAAACAACAAGGCTTTTCACTAAAAACACAAGATACTGTAGTAACTCCTTCAAATAAACTCAGTTTACCTTTAGAGAGCTCAAAAAGGAATCAATAAGAAGCAAATGCAACTAATAGCAGAAATCTGTCAAAAAAAACCAGCAGGTAGAAACGGATTTTTTCGAACATCTTCTGTTGCTCAAATAAAAAAGTATTGAACTAACGAAAGTTAGAAAACATACGGGGGAATTTATTCCTAAATTTTGAGCTCAATACGAGTTACAGAGACTCCTCACAAATATTTTTGGTGGAGGACATAAATCTGTTTCGGGATAGCAACTCCCCAAATCTTACTTTCCTCTCATTAGAGGTCATTCTTGGCACAAAAATCAAACAAAAGGATAAGGAGAGGTCATTACAGAAGTAATAACTTCCAAGACTCAAGGAAACTCTTGGGTTATCTCCCAACAAGTACTTTTCTTTAACGCCTTTATGTTAGGCACAAGAAGCAAGAAGAATCAAGTATTTTCAAATGAGAAAGCATTAACATCAAACCTTGATTTCAAAGGAAGAGCAAAAACCAACTTCTCTCTTCTCATAGGGAAGTATTCAATACCTTTCTTGAATGGAAAATGATATTTGATGGTGCCTTCTTTCATATCAATAATGGCACCAATTGTTCTAAGAAAAGGTCTTCCCAAAGTAATAGGACAAAAAGCATTGTATTCAACATCCAAAACATAGAAATCAACAGGGACATAAGAATTGTTAACCATAATTAGAACATCATTAATACTCCCCATGAGTTTTTTCTTAGCATTATGATTGAGTGGGACATCCAAATAATAATCTTCTAATGGTGGCAAATCAAGCATTTCATAAATCTTCCTAGGCATAATAGAGATATTAGAACCAAGATCACATGAAGCTTTGAGATCAAAGTCATTCACTTGCATATTAATAATGGGTTCCCAAATATCTTCTACTTTCCTAGGAATAGAAGCTTTGTGTTTTAGCTTCTCTTCCTTAATATTAATAAGAGCATTTGTAATGTGTTTGGCAAAGGCAACATGCATATCACTAGCCTCAGGGCTTTTAGCAAGCTTTTGCAGGAACATAATCACTTCAGAAATATTGCAACCATCAATATCAAAGTCAAACTTAGCATCACTAGTAGTAGGCTCACTCGGCTTAGGCATAGTAGGAGGAGGAATAGGGGCTACTTGTGGTTTAGTGGTGATAGTGCACACATTATTGTTTCTATCAATTTCAGCTTCCCTTTCCCACCTAGCATGAAGTTGAGCTAACAACCTAACATTTTCATCAATAGTAACTTGTATGGCATGAGCAGTAGCAAAGGTGTTTTCCATAGTTTCAGGTTTAGCTGCCATTTTATTAACCAAGGAAGTTTGAACTTCAGATGAAGTGGATATATTTTTCTCAACAGTTAAAAGCTTTTCCTCTATAGTTTTATTGAAAGTGGTTTGTTTACTAATAAAGTCCTTGAGCATTACTTCAAGTTCAGAGGGGGCACTTCTAGCATTGTTGCAAGAGCTTCCATAGGAATTTCCATTATTAGGAGGATAAGGCCTATAATTGTTGTTGCTACCAAAATTATTCTTGTAGGCATTGTTGTTGAAATTATTGTTTCTAATGAAGTTCACATCAACTTGCTCTTCTTGAGCAACCAAAGAGGCTAAGGGAACACTATTAGGATCTAGAGGAGCTTTCCCATTAACAAGCATAGCCATAATAACATCAATCTTTTCACTCAAAGAGGAAGTTTCTTCAACAGAATTTACCTTCTTACCATGTGGAGCTCTCTCAACATGCCATTCAGAGTAGTTAACCATCATATTATCAAGGTGCCTTGTTGCAGCACCCAAGGTGAGTCCCATAAAAGTACCTCCAGCAGCAAAATCCAACAGGTTTCTTGAGGAGAAGTTCAAACCTGCATAAAAATTCTGGATAATCATCCAAGAAGTGAGTCCATGAGTAGGGCAATATTTAACCAAAGATTTTCATTCTTTCCCAAGAAGGAGCAACATGTTCACTATCAAGTTGTTTAAATTTCATTATGTCACTTCTCATAGTAATAATCTTAGCAGGAGGATAGTACTTTCCAATAAAAGCATCTTTGCACTTAGTCCAAGAATCAATACTATTTTTAGGCAAAGATAGCAACCATTCTTTAGCTTTTCCCCTCAAGGAGAAAGGAAAAAGTCTGAGCTTAATAATATCTCCATCTACATCCTTATACTTCTGCATCTCACAAAGTTCAACAAAGCTATTAAGATGGGCAGTAGGATCATCAGAAACAGCACCAGAAAATTGCTCTCTCATCACAAGATTCAACAAAGAAGGCTTAATTTCATAAAAGATAGCATCAGGAGCAGGTGGAGCAATAGGTGTGCTTAGGAAATCATTGTTGTTGGTGCTAGTGAAGTCACACAACTTGGTGTTCTCAGCAGAGTCCATTTTGGCAAAGGTGGGCAAGCCAAAAACAGCAGCAGCTAGAGCAGGAACTAATTTTTTTGTGTTTTTGAATAAGGCAAGCAAACCGAGCTAGACTAATTATTTTGGGGTTTTTTGGAAAGAGGCAAACAAAACCAAGAAAAAGAAACAAAGCAAACTAAAAACAAAGTAAAGAGAAAGGAAGTGAAGGACTCCCCTAGTGAATACGTCCTTAGCCTCCCCGGCAACGGCTCCAGAGAGTCTTGATGATGCTCGACGTGGCACTTCGTTGGTAACCCCAAGCGCAGGGTGTGTGAAGAGCAAGCAGCAAGTTTTCCCTCAGTTGAGACTGAGGTTATCGAACCAGAAGGAGGAAGGAAATGTCACACAGGTGTTGCAAACTACGTGGAGACCTGCACAACACAAACTCAAGACTTTGCCCCAACGAATCAGTGAGGTTGTCAAGCTCACCGGTATGCTGTAACAAAGGATTAAACGTATGGTGTGGAAGGTAATGGTTTGCAGCAAGTAAACAAGTAACAGTGGAAGATGTATCAATGGTAAAGATTGGACCGGGGTCCATAGTTCACTATAGGTGCTCTCCTTAGATAAAGAACATGGCATGAAGGGTAAACAAATTACAGCGGGGCAATTGAAAGGAACTAAGCAAGGCATAACAATGCAATTACTAGCCAGAAAGATCCTATGAGGTTGATTGGGCAATACAACAATATACATAGACCGTCATCCAACTGCATCTATGACTAGAAGTCCACCTTCAGGTTATCATCCGAACCCCCTCCAGTATTAAGTTGCAAGCAACAGACAACTGCTTTAAGCAAAGTGTGTAAGGTAAACAGTCCACATGTTCCATGAACAAGAGACCATTGTTTTCTCCCTAGTAGCAACAACACATCTACAACCGAAGAGATTATTGTCAGTTCCCTTGGAAACTATCGAGCATAAATACTCCCTCTTGGAGTCACTAGAAACTACTTGGCCAAGATAACCACTAGCAACGGAGAGTATGCAAGATCACAAACAACACAGACATGATAGAATCATAAATATAAACCATTAATCAAACCAACATAATAATCTCAATATCCATCGGATCCCCACAAACACAACATGCATGATTACAAATAGATTAGATCTTGATCATGAACGGAGTTCACAAGATCTATACATGAAAGCACAAAGGAGGAGATACAACCATCTAGCTACTACATGGACCCATAGTCCAAGGTGGAACTACTCATGAATCATACCGGAGAGAAGGACTCCGGGATGATCTCCCCTCCGGCAGGGTGCAGGGAAGAACTTCAGATCCCCCCGGTCTAGGGACGATGGTGGCAGCGGCTACAAACGGTTTCGTGGATTTCTGATCGGGTACTCAGGGTTTCTGTATCGAGGGTTTCTTATAGGCGAAGGGGTGAGACCGGGAGGCGTCCAGGGCCACCAAACCCTAGCCAGGCGCGGGCCCACCTGTGGCCGCGCCTGGGGGGGTTTGGCCCCTCTGGCCGGTCTTCCGGGCTCCCCTCTGGACTTCTTATTCCCCACGGAAAGTTATTGACTTTGTCCTTCGTCCCGTCCAATTCCGAGAATATTTCTTTACTAACTTTTCTGAAACCAAAAACAACAGAAAACAGGCATCTGGCACTGTTGCAACTTGTTAATAGGTTAGTACCAGAAAACATGTAAAAAGCACCTCAAAGTGTGGACAAGTAAAGCAAAGTAGATACTAAATAAGCATGGATCATCAAAAATTATTTTTTATTAAACTTCTATCTATACTTTTTTGTGTGGTTATATTACGCAAGTTTTGAAGACATCATCATGCTCCGGTGCTAGTTTCCTAGGTAAACCCTACACTGAAACCCTAATCGCATGCAACATGGACGGTCACACCCGGGAGCTAGGTTTTCCATCTAGGGGCATTCCACCACCCTTGTGCATGTATTCTAGGGCCACACGCATGTTCCCGTGGCATCCCGGCCCTCGGGCGCTCCTTTTCCGATGAAACCCTAATCCGAGGGCACCGCGGGTCTACCCCCGTAGCATTCTCTGTACGAGGGTTGAACAATGCACTCTCTTGCTGGTTTAGGTTTGTTTAGGTCATATCTACATGGAAAACCAAGGATAGTCCCAAGGTTCCACCGGTTTACCCTCGTTTGATCCGCGGCGGGAGTCTCCTCCTACATGTACAACACACTTCTATAAGTGTTATCGCATGCAACATGGACGGTCACACCCGAGAGCTAGGTTTTCCATCTAGGGGAATTACACCACCCTTGTCCATGTATTCTAGGGCCACACGCATGTTCCCACGGCATCCCGGCCCTCGGGCGCTCCTTTTCCGACGAAACACTAATCCGAGGGCCCCGCGGGTCTACCCCCGTAGCATTCTCCGTACGAGGGTTGAACAATGCACTATCTTGGTGGTTTAGGTTTGTTTAGGTCATATCTACATGGAAAACCAAGGATAGGCCCAAGGTTCCACCGGTTTACCCGCGTTTGACCCGCGGCAGGAGTCTCCTCCTACATGTCCAGCACACTTGTATAAGTGTTATTGCATGCAACGTCGACGGTCACACCCGGGAGCTAGGTTTTCCATATAGGGGCATTCCACCACCCTTGTGCATGTATTGTAGGGCCACAAGCATGTTCCCGTGGCATCCCGTCCCTCGGGCGCTCCTTTTCCGACGAAACCCTAATCCGAGGGCCCTGCGGGTCTACCCCCGTGGCATTCTCCGTACGAGAGTTGAACAATGCACTCTCTTGGTGGTTTAGGTTTGTTTAGGTCATATATACATGGAAAACCAAGGATAGGCCCAAGGTTCCACCGGTTTACCCTCGTTTGACCCGCGGCGGGAGTCTCCTCCTACATGTCCAGCACACTTCTATAAGTGTTATCGCATGCAACATGGACGGTCACACCCGGGAGCTAGGTTTTCCATCTAGGGGCATTACACCACCCTTGTGCATGTATTCTAGGGCCACACACATGTTCCCATGGCATCTCGGCCCTCGGGCGCTCCTTTTCCGACGAAACCGTAATCCGAGGGCCCTGCGGGTCTACCCCCGTGGCATTCTCCGTACGAGAGTTGAACAATGCACTCTCTTGGTGGTTTAGGTTTTTTTAGGTCATATCTACATGGAAAACCAAGGATAGGCCCAAGGTTCCACCGGTTTACCCGCGTTTGGCCCGTGGCGCGAGTCTCCTCCTACATGTCCAGCACACTTCTGTAAGTGTTATCACATGCAACATGGACGGTCACACCCGGGAGCTAGGTTTTCCATCTAGGAGCATTCATGTAACATCCCAGCATTTAGGAACCAACGAAGGGTAGATTTAGGAATATGTGCAATTGCATGCATTCATCTGTAAAAATGTGGGTAAATTTTTCGCCAAATAAAAACCTTAAGTGATGAAAGTTTGTTTCACTCTTTAAGATTAGGAATAGCCTTGGAGAATGATCGTTATGAACTTTGATATGATCTTTGTGGATTAGTGTGTTTTGGGAAATGTAATTTAAATTCAAACTTGAGTGTTGGATTTATAATTTAAAAGGAATTAGAATCATGTTTGAGTAATTTGATTTAATCAAGAGTTAACAATTAGTAACTCAAACTTTAAATAAATAACATAATCAAGAAAATGAATATTCATCCCATATCTTTATTCAATAAATATGTAACAAAAGGTTACTTATAATAGTAATCAAGGATCTTTACACTAGTAAATGAAATAAAAGAAGAACATTTATATATTGAGTAATATTACAATCTTTATTACAAAAAGATAAAATAGAGATTACAAAAGAGTAAAAAAAGTACAAAAGAATTAAATAAATGTTACAAGGGACTATTATATAAAGAAAAATAAAACCTAATCTAAATCTTGAATCTCCAAGTCTTGTACCTGGAAAACAAATCACAAACTAAAAGAAAGAAAATAAAAGATTAGGATATGTTACTCTCAGTATTGATAGTGAGTTGCACTGTTCAACTTTACATCACTGAGTAATCTTTAGGGGAAAGTTTCACCAATATGAAAGAACTAAATCTTTCATAATTTTTAAGCCATAAGTCAAATAACTCCAAACAGCAAGAGGGCCAAGTTTCACCAGACAGGTAAGTGTAATCAGATAAAAGGTAACTTTCATTCCCTGAGCATATCCACAAGGTGCAGCAGGCACACAAGCAGCACACACATCTAAATGCATGGTGTGTGCTGTCAGCACAACAACAACAACCCATACAAACAAAACTGCTCAGCATAGCTGTGGGCAAGCACCCCAACACCATTTCCTTGTTCATACACATCAAGCACCAGCAGCCAAACCAAACCAGATCACACCAATCACACACTTGGTCATCTCATCAAGATGGTGACATAAGGAGGGGGTAGATCAGGTGGATAGCAAGAACAAGGTCAAGATAATAGGACCAAGAGGTGGATAGCAAGATCAAGGGCAAGTTCCAGGAGCTGGAAGTAGCAGGAGTAGCATCAGGAGAAGAACCAGATCAGGCTAGCCACACAACCAGCAAGATCAAGCCATAAGATCAACAAGTTGCAACCCCAACAACTCCACTGTTGTGGTGAGTAGTAAAATACCATAACATGATTTATCCATATAAGCTAGACCAGAATTCATGTGTTGTCTCATACTCAACTTCTCAGAAAAACACCTAAGTGAGGTGAGTCCATCATTGAAGATTTTAAACACTAAAAGCCATCAGGAAACTATACAGATCCAACCAAGATCTCAGAACAACCTCATTGATCCTAGCTATCAGGCCATATCTTAAATTACAAGAATAAATATGGCTAAGATCTGGACTTCTAGGCACATCTCTTAAACAGGAGTAGAACCTTAGAATTCCTAGATCCTATGGATCAATATAACTTAATAAGACTACAAATCATTTTTCCCAACCTTGACTCAAGAATCAGTAGCTGGTATCACTACCAGAACAGATCCATGAGGAACAACAAGATAAAGACCTAGTCCCTAAGCCTCAGACCAACATCATAGGGCTAGGGTTCAAGGAAAGAAGTTTCCACTTATCTCTGATATTAAGCAAATCTTAAGCATTAACAAAATCAAGCCAAGTAGTAGAACCTAGACTTGTGTGCCATTTTAAGATGGTGTCACAAGAGCAGCTTCTAAACCAAGAAGATTAAGCATCTAGCTTTCACAGATAAACTCACAGACAACTAAGCATCATCTTCCTGATACTAATCACAGGAATCATTTCTAGGAATATACATATACATAGCATCACTGTAAGATACCAATTAATCTCAAACTGTATATGAATCCATAAGCCAACAACCACAGATACAGTGACTACATCACTCGCAAATCACTATCAATAACCAAGTAATGAAAGTGGTGAACTTTCAAATCACTAGGATCTCCAAGTAGTGATTCTACAGTAACACTATCATTTGAACCATATCGAATTAACCAATGGAATCAATCTGGTAAGCCACTAGCATCACCAAAGCCAACTATAAGCAGTAATCCACATCAAACAACCACTCATCATGCTTAGGGATCATCATTACTAGATCCAAATCATCATACATATGATCAACAGAGGGATATGAACCCTAATCAGAACAAGAACCCTAATTAGGATATGAACCCTAATCAGAACATGAACACTAGCTAGGGGAAGCCACTAGAAACACCTAGCACAGGGTGGCATAGCACAGAGGACACGAGGGGAAAAAGAATAACTTACCGAAGGTTGTTGCTGTGGGCGAGAAGAGGAAGAAGAGGGTGTCGACAAGCACGGCGGCACGGGGAGCACCCCAAGGGGGCGTTGTGACCCGCACCACGCCGAAGCAGCGACTACAGCCACACCTGAAGGCGAGGAACACCACCACAGCACACGGGAGCAGCGGCGGCGGCAGCACTAGCACCACCCCAAACCCTAGGGTTCGGGACGGAGTCGGTCTGTCCACAGGAGGGCTCCAGATCCAAATCGAGATGGACAGGAAGGAGGAGCGAGGTCAACAACCACCCCATGCATCACAGCGGCGACCGGGGAGGTCCACGGCGGCGTGAACCGTCGGCGATGGCATCGCCGACCATGGGGTCGAGGGAGGAGGAGATGAGAACGAGAGAGAGAGACAGAGAGAGTGGGCTTGTTGGGCCAGTACCCCTTCGGGGAGACAATTTAGTTTTGCCCAATTGGGCCAAAACGGCCCAATAAACGCAACACAGCGAGCCCAATCACCTAAAGCAAGTTTCAATAATTAAGAAAAGACCAAAATGCCCCTGAACTTAAATAAATTCCAGAAAATAAAATAAAAATCCAAAAATTATAAATAAAATATTTTTTGGGTTCACAATAATTCAATCTATCTAAATAAAATTTTAGGCATATGATTTTTATCAAGAATTATATATATATATTCTTTATGGAATTTTATAAAATTAATGAAAGATGATAAAAATAAATAAAATCACTTTTATTATATACCAATATTGTAGTATTTTAGAAAAATACTAAACAAATACTTTATATATATTATTAATGATAATTCTTAAAGGAATTATTAAATAAGTAAAATAAATAAAATGAATGTAAATAAGAAATACAATATTCAATAAATATTAATAATTAATATTTATAAATTCTTTACTTATGAAAAGGGTTTTTATAATTTAAAATAATGGGGGAGAATACACACCAAACTAAATAATGCATTACATTAGTTTGCATAATCATTTTGCTTCTTTAAATATTGTCCTTACCGGGCAATAATGATGTTTTGTAGACATAGAAGCTCAAGGTCCAGTGCAAGCATCCGACTTCACTACCTTGCAATCACAAGGCAAGTTCATCACTTGCTCATGTCCTTTGAAGAGTCTTTATCAAGTATTTGCAAATTGTGTGTTATCATCTATATTCCAGAAAAAAGAAAATATTATTTTCTCAAATAAATAAATCTTAGAGATCGTCCTAAGTGATGATATGCTGGAGCAATAGAACTTAGGTTTCTATTTGCAATAATGATTAACAAATAGGGATTAATAACCCATGACATCAGTGATTCTAGCGCCGTATATTACGCGTTAACCATGAGATTTGGAATGGGACGGAGAAGTCAACTGTATCCTTTTCCTCTCGTATGGAGGCAAGACGACCTTAACGTGACGTTGTGATTCCTTGTGCGGATCCAACATATGGGCGGGCACCCTTACGCCCCACACTTTTGGTGTCAAGATTATCTATGAATGGTGTTTAGGGATATAGTCCATTTAAATGGTACTTATCCGGGCATCACCGGGTCATAGAGTCTTCGATAACTCATCAGGGTTTTAGCCTGCCCGAAAGGGGTTTAACGGAACTGAGCCGGCCCTGAAGGATAGTGCAGACATCTGAGGTCATGGAGAGGGCAGTGATTGGCTTGGACGAACTACTGGGCCCCACATCATGGAATTGTGGACGGGAAAGTACGCCCGGTTGTGCATCAAGGAAGTTGATCTCTCATGGGTAAAGTGACGCACCTCTGCAGAGTGTAAAAACTATAACTTGTTACTCCCTGTTCCGGGAAGGATCTATGAGCGCGGCAGGAAAGGAACTCCATGAATGTTCTGGTCAACCTGTGAAGGCTGGTGGTCATAGAATTTCATAATAAAATCGATCTTTAAAAAATATTTACAAAAACTACATAGTGCCAAGGACTGATAGTCCGAGGTGGTAGATAGAGCATCAAACTTCCCACGTTGCATATAATGAACTTGCTGGGTAACGCTGTTACTCATCCTTTCCTTTGAATCCTTGCTTAGACTCTAAGAATCCCGAAGATACTCCAATGTATGCAACTGAGATCCAAGAAGAGGTCTTCTATGAAGAGCCCAACCTGTATGGAGCCGTAGAAGGGGAGGACTACGATATCGTCTATGGAGGAGAGTTCCAAGAGTCTGAATAATTACTATAGGTCTAGGAGCCACTTGAGCCGAGCAACATGAACAATATATAGCAATAAGTTGTTGAGCTCAATTCGGAGTTTAGGTTTTCACTTTGAAACTTCCGCTGAAACACTTATATTTTGGTTTGTAAGTTGAATCTTTTGGAAGTCTTGAACTTTTGGTATTGTAATAATAATAAAGTGTGTATGTTTGTAATGGACCCGCAATGTTTCTGTTGTACCACTCTGAGGGATGTGATATTAACAGAACGGTGTTATGTGGATGTCATGTCATCGACTATAGTGTACTACACATGTAGTGGTATGCTGGGTCACCGCAATTCCACCACCCTTGTGCATGTATTCTAGGGCCACACGCATGTTCCCGTGGCATCCCGGCCCTCGGGCGCTCCTTTTCTGATGAAACCCTAATCCGAGGGCCCCGCGGGTCTACCCCCATAGCATTATCCGTACGAGGGTTGAACAATGCACTCTCTTGGTGGTTTAGGTTTGTTTAGGTCATATCTACATGGAAAACCAAGGATAGGCCCAAGGTTCCACCGGTTTACCCTCATTTGGCCCGCGGCGGGAGCCTGCTCCTACATGTCCAGCACACTTCTATAAGTGTTATCGCATGCACGTCGATGGTCACACCCGGGAGCTAGGTTTTCCATATAGGGGCATTCCACCACCTTTGTGCATCTATTGTAGGGCCACACGCATGTTCCCGTGGCATCTCGGCCCTCGGGCACTCCTTTTCCGACGAAACCCTAATCCGAGGGCCCCGCGGGTCTACCCCCGTGGCATTCTCCGTACGAGGGTTGAACAATGCACTCTCTTGGTGGTTTAGGTTTGTTTATGTCATATCTACATGGAAAACCAAGGATAGGCCCAAGGTGTAACATCCTAGGATTAGCACCTAGAAATAAAGAGGACACAGGGTTGTGCATTGCATTCATGCATAAGAAAATCCGGGGAATTTTCGCACAAAACTACAAGAGGCTATAGAGGGATCGAGATCTTTCTTGTTCTGATGGAAACACCAGGACAGGTGCGATGGAATTCGACATGACCTTTATTGTACTTTTGTATTTTAGGGTAAGACCATTCAAATCTGAATCTTTACTTGATAGATTTGAATATTAAAAGAATTTGAAATAGAATCATAAATGAATTCCTATAATATAGAGATAATGGAATTCTTATTTATAAATAAAATATAAATATCTACAAGTTCTAGTTACATTAAGTAAGAAGGTGTTACTTTGTTATCATCATATACATAATCTTACAAGAATAAGCTACAAATACTACTCATAAATATTACCCTAAGAATATTTTACAACATCTATTGAACACTAATATGAGTAAAGAATGAAACTTTACTTTAACAAAAAGAAAACCTTTATACAAAAATAGCATTACTCAATAATATGATATTTTTACACTTTTGAATAAAATGAAATCATACAATAATAATCCAGACATATATTCATATAGTATTGTTGTTCTTTTACAATAAAAAAATGAAAGCATATTACAGGAGACAAATAAATTAAAAAAGAATTTCTTAAGTGAAATAATATTTATTACAAGGATATATATTTATACAATGTCCTTTATAGATGATAAAGTAAATTACAAAAGAAGTAAGTAAAAATCTAAAGCTAAACTAATCTTCACTTTCCCTATCTTTTGAATCCTTCATTTATATTTCTGATCTTACACCTGCAATTAAGAAAAAGAAGAATAACAAAGAGAAAAATAAGAAATGGATTAGTGGTTAATTTTTGCTCTCAGTCTGACAGTGAAATGGATTAGGGGCAAGTTTCGCCAATGTGTGTATCTGATCTTATCATAAAAGGAGGCTTCAAGCTTAGCATCATAAGCCAGGGGGGCAAATTTCACCATGGTTTCATATAGTAAACAGATAAGAAGTAAAAAAATCATCCAAAAATATCAAGGAAATACTTGATCTGATCCACGAGTCACAGCAAGCAAGCAAGCTGCTCACACAACCATGCATATGGGTGTGCTGTCAACACAGCAGCAGCCCAGGAAGGAGACAAGAAAGCCAGCTTATATACAAAAAGGGAGTGGACCAGACGTAGCAGCTAGCTACCATTTCCTCTCCACACTTCAAAGCACATTCCCCATTCCATCCTCTCATCATCAAACCAAGAATGTTTAGATCATTCCCCAAATCCACCACTTAATCATTATCTGGTTGCTTACTTAAGCCTTCCAAGAAAAGATCAAGTGAGCACAAGGAGGAGAAGATCAAGATCAATAGCATCACAAGGAGGAGTAGATCAAGATCAGCAGCCTCACAAGAAGGAGTAGATCAAGATCAGCAGCATCACAAGTAGTAGTAGACCATGATCCCCAATAGGCCACCAACAACAGGTACCAGTCCAGAAATAGCACTTAGATCATGCAACACTTGTTCTTATTAGCTTGCATCATCTGATTCAAAATAAATAATGGCTAGGATACAAATCATCCAAATCCAGCTACCCTTCAACTAGAGATTGTCTAGGAGGATTAGAAGGAGACTTCTCTCAATCTTTATAGGGTTGCTATGCAAGGCTCATCATAGAGAAGTGTAGAAAATCATAGTATCTGTTCTTAATAAATTTCCACCTCAGACTGAGCATCATAGGTCAGGCGCAAATCCATCTAAAACTTTAAGGGCATCTAGATGAATGAAACTATGTTCAGGGAATTCCACAGTAACAACTCAACAAGTAATAGATCACAGTAGGTTACTGGAATAGCAAAAGAAGAAATCATCTGCTAACAAGCAGAATATGTGTCCATATCATTTCCCCAAACACAGAAGCTAAAAATCATCTGTTAGCTCACCTTATTTATACACATCAAAAGGTGTATTTAAGCCTCAGCCTTTTGCACCACTGGCTAGGGAATTTTAGATCATTAGCCCCATATAAATTCAAATCAGTGGTTCCATTTCCATTTATACCAGTACTGGAAATACAGCAGATTATTCTAGTTATAAAACCACTAGGCACACTCAAATCAGAGGTACCACAGTGACATCTATACCAACATAAGCCACCACTAGATCTTACCACATCATTTTCCTAACAGATGTTCTAGGAATCAGGTGTGTAAATTATTTTATTATAGAGAAATTCTATAAAACAGATCCTTTCTTAAAATCTCAAGCAAGAATTCCTTCATCATTTGCTTCTACAAAACTTAAGCCTCAACTTAAGATATCATGGACTAGGGAGGGTCCAAACTTCTAACCAGCAATGTTGTAGCATGGTTGTATATATAATCTAGTTCATGTGCATCCTCCAAGGAGGTACCACATCAGCCAGAACAGTTGCTTAAAGCCAAGTATGGCATATATGCAATAGCCAGGAAACCAAAGAGGCACCACTAGCCTAGATGGCAGCAAGTCATATTACAACAAGTGTCTTATTCCAAGTCCATCTACTGCAAGCTAGCTGATGCATAACATCTATACCTGGATTACATCAATAAACCCAAATCAACCCAGGCTGATTTACAAGTTAATCAACCACCACATAGTTAAAAATAATACTAATGTGTCATCAGCCAGTAGCAAGCCGAGGTCAACATATAAATGACAAATCCAGAAGTCATTTAGCTTAAATCAATCTAACCAAATACCCATAGATAATTTCAGCAGTAAAGTTGACCCTAGAACAGAGTCTCGGTACTAATACGGATAGTCATATCACCACTAATAGAGATCTAGATATAAACCAAGAAGGGAAGAAGCAGTATGACTTACAGATGGTCCTTGCTAGATACTAGAAGAGAAAGCAGAGTTTGGCCAGCGATGAAACACCCGGCGGCACGGGGAGCACCCAAGGGCGCTGCAACCCGCGCCAAGCCGTGGTCGCGGTGGCCATGGGAGAAGAAAGCAGCAATATCACCAGCGCCGCACCACCATCAGTACCACCACCATGGGAAAGATGATCAAGCCAGGTCGAGCAGAAGCACCGAAAGGTGAGGCCGTTGGAGAGGGGCTCACGTTCTTCCACGAGCCTCAACCGAAGGCGATGGCGCGAGAGCCGCACCGTGACCTTGAGCCATGGCGGCTAGGGTTCGGCCAGAAGCGCACATAGCCTCGATTGAACCCAATCGACGGAGAAAAAGGGGAAGATAGGGCGGCGGCAAGGAAAAGAGGGAGGTGGTCGAGGCGGAGTTTGGCCGGCGAGTGGCTGTAAAGGAGGCGGCCAGCGGTGGTCGAAGTGGCTGGCGGCAGCATCGCACGAGAGCAAGGAGGGAGAGGATAATGTCTGTGAGTGTGTGCATGTGTGTGTGGAGTAGGGGGTGGGCCGGGGGTGAGGGGTCTGGCCGGGTCCAGTTGGGTCGGGGGTGAGGGGTCTGGCCGGGTCCAGTTGGGCCAGGCCAGCCCACATATCCAACCAAACGGCCCAAGTTAATTACGTTTAGAAATAAAATAAAATAAAAATGAATTACTAAAATAAACTCCAAATATTTTTTAGCTATACAAAATTATAAAAAAAACGGAAAAATACATATGATATATCAAAATGACCACAAAAATAATATCTACCTAGTAAAAATATAATTTTAAGTGTTTAAAATAAATTTAAAGTAAAATAATTATTAACACCATTAAATCTTGAATGAAATTTTATAAAATAAAACAAAAACTCAAAAAAATATATAAAAATCATTTTTGTGTATCAAAATAACTTTACTATTTCATAAAAATACTAATTTAGAGTTTTACAAATAAAACATATAACAAATATTTAAAGACACTTAATTCTTTGATGAATTTTATAAAAATAAAGATAATACTTAAAAGTAAATAAAATTCATTTTTAAGGTCTTGCATAAATATATTACACTAGAAAAATATTAAATATATTATTAGCAAAGTCTTTAATATTTTAAATAATAAATCCTTACCTAATACCTATTTTGTGAATTCTTTAAAAACAATTCTTAAGTAAGAAATAATCACAATTCTTATAAAACCTTGAGCAATTAGTGTCTTAGTACTAATTCCAAACCCATAACTTAAATTCATAATCAAACTTAAGTATAACTTTTAACTTTAAAATAATCCTTTAAAAATCTTATTAAAAATCCTTTTAAATAAAAATTGGGTATCACCCATTTATATAGTGAATAATCATTATATCTTAACCACTATTAACATACCTTTAAATTCTAACAAATTACAAAGACCATCCAATTATGATTCCATTAAATAACTACATATCATTTTCTTAATAAACAGAACAAATTTAATCCAATCATTCACTTAAATATAAAGTGAATAATTCCACACCTTAGTTATACCTATCATCAATCTAAGACTTGGGAATAATTACTATATATTACATCTTAAGTTTACTTAACCTTTTAAAGTTAACTTTAGGCTCAAAGCTTATAAACATCATGTCTAATACACTACTTATGTTTTTATAGTTAACTTTGATCTATTTCAATTAAGACATAATGCATCTCAAGTCCAAACTAATCAATCAAATACCAGAAGGCATTGATCACATTTTATTAACAATGAAGATTGCTTAAACATTATAAAGGAAATATTTTCTTCAAATGTTATTCTTTTTGCCACTTCAAATAACAATCTTATAATAAGTTCTTCAACTCTTAACAACTCAATCCCAAGGACTTTTATCATAGTCACCACATGAAAATTCACCATAATCACATCATCTTATACTTTACTTACATATTTTGGATTGTTAAACACTTAGGTTCCTTATAAAGATCATTACTTATAAAGTAAAATTTGAAGATAAACTAACTCTTAAAAGAATCACTTGAATTCACTTCACTCAAAGTATTGGAGATTCAATTTGGGAGTTTTACAAAAGTTCATAGCATTACTTATGCATAACTACATATTGCTTCTTTAAACATTAGTCCTTACCGGACCAATGATGCAGATTTCAGATATTGGATCTTATATTGTCTTCAAGACCGTGAGTGCATAATCTTGCAATCACAAAAGGCAAGTTCACACTTGCTCATGTCCTTTGATTATTTTCTGTAAAGTATTTTGCAAATCAAGTGTTATCATCACCTGCATTTGAAAAAGGACAGAAAACACTATTTTCATAATAATGTGATTATAGGTTATTCACCATGAGGTAATAACCTACTATAAGAATTCCGGTGGTAAAGGAACATATTATCTAGGACTTAACAAGCAATGTCGCCAGTGATTCTTGCGCCGTATATCACGCGTTAACCATGAGATTTGGAATGGGACAGAGAAGTCAGTTTTATCTTCTTCCTCTTGCATGTAGCCGGATGTGCAGGTCATGGCTGTTATCACTCATAGCGTGCATATTAATTGGTAATTCATAGAGGATATGCAGCATATGGGTGGGAACCCTCAACGTCCCACGATAGTTCTGACATCTAACGGTCTGTACAAACCATTGCCGTAATTCAATATGTGGGCATGGTGTACACCAAGGAGGCATGCGGGGTCGTGAAGGGGGCAGTGATTGGCTTGGATCTTAGACTGGGCCCCATACCAAGGAAGTATGGACAAGGTCATGACTTGGTTGTGCAACAAGGCTAAGGTCTCTCATGGGTAAAGTAATGCACCTCTGCAGAGTGTAAGAACTGTAACTTGTTACTCCCTGTTCCGGGAAGGAGCTGCGAACGCGGCGGGAAAGGAACTCCATGAAAGTTCTGGTAAACCCGTGAAGGCTGACGGACATAGCTTTTCAGAATAAAAGCAACCTTTGAAGAAATGTTGACGAAAACCTGCATTGCCTACGACCTATGGTCTGTGGCTGTAAATATAGTGCATCAAACACTCCTTTTATAGTGGACTTGCTGAGTACGCTCGTACTCAAAGTATCTTCTTAACCCTTGCTACGTTCTAAAGCCAGTACAGACGATGACTACATCAAGCCATGCTCCAGGAATCATCATCAAAAGCTAAAACTCTTCAATGAAGTCAAGAAAGTCAACTTATACATACGCTCAAGTGAAGACGAAGTTGCTGATTAGATAAGAATAGAATCTCTAGCCATAGAACCTATTTCTGTAGTGTATTGCAATAGCAGCAATGCCAGACCATTAGTTAAGTTATTAGTCTTAATAGTATTATAATTTTGGAGTTGTTATTTCTGATTCTTCTTTGTAAGAAGTTTCTTTCTCTCTCTTTAACCTAGAGTGTTCTCTGGATCTTGTGTAAAGAGTTGAGTTGTAACCTATAGTCATGTCTTGGACCTACTGTGTTTCTGTTGTACTACTCTGAGGGATGTAATACTAGTGAACAGTGTTTCATTGGTGTTATGTCAACGACTATAGTGTACTACATCATGCAGTGGTATGCTGGGTCACCGCACAAGGTTCCACCGGTTTACCCTCGTTTGATCCGCGGCGGGAGTCTCCTCCTACATGTCCAGCACACTTCTATAAGTGTTATCGCATGCAACATGGACGGTCACACCCGGGAGCTAGGTTTTCCATCTAGGGGCATTACACCACCCTTGTGCATGTATTCTAGGGCCACACACATGTTCCCATGGCATCTCGGCCCTCGGGCGCTCCTTTTCCGACGAAACCGTAATCCGAGGGCCCTGCGGGTCTACCCCCGTAGCATTCTCTGTACGAGGGTTGAACAATGGACTCTCTTGGTGGTTTAGGTTTGTTTAGGTCATATCTACATGGAAAACCAAGGATAGGCCCAAGGTTCCACCGGTTTACCCGCGTTTGGCCCGCGGCGGGAGTCTCCTCCTACATGTCGAGCACACTTCTATAAGTGTTATCGCATGCAACATGGACGGTCACACCCGGGAGCTAGGTTTTCCATCTAGGGGCATTCCACCACCCTTGTGCATGCATTCTACGGCCACACGCATGTTCCCGTGGCATCCCGACCCTCGAGCGCTCCTTTTCCGACGAAACCTTAATCCAAGGGGCCTGTGGGTCTACCCCTGTAGCATTCTCTGTACGAGGGTTGAACAATGCACTCACTTGGTGGTTTAGGTTTGTTTAGGTCATATCTACATGGAAAACCAAGGATAGGCCCCAGGTTCCACCGGTTTACCCTCGTTTGATCCCTGGCGAGAGCTTGCTCCTACATGTCCAGCACACTTATCTAAGTGTTATCGCATGCAACGTGGACGGTCACACCCGGGAGCTAGGTTTTCCATGTAGGGGCATTCCACCACCCTTGTGCATGTATTCTAGGGCCACATGCATGTTCCCGCAGCATCCCGGCCCTCGGGCGCTCCTTTTCCGACGAAACCCTAATCTGAGGGCCCCGTGGGTCTACCCCCGTAGCATTCTCCGTACGAGGGTTGAACAATGCACTCTCTTGGTGGTTTAGGTTTTTTTAGGTCATATCTACATGGAAAACCAAGGATAGGCCCAAGGTTCCACCGGTTTACCCGCGTTTGGCCCGTGGCGCGAGTCTCCTCCTACATGTCCAGCACACTTCTGTAAGTGTTATCACATGCAACATGGACGGTCACACCCGGGAGCTAGGTTTTTCATCTAGGGGCATTCTACCACCCTTGTGTATGTATTCTAGGGCCACACGCATGATCCCGCGGCATCCCGGCCCTCGGGCGCTCCTTTTCCGACGAAACCCTAATCCGATGGCCCCGCGGGTCTACCCCCGTAGCATTCTCCGTACGAGGGTTGAACAATGCACTCTCTTGGTGGTTTAGGTTTGTTTAGGTCATATCTACATGGAAAACCAAGGATAGTCCCAAGGTTCCACCGGTTTACCCGCGTTTGACACGCGCCGGGAGTCTCCTCCTACATTCCAACACACTTCTATAAGTGTTATCGCATGCAACGTGGACGGTCACACCCGGGAGCTAGGTTTTCCATCCAGGGGCATTCCACCACCCTTGTGCATGTATTCTAGGGCCACACGCATGTTCCCGTGGCATCCCGGCCCTCGGGCGCTTTTTCGACGAAACCCTAATCCGAGGGCCCCGCGGGTCTACCCTCGTAGCATTCTCCATACGAGGGTTGAACAATGCACTCTCTTGGTGGTTTAGGTTTGTTTAGGTCATATCTACATGGAAAACCAAGGATAGGCCCAAGGTTCCACCGGTTTACCCGCGTTTGGCCCGCGGCGGGAGTCTCCTCCTACATGTCCAGCACACTTCTATAAGTGTTATCGCATGCAACATGGACGGTCACACCCGAGAGATAGGTTTTCCATCTAGGGGCATTCCACCACCCTTGTGCATGTATTTTAGGGCCACACGCATGATCCTGCGGCATCCCGGCCCTCGGGCGCTCCTTTTCCGACGAAACCCTAATCCGAGGGCCCCGCGGGTCTACCCCCATAGCATTCTCCGTACGAGGGTTGAACAATACACTCTCTTGGTGGTTTAGGTTTGTTTAGGTCATATCTACATAGAAAACCAAGGATAGGCCCAAGGTTCCACCGGTTTACCCGCGTTTGACCCGCGGCGGGAGTCTCCTCCTACATGTCCAGCACACTTCTATAAGTGTTATAGCATGCAACATGGACGGTCACACCCGGGAGCTAGGTTTTCCATCTAGGGGCATTCCACCACCCTTGTGCATGTATTCTAGGGCCACACGCATGTATTCCAAGCGTGCATGCGATAACCTTCACACGGTGTAGGGTTTGTCAAAATAGTGGGTTCGATGCCCGAGGGTCCCCAAAAGAGAGGGGTTTCTAGGGTTTCCCCAAAAGAGAGGTTTCGGTTCTTCGGGGTCCGTACAAAATGAGATATATCTTCATTATTTATGTTGTAGTTGTGTATTATATGTGTATTTTGTTGGTTCTATTTTACATTTATATTTTCGCATCGGGTTTCGGAAGATTCGCGTCGCTATTCTTTGCCGGTGTGGTGGGATACGCGAAGATTCGTGTGGTTAATTTACAAACACCAATTTATTTATAAATTACATCTACATTAAATTAGCGTGGAAAATTAATAAATAAATCAACTATAAGTATTTTAGACATTGGAGAGAAAATGAAAAAAAATCCCAGGCCGACGGGTTTGCCGTCGGCGTATACGGTGTGCCCTGTCTAGGCCGACGACGTAACTGTGCGTGCAACGGCGTCACCAGGCCCGTCAGGTGGGCCGTTAACTAGGGCATTACACCGACGGCCCCAACTAGGCCGACGGTCACCGTCAGGGCCCTGCCCGTTGACGCCGACGGTTTTGCTGCGCCGACGGCGGCCGTCGGCGCCTCTCTCCCTTCGCCGACGGCAAGTATACACCAACGGCTGGCTGGACCAGCTGACGAACCCGGGCAAGTGGGCCGACCGGCCCGACCTTTCCCCGTCGGCGTAGAATTATACCGTCGGCGTCTAACTTGTTTCCTGTAGTGTATGATATGTTCCTTTTCATTATTTGTGAGTATGTTTCGTCGCCAAGTTAGCAATAGCCAGTCCCCAACGTCATGGGCTACGCTTGCACGTATGGGATACGTACGTCTGAAAGTAGGTACACACTGGTGACAACGTGTCTCATCTTATGGAGTAGCTAGTCACCTGAATGACCTGATCACGAAGATACGTGTAGTAGTAGGCATCATTTGTACGTACGAGACAAATCTCACGTGCCTGCCTGACCTGCCTTGCGGGAGGCGTCCCGTTCCATGAGTGAGTGAGCAGTGAGCACCCAGACGCCAGACCAGAACCCCGTTTCGATTTGCACCCTCCCCAAAATCTCCAGCGCGCTCTCTCTCGATCCATCCCTGCCGTCGCCTGTCCGGCGATGAGGATCCGGCGGACGCCGCAGGCGCAGGCTCTGATCCCCTCCCCGCTGCGCCACCCCTCAGATCCGTCCACCGCGCCGCCACCGCCGGCCAAAAAACGCCATTCGCTCTCGCGGGAGGAGGAAGATGCGGGGGAGAAGAGCAAGTTGCACCGCCCGATCGAGGTACTAGGACACGAATCTGCCGGAGACAGTCAGACAGACAGGCAGGGAACGTGTCAGCGCGCACTGTCATGTACTCATGTTTCCTGACGGGGCCATGCAATCGAAGGAGGCCATCCTCAGCATAGGATCCGTACGTGTAGCCGTCAGATTAGCACATGTGATACAGACATACTAATACCCATATACGAGAGCTAGGTGAAATGAAAGGGAAATAATTCATGTAAAAAAAGGATGCTTCCACTAGTAGAAAAGAGGCCATCCGTTCGTGCCTTTTAACAGCATTAGTCTCGGTTCTGCCACGAACCAGGACTAATGCTGGCACGCGTGCCGGTTCGAACGGGCACGGGGCCGGAGACATGCGTCCCGGTTGGTATGGGGGCATGCGTCCAACACAAACCGGGACCAAAGGTTGGGCGCCTGGGCCTGGCACACACCTTTAGTCCCGGTTTGTGTTACAAACCGGGGCGTATGATCCCGCCCTCTATAAATACGACGCCCCAGCCCTCTGCCTCCCCTCTGTTTTTTCTTGGTGGAAGGTGTGAGAGGTGTGCTAGTTTATTTTTTATGCATTCAAGGTGTTTGATGAAATGTTTGAGTGAATGATCCCGTTCAATTTCTCACAGAACAAAAATATAGAAGGTGTCCGAGACGCACTTGAGCTTTCCCCTCTTTATTTCCCTCGATCGAGGTTAGCAAACTTATCTTTTCTCTGTCATTGATACAATGCATGTGTCGATGTGAATTGGTCATTTCACTATTTATAATGTCCTGTTTTTAATAAAATTACTTATATGATGCAGATGAACGGTCGGGAATGGATGTACGGTGACCGGCGTGTAACCGGGTATACGAAAGGCGTGGATAAATTTATCGATCTAGCTACGGCAAACAAAGAGAATGGTTTTATACGTTGTCCGTGTGTTCAATGTCGGAACAACAAGGAGTACTCTTCCTCGAAAATCATTCGCGCCACCTG
Organism: Avena sativa; assembly: GCA_916181665.1. NCBI lineage: Eukaryota > Viridiplantae > Streptophyta > Magnoliopsida > Poales > Poaceae > Avena > Avena sativa. The sequence goes on along the minus strand of OV702284.1, from coordinate 307,512,182 downwards.
ATTATGAAAGGTTTCATGCCAAACTATAATTGTTGGACCAAGCACGGGGAAAGAGGGGTTATGATGGAAGACGGTGAAGAAGAAGATGATGATAACAACTATCATCATATGTTTCCTGAATACAGTGATACTTCAATAGAAGACAATGGAGAGGAAGGAGGTGAAGAACGGGCATCAGATGAGCCCGTTGATGAACTTGGTAGGGTCATTTCTGATGCAAAGCGAGACTGTGAAATAGAAAATGAAAAGTTGAAGTTAGAGGGAATGTTAGAAGATCACAAGAAATTGTTGTACCCAAATTGTAAAGATGGCAGCACAAAGCTCGGTACCACACTGGAATTGCTGCGATGGAAGGCAGAGTGTGGTCTAACTGACTCCTCATTTGAAAAGATGCTGAAAATAATGAAGCCGAAGTTTCCAAAACATAACGAACTTCCCGAGAGTACCTACGAAGCAAAGAAGACTCTCTGTCCTCTAGGATTAGATGTACAAAAGATACATGCATGCATTAATGACTGCATCCTCTACCGCGTTAAGGAGTATGAGAATTTAGATAAGTGTCCGGTATGCAATGCATTGCGGTATAAGATCAGACGAGATGACCTTGGTGATGTTGAGGGAGAGCCCCTCCGGAAGAGGGTTCCTGCTAAGGTTATGTGGTATGCTCCTATAATACCAAGGTTGAAACGCATGTTCAGAAACAAAGAGCATGCCAGGTTGTTGCGATGGCACAAAGAAGACCGTAAGAAAGACGGGAAGTTGAGACACCCTGCTGATGGGTCATAGTGGAGAAAAATCAAGAGAGACTTCCCGGACTTTGCAGGTGACGCAAGGAACTTATGGTTTGGTCTAAGTACGGATGGCATGAATCCTTTTGGGGAGCAGAGCTGCAGTCACAGCACCTGGCCCGTGACTCTATGTATCTACAACCTTCCTCCTTGGTTGTGCATGAAGCGTAAATTCATTATGATGCCAGTGCTCATCCAAGGCCCGAAGCAACCGGGCAACGACATTGATGTGTACCTTAGGCCATTAGTTGAAGAACTCTTATAGTTGTGGGGCAAACCAGGTGTACATGCGTAGGATGAGAACAAACAGGAGCCATTTGACCTACGAGGGTTGCTTTTCGTAACCATCAATGATTGGCCTGCTCTTAGTAACCTTTCAGGACAGACAAACAAGGGATATAAGGCATGCACGCACTGTTTAGATAAGACTGAAGGTACATGTTTGCATAAATGCAAGAAGGTTGTGTACCTGGCGAATCGATGATTTCTTCCGACCAATCATCCCGTAAGAAAGAAAGGCAAGCATTTCAAAGGTGAGGCAGATCACCGGAAGAAGCCTGAACTCCCTGCTGGTGATGATGTATTTGGTATGGTCAAGGACACAGAAGTAATCTTTGGAAAGGGTCCCGGCGGTTAATCAGTTCCGAACGACGTCGCTACAGGACACACACCCATGTGGAAGAAGAAATCTATATTTTGGGAGCTGCCATATTGGAAAGTCCTACGTGTCCGCTCTTCAATCGACGTGATGCACGTGACGAAGAATCTTTGCATGAACCTGCTAGGATTCCTAGGTGTGTATGGGAAGACAAAATATACACCAGAAGCACGGGAGGACCAACAAATTATGAAAGACCCAAAGAACATGCATACACATAACAAGACAGATAAAGGGCGTCACTTAAGTCGTGCCAGCTATGCTCTTACCAAAGCAGAGAAGGAAATCTTTTTTGAAGTCTTTTACAATATCAAGGTGCCGTCTAGCTTCTCATCTAATATAAAGGGGATAATAAATATGGCAGAGAAAAAGTTCCAAAACCTGAAGTCTCATGACTTTCACTGTAGGGATACGGGTAGGCTACACTAGCGCAAATCAAAAAAATTCTATCGCGTATACCAGGATTACTGTTGTCATAGATCACGGGATTGCCACTAGACGCGCAGATGCGGAATTGATGAAGCGCATCGAGGCAGTGCAGACGTTCCCCGTCTCCTCCTTTTCGTCGTCCCACGAGCAGCTTCCCTTGCGCGGCTCGTCCAAGCGCTACAGATGCAGCGCCTCCGAGGTATCCACACGTACAGGGTGGAGGCGTCAGACGTCGGACTGCTAGGTCCGCGCGTGCAACACAGGCGTGAGGAGTGGCGGCTGGGAATTATCTCAGGTCTCACCCTAGTCAGCTCGCCCCACCCTCTCTTATATAGGCGTCTCTAGTGGGCTTCTACATTAGCAGCCCATTAGTAGCCTAAGCCTGGTCTAATTCGGATCCAACCCTCATTAGGCTTCCAGCCCCTTAAGTGTGTGACCCTATAGGTTCATATGCGCATAGACATGACACGAATACACTTATTCTATCAATAGTTGGTAGCGCCCTCTAGCAAGACGTGCCAACTCCTAAACGCATACAAAGATCATATCGGACGAACCATCACAAGGTTTAGTACATGTATTTCCCTTTGCCTCACGATATTTGGTCTAGCTCCAAGCTGACCTCCCTTTCTCGATACCGTGATTCGGAATCCCTTTACTAGGTTAACTCTTAACCATAGGTAGCACGGCCATGCATTTCTGGATCCGATCACTCGAGGGCCCCAGAGATATCTCTCTTAAGTAGAGAGGGGCAAATCCCATCTTGATTGACCATGCCTTGCAGCATGCTTCAGGACAAACCCGAAAGCTACCTTTATAAATACCCTGTTACGGTGCAGCGTTTGATAGCCCCAAAGTAGGTCGATCCACATCTCAAGTACATGCGACAATCTCAGGTCTAAGGACAAAACATACACGATGTGTAGAGAGAGAGAGCTACAACTAATTGCCAGTCTCAGGTTGGGTCAGTCCAACCCCATGTTCATAACATGTGTCCACATCATTGGTTTGACATCTCCATGTCTATGACTTGCGAAACATAGTCATCAACCAATCGATGTGCTAGTCTAATATTTATGTGTGTCCTCACATGAACTCCGACTAGGGACAACTCTTAAATAACCATACAAGTAAAGAGTTTCACAAACAATTCACATAATTGCCAATCAATACAAGTTGCCTGATATGGATATTCAAGGAACATTACAATAACTCATGGATACATATGAAATATAATCATATCTATGATTGCCTCTAGGGCATATTTCCTTTAGTCTCCCACTTGCACTAGAGTCAATCTAAAATGTATCTAATACCAATTGCTCTTGTGTGCGCTTCATGTGCGGGCTGCGGGAGAGGCTTAGTCAAGGGATCAGCAACATTTGAGTCCGTATGTATTTTGCATATCATGACACTACCATCCTCAACGAACTCTCGAATCTGATGGTAACGCATGCGAATATGTTTGTTCTTCTGGTGCTGTCTAGGTTCCTTGGCTTGTGCAATAGCATCATTGTTGTCACAATAAACATCCAAGGGATTGGACGCGCCCTGAACCACACGGAGAGCGATTAGAAAATTCCTAATCCAAACAGCTTCCTTTACGGCCTCCGAGGCAGCAATATATCCAGCTTCTGTTGAAGAGGAAGTCACCGTATCTTGCTTGGAACTTTTCCAGCTCACAGCACCACCATTCATGAAAAACACATAACCTGATTGCGATTTCGAATCATCTGAGTCGTTAAGGTAACTCGCATCTGTGTAACCCTTTACACTGAGTTCATCCTCACCTCCATAAACTAGGAACACATCCTTAGTCCTTTTTAAGTACTTAAGGATGTTCTTTACCGCTGTCCAGTGACCTTCACCTGGATCAGCCTGGTATCTGCTCGTAACACTTAGAGCATAGGAAACATCTAGGCGAGTACAAATCTTTGCATATATGATGGATCCAATAGCCGAAGCATATGGAACCCTACTCATGCGCTCACGCTCATCAGTAGTCGAAGGACACTGAGTCTTGCTGAGTTTTATGCCATGAGACATGGGCAAGAACCCCTTCTTAGCCTCTTCCATGCCGAACTGTTTCAACACTTTGTCAATGTATGTACTCTGGCTTCATCCAATTAGCCTCCTTGATCTATCTCTATAGATCTTGATGCCCAGAATATATGCCGCTTCTCCCAAGTCCTTCATCGAAAAACTATTTTTCAATGAGGTCTTAACAGACTCGAGCATAGGAATGTCATTTCCAATCAGCAATATGTCATCTACATATAAGATTAGAAATACCAGCGCTCTCCCACTTTCCTTCTTGTAAACACAAGGTTCTTGTTCGTTTTTGATGAAGCCAAACTCCTTTACAACTTCATCAAATCGAATTTTCCAACTCCGAGATGCTTGCTTCAGCCCATAAATGGACTTCAGAAGTTTGCATACCTTTCCAGCATTGTTTGGATCGACAAAACCTTCGGGTTGCATCATATACACGTCCTTAGTTAGGATTCCATTTAGGAAAGCCGTCTTGACATCCATCTGCCATATTTCATAGTCGAAATGTGCAGCAATGGCTAGAATTATCCGTATAGATTTAAGCATCGCTACGGGCGAGAAAGTCTCGTCATAGTCAACTCCTTGAACTTGTCGAAAACCTTTTGCAACAAGTCGAGCTTTATGGATGTGAACATTTCTATCCATATCAATCTTCTTCTTATAGATCCATTTGCACTCAACGGCTTTAAAACCATCAGGCAGCTCAACCAAGTTCCAAACTTGATTATCCCCCATGGACTCTATCTCGGATCTCATGGCGATTAGCCATTTGTCAGAGTCTGGGTCCACCATTGCTTCTGCATAGGTTGCAGGCTCATCATTGTCTAACAATAATAATTCCCGCGCTTCGCGGAGCCTCGCCGACCTTCGTGGTTGTGGTGCTTCCGTTGCCACGGGTTCCTCAACTTGTTCTGCTATAATAGAATCACTCGTAAAAGCATCCCCAACTGGCTCATCTTGAACTTCTTCAAGTCGCACCGACCTTCCACTTGTTCCCTTTGTGAGAAACTCTTTCTCTAGGAAAACACCGCTACGAGTGACAAACACTTTGCCCTCCTCTCGGTTGTGGAAGTAATACCCTAAAGTTTCCCTCGGATATCCCACGAAAATGCACTTATCCTATTTGGGTGTTAGCTTGTCTGACTGAAGTCGCTTGAAAAATGCATCACAACCCCAAATCTTTAGAAAAGACAAACTGGGATTCTTTCCAGTCCACATCTCATATGGTGTCTTAACTACGGATTTAGATGGTACCCTATTAAGTGTGAAAGCTGCCGTTTCTATAGCGTAACCCCAAAATGACAATGGTAAATCCGACTGGCTCATCATTGATCGAACCATGTCCAACAAAGTTCGATTACACCGTTCGGAGACCCCGTTCCTTTGAGGTGTTCCGGGCGGCGTAAGTTGTGGAAAAATTCCGCAACTCTTAAGATGATCGCTAAACTCGTGACTCAAATATTCACCTCCACGATCAGATCGCAAGGCCTTTATTTTCTTGCCACGTTGATTCTCTACTTCACTCTGAAACTCTTTGAACTTTTCAAAAGTTTCAGACTTATGCCTCATCAAGTAGACATAACCATATCTACTGAAATCATCAGTGAAAGTAATGAAGTAGTGCTATCCTCCTCTGGCTGTCGTGCTCATTGGCCCACATACATCATTATGTATGAGTTCCAACAAGTCTGTCGCTCTCTCGGGAAAACCCGAAAAAGGTGACTTGGTCATCTTTCCAAGTAAACAAGCCTGACATGTCTCGTATGATTCAAAATCAAACGAAGTTAGAAGACCATCACCATGGAGCTTCTTCATGCGCTTTTCACTTATATGCCCCAAACGACAATGCCATAAATAGGTAGGACTCAAATCATTAGGCTGAAGCCTTTTAGCACTAACATTGTAAATAGATGCATCATCAAGATTTAAAATAAATAACCCATTCACAATGGGAGCATTAGCCATAAACATATCATTCTTAGAGATTACACAACCATTGTTTATACTCGCAAATGAATATCCATCCTTCATCAAACATGAAGGTGATAAAATGTTTCGACCCATACTTGGAATGTAATAACAATTATTCAACTCCATAATAAATCCTGACGGAAGGTGAAGTTGCATGACGCCGACGAACAATGCAGCAACCCTTTCTTTTTTTCCGACACGAAAATCCACTTCGCCTTTCTGCACTTCTCTAGTCCTTATTAGCCCCTGCATCAAATTGCAAATATGAGCAACCGATCCGGTATCAAATACCCAAGATTTAACATAGGAATCAGCGAGAAGAATGTCCACAACATTTACAACAAGCGTACCTGAGTTGGAAGTACTCTTACTTTCACTCTTCTTCAAAGAAGCCTGGTACTTGCTGCAGTTTCTCTTCCAGTGGCCATGTTCATGACAAAATAAGCACTCAGTGTCTTCTACAGGTCCAGCCTTTTGCTTGGGTGCAGACTTAGGGATCGTATCCTTAGCCTTGCCCTTCTTCTTCCAAGAAGTACCCTTTTTCTTGAAGCTAGGCTTGTTCTACATAGCCATCACATGGCTATGCCCTGCACACTTCTTCATGTCACTTTCTGTTGTTTTAAGCATCCCACATAATTCATTAAGGACCTTCTCCACCCCATGCATATGGTAGTTCGAAATGAACTGCCCATAGCTGGATGGAAGAGACGCCAAAATGAAGTCAGTGGCCAACTCTTGGCCTAGTGGAAAACCAAGCTTTTCCAAAGTCTGACTGTAACCAACCATTTTGATCACATGAGGGCCTACAGCTGCTCCCTCTGCTAGCTTGCATTCGACAAAGGACTTGGCAACATTGTACCTCTCAGTCCTTGCCTAATCTTGGAACATGTCCTTAAGCGCAACGATCATATCGTAGGCATCCTGATCCTCAAACTTCTTTTGGAGTTCAGGTTCCATGCATGCAAGCATACGGCAGCTAACCTCAAGAGAATCATCACATGCTCTCTTGTTGGCGTTCTTTAGGGCAGCATATGCATTATCAGCAGGTTCATCGGGGATTGGGGTATCCAGAACCGTTTCCTTTTTATCAGACCTGAGAACAATTCTCAGGTTATGGACCCAGTCCGAATAGTTTGTTCCATTAAGTTTATCTTTGTCAAGAATCGAACGCAAAGAAAAAGGTGATGTAGTGTTTGGTGCCATTGATCTACAACAGAAAACATGCAAAATACTAAGCCATGTAACCAAGAAAGAGTAAAACATATTAAACAATTTAATAGCATATACTCCCACTTAAATCAATATCCCTCTATTGATACTAAGTGATTCAAGATCCACAATTAACAAGTCGACTAGTGAGCTTTAGCATCACTGCTAGAAGACAAGGTAAATCGGTAAGCAACACTTGCTAATCATATCACATATGACTCTTGTTGTTGGGTGACATCTCTATGTCAAAACTAGGCGCCCAACCTTTATGCCCCAAGGTCCTTAACTATTAAGATGACCTTGTCAAGTTCACCAACCCTTATGCGTGTAGGTATCCGATACAAACCCATCCAGCCAAGGAAAACCGCGGCACCCTAATTTCATAGGCTCACCAACGATTGTACAGGGCATAGGATGGTGCAAGGTTTGGTTGGGAGGGCATGGTTTAACTTAAACTTTGTGAGGGATCGTTCTACTTCTATCATCTAAGCATGCATAGTAGTAAAACGCATAAGAATAACATTCACATAGATGTGACACAGTATGGCCCATTTTCTCATGGTGATCTCCATCGCCATAGAACCTGTCCACCATGATGATCTCCATCTTCATGTTCCATGTGAGCCATCCTCCAAGTGATGAGTCCTCCAAGAACTAATACAAGCTATTACTCCTAACAGCTAGTAATCAAAATTACATAGTATTGGGATCATCACAAGTTGGCATGCAGGCCATTACAATAATTGACAACACACATGGCTCCAGCCGTGTTGCCCTACTCACGACACGCAGGTCATGATAAATTTCATACATGCATCACATACACATATGGGCCATACTAATCACATACATCCTGCAAAAACAAGTTATGCATAGAATCGCATTCTACCGGATCATGTGACATTGCAGCACCTAGTTACCTTAACGAGATACAAAAGGGGCTACGATTAAGGGGGGGCTAGGGGGTCTCCCCCTGCGGGGTTCGAAGGGGCAGCGCCCCTCGCGGTATCTCCGGGCGTCCGAAAAACCGTGAAAAATGAGAGATCGAATCTTCACAATTTTCTTCAAGGATTTTGATCGGCAAATCAAATTTACCATAAACCAACTCCTGTCCCGATTAAATCAAACTCCTTTGATCACGGTACATCGATTTTAGATCTAGGTTCCAATTCGATCAATCATATTGATCTTCGCGTGATTCAACAGGATTTATGTGTCACTGTCTACCCCGATGGCGGAAACCGACCGGTAGGGGTAAGTCGTTCGACAACCTCAGAATTACGATCACAGAAAGCAAGATCATAGATCAATCCTGAACCACCGCCATATAAACGATCACATCATTCATATCAATCTGCATATCACCATATGCAAACATCCCGAAACTATAACTGAACAGCATCGGCTCTGATACCACTGTAGGGATACGGGTAGGCTACACTAGCGCAAATCAAAAAATTTCTACCGCGTATACCAGGATTACTGTTGTCATAGATCACGGGATTACCACTAGACGCGTAGATGCGGAATTGATGAAGCACGTCGAGGCAGTGCAGACGTTCCACGTCTCCTCCTTTTCCTCGTCCCACGAGCAGCTCCCCTTGCGCGGCTCGTCCAAGCGCTACAGATGCAGCGCCTCCGAGGTATCCACACGTACAGGGTGGAGGCGTCAGACGTCGGACTGCTAGGTCCGCACGTGCAACACAGGCGTGAGGAGTGGTAGCTGGGAATGATCTCAGGTCTCACCCTGGTCAGCTCGCCCCACCCTCTCTTATATAGGCGTCTCTAGTAGGCTTCTACATTAGCAGCCCATTAGTAGCCTAAGCCTGGTCTAATTCGGATCCAATCCTCATTAGGCTTCCAGCCCCTTAAGTGTGTGGCCCTATAGGTTCATATGCGCATAGACATGACACGAATACACTTATTCTATCAATAGTTGGTAGCGGCCTCTAGATAGACGTGCCAACTCCTAAACGCATACAAAGATCATATCGGACGAACCATCACAAGGTTTAGTACATGTCTTTCCCTTTGCCTCACGATATTTGGTCTAGCTCCAAGCTGACCTCCCTTTCTCGATACCGTGATTCAGAATCCCTTTACTAGGTTAACTCTTAACCATAGGTAGCACGACCATGCATTTCTGGATCCGATCACTCGAGGGGACCAGAGATATCTCTCTCAAGTAGAGAGGGGCAAATTGAAGGGAATATGCCCTGAGAGGCAATAATAAAGTGTTTATTATGTGTATTCCAAGTATATGATAGATGTTTATTTTGCATGCTATAATTGTATTAATACGGAAACATTAATACATGTGTGTTTAATAAAAAAACAGAAAGTTCCTAGTTATGCCTCTCTCATAAACTAGCTCGTTGATTAACAAGATGATCAAGGTTTCCTGATCATGGACATTGGATGTTGTTAATAACGGGATCACATCATTAGTGTAATGGTGTGATGAACATTCATCCGAAGTATAGCATTACGATCAAAGTCATTGAGTTTATATTGCTATAACAACTTACGAAGTGATCCTAATCCTTAGACCATGAGATCATGTCAATCACTAACACCGAAAGAGTTTCTTGATAACATCAAACGTCACACCATAACAGGGTGATTATAAAGATGGATTCATAACTAATAAAGTGTTATGTTGAGGCTCATGGATCGAGAGTGGAATTTGTTCATCCCGATGACGGATAGATATACTCTGGGCCCTCTCGGTGATATCACATTGATTAGCTTGCAAGCAAGTGATTTGATCACTAGAATGTTATATCACGGGAACGAGAAAAGAGTGCATGTCGGTAACGAGATCAAACTAGGTATGGAGATACCGATGATCGAATCTCGGACATGTAATATATCGTGAAACAAAAGGATTAAGATACTAGCGTAAAAGGTTCCGACGATCACAAGAAAGTCATCGTTGAATGTGTGGGAGTCAGTATGGGTCTCCAGATCCCGCTTCTGATTATTGCTCCGAGAGGGGTCTCGATCATGTCCGCATTATCCACGAACCGTAGGGTGACACACTTAAGAGACATCGACATCCAATTGGAGCAAAAGTTTCATGCCGAAAGAATGAACAAGCGCAGGAATTTATTTCACTAGATACCGAAACAGGTTCTCGGGTGAAATTGCATAAAGTGGTTATGCATGTGAAATGGAATTCTAGCAAGGGGTTATTTGTGAATGTTTGTCATTAAAGTAATTGACAAAATTCTGAATAAAATAAAAGAGTTTTATTTAATGAGAGTTTGCATTAAATTTGGTGGAAATTTAATGGGAATTTGAGTGGACTTTTGAGTGGAGGGAATTTAAAGGAGATTTGTGAGTGGAGTGTCCACCCACATGAAGAGGGGAGGGCAAGGGGGCAGCCCCATGCGCCGGCCACCCCCTTGGGGTTCCCCCCTCCTCCTATAAAAGGATCCCCCCTCCTCACTTGTCTCTCACACCTCCTCGTGAAGGATCTCTCTCCTCCTCTAGAATTTATCCCCCATGGTCTCGGACTAGCGAGATACATGTTCCCGGTGGCTATTCGGCAAGAAAGAGTTGTGCTTCCGCTGCATCGCTGGAGCGAGGAGGCGGAGGTTGCTCGGTGCCTCGAACGTGTGTGCGAGCACGGATGCACTGCTGATTTGCGGCGCTAGGACTTCCTCTCGATCTTGAGATCGGCAAGAGATCGTCTACATCAACCACGAGTTAAACTCGTTAAGCTTTGTCGGTCTTCAAGGGTATGTTATCTACGGATATACATCCGCCTGTTGTTTGTATCTAGTAGATAGATCTTGGTACATAGTTCACATCGTAGGAAAATTTTTGTTTTCTATGCTGCGAACCCTTCAGTGGTATCAGAGCCGGATCTATGCGTAGATACTTTACACGGGTAGTACACATATGAGTATGTGGGCGATGATGATCATGTTGTTGCTCCTTTGTTGTAATTTTGGATATTGGTGGCATAGTGGGATGAAGCGGCCCGGACAAACTTTACATGTCCTCGTACATGAGACCTGTTCCACGCTTGACATGCAACTAGTTTGCATAAGTGGCTAGCGGGTGTCTGTCTCTCCTACTATAGTCAATATCTATTTTGCAAGCGAGTTGTCAACAATTTGGTTATCCTCGTTGTGGTTCATGTTCGTAGGTAAGAACGGTTCTATCTCGAAATCCCTAAGCCACGTAAAACTTGCAATGGATAAATTAGAGGCATCTAGTTTAGATTGTTGCTGGGCTAGTGTTATGATATGATAGTGTTGTAAGTAGAAGTATGAGATGATACTCTTACAACACAAATAGCGTGTAAACTCCATAGACCTTGGATTTACACATATAGGTATGATAGTGATCATACCACGATGCACATGATAGAGATCATCTGCGGGAACCATATCATTTCACTAATAAACATGTGATGTTTAATAGCATCTTATGTTGCTTGTTTAGCGCTTTGTTAGCATAATAAGATGATCCCTCATTTAAATATCAAGATAAGAATGTGTTCTTCCTTTAGTATGCACCGATTATGTTTCTTCGCTCCAAGACATCACGTGATGATCGGGTGTTCTTGGATCCACGACCATATTTCGGGTGTAAAACAGTTACACACGCGAATACTAAGGTTATAACTTGGCGAGCCTCGGAACATGGAACGAAAGGTTAAGCATGAGTCATATAGTTGATATGATGCCCATTTGATGCTCGCCTTTGAAGCTATACCGACTCACGTGATGATCGGACTTGGTATAGTGGATTTGGTTCATGTAATCACCAAAAAGGCACGAGGGATGTCGTTTTTGAGTGGGAGTTCATTCGTAATATGGATTAGTTGAACTCAATCTATCATACACTTAGTCTAAACTTTACAAATTCTGTTGTAGATGGCACCACCTGCTTTTAATTTCAATGTGTTCATGGAGAAAGAGAAACTTGCAACGAACGGTAGCAACTTTACCGAATGGGCCATGAATTTGAGGATTCTCCTCTCTGCTGCACAAAAGCAATATGTGCTAGAAGCGCCGTTAGGCCCCCCACCTTTAGATGATGCCCCTGACGAGGAGAAGAATGTCTATCAGACTCGTCAGGAGGACCACAACTTAGTTCATTGCGGCATATTGTATGGGCTAGAGCCGGAACTTCGAAAGCATTTCGAAAACGGCAATGCATTTGATACAATGGGTGAGTTGAAAATGATTTTCGACACACATGCTGCTGTAGAGAGCTACAACGCTTCAGAAAAGTTCTTTAGCTGCATGATGGAAGAGCACAGCTCCGTTAGTGAGCATGTACTCAATATGTCGGGTTACACCGATAAGCTTGTGTCCTTGGGAATATCGATTCCCATTGACTTAGGCATCCATCGTGTTCTGCAGTCTCTGCCACCTAGCTATAAGAGCTTCGTGGTGAACTATAATATGCAAGGCATGAAGAAGTCTCTCCCCGAGCTTCTGTCAATGCTTAAAACTGCAGAAGTGGAGATAAAAAAGGAACATCAAGTGTTGATGATCAATAGGAACACTGGTTTCAAGAAAGATAAGAAGGGAAATCGGAAGGGAAGTAAGGGCGGCAAGCCTGTTTCCGTGCCTGAAAAGAAACCCCGAGTTGGACCTAAGTCTGATACCGAGTGCTACTATTGTAAGGGGACTGGCCACTGGAAGCGCAACTGCCCCAAGTATTTGGCAGACAAGAAGGCCGGCAAGGCAAACAAAGGTATATATGATATACATGTTATTGATGTGTACTTGACTAGTGCTCGCAGTAGCACCTGGGTATTTGATACCGGTTCAGTTGCTAATATTTGTAACTCGAATCAGGGGCTGCGGAACAAGCGACCGCTAGCAAGGGGTGAGGTCAAGATGCGTGTCGGCAATGGATCAAGCGTTGATGTGATCGCCGTCGGAACGCTGCCTCTCCACTTGCCGTCGGGATTAGTTATAAACTTGAATAATTGTTATCTGGTGCCTGCACTGAGCATCAACATTGTATCTGGATCGTGTTTGATGCAAAGTGGTTATTTATTTAAATCCGAGAACAATGGTTGTTCCATTTATATGAATGAAATCTTTTATGGTCATGCACCGATGATGAATGGTTTATTTCTACTAGATCTCGATGATAATGTTACACATATTCATAATGTTGATGCTAAAAGGATTAAACTGAATGATGATATATCCGCGTATATGTGGCACTGCCGTCTAGGTCATATTGGTGTTAAACGCATGAAGAAGCTCCATTCGGATGGACTTTTGGAATCACTTGATTTTGAATCATTTGATACATGTGAGCCATGCCTTATGGGCAAGATGACTAGAACGCCGTTTTCCGGTTCAATGGAACGGGCGACAGATTTATTGGAAATCATACATTCTGATGTATGTGGTCCAATGAGTGTGTCGGTGCGAGGTGGATATCGTTATTTTGTTACTTTCACGGATGATTTGAGTAGATACGGTTATATATACTTGATGAAACACAAGTCTGAAACCTTTGAAAAGTTCAAGGAATTTCAGAATGAAGTGGAAAATCATCGTAATAGAAAGATCAAATTTCTACGGTCCGACCGTGGAGGTGAGTATCTAAGTTACGAGTTTAGCACTCACATGAAAGAGTGTGGAATTGTTTCACAACTCACGCCTGCCGGAACACCACAGCGAAATGGTGTGTCGGAATGTCGTAATCATACTTTATTAGATATGGTTCGATCTATGATGTCTCTGACGGACTTGATGTTGTCATTTTGGGGTTATGCACTAGAAACTGCTGCATTCACTTTAAATCGGGCACCATCTAAATCCGTTGAAAAGACGCCGTATGAATTGTGGTTTGGAAACAAACCTAAGCTGTCTTTTCTTAAAGTTTGGGGATGTGATGTTTATGTGAAGAAACTTCAACCGGATAAACTCGAACCCAAAGCGGAAAAATGCGTCTTCATAGGATACCCTAAGGAAACTATTGGGTATTCCTTCTATCACAGATCCGAGGGCAAGGTTTTTGTTGCCAAGAATGGATCCTTTCTAGAGAAAGAGTTTCTCGCGAAAGGTGTGAGTAGTCGGAAGGTAGAACTCGAAGAGGTTATGGAACCTTCTCTTCAAAGTATGGCGAGTAGCGCAGCGCCGGAAGTTGTTCTGGAGTTGGCTCCATCTGTTGAAGAGGGAACTAATGATAATGATCATGAAACTCCGAAAGAGAGTACTACCGAACCTCGCAGGTCTAGCAGGACGCGTGCAGCTCCCGAGCTGTACGGAAATCCTGTCATGAATTTCATGGTTGATGAAAATGATGACCCTGCGACGTATGAAGAAGCGATGATGAGCCCGGATTCCAACAAATGGTTAGAAGCCATGAAATCCGAGATGGAATCCATGTATGAAAATCAAGTTTGGAACTTGGTGGAATTACCTCACGACCGAAAGGCCGTGGAGAACAAATGGATTTTCAAAAGGAAAACTGATGCTGATGGTAATGTGGCCGTCTATAAAGCTCGACTTGTCGCAAAGGAGTTTCGACAAATTCAAGGAGTTGACTACGATGAGACATTCTCTCCCGTAGCGATGCTAAAGTCAGTTAGGATTATGTTAGCAATTGCTGCATATTTCGATTATGAGATATGGCAGATGGATGTCAAAACCGCGTTTCTCAATGGTAATATTGAAGAAGAGTTGTATATGATACAACCAAAGGGTTTTGTCGATCCTAAGGATGCTAACAAGGTGTGCAAGCTTCAGCAATCCATCTATGGATTGAAGCAAGCATCACGAAGTTGGAATCTTCGCTTTGATGAGGTGATCAAAGAGTTTGGATTTGTCCGAACTTATGGAGAAGCTTGTATTTACAAGAAAGTGAGTGGGAGCAATGTGGCATTTCTGATATTATATGTGGATGACATATTATTGATCGGAAATGATATAGATCTTTTAAACAGTGTTAAAAGTTATCTAAACAGCAAATTTTCAATGAAGGACCTAGGTGAAGCGTCATACATATTAGGCATAAAGATCTATAGAGATAGATCTAGGCGCCTAATAGGGCTATCGCAAAGTACATACCTTGATAAGATTTTGAAGAAGTTTAAAATGGACGGAAGTAAGAAGGGGTTCTTACCTATGTTGCAAGGCAAGACATTGAGTAAGACTCAAAGTCCGGCTTCGGCGGAAGAAAGAGAGATAATGGACAAGGTCCCCTATGCTTCAGCCATAGGCTCTATAATGTACGCCATGCTATGTACAAGACCGGATGTGGCACATGCTATTAGTTTGACTAGTAGGTACCAATCGGATCCAGGTTCGGAACACTAGATAGCGGTCAAGAATATCCTTAAGTACTTACGAAGAACTAAGGATATGTTTCTTGTATACGGAGGTGAAGAAGAGCTTGTTGCTAAGTGTTATGTTGACGCTAGCTTTGACACCGATCCGGATGACTCTAAGTCTCAATCCGGATACGTATTTCTCATGAATGGCGGAGCGGTTAGTTGGAGGAGCTCCAAACAACCTGTGGTAGCGGGATCAACAACGGAGGCCGAATATGTTGCTGCTTCAGAAGCAGCCCAGGAAGCAGTTTGGATGAAGGAGTTCATATCCGAACTAGGAGTGGTTGCAAACGCGTTGGACCCAATGGTGATCTATTGTGACAACAATGGTGCCATTGCCAATGCCAAAGAACCAAGGTCTCACAAGCATTCCAAGCATATTAAGCGCCGGTTTCACTCCATCCGCGAGCATGTCAAGGATGGAGATATAAAGATTTGTAAAGTACATAAGGATCTCAATGTAGCAGATCCGTTGACTAAAACTCTCCCTAGAGAAAAACATGATCAACACCAGAACTCAATGGGTGTTAGATTTATCACTATGTAACTAGATTATTGTCTCTAGTGCAAGTGGGAGACTGAAGGGAATATGCCCTGAGAGGCAATAATAAAGTGTTTATTATGTGTATTCAAAGTATATGATAGATGTTTATTTTGCATGCTATAATTGTATTAATACGGAAACATTAATACATGTGTGTTTAATAAACAAACAGAAAGTTCCTAGTTATGCCTCTCTCATAAACTAGCTCGTTGATTAACAAGATGATCAAGGTTTCCTGATCATGGACATTGGATGTTGTTAATAACGGGATCACAGCATTAGTGTAATGGTGTGATGAACATTCATCCGAAGTATAGCATTACGATCAAAGTCATTGAGTTTATATTGCTATAACAACTTACGAAGTGATCCTAATCCTTAGACCATGAGATCATGTCAATCACTAACACCGGAAGAGTTTCTTGATAACATCAAACGTCACACCGTAACAGGGTGATTATAAAGATGGATTCAGAACTAATAAAGTGTTATGTTGAGGCTCATGGATCGAGAGTGGAATTTGTTCATCCCGATGACGGATAGATATACTCTGGGCCCTCTCGGTGATATCACATTGATTAGCTTGCAAGCAAGTGATTTGATCACTAGAATGTTATATCACGGGAACGAGAAAAGAGTGCATGTCGGTAACGAGATCAAACTAGGTATGGAGATACCGATG
Source organism: Avena sativa (assembly GCA_916181665.1). NCBI lineage: Eukaryota > Viridiplantae > Streptophyta > Magnoliopsida > Poales > Poaceae > Avena > Avena sativa. Next base: position 307,495,529 of record OV702284.1, on the reverse strand, counting down.
ATCGAATCTCGGACATGTAATATATCGTGAAACAAAAGGATTAAGATACTAGCGTAAAAGGTTCCGACGATCACAAGAAAGTCATCGTTGAATGTGTGGGAGTCAGTATGGGTCTCCAGATCCCGCTTCTGATTATTGATCCGAGAGGGGTCTCGATCATGTCCGCATTATTCACGAACCGTAGGGTGACACACTTAAGAGACACCGACATCCAATTGGAGCAAAAGTTTCATGCCGAAAGAATGAACAAGCGCAGGAATTTATTTCACTAGATACCAAAACAGGTTTTCGGGTGAAATTGCATAAAGTGGTTATGCATGTGAAATGGAATTCTAGCAACGGGTTATTTGTGAATGTTTGTCATTAAAGTAATTGACAAAATTCTGAATAAAATAAAATAGTTTTATTTAATGAGAGTTTGCAGTAAATTTGGTGAAAATTTAATGGGAATTTGAGTGGACTTTTGAGTGGAGGGAATTTAAAGGAGATTTGTGAGTGGAGTGTCCACCCACATGAAGAGGGGAGGGCAAGGGGGAAGCCCCATGCGCCGGCCATCCCCTTGGGGTTCCCCCCTCCTCCTATAAAAGGAGCCCCCCTCCTCACTTGTCTCTCACACCTCCTCGTGAAGGATCTCTCTCCCCCTCTAGAATTTATCCCCCATGGTCTCGGACTAGCGAGATACATGTTCCCGCTGGCTATTCGGCAAGAAAGAGTTGTGCTTCCGCTGCATCGCTGGAGCGAGGAGGCGGAGGTTGCTCGGTGCCTCGAACGTGTGTGCGAGCACGGATGCACTGCTGATTTGCGGCGCTAGGACTTCCTCTCGATCTTGAGATCGGCAAGAGATCGTCTACATCAACCACGAGTTAAACTCGTTAAGCTTTGTCGGTCTTCAAGGGTATGTTATCTACGGATATACATCCGCCCGTTGTTTGTATCTAGTAGATAGATCTTGGTACATAGTTCACATCGTAGGAAATTTTTTGTTTTCTATGCTGCGAACCCTTCACAAATCCCATCTTGATTGACCATGCCTTGCAGCATGCTTCAGGACAAACCCGAAAGCTACCTTTATAACTACCCTGTTAGGGTGCAGCGTTTGATAGCCCCAAAGTAGGTCGATCCACATCTCAAGTGAAGGGTTTCGCGGCATAGTAAATCAAAATTTTCTACGGATGCGAACAGAGGGAAGCCAAGATCTAATCTATAAGATGCAAACAATGAGAGAGATTGGATTAGATCTTCATACCCTTGAAGATTCGCACAGCGGAACGTTCGTCGGAACGTGGGTGATGTAGTCGTACTCGCTTCTCCTCCTCGCGATCCGATCCGATCTAGCACCACAAGTGGCGGTGCCTCCGTGAGATGCACACGTGCAGCACCTCGACGTCTCCTCCTTCCTCGGACCAGCAAGTATGGTGGAGAGACGGATTGGATCTACAACACGACGGCGTGGTGTATATGGTGGAGAATTTCTGCAGCAGGGCTTCGCCTACAATCAGTCGGGAGGGAGAGAGGAGGGCAGCAGGGCGGCTAGGGTTGGAGGGGAAGGTGTGGAGGGGTGGTGCGCCCCCAGCCCTCTTTATATAGAGGGGTGGGCGGCTGCCCTTGCCCCTTCCCCAAGTCCAAACCGGCGGCCCCAAAGGAGGAGGAGTGGGGGGAAGGAAACCCCCCCTTCTAGAAGCTCTATCTAGGGTTTAAACCCTCTTTGGCCGGCTGGGCCCTATAGGGCCTTGTGCCCCTGGCCCAATGCGGCCAGGGCACTCCCTCATAGGCCCATGCCCCCTCCCGGAAGGTGTGGCCACGTTGGTCCCCTTCCGGAAGGTTCTAGAAGCTTCCGGTACAATACCGATTAATCCGGAACAATTCCGAACTCCAAAAACTGCACTGCCTTATATGAATCTTATTCTCCGGAACCTCTCGTGATGTACCGGATCCCATCCGAGACTCCGAAAAAACTCATAAACCAATTATCCAATCTATCCTAGCGTCGAGACACGTTAAGTGTGTGACCCTACGGGTTCGAGAATATGCAGACATGATCTTCTATCAATAATCAACAGCGGGGTCTGGAAACCCATATTGACTCCCACACATTCATCGATGATCATATCGGATGAACCACGATGCCAGGATTCAATCAATCCCATATATATATTCCCTTCGTCTCGCGATATTTTACTTGCCCGAGATTCGATCGTCGGTACCGTCATACCTAGTTCAATCTCGTTCACAGCAAGTACTTTACTCGTTCCGTAATTGTATATCACTTTGTGATTAAATCCTTAACCACATGCTTGCAAGCGGTGTTGATATCGATTACCGAGTGGGCCCGAAGTATATCTCTCTGACTTGGGAGGGACAAATCCCATCTCGATACATACAACCCAACAGATACTTTCCGATCACCTGAGAGACACCTTTATGATCACCCTCTCATAGGATGACGTTTGATGACCTCAAAGATTTCTTCCGATACCAGGGAGTTGTATTATCTCATGGTCTAAGGAATACAATATTTGACATAAGAAAAGCTTCGCAAAGACGAACACGATGACACGATCTAATTGCTTCGCTTAGTTTGGGTATGTCCACCATATCATTCTCCCAATGATATGATCTCATTATTAATTGACAACTCATGTCCATGGTTAGGAAACCTTAACCATCATTAATCAATGAGCTAGTCCATAGAGGCATACTAGGGACACGGCGTTGTTCACAAACCACACAAGTATTAAAGTTTCCGCTTAATACAATTCTAGCATGGAATATAAACATTATCATGAACAAGAATTATAATAATAACATCTTTATTATTGCCTCTAGGGCATAATTCCAACAGTCTCCCACTTGCACTAGAGTCAATAATCTAGTTTACATCTGGCAACAATCTCACACCCATGGCACTGAGGTGCTGATCATGTTTTACACGTGGAAAAGGTTTAGTCAATGGATCTGCGACATTCAGATCTGTATGTACTTTGCTAATCTTCAGATCTCCATCTGCTATATAATCTCGGATTATATGAAACTTGCGGTTGATATGCTTGGTCTTTGGATGATATCTTGGTTCCTTAGCGAGTGCTATGGCGCCAGTGTTGTCACACAATATCTCCAGTGGGTCCAATGCACTTGGAACCACGCCAAGCTCAGTGATGAAGTTCCTGATCCAAACTCCTTCACTTGACGCTTCTGCAGTAGCCATGTATTCCGCTTCTACTGTAGATCCCGCGATCACGCTTTGCTTGCAGCTTCTCCAGCTCATAGCTCCTCCATTCAAAATATAAACGTATCCTGTCTGAGATTTAGAATCATCCTTGTCGGTGTCGAAACTAGCGTCGGCGTACCTTTTACGACGAGCTGTTCATCACCCCCATAGACTAAGAACATTTCTTTAGTCCTATTTAGGTACTTTAGGATGTTATTCACGGCTGTCCAGTGTTCCACTCCTGGATCAATTTGATATCTGCTCGTCAAACTAAGAACATTGGACATATCCGGTCTAGTACACAGCATGGCATACATGATAGAACCTATGGCCGAGGCATAAGGCACTTTTCTCATAGCTTCCCTATCATTTACCGTAGCTGGACACTGAGCCTTGCTCAATATCTTACCTGACAACATAGGCACCGAACCTTTCTTTGCCTTATCCATTCTGAACCTTTTCAGAACTTTTTCTAGGTATGTACTATGGCTTAAAGCTATCAGGTGTCTTTGTCTATCTCTATAGATTTTGATGTCCAATATATAAGCAGCTTCACCTAGGTCTTTCATTGAAAAACACTTGTTCAAATAACTCTTCACATCGTTAAGAATGTTGATGTCATTTCCGATAATCAATATGTCATCCACATATAGTACCAGAAATGTCACCGAGCTCCCACTCACTTTCTTGTAGATACAAGCTTCGTAGCAATTTGGAACAAATCCAAAGCTCTTGATCACTTGATCAAAACGAAGGTTCCAACTCCGAGATGCTTGCTTCAGTCCATAAATAGAACGCTGAAGTTTGCATACTTTATCAGCATCCTTAGGATCGACAAAACCTTCGGGTTGCATCATATACAACTCTTCATCAATGTTGCCATTGAGGAACACAGTCTTGACATCCATCTGCCATATTTCATAATCATGAAACGTAGCAATTGCTAATAAAATCCGAATGGACTTAAACATCGCTACGGGAGAGAAAGTCTCATCGTAGTCAACACCTTGAACTTGTCGAAAACCTTTCGCAAAAAGTCGTGCTTTATAGACGGTAACATTATGATCCGCGTCCGTTTTCTTCTTGAAGATCCATTTGCACTCAACGGCCTTTCGGTCGCTAGGAGGGTCCACCAAAGTCCATACTTGGTTTTCGCTCATGGATCCCAATTCGGATTTCATGGCTTCTAGCCATTTCTCAGAGTCTGGGCTCATCATCGCTTCCTCATAGTTCGTAGGTTCACTGTCTTGTACTAGCAAGACAGTCAAGACAGGGTTGCCGTACCACTCAGGAGGGGCACGCGACCTTGTCGACCTGCGATGTTCAGTAGCAGCATCGTCCGAAGCTTCATGATCCTTGTCATTAGCTTCCTCTATTGTTGGTGCAGGCGGCACGGGAACAATTTCAGGTGCTGCGCTACTCTCCAATTCAAGAGAAGGTTCAACAACCTCGTCTAGCTCCACTTTCCTCCCACTCACTTCTTTCGAGAGAAACTCCTTCTCAAGAAAGGAACCGTTCTTTGCGACAATACTTTGCCTTCGGTTCTGTGATAGAAGGTATACCCAATAGTTTCCTTAGGGTATCCTATGAAGACGCATTTCTCCGCTTTGGGTTCGAGCTTGTCCGGCATCAACTTCTTGACGTAAGCTTCACATCCCCAAACTTTAAGAAACGACAACTTAGGTTTAGCACCAAACCACAGTTCATACGGTGTCGTCTCAACGGATTTAGATGGTGCCCTATTTAAAGTGAATGCAGCGGTTTCTAATGCATAACCCCAAAATGATAACGGCAAATCAGTAAGAGACATCATTGATCGGACCATATCTAATAGGGTTCTGTTCCGGCGTTCAAACACACCATTGCGCTGTGGTGTTCCGGGTGGCGTGAGTTGCGAAACAATTCCGCTTGCTTTAAGATGCGTGAGAAAATCATAACTCAAATATTCACCTCCACGATCGGATCGTAGAAACTTAATCTTTCTGTTATGATGGTTCTCCACTTCATTCTGAAATTCTTTAAACTTTTCAAACGTTTCAGATTTATGTTTCATTAAATAGATATACCCATATCTACTCAAGTCATCGGTAAAAGTGAGAAAATAGCGATATCCACCGCGCGTCGAAACACTCATCGGTCCGCATACATCGGTATGTATGATTTCCAACAAGTCCGTTGCTCGCTCCATCATACCGGAGAACGGGGTTTTGATCATCTTGCCCATGAGGCATGGTTCGCATGTGTCAAATGATTCAAAATCAAGAGACTCCAAAAGTCCATCAGAATGGAGTTTCTTCATGCGCTTTACACCAATATGACCTAGACGACAGTGCCACAAATAAGTAGTATTATCACTATCTACTTTGCATCTCTTAGCCTCAATGTTATGGATGTGTGTTTCATCCCTTTCGAGATTTAGAAGAAATAAACCATTCACAATAGGTGCATGACCATAAAAGATGTTACTCATATAAATAGAACAACCATTATTCTCCGATTTAAATGAATAACCGTCTTGCAATAAACACGATCCAGAAATAATGTTCATGCTCAACGCAGGCACATAATAACATTTATTGAGGTTTAAAACTAATCCCGAAGGTAAAACTAAGGAGAGCGTGCCGACAGCCATCACATCAACTCTTGATCCGTTGCCAACGCGCATCGTCACCTCATCCCTCGCAAGCCGCCGTCTATTCCGTAGCTCCTGTTTCGAGTTACAAATATTAGCAACTGAACCGGTATCAAATACCCAGGCACTACAACGAGGGCTAGTAAGGAAAACATCAATAACATGTATATCAAATACACCTTTGATGGTGCCAGCCTTCTTGTCCGCTAAGTACTTCGGACAGTTGCGCTTCCAGTGACCCTTGTCCTTGCAATAGAAGCACTCATTGTCCGGCTTAGGACCAGACTTGAGCTTCTTCTCAGCAGGGGCAACGCGCTTGTCGCCGCCTTTCTTGAAGGGCTTCTTTGCACCCTTACCTTTCTTGAAGGTGGGTTTGTTGACCATCAACACATGATTATCCTTTTTGATGTCCACTTCCGCGGCCTTCAGCTTTGCGAAGAGCTCGGTGATCGTATCAGTGGAACCAATCTGATTATGAGTCACTACAAAACTTTTGTAGTTGGGAGGGAGTGATTGCAGAACCGTGTCAATCTTGAGCTCCTCTGGAATCGTGCATTCCAGTTGCTCAAGGCATTGAGTTTAGCCCGTCATCTTAATGGCGTGCTCACTAACGGAACTCCCTTCCTCCATCTTGCAGTTAAAGAACTTCTCAGAGATCTCATATCTCTCAGAACGGGCCTGAGTCTGAAACATGGTTTTCAGCTCTTCGAGAATCTCAAAGGGCCCGGGATAGTCTTCAAAACGATTTTGAAGTTCCGGTTCCATAGCAAACAACATGGTGCTCTTAATCACACCATAATCATCTTTGCGCGAGTGATAGACAGTTTTCTCATCAGCCGACGCAGTTGCAGCAGGGGGGTCACCTAACGCTTTCCCAAGGACATAGTCCTTTTGACTGCCAGAGAGAATGATTCTTAGATTGCGGAACCAATTGGTGAAGTTAGACCCATTGTTTCTAAGCTTTTCCTTCTCAGCAAAAACGTTGAAGTTGAAGTTGGACTTGGCCATGTGATCTACAGTATTTGCAAGTACAATTTAGACTATGTTCATGATAAACAGTTCAACTTAATCAAATTACTAGATGAACTCCCACTAAATTCAACATCCCTCAAGTTGTTTAGTGAACATGATCCAAATTCACCACACCTAATCCGATCATCACGAGAAGAGATGTGGCTTCAATGGTGGACAACGAAGTGTCGATCATATCATTCATATGACTCATGCTTAACCTTTCGGTTCATGTGTTCCGAGGCCATGTCTGTACATGCTAGGCTCGTCAAGTTAGACCCAAGTATTTCCGCGTGTGCAAAACTGGCTTGCACCCGTTGTATGTGAGCGTAGAGTCTATAGCACCTGATCATCACGTGATGCTTGGACACGACGAACTTTCGCAACGGTGCATACTCGGGGAGAACACAGTTGTTATCTTGATCTTTAAGTGAGGAATCATCTTATAATGCTACCGTCGCGATCTAAGCATGATAAGATACATAAAAGGATAAACATCACATGCATATAACTTTAATGTGACATGCTATAGCCAATCTTCGCGCAATGATCTCCATCTTGTGCGTTCCGGCATGATCTCCATCACTCCACCATGATTGCCTCCACCACGAATAGCAACTACAACTATTGCTAACTACTTAGCGATAAAGTGAAACTATTACATGGCGCATAAGAAGTTGACACACAGGTCATACACAATTATAAAGACAACCATATGGCTCCTGCCGGTTGTGTACTCATCGACATGACAGTCGTGAAACATTACAAAACATGATCATCGCATACATTATAAACATGACATCTTGGGCCATACCATATCACAGAAAACACTCCCTGCAAAAACAAGTTAGACGCCTCTACTTTGTTGTTGCATGTTTTACGTGGCTTATGGGACTAGATGCTAAGAACGATTCTTACCTACGGAAAGCCACAACGGTGATATTATGGTTGCCAAACTACGGTGTTAATCCCATGACAACTATAGTGAGAGAAACTGACATCCACCAGCCGCATGTGTGGAACAAGCCACACGTCAAGTGCGGAGCCGGTCTCGCGAACGACGTCGCGTAAGGTTGGCCTGGACCGCTTCAATCTCACTATCCCGCGTCATAAGAAGAACACAAACAAGAGGCTTGCAACAGAAAACATCAACGCCCGCAACAGCCATGTTGCGTTCTACTTGTGAAACACATCTACGCATAGATCTAGCTCTGATACCACTGAAGGGTTTCGCGGCATAGTAAATCAAAATTTTCTACGGATGCGAACAGAGGGAAGCCAAGATATAATCTAGAAGATGCAAGCAACGAGAGAGATTGGATTAGATCTTAATACCCTTGAAGATTCGCACAGCGGAACGTTCGTCGGAACGTGGGTGATGTAGTCGTACTCGCTTCTCCTCCTCGCGATCCGATCCGATCTAGCACCACAAGTGGCGGTGCCTCCGTGAGATGCACACGTGCAGAACCTCGACGTCTCCTCCTTCCTCGGACCAGCAAGTATGGTGGAGAGACGGATTGGATCTACAACACGACGGCGTGGTGTATATGGTGGAGAATTTCTGCAGCAGGGCTTCGCCTACAAACAGTCGGGAGGGAGAGAGGAGGGCAGCAGGGCGGCTAGGGTTGGAGGGGAAGGTGTGGAGGGGTGGTGCGCCCCCAGCCCTCTTTATATAGAGGGGTGGGCGGCTGCCCTTGCCCCTCCCCCAAGTCCAAACCGGCGGCCCCAAAGGAGGAGGAGTGGGGGGCAAGGAAACCCCCCCTTCTAGAAGCTCTATCTAGGGGTTAAACCCTCTTTGGCCGGCTGGGCCCTATGGGGCCTTGTGCCCCTGACCCAATGCGGCCAGGGCACTCCCTCATAGGACCATGCCCCCTCCCGGAAGGTGTGGCCACGTTGGTCCCCTTCCGGAAGGTTCTAGAAGCTTCCGGTACAATACCGATTAATCCGGAACAATTCCGAACTCCAAAAGCTGCACTGCCTTATATGAATCTTATTCTCCGGACCACTCCGGAACCTCTCGTGATGTCCCGGATCCCATCCGAGACTCCGAACAAAAACTCATAAACCAATTATCCAATCTATCCTAGCGTCGAGACACGTTAAGTGTGTGACCCTGCGGGTTCGAGAATATGCAGACATGATCTTCTATCAATAATCAACAGCGGGGTCTGGAAACCCATATTGACTCCCACACATTCATCGATGATCATATCGGATGAACCACGATGCCAGGATTCAATCAATCCCATATATATATTCCCTTCGTCTCGCGATATTTTACTTGCCCGAGATTCGATCGTCGGTACCGTCATACCTAGTTCAATCTCGTTCACAGCAAGTACTTTACTCGTTCCGTAATGCGATATCACTTTGTGATTAACTCCTTAACCACATGCTTGCAAGCGGTGTTGATATCGATTACCGAGTGGGCCCGAAGTATATCTCTCCGACTTGGGAGGGACAAATCCCATCTCGATACATACAACCCAACAGATACTTTCCGATCACCTGAGAGACACCTTTATGATCACCCTCTCATAGGATGACGTTTGATGACCTCAAAGATTTCTTCCGATACCAGGGAGTTGTATTATCTCATGGTCTAAGGAATACAATATTTGACATAAGAAAAGCTTCGCAAAGACGAACACGATGACACGATCTAATTGCTTCGCTTAGTTTGGGTCTGTCCACCATATCATTCTCCCAATGATATGATCTCATTATTAATTGACAACTCATGTCCATGGTTAGGAAACCTTAACCATCATTAATCAATGAGCTAGTCCATAGAGGCATACTAGGGACACGGCGTTGTTCACAAACCACACAAGTATTAAAGTTTCCGCTTAATACAATTCTAGCATGGAATATAAACATTATCATGAACAAGAATTATAATAATAACATCTTTGTTATTGCCTCTAGGGCATAATTCCAACATCAAGTACATGCGACAATCTCAGGTCTAAGGACAAAACGTACATGATGTCTAGAGAGAGAGCTACAACTAATTGCCAGTCTCAGGTTGGGTCAGTCCAACCCCATGTTCATAACATGTGTCCACATCATTGGTTTGACATCTACATGTCTATGACTTGCGAAACATAGTCATCAACCAATCGATGTGCTAGTCTAATATTCATGTGTGTCCTCACATGAACTCCGACTAGGGACAACTCTTAAATAACCATACAAGTAAAGAGTTTCACAAACAATTCACATAATTGCCAATCAATACAAGTTGCCTGATATGGATATTCAAGGAACATTACAATAACTCATGGATACATATGAAATATAATCATCTCTATGATTGCCTCTAGGGCATATTTCCTTCAGTCACGTGATTATGACGCAGTTGCTTCCGATTGCATTGAGGGGGCTTCTACCGGAAAATGTTCGAGTACCCATTGTGAAGCTGTGTGCATTCCTCAATGCAATATCTCAGAAGGTAATCAATCCATATATTCTGCCAAGGTTACAGAAGGATGTGGTACAATGTATTGTTAGTTTTGAGTTGGTGTTCCCACCATCCTTCTTCAATATTATGACGCATCTCCTGGTTCACCTAGTGGAAGAGATTGCCATTCTCGGTCCGGTATTTCTGCATAATATGTTCCCCTTTGAGAGGCTCATGGGAGTCTTAAAGAAATATGTTCATAACCGTGCTAGACCATAAGGAAGCATCTCGAAGGGATATGGAACAGAGGAGGTCATTGAGTTTTGTGTTGACTTTATTCCTGACCTTAAGCCGATTGGTGTTTCTGACTCGCGGCATGAGGGAAGACTAAGTGGAAAAGGCACGCTGGGAAAGAAAGCAATGATATGTAGGGACGGGGATTCTTTCACTAAAGCACACTACACAGTTCTACATAATTCCACCTTGGCAGCTCCGTATAACGAGGAACACAAGAATATTGTACGCTCCAAAAACCCGGGGAAGCCTGAATCATGGATTACAGATGAACACATGAAGTCTTTCGGTGGTTGGATGCGGACACATCTCTTGAATGACACCACTGTTGGAGATCAGATATACTTGTTGGCCGCGTCACCATCTTCTACTATATTGAATTTCCAAGGGTACGAAATAAATGGGAATACATTCTACACGATCGCCCAAGATAAAAAGAGCACCAACCAAAATAGTGGTGTTCGCTTTGATGCAACAGACGGGAATGGACAAAAGGACACATACTATGGTTACATAGAGGAGATATGGGAACTAGACTATGGAGTCTCTTTTAAGGTCCCTTTGTTTCGCTGCAAATTGGTCAACCTGAATGGGGAAGGGTTAAAGATAGACCAGTTGTACGGAATGACAACAGTGGATCTCAACAATCTTGGTTATAGATATGAACCATTCGTCCTAGCCAATGATGTGTCTTAGGTATTCTATGTGAAAGACATGTCCTCCAGACTGAAAAAAAAGAAAAAATATGCAAACAAATACATCATATGATGAGCCAAAGCGTCACATAGTTCTTTCAGGGAAAAGAAACATCGTGGGAATTGAGGACAAGACAGACATGTCAGAAGATTATAATAAGTTTGATGAAATTCTGCCCTTCACAGTGAAAACTGACCCAGCCATTCCGTTAAGTAAAGAAGATGCTCCATGGTTACGTCTGAAGCGATCATAAGGAAGGACATATGCCAAGAAGTTCATGCTCATACTGTGTAACTCTAGTTCATGTCTGGCCGGGATATCTTATGATGTTTGCAATTTTCCAAGTTTAATAAATGTATTAAGTGTTAGTTCCGGTTTGTGGCTTGAACGGGACTATATATAAGGGGGCCTTTAGTCCCGGTTTTGTAGTCTCAGTTTTTAATATTAATAAATGTCTTGAGTGTTAGTCCCGTTTTGTGCTGGACCGGGACTAAAGGGGCCTTTAGTCCCGATTCATAGAACGACTTTCCCGAACTATGAAGAAGTTGTCCCGATTCATACTTACCATTAAGATCTGATCTCCAAACGCGCGTGGTCACATATTAGGGAGTGCCTCTATGACCAGTTTCTTGGAGATGCTAGAGGACTGGGATCAGGCGGCATCTCCCTGAAACTGGTCGTAGTGGTGTCCCTGCTCTCGAAAACCATCTTGCAGCTTGTAACTTCTCTAACTAGATCAATACACCTGGGAGCTAACTAATTTCACATATTAGGGAGTGCCTCTATGACCAGTTTCTTGGAGATGCCGGAGGACTGGGATCCGGCGGCATCTCCCTGAAACTGGTCGTAGTGGTGTCCCTGCTCTCGAAAACAATATTGGAGATGTCTCAATCTGGCTGGAGGACTGGACTCATAAGGAGGCCTATTTATAGTACAAGCAGCTCGGCATAGTGTCGACACTCACCCCTATTATTATTGCTGACTCGTGTTTTGTCCCGGTTGGTGTCTCCAACCGGGACTAAAGGTTCATCTTTAGTCCCGGTTGGTGACACCATCCAGGACAAGGTACACGCTGCACGACATAATGTCGACACTCAACCCTATCATTAGTGTTGCCTGGCCCATCCTGCCGAAATCCCTCCAACCGGGACTAAAGATGAACCTTTAGTATATTGAAAATCCGAACAATGAAAATCCTTCGCATGGTGTCATATTATGTGACATAGTTGAAAGGAAAAATACCAGACTTGGTATATTGATCATGTCTCGAAAAAACCTTCACAAAATGACCTATCATGTTCGAGGTTTCATGGCTTTCGGTCCAAATGACCGATGTTATGTGCTGAATCACGGCATAGTTTGTGATGATGTGCCAATATTATGCATGCATGTGGACATTGGTATAGAGAACAATGTTGCAGGCAGAAGTTTTCCTTTTCGTCGCACGGAAAAGCCCTTTTCCATTTTCCGAGCGCAAAAAACGGGTCGTTTTGTGAAGTAACCACCAAAATGCTGTTTCAGAATGCTACCGTCCCATTTTTCCTAAAATACTATACCACCTTACATGGACTATCTCCCAACCAGGACATCCCAAACCTTTTCTTCCATCCCGGGTAAAAAGGACAAATGTCTGCCGAATCGGTAGGAAGTGGGTCCGGTTTGTACTACATGAACATGATCTAACGCCCGTGATTTTTTGAAAAAATCATTTTTAGACTCGCAATATGTGGTTTCGTCAGAGATCCAATGCAAGTTCTAACGATCCTCGTCCCCTATCTTCATGCACGCCGGTTCGACCATAGTTAGAAATTCAAAAAATTCAAAACAAGCATAAGAAATTCAAAACAAATCCGAACAATGAAATCCTTCGCATGGTGTCATATTATGTGATATAGTTGAAAGGAAAAATACCATACTTGGTATATTGATCATGTCTCGAAAAAACCTTCACAAAATGACCTATCATGTTCGAGGTTTCATGGCTTTCGGTCCAAATGACCAATGTTATGTGCTGAATCACGGCATAGTTTGTGATGCTGTGCCCATATTATGCATGCATGTGAAAATTGGTATGGAGAACAATGTTGCAGGAGGAAGTTTTCCTTTTCGTCACACGGAAAATCCCTTTTCCATTTTCCGAGCGCAAAAAACATCCATGTGTGTTTCTTTATAGATCCAAATACGACCGATAGGTTTTTACACCTTTCCGGAGGGTCTTCCAAGTTCAAAACTTGATTTCTCGTGTATGGAACTATCACGGATTTTATGGCTTCAAGCCATTTGACGGAGTCAGGGCCCATCATCACTTCTTTGCATGTAGTCGGTTCATCATTGTCAAACAATAATGATTTACTCTCAAATCTCAGCATTTGATTGTTTATCCGACCGACTTGGTTCAATAAGAACTTAGATATCCGTGACCACAACCTTTGAGGCACATAAGCTATGAGCATTATGGAAGCCTTCAGAACGATTTCCGGCGCTGTGCAACTCAGCACATTTAGCTAAGGTTCGTTAACCTTATCAAAGCTCTATTGTCCTCCCACTTAACATTTATGAAAAATTCCTTCTTCAAGAAACTTCACATTTCAAGCGACAAACCCTTTTGTCCTCGGTGTTATGGAGGAATAACCAATTGTTATTCGAAATAACCTACAAAGACATGCTCATCCGACTTTGGTTGTAAACATCTTACTTATGTTTAGCATACCAAAATTTAAGAAATGACAACTTGGGTTTTACACCAAACCATAACTTCCATGGTGTCATTTCAACGGATCAAGATGGAGCTCTTTTCAGTGTAAAAGCGGAAGTCTCTAAAGCTTTAATCTTTTTAAAACATAATGGCAGTTTTATAAATAACACCTTTGATCCAACCATGCCAAACAAGGTTTCCTTACAAATCTCAAACACTCCATACTCCTATGGTGTTTCGGGAGACGTAAATCTAGGTGTTTTGCTAAACTTGCAACTCAAATAAATCCCTTTATGATAAAATCATAAACTATTTATTTTCTTGTTACACTTGTAACTCAAATAAATCCCTTATGATAAAATCATAAACTATTTATTTTCTTGTTACAATGATTTTCCACTTCATCTTGAAAGTCTTCGAAACGTTTTTAAAATATTTCATACTTCTTTCTCATTAAGTGAATATTCACTCAAATTTCCGGAGAAAGCATATGAAGTTGAAACCCATCGCTTACGATTACACATAATGGACTACATACATCGATATGTATAAATTCTAACAATTTAGTCGTTCGTTCTTATTTGGCCTTTGAACGAAGTTTTCATTATTACGTGGAAAGTCTCACAAGCGTCACTTGATCAAATCAAAGACTCCAAAAATCCATGAATATGGAGATTCTTCATGTTTTCTTTCCAATATAATTTAAACGGCGATGTCACTTCATAAGTGATCTTTCAATCATTTGTCTTGCGACATTTTAGCATTAGGTTTTATGGATGTGATTTCTCCAACTAGATTTGTAAATCATCCATCTTATATGGAATACGGTAATTATTTGAACAACCTTTGTTCTCATAATACCTGATTTAAATAACAATTATTAAAACAAATCTTGAAGTCAAGCTTTGATGTCAACGAGAAATACAAACAACGGTTTGTTTGTTTTCGATGAACATCATCACATATTCTCTTGCTAGTTACTTAGGCCATTGTGGTTCATGAATTGCGTCGTTCCGTATGAAATTTCATACCAACCAATTCGGTATCCAATACCCAAGAACCATTGTTTAACAAGCAAAGAATACAACCATAACCTGTATATCATCTATATACCTCAATTGGATATTTCCAATCTTTTCTTTTCTGCCAAATATATTTTATAGATTCTCTTTCAGCATTTCATTTTCCTTTTTAAAAGAATCTATCAACATCAACAGTGGCGCCATATACATGACACATAGTCCAAATCGTGTATATTCAAATAATAATACCTTTGGACTTGCACTTTGAAGTAGATCACCATCATCAAAATGATCGGTATTCTTTCAAAATCCATTCTTTAGTAATCTTTTAGTGTAGTAAACACTTTACATACATCTTCTATTCACCCTTATCATGACGACTTTCATGATCAAGCTACTGTAGCTTATAAAGGCGAATCATGAGTATAATATTACTTTCCAAAATCCTTTTGGATGATTAGGATGTCTAGCATCTCCAACCTTTGTAAATTCTCATCCAATATGAGAACATATATTATACTCTATCATATTGCAACCAAAACATTGTTTCAGATATCGTTATATCTGCCACACATGATGGTTTCTGAAACAATTCTTTCATCCTAGATAAACTTGATATTAAAATAATCAAGAATCATGGAGGCAAACATGATACTTAAGATACTAACACTGGAATTGTTACTCTCGATTTAATACCAATTATTAAATTTCACGGAGTAAATAGAATTTTGCTGAAAGTTTGCAATAGGACTTTAAACTTTAGATTGGCAATCAACACAATACGATACCAGTTCGTAAAGTATATATCCGGAATTCTATAGTTCTATTATCTCAATTACAACTATGCATAAGGTGGTGAACGAATGCCAATGACTACAACAAATTATGCAAATTCACTTTGATTTATTTATGATAAATTGAGTTCCACTAATCCAAATTAGAAATGAACTCCCACTCAAAAACGACATCCCTCGTGCCTTTTTGGTGACTACATGAACCAAATCCACTACACCAAGTCCGATCATCACGTGAGTCGGTGTAGCTTCAAAGGCGAGCATCAAATGGGCATCATATCTACTATATGACTCATGCTTAACCTTTCGGTCCGTGTTCCGAGGCCATGTCTGTACATGCTAGGCTCGCCAAGTAAGAACCTTAGTATTCGCGTGTATAACTGTCTTACACTCGAGATATGCTCGTGGATTCAAGTACACCCAATCATCACGTGATGCCTTGAAGCGACGAAACATTGTCGGTGCATACTTAAGGAAGAACACATTTTTATCTTGATATCTAAATGAGGGATCATCTTATTATGCTAATAAAACGCCAAACAAGCAATATAAGATGCAATCAAAACATCACATGTTTATAAGTGAAATGATATGGTTCCCGCATATGATCTCTATCATGTGCACCGTGGTATGATCTCTATCATACCTAGATGTGTAAGGCCAAGGTCTATGGAACTTACACGCTATGTGTGTTGTAAGAGTATCATCTCATACTTTTACTTACAACATCACCATATCATAACACTAGCCCAGCAACAATCTAAACTAGACGCCTCTAATTTATCCATTGCAAGTTTTACGTGGCTTAGGGTTTTCGAAGATAGAACCGTTCTTACCTACGAACATGAACCACAACGAGGATAACCAAATTGTTGACAACTTGTTGCAAATTAGATATTGACTATAGTAGGAGAGACAGACACCCGCTAGCCACTTATGCAAAACTAGTTGCATGTCAAGCCTAGAACAGGTCTCATGTGCGAGGACATGTAAAGTTTGTCCGGGCCGCTTCATCCCACTATGCCACCAATATCCAAAGTACAACAAAGAAACAATAAAATTATCATCATCGCCCACATACTCATATGTACTACCCGTGCAAAGTATCTACGCATAGATCCGGCTCTGATACCACTGTAGGGTTCGCAGCATAGAAAACAACAAATTTCCTACGATGGGAACATCTATGTACCAAGATCTATCTACTAGATACAAGCAACGGGTGGATATACATCCATAGAATACATACCCTCGAAGATCGAATAGCATTAACGAGGTTGTACTCGTGGATGATGTAGACGAACGCTTGCCGATCTCAAGATCGTGATGAAGTCCATCTGGTCCAGCCGGTCCAGCACGATCAAGTCCAGCACCTCAAAGCAGTGGTGCATCCGTGATCTCACACACGTATGGGTACCCCGACAACCTCCGCGCCCTCGCTCCAGCGAAGCAGCGGAAGCAACAAATCCTTCCAGAAAAAGCCACCGGGAACATGTATCTCGCTAATCCGAGACCATGGGGAAATTCTAAAGGGGGGAGAGAGATCCTTCGCGAGGAGGTGTGCTTTGAGAGGAGGAGAGGGGGCCTTTTATAGGGGAGAGGGGGGCACCCAAGGGGAATGGTGCCCAGCCATGGGGCTGCCCCCACCTCTTCCACATTCATGTGGGTGGAGCTCCCACTCAAAATGAAAAGCCTCCACTCCCATTAAAAAGCCTCCACTCAAAAATCCACTCACATGCATTAAATTTCCACCAAATTTAATGCAAGCTCTCATTTAAATAAAACTCTTTTATTTATTTATTCAGAATTTTGTTAATTACTTTAATTAACAAACATTCACATAAAACCCCTTACAACATTTCAATTTCACATGTAGAACCAGTTTCAGCAATTTCAACCGAAACAGTTTCGGTGTCTAGTGAAATAAATTCCTGCGCTTTCCTTTTCTTTTTCTGGCATATCATTTGCTCTGAATGGTGTCGGCATCCCTTAAGTGTGTCACCCTAAGGTTCGTGAATAATGCGGACATGATCGAGACCCTTCTCCGATCAATAATCAGTAGCGGGACCTAGAGATCCATACTGACTCCCACACATTCAACGATGACTTCTGTGATCGTGTGAACCTTTTACGCTAGTATCTTAATCCCTTTGTTTCACGATATATTACATGTCCAAGATTCGATCATCGGTATCTCCATACCTAGTTTGATCTCGTTACCGACATGCACTCTTTTCTCGTTCCCGTGATATAACATTCTAGTGATCAAGTCACTTGCTTGCAAGCTAATCAATGTGATTCACCGAGAGGGCCCAGAGCATATCTATCCGTCATCGGGATGAACAAATTCCACTCTCGATCCATGGGTCTCAACATAACACTTTAGTAGTTCTGAAGCCATCTTTATAATCACCCAGTTACGGTGTGACGTTTGATGTCATCGAGAAACTCTTCCAGTGTTAGTGATTGACATGATCTCATGGTGTAAGGATTAGGATCATTTCGTAAGTTGTTATAGCAATATAAAGTCAATGACTTTGATCGTAATGCTATACTTCGGATGAATGTTCATCACATCATTACACTAATGTTGTGACCTCGTTATTAACAACATCCAATGTCCATGATCAGGAAACTTTGATCATCATGTTAATCAACGAGCTAGTTTATAAGAGAGGCATAACTAGGAACTTCCTTTTTGTTTATTAAACACACATGTATTAACGTTTACGTATTAATACAATTATAGCATGTAAAATAAAAATTTATCATAAATAAGGAATATGATAATAACCACTTTATTATTGCCTCTCAGGCATATTCCCTTCAGTCTCCCACTTGCACTAGAGA
Source organism: Avena sativa (assembly GCA_916181665.1). Lineage (NCBI taxonomy): Eukaryota > Viridiplantae > Streptophyta > Magnoliopsida > Poales > Poaceae > Avena > Avena sativa. Next base: position 307,476,924 of record OV702284.1, on the reverse strand, counting down.
CAATAATCTAGTTTGAAAACTTTGCGTATTGAACACCTATGGCTTTCTGGTGTTCCATATACGCAACTGCAAGTGGTTAACATAATCTACGGATCTGACGCTTTCAGGTCCGTGTGTATTTGCATGTCTTTGCATCTTCACGCATCACTCATTCTCAAATGAGATGGCATTGTATAAATTTGGTCTTTCGGTGAGACCTTTAGTTCCTTGGGTTTAAATCACGTTGATACTATTGTCGTACAATATATCGTCAGTGTTAGCCCGTTGCGAACCACACCTTAGTTTGATAACAAACTACTTGACACAAATTCCCTCCTTTGCTGCTACTATAGCAGTCATATATTTAGCCCTTTTGTTGTAGTATTCGTCACAATGTCTTAACTATGGATTTCATCCAAATCCATCATGGAATCTTCTTTCCATTACACTGTGCCACCCATAGTTTAAATTGATATAAACTTAATTTGTATCTTGTGACAAAACTAGTATCAATGTAACGCTTTACAATGAACTATTTGTAATTGTTTGTCACCTCTACACAAATATATTCTTAGTTCTTCCGAAAGATCATAAGAATATCCTCACTGTCGTCCAATGATCATTTTATGATTCATTCTGGTATATGCTCATAACACTTAGAGCATAGGACATATCTGGATGTGTACATATCATGGTATGATTGATCAAAACATCCTTGTGATTTCACTCATCAAGTGTCAAAGTACTTGAATCTTGTTTCACTTATCAAGTGTCGATACACTTGAATCTTGATTCAATTCCTTTTCCATGTGACAAGAACCGTTTCTTGTTGTTTCTATATTGAACTCCTTCAATATCTCATATATGTACGTTTGGCACAACCATATTGGCGTCACAGTCTATCCACTATAGACATTCACGCTAAATATTCGGGTTTTGCCTAAGTATTTCATCGAAATGAAATTATTAACCTTTGTCAATAAAAGATACATCATTTCTAATCAAAAAGATGTCATCCACATAATGTATTAGAAATATGTCTCAGCGCTCCCACTTAATTTCTTGCAAATGCAAGCATCTTCATCGTCTCCTAATGAAAACTCCTTTTCATCACGGTGAAGATTCCAACTCCGCGATTCTTACTTCAACCATTGAAGTTTGCAAGCCCTTTTTAGCATCCTTTGAATTAACAAAACCCTTTGGATCGTGTCATGTACACGTCCTAGGTAACCATTCTATTAGAAGAACTTTGTTTTGTTTATTCATCTACCATATACCAAATTATATGTAGTGGTTGCTACTTTAATCCGTACAGACTAAATATCGCTATGAAAGATCAAATCTTGTCATAGTCAACTCCTTGAACATTGTCGTAAAATACTTTACCGACATGTCGATTTTTTTATAGATGCGAAACATCCATGTCTGTTTCTTTATAGATCCAAATACGACCGATAGGTTTTTACACCTTTCCGGAGGGTCTTCCAAGTTCAAAACTTGATTTCTCGTGTATGGAACTATCACGGATTTTATGGCTTCAAGCCATTTGACGGAGTCAGGGCCCATCATCGCTTCTTTGCATGTAGTCGGTTCATCATTGTCAAACAATAATGATTTACTCTCAAATCTCAGCATTTGATTGTTTATCCGACCGACTTGGTTCAATAAGAACTTAGATATCCGTGACCACAACCTTTGAGGCACATAAGCTATGAGCATTGTGGCAGCCTTCAGAACGATTTCCGGCGCTGCGCAACTCAGCACATTTAGCTAAGGTTCGTTAACCTTATCAAAGTTCTATTGTCCTCCCACTTAACATTTATGAAAAATTCCTTCTTCAAGAAACTTCACATTTCAAGCGACAAACCCTTTTGTCCTCGGTGTTATGGAGGAATAACCAATTGTTATTCGAAATAACCTACAAAGACATGCTCATCCGACTTTGGTTGTAAACATCTTACTTATGTTTAGCATACCAAAATTTAAGAAATGACAACTTGGGTTTTACCCCAAACCATAACTTCCATGGTGTCATTTCAACGAATCAAGATGGAGCTATTTTAAGTGTAAAAGCGGAAGTCTCTAAAGCTTTAATCTTTTTAAAACATAATGGTAGTTTTATAAATAACACCTTTGATCCAACCATGTCAAACAAGGTTTCCTTACAAATCTCAAACACTCCATACTCCTATGGTGTTTCGGGAGACGTAAATCTAGGTGTTTTGCTAAACTTGCAACTCAAATAAATCCCTTTATGATAAAATCATAATTCATTTATTTTCTTGTTACACTTGTAACTCAAACAAATCCCTTATGATAAAATCATAAACTATTTATTTTCTTGTTACAATGATTTTCCACTTCATCTTGAAAGTCATTGAAACGTTTTTAAAATATTTCATACTTCTTTCTCATTAAGTGAATATTAACTCAAATTTCCGGAGAAAGCATATGAAGTTGAAACCCATCGCTTACGATTACACATAATGGACTACATACATCGATATGTATAAATTCCAACAATTTAGTCGTTCGTTCTTCTTTGGCCTTTGAACGAAGTTTTAATTATCACGTGGAAAGTCTCACAAGCGTCACTTGATCAAATCAAAGACTCCAAAAATCCATGAATATGGAGATTCTTCATGTTTTCTTTCCAATATAATTTAAACGGCAATGTCACTTCATAAGTAATCTTTCAATCATTTGTCTTGCGACATTTTAGCATTAGGTTTTATGGATGTGATTTCTCCAACTAGATTTGTAAATCATCCATCTTATATGGAATACAGTAATTATTTGAACAACCTTTGTTCTCATAATACCTGATTTAAATAACAATTATTAAAACAAATCTTGAAGTCAAGCTTTGATGTCAACGAGAAATACAAACAACGGTTTGTTTGTTTTCGATGAACATCATCACATATTCTCTTGCTAGTTACTTAGGCCATTGTGGTTCATGAATTGCGTCGTTCCGTATGAAATTTCATACCAACCAATTCGGTATCCAATACCCAAGAACCACATTGTTTAACAAGCAAAGAATACAACCATAACCTGTATATCATCTATATACCTCAATTGGATATTTCCAATCTTTTCTTTTCTGCCAAATATATTTTATAGATTCTCTTTCAGCATTTCCTTTTCCTTTTTAAAAGAATCTATCAACATCAACAGTGGCGCCATATACATGACACATAGTCCAAAGCGTGTATATTCAAATAATAATACCTTTGGACTTGCACTTTGAAGTAGATCACCATCATCAAAATGATCGGTATTCTTTCAAAATCCATTCTTTAGTAATCTTTTAGTGTAGTAAACACTTTACATACATCTTCTATTCACCCTTATCATGACGACTTTCATGATCAAGCTACTGTAGCTTATAAAGGCGAATCATGAGTATAATATTACTTTCCAAAATCCTTTTGGATGATTAGGATGTCTAGCATCTCCAACCTTTGTAAATTCTCATCCAATATGAGAACATATATTATACTCTATCATATTGCAACCAAAACATTGTTTCAGATATCGTTATATCTGCCACACATGATGGTTTCTGAAACAATTCTTTTAGCTCCTAGATAAACTTGATATTAAAATAATCAAGAATCATGGAGGCAAACATGATACTTAAGATACTAACACTGGAATTGTTACTCTCGATTTAATACCAATTATTAAATTTCACGGAGTAAATAGAATTTTGCTGAAAGTTTGCAATAGGACTTTAAACTTTAGATTGACAATCAACACAATACGATACCAGTTCGTAAAGTATATATCCAGAATTCTATAGTTCTATTATCTCAATTACAACTATGCATAAGGTGGTGAACGAATGCCAATGACTACAACAAATTATGAAAATTCACTTTGATTTAATTTATGATAAATTGAGTTCTACTAATCCAAATTAGAAATGAACTCCCACTCAAAAACGACATCCCTCGTGCCTTTTTGGTGACTACATGAACCAAATCCACTACACCAAGTCCGATCATCACGTGAGTCGGTGTAGCTTCAAAGGCGAGCATCAAATGGGCATCATATCTACTATATGACTCATGCTTAACCTTTCGGTCCGTGTTCCGAGGCCATGTTTGTACATGCTAGGCTCGCCAAGTAAGAACCTTAGTATTCGCGTGTGTAACTGTCTTACACTCGAGATATGCTCGTGGATTCGTGGATTCGCGTGTCTTTCCGTATTAATACAATTATAGCATGTAAAATAAACATTTATCATAAATAAGGAATATGATAATAACCACTTTATTATTGCCTCTCGGGCATATTCCCTTCAAAAAAACGGGTCGTTTTGTGAAGTAACCACCAAAATGCTGTTTCAGAATGCTACCGTCCCATTTTCCTAAAATACTAGACCAAATTACATGGACTATCTCCCAACCGGGACATCTCAAACCTTTTCGCCCATCCCGGGTAAAAAGGACAAATGTCTGCCGAATCGGTAGAAAGTGGGTCCGGTTTGTACTACAGGTACATGATCTAATGCCCGTGATTTTTTGAAAAAATCATTTTTAGACTCGCAATATGTGGTTTCTTCAGAATGCAAGTTCTAATGATGCTCGTCCCCTATCTTCACGCACGCCGGTTCGACCATAGTTAGAAATTCAAAAAATTCAAAACGGGCTTTAAGAAATTCAAAAAAAAATCGAACAATAAAAATCCTTCGCGTGGTGTCATATTATGTGATATAGTTGAAAGGAAAAATACCATACTTGGTATATTGATCATGTCTCGAAAATACCTTCACAAAATGACCTATCATGTTCGAAGTTTCATGGATTTCGGTCCAAATGACCGATGTTATGTGCTGAATCACGGCATAGTTTGTGATGCTGTGCCCATATTATGCATGCATGTGTACATTGGTATGTAGAACAATGTTGAAGGAGGAAGTTTTCCTTTTCGTCGCACGGAAAAGCCCTTTCCATTTTCCGTGCGCAAAAAATCGGTCGTTTTGTGAAGTAACCACCAAAATGCTGTTTCAGAATGCTACCGTCCCATTTTCCTAAAATACTAGACCATCTTACATGGAATATCTCCCAACCGGAACATCTCAAACCTTTTCGTCCATCCCGGGTAAAAAGGACAAATGTCTGCCGAATCGGAAGGAAGTGGGTGCGGTTTGTACTACAGGTACATGATCTAACGCCCGTGATTTTTTGAAAAAATCATTTTTAGATTCGCAATATGTGGTTTCTTTAGAGATCCAATGCAAGTTCTAACGATGCTCGTCCCCTATCTTCATGCACGCCGGTTCAACCATAGCTAGAAATTCAAATAATTCAAAACGGGCATAAAAAATTCAAAAAAAATCCGAACAATGAAAATCCTTCGCATGGTGTAATATTATGTGACATAGTTGAAAGGAAAAATATCATACTTGGTATATTGATCATGTCTCGAAAAGACCTTCACAAAATGACCTATCATGTTCGAGGTTTCATGGCTTTCGGTCCAAATGACCGATGTTATGTGCTGAATCACGGCATAGTTTGTGATGTTGTGCCCATATTATGCATGCATGTGGACATTGGTATGGAGAACAATGCTGCAGGAGGAAGTTTTCCTTTTCATCGCACGAAAAGGCCCTTTTCCATTTTCTGAGCGCAAAAAATGGGTCGTTTTATGAAGTAACCACCAAAATACTGTTTCAGAATGCTACCGTCCCATTTTACTAAAATACTAGACCACCTTACATGGACTATCTCCCAACCGGGACATCTCAAACCTTTTCGTCCATCCCGGGTAAAAAGGACAAATGTCTACCGAATCGGAAGAAAGTGGGTGCAGTTTGTACTACAGGTACATGATCTAACGCCCGTGATTTTTTGAAAAAATCATTTTTAGACTCGCAATATGTGGTTTCTTCAGAGATCCAATGCAAGTTCTAATGATGCTCGTCCCCTATCTTCATGCACGCCGGTTCGACCATAGTTAGAAATTCAAAAAATTCAAAACGGGCATAAGAAATTCAAAAAAATCCGAACAATGAAAATCCTTTGCATGGTGTCATATTATGTGACATAGTTGAAAGGAAAAATACCATACTTGGTATATTGATCATGTCTCGAAAAAACCTTCACAAAATGACCTATCATGTTCGAGGTTTCATGGCTTTCGGTCCAAATGACCGATGTTATGTGCTGAATCACGACATAGTTTGTGATGCTGTGCCCATATTATGCATGCATGTGAAAATTGGTATGGAGAACAATGTTGCAGGAGGAAGTTTTCCTTTTCGTCGCACGGAAAAGCCCTTTTCCATTTTCCGAGCGCAAAAAACGGGTCGTTTTGTGAAGTAACCACCAAAATGTTGTTTCAGAATGCTACCGTCCCATTTTCCTAAAATACTAGACCACCTTACATGGACTATCTCCCAACCGGGACATCTCAAGCCTTTTCGTCCATCCCAGGTAAAAAGGACAAATGTTTGCCGAATCGGTAGGAAGTCGGTGCGGTTTGTACTACAGGTACATGATCTAACGCCCGTGATTTTTAAAAAAAATTATTTTTAGACTCGCAATATGTGGTTTCTTCAGAGATCCAATGCAAGTTCTAAATGATCCATTTTTCTTCCCGCCATTTTTCTTTCCGCCATTTTTTCCCGCCATTTCTTCCCGCTATTTTTCTTCCCGCCAGTTCTTCTCGCCATTTCTTCCCGCCAGTTTTTCCCGCCAGTTCTTCCCTCCAGTTATCTTCGTGCCATTTCTCACTATATATATATATGTAGGGTTGGCCTCCATTGTCATTGCACATCTCTAGACTCATATCTGCAACCTCATCACTCTTTCCCATGACTTCCACCGTAGCACTAACCCCTAGGGAGGCGGAGGCGCTTTGCGCCTCGAACTACCCCTGCTTGTCGGGCTACTGTGTCCCTGTCGGCTGGATGCTGAGCGCCGGAGGCGTGCTGGTTCCTCCTGTCCCTCTAGGTGTGGCGCGCCGGATGGCCATCACGAACCACTACTACTTCGAGCTCACGCCGGAGAAGCGGAGGAATCCCAGATGGCATCCCGACTATTTCCTGACTTGGGAAGCCTTCTTCGTGGATCGGCGTGAGAGGGCCTCGCCAGGCACGAGGAGGACGACCCACCTCCTCCGAACTTCAACGAGGCCGGTCGGCGACTGTGGTGGCACGACCGGACTCTCTAGAGCATCATGGCCTACGACACGGCCGCCGACTCTAACCCCCGCCTACGCTACCCTCAAGTCCATCCCACTCGTACTCAGCCTTCAAGGTTCAACTACGGCGACCCCGACGACAACGACATCGACGACGGCCGCGGCGAGTACGACGACTACAGTGGCGAGTATTATAGGTGTAGGCAGGAGCATGACTGAATCACTCCAACATTGCAAAACAAGTTCGGCCGATTGTGACTTACTCTGGCCATGTATCTTAATTTTTAGTTCTTCTATGTAACTTTGTGTTAGTTGCGTTATGTACTTTAATTCCAGTTCTATCCTAATAACATTTTCTTTCCGCCTATTATTTCCCGCCCATTAATATATAAAAAATATAAGTTAATTCAAATCCAAATTAAAAAAAGAAAAATGGTTTTGAATTAGTTATTCAAATCCAAACACTTTTTATGTTTAAAGTTTTTCTAAATTCCAAAATAATATTCAAAAAATATAAGTTAATTCATTTTTAATTTTAAATGGTTCATAGTTTAAATGGTTACATTAATTATTTTTTAAAACAGAAAATGGTTTTTAATTATTTATTCAAATTCAAACACTTTTTATGTTTAAAGTTTTTCTAAATTCCAAATTAATATTCAAAAAATATAAGTTAATTCATTTTTAATTTTAAATGGTTGCATTAATTATTTTTAAAAATAGAAAATGGTTTTGAATTAGTTATTCAAATCCAAACACTTTTTATGTTTAAAGTTTTTCTAAATTCCAAATTAATATTCAAAAATATAAGTTAATTCATTTTTAATTTTAAATGGTTACATTAATTATTTTTTAAATACATAAAATGGTTTTGAATTAATTATTCAAATCCAAACACTTTTTATGTTTAAAGTTTTTATAAATTCCAAATTAATATTCATAAAATATAAGTTAATTCATTTTTAATTTTAAATGGTTGCATTAATTATTTTTAAGAATAGAAAATGGTTTTGAGTTAGTTATTCAAATCCAAACACTTTTTATGTTTAATTTTTTTCTAAATTCCAAATTAATATTCCAAAAATATAAGTTAATTCATTTTTAATTTTAAATGGTTCATAGTTTAAATGGTTACATTAATTATTTTTAAAAACAGAAAATGGTTTTGAATTAGTTATTCAAATTCAAACACTTTTTATGTTTAAAGTTCTTATAAATTCCAAAGTAATTATCATGTAAAAAACATTACAAATTTAAACCCTAAAATAAAAAATAAGGCGGGAACAGAGAGAAAATTCCTGAAATTTTTTGAAAACAGGGTCATATGTCCCGGTTGGAGCCACCAACCGGGACTAAAGACCCCTGCGCGCGCCCCTTGGTCTGCTGAAAAAAGTGGAGTATATGTCCCGGTTGGTGGCTCCAACCGGGACGTATGACCCTTTAGTCCCGGTTGGAGCCAACAACCGGGACAAAAGGTCCTTTGGTTATAACTGGGTACCCCTCCTCTTCTTCTTCCCCATCTCACAATCTCTTCTCGCGTACGACGCCGTCAGGTTGCCCCGCTGCCCTACCGGCCGCCCCTCGCCCAGCCAAGCGTGCAGGAAGCTTCGCCTCATCGCCCCGAGGCTTCTCCCTGAAGGAATCAGCCCCGCTCGCTCCCAATTGTCGCCAACGCCTCTGTCTCCCTCGAGCCCGACGACCGCCGCCGTCGATTCGCCGGCTCCCGACCTTGCCTCGCCTCCCCAACACCACCATCGCACACCTGGTGAGCTGCTGGTCCTCGTGGACCCTCTCTCTCGCCTCCTCTCGCTCTGGTTCCTCCTCCCCGTCGACCACCTTCCACCACCGCTGCTCACTGTCATCGTGCTCCCCTCTCCGGTGACCTTTTCGAGGCGGCGCCGCTACTCTTTGGCTCGCCTCAACCTCCTCTCTCTAACGCGCGCATGCACGCGCCCTAGATCACCCCCTAACGTCGTTCCCCGTCACCGTCCTGCAAGCCACCGCCGGCGTGATGTCATCCTGACGTCACCCGTGCGTCAGCGCGCGTGCAGACCCGGTCAAACCCAGCCAGCGACCACTTTGCCTGTGTGGCTTGCCTATGTGGCCTCTGGCCCACAGGTCAGCCTCTCTGGCTAGCCCCAGCCCGAGTGAAAAATGCCCCTGGACCACTTTTGCTTGTGTGGATGCTGAGGTGGCTCCGGGCCCCTCTGTCAGTCACTGTGGCTAGGTATGCCTGCGGTGTAAAAAGTTAACCAGCTTTTAATAATTTCATAAATAATTATAATCTTATAAATTCAATAACTTTTAATCTATAAGTCAGAAAAATATGAATAATATATAAAAATGTTCAGAAAAATGAAACCTAGCTATCTAAGCTATAATCATGCATTGTTCAACAACTTAAATGACAAGTTTACTTAGAAGAAAAAATCCACCCCTCTCATGTGTTCCGGAGTTTCTCTGAGTTAGGGTTTTCACCCCTCGAAACCCCGATTAATTGTAGAGCATGCTTTAGGGTTACATTTCAATGCAATTCAACTTGTCATATCATCATACTTGCTTGAGCATTGCATCGATGCCATGTGTTGATTGTTTCCCTTTCTTTCCGGTGTTTGGTTCTTCCCGGTAGAATATGATATCGAGATCAAGATCGAAGCCAGAGATCAACACCGTCGAAGCTCGAAGACAAATACTTGACCAACTGTAATCAAGTCAAGTACAAGGATCCAGAAGATCTGCTTTCGGCTATCAACAGGCAAAGCAAGCATAGCCCTACTATGATATAATCCTATGATTTCGAAAGCATTTCAATTCTTTCCATGATTCATACAATTCTACTGTGGTCTTTTATCGATAGATAGAGTGTCCTATCTGTTGCATTACTTCCTTTGAGCTTATATTACCTGATCCACTGCTCCTAGCATATTAGGTTTATTAGTTTGGATTATTAGGTTTATTATTAGTTAGGTATTATTAGGTTTATTAATTAGTTAGGTATTATTAGTCTTCGGCCCCACTGGTCAGTCACTGTGGGTAGCCCCAGACCCGATGAAAAACTGCCCCCTATGTTGATGTAAAGTGACACAGTAACAGTTTTAAAATGGTTTAATATTTTCAGAAATTGATATAAACTTGTAAATTCAATAACTAATGATTTATAAGTCAGAAAAATACAAATAATATATCAAAATGTTCAAAAAATTGAGAGATATGTGTCTAAGCAATCATAACATTATCAAGCAACTTTAAACCCTAGTTTAGTTAAAGAAACATCAACACCCCTTATGTACATGTGGTTTCGCCGGTGTGTACTTGCTAGGGCATCCCGAACCCTTTTAAATCGATGTTGCACCTAGGGTTAGTGTAGGATCTCTAAATCTGACATGTCATACATATTGATTGCGCATTGTATTATGCCATGTATTGATTTTCGCCTTTCTTTTCGGTATTGGTTCTTCGCGATAGGATCTGAGCCTGAGGGTTTCTCTGAATTAGGGTTTCTGATATTGTAAATTCATTTTTATTATTGTGTATGTATATATTAGGGTTTCTCCGAATTAGGGTATATATCTCTCAACACCCTACCTAACATTCTCCCTTAGCCGCTTTGACTTATCCATTTTTCCACCTATGCAGAAAATATGGACCCACACGACAGAGACGAAGAAAAGGAAGAGTTGATCCAAAGTGTGATCCGCGGGGAAGAAAATTTAGATGTATCGACGTTTCTAAACAACTCCGGTGAGGGTGATCCTCTTTTTGCCGGAAGAGACGGCTTGTTTGAGGTTGAAGGTGATGCCTTCCGCGAGGGAGAATGCGATGCCTTGTGTGATCGAGAAGACGACCGCTCCGGCGAGGTGCATGTAATATAATTAATTCATTAGTTAATCATTTGCTATCTATATAGAAATAGTAACGATGATCGTTCTTCTTTAGCCTTCCGGATCGAAGAAATCTACTGAAAAGAGCAAACGAGGCCCAACCAAAAAGTTGGAAGACCATGAGAGGTTCAGGATCGAAGATATCGGTGAAGACGGCAAACCGACGGCTCCCGCAGTTGTCGCAAACAAATTTGTGGCATAATGCGGAGTAATCGTTAGGGACTTAATCCCGATTACCATTCGAAATTGGAATAGGCCTGCTGATGCGGAAGAAGAGGGAACATGTTTATTTGTCCCTAACAAGGCCAAAGATTTACTGTGGAATAGGCTCATGCTTAATTTCAAACTACCAAAGATAGAGGTGGATCTAAATGCGGAGGATCCAGTTGAGGAGGCCTTAGAACATGGGAGAGCCATGGAGGCTAAGGTCAGGGAGTGGGCTATGAAGAAGATGGCCTAGTGTTTCACCAACTGGAAGAAAATATTGCACCTTGACTATGTCGTGAAAGAGAAGACTCCGGATTTCAAGAAGATTCAGTTTGAGAAGATAAAACCATTCTGGGATGAGTTTGTGAATTACAAGACATCATAAAAAGCTAAGAAAATGTCTGCAACGAATAAGCTGAATGCTGCTAAAAAGAAGTATCACCATACTATGGGGCAAGGTGGCTACAGGGCTGGCATTCCTAAGTGGGAGAAACTTGAGAATGAACTGCGTGCTAAAAAGATCATCCCAGAGACAGACGATTGGATCGAACGTGCAAGGAATTGGTTTTACGGGCATGGGGGCACATTGGACTCGGAAGGGATGTGTATACATAACATACGACATAAAGAAAACCCCTTGCCAACCGAGAAGATGAGAAAAGCAGTAAAGGATGTTAAAGATGGGGACTTCATTCCAGATAGAGAGAATGATGAGCTCACACTCGCCCTTGGAAATAAGGAACATGATGGACGAACACGAGTCACAAGCGGCTCCAAACCATGGAGGACTGGGTTTCCCGAAGAGAGGAAGAAATATCCTGATAGAAGCTGTCAGAGGAGAAAGGACAAGGCGGAAGTTGAAGCAGATATTCAGAAAGAGCGAATGCATATAATTGAAGAACGAATAAAGCAACAACAAGATGAAATTAACGCACTTAAATAGCAAAGTACTACCGGCCCATCACAGCAGCACATGGTGGTAGAACCTGCATTCGATGCTACGGACCTATCGAATAATCGAAAAAGCAGTGTGGCTTCCACCGAGGTCCCGGTGATGACAATGACGATGACGATGGTGCACCGACGATGGTTCTTGTTGGCTACCCAGTGGATGATATCACACAGATGACACACTGCGAGCTACATGTCAAAGTTGTGAACATATCAATGAAGGTGGCGGTCGGCTATGCCTTACCAATTGGACCCACACCAACTTACCACTGTCGTCCAATTCCACCGGGCTACGTTGTTGTCGGGGTGGATGAAATCATGCCCACATTTGAAGTTTTGAATCTTGACTACCCTGCAGGTGAAGGGGATGTGACTGTACTGGGAGACGCAACAAACGTCACCATTCTATGGCCAAAGGAATGTATCGTGCTTCGAAATCACACACCAAGGCCATCTTTGCCTCCGCCTCACCCGTCTCCAGCGAGGTCGTCGCCGCCGCGGCAGCCGTCTTCGTCGCCTCACCCGGCTCCGTCGCCTCACCCGGCTCCGTCGCCTCACCAATCTCCGGCGCAGCCATCGCCGGCGCCTCAGGATAAAAAGCGTAAGCATACCACCTCTACTCTGCGTCGTGCTAAGCGATCGCCGAAACGTAAACAAGAGCCTCTTCCAAAAGTACCAAAGGTTCCTCCCAAGAGACCTTATGACTGTACTGAAGAGGAGACTACGGCTATCGTTGATGCGGAAACGATAGCGTTTTTCGCTAAGCTGAGGCGGCCGAAAGAGCCAGAGTTCCCCAGCACCAAAGAAGAAAAAGCCAGAGTGTTCAAAATGCTAAAGACTCTTCATCAACCCGAGCCAAAGATGTCATCAGACTATGAGCATTCTATTCTCAAGTCACATGCGGCACAACAAGCCTCGAAGAGCAGTACTGATGCAAGCGAGAAATCTGTTGCCCAGCTCGGAGAACAAGAAAAAAAGTCTTGCGCCCCTCTCAAGGTGATTTCCCATACCAATGTGGGGTCGAGCAAATATGGGGCCGAAGAGCAGTATGATCCAGAGGTAGTTGCACAATACGGAGAGTTGCAGCTGCTCAAGGTATGAGTATTGCCCAGTACTTATCCCAGTTAGAGTACTTCCCCATGAGTGAAGTAGCATACACATAGCAGTACGACAAACCTCTCGTCAAACCTAAGGAGGTAAATAATCTTGCAACAAAAATGCGAAGATTGCATAACTAGTACATGCATGCCACAAAGGCCGGGGCTAACTGGATAGTGCTGAGGGTTACAAAAAAGCATTATGGGAAAGAAATAGATGACATGATATCCATTGAATTTGATGAACTATTTCAATTATTCAATCAAGACGTCTTGGACAAATCGATCATCAGTGCCTATTGTCTGTAAGTACTAATTCTTTAATTAATTTAGTCTCTAGTTATCTCACCTCGTTTATTGCATGTATATAATCATACTATAATATGCAGAATGAAGATTCTCGAATGCAGCAGAGGACAAATCTATGACATTGGCTTCATTGACCCATATTGGGTTCATCAAGCTAATCTCAAAACAAACCCCCAGGATACGGAGGATAATATCCTACACGCGTTAAGGTTTCAAGAAACCAGAAAGGAAATACTATTTCCTTACAACTTCGAGTGAGTGTTATTGTCTTGTATACACTTTCTATTTCGCTTACTCGATGTTAAGTATATATTGATTAGTTATGCATACGCAACTTCCACTATATTCTGTTAATCATTCAACTTGACAAAGGGCGTGTACTAGTTATGGACTCGAAACATAAACCCCTTGAGCAGTGGAAGGACATGCAGATACTTCTCCAGCGGTAATTCTAATCATTACTATAGTATATCGGCAACGTTCGTGAATTTTATGATATCAAGTAATTAATAACTTCTTTTATTCGTTTTCTTTGCCGGGCAGCGCTTGAAAACGGTTCACCAACAAGGCTAGGGGTGTTTGGAAAAAGGAGCTTACATTTCAACCACTAGATGTAAGCACCACTAGCTATATCCGCGCATCTCTTTGATTCTAGTTTTGATACCATTATTATCATGCTTGATTATTATTTTGATTGAACTATGTTCTCGTAAAGTGCCTGACGCAGGGACCAGGGAACAATTTATGTGGATACTATGTTTGCGAGTTCATCCGGCAGACGTGCTGTGAGAAGGGCAGAAATTTAGAGCAACTCCACGTACGTAAACAATTTCTATAGTTTTTAATTACCATCAAATTGTATTTAGTTTCATTCATATAGGCTGACTCCTTCTTTAAATCAAATCGAACGTCTACGAGACGGTCTTCTGCCAAAGGATCGCGTACGAACAATTCAGGAGGAATTGGCGGGATTCTTGGATGCAGAAGTCCTAAACCCAAAAGGGGAATACTATTCGGGTGTGTATAAACAATAGGGATTGTACAAAGAGCTTATTTTGTATGTAGTGCATGAACTCGATCCGTGTATCGAATGTAATATGTTCGACACTTGGATCTATATTGTCATGATGATCTTGTGTAATATAATGGTTCCTTCATTGATGAGTGCAAACCACTAAATAAATAATAAAACAACATAAATGAATTCTCTGCCGCGGCACAAAAAGTGGCCAAAATGCTGTCGCGGCAACAAAAGTTGCCAAAATAAATTCTCTGCCACGGCAGAGAAATGTGCCAAATCTCTGCCGCGGCAGAGGGTTATTTGTCCCGGTTCGTGTTACGAACCGGGACGGTTGCTCCCCCCCTCGCCCTCTGCCACGGCCACGTGTACGCCCTTTTGTCCCGGTTGGTGGGGCAACCAGGACTAAAGGCTGGGGCTTTAGTCCCGATTGTCCCGTCCTGGTTGGGCAAACGGGACTAAAGCCCCTTACCAACCGGGATATATGGGCCGTTCTGCACTAGTGTTCTGTTAGATGCTTACATGTAGAGGAAATCCTGATGAGCTAGCAGATCCCCAACATGCATGTGGTCTGCTGGAGTCAGTCTAGTGAAGCTCGTCGCATAGCTAACATCTTATTCTTTTAATTCGAGGAAAAGGAAAAGATACAACAGAAATGCAACGAGTAGTAAGATGCATATGTATCAGATCATGGGTGCAACGTGGGTCACAGTGAGATGGTGGTGTTGACTACAAGATCGTGGTGGCGTGTGCTGGTGATGGACGGCGAGCTTAGTGGAGCATTTCGTTTGAAGCGTCCGGGAGTGGTGGTTTTTAGAGGGGTCGGAAGAAATCCTTGCCGTCTAGACACTGGTGTGGTGAAGCTTGCGGGTGTCACCGTCCTTCCTGAAAGGCGTTGGGTGTATCTCTTCCACACCTCCCATAGCGTATCGGGGAAAACCCTAGGATAAATGTGGACAGTAGCTTCATCATCGTCGCTTGCCTTTTTGGAGTTGTTGCTTGGTACGCGACGTTTTGATGTGCTAGGAGCGGGGTGGTAATTCTCCTGGAGGCGCAGCGGTTGCGAGTCATCTTTGTTTTCATCGAGCCACCGTTGTTGGCTTTGCTTTTCCCTTTTTTATTCTTCGTTTTCTTTGTTATTTATTTTAGGCGTGCTTTGTGATGTCTACCCTAGCGGTGGTCTCAGTCTTGTATCGGTTGGTTCCTATATTAATATAGCTGGGAGAAAGCTTGTTTCGAGGAGATTATGGGCGCTAATCCAACAGGGAAAAAGGGATGTGCTAGTTCCCCATTCAGTTCATTCATCCGATTCTTTTTTAATGATAATTAACAAGAGTATAAAGAGTTCTATAAGTAATAAAAATATAAATATGTCATTGGACCACCTAGTCACGACTATTGACACTAGCACGAGTCAAAGGCGCGCTGCCATCCTCGCCCTTCCATCATTAGAGCTGGACAAAACTTGTCGATGTAGAGCTTGTTGTAGTAGACGAGAAGTCGTCGTGCTAAGCCCTCAAAGTACAATTGCACTAGAGGATCAACCATATCCAAAGATGGCAACCATAGATCTGAAGAGACTAACCTCAAACAACACAACCAAAATCGAAAAACGACAGGATCCCAAGAGATTCGCCGAACACATGACTCCATGCGTCCTCCGCCTACCACTAGACGCACCACCAGAGCGAGGATAGGGCGGGAAGGAAATTAATCTGAGTTGAAGATGTAGTTGTCACCTTAACATTCTGAAGAAGACACTAAAAAAGACCTAAAAGGGTGACGAGAACCCACCTACCAGCGAGGGGCCGTGGTTACCACCTCTCCATGGACCCAACACCAATGAAGGCGGAGCGAACAGTGGGCGTCGCCAACGAGGAGATGAAACCTCTAACCGCTGGGCTCGTATTTATGCTGATGTGGTAAGTAATAATAGTCAAAGGAGAGACCTACGTTCGCCGGTTCTAATATCTAGACTTTTCTATAAATTTCACATGGGGCCTACTTTCACCTCCCATCTTCTTTTGCCTTCTTACTTCTTTCTCATTTGGTCTCTCTCGTGCCATGTGGCTGGTGGTGTCATCGCCGATGTCGTTGGTGCTCCAAGATGCTCGCTATAGACATCGTCGTTTATTTAATCCCCTCGCGCTGTGAAAACCCATGCCCGCCATTTTTCCCCATCTGCTTGCTCTCTCGTGGCCAAGGCCAAAACCCTAGCCCTAGGTCACTATATGGCCTCAACATCATATATTCGTGGAATGTGCAGGGGTCATTATAGGCATCCAGGTTCCGCAGATGATCTTGGTCAAAGAAAGGTCTCGTTATGTCTGCAGTGTTCCCGAACCGTAGGATAACACACTTAAGGGTTCAATGACGTATTAAAGATAGTTTTGGAATCATCGAGATCACTACAATAAAGAAAAGAGAGAATCAAAAATGTTTTGTGTGCATCCAGAATGTGTTCGAAGTGATCTGAAGGTGTTTCAGAGCAAATTGAATTAAATAATATGTATTTAATATTAATTAGTGGAAGTAATATTAAAAATATTTTTTATTTAATTTTAGTGGCGGTCTATCTTAATGGGCCCCTCTTGGAGAGGACCCACCAAGGGGGCCGCCGTCCATATGGATAAGGATGGGGCGGTGGGGTGCCTAGGGTTTTGGAATGGGGCCCCCTAGGGCTGTGCCTCCATCGCTTGGTCGGCCGCCTCCTCCCTAGGGCGCACCCCCTCACGTATATAAGGAGGGGGCACACGTGGTGGAGGGCATCCCAAGCCCCTAAGGCCATTTGCTTTCCCTCCTCCCACATGCCTCCTCTCTCCCTCGTTGCCTTTCGCGCTCACGTTTCCTAGAAGAACTACGCACGTGGGAGACGACTTCACACTACACGCCATCGTTCTGCTGCTACCCCGAACAAAAAGATCTACTTCCGCAGTCTCGGCTGGATCGGAGAACCGGAAGTCGTTGTTGAGTACGGTACGTGTGCAAGACCATAGAGGTGTTGCCAATTGTGGCACCTCTCGTCGTGCGAGAATCAACATGACCTGGAGGTCGGCTACGACGATTGACTACATCATAAACGTCCATCGTGAACATTAAACGCTTTCGGTCTATAAGGGTATGTCACCAAAACCTTACCGTCACAACATTACTCCTAGATAGATCTCGACATTTAGCGTATGCTAGTTAGAAAAATATTGTTTTTTGCTGTGAACCCCTACAAACACTTGTTGCTGAATTCCGCAGCTGACAAGACGCTCACTAGAGAGAATTGTGGGCTCCAAGATTGCAAGATTCAATGCACCAACATCACCAAAATGTATTTTAGAGCCAATGAATAGGCTTGCTGCACGCAGCGAGTCAATTGTCATTGTGGCACATTAGTCACGAAACGTCTCCGTGTTGTCCGGGACCTAACTCTTTCGTGTCCCTCTGACAAGGTGGCAAGAGAACATTGTACGCATATGACTACCAACCCCATTACTAGACCACCATCTTGCCCTGACCACTAGCACCACTACACAAGACATAACCTACCAATGACTCACAAAACGATACATCCCACCTTGCGAACAATTGGTGATAAAATAAGGCCACCAGCTTCTCGATGCCGCCATGGAGGTCGTTGCGATAAGGAACCGAGGCATATTTATTTGACACGATGACATCACCAAACGAAATAGTGACCCTAACTTTGTGAACACCATGGAAGAGAATCAGGGTTGCCTCACCTCCTCTAGTTGCATGCCAGAGTGGAGGACGAAGGGGACAAAAAGTCGCGGCGTTCACCAAGGGTAAAACTTTCCTCCCGAATTACTTTTTGAGGGAAATGACATATTTGGGTGTTAGATAAAATTTTCCTACTTAGTCATGTAAGAGTGGAGCAAGAAAAGGAAATGTACAAGCTATTCTTATGGCATCCGACTCGGCTCGGACCCAATTTACATCATTTTGATTTTTACCTTAGCAGACATGACTTGTGGCATAATGGGATACCTTAGAATACATTCATATATTTCAATACGAGGTCATGAATATTCTCTGTCCCATTTCTTGAGATGTTGCTTTGATCCAGCACTCTTGATCCTAAGGAGTTCTCCACCGCCAATTGGGCAGTGTCAGAGGTGGGACAGGTAGTCCTAAACGGAGAAAGATCGTGAAACAGCAATGCAACATAAGATAGGAGGGATCTCTAGCTAGCACCCGCGTGCATATTTGTGTAGAGGCCATAGTTTCGTCATCTCCGCCTTTCTGGACGCTCTACATTCTGTTTTACACCACCAGACAATCAAAGAAGAATGTACCTTTTGGCGACGTGAAACCTTCCAAATGGTGCATCACACTAAGATATTTTTGCACGTAGATATGCCACCTGGCCTCAAAGGCTACCATATATGTAGGCCTGCTCTACGTATCCTCGGTCAAACAACATTTTGTGCCGACTCCAAAAATATAGCTTCTGAGGCGGACATTGTTTTGGCCCAGCTCACCAGTTACTGTAGGCGGGCTTTTATTTCCATTATCTCCAATGTTTTGTTTTTGGGAGATGGAATTTTTTCCCGCCGATGCTCCATTTAGTGGAGGCGTCTACTTTTCCTGCCTGGCTCCAATTTTTTTTTATTAGAGGCGGTTGTTCTTTCAGAGGCGGTTTTTATGAGAAAACCAACTGAGGGGGCAACATTGGGAGGAGGTTCATATTTTTCAGCGAGAACCGACTCTAGTCAACGTTTCTAATTCTCATGTCTTCTACTAGTGATACCAACTTTTTTGAAACAAAAAAAGTACTGTAGAACCCATCGCAAAAATTCATGTTCATGCACGGCTTTATGAATTATATCTATTCTATGCATGTTTGATTGATGACCCGTGGCATGATGGGATACCTTAGAATACATTCATATATTCCAATACGAGGTCATGAATATTCTTTGTCCCATTTCTTGAGATGTTGCTTTGATCCAGCATTCTTGATCCTAAGGAGTTCTCCACCGCCAATTGGGTCACGTCAGAGGTGGGACAGGTAGTCCTAAACGGACCAAGATCGTGAAACAGCAATGAAACATAAGATAGAAGTGATCTCTAGGTACCACACGCTTGCATATTGTGTAGGGGCCATAGTTTCGTCATCCCCTCCTTTCTGGACCTTTCTGGACGCTCTACACTCTGTTTTACACCACAATACAATCAAAGAAGAATGTACCTTTTGGCGATGTGGGACCTACCTTCCAAATGGTGCATCGCACTAAGATATTTTTGCACGTAGATATGCCACATGGCATCAAAGGCTACTATATGTAGGCCTTCTCTACGTATCCTCAGTCAAGTGCCATTTTGGGCCGACTCAAAAATAATAGCTCCTGAGGCGGCTGTTGTTTTGGCCCAGCTCATCGGTTACCGTAGGCGGGTTTCCATTTTCACCATCTCCAATGTTTCTTTTTTGGGAGACGGAATTGTTTTCTAGACGATGCTCCATTTAGTGGAGGCATCGACTTTTCCCGCCTGGCTCCAAAAAAAGTTTATTAGAGGCAGTCATTCTTTCGGAGGCGGCTTTTACGAGAAAACCAATTGAGGGGGCAACATTGGGAGGAGGTTCATATTTTTCAGCTAGAACCGACTCCGGTCACCGTTTCCAATTCTTAGTTTTCTACTAGTGATACCAACTTTTTTGAAAAAAAAAAGTACAGTGGAACCCATCGTTGACATTCATGTTCATGCACGGTTTTATGAATTATATCTATTCTATACATGTTTGATTGATGACTAAGGGTGTGTTTGGATGAGCTGCAGATTCCTGAAAATCAGCCGCGAGAAATCTGCTGTGAAAAATCTGATGTGATCTAACAACTGTGGGAAAGCTGAAAGTTGTTTGGTTGTAACAACTGCAACTGCGGATTTGGTAGAAAAATGTGTAATGCCCCTAAGATACAACGAGATTATTCATATGCTAATTGATTGCAGAACAACAGTATTTACATTGGTATACATCCAGATGATCATATTGGGAAGGATTTTTTAATTTCTTAATATTTGAGATATATATATTCAATAGAAAGTAATGTTACAAGATTATTGCAAATGACATATAGATTACACAGATGACAAATGGTTTTGTCATCGACATAAGTATCCGATTTTTCCCTCACAGGAAACAATGCATTAGCTATGCTATCACAGATGGTACTCATGAAAACTTTGTCTCCTCCTCTGGATCATGATCTCCTTGTGGTTGTGTAGCTGCTTCGCCCAAGGTAGTATTTTTACTATTAAAAAGAAGTTGGTGTTGGTACGTCCACTTTGACACTTTGACATCAAACATTGAATGCATCTAGACCATCCGATTTACATTCGACCTCTCGCGGGTTTCACAACCGAATAAAGAAAGATCTAAAAAAAATCACCTCATAAACAAAAATCCCGGATTGCATGCACAATTAAAGGGGATAATAATAACAATAATTTTCTAAGTAATCACACCGCATGTAATCAGATCTTGGGAATTTAATGTGTAAGTAAATTCGACATATGCATGTTTCATGGATTAAGGCATAATTTGCAAGGAGTGCTTATTTAGCTCCTTTGTTGCTCCTCTAATTACTCTCCACTGCAACCTTTTCCCTTTTTATACCTTTGGTAACAATCACGATCTACATGCAATGAAGAGATTAATTCACGGTGGAGGGTCCGCTTGAAAGGAAACCTATCAATGCATGCCCGCTTTAATTGCTAGAATTGGTTAATTGGAAAATCTGACACGCAAGAATGCAAAAATAAGCATACAAAGAGATATTTTCACCGTTAGCCCCTCGGTCGATCAGCCTGCATTGGAGGATACGTTATTGGCAAACAATGGGAGAAAAATGTTTTAGACCCAATCGTCTACTGTCTTGGTCACGATGAAATCAACAATTGTCTTACTATAACCGCAACAAATATGAGTACCAATCCCTGAAATATTTTATAGCTCTAATCGCAACAAATATAAGTATAAAACTATAACCAACTTGGAAAAATATTGTAAATAAAGCAAGGAAGCAAGAAACCAAGGAGTGAGAGGGAGAATAAGAAGAGGAGTCGAACGGGATGGAGAGAATACGAGGAAGAAAGAACATGGAAAGATTGACCCGTGAATAATGCATGCAGCTGGTAGTCGGTGCAAAAGGGTCCTCTCCACAATACGCATCTTAAAATGGGAAATTTGTGAAAAAATTATACGCATCATAAAATGAGAGGGAAGAAGTACCACATCAATTCGTCCTTTCTATATGATTATATAAAAGGTTTGGTTCATTCAATTTGTATGGTGAGTATTCTATTCCCATGTGATATTTTCATGGTAATGATAAGTAATTTCATGTAGGATGGTTACGAGCAGAGGAAGAAAATCTTAATACACTTGCTCAAGTACCGAGTAAATGACGCCAAAAACAACATTCCGCAAATTATATGAGAATATCTAAAGACGTGTCAAAAAGTAGAAATTAGTTAGATCCTTAAGTTCATAAAATTGGACCTTTTTAACGAAATATAATTTAAGTGAGGTGAAATCTTAATGTGCTATCATTCTTATACTAGGTGTTATGTTTTCCATACACGTGAATATTCAAATGCATTATTTTATTCTATATGTGTTGTGATAAATATGTGGAACCGTAGCAACGCACGGACATTTAGCTAGTTTGTCTAGAAAAATAACACCATTTAGCACCAAAAAAATAATGCAAAGTGGCTATATGGAACATTTCAAATGACACAAGTTTGCACCAAGCAAACCTAGGAGGTCCTAGGTTCAAGTCCTACATCTCCTATTTATTGTTTTAATTTTTCTGAGCTATATTTTTAATGACTAAGCTGTTAAACTTACTTGAACGTTCACGGGCTGTCGAAAGAAACAGAAACTTTTTTCAAAGTCCATAACTCAAGCGACAAAGTTCATCTTATTTTTCAGCGTCAAACAGAAGGGATATCTGAGTGCATCGATAGTCCGGCACTTCTTATTAAGGGTGTTTTTCGTATCTTACGTCAGTAATTGGAGTTTATTAATTAATCGTTAAAATTTTATTTTGGTGTAGGACATGTTATCCTCCATATGTAGAGCTACGATGTAACCGAAAAACCTTTTGAAACTTGCACGATTTATATCATGAGCTGACATGTAGACCTTTTAGGGGTCATTATTGCATGCTTCCATCCCAGTAAAACGAACTGAATATTTTTTGGGTTTATTGTTGTCACTTTGCTCTTTTTCCTTTGATGATCCAAGTGGTTGGCGTAGTGGAATGGATCATTCTAAAAGTTTTTTTATTTCCAATGGGGGGCATTCTGAATGTTGTGGTGCACACCATCGAACACCTTTTTCCACACGCTGGGAATTCAGATGCTATACTTTACAATATCTTGTGTGATACTCAGTTATGGACTTAGAGAAAAAATCCATAAAAATGAAGCCCAAAAAAATTAAAACAATAAATAGGAGGATATAAGACTTAAACATAGGACCTTCTATTGAAAACCAAAGAGCTCAACCATCTAGGCTAAGAGAATCTTCTATCTATTATAAATGCACACAGTATATAAACATTAGTGTAACGCCTATCTCTTAGACGCTACACTTCGTATTGTAACGCCTTGCGCCGAGGCGCTACCGAAGCGGCCTCTGGATCCCGCGTGCCATGCTGGCAAGGGGTGTAACGTCTTTGACATAGGCGCTACATCGGGTAGTGTGAAGCCTTTCCGTTAGGCGCTACACAAAAAGATTAGTGAAGTAAAATAGTTTCGACATAAGTTCGGTTTGTGAAATCCTTTCAAATTTGGGTCAATTGTATGCATTCTGCCCCCTCTCCGATCCGTACATACGTGCACCCCGTCCCATCGATCTGTAACTGTTGCATTGCACCAATCTGCTGTGCACTGCACTGTCCAGCCTACTTGTCCTCCAGTCCTCCCCTCTCCTCTCCCATAAATAAATGCATCGATCCATGAGGCGAGGCGAGTGAGAGAGCACCCCCCTTCGATTTGCACCCTCCCCAAATCTCCCCTCGATCCCTCCCTGCCGTCGCCTGTCCGGCGATGAGGATCCGGCGGAGGCCTCAGGCGCAGGCTCCGATCCCCTCCCCACTGCACTATCCGTCAGATCCGTCCACCGCACCGTCCCAGCAGCCGCCGCCGCCGCCGCCGCCGTCGCCCCAACCCCATTGGCTCTCGCGGGAGGAGGAAGTTGTGGTGGAGGAGAAGAGCAGGTTGCACCGCCCGAATGTGGATCTCGGGGACGACCCCTCCCGGCCGCCGCAGCCGCAGGTACGCGCATATATATTCGAGCGGTTACACCCGTCCGTGGCTCCGTGCATGAATGTACTCACGGTCATGGATGCAATTTTTGGTTTTCGAATCTCTACTCCTGTATTAGTCAGAGGAACAGTCGAAGAACAGACAGATAGATGTCTGCTCTGCTTGTCAATTTCAGTTGCACCTCGTGTGTCCCCGTCTCGGATGGATGCCTCCGGCTCCGGCCAGATCTATGCTGACCCCTTCTCTCTCTGTGTGTCTGGCAGTGGCAGGGCAACAACGTGGTGGGGGGACACAGCGGCGAGAGCGCCCAGGGTCGTGGTGGGCAACGTCGTCAGGCCGGAGCAGCAGCGGCAGCGGACGGCCACGGGAGGTACGTGATCCGCAGCTGTGACGGCCAACTAAAACCGGAACCTGATGAACTGGTAAATCAAATAGAAATGGAAAGCATCCAAGGCCTATTTCCCGTTCGACCGGGGGCCTGCTGGCGCTGCTGCCGTTTCTATATGCCAGCTCGGCGCATGACACGCACCGGTCCAACCAATTTAATACTGCTGCCAGCTCCTTGCTTGTCACTCAGCTCGTCAGACCTCCTTGATCGTGTAGGCAATGCAATACACTCATCGGTCCTCCAAATCTCCGATCCATCCATGATAGAAACAGTCACACGTACTGCTCTACTGCACCAGCACTAGACGAGAAAAAAAATGAAAGACTGTTCCAGCGTGCACTAATCAGTCCTCCAAATATCTCATTATTCATCCATGATAGACGCAATCACACTACTCTTGCAGGAACGTGCGATCTCTACGTACGGCGATCATGGCCTTACAGCCTGTCTATCTTGTTCTCATCCTTCCCATACCCACAATATTGTTCCATCCTTCGCATGCTACCATCGACCTATTCTGTACGTCCTCTTGCACATGCATACAAGAATTAGTGTAGCATCGAAGAATTAGGCGCTAGCTAGTTTGCGTCGCACCACATGCCGTACTTACTAGAGTAATTGGGAGTTGGAACTTTGATAGATCCATTCAGGGTGATCAGATCAGGGGAGAGGAAACAGGCACTAGCTCGTGCACTCACGTGGAATCTATTACTGTGTAGCAAGCTTAGCGTGCTTTTTTAATCCGCGATGCCTTGGGTGGTATGCAATTCGATTTCGATCATGCCGTAATTGGTGTTGCATAAAATGCCCAATTCACCATACTGACAGTAGATCTTTTTTTTGGATATTAGTACCAGCAGTATCATCAGCTTAAGCCAAGTGCCAACAATAAAATAATCAAATATATTCTTTATGCAATGTAGCCTAGAGAACGGGCATCGCGATGAGCACGACCGGCCGGTGATCAGCGCCGGAGAAGAACGTCTCGCTGACGGAGTCATCCAGGCAATGCCAGCGCTAACAGCGGCTCTGCACGCAAAGAAAGGGATCAAGAGCGACGTGCCAAAGAGGCGGCAGAGCCCCGCGGTGCTGCTGGAGGGGTCCCGGTGCAGCCGCGTGAACGGGCGGGGGTGGCGCTGCAGCCAGCCCACGCTGGTCGGCTACTCCCTCTGCGAGCACCACCTCGGCAAGGGCCGTCTTCAGTCCCGGAGAGCCACCAACGGTGGTGACGGAGGTGGTGGGCGTAGCGCCGGCGGGACCAAGGACGGCCGCACCAAGCCGGCCAGCAGCAGGAAGAGCGCCGCAGCGATGGCCCTGGTCACGGTCACTGCGGTGCCGATGCCACCCACCGAGCCTGCCAACGCTGCGGCACATTTGAGATCGATCCATGATGGAACCGTACAGTGATGTTTTTATTTAATCTTATTAGGGAGAACTTCGTATGGTGACTATAGATGTGAATTCATCTTACGTCCCTGTGATTGCATTGCAGATTAGTGACCACAAATTTTGTGGTAACTACTGTACTTGATTAGGTTCAGTTATCGAACGTTTTGATTGAATATCCTGGTCAGTCCGGTCATGTCCTGGCTGCTTCCACAACGCGGAGTCATCAACCGCCAGTGGCCATTGCACCACCGGATCGAGGCACCACAGATTATCGCCTTAAGAAAGCGGAGGCAGAAAACCCAAACATCAATTTAATAAAATCAGTAGATACTCATACTTAATAACATCAATTTAATAAAATTTAATAACATCAATTTAATAAAATCAGTCCGTCTCGCAGCACTAGAGAGTATAATCTGATGAAATCAGTAGATACTCATACTTCTAATGCCTTATGTCATGACTTAATAAAATGTTTGGGAGAGCACATTGTTAAGCAATCATAGTGTCAAATATGACAAAATGTAGGCTTTATACAATACTGGTGATAATCTGCAGTGCAGTAGATCTAGCCACTACCTTGTGTTTCCGAAGCATCAATTTAAAGAAATCACTTTGAATTTTGCATACCAATTCGTGCTCGTATCGAGTCAAAATGACTCAATTAAGACGATGAATTGATCTATTTGCAAGAAATTGAAAATCTCAATTGCAAATAATAGACATAAATAATATCAACTTGAGTAAACATGGAAATAATTTATATCATAATTTTATTTTGGAGTCGTAGCGCTCAACAGAAATAGTACTGAAAAATAGTACTCTAGGTCCTAATCGTGTTGAGTACCAAATCGGTGGTACCGCATGATGGAATAATTTGCATTATCCCAAAAACATAAAATTTCTCTCAAAATACAAACTCTTTTAGGACACTCCTTTTATTGTCAGTTTTGCTACTACTGCAACTGGAGGGACTTTAACGCAAAAGTAGCGAAGGGATAAGATTTCCAATCCTGTGCGGTTGCCAATCTCACGATTGGTTTGGCGGCAGGTCGGCCACTGCACGTTGCCGGCCGTAGCACACGCGCATATCGTTGGACGCCATGGCTGCTCCTTGGGAGACCGCGCCATGGGACACACTGGAAGGCACCCTGGCTACTGATGTGAGCCGCGACGAAGGGCGCCGGCGCGCCGCCGCATGGCGAGCCGCCCACCATGGGTCGAGGCCGCACCGGAGGTTGAGACTGCGCCGACCGTCCTCAAGTGGCACCGGGAGGACGCGGGCTCCGACACTTGGAAGGATGCGTCTGTTCCACACCGCGGGCATGGCCACAGCCGAGGTGAGCGCGGACACTGGCGTCGCGCGGGGGCCAGACACCGCGATGGATGCCGTTGGCCACCGCTTTATTCGGCCAGGCCACCGGGAGGCCGCGTGCAGACGTCCGCCACCACCGTTCCTGGGCAGAAGGCCACGGCGTTGGGGCGTCGTCGTGCCGAGAGTGGGCGGGCCAGAGCTGCGCCAGGAGGCGCTGCCGCACGGCGAGCCGGCCGCTGCGGGGCGAGGCCGCCGGGCGCACTGGCGCCGTATCCGTCGTGATCCTTGGAAACAGAGCCAAGGTCATTCGCGCACGCAGTGAACTGCCGTGCCGCCGTCAAATTGGGGACATGGTCTGTGCGACCGGCGCAGAGGCCTGCACCAGCAAGAGCTGCCTCGACGGGGGCCAGATTCTGCGCGGTGGTTGTGGCGGCGAAGGGCTCCGCGACGGTGGCGAGCGACGAATCAGCGATGACGGTCGTCAAGTCGAAGGAACCAGGCATCATATCTGTTCTCACCTTTTGCCTGCAAGTTCCCGTCGATCTTGTTCTCGTTGTTTGTTCTCGGTAGAGACTACGTGCTGATAACGTGTGAAAGGTAAAATCGAAAGACCATGAGAGAACAACAAATGATTCAACCCGCTTGTTCCATTGATGATTCACGGCTTATATACAAGGGGGAGGGACACCAACAAGGGTCACATCCGTTCGAAGGGGTGTGAGGAAGAGTTGTGTCGGTTGACAAACCAACCGACATAGAGAATTGAAAGAGGGAGGATTATCCTTTTAATTAACCTATTAATTAAATCCTAACACAAAGGATTAGTTCGATCGAGGCTGACAGACAGACGGCGGGGAACGTGCCAGTGTCGCACTGTCATGTCGGTGCTCAAGTACAACGAATACACTATTGATAAGATTTTCCTGACGAGGGCCATGTAATAGAAGCAGGCCATCAGCATAGGGTCCGTACGTGTATCCGTCAGATTAGCGCATGTGTACAGATACAGACATAATACGCGCATATGAGAGCTATGCAAAAAAGAAAAGGAAAGATAGTTCGGGTAAAAAAAGGATGCTTCTGTTAGATGCTTTTGGATGCTATCACGTAGAGGAGATCCGGATGAGCCTGCATGTGGCGTGGTGGAGTCACTCCAGTGTGGCTCATCTCATAGTTAACATTTACTTCCTTCGTTTCATAATATAAGATGTTTTAAGTTTTGTGAAATGAATGCATCCACCGGGAGTTCATGATTTGCTGGTCTAGTGGGTCAGGTCTGATGGATGCCACTTGGGAGCTCCTCGCTGAATTTATCAACACTTATCCAGAATTTTAGCTCAAGGACGAGCTTGTCAAGGAAGAGAGAGATGTTACGTAGTGGGGAATTCCCTACCGCCGTAGGGTGAAGCATTAAAAGAATAGTCACATTAGGAGAGTCCTAGTTGACATTAGTAGAAAAAAGGTTAGTGGTGGCGTTTGGAATGTGAGGTTGGTGGCGTTCAACCCACACGACACCAATCTCACGCCACTGGTATTTGCTAGTGGTGGCGTTTGGAGTTAAACGTTTGTAGTATTTTTTACAATTATGGCGTGCATAATTTTAAACGCCATCAGTCCAAATTTTGAGAATAAAAAAAATGGCATCGACACCGAGCATCGCCGGCGAGATCTTCAGCGCGTACGCCGTCGAGCTCCTTCTCGTGGATGCCACTGAGCTCCTTGTCCGCGCCGGCAAGCCTCCTCGTCACGGACACCGGCAAGCTCCTTCTCGTGAACGCCACTGAGCTCCTTGTCCGCGTCGTCGATCCTCCTCGCCGCGGATGCCGACCATAGTATTTGTGGGGCATTGCATCGAACATGTGAGCATCTGTAGCACCGCCATCGGCACTGCTCCTTGTTTCGCCTGCACCTCAGTAGCTGCCCTCGTATAAGGAAAATAGAGAAATAAGTAGATAGAGGGCAGAAGTTGAGACTTACAAGTTACAATCACATAGATGGAGGACACATATCGTCAAGCATTGGATGGGGAGGAAGGCTGGAGGGTGGCGAAGCGTTCAGGAGCGACGGCGGCAGCCATGATCTTTTGCAGCGGAGACCCGGATCTTGGGAGGCAGCGATCTGGTGCATCAGCTCGTCCAAGAGGGTCTGGGGGATGGAGAAGAGGAGGGGAAAGCCGAGGGGCGGTGCCGGTGTGCCAATGGTTGGGGAGATTGCTGTGGGGTGGCCGACAGCGTCTAGGATTACTATGTACTATGTGCATGTGGCAAGTTGGGAGAAGGGATAACGTGAGATGAGAGAATACTCCTGGTTATGTACGCATCTCGATATGGCTAGTAGCGATGAAAGGATTACTGGCGTGCCCTAATATTAGAACACCACTAGTATTTTATTAGTAGTGACGTTTTATTATTTCTGGATGACACTATTAGTTTTGTTCTGTCAGACTACTAGGTTCTATTTACTTGTGGCGTTCATTTTTATTTAAACTCCACTGATAAGTACATAGTGGTGGCGTTTTATTATTGTCGCAAGCCACTAGTATCTTGAAGGGCACTAATAGTATTACTACTGGCACTTATTTTGTCACTTAACACGCCACTAGTGACGTGTCTACTATAAGGGTTTTCCTACTAGTGTGAGAATATATAGGATCTAAGAGTTTGTATTAGGAAAGTATCGATCGTTCTTTGGACATTGTAAGGCGAACTTTTATATAATTAGTCATCCCACATTGAAGTCTATCAATCAATAAACAAATAAATTTTAGTTTCCCAATCCCTGTTCTCTCCCTCTCTCTACCCCACTACCATCTTCTACGACCAGCAAAGCCGCCTCCTCACCCATAGCCCGTCGCCCCCCCCCCCCCTAGCCGCTTCTGGTCATGAAATAGCTCTGTGCAAAATAGGGTTCTTCCAATGATTGATCCTACCAATTAGATTAACACCTTCATTAATAGTCCGGTTTAAACAAACTTTGGATCCGAGATAAGTTAAAGAAATAAAATTTACACTAAAATTTTATGCTTCTATAAAACTTATTTTTATTATTCATTCTAAATAAGTATCTTTATAAAACTGTGGCGGAGCTAGGGCTCGACTACTCCTGGAGGCTGCCCAGGCTGCTCCAGTCACTCCCCATTAAACACTACTTTTTTTTGAGAACTCATTAAATACTCTACTAAATACTCCCTTGGTTTGTGAGAAAAAAAATCCAAAATATAAGGTAGAACCCATCGCTGTCATTCATGTCCATGCACGAATTATATACTATTATATTTACTCTATACATGTTTGATTGATGACTCACTTTGCTATAAATACCTTAGGTATGATACCTCTGTAAGGAAGCTTTGCTAGAAGGCAAGGAAAACACGGTGCACGCACAGGGTAGAAGAGAGGCGGCGACTCTTGTGAAACCAATCTAGGGTTTTCGCTCTCCTGTCGGTGATGTCGCCGGTCCACTTCGTCTCCGGTGGTCTTGGTGCCTTGGAGGTGTGGTGGACCACGGCCTCTTGCCTATGGGGAGGTTCATGTTTTTTGTTTAGACTGTTTTTAGTGTCTTCTTTAGGATGTTGAGACGACGTGTATGTCTAGAAGTCAGAATAAGGTACTCTCTGTCATATTCTTGCTCTGGTGGTGCACCTAGCTCTGACGGAGGACGCGTAGAGTCGTGTGTGCGACGGATCTCTCGGGATCTAGTCATTTTTTTATTCTTTCGTGTGGTTTGAGATCAGTCTATTCTGATTTACGATTGTCATCTTCGATGATGGTTGCTACTTTGGTGCGCTGCTCTTTCGTGGCCTTAGCACGATGACTTTTCGTCCGTCTATTACAACAATCTCTACTACGACAAGCTTTGCTCGGCTTCAGTGTTGGAGGGGCGAGGACGGCGGCGCGCCTTCTGCTCGTGCTACTGTAT
The DNA here is from genome assembly GCA_916181665.1 of Avena sativa. Lineage (NCBI taxonomy): Eukaryota > Viridiplantae > Streptophyta > Magnoliopsida > Poales > Poaceae > Avena > Avena sativa. The sequence continues at coordinate 307,446,029 of OV702284.1, read as the reverse complement.
GTAGTCGTCGCTGGGTGGTCTGATGTCCTATTTGTAACTTTTATTACTTTTAAGCTCATTTGTACTGCTGTTGATGATTATTAATAGATCGGGTAAACTTTCACGAAAAAAACCTTAGGTATGCCTGTGTGCAGAAGAAGAAAAAGTGCGCTTGAAAATAAATGGCCATCTAGCAGAGAAGTCGATCGTACGGGCTTGTGGACCATGAGGGCTTGTTTGATTCATAGGATAGGAAAAGTATAGGAATAGGAAAAACGTAGGATTGAGATGTCATGTCAACTTGAATTCTATGGAAATAGGAATTTTGTTTGATGTAGCAAAGGAAATTTTTCATGAGGTATGATCTAATGTTTCTTTCTTATAGGAATTGCACTACAAGATTTCTATAGGATTAGTTCCTATGGGATGTGTTCCTATGAATCAAACAATAACATAGACAAAATTCCTATAGAATTCAAATACTACACAATTCCTATGAATCAAACAAGCCCTTAGCAAGGCAAATAATATGTGGAAATGGAACAAACACATCCTATCTGTGAAGGTATTGATCGTGCCTCTCAATCCCTCATTGTCCATGGATAATAACAAATTAATAATACCCTACAATGCCGTTATTTCTTTACCAATTAAATATGATGTGATATTGATATGTGCACCTTATGTTTCCTCTCGCCAAGTCAGCAATAGCCAGTCCCCAACAACATGGGTTGCTTGCACTTTTGTACATACAAGTTTTAGGATATGTAATTTTTCTGTTTTAAAATGTAAGTTTTAGTTTTATGAATCAAATGTATCTAGACTACTTTTAGTATACATGTTACTTAGATTTGAAGTGAATCTATATACTAAAAGAAGTTTAGATATATTTTATTTATAAACCTAAAACATCTTATATTTTGAAACAGTGAGTACATCGAAAACTATATACACACCGGTGACAACGCGTATCATCTAGCTATAGTCACCTGAATGACCCGATCACCAAATAGTATAGTAGGCATTTTTTATAAGCACGAGACAAATCTCACCTGCCTGCTTGTAAATCTGGCCAACGGGCCGGCCCGGGCCCGGCACGGCACGACACGGCCCGCCGTGGCCCGTCTAACTCACGTGCCGTGCCGGCCGGCACGGGGGCCTGACCTCGAGGCCCGGGCACGACACGGAGCCTAACGGGCCGGCCCGTGGCACGTGAGGCACGCGGGCCTTCTATTTTTTTTTCTGTTGGCCCGTCAAATTCTCCTTAATACAAGCCAAATATCTACTATAACATAAAGAGTTCGCTGACTTATTGGTTAACGCGTGCGCGGAAGCAGGAGTTCGACCCCCCTCCACCTCTTATTTTGCCTATATTTACCAGAATTTCACCTGCTGAGCTCGCGGCACGGGCACGGCCCCGATGCTCGAGGTCCGGCACGCCGCGGGCCATGCTAGGCTTGTACCGGTCTTTTTTGGCGGGCCTTCACGGGTCGGCACGGGCCCGGCACGCCACGGGCCATGCTGGGCTTGTACCGGTCTTTTTTGGCGGGCCTACGGACGCTGGCCCGTAAAACGCGGCCCGTTGGCCAGGTTTCCCTGCCTGTCTCGCATCCCGCTTCCCGTTCCATGAGGTCAGTGAGCACCCTGTATTTACCAGAATTTCACCTGCTGAAAGATTGACGGGCTGTGCTGGGCCGGCCCGCGCGCCTGAGCTCGCGGCACGGGCACGGCCCCGGTGCTTCACGGGCTGGCACGGGTCCAACACGCTGTAGGCTGTATCGGGTTTGTACCGGGCTTTTTTCGCGGACCCACAGGCTGGCCCGTAAAACGCGGCCCGTTGGCCAGGTTTGCCTGCCTGGCCTGCCTGCCTCGCGTCCCGTTCCATGAGGTGAGTGAGCACCCAGACGCCAGACCAGACCCCGTATCGATTTGCACCCTCCCCAAATCTCCAGCGCTCTCTCTCGATCCATCCCTGCCGTCGCCTGTCCGGCGATGAGGATCCGGCGGACGCCGCAGGCGCAGGCTCTGATCCCCTCCCCGCTGCGCCACCCCTCAGATCCGTCCACCGCGCCGCCACCGCCGGCCAAAAAACGCCATTCGCTCTCGCGGGAGGAGGAAGATGCGGGGGAGAAGAGCAAGTTGCACCGCCCAAATGTGGATCTCGGGGACGACCACTCCCGGCCGGCGCAGGTACGCACATAGAGAGCAGTTACACGCGTCCATGAATGAATGTATGTATGCACCGATGCAATTTGATTTTGGTTTCCAAATCCCTCCTCTCTTATATTAGATTAGAGGAACACTCCAACAGATAGATGGATGTGTGCTTTTTAATTTTCGTTGCACCTCACCTCATCAGGGTGAGTGTCGCCGTTTTGGATGGATGCCTCCGGCCGGCCAGATTTGTGCTGACCCCGTCTCGTTCCATCTCTAACTCTCTCTGGCAGGGCAACAACGAGGTGGGTGGACGCAGCAGCCAGAACGCCCCGGTTGGTCATGGATTTATCTCATCCCGGACTCCGAGCGGGGGAAGCTGGGGCTCACTTGAACATTACGTCATAGAATGGAATGCTGCCGACATGGGTGAGGTGAGCTCTGAAAACCCTCATCCGGCAGGTCCAAGCAGGGTCGCCCAGAAAATGTACGAGGCGGAGCTCGCTTTGGCCGAGGCTCTCAAGGCTGTTGAGGTAATTACATTTTCCATTCTTTTCAGATTTCTGCAAAACATAGACACTCCCCCTACTCCCCGAGATTCGGGTTGAGTAAGGATTACTCGGCCTGAAGCTCTTAAATTGTTTCGCTAGTCCCCGAGATTTGGGTTGGGTAAGCATTATCCAGCCTGAAACTCTCAAAATTGTTTTGCTAACATTCCATCTTGCCAGAATCTCATTTTGGAGCATCAGCTACTCTCTGATAAGCACAAGTTGCTGCAGGCCGAGCTACAGAGCAAAGGTATATTTTCTTCTTGCCGACATGAACCTTTGCTGACATACCAACTATGTCTGGACTGCCTTGATATGAATTTTTCGTTTTCTTCTTTCGCCGATATTAACTTTTACCGACATAACACACAGCCGGGGCAAAAGATCAAGTCGATGAGCTGCTGAAGCGGATCGCTGACATCCAGGGTATGACATCTTCTGTGCTTTATTTTGCACTTACTTCATTTTAGATATGCTAAGCTTGCTATCTCGGCGCAGCCGAGAAAAAGGCCCTTGAGGACCGCCACAAGGACTGCACATCCATGTCGGACCTGGCGAGCCAATTGAAGGAGCGGGATGAGAAGCACCAAGCCGAGCTCAAGAAAGAGCAAGACGAGGTGTCTCGGTTGAAGGCGCAGCTCAAAGACATGAAGAAAGAGTACAAGGCCGAGATTGAGAAGGTTACTGCCTCTTCTGCTCAGACCATTGCCGAGGAGAAGGAGCGCTTGGAGGGCCAGGCCCAAAAATATAAGGACTTGCTTGGCAACGCCGAGGCACATGCCACTTCGGCCCAGAAGGAATTGGATGTGCTTAAGGGCAAGGCCAGCGTCTGGCTGTCAGAGCTGACCAGAATCAATAGTGAGATGGCTAGTAAGTACTTTTCGGTTTTCATTTTCTGCTGACATAAATTATATGTCGACATGTGCTTGAATCCGACATACTCCCTGCTTTCGTCAGAGAATTTCCCTCATTCCGAACCTGCTGCCGATACCGCTGTCAGCAAGGCCTGACTGAAGAGAGCCGAGTCTGGCCCCATATCTGATGCCTGGGAGATGGGAGACCACTTGGCTGCTCTGTCGGCTCGCCTCAAACCACTGGAGATTACCGGAGTTGATGTGCTTAATGCCGCCATTCACACCTTTGGCGCTCTCTGGCCAGGAATTGAACCTCCAAAATCCGTCACAGAATTGGTGAAGTGGCTAATGACCAGCGATGACAGGATCAACGAATGGCGGGAATCTGCCGCCCGGGTTGGTGCTGATGAGGCCTTGTCCTTCGTACTCTCCTGGTATGAGGGCATCAAGCTCGAAGTTCTTCAGAATATGCGTGCTGGCTCCAAATGGACGACAGATCCGGAGCTCATCAAGCAACGCCAGGAGACGGCTTACTCCTTCATTCCTTATGCCAACATTCACACCTTTGTCGAGGGTCCGAGTATCCCCCTCGATGACGGCGAGGAAAGCGAAGAGGAGGGCGAAGAAGAGGTTGACGAGGAAATCGTCGCCAAGACTAATGCCCCTTCATGCTATGCACTCTCCATGGCATGATGAAAAGTTCAGACTTTTATAGCTATGTAGGGTCGAGCGTGCAAAGGAACTGAAGTTCAGACTTTTATAGCTGTGTAGGGTCAAGCGTGCAAAGGAACTGTTAGTTGTGTCTCATGATCTCCCTGATCCCGCGAGTCTCTGGTGCCTCCAAGGTGGGTAGGGCCAAGCGTGCAAAGAAACTGTAGAACATGTAACCGACTATGCATTGTTCTGGAGAATCTCAAGTAATCAGATCAACACCAAAATTTAATATTGCTTGTTTATAAAAGTTTCTGTTGTCCGATTATGTTAACATGCCAGATTACCGGAAGTATTTTATTATTCAGCATGATGTGAGTTTGATGCATGTGACTAAATGACTATCTTGATGCCTTTTCCTGTGTTGCATTTTGCTGTAGAGAAAGAAATCTGCAAAGCAAAATAAAGTCAAGTTTGGCAGGTTATATATATTTTCCACTGAAATATCAGATTTCTTTATTTCGAAATTTTATTGATAGTAGCTGAGCATGACTGTTTTGTTATTTCTTGAGCATTGAGGTAGAGCTCAGTTTGGTAGGGGGGGGGGGGGGGGGGGGGGGGGGGGGGCAAGCTGAGTATGGTCTGTGCAGCTTGACTCACCATGGTAATATACTTTTTAACCCACTGCCGTGAATAGAATGCTCACGCTGTTATGCAAACAGCCTTTCATCCAAAATGGTTACAGTTAAAAACAAAACTAACCTAAATCTTGTTGCTTTTGTTCATCTTCTTGAAGTTGTATTACTTTAACCTATATGGTTTCCACTGTTAATTTACAGATTGTGCAAGTGTTCATTATTTTTCTCTAATTCCTCACCAATGCCATTGTTTAGTACAATTAGGTCACCAGATACTGCTATGATACGCCCAGGAATGTATCGGGTGTGTATCTAGGTGTATGAAATCTACCACATCCCACATGTAATGAATCAGTGCCTATGTTATAAGTAGGGTTATGTTTTGGTCTTCAAACCTGCTATTGGTTTATGTCTCATTGAAAGCCATGAAATTTTATTTATTTAAAATCTGAACTGCACCATTGTGAGGTTAAGTAAGATAAAGCTAAAAAAGTAAGATAAAGCTAATAAAGTAAGATAAAGCTAAGGGCATCTCCACTCGCCTACCTAGGACGCCGATCCGGACGCCGAATTTAGGTCCAGTCCTGTACCCAGGAACCTGTTTTCATCCGGATTTGGGCCAACTTTGGTCCGGACTCCCAAGGCCATACCCAGGATCCCGGGTACGCCCTGGGAACGCCGAACGAAGCGAATTGGCCGAGTGGACCAGCCTGTCAGAAGCCGAGTCGTCGCCATCCTTCCCGTCGTTTCCCTTTTCCCGCCCTCGCTGCTACACCCCTCTCGCCCTTGCCGCCGGACTCGGCCTATAAAAGGCGTACATCTTGCCGTCTCCCTTCATAGTCTCTCACACCGCTCCCAACTCCGGCGAACCGCAGACGCTCACACCTTTCTACCTCCTCAACTCCGCCGAAAAGCCATGTCCGAGAGATTTCCTGGTGACATCGCGGCGGCGAGCGGCCGACGCACGCTGTAGACGTGGGAAGCCCGGCTGCTCCACGAGGCGGGATATACAGCGCCGTCGGACTATCGTCTCCCCTTCGCCTGGCAACTCAGCGCCGTCGGGATCCCTATTCCGTCGGTGCCAGCCGACGAGGACATCGCCGGAGAGATCCAGGCGGCTATCGCCGCCATGCAAGACCCGGATCTCGCCGAGGATCCTGGCAACCTGGTCTTCTGGAGGCAATTCTTCGCTGACAGGCGCCTCCAGGATCTCGCCCGACACGATGGACCGCCGGACTCGCCGCCGCCGCGTCACAATATGGCTTTTCGCCGCCGCTGGTGGAGCGTTCCAGGGCGAACTCTCACCGCCGTCATGGAGCACATCCAGGCCGGCGACCACCCCCGCCTCGGCCTGTAGAGCGGCGTCCGCGTCGACCACGGCGGCGGCGGCCTTTTCCTAGTTAAATTCGATGTAATATGTGCGTCCTTGCCCTAGTTTAATGAAATCCGCCTATATTCGCCCAAATTTTGCCGTGTTTAACTGAATTTTGCCGAACCTGGGAACTCGGCCTGGGAACGCGAGTGGGAAACTCGGAGTTCCCAGGCCGAAAACGAGTTTCGTCCGGCCAAAAAAGTACGGATTTCGGCCTGGGTTCGCCCAACGAGTGGGGATGCTCTAAGAGTTATTCGTTTCACTTCGTAGTTGTCTTCTTTCAGCTTCTGTTGTTTCAGAATTTCAGATTTGCAGCATAAGTTCTTTGAAGCAAGGTGATACAACAGTTGTTTTTGTGATTGAAGAAAACACAACCGAGGAAGTGTAAATGCTTTCTCCATTCAGTTACAGGGACCTTTTAGTCCCCTATTTCCCCTATTGTGATCCGTCTTGTACGATATTTATTCTTTCTTGACGCTTCTTGAAATATTGTGATACCTCACCTATTTTCTGTACTCGCATTTCAGTCCTTGTTAGTCAGCCAACATTTAGATATGTACAATTTGGCAATTTGTAAAAGGTTCAGGATGAAAATTTACATCTGTTCTATTCATGCAGCTAGCTCAAGAAATTGAGTTACTCTCTCCCAGTCAAAGAACCATGCATATCTTATTGCAAGTTTTAAAAATGAATACAAAACTCTTTATACCTGAAAACTTACACATAGCAGTGCTACTTATACTGAACTTTATGTTTCCCTTCATATTGCACTTCAAGACCATCCTATGCGCTGCTTGTCGCCGCGCGTGAGCCTACTAGTGTAGTATATACACTAATTCTTTGCAACGCTAGCAGGGTCACTTTGTTGTTTCTTGCCTTGTTTATGAACTGAACAACTACACTTGCGTCGTTTATAAGTTTCTATATGTTCCCACTAGGTCACCCCAAGTGTTGTTTTCTAAATGCTGCCTTGTTACTTTGTTATGCTTGCAACACACTTGACACATACTTGTAGTGTGAGTCAAATGTTTCACAGTATTGCCAGCCGTATAGAGCTCTTCCTCTGGTGGGTTGTACTGTCTATGTATAAGGCTTTTAATCGTTATGCAATACTCTTCCTAATTACAGGTTATGCATCTTGATGCTGAGAAGGAGATGATGTCCAAGCTGGTGTGGCTGTTCTCGACAAGTTTATTGTTGTTAGGTAACAAAATATTAGATTTTACGCTAGACTATCTTTCTAATTGTTGTCATTGTAATTGTGTTAACATTGGTGTCATGGATGCTTGTTCATCCATCATGCTTGTCAGGTGGTGTCTTTGAAGGTTGCTATGATGCTAAGATATTTGACTGTAATAATAATAATTGTGATATTTGTATGTAAATATTACTGTGATCTACTACTGTGTAGCATGTTTAGCTTCCTTTTTTTTTCCGGGGTGCGTTGGGTATGCAATTCGATCACTGAAACTTCTTTGCACACGATACTCTGTGTCCGACGAAAAATCCTGTGGCTTGCTATAGTTTTCCTCACGGGTATGGATGGTTTGATTCCGCCATCGTGCATGATGAATCGTATAAAAAGTGTAACAGCTCTCTTCAATCGTATGCCATGATTGGTGATGCCATAACGTGGACAGTAGATCATTTCTTTGGATATTACTAGTATATCATCAGCTGAAGCTAAGTGACTATCTCTACTACTTAAAAAAGATCTCGCGTTCCGTTTTCTGCCACCAACCAGCACCCTGTCGCCCTTTTTTCGTCCATCGCTCCACCTCCACCGTTTTTTTAACACTCCAGGCCGTTCAAATAAACCGGTTAGGAGAAAAGCGGTGCATTCGCATGCCCTCCTCCCGATCCAGATCCAGTCGAGATTGGACTCTCTCTTCTCATCTCCGCTTCGTCGTCTCCCTCCTCAACCACGGTCGGCTCGATATCCCACCTCTTCCTCCAGTGGCCGCCCGTTGCGGAGGTTTGTGCCATCTCATGGTGGTTGAGTAGCACATCAATAGGAGCCGGACTCGGGGCCATCACGATCCCGTCAACACAACTGGAGCAGCCCACCCGATCAGCCTCTACTACGTCGCCTACCGCCTCGAGGCCCTACACGACCCGAAGCAGCATATCACCCACGTCGAGCAGCTCCCGGCCGCCTGCGCCTAGCCAGGTCCAGGGTCCGGTTTCGATCTATGTATTTTTGTTCCTGACTTCCTTTCATGTATGGATGCTGGATATTGTATGAATTTTAGATTTGTAGTTAGATTAGTTGTTAGCCTGATCTGCTATGAATGTTTTTCTGTTGCAGATCAAAACATGGATGTATCGTTCTTCAATCTTTCTCTACTACTTAAAAAAGATCTCGCGTTCCGTTTTCTGCCAACAACCAGCACTCCGTCGGCCTTTTTCGTCCATCGCTCCACCTCCACCGTTTTTTTAACACTCCAGGCCGTACAAATAAACCGGTTAGGAGAAAAGCGGTGCATTCACATGCCCTCCTCCCGATCCAGATCCAGTCGAGATTGGACTCTCTCTTCTCATCTCCGCTTCGCCGTCTCCCTCCTCAACCACGGTCGGCTCGATATCCCACCTCTTCCTCCAGTGCCCGCCCGTTGCGGAGGTTTGTGCCATCTCGTGGTGGTTGAGTAGCACAGCAATAGGAGCCGGACTCGGGGCCATCACGATCTCGTCAACACAACTGGAGCAGCCCACCCGATCAGCCTCTACTACGTCGCCTACCGCCTCGAGGCCCTACACGACCCGAAGCAGCATATCACCCACGTCGAGCAGCTCCCGGCCGCCTGCGCCTAGCCAGGTCCAGGGTCCGGTTTCGATCTATGTATTTTTGTTCCTGACTTCCTTTCATGTATGGATGCTGGATATTGTATGAATTTTAGATTTGTAGTTAGATTAGTTGTTAGCCTGATCTGCTATGAATATTTTTCTGTTGCAGGTCAAAACATGGATGTATCGTTCTTCAATCTTTCTGTACTACTTAAAAAAGATCTCGCGTTCCGTTTTCTGCCAACAACCAGCACTCCGTCGGCCTTTTTTCGTCCATCGCTCCACCTCCACCGTTTTTTTAACACTCCAGGCCGTACAAATAAACCGGTTAGGAGAAAAGCGGTGCATTCGCATGCCCTCCTCCCGATCCAGATCCAGTCGAGATTGGACTCTCTCTTCTCATCTCCGCTTCGTCGTCTCCCTCCTCAACCACGGTCGGCTCGATATCCCACCTCTTCCTCTAGTGCCCGCCCGTTGCGGAGGTTTGTGCCATCTCGTGGTGGTTGAGTAGCACAACAATAGGAGCCGGACTCGGGGCCATCACGATCCCGTCAACACAACTGGAGCAGCCCACCCGATCAGCCTCTACTACGTCGCCTACCGCCTCGAGGCCCTACACGACCCGAAGCAGCATATCATCCACGTCGAGCAGCTCCCGGCCGCCTGCGCCTAGCCAGGTCGAGGGTCCGGTTTCGATCTATATATTTTTGTTCCTGACTTCCTTTCATGTATGGATGCTGGATATTGTATGAATTTTAGATTTGTAGTTAGATTAGTTGTTAGCCTGATCTGCTATGAATATGTTTCTGTTGCAGATCATAACATGAATGTATCGTTCTTCAATCTTTCTCTACTACTTAAAAAAGATCTCGCGTTCTGTTTTCTGCCAACAACCAGCACTCTGTCGGCCTTTTTTCGTCCATCGCTCCACCTCCACCGTTTTTTTAACACTCCAGGCCGTACAAATAAATCGGTTGGGAGAAAAACGGTGCATTCGCATGCCCTCCTCCCGATCCAGATCCAGTCGAGATTAGACTCTCTCTTCTCATCTCCGCTTCGTCGTCTCCCTCCTCAACCACGGTCGGCTCGATATCCCACCTCTTCCTCCAGTGCCTGCCCGTTGCGGAGGTTTGTGCCATCTCGTGGTGGTTGAGTAGCACAGCAATAGGAGCCGGACTCGGGGCCATCACGATCCCGTCAACACAACTGGAGCAGCCCACCCGATCAGCCTCTACTACGTCGCCTACCGCCTCGAGGCCCTACACGACCCGAAGCAGCATATCACCCACGTCGAGCAGCTCCCGGCCGCCTGCGCCTAGCCAGGTCCAGGGTCCGGTTTCGATCTATGTATTTTTGTTCCTGACTTCCTTTCATGTATGGATGCTGGATATTGTATGAATTTTAGATTTGTAGTTAGATTAGTTGTTAGCCTGATCTGCTATGAATATTTTTCTGTTGCAGATCAAAATATGTATGTATCGTTCTTCAATCTTTCATGGATATGTAAGGATTTAATTCTGTTGCAGATCAAAACACTGTGTTCTTCTTTATTATGTGACCAAATCGGGTCAACTGTTTTTTGGTCATCGCTCAATGTTCAGGGTCACCATGAACCACTCTTTTTTTTCACTCTCTTACCGCCATGACTCATCCTCCTCACAGTTCTTTATGCACACAATACGTTCTCAGTTTCGAAAATTGAAACCATAAAGTTGTTTCAGCTGTTGATTTATACATGTGCTCGTATGTTCTAATTTTGGTTCATATATTCTCGAAAAAGAAAAAATGGTTCACTGAATTTTGATGAAAGTGTTAGCCTAGCTTAGATCACACATAAAATCTGGTAGACGAATTGGAATGTAGAATATCTGAAGTTATGTCCGATTCGATTTAATTGTCAGCATAAGTATTAATTCTTTTTTCAACAAATGGGCTTGTCTTCCTCAGCAACGGCAGCGCAGGATGAGCCGATGTGTGTCTTGTCTTCATCAGGAACAGGAGCGCAGGACAAGACGATGTCCGACATGAAAGGGGATAGAGACGCGCTGATGGCGGAGGCGTTTGAAGCTGGGCATGGGATGGAGGATGATGGCGGGGGACCTATGTGACACGCCTTTTGGCATTACCTATGCACTCGCCTGAATGCTCTTCAAGTCTCTCGACACCTCCTTCAAAAGGTAAAACTGATCTGGCTGTTTTTTTTGTTACTTGTGTTCTCATCGGCTTGTAGCATCCCCGCATGTGTCGGGATGTACTCCCAAGTACTTCCTCCATTTCAAAATATAAGATGTTTTAGATTTGTGAAGAAAGTAAATCTAGATTTTTTTTAGTATGTAGATTCATTTCAAAGTTAAATGAACCTACATACTAAAACAAGTCGAGATTCATTTTTTTCACAAACTTAAAACATCTTATATTTTGAAACGGAGGAAGTAGTTGATACTGAGGTTGAAGAAAACTGGTAGTGTGGTAGGCAAATGATTGCATCGTACCTTGATATTATTTAGTATGGTAAGCAACATTTTGTGTGCCCGCAAATTGCTCTGTGCAGAAAGAGTTGCAAGGAGTAACGCGAGCTGCTCGCTAACACGTGCTAATTGAGCAATTTCACCTACTTGCACTATTCCATGAAAGTTGCTTCAGTCCTGAACCTTATATGTGTGTTTTTGCCAACTGAACAAGTTCACCTCTTGTATTATTTTTATTGTTACAGGAAACGTTGGACAACATAAATATCTTTTCAATTATGACTATCATGCCATTTTTGTTGTAAGTCCCATAACTGACTATCCTGCCATTTTTGTTGCAAGTCCCGTAATTGTTATATGTAGAGGGCATCAAGTTTAGCTCATTCTACCTACAGAAAATAGGTATCGATCGTTTTGCCTCTTTTTGCTTGCTAAAATGAATAGTATTTAAGTATGTCTCTAAATACCTGTAACAAAATTTCTATTTCTTTTCTATGCCGATTTCATATAGTAAATTGGCCAGAATATGACATGTGATCCATTCTGCTGCAAACTCTGTCTAATGGATATTTATCTCCTTTTCTGTATCAGATATTTCACACACTAATTTAGCAGATGATAGTTCTGCGACTTCTATTTTTCAGTCATGATTTATACAATGATACTAAACCGTAGCACCATGAACTGGAGGTGTAACACCAATGTTTTGTCGCCTCCACAAGGCCGGGGTCCTCGAGGAGCAGTCCCCATGGTCCGGTGATGATCTCTACAGGCTACGGCCATCATGCCAATGCGCTCATTTTCTTATTTTTTGGTATGCAGTGACCTTGGTGGATGTGAACATGGAGGGGGTAGAGGACATACTCATGTACAAGCAGCTGCTGGAGCTGGCCAAGGATCGGGCACAGTGTCTGGCTTTCATGGTAAGGTCCGTCCATGTGAGGTGTTCCTTCTGGTGTCAACGCATGATGGTTTTAGGAATATAATTCACAGTGCCATTGATGCAATTTTCTAGATGGCTCAAAATTCGTTTGATCTACTTCAGTTAACTAAAATTATGACCAATTGTTTTGATCTCTTAATGTTGTCCTATCTTGTGTCCAGGCAAGGAGAAGAATCTTTCATTCATGAACTAAAAATAATCCTATAATTTTACTCTTCCTGTTTACTTTGAGTTCTGTAATGGTACCCTTACTTTTGTTTTTAACTTTCTTCTCTCATATTTTTATATTGACATTCAACATGTGCTGATTGAAGAATGATCAATTGGTAAAGGCTTCTAACTCAAATGTAGAACGGTTATTTCCTGATCATTAATCTGTTTCAGCAGTAAGTTATATTGACTATGGATAATAAATAAATAGGCATTGGATTGCATGAGGAGGTTCGATCACAAAATTCAGTGATGTAAAGAAGGTTGATATTGCTAAAGCTGAAGCTTGGGAAAATAGTTCAGTCCAACGATATCTCAAGGTGAAGTTTTATATGTTAACATCAAACTCCGTCTAGAGATACATATACTCTGTAGTTCTTACTTAGCTCGAAACAATTACATATTGAATATCACGTCTTATTAGTGTTGTTTTGGAATGAATATGCCACGAAAGGAGAAAGCGCCACAGGGATCGATCGACCACGGCACTAGCTTGTAGCGGCCATAGAACATCCGACTGCTCCACCAATCAGCCATGGCGCAGTTCATTCCGCCTTGAGATCGTACGGGGCGACAAAGGTGCATAACATCGTTACCAGAGGAGCAACGGGGTGAGATGTAAGCGTTGAAGCCTTAGTCGTGTTTCATCTTTCTTTCTCATGCTCAAAATTTGGTCTCGGTTCTTTTAACTCTGATAAAGTGTTGAAACTTTCTCTGGAGAACTTGGCCTCGGAGTAACAGAAGCAAAAATAGCACGGTGGTATTTTTTGGCTTGAAAACACATTCTCAATTGCCCTGACATTTATACAATTCAAGCGTTGGCGGTTGAATTTGGTCTGCGCCTACTGTCTCAAAGTGAGTCCTTGCAGGCACTGGTGGAATCGGATAGCCCTCTCATCATCAAGACAACTCTCCATTTGTCTGAATAGTGTTCCTTTAATAGAATTTAGTAGATCCTGTGTGTGGTATCTCACCAAGTTGTAAACTTTAGTAGGAGAGTCTCTGTTTTTTTCATGACGTCCTGACATAAGTGTTGGAGCAATATGTAATGGATTGTAAGAACCGTGTTACAAATTAATATAATATTTCCCCTTTCAAAAATCAATAGAGAGGATCCTACTACATGGGGATACGTAATCATGTTGAATTCCAACCTGGTCTGATAAGTGTATTGCATGTTTGAAACAAACTAGACCTAAAAAAAAATTAGACCTATTTCGATTAATATTTTCTAAGGTAAAAGCAGATTGTAGTTCATTTGAGATGACTTGCAGAAAATTAAATCTCGAGCTTATTGTTGTGTCGTAGAAAATTTTGGCCGAGAAGAATTTTTGTTGTTAGGATGATACAATGCAAGTTTTGAGGAGTACATGAGCCATTATGGCAGAAATTCATGATGCATCATTGATATGGAATATTTGTGAGTTCTAACACTATAATTTAAGGACTAAATGAGTTTCCAGTTTGCCAAACACGCATGTTATATAGAAAAATAGTGACTATTTGGCATTGATTTGTTGTGTATCCAAGTAGCAACTCATCGAAAAGTATCTGAATGAGGCAAAAAGTGCTCAACATATGATTGCTTCGAGTGGTTGAGGTATCTATAGGACATATTATTATCTCCCGTTGCAACGCATGGGCACGTTTCCTAGTAATACAATAATCAGATGTTCTTTATTGCAATGCAGCCTACAGAATGGGCATCGCGACTGGCCGCTGATCAGTGCCGGAGAAGAACGTCTCGTCAACGGAGTCATTCCAGTGACGTCGTTGCCAACGGCCACCGTGCACGGAAAAGAAGGGATCAAGAGCGACCGCCCAAAAGGCGGCGCAGCGCGGCCGTGCTGCTGGAGGGTTCCTGCTGCAGCCGCGTCAACCGGCGCGGGTGGTGCTGTAGCCAGCCAGGCTGGTTGGCTACTCCCTTTGCGAGCACCACCTCGGCAAGGGCTGCCAGTCCCGGAGCGCTGCCTGGCGGCGGCGGTGGGCATAGCGCCACCGGCAGGACCAAGCTCGGCCGCACCGAGAGCAGGAGGAACGCCGTGGGGATGGCCGTGGGCCCATGGTCGCCGTCGCGCCCGATGCCAACGAGTTGCCGACGCTGCGGCACATCGATATCAGGTCGATCGATGGAACTATACAGTGAGATGGGAGAAGTTGGAGTGGTGATTAGCTCTGGATTCATCTTGCTCGTCTCTTTTGTGATTAACTTGCACGGTGGCCCTCGCAAATGCGAGGGCAACGTCTTAATATTTCTATTTTTTTCTGGTTTCAATAGAAATTTATACATTGTGATTAAAACTAACATGGTTCTATAATTACCGTAAATATTATGCTAAATAAAATACGGAGTATTAATTATATGTGACACAACATTAATCATCTGTAAATTCCGGGAGAATTCTTAATGTTACCACAAAGAAGTGTGTATCAAAGTTTTATATGTGCAAAAAAACACGTACACTATTAATTTTTCAAAATTGTAGGGTTACTGTGAACTAATTGAAGTCGGCCTCATATTCAGCTCGCCGAGCCAACTCAATGCAAACATGACTTATCTTAGTCATGGGTGTATTTTTTGGTGTCTGTGGTTACCTGTAGTTTTAGTAAATGATAAAGTAAAATTGGCTACCATATTTTCCCTTGAGACTGTCATAATTCCAGTCAGCGGCGGCGCCAGGTTTGGTAGTGTGGGTATTTATGGGTATTCATAGTGGTCTGGGATGCTATTTTAGCTTTGTGAAGCAAATGTATCTAAACTACTTTTAATATGTAGGTTCACTGAGATTTAGAGTGAATTTAGACACTAAAAAAAGTTTAGGTACATTTTTTTCACAAACCTAAAACATCTTATATTTTAAAACAGAGAGAGTAGTGGGCTAAAACTTTGTGTAATACTGGTCTTAATGGGTCGTTTCAGATTTTTGGGTATTGATATAAAGACAGGTGAATACACCTCGCGCCGCCACTGATTCCAGGAGTAAATTATTTTACTCTTTGCAATAAATATGAAAACCATGTAACTTTTTGGTCCCTTTTTTCCAAAACAGTAGACGATTTTCTTCTATTATTTTCATTTTAGGAAAGCGTGTACCTCTAATTGCAAGAATTTTTGGTTGATCTACTTGCTTGCATTTGTTCATTTATTACAAGAACAATTGTCATGTTTGTTTCCTGTAAAAAAAAAACAGGTTTGACGCTTTGGTGTCTCATCCAGGCGAAATATTCTTTTAGTGGGAGGCGACGTTCCCGTGATAGCGAGGCGTCTGCGGTGACTTCGTCAATCTCAAGACCCATCGGCTCAGTCTCTCGGAGATGCTTATAGGGATAGGGTGTGCGTGCGTGTGATCCATGGTTGGATGGTTTGGAGGACAGTGGTACCCTCAGCCCACCAGAGTTTAAATCCCAGGTTTGACGCTTTGGTGTCTCATCCAGGCAGAATATTCTTTCAGTGCGAGGCGACGTTCCCGTCGATAGTGAGGCGCCTGCGGTGACTTCGTTAATCTCAAGACCCGCCGACTCAGTCTTTCGGAGGTGCTCATAGGGATAGGATGTGCGTGCATGCGTTTATAGGGGTGAGTGTATATACACATTATGAGCGTCTGCGTTTGTATTGTGTTTCTAAAAAAAAAGCACGTCTGTTGAAAACTGAAAATACAAACCATAGCACTTGGTGATATCACCGGTGATGTCATTGATATCTGAAACGGTCTCTTAGTAATTTTGTCGTGCCCATCTATAGCCGGCTGTTCAAACCGGAGTCTTTGATACACATGAGTCGTGTACACATGCCGTTGATTAGCACGTCTCAACTTGGTTTTGGTACGTTAGTTTCGTTTAACATATTTGGTACATATATATCAAACATGGACCGTGTCAACCAGACCACACGGTTACATAACTATTAATTTCTCTATAGATCCTAACCATAAATTCTAGATCCAACTATCCAAAATAGTTCTGATGATGTGGATCAATCTGATGCCTCAAAAACATCCTTATATTGCTTTTATTATATAATAGATATCACTGTCGGACTAGTGACCACAAAATTTGTGGTACTACCTCGCATCATAGTTTTAAAAACCGGACCGGTTCACTGGTTAAATCGGAAAAATCGGAACCTATGGCCTCGAAGGTTTTTTAAGCGCACTGGACAGGTCAGCTAACGAACCAGAAAAAACCAGACAAAAAGCGGTTATACCAGTGGTTTAGTAAAAAACCGGTGGGCGGTCGGACCAATAAAAAACCATCCATAGAAGAAAATATCTCACAACGGTCGGGGTTCAATCCCAAAACCTCACAGCTCGCGCCAACTAGGCCGACCAATGTTTATGTCAAAATTCTTCACGTATACTCAAAATATGTTTCTCTTTTCTAACAAATTAGTACTTTTCTCTCTATATTTTTTTCTTGATAAATCAGCACTGAAACGATTTGAATCAACGGTTCAACCAGTGAACCATGAACCAAGGACCTCGTCGGTTTGATCGCCGGTTTATTTTTTGAAACTATGCTCGGCGTGCACAGCCGCTTCGACAATGATTGACTATATATACTGGCCGCTTCGAGGCAACACCAGAGAGTCATCGACCTCCATTGACCATTGCACGAGCGGATCGAGGCACCACAGTTTATGGCCTGAAGAAAGCGGAGGCAGAAATCCGAACAAAGCCTGGTGGGAGTGGACACGACACGAGGCTGTCCGATGCAGACAGGCAGGCAGGGAACGTGTCAGCGACGAGCTTTTCCTTGGCAGAACCATGCAATCGAAGGAGGCCATAAGCATAGAATCCGTACTGTAACCGCCAGATTAGCGCATATGTACGGATGCAGACATACTAATACGCATAGGCGAAAAGAAAGAGAAATAATTCGGGTAAAAAAGGATGCTTCTGTTAGATGCTTGCACGTACTCCGTAGAGGAAATCCTGATGAGCTAGCAGATCCCCAACCTGCATGTGGTCTGGTGGAGTCACTGTAGCGAAGCTCGTTGCATAGCTAACATCTTGTTCTTTTGATTCGAGGAATAGGAAAAAAAATAGCAGAAATGATCGTGGGCGCTGATCGAACGGGAAAAGAAAGGATGTACTAGTGCCGCGTTCAATTCATTCACCCGATTCTTTTTTAATAATTACTATCAATAGGAGTATAATGAGTTTTAAAAGCAATACAAATTATAAATAGGCCACTGGACCACCTAGTAACTACTATTGGCACTCGTCAAAGGCGTGCCGCAGTCCCTCGTTCCTCCGTCACTAGAGCCGAACAAAACTTGTCGATGTAGAGTCTATAGTAGACAGACGAGAAGTGCTAAGGCTCAAAGAAAAATCTCACAAAAGAGCAACCATCGCCGAAGATGACAAACATAGATCTAAAGAGACTGACCTCAAACCACTTCAACAAATCTGAAAAACAACAGGATCCCAAGAGATCCGCCGGACACATGACTTCACACACTCTCCACTAACACTAGACGCAACATCGAAGCGAAGATAGGGCGAGAAGGACATTATTCTGACTTGAAGATGTAGCCTTCGCATTGGTTCGCCACCCCTCCATGGCCCAACGCCAACGGAGGCGGAGCGGATAGTCAGCGTCGTCGGCGAGGGGATGAAACCCTTCTGTAAATTTCATGTGGGCCCACCTTTCACCCCATCTTCTTTAACTTCCTCCTTCTTCATCATCTAGTCTCTCTTAGGCCATGCGGTTATTGGTGGTGTCGTCCCGATACCGCCGGTGCTCCAAGATGCTCTCCATTGACATCATCGTCTATTTAATCCGCTCGCAGCTGCGAAAACCGAAGTTTGCCACTTTTCTCCTTCCGCTTGCTCTCTCGCGCCCAAGGCCAAAACCCTAGCCCCAGGTCACCGTATGGCTTCACCGTTATAGACTTCCACGAGCTTCGCCAACATGTCCAGGAGCTCCGCCTCATGGTCCTCTGTGGTCTCCCCAAAGGAAACGTGCCCGCTCATCTCCAATCAACGCCGACAAG
This sequence comes from Avena sativa, assembly GCA_916181665.1. Classification (NCBI taxonomy): domain Eukaryota; kingdom Viridiplantae; phylum Streptophyta; class Magnoliopsida; order Poales; family Poaceae; genus Avena; species Avena sativa. The sequence continues at coordinate 307,427,433 of OV702284.1, read as the reverse complement.
TTCGTACCCTCCGATGCTAAACGATGACCGAGCTGTCGATTTCGACCTCCCCCGCCATCATCGCCTTGATCTTGCTCCACATGAGCTAATTGTCCTTCTGGACACCTCACTCTCTTGCTCTCACTCTTTAGCCGTGCACCACCATGGACCTCCGCTCGGCCATATCACCGGGAAGGTTCCGGTGACCTATTTCTACTTTCGTCGCCCATTTAGCTTCTCCGCGCTCTTATGCGTCGAACATGTATCCACGCTTCCCCGTTCGTTCTCCTCCATCGATTGCATCATCGGCATGAGAGAGTGCCTTCATTGCTGATGTCCTGATGACCATGTTGACGCCAACCTCTTTTTATCCTTTTCCAAAAAATATTTTCAATATTTGTTAAAAGCTATACAAGTGGACCCCACGTGAAATTTATAGAAAGTTCCAGAAATTAGAACTATCTAACCTATGGCTGTGCTTAAATGACAATGAGACCCACCCGTCAAAAACACCGTTAGGATAGCTAACAAGCTAATCAGTGTAATTTGAAACGAGATGCCCCAAGACGGCGATGTGCGAAAACCGAGGATAGTGGTTTTTTTTGTAGTAGTAGTTGGCTCAAATGGGATGGTATTTTGCAATGTTCTTCCAGAGATGAGAAGAGAGAGCGAGCACAAGAAACCAACCCCACCTCAGATCACGCCTTCCGCTCCGCCCCACCCCTCCCATCGATTTATCTTTTTTGAATAGTGGAAAGGCCCAAAAGGGCTTGGATACTGCATTAATAATAAAACGGTACGGACATTTTACATAAATGACCCTCAAAGAGTGAACAATACATACAGTCCTTACAACTTCCAAAACAGACCCTCACCACTTTGCAGGAAAAGCAATCGGGTTTGCCAACACCGTCGGTGAGCTCTAGCCTCAAGCAGCGAGCACCGCTGCCAACAACATCAAGGCCACATGGAGCTAAGGAAGATATGTACTTCGCCGCAAGACAAGAAAATGGCCTCCACTGGAGGTTGAGTACACCCTGGGACGACGCCGTCGCCCGTGGAGGCGTTGTCTGTCAGCGACAGGATTCAGCAGAAGAACTTGCGCTGCCGATGGAACACTCCAGGGAACAACAGTGTATCACACACTCCCCAAGCTCCTCCGCTTCCGAAGGCCACCGCCACGAGAATCCACTCCACCGAGCCGCCATGTAACACCCCCGGTCACTCCGGACCGACGGCTGTCACTTCTGGCAGCTCAATAGGATCTATAGACTAGCCCCACAGACCAACACTAGTCTTTTCTGCGTACTTCGTCCTCACTCATGCGCACCCGGTTACCCACTTTCCGGTCGGTCATCCATCCTAGAATTGCTCTAAGCCAAGGACGCTTAACCTTAGAGTTCTTTTCGAATAAGCTTCCGGAAAAGAAGTTGCAACTTGTTGGTATGGGTTTCCTATCAATCCTATTGAGCCATGCGCCAGAGTCTCACATACACCCACCCTTAGAAGATCGACGTCCTCGTCGATCAACCACAAGCCAAGAACGTCCCCTCTTGGCACACGTCTGTGCGTCCGGTGCCGGCACATGTGCCATGCCGTGTCCACCCCGGGCCACACGCGCCATGCGCCACATGTCCGTCACTGACCCGCACACGCCCGTTTAACCGCGAGGGTCGGCTCTGATACCAATTTGTAACACCCCCGGTCACTCCGGACCGACGGCTATCACTTCTGGCAGCTCAATAGGATCTATAGACTAGCCCCACAGACCAACACTAGTCTTTTCTGCGTACTTTGTCCTCACTCATGCGCACCCGGTTACCCACTTCCCGGTCGGTCACCCATCCTAGAATTGCTCTAAGCCAAGCACGCTTAACCTTAGAGTTCTTTTCGAATGAGCTTCCGGAAAAGAAGTTGCAACTTGTTGGTATGGGTTTCCTATCAATCCTATTGAGCCATGCGCCAGGGTCTCACACGCCATGGACAACCAGACATGGGGTCGAGAACAACGAAATTCAGCACCAAAGAGAAGCCAAGAAACACTTATTGAAAGAACCTCGCTAGGTCCGCCCTTGGAGCCAAGCCTCCACCATGGAAGCTCAACTGACAACGACAGTGGTGACCGCCTAGCATCGTGAAGGAGCACCAGCTCGGGAAGCCTTCGGATGAAGGGGAAGACATGCCTTATTATCGGAGATGTCGTGCTCCAATCTTCTCCCAAGCCACCACTTTTGCCACCAGAGGAGAGCATCGAGGAAGACGGAGCAGAGGACGCGCCAGATCCGGCCGATGGAACCCGACGACCTACTCCTAGTCGGCACAGGGGCACAACCACTCAACAACTAAACCTAGAACCTAAGCTACTGAGGCCTGCGCCTCTCCTTAGCCTCCATCGGCCGCGATGTCGCCGACGGGACCATCATATCGGGCCGGGGGAGGAAGTCGACTCTCAAGGGGAAATGGTTGTGGAAGACAGGAGAGAAGAGAGAGGTGGCTGTTAGATCGGTAGCCATCGATTTGTGGATGTGTGCACCCCATCGATCTCGCTCTAACCCGAATCCGAAGCCAAGCGAAACTGCACCGATGTGCTGCACTGCACGGTCTGCACTCTGTACTAGCCTACTTGTCCTCCAGTCCTCCCCTCTGGGCTCTGGCCGGCCTCTCCCATAAATAAATGCATCGATCCATGAGGCGAGGTGAGTAACCAACGCCCTGACCCTTCAGATTGCACCCTCCCCAAATCTCCAGTGGTCGATCTCTCCCCCACCCTCTCGCCCGTCCATGAGGATCCGACGGAGGCCGCAGGCGCAGGCGCTGATCCCCTCGCCGCCGCTGCACCACCACTCCTCAGAATCGTCCACCGCCCCGTACCAGCCGCTGCCGCTGCCGCTGCCGCCGCCAAACGCGGCCGCAAACCAACACCGTTGGCCCCCGCGAAAGGAGGAGGAGAATCTGGCGGAGTTGCACCGCCCAAATGTGGACGAGCCTTCCCGTCCGGCGCATCCGAAGGTACGCTCGTCCTGCCTGCTCCTGTGTATCAGAGGAACAGATAGATAGATATAAGTCTGCTTGTTCATTTTCGTTGCACCTCATCTCATCAGGGTGGGTGCTCTCAGATCTATGCTGACCCCATCTCTCTATCTCTGGCAGGGCAACAACGTGGTTGGGGGACGCAGCGGCAGCAACCCGGGTAGTGGTGGTGGTGGTGCGCAACGTCGTCAGGCCGGAGCAGCAGCGGCAGACGGCCACGGGAGGTACGTGATCCATAATCCATTGTGACACCCAACTAAAACCGGGACATTGAACAGAACAAGAAACCTTCTTCTGTCATCTCTGATGGTCGAGTAGATGTGGTAATAACAAAACAAGTCGAAATGGAAAGCATCCAAGGCCTCTTTCCCGTTCGCTGGGCTTGCTGGCCTTCTGTTGTTTTTATACTCTATGATACCACATGCCAGCTCGACGTATGAGTATGACACGCACCGGCCCAACCAATTTAATACTGCCAACACCCTTTGCACTCGATCCGCTTGTCAGACAAACCCCTCGGCCTCGTTGGGCGAACCCAGACCGAAATTCGAACTTTTTTTATCAAACGACACAAGTTTTCGGTCTAGATACGCCCAGTTTCCCACTCGCGTACCCAGGCGAGTTCCCGCATTTAGCTAAAATTTAACAAATTTCGGCAAACTTTGGGTGAAATTTGGGTGAATATAAGTTTTGGGCGAATATAGGCGAACATTGGACGAATATGGTCGATATGGACGAACTTTGGACGAATATGGGCGATATGGACGAACCATGGGCGAATATGAGTGAGGACGAACTTCGGGCGAATATGCCCGAATTTTGGGCGAACTTTGGGCGAATATGGTCTATATGGACGAACTTTGGCGAAATTTGGGTGAATATGGGCGATACGGACGAACTTTAGACGAATATGTCCGAATTTTGAGCGAATTTTGGGTGAATATGGTCTATATGGATGAACTTTGGACGAAATTTGGGCAAATATGAGCGATACGAACGAACTTTGGACAAATATGCCCGAATTTTGGGCGAACTTTGGACGAATATGGTTTATATGGACGAATATGATCTATATGGACGAACTTTGGGCCAATATGGACGAATACGGGCAAACTTTAGGCGAATATGAGCGAACTTTGGATGAATATGGGCGAATATATGCTGACTGGACGGGTCCACTCGCCGAATTCGTTTCGTCCGGCATTCACAGGACGTATCCAGGATCCTGGGTATGACCTCGGTAGTCCGGACCAAAGTTGGTCTAAATCCGAACGGAAACAGGTTCCTGAATACGCGACTGGATGAAATTTCTGTGTTCAGACCTATTTTTAGCGTTTGGATCGGCGTACTAGTAGCCGAGTGGAAATACTCTAAGCTGCAGTCTACTAGTAAGCGAGTAAGCGCAGGCATTTGCAGTGCTGAGTGCTAGTAATTCCAGCGCACTCCACTAATGCATAGTCTGCATGCATCAGGGTGTAAGCGGGCACGAGCTGTCCACGGCGCCGCCAAGCCGTTCCCGTTTAATCACGTCCATTGACACCCACGGGCAACATCAGAAAACTGGCGGGCAGCCGTGGCCGGTCCGCTATCGCCGCTAGCCCGCTATAACCTGACATGCATTGGCCATCGTCAGCACTCAGCACCTAGCATCTTCGACCATTGTCAAACCAACCTGCAGTGGGCCACCTAGCGATCTGTTAGAGCCCCGTTCATAGCGTTCTAAAGCACGAACCATGCAAACAACTTGGCGGTGACCTGTTCGCCGTGAAGAAAGTGGAGATGCTGATTGGTTCCCAGCCATGCGCCACCAAGGCTCGCATGCTCGGCTCCAGAGCGTCTGATTTCATAAGAGGCATGCCGGAGGAAGGAAGCAACAAGCTGGGCGAAAGAATGAGTTGATCTGCAGCCAGGCCTGTCTGCAGCTTGACCGTGGTTTACTGTTTGGCGGTTTTAACTGGGTGACCGCGGAACTTGACGGGAATTAAGGAGGCAAAATCCTAGGCCCGTTCGACTAAATGGGCGCAAGCGGCAAGTTGACGGTCAACCGTGGGCGTGGCCACTTACAGGCTTATGCATGCATCCTACTGTTGACGTACGAGCACGATCTTCATGGCCTTACAGCCTGTTTACCTTTGTCTTCTTCCTCTCCATGCCCACGTTGCCTGCATCTACACTTCTGTTCTGTGGGTGCAAATGTGCACGGAAATGCAACACCCACACCTATGTTGGGTTCCGACATCATTATTACTGTTGATTTGTTCGAGATTCGTGGAAACGATTTTATAAAAATATCCTACTATCTTAGTCTAGATTTATATTAGAGTCTGCTTTGAATCTTGCAGACACATACACGGTTCTATAGCAACTGTAGGATAAATATAAAAAAACAACCAAATTAAGAATAGAAAAATTAGAAAAAATAACCAAAATTAATAAAATTTTAAAAATACATATAAATTTCAGCAGATCTAGTCAAGAAACATACTACAAGTATCACTGCCTGGTGGAGTTCGGATTGTTTCCAGCTTTCTGGAGGGTTTAAGTGCAAATTTATGACGGTTGTTGACTTCGTGAACTCTGCACGAATCTCTAACAATCGTAGAATATATATGATACCGTGGGCTCAACTTAGTTGCGGTAAATCCGCTCTCCAAATGTGCATAATATTGTACCCACAGTCCATGTTTTGGGAGACAGGCATGGACCATGTCTGAGCCATTTGTTCATATGGGTCTTTGTCTTGCTGTATATTCATGGTTACTGCTACTAGTGATTAGTAGGCACCAGTGTACTACTCCTTCCGGTGTACTAAATTAAGCGACACTTCTTATTATGAATTCGAGAGGGTATCTTAAATCCTTAGCACCTACTACTCCCCTGTTTGAAAATATAAGAAGTTTTATATGTTTGTGAATTAAATATATCTAGACACCTTTTAGTATATAGATTTATTTAAACCTATATACTAAAAGTTGTCTAGATATATTAGCTTCACTAAACTAAAATATCTTATATTTTTAGACGAAGGGAGTAGCTAGTAGATGAAGGGAGTAGCTAGTAGATGAAGGGAGTAGCTAGTAGATGTTCATTCTACTAATCTCGTTTAATTGGGCTAAGTGAAGTGTATCGATTGATGTATATGCTTTATGTTGCACTGCAGCATAGAGAATGGAAATCACGACGACTATGAGTGGCCCGTGATCAATGCCGCCGGACAAGGTCTTGCCAACGGATCCGCCCTTGCATTGCCAGCGGCTTGTTATCTTTGGCTAGAGGAACAGACGAACAGGAGGCAGAAGAAACACACGCACCACGCACACTTGTGTCTTTTCTGTATTTTTCCTCACCCGATGAACTGAATTACATAGGATTAAATAGAGCAGCTAACACACCCACTAGCTAGCATGCACACGCACTGGTCAAGCCACTAACGGCTTGACCCACTAATCACTCCACTAACACACGCACACACGTACAGACTTTGAGTCGCTTGCAAGTTTCTGCAGATCACACTGGATAAGTTCTCACTTGGTGCATGCCGCAACTGCCTGCGCCCGCTTCTTTCTCCATCTCTATCTGCTACACAACCTGGTCGTCTAGACTTTCCTCAGCCTGACACATGCACCTAACTAACGCAACACATTTAGCTTTGCATGGTGTTGTACCGAACAACACAACTCTACACGCACACACTGCAGCAGATCTGACTACATGCATGATTGACGAAATAAAAACATCATAAACTACTAACAACAAGGTTAACTCCAACACGGCTCCGGTGCAAGCCAAGGAAGGGATCAAGAGCGGCGGACCCAAGAGGCGGCGCAGCCCCGTGGTGCTGCTGGAGGGGTCCCGGTGCAGCCGCGTGAATGGGCGCGGGTGGCGCTGCAGCCAGCCCACGCTGGTCGGCTACTCCCTCTGCGAGCACCACCTCGGCAAGGGCCGCCAGTCCCGCAGCGCCGCCAACAGTGGTGGTAGCGGCGTTGGGACCAAGCTCGGCCGCACCGAGCCGGCCAGCAGCAGGAAGAACGCCGCCGCGATGGCCGTGGTCACTCTGGAGGCCAGCGAGCCGTCGACCCTGCGGCACGTCGATCTCAGGTCGATCGATGGAATTGTACAGTGAGATGGGAGAAGAGTTCGCGTGGTGACTAGCTGCGGATTCCTCTTGCTTATCTGTGATTTTTTTAATAAAACGGGCAATGTTTCTTCATTTTATTTAAAAAATAGAAGAGAATCGGTCTAAAACCGTTACAGACATCCTCGCCGACTCTTATGGAACATGACCACCTCGAGGACACACATAGTCAACCTGCTACAATCATAAACCGCACACATACACCACCGAAGCGAGGACCATCGTCGAGGTTGACCATCGGTGTCATCGTCATCACTTCTCGAGCAATCCGACTCCACCCAAGAACGATCACCTAAGAAGCCATCGCTGTAACGTCCTCGTGAAGCCCACACCGGCCTATGCCAAACAATCGACCCCTCACATATATGGCCGACAACTCCGACTCTCATGATTAATGCGAGACTCGCGCCGACGAAGACCTTCGCGGCCAAACCTCCCACGTAGTGAATTGTTGCCACTCGCCCGACGCAGGGCCTCCCTGCCACTAGCACAACGCGACAGCAGCTCCGAATTCACAACAAAGACGGCCCAGCACGAAAATCCATCGAACACGTCGGAACAAGAGCCGACTACCAAAGTCCTGTCGCGACCAAATCTTCACTCTTCAGCATCATCGTTGTTGCACTAGTCTCCACGCAGAACTCCTGCATCGACGGCCGACCTCCTGCCAGGAACAAAACAACACCGCCTAGGCGGCCAACCTCCACCATCTTCCACAGTCCCTCTAGCAAGATCCAGCTTCAAAACATTGCCCCCTAAGAGAGAACAAGACGCAAGACTCGTCGCCAATGTCCGACCAGGAGAGCCTAGATCTAGGATTTCCCCTGGAGAAAATCGGGTGGGTAATTGGATAGCACCATCAGGATAGAACCATCAACACCTCCATCAAGGTTGAGACACCCACGAACGTTGCCATTGACGTCTTCGACCCCAGCCGGAGCCTGACTTTCGCCAGCATCCACGCACCCAACCCATGATCTAACTAGACCACAACAACACCAGTCGCAGCCAGCCGCACCTCGTGAAGACCACCGACGACCAACTTCGGATGGACGCTCCAAATCCACCACGGTCAACTGGCCGCATGACTATCGGACGCTGAGCGAGCCACCCAGTCCTACCGAGCACCATGTCGGCAAAGAACAGAGGAGCACAACCCTAGGCCAGGAACCACCATGGTTCCGAGTTGCAGTCAAACATCAGGCGCACGACGTGCACCACGCACGCCATCTTGGCCGCCGAGGACCAGAATCAATGAGCCAAGATCACAGAGCCGCCCTCCGCACATTATCCTCCTCCCACGCTAACCTTCCCCATCGTCGCCACCACCACAACATGCACCACCCCGCCGTGCTCTTTCCTCCTGCACCTCCCTGGCCAGCAGCATGCTCCGTCTCTCGTGGCCAAGATCGGCCCGCCCCGCGATGGCGCCACCAAGCACAACTAGTAGCTTGCCTCGTCGCTGTGCCCCCTGATCCATGCACGGCTGCGCTCGCCCACATCCTAGACGTCGCCTGCACCGCCGCGTCCCCCTACTCCCTGCGCCGCCGCGCATGCCTCCAGCCCCGCCGACACCCGCAATTCTCTCTGATTAAGGGAATCTCCACCGGGACGACCCAAACAACCAACCGAAATCCGTTTCTATCCATTTGGGTTGGGCCGCAGTCGCTTTTGGGTCGGGTTCCGGCATGTCCGGTCAGCCGCGCCCAGCGATGCAACCCATCTGTCCGCACTTGGAAAATAGGTCATCACCAACGCCGATGTATCTTGAGTGTCTTCTCGTCGCCCCGTCGTCTCCCATCTTTTTTTCCTGTTGCTTCTCGCTAGTTCTGGGCATTTCCCGCCGCATCCAGGCACAAGCATAAAAAGGGGAGGTCGCGGAGATATATTCGACCAGACCCACACCAACCCCACCACAAAACCACCATGCCTGGCCGTTCGTGTCGGTGCGACGAGCTCCATGGCAACCACGACGCCGGAGATAAGAGCAGACCGAGCGCCCGCTGCTGTCGTGGTGGCCGAACCCGCCGGTGACACCGGATGTGTTGTCGCCTCCGATTCTGGGAGTGCCCGCAGATATACACTATCCTACTGCGGTCGTGGCACACTTACTACAACTATAACATGACCACCAGTGAGCGTTTCTCATTGGAGGTGATGAACCGCGTCTTTCTGCCAGATAACCGGTGACGTCTAGCGCTTAGAGAAGTGCACGACGAGCTTCAGGACACGATGCAGGCCAATCCCGACGACGCTTACCTATGTTTCCACCTCGCCCAAGCTGGAGAAGAGCTGCAGACGCAGCAGGTGATCTACTTCTCTCTCGAGGAAGAATGGGGTCTTATTGACCCGTCGGCGCCGCCGCCAGGCGCATAGCTAGAATGGTGTTGTAGTGTTGTTTGTAACATATTTAAAGACTCGAATAAAACTTTTCATTGCAAATGGCCGATGCCCGCATTGCTACATCATACATGGCGAGTGCATAGCCTAGCCTACCATCGAAGTCGGAGTGGTAGTAGCACCGACACATGGTGTTGTCGAAGACGCTGACGGCAAGCCTTCCATTGCCGTCGTACTTGAAGACGACGATGTTGTCTGCTTCGATCTGGTGGGCGTGGGCGAAGCACTCCCAGCCGTTTGCGAGGTACATATGTTCGAGGTGGTCGAACTACACCTCCACTAGGTACCTGGTGGTCTTGACACCATTCGCCCGTAGAATGACTAGCGGGGGCGGTTCGTCGCCGACCAGCGACGCGGATTTGGGAAGGAGCAGCTTGTCTCGCACCATGCCAGAGTGGATGGCCACGGCGAACTAGATGCCTAGGTCGACCTCCTCGGGCAACGACGATGTTGAGGGAGAGCATGGTGGCGCTTCCTTCACGCCTCCCTGGACGTCCCCGGCCGGGACCCGGTGGTCGTCCTAGACGCCCTTCCCTCGATCCAATGCTGTCGGCCATGCTTAGCTACCAGTAGTGGAGGACGAAATGAGAAGGGGGAGAGTGTGTTGTGGTGTGGGAGAAGATGGTTGTGCACGGCCAGTTAAAAAGAGCTGGCATCGGATGCCGGTGCGGAGGCCGAAGCGACGACATTGAAGTGTCCAGTCGGGAGGGCAGACGTCGGGTGGCGCCATCAGCGGCGGTGAAGGAGAGCGTGGCGTCCAGTCAGTCAGGGTGTCATCCTGTCGCTATTGATGGCGCCGGCCGAGCCTCTGAATCGTTGTCACGGTTGCGTCTAAACCGTTGTTGTTGCGCATGTCTGAATCAATGTCTCGCTAAGCGGTCGCTGACGGGTGGTGGCATGAGCGGGCAGGACACGCCCTCCGTCCGTGCGCGTCCGTGCTGACCCAATTGTTGTCCAGATATGGTGCACGGATGGATTGAGCCGGACGCGGCTGTCCGGATGGGTCGTGCCGCTGGACGCCGCACACGTCCCGGGTGTCCGTTCGAACGGGTTAGGTCGACCCGGTGAAAATACCCTAATAGCATTGCGGACTAGTGACCACAAAATTTGTGGTACTCCCTCCGTCTCAATTTATAAGACTTACGCGTATTCCTAGGTTAACAAATTAACCAACTTAGCATGAGATACATAAGATAAAAACTATATTATTAGAAACTTCAAATGTTATATTTTCTAATGATATAATTTTTATATTATATAATTCATATTATATAGCGGATGACCTAGGTATACGCGTAAGTCTTATAAACTGGGATGAGGTAGTACTTGATTAGGTTCCGTTTATCCAACTTAAAAAAAAAGTTCAGTTTATCCAACTTTTGATTGATATCCTCGCCGCTTCGACGAGGCAGAGTCATCGACCGCCGTTGCCCATTCCACCGGCCGATCGAGGCACCACAGATTATCGCCTCGAGAAAGCCGAGGCAGAAATCCAAACAAAGTCTGGTAGGAGCGGATACGACAAGAGGCTGTCCGAGACAGTCAGACAGATAGGCGTGTCAGAGCGCACTGTCATGCAATGTCGGTGCTCAAGTACAAGGAATATAGTATTGATAAGCTTTTCCTGAACGAGGCCATGTAAGGCCTTCTATGATGTTAGCGGTGCCGCACCTCTGAAAAGTGCTCCACGTATAAACTAGGTATGCATATGGCCTAAGAATGCATAAGATTTTTCATTATTTATCTTCTTCCATTTCGGAAATCCGTGAATGGAGAATACATGGAAAGCGACGTTGATGAGTAGTGTTCTCTAGAAGAGTTCACGAGTAGTGTTATGGGGTTCAACTCGAAGCAAATTTTGTGTCGGGTTCTCTAGAAGAGTAGTGTTCAACTCGCAGCAATTAAAGAGTATTCAACTCAGAAACAAATAGAGTATTCAGCTATGCATTTCTATCAAAATGCCAATGCAAATAAAGAGTACCTTTTCAATATATATTGGAACTCGTCGTCTTCTTGGGTGTTGCTGAACGCCTCCGACTCTTCCACGAGCCCCGTGTCGACGAGGTTTTGGAGGAAGGTATGGAAGTCGCTCTTGCTGCTCCGGTAGGCATCAAGCATCTTCCCGGCTATCGTCCAAAGATCGTTGTCCTTGGCCACGAGGTGGGCCTCGTCTTCGGTGGCGTCGGAGCCGTCGGGGGTCGAGAGAAGGAGGACGTGGCGGTGATGGAGGCGAGGAGGGAGACGGAAGGGGGACCGGGAGAAGAGGGGAGAGGAGATAGGCGTGGGTGTGAATCGGGGTTGAGGGGAGAGGAGAAGAGAGTCCATCGTTGCTGAGGTCCCATGGCCAATCTGAGGGATTTTGGCTCATCCCTCTGCTCAGGTCCACCTTTTCTTCTCCTTGATTGTTTTGCTTTGTAATTAGTATTTATTTTTGCTTGCAACTTGTCAAGATAATGACGGAGTCTCATCATATCTAGTGAGTTCTAAAATAAGAAAACTATAGTGCACCAAATGATCTACATAATCGGGGATTATAGGAATTTTTTGTCAAATGCTAAGGTTTTACTCCCTTTGTTTTCAAAAGATAAGCTTTTTTAACAAACTTACATTTGTTTCACAATGTAAGACTTTTTAGCAATCTATCTTCCTATTATGGGATTGATCATTCGATACCCTTCATGGATCCTATCTTCTCACACGCCTTCCCACTCCCAACAGAACTCCTCTCATGCTCCTCCAAACAACAACTTCACCATCGCCCTTACCATATTTGACTCTAGCATAGCTTGGGAAAGCACCTTCACCATCGACAGAGCTCGTGCACCGCCATGGACGATGTGGTCCTCAAGTTTGAGCTCCTCCATATTTCCGGGCTAAAGGAAGTCAGGGGATCGAGGGGAGATGAGTTCGTGCTAACATATATGGTTATGGCGAGACTCCAGCGAGATAGCTTTGTTGTCTGGGTGCTCGGGCCGGGTGAGGTTGGTGCTCTAACATAACACTAGTTTTTCAAAAAAATCATACCGTATAATTATGATCAAATTCTACAAACTCGTATGTGAAAGGACATGTGAGAGGTTGCTACAATTATGGGTGTTTCCTAGATAGTTTGCTTTTTTCTAGATTTTTGGTGTTGCATGCATGTGTTCAAAATGCTGCAAGCACATACTTGTTTGGCTGCATTGGTATTTTTGAGATGCCTCAAATCTTTTTTGCATGTTTTCTGTAACATCTTCCTAAAAAAGTATTGCATATCCACACTTTTGTTCAATTATACTATTTTCTAAATGTTGTGAGACATCTTTGAACATTGTAACATCTTTCTAAAAAATGTTGTATAACCACCTTTTTGTTGCATAACTATTTTGAAATGTTTGAAACTATTTTACACATCTTTAACCTTTTCCTAAAAGAAGGTTGCAATGATGTTGCAATAGTATGTTTTTTGCAACGCTAGTGGGTTTTTTGTTGCGAATCATGGACGATATAGATCTGCATGATTGAATGGCACCACTAGCGACCGATCTTTTCCTTAAATTGATCACTTGACGGCTAGGGCGCACCTTATAGTTAAAAATATATATGTTATTAGTATACTAGTCCCTCCGTTTCAAGGCTTAAGTTTTTTTTTTTGAAAATTCAAGCTACGAAACATTTGAGCAAACTTCTAGAATCTTTGTGTCGGGTTCAACTCGAAGCAAATTTTGAAGGGAATATGTCCTGAGAGGCAATAATAAAGTGTTTATTATGTGTATTCCAAGTATATGATAGATGTTTATTTTGCATGCTATAATTGTATTAATACGGAAACATTAATACATGTGTGTTTAATAAACAAACAGAAAGTTCCTAGTTATGCCTCTCTCATAAACTAGCTCGTTGATTAACAAGATGATCAAGGTTTCCTGATCATGGACATTGGATGTTGTTAATAACGGGATCACAACATTAGTGTAATGGTGTGATGAACATTCATCCGAAGTATAGCATTACGATCAAAGTCATTGAGTTTATATTGCTATAACAACTTACGAAGTGATCCTAATCCTTAGACCATGAGATCATGTCAATCACTAACACCGGAAGAGTTTCTTGATAACATCAAACGTCACACCGTAACAGGGTGATTATAAAGATGGATTCAGAACTAATAAAGTGTTATATTGAGGCTCATGGATCAAGAGTGGAATTTGTTCATCCCGATGACGGATAGATATACTCTGAGCCCTCTCGGTGATATCACATTGATTAGCTTGCAAGCAAGTGATTTGATCACTAGAATGTTAAATCACAGGAACGAGAAAAGAGTGCATGTCGGTAACGAGATCAAACTAGGTATGGAGATACCGATGATCGAATCTCGGACATGTAATATATCGTGAAACAAAGGGATTAAGATACTAGCGTAAAAGGTTCCGACGATCACAAGAAAGTCATCGTTGAATGTGTGGGCGTCAGTATGGGTCTCCAGATCCCGCTTCTGATTATTGATCCGAGAGGGGTCTCGATCATGTCCGCATTATTCACGAACCGTAGGGTGACACACTTAAGAGACACCGACATCCAATTGGAGCAAATGTTTCATGCCGAAAGAATGAACAAGCGCAGGAATTTATTTCACTAGATACCGAAACAGGTTTTCGGGTGAAATTGCATAAAGTGGTTATGCATGTGAAATAGAATTCTAGCAAGGGGTTATTTGTGAATGTTTGTTATTAAAGTAATTGACAAAATTCTGAATAAAATAAAAGAGTTTTATTTAATGAGAGTTTGCATTAAATTTGGTGGAAATTTAATGGGAATTTGAGTGGACTTTTGAGTGGAGGGATTTTAAAGGGCATTTTGTGAGTGGAGTGTCCACCCACATGAATGAAGGAGGGGAGGGGGCAGCCCCCATGGCCGGCGGCCACCCCCTTGGGTGCCCCCCCTCCTCCTATAAAAGGAGCCCCCCTCCTCACTTGTCTCTCACACCTCCTCGTGAAGGATCTCTCTCCCCCTCTAGAATTTATCCCCCATGGTCTCGGACTAGCGAGATACATGTTCCCGGTGGCTATTCGGCAAGAAAGAGTTATGCTTCCGCTGCATCGCTGGAGCGAGGAGGCGGAGGTTGCTCGGTGCCTCGAACGTGTGTGCGAGCACGGATGCGCTGCTGATTTGCGGCGCTAGGACTTCCTCTCGATCTTGAGATCGGCAAGAGATCGTCTACATCAACCACGAGTTGAACTCGTTAAGCTTTGTCGGTCTTCAAGGGTATGTTCTCTACGGATATACATCCGACCATTGTTTGTATCTAGTAGATAGATCTTGGTATATAGTTCACATCGTAGGAAAATTTTTGTTTTCTATGCTGCGAACCCTACAGTGGTATCAGAGCCGGATCTATGTGTAGATACTTTACACGGGTAGTACACATATGAGTATGTGGGCGATGATGATCATGTTGTTGCTCCTTTGTTGTAATTTTGGATATTGGTGGCATAGTGGGATGAAGCGGCCCGGACAAACTTTACATGTCCTCGCACATGAGACCTGTTCCACGCTTGACATGCAACTAGTTTGCATAAGTGGCTAGCGGGTGTCTGTCTCTCCTACTATAGTCAATATCTATTTTGCAAGCGAGTTGTCAACAATTTGATTATCCTCATTGTGGTTCATGTTCGTAGGTAAGAACGGTTCTATCTCGAAAGCCCTAAGCCACGTAAAACTTGCAATGGATAAATTAGAGGCGTCTAGTTTAAATTGTTGCTGGGCTAGTGTTATGATATGGTAGTGTTGTAAGTAGAAGTATGAGATGATACTCTTACAACACACATAGCATGTAAAATCCATAGACCTTGGATTTACACATATAGGTATGATAGTGATCATACCACGATGCACATGATAGAGATCATCTGCGGGAACCATATAATTTCACTAATAAACATATGATGTTTGATAGCATCTTATATTGCTTGTTTAGCGCTTTGTTAGCATAATAAGATGATCCCTCATTTAAATATCAAGATAAGAATGTGTTCTTCCTTTAGTATGCACCGATTATGTTTTCGTCGCTCCAAGACATCACGTGATGATCGGGTGTTCTTGGATCCACGACCATATTTCGGGTGTAAAACAGTTAGACACGCGAATACTAAGGTTCTAACTTGGCGAGCATAGCATGTACAGACATGGCCTCGGAACATGGACCGAAAGGTTAAGCATGAGTCATATAGTTGATATGATGCCCATTTGATGCTCGCCTTTGAAGCTATACCGACTCACGTGATGATCGGACTTGGTGTAGTGGATTTGGTTCATGTAATCACCAAAAAGGCACGAGGGATGTCGTTTTTTGAGTGGGAGTTCATTCGTAATATAGATTAGTTGAACTCAATCTATCATACACTTAGTCTAAACTTTACAAATTCTGTTGTAGATGGCACCACCTGCTTTTAATTTCAATGTGTTCATGGAGAAAGAGAAACTAGCAACGAACGATAGCAACTTTACCGAATGGGCCATGAATTTGAGGATTCTCCTCTCTGCTGCACAAAAGCAATATGTGCTAGAAGCGCCGTTAGGCCCCCCACCTTTTGATGATGCCCCTGACGAGGAGAAGAATGTCTATCAGACTCATCAGGAGGACCACAACTTAGTTCATTGCGGCATATTGTATGTGCTAGAGCCGGAACTTCGAAAGCGTTTCGAAAACGGCAATGCATTTGATACAATGGGTGAGTTGAAAATGATTTTCAACACACATGCTGCTGTAGAGAGCTACAACGCTTCAGAAAAGTTCTTTAGCTGCATGATGGAAGAGCACAGCTCCGTTAGTGAGCATGTACTCAAGATGTCGGGTTACGCCGATAAGCTTGTGTCCTTGGGAATATCGATTCCCATTGATTTAGGTATCCATCGTGTTCTGCAGTCTCTGCCACCTAGCTATAAGAGCTTCGTGATGAACTATAATATGCAAGGCATGAAGAAGTCTCTCCCCGAGCTTCTGTCAATGCTTAAAACTGCAGAAGTGGAGATCAAAAAGGAACATCAAGTGTTGATGATCAATAGAAACACTGGTTTCAAGAAAGACAAGAAGGGAAAACGGAAGGGAAGTAAGGGCGGCAAGCCGGTTGCCGCGCCTGAAAAGAAACCCCGAGTTGGACCTAAGTCTGATTCCGAGTGCTACTATTGTAAGGGGACTGGCCACTGGAAGCGCAACTGCCCCAAGTATCTAGCAGACAAGAAGGCCGGCAAGGCAAACAAAGGTATATATGATATACATGTTATTGATGTGTACTTGACTAGTGCTCGCAGTAGCACCTGGGTATTTGATACCGGTTCAGTTGCTAATATTTGTAACTCGAATCAGGGGCTGCGGAACAAGCGACCGCTAGCAAGGGGTGAGGTCAAGATGCGTGTCGGCAATGGATCAAGCGTTGATGTGATCGCCGTCGGAACGCTGCCTCTCCACTTGCCGTCGGGATTAGTTCTAAACTTGAATAAATGTTATCTGGTGCCTGCACTGAGCATGAACATTGTATCTGGATCGTGTTTGATGCGAAGTGGTTATTCATTTAAATCCGAGAACAATGGTTGTTCCATTTATATGAATGAAATCTTTTATGGTCATGCACCGATGATGAATGGTCTATTTCTATTAGATCTCGATGATAATGTTACACATATTCATAATGTTGATGCTAAAAAGGATTAAACTTAATGATGATATATCCGCATATATGTGGCACTGCCGTCTAGGTCATATTGGCGTTAAACGCATGAAGAAGCTTCATTCGGATGGACTTTTGGAATCACTTGATTATGAATCATTTGATACATGTGAGCCATGCCTTATGGGCAAGATGATTAGAACGCCGTTTTCCGGTTCAATGGAACGGGCGATAGATTTATTGGAAATCATACATTCTGATGTATGTGGTCCAATGAGTGTGTCGGCGCGAGGTGGATATCGTTATTTTGTTACTTTCACGAATGATTTGAGTAGATACGGTTATATCTACTTGATGAAACACAAGTCTGAAACCTTTGAAAAGTTCAAGGAATTTCAGAATGAAGTGGAAAATCATCGTAATAGAAAGATCAAATTTTTACGGTCCGACCGTGGAGGTGAGTATCTAAGTTACGAGTTTAGCACTCACATGAAAGAGTGTGGAATTGTTTCACAACTCACACCTGCCGGAATACCACAGCGAAATGGTGTGTCGGAACGTCGTAATCGTACTTTATTAGATATGGTTCGATCTATGATGTCTCTGACGGACTTGCCGTTGTCATTTTGGGGTTATGCACTAGAAACTGCTGCATTCACTTTAAATCGGGCACCATCTAAATCCGTTGAAAAGACACCGTATGAATTGTGGTTTGGAAACAAACCTAAGCTGTCATTTCTTAAAGTTTGGGGATGCGATGTTTATGTGAAGAAACTTCAACCGGATAAACTCGAACCCAAAGCGGAAAAATGCGTCTTCATAGGATACCCTAAAGAAACTATTGGGTATTCCTTCTATCACAGATCCGAGGGCAAGGTTTTTGTTGCCAAGAATGGATCCTTTCTAGAGAAAGAGTTTCTCGCGAAAGGTGTGAGTAGTCGGAAGGTAGAACTCGAAGAGGTTGTGGAACCTTCTCTTCAAAGTATGGCGAGTAGCGCAGCGCCAGAAGTTGTTCCGGAGTTGGCTCCACCTGTTGAAGAGGGAACTAATGATAATGATCATGAAACTCCGAAAGAGAGTACTACCGAACCTCGAAGGTCAAACAGGACGCGTGCAGCTCCCGAGCTGTACGGAAATCCTATCATGAATTTCATGGTTGATGAAAATGATGACCCTGCGACGTATGAAGAAGCGATGATGAGCCCGGATTCCAACAAATGGTTAGAAGCCATGAAATCCGAGATGGAATCCATGTATGAAAATCAAGTTTGGAACTTGGTGGAAATACCTCACGACCGAAAGGCCGTGGAGAACAAATGGATTTTCAAAAGGAAAACTGATGCTGATGGTAATGTGACCGTCTATAAAGCTCGACTTGTCGCAAAGGGGTTTCGACAAATTCAAGGAGTTGACTACGATGAGACTTTCTCTCCCATAGCGATGCTAAAGTCAGTTAGGATTATGTTAGCAATTGCTGCATATTTCGATTATGAGATATGGCAGATGGATGTCAAAACCGCATTTCTCAATGGTAATATTGAAGAAGAGTTGTATATGATACAACCAAAGGGTTTTGTCGATCCTAAGGATGCTAACAAGGTGTGCAAGCTTCAGCGATCCATCTATGGTTTGAAGCAAGCATCACGAAGTTGGAATCTCCGCTTTGATGAGGTGATCAAAGAGTTTGGATTTGTCCAAACTTATGGAGAAGCTTGTATTTACAAGAAAGTGAGTGGGAGCAATGTGGCATTTCTGATATTATATGTGGATGACATATTATTGATCGGAAATGATATAGATCTTTTAAACAGTGTTAAAAGTTATCTAAACAGCAAATTTTCAATGAAGGACCTAGGTGAAACGTCATACATATTAGGCATAAAGATCTATAGAGATAGATCTAGGCGCCTAATAGGGCTATCGCAAAGTACATACCTTGATAAGATTTTAAAGAAGTTTAAAATGGACGGAAGTAAGAAGGGGTTCTTACCTATGTTGCAAGGCAAGACATTGAGTAAGACTCAAAGTCCGGCTTCGGCGGAAGAAAGAGAGATAATGGATAAAGTCCCCTATGCTTCAGCCATAGGCTCTATAATGTACGCCATGCTATGTACAAGACCGGATGTGGCACATGCTATTAGTTTGACTAGTAGGTACCAATCGGATCCAGGTTCGGAACACTGGATAGCGGTCAAGAATATCCTTAAGTACAAGGATATGTTTCTTGCATACGGAGGTGAAGAAGAGCTCGTCGCTAAGTGTTATGTCGACGCTAGCTTTGACACCGATCTGGATGACTCTAAGTCTCAATCCGGATACGTATTTCTCATGAATGGCAGAGCGGTTAGTTGGAGGAGCTCCAAACAACCTGTGGTAGCGGGATCAACAACGGAGGCCGAATATTTTGCTGCTTCAGAAGCGGCTCAGGAAGCAGTTTGGATGAAGGAGTTCATATCCGAACTAGGAGTGGTGGCAAACGCGTTGGACCCAATGGTGATCTATTGTGACAACAATGGTGCCATTGCCAATGCCAAAGAGCCAAGGTCTCACAAGCATTCCAAGCATATTAAGCGCCGGTTTCACTCCATCCGTGAGCATGTCAAGGATGGAGATATAAAGATTTGTAAAGTACATACGGATCTCAATGTAGTAGATCCGTTGACTAAAACTCTCCCTAGAGCAAAACATGATCAACACCAGAACTAAATGGGTGTTAGATTTATCACTATGTAACTAGATTATTGTCTCTAGTGCAAGTGGGAGACTGAAGGGAATATGCCCTGAGAGGCAATAATAAAGTGTTTATTATGTGTATTCCAAGTATATGATATATGTTTATTTTGCATGCTATAATTGTATTAATACGGAAACGTTAATACATGTGTGTTTAATAAACAAACAAAAAGTTCCTAGTTATGCCTCTCTCATAAACTAGCTCGTTGATTAACAAGATGATCAAGGTTTCCTGATCATGAACATTGGATGTTGTTAATAACGGGATCACAACATTAGTGTAATGGTGTGATGAACATTCATCCGAAGTATAGCATTACGATCAAAGTCATTGAGTTTATATTGCTATAACAACTTACGAAGTGATCCTAATCCTTAGACCATGAGATCATGTCAATCACTAACATCGAAAGAGTTTCTTGATAACATCAAACGTCACACCGTAACAGGGTGATTATAAAGATGGATTCAGAACTAATAAAGTGTTATGTTGAGGCTCATGGATCGAGAGTGGAATTTGTTCATCCCGATGACGGATAGATATACTCTGGGCCCTCTCGGTGATATCACATTGATTAGCTTGCAAGCAAGTGATTTGATCACTAGAATGTTATATCACACGAACGAGAAAAGAGTGCATGTCGGTAACGAGATCAAACTAGGTATGGAGATATCGATGATAAAATCTCGGACATGTAATATATCGTGAAACAAAGGGATTAAGATACTAGCGTAAAAGGTTCCGACGATCACAAGAAAGTCATCGTTGAATGTGTGGGAGTCAGTATGGGTCTCCAGATCCCGCTTCTGATTATTGATCCGAGAGGGGTCTCGATCATGTCCGCATTATTCACGAACCGTAGGATGACACACTTAAGAGACACCGACATCCAATTGGAGCAAATGTTTCATGCCGAAAGAATGAACAAGCGCAGGAATTTATTTCACTAGATACCGAAACAGGTTTTCGGGTGAAATTGCATAAAGTGGTTATGCATGTGAAATAGAATTCTAGAAAGGGGTTATTTGTGAATGTTTGTCATTAAAGTAATTGACAAAATTCTGAATAAAATAAAAGATTTTTATTTAATGAGAGTTTGCATTAAATTTGGTGGAAATTTAATGGGAATTTGAGTGGACTTTTGAGTGGAGGGATTTTAAAGGGCATTTTGTGAGTGGAGTGTCCACCCACATGAATGAAGGAGGGGAGGGGGCAGCCCCCATGGCCGGCGGCCACCCCCTTGGGTGCCCCCTCCTCCTAAAAAAGGAGCCCCCCTCCTCACTTGTCTCTCACACCTCCTCATGAAGGATCTCTCTCCCCCTCTAGAATTTATCCCCCATGGTCTCGGACTAGCGAGATACATGTTCCCGGTGGCTATTCGGCAAGAAAGAGTTGTGCTTCCGCTGCATCGCTGGAGCGAGGAGGCGGAGGTTGCTCGGTGCCTCGAACGTGTGTGCGAGCACCGATGCGCTGCTGATTTGCGGCGCTAGGACTTCCTCTCGATCTTGAGATCGGCAAGAGATCGTCTACATCAACCACGAGTTGAACTCGTTAAGCTTTGTCGGTCTTCAAGGGTATGTTCTCTACGGATATACATCCGCCCGTTGTTTGTATCTAGTAGATAGATCTTGGTATATAGTTCACATCGTAGGAAATTTTTTGTTTTCTATGCTGCGAACCCTACAAATTTTGTGTCGGGTTCTCTAGAAGAGTAGTGTTCAACTCGCAGCAATTAAAGATTATTCAACTCAGAAGCAAATAAAGA
Organism: Avena sativa; assembly: GCA_916181665.1. Classification (NCBI taxonomy): domain Eukaryota; kingdom Viridiplantae; phylum Streptophyta; class Magnoliopsida; order Poales; family Poaceae; genus Avena; species Avena sativa. Next base: position 307,405,738 of record OV702284.1, on the reverse strand, counting down.
GTATTCAGTTGTGCATTTCTATCAAAATGCCAATGCAAATAAAGAGTACCTTTTCAATTTATATTAGAACTCGTCGTCTTCTTGGGTGTTGTCGAACGCCTCCAACTCTTCCACGTGCCCTGTGTCAACAAGGTTCTGGAGGAAGGTACGGAAGTCACTCTTGCTGCTCCGGTAGGCGTCGAGCATCATCCCGACTATCATCCAGAGATCGTCGTCCTTGGCCGCGAGGTGGGCCTCGTCTTCGGTGGCATCGGATTCGCCAGGGGTTGAGCGAAGGCGGGCGTGGTGGTGACGGAGGCGAGGAGGGAGTCGAAAGGGGGATCGGGAGAAGAGGGGAGAGGAGCTGGGCATGGGGGTGAATCGAGGTTGAGGGGAGAGGAGAAGATACCCATCGTTGCTGAGGTCCCATGGCCAATCTGAGAGTTTTTATGGTCTGCTCAGGTCCGCCTTTTGTTCTCCTTGATTGTTTTGTTTTGTACTTAGTATTTATTCTTGCTTGCAACTTGTTAAGATAACGACAGAGTGTCATCATATCAAGTGAGTTATAAAATAAGAAAACTATCACGTGAGACTGAGAAAGTGCACCCAATGATCTACATAATCGGGGATTATAGGCATTTTTTGTCAAATGCTAAGGTCTTACTCCCTGTGTTTTCACAACATAAGCTTTTTTCAACAAACTTACATCTGTTTCACAATGTAAGACTTTTTAGCAATCCATCTTCTTGTTATGCAATTGATCATTCGATATCCCTGCATGGATCCTATCTTCTCACACGCCTTCCCACCCCCAAGAGAACTCCTCTCATGCTCCTCCAAACAACAACTTCACCATCACCCTTACCATATTTGACTCTAGCATAGCTTGGGCAAGCACCTTCACCATCGACAGAGCTCACGCACTACCATGGACGATGTAGTCCTGAAGTTTGAACTCCTCCATCATTCTGGGCTAAAGGAAGTCGGGGGATCGAGGGGAGATGAGTTCGTGCTGACATGATCTGGTTATGGCGAGAATTCAGCAAGATAGCTTTGTTGTCTGGGTGCTCGGGCCAGGTGAGGTTGGTGCTCTAAAATAACACTAGTTTTTCAAAAAAAATCATATCGTATAATTGTGATCAAAATTCTACAAACTCGTATGTGAAAGGACCTGTGAGAGGTTGCGACAATTATGGGTGTTTCCTAGACAGTTTGCTTGTTTCTAGATTTTTGGTGTTGCATGCATGTTCAAAATGCTGCAAGCACATACTTGTTTGGCTGCATTGGTATTTTCGAGATGCCTCAAATCTTTTTGGCATGTTTTCTATAACATATTCCTAAAAAAAGTATTGCATATCCAAACTTTTGTTCAATTATACTATTTTCTAAATGTTGTGAGACATCTTTGTACATTATAACATCTTTCTAAAAAATGTTGCATAACCAACTTTTTGTTGCATAACTCTTTTGAAATGTTGCGAAACTATTTTACACATCTTTAACATTTTCCTAAAAAAATGGTTGCAATGATGTTGCAATAGTATGTTTTTTGCAACACTAGTGGGTTTTTGTTGCGAATAATGGACAACATAGATCTGCATGATCGAATGGCACCATTGGCGACCCATCTTTTCCCCAAATTGGTCACTTGATAGCTAGGGTGCATCTTATAGTTAAAAATATATATATATATATATTATTAGTATATTACTCCCTCCATCCCAAGACTTAAGGTTTATATTTTTTTAAAGTCAAGTGATGTAAAGTTTAATCAAAATTTTAGAAAAAGCTATAAAAAACTATGATATTATACATATATCGTGTGAATATATGTTTCGTGATGTATCAAGGAGTATGTATTTCATATTATAAATATTAATATGTTTCTCTACAAACTTGGTCCAAACTTTACATAGTTTAACTTTTTTTTTAAATATAAGCCTTAAACCCTTGGGACGGAGGGAGTAATAGGATTATGATGGTTAAATTCAAACAACAAAATACAGGGTATCACAATTTCTTTTATGAAGGAATTACTTTTTTTTTAGAATTTCTGCAGGAATTACTAGAAGAGTAGCGTTTCTGTCCTTGAAAGAACCTCGTGGGCCTTATCCGTAATGAGAAGTGGCCCATACATGTTCGATCCCGAACATCAGGAACAGTATGTATTCTTCTATGTCTGTATTCCCTTGCGAATACCAAATCGTTCCGAAGGAAAGATCCGTATATTGCGGCGCAAGGCCGAGACCCGACCCACCCCTGCGCACGAGAGATCCATCTAATCCGTCGGCCGGCCATGGACGACGGCGAGACGTCACCACCGGCGGCGAACATGCGGAGCGAGAAGAAGAGCACGTACATACCTCACGAGATCGTCACCTTGATCCTGACCCGGCTGCCGGTGGAGTCGCTGCTGCGGTTTAGCCGCGTCTGCAAGGCGTGGCGATCCACCATCTTCCTCGACGCGACCTTCCACCGCGCGCACCTCAGTCTCCAGAATCCGTTCCTGCTCGTCTCCCCACAGACGCTTCGGGACGGTAAGGTGCACAAGGACACTGTCATCTTGTACAGGTGGGATGACAGCCAGCAGGGCGCCGCCCTTCCGGTGGTGCACGCCACCGGCATGTCCTCGGAGGAGACACCGCACGGATTCGCGCACTGTGACGGGCTGATCCTGCTGCCGAGCGAGTCCACCGTGCGCGTCCTCAACCCGGCAACGCGCCGCACCGTGACGCTACCGTGGAGCCCCGGCGCCGAGCATCCGCCCCCCGGCCCCGACGTCCCACTCTACCACCAGTCGTTCGGTTTCGGGCACGACCCTCGCTCCGGCGCCTACAAGGTGGCGCGCTTCTTCTACCGTTCTATCCACGAGCCTGGCACAGGCGACTGCCACTACACCACCGGGATGGAAGTCTTCACCGTCGGAACCGACCTGCATTGGCGCGAGACGACGGAGGACCCGCCATACCCAGTGTTGGCACGGAAAACGGCGACATTCTTCAAGGGGTCTCTGGTCTGGCCCATCGACGAGTGTGTCCTCGGCCACCTCCCGCCAGGTTTCCTCCGTTTCAGCTTGGAGGACGAGACGTTCGGGGTAACGCCGCTGCCTCCTTGCAACCGGAGGCTGTACTACGGATGGTGCCCTTTAGCCGAGCTGCGCGGGGAGCTCTGCGTGGCCGTCAAAGGGGACAACATCAACACGATGGAGATGTGGATGTGCGACAACGCCCAGAACCCGCGATGGGATCGACGCTACACCATCAATGCTACGTCATACATGCCCCCTGATTTCAATCCAATTGCTCTATTCGATGATGAGATTGTTTTCAAGGAATATTATTTCGGTACCAGACGCTACAATCTCAGAACCAAAACTTACGCAGACGAGTTCCTCATGAAGTACTTGCCGTATCACAATCCAACCACATGCATGCTTGGATACCAAGAAAGACATTTCGCATACATTGACGTGATCCCCTACGTTCCAAGCCTTATTCATGTCTAGTAGTAGAAGATTATTGGTGTTTCGTAACGAATATTCTTGCTCCGATGATGGACTGCAAAGACTCCCCACGCTACACACACTTAGTTTTACCTATAACGATTTATCTTACTAGTTAATTTCGTTCTTCACCATGTAACTTGCTACAACTTGATAAAATAAAACACTAGGTGTCGATTTGAATAAAGTGAACCTGGACATTGACGCTTCGGTGCATTTTTTCTTACTCCAATTCCCACCGGCTGAGGCAAGTTGGATTGCATGATCATCAGAAAGGGTAAATCTATTCTCAGACCGGTCTGAGAATGTCTAAACCCGGTGGGCTCGTCCCAACCGTTCAATCTGAATTTGTCGCTTTCTGTATCATCCTTCTTCCCGACCAAAGGCCTCACCGAGCGACACAAACAGAGCTCCCATGGCGATACCCCATGGAGACAGAAACTCACGCCCCTCCTCACAACCCTCCTCCTCCGCCGGCCTCTCTCCTCCGCCGCCTTTCCCGGCATGTCTCTCCCTCCCTCCGCCATGAAGACAGGCTTTCTCCTTCCGAAGGTAGTTACAGGTTGGATTTAGATCTCGAGATTCCTTTTCCCAATTTTCATGCTGGCCATGGTGGCTGGGATGCAAGGTGTGGCCCGAACAGAGAGAAGGAGAGGTGAGCGGCAGCACTACCGATGACCTCGCGCGGGATCCCTCAATATATCTTCTTCACGGGACCCAGGCGAGGCTCCCTCGGCTCAGTAGCTAGCTAGAAATTAGGTGCTGCGCGCAACTGCTGAGGCTCGGTGGTGGGGTTCCTATACTTCGCTGGAGCACGAGCCGTTTGAGCGCTTAAGACCTGCACTCCACGCGGCCGAGCAGCTTGACTCCATCGACAACGCGAGCTACAAGTCTACTAACATGCACGTCTTCATGTGGCACACGTCTAGTTTGCTTCTTTTGCCTATTTCATAGTACCAGTTGATTCTCGGCTATTTGCATCTTGTATACCGTATCCCTTAGCTCATGATTTTATACGTATCAAGGTTGTTTTTATACGTATCAAGGTTGTTTTTTATTTCCTACGTTTCCATTTGCTACTAGATGAACAATAAGTAACTTCAGAGATCATACGCAAATCTGCATGTTTGCTGATAGTTTCATTTGCAAAGCTTTCTGATGCATGGATCCGTAAGTTTTTTTTACTGTTCCGATGATGATGCTAATGTGAACATATAATTCATATACTAGTAGCAGCTGCTGCATTGGTGAAATGTGGGTTGTCTAAAATAGGAGTTTTTGCGTTGTTTTGTGTTTTTAGGATTTTGAATTGGTATTGCTTGTACATGTTTCATATACATGAAATTCTTAAAATGTTTTATCCATGAATTTGGTCATGTTACAACATAGGTATCATCACCAATTCGATGTAATTACCACGCCCTTTAGGTAAAAGTTATCCATCCACTGCTTATAGAGTTATCCACCTAATCAGCTTATAGTTATCAGTTGATTTCATATGGAGTTATCTAGGTGTTTAGGGTAGAGTTACCCATATGCCTACCATATAGCTATCACATCAGATCAATGTATTTACCATGCTATCTAGGTAGTTATCTAGATGTTTAATTACAATATAGCTATCATCACCAATTAGCGTGTATTATAACATGGCTATCATCACCAATTCGATGTAGTTATCCATCCTTTAGATAAAATTTATCCACCCACTTCTTATAAACTTATCCACCTAATTAGGTTGTAGTTATCAACCGATTCCAAATGGAGGTATTCAACTGTTCAGGGTATGTACAGTTACCCATGTCTTTACCATATAGCTACTATCATCAGATCGATGTAGTTATCATTCTCTCCACATAATAGTTATCCACCTATTACTTACAGAGTTATCCGACAAGGTGTTATGTAACTACCTCGGTGAATTACGCTCCTAGATACAAGCCTGGATGAGCGGTAGTGGTTGAAATAGTACGGTGAGGCCCCAAAAGCCACTCACGGGTAGACCTTTCGGCCGTCCCAACCACTTCCAACTCAACGGGACCTGTACGGGCGGCGTAATCGGCAGGCGAAGGGATCAACTACATACACAAATGAGTATGTATGCAAGCCACCATACAAGAGTACATCAGAGCCACACCATCTAGAAAGAAAGGAAATACAGCAACGCCATACGGCAAGATTCAAATGACCTAGATAGAGATAATATGTTAGGATAATTCCTCATACATCACACATCAGAGTATCAAGCGGAAGCGGCAAAACAAAGTCCGAGTACGGATAAGAAGCAAATCGGCATAAGATGCCATAGAAATAAGCACATCCCGCCCACAGATCTCACGGATCCCCGTTCCCGGAATCTCTACACCGAACGATCGTTGCCCACATCATCAGCCTCTTCCACCCAGTATCCGTCCTGCGAGGGTACCTGTTCATCTGAACCAATAATTTATCGTGTGAGACCCTAAGGGTACTCAGCAAGTCTTAATGCCTCTAAAGGGGACACAACCTGGGTTGACGCAATTGCAGCAAAAGATAAACCCTAGCAGTTCTACAGATAAACGCTAACCATCCGCCTAACCAATGATAGACGGATGTCCGTGAATTAATGACAACAGTTATAACAGTAATTTCATCAGATCCATCCTCCTCCTCGCTTACCATCGAGGAAGCGGACGAACAACCCCCATCCGTTGGCAATTTTATTAACCATTCCATGAGTGTTGCACTATTTACTAGTCAATTACTTAGTCAGGTTAAAGCGGTACTTTAGTTATGCTTGTCTATGATCGAGAAACTGTGCTCCAAGTCGTCCATAACCGCGGACACGGCTTTCAGAAAGTTTTACCCTGCAGGGGTGCACAAATAGCAACACACACTCGATCAACCTCGGAAAAACCAAAACAAAACCCAACGAGGTCTTCACGACAAAGCAATCACAAGATTCAGAAATATTTCAGGGGGCCACCCCATTGAGTAGACCCGCAACGAAGCTAGCTGACTCCGAGACGGACTCAAGGTTTGCGTCAATGGCTATAAACGACTGGGAACCCAAAACTGGGATTGTCGATACCGCGAAAACACTCCGCTTACCTAAACAGTACAGTGTGCTCCTCGCACAATCTTAATAAAACAGTAAAGCATGGCATAAGTACAGGATAGTAACAAAACCTCAAACTAGTTTGTGGCCCCAAGAAATAAGACGGAATCAAGCTCTGGCTCAGGGGGGTCCCATAAGCCTCCCGGATGTGGATAGCGCGATAAATCAAGGAACAGGAATCAAGTACTCGGGGTCCTACGGGACACAAGTGAGCAGGAAAAACCAAATAGCAGATATTGCTCACCGGTGCCACTTTCATTAGTTATCCCATTGCTACTCAGGTTAAGTTGTTTAGGTACCTCGTTATCCATCAGACACTCACAAACCCTACACATGCTGTTCTACGACTCGCATGGCTCAAAAAACTCCTGTAGTAATGGCTCATGGGATGGAGGAACAAGCTTGGTGGGGTTTAAAAGTAAAGGCTATGCAACACTTGGGATTCAGTTTAGTGCAATCGCGACTCAATGATGCAAGAATAAGATAGAGGCAATAGGTACTGTATGTATGCGAGCATGTGGTAGTGCTTGCCTGTCAACTCAGTTGAAGCGAGAGACGGATCTGGGTAGTGCTCCTGGTTCTCTTGATATATCCCCTGCTCAGTGTCTATTCGAAGAAGAACCAAACAAACAAGGGCCAACATAAATAAAGTGCACAAGCATAGGAATAAAATGCGTCAAGCAAACAATCATGCCATGATGAATGATGCACAAGTTGCATGGCAATATAGTAGCAAGGCATGGGTGAGGTGTAGAACACAAGAAGTAACATTTTTATGGGGTTTTGGTCCCATTTTATTGTCATAATAGTTGATGTATACTTTATATTTATATGATGCATGCTGCAATTGAAGTCATGGATAGCATAAACAGAAAGGTCTCGTCGAGCTGATCATTTTAGACATATCATTTGCTAAATTCGGAGTTATAAATCAAAAGTTATTAATTTATTAAGTTCCAGTGGCATTTGTTGTAATTTTACTCAACTTGGAATTTTAAAGTGTTCAAATAATATTTTGAATGGCATATTTGAATTCCTCACATTTTTCTGATTCAAAAACATATATTATTTGTATTATTTGAAATTATGAATTTAAATTTATTTTAAGTCAAAATAATTAAATAGGGTCAAAGTCAAAGGTTGACTAAATAAATTAATTCTGAAAATATTTGAATAAGGATTTGAATTATAATTCAAAAACTAAACATTTTTCATATAAGGTTTGAATTCAAATTCCAAACCATTAATAAGTTATGAATTTATTCAAATTTGAACAGATTTGAATTTGAACTGAATTGAATGGATTTGAAAATGTTTGAAAATTTGAATCAGCAAACTCCTGGACTTTTGATACACAGCAGATTCTACCCCAGAGAATGACCGGTGGGCCTCTTAGCTGACTGGGCAGACACACACACGCACCAGACTTTCCTCACCGAGGCTCACTCTAGCCAGCGAGGCTGACAGGCGGGTCCAGGCACCAGCAGGCCCACACGCGTGCGCAGCCGCCCGGTGGCGACACGTGGGCGATCCAGGGACCGCGGGTGGAAAACAAGGGAAGCAGAGGACCCTTTTTGCAAAAAGCCCGCAGGCGCTGGTAGGTGGGGTCGCGGGGGCTGCGGTTTAGGCGGGAGAATCTATAGGGACCGAAACGCAAAACACTCGTCGGCTGCTGCTGGGCGCGGTGCTGCGGCGTGGTTCTGGCCGGAGTTTCGGTCGACGATGGCGAAGCCGTCGCTGGTCTAAACAACACGACTCTAAAACGAAAAATGAAGAGGGGATCACGGCCTACAACATCGGTTCGGGGTGCTACCGCGGAGGAGGACCGCAGCGCGCGGGGCAGGGCGACGAACAGCGGCAGAGCGAGCTGCCGCGGATGCTGCTGTCGGCCAGGCGCGACGCGCGGCGCGCGCGCAGGGGTTCGGCGGACGGCGGCGGCACTACGGTGAAGGGGAGGGCAAGGGAGCATGTCCAGGGGGTAGGAGGGCTCACCAGCGACTCGACGGCGGTGAGAGCTTGGCCGGAGAGGCTGCTGATCGGCGACGGGGCTGGGACCCTGGAACTCCTGGTACTCGCGGGCGCGGCGGCGGCGGGGCTACTCCGGCGGGTTCCTCGCGTCCTGGGCGATGTAGAGGAAGCAGACGGGGGACCCTGGGGCTCTGGCCTGCCTTGGCGTGCTTGGGAGCGAAGGAGGGCAGAGGGGGCGCAGCTAGGGTTTAGATGGCCGAGGGGTGATCATGGTGGAGAGGGAGAGAGGAAGGAGGATGGGGAGGGCCTGGGGCTTCCTGGGGGATCTGAGGGAGGCTAGAGGGCGAAGGGGGAAGGATAAGAACGAGAGGCAGGGGAGGTTGCGTGGGGGAGGGGAAGATGGGAGAGGGTGGCCTCGGTGTCACCTTTTCTCCTCCCTCACGTGAGCCAGGTCAGGGGCAGCTGGGTGGGGAGAGCTGGGCCAGGGCGAGGGTGGAGAGGGGGCTCGGGGTAGGCAGGTCTGGAGGGGCCCCTAGGGCAGGGAGAGAAGAGAGGGAGAGGGGGAAAGCTAGGGTTTAGCTAGAGGGGCTCGGGTTAGAATTAGGTGGGATATAAGGAGAGAGGGGGGTGGCTTAGAGTTTAGGTTTAGAGAGGGAAGGTTAGATGCTAGGGGGTCCTTTTGTCAAGATCAAACCAAGCACCAACCAAACCCCAACAAGACCAAGACTAGAAAAAGGGAGGAAAGGTGATGATGGTAAGGATGGGTATGGTGATGAGGTTTTGGCATGATCAAACAAGACCAAGCCTAAGGGGTAGAGAGAGATGATCCATTTTAAAATCCAAATAAAATCAAATGTCAAGCTAAAGGGGTACTTGCATGGGCCATGCATAATTAATTAATACCATATTTATCTTTGTGAAAACAAGATTATTTACATGGCATTTTCTTATGCATTCCAAAGTATGGAGTAAGGCCCAAGCAAAGAATTTAGAAAGAATTCCAAGTGGAGTCTAAGGAGATGATCACATTGGATTATATTTGGGACTTGCTAGTGTGTATGTGCCACTAGATATTTTATAGTCCCAATATCCCAACATGATAATAACCCCCAAAACATCCCATATGGAGACTAAGGAAAGGTTCCACTCACAAGGCATGCAAAGGTGGCCATGTGGCTCTCATATACCAATATTGTGAAAACAACATGGTGCATACATGGGAGTATGTGGAGCTAGAATGTGATCCATCCCAACCCACATGAGCTAGAGGTAAAACTCAATAAAAATGCCAAGCTCATATTAAGTTGGATGGTGGAATTATAAGGTGGAGAAAGAAAGGTGGTGGAGTTAATAAGAGATATGCCCCCAATCAACTTGGGCATTTAACAATATATCAAGAACCAAATACAATATCAAGAGGCAAATACAATTAATAATGCACATGAGGTAAGAGCCAAACAAGAAGGGGTTTTATATGATGCTCAAATGCAAGGTGGCATGATGACATGAGCATGATATGATGATGATGCAACAATTGTATGTAGGAAGTGGCCCTTTTATTATTAGAACAAGTAGCATTACAGGAGTTAGACAACTGGGATGCTACATGTTACAACATAACTATTATCACTAATTCGATGTATTTATCACACCCTTTAGGTAAAAGTTATCCACCATAGAGGTATCCACCTAATCAGGTTATAGTTATCAATTGATTCCATATGGAGTTATCTAGGTGTTTAGGGTAAAGTTACCTATATGCCTACCGTATAGCTACCATCATCAGATCGATGTATTTACCATGCTCCTCTAGGTAGTTATCCATGTGTTTACATATGGAAATCCTGTCCCCAAGTTACTTTGAAGGAGAAGTCCTCTTCACCATGGCTATTGTTGGTTTGGGACTGCTGCTTTTTGCACTACTTATTGGCAACATGCACAATTTTCTCCAAGCTCTTGGAAGCCGGTATGTGGTTGTACCATGGACTTATTTATCATGCAATAGTATCCACCTTATTGCTTGAGCTTGCCCTGCCTATCCACGGGAGCATCATGCTAATTATTTCATTACTGTGTGTGGCATGGCATATTGACCAGTTGAATCCAATTATCTGTAGTAATATTGGATCTTGTTTTATGAAGTTCTCTTGTCTTCTGTAGTAAACTAGAAATGCAACTTCGACGGCGTGATGTTGAGCAGTGGATGAGCCACAGACGTCTGCCTGAAGATTTGAGAAGGTTTTCTTCATAACTGTTAAACAAATATTATTATTTTACATGCTTAGAGGACTTGACTTGTACAGTCGTGCCATAACAACAGCCATTTGTTTTTTTACGTGTTTTAATCTGCTTTTTTGATTGACATGCCACATGAAGTTGCTTTCACTTATATTTATTGTTTCTGCTGTTCGAATAGAAATAAAAATTTGCCAAATACTGGTCTTGTCAATTTCTCATGTTTCATTGAAAACTATCTTTAAACTTCATGAAATGCTATTTTAATTTGTTCCATGGGAAGAAGAAATGTCTATTGTAATTTGCAAACAAAGTTGGCATGTAAGTAGCTAACCTCCATACCTATGACATATGCTATCTCATGGCAATGTCAATGAGAACTTAATATGTGGTTTGAAATATCTTTTTCATTCACTAGGTGTTTTGGTTCTGCACTTCAAAGATAGTAACCCTTGAAGGTTTCCAAATTTACAGGAGGGTTAGACATGCAAAAAGGTTCACCTGGGCAGCTACTCAAGGAGTAAACGAAGAAGAGCTCTTAAGTAATTTACCAGAAGATATCCAAAGGGAAAGGGACATACGGCGACACTTTTTTAGATTCCTTAATAAGGTTAGTTGTAAATTTGTTGCCATTATTTACTCTTGATGAACAAGACATGGAACTATTAAGAAAAAAATGAGATTTAAAATGGAGATGTCCACCTAATGGGTGACCCCTATATGAACAACTACAAACGTAATATTTTTCCCTAGAAAAGGGGTATATACTTGATCTATTCAGGTTGTAGGTTCGCCTTTGTATCCATGCATGTCTGGTAATGACCCTCCTGTCAACTCGTAAAGAACCACTGAGTGTAATTATTTTGCAGGTTCGATTGTTCACCTTGATGGATTGGCCAATCTTGGATGCTATTTGTGACAAATTAAGACAAAACTTGTATATCAGTGGGAGTGACATCCTTTATCAAGGTGGCCCTGTTGAAAAAATGGTTTTCATAGTGAGAGGCAAGTTGGAAAGTATCAGTGCGGATGGAAGCAGGGCTCCATTACATGATGGAGATGTATGTGGAGAGGAGCTCCTCACATGGTACTTGGAGCACTCTTCAGCGAATAAAGGTTCAGAATTTCTTCCCTGCATGCGTACAGTTACCTATAGTTACACTTCTACTACTACACAGTTCATAATTAAAACCGCACATGCACTGCTCTTGTTTCAGATGGCGGGAAAATCAAATTTAATGGTATGCGCTTGTTTCAGAGCAAGTGACCTCGAAGAAGTCACTTCACAGTTTGCACGGTTCTTACGCAATCCACGAGTGCATGGGGCGATCAAGTAGCCATTTGCTTGTCCAATTTACTATGAAGTGATTATCTATCTGTAAAAAGTTGTGTTCCACTTGAATTGTTGGATGTTGAGACCACTTCAGTTCATTCACCCGATTCTATAGACATTTTATACGAATTTAAAAGTAAAAGTTTGCTTTCTGGTGAAATTTTGCTTTTTTCTTAATTAAAATGAGCATTTAAAAACAGAGAGAGGGGGGCTGCCGGCATGGACACATATATACCTGAATGTATTCTATATCAACAGGTCCCAAACAGTCAGATGTTTACAGGGAAGGAGGGGAGAGGATGGATTACAAGGAACAGCATTAACCGCCGCCGAGCGGTTGCTAAGCAAGGCTTACACACAAGAAACATGCCCTTGTAAAGCTGTATCTTTGAAGTATTGAAAAAATAGAAATAAATCTTACACACAAGAAACATCCCCTTGTAAATAGGGTACATAAATATAATGACTTGCCACCTGTGCAAAAGCCACAAGATAGATAATTACTCATTTTGTGGTTGTTGCACCAACCCTCGAATGATCATATTTTCTAGCAGAACTCAAGGGTGCAAATTCCTAGCCATTTTCTACGTATATGGTTTTTCCCATTATTTAACAACTTACATGCATAATTTTCTTACTGAATTGAAGAAAATAAACATCATGTATATTTTGCGGGTAAAGGTGATATATTCAGCATAATAGATTACATCATTGTCAAGTCGAACTGCCAAGAGTGCAACACTTGAGCTGAACCTAACCAAGCAACGGTTATTTGCCCTGGTCTAGAAAAATTTGCAAAAAGTAAGGTTACCCTTATTCAGCGAACAATTTACCTAAGAGACAATATGCATTTGTGTTTTTAAAGTTTCGGTTTGGGTACAAGTAGTCTTTCATGTCATCATTAGTGCTTCATACGGGCACAATCAATAGATATATCGACATTATGTGTCGAAGGCGTGAATCCTATCTCTCGCTTTAAGTGGGCTGATGGACGCCTATTTTTCTTGTTTTTCTTCTCTTTCTTTCCTTTTACTATTGGTTTTTCTCTTCTTCCTATATTTTTTCTATATTCCTGAATTTATCAACCTTTTTAAATTTTAATGATAAATACTTGAACATAATGAGTATGCGAATATTTTATTTTAATGTCATGAGTAATTATTATTTTAATACATCAACATTTGTTTTAAAATATGTATCTGCTAGAACACCGTCAAGTGGATGAGCTTGATGAACATCTTTGAGAGGCAAGCTAAGTTGATGGGGCCAAGAAAAATATGTGTGGTTAACAATCAAGTAATCTTTGAAATTTCAATGTAATAACTTTCTGAAGTACGAGAAGCTTTCACCACTACATGCAAGGAGGCACAATAGCTACCTGCAAAGGATTATTACATTTTGAGATCTCTCTCAAAGCTTCTCATTGGTCCGCTGTCATTATCAATGATGCAAGATCAATGGTAGTTGAGGTGGGTATCATTACAATTTCCATTCGAGACTTCGAGTCTATGTTCAAGACTACGATGAGTTATCCCTTCAATACTGCACTGGAGCCTTTTGATGCTATTGGTTCAATTTTTGAATGTAATTATGTTGTTGGCTGCAGAAAAACAACACATCAATCAGATACACATCATGTTAATCATAGTTGGCAGTGCTGTATTTTTTCCACCAGTACTTTAGTTACTCTTAGTGCATTCATAGTAGTGATTTAATAGTGACCGCATGGCTAGCACAGATATTAAGAGACTCCATGACTCGGGAGAAGCCGCACACATACGATGTTTACGCTTAAAATACAATTGAATATACTCATTTTGACATGTTAAATCAATATATTTATACTAAATTAAATACTTGTTTATAATTCTTTTATTCCACAACAACCTTAATATGTGTATCTTTCCCATTTTGTTGTTAGTAAATTTGACCATATATGAAATATTATTAATATTAATTGTAGTTTTAATTGTGTTCTAATATATATTCAAGAATACAATAACGTCAAGAGTATAAATTGAACGTTAGCCGCTTGACTCACTGTTCTCTTCTTTTCATGGTCAAATGTGTCCTACAAATTACGGTGTGTTAAATAATAATCTTGCAATGCATGCATTAAATGTATTTGATATTTGCATATCACAGATTTTACTAATCACAAGGGTTTCTTGCATGATAATTAACTATAGTAAGAGTGAATGTATCCCTCTTGCTTACAAGAGGAAAAAATTCTAGTTTTTGTTAATATTCGAGGTTGTATTGTTGACACTTTTTTAGTTAATTGTCTAGGGATTTGCCTACACTACGAGCAACTAAGAAGAGAAGATATACAACCTCTCATAGATAAATTCTCAAAGAATAGTTGGATGGAGAGGCAAACTGCTCTCCTAGGCTGTTAGACTAACTTCGATTAAAGCATGTTTAGCTAGCATACTTGTTTATCTTCTTTCCTTTTTTAAGTTTCCAAAAAAGGCACTGGACCTCATAAACACTTAGATGGCTAACTGCATCTCGAATGACTTCGAGGGGCATAGAAAGGTTCATCTTGCATATTGTAAACTTATTTGTAAGAAATAATAATTTAGGAGCATCGAAATTCCTAATTTAGCCAATGTTATTCTCTGTCTTCTTAGTTCTTGGATAAATAAATATACTTCCTGTAACACCCTCAGAATCGGACCTATGCAAGTTTCAGCGATTCCCGCCAAAACCCGCATAGAAACGATTCAAAGGTGCCCACCAGGCACTTTCGTGCGGGTGGAAAACGAAGTAATAACATTACACAACAGTCCTCGATGGGACCCACAGAACAGATATATACAACAGCGACTCAACGAGCCAAGAATACAGATACAATATACAAAGATCCAAATCACCTGTAAAACGATACAGCGTCCGGCTACGGACAAGATGCAAATGGGGCTAAGAGCCCTGAAAAATAACCAATGGCGTCCATAACCCTGCCCAGGCCAAGCCGGAAGGGTAACCCTACTAACGACGTCGATCTCAAAACCTGCTTAAACAAAAGGGGTGCCGACAAAGGGCAAAGGAAAAAGAAGGAGCGTCAGTACTGAGGCCAGTACACGGCGAGACTAGAATTCGGCGGTCCTCGCCTACAAAGGTATGGTGGGCTGAAGCGGCAGCGGCAGCATGCACTAGACAACCTATAGAGACTCGATACAACTGTCGGATTTAAGAGAGGGGTAAGAATGACCTACTCGGACCCAACCTGAAGCTAACACCAAACAAACCCATCCTGGCGTTTCCCCCTCGCGACCAAACGAGGAAGTCAGCCGAGGAACTCACACGGTTGGCATTTTTATTTATTCAGTTATCGTTGCAGCAATTACTAGTCAGGTATAGGTAATCATCCTGATAAAGTAAGCAGTGGGCACTTTTAGTTAATCATTCTGTGGTAGTTGCAACAATTACTAATCAGATACAGATAGCATGAGATAAACCCAAAACCCAGCAGTTGTTGGTACTTTTATTCAGCCATTCCGTTGTAGTTGCAATACTTACTAGTCAGATACAATTGTCGCAAGCGACAAGCTAAACAAGCAATGGTGGGCAGTATTATTAGCCATTCCATTATAGTGAAGCTGATTACTAGTCATTATAAAGTCAAATTTATAGCAATAAACTTTAGTTATGCTTGTCTATGGTCGAGATACTGTGCTCCAAGTCGTCCATAACCGCGGACACGGCTTTCAGAAAGTTTTACCCGGCCGGGGTGCACCAATAGCAACACACACTCGATCAACCTCGGAAAAACCAAATCAAAACCCAACGAGGCCTTCACGACAAAGCAATCACAGGATTCAGAATTATTTCAGGGGGCCACCCCATTAAGCTACCCGCAACGAAGTAAGCTAGCTCCGAGACGGACTCAAGGTCTGGGTATACGGCTGTGAACGACTGGGAACCCAAAACTGGGCTTGTCGACACCGCGGAATCGTGTCCCGATCCTAAACAGTACAGTGTGCTATCCATCGCACAAACGTAAATAAAGCAGTAAAGCATGGCATAAGTATAGGATCGTAAATAAAACCTCAAACTAGTTTGTGGCCCCAAGAAATAAGACTGAATCAAGCTCTGGCTCAGGGGGGTCCCATATACCTCCCGGATGTGGATAGCGCGATAAATCAAGGAACAGGTATCAAGTACTCGGGGTCCTACGGGACACAAGTGGGCGTTCGGAAACCAAATATTTTCTATCACCCACCGATGCCTCTGCTTACTTCAATTTTAGTTGTTAAACAGGAATTAAAGTGAACGGTAAGTAAAACTATGATCATCTCCAACTTCACACAGGCGGCAATTCATCAACAACTGTGGCACTGAACAACACGCAACAGCACTTGAGCAAGCGACTACGACGCGCAAGTCCCACTATCTACCAAACAACAGGTAATAGGATGTGTCCAAGGCAATATAGGGCTGCACGGTAGATCACGGGTACGGAAACTAAAGCATCGCAACACAGATAGCAATAGATCAACAGGAGAGAAGTAAATACTATAAAAGAAAGATAGGTAGAAAGGGGGAGATGCTCGCCTGAAAACATTGTCGAAGGTTCAACCGAAGATCGGGGCGAAGCTCACATCAACTCAACGGCCTTATCCGCGAAGAACCAAATCACTAGAGGAAACACCGGATGCAATATTTAATACACGGCAGAAGATCGGCATGATGCATGTATGATGGATGACATGGCAAGATGCGATGCAATTGGGCAAGATTAAGTGGAACCGGGGTCCCGACAATTAATTAGGTGGTTCCTGTTATTTATCTACCCCGCAATCTAAATGTGGTTTTAGCATGGCAAAAGATAGCACCGGGTTCGCTACACAAGTTTAAATGAGGCCAATATGAGACTAGATTTGCCCGCATATGGGCCCCATATTTAATTATTAGGTGAATCGGCATAAGGCCCCCAAACCAATGATATGCATGTGAGATGAATGACAATTTAATATGCGACAAGGTTATATTTCATTTATAAAATAGGGTTTGCGGGAAGGGGTTCACACATGAGGGGGGTCGCGACGAACTTGGGGTTCCGGGGTTCGGGATCCGGTCTCAGGGTTCGGATCTGGGGTTCGGGGTTCGACGGAACATTCTCGGGTAACGGAGTAGATCTTGTCGCATCCGGGAACAGGACTTGGTTGGCGCCGGGGGCGCATCGGCTTCTTCCGGGTCGGTGTCATTCTTGTCGTGGTGAAGATCTTGTCGGTCTTGGCATTCTTCAGTTCGGGTTTGGCGTCCGAGGATAGTACTTGGCCTCCGTGAAGGAGAACTTGAGGGTCCCGCGTCTCGGTGTCCTCGGATCCGAGAGGAAGAACTTGTCGGGCCGGGTCCGGCCTTCGGGGTCCGGTAGGCGAACTTGTCGGTTCCGCGGTTTTGGTTGTCGGTGTCGGACTCGGTCTCGGCACTGAAGATCTTGGCGTTCCGAGTAGACGATCTCGTCCGATGGTGATCTTGGCGGAACACTTCGAGTGGTGCAGGTCTTGAGGTTCCCCGGGGTTCGTCGTCGAAGGAGAGTCGGGTCCTCAGGTCCGTGTTGGAGTGATGCCGACGCAGTGACAAGCTTGGTGGCAGCCCTGAAGTGCCGAAAACACACAAGCGGAAACACTGCATGGCGATGTCACACAACAGGATCACGACCAAGAATGAAACTACACGGGCAGGAGACCGGGTCGGTGGCGCGCGTCTTGGGTCAAGCCGGAGGTCAACAAAACACTGCCAGGTTGAGGATGCTACAGAAGGCCGCGGCTCGGGGAAGGAGCAAGGTCAGACGGCGACGGCCAAAATGACGGGGACGGCGAGGAGGCAGCTGGAGCTCGGCTCCTGGGCGGCGGGAGGAGCTTGGGAGGGTTGGTGGTCGGCGGCGCGGAAGGGCGGGTCGGGGACGCGCGGGGAGGGAGGCTCGCGAGGCGACCGGCGGGGAGGCGGAGAGGCAGGGGCGCGGCGGCCGACGGGGCGCCGGAGGAGGCCTTGCGGGGCCGGCGCAGCGTCTGGGGCGGCCGGAGGTCGCGCGGGCGGCGCCGGAGAAGGGAGGCTCGTGTGGCCGCGGCGCGACGGCGGGCGACGGAGGCGGCGGAGCGGCGGGCGGAGCGGCGGAGGGCGCAGGCGAGATGCGGGGAGCCGAGGGAGGCGGGGTGGCGTTGGAGGGCGGGGCAGAGCGGACGCGGCGAGGGAGGTGGGCGGCTGCCGCGGCGGCGCTTGGAGGAGGCGCGCGGGGGGGAGGGTGCTGGCTGGGAGAGAGAGAGCGCGGCCGCGGAGAGGAGCGCGGCGGGGAGGGAGGAGCTTGGCCGGCGCCGGGGGAGAGAAGGGAGGAGGAGGGGGTTGCGTGCGCGTGCGGGGCAGAGGGGCTAGAGGAGGGAGATGATTGCGGGGAGGGAGGCGCGGTTGCAGGTGGGTGCGGGGCAGGTGGTGGGCCACGGGGTTGGTGGGGCCAGGGGACAGGGGCTGGTGGGTTGGAGGCGGGGAGTGGACCAGGTGCGTGCGTGAGCGTGCGTGTGGGGTGGTTCTGGTGGGGCTGTGTGGTGTGTGTTTTGTGGTGTGTGTCTAGGTGGCAGGTCCCTAGTGGTGGGGATTTGGGGAGGGGTGAGGTGGCGAGAGGGGGTTGGTTGGGGTGATGTGGAGTGGGGTGAGGGTAGATTATCTGGTACCTGTAGGATTTGGGGTGGGCCGTTTTATTTTTCTGGGGTGGTCGTTCGGGTCGTTCGGCCCGTTCGACTGCCCCACTAAAATAATAAATATTTTTATTTGTTTTACAAACACCGTTTGCAAACCGATATCAGACACACAAGAATAATCCGGGGACCCGGGGTTCGCATTTTGAAAACAAGCCGAGTGTTTTTAGAAAACAAAACAAGTTTATCTGCAAATAGTTTTATGCAAACAATGCATGATGATGACGATGCAATGCACAAATTCAACGCGATTTTCTAGTAGTGGTTTTGCGGGATGCCACACTTCCTCGGTCCCAAAATAAGTGACTCAAGTTTGTCTAGATACGTACGTATCTAGACATGTTTTGTAACTAGATTCATACTTATTTAGACAAAGGAAAGTCATTTATTTTAGGACATAGTGAGTATTAAATATGATAGTAAAATCTAGAAATTCTTAGTAAATGTTAATATAACACTCTTCTGCGGCAAAAATGTAGGTGCTTCTTAGTTCTAGAAGGGAGTAATGTGGCCACTTAATAGTGTTAGACTTGGCTAAAGATGAAAATAGGTAATGGTTCCCATGTTAGATTGGGGGGAGGGGGCCTGGTGTGGAGCCTCTCCTTTGGAGGTCCAATCCTGTGATCTTTATGTTGGTTGTGTTCAAAATTGTTCACCAAGTTTGGGATGGTACTCATCTTAAACTCACTTTTAGGAAAACTTTTTATGATCCCTTAATATAAAATTGGTAGGAGTTGGAAGGGATAGCCACTAGAATTTTTCCACTGATACTGATACTCTTTTGGCAATAAGGGTGAATATACTCCACTACTTCTTTTTGCATCCTATAGTTAATCATGCCTATATTCATACCCGGTGTTTGGAAATTATCTCCTAGAGTTCATATCTTCCTCTAGCTTTTATCTCAGAACATGCTTATGGCTAGAGATAACATGAAGAAAAGGCATTTAAATAAACCCGAATCATGTATTTTATATGTTATAGGTGAATCAGTACAACATCTATTCTTCTAGTGAACTGTAGCTAAATAAATTTGGCATGTCATCTCAATTTTTTTATTATTCATGTTGGTGATGATTACATTTGAGAGACCACATTCTTGGTGGCAAACAATAAACATGTGGTTTTCATTGTGTGCTACTACTTTATGGTGCCTTTGGAAATTTAGGAATGATAATGTAATGGCCAAACATGGTTTTATTGGCACCAGATCTGGATAATGACTCTGAGCTTAGTAAAAAGATAGATATTTATCTTCAAGGATCACATGGTGGAGGGAGTTGAACTCTTCTGCAATCATGTCTCGCAGATTCTGAACACTCGATTCGAGCTTGACCGGTGGGTGACTAAGGGTATATTTGGATTGGAGCCCAGACCTGCCCGTCCAAAATATTGGCCGTTGACCATGATTTGTCCCTCGTTTGGATAGCTACCAATTTTTTGGTGCGCTAAGCCTACCTCCATTCTTTTAGTTCAACTAGTTAAATGCCCATGCTTTGCCACGGGCTCTCAAATATTTTTGCTCGTTGCACATATAAAAATAATTCATGTGAAAATCTAGTTTACGGAATAAATAGTTACACAATAGTTCAAAAGCATTAAAAGATTGTTTTTCTATAAGTGGATGTCCCATAAAAAGCAATGTTTTTAAGTGGATGTCCCATAAAAAGCAATGGCCCAACTAATCGTGTTGTATTAACTATAGTTAGATCAGATATCCTCGCATTTTATGGAATATCATTAATCAATAGATTCATTACATGCGCTTCCTTTCCACCATTTGGCTATGCTAGTGCCACCATAATTGTGATCTTCCATTCCATCATTTAGCTATGCTATTGCTGATCGATTCTTCCTCCGCTGCAACATCCTTGATCATGCCAAAATTATAATTCTTGGATTCTCGGGCACATCAAGCATTATTGTCTGTTTTGAGAAAATGCATAATACTATTTCTTGGACCACAAACCAAAATATGTGCTCATAAAGCAGAAAAATGGGAAGGCTTTTCTAGTTCACCCCAATTACAGTTTCACACTTGTCCCTTATTAATATAGTTAGTTTTCATTGTGTATAACCAAACTAAGAAAGTATCATGCAATAAGTTGCAAGCTTAGAAACAAGATAAGTGAATGTAATTTTTACTCAGTCCCGTGCACAATTTAGATATAGCTTACAAAAAATGAAGCTTCACACACACCCTTCTTTACAGTGTAAATTCAGGCTTCAACTACGCTAGATGGGAATTTAAAATTTTGAAAAAAAGAGCAATCGGAACTTTAAAAAATTACAACCAATTGAAAAAACAAATGCTCTTTTTTTAAGGGTACAGAACATATGCCCCAATTGCACAAAACAAATGCTCCTGACAAAAATCTCAAGGTTTCTTGCATTGAGTGAACTACGGCACTTGAGTTTAAGGTTTGCCTACAAAAAATGGTTGTCATGATGCTGCTACACCGTGAGAAGTACCACGAATTCCATGCTTCCACATAATAAGCAAACAGGTCACCAAATACTGCATTCAGAAAAATTTGGAAGAAAATGTGAGTTTTTGCATATTATAATGGAGCATATTCAATGTCTCATATTGATCCGATGCTAGGAGGTTTGAGCAACAGAATTATATAGGAAAATGTCAAATGTAGGCTTTTCTTTTTCGAAAGAGGCCGGGCCTCTGCAATTTACTATAGAATTGGCCAATAAATATTATACGTTTATTCTGTTATGTTCAAGGATAACTTCCTTTAAGAAACAAAATAATTGCCTTCTAGGGAGTTCAGGTACTATACTATGTCTATGGCTCCGATCTGAATTACAAGACCACATAGCTATGATATTTCTATGCAAAGATTACAACTTGCATAGACCAAGTCTTCTATGGTATATTTATGTTTCCAAATTAGGCATGCCAAATAGGAAGCTTAGGTATCAAAGGTGTGTCAGGTCATATTAAGTAGACCTCATGTTATTACATAAAGTCTATTGGTAGTCATAGTGTACTTAATACTTCCAGCTAATCAAGCGACAAGAATTTTTCCTATAAGAAATTAATGTCCACGGCAACAATGTGATAGACTTTCCATTATTATATACAAATGGTGCAACTTTTGACAAGGAAAAGAACCATGTAAAAGTAGTCCTGATAAATCCTAGATTCACTACCTATGTGACAACGACCATTCAACCAAGTAAACCCAAAATTATCTGATTTTAATCTCACAAATAGAAAAGAATCGTCATATTAAAAAATAGTAGTGATTACCGTGATCCCATGATTTTTTGCATATATTTTTTCCAGCCTGCAGATGTTCCGCTTACATTTTGTTCAACCCGTGTACATGAAACAACCTATCTGGGAATGGACCATTCAGAAAATATTTGGCACGGGTCTAGAAAGATTATCCAGTCAACAAGCTAGCATCGATCATCTTGAAGTCCATAACCCATGGCAAATTATCTTAGGATCAAAATGTCCCCTTAGGATCAAAATGCCATGCCAAATTATCTTCCATACCGTCACAAGTACTGATGGATAGAATGGCCGAAATCCTATGGCTAGAACAACCTCCGAATAAGAGCCTCATTTGACAAAATGTAGACGACAAACCGGAGCTGGAATCTAAGAGATCAATAACGCAAGCTGCACAACCTCTATGATGTACTACTATGTAAGAAAAATTTACCAACCTATGAACAAATATTACCACGTACATGGAAGTCGATGGAGACATTAAAGTTCAGTTGTTTGTTTAGAGTATATCCAACCAGCATCTGTTTAGAATATAGCTAACCAAAAATGCAGGGGATATGCTAGAACAAAAATGCATAGTAATAATATAATGGAACAAATTAGTAACACAGTTGTTTAGAATATAGCAAATCAACATCCAACTTTGAAATACAAAAAATGAAGTCCGATATTTTTGGAAAAATATGCAAAAAAAATAGAAATGGGGATATAAATATGACTATATGAAGCCTAGATATTTGTAATACATCCAAAAAAAATTGAGTTCGAAAAGTAAAGAAAAGATTTAACATGTAAGCATTACATATACACCAATAGAACCAAAAGGCTATTTTATGACTATGAATACGGCTAAGATGCGTGAGGGGGAGAATACCTAAAGCGGGCGGGGGAATTCATGACTCTAAATGGTAGGGATGTTGTGCCTGATCGATGACGTGATGGGATCTGGGTTGGGTCTTCATGGGGTCGGGCCTTCGTGATTGGTTCTGAACGAATTATATTGCATATTTACTTCATTGTCTTTCTTCTCACTATCTCACCGAATTACCAATGAAGCACGTCTCTCCCTTTTCTGAAGAAAAAACACGGCACTCTTGAACATGCATGGGCATATGAAAATATAATTAAGGATGAACATCGCCTCAAAACACAATTCACCTAGCTAGCATCAGATCCATTCTTATGTGAAGTGCTACAATTTGATGGAAAGGGAGCCAAATCTGAAGGAAAGGGAGCACTTACAGGCTTGGATGGGTGAGGATGGAAACCACACACGGATGGGCTACTCAAGGAGCAGGTTGGTGGAATGCATCTTCGCTTGCTCGGATCGGATCGGCTGCGAGATAGCAACGGCGGCGGAGCACTGGGCTCCTCCCCTTCTTCTTCTACCACAAGGATCTGTAGCTGACGTACAATGAAAATACCGGATGCCTCGGCTGCCTCCACGCCGGACGGCCACCACCCTCCCCCGGCCTCTATGGCCCTTCTTCGTACATAGGCCCTAATTTATACACTAATCGCAGAAAAATCAATCAAATGATTCAGATCAAAAAGCAATCACGTGCAAGCAAATCGGGAAGAAAATGAGTACGTGAAAATCCACCACGAACATGAACAAGAAAGGGAAATTAATACAGAAAAAACTCAAAAACATGCTAGATCCGTACCCTATCTGGTCTTCCCCTCGCGGTTGGAGTGGACAGGAGGCTTGGCCATCGAGGAAGATGGGGGCGCGGAGGAGACCGCAGGGTTGAGGACGACAGGGCGGTGCGTCGCTGCCCGCCGGCCACCGCCACATGCCACGGGAGAAGAGAGGAGAGCAGGTGTTGTTCGGTGCCCCCATCCCTCCCTCCCGAGCAGCCACCGCCACGGGAGGGCTGGACATCGAGGAACAAGGGGGGCGGAGGAGACGCAGGGTTAGGGCGGCACCATTCCGGCGAGCCACTGGCACCAATCACGTGAGAAGAGAGAAGTGGAGCGAGATCTGGGCGGTTTGCGGTGCGGTGGACTGGACCGTGGGTTAACTTTATGATTAGAAGGCCAAAATGCAAAACGGGCGACGCAAAGTGGGAACGATGGACGACGAAAGGATGACGTATCAGGCGACGACGGAACCGTTTGTTCTTTTTAGATAGTAGAGATTCTGCTTATTGGCGAGCCGTTGACACAAAACTTCAATGTTTGGAGGGGCAAAATGCTCTAATTTTCCTCTTCTAGGCATTGTAGAATTTTTTTCTTCATCAACTCTCAAAAATCTGGGGGGCGGTGGCCCCCCTGTTCCTTCATAGCTCCGCTTTTGCTAGTTCTACCCTTTTTTAGGTCATGTAGCTTTTTTAAAATTTTTAGGGTTTAGAGTTTAGGATTTAAGCTAGTTCTACACTTAAATGTGGTGTGTAAAACTCAGACGTGAGCTCGTGTAGCTTTTGCGTTGATTTTATCGATGGAGCCGGCCGGGATGATGATCCATGATGTAAGAAAAATAGCAAGCTCACAGCCACTTAACCAAATGGCACTTGTAGAAACCTCTCACGTGGGTTGATATTCTTCAGTTTTCATTATTTTTGGTTCCTGAAAACAGAGCAAAAATATCTCACATTTTCTGACACGAAAATATCTCCCGTTGCGATTCCAGGGATAACGCACGCGCGCGCCGCGCCCTTCACTCTTTTCTCGTCTTCACACGAACGGTCACAACTCTGCAACACACCCACCCAAACTAAGCAGCTGGCCGTCCGCCATGGAATTGCTCCTCTTCCCTTCTAGAGCCACCGTCTCCCGCAGTCTCCTCCGAACCGCCCCCTTTCGCCGCGCCGGCGCAACCGCCTTCCGTCCATCGTCCAGCTCCGGCAACGTCGAGGTCACCACCGACACCACAGCAACGACGACGTCGGTGGCCAAGAACAACCGCCAAGAATGGCGCGCGGGCGGGACGCCGTTCGGGCTTGGCCTCGACCTGTCCGAGGAGATGAGGGGCGATATGATGTGGCGGATGCTAGCACCCCCCGCGGCGGCGGTGGCGGCGGAGGCCGCGCTCCTGGCGTTGCTCAACAGCGGCGCGGCGGCGGTGGACGCGCCTGCGTGGGCCGGGAAAGCGGGCTCGGCCGTGCTGTTCGCGGCGGGGCTTCTCGGGTCCCAGTACGGGTTCTTCTCGTCGAGGTGGGACGCCACGGAGGAGGCAGGGTCGGTGGTCGGGTGGGAGCTCGCCGTGCGGCACTGGAGCGCGCTGTCCGTGGCCATGGATTCGTCCGTAGAAGACGAGGACGAGGAGGAGGAGGACGACGACGAGTGGGAGTACTACGAGGATGACGAGGAGGAAGAAGATGACTGACGTCTGACGAGTAGGCAGATGAGGTGATAACAGTGATAGGTCTGATTAAACCTTGTAAGTTGCAACAGTGCTCGGCTTGGTTAAAAACCATTTGCTGTAAATAGAAGAATGGTTATAGGTAGGATTTAAGCTTTATTACGAGCGTGTTTGCATTAGGAACATAGAAATTCCACATGAAGTTTCTGTGCATATGTGCCTGGCAAGATAGCTAAATCATCATTGCAAAAATATATAGAACAAAATAATCAGAAGATGCATACTAGTGTGGTCTAAAATGTTATAAATTTTCACTCTAGCGTTGCTATCAGGTGGTCTCTTTGGACACAACGGAATGCGCAGGTTTGTTTCTTAAAATTCAGCCAAACAAATCATCGATGAAGCATGTCAACAGGGCAAGGGTCTTTAGATCCCCTTTTGGCCTTTGTAGCATGTATCTACGGTGTTGATGCCAAGATCTTTTTTTTCTTAGCAAGTTAGCACTAGTTCTTAGTTTCTTGTTTTGTTGCACTCATTTTGGGTCTACTTTTGCTCCTCCAGATCAATCAAAGATCATGGGGGCATTGTATCAATTGGCAGACCAAAGATGTGGCATACAATCTAATTCGACGCATTACATATTGAGCTTTTTTTCAAAGTCAAGAGAAAGATGGGGCGCATGAACAATCAGCCCACATCAGAGATTTCTCTAACATAATACGTCATGGACTTTTTGTTTCTATCATCAGGCAATCCAACTTGGCTCACCGGCCTGTCAGGATTGGAGTAAGAAAAGGAAAACAGTCAGCGTGCATGTCCACGTTGATTTTGTTCAAATCGACACCAAGAGTTTAATCAAGTGTAACAAATACATGTTGTGGAATAAAATTTACTAAACTAAAATCATACATCATTACAAGTAAAACTGTAAAAGTAACGGAGTGTAGTAGGTGTTAGAACGACTAGGGTAAGGGTTCTACTCGGATACAGTCGAGCCCCGGAGTTCGTGTTGATATATACGCACGTTGCGGTGTAAGCTATTACAACTAGACTCCATAGTACATACGAGATAGGAAGATGGTTTAAATACAACTCAATCTAATCCTATCTCTAACACCCCCCGCCCCCTTTAATCACAACTTAGTCAAGTTGAGGTTATACTTGAATGCTTCAAATGCTCGATATGGTAAGGGTTTTGTAAACCCATCGGCAACTTGATCCTGTGATGAAATGAAACGTATCTCAAGCTGTTGGAGATATGCCCAAGAGGCAATAATAAAGTATGTTATTATCATATCTTCATACTTATGATAAATGTTTACATACCATGCTATAATTGTATTAAAAGGAAACATTAATACTTGTGTCATTTGTAAACATAAAAGAGTCCCTAGTAAAGCCTCTTGTTAAACTAACTTGTTGGTTAATATATGATCATGGTTTCCTGATCATGAACATAGAGATGTTATTAACAACAGGGTCATATCATTAGGAGAATGATGTGATGGACATACTCCTATAGTTAAGCGTAGCATAAAGATCAAGTCATTTAATATAGTTCATTTGCTATAAGCTTTCTGATACATAGTAACCTAATTCCTTCGACCATGAGATCATGTTAATCACCATCTCCGGAAGGATGCTTTGATGACATCAAACACCACACCGTAACTGGGTGGCTATAAAGGTGGCATTGAGTGTTCGGAAAGTATGGGTTGAGGCTCATGGATCAAGAGTGGGATTTGTCCATCCATATGACGGATAGATATACTCTGGGCCCTCTCGGTGGAATGTCATCCAATTAGCTTGCAAGCATGTGACTGGATCACAAGGGATCACATACCACGGGAACGAGAAAAGAGTACTTATCGGTAACGAGGTTGAACTAGGTATGCAGAGATACGGACGATCAAAACCTCGGATAAGTAAACTATCGTGAGACAAAGAGAAATTGGTATCGTATGTAAGTGGTCCATTCGATCGCAAAGTAATCGTAGAAATATGTGGGAGCCATATGAATTTCCAGATTCCTCTATTGGTTATTGTTCGGAGAAGTGTCTCGATCATGTCCGCATAATTCACGAACCGTAGGGAGACACGCTTAAGGATTCGACGTTGTTTGAGTAGTTATGGAATGATGAGTAAGAGACCGAATGTTGTTCGGAGTCTCGGATGGGATCCGGGATATCACGAGGAGATCCGGAATGGTCCGGAGAATAAGATTCATATAAGGAAAGTCCTGTTTCGGAGTTGGATAATGGTTCCGGTGTTTTCATCGGGAATGTTTTAGAAATTTCTGGAATGTCCGGCACTCCGGAGGGGAAGGGTACATGAATGTGTCATACCAAGTTGGAATGATTGCATCATGTACTAAGTGTCATCGCTGAAGAAAATAAAGGGTTTAATCAAATCCTAGTTTGAAAAGTCAAACGCCAATTTGAAAAGTTAAACGGCTATTTTGGGAAGTGGAGGGAAGTGGGAAACCGAGTTGGGGAGGAGTTCCTCCTCCACCGCCGGCCCACTAGGGATCCGAGTTGGGGAGGGACTCCCTCCCCTTGGCCGGCGCCTCCCACCTATAAAGGGAGGGGCAGGGCTGCCCCTCCAAGCACACAAGTTCTCCACCCAAAACCCTAGCCCGGCGCCGCCACCTCCTGTTGCCGCCGCCGCCTAGGGCTCCCCTAGCCGCCGACTTGGGCAAGCCCCAAGCCCTAGCCGCCGGCCCTAGCACCTCCTCCTTGGTGTGTCTAAACCCTAGATCGCTGAGGAGCTCTCTCATAGTCCACCATACTCGCTCCGGCTTAAGGCGAAGCCCTGCGAGATCTCCCCTCTACTTCCGGTACCACGCCGTTGTGCTGCCGGAATCGCGAGGAGAGTGCTACAACCTCCGCTGCCTGCTGGAACAAGGGACAGGAAGGTCTTCGTCGAGTACCGAACGTGTGACCGACTATGGGAGCGCTGCCGGAACGCAGCGCCGGAAGGATCGTCTACGCGATCTTGAGATCGGGAAGAGTACGACTACATCACCCACGAGAATCCGCTCTCGTTAAACACTTTGGAATCTTCGAGGGTGAGTTATTCCATCGACTCGTTGCTACAATCTAGTAGATAGATCTTGGCTTGTTTGTTTGTATGCGGTAGAAAATTTTTGTTTTCCATGCTACGAAACCCTACAGTGGTATCAGAGCCATGTCTATATGTAGATCTGTTGCACGAGTAGAACACAATGGTCATTGTGGGCGTTGATGCTTTTATTGTCGATTGCTTATTGTGTACTTTGCATCTTGCGGGATGTTGGGATGAAGCGGCCCGGGCTAACCTTACATGACATCGTTCATGAGACTTGCTCCACGCTTGACATGCAACTTGTATTGCATAAGTGGCTTTGCGGGTGCCTGTTTCTCCCAGCATAGTTAAGATTCAATTTACAACGGGTGATTGACAATGCTAGTATCAAAATCTTGGATAAGTAAACTATCGTGAGACAAAGGGAAATTGGTATCATATGTAAGTGGTTCATTCGATCGCAAAGTAATCGTAGAAATATGTGGGAGCCATATGAATTTCCAGATTCCTCTATTGGTTATTGCTCGGAGAAGTGTCTCGATCATGTCCGCATAATTCACGAACCGTAGGGAGACACACTTAAGAATTCGATGTTGTTGAGTAGTTATGGAATGATGAGTAAGAGACCGAATGTTGTTCGGAGTCTCGGATTAGATCCGGGATATCACGAGGAGATCCGGAATGGTCTGGAGAATAAGATTCATATAAGGAAAGTCCTGTTTCGGGGTTGGAGAATGGTTCCGGTGTTTTCATCGGGAATGTTCTAGAAGGTTCCGGAAGGTCCGACACTCCGGAGGGGAAGGGTACATGAATGTGGCATAACAAGTTGGAATGGTTGCATCATGTACTAGGTGTCATCGCTGAGCAAAATAAAGGGATAAATCAAATCCTAGTTTGAAAAGTCAAACGCCAATTTGAAAAGTCAAACGACAAGTTTGCTTGGTGGAGGGAGAGTAGGAAACCTACTTGGGGAGGAGTTCCTCTCCCTCCACCGCCGGCCTTGGAGGCCGATTTGGGGGAGGACTCCCTCCCCCTTGGCCGGCGCCCTCCACCTATAAAAGGAGGGGCAGGGCTGCCCCTCTAGACTACACCTTGCCTCACCAAAACCCTAGCCCTAAGCCGTCGGCGCCACCACCTCCTGCTGCCGCCTAGGGCAAACCCTAGCCACCGACTTGGGCTTCCCCAATCCCAAGCCCCCGGCCTAGCCCTCTCTCCTTTGTGTGTCTAAACCCTAGATCACCAAGGCCTCTCTCATAGTCCACCATACTCGCTCCGGCTTAAGGCGAAGCCCTGCGAGATCTCCCCTCTACTTCCGGTACCACGCCGTCGTGCTGCCAGAATCGCGAGGAGAGTGCTACAACCTCCGCTGCCTGCTGGAACAAGGGAGAGGAAGGTCTTCATCGAGTACCGAACGTGTGACCGACTGCGGGAGCGCTGCCGGAACGCAGCGCCGGAAGGATCGTCTACACGATCTTGAGATTTGCAACAGTACGACTACATCACCCACGAGAATCCGCTCTCGTTAAACACTTTGGAATCTTCGAGGGTGAGTTATTCCATCGACTCGTTGCTACAATCTAGTAGATAGATCTTGGCTTGTTTGTTTGTATGCGGTAGAAATTTTTTGTTTTCCATGCTACAAACCCCTACAGTGGTATCAGAGCCGTGTCTATATGTAGATCTGTTGCACGAGTAGAACACAATGGTCATTGTCGGCGGTGGTGCTTTTATTATCAATTGCTTCTTGTGTACTTTGCATCTTGCGGTATGATGGGATGAAGCGGCCCGGGCTAACCTTACATGACATCGTTCATGAGACTTGCTCCATGCTCAACATGCAACTTGTATTGCATAAGTGGCTTTGCGGGTGTCTGTCTCTCCCATTATAGTATAGATCCAATTTACAATGGGCACTTGATAGTTCAAACACCAACGTTGTGGTTCTTGTTCGTAAGTTAGATCAACACTTATTGAAAGCCCCAAACCACATAAAACATGCAAAGAAATTAGAGGCGTCTAACTTTGTTTTGCAGGGGTGTGCTGTGATGTGATATGGCCATGATTGTGATTATATTTGATGTATGCAATGTTCCTTATTGTAAGTTGGCAACCGGAAGGAGCCATATGGTTGTCTTTAATTTTGTTAAGACCCGCGCGTCTATTCAAAGTAGTTGTAATAGTTGAAGCCGGTGGACGACAACCATGGAGAAGCGTCATTGACCTTGATGCAATACCGGTGATGATGGAGATCATGTTCGTGCTTGAAGATGGAGATCGGAAGCACAAAGAAGAAAGGCCATATCATATCACATATTATGAATTGCATGTGATGTTAATCCTTTATGCATCTTGTATTGCTTAGTTAACAACGGTAGCATTATAAGATGATCCCTCATGCACATGAATTTCAAGTCATAAAGTGTTCACCCTTAGTTAGCATCGTTGTTAAAGCTTGTTGTTTCGAAGCACCACGTGATGATCGGGTGTGTTAGATTCCGCAAGTGTATACAACGTGAGCAAGCCAGATTTGCTCATGCAGAAGCTAAGGTTTGATCTTGACGAGCCTAGCATGTACAGACATGGTCTCGGAACACGGATCACCGAAAGGTAAAGCATGAATCATATAGTGGATATGATGAACATGTCGATTGTTCGCCATTGAAACTATATCAACTCTCGTGATGATCGGTGTTGATGTGGTGGATTTGGTTCGTGTGATCACTAAAACAATGTGAGGGATATTGTTTTGAGTGGGAGTTCAATGGCAATATGGTTAAAAGTTGAACACTATTTATCATAAATTAAATCAAAGTGAATTTGCATATTTGTTGTAGTCATTGGCATCCGTTTACCACCTTGCGCTTAGTTATAATTGAGTTGATAGAACTATAGAATTCTGGTTAGTTACTTTACGAACTGGTATCGTATTGTTTTGAAGTGTTAATCTAAAGTTTAAAAGTCCTATTGCAAACTTTCAGTAAGTTCCGGTTACTCCATGAAGTTTAATAACTGGTATTAAATCGAGAGTGAAAATTCCAAGAGTTAGTGTATGAGTATCATGTTTGTCTCCATGATTCTTGATATTCAAAGAATTGTCTTAATATCAAGGTTATCTAGGATATGAAAGAGTTGTTTCAGAAACCATGATGTGTGGAAGATATTGTGATATCTGAAACAAAGTTTTGGTTGCAACATGATAGAGTATAATATGGGAAAAGTCATGTTCTCATATTTGATGAGAATTTGCAAAGGGTTGGAGACACTAGTTGTCCTAATCCACCAAAAGGTTTTGGAGAGCAACATTATACTCGCGATTCATCTTTATAAGCTAAAAGTAGCTTGATCATGAATAATTCCATGATAAGGGTGAATATTTGATGTAGGTAAAATATTTACCACACCAAGAGATTACTAAAGAATGGAATTTGAAAGCACACCAAACATTTGATGATGGTGATCTACTTCAAAGTGCAAGTCCAAAGACATTGGTATTTAATTATACACGCTTTGGACTATGTGTCATATGTATGACTCCAGTATTGATGTTGATTCTTTCAAACAGAAAAGGAAATACTGAAAGATAATCTCATAAATATATGGCAGAAAAGGAAAGACTAGAATTGGTTCAGTTTAAGTATATAGATGATATACATGTTATGGCTATATTCTTTGCTTATTAAACAATGTGGTTCTTAAGTATTTGATACTGAATTTGTTGGTGTGAATCGTCATACGAAACAACACAATTCATGAACTACAATGGCCTAAGTAACTAGCAAAACAATACGTGATGATGTTCATCGAGAACAAATAAAGGGTTATTGTGCTGCTTGTTAAACATCAAAGCTTGCCTTCAAGATTTGTTTTATCAGGTATTATGAGAACAAAAGGGTTGTTCAAATAATTGCCGTAATCCATAAAAGATGGATGATTCACAAATCTCGTTGGAGAAATCACATCCATAAAACTAGTGCTAAAAATGTCGAGAGACAAATTGATTGAAAGATCACTCAGAAAGTGACATCGCCATTTAAATTATATTGGAAAGAAAACATGAATAAACTCCATGTGGATGGAATTTTGGAGTGTTTTGATTTTTGATCAAATGATGCTTGTGAAACTTTCCTAAAGATAATTAAAACTTCGTTCATAGGCCAAAAGGGAACGAATGACTAGCTTATTGGAACTTGTACATATTGTTGTACGAAGTCCATTATGTGTAGTCAAGAGCGATGGATTTCAACTTCATATGCTTTCTCCGAAAATTTGAGTGAATATATGAATATTTACTTAATAAGGATGAAGTATGAAACATTTGAAAAGTTCAAAGACTTTCAAGATGAAGTGCAAAATCATTGTAACAAGAATATAAATAGTTTATGATAAGATCATAAAGGAAGATATTTGAGTTACAAGTTTAGCATAATACTTAAGATTTAAGGAATCTTTCCGTGGATTTGCATGTCCCGAAACACCATAAGAGTATGGAGCGTTCGAGATATGTAATTAAACCTTGTTTGACATGGTAAGATCAAAGGTGTAATTCATAAAACTGGCATTATATTTTAAAGATTAAAAGCTTTAGAGACTACCGTTTTTCCACTGAAAAGAGCTCCATCATAATCCGTTGAAATGACACCATATAAAGTTATGGTTTGGAATAAAACCCAAGTTGTACTTTCTTAAACATTGGTATGCTATGCATAAGAAAGATGTTTGCAACCAAAGTCGGATGAACCTGTCTTTGTATGTTATTTCGAATAACTGTTAAGTAATCCTCCATAACATCAGAGACAAAAGTGTTTGTCACTTAGAACGTCAAGTTTCTTTGAGAAGGAATTTTTCGTGAAAAGATAAGTGGGAGGACAATAGAACTTTGATAAGGTTAAAAGAACCTTAACTATATGTGCAAAGTTGCGCAACGCCGAAAAGTGTTCCGGAGGCAGCAACAATGCTCATGGCTCACGTGCCTCGAAGGTTGTGGTTACGAAGGTCAAAGTTTCTATTGAACCAAGTAGGTCGAGTAAACAATCAAATACCAAGATTTGAGGGTTGAATCATTATTTGAGAATAATGAACGTACTACATGCAAAGAAGCGATGATGGGCCCTGACTCCGTAAAATGGCTTGAAGCCATAAAATCCGTGATAGTTCCATACACGAGAAATCAAGTTTTGAACTTGAAGGACCCTCGAGAAAGGTGTAAGACCTTACAGTTGTGTTTGGATCTATAAAGAAATAGACATGGATGTTGCACATCTATGAAATAGTCGACATGTTGGGAAAGAGTTCACAACAATGTTCAAAGGTTGACTATGACAAGATTTGATCTTTCATAGCGATATTTAGTCTAGACGGATTAATGTAGCAACCACTACATATAATTTTGTTATGTGGTAATTGAATAAACAAAACAAGTTCTTCTAATAGAATTGTTACCTAGGACATGTGCATAACGCGGTCCATAGGGTTTTGTTAATTCAAAGGATGCTAAAAGCATATACAAACTTCAATGGTTGAAGTAAGCATCGCGGAGTTGGAATCTTCACCATGATGAAACTGTTAAAGGAGTTTAAATTCGTCGGAGACGATGAAGATGCTTGCATTTGCAAGAAATTAAGTGGGAGCGCTAAGACATGTTTCTAATACATTATGTGGAAGACATATTGTTGATTGGAAATGATGTATCTTTTATTAACACATATTAAGAATTTCATCCCGATGAAAGACTTAGGAAAAACCCAAATATTTGGCATCAATAGACGCTAATATGGTTGTGCCGAAAGTACATAGATGATGTATTGAATGAGTTCAATATGGAAACTACAAGAAAGGTTCTTGTCACACAGAAAGGATTGAATGAGTTCAATATTGATGTTATATTCAAGTGTATTGACACTTGGTAAGTGAAACAAAGATTCAAGTATAGATTGATACTTGATGTATGAAATCACAAAGAGTATTTATATCAATCATACTGTGATATGTACAAATCCAGATATGTCCTATGCTCTAAATGTTATGAGCATATACCAGAATGATTTATAAGATGATCATTGGACGATAGTAAGGATATTCTTATGATCTTTTGGAAGAACTAAGAGTATATTATTTTGTAGAAGTGGCAAATAGATGGTTGGTTCATTGTAAAAGTACTACATTGATACTAGTTTTGTCACAAAATACAAATTAAGTTTATCTCAATCTGAACTAAGGGTGGCACAATGTAATGGAAAGTAAGTTTCATAATGGATTTAGATGAGTTCCAAAGTTAAGACATTATGACAGATACTACAACAAAAGGCTGAGTATATGACTGCTATTATAGCAGCTAAAGAGGGCATTTGTGTCAAGTAGTTTGTTATCAAACTAGGTGTAGTTCACAGCGGGATAATACTATGAAGATATATTGTACGACAATATTATCAACATGTTTTAACCCCAAAGAACTAAAGGTCTCACCAAAGGCCAAATTTATACAAATCCATCTCATTAGAGAATGAGTGATGTGTAGAGACGCAAAGACATGCAATTACACACGGACCTGGAAGTGTCAGATCCGGAGATCAGTTGACCACTAGCAAACGTGTACTTACAACACCGGAAAGCCATAGGTGTTGAATACACAAAGGTTTGAAACTAGATTATTGACTCTAGTGCAAGTGGGAGACTGTTGGAGATATGCCCGAGAGGCAATAATAAAGTAGGTTATTATCATATCTTCATACTTATGATAAATGTTTACATACCATGCTATAATTGTATTAAAAGGAAACATTAATACTTGTGTGATTTGTAAACATAAAAGAGTCCCTAGTAAAGCCTCTTGTTAAACTAGCTTGTTGGTTAATATATGATCATGGTTTCCTGATCATGAACATAGAGATGTTATTAACAACAGGGTCATATCATTAGGAGAATGATGTGATGGACATACTCCTATAGTTAACTGTAGCATAAAGATCAAGTCATTTAATATAGTTCATTTGCTATAAGCTTTCTGATACATAGTAACCTAATTCCTTCGACCATGAGATCATGTTAATCACCATCTCCGGAAGGATGCTTTGATGACATCAAACACCACACCGTAACTGGGTGGCTATAAAGGTGGCATTGAGTGTTCGGAAAGTATGGGTTGAGGCTCATGGATCAAGAGTGGGATTTGTCCATCCATATGACGGATAGATATACTCTGGGCCCTCTCGGTGGAATGTCATCCAATTAGCTTGCAAGCATGTGACTGGATCACAAGGGATCACATACCACGGGAACGAGAAAAGAGTACTTATCGGTAACGAGGTTGAACTAGGTATGCAGAGATACGGACGATCAAAACCTCGGATAAGTAAACTATCGTGAGACAAAGAGAAATTGGTATCGTATGTAAGTGGTCCATTCGATCGCAAAGTAATCGTAGAAATATGTGGGAGCCATATGAATTTCCAGATTCCTCTATTGGTTATTGTTCGGAGAAGTGTCTCGATCATGTCCGCATAATTCACGAACCGTAGGGAGACACGCTTAAGGATTCGACGTTGTTTGAGTAGTTATGGAATGATGAGTAAGAGACCGAATGTTGTTCGGAGTCTTGGATGGGATCCGGGATATCACGAGGAGATCCGGAATGGTCCGGAGAATAAGATTCATATAAGGAAAATCCTGTTTCGGAGTTGGAGAATGGTTCCGGTGTTTTCATCGGGAATGTTCTAGAAGGTTCCGGAATGTCCGGCACTCCAGAGGGGAAGGGTACATGAATGTGTCATACCAAGTTGGAATGATTGCATCATGTACTAAGTGTCATCGCTGAACAAAATAAAGGGTTTAATCAAATCCTAGTTTGAAAAGTCAAACGCCAATTTGAAAAGTCAAACGGCTATTTTGGGAAGTGGAGGGAAGTGGGAAACCGAGTTGGGGAGGAGTTCCTCCTCCACCGCCGGCCCACTAGGGATACGAGTTGGGGAGGGACTCCCTCCCCTTGGCCGGCGCCTCCCACCTATAAAGGGAGGGGCAGGGCTGCCCCTCCAAGCACACAAGTTCTCCACCCAAAACCCTAGCCCGACGCCACCACCTCCTGTTGCCGCCGCCTAGGGCTCCCCTAGCCTCCGACTTGGGCAAGCCCCAAGCCCTAGTCGCCGGCCCTAGCACCTCCTCCTTGGTGTGTCTAAACCCTAGATCGCCGAGGAGCTCTCTCATAGTCCACCATACTCGCTCCGGCTTAAGGCGAAGCCCTGCGAGATCTCCCCTCTACTTCCGGTACCACGTCGTTGTGCTGCCGGATTCGCGAGGAGAGTGCTACAACCTCCGCTGCCTGCTGGAACAAGGGAGAGGAAGGTCTTCGTCGAGTACCGAACGTGTGACCGACTGCGGGAGCGCTGCCAGAACGCAGCGCCGGAAGGATCGTCTACGCGATCTTGAGATCGGGAAGAGCACGACTACATCACCCACGAGAATCCGCTCTCGTTAAACACTTTGGAATCTTCGAGGGTGAGGTATTCCATCGACTCGTTGCTACAATCTAGTAGATAGATCTTGGCTTGTTTGTTTGTATGCGGTAGAATTTTTTTGTTTTCCATGCTACAAAACCCTACACAAGCTATTTGCCAAGGACCCGTTCTCTGACAAAATAAAAATCTATCTCAATGTGCTTTGCTTTTGCTTAAAACACGGGATTAGCAGATAAATATGTGGCTCCCAGATTTTCACACCATAGACAAGGTGTTTGTACTTGCTTGACTCCGAGTTCTTCAAGTAGAGACTGCACCCATATTATTTCTGTTGTGGTATTTGCAACTGATTTATATTCTGCCTGTATGCTAGATGTTGAAACAGTGGCTTGTTTCTTAGCACTCCAAGATATTAAGTTAGGCCCAAAAAATATAGCAAATCCTCCAGTTGATCGACGATCATAAGTAAAACCAGTCCAGTCAGCATCAGAAAACCCGCTGACTACTATAGAGGAGGATTTTGAAAAAGTCAACCCAACTGTAATGGTACTCTTAACATGCCTCAGAATGCGTTTAGCTGTTGTCCAATGTACTGTTGTAGGAGCATGCAAGTACTGACACACTTTGTTCACTGCATAGGAAATATCAGGCCTTGTGAGTGTGAGATACTGAAGTGAACCTACCATACTTTGGTATTTGGTGCTATCTTCTGGACCCAACAAGACACCTTATCTTGCAGTAATTTTCTTTGATGAAGACAAAGGTGTAGGAGTGCCTGTACAATCTATCATGCAAACACGTGCAAGTACATCACATGCATACTTTGCCTGATTCAGGACTAATCCATCATTTATCTTTTTAACTTCAATTCCAAGAAAATATTGAAGATCACCTAAATCCTTCAATGAAAACTCTTGACTTAAATCCTTTAGCAGAGCATCAGTCGCAACTTGAGAAGAACTTGCAACTATAATATCATCCACATAGACGAGCATGAAGATGGTAATGTTGGACTTATGATAGATGAACAAAGATGTATCAGACTTGGAAGCAACAAAACCAAAAGAAGGTAATTGAGTACTTAACTGTGAATACCATGCCTGAGGTGCTTGTTTCAACCCATATAACGCCTTGTCAAGTTTGCAAATAAGTTGCTACTATCCTCATACCCTGGTGGTTGTCTCATATAGACCTCCTCTTCCAGAACACCATGAAGAAACGCATTCTTCACATCTAGCTATCGCAAACTCCATCCCCTGGAAACTGAAATTGCCAAGACAAGACGAACTGTTGCAATTTTGACAACAGGACTAAATGTATCCTCATAGTCAATACCATATCGTTGCTTAAAGCCTTTGGCTACAAGGCGAGCCTTGTATGTGTCAATAGAGCCATCTGCTTTTCTCTTAACTTTGTATATCCAACGATAATCAATAACATTTTTACGTTGATGTGGTGGAACTAATCTCCAAGTTTACTCTTTGTGAGAGCATTAAACTCATACATTGCCCCCCTCCAATTCGTATCCTCCAGAGCAGATTGTAAGGTGGTTGGTTCATCACTGAGAACTGCAAGACACCAACGAACAGTCCCATCTGTGTATTGTTTTGATTTTACAGTTCCTTTGGAAGCTCTAGTGGCAGGTATTGACTCAGCCACGGGCTGGTCCACATATTGCGTCGTGTAGAGGATCCGCCAATGGTGGATCTGCTGTGGCCAGGAGAATCGGAGGTGGGCGTCGCGGGTGTTGAGGCAGAGGTGGCCACATGAGATCCTGTGGCCGACGGTGTGGCTGAACGAGAGGCACGCAGGGGCGTGCTGGCAGGAGTGGACGCAGAGGATCGCGGCATGCTGATGCTAGAGGGAGACCGCGTGGTCCGCTGGGACCACTCTGTCGCGCGACACGACGCACCGCCCGCGTCATGGATGGAAAGGCACGCGGGAGAATCCTCCTGACGGTATGGCGCCTGATCCGAGGAGAACGACAGCAATCCCGATGACAATTCTGTCGGAGGATATGTCTCGTGTTCAGCACTGTTGTTTTTTTCTGCTGTAATTTCATGTGAGCTGTTTAGGCTCATAGTAGCACCATTTTGACTGGAATTTTCACCCGGTGCTGAATTTTGACATCCCATTTCCTGCACAGTAGTACAAACAGGGATAGCAACCGTGTGAGTAGTATGAGTATTAGCCATATTAGAATCATCAATAGTGTCGTCCCCCTGTGAATAGTGATGGATCAAGGAGTAGGATTTCTTTCCGAAGAAGAGCACCAGCATTGGGATGCATCGATTTGAAAGGGAAAACAACCTCGTCAAAAGCAACATCGTGAGAAATATAGACACAGGCGGTGGATACTTTTAGACATTTGACCCCTTTATGGCGTGGGCTATAGCCGAGGAACACACATTGGGTTGAAACACCCCCGGTCACTCCGGACCGACGGCTGACACTTCTGGCAGCTCAATAGGATCTCTAGACTAACCCCACAGACCAACACTAGTATTTTCTGCGCACTTTGTCCTCACTCATGCGCACCCGGTACCCACTTCCCGGTCGGTCACCCATCCTAGAATTGCTCCAGGCCAAGCACGCTTAACCTTAGAGTTCTTTTCGAATGAGCTTCCGAAAAAGAAGTTGCAACTTGTTGGTATGGGTTTCCTATCAATCCTATTGAGTCATGCTCCAGGGTCTCTCATACACCCACCCTTATAAGATTAACGTCCTCGCCGATCAACCACAAGCCAGGAACATCCCCTCTTGGCACACGTCTGTACGTCCAGTGCCGGCACATTGCCATGCCGTGTCCACTCCGGGCCACACGCGCCATGCTACACATGTCCGCTACTAACCCACACACGCCCATGTAACCGCGAGGGTCGCCTCTGATACCACTTGTAACACCCCCGGTCACTCCGGGCCGACGGTCGTCTCTTCTGGCAGCTCAATAGGATCTCTAGACTAACCCCACAGACCAACACTAGTCTTTTCTGAGCACTTTGTCCTCACTCACGCGCATCCGATACCCACTTCCTGGTCGGTCACCCATCCTAGAATTTCTCCAGGCCAAGCACGCTTAACCTTAGAGTTCTTTTCGAATGAGCTTCCGGAAAAGAAGTTACAACTTGTTGGTATGGGTTTCCTATCAATCCTATTGAGCCATGCTCTAGGGTCTCACACGGGTCGAACGGAAATCAAGTTTGCGCTTGTTATAAGGGCGAAGATTGGGCCAACAGGCACAACCAAACAAACGGAGAGATGAATAATCTGGGTTTACCAAGGAGACGATGCACCGGTGTATCATTGTTGATGACTTAGCTAGGGAGCATGTTAATTAGGTATGTGGAAGTAAGAAATGCCTCATCCCAAAATTTAAGAGGCATGGATGCATTTGCAAGAAGAGCAAGGCGCACCTCAACAATATGGCGGTGTTTTCGCTCAGCGGAGCCATTCTGTTGGTGAGCATGAGGGCACGACATATGATGGGAAATTCCCTGAGTTTGAAGAAGGGAGTTCAATTTAATATATTATCCTCCTCCATCATATTGAACAATAAGGATTTTTCGATCAAACTTTCGTTCAACAAGTTTTTGAAAGTTGATAAAAGCAGCAAGAGGATCGGATTTTTTCTTAAGCAAGTAGATCCAATTAAATTTACTATAATCATCAATAAACCTTACATAATAATCATGGCGACCAACAGAAGTAGGTGCAGGACCCCATATATCAGAAAATACTAACTGAAGGGGAACTGTGGACACACTGGTGGATATAGGGTAGGTAAGTTGATGACTCTTAGCATGTTAACAGGAATCATAAACAGATTGAATACTTGACTCACTAACATGTAGCATCACGGTGCGTCGCGTTGCCAGGTTGAGGATGTGCACGTTGGCCTCGCTGGGCAGCAGGATCAGCCCGTCACGATGTGCGAGCCCGTGCATTGTCTCCTCGGAGGAGATCTCGGTGGCGTGCTATCATCCCACCTGTATATGATGACCGTGTCCCTATGCACCTTACCGCTCCCCAATGTCTGCGGGGAGACGACACTAGTGCAGAACGGCCCATTGGTTCTGGTTGGTAAGGGGCTTTAGTCCCGGTTACCCAACCAGGACGGGGCAATCGGGACTAAAGCTCGAACCTTTAGTCCCGGTTGCCCCACCAACCGGGACAAAAGATCATACATGTGGCCGCTGCTCCGTGCGAGGGGGGGAGGAGCAACCGTCCCGGTTCGTAATACGAACCGGGACAAATAAGCTTCTGCCGCGGCAGAGATTTGACACATTTCTCGGCCGCGGCAGAGAATTCATTTTGGCAACTTTTGTTGCCGCGGCAGCATTTTGGCCACTTTTTGTGCCGCGGAAGAGAATTCATTTATGTTGTTTTATTGTTTATTTAGTGTTTTGCACTCATCAATGAAGGAACCATTATATTACACAAGATCATCATGACAATATTATATTTGATACACGGATCGAGTTCATGCACTACATACAAAAGTTGATCTTTTTACAATCCCTATTGTCTATACACAGCCGAATAATATTCCCCTTTTGGGTTTAGGACTTCTGCATCCAAGAATCTCGCCAATTCCTTCTGAATTGCTCGTACGCGATCCTTTGGCAGAAGATCGTCCCGTAGACGTTCGATCTGATTTAAAAAAGGAGTCATCCTATATGAATGAAACTAAACACAATTTGATTGTAATTAAAAACTATAGAAATTGTTTACGTACGTGGAGTTGCTCTAAATTTCTGCCCTTCTCATCGCACGTCTGCCGGATGAACTCGCAAACATAGTATCCACATAGATTGTTACCTGGTCCTTGCGTCAGGCACTTTACGAGAACATAGTTCAATCAAAATAATAATCAAGCATGATAATAACTGTATCAAAACTAGAATCAAAGAAATGCGCGGATATAGATAGTGGTGCTTACATCTAGTGCTTGAAATGTAAGATCCGCTTTCCAAACACCCCTAGCCTTGTTGGTGAACCGTTTCCAAGCGCTGCCCGGCGAAGAAAACGAATAAAATAAGTTATTAATTACTTGATATCATAAAATTCACGAACGTTGCCGATATAGTGTCGTAATGATTAGAATTACCGCTGGAGAAGCATTTGCATGTCCTTCCACTGCTCAAGGGGTTTATGTTTCGAGTCCATGACTAGTACACGCCCTTTGTCAAGTTGAATGATTAACAGAATATAGTAGAAGTTGCGAATGCATAACTAATCAATTATATACTTAACATCGAGTAAGCGAAATAGAAAGTGTATACAAGACAATAACACTCACTCGAAGTTGTAACGAAAAAGTATTTCCCTTTTGGTTTCTTGAAACCTTAACGCGTGTACTATATTATCCTCCGTATCCTGGGGGCTTGTTTTAAGATTAGCTTCATGAACCCAATATGGGTCAATGAAGCCAATGTCATAGATTTGTCCTCTGCTGCATTCGAGAATCTTCATTCTGGATATTACAGTATGATTATATACATGCAATAAGGTGAGATAGCTGGAGACTAAATTAATTACAGAATTAGTACTTACAGACAATATGCACAGATGATCGATTTGTCCAAGGCATCTTGATTGAATAATTGAAATAGTTCATAAAATTCAATGGATATCATGTCATCCTTTTCTTTCCCATGATGCTTTTTTGTAACCCTCAGCACTATCCAGTTAGCCCCGGCCTTTGTGGCATGCATGTACCAGTTATGCAATCTTCACATTTTTGTTGGAAGATTATTTACCTCCTCCGGTTTGACGAGAGGTTTGCCGTACTGGTATTTGTATGCTACTTCACTCACGGGGAAGTACTCTAACTGGGATAAGTACTGGGCAATACTCATACCTTGAGCAGCGGCAGCTTCTCCGTATTGTGCAACTACCTCTGGATCATACTGCTCTTCGGCCCCATATTTGCTCGACCCCACATTGGTATGGGAAATCACCTTGAGAGGGGCGCAAGACTGTTTTGCTTGTTCTCCGAGCTAGGCAACAAATTTCTCGCTTGCATCAGTACTGCTCTTCGAGGCTTGTTGTGCCGCATGTGACTTGAGAATAGAACGCTCATAGCCTGATGACAGCTTTGGCTCGGGTTTATGAAGAGTCTTCAGCATTTTCAACACTTTGGCTTTTTGTTCTTTGGTGCTGGGAAACTCTAGCTCTTTCGGCCGCCTCAGCTTAGCAAAAAACGTTGTCGTTTCCGCATCAACGATCGCCGCAGTCTCCTCTTCAGTACAGTCATAAGCTCTCTTGGGAGGAACCTTTGGTACTTTTGGAAGAGGCTCTTGTTTACGTTTCGGTGATCGCTTACCACGACGCAGAGTAGCGGTACGCTTACGCTTTTTATCCTGAGGCGCCGATGATGGCTGCGCCGGAGATTGGTGAGGCGACGGAGCCGGGTGAGGCGACGAAGACGGCTGCCGCGGCGGCGATGACCTCGCTGGAGACGGGTGAGGCGGCGGCGAGGATGGCCTTGGCGTGTGATTTCGAAGCACGATACATTCCTTTGTCCATAGAATGGTGACGTTTGTTGCGTCTCCCAGTACAGTCACATCCCCTTTACCTGCAGGGTAGTGAAGATCCAAAACTTCAAAGGTGGGCATGATTTCATCCACCCCGACAACAGCGTAGCCCTCTGGAACCGGACGACAGTGGTAAGTTGGTGTGGGTCCAATTGGTAAGGCATAGCCGACCGCCACCTTCATTGATATGTTCACAACTTTGACATGTAGCTCGCAGTGTGTCATCTCTGTGATATCATCCACTGGGTAGCCAACAGGAGCCATCGTCGGTGCAACATCGTCATTGCCATTGTCATCACCCGGGACCTCGGTGGAAGCCACACTGCTTTTTTGATTATTCGATAGGCCGGTAGCATCGAATGCAGTGTGCTGCTGAGATGGGCCGGTAGTACTTTGATCTTTAAGTGTGTTAATTTCATCTTGTTGTTGCTTTATTCATTCTTCAATTATACGCATTCGCTCTTTCTGAATATCTGCTTCAACTTCCGCCCTGTCCTTTCTCCTCTGACGGCTTCTATCAGGATATTTCTTCCTCTCTTCGGGAAACCCAGTCCTCCATGGTTTGGAGCCGCTTGTGCCTTGTGTTCGTCCATCATGTTCCTTATTTCCAAGGGCAAGTGTGAGCTCATCATTCTCTCTATCGGGAATGAAGTCCCCATCTTTAACAGCCTTTACAGCTTTTCTCATCTTCTCGATTGGCAAGGGGTCTTCTTTATGTCGTATGTTATATATACACTTCCCTTCCGAGTCCAACGTGCCCCCATGCCCGTAAAACCAATTCCTTGCACGTTCTACCCAATCGTCTGTCTCTGGGGTGATATTTTTAGCACGCAGTTCATTCTCAAGTTTCTCCCACTTAGGAATGCCAGTCCTGTAGCCACCTTGCCCCATAGTATGGTGATACTTCTTGTTAGCAGCATTCAGCTTATTCGTTGCAGACATTTTCTTAGCTTTTTCTGATGTCTTGTATTTCACAAACTCAGCCTAGAATGGTTTTATCTTCTCAAACTGAATATTCTTGAAATCCGGAGTCTTCTCTTTCACGACATAGTCAAGGTGCAATCTTTTCTTCCAGTTGGTGAAACACTGGGCCATCTTCTTCAAATCCCACTCCCTGACCTTAGCCTCCATGGCTCTCCCATGTTCTAAGGCGTC
The DNA here is from genome assembly GCA_916181665.1 of Avena sativa. Lineage (NCBI taxonomy): Eukaryota > Viridiplantae > Streptophyta > Magnoliopsida > Poales > Poaceae > Avena > Avena sativa. The sequence continues at coordinate 307,361,168 of OV702284.1, read as the reverse complement.
CTCAACTGGATCCTCCGCATTTAACCATGAGCCTCTTCCACAGTAAATCTTTGGCCTTGTTAGGGACAAACAAACATGTTCCCTCTTCTTCCGCACCAGCAGGCCTATTCCAATTTCGAATCGTGATCGGGATTAAGTCCCTAAAGATTACTCCGCATTGTGCCACAAATTTCATTGCGACAACTTTGAGAGCCGTCGGTTTGCCGTCTTCAACGATATCTTCGATCCTGAACCTCTCATGGTCTTCCAACTTTTTGGTTGGGCCTCGTCCGCTCTTTTCAGTAGATTTGTTCGATCCGAAGGGCTAAAAGAAGAAAGATCGTCGTTACTATTTCTATATAGATAGCAGATGATTAATTAATGAATTAATTATATTACATGCACCTCGCCAGAGCGGTCGTCTTATCGATTACACAAGGCATCGCCTTGTCCCTCGCGGAAGGCATCACCTTCAACCTCAAACAAGTCGTCTCTTCCGGCAAAAAGAGGATCACCCTCACCGGAGTTGTTCAGAAACGTCGATACATCTAAATTTTCTTCCCCGCGGATCACACCTTGGATCAACTCTTCCTTTTCTTCGTCTTTGTCGTGTGGGTCCATATTTTCTGCATAGGTGGAAAAACGGATAAGTCAAAGCGGCTAAGGGAGAATGTTAGGTACGGTGTTGAGAGATATAAACCCTAATTCGAAGAAACCCTAATATATACATACACAATAATAAAAATGAATTTACAATATTAGAAACCCTAATTCGGAGAAACCATCAGGCTCGGATCCTATCGCGAAGAACCAATACCGGAAATAAAGGAGGCAATCAATCAACCCTCGGGTTCGGGATGCCCTGGCGAGGACACACCGTCTAACCCTAGGTGCAACATCGATTCAACTGGGGTCTATGACAACAAATATCATGGCTAAGCATCTACAATACCATGGCTATCAAGAAATCTTCAATCTTCGATGGTGTTAACCTCGGTCTTTGATCTCGATCTCGTATTCTACCGCGAAGAACCGAACGCCAGAAAGAGAGGGGAACAATCAACACATGGCATCGATGCAATGATCAAGCAAGTATGATGATATGACAAGTTAAATTGTATTGAAAAGTAACCCTAAAGCATGCACGACAAATTAAACGGGGTTCCGAGGGGCGCAAACCCTAACTCGGGGAAACTCCGGAATCACCTACGAGGGGTTACTATGTTCTTCTAATCAAACTTGTCATTTAAGTTGCTTAACAATGCATGATTATAGCTTAAAGAGGTAGATTTCATTTTTCTGAACATTTTGGTATATTATACATATTTTTCTGACTTATAAATAATAAGTTATTGATTTTACAATATTAAATCATTTTCTGAAATTTATTTAATCAAATTTAAAACATTTATGACCTCAGGCTGACGTCACCATAGGCTGGGAAACATTTTTCACTCGATCTGGGGCTACTCATAGTCACTGATGTCTGGGCCCCATGGGTTATTATAATTATTTCCAAAAAAGAATTACAGGAATGATTTTAATAAAAAGAAAAGAGGATATATTGCCTCATGCTGATGTCAGCATGACATCAGCAATGGGGATCCTCGGGTTGGGCTCGAATCCGTCGATTCGCTGCACGCGCGGGCTAGTGGGTAGGCTAGTTGGAAAGAGGAGATCGAGGCGGACCCAGTGGTGGCAGCACCGCCCGCTTGTGGTCATCGGAACAGTGGTCACGATGGCAGCGAGCAGCGGAGCTTGCTCGGACACGACGCGCGCGGCGGCTACAGCAAGCAAGCAGGAAAACGGAGCTCGCCTTGAGCTTCAGAAACTCACCAGGAACTCGAAAAACTTGACGGAGGGGTTCGGGGTGGCCGGAATCAGCGGTGGAGGCGGTGGCCGGAGTCGGCTAGGCTTGGAGCGTCGGCGAGGAGCACGTGGAGGCGCGACAACGGGGCAGCGCGTGGAGTCCGACGGCGGGGCAGCGCGTGGAGGCCGACATCGGGCCGGTGGTTGGGCAGCCTGACGGCGTCCGAGCGCTTGTCCTCGCGGCGGTGGCGATGATCTGTTGCGGTTGATGAGGAACGGGGAAGAAGGAGAAGGAGAAGGGGCGTCGTGTATAAAGGGGAGAGAGAATGCGTCCCGGTTGATGCCAACAACCGGGACTAAAGGGGCATACGTCACGGTTGGACCCACCAACCGGGACGTATAGTCCACTTTTTTTTCATCAGCCCAAGGGGCGCGCGCAGGGCTCTTTAGTCCCGGTTGGTGGCTTCAACCGGGATGTATGACCCTGTTTTCAAATTTTTCAGGAATTTTCTCTGTGTTTCCGTCTTATTTTTTATTTTGGGGTTTAAATTTGTAATGTTTTTTAAATGATAATTACTTTGGAATTTAGAAAAACTTTAAACATAAAAAGTGTTTGAATTTGAATAACTAATTCAAAACCATTTTCTGTTTTTAAAAATAATTAATGTAACCATTTAAACTATGAACCATTTAAAATTAAAAATGAATTAACTTATATTTTTTAAATATTACTTTGGAATTTAGAAAAACTTTAAACATAAAAAGTGTTTGAATTTGAATAACTAATTCAAAACCATTTTCTGTTTTTAAAAATAATTAATGTAACCATTTAAACTATGAACCATTTAAAATTAAAAATGAATTAACTTATATTTTTTGAATATTAATTTGGAATTTAGAAAAACTTTAAACATAAAAAGTGTTTGAATTTGAATAACTAATTCAAAACCATTTTCTATTTTTAAAAAATAATTAATGTAACCATTTAAACTATGAACCATTTAAAATTAAAAATGAATTAACTAATATTTTTTGAATATTAATTTGGAATTTAGAAAAACTTTAAACATAAAAAGTGTTTGGATTTGGATAACTAATTCAAAACCATTTTCTGTTTTTAATTTGGATTTTAATTAACTTATATTTTTTATATATTAATGGGCGGGAAAAAAGGCCGGGAAATATTGGGTGGAAAGAAAATTTTATTAGGATAGACTAGAATTAAAGTACATAACGCAACTAGCACAAAGTTACATAGAAGAACTGAAAATTAAGATACACGGCGAGATTAAGCCACAATCGGCCGAACTTGTTTTGCAATGTTGGAGTGATTCAGTCATGCTCCTGCCTATACCTGTAATACCCGCCACTGTAGTCGTCGTACTCACCGCGGCCGTTTTCGCTGTCGTCGTCGGGGTCGCCGTAGTTGAACCTTGAAGGTTGAGTACGTGTGGGCTGGCCTTGAGGGTATCGCAGGCGGGGGCTAGAGTCGGCGGCCGTGTCATAGGCCATGACGCTCTAGAGAGTCCGACCGCGCCACCACAATCGACGACCCGTCTCGTTGAAGTTCGGAGGAGGTGGGCCGTCCTCCTCGTACCTGGCGAGCGCCCTCTCACGCCGATCCACGAAGAAGGCTTCCCAAGTCGGGAAATAGTCGGGATGCCATCTAGGATTCCTCCGCTGCTCCGGCGTGAGCTCGAAGTAGTAGTGTTTCGTGATGGCCATCTGACGCGCCACACCTAGAGGGACAGGAGGAACCGGCACGCCACCAGCGCTCAACATCCAGCCGACAGGGACACAGTAGACCGACGGGCAGGGGTAGTTCGAGGCGCAAAGCGCCTCCGCCTCCCTGGGAGTTAGTGCTACGGTGGAAGTCATGGGAAAGAGTGATGAGGTTGCAGATATGAGTCTAGAGATGTGCAATGATAATGGAGGCCAACCCTACATATATATATAGTGAGAAATGGCAGGAAGATAACTGGAGGGAAGAACTGGCGGGAAAAACTGGCGGGAAGAAATGGCGGGAGAAATGCCGGAAAGAAATGGCGGGAAGAAATGGCGGGAAGAAAAATGGCTCATTTAGAACTTGCATTGGATCTCTGAAGAAACCACATATTGCGAGTCTAAAAATGTTGTTTTCAAAAAATCGCGGGCGATAGATCATGTACATGTAGTACAAACCGGACCCACTTCATACCGATTCGGCAGACATTTGTCCTTTTTACCCGGGATAGACGAAAAGGTTTGAGATGTCCCGGTTGGGAGATAGTCCATATAAGGTGGTCTAGTATTTTAGGAAAATGGGACGGTAGCATTCTGAAACGGCATTTTGGTGGTTACTTCACAAAACGACCCGTTTTTTGCGCTCGGAAAATGGAAAAGGGCTTTTCCGTGCGACAAAAAGGAAAACTCCCTCCTGCAACATTGTTCTCCATACCAATGTCCACATGCATGCATAATATGGGCACAGCATCACAAACTATGCCGTGATTCAGCACATAACATCGGTCATTTGGACCGAAAGCCATGAAACCTCGAACATGATAGGTCATTTTGTGAAGGTTTTTTTGAGACATGATCAATATATCAAGTCTGGTATTTTTCCTTTCAACTATGTCACATAATATGACACCACGCGAAGGATTTTCATTGTTCGGATTTTTTTTTGAATTTATTATGCCCGTTTTGAATTTTCTGAATTTCTAACTATGGTCGAATCGGCGTGCATAAAGATAGGGGACGAGCATCGTTAGAACTTGCATTGGATCCCTGAAGAAACCACATATTGTGAGTCTAAAATTGATTTTTCAAAAATCACGGGCGATAGATCATGTACCTGTAGTACAAACCGGACCCACTTCCTACCGATTCGGCAGACATTTGTCCTTTTTACCCAGGATGGACGAAAAGGTTTGAGATGTCACGGTTGGGAGATAGTCCAATTAAGGTGGTCTAGTATTTTAGGAAAATGGGACGGTAGCATTCTAAAACGGCATTTTGGTGGTTACTTCACAAAACGACCCGTTTTTTGCGCTCGGAAAATGGAAAAGGGATTTTCCGTGCGACAAAAAGGAAAACTCCCTCTTGCAACATTGTTCTCCATACCAATGTCCACATGCATGCATAATATGGGCACAGCATCACAAACTATGTCGTGATTCAGCACATAACATCGGTCATTTGGACCGAAAGCCATAAAACCTCGAACATGATAGGTCATTTTGTGAAGGTTTTTTCGAGACATGATCAATATACCAAGTCTGGTATTTTTCCTTTCAACTATGTCACATAATATGACACCACGCGAAGGATTTTCATTGTTCGGATTTTGTTTAATTTATTATGCTTGTTTTGAATTTTCTGAATTTCTAACTATGGTCGAACCAGCGTGCATGAAGAAAGGGGACGAGCATCGTTAGAACTTGCATTAGATCTCTGAATAAACCACATATTGCGAGTCTAAAAATGATTTTTTTCAAAAAATCACGGGCGATAGATCATGTATCTGTAGTACAAACCGGACCGACTTCCTACCGATTCGGCAGACATTTGTCCTTTTTATCCGGGATGGACGAAAAGGTTTGAGATGTCCCGGTTGGGAGATAGTCCATGTAAGGTGGTCTAGTATTTTAGGAAAATGGGACGGTAGCATTCTGAAAAAGCATTTTGGTGGTTACTTCACAAAGCGACCCGTTTTTTGCGCTCGGAAAATGGAAAAGGGCTTTTCCGTGCGACAAAAAGGAAAACTTCCTGTTGCAACATTGTTCTCCATACCAATGTCCACATGCATGCATAATATGGATACAGCATCACAAACTATGGCGTGATTCAGCACATAACATCGGTCATTTGGACCGAAAGCCATGAAACCTCGAACATGATAGGTCATTTTGTGAAGGTTTTTTCGAGACATGATCAATATACCAAGTCTGGTATTTTTCCTTTCAACTATGTCACATAATATGACACCACGCGAAGGATTTTCATTGTTCGGATTTTGTTTAATTTATTATGCCCGTTTTGAATTTTCTGAATTTCTAACTATGGTCAAACCGGCGTGCGTGAAGATAGGGGACGAGCATCGTTAGAACTTGCATTGGATCTCTGAAGAAACCACATATTGCGAGTCTAAAAATGGTTTTTTCAAAAAATCACGGGCGATAGATCATGTACCTGTAGTACAAACCGGACCCACTTCCTACCGATTCGGCAGACATTTGTCCTTTTTATCCGGGATGGACGAAAAGGTTTGAGATGTCCCAGTTGGGAGATAGTCCAATTAAGGTGGTCTAGTATTTTAGGAAAATGGGACGGTAGCATTCTGAAATGGCATTTTGGTGGTTACTTCACAAACCGACCCGTTTTTTGCGCTCGGAAAATGGAAAAGGGATTTTCCGTGCGACAAAAAGGAAAACTTCCTCTTGCAACATTGTTCTCCATACCAATGTCCACATGCATGCATAATATGGATACAGCATCACAAACTATGGCGTGATTCAGCACATAACATCGGTCATTTGGACCGAAAGCCATGAAACCTCGAACATGATAGGTCATTTTGTGAAGGTTTTTTCGAGACATGATCAATATACCAAGTCTGGTATTTTTCCTTTCAACTATGTCACATAATATGACACCACGCGAAGGATTTTCATTGTTCGGATTTTGTTTAATTTATTATGCCCGTTTTGAATTTTCTGAATTTCTAACTATGGTCGAACCGGGGTGCATGAAGATAGGGGACGAGCATCGTTAGAACTTGCATTGGATCTCTGAGGAAACCACATATTGCGAGTCTAAAAATGTTTTTTCAAAAAATCACGGGCGATAGATCATGTACCTATAGTACAAACCGGACCCACTTCCTACCGATTCGGTAGACATTTGTCCTTTTTACCCGGGATGGACGAAAAGGTTTGAGATGTCCCGGTTGGGAGATAGTCCATGTAAGGTTGTCTAGTATTTTAGGAAAATGGGACGGTAGCATTCTGAAATAGCATTTTGGTGGTTATTTCACAAAACGACCTGTTTTTTGCGCTCGGAAAATGGAAAAGGGCTTTTCCGTGTGACAAAAAGGAAAACTAAAGGGTTTTTTGTGAAGGTCATATTGTGAAGGTTTTTTTCAGACATGATCATTGTTCGGATTTTCAATATACTAAAGGTTCATCTTTAGTTCCGGTTGGAGGGATTTCGGCAGGCTGGGCCAGGCAGCACTAATGATAGGGGTGAGTGTTGACATTATGTCGTGCGGCGTGTACCTTGTCCCGGATGGTGTCACCAACCGGGAGTAAAGATGAACCTTTAGTCCCGGTTGGAGACACCAACCGGGACAAAACACGAGTCAGCACTAATAATAGGGGTGAGTGTCGACATTATTTCATAAGTGTTGACACTACGCCGAGCTGCTTGTACTATAAATAGGCATCCTTGTGAGTCCAGTCCTCCAGCCAGTTTGAGGCATCTCCAAGATGGTTTTCGAGAGCAAGGACACCACTACGGCCAGTTTCAGGGAGATGCCGACGGAGCCCAGTCCTCCGGCATCTCCGAGAAACTGGTCATAGAGGCACTCCATAATATGTGAAATTAGTTAGCTCCCAGGCGTATTGATCTAGTTAGAGAAGATACAAGCTGCAAGATGGTTTTCGAGAGCAGGGACACCACTACGGCCAGTTTCAGGGAGATGCCGCCGGATCCCAGTCCTCCGGCATCTCCGAGAAACTGGTCATAGAGGCACTCCCTAATATGTGAAATTAGTTAGCTCCCAGGTGTATTGATCTAGTTAGAGAAGTTACAAGCTGCAAGATGGTTTTCAAGAGCAGGGACACCACTACGACCAGTTTCAGGGAGATGCCTCCGGATCCTAGTCCTCCGGCATCTCCAAGAAACTGGTCATAGAGGCACTCCCTAATATGTGACCGCGCGCGTTTGGAGATCAGATCTTAATGGTAAGTACGAATCGGGACAACTTCTTCATAGTCCCGGTCCAGCCACAAAACAGGACTAACACTCAAGACATTTATTAATATTAAAAACTGAGACTACAAAACCGGGACTAAAGGCCCCCTATATATAGTCCCGGTCAAACCACAAACCGCGAAAGATATCCTTCGGTGAAGCCACAAACCGCGAAAGACATGAACTAGAGTTACATAATATGAGCATGAACTTCTTGGCATATGTCCTTCCTTATGATCGCTTCAGACATAACCATGGTGCATCTTCTTTACTTAACGGAATGCTTGGGTCAGTTTTCACTGTGAAGGGCGGAATTTCATCAAACTTATTATAATCTTCTGACATGTCTGTCTTGTCCTCGATTCCCACGATGTTTCTTTTCCCTGAAAGAACTATGTGACGCTTTGGCTCATCATATGATGTATTCGTTTGCATATTTTTTCTTTTTTCGGTCTGGAGGACATGTCCTTCACATAGAAAACCTGAGACACGTCATTGGCTAGGACGAATGGTTCATCTCTATAACCAAGATTGTTGAGATCCACTGTTGTCATTCCGTACAACTGGTCTATCTTTACCCCTTCCCCATTCAGGTTGACCCATTTGCAGCGAAAGAAAGGGACCTTAAAAGAGACTCCATAGTCTAGTTCCCATATCTCCTCTATGTAACCATAGTATGTGTCCTTTTGTCCATTCTCGTCTATTGCATCAAAGCGGACACCACTATTTTGGTTGGTGCTCTTTTTATCTTGGGCGATAGTGTAGAATGTATTCCCATTTATTTCGTACCCTTGGAAATTCAATACAGTAGAAGATGGTGACGCGGCCAACAAGTATAGCTGATCTCCAAGAGTGGTGTCATTCAAGAGATGTGTCCACATCCAACCACCGAAAGACTTCATGTGTTCATCTGTAATCCATGATTCGGGCTTCCCCGGGTTTTTGGAGCGTACAATATTCTTGTGTTCCTCGATATACGGAGCTGCCAAGGTGGAATTATGTAGAACTGTGTAGTGTGCTTTAGTGAAAGAATCCCCGTCCCTACATATCATTGCTTTCTTTCCCAGCGTGCCTTTTCCACTTAGTCTTCCCTCATGCCGCGAGTCAGAAACACCAATTGGCTTAAGGTCAGGAATAAAGTCAACACAAAACTCAATGACCTCCTCTGTTCCATATCCCTTGGAGATGCTTCCTTCTGGTCTAGCACGGTTATGAACATATTTCTTTAATACTCCCATGAACCTCTCAAAGGGGAACATATTGTGCAGAAATACCGGACCGAGAATGGCAATCTCTTCCACTAGGTGAACCAGGAGATGCGTCATAATATTGAAGAAGGATGGTGGGAACACCAACTCAAAACTAACAAGACATTGTACCACATCCTTCTGTAACCTTGGCAGAATATCTGGATTGATTACCTTCTGTGATATTGCATTGAGGATTGCACACAGCTTCACAATGGGTACTTGAACATTTTCCGGTAGAAGCCCCCTCAATGCAATCGGAAGCAACTGCGTCATAATCACGTGACAGTCATGAGACTTCAGGTTTTGGAACTTTTTCTCTGCCATATTTATTATCCCCTTTATATTATATGAGAAGCCAGACGGCACCTTGATACTATAAAGGACTTCAAAAAATATTTCCTTCTCTGCTTTGGTAAGAGCATAGCTGGCACGACTTAAGTGACGCCCTTTATCTGTCTTGTTCTGTGTATGCATGTTCTTTGGGTCTTTCATAATTTGTTGGTCCTCCCGTGCTTCTGGTGTATCTTTTGTCTTCCCATACACGCCTAGGAATCCTAGCAAGTTCACGTAAAGATTCTTCGTCACGTGCATCACGTCGATTGAAGAGCGGACACGCGGGACTTTACAATATGGCAGCTCCCAAAATATAGATTTCTTCTTCCACATGGGTGTGTGTCCTGTAGCGACGTCATTCGGAACTGATTCACCGCCGGGACCCTCTCCAAAGATTACTTCTATGTCCTTGACCATACCAAATACATCATCACCAGCAGGGAGTTCAGGCTTCTTCCGGTGATCTGCCTCACCTTTGAAATGCTTGCCTTTCTTTCTTACGGGATGATTGGTCGGAAGAAATCGTCGATTCGCCAGGTACACAACCTTCTTGCATTTATGCAAATATGTACCTTCAGTCTTATCTAAACAGTGTGTGCATGCCTTATATCCCTTGTTTGTCTGTCCTGAAAGGTTACTAAGAGAAGGCCAATCATTGATGGTTACGAATAGCAACCCTCGTAGATAAATGGCTCCTGTTTGTTCTCATCCCATGCACGTACACCTTGTTTGCCCCACAACTGTAAGAGTTCTTCAACTAATGGCCTAAGGTACACATCAATGTCGTTGCCCGGTTGCTTTGGGCCTTGGATGAGCACTGGCATCATAATGAACTTACGCTTCATGCACAACCAAGGAGGCAGGTTGTAGATACATAGAGTCACGGGCCAGGTGCTGTGACTGCAGCTCTGCTCCCCAAAAGGATTCATGCCATCCGTACTTAGACCAAACCATAAGTTCCTTGCGTCACCTGCAAAGTCTGGGAAGTCTCTCTCGATTTTTCTCCACTGTGACCCATCAGCAGGGTGTCTCAACTTCCTGTCTTTCTTACGGTCCTCTTTGTGCCATCGCAACGACCTGGCATGCTCTTTGTTTCTGAACATGCGTTTAAACCTTGGTATTATAGGAGCATACCACATAAACTTAGCAGGAACCCTCTTCTGGAGGGGCTCTCCATCAACATCACCATGGTCATCTCGTCTGATCTTATACCGCAATGCATTGCATACCGGGCATTTATCTAAATTCTCATACTCCTTACCGCGGTAGAGGATGCATGCATGTATCTTCTGCACATCTAATCCTAGAGGACAGAGAGTCTTCTTTGCTTCGTAGGTACTCTCGGGAAGTTCGTTATGTTTTGGAAACTTCGGCTTCATTATTTTCAGCATCTTTTCAAATGAGGAGTCAGTTAGACCACACTCTGCCTTCCATCGCAACAATTCCAGTGTGGTACCGAGCTTTGTGCTGCCATCTTCACAATTTGGGTACAACAATTTCTTGTGATCCTCTAACATGCCCTCTAACTTCAACTTCTCATTTTCTATTTCACAGTCTCGCTTTGCATCAGAAATGACCCTACCAAGTTCATCAGCCGGCTCATCTGATGCCCGTTCTTCACCTCCTTCCTCTCCATTTTCTTCCATTGCAGTATCACTGTATTCAGGAAACATATGATGATAGTTGTTATCATCATCTTCTTCTTCACCATCTTCCATCATAACCCCTCTTTCCCCGTGCTTGTTCCAGCAATTATAGTTGGGCATGAAACCTTTCATAATCAGGTGGCTGCGAATGATTTTCGAGGAAGAGTACCCGTTGTTGTTCTGACATTGAACACATGGACAATGTATAAAACCATTCTCTTTGTTTGATGTAGCCACATCGATAAATTTATCCACGCCTTTCATATACCCGGGTACACGCCGGTCACCGTACATCCATTCCCGACCGTTCATCTGCATCATATAAGTAAGTTTATCAAAAACAGGACATCATAAATAGTGAAATGACCAATTCACATCGACACATGCATTGTATCAATGATAGAGAAAAGATAAGATTGCTAACCTCGATCGAGGAAAATAAAGAGGAGAAAGCTCAAGTGCGTCTCGGGCACCTTCTATATTTTTGTTCTATGAGAAATTGAACGGGATCATTCACTCAAACATTTCATCAAACACCTTGAATGCATGCATAGGGGGAAAAAACTAGCACACCCCTCACACCTTCCACCAAGAAAAAACAGAGTGGAGGCAGAGGGCTGGGGCGTTGCATTTATAGAGGGCGGGAGCATACGTCCCGGTTTGTAACACAAACCGGGACTAAAGGTGTGTGCCACGCCACGTGGCTCACGACCAACCTTTAGTCCCGGTTTGTGTTACAAACCGGGATGTATGCTCCCTTACCAACGGGGACACATGCCTCCGGGCCCCGTGCCCGCTCGAACCGGGACGCGTGCCAGCATTAGTCCCGGTTCGTGGCGCAACCGGGACTAATGCTCTTAGGGGGCGTGAACGGATGGCCTTTTTTCTACTAGTGCGAGTAGGAATGGCTTATGGAGACGAAGGTGCGTGCGGTGGAAAGACGTGTCAGCGGAGATGGTGGATCGCCACGCCTTGGAGACACCGCCGAACCGCAGCAAGAGTTTTTAATTGGAAGGTAGATGAAAACAAAAATATACTTGGAATGGTGTAACACACCATGTATAGGAGTTTATAGTGGAAACTTTGGAATAACTTGGTTTCTTGGAAGTTGGAAGCATGAGTAGAGCTTACTCATACAAGTGGAGGCTAGCAAAAGACGGGGAGCGACCAACTAAGAGTGCAATAATGGCCATAATCATGTAGAGCGACAAAACATTACTAATCAAAGCATAGAGTGGTACTACAAGTCAAGGACTAAATGATCATAGAGGCTATGGTGACTTGTAGTAGTCATAACATGGTGTGAGCATGTGCCAAGTCAACCCAAACAAAGCATCAAAGGAGAATACCACAATACTATGCTTTTATATGCTAAAACAACGCATAATTTCTTCAAGGCATACTAAGAAATCCCAATGACTTGGAGCAAGTCATGCTACAGCAATAATCACTAAGCATAAGATCAAAACAACAACTAACACGACATGATAAAGTCTAAGCCACAATCAAAGCAAGCTCACTTTTGTACCACTATAAGCATGAAATTTTCTACTCTTTTCCAACACCAATCAACTTATTTGAAACAACTCACAAAGATAATAATCAACAAAGATCAGTGAGCTTGTCTCACAAATCCACAAAGAAGAACTAAAAAGTTCTAAGCTGAAAGCACAGGAAAACTAAGGCTAAACACAGTGCTTGACGAGGTTTAATCTCGTCAATGCCCATTGTTATGAGCTTGGGTTTTGGAGAATATGGGGATGTTGGACATCGCGGAACGGTTAGCAAACAAGCAACACGGGGACACGAGGTTTACCCAGGTTCAGGCCCCCGGAGGGAAAACCCTACTCCTACTTGTCTGCTCTTGATTGCGGCGGAACCGAAAAGTACAGGGGTGCGCAGATGTAATCTGGCGTGGAGGTGTGTATGCGAGAGATTGTAAGAGAGCCTCCTCGTCGTGCCCTCCTGGCCTTTATATAGAGATAGGCAGGTCTCAGGCACAGATCGAGTCGGTTACAGGTTTTAGGGTTTACCCCTTCGAATTTTATATCTACTCTAGTCTTGCTTTCCAAGGATCCGCAGGCGTCATGGGCCCTGGTCACCCGAATTTCTTCATGGGTTTAGCGCATGTTCTCGTGGGCCTTCCTTGGGCTGGAATAGGTATGCTAAGGTCATGTACCCGTAGGGTATAACCATGTCAGTAGCCCCCGAGTGTTCAATTGAATCGTAGATTCGGCTGAGGACTCCCCATTCTTTCGGGTGCGACTATCTCTGTTTGCTAGAGAATGATTTGAGTGTGTATGGATTGTTGATGCATGTGCCTGACTCTCCCGGCGGGTCAGGGTCAGCTAACTGTCTTAGGACAAAACAACACGATCTTATTCAGATTCGAGTCCCTTGACTCGAATCCGGAACATATGCTGGCGTAATTCGACTCAGGCCGCGGAGGACTTACAGGAGTGGAATTCCAGTAAATTTAAATGATGTACCCAACGCGTTCGTCGGGATTTTTCATCGCGCCTGCTGGCACGGGTTCTCACCAGCAGAGCGCAGTCGTGTGCGTTGCTAGGCCATCAGATGATATCTGCAGGTCTTATCTTTGTATCGTAGACACAACATCCAAAATTTTATCACCGCGGAGGTGTTTCGTGTGGCCAAGGAGGATGTTACTCGCTTAGCGTTTAATTGGGGCAGAGTTGCCAAAAAAATTGCGTGCTGATCCGAAGGATCGCAGTCGAAGAATTCATAGGGTGCGTGACCAGCGCTCCCTATGGGAGTAGCCCCCGAGTGTCTATTCGAGTCGTAGTCTCGAGCAGAGACTTTAACTCAGCCGTTGTTTGGCTCCAGGTCAGTAGGACACAAATTTTTCGGATACTTGAATCTTTCCTCCCTATGGGAGTAGCCCCCGAGTCCGTAGTGGAGTCGTAGACTCGACGTAGGACTCGAAGTGTAGTGCTTTAGTTGTTGTTCGGGTGTGCGGCCAGCGCTCCTGATAGGAGTAGCCCCCGAGTAGTTAGTCAAATCGTAGATTCGAGTGAATACTTTTAGCTGTGTAGCCGAAGAATTGTAATCGTTGCTAGTATAGCTTTGATGACGTCAGTGCTGATGATTGGTGACCTCAAGCGTCTGTGGCGCCAGAGATGACGTGATAGGACGAACATGGGTCCCACCTTCTGACTTTGAGTTGACTGGTCACGCGCGGCGTGGAGATAATTACGGTGTCACCTCGATTTCCGTGCGTAGTGGACAGCGTGTAGCGACGGTTCGCTGCTGTGCTGACACGTGGACGGTTAGATCTGAATGTTGGCTTTAGGTCTTCCTGATGGACGGTCGTCGTGCATCGTCTTCGTCCTTATAATCATTGGGGAGAAGTGAGTTTTTTTTCATCGCAGCCATTCTCGTTTCACTGCTCCCATCTTCTTTAAGCTTTCTCTCTGCGCGCTGGAATTTCCTCGAACTTTTCCATCGTTGATTCTGCGTGCTCATCGTTGTCACCGTCGCACTGCGATGGGGAAGCCCAAGAAGTCCTCCACTGCAGTTGGCACCAGTGCGGCCGCCGGCGGCAAAAGGGGTTCCGCCGCCACCCGCATCACCGACGGTGGCTGGCGGCGATCGGAGACACGTGAGGGTGACCTCCGCAAGCTCCGTGAGCGGGGCCTAATCCCGCAGGATAGGGAGGCCGTCAAACTTCCCGGCGACAAGGTAATTCCCCGTCCTCCCGCTGGGTTTCAGGTTATGTTCGTCGCCTTTGTCCTTTGGGGCCTTTCCTTCCCAGTCCACGATTTTCTTCGTGGATTGCTTTTCCTTTATGGTATCCAACTTCATCATCTTTCGCCCAACTCTCTTCTTCATGTCGCCTGTTTCATTACTTTCTGCGAGTGCTGGCTCGATATCGAGCCGCACTTTGGCCTCTTTCGGAAACTATATTCCGTGAAGAGGCAATCTGGCTCCGATGGTGTTTATCCCATTGGGGGCTGCATCATTTCCCTCAAATCCAATCTTCTTTTCTTTTCCTTTTCTATGTCCAAATCTGTCCAGTACTGGCGGAGGCGTTGGTTTTACATCCGTGACTCCACGGTGGCTGGACAGGATTTTGGTCTTGCTCCCTTCGACCCCTCCTAGAAAATAGAGCCGAAGAGGTCCTGGAAGAACCAGATCTTGGATGGCGAGGTGGCGGAGATAGAGGGACTCTATCGTCGGGTGGAGGATCTCCAGTTGATTCCGGATAAAGAGGTGAACAGTGTGGATATCATCCGCACCTTCCTTAAACGTCGGGTGCAGCCGCTCTAGGCTAGGGCGCATCTGATGTTCCTTTATTCTGGTCGTCGCGATCCGACTAGGGTTTCGGCTGAGGAGTTTTCCAAGGGGGGTCTCGATGGGATTCTTCGTATGCTGCTGAAGTACAAGGCTGGAGAGGATATTCCGGGGAAGTCACTGACTCCTCCATTCACTGCTTCTCGTCCGGTTCCGCGGGTGTAGATCTGGGACGTGCGCGTAGCGCTTATTTTGACTGTGTTTTCCTTGTATTTGCTTGTGTGCTTACAAATTTGCTTATTTTGCGCAGGAGTTCAAGGTCCCGGGCATGTCGCCGCCACTCCCCGAACTATTTCCGGCTGCACCGGACAATGAGGTGGTGGACTCCATGTCTGAGCTTCCTTTGGTGCGGTCGCCGGTTGAGGAGACTGTTGAGTCTAGCGAGGAGCAGACTCGGAAGCGGACGCGGAGTTCGAGCGAATCATCGGATGCTTCGACTCCGCCGACACCTAGGAACCCGTTATGCCTTGAGCGCCACAGTGGGGGTCATGGGGGCTCTTCCTCTCCTATTTCGGCCGTTCTCGTGCGGGTTGTAGTGCCGCAGCCGCCGGTGAAGCGGAAGAAGGAAGAGAAGAAAGAGAAGAAGGAAGAGAAGAAGGGCAGGAGGACCCCGCCTGTCTTCGACTTGAGCGATCTCGACTCGTAAGTTTTTCCCGTTGCCTTTTGCTTTCTTTTGATTTCGCTTGATTGTTCTTTTCTGATGTTTTCTTCTGCAACCATTCTTCCGACGGCTCCTCCAGCGATGGCGCTCGGGAGATGGTGGGGGAGTCGAAGGTTGCTCCTCCTCCTCAGACGGTGGCCACCTCTGAGGGCGCTGCTTCGAGGTCTTCTCCGCAGGAGGTTCGAGTGGTTGTCCCTCAGAAGACTGCAGGCAAACCTTCGGAGTCGCCGTCTAACCATGTAGTTGATTTTGTTTTCTGCCGCAGGGGGAGCCCCCGAGCCTTTTCGGATGATCTGTTGATCATTGTTTCTTCGTGCTTCGGGGGGAGCCCCCGAGCGTTTTTCGTATGTGTAACTTGTTTTGCTCGTTCTTTGGGCGTATCCCCCGAGCCTTTCATTTGACGAGTAGTGCCTTCTGCAGCCTTTTGTGCAAGGCGCCAACCAGCTGGTGCAGCAGCACCTGGCGTTGGAGGCCAGCTTCAAACAGCTTCAAGGTACGTTCACGAGTTGATCTTTTTGTGTCTTCTTCTATTTTCCTTTTCTTCGATCTAATAAGTGTTCTACTGTTTGCAGAGGAGAACAATACCACCCTCCGCGAGCTTGATGATCTCAGAAAGAGCCTTGGGCGAGCGGAGAAGAAAACCGAGGATGCCGTTGGTGCGAAGGAGCGCCTTGAGCAGGAGCTATCCAATGCAGCCGCGGCCAGGGAGCGCCTGCAGCAGGAGGCTACGGACCGCGAGGAGCAAATCGCCACCGCTACGGCCTCACGCGAAAAGGAGGTAGCCGGCAAGCTGATGGCGGCTGCCAAGGCTATTTCGGTTGAGTAGTGTCGTCTTTCCCTTTTTTTGGTTTCCTTGTCTTTTCTTGTTGTGCTTTGTATTCATGTTGCTTTTTTTGTTTCTTTTAGATGCCGCAGGCATCGAGTTTGACCACGGTGCTTTGGAGCACGGAAGTGCTCTGGATGATGCCACTGTGGCGGTCGAAGACCACTGTAGTACCATGGTCGGCTCTCTTGCCAAGGCCAAGGAGGTTCTCGGGCGCTTCTAAAAGGAGCTCGTCCCCAAGGGCGTCGCCCTCGAGGATGTCGATGCCTTGGCGGATGCGCTGTCAGCCGAAGAACCTACGGCGTACAAGCGCAAGCAAAAAGGCATTGACGCATCTGTCGGGCTGGCGATGGCACTGGCGTCTGGAGCGGAGCTGGATCTTCATCAGGTCACCTCCCGGATGCCAACGGCTGCTGACGGATCCGAGGTAGCCTTCGCCCTCTACGCTGCCCACTGTAAACGTTATGGACCGAAGTTGATTGACTTATTGGCTGAGTACGCGTTGAGGCAGCAGGGAGAGGCCAAGGGCAGGCAATCAGTCTCCAAGGCTACTCAGGATGCAGCTTCTTAGGTCTTGTAGTTGTAGGATAGCTTTTGTTTCCAGCTCTTGTAATTATATCTATGAACAGTCCTTGCACCACGTAGTGGCTTTTTGCTGTACATAATGAATTTCGGAGTTCTGTGTTCATTCGTCAGCTTGTTCATATCCTTGTCTTCTTTTACTCTAGGAGCCTTCGGATGATGATCCCGTTGACACTTCATCTGCACCACAGTTGCGGCCATCCTTGGATGGTGCTTCGCAGCTTGTGTTTCTTCGAGACCGCATCCGTAGTCTTGAGAAAGAATTGCTTGGAGTGCGTGGCCACGCCGATGTTTGGAAATCGAAGGAAGAGCGAGGCGCTGCCCGAGAGGAGTATTTGATGGGGGAGTTGTGTCGTCTGGACGAACAGCTGCAATGTAAGTTTTTCGAGCTGCTGCTCATTGTTTCGGATGCGCCTGTTGGCCTTGCATCTTACTTTTGTAAGTATTGCAGGTGCTAACCTTGCTCCGAAGGAGGAAAAGGAGCGTGCTGCTGTTCGGCTCAACTGCTTGACCCAGCAGGACATGGAGGCCGGCGGGTTCTTCTGGATGGACTGTGATCGTGCTATGGTCCTTGCGATTGTGCAGGATCGTGTTCACCAGGTGTCGCGGGTGTTGTGTCAGGCAAAGGCTTCGTTAGCGTCGGTTCTGCATGTGATGTTTCTACTGGATGAGGCGCCATCGACACTCTGGGGTCTGCTGGCGAAGTTTCGAAATGTGCATCATGTCAGGGAACTCGTGCGGCATCAGCTTGTCACGGGGGTGAAGGCCGCGCTTTCCCTTGTGTTGTTACATCGTCCCGATGTAGATCTGTCTGCTGTAGCGGCTGGGCCGCCTCTTCGGCCGGATGGTGGCGAGTGGGATATGCGTCCACATTATGCAGCTGTAAGGCAGCATGCCGAACAAATTGTAGATCTGTTTGAGCAGCGTGCGCAGGTTATTCTTTAGAATAGGTACCTGTAAAAAAGATAGATGTAAAATTTGTATATTCGACTGGGCGTGTTGTGCCCTTTATTGTAAAGGTTTATTGTTGTTTAGCACGTGGTGCTTTGTTTGCATACGTGTCCTTTTTGTTAGCCTGACGTTGTCAGCTACTCAGGTGTACACGTGTTATCCTCAGTCGACGAAGTCGTGAGGTGGCGGGAGCCCCCGAGTGTGTTTTGACATGGAGAAAAAATGCAGACAATAGGTGAAAATTTTGGGGCAAGACACTTAGCTTTATTCATAATTGTAAGGAGGAGGTACATTGTTCGGCTGAGTAGCCTTGGCTGAATAGACTTATTGAAAGTAAAAGAGGGAGGTAGCTAGGGGTAGAAGCGTCGCAGTTGTGCGATGTTCCATGGGTTGGAGTATGCGACTCCAGACTCCACGTGCTTGAGGCGATATGTGCCACCTGGGATGACTTCAGTGATGATGTAGGGTCCTTCCCATGGTGACTCGAATTTCTTCGGTCGTTCTTGCTTGAGTCGCAATACTAAGTCTCCTTCGACAAAGGACCTTGGGAGTAGCCGTCGGCTGTGGTAGTTGTGGAGACTCTGTTGGTACACCGTTGATCGAGCTGCTGCTATGTCACGCGCCTCGTCGAGTGTGTCGACGGCGTCTTCAAGTGCGGCCGTAGATTCGGCTTCGCTATAAGCGACGACCCGTGGGGCCTTGTGGCGTACCTCTGCTGGTAGCACGGCTTCGGCTCCGTGCACCATGAAGAAAGGATTGTAGCCAGTTGAGCAATTTGGCATTGTGCGCAGGCTCCATAGGACCGAGGATAGCTCTTGTGTCCAGGCTCCTGTGAGTCGCTCGAGTGGTCTCATTAGGCGCTTCTTGATGCCAGCACCGACGAGGCCGTTGGCCTTTTTGACCAGCCCGTTCATTTGCGGGTGTGCCACAGAGGCGTATGTGATGTTGATTCCGAGGTCTTCGCAGAAGTCCTGGAATTCTTTGGAGATGAAGTTTGACCCATTATCGGTGATGATGTTGTACGGCACGCCAAACCTGTAGACAATGGATTCGAAGAATTTGACGGCCGTTTTGCCTTTTTGGTTAGTGACGGGCATGGCTTCAATCCACTTGGTGAATTTGTCAACTGCAACCAGGAGGTAGACGTGACCTCCTTTCGAGGACCTTGGCAGTTTGCCGATCATGTCGAGGCCCCATTGGGCAAAGGGCCAGGCCAAAGGTATGGGCCTGAGCTCTGATCCGGGTGCGTGCGGTTTATCTGCGAACCTTTGGCACCCGTTGCATCTTCGGACGATGTCCTTGGCATTGTTCATGGCCGTTGGCTAGTAGAATCCAGCTCGTAGAGCTTTGGCAACAAGGGCGCGGCTGCCCGCATGATGGCCGCAAATGCCCTCGTGGATGTCTTGGACGATGGTTTTGCCGTCACCGATGGTGACGCACCTTTGGAGTACACCCAAAATGTTGCGCTTGTACAGCTCGCCATTGATGATGGTGAAGGCCTTGGACCGGCGAGATATGCGTCGGGCATCTGTCGGGCTATCAGGCAGTTCCTTGTCTATCAGGTACCTTAGGTATGGCCGTGTCCAAGTTTCTTCGACTGCCATGACCTGCATCAGGTTGACCACTGCGACCTCTGTGTCGAGTTTTTTGGGTCCTTCCTGACCGTCGGGTAGCGAAGCCCCTGAGTGCTTTGCTTCTTCGGGTGATCCCTTTGGGAATTTTCTTTTGATGGATGGCACGCAGATCTGTTCGAGGAACACACCTGGTGGCACCCGTGCGCAGGTGGAGCCGATGTTGGCGAGTCTGTTAGCTTATTCGTTGCTTTCTCTCCCAACGTGCCAAAGCTCGCAGACGTTGAAGTCTCCTTCAAGTGCGTTGTAGAGTGTGCGGTACGCGATCATGTTGGCGGCGTGTGCGTCGCACTCGTTCATCGCCTGCTGGACGACAAGGTTTGAGTCTCCATAGATGACCAGGCGCGTTGCGCCGCAGATCTTGGTCATCCTCATGCCATGGATGAGGGCTTCGTATTCGGCCTCGTTGTTTGAAGCTCGAAATTTCATCTGGAGGACTACTTCATCTTTTTGCCCTGCGGGGAGGTCAGTATGACCCCGGCTCCTGCTCCGGCCTCACACTTGGAGCCGTCAAAGTGCATCGTCCATGACTGTGTCATGTCCGGCGTGTCTGGCAGCTGCAGTTCCATCCAGTGGACGAGGAAGTCCAGAAGGACCTGAGACTTGATCGCATGGCGCTTCTCATAGACAATGTCTAGAGGTGACAGCTCGATGCCCCACAGGGCTACACGTCATGTGGCCTCCGGGTTGTTCAGGATGCTGTTGAGGGGTGCCTCATTGACGACCATCACTTGATGCTCCTGGAAGTAGTGGCTCAGTCGACGAGCCGTCATGAACACGCCGTAGGCGAGTTTCTGGTAGTGAGGGTACCTCTGCTTTGTCGGTGTCAATACCTCGCTGAGGTAGTAGATTGGGCGTTGAACCCCATGGGTCTTTCCTTCTTCGGGTCGCTCGACCACCAGTACGGTGCTTACCACCTGGTGTGTGGCTGCTATGTATAGTAGTAAAGGCTCGCGCTCCTTTGGCGTGACCAAGACGGGCGAGGTAGAAAGCAGCCGCTTTAGATCTTCGAATGCGTCGTCCGCCTCAGGCGTCCATTCGAATTTGTCTGCCTTGCGTAGCAGCTGATAGAACGGCAGAGCTTTTTCTCCCATGCGGCTGATGAACCTGCTCAATGCCACGATTCGCCCGGCAAGCTGCTGGACGCCCTTGAGGTTCTTCGGCTTCTCCATGGACATTATGGCCCGGATTTTCTTCGGGTTCGCCTCGATCCCTCGCTGGGAGATGAAGTAGCCTAGCCGCTGACCAGATGGGATGCCGAAGGCGCACTTTTCTGGGTTTAGCTTGATCTTATACCGATCAAGGTTATCGAACTTCTCTCGGAGATCGTCAATGAGCGTCTTGGCCTCCTTGTTTTGATGACTATGTCGTCGACATAGACTTGGATGTTGCGGCCGATCTGGTCCTTCAGGCATGCCTGCATGCACCGTTGGTACGTGGCACCTGCGTTCTTCAGCCCGAAGGGCATTGTGTTGTAGCAAAACACTCCGAACGGCGTGATGAACACCGTTTTCTCCTGATCTTCGACCTTTAGTCGGGTCTGGTTGTAGCCTGAGTAGGCATCGAGGAAGGAGAGTTTTTCGCATCCTGCAGTCGAATCGATGATCTGATCGATCTGAGGGAGAGGGAAGTGATCCTTCGGGCAGTGCTTGTTTAGTGATGTGAAATCCACGCACATCCGCAGGATGTCCGTGTCCTTTTTGGGGACCATCACGGTGTTGGCGAGCCATTCGCTCTCCTTGATCTCCCTGATGAAGTTTGCGTCGAGTAGTATGTTGACTTCGACTCCGATTGCTTCGGCCCGTGGTTCGGACAGTCGTCGGATGGACTGTTTGACAGGCTTGGCGTCTGAAAAGACGTTGAGTGCGTGCTCGGCAAATTCCCTGGGAACTCCTGGCATGTCCGCAGGACACCAGGCGAAGATTTCCCAGCGCTCACGGAGGAATTCGACGAGCACGCTTTCCTATGCGGAGCTGAGGTCGTTGGCGATCAGCGCCGTCTTGGAGGCGTCCGTCGGATGGACCTGCACCTTCTTTGTGTTGACGGTGGAGTCGAAGGACATATCTGGTGCGTTCTATCTTGCGACTGGGGGTGCTCCGTTGTCCGTCGCCTCGCGGAGCCTTACGAGCTCCTCCTGCATGCCGAATGACTGGGAGATTCTGTTGAAGTCCCTGTCGCAGTGGTCCGATCGGGTGAAGCTCCCGTGGACCGTGATGACGCCCCTAGGTCCTGGCATCTTGAGTAGCAGGTACGCATAGTGCGGTACTGCCAGGAATCGTGCGAATGCTACACGCCCGAGGATGGCGTGGTATTGTGATGGCCAGTCCACCACTTCGAACTCGAGTCGCTCGCACCGAAAGTTGTCGGGCTTGCCAAAGATGACGTCGAGCCATATTTTTCCTAGGGGAAATATGCCCTTCCCTGGGACGATGTTGTGGAACGTTGTGTCGGGTTGTTCCAGGCTGCACGGCGGGATCCGCATTGCTGCTAAGGTACTGGCGAACATCAGATTGATGTCGCTGTCGCCGTCCATGAAGACGCGGCTCATGTCGAACCCTCTGATCTGCGCCTCGAGCACCAGGGCAGCATGACCTGGGCGAGGGACCAGGCAGGGATGATCCGAACGACTGGACATGATGCAGGACTCCGATCCGCTGAGGTACTCAGGGATGGCGGGCGGAGCGGTCATAGCCAGGTTGATTTGGCGGGTGATTTTCTTCTGCACCCTGTTTGTTGGGTGCCCTTTTTGGATCATCAGCGATCCTTTCGGCGCGGGGTACCCGTGCCCACCGTTATTCTGCACGGGTGTGATTGGGTGGTTCGAAGGTCCCGCAGGTGGTGGTGGAGGAGCTCCATGTGCGATCTCACCTAGTGCGGGTGCACTCCCGTATCCAGGGTTTGGGGCTTGCTGCCTCATCTGGGCCATGCTCTCGCTGAGTTTCTAGAACTCACGGCAGTCCTTAAGCATCTGGCTTGCCTTCTTCTTACCATCCTGCTTGTCGATGTAGAAGTGGATGGTGCATGGACCCGACAGTTTGTCGTATGCTGAGGGTCCGTCGTCACGGCCACGGCATTGCCATGACTGCGTTGGGCGTCCTCCGTCACAGAAGTTGCTTCCACGGTGCCGTTGTTGTGGTTGCCGTCGCTGCGGCGGTCGGCGTAGCCAGCCGCGACCATGTCGGTTCCATCGCAATCGTCATATATGCGCGATCTTCTCTTACTACGGCGCTCACGTCGCCGGCCGTAGTCATCTTCCTCCTCCGAGTGCGCTCGGTGGACGGAGTCCTCGCCGTCAGCCCACCTGTTGGCGATGTCCATGAGGTGGTCGAGTGTCTTGGGATTGACGCGCCCAAGCTCTTCTTTGAAGTCCTAGCGTTTGACGCCGTCCTTGAAGGCATCGATAGCTCTCTCCTCAGAGATGTGCTTCGTGGAGTTCTTGGTGTTGGACCAGCGCAGTATGTACGAGCGAATGGATTCGCCCGTTCGTTGGGTGCAGGCCCGCAGCTCCTCGATCGAGGCAGGCCTCTTGCTGGTCCCTTGAAGTTTCAGACGAAACTGTACGCCAGCTCCTCCCAGCTTCGGATGGATCCCGAGGATAGGCTGCTGAGCCAGATCCAAGTTGCTCCTGTCAGGTTCAGCTGAAGGCATTGCATGGCGGTTTCCTTGTTCCCGCCGTGTAGCTTGACGGACGACAAGTGGTCGCTGAGCCACGCCTTGGAGTCTTGTGTGCCGTCGAACTTCAGAGTGTCCAAAGGAAGCTTGAAGTTTCGTGACATCCGTGTCCACCGAACAGATCTGCTGAAGCATCGGGCTCCGCAGAGTTCTCCTTCGTCATCACCCTCCTCGGATTCAGACGAGCATACGCGCTTGGCGCGTGCCTTGTCGATCTTGCGTTGTGTTAGCTCGCTTCGAGCGTCGTAATCGCGGATGCGATGGCGCGAGCTCTTGTGCCTTCGAGGAAGGTCGTGCTCTTCATCTTCAGATGAGGGCGTGGGGCTGCGGTTGAACCTGACCGCAGCTTTCTTCTTTGGCTCCGCAGGAGCTTCTCCGTGGAGCACAGCTCCAACGAGTCTGAGTCCGGTAATCACAGACTTATGCATTGCCCTTTTTGGGTCCCCTTCCAGAGGTGGATGGGACGCGAGGTACGCGTTGGCCGCCATGATTGCAGCTTGTGGTGTCTTTGGGATGACGTTGTCGTCGGCGTCCATGTTCATGAAGGACGCGTTGAGGGCCCGAGTCACCTCGCGACGTGCCTTGGGATCCATGTTCTCTGTGCGAGAATGGTGCTTGTTGCCATGGTTACCGTGCGAGCTGGAGCCGATGCCCATGGCGGAGAGAGCAGCTCGCCGCGCACTGGACTCCGAGGCTGCTTGCTTGCGCTTATCAAGCACCTCTTGCATCTTCACCTGCTTGTGCTCCTCGATTAGGAGCATGTGGTATGCCATCAGCAGGTCCCGTGAGGAATCTGCGGACAGGATCTTGTTGCCTGCTACGGCTTCGCGTGCTTGAGCCCATCCTTTCTCGCTGAGGTGGATGACCCGATCAGTGTCGTTCCTGTTGGGTGGGGGGACTGGCTTCTTCTGTTCCCGCCGTTTCTACCCTGCGGGTTGGGTGGCGGGTTGTGCTCTTGATCCATGTCACTCTGGATGACTGCGGCGCACTGGTAGCGCTCGTAGATCGGATTGCTGCTACCGCAGCTTTCGGATCCAGAACCGTAGGTCCCTTCATCTGATGGTTGATCGCACAGATCTGAGTTGCAGCTGATGCTGTCATAGGACTCATCTGTCGATGGTGATGTGCGTAGCACGGGGTGTGGAGCCCACGAAGCAGGCTTGATCGATGGCAGGGGTACCCGCTCTGGGAGGCGGAGAGTGCCGGTCTGCCCCACCTGGAAGCAGAAGCTCCCGAACAGGATCTCGAGTCCGTCGCCGACGGGCTCGAAGTCCTTCAGGGTGGCTGGCGAGTGGGCGGTGAAGTCGAAGGAGCTGAAGAGGAGATGACTCTCCGTCGCCGCGGAGTTGTACATCGCTTTGGTTGGGACCGTCACGATCGCACAATCAGAGCCCCCAATTCCCACAGACGGCGCCAATTGACGAGGCTTAATCTCGTCAATGCCCATTGTTATGAGCTTGTGTTTTGGATAAGATGGGGATACTGGAGATCGCGGAACGGTTAGAAAACAAGCAACACGGGGACACGAGGTTTACCCAGGTTCAGGCCCCCGGAGGGAAAACTCTACCCCTGCTTGTCTGCTCTTGATTGCGGCGGAACCGAAAAGTATAGGGGTGCGCAGATGTAATCTGGCGTGGAGGTGTGTATGCGAGAGATTGTAAGAGAGTCTCCTCGTCATGCCCTCCTGGCCTTTATATAGATATAGGCATGTCTCAGGCACAGATCGAGTCGGTTACAGGTTTTAGGGTTTACCCCTTTGAATTTTCTATCTACTCTAGTCTTGCTTTCCAAGGATCCGAAGGCGTCATGGGCCCTGGCCACCCGAAAGTCTTCATGGGTTTAGCGCATGTTCTCGTGGGCCTTCCTTGGGCTGGACTAGGTATGCTAAGGTCGTGTACCCGTAGGGTATAACCATGTCAGTGCTAGCAAAAGAGAACACTCACAAGACAATAAGAATGAAAACTAGAGTGTTTTAGGCAATGAAAACATAGTGTGTCTCTCTCCAAAAGAAGTGTGTTGTGATCAACCAACTTACTCAAGAAAACTAAGCAAACTAAAACCAAAAACAAAAACTAAGACGCTCCAAGAACAACACAACTGTGCATGAAACAATAAAAACAAAGTGTCTAGAAAGACCTGAGCTTTTTATTGATAAAGAAGAGGATGCCTTGGGCATCCCCAAGCTTTGACGCTTGTACCTCTTGGATATTTCTTGGGGTGACACCGGGATGGCATCCCCAAGCTTGATCTTTTGTCCATTCTTCATCTCATTACATCATTCTTTCTCTACACCTGAAAATTTTCCTTCATACAAAACTTCACACAATCTTCATTAGCAACATTAGTGTATTCAAAAGATAATAGACCCTTGGGTTTAGCTTTTGAATAGAAAAACTTTCACTAAAAACAAAATCAACTAAATCAACTTCTTTTAAAAAGCTCAATTCCCCAAAAGAGAACTCAAAAAGAAATCGATAAGAAGCAAATGCAAATAATGGCAGAAATCTGTCAAAACAGACCAGCAGGTAGAAACCGATTTTTCGAAGACCTTATGTTGCTCAAATCAAAAAGTGTTGAACTAAAGAAAGTTGTCTAACATACTGGGGGATTTATTCGTAAATTTTCAGCTCAATCTGACTTACAGAGACTCCTTACGAATTTTTATGGTGGAGGACATAAATCTGTTTCGGGACAACAACTCCCCAAATCTTACTTCCCTCTCATTAGAGGTCATTCTTGGAACAAAAAACAAACAAAAAGGATAAGAAGAGGTCATTACTGAAGTAATAACTTCCAAGACTCAAGAAAACTCTTGGGTTATCTCCCAACAAGTACTTTTCTTTAACGTCTTTAAGTTAGGCATGATAGTTTGAGAAGATGCTCACACAAGAAATATGAATTAAAGTAAAAGAGAGCATCAAGAAGCAAATTCAAAACACATTTAAGTCTAACCCACTTCCTATGCATAGGAATATTGTAAATAAAAAATCATGAAAGCACAAAGCAACAAGCATAGGAAAGCAAAACAAGTGCAACTTCAAGACTTTCAACATAAAGAGAGGGAACTTAATATTTTTGAGATGCATAAAACCATGTTTCCCTCTCTCATAATAACTTTCAGTAGCATCATGAATAAAATTAACAATATAACTATCACATAAAACATTCTTATCATGAGCCACATGCATAAAATGATTATTACTCTCCACATAAGCATAGTCATTCTTATTAATTATAGTGGGAGAAAATTCAACAAAATAGCTATCATTGCTATTCTCATCACCATAATCATCAAATATAGGAGGCATATTGTAATCACAATCAATTTTCTCCTCAATAGTAGGTGGACTGAAAGTATCATACTCATCATTGTAATCATCATATATTGGATGTTTGGTATCATCATAAGCAATAGAATAGCTATCTTCCAAAGCTGGGGGACTAAAAAGATCATTTTCATCAAAACTAGCTTCCCCAAGCTTAGACTTTTCTATAGCATTATAAATAATGGTGTCCAAAGAATTCATACTAATAACATTGCTATTAGCATGCAAATAAAGTTCCATAGGTTTTTTAATTTTCTCTTCAAACACTTCATGTCTTAACTCAAGATAAACACTATAGAGCTCTCTAATTTTTTTGTTGTTTTCCATTAAACCTAACTAGTGAAAACAAAAAACAAAAAGACAAAATTGCAGAATCTAAAGTAAATAACTTCGAGCACTCACACCAGAGGATGTGAGTACCTTTTACCATACCTCCCCGGCAACGGCACCAGAAAAGAGCTTGATGTCTACGCACTTCTATTCTTGTAGACAGTTGTTAGGCCTCCAAGTGCAGAGGTTTGTAGAACAGCAGCAAGTTTCCCTTAAGTGGATTAGCCAAGGTTTATCGAACTCAGGGAGGAAGTGGTCAAAGGTATTCCCTCTCAAGCAACCCTGCAATCAAGATACAAGAAGTCTCTTGTGTCTCCAACACACCCAATACACTTGTCAGGTGTATAGGTGCACTAGTTCGGCGAAGAGATAGTTAAATACAAGTGGTAAGGGTGCCAGAAAATAGCTTAACGGTGAGGTAAAGACTAAAGGCAACAAGAAGGAATCAAGCAAACATGCAACAGATCTAGATGCAAACGGTGTTCCAATATTTAGAAACAAGGCCTAGGGATCATACTTTCACTAGTGAACACTCTCTCATATAAATATCCTCTCTTCATGATACTACTCTTAACTACTCTCCGGTTGGACACTCTAATCCATGGTAGGGCTATAACAGCACACCTCAAAGTCCGCCTTCCCCAATCTAGATAACCCCACACTGTCACCTTGAGCGCTAGATGGTTCCAACAAACACCACAATTTTATAGAGACATCCAACTCCAAATATAACTCTTAACAAATATTCAGTCTAGCCAAAGTGTCACACACGGTATGCCCGCTGTCACTTTCACACACGTGGAGAAAAGCATAGATCTATTAAAGCACAAAGAGTATTTATGTAGACTCAAGCCTAAGTGCCACCATGGCGTGCACGCTGTCACTTTCACACACGTGGAGAGAGCAGAGATCTAATGAAGCACTTGAGTAGCAAGGTAGATCTACTAGATTACAAAGCTCATGACAACAACAAGATCATGCATAGAGAGAGGGAGAGATGAACACATAGCTACCGGTAGAGCCCTTAGCCTCGAGGAAGAACTACTCTCTCCTCATCATGGGAATCAGCAACGGTGATGAAGATGGTGGTGAAGATCGATGGAGATGGCTCCGGGGGCACTTCCCCGTCCCGGCAGGGTGCCGGAACAGGGACTTTTTGTCCCCCGAATCTCTCCTTCGATGGCGGCGGCGCTGCGGAACTTTTTTGGGATTTCTGGTGGATTATTTAGGGTTTTCTCCCCGGGGGCTTCTTATAGTCGAAGGAGGCAAGGTCGATGGAGGTCCAGGGGGGCCACACCCCCTGTGGGCACGGCCTAGGGTGGGCCCATGCCCACCTAGGGTGTGGCCACCCTGGTTTCCTCCTCGGTTTCGTCTTCGATTTTCTGTATCGCTCCCGGAAAAATATGAACTTTGGCTTTTGTTCCGTCCAATTTCGAGAATATTCATTTTTTGGCTTTCTGAAACCAAAAACAGCAGAAAACAGCCAACTGGCACTGTGGCATCTTGTCAATAGGTTAGTTCCAGAAAATATATAAAAATACCTCAAAGTGTAGACAAAACAAAGCAAAGTAGATACTAAACAATCATAGAACATCAAAAATTATAGATACGTTTCTGACGTATCACGATGGTGAAGTTGTTGTCTGGAGAAGCATAAGAGGAGTTCTGTTGGGGGTGGGAAGGCGTGCAAGAAGATAAGATCCATGCAGGGATATCGAACGATCAATCACATAACAGGAAGATAGATTGCTAAATGTCTTACATTGTGGAACAATATAAGTTTGTTAAAAAAAACTTATGTTGTGAAAACAAAGGGAGTAAAACCTTAGCATTTGACAAAAAATGCCTATAATCCCCGATTATGTAGATCATTGGATGCACTTTCTCGGTCTCACGTGATAGTTTTCTTATTTTGAAACTCACTTGATATGATGACACTCCGTCGTTATCTTGACAAGTTGCAAGAAAGAATAAATACTAAGTACAAAACAAAACAATCAAGGAGAAGAAAACGTGGACCTGGAGCCACAAAATCCCTCAGATTGGCCTTGGGACCTCAGCAATGGTGGAGTCTCTTTTTCTTTTCCCCGGACCCCGATTCACCCCCACGCCCAGCTCCTCCCCCCTCTTCTCCCGGTACCCCCCCCCCCCCCCCCCCCCTCCGGCTCCCTCCTCGCCACCGCCACGTTAGCCTTCACTCGACCCCCGGCGGCTCCGACGCCACCGAAGACGAGGCCCGCCTCGTGGCCAAGGACGGCGATCTCTGGACGGTAGCCAGGAAGATGCTCGACGCCTACCGGAGCAGCAACAGCGACCTCTATACCTTCCTCCGGAACCTCGTCGACGCAGGGCTCGTGGAAGAGTCAGAGGCGTTCAGCAACGCCCAAGAAGACGACGAGTTCCAATATATATTGAAAAATTACTCTTTATTTGCATTGGCATTTTGATAGAAATGCACAGCTGAATACTCTTTATTTGCTTCTGAGTTGAATACTCTTTAATTGATGCGAGTTGAATACTACTCTTCTAGAGAACCCGACAAAATTTGCTACGAGTTGAACCCGGCACAAAGATACCAATATATGTTGTATTGGCATTTCTGTGTTGTTTGATGGGTCGGTGACTTGCCTCGCTCACCCATGGCCAGATAAAAAAAATTGCACTGCAGCAGAAGGCTCACAGTTCCTGCTCCGACAGTCTGATATTTGCAGAACTTTGTACTCCCTTCGTCCAAAAATAACTGACTTAGTTTTGTCCAGATTTGAATGTATCTAGACACTAAAACATGTCTATATATACATACAAATCTAGACAAGGTGAAGTCACTTATTTCTGGACGAAGGGAGTACTAATCAAGATCCAGAACGACAAGAGCAGACACATCAGTAATGGATACTGAGACACATCAGTAATGGATATTGTGTACATTAATCATGGTACCAATATTTGCTGCAAGTTTAATAGTCTTGTAGAGAACCCGACACAAAATGTCGAGCAACCACGGACATCTGACCGAGACAATTAACTGGAGCCAACCGAGCCACAAGACTAGCAAATGCACCTAAGATTTCATAAACAAGTAATGAACAAGCTCCCGTCTAAAAAAAAGTAATGAACATGCTAAACGAAACTACAGAAAGATGGACTGTTCATCTCATTCATCATGTACAGGAGATAAGTTCCAAATCTCCAGAGCCAGGCTGCAAAATAAACAAACTGGGAAACCGAAAATCCGTTAAGCCCTTGGAACACATTCGACCAAGTGCACACAAGGATTCAGGATTTCTAGCATTTTGTATTGTAGACTCCAACCAGTAGTTAGTACCCCACTTGGGCAGACTATCAACCGCTCTGTCAGGGCTGAAAAGCATAATGAGACCATGTAGGTACACGATCAGGTTCTTTCGCTCGTCCTTGATCTTTCGGCTCGCATTAGTCGCCTCTTACGATACTTCCATGCAACTTGGATAAGCGCTGCAGCAATGGTCCTCCAGCAGGGCGATTCATACCTGTTGGATGCAGCTGCAGCATCAAAGATTCAAGCACATCAGTCAATACATTGTACAGAAAAAGCATATTTAGCGTACCATAATAGTAGTTCTTTCCTACGAAAAGAATAGTAATCCGGCTGGGTGGCAAACTAGCAAATTTACTCATATTTTCTAAGCGGTAAAATTAATCAATACAGTAGTCTCAACATCCAACAATTCAAGTGGAACACAACTTTTTACAAATAGATAATCACTTCATAGTAAATTGGACAAGCAAATGGCTACCTGATCACCCCCTGCACTCATGGATTGCGTAAGAACCGTGCAAACTGTGAAGTGACTTCTTCGAGGTCACTTGCTCTAAGAACAAAAGCTTCACGTTTGCTAAACATCTCACAGTACGAATAGCAACCAAGCGCATACCATTAAATTTGATTTTCCCGCCATCAGTGCATGTGCGGTTTCAATTATGAACTGTGTAGTAGTAGAAGTATAACTATAGGTAACTATAGGCATGCAGGGAAGAAATTGTGAACCTTTATTCGCTGAAGAGTGCTCCAAGTACCATGTGAGGAGCTCCTCTCCACATACATCTCCGTCATGTAATGGAGCCCTGATTCCATCCGCACTGATACTTTCCAACTTGCCTCTCACTATGAAAACCATTTTGTCAACAGGGCCACCTTGATAAAGGATGTCACTCCCACTGATGTACAACTTTTGTCTTAATTTGTCACAGATAGCATCCAAGATTGGCCAATCCATCAAGGTGAACAATCGAACCTGCAAAATAATTACACACAGTGATTCTTTACGAGCTCAGACGAGGGTCATTACCAGACAGGCATGGATACTAAGGCGAACCTTCAAGGGTTACTATCTTTGAAGTGTAGAACCAAAACACCTAGTGACTATGGTAACATGAAAAAGATATTTCAAACCACATATTAAGTTCTCATTGACATTGCCTTGAGATAGCATATGTCATAGGTTGGAGGTTAGGTACTTACATGCCAACTTAGAACACGTGTCAAATCAATGTTCTATTTCTGTTAAATCTTGTTTGCAAATTACAATAGACATTTCTTCTTCCCATGGAACAAAATAAAATAGCATTTCATGAAGTTTAAAGATAGTTTTCAATGAAACATGAGAAATTGACAATACCAGTATTTGGCAAATTTTTATTTCTATTCGAACAGCAGAAACAATAAATATAAGGATAACTACTGAAGTACATATAAATCTGAACATAGTAGAAATCATATTGAGCAAGTCTATATGGCAGTTTCATCACATATCTTCATGTTAAAATGCAGAGCATATACTGCTGAATGCAACTGGATGTGCCTCAGGGCAACTCTTTATACTAATGACAGCGGAGGTAATATTTCCAGACTAGTAAAATACAAAGGAATAAGTCAATTGTTACGATTCTCTAAATTCAAAATTTGCTTCTGCCAATACAAGTTATAAATATGCATTGCTATAGAAATGAACTAACCTGTAATCCAAAAAGGTACCAACACGAGCCAACGACATGTCCCGCCATAACAAACATTAGAAGGTTGATCACAAAATTAGCCCATGCTGACTCAAATATGAATCCAGTGGCAGACTGCCTGCCACCGAGCAATGGTACAAATCTGATGATGCGGGGGACATATTGAAGCAGAACAGTGACACGCGAATAATTCTTGGCAATGTCTGCTGTTGATAACCCAACATATCTAGGAATTGCTACCAATATCATTACTTTCATCAAACAACAAATAAGAAAGTTATCAACATTTGAAGAATGGAATTTCAACCAGGTATGTCATAGCTAGTCTCAACAAAATTTGCAAGTCTTAACTCAAGTCGCCATAAAGATGATTCTAAAAGCACAGGGGAGAGGCAATCCAATGCAAATAACACAAAATTGCAAGTCAACATACTAAATGGACAGTGTCTTTTTTGTATTGTAATAGTGACACAAACTTGACACCTATCTCCTCGACTTTTTATTCCGGGACTTGTTAGACTTCGGTGGTTCTGGAGCCTTTGCTGTGGTTGTGGATTGGTTTACTTTCGAAGAGGTAGCAGATGCATCATGCTTATCTTTACTCACAGAACCTTGGGCACCTCTGACCTGAGCCCTCTTATCCTTCCTCTTCGGACGGTAACTCGACCTCTCCCTCTTGGGCAGCCATCTCTCAGGATCTGGGGGTGGCCCTGGGTTCGCTGGATCAAAGTTCTTTGGATATTTAGGCTTCCTCTTCCTCTTCTTAGCCTTTTGCTTCTTCACTTCCTCAGGAACATCCACCTTCATGGCTTGGTCTACATGCCTTGCACCTGATGTCTTCTCCAGGCTCTCTACATTAATTCCCTTGAGACCAGGCAATGGTTTCAGCTTCTTCTCATATTGCTCAGCTTTCTCCAGGTCTGTGCGTGCTGAAGTTGCCACTAACCCAGCCAACGCTTCCGTGCTCCCACAGCTCTTCACAAGTTCCTCGTACAGTTGACAGGCCTCTTCGTCACGTCCATGATTGAGCTTAAATGAAGCAGCCTCCCGCATGAACACATCTAACTTGTTATCCTCTGTCATGGCATTCTTCCACCACTGGATAGCAGAATCAAGCACAGAAGCAGCACCATTAGAGTCGCTTGTACGCTCTTTTAGAGCTACTAGTGTAGCAACTGTGGCTGGCATGTGCTGGATGTCAGATATTTTAGACAGTGAGTCGGCAGCAATCTGAAAATGGTTGGCATTGGCAGCAATCTGGGCAAGGGCAAGGAGGACTCCTTTCGAATTATCAGGATGCTTCTCAGAATAGCGGCTAAGAACTTCTTCAGCTTTCGGAACCTTCTTTTCTCTCACATGAACTGCAGCTTGAAGTAAAACAGGGAATATACTGTCTCGAAACATACCAAGCAGTCCACTGACCAACTCCTGTGCCTGAAATAGAAATATACAATGCAGATTCACTATATGTTAGTTTGAGTGAAGCAAAAAAAAAAGGAGCAATAGAACATAGGCTAAGCTAGGAAATAGTAGTGACTAAAGCATAAAACTGTCAATGAAATTGTATTTGATGCCAAATGGCTTATGTTGCCCAACTGCCCAAGTATGGGTGAGTGAAAAGGATCATAGTGGTCACATTTTTCCTACGAAATGGACGGATTATTTTGTTAGCGGAATTTAATGACCCTTGCAAGGAAATCACGCAAATAAAAATGAGAACTTATGAAATATTAAGCGCACTGAAATACTGTAGGGCGTATTGTTGCGAACACTTAGTGAGGTATCAAGCAGACCGTTTTTACTATCAGTTTTCAGTCAAATGATTATTACTCAGAGTGACCACCTACCAACTGATGTGGCTCTTACTCATGCCAGTATGCCACTAGTAACTAAAATTTAACATAAGCTTACTAAAATAAGATGCAAAAGTGTCACAAACTCACAAATACGACAAAGAAAAGTTCAACAGCAGAATGATGCCATATGAGTAATAGATTAAAACAAAACGTGTTGATGTAAAATTAGGTAAGCGAGAGATGGATCAATAATGCAAGGTAAACCTGGTCAATTTTATTTGCATGGAGGAGTAAAAGAACGCGAGCAGAATACAGGGCTTCTTTTTGCCTCGGAGATAGCTTGAATTCAAGGGTCTCAATAAGTTGCAACTGGTTTGGAGCTGTAGACTTCTCAACAAGCCGGTCAAGCTTCCTCAAGCCATCAGCAGCATCCTTTGTACCTTTTAATGAAACAAGGTTAGTTGTTGCTACAGCCAGTGATGAGGGATCTCCTGATTTCTTGTTTATCATATTAACATAGGTTTCCATAGCTTCTTGAGTCTGTCCTTGTAACTGAAAATGAAGAAACGGAAGTTAATTGCTTGTAGCTAAAGACATGTATAAAGAAGTTAATAGGGTCCAATAAAGATGGGGATACAAGAAAATCAGCCAGGTTTAGGTACCTGCTGTACATAAGCAAGCTGAGCAGATACAGGAGCTAATTCATATTCAATCTCATCTTCTGCGTAATCTTCCACCATAAGCTCTTCCTTGCCGATTCTGCAAACAAAATAAGAAATTGAAGCCTAGCTAACTGTAAGAGCTTAATAGACCGGTCAATGGCATGATTTATCCAAAATTAGATACTCCCTCCGACCCATATTAGTTGACTCAATTTTGTCTAGATATGCATTAAAACTTGACTAGATACATCCGTATCTAGATGAATCTAAGTAAACTAATATGGGTCGGAGGGAGTACCTAGAATTAGGGGAAAGAGTGGAAGTGTGAAACTACTGTACCAATGAACTAATCAAATTTTTAGTGATTACCAGGCCTCTAATCTTACAAGAGATAGGGTAGTGATTGCAATATCAGTTCAATAAGCCAGGAGTATGCATTAATTTGAGATATTAGTTCACCAGCAAAATCACCTTTTTGCCAAGTCCAGCTGCTCTTTAGCTTCTGAATACTTCTTATTTTCTATCAAGGCGCAAGCAGAATTATATGCAAGCTCAAAGCTCCTAGCATCTCTGAGCGCTCTAGTGGTAAGATCAACCTTTTGCACCTTCATGGCTGCATGTACTTCAGAAGCCCTTCCAGCAGCAACCAGAGCAGCCATGGTATTTATCTTTAGATCCATCGAGTCAATCTTAAATTTTTGAAGCTTCTCATAGCTATTCAGGCAATCATTCATTCTTGCTAGTCGGTAATAGATCTGGGATTCTAGCTGGAGACCATCAGTTGTTTCTTCTTGACCATTCAATATCTCCAGAGCTTCTTGCAGTTTGTTTTGCCTGTAGTAGCAGTATGCCTGAATATAGATAAATTTCATATTTTAGCAAAATTGCATATATTATTTTTTATTACCAGTAAGTAAATGTCCTAGTCTTCAAGATTTATAAAAGCAATTCAAAGAAGAAAAAAACTTCGGCCTATGGGAAAGTAGAGATCCAAAGAAATGTCAAAGATCAGCACTTAAGTGAGACTGGAATCAAATCTTAGTTCATCACCCATTTTACTGCCATCCGACATGATAGTGAATCCTGGTTATGCTTCAGTACTAGCTACTCCGCATCAAATAGGCTGTCTGCATTGCTGAAGAAAACCTTGTTGACCTAATGCTTCTTATAAGTACAGTAGATCAAACTGACACACAACAAATCAAAAGAGATCACCGTATTAAGATTTTTTAACTGGATTCAATTATCAATTAAGGAGTAAAAAGACTATGTTCACCCATAACAGACTGATCTAAAAAAATAGTTACAGCTACTCAGTATCAGGACAGACAACGAACATAAAATTAAAATGTAAAAAATCTCAAACAATTATGGACTCTTTGCATTCATTGGAACCTCAAATTCTAAATTTAAGTTAGATGAGCATAATAAAAAATGTTTCATCACAAGTATTCAACTTGTTGGGCCATAGGTTCTTGCCAGACCGCAAATAACCCTCAAATTCTTCCACTGGTTAGCCTTCCAGGACCAATGCTGGACCGTGCAGCGCCTCGAGCGCCACGGCCTACAACACCACCCGCGATGCCTGCTTTGTGACCAGGCGCCAGAGTCCATGCACCATCTGCTCGTCGAGTGCCCTTTCTCGCGACAGATTTGGCATGATGCCCTAGCTTGGCTCCACATGACCTGCAGGATCCCCGGGCCGGAGGACAGCTCCCTGATCGAATGGCTCGCCAAGCGAAGCACGACACACCGAAGCCACTTCGCAAGGGCCTTGGATCAGCCGCTCTGCTTATACCTTGGATGATTTGGAAGCATAGGAACAGCTGCGTCTTCGATAGGCTACCACCCTCGCGCAGCAATCTGCTAGCCGCTATCAAGGACAAAGCTTGCTTATGGGAAAGGGCAGGGGCTCACGCTGAAAGTGGGTTGACATGCAGGAGTACCTCAAAATGCCGCCCATACCCGCATGATTAATGTGGGATTAAGCGGATAGCCTACTTAGGGTGTGTTTGGTTCTGCTTTTCCAACCTACTTCTTGAGAAAATAATCTAAGAGCTAACCAAATGGATTATTTTCAAAGTTGATTCTACAAAAGCAACCCGATTCCTATAGTAGTATTTCCACAGCAGGTCTACCCCTGCTTCTACCGCGTTGCGTTCTAAAATTTTGTAGAAAATTACACACGCTGCCACAGGTAAGTCGTACCGGTATGTTATGTTTTCCTCCTCGTCCCGATCGAGTGCCATCCCCATGCTTATTCTTCCTTCATACTCGCATGGCGCTGCCAAGGCATACCTAGGATTAGCTGCGCCCGGTCCCCCGGCCGGCCGGCGGCGGCACACTGCCTGACGTGCAGGGCACCTCCCTGACTCCATTCTCTAGCCCCTGTTCTAGTCTCCGCTCTTTTTCCCCGCATGAAGAACCCGTCCTCTCGAGATCCAATCATGTCCACTCAGGCACATCAGCGCCAGCGGCCGATCTGCCGGAGTCCTCTATTCTCCCTTCCTGTTTAGGAAATCTTATATCTCTCACGCATCTCAGCCGCGGCTCGTCTTGTGTTTATTCTATTTCATCTATATACGATGGATCCAGGTTTCTTGAGGTAACATGTTGTGCCTGCCATTGGCAGGTAGCTGGTTGTGCGAGTATGCTTTGGATAATTTTGTATTATACTAGGATACAATTTATAATACTATAGTATAAAGTTGCTAGCTGCCTATGTACGCTGCCTTTATTTCTGCCAAGTGCCAGCCGATATCTTTTGGCTTCTGAAACTTGCACGTACAAGCTATCTCGCTAGATCACATACAAGCTAGCTACTGTACATTGGTAGTTTGTCATTCAGGTGATCTATATCCTTTTGTAATAATCTTGAGACATCACTTCTAGTTATAGTAGCTATGTGTAAGCATTTAAATAAAATATTATCATTTACAACACTATTATTGACATATCAAAATCAGTGTAAAAATAGGTGTTCTACAGTCACTTACAATATAAACAGTATCTCATCTCGTAGACTCTTATGTATTATAGAAACTTTGTACCAAAACTATAATCTCACAGTTTGTCCAACCAAACAACTCTCAGCTTTTCTACAGTTCTCTCTTCACAGCAGCTTTTCTACAGTTCACAGCTCACAGTAGCTTTTCTAAAATCCACAGCTGAACCAAACAGACCCTTAATCTATGCAGCAGCTCGCGGCACCCGCATAAATCCACTTAAACATTAAGCTGGCAACAAAAGCGTGTACATCATAATCAGGTCACTGCCACCGGCTTGCTCGACTTGGCCGGCGACGCACGAGCCACTCCAAGGCACGTGGTAGAGGCCAGGCAGCCAGCCACTGCACGGATGGGGTTACACCATTTTGAGTACAGGACAAGTACGTATTGACTGCTTAATTGCACTGGAAAAGAAGCGATTTATTCAACCTTTCACCAACGTCGTCTAGGCATATAATCTGGGAACTCTGTAGTACACCATCTCTCATAAGCTTAACACAGGATCTGCAGCAATTTTCTGTAAACACAAAAAAATTCTGCCGCAATGTTGGTAGAGTCCAACTAGGCATCAAAAGGCAACAAAAAAATTTGTGCAGTGAACCAACATAGGGGCTTTATTACCTAAAAAAATAATAGTTCTATTCACGCTGTAGCCTGTAGCACAATAACCACTGACATCCAACATCAGGTTGTGATATGAATATATTGCAAAGATGTGCTTGCAGATCCCAATACTGAAAGAACAAATGGAAATAATGGCCATGTATGTACCATTCAATACTAAAACCAGTACTACCTCCGGTTCATATTAGTGTTCTCAACTTTGTCTAGATACAGATACTTAACTAGATACATACAAATCTAAATAAAGTTGAGAACATTAATATGGACCGGAGGGAGTAGTACAAAGCTAAACGGAATTAATTGGGAACTATCCATTCTTTATTCATTATATGTTCTCATGAAGAAAGTGGTTACAATTCTGATAATTCATGAAGAAAGTGGCCAATTGGAAGAGCAGAAGTACAGTAGTACGTACAAAATAGTACAATACCAAACTTTCAGTTAAGCTCAATTAAGCATATGCTCGCATTCCACGGTCCTTGTCCATCTTCAAATCGACACTGTCAACATCGTTGTCTTTGTTCCTCACCACGCTGCAGTACAGTTGCTGCTGCTCCCAAATCGAGTCATCGAGGACCAGGTTGGGGTATTGTCATTGTTGTTCACGAGAAAAACTTGAGGAGGGGGAAAGGGAATAGAGGGAGATGAGGAAGAACGACGTGCTAGCGTATCTTCCACCAAATCTGGAGGAGCGGCGGCCATGGCGGAGGTAGCTGGCGGCACTCCGGCTCTGACCTATCGTCCTCATCGTCTTCCCTTCAGATTGTGGGACTAAGTGGATTTTGCAGCTATTTTCTTACCAAAACCGTGGGCATCTGCATACACAAATAACTGGGCTTGGCAAAGTGGCGGCGCGGACGGCCAGCATCCGCTTGCAGCCTTAGCAGGGGCGCTAGGCCTTAGAGAAGTTCTACCACAAACGTGGGATGTACACTGAGCGAACACCATTTGTACCGTCCTCCTAGGAGGCTTGTAACTATTCTGTCTTTTCAATGAATGCGTTTGCCTTCTCTCCCCTAGATATATTTCAGCTTGTATAGGGTCATAGGTTCATCCCAAGCTTTACCTTCCAATGCTTCATCTAAGTCCATTGCAAGTTTATGAGTGCACATGGATTTTGTTAGTACGCAGCAGGCTAACAATTAGCTGGATTACAAATCTCAATAGCAAACTTTGCTATTCAATGTTGTTCTCTAAGACAATACTTTATATGCCGCGTTGCCAACATATTACCTTGCATCTAGCTAAGATTAAACTGCTTTTGATATTGGAAGCTTCAAAGGTGCTTCACAAACTCTCTGCTGCGCCATCACACAGATCACCCAATTTTACCGAGGGCTATAGGCACAACCAGATCTGACCACTCCTAGATCCTAAAACCGCAGCCTACTGATCTACTTAGTCACGGAAGCATGTGAACATAGACAGATCCAGCGCGCTGCCAAGGCTGGAAGGATTAAGGTACGTCACCTTATAGTAGCTGAGATCGATGGGGAGACGCTCGGCGGCGCGGATGGCCGCGAGCGCCTTGTCTGTCGCGTCGGACTTGATGTGCGCCACCACCTTGCATCGCACCGCATCCTCGTCGCCCGGCGCCGCCGCGAGAACTGCAGGATTAGCCGCGTGGCGGTTAGGGCATGGCATCGGAAGCGCGTACGGGAGAGAGGAGGAGGGAGGTTGTGTGGTGCTTAACCTTGGTCGGCGACCTTGACGGCCTGGGGGTACTCGCCGGCCTCGATGTGACGGTGGAGAGCAGAGAAGAGGTCCTCCAAGGCGACCGGCTCCGCGGCGGCCGCCGTCGCGGCCTTCGATTTGGGCGGCATCGAGCTCTCGTGCGCAGGGGTGGATCGGGTCTCGGCCTTGCGTGCGTGTCGCCGCAATACTTCGGAACGATTTGGTATTCGCAAGAAATTACAGACATAGGCGAATACGGAACCGGATCCTCTAACGTGGAGAAGCGACGTCACAGGAAAGTAAGAAGCAAAGTCAGGGTTTTTTCTCATTAAACACCTAATTAGCACTCTATCTAATTACTGTAGGAGATTACTGTAGATCTAAAAAAATTAAAATTATTTTTATTACATTATAATTTTGTCTCTATGTAATTAATCTAAATGCTTAGCGTAAATTTGTATTATACAAAATAATTTACATAGTTTTAGCCTTAATTACATGATTTGGATGAAGAAAAGTCAGAGAACTGTACCTTACCTGACGTTGCTCCTCAACGTTAGAGGAGCCCGTCCCGGCGAATACATACTGTTCGTGATGTCGGGGATCAAGGCTAGAAACGCTCCCCCTCTAGTAATTCCTGCAGAAATTCTATTAAAAAAAGAAGCAATCCCTTCATAAAAGAAATTGTGATATCTATATTTTGTTGTTTGAATTTAATCATCATATCACTATTAGTGTACTACTAAAATATATTTTTTCAATTATAAGGTGCGCGCTAGCCGTCGAGTGGTCAGTTTGGGGGATGATCGGTCATCCATGGGGCCGTTCAACCAGGCAGATCTCGTCGTCCATCATCCGCAACAAAAAAAACCCACAAGCATTGCAAAAAACATACTACTGCAATATCATCGTGATTCTTCGCAAAAAAAAAAAATCATCGTGATCGTTTTATCATAAAAATGTTAAAGGTGTTTGTAACATTTCAAAATAGTTATGCAACATACAGGTGGTTATGCAATAATTTTTCACAATTTTTTAGAAAGATGTTACGACGTTCAAAGATGTCTCACAACATTTAGAAAATAGTATAATTGAACAAAAATGTGGATATGAAATACTTTTTTGAGGAAGATGTTCCAAAGTGCAAAAATGATTCGAGGCATCTCAAAAATACCAATGCAACAAAATAAATATGTGCTTGTAGCATTTTGAACACATGCACACAACACCGAAAATCTAGAAAAAACAAACTTGTCCAGTAAACGCTCATAATCATCACAGACTCTCACACGTTCTTTCGCAACAAAACACATACGATTTGTGGAATTTTGATCACACTTATACTATATGAAAAGGTGAAAAACTAGCCTTATGTTAAAGCACCAATGTCACATCCCAAAATTCTCCTAATTTTGGAATGTGAAATAAATAAATAAGTTTGATTGATTGTTTGACTTTGTTGAAAATTCTCAAAGAGAAGAAACTTTTTGAATAGAAAATCCTCTCAACCTTGAATTCAAAATCCTATATTCTTTTGTTAAGACCTAAGTAGCCATATAGGCAAAAGGGCATGGATTGATTTTGGATTGTAGAGTTGGTGTGCAAGATTTCAAAATGAAAAGCATGAAGCATTCATAAGCATTTCATCCATGCAAAGTTCTCACAAACTAAATCCAAATCCTGGTATCTAAATCCTATAGTTGATTCGCCCAAATGTTCCTAAGGGTAATTAAATTGACTTTATAAAACCCATTATTCTTAAGGCATAAATTATTGATAGTTATAGCCTAAAGAGATCTAATTAATACTACAAAATTTTAGAAACAAAATTGAGCTCATTTGGAGCTAGTATGAAAAAGTTATGGAACAAATACAAACACATAAAGATATAAATAAAATGGAATATACAAGGATTTATAAATCCACTACTTCCAAACTAGTAAAAAGATTACAAATTTGATCCTATAATGATCTATTCGATTTTAGAAAAATTTAGAAACAAGAATCATGTCATTTGGAGTTCGTATGCAAAAGATATGAGGAAAACAAGATTTATAAAAAAAAAAAAAAAAAAAAAAAAAAAAAAAAAAAACTGAACGGGCCGGCCCAGCTGGACCGACCGGACGAGCCAGCCAGGATCGATCGGTTGGGTGCTCCGAAAAGCGTGCAAAAATCTGTTTTCTATACCTATCTCTATTCAAACTCTTATAACTTTTTATCTACAACTCCGAATCGACTTCCGTTTGTTTCTACTTGTTCCTTACTCCAATGCCTATCTCTACAATGTCTCAAACCTTCATATAAACTCGTGGAGCCATAGCTGTACGAGTTTCTCTCCTCGAAATCCCAAATCTACATCTGGCCGAATCTTGTTTCGCTTTTTAACCCATCTAGACTTCGTCGTTTGCTTTCGGTCAAAACACGAAAGTTGTAGGGATCGTCGAAATCTTTCAATCCCGACAAAACTCACCTCTTTTCATCCACCACATCCGGAGAATTTCGTATCGCAATATTTCAGATCTTACGGTGTAAATCCAAGATGTACTCGCGCTCGTTTCTTCAAATCCAAATTCCTTTGGTGAGAAGGTAGGTATAATGATTCCCCACAACTTTCATGTTCTGAGTTTTTCGATTTGACCTACGGATTTGTCTCTCTAACACAGATCTATTTCTTGTCTATTCTAAGCCAAAATCGGGTCAATCTTTTCTTCTAGCCACCGGATCCTATCCAGACGGTCGAGATCCAATCAAACCGGTGCGTGCCATGTCGTCATCCCGGTCATCTTCTTCATCAACGCCACGTCAACGTAAGGTCAACATCTAGTCCCAATCAGCATTGAAAGTCAACCTGTCCAGTCAGCGGAATATTCCCTGGAATATTCCGTTCGAATTTAAAATTGCATATTATAGATCTAACTTGTAAAATTTATTAGAAATTCATACCATGTCCAAAAATTGCGTATAATATATCAAATTGAAGATAATTTCACATAGAATCATCTTATCAGATTAGATCCAACTTTTACTGTACGTAGTTACTGCAGTAATTTAATTAGTTTTAATGGTCCTTTAGGTTAATAAATTCATAAGAAATTATCTGTAACTCCGAAAAATATGAATAATATATCAAATTGAAGCTACTGTAATGTACTTTAACAATATCTGGTTGGATCTAGCCTTTGCAGGTTATTTAACCCGTAGAAATTTAATTAGTTTTAATGGCTTTATAAATCATTAAATTCATAGTAAATTAATTGCTTGTCACAAAAATATAAATGATATACCATTGGAAAGCTGGTTCCATGTAGATCATCAATATGTAATTAGTTCAGCATTTTACTGTAAGGTTTTTCCGTGAATATTTAAATGGTTTAATGGCTTATTTAGAGTAATAAATTCATAAGAAAATAAATACTATTCAGAAAATTACAAATAATATGTCCCTGAAATCATAATTCCGTGGAGAATACAGAGATAATTTTAGTTTGATTTTTAGACAACAGAAACTATATGAATCGTTTAAAACCATTAAACACTATTTAAATCATACAAAAAGATCTATAACTCCGATTAGGGAGAATCCAAGTGCTAAGGTTTTGTATTGACATTAGCTATACAGAGAAATTGCATGACAAATTATTTGGTACTGTTAAAACAGAAATTCATACAGAAATATTTAAACCCATTGAAATAGTGTTTTAATCATAGGAAAATATCTATAACTCCTTTGTAGGTGATTCAAATTGCCACTATCTCTAAATTGCATTATCTATCCAGTAGCATCTAGTTCACAATTTAATACGACATAAACATCTTTAGTTCAATTAAAGTGGTATACACCATATTAAATCGATACAACTTTAGTAATAAAATCTTTAGTGCAATAAATGACTTTCCACATGCATCATGTAATCTAACTATGTTCAGAACACTAAATGCAAC
This sequence comes from Avena sativa, assembly GCA_916181665.1. Lineage (NCBI taxonomy): Eukaryota > Viridiplantae > Streptophyta > Magnoliopsida > Poales > Poaceae > Avena > Avena sativa. The sequence continues at coordinate 307,317,205 of OV702284.1, read as the reverse complement.
CATTGTGACTCATTAAATCATCATGCATGCATCTGTTCATCATTGTTTTCTTGTAATGTTGCACTGTTGTATGTTTGCAATGTTTTGAATGGTGTTTGTTGTGTTTGCTTCAAACGTTAGATTGTGAGGAGTGCAACTACTGTGGTTGCAACTACTATGATTGCAAGTATTGTGGTTATGACGAGTGCAACCATTATATCTATGATAATTGTGAGGATTATCTAATCGACTACATCTACAACAAAGGCAAGTGGTGCTATCTTGGTCATAAATGTCCTACTGTTTTCCTATGCATTGTAGATGTTTTTGTAGAATTGCATCTGTAGGAATTGATGTGTATATGCTATGCTATATCCCATATTATTCCCTAGCATTCCTTGTTTATGAGCCATCGTATTGGTAGATTGCTTAGCTATGCTATTTAGACGAGGAAGGGAATCACATCATGAAAAGTTATATGTTTTGAAAGGCTTATGTTTTGCTAAGTGACAAACCAACATGTTTTAATGAACCACCTGGGCGGAATGGCATTGATTGGGTCATCGAGTGTGGATTTTGGTGGGGAATGCCGCCCAGGACACTGAGAAATGATTGGTTTCTTTGTTTGGAAGCTTTCGTGTGCAACCATGTGCCAATAATGGAATGGGCGGTTGGTTGAACTCAGTAGGTTGTGGTAACTCGAACCCGCGTATCCAGAGATGTAGATATTGTAGGTTGGACCGGTGCGCGTCGGGATTGGGGAGCTACTTCCCGAACGGTTCCTTCTTGGACTTCTCCCTATCATCACCCAATATGAGAGTGGTGATACGAGCTGGGCTGGCCAAGTCACATGGGTAAAGTGTACTAACCCCTGCAGGGTGTATAAACTAATCGATTAGCCGTGTCCCCGGTTATGGACAATTTGAGCGACCTGATACTGATGCTATGATATTTCTCACTCATCCTTATTTCTTAATTACTAAAACTTGATGGATGAACATGGGTTTAGGAGCATACGAAAGCTGAACTGTCTTGTATCTACATGGGTTTATGCTGGTATGTCCTTAGAAGATTGTTTTTGAAGAAAGAAAAGTATTTTGAAAGTAGGGAAAAGTTGTATTGCTTTATGCAAATTAGCCTGAACTCCACTTGGCCAAATAAGCATGTAGTTGATAGATCTGTTGTTAACCACTTTAGCCTACTTGCCATACATTCAATGTATTGACCATTCGTGGCTGCAACGTTTCATGTTGCAGGTTATATCGTATCTGAGTGATCGTTCATAGGTCGCGAGACTCCACTCAACAATTGTTCGCCTGTGGCACATTTGAAGGATGGAGATCTACCTTGTATTCGTTTTCCGCTGTGTACTTAAATAAATAATGTAAATTCTGGATCGTATTCGTTGTATTTATGATGCACAGTTATATTTGGTAACATTTTGTACTGTGTGTGCCAGTGAACCGATCCAGGGATTGGCACTATACACATGAACTCAGCCTTATCAGGCGAGGGTGTTACAACCAACCTCACCTGGCCCGAGCACCCCGACAATAAAGCTAGATTGCTAGAGTCTCGTCGTAACGAGATCATGTCAGCACGAACTCATCTCCCCTCGATCCCCCGCCTTCCTTTGGCCCAGAATGATGGAGCAACTCAAACTTGAGGTCCACATCGTCCATGCCGGTGTGCGAGCTCTATCGACGGTGAAGGCGCGTGCGCAAGCTATGCTAGAGTCGAATATAGTAAGGACGATTGTGAAGTTGCTGTTTGGAGGAGCATGAGAAAAGGAGTTGTGTCGGGGTTGGGAAGGCGTGTGAGAAGAGAGGATCCATGAAGGGATATCAACGATCAATCGATCTAATAGAAAGACAGATTGCTAAAAAATCTTATATTGTGGAACATATGAAAGCTTGTTAAAAAATCTTATATTGTGAAAACATGATAATATCTTTAAAACAATACTTTTTAATCAATTCCTAAAATAATGCACGAAATTTGGAATTTCGGATTCTAGCGTGACTGCGACACACAGTATGCTGACAACAACTAATCGATACATGGTATGTCAACAACCACTAATCGGCACATGGCGAGCCAACATGACCTTTCGATACACTATATGTCGATTAGTCGGTCGAGGCCTAGATAGGTAAACGATGCATCGCTGCTGCTGGTGGTGTGATGTGCGCGGCCAAGTAGAGCCACTAATCGGCACACCATGTGTCGATAGACTAGTCGGCTGATTAGTGGTTATCGGCATACCGTGTGCCGAAGCCGAGTTAGTTGCCGAAATTCCGAATTTTATATATTATTTTTGGATTTATTAAAAATATATTATTAAAAAATAGGGTGAAAACAGAGATAGTAAAACCTTAACATTTGACACACAAAAAATGCCTACAATCCCCGATTATGTAGATCATTGGGTGCACTTTCTCAGTCTCACGTGATAGTTTTCTTATTTTGGAACTCACTTGATATGATGACACTCGTCGTTATCTTGACAAGTTGCAAGCAAGAATAAGGCAAAACGATCAATGAGAGAAGAAAAGATGAGCCACAAAATCCCTCAGATTGGCCGTGGGACCTGAGCAACGATGGAGTCTCTTCTCCTCTCCCCCCGATTCACCCCCACCCCCACGCCCAGCTCCTCCCCTCTCCGCCTCCGCCCCTCTCCCCAGCTCCCTCCTCGCCTCCGCCACCGCCACCGCCACGTCCGCCTGCGCTCGACCCCCGGCGGCTCCGACGCCACCGAAGACGAGGCCCGCCACGCGGCCAACAAGGACGACGATCTCTGGACGGTAGCCGGGAAGATGCTCGACGCCTACCGGAGCAGCAACAGCGACCTGCGAACCTTCCTCCAGAACCTCGTCGACGCGGGGATCGTCGAGGAGTCGGAGGCGTTCGGCAACGCCCAAAACGACGACGAGCTCGTCCGCGCCCTCCTCGACAGCGACCTCCCCGACCTCGGCGTGCTGTGGAAGCTCCCGGCCGTCGCGGCCTTCTCCTTCGCGGGCGTGCCCGCGCTGCTCGGCTACCTCGGCGACGCCGCGGGCGTGGAGCGCGTCCCGGCCTGGATGCCCCTCGTCTACTCCCTCGCCTCGTTCCTCCTCGGGTCGCTGCTGGTGGCCGACGCGTCGATCGGCGACGAGGAATGGGAGGAGTGGGAAGGGCGGCGCGAGCGCGGGGGCGGGGGCGGCGACCTCGCGTTCCTCGAGTCGGAGGAGGTGCTGCGGCGGATGACATGGCGGGTGCCGTCGGCGGCGCTCGCGGCCACCGCGGCGGGCGAGGCGGCGCTGCGCGTGGCCGGACAGGCGACCGGGGTCCACGACCTGCAGCCGCCGGTCTGGGTGGCGTTCCTGCTGTTCGGGCTCCTGTTTGGCGTCCCGTACGGGGTGCTCTCCACCAGCTACGACCCGGCGGTGCAGGGGTCCTGGCTCGGCTGGGACGAGTTCGTGAAGAACGTCCGCGACGTCGCGCTCCGCGCCGACGACGTCGACGGCCATCGCCGCGGCCGCAAGTAGATGCAATGGCCGCCAGACAGACCTTTTGGCTTAATCTGACGGTTTAGTGATAGTGTTCATACTGGGTCAGTGATTTGCATCGCTCGCTCGTTGCCCATAGAAAATGTACTGTACATGGCTCTGATTTCGTTTTGATGCTGCGGCAAAAGGCTCACAGTTCCTGCTCGTCCCCAACCGATCGACGGTGGGTGATGAACTGGTAAAGTTTCTGACGGCCTGGTGTTTGCAGAACTTTGTGATCAAGATTCAGTAGTATCCAGAGCAAGATCAGACATAGCATCAGTTATGCATATTCACTATTTCACTCGATGTACATCTATCATACTGCAAAGATTGTTCCAATATACTAGTATGTTGCATTGGCATTCTGATAGAAATGCACTGCTGAATACTCTGTATTGGCTTCGCATTTCTTTGTTGTTTGCTGGGTCAGTGACTTGACTTGCCTCAGTTATGGACATTGAATCCGTGTACATCAAATACCGTCGATATGTTATATCAACATTTTGGTTGAAATGCAAGGCTGAATACTGATTACAAGACTATTTAACTTGCAGCAAATAGAGTAAATTGTCTCTACAAGACTATTCAACTTGCAGCAAATAGAGTATTCTTCACAAAATGTCGAGCAACGGCAGCAGGCATCTGACCGAGACAATGAACTGGAACCAACCGAGCCACAAAATTAACAATGCACCTAGGATTTCATAAACAAAGAATGAAGATGCTAAAACGAAACTATGAACAGACTAACTGTCCATCTCATTCATTATGTACAGGAGAGTAGTTTCAAATCTCCGGAGCCAGGCTACAAAATAAGCAAACTGGGAAACCGAAAATACGTCAAGCCCACAGAAACACATTCGACCAAGTGCAGACAAGGACTCATGATTTCTAGCATTTGTATTGTAGACTCCAACCAGTAGTTAGTATCCATTTAGGCAGACTATCACCCGTTCTGTTAGTGCTGAAAAGCATAATGAGACGACCTAGGTACACGATCAGGTTCTTCGCTAGGCCTTGATCTTTCCGCTCGCTTTAGTCGCCTCTTCCGGTACCTCCAGGCAACTTGGATGCGTGCTGCAGCAATGGTCCTCCAGTAGGGCGATTCATACCTGTTGGATGCAGATGCAGCATCAAGATTCAAGCACATCAGTCAATACATGAGTACAGAAAAAAGATATTTAGCGTACCATAATACTCCCTCCGTCACAAAAATAAGTGACTTGCATTTGTCTAGATTCACATGTATCTAGACATGTTTTAGTGTATAGATACATACAAATCTAGACAAAGCCAAGTCACTTATTTCTGGATGGAGGGAGCAGTAGTTCTTTCCTATGAAAATAAATAATAATACGGCTGGGTGGCAAACTAGCAAAGTTACTCAAATTTTCTCATCCGTAAAATTAACCAATATAAGTCTCAGCATCCAACAATTCAGGTGGAACACAGCTTTTAACAAATAGATAATCATACAATAGTAAACTGGACAAGCAAATGGCTACCTGATCGCCCCCTGCACTCGTGGATTGCGTAAGAACCGTGCAAACTGTGAAGTCACTTCTTCGAGGTCACTTGCTCTAAGAACAAAAGCTTCAACGTTCGTTAAACATCTCACAGTGCGAATTGCAACCAAGCGCATACCATTAAATTTGATTTTCCCGCCATCTGAAACAGGAGCAGTGCATGTGCGGTTTCAATTACAAACTGTGTAGTAGTAGTAGTATAACTACAGGCATGCAGGGAAGAAATTGTGAACCTTTATTCGCTGAAGAGTGCTCCAAGTACCATGTGAGGAGCTCCTCTCCACATACATCTCCGTCATGTAACGGAGCCCTGCTTCCATCCGCACTGATACTTTCCAACTTGCCTCTCACTATGAAAACCATTTTGTCAACAGGACCACCTTGATAAAGGATGTCACTTCCACTGATGTACAAGTTTTGTCTTAATTTGTCACAGATAGCATCCAAGATTGGCCAATCCATCAAGGTGAACAATCGAACCTGCAAAATAATTACACACAGTGATTCTTTACGAGCTCAGAGGAGGGTCATTACCAGACAGGCATGGATACCAAGGTGAACCTACAACCTGAATAGATTAAGTATATACCTCTTTTCTAGGGAAAAATATTACCTCTATAGTTGTTCATATTGGGGTCACCCATTAGGTGGACACCTCCATTTTAAATCACATTTTTTTCTTAATAATTCCATGTCCTGTTCAGCAAGAGTAAATAATGGCAACAAATTTACAACAAACCTTATTAAGGAATCTAAAAAAGTGTCGCCGTATGTCCCTTTGGATATCTTCTGGTAAATTACTTAAGAGCTCTTCTTCATTTACTCCTTGAGTAGCTGCCCAGGTGAACCTTTCTGCATGTCTAACCCTCCTGTAAATTTGGAAACTTTCAAGGGTTACTATCTTTGATGAAGTGTAGAACCAAAACACCTAATGATTATGGTAACATGAAAAGGATATTTTAAACCACATATTAAGTTCTCATTGACATTGCCATGAGATAGCACATGACATTAGCTACTTGCATGCCAACTTAGAACGCATGTGAAACCATTGTTCTATTTCTGTTAAATCTTGCTTGCAAATTACAAAAGACATTTCTTCTTCCCACGGAACAAAATAAAATAGCATTTCATGAAGTTTAAAGATAGTTTTCAATGAAACATAAGAAATTGACAAGACCAGTATTTGGCAAATTTTTATTTCTATTTGAACAGCAGAAACAGTAAATATAAGTGAAAGCAAGTTTGTGTAGTATGTCAAGCAAATGAAGCAGATTAGAAACAAGTCAAAAATATATAATAAAATAACAAATGGCTGTTTTTATGGCACAACTGTGCAAGTCCACTAAGTATGTAAAATAATAATATTTGTTTAACAGTTACAAAGAAAACCTTCTCAAATCTTCAGGCAGACGTCTATGACTCATCCACTGCTCAACATCACGCCGTCGAAGTTGCATTTCTAGTTTCCTACAGAAGACAAGAGAACTTCGTAAACAAGATTCAATATTACTACAGATAATTGGATTCAACTGGTCAATATTCCATGCCACACACAGTAATGAAATAATTAGCGTGAGGTTTCCGTGGATAGGCAGGGAGAGCTCAAGCTGTAAGGTGGATACTATTGCATGATAAATAAGCCCATGGTACAATCACATACCGGCTTCCAAGAGCTTGGAGAAAATTTTGCATGTTGCCAATAAGTAGTGCAAAAAGCAGCAGTCCCAAACCAACAATAGCCATGGTGAAGAGGACTTCACCTTCAAAGTAACTTGGGACAAGATTTCCAGCTAAAGTGCTTATTTGCTGAAATTAGACCATTTACATAGAAATATAAACTTTAGTCAGGGATAAATAAAATCCTCTAAATTAGCACATATACAAATAGAATGGAACACCACTGATCAGAACAGAGATAAGAAAAGGTAAAGATTCAGAAGAGTATTGTGGAAGAGTTCACCTGAAACCCCCAAAATAAGGAATATATATAACGTGTAATAGCACTGCGTTTTGTAGCCAGCATAACAGCTTGCTGATAAATCCCATACTGGAAACTAGTGCCATCAGTGTTAAAACAAGCTGTTGAATTTGGGTCATTATACCATTGCTGCCAATTTAACCCAGTCTGCCCCCCAATATCAAAGCCGCGTCCGCAGTCTCGAAAAACCTCACAAGATGGAATGTTTGATGCAGAACAAGCATTTTGTAGGCATTGGTTAACCCTCTGTGAAAAAATATGACCAGAAGAAAAATAATATTAACATATCTCTACTGGTCTTCATTATCGGCAACAGCTGTCAAGTATTAATTGTGCAAATCCATTAACTCATGATAAGGATAACTACTGAAGTACATATAAATTTGAACATAGTAGAAATCAAATTGAGCAGGTCTATATGGAAGTTTCATCACATATCTTCATGTTAAAATGCAGAGCATATACTGCTGAATGCAACTGGATGTGCCTCAGGGCAACTCTTTATACTAATGACAGCGGAGGTCATATTTCCAGACTAGTAAAATACAAAGGAATAAGTCAATTTTACGATTCTCCAAACTCAAAATTTGCTTCTGCCAATACAAGTTATAAATATGCATTGCAATAGAAATGAACTAACCTGTAATCCAAAAAGGTACCAACACGAGCCAACGACATGTCCCGCCATAACAAACATTAGAAGGTTGATCACAAAATTAGCCCATGCTGACTCAAATATGAATCCAGTGGCAGACTGCCTGCCACCGAGCAATGGTACAAATCTGATGATGCGGGGGACATATTGAAGCAGAATAGTGACACGCAAATAATTCTTGGCAATGTCTGCTGTTGATAACCCAACATATCTAGGAATGACTACCAATATCATTACCTTCATCAAACAACAAAGAAAAAACTTAGCACAAATCATAAACATAGCAAGAACGTTTACAAAAATGTTCAATGCATGTGTTTGAGAATAGAACATTTTGGCACACAAAACTAACATGCACAACCAAAGTCAAAATGTTCAAAACATGTATGTTAAATGTGTTTGACAACAAAATATTTTGGCACACATTATATATAGTCCTTGCTAGGAGTGAGAGGAGGAAGCTTAATGTCTAAAACCACTGGTACGAATTAGAAAGACAGAGCACTTACCTGAGGGAGTGGAAGCACAACAAAGAAATCAAGTAAAAAATGTCCACGAAGATAATGAACAGCAATTTTCTTTGGCTCGTCAACTAAATCTCCAGCTCCCACTACTCTTGACTCTGGAGCCACATAAGCCAATCTGAACTGAAAGAGAAGTTTATCTTTATGTTCATATATTTCACCTTGTAAACAATAAGGTGACTTCTTAAGCTGAAAAGATATTTTTTTCATGGAAGAACTTTTAAGTGGTCAATTATTTTCTCCAAAATTTTACATATTACTAGCAGCATTCTAAACCAATTAACAAGATAATAAAAATCATTCAATCAAAGAAGTAAAATCAACAAACTATTAAGGTCAATAGTACACTCAATATGGATACCAAATTAAAATATGTCATTTACATCGTTTCATCTTGTACCAACTTGATTCATGGCTCATAAAATGTGAAGCCGTGTCTAGATTATAAAATATCACAATTGGTCAGTCCCTTACCTGAAGAAGCATATGCAGAAAATAGATAGCATCAGAAACACTTCTCACAACGGCAAGTCCTGTAGCGAATTTCCAGTTTAACACTATGCATTTGTTATCCTGCATTGAACCCAAATGAAAATGATAAATGAGGGTCTGTTTTGATCAGAGTTACTTCAAGAACAGCTAATATTAGCTGATACGGAAATATCCTCATATTGCAAATTCTTGAACCAACTAAATCAATGCGTCTATAGTATGACTTCTGAGGATGAGTGCGTCCCAGAGAATGTCATAAACCTTATTGCTCCTACCTCTATCATCACAATAGATAACACCTCTTGGAGGTGAAAATATGGAGCAATACCATGCTGCAACAGGACATGTACTCTATAAATGTGACAAGCTCTCCCAAGATCAGTAACAAGCACCACAACTGAGATTTAAGATAAAGCAGCAACAGACAGATGTGAGCATCCAAGCAAACCTACCTAATGCATTAGTTGTTTTAATAAGTACTCCATTCTTCTTTAGGTGCTATTTTGTAGTGCATAGAATCAAACTTCGTAAACTTTTAAAACTTTACCCGCTAATATACACATGAGTATTTTGATTTGCGTGTGCGGTGTTATTTCTAAACATAATCTCCCAATAGCGCATGCAAGTAGAAAAATAACGCTCAAAGGTGTGCACTGGAAAGCCTAAATCTTACAGGTGTATGATGCTTCTAAATCTACTGAACTCAAAGGCAGCACTCCTGCCATTTTCTCAGGAAAAATGTGCATATTGGAGACTGTCACTGTCCGGGACAACATGAAGAAAAAAAATGGAGTTTGTAGCAGCCGAACTTGTACAATATTACCTTTTGTACTGACAATAGGAAGAAGAACAGAGGATCGATGAAGATGGCAACCAGGCAAGATATCACAAAGAATTGATTCCAGTGTTGAACAATCTTCGCGTGTGGATTCATGATTGGAATGTATGAAAGAAAGCGCTCAATGCTCTTCTTCCACCCACGATGGTGACCATAGAGAATATTATGGAGCTTCAAAGGAGCAAAGAAGGACACGTCAATACCACAGTTCAACAGCCATGAGAGTCTGAATAATTGTATGAAGAAAATCTAGCTAGACAAACAAGCTAACAACCTCAATTTGAATACTGTGAGGGTATTAAACCTCTGTAATCTCAGTAACTCATAAGAGATGAAAAGAAAGTACCAATGACAGGTTGTTTTATACTAAAAAAAAGAACATAGTGGACTGATCTAAGCATAATAATTATCAAGCATAAAGCAAATCAAGTAACTTAGAAGACCCTTGTACAAGGTAGCAGTGGAAACAAAACCACCTTATTGTCAATATGATTGGGAGCTCTCTGGAAATATCTCTTGTTTTTGCACGCGGGAGGGCATTGGACACAGTCAGGATTATCGCATTGCCCCAGAGGCCCAGACATCATCAGATGCTCGTTCTTCGGGACATCTCCGGTGTGAGACCACCTGTTCACCCCGGCCTCTTCAGGCATGACGGCATGTGGCTTGCTGAGTGGCTTCACCTGCGGATGCCGCGGCGGCCTGTCCGGTGTGCGTCTGCCGATAAACGGATTGCCGGCCGCCGCAATCTGAGTCGCCGGTGGTTGACTGGATAGAGGACCGGTGTGGGCTACATATGTGTCTTCCTCGTAGTCGTCATCCCTCACCGGCATACACATGGATGTGCTTCTGGGGAATCTTGGCAGCTCGACGTTTCTGAGCAGCATAGGGATGTCATCCCTCTCTTGGTCAGACATCTCTTAACCCTGCGAACAGTATTCGTTGCGTCAGAAATTCAGTCTCGATGGAACGGCTGAAATAGTGTAAATTACACCCAGGAACGCGAAAAGATTGTACTAGTAGAAAAGATTAAGCACAGGATAAGAGGAAATCGAAACGATTCGGCTGTCCTCGGCGCACAACTCGCACACACCGAGATCTGACGGCTACTGAAGAGGCTACCGGAGCATCCCCATAAACCCCAGACCAGAAGAGAAGAGAAGAGAAGAGAAGAGAAGAGAAGAAGACGGGGATGTTTAGCTGCGCGAAGATGGATTTATACGCAATCACATACCAATAAAACAGCCCCCGGAGAACCGGCTCCCCGAATCCCCAAATCTCAATCTTGGCAGCTAAAAAGGAAAGCGCTAAAAAAGGGGCAGGAGAACCGAATCCCGCCGCCACGCAAATGCTACGGAACATTCCAAAAATGACCCCCTGATCTCCAGCGCCGCAGCGGCATTGCGAATCCCCGAGAACGCGCAAAAATCACGCAACTTTTAACCACACACAAAGAAACGCCCTAGAAGAATCAGCAATTCACCAGCTCCTCTGCAAGAAAAAACGCAGAGAAAAATGGGGGAGAGAGACGGGAAACGCACTGACCCGACGAGCTGCCTGTTCCTCGGGAGGCCACGACGACCAGAGTGCTCCCGGTCAGCAGCAGCGGAGGCGGCGGGGAACGGGGAGGCAGCGATTCATTTCCAGTTCCGGATTTCGGACAGCGAGATTTTCCTCCCTTTTTTCTCCTGATTTCGAGCCGTTTCTTTGTGGCTTCGCCGCTAAGCAGAGGTCAGACCCCCGGAGCAAGGAGTCAACAACGAGACGTCTCTTGTTCCGGGACGAACAGAGGTGAGGGTTTTGGAGTCGTAGCTGCTCTCGCTGACAGGGCGGGCGCGTGGGGCGGGCGAGGCGTTGGGCCCCCAGGTTCGGTCTGAGAAGGTTGGGTGGGGTCACGCGCCGCACAGTGGCTCACTACCGCGGCGCCACCTGGGGGTGGACCGAAGGAGCCGCCCTGCTCTGGTCTTCTCGGGAGCAGAAAAAAAAGACACTGACGACGACGATGGGAATTTCGTAGCGTGTACGTCGACTTTGTTAGTTCATGGTTAAGGGTCAATATTTTGTGATGGTCCAGTCTGACGACCAAATCCACTCACAGTAGTTGACAGATCTGCAACGATATTTGTCACGTCCCGAAAATTCGGGACCGTGACTAAAAATTCCACGAATTCTCCGAAGGAAAAATCCGTGAAATTTCGAGTGATTACAAAATACAGCCATCGCATACAAACTCATACGAATATTATTACATGGATAGTAAAAGTCACACAAATAGTTTTATTACAACTTGGCATAAAACAAGGTTTACTTTTTCTTAAAGTCATTAAACCTTAATTAAAACATACAAACTTGGTGACCTCACACACATGGCTACACTTCTAGGATTAGCCCTCGAGCTTAGGAATGACCTAGAATTCGAAATCTTCTCCGCAAAGGATAAAGTCAGGATCAACCTCCACGGTGTCTTCAGGTATTTCTAAAAAATGTTTATATAGCAAGGGTGAGTACAAAAGTACTCAGCAAGTCACAAGACGGTTTCCAGTTTAAAGATTTACTTAATATTAATTAGCCAGGAAAATCCCATAGGGTTTCCTCAAGGTCAATCCCATAATAGGATTATTTTCACCACTTTGCCAGACGGAGGGAAAACATCATCCACCCGTGGCATACTTAATTCCATCAAGTGACCACACTTGGTACCACTTATTTTCTTTTATATATATTTTTCTTTCGCTCTTCTCCATGGATTTAAATATGTAAGTGTGTGCCTCTGATGGTTCCGTGCTAAGCCACAGTGGCTCAAATCACTAGGGTTTGCGATATTGCTACCGTTAGCATCAGAACCTTTAATCGAAAGCTAAGTTTTTATCTACTCTATCTTTTGAAATTTCTACCCGGGAAGGTCTCATCACTCGAATCCCACCGGGAGTATGTCAGGGCCACGGAAATCGATAACATACTATAGCATCCCGACTCCGAGTGTCTTCCCGTTGATCACCCATACCAGGGTCAATCTACCATGTAGAAAATCCATTGGAATAGAGTAGGGGTTCTTACAGTTTATGTGGTGTGTTTTATTGTTTTGTGGCAGAGATGTACCATAGGTTTACCTATCAACCACGCCCACATACTAGGGCACGTAACCCAAAGTCAAGGCTCTCATTCAGGTGATGAGTCCTTTTTATACCAAGATTTTGAAGGTAAATATGACCTCCAAGCAATCATTCATGCAAGCAATCATGCATCATCCATCAAGCAAGTCCAGGGTTTCCACTAGGGTTGGTCTCAAGGCATAATATCAAATATTAATGGTTCAGGGGTTCTATCATTGCACATAGATTTGATATTCTAAAATCATTTACCACCAAAATTTCATCGGTGAGAGAGGTGACTTGCCTAAAGAAAGGTCTCCTGGAAGATCCTCGACTCCAAGATGGTGCACTCCTACGTCAAAATCCTCTGAGGCTTCACCAATGGGTCCTAAAATGTTCAGAGACATTTGCCCAAGGTTATTATTTGTATTTGTAAATTTAGGTTGAAATATAAATAAAATGGGCCTTTATTTTGTCACATATACATAAAGGTTTTTGAGTTTAAAAGCCCAACAAAATAATTTCTAAAAACATTAGAAAAGTTATTTGCATACAGAGGGTTATGAGGATCAAATGGGCCTTTTTATTTTAGAGATTTTGATCAAAGTAATGTTGCAAAAGAGGTTATTTAAAACAATCCTTAAAATGAAAACAGAAATTGAAATAGAAAATGAAAAGGGCTTGGCATACGTTTTTTTTCCTTGGGCTGAGGAGGGAGCTGGCTGGCCGGCCCATCTCTGGGCTTGGCCGCAGTCCAGGCGGCGGCCTGAAGCGCGTGCCTCTTCGGCTCGCTCGGGAAGAAGAAAAAAAAAGAAAGAAGAAGCAGAGGAACGGGAGGATAGGGGATGCTCACCGGCGGTTGGCAGCGATGGAGGCGAGCTCTCTGGCGGTGGTGGCCAAAATTGACGAAGCGGTGATGCTCGCGAGGTTGAGAGGGATCAATTCCCGCGAAGAAATCGAAGAATGGCAAAGTGGGGAGGTTTTTATAGGCGTGGGCAGCAGCTCTGGAGAGTGCCGTGTGGTGGCGGAGAGGAATTTGTGGCGATGGCGGGCTCGTCTAGGTGCTGCAGGGGTTCTCTGGCTTCCTCTCGAAGTGGCGGACGTGTGCGGAGAGCAGCAGGAACACGGCGAGCTGACGAGTGGCGAGCGGCCGGGCGGCGGCGGCGGCATGGCGAGCGCGTACGGCGGGGTGACGACGAAGCAGTGCACGGTATAGCGACGGCGAGCAGTGCTGCGGGCGGGCGACGCGTGAGGCTGATTCTTGCGTCGGCTACAGCGGCAGTGGGGACAGGGGGCGGCGTGGCTGGTCGGTGATGGGGAATCGACGACCGCTAGGGTTCATCGTTGTTCTTCAAGTTCCTCTTTTGTTTTCTTCTCTCTTTTTTTGTCTAATTTGTTTGATTCCAATTTGTTCGAATTTTGCCTTTCCAAATTTGTTTTCAAATTCGCTTTATTGTAGAAAATTTTGGATCGTTACAACCTTCCCCCCTTAAAAGAATCTCGTCCCCGAGATTCACTCCTCCTCGGGAAACAGGTGCGGATATTTTTGTCGGATCTTTGACTCCTTTTCCCATGTAGCTTCTCCTTCTGTGTGATTACTCCATTGCACCTTACAGAACTTGATGTTCCTTGTTCTTAATTGTCGCTCTTTGGTTTCAAGGATTTTTACTGGTTCCTCAGTGTACGTCAGATCCTCTTGGGGTTCGATCTCGTCCAGGGACACCTTCTTTTTCGGCGGCTCTAAGCACTTCCTGAGTTGCGATATATGAAACACATTGTGTATTCTCTTTAGTTTCGGGCTTAGCTCCAGTTGGTAGGCAACTTCCCCTACTTGTTTTGTAATTTTGAATGGTCCTACAAATCTGGGTGCCAACTTACCTTTTATGTGGAACCGCTGGATTGACTTGAAAGGAGTGACCCTTAAATATACATAATCCCCTTCTTGGAAGCTAAGATCAAGTCGGTGTTTGTCCGCATATTGCTTATATCTGGTTTGAGCTGCTTGCAACTTCTCTCTAATAATCCTCACTTGAGCCTCTGCATCTTGAACTATTTGTGGTTCAAGAAGTTGCTTTTCTCCTACCTCAGTCCAATTTAATGGTGTTCTACAACTTCTTCCATATAGGGCTTCAAATGGTGATCTCCCAATACTAGCTTGATAGCTGTTATTGTATGAGAATTCTGCAAATGGTAAACATGTGTCCCATGCAGCTCCATAAACTAGCGCACATGATCGCAACATGTCCTCCAGGATTTGATTTACTCTCTCAGTTTGTCCGTTGGTTTGTGGGTGGTATGCTGTACTGAAATCCAAATCCGTCCCCATGGCTTCATGTAACTTTTTCCAAAAGTGAGAAGTGAATTGCGGCCCTCTATCGGAGCAAATCTTCTTAGGTACTCCATGCAATACTACAATCTTGGTTAAATATAACTCTGCAAGCTTATTCTTTCCATATGTTTGCTTTATGGGTATAAAGTGGGCTACTTTGGTCAACCTATCGACGATGACCCATATAGCATCATATCCATTTCTTGTTTTGGGTAAACCCGTAATAAAATCCATACCGATCTCCTCCCACTTCCAATCTGGAATGGGTAGAGGTTGTAGTAATCCAACCGGTTTTTGGTGGCCTGCCTTCACCCGTTGACATATGTCACAGAGTGTAACATATTCACCAATCTCTCGTTTCATGTTTCTCCACCAATACCTCTTTCTCAAGTCTTGGTACATCTTCGTACCTCCTGGGTGTATGGAGAATTGCGAAGCATGTGCTTCCTGCAGGATTAAGTCCCTTAACTCCTTTTTGTTTGGTACACACAGACGGTTTCGGAAATACAATACCCCTTGTTTATCTACCGAAAAGTCTGGCGCCTCATTTTTCAGCACCTTTTCCTTAAGCCCTTGTATCTCTTCATCTTTCTCTTGGGCTTGATTAATTTGTTCATCTAGTGTGGTTTGAACTTGCAGGGTCATCACTGCTCCTTCTTCAACTAATTCTAAATTCAACTTCCGGAACTCCTTCCATAACTCTAGCTGATCATGTCGCACAGTTACTGTGCTATGGTATATTTTTCGGCTCAATGCATCTGCCACCACATTGGCCTTACCGGGTTTGTATTGAAATTCTAATTCATAGTCTTTTATCAATTCTAACCACCTTCGTTGTCGAAGATTTAAGTCGGGCTGCGTGAAGATATATTTCAGACTTTTATGATCCGAAAATACTTCACACTTATTCCCTAGCAAGTAGTGTCTCCATATTTTCAATGCATGAACTACTGCTGCAAGTTCTAAGTCATGTGTTGGATAATTTTCCTCATGTGGTCGGAGTTGTCTTGATGCATATGATATAACCTTTCCATCTTGCATCAGTACACATCCTAGCCCTTGTCTTGATGCGTCACAATATATTTGGAATTCTTTGTCCGACTCTGGTAAAACCAGAACTGGTGCAGTGGTTAACCTATTCTTCAACTCCTGAAATGCGATTTCACATTTATTTGTCCATTCGTATTCCTTATCTTTTTTCAGCAATTGGGTTAGTGGCCGACAAATCCTTGAAAATCCTTCAATAAACCTCCTATAATATCCTGCCAATCCTAAGAAACTTCGAACTTCTTTCTCATTTGTTGGGGCCTTCCATTCCAATATTGCTTTCACCTTTTCTGGATCCATTTTAACTCCTTCTTCTGATATAATGTGACCCAGGAAAGAAATTTCTTTCATCCAGAATTCGCATTTTGAAAATTTTGCAAACAACTTATGTTCTCTTAGCCTTGTCAAAACTTGTCTCAAGTGTTGCTCATGTTCTTCAGGGCTACTTGAGTACACTAGGATATCATCGACAAAGACTACTACAAATTTGTCCAAAAAGTCCATCATCACCTTATTCATGAGATTCATGAAAAAGGCTGGTGCATTGGTTAATCCAAAAGGTACTACCGTGAATTCATATAATCCATATCTGGTAGTGAAGGCAGTCTTTGGTCTATCCTCCGGGCGAATTTTCAGCTGATGATACCCAGACCTTAGATCTATTTTTGAAAATATTTTGGCATTCCTTAACTGGTCAAAAAGGTCATCAATCCTGGGCAAAGGGTATTTATTTTTGATGGTGACTGCGTTTAGTCCCCGGTAGTCTACACATAGCCTCGAGCTACCATCCTTCTTTTTTGCAAATAATACCGGTGCTGCCCATGACGAGATGCTTGGTTGTATAAAGTTCTTTTCTAATAACTCGTCAATTTGCTTCTTCAACTCTACTAGCTCTTTTCTTGACATGTGGTATGGTTGCCTTGTAATTGGTTCTGTTCCGGGTTTAAGTTCTATTTTAAATTCCACCTCTCTATCTGGTGGCTCCCCAGGTAATTCCTCTGGGAACACATCTGCAAATTCTTTAACCATCGGAATCTGCATTACTCCTTCTGCTACCATACTACATACCCTCTTCTTCTGCTTCCTCAAAAAGGAATTTTGTGACTTTATTCTCAGTGTTAGATTATTCGGACTGGTGACATAAACCAATTTATCCTTACAATCAACCTTTGCCTTATATTTATATAACCAGTCCATTCCTAATATGACATCCAAATCTCTTAGTTGCAAGTGTATGAGGTTTGCTTTAAATTTTTCTCCATGGATGTCTATTTCTACCTCATTGGTCTTTGTTTGAGCTTTCATCTTTGCTCCAGGTGATTCAACGACATAAGGTTTCTCTAAGGGGAAGGAGGGCATCTCATTTTCTAATGTGAAGCTTATTGAAATAAAGGAATGTGTCGCTCCGGGATCAAATAAAATTAAGGCTGGCTTAGACATTACTGAGAACGTACCAGTAATCACGTCGGTAGCCTCTGTGGCCTCTTCGGTAGACACATAATTCACCCGTCCTTGATTAGGCCTTTGGTTCATTCCTCCCTTGTTCAACCCTTGAGAATTTTGTCCAGTCATGGCCTTTCCTGCTTGCAACAATCCTTTCCCTTTATTGACCATACTTTGTGGCCTCATGCTTTGCTGTTGTCGGAATTGGGCCCTCGCTACTTCCACTGGTAAATTCCTCCTTGGGCACGCATTCCGCAAATGAGTAGGATCCTCACAGTGATAGCACACTGTTTTTCGTTGTGGACAACTTCCTATTGAATGTCTTCCTCCGCACCTAAAGCAGTTAACAATTCTGTCAACATTTCCTCCTCTTCGGTCATCCCTCTTTATGACCAATGCTTTCCGCTGCTCTGTCGAACTTGGTGTCACCCAAGTCCTAGATCGGATGGCATCCATTGGGGTGTTGAAATTCCGTGCCTTTCTCTTTCGATCCTCCACCATGCTTGCCCTCACTTTGTCAGTCTTTAAAAGACTATTTACCATAGCCTGGTAATTGGGAAATACTTGAGTCGAGATGTGGTACTTCAACGAGTCTTGCAGACCCTGCTCAAATTGTTCCATCTTCTTTGTCTCAGTGCTCACGTCATCAGCCGCGTACCTTGCCAAATAATTGAACTTTCCCAAATACTCCTTCAGAGTTTGATTTCCTTGCTTCAAATCCAAAAATTCCCGACGTTTCATCAACATTATCTCTGAAGGAATATGTTCCTTCTTGAATCCTTCCACAAATTCTTGCCATGTTATTTCTTCTGGGTTCTGACTGGCTTCCCGGAAATTTATCCACCATGTTGCGGCGGATCCCTGTAGTTGGTGTGATGCAAAAAAAACCTTTTCCCGGTCCTCACATCCTATGGTTTGTAGTCGTCGTTCAACATCTCTGAGCCAGTCATCAGCGTCTAGTGGTTCTTCTGAACCGGAGAAGATTGGTGGGTTTGTCTTCTGGAAATCTCCCCACCTTGGTTTTCTTGACTCCTTCTTTGCCTCTGAACTTCCTTTTTGTTCTGCCAATTTTGTTGCTATTCTTTCCAACATCTGGGCATGTGTTTCCATCATCCTCATCTGGTTCTCTTCGGTTTGTCGTCTGCCTCTATCCATGGCTAGCATAATTGCTGCTAGACTTGGATGCTCT
The DNA here is from genome assembly GCA_916181665.1 of Avena sativa. Classification (NCBI taxonomy): domain Eukaryota; kingdom Viridiplantae; phylum Streptophyta; class Magnoliopsida; order Poales; family Poaceae; genus Avena; species Avena sativa. The sequence goes on along the minus strand of OV702284.1, from coordinate 307,298,580 downwards.
CCATTACTACCGTAGTCTCCATTGTCTCGGGTTGTTTGTGAGTTGTGGTCATCCATGTTGGTGACTTGCAACTGTTTTATTTGAAAGGAAAGCTTTTGTTAGAGAATATACACGTGTTTGGGATATACAAGAGTAGGAAAATATTAAAAATGTTAGTTTTATTTATTTATTTTACAGAAACACTAAGCAGTTTACATAGCCTACTTGCTACTTGTACCTCGTACTTAATCACACATACATGCATATATTGCACACATCATCAAAACATGGCACACCCATTTTAAAACACAAACCTAGATTATACTAGCGCCTTTCTTGAAGTGTCTATTCGTCATCTGACGGAGGGTTGCTGCTGGTATAGAACTCACGCTCCATCGGTTCCTCTTCCTCTTCATCCTCCTGACTTGGTGGCGCCTCTATTTCTTCCGGCCTCACTTGCGGAGCACTCTTGAAGCGTTCAAGATATTTCTTGGTCCATATGGTCTTGATCTTCTTCGCTCCCGGTCCATGTGATTGATCCCCTTGACAAGCCCTTAATCGCCTTGCACTTGGACTGGCCATCTTCTGTTGAGCACTTATAGCCTCCTTAAGTTTTGTCTCCAAGTCAAGTATATTCTGGCGAAGCTCTATATTTTCACCTCGCAACTGGACTATTTCTCCTTGGGCTTCTTGATATTCCTTTCGAATCTTCCCATATTGTCCTGCTGCAAAGGCTATTTCTCTCACTACCTCTATCTCTGACCCGTCATTCACGAATGGTGGAAAAGGCACTCCCACGCTGTTTCCATCATTCAACTCCTGGGGTATGAGTCGATAGATGGACTCATCGAATGTGTCGTCGTACTTATGTCGCAGGTTCAATATAGCCCTTCTGGATGCGTCCTGAATTGCATCCTCCTCTATATCCCTTTGTCCAACATAAGTGGTCTCGGTACCATCAACTTTTACGTTAACCCATCCGGTCCAATACTGAAGTATCCCATGCACAAAAATAGCTTTTGCATGAAAATGTGGGAGGTCCTGCCTCGGCACAAAAAGATATCCCAACATCCTCCACAAGAGTTGGGCCCATCCCCCGAGAGTCTCGGGAGAGGTATAAAAATAGTACACCATGCCTACAATGTGTGAAATAACTTTTTCTTTAAAGCGCGAAAAAGATTTTTTTTTTTACACCCAAAATTTTATCTTACAAATTTTATATCAAAAACAAAAGATTTTAAGAGCTGGATAAAGGCTTCAAAAAAAATTCTTTTTCTCAATCATTTTTTTTTTGCAACCATGTACCTTTTTTTTTCAAAACCGGGGGTCTTTCCTACGGTCAAGGCTGGCTCTGATACCACTCTGTCACGTCCCGAAAATTCGGGACCGTGACTAGAAATTCCACGAATTCTCCGAAGGAAAAATCCGTGAAATTTCGAGTGATTACAAAATACAGCCATCGCATAGAAACTCATACGAATATTATTACATGGATAGTAAAAGTCACACAAATAGTTTTATTACAACTTGGCATAAAACGAGGTTCACTTTTTCTTAAAGTCATTAAACCTTAATTAAAACATACAAACTTGGTGACCTCACACACATGGCTACACTTCTAGGATTAGCCCTCGAGCTTAGGAATGACCTAGAATTCGAAATCTTCTCCGTAAAGGATAAAGTCAGGATCAACCTCCACGGTGTCTTCAGGTATTTCTGAAAAATGTTTATATAGCAAGGGTGAGTACAAAAGTACTCAGCAAGTCACAAGACGGTTTCCAGTTTAAAGATTTACTTACTATTAATTAGCCAGGAAAATCCCATAGGGTTTCCTCAAGGTCAATCCCATAATAGGATTATTTTCACCACTTTGCCAGACGGAGGGAAAACATCATCCACCCGTGGCATACTTAATTCCATCAAGTGACCACACTTGGTACCACTTATTTTCTTTTATATATATTTTTCTTTCGCTCTTCTCCATGGATTTAAATATGTAAGTGTGTGCCTCTGATGGTTCCGTGCTAAGCCACAGTGGCTCAAATCACTAGGGTTTGCGATATTGCTACCGTTAGCATCAGAACCTTTAATCGAAAGCTAAGTTTTTATCTACTCTATCTTTTGAAATTTCTACCCGGGAAGGTCTTATCACTCGAATCCCACCGGGAGTATGTCAGGGCCACAGAAATCGATAACATACTATAGCATCCCGACTCCGAGTGTCTTCCCGTTGATCACCCATACCAGGGTCAATCTACCATGTAGAAAATCCATTGGAATAGAGTAGGGGTTCTTACAGTTTATGTGGTGTGTTTTATTGTTTTGTGGCAGAGATGTACCATAGGTTTACCTATCAACCACGCCCACATACTAGGGCACGTAACCCAAAGTCAAGGCTCTCATTCAGGTGATGAGTCCTTTTTATACCAAGATTTTGAAGGTAAATATGACCTCCAAGCAATCATTCATACAAGCAATCATGCATCATCCATCAAGCAAGTCCAGGGTTTCCACTAGGGTTGGTCTCAAGGCATAATATCAAATATTAATGGTTCAGGGGTTCTATCATTGCACATAGATTTGATATTCTAAAATCATTTACCACCAAAATTTCATCGGTGAGAGAGGTGACTTGCCTAAAGAAAGGTCTCCCGGAAGATCCTCGACTCCAAGATGGTGCACTCCTACGTCAAAATCCTCTGAGGCTTCACCAATGGGTCCTAAAATGTTCAGAGACATTTGCCCAAGGTTATTATTTGTATTTGTAAATTTAGGTTGAAATATAAATAAAATGGGCCTTTATTTTGTCACATATACATAAAGGTTTTTGAGTTTAAAAGCCCAACAAAATAATTTCTAAAAACATTAGAAAAGTTATTTGCATACAGAGGGTTATGAGGATCAAATGGGCCTTTTTATTTTAGAGATTTTGATCAAAGTAATGTTGCAAAAGAGGTTATTTAAAACAATCCTTAAAATGAAAACAGAAATTGAAATAGAAAATGAAAAGGGCTTGGCATACGTTTTTTTTCCTTGGGCTGAGGAGGGAGCTGGCTGGCCGGCCCATCTCTGGGCTTGGCCGCAGTCCAGGCGGCGGCCTGAAGCGCGTGCCTCTTTGGCTCGCTCGGGAAGAAGAAAAAAAAAGAAAGAAGAAGCAGAGGAACGGGAGGATAGGGGATGCTCACCGGCGGTTGGCAGCGATGGAGGCGAGCTCTCTGGCGGTGGTGGCCAAAATTGACGAAGCGGTGATGCTCGCGAGGTTGAGAGGGATCAATTCCCGCGAAGAAATCGAAGAATGGCAAAGTGGGGAGGTTCTTATAGGCGTGGGCAGCAGCTCTGGAGAGTGCCGTGTGGTGGCGGAGAGGAATTTGTGGCGATGGCGGGCTCGTCTAGGTGCTGCAGGGGTTCTCTGGCTTCCTCTCGAAGTGGCGGACGTGTGCGGAGAGCAGCAGGAACACGGCGAGCTGGCGAGTGGCGAGCGGCTGGGCGGCGGCGGCGGCATGGCGAGCGCGTACGGCGGGGTGACGACGAAGCAGTGCACGGTATGGCGACGGCGAGCAGTGCTGCGGGCGGGCGACGCGTGAGGCTGATTCTTGCGTCGGCTACAGCGGCAGTGGGGACAGGGGGCGGCGTGGCTGGTCGGTGATGGGGAATCGACGACCGCTAGGGTTCATCGTTGTTCTTCAAGTTCCTCTTTTGTTTTCTTCTCTCTTTTTTTGTCTAATTTGTTTGATTCCAATTTGTTCGAATTTTGCCTTTCCAAATTTGTTTTCAAATTCGCTTTATTGTAGAAAATTTTGGATCGTTACAATATTAACACCCTATTATTATTCGAAATGGAGATGGTGCATGTGCTCTACATCATTTGATACATGCAGTTTTTTTATTACAGTACTAATATCAATGCCCTATTTGATTTGTGGATTCCGAAAAGATGCAGAAAAATTGAAAAACGCATCCGCCATATATATGGTTACAATGTCACGTTCACTCCATTTGAACCAAAGAGGTCTTAAGAGTTGAATGAACATGTCCAATACATTGACTTATCCACCATGTTTAGGTCAGTCTATCTTTCTCACGTGCTCCTCCAAAACCCTGGTTAGTGAGGACTCGAGGTCCTGCTTCTCTTGCCACGGTAGTACCTCCTCCGAGTGGGCAGCTTTTAATCAATTTGTAAGATTCGCTCTTTTTGGAAACTATGGGAACTCTCTCTAATTTCGTCGTTGATTCTCGAAAAAAGTACAAACAACTCGTATTCATCAATTTGCATAAAAGTGATACATTACAGGTGTAAAATCAACCAAATAAAGAGCTTGCTTGGAGTTTTTGAACCCGCTTGCTTGGAACTGTTGAAATCTTGCAACAAAAAAAGACCCACATCACCTCTTATAGTACATAGGGTACCCAAATTCCCTAATCAATGGCCAAATTCCTAGTTGTGGGTAAAATAACGAGCTTCATCGATAACCTTAGCAGATCTAGCGTTCTTTTCGTCGAGGCATTGTGTCGTTGCTTTTTGTCTAATGTATTGTCCGTCTATCTCTTCCTTCTCTCTGCCTCATCCGTCCGCATGTTTCTATCGTCAGCTCTACTCTAGCCACGGTCGAGAAGCAAAACTAGACACCAATTTTGGTTGCTTACCTCTCCATTACGTTATGCACACATCAGTAGCTTGGCTTGGTTGATTTGGACTTATGGTGTAACACTTAGACAATATAAATTGACTAATTTTAGCGGTTCATAAATTGATGTGCTAAATTGAACATCCCTGACAAGCTTATGTACCAACCATGCATTTCACTCTTTCTTTTGTGAATCACCATGTATTCTCTTTAATAATATGGTTATACTCCTTTGAACATCTCGGGATGGAAGAATCCTCACCTGCTCTTATTACAAGGATTTTTTTTTGCGAAATTCCACATATCCATTAATAATCATCAACACTAGTACAAAGAGTTGTAAATGTATTTTTTTTACAAATAGGTCAATGGACCACCTAGGGAAGACTACTAACACTAGCATGAGCCGAAGACATGCCACCGTCCTCGCCCCTCCATCACTGGAGTCGGACAAAGCTTGCCGAAGTAGAGCTTGTTATAATAGACAGACTGGAAGTCGTCGTGCTAAGACCCTAAAGGACAAACACATTAGAGGAGCAACCATCGCCGAAGATGATAATCGTAGAACTGAAGAGACTGACCATAAACCACACCAATGAATAAGAAAAACGACAGGATCCCAAGAGATCCGTCAGACGTACGACTTCATGCCCCTCCACCAACACTAGACACGCCACTAGAGGAAGGATAGGGCGAGGAGGATATTATTCTATCTTCAATATTTAGCCATCGCCTCAAAATCTCGAAGAAGACACCGGAAAAATACCTAAAAAAGAAACAAGGACCCTCTCGCCGACAAGGTGTTGTGGTCTGCCACCGCTCCATGGCCCCAAGGCCAACAGAGGAGGAGCGGACTGCCGGCGAGGGGACGAAACCCTAGATGGGCTTTTGTATTACAAGGAAAATTGATGGCTATTATAATTCAGCAGGGTGATTTTCACATGTCGTCGGTTATCATTCGGTTGTTTTGCACTAGCCGTGAAGTTCATATTTCTACAACTTTTTTGCGGGATATTCTACAACTTTGATAATTACGATTCAATATTTGCCCGATGGTTGAGTTTTAGGATTAATAGTCAAGAGATCAAAAAGTGTTCTAAAAAGGGATCAAAAGTAATTTGGTCTAAAAGAGATCAAAAGTAATTTCTTTCAAAAAAATAATGGGTCAAATATTTTGGTGTGGTAGACACGAAGGGATAGTTATGAAATGTTGGAAGTTTAGTAAACGCAAAATTTCTACCCAATCCAATTTTTTCATTGTGCATGTAAATAGTGAATAGCCAAAGGAAGACATTGTTCTCCTTGTACTACAAATCAATGGTGAATTCCAGTTTTTACCCTACCATTATATTTTTAGAAGAATTACCCCAATTAGCAGTTTTTCATCTAGATTATCCCGTTTAATAAAATGTTTGTCATTTTTACCCTTATAAGAGTCTCTATGTGTTTTGATAGATGGGGCACCGTGATCAGGCATATATGATGTGACACGTCGTGGATTTTTTCCTGAACCAGTTTTCATGGTGAAAGAACATGTGGGCCCTCATGTGTGGTTTGGGTAATTAATGACAATCTCTATGGACTAATGCTTGTATCAAGGTGTACTTGTAGGAATTGTCAATAGGCAATGCTTGAACCATATGTTGGCTTCAAGGTTTGGAGAAGAAGAAAGTGAAGAGGATCAAGTGGTGACCAAGGTGTTCAAAGAGTGATCCACATATTGGTCATGTGAGAGTTAAACCTATGGCAAGTATGTCTTGAAGAATAAGATGGAGTAATATCTCTGGTGTATCTTCAAGGCATCAACATAATGAAGAAAAGAAGAAATGATGTGCAAGCTAAAGATGTGCAATATCTAGAAGATCTCATGCTTAAAGCTTGCCATCCTCGGTGATCATGGATCGATGAAGACAAGGTCAATGTAAAGGTTTCCCCATGTTGTATGGGGGAGTAACTTGCAAGTCTTCATCAAGCAAGTGCGTACAAGAGCAATCAAGAAAGGTGTTCCATCTTGAGAAGGACAAGATCATATACATCAATATCAAGTGGAATATGCGCAAGGTAAAGGTATGATATTGATATGATTTCTTTCTTATCGGTCTCGTGGTGTTAGTTGGGGAGACCGGTTTATAGGATAGACAACCGTACTATCAAGAGGGTCTCTCAAGTGAGTAACTCGATCATATCTTTTAAAGAGAGCTCAAACCTTTGCATACTTAGCATCATCCTTTATTGGTTGATTATTTGGATCTTATCCATGTGAGGTTCTAGAGCTTGTGGTAATATTCATAACAAGCTCTAGTTCATCAAAAACGGATTTCCCTTTTATATCTTATTGCGTTTTTGATCTTTGAGGTGTTATGGCTTCTCACCAAGAGAGGTATCTCACATTATAATACATGAAATGTTCTCTCTTGGTGGTATCCAATATTTCCACTTTTTGTTGGGTAGCCCTTGTTATTCTCTTTCCAACAAAATTGGTTTCGGATCAATCGGAGTTTCCAAACTCTAGATATCGCCATTTTAAGTTTGCCTCTTATTTGGTCCAGACCGGAGTCTCCGGTCTGCCTGAGTTTCCAGATGTTTCTCCGGTGGTGACTTCAGAATCAGGGCTGGGACATACTGTATGGGGGTCCAGAGCCAGGTCCGGAGGCTACCCCGGAGTCTCCGGTGTATCCTCAGTCCGGAGTCTCCGGTGTTGGAAGACCGGAGTCTCCGGTCTTATTGGGTCTTGGATGGCCCAGGTCATTCATATGGGCGGTCCGGAGGCTGGTCCGGAGATTGGGCCGGAATCTCCGGTGTAGACCGGAGTCTCCGGTCTGACTTTTCCCCAACGGGCAGAAAACGGTCAGAAATCTGTGGGCCTATAAAAGGGGGCCCTTCTTCCCCAATGCAACTGCTCGAGTTTTACAGGATTTCTCCTCCATTCTTTACCCTCTTGAGCTTGCTTCCCCTTCAATACCTCCCTTGATTCTTGCATATACTTTAGGGATTTGAAAGAGGAGATCTAGATCTACAATCCCACCAATCCATCTTTCCTCTAAGTGAGGGGAACATCTTGGGATCTAGATCTTGGAGTCTTTTGTGGATTTCCTCCATTGTTCTTCCTCTCTCATTCCCCCACAAGCTTTTGTAGCTTTGGTGGAATTTGGGAGAGAAGGATTTGAGCACTACTTGTGTTCTCACCATTGCATTTGGTGCATCGGTTTGAGTTCTCCCCGGAGGATTTGGTGAGTGAAAGTTGAGAGCTTTTTACTCTTGGGTTCTTGGAACCCTACACGGTTTGTTGGTTTTGCAGGTCGTGGCCTTGGTGGCATTGTGGCCTTGGTGGCGTTTGTTGGGAGCCTCCAATTAAGTTGTGGAGAAGTGCCCCAACCTTGTGAGAGGTTCCGGTTGCCACCGACAAGTGCACCGATAGTGGAAGCGTGGATCGATCCCATTGGGGTGAGATTCACCGGAGAATAAGGGAGGCCTTTTGTGGCGTTGGTGGTCTGATACCACCCCCTCTCCAAACGAGACATACTCCATGTTGGGAGGAACTCGGTAAAATATCGTCGTCCCCGTGTGCCTCGGTTATCTCTATACCCGAGCTCTTTACTTATGCACTTTACATTGTGATAGCCTTCGTGCTTGAAGTAATATATATCTTGCTATCACTTTGTTGCTTGTATTGCTTAGCATAAGTTGTTGGTGCGCATAGGTGAACCTTGGTTGTTCTAGGTTGTGCTTAACAAAGTAAACACTAGTTTTATTCCGCCTTTATTGCGCCACTCTAAGAAAAGTTTTAATCGCCTATTCACCCCCCCTCTAGGCGATATCTGTATCCTTTCACATGGCAGATCGATGTATGCCATCTTCCTTGTATATGCACTGGCATATGGATGTACAAATGATGCTCCCGAAGAAGCAGAGAGTTCCTCTGGGGGTTAGATTTTCATTAGTAGGAAAAGTCTTATAGTAGTTATTTGTCTAGTGACATCTAAGAAAATCGGGCGCCACTATTGGAAGGCAAAATAGTAGTGGCGCCTCAAATGAACAAAATGTCAGTACTATTCGTTAACGGTGACGTTCAATATACTGCGGACGCCACTACTAAAGCGGACCCACAGGTGGAACCAGACGAGATTTAGTGGTGGCGTTTGGAATTTGCAAACCCCACCAATTCCAAACCCCACTAATTTAGACGACATTTTTCAACTCGCGCTGCCTCACGAACCACATCTCCCCGCAATTCCCCTTTCTCACTCTCCCTCTCATTCCCCAACTCCCTCTCCCAACCGCATCGGACATTGTTGTGCCCCTGCCTCGTCCCTATCTCGCTGTCGCCACCTCGATCACCCCCACGTCGTCCCCGCCTCGTCCCCGCCGCCACCCCCGCCTCAACCACATCGTCCGCCGCCGCCTCGGTCCCATCTCGTCGTTGCCGCCTCGTCACATCTCCCCCGTCGCCGCCCCCGCATCGACCACCGCTGATGCGGCTCATATCACTGTAGAGCTTCGTTGGGAGACCCCAAGAGGAAGATATGATGAGTACAACAACAAGTTTTTCCCTCAGTAAGAAACCAAGGTTATCGAACCAGTAGGAGGAAGGAAACGACTCAAAGGTGTTGCTAGCAACTGGAAACCTGCACAACACAAACTCAAGACTTTGCCCCAACGAACAGTGAGATTGTCAATCTCACCGGTTTGCTGAAAACAAAGGATTAACTGTATAGTGTGGAAGGTAATAGTGGTTTGCAGAAAGTAAACAGTAACAGTGGAAGATGTATCAATGGTAAAGAATGGACCGGGGTCCATAGTTTACTAGAGGTGTTCTCCTTAAGATAAACAACATGACATGCTGGGTAAACAAATTACAGCAGGGCAATTGACAGGACAGAGCAAGGCATAACAATGTAATATTGGACATTCATGATCCTATAATATTTGACTGGGCAATACAACAAGATACATAGACCGCCATCCAACTGCATCTATGACTAGTAATCCACCTTCAGGTTATTATCTGAACTTCCTCCAGTATTAAGTTGCAAGCAACAGATAACTGCTTTAAGCAAGTGTGTAAGGTAAACAATCCACTTGTTCCATGAATAAGAGACCGTTGTTTTCTCCCTAGTAGTAACAACACATCTACAACCTTAGAGATTTCTGTCACTTCCCCAGATTAAATAGAGGCATGAACCTACTATCGAGCATAAATACTCCCTCTTGGAGTCACTAGCATCTACTTGGCCAAGATAGCTACTAGAAACGAAGAGCATGCAAGATCACAAACAACACAGACATGATAGAACAATAACATAGAACCATTAATCAATCTGACATGGTAATCTTAATATCCATCGGATCCCCGCAAACACAACATGCATGATTACAAATAGATGATCTTGATCATGAACGAAGCTCACAAGATCTAAACATGGTATCACAAAGGAGGAGAGACAACCATCTAGCTACTACATGGACCCGTAGTCCAAGGTGGAACTAATCACGCTTCATACCGGAGGCTGGCATGATGATGAAGAAGGCCTCCGGGACGATCTCTCCCCTTCGGCAGGGTGTCAGGAAGAACTTTAGATCCCCCGATCTAGGGACGATGGTGGCGGCTACGGACTGTTTCGTGGGAGATTGATCGGGTACTTAGGGTTTAGTTATCGGGGCCTTCTTATAGGCGAAGAAGCGAGGCAGGGGCACCCAGGGTGGCCGCACCCCTCCCAGGGGCGGGCCAGGCCTGGCCGCACGGCCTGGCCGCACGGCCAGGGGGTATGGCCCCCTGATGGCTCTTCTCCGTCTCGTCTTCTGTCTCCGTGTTCTCCACGGTAAAATATTGACTTTGGCTTTTGTCCCGTCCAATTCCGAGAATATTGATTTTCTGTCTTTTCTAGAACCAAAAACAGAAGAAAACAGTCAAATGGCACTGTGGCATCTTGTTAATAGGTTAGTCATAGAAAACATATAAAAATATCTCAAAATATAGACAAAGCAAAACAAAGTAGATATTAAACAAGCATAGAACATCAAAAATTATAGATACGTTTCTGACGTATCAACCACCACCTCGTCCCATCTCGCCGTCACCGCCGGTGAGCCCCTCTTTCCCCCCATTTTATTTGTTTTAGTGTAGATTGATGATTGTGGATTATTTAGTGTAGATGATTTCGAAGTGTAGATGGTTTAGGGTAGATGATTTTAGAATATATGATTTAATGTAGATGATTTAATGTAGATGGTTTAATGTATATGATTTAATATACATATATATTCATTTATTATATGTTGACTAACTATTACATGAACATGTTGGCGCGGGAGCCAAGGTTTCATGATGTTCACCGGAAACCCACGAGGATCCCGACTTAGACAACTCAGCTCATAGTGGACAACAGGAAAATGCAGCTAGGTACCTTTAGGTGCCCATAGCATGCGGTGTGTGCCTACGACTACGCCATGGTCTAGCACTTAGGGGCGAGAGCGGTCCTCAACTTTGAGGAGGACCGTCGCGTGGCACATCTATTAGTGCCAGAGGGCATGAGGATCACCAAGTGGGCCGAGGAGAGGGAGCACGGGCAGGCAGATAGATAGCTGGCACTCCACCATCGCGAGGAGGATGACCCCGTGGTCAGAGATCTCCTACTTGACCCCCAGATGATGACGATCCAGTACGAGGTCCTTAGCAAGAGCCGGTAGCGGCATCAGCGCGGACAGGACGAGGCATATTTATGAGTTCCAAGAAATTCTAAAAGTAATCAGGATGTGGTCAAAGATGTATACCCCAGAGGTGCAAAATATTAATTTAAAATAATATGTATTTTGAGCTACACAAAAATGAAAAAATTATAACTCTAAGTATATAGTGATTTCAAATCGAAAAACAATGAGACTTTATCATTTTGGTGCAGGTTAAAATATAAAATATTTGAATTGGGATTTTACACGTTGGTTTGATACGTCATTAGGTCCTTTTAGAAATTTATTTAAGATTTTTCTAAACTTATGAATACAGTTTTTTTTAATATGTAGGGAGCACTTAGCTCGGGAGCCAAAAGGACTTTGTGGGCACGTTTGACCTAAGTTTACTACTACTAGTATTTTGCTAACTACTTTTTAATGCTTATATATATTTCTACAACAAATTATATCAAATAAAAGTTCATAGATCTAAACAAAAAATTCATATATTTTCGAAAAAGAATAAGTTCGTACTATTACCTCAGATTATCAGTCGCCAACTGACCTGACACGTGTGCGGCGTAGGGGGTTGGTGCGGCCGCCTTTCGCCGGCGAGTGCGTGTGAATCGGCCAATTCCCCCATGCTCCTCAGGCCGGCATTTCCCGTCGCCCTCACTTCCACTCTCCCACTCTTCTCCCCCCTCGCCACCGTCCGCCGTCCAAGCTCGGTCGCCGCTGCCGGCATGGCAGGGGTCTCCGCCGCCCCTCCCGCCGCATCACAGATCGGCAGCTTCCTCTCCAAGAAGCCCTACGCGCCGCCGTCCTGGGCCTCGCACCTCTCCCTCGCCCCTTCCCACATCTTCTCACTCGGCCAAGTAAGCTTCATCGTCTCTACCGCTGGACCTCTACTTGCTCCGATGACTAATCGGCGACTTCAAAGCAATTTAGATTGATTACCCGCTGACTTCGATGTACTAGTTAAATTTTACTCCTACCAGAGATCGTGTGTAAAATGATCACTCGCGTGTAGTAACTCTTAGCTTTGTTTTCGTATCTAAAACAGTTCCCCACCCCAATACACAAGTGGAATCTGCCAAACCTGCCAGAAGGCACGGAAGTATGGATCAAGGTGCTGCATGAACCACAATCATTTTCATTTTCTAGTGCTCTATTATAATCCTAGAACATAAAATTCTTAGTGATATATGTATTCTGACGACACGGGAGCTTTGGTGATATTGTAGAGAGACGACCTGTCCGGTATGCAGCTCAGCGGGAACAAGGTCCGGAAGCTAGAGTTTCTGTTGTCGGATGCCGTCGCGCAGGGTGCCGACTGCGTTATCACTGTTGGTGGTATCCAGAGCAACCATTGCCGTGCGACGGCTGTGGCTGCCAAGTATCTCAATCTTGATTGCTACCTGATATTGCGTACTTCCAAGGTGATCTTTGTGTGCTTGTGAGGTGAAATTGATAGATTGATGTGTGGTAATGCAGCTGGTTTGACCTGGTTTTGGTGGGACATTTTCAGCTTCTTGTGGATAAGGACCCTGGTTTGGTTGGCAATCTCCTTGTGGAGAGACTGCTGGGAGCACACATTGATCTCGTCTCAAAAGAAGAATATGGGAAAATCGGCAGTGTGGTATGCTCTTCCCCATGATGTATTCTGTTACTGCTTTGAGTTTTTCATAGTTGTAGCCAAAACTTTTGTTCGTGCGTGAATGCTACTCATTGTCCACGCTTCATTAGTTATTTATGTTGGTAAAATACCGTGTGTTTTTCCGACCATAAATCATAATAGTATTTAGTACTATCATCTTTTCCCTTCGTTATAGTTGTTGATTTTCTGCCTATTCTCTGGCTACATGTTAATAAAGTGTTCTGTGCTACTGCTTATTAATACTTACTCACTGATTGTTTTCCTTTCCAATTTTTTTATCATGCTTCAAACTTGTGTATTCCTTAAGAAGTTCCTAACCAAAGTATCAATTTGTTTGTTATAGGCTTTAGCTGAATTGCTTAAAAAGAGGCTTTTGGAAGAAGGACGGAAGCCATATGTGATTCCCGTTGGTGGATCGAACTCACTTGGAACTTGGTATTGTCATAAATATCTGATGCTAAGTTTTATGCTGCAATTAAATGTTTCTGATACCATGTTTACAGCATAGTTTGACTTTCCTTAATGAATATCATTCCTGGATTGGGGTGTGTCTCAGTCCATCAGAAAAGTAGTGGTTACTGCAATTTCTTCAAATGGATGTCAGTGTCCAATTTTGCTGTGTCTGTGAGTTGTCTAGGCACTGAACATAATTGGATCTGATATAAGCAAGAAGATCTGGGCAGTATATCATATCGTGGGAGCAAACAATACTAAGAGTTGTGCCTCACTGTGTTCAGTATGTAAACATAGGCTGAAGAAAATATAGGTATATTCACGCTATGTTACAGAGAATGGTTATGAATGTAAAATTATGAGATTCAAAGAAAAAGAATATAAGGTTATGTGCTGTAAAGAGAAGTGTTGGATCTCAAATAGGTCTCATGAATTCCTGCAATGATATTCACTTTATAATTTTTTATCTTATGTTCGTAATATATGCTGTGACTTGCTGTTATGTAGGGGATATGTTGAAGCAGTAAGGGAAATTGAGCAGCAAATTCAATTATCTGGTGATGTTCAGTTTGATGATATCGTTGTTGCCTGTGGCAGGTATTTCATTAACACTTCCTTACTCGTCATGGGGTAGTTATGTGCATGCACTCAGTTATTATGTCATGCCTGTATCCTGAATGTTGTGACATTGTATCTTTACGGCTTGATGAATATTGTACTTTGTGCAGTGGTGGAACCATTGCTGGTCTTGCTTTAGGATCAAAATTGAGTAGCCTAAAGGCAAAAGTATGTGCCTTCTTTGTTATCTTCTTATCCCGCTGAAGTTTCCATACTAATAATCCTCTTGTAGGATAGGTCCATGCGTTCTCTGTTTGTGACGACCCTCAATACTTCTATGACTATGTTCAAGGCCTAATTGATGGACTTCAATCTGGCTTGAATTCACATGATATAGTCACCATTGAGGATGTGAGTATAATTTATCTCATTACTTAATAGTATTTTTTTTTGCAAACTAAGTAAAAATATTTGACCATAGACTCCACAGTTAAGTTGACAGTCTGTTGATGGATATCAGCACATTCTCTACCATGTTTATATGTGCACATGACATGGGTTTTTCTGCTTGTTCATTTCACAGTTCACCTTTTTGTCCAACTCTAATTAGATTCATCACATTCATGTAAACTGGTTGGACTTGAATATTTTGGTGCTCAACTGCAACTTCTTGACAGGCTAAGGGCTTAGGTTATGCCATGAACACAACCGATGAGCTTAAGTTCGTGAAAGATATAGCAACAGCAACAGGCATTGTGCTTGATCCAGTGTACAGGTGCAATACTTTCCTTTTGTATGTGATGTGATATTTGATTTGATATCCTGTATGGTTAAATAAAAAAGCATGAAATGTTTTTCTCCATGAACATAAGCTAATACCAATGATCCTTCTGGCAAGTTCATGAAGAATTTAACGTTTATCTTGCTTTTCTTGTGATTACCATTTATTTTTCGTGATGAAGACATTTAATTTGTTATTATGCAGTGGGAAGGGAGTATATGGAATGCTGAAAGACATGTCTAGCAATCCAGCCAAGTGGAAAGGGCGAAAAGTCCTCTTTGTCCATACAGGTGGTCTTCTTGGATTGTATGATAAGGTTGATCAGCTGTCATCTTTGGCTGGGAATTGGCGCAGAATGGATCTTGAAGAATCTATCCCACGCAAAGATGGCACTGGTAAGATGTTCTGATTTATATGCTCCAGAGAAATCTTGTACTATCTCTGAGTTGCAGACTTTTTATTAGTTTTAAGAGAATTTGGATGTATACTGCTGATATAATCTAAGAATAAAGAGCATGTATCTGCAATTAGGAAATGAAGCTTCATGTATTGATGTTTATATGCCTTTTTTCTTACTTTTTTGTCTCAATTTTTTCAGTTATAAAAAAAATACCTGGTCTTGAATATTCCATTCTGGTACCGAGAGCTGCCACAGAGGCAGTTTATTTTCATTCATTCTACATATCAAGTGCCAACTAATAAAAGGTCCCATGTTCTGCTGGGTTTCGTTGACAAGCAGCCAAAACAATTTTGCATATAAACGAATATGCACCAGTGAACAATGTAGGCAACTTTGTACATATAGTTGTAAGGAACTGCTGAAGTTTAGCAGTAGGAGATACAGAGAAAAACACACTGAAATTGCACTATGACAAGTTGACAACTATTACCAAGAATCTGAAAAAGCAAACTGCCATAGCTAAATATCACTCTCCCATTATATAACATCGTGCGAGAAACTTGGATACTGGAGCAACGCTAAGAGACCAATGAACAGGACACAGAGACTAGCCCACCATTCCAGAAGTGATATCGGTAAGCAAAAGCATTGTGGTTTTGATCAAGCTGGTCCCCGCACCACCGTAACTGGGCAGGTTGCATTGTTGACGACATAATTGCTGACGCTTCCAAGGAGGGCCCTGCATTGAGATCCAAGGAGATGTAGACATATGAGAAAACTCTGATTAGCCAGGAACTAGTTACTCATAGATTTACTGAGAAGAGGTTCAGATTTACCTTTTTAAGGGCCCTAAGCCCCTGCAACCAAGCACAACAGAGTCCACCTTGAGATCATCTACGGCCTCGCAAAGTTTCTCCCTTGCATCACCCCAGTATATTTTTGCCAGTACTTCCACCTGATCCAGCCAAGCATGAAATCGATGTTTCAGTTAGCAGCACATTCTGATAGAACATCATTTTTCTAGAAAGTGGGAGCCACGCAAAGCCAGTGACCATGAACTGTGTAATGGATATAACCTCAGGAAAATTTGAAGGAAGCACAGTTTGGTTATTATGTTGTGCAGATAATTTCTTATCTACTGCTGCTTTGTTTTTTTAATCAGAAGGTAGTTGGCCAACATTTGGCTTGTGAATTCAGATTTCTTTAGATGAAATGTAGAACTTGATGTTAATAAGTGCTGAGGTAGTACTAATTTCTTGCCTTGTTATTTAAGGACTTCCTGCGATCTAGGCAGGCTTGTGCAAAACTTACACAGTAGGAGAAAGTAATGTAAAATGTTTCTTCTGAACTGTGAGGTTTAGGCAAGCCATACTGCAAATAAGTCATATGAACAATTCTACTACCCCCATTCCAAAATATAAGATGTTTTGGTAGGCTAAAATAGTCTACCAAAACATCTTATACTTTGTAACAGAGGTAGTAGAAATGTACTAGATTGTTGTTTGCTGAACTGGGAGAGTGCACCGCAGACAATTCTATGAACAATTATTCAGTGGTTGTCGTGGAGCTATTACCTGCTTGGACTTGGACTCAGCCTGCAGGATCTCCAGCACCTCCTTGTCAGGGTTGACCCCGTACCTCGCCTGCACGTTCATCTCCATGAACTCCAGCAGAGGGATCAGAGCTACAGTGCCACAAAAAACAGTTGTAAGTTGCAGTCTTTGTGAAACAGAAGCTACATAACAGAACCGAGAACTCTTCAGTGTTTTGTTACATACGTGAGCCGGTGCTCTTCCAGAGCCCCTTGTGGCTGGCGTCTGCTCCCTTGGGGAGGACGTGGATGAGGATGATCCGGTCACCGGGCCTCACCAGGTTACTGGCCACCCACCTGGTCGCGGCCTTGCTCGACGACGAGTAGTCCATCGCCAGGCCGATGGTGCGCTGCTTCTCGGCCGCCATGTCTGTCTGTCTGTCTCTCTCTGGCTGCCCTGTGAGTTTCCAAGATAAAGCTGGCTGGACGAAGGTGCTGAAGCTGGGAGGGAAGAAGAGATGCTGGTTGCTATTTGTGGGTTACTACTAGGATTGCGCCCCAAGCAGCGGTATTTAAGGTGGTTGGATTCCAGCGAAATAGCCCCCTGTTGATTGATTGCGAAGGTGTAGACTAGGTTGGCTTTATTCCTTTTTTTTTTTCTTTAGGGAGGGATGTCTTTGTTCCTTGAACGAACTGTTTTTGAGATTCTTTCCTTTTCCATGGCCGCTGGGTCCTCGCCAGATGGGCAGGCTATGATGGTAGATGGACGTCCAGAAGGCTCCCCGCCTCTCTCGAAAGCTCAGGAACCGTTCCGGCAGCCATAATGCTTATATCAGCTGTGGTTTTCGGCGGTTTTAAGGTGACGTGGCTGATGAGTTCTCGGTTAGGAGAGGTTTGATTATTAGAGTGGCTGTAGAAATTTTACTACTCTCCGTTAAAATATAAGATGTTTTAGCTCTGTGAAGCAAATATATCTAGACTACTTTTAGTATATATGTTCACTCAGGTTTGGAGTGAATCTAGACACTAAAAGAAGTCTAGATATATTTTCTTCATAAACCTAAAACATCTTACTAGAGTGTGGCTGTAGAAACTTTACTAGTAGCGGTTTATAGTTTGGAAATCTCTGGGCTTGGCTGTAGAGAGGGGAATCGTGTTCTCGGTTTTGTTCCTTTTTTTTACTCTAGCTTAGCTGGCCGCCTATACGGGAAAGGTCAGCTTGATTTGCCTCTTGAAGCGTACTCCCTCCGTTTAGAAATATAAGACGTTGAAGGAGATGTATCTAGATGTCTTTTAGTTTATAGGTTCGAATGAATTTAGACACTAAAAGATGTCTAGATACGTCTCATTTACAAATCTAAAACATCTTATATTTTCAAACGGAGGGAGTATATGCCTGGGCCAAGTGGAAAGGGCACTAGCTTGAAAAGATCAAATGTGCGTGAGTGCGACTGGGACGGTGTACTGCTTCCTGTTACCGGACTGCCAAATCCTCGGCAAAACAGGTACGGTCTAGATTTTTTTTTTGAGGAATCAAAGTCTAGCTTTTGTGGCCGTGCTCTGCCGCCACCCAACCACGGCCCATACCAAAGTTTCCAGATTACGGCCCATTCCATGATAGGCTTGTATTCTTCCAGGTTTTCAAAATTTTTTATGACTGCTTTTCAAATAGTATGTTTTATTTTTTGAGTTTGCAAACTTGTTTTATTTCTACAATAAAAAAAATTGTTTTATTTTTTGAGGGTTAGATGGAGAGAGCTTTATTACCAAAATAATGTTGTTACATTATTTTGAGGGTTAGATGGAGAAGCTCGTGGATACATGCTCTGAGAACAAGTTTGGTAGCCTGCATGAGGCTTGGTAGCGTTACAATACACAATTGCATTACTCTCGAAAAGAGGCCCGAGACTGGATGCACACATGCAAAACTGGGCTGTGCTCACACGGACATTAAGACAGTCCGCACCCAGGCCCAACAACAACATTTGATTTGGACGTTTTCAAGGAGGCACACTCGTCGTGGGATGCAAAAAAAAGCGGCACTCCGGCAAGAGGGTGTTCGAGGATGGAGCCGGCGAGAGCTTTCCCACCGGAGTGAAAAAAGGGTAGGAGACATTTGCTCACCTCTCGCTGAAACCCTTACCTATTTATACCCTACTCGCTCACCGCCGAAACTCTACCCGCCATTTTCCCTGCATGAGCTCCATTCCTCAGCTGGTATGCGTCAGGTAAGCAGCTTCCTCATCTTCGGTCAACGACGACTTGAAGACTACTTCCTCCTCTTCCTGGACCTATTAGCTTTGTCGTCCACCTCCAGCAATGACGGTAAGTAACCACATCTCCACCTAGCGTTCTAAGATTTGCAATGTTGCCAGGGTTTGTGGATCATAGCCTTGATGTGTAGCTTTTAGGTTGATTCATAGTCTTGATGTGTAGTTTTTAGCTTGATCCCTAGACTAGACGCAATCTTGATAAAGTAGATTTATGTCTTCAACTAGAACTTGCAGATGCTGCCCCATTGTGTATGTTGTGTAGATGAAGCATGTTTTGGATCATATTTGTGTTGCTAGATATGTTTACATGCATTTGTCCTGTGTGTTGATTGTAGGACTCGTTCTGGGAAGACTTTCTGCGAAGACTTTAGCTAGGCTATGATTTCTATTGGTGTCAGTCAGCCTTTGAAGCCGAATCCAGTAGTGCTTATGATGATGCCCCTCTCGTGAGTGTCATTTTTTCTTGGGACCCTAGTGTGCAAAGCTTTGTCACCTCTGTCGCTGTAAGTGATAGCAAAGTTGCAAACACGCATAACAGATGAAGGGGACCATGAAATGGCTCCCGCATATGTCCACCTTTGTTCTCAAGAAGATGTGTGGGATTTTGAAGAGCGGTGTCTAGACTGAAAAGGAATTCAAGGAGATCCATCTGAATGCCTGTATCGAAAGCTCTGTTCGAGCACCGTGGCGCTGAGGTTTTAGGAACTCAGTACACCTGAGGAAGTGGAGGGTGTATTGGTTCTAGATTAGCAAGCCGAGAGACATCAGCAATGCACAATGGTGTGAGGACATCTTCATGATTCTTCTGTCTCAAGAGCACTACTAGGGGCATGTGCAGGTTAGCAGGGGTGGCGTGTCTTGGAGGCCATACTCCGTAAGATGCAATGTTTGCACCTTTCTTCCTGCGTCCAGCGTCATCATCATTGTTGTCATACTTTTTGAAGCGCCGCCAGCAGTCGGAGGCAAGGTGTTCCTGAATCTTGCATATTTGGCAAGTCACGTCGACAACGGGCGTGGGGGCACAGAGGCGACAGTGATTGTATCCCCAACCATCATGGCGGCGTTCATGGCCACCATCACCATGATATGCAGGATGGCGGTCTTCCCAGCGTTGGCCACCATCATGACGGCATTCCTCCCAGCGGGCGCCGTCATCATGACACCGTTCTTCCCAGCGTTGCCCGCGGCCATGATCACCGTGGTCTGATGAGCGACCGTGACCGCGATTAGCGCTGTCTGGTGAGCGTGCACATCCATGCACAACATCCTGGCCGCGACGAGCAGTGACGTTGACAGAGGATCTGAACCCAGCGCTCCGGCCGGTCTCGGACATCATGTCCTGGCGCATGCCATGGGAAAGTATCTGGTCATAAACATCATCCAAAGTAATATCATTGTTACCATTGACAATAGCAATGGCGTCATTATAGGAGCCATCCAGGCCGTTGAAGATGTAGCCGACCATCTCATCCTCCGGAACAGGTTTCCTGGTGGTGGCGAGCTCGGACGAAAAGCCTTTCATCTTGGCAACATAGGTATGCGCGGACAGCTCGAGTTTCTTGGCCGAGAGCGGGAACTGCACAGGTTGGTGATGATCGCCCAGACAATGGTTGTCGACTCGACACCGATGGTATGGGCCAGGATTTCCGGTGAGAGGGAGTTCAGAATCCACCCAAGCACCGTTGAGTCTCTCAAAATCCACGTAGCATAGGATGGGTTCGGGACCTTCTCCTTCTTCGTCTTTTCAGCATTCTCCACCTCCAGATGAGTAGCTGGCGCGGCGTCGGTGCCATCCAGTAGATCAAGAACCATAGCACCACAGAGAGCAGGGTAAACAAGCGTTTTCTAGAAAAGGAAGTTCGCCCTAGTGAGTTTCTGGGTGGGAGGAGACCCTAGGGCGGCGGCCAAGGCGGATGCCAATGAGGAGGTCGCCATGAGCCTATGGAAGTTTTTCCGATCTGCCGATCGTGGTGGCTGGGTTTTGGGTGTTTCTGATCGTAGCGATCGTGGGTATGAGTGTGTCTGGGTTTTATGATCAAGGATCGTGGATGGGCTTTGTGTTTTGTGGAGTTTTTGATCTTAGGGTTTAACCGTGGTGCCTGTTGAGGCCTCGGATTCCATGTTATATAGGCAGGAAGAAGGTCGTACCCATGCCATATACGGGTATTACAAGGTATTCTAACAATAAGAAGAGTTCTTTTCTTTGTGCTTTTGGCGGGTGTGGTGGCTATTCTTTTTATTAGCTTGTAAGCCGGAAGATGACATCCTAGCCACCAGGCTATTTATTTTATGAAAATGATACACTTTGAATGATAATATTAATTCTATAGAAAATAATAGAGCACAATGATTGGATATGCCTTATCTTCCTTTTAACGAGAGAGCAATGACGGAGTACTTGGTGTTCTCTTTCTCAAGGTGCACCGCGACCATATGTGCAAACTTCTTGAAGATCTCATCGAGAACGGATTCACCGAAATGGTTTGCAAACAGGGGCTCCATCACTGCCCTCACGCTTTTGGCGACGTTTATGCCACTCTGGACAGTGTCGTGCACATGGTTGCTCTCCGGATCCTCATAAGGATCCCAGTTGGTCTCGAACAGTTCAATATGATTCATGTCAAACTGCTCGCTCTGCTCGACCACTGCCTTAACTTCATCCATGGATGGCCCGTAAAAGGGTAGATTAAAGGAGTCCAGCTTTTCTTTCTCCACGAGGCCCTATTGTGACCAGTATACGCTTTAATGACAATTTTAGCTACTCCCTCCGATCCATATTACTTGTCATTAGATTGAATGTATCTAACACTATACATCCATTTTTACGACAAGTAATATGGATCGGAGGGAGTAATTAAATTACACCAAATATGCTACAGTATATGCTTGCATACCTCCTCAACAAGAGACTGCACAGACCGTGAAAGTAACCCGTGTAGACGGCATAGATCTCCGCTGTAGACATCATCATGTTTCCTCCCTAGAAATGTGAGCACCATTTGTCCGCCAGCAACTAGTTCTTCATGTCGCAACTGGAGGAACAATAACATGTCTTTCTGAAACTGTCTTGGTACATTTTCACCACAGAGGGTGCAGTAGTAGCTGCGATGTCAATGTTTCCTTCGTTCAGATATGGCCTTTTCTTGCCCTCTAATCCATCAGGAAGCTGTGTATATATATGAGGGGAGGGATTTAACTTTAGTTCTATAGTACACATTGACATTGATTAAGCTGCGTATGTAGGCCCCATCAAATGATGAATTTCTATTATTATAGATACGGATGTAGATGATTAAGAATAAACCTATACTATAAGTAAACCGAGGGTAGTTGTTGTAGGTACCCGAGAGCGCCAGTGCAAGCAATATGACGAGTGAAAGAGATGAACACTCTGGCGAGGCAAAAGTCTCGTATAGTAGGAGCTCGGCAACCCGGCGATGTAGAAATCAGGTATTGGTTCTCCCTTGTGCTCTGTTTTAATCATATTCTTGAATCGGTCAAGTGACCTAAAGACATGGTTAAAGTCATTGCTTGGTAGATCGTTGAGAAAGAACTGAAGCTCAGCGGGGTGGCCACCGAATTTCTCATGGTGGCAGCTCACTGCTTCGACCACGTTGGAGACAAACAAGAGTGTGTTTTCACTTGAAGAGCAACCTAAGTCAACAATCGTCACTGTTGGATGGACGAGAGCCAGGTACACTTCTATCAGAGCCTTCTGGAGAACTGGCTTAGTCTCAACCAAAGCTTTTTCCTAATATAATTGCAAAGCAAAACTTCAATAAACAACTGTAGATGAGTCTAGCCAGCAAATTAAGATTGCAAAGGCAGGGTATGTTAAGATTGTAAGATATAACCCTTGTGGATGTTAAGAACATCGTATCAAACCTGACGCCTTGAGTTCTTGACATAGCTGTTCTCTTGTTCTCCTTTGGTCATATGGAATTCATGTTCCATATTCATGACTACTAAGCTCTGTAGGCAAAAGTAGATTTCGCTACTTTGCTTCCGGGACAATTGAAGAACGGGCGAGCCGGTACCATTTATATATCCCTTTTTAGCTGAAGCTCCCTCTTTCTTCAGTATTGGACTTTAGTTTGATATAATTTCATCCAGAACATAATTAAAGAAAACAGACTTTACGGAGGCCACAACAGCGGTTTCCCACCCCCTCCCGAACCCGTGCGGCGGTGCCGCGCCCCGCCGGGCGGCCTCCCCTCCCCGCCGAGCCCTCCCTCCCCCTTGTTCTCTCCTCCCGCCGCCGCCGTCCGGATCATCGCCGGGCAAACACCTGGTGGCATGGCGGTGGCGGCGGCGACCCTGTCCGAGATCTGGTGGGAAGGCGGCGGCGGCGGCGTCCGCCCCTGCTGGTTCGGCGGTGGTGTTGCGACGGGCGGCCGGTGATCCTCGGCTCAGATGGCGGTAGGCGGCGGCGGGGATTTGAGCCTAGCCGCGATCTGTCCCGTCCGCTGCCCTCGACGCCGGCGCCCAGGCTACCCGGGCCTTGTCCGCGACACTAGGGCGCTTGGGGCATCTGCCCCCGGCATGGTGGTGGTGGCCTCCTTCTCCATCGGAATGGTCGGCCGGGTGGTCTTGCCGTCTTGCGACGGATCCTGCTAGTTTCCGGCAGGTGGCGTGGGGGCTGCTGGCTTGGTTTCAATAAAGGAGGTGGTTCTGGATCCCTCTCAAGCCAAGACGAAGATCTACCGGATGTTGGTCTCCATTGATCTGGTTTCTGTGTCGTGTTCCGGAAGGCTCCTCCGACGAACTTCATAAGTGCACTCATGCCGCGAGTTTGCTGGAAGGATTGAATTCAGTCGTACGCACCCATGTTTTACTCTGACCGTTTGGTTTCAGAGGGTGTGCTTCGAAGCTTTGTTGGCTGATATTATCATGAGACATGTTCTCGTTCCACGGTGCTAACGGAGAAAGTCATGGAGACCGAGATCTGAGGACTGATAATGATGGTTCGAGTCTGGGTGGTGATGAGGAATTTGTTAGGTGACTTGTGAATTGGAGCAGTGGCATGCAAGTGGGGACGACTGCACATGAGAGGTTCATTGTCCTACCTCTTAGGGTGAAAACCCAGGATCTGGCTTTAATTGGTTGTGTCTGACAATGGCCTGTTGAAGGTATTATTTTAAGAGCGTGAACTTTCTTCAGGTGAAAACCTAGATCTTTGATCGGGCGATGACGGTGTTTGTGCACCGCTCCCTTCTTGAAGGCGTTGTTTTTGGAGAAGCTGGACTTCTGATGCTGTCTTGGTGGTGGTAGTACCGCTGTTTCAATGAATGAGTCACTATAGCGGGATTTTCTTTTTTGCAATTTTTTTCTTTTTTTTTGGCTGTGTACATCCGTGTGACCTCTACGGCAATGTATTGTTGTAGAGCCTGGATGTAATTGGTATTCGATATTAATATATGCTTCTTTCAAAAAAAACATAATTAAAAACAATATAGCATCATGAGAAAATCATATAGAGTACAAAATCAATTAATCAAGACCAAAAAAAAAAAACACAAAGAGCTGTCCGGATCAGAGATGAAAATTGAAATGCATGTGCCCGCCGTGGACATCGTCGGCCATGCACGTGTGTCACAAAAAAACATGATGAGCTGTCCGATCCTGGCGCGTGAAATGTATGTGCGGACATCATCGGTCATGGATGTCACAAGAAAACATGAGGAGCTATCGGGATCAAACACTACCAAATTATAAAAAGCTTATGTCATCTTCAACGGGCCGACCTATTTAATACTAAATGTGTTTGTTTTGGTTCGTTTGACGTCCACGAACAGGAACATGGCCACTGTCCGTTTCGGTGTACACCCAGCGGCTGACCCAATTCTTTTCATAATATTTCATTTCAAATTAAACAAACTTAATTTACATAATAAAAAAACATAAAAAATGCTAAAAAACTAAAACACTAGCTTCTTCGGATAGGGCTTGCGTCAGTGCCGTCTACTTGTCGTCCTCGCCGGAGAGGTCAATGAACAGCGGTGGCAACACGACACCACTATATCCCATGTGCTTGTGTTGCCGTAGGAAGGCCACTCCACCGGCATGTGTTGCTGCCGCGTCTGCAATCGACATTTGCTCATGTAGTGATAAGAAAAGGTCTTCCAAAAATGATAGAAAATTTATCATCTTTAGGCCTATCGAGTATACTAAAATCAGTAGGAATAACATGTTGATCAATTCGAAGAAAAACATCCTCAATCATGCCAACATGTTTCTTAGTGGTTTTATCAGCCATATGTAGAGTAATGGATGTAGGGGAATATTGTTCTAGATTTAATTTCTTATAGAGTGAATATGGCATGACACTAACTCATGCACATAAATCACACAAGCCATTATAAATGCTAGTTGTTCCCATAACACAAGAAATAGTTGGTATACCAGGATCTCTAAGTTTAGCATGGAGTTTATCACCATAACTAGTTATCACCGCTACAATCTATGTTACCTTTTTCTTTCTGTTGAGAATATTATGCATGAACTTCTTGTAATTAGGCACTTGAATTGCATCAACTAGAGGAAGTTCTAGACAAAGTCGTCTTAGAGATTTAGGAAAGGCAATATAAATATCTTTATTAGGCTCATACTGCACTCGATTAGGGTAAGGAAATTTCTTCTTTACCTTCTCTTTTACCTTTGGCGTTGGCTCTGGATCTTTCGTTTTCTTTTTTGTCTTAGGCTTTTTCTTTTCAGCTTGTTTCTCTTTAGCTATAATGGCCTATTCTTCTTGTTCACGACTAGGTTCATTTCCTTCTCTTGGATCAACAGTTTTAGCAATGAAGTCATATTTTTTATATTGATCTTCAGTGTTGTCTTCCTCAATTTCTTTCATAGCCTCCTTTTTGTTTCTTTTGGAGTTATCTTGACTATCGACAAGGTTTTCTTGCTCTTGGGTCATTTCTTGAGTTTCTTCAGCCTTCCGAGCTTGCTCTTCTTGGTACCAAGGTGGACCTAGAGGTTCTTGCATTCTTGTACCTCATCTAGTAACAATGTTAGTAATGACAGTTTCATAAAATTTATCTTGACTCAAAATGATAGCTTGAGTCTCTGCTATTTGATCACATTGAATTTTAACCATGACATGTTTATCGAGATGTCTAGTTGCATGTCCTAGATCATCGAAAACTTCCGTCAGTTGCTTAATATCTTTTTCATGAAGTTTGAGATGTTTATCATAATTATGATAAAATTGGATTTGTTGACGCATGCATTGTTGAAGAGCTTTATTCAGCTCATCTTCCGCTACTAAAGCTTGAAACACATCAACTTTATTTTTTTTCAAAAAATTTAGCTGCTATACCTTTTTTTCCATTGACTTCTTAACCTCAGGCATGAGTTCTAGTGTTATAAAAAGCATACCTTACCTTGGTTCGGCTTCTCCTGCTGGATTATATTTCTCATTATTAGAAGCTCTTACCGCGAAAAGTTTCAAAGATTGCTCTATTGTTAACTCATTCAATGTTCCTCCTGTTGTTGAGTCAATCATTTGTTTGGATAAAAATGTTGCAAAATTGAATAATCAAGAAAAACGTGATTAGGGATACTCATAAATAGCCCTGAGAATATTTCCCAAAGCCTGTGCAAAAATTTCCCCAATTGTCTGGAAGAAATTAGTAATATCGCGTTTGATCTGCAACTGATGGAGGGGTTAACCTCTTGGGTGCCCGATCTTCATGGATCTCGTGGTCAAATCAATGGAAAAGCGAGGAGAAAGGGAGAAGGTAGCGGAAGCGAACACACACCTCGCGAAGAACACGATGAACACACGCAAAACTCACACGATACAAGGCCGATTGCTCCCGAACGGCGGCCACCGGTCCGATAGAATCCTCGCAAGGAAAGATCGGTCAACGTGCTCCCTCAAATCCACATCGGAGAGGGAAGAACACCTTGGGGAGGGTCTTGACAACTTGGAGACGAGACATCGAACTCCAAGGCCTTGTTCAACGATGGATGCGTGATGCAAAGTCCAATCGAGGTTGGTGACGATAGTCGGTCCCCTTGGTAAAGGGGATGAGGCAAAACTAGAGATTCCACAATGGGGGTTGTCTTTAGTCTATCATCTATGCCTAAGGGATACATGAGGGGTGGGGGCTCTATTTATAGGCCAGCCACTAAACAAGGGTAGTTTGGGGATAAACTAGGCGAATAGGTAAGTAAAGGGGAATACATGGGCTGTGGCCCAACAGGTGCGCGCAGGCACATACATGACCGGTAGTACCGGACTTAGGACCGGTAGTACCGGTCATCACCGGTAGTACCGCTCTGGTACCGGTAGTACCGCTTGCGGTCCTGGAGCGACGGTTGGAGCCGTCAGTAGCGGGCGGTAGTAGGGGGCGGTAGTGCCGCTGACCGGTAGTACCGGTTCCAGATCCGGTAGTACCGCTTGCAGTCCTAGGGCTTCTGTTGGCGTCGTCTGTAGGGAGCGGTAGTCGGGGGGCGGTAGTTCCGCTGGCCGGTAGTACCGGTCGCCTGATCCGGTAGTACCACTGGAGACAGAGAGCATTTGGTGATCTGTCTTCTTCCTCCTCCTCTTCCAAGCTTCCGTCTTGTCGGGCTTGATGCTCCGGGCTTCCTCCCTTGCCTCCGTACTGGTCGATGTGAACCTATCATGCATATGTGATGGAGTATGAAGTAGCATACTATTCAATAGGGTAGGAAGTGGGCTCGCATAGAGGAACGGATTCACCTTTGGAGTCCATGACGACTTGGCGTAAGTTGGAGACCTTGATGTAGTAACGACCGTAGGTCGGGCTGCATCATCCCCCCCTTCAAAAAGAGTCGTACTCGACTCTCCATGTTCATCACGAAGTAGAAGAGGTCGAAGGACATCCTTGATCCTGGGGTTCACCATATAGTCGTCCTCGGGAAGATTGACTTGACAACACTTCAATGTTCCTTCACCTTCCATGCAGCCTACAAAGCTCACGACAAAAGCGAAGCAACACTCAAAGCGTAGCCAATTCATGAACATTATAGCACGAGTCCTCAAGTAGAAGGAAGTCACCTTAGCTTATAGAGATAGCGCGATAAAGGGTGGCCATAGATAACTCTCTTCGGTTCTTCTTGTCAACACGTAGTTGGTAGAAGTTGACGTGTATGCACTTGTACCTTCACACAACAAAGACCAAGCAACATATTTTCGTGCATGATAGTGGAGCATGTCAAATGTGGCATGTCCATTCTTGTTCACAACACTATTAGCATAATGCATGTATAGAAAATGGGATGCATATGCAAGGTCAAAGTGCATGGAAGTCGTTGCAAAATCATCCAAATGTGGGAACTCAAAAACTCCATATAACGTCTTATTGTGACATTCAAAGCAATCGAATAGAAATTTGATCAACATATGTGATGCAAAACTAGGGGAATTTGGCAAAAACACAAAAGGAGGAATATCCAAAACAACATCATTATGTGTACAAACCAACCATTGGAAAAAAAATTGTTCGACATGTTGGATATCACACACAAATCATCGAAAGCAAATATCATGGGAATATGAGTATCCCAAGCGGAAGAAAAAACAACACGTTTGCAAACAAACCAAATGAAAGAGCAAGTGGTCCTTATGGTTGTTGCAACAACAAGACGAGATTCTTGGAAGCTCTCATGACAATACATGCTCTTAATGGAATTGTGGTTGCACACAAAACATTGGAAAGAGAAAATGTTCAACATGTTTGTTGCAACACACAAAGCATCATTATCGAAAAGCGAAGAAACATGAATGTCACAAGGTGAGATAATACCATCAACATGCTTGCAATCAAACCATAGGAAAGAGCATTTTGCCAACATGAAAGATGCAAAGCATGCAAAAGGTATCAGAGCTGGGTTCGATCTTGAACTCTCTTGTTGGATGCTCTCTAGAGCTCTTTTTGTCAACTCGTGCTCAACCGAGGTTGACATTATCGTGCGGGTACCTACATACATCATACACAAAAGGAAGAACATGTGTGCATGGTAGAGATACACATCATCCATCATGACGTATCTCTTCTTGTGCACATCACCATTAATGTCAATCAAGTATGAAATAGATGCATGGTGAGTATGCAAGTGGGGAACATGCTTATCATGGCAATCATCAAAATCTCCAAAAATTGAGAAAGCTATGGGGGCCATCTCATTATAATGCATGTGATCAATATTGTTGCAAGCAAAACAAGTGAAATAGTAAGATTCATCTTATTGCAAGCAACGGGAGAACTTGAATGACTAGCATGACAAGGCAAGTCCGAAGCAATTGGAGGATACACACAAGATGCATAGCATGGCATGTTTATGGCAATGATATCGCAATCAAACAATTTCACATGATCAATATTATGCAAAGGCAAAGCATCACATGGGAAAGTGGATGAAGCATCTGTAATGTCACAAGTATCATCCATAGCATGCATATCCTCACAATTCATCATGTCCACTAGTGGGATCATGGCATCATCAACACCCTTATTGTTACCTTGTTCGTACCTCTCATATGAAGTGGGTGTTGTGGTAGTAGTGGCCTCCTTGTGGACGACTTCGTCTTCTTGATGTAGCCATGGCGTAGCATCATCTTCCTGCACCATGTACATCTTCTCCAATTGAGGCATCATTGCTTCATGGCTTGGCGCTTCTTCATCCATGGAACCTAGCATAACACAAGAGAACACACTAGAGGTAGAGGGTAAGTTGTTAGAAATCGAAATGGTCTCACTTGACCTATCAACTACCACTCTCAACTCACTAGGAGTATCGCTCATGCCCTCCAAGTGGAAGCACTCAATCTCACATAAGGTGGAGTCACTCATCTCACTCTTGTGGGCTAAGTGGCTCTCAATCTCACATGGGATTGGTACCACATCATCACTCAATCATATGGGGATAGGCTCGGTTTCCTCAACTCCATGCGCCTCCTTTGGTGAAGGGAAAATCCCATGCTCACCATTCTTGACCTTGTCGCCTTCAAGGTTGGATGCCATAATATGGGCATCATTGCTCGCCTCCATGGTCGAAGGGAAAATCTCATGCTCGACCGTCTTGTGGCCATCTTGTAGTAGTGGTGGAGGTAGGCTCATGCTATCCAACTTGGCGAAGTAGAGGTCTTCATTTTCCTCGGTCATGAGGTCTTAGAATGCAAGCGTAGTCGTTGAAGCTTGATGGCGTGGACGAAGGCTTGCTCTTGGTGCCATTTTGGTGGTCGCACTAGTAGTTGAAGGTGCCTTGTGACGGTGTTGACGGAGGTCATTGGCGTGCCTTGCCGATGGTTGATGTAGGTGGCACACTTGGTCATCCATATGACGCTCACGACGATGGCCCTTGACCTTGGCACGCTTCCTTATATGTTCTTCTAATGAGCACAAAGCATCATTAGTCTTGGCGACCATGCTCATGTTTTTGTCGAAGTCATTGTCCATGTCCTTCTTGAAGTTGTGGAGGTCGCTCTTGAACTTGTCCATTTGATGGTGGACCTTGGCGCACTCGAGTTGGAGGCTCCGTCTTGGTCGGTGCGACTTGAGGAGCTTGTCGTTGTCGTTCTTGAAGTCGCCCATGCTTGGGGAGTCGTCGTAGGTGTAGTGCTCCGGGTCCTCAAAGCATGCGGAGCCATTGTTGGTGTTGTGCTCCGTCATGTCCTCTATACTTGTGGAGTCGTAGTCATGGTGGCTCATCATGGATTCTTCATAGATATCATCCTCGGTTCCGCAGTCCCTAGACATGATGCACAAGACCAAGCGGTGTATATGGAAGTCGTAGTGGGAGTTAGGGATACAACGTCAAACCTTATTTTACCTTGGAAGATCGTATCGTGCAAGTGGCCACACTTGAGATCAATAAACCAAGCAAAGTGAAGTTCACGCGGAATACCAAAACCAACTACTAACCAAAAAACACACGCACACAAGGCCTATGGTGGATAGGTATGGAAAGTGGCATGTCAAGAACCAATCCGAAATCAAGATGTTGTATTGGCAAGTAAAGAACCACAATGATCACAAAGCAAACAAGTCAATCCACAAGATAGGAAATATGTACAAGGAAACACACACGGTGGGATAAATGGGACTTGTGCGACGGAGAAAGTGAGCTAAGAACAAATGATTATCTAGCGAAGACTATAAGCTCGTGTCACACAATTACAAGGAGAGACGCTAGTTCGATTGCACAAAATTTGGTGGGCTACAAGATATGCACAATAAGTACCACCTATAAGATGTTCATCGAGCTTGCGCTTCCTATTCTATGAGGCACATGTATATTTATTTATTTTTCTCTTTTCCTTTTTTCTTTTTTTTTTCTTTTTGTATCAGTCTTTTTCTTTTTATTTCTTTTTCACTTGCCTCTTCCTTGTGCCAACAACTATACAAGATAACTATATGAGATAGCGCTCACAACGTTTGCTCGGAATTCTACAAGGTATCAAATGTGCATAGCCCAAGCAATCCTAAGAGGAAATAGTCTCAATAGGTGTTTGTTGCTCGCAAATATAGTGGGGTTCACAAAGGAATGCAAGTGGGGAAAAGTCGCGGAATGTTTATACCTTTCGTCGACGATCTTTACCCTTTATTATTGGATTCCGTCTTGCTCACGGAATTTGGATGGAGTAGATAGCATGAACAACGTGGATGATGATGTAGTGCTCCTTCTCCTCTTCGAAACGAGCTAAAGAACACCAAAATCCGAGTTCAAATGCAAAAGTTATGCTCAAAACGGTGAGAGGCTGAAATCTGGGAACCTGCTGTTTTTGATCAGTATCGGGCGGTAGTACCGGGTTTTTGAGCGGTAGTACCGGTTGTACAAAGGCCCGGTAGTACCGTTTAGATACCGGGGAGGTGCGGTAGTACCGGGTTTTGAGCCCGGTAGTACCGGTTGGTCCCGGGACGCCCAGATTTGACGCGTTTTCGCGATTTTGGGGCGATTTGGGCGGAAAATCTTCAGGAAAAACACCAAATCGAAGGGGAAAATCAAGGAATTAGGCTATGGGAACGCAAAGAAAGTTAGATCAACAAGTTTAGCAAGTAATCCATGGATCAAAACCTACCAAAATGCACTCAAATCACAGATCGATCCAAAACAAGAATTGGGGCTATTTTTGGTGGAATTTTCGAATTTATGGGGAAAAGACCAAATCGATGAGAAATCCGTGGCAACCAAAAGCTGCTGATACCAGATGATGGAGGGGTTAACCTCTTGGGTGCCCGATCTTCACGGATCTCGTGGTCAAATCGATGGGAAAGCGAGGGGAAAGGGATAAGGTAGCGGAAGCGAACACACACCTCACGAAGAACACGATGAACACACGCAAAACTCACACGATACAAGGCCGATTGCTTCCGAACGGCGGCCACCGGTCCGATAGAATCCTCGCAAGGAAAGATCGGTCAACGTGCTCCCTCAAATCCACATCGGAGAGGGAAGAACACCTTGGGGAGGGTCTTGACAACTTGGAGACGAGACATCGAACTCCACGGCCTTGTTCAACGATGGATGTGTGATGCAAAGTACAATCGAGGTTGGTGACGATAGTCGGTCCCCTTGGTAAAGGGGATGAGGCAAAACTAGAGATTCCACAATGGGGGTTGTCTTTAGTCTATCATCTATGCCTAAGGGATACATGAGGGGTGGGGGCTCTATTTATAGGTCAGCCACTAAACAAGGGTAGTTTGGGGATAAACTAGGCGAATAGGTAAGTAAAGGGGAATACATGGGCTGTGGCCCAACAGGTACGCGCAGGCACATACATGACCGGTAGTACCGGACTTAGGACCGGTAGTACCGGTCATCACCGGTAGTACCGCTCTGGGATCGGTAGTACCGCTTGCGGTCCTGGAGCGACGGTTGAAGCCGTCAGTAGCGGGCGGTAGTGTCGCTGACCGGTAGTACCGCTTGCAGTCCTGGGGATTCTGTTGGCGTCGTCTGTAGGGAGCGGTAGTCGGGGGGCGGTAGTTCCGCTGGCCGGTAGTACCGGTCGCTTGATCCGGTAGTACCGCTGGAGACAGAGAGCATTTGGTGATCTGTCTTCTTCCTCCTCCTCTTCCAAGCTTCCGTCTTGTCGGGCTTGATGCTCCGGGCTTCCTCCCTTGCCTCCGTACTGGTCGGTGTGAACCTATCATGCATATGTGACGGAGTATGAAGTAGCATACCATTCAATAGGGTAGGAAGTGGGCTCGCATAGAGGAACGGATTCACCTTTGGAGTCCATGACGACTTGGCGTAAGTTGGAGACCTTGATGTAGTAACGACCGTAGGTCGGGCTGCATCAGCAACATTTATCAAACAAAATAAATTTTTGCATACACTCTTTAATACAACCCATACAACTAGTAATTGAATAATTAGGTAAGGATTGCAACCAGGTAAATTCTTTATCTTTCAAACACCAATGAAATAAATTATGCTGGTCTGAAAGTATCATAGATTTTATACACCCTAGTTAGGTGATGATTTGGATCTTCGTCCTCTTTTCCTAAAAATGCAATATATTGCATGATACAGACAAGTTTAGGATTTATCTCATATTCCATACCTTTTAGATCAGGATAAGTGGAGAAGGAGCCGCACAATCTTTTAGTGTCTTCTGAGATAGTTCTGCCATTGAAAAACTCAAGCTGTTAACATCTACAACATGTGAATTAGCAAGATTTTCAAAAACTTCTTGATGTCTAGCGTCAATTACACACTCAATATAAGGTGACAAATAAGTTATTCTGGAGCGTGTAGATCCTCTGTGTTCAACAGATATCATCTACTATTTCAAAACTTGCAAATATCAAGAAACAAACACTTAGTGCTTAGCTCCCTGGCAATGGCACGGAAATAGCTTGATAGACTACAAGAGCATAGGTTCATCAGAGGACGTTTTCATGAAAGTATTAGTTCCTGTTTTTATATCGATCCCAACAAGGAGCATATGAAAGTGTTTATCAACGACGTTTCTGTCACACTCAAGGTGTCACTTTTCTTGAGTGAATTGACTGCAAGAATTGAGATGAAAGAAGGTGAGTGTAAATGGTTGAGAGTTGAGTATTGAGTAGTGTTTAAAGTAAAGAACATAAAAGTAAATAAAACTAAGATTGATTGAGTTTTCTATAGATGAAAGATTAGGTGCAGAGAGATACAGTTCATAGTGATAGTGAATGCGCTAGGTGGAATAAATGGGATAAGTGATTATAATACTTCTTATCAATGTGAAATTAGGCGAGCAACCCATATAATAGTCAATACTCCTCTTGGTAGATTCGTTAGGGTTCAATGATCCATTTGCCTGTTACCGCAACCATGGTCAGCGCAACAAGTAAGGTCATGAGACCAGATCAAGTCTTTAAACTTAGTGGATGGTTCCTCTTTCTTCCTCAAGTTATACTATCTCCTCTTTGATATCGATCGTGTCACTCGGGGGGTCGCCGATTCACTAGCAAACAAGTTCATGTTTATGAGATCTTAGGATCATTGTTTGGACCCTTAAATTATACAGGAATCATTAGTCACACAAAGATAATCATTCTCACACAGAATAATCACAACGATAATCACAAATAGATGAAAATAAAATAGGCACATCATATCTCACCAATTCCTCCATCTTCCACACCTATGGGGATTTACTCGCACATGAGAGGAGAATAATACAATGATATAATCATAATATAAATAGAGTTCATCTCGATATTACCGTATCAAGCCGCAATTAAGAAAATATCAAATCCAATACAAATCAAAGTATGAATAGAGTCTCAAACCCTAATCTTACAAGTGTGAATCTCTCTCTCTCTCTCTCTCTCTCTCTCTCTCTCTCTAGTGCAAGGGGGATTATGGAGGAATGGATGATCAAGAGGCTAGAGATCTTGGAGATGGTCGATGGAATTCTTCTTCTCCTTCAGATCTCGTGTTCATCTGTTCTGGAATGGATGGTGGCGACTGCATCTACGTTGTGGCCTCTTTCACAAAAAATGCTTATAATGATCAGCCAAAGGTGGTTGCATGTGGTACGGGCGTGCCACACTTATGGAGCCTCGAATTAAAAATCCATCAATTAGAGATTTGCTTGATTTGTTCCAATGTGCTCATAAATGGTCTTGGATCCTTACAAAAGTGTCTAGAATCTAAAACTCACATAAAAACTATAAGGTTTCTATAAATCATGTTATTAGCATTAGTTGAAAGATAAAAACCAATAAAACTAAGTGAAATTCAATAAAAAATCCTCGGTAAAAGGTGTCATAATTTGTACTAGCTATCAGCCACCTCAAGCGGCACTCGTCCACCGACATATAGCGGCGGTCGTAGTTTCCACGAGGATGCGCATGCTGCTGTGTGAGAGCGCATGTGGTGCATATGTACCCGCCACGGGCACGATGAAATCAAGCGGATGTCATCGGTAACCACAATGCCCTCGGCCCGAGGAAGAGCCGACCTTGTGGTCATGCTTCATTGCCTTCTTCCACCAGGAAATCATGGATTGGGTTGTGGGGAAAGTAGGCAGAAGGTCGGGAGGTAATGGAAACGGGGAAGTAGGCATTGGCCGTCCCACGAGCCTACCTAAAAAATCCCTACGCACTGCCCATTACCATTAATGCCAATGCGGTTGTTAGGAAGTGGTCGTATCGGTTCAGTGGTGCCGACCGCCCATCAATCTTTCCCGCATGCATCAATGGCCACTAACCGCTACATGTCATTGATGGCTAGGACAGGAGACGAAGAAGTGGATCGTTGGAAGGCGGGCCTGATGTGGCCGAGGGGGAAGCCGGAAGACAAGCAGGCGGTCCGCGATGTGTCCCTCCCAGCCCAAATTTGGGCCTAGAATGGGTTGGTGCAGACGCCTATGGCTATTTGGGTCTCGCCGCTGGGTCGGGTTTTGCCGGTCCGCCTGTCCATTTGGACACGTTCATACATGTTGTGCTTGTTTGTGTCGGTCCGGTGAAAATGTCCTTAGTTATATACTCCCTCCGTCTCAAAATACAAGCTCGGTCAGGAAACTCAAACTCACGAAAATTTGCATGTATCTCGATACTATTTAGTGTTAGATATATCCAGAATTTAGAAAAAATTATGACATCTATTTTGAGACGGAGGAAATATTATAGTGTGGTATGCCCCTAAAAGAAAAACAAACAAAAAATACCCGAAAAAAAAAACCCGCAAAAAAAAAAAAAAAAAAAAAACTGACCAAGACCGCCCTTGGTGGTAAAGATATAATAGGACAGTTCAAAAAGAAAAAGATATAATAGGAGCGGGACTTGCCGTGAGAATTCTAAAAGTTTATCCCTCCGATCGCTTAGGTACGCTACTGCCCCGTTCTCCCAAAAGAAAAACATGAGAAGGTGTCCGGATCAGCTGTGCATGCCGCTGACATGCATCATCGGCTATGTCACAATAAAAGCGAGGAGGCGTCCGAATCAAATATGCAATGAATGTTTTCCTAATAAAATGCAATGCGTATGCTGACGTTATCATGCTTCCAGCAGCCAAGGCGTGGCTTTTTTGAAACGAAATGCTCAAAGAGCCCGACTTTAAATTAATAAAGTCCAAAACACGTAGCCTGACTATAACATAAGAAAAAAATTGGCTCACGTGATGCATTTGTGCGGTGACCCAGCATACCACTGCATGATCTAGTACACTATAGTCGTTAACACAACATCAATGAAACACCGTTCACTAGTATTACATCCCTCAGAGTGGTACAATAGAAATACAACAGGTCTAAGACATGACTATAGGTTACAACTCAACTCTTTACACAAGATCCAGAGAACACTCTAGGTTAAAGAGAGAAAAAAACTTCTTACAAAGAAGAATCAGAAATAAACAACTCATAACTAATATACTAATAGTCTAGTATCTGAACTATTGGAACTTGTATTGCGGATATTGCAATACTCTACAGAAGTAGGTTCTATGGCTAGAGATTAAATTCCTATCTAATCAGCAACTTCGTCTTCATTTTAATCGATGTATACGTTGACTTCATTGACTTTCATGAAGAGCTTGAGCTATTGATGAAGATTTCCTTAAGCATAAGTTGATGTAGACGCCGTCTGTATTGGCTTCAGAATTTAGTAAGGGTTAAGCAGATACGTTGAGTACGGGCGTACTCGCAAGTTCACTAGAAAGGAGCGTTTGATGCACTATATCTACAGCCACAGACCGTAGGTCATAGGCAATGCAAGTTTTCGTAAACATTACTTCAAAGGTTGCTTTTATTCTGAAAAGCTATGTCCGTCAGCCTTTACAAGTTTACCAGAACCATGGAGTTTCTTTCCTGCAGCGTTCGCAGCTCCTTTCCGGAACAGGGAGTAACAAGTTACAGTTCTTACACTCTACAGAGGTGCGTTACTTTTTCCATGAGAGATCTTAGCTTTGTTGCACATCTGGGCCATGAACCCGTTCACACTCCCTTGGTATGAGGCCCAGACTAAGATCCAAGACAATAACTGCCCTCTCCGTGACCCCACATGTCTGCACGATCCTTCGGGGCTGGCTCACCTCCGTTAAGCCCCCTTTTGGGCAGGCTAAAATCCTGATGAGTTCCCAAAGACTCTATGGGCTGGTGATGCCCTGGCAAGTTCCATATCAGATGGACTATACCACTAAAAACCACTCATCGATAATCTAGACACCAAAAGCGCGGGGCGTAAGGGTGCCCACCCATATGTTGGACCCACATAAGGAATCACAACGTCACGTTAAGTTTGTATTGCCTACATGCAGAAGGAAAAGGATACAACTGACTTCTTCGTCCCATTCCAAATCTCGTGGTTAATGCGTGATATACGGCGCAAGAATCATTGACGACATTGGTTGTTAAGTCCTAGATAATATGTTTCTTTACCACCGAAACTTTCATAGTAGGTTATTACCTCATGGTAAATAACCTATAATCATATTATTATGAAAATAGTGTTTTCTGACCTTTTTCAAATGCAGGTGATGACAACACTGAATTTGCAAATTACTTTACATAAAATAATCAAAGGACATGAGCAAGTGTGAACTTGCCTTTGTGATTGCAAGATTATGCAATCACGGTCTTCAAGACGATATAAAATCCAATATCTGAAATCAGCATCACTGGTCCGGTAAGGACTAATGTTTAAAGAAACAATATGCAGTTATACATAAGTAATGCTATGCATTTTGTAAAACTCCCGAAGTGAATCCCCAGTACTTTGAGTGAAGTGAATTTAGGTGATTCTTTAAGAGTTGGTTTATCTTTAATTATTATTTCACAAATAGATGTATTTATAAGGTATTTGAGTTTTAACATCCAAGATATAATAATAGGTATAAGGCAATGTAGGATTGATGTTGATTGCCATTTGGTGATTACGATGAAAGTTTAGGTGTGGGTTTAAGAATTTGAAAGAAGTTATTATAGATTTGATGTTTGAAGCGACAAAAAGAATAACATTTGAAGAAACTAGTGTTTAGGTTAGGTTAATCAACCTTGAATGTTACTAGGTTTTGCATTAGGGTCTGTACAAATGATGTTGAGTGATTATACTTTAATTGGTTGTATAAGTGACCAAAGTTAACTATAAAAACATGAATAAACTTCAAATAAGATGTTTATGATTGTTTAGACCAAAGTTAACTATGAAACTAGAAGTGACCTTTAAAGTATAATGTGTTTAGAGTATAATCAACTTTTAGAATTTTGATAAGTATTTATGAATGTGGAATAATTCATCTTCATTAAAGTGAATGATGAGTTTAAGACTTTGTCACATCCCAAAATTCTCCTAATTTTGGAATGTGAAATAAATAAATAAGTTTGATTGATTGTTTGACTATGTTGAAAATTCTCAATGAGAAGAAACTTTTTGAATAGAAAATCCTCTCAACCTTGAATTCAAAATCTTATATTCTTTTGTTATGACCTAAGTAGCCATATAGGCAAAAGGGCATGGATTGATTATGGATTATTGAATTGGTGTGCAACATTTCAAAATGAAAATCATGAAGCATTCATAAGCATTTCATTACATCCATGCAAGGTTCTCACAAACTGAATCCAAATCCTGGTATCTAAATCATATAGTTGATTCGCCCAAATGTTCCTAAAGGTAATTAAATTGACTTTATAAAACCCACTATTGCTAAGGCATAAATTATTGATAATTATAGCCTAAAGAGATCCAATTAATACTACAAAATTTTAGAAACAAAATTGAGCTCATTTGGAGCTAGTATGAAAAAGTTATGGAATAAATACAAACAAATAAAGATATAAATAAAATGGAATATACAAGGATTTATAAATCCACTACTTCCAAACTAGTAAAAAGATTAAAAATTTGATCCTATAATGATCTATTCGATTTTAGAAAAATTTAGAAACAAGAATCATATCATCAACATCCTAAATCTCCATATAAACTCATGGAGCCACAACTGTACGAGTTTCTCTCCTCGAAATCCCGAATCTACACATGCCCGAATCTTATTTCGCTTTTTAACCCATCTAGACTTCGTCGTTTGCCTTCGGTCAAAAGACGAAAGTTGTATGAATCGTAGAAATCTTTCAATCCCGACAAACCTCACCTCTTTTCATCCACCACAGCCGGAGAATTTCGTATCGCAATATTTCAGATCTTATGGTGTAAATCCAAGATGTACCCGCGCTCGTTTCTTCAAATCCAAATTCCCTTGGTGAGAATGTAGGAATAATGATTCTCCACAACTTTCGTGTTCTAAGTTTTTCAATTTGACCTACGGATTTGTCTCTCTAACACAGATCTGTTTCTTGTCTATTCTGAGCCAAAATCGGGTCAATCTCTTCTTCTAGCCACCGGATCCTATCCAGACGGTCGAGATCCAATCAAACCGGTGTGTGCCATGTCGTCAACCCGGTCAGCTTCCTCATCAACGCCACATCAACGTCAGGTCAACATCTAGTCTCAGTCAGCATGCAAAGTCAACCTGTTCAGTCAGCGGAATATTCCGTTCAAATTTAAAATTGCATATTATAGATCTAACTTATAAAATTTATTAGAAATTCATACCACGTCCAAAAATTGCGTATAATATATCAAATTGAAGATAATTTTATGTAGAATCATTTTATCAGAATAGATCCAAATTTTACTATACGTGGTTACTGCAGTAATATAATTAGTTTTAATGGTCTTTCAGGTTAATAAATTCATAAGAAATTATCTGTAACTCCGAAAAATATGAATAATATATCAAATTGAAGCTACTGTAATGTACTTTAATAATATCTGGTTGTATCTAGCCTTTGCAGATTATTTAACACGTAGCAGTTTAATTAGTTTTAATGGCTTTATAAATCATTAAATTCATAGTAAATTAATTGCTTGTCACAAAAATATAAATGATATACCGATAGAAAGCTGGTTCCATGTAGATCATCAATATGCAATTAGTTCAGCCTTTGACTGTAAGGTTTTTATGTGAAGATTTAAATGGTTTAATGGCTTATTTAGAGTAATAAATTCATAAGAAAATAAATACTATTCATAAAATTACAAATAATATGTCCCGGAACTCACAATTCCGTGGAGATTACAGATATAATTTTAGTTTGATTTTTAGACAACAGAAACTATATGAATCATTTAAAACCCATTAAACACCATTTAAATCATACAAAAAGATCTATAACTCCGATTAGGGTGAATCCAACGCCTACTGGTTCGTATTAACATCCTCTATTCAGTAAACCTAAGAAACAAATTTAATTCGATAGTTAGAACAGGCGTTACAACAGAACTATTGAAAACCTTATATTGGCAAGTAATTATTAGTAACAAGTACTCCATTGCATTAATTGGCCTCTTGCATGCATCATATACTTCAATATTGTTTAGAGAACTAAAGTAACAACCATTGTGACTTATTAAATTGTCATGCATGCATTTGTTGCATTTGTTTGATCTCTAAGTGCTATTGTTTATGTTGTATGCAATTGTTTGATCGATAGATTGCGAGGAGTGCAACGTGTGTGATTGCAACTACTATGATTGCAAGTATTGTGGTTATGACGAGAGCAACCATTATATCTATGAGAATTGTGAGGATTATCTAATCGACTACATGTACAACAAAGGCAAGTGGTGCTATCTTGGTCATAAATATCCTATTGTTTTCCTATGCATTATAGATGTTTTTGTAGAATTGCATATGTAGGAATTGATGTGTATATGCTATGCTATGTCCCATATTATTCCCTAGCATTCCTTGTTTATGATCCACCGTTGGTAGATGTGCTTAGCCATGCTATGATGAACGAGGGCTGGGTTACATCACTGAAGTTGTTTCTAAATGTGTTGGTTTGCGAAAACTAAAACAACTTAATCAATGAATCTCCTGGGTGTGATGGGATTGATAATTTTTGGTGGTATCATTGCGGAAAGGCACCCAGGACACCGAGAAATGATTGGTTTCTTTGTTTGGAAGCTTTCGTGTGCAACCATGTGCCAGTAATGAAATGGGCGGTTGGCTGAACTCAGTAGGTTGTGGTAACTCGAACCCGCGTATCCAGAGATGTAGATAGTGTAGGTTGGACCGGTGCGCGTCGGGATTGGGGAGATACTTCCCGAACGGTTTCTTCTTGGACTTCTCCCTATCATCACCCAATATGAGAGTGGTGGTACGAGCTGGACTGGCCAAGTCACATGGGTAAAGTGTACTAACCCCTACAGGGTGTATAAACTAATCGATTAGCCGTGTCCTCGGTTATGGACAATTTGAGCGACCTGATACTGATGCTATGATATTTCCCACTCATCCTTATTTATTAATTACTTAAAACTTGTTGGGTGAACATAATTTGGTAGGAGCACCTGGGAGTGAACCAGAGTGTCCTATTTATCGTATTGGAAAACTACTTTGTTACAAATGTTAGGATAAAACTGTTGCTTTATGCAAATGAGCCTGAACTCCACTTGGCCAAATAAGCATGTAGTTGATAGATATGTTGTTAACCACTTTAGCCTACTTGCCATACATTCAATGTATTGACCATTCGTGGCTGCAACGTTTCATGTTGCAGGTTATATCGTATCTGAGTGATCGTTCATAGGTCGCGAGACTCCACTCAAGAATTGTTCGCCTGTGGCACATTTGAAGGATGGAGATCTACCTTGTATTCGTTTTCCGCGGTGTACTTGAATAAATAATATAAATTCTGGATCATATTCGTTGTATTTATGATGCACAGTTATATTTGGTATCATTTTGTACTGTGTGTGCCAGTGAACCGATCCAGAGATTGGCACTATACACATGAACTCAGCCTTATCAGGCGAGGGTGTTACAAGATGGTATCAGAGCTGTGTGTTGACTGTAGGATCGTGACCTTAGAAATGGATTAGCAATAAAAGACCTCTATTAGGGGAACTATCATATTTTCTACTTATTAGATGTTCTTATATTCCTTGTCTATCTTTTCTATAACCTCTCCTTGTTCAAACTTGTAGATGTCCATTCATTTGATTAGTAGAAGAAGTGATCTACCATAAAAACTACAAGAATTGGAAAATGTTATTAGTGGGTTTCTATAAAGCAAATCACTACATGAGAGTTGGCCTAAAGTAAAGAACAAATAGCATTACATAAATGAACATCTCACCAAATTTTGGTAGGTCTGGACCACCATATTTTATCTCTTTAGGAGATCATCGCTATCGTGTTAGCATATTGTTCTTACCAACTCATGTGGTATGACAATATAGGTTGCTTGCTTGTTTGTACTGAACCATATCGTGTGATGCCTTGTTTAGGATCTGTTGTTTTGAAACTCTAAAGTTGCTGGAGTTTTCGTATGGTTTTAAAATTATTTTAGTGGTGTGAATTGATTGAAATTCGTGGAATTACTGCTGCAGTTTTCTGCCTGACCAAAAAAATATAAAAAAATAGGATCTGGCGCGTATTTACCTGTAGTACATGCAAAAAAATTGTCTAAAATTCCTGACGAGTTTAAGTCGGTCAGAAAAATTCGTGAAACCTGCTGTATCGTTTTGACAGATTTTGTTTATTGCTTATATGTTGCTATGTTTTACTCTAGTATTGTTCCCAATGCTTTCAAACTATTTTGTGGTTATATACTGCTATATTTAGACCCCTGTAATGTTATTATACAAGTGTTTGCTTTGGTATTGATTCCTTATGATTGTTTGCTTGTTTGTGACATTGAATGCTTCATATAGTTATGGGTAGGATTATTTTCTTAGTCGTTTCTTTCCTATAGAATTTATTCTTCCCTATCTTGAACCCTTGGAGATATAATGATATGTTAAGTGGAAGGTTTGACAACGCAATGCATTTAGGAAGGAGAATGCTTTATCTAATGGAAAAAAAGTGATGTGGAAGTATGAAGTGTTGAAATGATGTTATGTAGTAGATTACGCAACCTGAAAGTTGAAGTATCGATAATTTAGTTTTAGTAGTAGCTTTGTTGATTGAATACATGGGAGTATACATAGAGCATTAGTTCGTGCCCATGGAAACATTCTTCAAGGCAAGTGAGAATGCCCGAGTGATAGAAAAACGTGATTCACCTATCCTCATATAGGGTAATGATTTGGGTGCAGGATGGATTGATCACCATTCCTACTACTCTTATTATTCGCTCTTGTACTGTTGGCTTTGAGAATCTTGAGTGCCCTTTCAACCTTAGCAGAGAGTCGACGTTGAGCCTAAACTCTAGAATGGTATATTGTTACACCTTCTAAAAGCATCCATTGCTAAGCATAGGAATGTACGGTAAGGATGAATCCCAACCGTGAATTATGGGCACCGTGAAGTAAACATTTCCTATTTTCCCACCATGAGAGTTTTGCTAGTTTAAGAAGTGCTTTCTCGGAAACTATCAATCATGAAGTTTAGAATGTGCAAGAGACGTTGTGTCAATAAAAGTCTAAAGGAGAACCAATCTGAGCTAAGTGAATCCTCGAGAAATGACCTAGTCAATTTTATTTTAATGGTGGTAGCATCCTAATGG
This sequence comes from Avena sativa, assembly GCA_916181665.1. Taxonomy (NCBI): domain Eukaryota; kingdom Viridiplantae; phylum Streptophyta; class Magnoliopsida; order Poales; family Poaceae; genus Avena; species Avena sativa. The sequence goes on along the minus strand of OV702284.1, from coordinate 307,254,678 downwards.
ATCCCGAACCTTTATTTATTTCTAGCCTTCCCAAATCTCGGGACGAGATTTCTTTTAAGGGTGGTAGTCTGTCACATCCCAAAATTCTCCTAATTTTGGAATATGAAATAAATAAATAAGTTTGATTGATTGTTTGACTATGTTGAAAATTCTCAATGAGAAGAAACTTTTTGAATAGAAAATCCTCTCAACCTTGAATTGAAAATCTTATATTCTTTAGTTATGACCTAAGTAGCCATATAGGCAAAAGGGCATGGATTGATTATGGATTATTGAATTGGTGTGCAAGATTTCAAAATGAAAATCATGAAGCATTCATAACCATTTCATTACATCCATGCAAGGTTCTCACAAACTGAATCCAAATCCTGGTATCTAAATCCTATAGTTGATTCGCCCAAATGTTCCTAAAGGTAATTAAATTGACTTTATAAAACCCACTGTTGCTAAGACATAAATTATTGATAATTATAGCCTAAAGAGATCCAATTAATACTACAAAATTTTAGAAACAAAATTGAGCTCATTTGGAGCTAGTATGAAAAAGTTATGGAATAAATACAAACAAATAAAGATATAAATAAAATGGAATATACAAGGATTTATAAATCCACTACTTCCAAACAGTAAAAGATTACAAATTTGATCCTATAATGATCTATTCGATTTTAGAAAAATTTAGAAACAAGAATCATGTCATTTGGAGTTCGTATGCAAAAGATATGAGAGAAACAAGTAAATAGAAAAAAAAACTAAACGGGCCGGCCACTCGAACCGACCGGAGCAGCTACAGGCGACCAGATTTGCTTTAAAAAGCGTGCAAAATGAGTTTTGTCAAACCTATCTCTATTCAAACTTCTATAACTTTTTATCTACAAATCCGAATCGACTTCCGTTTGTTTCTACTTGTTCCCTACTCCAATACCTATCTCTAAAACATCCTAAATCTCCATATAAACTCGTGGAGCCACAGCTGTACGAGTTTCTCTCCTCGAAATCCCGAATCTACACATGCCCGAATCTTATTTCGCTTTTTAACCCATCTAGACTTCTTCGTTTGCCTTCGGTCAAAAAACGAAAGTTGTAGGAATCGTTGAACTCTTTCAGTCCCGACAAAGCTCACCTCTTTTCATCCACCACAGCCGGAGAATTTCGTATCGCAATATTTCAGATCTTACGGTGTAAATCCAAGATGTACTCGCGCTCGTTTCTTCAAATCCAAATTCCTTTGGTAAGAAGGTAGGAATAATGATTCTCCACAACTTTCGTGTTCTAAGTTTTTCAATTTGACCTACGGATTTGTCTCTCTAACACATATCTGTTTCTTGTCTATTCTGAGCCAAAATCGGGTCAATCTCTTCTTCTAGCCACCGGATCCTATCCAGACGGTCGAGATCCAATCAAACCGGTGTGTGCCATGTCATTAACCCGGTCAGCTTCCTCATCAACGCCACGTCAACGTCAGGTCAACATCTAGTCTCAGTCAGCATGCAAAGTCAACATGTTCAGTCAGCGGAATATTCCGTTCGAATTTAAAATTGCATATTATAGATCTAACTTATAAAATTCATTAAAAATTCATACCACGTCCAAAAATTGCGTATAATATATCAAATTGAATATAATTTTATGTAGAATCATATTATCAGAATAGATCCAAATTTTACTATACGTGGTTACTGCAGTAATATAATTAGTTTTAATGGTCTTTTAGGTTAATAAATTCATAAGAAATTATCTGTAACTCCGAAAAATATGAATAATATATCAAATTGAAGCTACTGTAATGTACTTTAATAATATCTGGTTGGATCTAGCCTTTGTAGATTATTTAACCCGTAGCAATTTAATTAGTTTTAATGGCTTTATAAATCATTAAATTCATAGTAAATTAATTGCTTGTCACAAAAATATAAATGATATACCGATAGAAAGCTGGTTCCATGTAGATCATCAATATGCAATTAGTTCAGCCTTTTACTGTAAGGTTTTTCCGTGAAGATTTAAATGGTTTAATGGCTTATTTAGAGTAATAAATTCATAAGAAAATAAATACTATTCATAAAATTACAAATAATATGTCTCGGAACTCACAATTCCGTGGATATTACAGATATAATTTTAGTTTGATTTTTAGACAACAGAAACTATATGAATCATTTAAAACCCATTAAACACCATTTAAATCATACAAAAAGATCTATAACTCCGATTAGGGTGAATCCAACGCCTACTGGTTCGTATTAACATCCTCTATTCAGTAAACCTAAGAAACAAATTTAATTCGATAGTTAGAACAGGCGTTACAACAGAACTATTAAAAACCCTATATTGGCAAGTAATTATTAGTAACAAGTACTCCATTGCATTAATTGGCCTCTTGCATGCATCATATACTTCAATATTGTTTAGAGAACTAAAGTAACAACCATTGTGACTTATTAAATTGTCATGCATGCATTTGTTGCATTTGTTTGATCTCTAAGTGCTATTGTTTATGTTGTATGCAATTGTTTGATCGATAGATTGCGAGGAGTGCAACATGTGTGATTGCAACTACTATGATTGTAAGTATTGTGGTTATGACGAGAGCAACCATTATATCTATGAGAATTGTGAGGATTATCTAATCGACTACATGTACAACAAAGGCAAGTGGTGCTATCTTGGTCATAAATATCCTATTGTTTTCCTATGCATTATAGATGTTTTTGTAGAATTGCATATGTAGGAATTGATGTGTATATGCTATGCTATGTACCATATTATTCCCTAGCATTCCTTGTTTATGAGCCACCGTTGGTAGATGTGCTTAGCCATGCTATGATGAACGAGGGCTGGGTTACATCACTGAAGTTGTTTCTAAATGTGTTGGTTTGCGAAAACTAAAACAACTTAATCAATGAATCTCCTGGGTGTGATGGGATTGATAATTTTTGGTGGTATCATTGCGGAAAGGCACCCAGGACACCGAGAAATGATTGGTTTCTTTGTTTGGAAGCTTTCGTGTGCAACCATGTGCCAGTAATGAAATGGGCGGTTGGCTGAACTCAGTAGGTTGTGGTAACTCGAACCCGCATATCCAGAGATGTAGATAGTGTAGGTTGGACCGGTGCGCGTCGGGATTGGGGAGATACTTCCCGAACGGTTTCTTCTTGGACTTCTCCCTATCATCACCCAATATGAGAGTGGTGGTACGAGCTGGGCTGGCCAAGTCACATGGGTAAAGTGTACTAACCCCTGCAGGGTGTATAAACTAATCGATTAGCCGTGTCCCCGGTTATGGACAATTTGAGCGACCTGATACTGATGCTATGATATTTCCCACTCATCCTTATTTCTTAATTACTTAAAACTTGTTGGGTGAACATAATTGGGTAGGAGCACCTGGGAGTGAACCAGAGTGTCCTATTTATCGTATTGGAAAACTACTTTGTTACAAATGTTAGGATAAAACTGTTGCTTTATGCAAATGAGCCTGAACTCCACTTGGCCAAATAAGCATGTAGTTGATAGATATGTTGTTAACCACTTTAGCCTACTTGCCATACATTCAATGTATTGACCATTCGTGGCTGCAACGTTTCATGTTGCAGGTTATATCGTATCTGAGTGATCGTTCATAGGTCGCAAGACTCCACTCAACAATTGTTCGCCTGTGGCACATTTGAAGGATGGAGATCTACCTTGTATTCGTTTTCCGCTGTGTACTTGAATAAATAATGTAAATTCTGGATCATATTCGTTGTATTTATGATGCACAGTTATATTTGGTATCATTTTGTACTGTGTGTGCCAGTGAACCGATCCAGAGATTGGCACTATACACATGAACTCAGCCTTATCAGGCGAGGGTGTTACAGACTTGATGTGTTATTATGAAAATAACTTGTATCTTATTAATGGAAGTATAATTAGATGATCTTAATACATTGTTAAGATTTGAGGCCATGTTAATAATGATTTAAGAGATAAATATTATACACTATATTATATGTGAGTGCTACACATTATTAATTTAAAAGTGTAGGGTTTTATTTTTCTTTTAAGGTTTTTTAAAGAGTTTATTAAAATTCGTAGTTTACACTTAAATTTTATTATGAATACTAATTATGATTTTGGACTTTAGGACTTGGACTTAAAGAATTTAGTATTTATAAGAAATTGGAATTATTTCTTACTTAGGAAATAATTTTAAGAATTATTAAAATGGTTATCTTATTTTAATAAAATAGGTAAATGAAATTTTATTACCTAAAAATCTTAAAATGTCTTGGAATATTATAATTAGTATTTAGTAAATTATATTTATTCAAGACCTTAAAAGTGATTTTTATTTATTTTAAGTATTATTTTTATGTTTATAAAATTCCATAAAGTATTAAACGTATTTAAACATTTACTTCAAATTTTACTTATAAAATAGTTAAGTTAGTATTTTTTATAAAATAGTAGATTCATTTTTAAACATAAAAATTATTTTTTATTAATTTTAGGACTTTTCTTTATTTTATGAAATTTCACTTAGGATTTAATGATGATAATATTTATTTGCATTTTATTTAACTTAAATAGGTAAGCTTATATTTTTCTTAGGTGGATATTATTTTTGATATGATTTTTATATATCATATGTATTTTTAGGATTTTTTCTATATTTTTCTAGATATGAAATAAGTTTAGGGTAATATGATCATTTATTTATTTATTCCCTTTTTTATGTTAAAGTCTAGTCCAGCCCCATAGACCAATCTGGCCTCTAGGATGACTCAGCCCACTTAAGCCCATCTAGCTGGGCCATTTCCAGCCCAACCTTATCCTTCTCACACTACTCACACACGCATACCCGCATAGGTCTCACCTCTCTCGCTCTCTGCACTCGCCTCATCGCCGGCACAGCCGGCGTCTGCCTCCTCTCTGGCCGTCGCCGCTAGCGCCCACCATAGACGCTTGCTGGCGCTGCCACGCCCAATCTCCTTCCTATATTCCCCACTGCCTTGATGACCTTTAGCTCCCGCACGGGCCCTCGTTCCGGCTAACCCTAGCAGTGAGGTATGGTTGGTCACCGGCGCAAGCTTCTGGCTGCTTTCTCTATGGTGATGAGGCATTGCAGCAACTATTGTGACCTACTCTATTCTCTGATGTCGGAGGGACGACAGTGATTGCAACCCCGGGTGGAGAATTTCCTATCTATTTCGATTATTATGCCCTTCCTGCATCTTCTTATACTTTGATTCAGGTAAATCTTGTGTGACCGACCTTCGAGTCGATGATTTATCCTAGTTGGATGTTATGTATCAGTAGCTTACAGTAATCGACCTTGGTCCATAGGTTGTTTAATTTGATCTGGTCCTCGAAGATATGTTTGGTATTGTTAACACTCCTGGCTGTTAGATGCTAATTTGGTTTGCATCTAAAATTACCTGATCTTTAGTTCAGAAACACTTGGACTGTCAAGTACTGGTCGTATAAATGGTTGCAGATATTTGGTTGAATTCAAAATGTTGCTTTGAATTGATTCACAGTATAGTTCCTTCATGAATAATGGATTACTGCTGCATAATAGATGATTTCTGTTATTTTAACTTAGGAAAATGGTTGCTTGTACTATTGAGATTGCTAGTGGTTTTAGCTAGTGGTTTTGGTTGCCTTTGATATTCACTAAGATGAAATCTTCCTGGAGGTGTGTATTCCTCTATACCAGGACTGGTTACCCTGTTAACTGGCTGTACTATGATCATTTATGTGGTACACTTGGTGATCTGAACATATGGTTCAGTGATGGTTTGAAATATTTCCTAGAAACACCTTCTATGAGAATACTTTATTCTCTGTCAAATCTGAAAGTGAGGTAAGGAGTAGATATGATTCCTAGACTTTCTGTTTAGGAAGATGATTTATGTATCCTTGTATAATTGCTAATACTTGTTCCTCTGATTTGGGAAATGGTAAAGAATGAAACTGCTACAGAGGTGCTACCATTCTATGGAATGTGCCCTATAGTATTTTATTATTGAATTTGTTGTCACTTAGTTCTAAATTAGTGAACAGTAGTTTGGTCAATGATGTATGATCCGAGACTTTCTCTATAGATGGAAAAAGGTGCTGTTAGACCCTTCTTGAGGTATCCAAGGATGGATACACTTTATCTGAGTGTATCCCTGAGGATATATTCTATCCAATAGATCTTATTCACATGATGGATGAAAATCAATAGATAACTTGGAAAAGTGACCCCTAAAATATTAGGAAGATGATTTAATTCAAGTTTCTGGTGGTGGATGATAAATGATGTATTTGGCTCAGTGTTGAATTTATATATATGAAATGTTCATGGTGAACTAAACCTATGGTTTAGTAATGATATTGTAGGGGTTCGTAGCATGGAAAACAAAAATTTTCTATCGCATACAAACAAACAAGCCAAGATCTATCTACTAGATTGTAGCAACGAGTCGATGGAATAACTTACCCTCGAAGATTCCAAAGTGTTTAACGAGAGCGGATTCTCGTGGGTGATGTAGTCGTACTCTTTCCGATTTCAAGATCGTGTAGACGATCCTTTCGGCGCTGCGTTCCGGCAGCGCTTCCGCAGTCGGTCACACGTTCGGTACTCGACGAAGACCTTCCTCTCCCTTGTTCCAGCAGGCAGCGGAGGTTGTAGCACTCTCCTCGCGATTCCGGCAGCACAACGGCGTGGTACCGGAAGTAGAGGGGAAATACCGCAGGGCTTCGCCTTAAGCCGGAGCGAGTATGGTGGAGTATGAGAGAGGGCTATTAGTGGTCTAGAGATTAGACACACCAATTAGAAGGCTCTAAACCGCAGGCTAAAGCAATTAGAAGCTCTAAACCAGAACGGCTCTAAACCGGAGATTAGAGGTAGAAACTTGTGTGTCTCAAGGAGGAGGCCCTACCCCTCCTTTTATAGGTGGAGGGGCTTGGCGCGCCAGGGAGGGAGGGGAGTCCCTCCCAACTCGGCCTAGGGCTGGCCGCCGGCTTGGAGGAGAGGAACTCATCCTCCAAGTTGGTTTCAACCTCCTCTTGCTTGTTTCCCACAGTTTCGTGTTTCCCACAGTTTCCTGTTTTCCACAGTTTCCTGTTTTAGCCGTTTGACTTTCAAACTGGCAATTTGACTTTTCAGTTTTGGAACAGCAAGAACACTTAGTACATGATGCAATCATTCAATGACACATTCATGTACCCTCCCCTTTCGGAGTGCCGGACAATCCGGAACCTTCTAGAACATTCCCGATGAAAACACCGGAATCATTCCCGAACTCCGAAACGGGACTTTCCTTATATGAATCTTATTCTCCGGACCATTCCGGATCACCTCGTGATATCCCGGACCCCATCCGAGACTCCGAACAACATTCGGTCTCTTTCTCATAATACCATAACTACTCAAACAACGTCGAATCCTTAAGTGTGTCTCCCTAAGGTTCGTGAATTATGCGGACATGATCGAGACACTTCTCCGAACAATAACCAATAGAGGAATCTGGAAATTCATATGGCTCCCACATATTTCTACGATTACTTTGCGATCGAATGAACCACTTACATACGATACAAATTTCCCTTTGTCTCACGATAGTTTACTTATCCGAGGTTATGATCGTTGGTATCTCTGCATACCTAGTTCAACCTCGTTACCGATAAGTACTCTTTTCTCGTTCCCGTGATATGTGATCCCTTGTGAACCAGTCACATGCTTGCAAGCTAATTGGATGACATTCCACCGAGAGGGCCCAGAGTATATCTATCCGTCATATGGATGGACAAATCCCACTCTTGATCCATGTGTTTCAACCAATACTTTTCGAACACTCAATGCCACCTTTATAGCCACCCAGTTACGGTGTGGTGTTTGATGTCATCAAAGCATCCATCCGGTAAAGGTGATATGCATGATCTCATGGTCGAAGGAATTAGGTTACTATGTATCAGAAAGCATATAGCAATTGAACTATTGAAATGACTTGATCTTTATGCTACGCTTATCTATAGGAGTATGTCCACCATATCATTCTCCTAACGATATGATCTTGTTGTTGATAACATCTCAATGTTCATGATAGGGAAACCACAATCATTAATCAACCAACAAGCTAGTGAAGTATAGAGGCTATACTAGGGACTTCAAATTAAGTTTACAAATCACACAAGTATTAATGTTTCCTTGTTAATACTATTATAGCATGAATGTAAACATTTATCATAAACACAAAGATATAATAATAACTATATTTATTATCGCCTCTAGGGCATATCTCCAACAGTCTCCCACTTGCACTAGAGTCATCTAATCTAGATTACATGGTAATACACCGAACACCCATGGCAGTTTGGTGTTGGTCATGTTTTGCCCTCGGGAGAGGTTTAGTCAACGGATCCGCCACATTCAGATCTGTGTGTACTTTGCAAATCTTTGTATCCCCATCCTGGATATGTTCTCGAATAGCGTGAAAACGCAGCTTGATATGCTTCAGCTTCTTGTGTGACCTTGGTTCTTGCGCATTGGCTATGGCGCCCATGTTATCACAGTAGATAGACATTGGGTCCAGCGCACTAGGAACCACACCCAGCTCTGTAATGAACTCTTTCATCCATATCGCTTCTTGTGAAGCCTCCGAAGCAGCCATGTATTCTGATTCAGTTGAAGATCTCGCCACAACGCTTTGCTTTGCACTCCTCCAGCTAACTGCTGCACCATTCAAAATAAATACGTATCCAGATTGTGATTTAGAATCATCCGGATCGGTGTTCCAACTAGCATCGGTGTAACCATTAACAACGAGCTGTTCATCACCTCCATAAGAAAGAACCATATCCTTAGTTCTTCTCAAGTACTTAAGGATGTTTTTGACCGCTGTCCAATGATCCACTCCTGGATCACTTTGATATCTGCTAGTTAAACTAACAGCATATGCAATGTCGGGTCTAGTACATAGCATGGCATACATTAGAGATCCTATGGCTGAGGCATAGGGAGTCTTACTCATCCTTTCTCTATCTTCTGCCGATGTCGGACTTTGAGTTTTACTCAAGGTCGTATTGGGCAACATGGGCAAGAAACCTTTCTTGCTTTCTTCCATTCCAAACCTCTTTAGAACTTTGTCCAAATATGTACTCTGTGACAATGATATTTGGCGTTTCGATCTATCTCTATAGATCTTTATGCCTAATATGTAAGCTGCTTCGCCAAGATCCTTCATTGAAAAACTATTATTCAAATATTCCTTGACACTATTAAGAAGGTCCACATCATTCCCAATCAACAATATGTCATCCACATATAGTATTAAGAATGCTACAGAGCTCCCACTCACTTTCTTGTAAATACAAGCTTCTCCATAAGTTTGTATAAAACCAAAACTTTTGATCACCTTATCAAAACGTTGATTCCAACTTCGGGATGCTTGCTTCAATCCATAGATGGACCGTTGAAGTTTGCATACCTTGTTAGCATCTTTAGGATCGACAAAACCTTTGGGTTGCATCATATACAACTCTTCATCAATATCTCCATTGAGGAATGTTGTTTTGACATCCATCTGCCATATCTCATAATCATAATATGCAGCGATTGCTAACATAATCCTCACAGACTTTAGCTTCGCTACCGGTGAGAAAGTCTCATCGTAGTCAACTCCTTGAATTTGTCAAAACCCTTTTGCGACAAGTTGAGCTTTATAGACAGTAACATTACCATCAGCATCTGTTTTCTTCTTGAAAATCCATTTGTTCTCGACAGCCTTCCGGCCATCCGGTAAGTCCACCAAAGTCCATACTTGGTTTTCGTACATGGATCCAATCTCGGATTTCATGGCTTCTTGCCATTTATTGGAATCTGGGCTCATCATCGCTTCCTCATATGTCTCGGGGTCATCGGTGTTGTCCACCAACATGACACTCATAACGGGATCATACCAATCTGGAGTGGTACGAGTTCTCGTTGACCTCCGAGGCTCTGTAGCAACTTCAACCGAAGTTTCATGATCATCATCATTAGCTTCCTCTCTAATTGGTGCAGGCACCACTGGAACTTCTTCCGGTGCTGCGCTACTCGCAATTTTGAGAGAAGGTTCGACAACCTCGTCGAGTTCTACTTTCCTTCCAGTCACTTCTTTCGAGAGAAATTCCTTCTCTAGAAAGGATCCATTCTTGGCAACGAAGATTTTGCCTTCGGATCTATGATAGAAGGTATACCCAATAGTTTCCTTCGGGTATCCTATGAAGACGCATTTTTCCGCTTTGGGTTCAAGCTTGTCCGGCTGTAACTTCTTTACATAGGCTTCGCATCCCCAAACTTTAAGGAACGACAATTTAGGTTTCTTCCCAAACCATAATTCATACGGTGTCGTTTCAACGGATTTAGACGGTGCCCTATTTAAAGTGAATGCGGCTGTTTCTAATGCATAACCCCAAAATGATAGCGGTAAATCTGTAAGTGACATCATAGAACGAACCATATCTAAAAGAGTTCGATTACGACGTTCGAACACACCATTACGCTGTGGTGTTCCCGGCGGTGTCAATTGTGAAAGTATTCCGCACTTCTTTAAATGCTCGCCAAACTCGTAACTTAGATATTCACCTCCACGATCAGAACGTAGAAATTTAATCTTTTTGTTACGTTGATTCTCTACCTCACTTTGAAACTCCTTAAACTTCTCAAAAATTTCGGACTTATGTTTCATGAAATAGATATACCCATATCTACTCAAGTCATCCGTGAAGGTAAGAACATAACGATAACCACCGCGCGATGCTACACTCATTGGACCACACACATCGGTATGTATGATTTCCAACAATTCCGTAGCTCGCTCCATCATACCAGAAAATGGAGTCTTAGTCATTTTTCCCATCAGACATGCTTCGCATCTTTCAAGTGATTCAAAATCAAGTGATTCAAGAAGTCCATCGGAATGGAGTTTCTTCATACGCTTCACTCCAATGTGACCAAGACGACAGTGCCACATATAGGTCGAATTATCGCTTGATTTCAAACGTTTAGCCTCAATGTTGTTGATATGTGTATTTCCACTATCGAGATTCAATAAGAATAGACCATCTATCAAAGGTGCATGTGCATAAAACATATTACTCATATAAATCGAACAACCATTATTCTCTGACTTAAACAAGTAACCGTCTCGCAATAAACAAGATCCCGATATATTGTTCATGCTCAACACAGGCACTAAATAACAATTATTTAAGTATAAAACTAATCCCGATGGTAGATGAAGGGGTAGCGTGCCGACCGCGATCACATCAACCTTTGATCCGTTTCCCACGCGCATCGTCACCTCGTTCTTCGCTAGCATCCGTTTATTCTGCAGCACCTGGGTCAAATTACCAGCTGTGAGGACAATCCTCAAATTGCGGAACCAATCCGCGAAGTTGTTTCCATTGTTTTTTCAACTTTTCTTTCTCTAGGAACGCATTAAAATTGATGGTAGGGGCTGCCATTGATCTACAACATATTTGCAATAGTTTAGACTAAGTTTATGACAAATTGAGTTCAAATTAATTAAGAAATTAAAATAGGTGAACTCCCACTCAAAACAACATCCCTCACATTGTTTTAGTGATCACACGAACCAAATCCACTACATCAACACCGATCATCACGAGAGTTGATATAGTTTCAATGGCGAACAATCGTCATGTTCATCATATCTACTATACGATTCATGCTTTACCTTTCGGTGATCCGTGTTCCGAGACCATGTCTGTACATGCTAGGCTCGTCAAGATCAAACCTTAGTTTCTGCATGAGCAAATCTGGCTTGCTCACGTTGTATACACTTGCAGAATCTAACACACCCGATCATCACGTGGTGCTTCGAAACAACAAGCTTTAGCAACGGTGCTAACTAAGGGTGAACACTTTATGATTTGAAATTCATGTGCATGAGGGATCATCTTATAATGCTACCGTCGTCTACTAAGCAATACAAGATGCATAAAGGATTAACATCACATGCAATTCATAATATGTGATATGATATGGCCTTTCTTCTTTGTGCTTCCGATCTCCATCTTCAAGCACGAACATGATCTCCATCATCACCGGCATTGCATCAAGGTCAATGACGCTTCACCATGGTTGTCGTCCACCGGCTTCAACTATTACAACTACTTTGAATAGACACGCGGGTCTTAACATAAATTAAAGACAACCATATGGCTCCTGCCGGTTGCCAACTTACAATAAGGAACATTGCATACATCAAATATAATCACAATCATGGCCATATCACATCACTGCACACCCCTGCAAAACAAAGTTAGACGCCTCTACTTTCTTTGCATATTTTACGTGGTTTGGGGCTTTCAATAAGTGTCGTTCTAACTTACGAACAAGAACCACAACATTGATACTAGCATTGTTGATCACCCGTTGTAAATTGGATCTTAACTATGCTAGGAGAAACAGGCACCCGCAAAGCCACTTATGCAATACAAGTTGCATGTTAAGCGTGGAGCAAGTCTCATGAACGATGTCATGTAAGGTTAGCCCGGGCCGCTTCATCCCAACATACCGCAAGATGCAAAGTACACAAAAAGCAATCGACAATAAAAGCATCAACGCCCACAATGACCATTGTGTTCTACTCGTGCAACAGATCTACATATAGACACGGCTCTGATACCACTGTAGGGGTTCGTAGCATGGAAAACAAAATTTTTCTATCGCATACAAACAAACAAGCCAAGATCTATCTACTAGATTGTAGCAACGAGTCGATGGAATAACTTACCCTCGAAGATTCCAAAGTGTTTAACGAGAGCGGATTCTCGTGGGTGATGTAGTCGTACTCTTTCCGATCTCAAGATCGTGTAGACGATCCTTCCGGCGCTGCGTTCCGGCAGCGCTTCCGCAGTCGGTCACACGTTCGGTACTCGACGAAGACCTTCCTCTCCCTTGTTCCAGCAGGCAGCGGAGGTTGTAGCACTCTCCTCGCGATTCCGGCAGCACAACGGCGTGGTACCGGAAGTAGAGGGGAAATCCCGCAGGGCTTCGCCTTAAGCCGGAGCGAGTATGGTGGAGTATGAGAGAGGGCTATTAGTGTTCTAGAGATTAGACACACCAATTAGAAGGCTCTAAACCGCAGGCTAAAGCAATTAGAAGCTCTAAACCAGAACGGCTCTAAACCGGAGATTAGAGGTAGAAACTTGTGTGTCTCAAGGAGGAGGCCCTACCCCTCCTTTTATAGGTGGAGGGGCTTGGCGCGCCAGGGAGGGAGGGGAGTCCCTCCCAACTCGGCCTAGGGCTGGCCGCCGGCTTGGAGGAGAGGAACTCCTCCTCCAAGTTGGTTTCAACCTCCTCTTGCTTGTTTCCCACAGTTTCCTGTTTCCCACAGTTTCCTGTTTTAGCCGTTTGACTTTCAAACTGGCAATTTGACTTTTCAGTTTTGGAACAGCAAGAACACTTAGTACATGATGCAATCATTCAATGACACATTCATGTACCCTCCCCTTTCGGAGTGCCGGACAATCCAGAACCTTCTAGAACATTCCCGATGAAAACACCGGAATCATTCCCGAACTCCGAAACGGGACTTTCCTTATATGAATCTTATTCTCCGGACCATTCCGGATCACCTCGTGATATCCCGGACCCCATCCGAGACTCCGAACAACATTCGGTCTCTTTCTCATAATACCATAACTACTCAAACAACGTCGAATCCTTAAGTGTGTCTCCCTACGGTTCGTGAATTATGCGGACATGATCGAGACACTTCTCCGAACAATAACCAATAGAGGAATCTGGAAATTCATATGGCTCCCACATATTTCTACGATTACTTTGCGATCGAATGAACCACTTACATACGATACCAATTTCCCTTTGTCTCACGATAGTTTACTTATCCGAGGTTATGATCGTTGGTATCTCTGCATACATAGTTCAACCTCGTTACCGATAAGTACTCTTTTCTCGTTCCCGTGATATGTGATCCCTTGTGACCCAGTCACATGCTTGCAAGCTAATTGGATGACATTCCACCGAGAGGGACCAGAGTATATCTATCCGTCATATGGATGGACAAATCCCACTCTTGATCCATGTGTTTCAACCAATACTTTCCTAACACTCAATGCCACCTTTATAGCCACCCAGTTACGGTGTGGTGTTTGATGTCATCAAAGCATCCATCTGGTAAAGGTGATATGCATGATCTCATGGTCGAAGGAATTAGGTTACTATGTATCAGAAAGCATATAGCAATTGAACTATTGAAATGACTTGATCTTTATGCTACGCTTATCTATAGGAGTATGTCCACCATATCATTCTCCTAACGATATGATCTTGTTGTTGATAACATCTCAATGTTCATGATAGGGAAACCACAATCATTAATCAACCAACAAGCTAGTGAAGTATAGAGGCTATACTAGGGACTTCAAATTAAGTTTACAAATCACACAAGTATTAATGTTTCCTTGTTAATACTATTATAGCATGAATGTAAACATTTATCATAAACACAAAGATATAATAATAACTATATTTATTATCGCCTCTAGGGCATATCTCCAACAGATATTAGTCACATCTCCTAAAATGATTCCTAGCTTGCTGAACTAGGAAAATGTTTTGAAATCATTTGGATTATATGAATGGATGATATACCAGCTTATGGATGCTTGTATGAGTTGAGTGATTAAAATAAAGCTCTCTCATGTTGAACTTATACTGGATTCTACTATAATCCTAGTTTAAACTTGTGGCTGCTAACTTGATGTTTGACTTTGTGGTGCCTCCCTTGAGAGTGTGCACAATGATAAACATCTTAAATATTGCTTGCTGAATTTCTTAATTTGACCAGTGATGCAAAGGCTGAGGCCAAATCCTTTGGAATAAAAACAGATATGACTTGTTTGTTTTAATATTCGGTGATGAACCTTGCATGGCACTTTCATGCAAACCTGAGAGTATCTCCCCATCCAATCCTCCTACTTATAGTCGAAGGGTAGATGGATTTAGTTGATTTATATTATATACCTTGTAACGCCAGATCTGTATTCAAATATGAGTATGAATGCTACATGATCATTTGTGTATTTCCGGTGGTTGTTACCTGCTATCGGTGATTGGCTGATGATCTATTGTAGATCTTGATCAGTTACAACTCATGCCACTGCTAGCATGCCCCCCTTTTGGCCTTATCCTACTTTTCCTGGAACAGACCTTACTCCTCCTGGCTCCTTTGTGGCCTGATCTTCTTTTCCTGAAGCTATTGCCTGACCTTTACTTTACCCTTGTTCTAGATCTTGGAAGGCTCCAGAGAGCAACCCGAGATTGAATATATGGTGTATTGGATTGGTGAGTTGTGGTGTTCTTGAGAGATTGGTAGTGGTTTGAGATAGATTGGAAACTGAGGCAATGGCTAGTTGTTGTGCTGCGGCTATGTCACCTCTTTTATGTGGATTGGCTGCTGCTGCTGTGTTGACAACACACCACTGCATGCTACTGACTGAGCTACTAGTGTGCATGCCTCTCGTGGGTGGATCATATCAAGTAAAAACTTGATATTTCCTAATGGTTTTTACTTCTTATCTATTTACTATTTTAAGCCAAGGTGAAACTTGCCCCTGGCTTATGATGCTAAGCCTGAAGCCATTTTTTATGATAAGATCAGATATACACATTGGTGAAACTTGCCACTTCAATATAAAAGCTCAATGATGTGTCCAAACAGTGCATTTCACTATCAGACTGAGAGCAATCCAATTAACACTAACTCATTTTTCTTTACTTTTGTTTATTGTTTTTTGTTTACAGGTACAAGAAGTTTCAAAGAAGATCAAAAACACTTAGATTAGGATTAGTGTAGGCTTTTCCTTTTATTTCTATTGTAATTATTTTCTAATGTAATATCAATGTAATATTGTATACATTAATAAAGTTAAATTTTTCTTTCTATATGAAATCTGAATCTTGTAATATTTATATTTTGTTTATTTCATTATTGTAATTTCATTTCTATTGTTTGATTCATTTCTTAATTGTAATTTACTCTTATTATCTTATTGTAAAAGAACAATGTAATACTTATTGTATTCTTATAATAAAGAATTCTTTTATATCATTATTTATTTTTACTTAATTATAGCATTATTCTTTCTGAATTTCCAAATTCAAAATTTGAATTTAATTTGGAAATTCAAAGTAGATTTCAAATTCCATCCCTCCAAAAACAGAGATGATATCTAAAGTTCATGTCAAAATCTATGGCACCTGCCCTGATGTTTCCAGCAGAACAATAGAGACCTCGATCCCTGTATAGCTTCTTAATTTTGTGCAAAAAAATTCTGGATTTTCTGATGCATGAATGCAATACACAAACATGTGCCCTGTCTATTTCAAGATGCTAATCCTGGGATGTTACAATTTGCACTCATTATAAAAAATCATATTTCAAAAATATCAAAAAAATCAAAAGAAGTCTACATATACATTCAAACATTTTATGTTCGTTGATAAGTTTTTGAGATAAAATAATATTCTATGTGTCCCGTGCAAAAAGAAAAAAATATCTTGTGAATAGTTGTACTCACGTGAATTTTTTTATCATTTTTATACGTGACATATGAAATGTTCTTTCATCCTAAAAATTTGTAAACTAACATAAAATGCTTGAATATACATGTAGACATTTTTTTCAAACTTTTTGATGTTTTGAAATATATTTTCTCACAATGGACACAAATACACCCATGAGCCAGAAGTAATTTTCGGTACAAGAAAGCTAAGATAAGTACAAGACTAAGGCCTAGTTTGGCAGCAAAGTATTTTTGAAGTATTTAGAGAATACTTCGATTTTTTAAATATTAAAGTATTGAATACTTTAAAGTGTTTGGATCAAACAAATACTATGGTTTTAAAACTAAAGTGTCCTCCAGAACTATGGTTTTTTAAAAGTATTTGAGATGAAGGTCTAACCCTCTTTTTTTTTCCAAAACTAAGAAAGAAGAAAAACTGTAGTATTTATTACGGAGGCATTGAAATACTTTGATTTTAGAATACTTCAGTTCTAGAAAAACTTTGCTGCCAAACTGGGCCTAAAGCATGTCGCTTGAGCCACAAGTTCGTTACACTGTTTTCTGGTGAAAGGGAGGCAACGCCAAAACTTCAAACAGTGGACGGCTTGCGGGAACAACCGGACCACGTCCAACCCACCTCCTGCCAACACCAACACCGAAGAATCCATCTGACCGATGATAACAACAACTTCACGTGATCCGGAATGCAGGACAAAAATATTGACAACGCCTCCAAAAAGAAAAGAGTTATTTTTCTTTAACTCGCATTTTGCTTTAATTGCTCTTTACTTTTTAGTAACTTATACATCAATACACAAAATCTTTGTCTTTTGTTGCTTGTACTTAGCCAAATCTGTGAATTAATATCTTCATCTCCTCGTGGGTTTAACACTCAATACTTATTGGAAGGTGCTATAATTGAATCCCTACACTTGTGGGTATCAAGGACCAATACATGTCATATATATAGTAAGACATTCAAGTTCCTTAGAAAATTATTTGCATAGTAAAAAATATGGCAAAAGTAATGGAGAGAGTGTGTGTTTAGAAATAAACTTATGAATAATGCTCCCTCGCCAAAATAGGATGATAATTTTTGGTCAAAATCTAACTTTACAAAAGTTTGATCAACTATATAGAAATCTCTATTATATAATTTTGCTTACCGTGGTTTTCGTCTCCTTGGTCTGTCGTACGTTGTCCTTCTCACGCCCGTTCGCTGGCGATCAGCTTCGTAAAGGTTTTGGATTGGAACCCACCAGCTGACTCCCGATCGGACATACATAGACCTCCCGTCTCCCTCAAAACAGATCAGAAGATTAACCATCCCTGATGCAGCCCCTCTGGTGCTCCTCCCCTCCCCTGGATCGCTCAAAGGGAGACACAACGAGTCCGTCCCTGCTCCTATCCCTCTTCCCCTGCTCCGTTCACGAGTCACGACCCAATTGTCCACCTCCAGGGAGGAAAGGTTCCGCAGACGGCGACCAGTGGCACCGTCACGTGCGATCCTCACAGGGGAGAACCCTGATTCGGCCGTATAGGACCGAGATGCGGGGTGGAGGGCCAGATGCCTCATGGGTACGCCACATTTAGGGGTGGACATAAAAAACCGAAACCGAACACCGAAATCGAATCAACCGGAACCGAAACCGAATACACCGAATCCGAATTAGCCGAAACTAATTTTGGTTGGTAAATATGATTAACCGGATTTATAAATATTAATTCGGTTTTGACTCTCTATTAACCGAAATAACCGTACAAACCGAAAAATATACGTGACAAAGCTAAATATATTTGTGATTTTGTCCCAGACGTCCATTACTATACGTAGATACTAGCTCATGCGACAAAAGACATGCATGCAAAAGCTGCCAGGCAACGCATATGCATGTACGTATGTCTTCAGCCACATGCACGTATATGTTCGTGGTTTAACTGTCAATTGTGTCTATGAATTTTATTGAAAGTCTTTTAATTGTTTTCCTATTTCGGATATAATCATGTATTTTAGATGAACTCTCAACACATACAATTTGTTAAATGTATACGATTTGGAAGATAGACATCATTTTTTTAAACGGAGCAAGATAGACATCATGCATATTATGTTCTTTTTCTACACATGCATTGAAGACATCAGCTAGCCATGTATTGCTTCATGTCCTCGTCGACCTGGAGGTTGCTTCCGGTGCGCCGATGAGTGGTTTAGCTCGTATGGATCTGACATAAATTATGGCACAGTGTTGTTATTTTTAAAAGTTCGGTTAAAAACCGAATACCGAACCGAATTGTCCACTAACCGAACTATCGAATAATTAAAAAACCGAAATAATTTCGGTGCCTATTTTCTAGAAACCGAATTATAGAAAAACCCAAAAAACCGAACTGAAATAACCGAAAAACCTGAATGCCCACCCCTAGCCACATTGGCAGGAGAGACCTTGGGCGATTTCACGCTGTCCCACCGCCGGTCGGCTCTCCGGTAGCATGCCAATTCAACTTGTGGCCCTCCTGTTTCACGCCAAACTGCTACCAGCGCCTACCAGGTTGAGAAAGAATAGGAAGGCGTGGAGCACGATGTCGGACCTCCGCGGCAGCAGGGTGGGTTGTGGTTGCGCTTCGCGTAGGTGGTGATGAGCGATGGAGTTTGGTGCAGCTACCGAGGGCGTGAGGGGCTGGCTCTCCTGTCGCGCTCACAAGAATTAAGAGGATAAATCACAGCGAATTCAGAGCAGAGGGTGAGAAAAGCAGAGCAATTGGATGAGAAATAGAGAAGGGGTTGAGCAAATTAAGGTCGCCCCGAGCAACGGCGGCAGCTAGGGTTTGCTTTACTTGATAATTTGATAGACAGATCTTAAAACTCACCCACCACTGGATTTATATCCAAGCTTAGCTGGACGGAATGTTCACAACCAACAACTAAAGTAACAGAAAATACTAGAAAGAAGAAGGGGAAAGACCGGAGCCGTTTGCTGACATCATGTGAATCGGGACCTTACGATCTTCATAATCGAACCGGTATCTCTTCATCGGGGCCGTTTGTTAACTGATGAAGAAGGCTAGTGTTTGGGTTCAGGCTTCAAAATGCTGGGTCATGATAATTTCCCCCTTCTGAAGATCACACTTGTCCTCAAGGGTCGAGGCTGGGAAAAAAATTCTGACAAAATCTGCATCCTCCCAAGTAGCAGCTCCCGTGGGTAGATTGGTCCACTTAATTAACCACTGTACCACCGACTCATTATTCGTTGGGATAGTTCTCCTCTCAATTATGGTCTTAGGGTAGACTTTGATGTTTCCAGCAGCATCCACTAGAGGCAGCTCGGGACTAGGGATCACCTTCCTGCCTATGTGCTTTTTGAGTTGGCTCACATGGAATGTAGGATGTAGCTGACATCCCTCAGGTAATAACAATCTGTATGATACTTCTCCCAATATTGCTAGGACTTTGTATGGTCCATAGTACTTGGAATGTAATTTCAAGGACCTATGCAGACTCAATGAGGTGTGCCTGTAGGGTTGCACCTTGAGGTACACCATTTCTCCCACAGTAAATTCTCTTTATTTCCTATGTTTGTCGACATACTTCTTGGCCCTGTCCTGTGCCTTCACTAGGTTGTCCTTGATGAGTTCATTAGCCAACTGCCTCCTCTGTAACAAGCCTGCAGCTTCTTCATTAGGATTATCTGGTAAAACCACTTCAGTAAACTGTGGGGGAGGGAACCCATATAATGCTTGAAAAGGAGTCATTTTCAATGATGAGTGATAGCTGGTGTTGTACCACCACTCAGCTGATGGAATCCATGACATCCACTTCTTAGGATTGTCAAATGTCATGCATATGAGATATCCTTCAAGGCATTGGTTCACTCTCTTTATCTGACCATCAGTTTGAGGACGATAGGCTATGCTCAGGTTTAATTTAATTCCCAAGGATTTGAACAGGTCCTGCCAGAGTCCACTGGTGAATATCCTGTCCCTGTCAGTTACTATGACAGAGGGAGGTCCATGTAACTTGGTTACTTGATCCAGATAAGCTTCTACCACTTGCTTCATAGTGAATGGGTGGCTCAAAGGCAAGTGATACGTCCAAAACGTATCTACTTTCCCAAACACTTCCGTTATTGTTTCTCCTCTAATTTGTGTGATTTGGATACAACTAACACAAATTGACGTTGTTTTCAGCACAATTGCTTTGGTGTCTAGTTTTTGTGCAGGAAATCAACTTTTAGGAAAAATCCCGGAAAATATCGCAAAACTCCTATTTTATCAGAAGACTCATGGAGCCAGAAGACGAGACGGAGAAGGTCCACGAGGGGCCCACACCACCTGGTGGCGCGGGCCAGGACAGGCCACACCAGGGGGTGGTGTGGCCGCCTCGGGCACCACCTCGACCTCTCCCTTCGCCTATATAAGCCCTCTGACCTAAAAACATAGGGGGATTTGACGTTTTTCTAGATAGAGTTCCGCTGCACCGCCACCACCAGAAACCGCGATTCGGAACCAGAAACTCCGTTTTGGCACCCTGCCGGGACGGGGAATTGGAGGAGATCATCATCACCAAAGCCTCTCCATCAACCATCCATGTTTCCCCATCCATGAGTGAGTAATCCCCCGTAGTAGGCTATGTGGATGGTAGGGATTAGATGAGATCTATCATGTAATTGCATAAGATTGTTAGGGCATGGTGCCTAGTATCTATTGTTAGTGCCTTTTGACATTGTTGCAACTTGTTATGATTAATGCTTGTCCCTAGGGCACGAGTGCCATGATCTTAGATCTGAACATGTTATTGATTCATGATGATATTATTGTTTGTGATCTTACTTGCAAGTTGTTTGCACATATTATTGTCCGGAACCCGACGCCCCGAAGTGACAGAAATCGAGATAACCGCAGGAGATGGCTGTGATGTGAGGATCGCCTGTGTTCATGGAGTGTTAATGCTTTGCTCCGGTACTCTATTAAAAGGAGTACCTTAATTGCCAGTAGATTCCCTTGAGGCCCCGCTGCAACGGGCTGACAGGACAAAAGATGTTGTGTAAGTTCTCATTGAGAGCATGTATGACTATATATGGAACACATGTCTATGATTATTTAGTAATTGGATCCTTTATATTATTTATCTGCAAATGCCCATGGTCTTGATATTACATGAATAGTCTTTCTCATGCAACACTTGTCCATCCATCCCTATGCCTACCGCACTCAAATCCTGTTGTTTGCCACTATTGTTACTACTGCTGTTACTTTGCTATTACTACTACAAAATTGTTGCTACTGATAAAATACTGTGAGCAAGACTATTTCCAGGTGCAGCTGAATTGACATCTCAGTTGTTAAGGCTTATAAATATTTTTTGGCTCCCCTTGTGTCGAATCAATAAATTGGGTTTAACTTCCCTCGAAGACTGTTGCGACCCCCTATACTTTTGGGTCATCAAGACTATTTTCTGGCGCTGTTGCCGGGGAGCATAGGTTTATTTCTAATGTTCACTTGGAATTACTATTGTTCGCTGCTATCCATTCATCATGGGTAAAACTCGTGATGGAAAAGTTCCTATATTACCATCCACTACAAGAAGAGCTACAGTTCTGAACACCCATGTTGCTCTTGATTCACCATCTGTTATGAGTAAGATCCTTACATCACCACCACATACACATGTTACACATACTGCTACTTCTGCTGAATCTGAAATTGCTTCTGAAACTCATGATGTTACTTCTACTATGCTTGATGAGAGTGGTTCATTAGGTCCTTTCCTAGATACTACAATTGCTAGAACTATAATGGGAAACACTGAAACTCCTAATGGATACTACTACACCTGTTAGTTCACCTGAGTCTAGAGAGAGCTATGATATTAATGATGGTTATATTGAAATGACTGGTGAATTTATTGAAGAATGTCGAAACACACATGGTGCAAGTGCTATTAAGAGTCTTCTTGAGAGACGTACTATTAGACCCAAACTATTTCCTGATGCTAAGTTTGCCACATCTCTCATAAACATTAAAGATAAGGATTATGATTTCTCTCTTGATTTATCCTATATAACCATTGTTGAGAAAGAAACCTTTTGTGGGACTAAAAATGAAAGTGATGTAGCACATATGATCGAGCTTTCCACTATGAGTGACTTATTTTCTGATGATATTAAGATGTGCACCTACTTTGTTGCTAAAATTTTCCATTTTTCATTGAAAGGAGAGGCTAAAGCTTGGTTTAATAATTTACCTCCTCGATCCATTGATAGCCCTGATTGCTTGATTGCTACTTTCTTTTAAGAAATATTTCCCTCCTAGTGCTCGACATGCCATTTTGCCAAAACTTTTTGATTTAAACAGGGAGAAAAGGAGAGATTGCCTGAATCATGGGCGAGGTTTTGTGCTTTGATTCATGCATATCTTGGATGTCCATTACCTAAAAATGAGCTTCTTGATATATACTATAATGGACTAACTGATGAATCTAGGACATACCTGGATAGTTGTGTTGATTGTGTTTTCAGGAAAAGAACTCCCGCAGAAGCTGAGGAATTAATGGCTAAAATAAGCAAGAATTATGATGATTGGACTACATTTGAGCCAATTACACTTGATTCAACTACACCTGAACCAACTGTGCCAGAGCCAACTCCAACACCAACACCCAAGAAGAGAGGAGTGATTGAACTAAATGATGAAGTGATGAAGGAAGCTAAGAAATGTCTTAAGGAGAAGGGTATTAAATCTGAAGATGTGAAGAATTTACCTCCTATAGAATAATTATATAAGCCAATTTCCCACTCATCCACTATTGAGGTACACTCTTTCCAACATTTGGATAAAGGTGATATTCCTTATTCCAAATCTCCTAATCAATTCTTAGAATAATTTCATATTTTTATTGTTAAGCAAGATACTATTAATAAGAGAGTGCAGAATCATTTAATGGAAACTCTAGAGCTATTAATGAGTTGAAAGATATTGTGGAAAGAACCTCCAATGATGTTAAAATGCTTGTTAAACATTTCCAAATGGTTCAAACTCAAATTGATCAACTTGCTAAAGTACAAAAATATTTGCTAGTTAATGCTTCTGGAGAAAAACATGCTTATGAAATTAGAACTAGGAGTGGTGCTTCCACTCAAGATCCTTTATGTCCACTCAAGTTTAGGTCGATGGCGGGCTCTCCCACCTCCGACGATACCGTGCGGGGATGGTTGACCCGAGATAGCTGGTGGCCTCCAAGCGAGGGTGTTGAAGGGAATATGCCCTGAGAGGCAATAATAAAGTGGTTATTATGTATATTCCAAGTATATGATAGATGTTTATTTTGCATGCTATAATTGTATTAATACGTAAACATTAATACATGTGTGTTTAATAAACAAACAGAAAGTTCCTAGTTATGCCTCTCTCATAAACTAGCTCGTTGATTAACAAGATGATCAAGGTTTCCTAATCATGGACATTGGATATTGTTAATAACGAGGTGACAACATTAATGTAATGGTGTGATGAACATTCATCCAAAGCATAGCATTACGATCAAAGTCATTGAGTTTATATTGCTATAACAACATACGAAGTGATCCTAATCCTTATACCATGAGATCATGTCAATCACTAACACCAGAAGAGTATCTTGATAACATCAAACATCACACCGTAACAGGGTGATTATAAAGATGGGTTCAGTACTACTAAAGTGTTATGTTGAGGCCCATGGATCGAGAGTGGAATTTGTTCATCCCGATGACGGATAGATATGCTATGGGACCTCTCGGTGATATCACATTGGTTAGCTTGCAAGCAAGTGATTTGATCACTAGAATGTTATATCACGGGAACGAGAAAAGAGTACATGTCGGTAACGAGATCAAACTAGGTATGGAGATATCGATGATCGAATCTCGGACATGTAATATATCGTGAAACAAAAGGATTAAGATACTAGCGCAAAAGGTTCTCGCGATCACAAGAAAGTCATTGCTGAATGTGTGGGAGTGATGACCCACAAGTATAGGGGATCACAACAGTCTTCGCGGGTAGTACTACCCAATTTATTGATTCAACACAAGGGGAGCCAAAGAATACTTGCAAGCCTTAACAACTGAGTTGTCAGTTCAGCTGCACCTGGAAATAGTTCTTGCTCATAGAAGTTTATCAGTAGCAACAGTTTGGTAGTAGCAACAACAAAGCAACAACAACAACAACAACAACAACAACAACAACAGTGAAACAGGAGCAATAGTAACAGTAACAGTAACAGTAGGATTCGAGTGCGATAGGCATAGGGATGGATGGACGGGCGTTGCATGGACGAGTCTAAACATGTAACTTCAAGACCTAGGGCACTGCAGATAATAACAAGCATCCAAGTACTAAATAATCCTAGGCATGTGCTCCAAATATAGTCATACGTGCTCGCAATGAGAACTTGCACAACATTTTCTGTCCAGCCAGCCCGTGGCAGCGGGGCCTCTAGGGAACTACTGGCAATTAAGGTGCTCCTTTTAATAGAGCACTGGAGCAAAGCATTAACACTCCGTGAACACATGTGATCCTCACACCACAACCATCCCCTCCGGTTGTCTCAATTATTGTCACTTTGGGGCCTTTGGATCTGGACAATGATATGTGTACACAACTTGCAGATAAGATCACAAACAATACTATCATAATGATTCAATAATAAGTTCAGATCTGAGATCATGGCACTCGGGCCCT
Source organism: Avena sativa (assembly GCA_916181665.1). Lineage (NCBI taxonomy): Eukaryota > Viridiplantae > Streptophyta > Magnoliopsida > Poales > Poaceae > Avena > Avena sativa. The sequence goes on along the minus strand of OV702284.1, from coordinate 307,229,388 downwards.
AGTGACAAGCATTAAGCACAACAAGTTGCAACAAAGTCAAATAGCACTAATAGAGATACTAGGCACTATGCCCTAACAGATCTTATTCAATTACATGATAGAACTCATCCAATACCTACCATCCCCAAGCCTACAGCGGGGGATTACTCACTCATGGATGAGGGAAACATCGGTGGTAGATGGAGATGCGTTGGTGATGACGATGGTGATGATCCTCTCTAAATTCCCCGTCCCGGAAGGGTGCCAGAACAGAGTTTCTAGTGGCGGCGGCGAAGCGGAACTCTTTCTGGAAAACTATCGAAACCCCCTCGGTTTTTAGGTCGAAAGGCAACTTATAGGCATAGTGGGAGGCCGAGGGGGTGCCTGGGGTGGCTGCACCCCCTCCAGGCGTGGCCAGTGGTGGGCCCACGCCTAGGGTGGGTGTGGCCCCCCTAGGTCTCCTCTCTGTCCCTTCTTCTGGCTCCGTGGATCTTCTGGTGAAATATAATTTTTGGCATATTTTTCGGATTTTTCCTGATAGTTCATTTTCTGCACAAAAACAAGACACCAAGGTAATTCTGCTGAAAGCAACGTCAGTCCGTGTTAGTTGTATCCAAATCACACAAGTTTAGAGGAGAAACAATATCAAAGTGTTCGAGAAAGTAGATACGTTTTGGGCGTATCAACTCCCCCCAGGCTTAGCTTATTGCTTGTCCTCAAGGAATTCAGTTGAAAACTGAGTGCGATAAAAGAACTTTCACGAACACTTTGCTTCATATGATGTAAATATTCTTAGCACAGGAGTAGATGCTTAGACAATTCATAATAATGAGTATGCAACTAAGTCTACTCAATAGTCATTGCAAGCTATGAAGAGAAACCAACTCAATAATAATAAGTAGCATGAAACATAAACATAAGCAACATTGCAATGCTCATAATAAGGTATGATAGAGTGGTATCTCGCTTGCATTTGTTTGAAGAGCACAATATAAATGCTGAGGCACCTCTAAAGTTCACATGAAGACTATAAGTAAAGATATCAAAGATACAAGCATCAAAGTCATGACATAATTAACCAAGTTTTGGAACAAACACAAGAATGACAACTATGCTCTCAAGAAGGTGCTCACAGAATAAGTGGTGACTCAACAAGATTGTGAAAACGGTTTTGTGAAGGTTGAAAGGCGTCCAAATGCTGAAAGGAAGGTACTCATTAGCTTTGAGCTCTCATTGCCCCTATCATAGGCATCTTCATGTGGTTAAGGTGAAATTGAGGTCCACTCTGAATCATATGCTTGATAGACCATAGACTGGAAATCTCAAGTCCCTTGAGTACGAGGGTCGCTCCGCATGCTACTCAACTTTGGTCACCTGAAAGTTCTTGTCATTGTAAATACATGCATATCATCGAGAACCACCAACGGGGTACCCCTTGCACATGGTACAGGAGCTTTCCCATAACCAAAATGACAAGGCAAGAAGACAATGAGCATCTCAGCAATCCTTTTATTTACCATATGCATAGCTTTTTATTGAGGATGCTTCATAGATGCTCATTATAGTGATGCTGCAAGTTTCCGCCATGATTAGGCATGGCTTAGGCTAGCGGCCCAGGCGTTTCTCTAACACAATGTATAAACTCCATGAACTCACAACCTCCCCTTTTATTTCACATCATCGACATCCGCAAATAAAAGAGCAAGGAATCAACTGGATGAGATATCCAAAAAGTGTTGGAAGTGTTCCCCGTGACAGCACGGTTCTGCTGACTCCCAGCATATAATTAGCAAGCATATAACTTTCATGGACTAGTCACAATGGTTCTGGATTATTAAGCGCAAGGAATAAAGTGTGCCATCAATTTCGTGAGAGCTTTACTAACTAACTTTCTCAAAATAGACAAACATTTTATTTTGGAAGAGAACACAGCATATGGAATATGCACTGAAATAACAAATGATGCTAATAGGTAGGTATAGTGGACACATATGACAATATTGGTTTTGAAGAGTTGGAAGCACAGGTGGAGCACATACTCAGTGCAAGTGAAGACTAGCAATAGAGAGGGAGCGACAAAAGAGAGAGCGATAACTGTCATAATCATGCTTGCAACAAAATAGGACTAACTATGGCATGAAAGTGATACAAGATCTCTGAGGCAAAATAAATCATCGAGGCTTACTGACTATTGATTAGTCATATACATGCATGAGCATGTGCCAAGTTGATTCACATGAACAGTCAGAGGAGGATACCACAATATCATACCAAAGTATGAATAAAACAATGCAATCAAACATTCATATGACATGCTACAAACTATTAGCAAGATGGAGCTAATCATAGACAAGCAAGAACTACTAAGCATCCATAATGACATACACCTTACACAAACATGCTAAACATGCTCACAATGATGAGTATATGTACAAAAATGAAACAAATAGAGTTCGTTACAAGCCTCTTACCACACCTCGAGTTGACTTAATTTTCATTATTGCCCTTCACTTGTGTGACTTGAATAATTAACATGAAACCAAATCCACTAAGGACGGATGAACCCTACAAAGAACTCACAAACCAAAGAAGAACAACAAATATTTTTGGTGTTTTCGATTTTTTTAGAAACAAGCAAACAAAGAAAAACCAAACAAAAACAAAGCAAACCAGACATAGCAAAATCTTTTTGGATTTTCTTTTGAGGCAGACCAAAGCAAAGAAATAAAGAAACAAACCAAGAGAAACAACGAAAATATTTTTGGTTTTTTAGAAAGAATCAACAAAAACCAAAAAGAAAGCAAAAACAATGGATATACAAAGAACCGACCGAACATGATATATATATGAGCGTGACATCGGTATACCTCCCCCCAAGCTTAAGCTTTTGTCCTAAGTGGGACTCAATCCCATGGTGTCCAAGAGGATGAACCTCCGTAGTATGCTGAGGAAGCTCCCTCGTCCTGGTACGACCTGGAGGCCTCCCCTGTGTAATACGCGGGGGGGGGGGGGGGGTCGTCTGATGGTGCTTCCTCGTGATAGTGCCCGTGGAAGTTAATAGAGTGCAGCTTGTCATCCATCTCCATCTTTGAGCGTGACCAAGGTCCCTGAGAAATACTGAGCAAAGTGGTTTGGGGTAGAGGGATCTCTCTCTCTTCCCCATCAGTAAACAGCATTCTATAAACCAAGTTCTCAAGAGTAGAACTAGTGATGACAAAGTGGTGCGCCTTCATGGCAGCAAGATCAACCTCTGAGGAGCCAAAACTGTATCATGTGGATCAACAGAAATGTTCAAGGCAGCAGAAACACGAGTAGCAATAATTCCCCCATAAATGGGTCCCTTAGCAGCTAGACGACAAGCAATGAGAGAACCAAGATTATACTTATCCTCATTGTTGAGCGCAACAGCTAAGAAGACCAATTGATAGTTGGAAATATTACTAGTGTTCTCCCTACCAAGAACACTGGTGGCAAGATAGTAGGCAAAATACCTGATGGCTGGAAGTTGAATGTTCTTTATCTTCCCTCGCTGAGATCTACGGTCATCATCATTGGTTATTCCTCGGTAAATCTCTAACAAATCAGCAGGTAGAGCTTGAATCTTCTTTGATGACCCAGTTGTACCAAGTCCCAGGGCCTTGAAAAATTTCTTCAATGTCATAGAATGAGCCCTGCCATAAATTTTGAAAGACACAGAAGGCTTGAACACACTATTAGTAAAGGAGAAACTCTCCACAAATGTTTTAGGAAGCAAAGCATATTGTTCACTCTCATCCTGCATGTAACTTGTTAGTCTAGCCCTCTGCACCAAAGTCATAAAATCATTAAGAATCCCCTTCATCTTGCAAGAAAGTTTGGCAAGGAAAGGTGGAGGGGTGGGCATCCCCTTCATCTCCCTCGTCACCAAATCGCGGAGTGATGAGATCCTCATTGTATGAGGGTCCAGTACTGGTAGATGACCTTGGAAGCCTTGCCCTTCTAGGTTCATCACTCTCAAATATGTCACCAAAGATGTGGTGGTACATGACTTCCCTATTCTGAAATTTTAAACAACCATCAAACCAAGTGATTTCTAAGTTGATAAATGATGAGCAACTACTATAGGAACTTGCTAGAGGACTACACATGCATCAAAACAAAGTTTATAAGCATAGAACAAGCAAGAAAGCTCAAACAACATGTCACCTATAGCAGGAACATACTCAAGATACAATCTACCAATCACAAATCTAATTGGACAAGTGGAGGAGGCACATACCAATGAGCAATCCCTCCAAAAATCAGCACTTGAGATGGGCTGAACAAGGAGATCGAAAATCACGAGCAAGAACAACAAGAACTCGAGCTTGAGCAAGTTTTCTGGTGTTTTTCGAGAGAGAGAAAGAAGGTGGCTTTGAGGAGGCAACCTGGAGGGGCCCAGGTGGGCCAGACCCCCCAGGCGCCGCCACTTGGTAGGCCGCGCCTACCAGGGGTGTGGTGGCCTGGGGTGGCCCCCTGGGTCACCTCAGGTGCCACTCTGCCCCTTTTTTCGAGGAAAAAATTATTTTGAATTTTCTAGGATTTTTCAAGAAACTTTATCAGGGTATGAAAATTGATTTTCTCGCAGAAACAGTTTTTTCAGAAGAAGCAAAAGCAAACCAAAAGCCAAACTACATGAGCTCTAAGAAACTCAAACAAGCAAACGACTAACAAAACTAAAGCTAAAGCAAAGACTCAGAAGGAGAAAAGAAAAAGAAAGCAAGTATAACCATAGTGGAAACATTATTTTGTTCATTAAAATCCTTTTGTTAACAAGGTTGATCAAGTCTTGTTACCAAAACAATCTTATATGAAGCAAAAATTTGCATTCCACAAGGTGATTATTTTACCTCATACTTGATAGCAATTGTCCCAATCATAATAGTTTCAAAATTTTCTTGTGGAATGGGACAATATATTTGTCCAACCTTGATGCTCTCAATATTTTCAATGGAATTCAGGCAATAGATCTTAACAACCTTCTTGGGGAAATAGACAGTGTGCTCTTTGTCATTAATATTGAATGTTACTTTTCCTTGATTGCAATTGATGACAGCACCTGCAATATTAAGAAAAGATCTCCCAAGAATAATAGACATATTATCATCTTCAGGCATTTCAAGCACAACAAAATCAGTTAAAACATGCAATTATGAGAAAATTGAACATGAACATCCTCACATATACCAACAGGAATAGAAGTTTACTTATCAGCCATTTGCAAAGAAATATCAGTTGATATCAACTTTTCTAGCTGGAGTCTCTTATATAGAGAAAAAGGCATAACACTAACTCCAGCTCCCAAATCACATAAAGCAGTTCTAACATAATTATTCTTAATGGAGAAAGGAATAGTTGGTATACCTGGATCACCAAGTTTCTTTGGAACCTTACCATTGAAGGAGTAATTGGCAAGTAGAGTAGAAATCTCCTCATTAGGAATCTTCCTTTTATTAGAGACAATATCCTTCATATACTTTGAATAAGGAGGCAACTTAATAGCATCAGTCAAAGGAATTTGCAAGAATAAAGGCTTCATCCACTCACAAAACTTGTTGTAGTGTTCCTCCTCCTTTAACTTGTGTTTCTTACCTAAAAAAGGCATAGGTTTCTGCACCCAAGGTTCTCTCTCTTTATCATGTTTATTAGCAATAAAATCTTCCTTTGTGTACCTAGTGTTCTTAGTGTGCTTCTCAGGTTCTTCCTCACCTTCTCCCTCAGGAGCATCATTTTTATCATTACCACTCTCAGTTTTAGCATCAGAGACAGATATACTATTAGGATGTACAGCAGGTTCAAGTGGTTCCTCAACTACTTTATGTTTCTTTTTCTTTCTCTTACGAGGACTACCACTATCAACTTGTTGAGAATCCTGCTCAATTCTTTTAGGGTGTCCTTCAGGATATAAAGGATCTTGAGTAGCTATACCACTCCTAGTTCTAATTCCATAAGCATGTTTATCTCCTGAAGCATTAACTAGCATATCATTTTGCACCTTAGAAAGTTGATCAAGTTGAGTTTGAACCATTTGAAAGTGTTTACAAAGCATTTTAATACCATTAGAAGTGATTTCCACAATATCTTTCAACTAATGGATAGCTCTAGAGTTTTCCAATAAATGATTCTGAACGTGTTTATTAAAATACCCTTGTTTAACAATAAATGTGTCAAGTTCCTCTAAACATTGATCAGGAGGCTTACCATAAGGAATATCAACTTCATCAAAGTGTTGGAGAGAGTGTACCTCAATAGTAGATGAGTGGGGAATTGGCTTACATAATTCTTCTGTAGGAGGTAGATTCTTCACATCTTCAGCTCTAATACCTTTCTCCTTCAGACACTTCTTAGCTTCCTTCATCACTTCATCATTTAATGCAATAACTCTCCTCTTCTTTGTTGTTGGTGTTGGAACTGGTTTAGGCATAACTGGTTCAGGAGTAATAGGCTCAATTGTATTCAGCTCAGTTGAAGTCCAATCATAATAATTCTTGCTTATCTTAGCCATTAATTCTTCAGCATCTGTAGGAGTCCTTTTCCTAAAAACACAATCAGCAAAGCTATCTAGGTAGGTCCTAGAATCATCAGTTAGTCCATTATAATAAATATCAAGAAGCTCATTCTTAGGTAATGGACATCCAGGATGTGCATGAATCAAGGCATAGAACCTTGTCCATGACTCAGGCAATTTATCTTCTTCTCCCTGTTTAAAATCAAAAAGTCTCTGCAAAGCAGCATGTCTAGCACTGGGAGGAAAATATTTCTGGAAGAAAGAAGCAATCAAGCAATCAGGGCTATCAATGGAACCTGGAGGTAATCTATTAAACCAAGCCCTAGCTTCTCATTTTAGTGAAAAAAAGGAAGATCTTAGTAACAAAGTACTTGCGCATCTTAAAATCATTAGAGAATAAAGCACTCATAGTAGAAAGCTCATTCATATGAGCCACAACACTCTCATTTTCAGTCCCACAAAAAGGTTCTTTCTCAATAATATCTAAATAAGATAAATCAAGAGAGAAATCATAATCTTCATGTTTAATATCTATGGGAGAAGTGGCAAACTTAGGATCAGAGGACAACTTAGGCATAATAGTATGTCTAGCAAGGAGACTCTTAATAGCACTAGTACCATGTGTGTTTCGGCACTCTTCAACAAAATCATCAGTGAACTCAATGTAACCATCATTAATATCATAACTCTCACTAGGCTCAGGTGAGCTAACAGGTGTAACAGTTTCTTCACTAGGAGTTTCGGTATTTCCTAGACCAGCCATAGTAGCATCTAGAAAAGGATCTAATGAACCACTCGCATCGAGCATAGCAGAAGTAAAATCATGAGCATCAAAAGAAGTTTTAGACTCAGTAGTAGTAGCAGTGTGTGTATCATGAGTACGTGGTGGTGGTGTGACAATCTTACTTATAACAGACGGTGAATCAAGAGCATCAGAGGTGTTTAGGACTGTACCTCTTCTTGTAGTGGATGGTAAAATAGGGAACTTTCCATCACGAGGCTTCCCCATGATGAAAGGAGTAACAGTGAACAATAATAGATCCAAGTGAACTTACAAATAAAGCTATGCTCCCCAGCAACGGCGCCAGGAAATAGTCTTGATGACCCACAAGTATAAGGGATCGCAACAGTCTTCGCGGGTAGTATTACCCAATTTATTGATTCGACACAAGGGGAGCCAAAGAATACTTGCAAGCCTTAACAACTGAGTTGTCAGTTCAGCTGCACCTGGAAATAGTTCTTGCTCACAGAAGTTTATCAGTAGCAGCAGTTTGGTAGTAGCAACAACAACATCAACAGTGAAACATGAGAAATAGTAACAGTAACAGTAGGATTCGAGTGTGATAGGCATAGGGATGGATGGACGGGCGTTGCATGGACGAGTCTAAACATGTAACTTCAATACCTAGGGCATTGCAGATAAATAATAACAAGCATCCAAGTACTAAACAATCCTAGGCATGTGCTCCAAATATAGTCATACGTGCTCGCAATGAGAACTTGCACAACATCTTCTGTCCAGCCAGCCCGTGGCAGCGGGGCCTCTAGGGAACTACTGGCAATTAAGGTGCTCCTTTTAATAGAGCACCGAAGCAAAGCATTAACACTCCATGAACACATGTGATCCTCACACCACAACCATCCCCTCCGGTTGTCCCAATTATTGTCACTTTGGGGCCTTTGGACCCGGACAATGATATGTGTACACAACTTGCAGATAAGATCACAAACAATACTATCATAATGATTCAATAATAAGTTCAGATCTGAGATCATGGCACTCGGGCCCTAGTGACAAGCATTAAGCACAACAAGTTGCAACAAAGTCAAATAGCACTAATAGAGATACTAGACACTATGTCCTAACAGATCTTATTCGATTACACGATAGAACTCATCCAATCCCTACCATCCCCAAGCCTACAGCGGGGGATTACTCACTCATGGATGAGGGAAACATCGGTGATAGATGGAGATGCGTTGGTGATGACGATGGTGATGATCCTCTCCAAATTCCCCGTCCCGAAGGGTGCCAGAATGGAGTTTCTGGTGGCGGCGGCGGAGCGGAACTCTTTCTGGAAAACTATCGAAACCCCCTCGGTTTTTAGGTCGAAAGGCAACTTATAGGCGTAGAGGGAGGCCGAGGGGGTGCCTGGGGTGGCTGCACCCCCTCCAGGCGCGGCCAGTGGTGGGCCCACGCCTAGGGTGTGTGTGGGCCCCCTAGGCCTCCTCTCCGTCTCTTCTTCTAGCTCCGTGGATCTTCTGGTGAAATATAATTTTTGGCATATTTTCTGGGATTTTTCCTGATAGTTCATTTTCTGCACAAAAACAAGACACCAAGGTAATTCTGGTGAAAACAGCGTCAGTCCGTGTTAGTTGTATCCAAATCACACAAGTTTAGATGAGAAACAATAGCAAAGTGTTCGAGAAAGTTGATACGTTTTGGACGTATCAAGGAGTCAGTATGGATCTCTAGGTTCCGCTTCTGATTATTGATCTGAGAGGGGTCTTTATCATGTCTGCATTATTAGCTAACCGTAGGGTGACACACTTAAGAGACACCGACATCCATTTGGAGCAAACGTTTCATGCCGGAAAGAATAACAAATGCAGGAATTTATTTCACTAGATACCAAAACGGGTTTTTGGGTGAAATTGCAGAAAGTGTTTTTGCATGTGAAATGAAATACTAGCAAGGGGTTATATGTGAATGTTTGTCATTAAAGTAATTTACAAAATTCTGAATACATAAAAGGAGTTTTATTTAATGAGAGTTTGCATTAAATTTGGTGGAAATTTAATGGGAATTTGAGTGGGTTTTTGAGTGGAGGGAATTGAAAGGCATTTTTGTGAGTGGAGTGTCCACCCACATCAATGGAGGGAGGGCAAGGGGGCAGCCCCCATGCGCCGGCCTGTAGCATCCCAAAAATCATAATTTGAAAAGTTTGCATATCATTCATGCATTCATAAGCATTTGGTTATTTTCAAACAAAGATTTCAAAATCAGAAACCATTTATATGCCTATTATTATTTTATGCTAGAAAGGTAATGGTTCTATTTTACTTTCAAAAGTATGAGAATACCATGTGTTGATCAGAAGTGTTTTAAAGGTGAATGCAAAGCTTGCACAAAGATTTTCAAAAACAAAAATCAAAACTAAAACCATTCATATGCATATTATATATAATCATATGAGGCTTGGTTTTATTTTTATTTTCAAAGGACTTAACTGTGATTGAGTAAACAAGTGTGTTTGACACATGTTTGGATACTTGGATCACACTACAAAAATTCAGAGATGGTTTGAATTAAAACTCTTTTGAATTTCATGTGAATTTGGTTTCAGAAAATCAAATTAGAAATATAAAAGGAGAAAAGAAACAGAAAAAGGCCAACACTGCCATTCTGGCCCAGCCCCAGATCCAGCCCACTAAGCCCACCCGGGTTTTCCCCTCCCCCTCTGTTTCTCACCCACGCTCGTTGTACCCACTCGCTGACATACGCGGCCCACTGCCACCTCAGCTCGTCGTCCCCAAATTCCCGCGCGACGACCTGCTCCGCCGTTTCTTCCTCACAGTGACGCCACAATTGATTTCGATTAAATCCCATTGATTCCTCGCGTAATTGTCGCCCCTGCTCTGGCTACATAAGCACCACCACACCGCAAGCATTTCCCCTCACCAAGCCCCCTCTTAGCGCCCCCAGGCTGCTCGCAATCAAGCTCGCACCGCCGCAGCACCGTGCAATTTCGGTGAGCCTCGAGCGCCCCCTGTTCCCCCGTTCATACGAGAATATTGCTCTAGTCTTTGCGCTTCTTATGACACCTCTGGCTCGTCTTATACCGCCCCAGGTCGTCGACTTCGTCAAGCACTGCGAGCACCCGAGGAAACCAGCAACTCCGACAAACCTTTCCGGTAAACCCTGACCGCCCTAACCCTTCTGGTTGATACGCGTGTACTCGCCATGCTCGTGCGCGTCTAACGCCACCTCTGGCTTTCCATTTCCTGCCTTATAGCATCGACAACATCCACACCTGAGCGAGCCCGACGCTGACGCCAACTCCTACGAGCAATCGACGCCGTGCCAGTTCGCCCCTGTCCAGGAAAAGACTACGTTGAGCTTCACCATCATCACGCGATCTCGGTAAGCACCTGCACGTATCCCCTAACCCACTAGCCTCGCCGGAACGTCAATACCAGTAGCGCCACCGCCGCTGTCGCCTCGCGCGCCGCCAGATCTTGGTCAGAGCAAGCTGAGCCATCAGATCCAGATCTAGTGGCCACGATAGAACACTTAGGCGAAACGTTTTCTTTAGATCTGAGCCGTGCGATTTAATTTTAATCCTATGGCCCATGGAGCATGATCCGTGCGAACCGATACCAGCCAATAGAAACACTCCACATGGCCGGTTCTATCTGTTTGAAATTCCAGAAATGATTTTTGACCTTTTAAACTTGTAAAATCTATAACTTTTGTTCTGTTTATCCAAAAAATGCAAATAATATATCAATGGAATCAAAAAAATAAATCCTACACATATGTAGGATTGGTTTTGTATTTTGTTTCTGTTAAAATGGGATTTTATGCAGAGACATTTGTAGGCTTTTTTTGTGTATAAAAATTATTTATAAAATGTTTTAAAAGTCAAGTTAAGTTTATTTAGTGTATAAATGTTTAGTTTAGTGTTTAGTACTGTTTACTTGTCTTGTTTGGTTTGAGAAAAATCATCACATGGCATTTGCATGCATTCATATACTTTTGCTTGATTGTTTGGATTATAAATTTGGTGCTATCATTTTATGTGTAGATTTTGGTGCTAGTGGTGATTGTGATTGTGAGGATTGTTGCTACTCTCCCAACTACCAAGAAAAGTGGTGCTTCATGTCTTTGTCCCAATATTTTTACTATGCACTAGTGATATTTTGTATAGGGCTTGCATGATATTTTTGCTAAGTATCTATATGCTATGCTATGAGAAATCCTAGTAGTTGTAGAATTGGTAGAAATATTCTCTAAGTTAAGATACTTATTGATATCATGCTTAGCCTAGCTATTAGTAGACAAGGGTGGATTATATGCACATGCTATGGAAATTTTCTAAGTCTTTTGACTTATGTTTTTGCTTAATAAAACTACTAAGTGAATGAATCACCTGGGTGGAATGGAAGGAAAGGTTTATGTTGAGTGGTTACCCCAGGAGCAATACCTGGTGTATCTCACTTGTGGAAAGCCACCCAGGAACAAAGGGATTTGAGATACTTAGTGTTTAGAAGCTTCTAGTGCAACCACATGGCATATGGGCTCTGCCTTTATCATATAGGTTGCAATAACTTAGCCAGATGGACAGTTGGTGGTAGGGGGTGATAGGTTTGGAGCGCGTCCTTTTTGGTCTAAGGGAAGGCTTCTGAAAGATATCGTCTCGATGCATGTCGAGTCTTGTGGGGAAAGTGCACCACCTCTCGAGAAGGAAAAATCTAAGTACTTAGCCGTGTCCCTGACAATGGACAATTGAGCATCAAGACACTGAAGCTATCAAGGATCCCCTCATCCCAATTTCTAAGTTAAAAACTTGTGTTTGAACAAGGGTAAAGGATCACCAATTTTATTGGTAGATGCCTTGGGTGATTTTGATAAACTAAAACTTAGTGTTTTCAACTGATAGGCAAAATCTATTTTGAGCAAAGCAAGCCTAAACTACACTTATACAAATTCATGTAGAAGTTAGAAGCTATTATTATACTAAGGTATCACTTTCCAATACTATTCCAATGTATTGACCCACTGTGGCTGTAACTTATGATGTTGCAGGTTACTCTGATGAGGATTAGGGTTATGAGTCTACACTCAACATGCTTGACTGTGGCACATGAAGATGAAGACTTTACTTTATTTACTTATGTTATGAACTCTTGTACTAGCCTATGGCTAAGGAGTTGTAAAAGACTATGTTATCTCTGGAATGATGATGTAATAAAGACCTTTGTATCTGTGTACTTCATCTTAAACTATGGATGCTAGCAATCGATCCAGGGACTAGCATTGCAATCACAGGGATCCTTTACCTTATAAAGGTGTGGTCTTACACGGCCACCCCCTTGGGTGACCCCTCCTCCTATAAAAGGATCCCCCTCTCCTCTCTCTCACTCACACCTCCTCGTGAAGGATATCTCTCCCCCTCTAGTATTTATCCCCCATGGTATCGGACTAGCGAGATACATGTTCCCGGTGGCTGTTCGGCAAGAAAGAGTTGTGCTTCCACTGCATCGCTGGAGCGAGGAGGCGGAGGTTGCTCGGTGCCTTGGACGTGTGTGCGAGCACGAATGCGCCGCTGATTTGCGGTGCTAGGACTTCCTATCAATCTTGAGATCGGTAAGAGATCGTCTACATCAACCACGAGTTCAACCTCGTTAAGCTTTGTCGGTATTCAAGGGTATGTTCTCTACGGATGTATATCCTCCTGTTGCTTGTATCTAGTAGATAGATATTGGTACATAGTTGTTCCCATCGTAGGAATTTTTTGTTTTCTATGCTGTGAACCCTACAGTGGTATCAGAGCCGGATCTATGCGTAGATGCTTTGCACGGGTAGTACACATATGAGTATGTGGGCGATGATGATCATGTTATTGCTTCTTGGTTATACTTTGGATATGGTGGCATAATGGGATGAAGCCCGGACAAACTTTACATGTCCTCGCACATGAGACCTGTTCCACGCTTGACATGCAACTAGTTTTGCATAAGTGGCTAGCGGGTGTCTATCTCTCCTACTATAGTCAATATCTAATTTGCAACGAGTTGTCAACAATTTGATTATCCTCGTTATGGTTCATGTTCGTAGGTAAGAACGGTTCTATCCTCGAAAGCCCTAAGCCACGTAAAACTTGCAATGGATAAATTAGAGGCATCTAATTTAGATTGTTGCTGGGCTAGTGTCATGATATGGTGATGTTGTAAGTAGAAGTATGAGTTGATACTCTTACAACACACATAACGTGTAAGTTCCATAGACCTTGGCCTTACACATAGAGGTATGATAATGATCATACCACGATGCATATGATGGAGATCGAGTGTAAGAACCATATCATTCCACTTATAAACGTGTGATGTTTGTTGCATCTTATATTGCTTGTTTGGCGTTTTATTAGCATAATAAGATGATGTAAGGTTCCCAACCTTTAATAAGGTAGAGATCCCTATGTTTACAATGCTAGTCCCTGGATCAATAGCTAGCATCCACAATTAAGATGTAATATCAAGAAACAAAGGTCATAATACAACTTTATAACCAAGAATAAAATAATTCATTACATCTTACATAGCTCATTTGGCTATCACATTACAATGCAGCAGAATATATATATAGCATGGAGTCCTTCATCTTCAAAGTGCCACAGGCAATCATGTTGGTTTTAGACTTGTAATCCTATTCAACACACTTCACTAACATCAAACAAACCTGCAACATAATAAGTTGCAGCCACAAGGGTCAATACATTTGAATTGTATTGGCAAGTTTCACTACTATGTAGAAATAAGTGGATCCTATCATTACATGCATATTTGGCTAAGTAGGGTTTAGGCTCTTTTGCAGAAAGCAATATAGTTTTATCCTATCTTTTCAAAATAGTTTTGATCTTTTGTCAAATCTTTCTGAACTCCTTGGAAAACTCCAAGTGCTTCTAATCCCTTGTTGTCACCATCAAGTTTTACTTTGAGAAATTGGAATGTCGAGATCTTCCATAGCTTCAGGCCTTAGTTGCTCAGAGTTGTCCATAACCGGGGACACGGCTAAGTACTTAGAATTTTGATCTTCTGCAAAAGTTGTACACTTTACCCACATGACACAATCTCGTCTTGATGCCACCAGTGGCCGCTGGATAAGTACTCACCAAAATGGAGTACTGGCAGATCGAGAATGTGACAAAAGCTTTCCATAGAAGTCCTCTCAATACACAATGCTAGCTTGTCTACCAGGCACCAATGTAGGGATAAATTTCCCTTTCACAATTCTAGTTAACCTGAAGATGCCAATGCATGAGTCTTCCACTATGTAGTTGACTAAGCCAGAGCCCATTTAGCATGTGGCTGTACATGGAAGCCACTGTACGAGAAACATGTTCAATCTCTAAGTCCCTGGGTGGTTTTCTTTTAGTGCACATACAAAAAGATAGCCATATAAACACGGTTCCCTTTGTTGCCACCTTGTCCAAAACTTGAGCATCCTTGTCCACCCAGGTGGTTCATTGAGTATTTGTTTTATTATATAAAACATATATCTTTTCAATACTTCATATAATCATATCATGTATCCCATCCCAAATATATGGCAGGGCTAAGCTTACTACAACTACAATGTTTCCACTAAGGGAGATATAAGGGTGTCCTATTAGGATTTAGCATAGCATAAAATATAGTAGTCCTTATCATGCATGTTACAAAAATCCACTAAATGTAATGAAAATAGTAGGACATGGATGATAGTGTCACTTCCCTTTTTAGTAGAGAATGTTGGTTCACTTCTTGATCTTGTAAATATCACACTCTTCTAACTTCACTACAAATCAATCAAGCAAACATATATTCAACTAGCATTCAAACAATTTGTCACACATAAAATAACAAAACATGGTCATGCATGCAAGCATGTAAAAGATAGTTTTATTTAGATAAGTGTTTTCTATTAGGCTCTAAACATTTTCAACCTCGCATTGGTCATTTACAAAAGTGGCATAACCATTTGCAAAAGGTTTTATCTATAAACCATTTTTAAATCAAATCAATATTTTATGTGGTTGAAAATGCTTTTAGCAAAGCAATATTCTTTAAAGGGTTCACCAAATATATTTTTAATTCTCAAAACTTGGTGTTTAGGGTCATAAGGTTTGAATCAAATCATTTCCCAAAGGTTTCACTCCAAAAATCATTTCTAAACCATAAACAATATTTTTATTTGACTAGAAATGAGCTAATTCAATTATTTATTCCTTATCTTCACAAAATACATTTTTAAATCCAAAAGTGGTTCCTATGGTCAGTAGGTTCAAAACAAACCATTTTGCAAATATTTCATCTCAAAAATATATCTAGAACAATTTTCATATTCAAAATAAGCCTACACAAGTTTCTGCAAATTCAACCAATTTTCTAGAAGCAAAACATTAAAAAAATGCATGGTTGCAAAGTACTTGTTCTGCTGAATCCATTGATATAAAATTTGCAAAATTTGGACGTGTAGAATTAAAGTTATGAATTTTATAAGTTTGCAATCCTAACAGATTCTAATTTCTGTTTTAAACTAAACCATGTCCACGTGGCGTGATTCTATTGGCCGGTACCGCTTCGTGCGGATCAGCCTCTCTAGACCACAGGATTTTACTTAAATCGAACGGCGCTGATCAACTCATACCCCTTCGGTTAAGATCTAATCACAGCCACTGGATCAATATCTAACGGACACGATGCGTCTGACCATTGCCTGGCGGCGCTAGCGGCGGCTGGCGGCAGCGCACGCTCGGGCGGTGAGCTTGCCAACAATGCAGAAAGCGAGGGAGAGGGGGAAGTGGCTTACAACGTTCGCGTGGTCGAGGTGAAGCTCGAGGTGCTGTCGGCTTGGCAAGGGGCGCTCAGGAATGGAGGGGATTGCTCGTCGGAGACGGCGTCGGGCGGCTCTTTGACGACAGGGGCGAGGCTGCAGGTCGTGCCGAGGCAAAGTAAATGCATGGTTAGACGCGGGCGAATGTGGGGAGTATGGGAGTATCATTGGGAGGGCTCGGGGCGGTCGGAGCTTACCGGGGAAACTCGACGGAGACGAGACAGACGGCGGCGCACGCTCAGGTGATGACGAAGCCGAGGCTACGGGGCGTGCGCGGGCGAGTGCGAGGCACTGGCAGGTGCGCCTGGTGCTGGCGAGCAAGGCTGCGTGCTGTGGGAGGCGAGGGGCGGCTGTGGTTCGCCGGAATTGGCCAGAAACGTCGTCGAAGACGGAGGTGGTCGAGCTCGAAATTCACTCAGCCTGGGGGCAGAGAGGGAGAGGCAAGCGATGGGAAAGGTAGAGGAGACAGGGGAGATTAAGGCCCAGTTCTTTTGGCGGCTTCTCCGAGAAGCCGCCCTACCCCTAGCTTTTTAGGGAAGCCGGTTCCAAAATTTAGTGAGGCTTCCAAGTTAGTTTAGCCTTAACCATTTTGGAAGCCTTCTAATTTTTTGAACCGGCTTCCCCAGGAAGCTGGGGGTAGGGCGGCTTCTCGGAGAAGCCGCAAAAAGAACTGGGCCTAAGTACGCGTGGTTGCAGGGGGAGTGATGGCTGCAATAACGTGAATTGATCGCCGGAGTTAATGGCAGAAACGGCGAGGGGACGTGTTCGCGAGGGAGACGATGCTAAGGTGGCCAGTGGGGCCGAGCTGTCTGCGAGTGAGAGAGAGAGGGGGCACAGGGTCCACTACTCAGTGACTCAGCGGGTGCGTTTTTCAGTGAAAAACGGTTCACTGCGGGGGAGAAGGAGTGGGCTGGTGTTGGGCTTACTGGGCCTGTTGGCAGTGGGCTGCTTTGTTTCATTTTTTTTATACTTAACCTTTTTCTTTTCTGTTTTGAATATTCTGATTTGATTTTCATTCAAACAATTCAAACAACAAATCAATTCAAATCACCAACAACTTTGTATTGATTTTAATTCTGTTTAACAACATATTCCAAAGTCCATAACAAAATAATACTTTTAATCCTTTAAGATCTATTAATAATTAAATAAATTGACCTTAGTCTTTAATTCAAATAGGATTTAATTTATTTTTAAAACTCTATTTGAAAACTAAATAATATCAAAACCTTTTCAGTAGGTTTCGTTTGAAAATATAAAACACTTGGAATTTTTATTTAAAATACTTTAACAAGTTTTAGTGTTTATTTAAAATGGAAAACTCTTTACTTAAATGCAATTTGGATATTAATAAATCCTCATTATTTTATTTAAATAAACCTTTACTCTTTTTACCTAATAGAAATATTTTATTTCAAAGGCTTGGCCAAGATTTAATTTGGCTCTATAAAATAATCTTTATTTATAATTCTACCTTTGCTTTATAAAAACCATATCTTTTATTTAAAGATCCAAAAATAGTGATTCCAACTATTATAACTTTATTTATTTTTTGTTTATCTTTTCAAATCCCTTTAGGATTTTTATTTGATCAAAATAGGTTTTGATGTTTCCAATTGGAATCAAAAGTTTCTTCTCACCCTAAATTTCAACAAAATTTTATTTTGTTTGTTTATTTTTCACATTTCAAAATTTGGAAAATTTTGGGATGTGACAGGCTACCACCCTTAAAATAAATCTCGTCCCAAGATTTGGGAAGGCTAGGGTTACAAGTTGGCTTCAAGGCAACTGGGGTACTACCACCCTTAAAAGAAAACTCATAGGATTACATTGATGGTTCACTTGACTATGGGTTCAACACTTAATATCCAGACAAGGAATCCTTATTTGACTCAACTGAGTTAACTAGTTCCTTATGTCCACTTCTTCTATCTCTTCAAAGTTTCCATCCATGTCAATGTGGTTCACATGTCCTTTCTGGGTCACAATGGAGTCATTTCCATTGGAGTTTCTAGCATCCTTTTTCTTTTTCTTCTCTGGACAGTCTGATGCATAGTGTCCAAGTTCCTTACAATTATAGCACTGTAACTGGCTAATGTCTTTCTTCCTGAAAGTGTCATGTTGGTTCTGACCAAGGTCATCTCCATTGCCAGTATCATTTCCATTATTATCACTTCCATTGTTGTTGTAGTTATACTGTTGTGGTTCAGAATCTTCATTGCTCTTTTGGAATAAACGCTTCTTTTGTGATGATCCTGAGTGATGCTTGAGTTTATGCTTCTTCTTTCTATTCTCAACTTGATTCATCTTGTTTTCCAAAATGGTGGCTTTGTCACAGAGTGATTGATAAGTTGGGACATAGGCAACAGCTAGCTACAGGTTCAACTCATCATTAAGTCCTTCAAGAAATTTCTCCTTTCTCTTAGCATCTGTGTCAACTTCATCCGGTGCATATCGTGCCAGATTGTTGAATTCTTCAATATACTCAGCCACACTGAGGTGACGCTGTTTCAGATTGTGAAACTCCTTTTTCTTCAAGTACATCACTCTAGGTGAGATGTGAGTTGTACGGAAACCATCCTCAAAAATAGCCCAAGTCACATCCTCAAGGGGAGTGGTGATTTGAAAATTGTCCCACCATGTTGCTGCTGGTCCTTCAAGCAGAAATGTTGCAAACCTAACTTTTTCTTCATCGGTGCAGCCAACAGTCACTAAGTCCTTATTCACTGAACGTAACCAGTCATTGGCTTCCATTGGATCAGTTGTTCCAGAGAACCTTGCAGGCCTAAGTTTCAGAAACCTGGTGAGCATGTCATGAGCTAGAGGATTATTCTGATTGTTGTTGTTGTTGTTGTTGTTGTTGTTGTTGTTGTTGTTGTTGTTGTTGTTGTTGTTGTTGTTGTTGTTGTTGTTGTTGTTGTTGTTGTTGTTGTTGTTGTTGTTGTTTTTGTTGTTGTTGTTGTTGTTGTTGTTGTTGTTGTTGTTCTGATTCTGTATGAATGTGGTCATCTCCTGCATCAGTTGTGTCTGAGCTGTCATCATCTGCTGCATCTCAAGAGTGATGTTGTTGTTTTGGTTAGGGTTGGCACGATGGGGAGGCATCTGTTGGTTTGATAGGGATGGGTAATGATGGATAGGTTTTTAAGAAGTTCTAACACACAACTCAAAACATCCAAGTTCAATCAAACAATCAATCAATCAACAAGCAACTATCCACTTAACAACTTATGAGCTTAACTCATGAGTTGAAGGAAACAACAAGTTTTCTTGAAATAATCAGCTTAGTATAGTCATACCTCATAGGTCAATATGATCCATACTCTAACTTGATATCAATGTCTTTGGTAGGCAGTCTAATGTCTCTTGGTTCTCACTTGTAGTTCTTAGTGATGTCTAGGTTGAAATCTTTGGTCATGGTGGAGTCTTTGTCCATCAAGTTGAAAAGGAAGAGATGTAGAATCAAAACCAAAAAGGTTGAGGAAAGAGTTTACAAGATTGTTTGTAAATAAGTTTTGG
The DNA here is from genome assembly GCA_916181665.1 of Avena sativa. Lineage (NCBI taxonomy): Eukaryota > Viridiplantae > Streptophyta > Magnoliopsida > Poales > Poaceae > Avena > Avena sativa. The sequence goes on along the minus strand of OV702284.1, from coordinate 307,209,769 downwards.
AACAAATACAACTCCTATTTTTCTAAGGGGTTTTGTCCAATCTTAGGGTTACAATCCTACAGGCAACACGGTGCTCTGATACCATCTGTAAGGTTCCCAACCTTTAATAAGGTAGAGATCCCTGTGTTTACAATGCTAGTCCCTGGATCAATAGCTAGCATCCACAGTTAAGATGTAATATCAAGAAACAAAGGTCATAATACAACTTTATAAACAAGAATAAAATAATTCATTACATCTTACATAGCTCATTTGGCTATCACATTACAATACAGCAGAATATCTATATAGTATGGAGTCCTTCATCTTCAAAGTGCCACAGGCAATCATGTTGGTTGTAGACTTGTAATCCTATTCAACACACTTCACTAACATCAAACAAACCTGCAACATAATAAGTTGCAGCCACAAGGGTCAATACATTTGAATTGTATTGGCAAGTTTCACTACTATGTAGAAATAAGTGGATCCTATCATTACATGCATATTTGGCTAAGTAGGGTTTAGGCTCTTTTGCAGAAAGCAATATAGTTTTATCCTATCTTTTCAAAATAGTTTTGATCTTTTGTCAAATCTTTCTGAACTCCTTGGAAAACTCCAAGTGCTTCTAATCCCTTGTTGTCACCATCAAGTTTTACTTTGAGAAATTGGAATGTCGAGATCTTCCATAGCTTCAGGCCTTAGTTGCTCAGAGTTGTCCATAACCGGGGACACTGCTAAGTACTTAGAATTTTGATCTTCTGCAGAAGTTGTACACTTTACCCACATGACACAATCTCGTCTTGATGCCACCAGTGGCCGCTGGATAAGTACTCACCAAAATGGAGTACTGGCAGATCGAGAATGTGACAAAGTCTTTCCAGAGAAGTCCTCTCAATACACAATGCTAGCTTGTCTACCAGGCACCAATGTAGGGATAAATTTCCCTTTCACAATTCTAGTTAACCTGAAGATGCCAATGCATGAGTCTTCCACTATGTAGTTGACTAAGCCAGAGCCCATTTAGCATGTGGCTGTACATGGAAGCCACTGTACGAGAAACATGTTCAATCTCTAAGTCCCTGGGTGGTTTTCTTTTAGTGCACATACAAAAAGATAGACATATAAACACGGTTCCCTTTGTTGCCACCTTGTCCAAAACTTGAGCATCCTTGTCCACCCAGGTGGTTCATTGAGTATTTGTTTTATTATATAAAACATATATCTTTTCAATACTTCATATAATCATATCATGTATCCCATCCCAAATATATGGCAGGGCTAAGCTTACTACAACTACAATGTTTCCACTAAGGGAGATATAAGGGTGTCCTATTAGGATTTAGCATAGCATAAAATATAGTAGTCCTTATCATGCATGTTACAAAAATCCACTAAATGTAATGAAAATAGTAGGACATGGATGATAGTGTCACTTGCCTTTTTAGTAGAGAATGTTGGTTCACTTCTTGATCTTGCAAATATCACACTCTTCTAACTTCACTACAAATCAATCAAGCAAACATATATTCAACTAGCATTCAAACAATTTGTCACACATAAAATAACAAAACATGGTCATGCATGCAAGCATGTAAAAGATAGTTTTATTTAGATAAGTGTTTTCTATTAGGCTCTAAACATTTTCAACCTCGCATTGGTCATTTACAAAAGTGGTATAACCATTTGCAAAAGGTTTTATCTATAAACCATTTTTAAATCAAATCAATATTTTATGTGGTTGAAAATGCTTTTAGCAAAGCAATATTCTTTAAAGGGTTCACCAAATATATTTTTAATTCTCAAAACTTGGTGTTTAGGGTCAGAAGGTTTGAATCAAATCATTTCCCAAAGGTTTCACTCCAAAAATCATTTCTAAACAATAAACAATATTTTTATTTGACTAGAAATGAGCTAATTCAATTATTTATTCCTTATCTTCACAAAATACATTTTTAAATCCACAAGTGGTTCCTATGGTCAGTAGGTTCAAAACAAACCATTTTGCAAAGATTTCATCTCAAAAATATATCTAGAACAATTTTCATATTCAAAATAAGCCTACACAAGTTTCTGCAAATTCAACCAATTTTCTAGAAGCAAAACATTAAAAAAAATGCATGGTTGCAAAGTACTTGTTCTGCTGAATCTATTGATATAAAATTTGCAAAATTTGGACGTGTAGAATTAAAGTTATGAATTTTATAAGTTTGCAATCCTAACAGATTCTAATTTCTGTTTTAAACTAAACCATGTCCACGTGGCGTGATTCTATTGGCCGGTACCGCTTCGTGCGGATCAGCCTCTCTGGACCGCAGAATTTCACTTAAATCGCACGGCGCTGATCAACTCATACCCCTTCGGTTAAGATCTAATCACAACCACTGGATCAATATCTAACGGAGACGGTGCGTCTGACCATTGCCTGGCAGCGCACGCTCGGGCGGTGAGCTTGCCGACAATGCAGGAAGCGAGGGAGAGGAGAAGTGGCTTACAGCGTTCGCGTGGTCGAGGTGAAGCTCGAGGTGCTGTCGGCTTGGCGAGGGGCGCTCAGGAACGGAGGGGATTGCTCGTCGGAAACGGCGTCGGCGTCGGGTGGCTCTGTTTGACGACGGGGGCGAGGCTACAGGTCGTGCCGAGGCAAATTAAATGCATGGTTAGACGCGGGCGAGCGTGGGGAGTATGGGAGTATCATTGGGAGGGCTCGGGGCGGTCGGAGCTTATTGGGGAAACTCGACGAAGACGAGACGGACGGCGGCGCACGCTCAGGTGATGACGAAGCCGAGGCTACGGGGAATGCGCGGGCGAGTGCGAGGCACTGGCAGGTGCGCCTGGTGCTGGCGAGCAAGGCTGCGTGCAGTGGGAGGCGAGGGGAGGCTGCGGTTCGCCGGAATTGGCCGGAAACGTCGCCGGAGACGGTGGTGATCGAGCTCGAAATTCACTCAGCCCGGGGGCAGAGAGGGAGAGGCAAGCGAGGGGAAAGGTAGAGGAGACAGGGGCGATTAAGTACGCGTGGTTGCGGGGGGAGTGATGGCTGCAATAACGTGAATTGATCGCCGGAGTTAATGGCAGAAACGGCGAGGGGACGTGTTCGCGAGGGAGACGATGCTGAGGTGGCCAGTGGGGCCGAGCTGTCTGCGAGTGAGAGAGAGGGGGCACAGGGTCCACTACTCAGTGACTCAGTGGGTGCGTTTTTCAGTGAAAAACGGTTCACTGCGGGGAGAAGGAGTAGGCTGGTGTTGGGCTTGCTGGGCCTGTTGGCAGTGGGCTGCTTTGTTTCATTTTTTTATACTTAACCTTTTTGTTTTCTGTTTTGAATATTCTGATTTGATTTTAATTCAAACAATTCAAACAACAAATCAATTCAAATCACCACCAAACTTTGTATTGATTTTAATTCTGTTTAACAACATATTCCAAAATCCATAATAAAATAATAGTTTTAATCCTTTAAGATCTATTAATAATTAAATAAATAGACCTTATTCTTTAATTCAAATAGGATTTAATTTATTTTTAAAACTCGATTTGAAAACTAAATAATATCAAAACCTTTTCAGTAGGTTTCGTTTGAAAATATAAAACACTTGGAATTTTTATTTAAAATACTTTAACAAGTTTTAGTGTTTATTTAAAATGGAAAACTCTTTACTTAAATGAAATTTGGATATTAATAAATCCTCATTATTTTATTTAAATAAACCTTTACTCTTTTTACCAAATAGAAATATTTTATTTCAAAGGCTTGGCCAAGATTTAATTTGGCTCTGTAAAATAATCTTTATTTATAATTCTACCTTTGCTTTATAAAAACCATATCTTTTAGTTAAAGATCCCAAAATAGTGATTCCAACTATTATAACTTTATTTATTATTTGTTTATCTTTTCAAATCCCTTTAGGATTTTTATTTGATCAAAATAGGTTTTGATGTTCCCAATTGGAATCAAAAGTTTCTTCTCACCCTAAATTTCAACAAAATTTTATTTTGTTTGTTTATTTTTCACATTTCAAAATTTGGAAAATTTTGGGATGTGACAGATGATCCCTCATTTAGATATCAAGATAAGAATGTGTTCTTCCTTAAGTATGCACCGATTATGTTTCGTCGCTCCAAGACATCACGTGATGATCGGGTGTTCTTGGATCCATGATCATATTTCGGGTGTAAGACAGTTACACACGTGAATACTAAGGTTCTTACTTGGCGAGCCTAGCATGTACAGACATGGCCTCGGAACACGGACCGAAAGTTTAAGCATGAGTCATATGGTAGATATGATGCCCATTTGATGCTCGCCTTTGAAGCTACACCGACTCACATGATGATCAGACTTGGTGTAGTGGATTTGGTTCATGTAATCACCAAAAATGCATGAGGGATGTCGTTTTTGAGTGGGAGTTCATTCTTAATTTGGATTAGTTGAACTCAATCTATCATAAACTTAGTCTAAACTTTAAAAATTCTGTTGTAGATGGCACCACCTGTTTTTAATTTCAAATTCTTCATGGAGAAAGAGAAACTTGCAACAAACGGTAGCAACTTTACAGAATGGGCCATGAATTTGAGGATTCTCCTCTCTGTTTCACAAAAGCAATATGTGCAAGAAGCGCTGCTAGTACCCCCACCGTTCGATAATGCCCTTGACAAGGAGAAGAATGTCTATCAGACTCGTCAGGAGGACCACAACTTAGTTCATTGTGGCATATTGTATGGGCTAGAGCCAGAACTTCGAAAGCGTTTCGAAAACGACAATGCATTTGATACAATGGGTGAGTTGAAAATGATTTTCGACACACATGCTGCTGTAGAGAGCTACAATGATTCAGAAAAGTTCTTTAGCTGCATGATGGAAGAGAACAACTCCGTAAGTGAGCATGTACTCAAGATGTCGGGTTACGCCAATAAGCTTGTGTCCTTGGGAATTGACGACTGTCTACGCACAGCCTGTTGGGAACCCCAAGAGCAAGGTGTGAAGCAGCAAGTTTTCCCTCAGTTGAGACCGAGGTTATCGAACCAGAAGGAGGAAGGAAACGTCACACATGTTTTGCAAGCAACGTGGAGACCTGCACAACACAAACTCGGGACTTTGCCCCAATGAACAATGAGGTTGTCAAGCTCACCGGTTTGCTGTAACAAAGGATTAAATGTATGGTGTGGAAGGTAATGGTTTGCAGCAAGTAAACAAGTAACAGTGGAAGATGTATCAATGGCAAAGATTGGACCGGAGTCCACAGTTCACTAGAGGTGCTCTCCTTAGATAAACAACATGGAATGAAGGGTAAACAAATTACAGCAGAGCAGTTGACAGGAACTGAGCAAGGCATAACAATGCAATTACTAGTCAGAAAGATCCTATGAGGTTGATTGGCCAATACAACAAGATACATAGACCGCCATCCAACTGCATCTATGACTAGAAGTCCACCTTCAGGTTATCATCTGAACCCCATCCAGTATTAAGTTGCAAGCAACAGACAACTTCTTTAAGCAAAGTGTGTAAGGTAAACAGTCCACATGTTCCATGAACAAGAGACCGTTGTTTTCTTCCTAGTAGCAACAACACATCTACAACCGAAGAGATTTCTGTCACTTCCCTTGGAAACTAGAGGCATGAACCCACTATCGAGCATAAATACCCCCTCTTGGAGTCACTAGCAACTACTTGGCCAAGATAGCTACTAACAACGGAGAGCATGCAAGATCACAAACATTACAGACACGATAGAATCAATAAGACAAAACCATTAATCAATGTGATATAGTAATCTCAATATCCATCAGATCCTCGCAAACACAACATGCAAGATTACAAATAGATTAGATCTTGATCATGAACGGAGCTCACAAGATCTATACATGAAAGCACAAGGAGGATATACAACCATCTAGCTACTACATGGACCCATAGTCCAAGGTGGAACTACTCATGCATCATATCGGAGAGAAGGCCTCCGGGATGATCTCCCCTCTGGTAGGGTGCTGGGAAGAACTTTAGATCCCCCCGATCTAAGACGATGGTGGCGGTGGCTACAGACGGTTTCGTGGATATTTGATCGGGTACTCAGGATTTCTGCATTGGGGGCTTCTTATAGGCTAAGGGGGATATCGAGGCGGCGGCTAGGGCCACCAAACCCTAGTCAGGCGCGGGGCTGGGCCCACTGTGGCATCCCGCAAAACCACTACTAGAAAATCGCGTTGATTTGTGCATTGCATCGTCATCATCATGTGTTGTTTGTCTAAAACTATTTTCGCAAAGCCCGTTTTGTTTTATAAAATGCCCCATCTTTAATCAAATATCAAACCCCGGGTCTCCGGATGATTTTTGTTTGTCTGCTGTCGGTTTGCAAACGGTGTTTGTAAAACAAATAAAAATATTTATTATTTTAGTGGGGGCAGTCGAACGGGCCAACCCGACCCGAACGACCACCCCCGTATAAAACAGATCGGTCCACCAAACCAGCCCTCTAAATCCTAAGTTCACCCATTCTAATCTACCCACCCTGGCCTCCACATCACCCCACCCAATCACCGGACGCCACATCAGCCACCCCCATCTCCCCACCAATCCGGCGCTGCCACGTGGCCTCCCTCTCTCTCCCTCTCTCACCCTCTCTCTCCCACACACACCAACCACACCCACAGCCACCTCAACCGCCCGGACCCGCGCGTCCCCACACCCCACGTCCCCGCCACCTGGGCCCCACCCCTGGCCCGCGACCCTGCCCCCCACCTCCCTCCTCTCATCCCCACGCGTCTTCCCCAACCCAAGCCCAGCCACCGACGCCCGCAATCCCCCTTCGCCGCTTCCCAGGGCCCCTTCCTCGCCTCGCCGCCGGCGCCCCGTCGCCCGCCGGAGCCGCTTCACCTCCCTGCCTCCTGTCCCGCCCCGTTCCCCCTACTCCCTCTGTCTCCCGTCCGCCGCCGCGGGACCCCACCGTCCACCTCCCTTCAAGCTCCCCGCCGGCGACCCCTCTCTGCCGCGCGCGCTCGCCGGCGCTGCCGCGCCCAGCCTCCGCCGCCTGCGCCTCGCCAGCGCGCCGCACCCCGCCTCTCCCCAGCGCCCCACCAGCCGCCGACCGCCTCCTCCGCTCCGCCCTCGCCCTCCGCGCGCGACGCGCCCCGACGCCGGAGCCGCGCCAGCCTCCGCGCCTCCGTCGCGCCTGCCGCGCGCCACCCACGCTCCCGCCGGCGCTCGCCTTCGCCCCCGCAACCTCCGCGCGCCCGAGCCCCGCCCCAGCGCGCCGCCCCGCGTTCACCGCCTCGACCTCCTCTCTGTGCAGCAGCACCCCGAGCCGCCCCTGCCCTGGCCGGCCCCGCGCCCTCCGGCCGGCCGCGTCGCCATCTGCCCCGTCCGCGCCTCCCGAGCCCGTCCGCCTCCTTCGCGTCTGCCGGAGCCGCGCCGCCGCGCCGGGCCCGCCTCGCCGGCGCCTTCCTCGTCCGCCCCTCCGCCTTCCCCCCCGCGGGGCCCACATCGTCGACGCCTTGCCATCTGCCTCCAACCGTGCACGCTCTGTGTAGTACCAAGGCGTGCTAAGTGTTGGGAGTGGAGACGTCAAGTTCGACACCGTTGATCGGACCCCGCAAACCCCAAGTTCCCCCTCGCCAAGAACTTCATCGGACCCGGAGAACGCCCGGACGACGAGCTCTTTTACCTGGACCCGAAGACAATTGTGCGACAGGTACTTCCCCGAGGATGCGAAGTCGAGAACCCGACGCCAAGATCGCCCCGAAGGCCGAACCCCCTGGACCGACATGCTCTTCTTCACGGATATGACAAGCACTCCGCCCGGACACCAAGTTCTTCACCCCGAAGCCAAGACCGACCCGACTTGGGAACCCGACAAGACCTTCGCGATGACAAGAACGGCACCGACCAGAACGAGTCCGATGCACCCCCGGCGCCGAACCAAGTCCTTCTTCGTGGAGGCGACAAGATCTTCTCCGTTGTCCGAGAATGCTTCCGCCGAGACCGAACCCGTCGAACCCTGGACCCTGAGACCGACCCCGAACCCCGTCGAACCCTAACCAAGATCTGCCGAACCCTAATGTGTGACCCTTATCTGAACCCCTATTCTTATAAATGCTAAACCTAAAACCTGTTGCATATTAAATTGTCATCCTCGCATGCATATCATTGTTTTGGGGGCCTTATGCCGATTCACCGTATAATTAAATATGGGGTCCATATGCGGGCAAATCTAGTCTCATGTTGGCCTCATTTAAATTTGTGTAGCGAACCAGTGCTATCTTTTGCCATGCTAAAACAACATTTAATTGCGGGGTAGATAAATAACATGAACCACCTAATTAAATGTCCTAATTGCATCGCACCTTTGCCATGTCATACATCATGCATGCATCATGCCGATCTTCTGCCGAAATCTTAAATATTGCATCCGGTGTTCTTCTAGTGTTTTGCTTCTTCGCGGATAAGGCCGTTGAGTTGATGTGAGCTTCACCCCGATCTTCGGATGAACCTTCGACAATGTTTCCAGGCGAGCATCTCCCCCTTTCTACCTATCTTACTTTTATAGTATTTATTCCCTCCTGTTGATCTATTGCTATCTGTGTTGCGATGCTCTAGTTTTCGTACCCGTGATATCCCTTGTAGCCCTATATTGCCTTGGACACACCCTATTACCTGTTGTTTGGTAGATAGTTGGGCTTGCGCGTCGTAGTCGCTTGCTCAAGTGATGTTGCGTGTCGTCAAGTGCCACAGTTGTTGATGTATTGCCGCATGTTGTTGTTGGAGATGATCATGGTTTTACTTATCGTTCACTTTGATTCCTGTTTAACAACTAAAATTGAAGTAAGCAGAGGCATCGGTGGGTGATAGAAAATATTTGGTTTCCGAACTCCCACTTGTGTCCCGTAGGACCCCGAGTACTTGATACCCGTTCCTTGATTTATCGCGCTATCCACATCCGGGAGGTATATGGGACCCCCCTTAGCCAGAGCTTGATTCATTCTTATTTCTTGGGGCCACAAACTAGTTTGAGGTTTTATTTACGATCCTGTACTTATGCCATGCTTTACTGCTTTATTTACGATTGTGCGAGGTACTGCACACTGTACTGTTTAGGAGCGGGACACGATTCCGCGGTGTCGACAAGCCCAGTTTTGGGTTCCCAGTCGTTCACAGCCGTCTACCCAAACCTTGAGTCCGTCTCGGAGCTTGCTTACTTCGTTGCGGGTCTACTCAATGGGGTGGTCCCATGAAATATTTCTGAATCCTGTGATTGCTTTGTCGTGAAGGCCTCGTTGGGTTTTGATTTGGTTTTTTCCGAGGTCGATCGAGTGTGTGTTGCTATTGGTGCACCCCGGCCGGGTAAAAATTTCTGAAAGCCGTGTCCGCGGTTATGGACGTCTTGGAGCACAGTATCTCGACCATAGACAAGCATAACTAAAGTTTATTGCTATAAAATTGACTTTATAATGACTAGTAATCAGCTTCACTATAATGGAATGGCTAATTAATACTGCCCACAATTGCTTGTTTGAGGTGTCGCTTGCGACCATTGTATCTGACTAGTAAGTACTCCAACTACAACGGAATGGCTAAATAAAAGTACCAACAACTGCTGGGTTTTGGGTTATCTCATGCCATCTGTATCTGATTAGTAAGTGTTGTAACTATCACGGAATGAATAACTAAAAGGGCCCACTGCTTCTTTTATCAGGACAATTATCTATACCTGACTAGTAATTGCTGCAACGATAACCGAATAAATAAAACTGCCAACTGTGTGAGTTCCTCGGTTGACTTCCTCGTTTGGTATCGAGGGGGAACCCCAGGATGGGTTTGTTTGGTGTTAGTTTCAGGTTGGATCCGGATAGGTCATTCTTACCCCTCTCTGATAACCGCCAGTTGTATCGAGTCTCTATAGGTTGTTCAGTGCATGCTGCCGCTGCCGCTCAGTCCACCATACCTATGTAGGCGAGGACCGCCGAATTCTAGTCTCGCCGTGTACTGGCCTCAGTACTGACGCTCCTCTTTTTCCTTTGCCCTTTGTCGGCACCCCTTTTGTTTAAGCAGGTTTTGAGATCGACGTCGTTAGCAGGGTTACCCTTCCGGCTTGGCCTGGGCAGGGTTATGGACGCCATTGGTTATTCTTCAGGGCTCTTAGCCCCATTTGCATCTTGTCCGTAGCTGGACGCACTATCGTTTTCAAGGTGATTTGGATCTTTGTATATTATATCTGTATTCTTGACTCATTGAGTCGCTGTTATATATATCTGTTCTGTGGGTCCCATCAAGGACTGTTGTGTAATGTTATTACTTCGTTTTCCACCCGCACGAAAGTGCCTGGTGGGAACCTTTGAATCGTTTCTATGCGGGTTTGGCGGGTTTCGCTAAAACTTGCACAGGTCCGATTCTGAGGGTGTTACACCCACCATCGCCTGGGGTGGGTCTGGCCCCTCTGGCTGGCCCCTCCGGCTCTCTTCTGAACTTATTGTTCCCCACGTAAAGTAATTGACTTTGTCCTTTGTCCCGTACAATTCCGAGAATATTTCTTTACTAACTTTTCTGAAACCAAAAACAGCAGAAAACAGGCATCTGGCACTGTTGCAACTTGTTAGTAGGTTAGTACCAGAAAACATGTAAAAAGCACCTCAAAGTGTGGACAAGTAAAGCAAAGTAGATACTAAACAAACATGGAGCATCAAAAATTATAGATACGTTTCCAACGTATCAACATCCCCAAGCTTAACTCTTGCTCGTCCTCGAGTAGGTAAGTGATAAACAGAATAATTTTTGAGGTGACATGCACCCTCACAATAAAGATCCAACCATTTGCAAGCATTGAAAGCTGGGAACAAAGAACTCTAAACATGTGCATGAAAGATGGAGTTCTAACAATAGGACATAGTAACTATGCATGCAACATGGCAAGCTACAAACAAAGATCATGAATAACATGCATTGAAAAATGTTTGTTTTTTTCACATGAAGAAAACATAGCATAGTGGCAATCAACTTGTCCCTCATAGAGTAGCAAATAGATGCATAGGACACCTGCAAAGTTCACAAGGGTGACTAGAAACAAGTAGCACAAGAACAAGTAATAACACAATAATTAATAAGCTTTGGAACACTGCACACAGAATGACAACTATGCTCTCTTAATGGTGCCTAAAGGTAGAAGGTGGAGACTCAATAGTGGTGGAAGAAAGGCCTTTTTGTAAAAAGGAAGCATGGATTACAAGTTTCAAAAAGAGCTTCCAAAAATTATGGTACTTGTTAGCTTTCAGCCCTCATTGCCCCTATCATAAGCATCTTGAAGTGGTTAAGGTTAAAGTGGCAAAGCTGGAGTATATGCTTGACGAAGTATAAGCTGGCAATCTCAAGTCCCTTGAATACGAGGGCCACGCCTCATGCATACTCAACTTTGGGTCCAGGTAAGTTCTTGTCACTGTAAGTATTTGCATATCATTGAGAACCGCCAACGAGGTACCCCTTGCACATGGTACATGAGCTTTCCCATAACCAAAATGACAAGGCAAGCAGACAATGAGCATCTCAACAATCTTTTTATTTACCATATGCATAGTTTTTTATTGAGGATGCTTCATAGATAGCTCATTATGATGCTGCTGCAAGTTTCCACCATGATTAGGCATGTCTTAGGCTAGCGGCCCAGGCGTTTCTCTAACACAGAATACAAACTCCATGGACTTACAAGTTCCCTCTTTATTTCACACCGGTGACATCCATAGACAAAATAACATGATATCAACTGAGTACAACAAGGTACACGTGCAATGTTGAAAACGTTTCCCGTGACAGCACGGTTTTTCTAATTCCAACTTATAAGTGCAAGCATATACAACAAAGTTGTCACATTGGTTCAAGTTTATTAGGGGCAAAGAATAAAGTGTGCCATCAAGTTCGTGAGGGCTTTAATCATTAAGTTTTCACATAACAAAATAGTTTTTAATTGGAAGATAATTGATAACAAGAATATACTTGGAATGGTGTACCACACCACGCATAGGAATTTATACTGGACACTTTGGAATAACATGGTTTCTTGGGAGTTGGAGGCATGAGTAGAACTTACTCATACAAGTGGAGGCTAGCAAAAGACTGAGAGCAACCAACTAAGAGAGCAATAATGGCCAAAATCATGCAGTGCAACAAAGCATACTAATCAAAGCAAATAGTGGTACTACAAGTCAAGGACTAAATTATCATAGAGGCTAATGGTTACTTGTCATAGTCATAACATGGTGTAAGCATGTGCCAAGTCAACCCAAGCAAAACATCAAAGGAGAATACCACAATACTATGCTTTTGCATGCTAAAACAATGCATAATTTCTTCAAGGCACACTAAGCAATCCCAATTATTTGGAACAAGACATGCTACAGCAATAATCACTAAGAATAATGCTAAAACAACACCTAACATGTCATGCTAAAGTCTAAGTCACAGTCAATGCAAGCTCCTCTTGCACTTTAAGCAAGAACTTACTACTCCTTTCCAAACACCAAGCAAACTTATTTGCAAAACAACACTGCGAGAACGGGGGTAAAAACTACTCAAGAAAACTAAACAAACTAATCAAAGTAAACTAAAACTAAGACGCTCCAAGAACAACACAATTGTGCATGCAACAATAAAAACGAAGAGTCTAGACAGACCAGAGCTTTTTATTGATGAAGAAGGGGATGCCTTGGGCATCCCCAAGCTTTGACGCTTGTACCTCTTGGATATTTCTTGGGGTGACACCATGGCGGCATCCCCAAGCTTGAGCTTTTGTCCATTCTTCATCTCATTGCATCATTCTCTCTTTATACCTGAAATTTTCCTTCATAGAAAACTTCACACAATCTTCATTAGCAACATTAGTGTATTCAAAAGATATTAGACCACTGGAAAAGCTTTGGAACAACAAGGATTTTCACTAAAAATACAAGCTACTGTAGTAACTCCTTCAAAAATCTCAATTTACCCGAAGAGAACTCAAAAAGGAATCAATAAGAAGCAAATGCAAATAATGGCAGAAATCTGTCAAAACAGACCAGCGGGTAGAAACCGATTTTTTCGAACATCTTATTTTGCTCAAATCAAAAAGTGTTGAACTAACTAAAGTTATCGAACATACTGGGGGATTTATTCGTAAATTTTGAGCTCAATCGGAGTTGCAGAGCCTCCTCACGAATTGTTTTGGTGGAGGACAAAATTCTGTTTCGGGACAGCAACTCCCCAAATCTTACTTCCCTCTCATTAGAGGTCATTATTGGCACAAAAAGCAAACAAAAATGATAAGGAGAGGTCATTACTGAATCAATAACTTCCAAGACTCAAGGAAACTCTTGGGTTATATCCCAAAAAGTACTTTTCTTTAATGCCTTTAAGTTAGGCACAAGAAGCAAGAATAATCAAGTATTTTCAAATGAAGAAGCATTAACATTCATACATGCAAATTCTTGAACTATGAAAGGTATCTCATCCAAATGGGTTTTGGAGGATCCCTTATCATCTCTCTTTGGTCTATTATTTTCATCAAAAAGATATTCTGGAGCAATTCAATCAAAGTTCTTTTCAAAGGCTTCATGCATTCCAACAAGCTTAAAGAGGATGGGTATATTGAATTCTTCTCTAGGCTTAGTTTTATCAGAAATACCCACAACATCTACACTTGAGCCTAGCATATTGAAATGCTCAAAAACCTTTTTGGCTTCCCTAGCAACATCATGGAATTCTTTTGATAAAGTTTCAAGGATGAATTCCCTCTTTTCAGCATTCTTCTCTTCTTTTAGTTTTAGGAATAAAAATTGTATGAAGGGGTTAAGGCTAACAAACCTAGCCTCCAACATATGAACTAAAGAAGCTGCAGCAATCTCATAATTAGGAGCAAGCTCTGCTATAGATTTATCCTCAATATCCTCATGCTTTCTAACATAATTAAAGAATTCTTCAATATTATCTTTCCCAATTATGGAGCCACTACCTATTGCAAGATCTTTCAGGGCGAACTTGGGGAGCAACATGGTGAGCTAGAGTAAGGTGGCAACTAGAGCAGGAACTAATTTTTTTGTGTTTTTGAATAAATCAAGCAAACCAAATTAGACTAATTTTTTTTGGTTTTTTTTTTGGAAAGAGGCAAACAAAACCAAGCAAAAGAAACAAAGCAAACTAAAAACAAAGTAAAGAGAAAGGAAGTGAAGGACTCCCCTAGTGAAGACGTCCTTGGCCTCCCCGACAACGGCGCCAGAAAAGCTTGACGTATGTCTATGCACAGCCTGTTGGGAACCCCAAGAGCAAGGTGTGAAGCAGCAAGCAGCAAATTTTCCCTCAGTTGAGACCGAGGTTATCGAAAAAGAAGGAGGAAGGAAACATCACACAGGTGTTGCAAGCAACGCGGAGACCTGCACAACACAAACTCAAGACTTTGCCCCAACGAATAGTGAGGTTGTCAAGCTTACCGGTTTGCTATAACAAAGGATTAAATGTATGGTGTGAAAGGTAATGGTTTGCAGCAAGTAAACAAGTAACAGTGGAAGATGTATCAATGGTAAAGATTGGACCGGAGTCCATAGTTCACTAGAGGTGCTCTCCTTAGATAAACAACATGGCATGAAGGGTAAACAAATTATAGTAGGGCAATTGACAGGAACTGAGCAAGGCATAACAATGCAATTACTAGTCAGAAAGATCCTATGAGGTTGATTGGCCAATACAACAAGATACATAGACCGCCATCCAAATGCATCTATGACTAGAAGTCCACCTTCAGGTTATCATCCGAACCCCCTCCAGCATTAAGTTGTAAGCAACAGACAACTACTTTAAGCAAAGTGTGTAAGGTAAACAGTCCACATGTTCCATGAACAAGAGACCGTTGTTTTCTCCCTAGTAGCAACAACACATCTACAACCAAAGAGATTATTGTCACTTCCCTTGGAAACTAGAGGCATGAACCCACCATCGAGCATAAATACCCCCTCTTGGAGTCACTAGCAACTACTTGGCCAAGATAACTACTAACAACAGAGAGCATGCAAGATCACAAACAACACAGACATGATATAATCATAAAGACAAAACCATTAATCAAACCAACATAATAATCTCAATATCCATCGGATCCCCACAAAAACAACATGCATGTTACAAATAGAATAGATCTTGATCATGAATGGAGCACACAAGATCTATACATGAAAGCACAATGGAGGAGATACAACCATCTAGCTACTACATGGACCCACAGTCCAAGGTGGAACTACTCACGCATCATACCGGAGAGAAGGCCCCCGGGATGATCTCCCCTCCGACAGGGTGCTGGGAAGAACTTTAGATCCCCCCGATATAGGGACGATGGTGGCGGCAGCTATAGACGGTTTCGTGGATATTTGATCGGGTACTGAGGGTTTCTGCATCGGGGGATTCTTATAGGCGAAGGGGGAGGCCGAGGAGGCGGCCCGGGCCACCAAACCCTAGCCAGGCGTGGGGCTGGGCCCACCCGGGCCTGGGGTGGGTCTGGCCCCCCTGGCTGGCCCCTCCAGCTCTCCTCTGGACTTCTCGTTCCCCACGGAAAGTAATTCACTTTGTCCTTTGTCCTGTCCAATTCCGATAATATTTCTTTACTAACTTTTCTGAAACCAAAAATAGCAGAAAACAGGCATCTGGCACTGTTGCAACTTGTTAGTAGGTTAGTACCAGAAAACATGTTAAAAGCACCTCAAAGTGTGGACAAGTAAAGCAAAGTAGATACTAAACAAGCATGGATCATCAAAAATTATAGATACGTTTCCAACATATCAGAAATAACGATTCCCATTGACTTAGGCATACATCGTGTTCTGCAGTCTCTGCCACCTAGCTATAAGAGCCTCGTGATGAACTATAATATGCAAGGCATGAAGAAGTCTCTCCCCGAGCTTCTGTCAATGCTTAAAACTACAGAAGTGGAGATCAAGAAAGAACATCAAGTTTTGATGATCAATAAGACCATTGGTTTCAAGAAAGACAAGAAGAGAAAACAGAAGGGAAGTAAGGGCGGAAAGCCAGTTGCCGTGCGTGAAAAGAAACCCTGAGTTGGCCGTAAGTCTGATACCGAGTGCTATTATTGTAAGGGGACTGGCCACTGGAAGCGCAACTGCCCCAAGTATTTGGCAGAAAAGAAGGCCGGCAAGGCAAATAAAGTTATATATGATATACATGTTATTGATTTGTACATGACTAGTACTCGAAGTAGCACCTAGGTATTTGATACCAGTTCAGTTGCTAATATTTGTAACTCGAATCAGGGTCCGCGGAACAAGCGACCGCTAGCAAGGGGTGAGGTCAAGATGCGTGTCGGCAATGGATCAAGTGTTGATGTGATCGCCGTCGGAACGCTACCTCTACACTTACCGTCGGGATTAGTTATAAACTTGAATAATTGTTATCTGGTGCCAGCACTGAGCATGAACATTGTATCTGGATCGTGTTTGATGCGAAGTGGTTATTCATTTAAATTCGAGAACAATGGTTGTTCTATTTATATGAATGAAATATTTTATGGTCATGCACCGATGATGAATGGTTTATTTCTGTTGGATCTCGATAATAGTGTTACACATATTCATAATGTTGATGCTAAAAGGATTAAACTTAATGATGATATATCCGCATATATGTGGCACTGCCGTCTAGATCATATTAGCGTTAAACGCATGAAGAAGCTCCATTCGGATGGACTTTCGGAATCACTTGATTTTGAGTCATTTGATACATGTGAGCCATGTCTTATGGGCAAGATGACTAGAATACCGTTTTCCGGTTCAATGGAATCACTACAAGGAATGTGTTATTCTATGACCTTCTAATAGTGACTGTGGACAAAATCGTCATAGAATTATGACGATTTTGCACTAAATGGTCGTAAGCTATTTAGGAGGTTTAAAACCTTAGAAAATTACAACGATCTTGCTTAAAAACGTCATGGTTTTATTAGCTCAAATCGTCATAACCCAGTAAATACATCTCGGGAGGTATTGGTAGCTCACTATGACGATTTTAAATCGTCATATCGTCTAAATGAGAAAATAAGAGGTTGGACACGTCAAAAATTGTGCCTACATGTCATGTCTGCGTGTCACTTTTTGACTACATATCATATTCATGTATTAATATCCGCCTAGATGGCACTATCGAGACCAAAGAGACTTAACGTGCTTGCCTTGTGAATTATTTCCAAAAAAAAATCTAGCAAGCGATTTGAACTCGCGACCTCCCTCTGTTCATGAGCGCACCTTACCACCAGACCACAGGTTCCTTGGTGCCATGTTACTACGATGACCCGTTATAAACATTTAATTTGCTATATCGCGAATTTAATAGGCAAAAAATAGAGGGCAAAGCACTCAAACTCGTGACCACCCTCCGTTTGCGGGCGCACCTTACCACCAGAGCACAAATTCATTTATGGCATATTACTATGGCGACTCTTTATAAACATTCAATGTGTTATATCGCGAATTTAATAGGCAAAAATGAAGCGCTAAGCACTCGAACCGCAGGCCTCCCATCACATAGAAGGAACCTGACCACCACGCCAACATAACTTAGATGTCCACTCTTTGTGCTCCTCCTATTTGAGTAGAACACGCGGTTGCAACTGGGCCTGGTGGCCAAATTTCCCCTAATGGGCCTCGATGGGACTAGATTTTTTCTTTTTCTTTTTGTATTTTTATATTTCTTTTGTATCTTTTTCATAAGAAGTCTAAAATAATTTATTTTTGTCTCTAAATATTTATGAATTTCATTAGATCATACTAGGATGTTAATTATAAATAGTATGATTATTTTAAATTGTGGATCTACTAATCCCATATTAGTCCATAGTACGGACAATATCATAATTCAAAATATGATTTTGAAACTAGGGTTTTGAATTCAAAAAAATTGGCCTTAAGTATCGCTAAACTATGTCACATAATAAGACACCATGCGAAGGATTTGCATTGATCGGACAGTTCTTGAATTTTTTATGCCTGTTTCAAACTATGGTCAAAACGGCGGGCATAAAGATTCTTAGCTCAGGGATGAGCCTTGCTAAACTTGCATTGGATCTCTGAAGAAACATGATATTATGAGTCTAAAAATCATTTTTAAAAAAAATAATGGGCATCGAATCATATACATGTAGTTCAAATCGGACCCACTTCCTGCTGATTCGGCAGGAATTTGTTTTTTTTGCCAGGAGTGGACGGAAAGGTTTGAGATACCCCGGTTGGGACATTTGTCCATGTAAGGTTGCCTATTATTTTTGAAAAATGGGATGATAGCATTTTGAAACTTTCATTTGGTGGTTGCTTCACAAAACGGTCCATTTTTTGTGCTCGGAAAATGAAAAATGGTTTTTCTGTGCGACGAAAAGGAAAACTTCCTCCTGCAACATTATTCTCTATCCCACGATAAAGATGAGTGCATAATATGGGCACATTATCACAAACTATGCCACGAATCTAGCCATAACATTGGTCGTTTGGCCGGAAAGCCATGAAACCTCGAACATGATAGGTCATTTCTGAGAAGGTTTTTTGAGACACTTGCAATATACCAAGTTTGGTATTTTTACTTGCAACTATGTCACATAATAAGACATCACGCGAAATATTTGCATTGATCGGACCGGTTTTGAATTTTTATGCCCGTTTCAAACTATGGTCAAAACGGCGGGCATAAAGATTCTTAGCTCGGGGCTGAGCCTCGCTAAACTTGCATTGGATCTCTGAAGAAAGATGGTATTATGAGTCTAAAAATCATTTTTTCAAAAAATCATGGGCATCAGATCATGTACATGTAGTTCAAATCTGACCCACTTCCTACCGATTCGGCAGGAATTTGTCTTTTTCTCCAGGGATGAACGAAAAGGTTTGATATACCCTGGTTGGAACATTGTCCATGTAAGGTGGTCTAATAGTTTTACAAAATATGGTGGTACCATTCTAAAACTGTCATTTGGTGGTTGCTTCACAAATCGCCCCGTTTCTTGTGCTCGGAAAATGGAAAATGGATTTTCCGTGTGTCAAAATGGAAAATTTCCTCCTGCAACATTGTTCTCCTTCCCATGATCTATATGTATGCACAATATGAGCACATTATCACAAACTATGCCGTGATTCTGGCCATAACATTGGTCGTTTGGTCCAAAAGCCATGAAACCTCAGACATGATAGGTCATTTCTGAGAAGGTTTTTTTAAGACACTTGCAGTATACCAAGGTTGGTATTTTTCCCTGCAACTATGTCTTATAACAAGACACCACGCGAAGAATTTGTATTGATCGGACCGTTTTTGAATTTTTTATACCCGTTTTAAATAATGGTCAAAACGACGGGCATGAAGGTTCTTAGCTAGGGGCTGAGCCTAGCTAAACTTGCATTGGATCTCTGAAGAAATAGCATATTGTGAGTCTAAAAATGATTTTTTCCAAAAATCATGAGCATCAGATCATGTACCTGTAGTTCAAACCGGACCCACTTCCTACCGATTCGGCAGGAATTTGTCTTTTTTGCCAGGGGTGAACGGAAAGGTTTGAGATATCCCGGTTGGGACATTATCCATGTAAGGTGGTATAATATTTTTACAAAATGTGGTGGTACCATTCTAAAACTGTCATTTGGTGGTTGCTTCACAAATCACCCCGTTTTTTGCGCTCGGAAAATAGAAAATGGATTTTTCGTGCGTCGAAAAAGAAAATTTTCTCCTGCAACATTGTTCGCCATCCCATGATACATATATGTGCACAATATGGGCACATTATCACAAACTATGCCGCGATTCTGGCCATAACATTGGTCGTTTGGTCCGAAAGCCATGAAACCTCAGACATGATAGGTCATTTCTAAGAAGGTTTTTTGAGCCACATGCAATATACCAAGTTTGATATTTTTTCTTGGAACTATGTCACATAACAAGACACCACGCGAAGGATTTGCATTGATCGGACCATTTTTGAATTTTTTTATGTGCGTTTCAAACTATGGTCAAGGCGGGCATGAAAGTTCTTAGCTAGGGGCTGAGCCTCGCTAAACTTGCATTGGATCTCTTAAGAAATAGCATATTGTGAGTCTAAAAATGTTTTTTTCTAAAAATCATGAGCATCGGATCATGTACCCGTAGTTCAAACCGGACCCACTTCCCGCTGATTCGGCAGGAATTTGTCTTTTTCGCCAGGAGTGGACGGAATGGTTTGAGATACCCCGGTTGAGATATTGTCCATGTAAGGTGGTCTAATATTTTTACAAAATGTGGTGGTACCATTCTAAAACTGTCATTTGGTGGTTGCTTCAGAAAACGCTCCATTTTTTGCGATCGGAAAATGGAAAATGGATTTTTCGTGCATCGAAAAGGAAAACTTCCTCCTGCAACATTGTTCTCCATCCCAACATCTTGTAATTGCGAACAATATTATGAGAGGAATATTTTATTTTCATTGCACATAACATGATTTTTAATTTTTCAAGTGGGAAAAAAGATGTTCTAAATTCATCGTGTATTACTTGTGCAACTAGTTTTATTGCAGATAGTTGTTTATCCTTACTATTTTTGTTCTTCTCCACAGCAGCGCCATAGCTACTGGCCGGTAGATGGATATAGGATGGATTTTCAAGGGATAATTATCTTTGTTAGGTAAGATGTGTTTTATTTTTTCCATGTTTCTGTACTCCATCAAAGACTAGAGTAGCAAATGGTTTCCAGGAATAAACGTATGACATGGAGAACCAAACCTATCTGCAATTTGTTGGTTCCATATTTGCCTCAATATGAATCATACCTTGTACTGATCAGAACTAGGTCAGTAGGTTCAGCCAGATAAAGTACTATAGCTTATGCCTTATGACACAAAAAATTGTTTTAAATATAAACTATTGCTATCTAATAGAAAGTACTCTCCTGGACAAAAATGTACATAGCTTAAATAGAAACTACTGCTATCAAATAGAAACATTCTTCTGCCTTTATTTCTGAGATCAATTTGGTATCCCGGGTCCTTTCATATCTAAGATCAAATTCGGTTTCTCAGGTTCTGCTGCATACAGTCCAAGGCTGCGGAGCTGTACCGGTGGTTGGTCGGCATGGACTGGGAAGACATGTGAATTTGTCTTTCTCTTCATTTAGGGGTTTGAGGTGTCTACATGTTAGTATGCTCCTGGTCATATACAGAGAAATCTGTTAACTGTGTTGTGAAAGGATCTGAAATGTATGCTTATTGCTATTGTTAATGACTCGATTTGTGCAAGGATCTGAAATGTATGCTTTTGCTGTCAAGAAAATTTGAAAGTATGAGTGCATTAGTTATTCATATATAATGTTAAATTGCTTTGCTTGTATCCATGATGACCATCTCTGTTAATTTTGAGCTTGTGTTGCTGTGAGAATGTACCTTACCGATATCGTCTAAGAATTTATTGTACACTTTTTCCATGAATAGGGATTGGGGTAGTTCCATTACATCATTCTATTATGCACAATGAAATCAGATATTGAGCAGTGCTTATTCTTTTGCAAATAAATACTTGTAAAGTAACTAGTATCTATTTTGATGCTTATTAAGAATCTGTTTTACCAATTTTATTAATTGTCATGTGTTTTTGTTCTAGAAGAAAACATATATAAGGAGCAACAGCCGGCAGCGGCGGCTGGTAGCATGGAGGAGAAGTGGCGGCCAGTAGTGGCGGTTCACAGCAGCAACGCCCCTAGGATGGATTGGGGGGCTGACAACATGGTCGTTCTCTTGCTGGCCAGTGCCCCAGCTAATCAACTTACATTCTCTTGCTGAGCTTGTCTATTCTGCTTTCTTTGTGTGATTGGTCTTTGAAATCCTTTTTAACTGTGTTGATTATCAACATATGAGATGTATGTTTGGTTAAATGTTCAGATGCACCAGCAAAATCCTTTGATGCTTTACTGCTGTAATATTTGTTCAATATTCCACTTGCTTGACTGCTGTACTGTTGTACCATTGAAATGTATTGCACATGGGCTCTTAAACGGGCCAGAATAGGCCCAAAACACATTTGATCAGTGTGCATTTCAGCTAAAAAGGCTGAAGCACATAAACTAAATGGACCGAAAGAAAAAGAAACAGACAATGGCAAGCATGAAGCCCAAAGATTAAATAAATTAAAAAAGGCCAAAGCCTAAAACTGCCTAGGCATAAAAGAAAAAAAGGCCAAGGCCCATTTAATAAAGGCTCATTTGTTGGGCTCAGGCCATATAGAACATTGAAATGGACCAGGCCGAATTCATATTACGACGATCTCGTTTCGTCACAATTTTGCCACGTCGGATTAGCCACGTAGGATCTGACCTGGCTTGGCTAGATGGCTCATGACGATATTGGATCGTCATAATGGTTTTATGACGATCCAATATCGTCATAGACGGTTATGACGATTTTGCAAAAATCGTCGTTATACTTCATTTGCGACGCCCAGCTTTCGACCATCTTAAAATCATCATAGAATCGTCATAAACGAACTATTATGATGAAAATAGAGGGTCATATATAGCCAAATTCCTTGTAGTGAATGGGCGACAGATTTATTGGAAATCATACATTCTGATGTGTGTGGTCCAATGAGTGTGTCGGCGAGGTGGATATCGTTATTTTGTTACTTTCACGGATGATTTGAGTAGATACGGATATATCTACTTGATGAAACACAAGTCTGAAACCTTTGAAAAGTTCAAGAAATTTTAGAGAAAAGTGGAAAATCATCGTAACAGAAAGATCAAATTTCTACGGTCCGACCATGGAGGTGAGTATCTAAGTTACGAGTTTAGCACTCATATGAAAGAGTGTGGAATTGTTTCACAACTCACACCTGCCGGAACACCACAGCGAAATGGTGTGTCGGAACATCGTAATTGTATTTTATTGGACGTGGTTCGATCTATGATGTCTCTGACGGACTTGCCACTGCATTTTGTGGTTATGCACTAGAAACTGCTGCATTTACTTTAAATCGGGCACCATCTAAATCCATTGAAAAGACGCCGCATGAATTGTGGTTTGGAAACAAACCTAAGATGTCGTTTCTTAAA
This sequence comes from Avena sativa, assembly GCA_916181665.1. NCBI lineage: Eukaryota > Viridiplantae > Streptophyta > Magnoliopsida > Poales > Poaceae > Avena > Avena sativa. The sequence continues at coordinate 307,186,737 of OV702284.1, read as the reverse complement.
GTTTGGGGATACGATGTTTATGTGAAGAAACTTCAACTGGATAAACTCGAACCCAAAGCGGAAAAATGCGTCTTCATAGGATACCCTAAGGAAACTATTGGGTATTCCTTCTATCAAGATCCGAGGGCAAGGTTTTTGTTCCCAAGAATGAATCCTTTCTAGAGAAAGAGTTTCTCGTGAAAGGTGTGAGTAGTCGGAAGGTAGAACTAGAAGAGGTTGTTGAACCTTCTCTTCATAGTATGGCGAGTAGCACAGCGCCGGAAGTCGTTCTGGAGTTGGCTTTACCAATTAAAGAGGGAACTAATGATAATGATCATGAAACTCCGAAAGAGAGTACTACCGAACCTCACAGGTCTAGTAGGACGCGTGCAGCTCCCGAGCTATACGGAAACGCTGTTATGAATTTCATGGTTGATGAAATTGATGACCCTGCGACGTATGAAGAAGCGATGATGAGCCCGGATTCCAACAAATGGTTAGAAGACATGAAATCCGAGATGGAATCCATGTACGAAAACTAAGTTTGGAACTTGGTGGACTTACCTCATGACTGAAAGGCCATGGAGAATAAATGGATTTTCAAAAGGAAAACTGATGCTGATGGTAATATGACCGTCTATCAAGCTCGACTTGTCGCAAAGGGGTTTCGAAAAATTCAAGGAGTTGACTACGATGAGACATTATCTCCTATAGTGATGCTAAAGTCAGTCAGGATTATGTTAGCAATTGCTGCATATTTTGATTATGAGATATGGAAGATGGATGTCAAAACCGCGTTCCTCAATGGCAATATTGAAGAAGAGTTGTATATGATACAACCAAAGGGTTTTGTCGATCCTAAGGATGCTGACAAGGTATGCAAGCTTCAGTGATCCATCTATGGACTGAAGCAAGCATCCTGAAGTTGGAATCTCCGCTTTGATGAGGTGATCCAAGAGTTTGGATTTGTCCAAACTTATGGAGAGGCTTGTATTTACAAGAAAGTGAGTGGGAGCAATGTGGCATTTCTGATATTATATGTGGATGACATATTATTGATCGGAAATGATATAGATCTTTTAAACAGTGTTAAAAGTTATCTAAATAGCAAATTTTCAATGAAGGACCTAGGTGAAGCATCATACATATTAGGCATAAAGATCTATAGAGATAGATCAAGGCGCCTAATAGGGCTATCGCAAAGTACATACCTTGATAAGATTTTAAAGAAGTTTAAAATGGACGGAAGTAAGAAGGGGTTCTTACCTATGTTGCAAGGAAAGACATTGAGTAAGACTTAAAGTCCGGCTACGGCGGAAGAAAAAGAGATAATGGACAAAGTCCCCTATGCTTCAGCCATAGGCTCTATAATGTACGCCATGCTATGTACAAGACCGGATGTGGCACATGCTATTAGTTTGACTAGTAGGTACCAATCGGATCCAGGTTCCGAACACTGGATAGCGGTAAAGAATATCCTTAAGTACTTGCGAAGAACTAAGGATATGTTTCTTGTGTACGGAGGTGAAGAAGAGCTCGTCGCTAAGTGTTATGTTGACGCAAGCTTTGACACCGATCCGGATGACTCTAAGTCTCAATCCGGATATGTATTTCTCATGAATGGCAGAGCGGTTAGTTGGAGGAGTTCCAAACAACCCGTGGTGGCGGGATCAACAACGGAGGCCGAATATGTTGCTGCTTCGGAAGCGGCTCAGGAAGCGGTTTGGATGAAGGAGTTAATATCCGAACTAGGTGTGGTTGCGAGCGCGTTGGACCTAATGGTGATCTATTGTGACAACAATGGTGCCATAGCCAATGCCAAATAACCAAGGTCTCACAAGAATTACAAGCATATTAAGCGCCGGTTTCACTCCATCTGTGAGCATGTCAAGGAAGAAGACATAAAGATTTTTAAAGTACACACGGATCTCAATGTAGCAGATCCGTTGACTAAAACTCTCCCTAGAGCAAAACATGATCAACACCAGAACTCCATGGGTGTTAGATTTATCACTATGTAACTAGATTATTATCTCTAGTGCAAGTGGGAGACTGAAGGGAATATGCCCTGAGAGGCAATAATAAAGTGGTTATTATGTATATTCCAAATATATGATAGGTGCTTATTTTTCATGCTATAATTGTATTAATACGGAAACATTAATACATGTATGTTTAATAAACAAACGGAAAGTTCCTAGTTATGCCTCTCTCATAAACTAGCTCGTTGATTAACAAGATGATCAAGGTTTCTTGATCATGGACATTGGATGTTGTTAATAACGAGGTCACAACATTAGTGTAATGGTGTGATGAACATTCATCCGAAGTATAGCATTATGATCAAAGTCATTGAGTTTATATTTCTATAACAACATACGAAGTGATCCTAGTCCTTAGACCATGAGATCATGTCAATCACTAACACTGGAAGAGTATCTTGATAACATCAAACGTCACACCATAGCGGGGTGATTATAAAGAGAGACTTATAAAGATGGGTTCAGTACTACTAAAGTGTTATGTTGAGGCCCATGAATCAAGAGTGGAATTTGTTCATCTCGATGACGGATAGATATGCTCTGGGCCCTCTCGGTGATATCACATTGGTTAGCTTGCAAGCAAGTGATTTGATCACTAGAATGTTATATCACGGGAACGAGAAAAGAGTACATGTCGATAACGAGATAAACTAGGTATGGAGATACCGATGATTGAATCTCGGACATGTAATATATCACGAAACAAAAGGATTGAGATACTAGCGTAAAAGGTTCTCGCGATCACAAGAAAGTCATCGCTGAATGTGTGGGAGTTAGTATGGATCTCCAGGTTCCGCTTCTAATTATTGATCTGAGAGGGGTCTAGATCATGTCCACATTATTCACGAACCGTAGGGTGACACACTTAAGAGACACCGACATCCATTTGGAGCAAAAGTTTCATGCCAGAAAGAATAACAAGCGCAGGAATTTATTTCACTAGAAACCGAAACGGGTTTTTGGGTGAAATTGCAAAAAGTGTTTTTGCATGTGAAATGAAATACTAGCAAGGGGTTATACGTGAATGTTTGTCATTAAAGTAATTGACAAAATTCTGAATAAATAAAAGGAATTTTATTTAATGAGAGTTTGCATTAAATTTGGTGGAAATTTAATGGGAATTTGAGTGGAGGGAATTGAAAGGAATTTTTGTGAGTAGAGTATCCACCCACATCAATGGAGGGAGGGCAAGGGGGCAACCCCCATGCGCCGGCCACCCCCTTGGGTGCCCCCTCCTCCTATAAAAGGAGCCCCCTCTCCTCTCTCTCACTCACACCTCCTCATGAAGGATCTCTCTCCCCCTCTATTATTTATCCTCCATGGTCTCACACTAGCGAGATACATGTTCCCGGTGGCTATTCGGTAAGAAAGAGTTGTGCTTCCGCTGTATCGCTAGAGCGAGGAGGCGGAGGTTGCTCGGTGCCTCGGACGTGTGTGCGAGCACGGATGCACCGCTGATTTGCGGTGGTAGGACTTCCTCTCGATCTTGAGATCAGCAAGAGATCGTCTACATCAACCACGAGTTCAACCTCGTTAAGCTTTGTCGGTCTTCAAGGGTATGTTATCTATGGATGTATATCCGCCCGTTTCTTGTATCTAGTAGATAGATCTTGGTACATAGTTGTTCCCATCGTAGGAATTTTTTTGTTTCCTATGCTGCGAACCCTACAGGCGTGTGCGGCCCTGTTGCCCTGGCCTGAGCTGGTGGTCGGCCGGTAGGCGTGGAAGTGATGGAGCTGGTAGAGGACGTGCCGGCCGTGGCCTAACCGGGAAGAGAGACGGTGCCGGCGAAAACGGTGCCTAACGCCTCCTGCTTGATCATGTTGACGGCGTGCTTGGCAGCATTCACTGCCATCTCGTTGGCGTTGACCCTGATCTTGGTGCTCGTCCTGGCGCTCCGTCTCGAGCCTAGCAGCGGTGTGTTGATATCTCGCTGCCAACCGCCGGACCTTGCGCTTGTTCGACTCGATCTTCTGCTCCTCCGGCGTATGGTCCTTTGCTGGCTTCCTCGGCCGACCGCGCTCCTTGGCGGGGGAGGCAACAACATCAACCATGGCGGCGAGATCCATCGTCTTAACTTCTGCTCCCGCCAGTGGAAAATTTGGGAGATGTTTGTTGGAGGGAGAAGTGGTGTGGTTTCTGCGCCACTAGCGGGAGGGACCGCCAATGATAAAAGGAGGACGTGCTCGGACAAGCGTGCGTCCGGGCCGATGCAACCGAGCCCCAGATTAGATGCATGGATGGGTCAAGTCGGATGCGTTTTGCCAGATGGGTCGGCCCGTTGGGGCGCCGCACATGCCCCACGCGTCCGCGCGGACTGTTTCGGACACGTGCGAACCGGATGGGTCGGCCCGGTGGAGATGACCTGACACCACACGCCTTGCTCTCTCCCTCGTCTGACAAAGGCGGAGCGGGTGGCTTCGTATGACTGAGGAAGGGCATGGCGCGTGGCTGCTCGGCGGCGGTGTGGGCGCTCCCTGTGCGTGCTTGTAGGCGGTGGTGACGGTGCTGAGGTGCAGCGACGGCTGGGGCGGCGCTGAGGCGTGGCAACGGCGGTGGTGGCACTGCGATACGGCAATGGCGGCAAGCGGCGTGATCGGGCACTCCGGTGAACTGGAGTACGCGAGGGCGCGCGGGCGCGTCTTAGGGCGACGCGCGACTCTATGGCTTCGGGATGAGTTCCTAGCTCTACGGCAGGTCCCTAGGCCATCGAGCGCTTCCTCCTCGTCCCAAATCTACAAGGCGTGGGCGGTCAAGGGCCGCAGGGCATCGATTCGGAACGGGAATATTCTCCGCCGTCTCTCCGATCTCTAGGGACCTTGCGGCGGTGTCTCTTTGCGTGTTTCCATGTTCTTCAGTGTGCTCGGCTTGGTCTCTAGGATGGGGGTCCCGGTTGGTGGGAGTCATCTTGTTTGACGGGCATGCTAGAGGCTCTGGTACTGGCTGGTTGCCCCGGTCATGTGGACGACAGGGTGCCGACGAGCCATGGGTCATGAAGCCGGTTCAGCCTAGCACCTTTGTTGGGGAAACCCTTGCCCCTTGGGCCTTGACGGCGGCGTATGTGTATGTCGTCCTATTCCTGAAGGCGTCAATGAGGCGGTTCTCGGTCTAAGCATGGGCTCAAGGTGAAAACCCAAGATCTTTTGATCAGGCGGTAGCGGAGTGTCTGCGTCGTGTATTTCTTGAAGTTTCTGCCTTGGAGTATCACTGTGAGCGGCTCTCCGATGGTTGGGTGGTTCCACCCCACTCTCCTCGGAAAAGATTGCTTTGTGTTTTGCGTTCTCGGTGCTCATTGTCAGGCTGGTTACTGGTGCTACTTCTCGGTGGCGAGTCGTCGGCTGATTCCTGGTGGTGGCCGGCCTTCGGTGGCGTTTCCTGCGACGGTTGAGCCGTCTTGACCAGTGGCTACCGGTTCGCCCATGTAGGGTGAGTGTCGGCCCGACTAGCATCTCGTTCACTGTCTACTCCTCCCATGCGTAGTTTACTGTAATAGTCACCGGCGTTTTCGTTCTATGTTTGTAGCCCCGCTGATAGGCCTTGTTTTTGTGTGAGTGTGATGTTCTGCATTGTAGGTTAGATTCATCATTGTGTACGTGTTTCGTCGTAGTTGTCGTTATTAATCTAATATCGGGCCTTTTGGCCTGTTTTCTATAAAAAGCATCACAGGCCATGTGAAATAAACATGTCTAGATCAACATATAATACATGTGCCGAGGTCATCATGACATCATCAGCGGTACATTTTTTTTCCAACCATATACTTCACTAAAAGAAAAAAAATGATCGAAAGAGCCACACGGCTCCTAACTTCATTTAAGAAACTAAAGTCAGTTTTACACAGCCACAAGAAACCAACAAGAACGATAAAAAACCTCCTAACTAGACTAAAACTAACACGGAGGCTGACTGTATTCTCTGAACCAAAACCAACACGCAACTATAGTACAATAATAAGAGTTCAGACAAATGACAAGGTTTCTGCAATAATCATAGTTGAAGGCCTGAACTGTCGCAAATTCTCCTTGTCACCGCCGCCCATCCATGTCCTTTTCCGAAAATCTCCATAGCAATCCTTCTTAGGCGCTCAGACATCCGTCGCACGGTTCCTTGGACATTTCCTTTCTGTAGCACGTTCCAGTCATCCAAAAGACGACACGTAGAAAAAATCAGGTCAGTAGGATCCTTTGGTAGCTTTTCTTGAAAACAAGCAGAGTTTCTTGTTTTCCATATGTTCCAAATCAAAGCAGCAGTACCAAGCATTACTATCACCCTATCTCTACCACTAAATTATTTAGTTATCCAATTCTGACAAAGATCAAACAAACTTCTAGGTTTAGCATCTATTCCTGAAGCACAACTTGCAACAGTCTAGCTGTACTTTGCTACAGGACAAACGAAAAAAAAGATGATCAACACTTTCCTTGCTTGCACAAAAATTCACATAGACTGTACCTTTCCATCTTTTCTATTAATAGAAAATCAAATTACATGACATGTACGTGGAAACTATTCTTTACTTTTATCGCTTCATAATTCTCATCAGGAGAGACTAAACTAGCTAGTCAATCCATACATTATCGCGACCTGTTCGACTAGCCATATGCCATGACGAACCTGAACGAAATTCATAGAAATTTCCGTGTAGTTCATGAGAGCGTGGGCAGCAGCTCGCAACTGTATTTTTTCGTGCTAGCTGCTGAGTTTATTGTGTGGTTGAGATCACCTCATGTGCGTTTTTTTCCGTGCAGTTGAGATTTTACAGTCACAGGACACGTTTTAACTCCGTGTTTTATTTCTCAACTGAGCCTACCTACGGAACCTACCAGTTGTCAATGGAGTGCTTGGATGCGGGCGCCTGTATAAATAGTACTCCACATTGGTACGCACAAGCAAGGACGCCATAGCGTGGAGACTCTTTGGTCTAATCTAGAAATTGTTAAGTTGAATTGCACTTGACAACCGAGTTCCCCGGCCGGCCGGCTACGCTGTGCGCGAGATGGCCGCTCCAGTGTGCCTCGCGACCGACAGCCTGAAATGGGGGGAGGCCGCGGAGGCAATGAAGGGTAGCCACCTCGACGAGGTGCGGCTCATGGTGGCGCAGTCCCGCGAGCGCGTCGTTAGAATCCAGGGCGCTGGCCTTGCCGTCGGGCATGTAGCGTCCGTGGCCGCGGAACGTGGCGCGTCGACGGTGGTCACTGTGGAGGTTGAAGCGGCCTGCCGCGAGCGCGTCACCGCTAGCAGGGAGTGGATCCTAGACTGCGTCTCCAAAGGCGGCGACGTGTATGGCGTCACCACGGGATTCGGCGGCAACTCGCACCGGCGAAGCAAGGGCGGCCGCGGCCTCCAAGCTGAGCTACTCCGGTAATTACAGCTCAACTCGCCCAACTTATGTTTAATATGTACAGGGCCGGTCTTGAGGTTTTTTTGGCAACTAAAACTTGGGGCCTTTAATATAGACATCACAATAATACTAATAAGTATTGTACGTGTACAACATATGTTGCAAATAACACTTAAATACATTCAAAAGCAGTAGGCATATACAAGATTTTATACATGTTACCTTAAATTTTTCTTCTAGCATTTCTAGATGCAAAATCACTTATGGTGGGTCGATGGCGATGACATCCAATAATTTCTTCTCGATGCATAATATTAGCAAACCATTTAACCTCATATATTTCTTCAATAATTTCAACTTGAAAAGCTTCTTTCAGCCGATGATACGACAATCACAAGGAAAAGTAAACACCAAGGCAGCCATCTCTTTTTCTCTTTTCCTTTTAGCGTGACCAGATGGACACTTTCTCGACGAGAACGACATGATAACACACAATGCTGAAAAATAAATTTACAACAATATACCTAAGATTGGTCAAATCAACGACATGAGTATGTGCACTGAATTTTGAGACCTGAAACAAAAGGCTAGGTATGTGATTGGGGGTCCGAAATAAAAATCACGAGACGGCAAGTGGACGAATTGACAATCAAAAAATCAGTATTAGGACAAATTTAGAAAAAAAAAATGAAAAACACAAAAATCCTAATTCCCTAATTCGCGATGAACCGTTACCGTACAGCCCTAGAAAATCACTTATTGGCTCGCTGTGTTGATAAAACACTAAGAACTATGAACTCCCCTGGTATAGTAGGACGAGGATGTCGCTGGGAACGATTCGTCAGTGTCGGTGGTGGCCTGGGTGCCTGGCGCAGGCGAGGTAGACAGGTAGTCGAGCAAAAGAGAGGTCCCTTCATTGCGGGTATCCCTATATATCGACCAATGCGGCAGGAACACCGCGCCACACACTCCACTCGGGTGTGTTGGGCCGGCACGCACTAGCTTTATTTTTTCTGGTATTTTTGTTGTTGTTTCTTTTTTTGTTTTTCAAAATCTTAATATCTCCTTAAAAAAACTAAAACATTTTTCAAACATTTTAGAAATGAACAAATTCAAATTCTGAACATTTTTTAAAAATATTTTTTTGAAATCTATTTTTAATATGAACATTTTTCAATTCTGAACAATTTTCTTGAACAAATTTCTAAGTCTGAACAGTTTTCATACTGAACACTTCTCAGATATAAAACAAATTTTGAATCAGAACATTTTTTAAGAAATAGAAAACCGCACATAAAAACCAGAGTAGAAAACCGGTTAGGATCCCTCAAAAACCAGACATGAATAACTAGTCCGATCGACTCGGACTCAAGCGCGACAAAGAAACAGCGACGCAAATCGTTAAAAGGCCGGCCTAAAAAAGGGTGCGCGGCGCGCGGTGGAGACCGCATCCGCATTATGCAGTGTCTAGGTTTTACCCTCCGTTGCTTGGTTCATCGATCGCCAGGCCTGTCTGATGGCTAATTTCCTTGTCGTGCGGCGTGCTTTTTCCCCTCGTACTGTCGTTCACGATCGTGACCCATTAGGCCTTTTCTTTCTTTCTTTCTCTCTGGCCCGTTACGTATAGACACAATTAATATAGCTTACCTGGGTGGGTCTCTGGCGGGGCCAGACTTGTAAAAATGTACTATTTGTTGTTCTATGTGTAATATGGACTTGACTTGGGTTTTAATATACACTTGATAATAAACTAGCTGGAGTGTCCTTGGTCGAATATGCATTCGTTGAACTAGATGAACTATGTTTAATATGCACTTAACATGTCGTATGTTTAATTTGCACTTGGCATGGCGTGGGCGGTGCCAGACTTGTAATAATGTACTCCCTCTGTTCAAAGGATGTCTAGATTCATATTTATCTAGATATGTTTTAGTGTATAGATACATGTAAAAAAGATAAATCTACGATATCCTTTTTAGGACAAAGGGGTTGAACTTGTCGTCAAACTTATTGTTTTGTGTTTAATATGCACTTGCTTTATATTTTAATACACTTGCTGAACTAGATGAAGTGTCTTTGGTCGTATATGCACTCCCTGAACTAGATGAACTAATGTTTAGTGTGCACTTGCCTGTCATGTAATCCATGCATCACTTCTGAATGTTGTGCACTGTAAGTTTAAAACTCGATGATATGTAAGTTTGTTATGCCGTCGACACTATACTGCAAGGGATGGCACCTGATTGACGGGCGGTACACGATGACTTGTCATTTTACAGCTCTCCTGACCTCACTCAAAATGGGGTAGCTTCAATTTTAATTATCTTAGCTTCTACTAAGACATATGCGCTAAGTGACATAGTATATCGCCTATCCCATCGGCGCTAAGCGGCCGTGGGTGAGACCTAGCCCTAGCCCCGCCACACCATGCTGGCAGCTAGTGTAGTAACTGTCAGAGCAACCCTATCCCATGTAGCATGGTGCCTACGCGTTGGGCGCTACCCGTCGTGAAATAGTTTCACCAAGAGTTTATTATTTGAATTAGTTTTCTTTGGATTATTTTTATTCATTTTGCCGTGTTCATGAGAAGGTAACTTGTTGGAATCTATTTATTTATTTATTAAAAAGGACGCCTGTCCGCAATCCATTTATTCTGATGACGCGACAAAAGTAATATTCGATTATTTCTCAAAAGAAAAGTATTATTACATTAATGGTTTGCATTACATTTTTTTCAAGGTATCTTAATGCTGGAATGTTCGGAAGCGGTAGTGACAACACCCTACCTTCCGAGGTCACACTCTGGCATCCGCTTTGAGATCATTGAGGCAATCATTAAGCTGATCAACTCCGGTGTCACCCCATGTCTGCCACTACGTGGGTCTATCACGGCATCCGGCGATCTCGTCCCCCTATCTTACATTGCTGGACTCCTCACAGGGCGCTCGAACGCGCGGGCTATCACTTTGGCCAATCGAAAAGTGGACGCTCATGAGGCGTTCGAGATTGCTGGCATCCATGGCTGTTTCTTTAAGCTTCAACCGAAGGAAGGGCTTGCTATTGTAAATGGAACATCTGTGGGGGGCAGCCCTTGCGGCCATGGTGCTGTTTGATGCGAACATTCTCTTGGTCCTCTCTATAGTATTGTCAGCCGTGTTCTGTGAGGTCATGAATGGCAAGCCAGAGTACACTGACCACCTAACCCACAGGTTGAAGCACCACCCAGGACAGATCGAGGCCGCTGCCATCATGGAGCACATCTTAGCAGGCAGCTCATTCATGAAACATGCACAAAAGGTCAATGAGGTCAATCCATTGTCAAAGCCCAAGCAGGATAGGTACGCACTCCGCACCTCGCCTCAATGGCTGGGACCTCAGATCGAGACCATCCGTACAGCCACAAGGTCCATCGAGCGGGAGCTTAACTCGGTGAGCGACAACCCAATCATTGACGTTCACCGCGGAGTAGCTCTCCATGGTGGTAATTTCCAAGGTACGCCTATCGGAGTGTCCATGGACAACACAAGGCTAGCTATCGCAGCTGTCGGCAAGCTCATGTTCGCTCGGTACTCAGAGTTGGTCAATGACTTTGTTAGCACAGTCCCTGCCGCCGAGTACTTTCCGACGACACAGACGAGGAAATTCCGACGAGACGACACGCACGTACCCGATAACTTCCGCCGAGATGCACGTACTGCTAGCCGATCGATTCTTTTGATCTAACTAGTATACTCACGCACGCATACGCAAAACAACTTTGATCGCCAAAGGCTCTTGTCGAGTCTTGCTTTCTTTTGTATTGCTTCTCAACTCACACAGTGTTGTCCGGTTACAGGGTTTACACGTATATATATATATATATATATATATATATATATATATATATATATATATATATATATATATATATATATATATATATATGCACGGCCAGCAGCCAGTGGCCAGCTCTCCTAGCAGAGTACAACTCGACAACCTAACCAACTCGGAGACATGCATGTATACTACACGGCACCTATTCACCGGAAGCACCGGATCCTTCCTACGTATACAACCCGTATACGACTGAGCATACTACACCCTGCCGGAGTCGGACGTCGTGATTAATTCTAACAATCACCCCCTAAGCACGACGTGCTCTCTTCGTCTTCGACCAGGGTCCCAAATACGCCAGCTGCTCCTCGCGGGCGTCATCGACCGCATTGCTTTCGCCGCTTCCTTCCTCGGCACCCATGTCACCGACATTGCTTTCGCCGGCTTCTCCATGGTTTCACATCGACCCTTCTCGTCCGCGTCCTTCTTTTCCGCGTCCTCCTTGTCAATATTGTCCATGAATGTGCCTTCAATCTTCACTGGTTTCTTGATGAACAAACATTGATTCTTGTACTCCATCTTCACCAGATAATTTACCGTCCAAAATTCTTTCTTCGGATAGTAGTCCATCACGTCTCCCATGCGTGCTTGCGTCGGTCGTAGTCGTCTCATCTCCAGTGCAGTCGGAGGCTCTGCGACATACTCTTCTGCGTCCGACAACGCGCTTGTTTCTTCGGTTTCTGAACCTTGTGTGCCTCCACGTAGAGCTCCTAGAGTCAACGACTCTACATGCAGCGTATCCTGCATGCCTACTTCTGAGCCAATTTCTTGACTCGCCACCACATCACATGGCCCTTGCACTTCTGGACACTCCTTTGCCCCAAGCTCTTCACGTGGATCATCACCTCCTGTATTAGCGGATGATGAGCTAAACACAACACCTTCTAGCTCTGTTTTTTCTGACCATGGACTAGCCTTTTCTCCGGACACTTTTCCTTCTGGGAGTATCCCTAGTGCTTCTGGCCTGGTGTCCACGCCTAGAGCATCCCCTAGACCTTCAATCTCTTCTGGGTCTGAATTTGCTGACAAAGATAAGCTTGGTTGATCCATATTTTCTTCATACTCAAGATCCCACATGATGTGAAAAGATGAATATTCCGGTTCCTTGGAGCCCCAATTCCATGATTTCTCTTCCTCAAAGACTACGTCGTCCGTGAAAACCACCTTATTGGTATAGGGGTTGCACAAACGGTATCCCTTCGAGCCTTCATAGCCTGTCATGATCATTGGAGTACTCTGATTCACCTTATGCGCCACACATCCAAAAGTACGAAGATGATCAACCGAGGGCTTCCGTCCGTACCATGCTTCATACGGAGTCATACCAACTCCACTCTCAGTTGGTTCCATGTTCAGCAAATACACAGCCGTATTGACTGCCTCACCCCAGAAGTTTCCTGGCAAACCTTTACTCTTCATCATCCTCCGTGCCATGGTCAACACGGTTTGATGCAGCTCGCCTTCCTGATCAATGCGTAGAGCTCTTATCTTCGCCTCCACCTTAAACTCTCCGGCTTCCTTGATCTTCTCGAATGCTTGTTGTGCTTGATACTTACTTTTCAGCAACACAATCCACATGTATTTACTATGATCATCCACCGCAAGCATGAAGAACTTATTGCCGGACGGAGTTGCAGGCGAAATTTCAACGCATAGACCGCCATGATCAGATTCTGAAGCTTCACTCGCCTCAAACATGGCTTCACGTAGAAACCGGACACTCCGTTGCTCGTGATCCACACACGGTAGATCGTGATCCACTTGCGCCACAATCTCCGTACCCGGTGATGGAGGATCCTCCTCATCCTTCAGCTCAGTTACTTCGAGCATCAGCATCATCGGTCCATCATCATCTCCTTCCTGGGCGATGAGAGCCCTCTCCTTCGACGATTTCTTGCAATCCTTCTTGAAGTGACCGAGCTCGCCGCACTTATGACATCTTACATTCTTGATGTCAAACTTCCTCCGCGGCGGAGCCTCGTCCTCGTCCTCCCCTGCGATATGCTTTTTCGCTGGGCGAGAATCTTCTCTATCACTCCTGCTGCCGGATGCTTTATCACCCTTCTTTTCCTTGGCGAACAACGCTCGAGCCATAAGCATGAGATGCTCATCCACTTTCGCGTCGCCATAGGTGATCTTCATCCGCTCGTCGTGCGCCTTGAACCGTCCAACTAGATCATCCATCGTGAGAGTCTTGAGATCAACGCATTGCTCGATTGCCGAGACAACGGGTGAGTAACGCGGCGGCGCCACGCGGAGGAAACGCCTCACAATAGAGATCTCATCCAGCTTCTCGCCAAGTCCGCGAATCCCATTGACCAGTGTAGCGACCCTTGAAGCAAAAGTGTCTAGCGTCTCATCTTCTCCCATCTCCAGATTCTCGTACTTCTTCTGCAAGGTTTGCAGGGTCGCCTCGCGGACGCGCTCGTGCCCAAGATTTAGCGTCTTGAGCGTATCCCACACCTCCTTTGCAGATTTCTTCGAGATCAGGTGTTGCATCAGATCCGTTGGCACCACCGAGCAGATGGTCGTGAGTGCTAGTCGGTCTAGGTGGTACTTCAACGCGCCCTTCTTGAACTCGTCGCCGCCTGGATCGACAGCCTCCCAGAGTCTGGCGCCTTCTAACGCCCACTCCATCTGGACCGCCCAGACCGTGTAGTTGTCGCGGCTGTACCGCGGATACTGCATCGACACCGGCGCACCCGCAGACGCACCAGAATACTCGCCTAGCTCCTTGTCCGGCATGACCTCCCGTTACCAGGAGATCCTCCGCGAGGCTCTGATACCAATTGTTAGCACAGCCCCTGCCGCCGAGTACTTTCCGACGACACCGACGAGGAAATTCCGACGAGACGACACGCACGTACCCGATAACTTCCGCCGAGATGCACGTACTGCTAGCCGATCGATTCTTTTGATCTAACTAGTATACTCACGCACGCACACGCAAAACAACTTTGATCGCCAAAGGCTCTTGTCGAGTCTTGCTTTCTTTTGTATTGCTTCTCAACTCACACAGTGTTGTCCGGTTACAGGGTTTACACGTATATATATATATATATATATATATATATATATATATATATATATATATATATATATATATATATATATATATATATATATATGCACGGCCAGCAGCCAGCGGCCAGCTCTCCTAGCAGAGTACGACTCGGCAACCTAACCAACTCGGAGACATGCATGTATACTACACGGCACCTATTCACCGGAAGCACCGGATCCTTCCTACGTATACAACCCGTATACGACTGAGCATACTACACCTTGCCGGAGTCGGACGTCGTGATTAATTCTAACAGACTTGTACAACAATGGGTTGACATCGAACCTTGCTGGTGGGCGGAATCTCAGTGCGGACTTCGGCTTCAAAGGCAGTGAAATAGCTATGGCTTCCTATTGCTCCGAGCTCGAGTACCTTGCGAATCCGGTGACGACCCATGTTCAAAGTGCGGAGCAACACACTCAAAATGTGAACTCCCTTGGCCTTATCTCCGCAAGGAAGACTGCCGAGGCCGTGGGTATACTGAAGCTCATGTCCTCCACGTTCTTGATCGCGCTATGCCAGGCCATCGACCTGCGGCACCTCGAGGAGAACTTGGAAAACGCAATTAAGCAGTGTGTGGTGCAGGCAGCGAAGAAGGCACTCAATAATGTGGGCACGATTGGGGATATCTCCGACTGGTACTTGATCGAGAAGTCATTGCTCAATGTAATTGATCAAGGGTCGTCTATGTTTACCTATGAGGACGAGGCCTACAATGCAGATAACCAGCTCCTTCAAAAGCTACGTCTCGTGCTTCTCGACCACCTCCTCACTAGAGAAGGTTGCGTGAATGAATCTACCGCCTCAGTGATCTCCAAGATCACCTTGGTCATGGAGGACTTGCGGACGGTACTGCCAAAGGAAATGGAGGCAGCGCGAGTTGCTACTGAAAAAGGAGCCGCCCTGATAGATAACCGCGTCAGGGAGTGCCGCTCATATCCGCTCTACCGCTTTGTTCGTCAAGACCTCGGCTGTGTATACATCACCGGTGAGAAGGAGAGATCGACCGGAGAGGAGGGCGAAAAGGTGCTCACGGCCATCAACCAAGGAAAGATCATCGACCCTCTCCTTGAGTGCCTCAAGGAGTGGGACGGCAAACCCCTTCCAATATAATGAACCAAAACATGGGTTCGACACCGAAGCATGTTTGTTGGGAATAATCAGAACTTCATGATCTGCATGTGTCATGCAGTTTTCATGTTGTGTTGGGATAATATTATGTTTGTGCTATATAGTTGATTTTCAGGCGGATTGTGTTGTCTTTGTTCGATCGAGTATAAGTGCTGGAGTCTTGTACTATTATGGTACGACTATAATAAAGTAAGAGACCCAAATAAAGAGATCAGGGATTTGGCATTTGAGCTTGCTTGTTGTCTTTCTTTTTACACTTACATTTATATTTATTATATGGGGTTACACAAGTGCAACACTTATCCCATAGCCTCTCAGTCTTTCATCTCACGCCGCTCACCATTCCGCAGGGGTGCTTTGCAAGCATGAATAAAATTTAAAGGGCTTTTTTATGGGACGGAATGAGAGAAATCTCCGGTGAAAAATGCAAAATAAATTGGGAAGCGGCGTGTAGTCCAACTCATCTTGGGGGTTTGGGGATTCTTCACCTTGAAAATTTTGTGAGATGGCCGTGGTTCGAGTAGCGAGACCCAAATAAGCTACCGGTGGGCATGGCCACACCATGTGATTCGGCGGATATGGGCCACCACTGTTGGTAATGGGAAGATTGCTCCTTTTTGGGACTCGTCCTCGCTCAATGAGAGGAAGCCCAAAGACATCCCCCTCTCATTTTTCAAGCTTCCACAAGTAAGAAATGGAGTGTCAAACAAGCAATTTACAATGACGCATGGATATCAAAAATAAAGATGGATATCAATTTGACCATCCCTCACATACATGAGTGCCTACGCTCAATGGCATGAGCTTAATAGCATGCATCTTAATGAGGATATTGAAGACTCTATTATTGTTTAGAATCTCAGACTAATGGGAAGTACACAACGGCGTCGGAATACAATGCCCAATTTATTGGAGCAACCCTCACACGCGTGAACAAGCTAGTTTGGAGTGTTTGGGCACCGCCAAAGATAAAGTTCTTCTCTTGGTTGGCCATCCAAAACAGGCTATGGAAGACGGACCATCTTGAGAAGAGAGGATGAAAAAATCGTGGCCTTTGTCCGTTTTGCAAGCAAACCCAAGAAATGGCGGGACATCTTTTCTCTCATTGTAGGTTCTCCAAGAGACTATGGGGAATGGTTAAAAATTGGCTTGGCCTACCAGATATTAGAACCCAAGAATGAGCTTCAGACCTATCTATCAATAAATGGTGGACCAAAATGTCTTGCAAATCACTCTAAATATGGCCTATTTAACCATGCTTGTTAGTTGGATGATATGTAAGGAGAGAAATACATGAGTCTTCACCATCAAATCCACACCACCGTCTATTCTTCTTGAGATCATTAAAGAGGAGGCTTGCCGGGGGAGCAAAACTTGAGTGTTGTAATATTGGGAGAGTAATCCCGTACTTATAGATTTTTATAGAGGTAAGTATTTTGTCTCCGTTTCAAAAAAAATACAATCGCATGTTTGCGGGAGCATAGCTATCGGTGGACACTCAATTTAGAAATGCAGCCACTAGAAGTTGCTAATAACATAAATCCCTGGAGTTGCTTCTGTGAATGAGTCTTCTTGTTGTCGTTAGGCCTCCTCGGCGTGGTTCTTGAATGCTTTTCTTGTCAAATTCGTAAACAAATCAGTGTCATAACTCATACAGTTTGGGCCACTACAGCTCCTGGCGGCCAACCCATAACCAGAAATGTCCATATATATCCAAGCCTGGATGATATAACGTGTTTTCTATTAATTAAATGACCTTGTTTTAAGTTTCTGCGAGCTTCAGGAGGACGATGCTTGCATATGAGAAAATTGCCCCGACCTTGCACACGCCAACATATTTCTTGGTTCTTCTTTGAAGGATCTACTAGTGCAGAACACTACCTCTAACACCGGTTCAGAACACCCTCTAACGGCGGTTATAGAACCGCTGTTGAGGTTTGGTGTTAGAGCCCCCCCTTTAACACCGGTTCGTATACGAACCGGTGTTAAAGGGTGGCGCACGTGGGGCTGTCGTAGCGCTCACCCCCCTTTAACACCGGTTCGTAACACGAACCGGTGTTAAAGGTTATGTGCCACGGCAGGAAAAAGAGATAAATCTCTGCCGCGGCAGGAAAACGGCTTAAATCTCTGCCGCAACAGAGTTCTGCCGCTGCCCCGTTCTGGGCGTATTTCTGCGGCGTGGCGGGACGGGGAGGGGGGAGGGGGGAATCGATCGGGAGCGGTATATACACATACATCGTCGTCGGTACATACGAGTACATGAATAATTAAGCAACTATTATTATACACAAACATCGTCATTGTGTCGTATTCCCCGTAAACGTTGAAGCATTAAATACAAGACAAACACGTTCAAGCATATATACAACGTTCATTTTTTTGGATATCTAAAGAGTTCTCCGTGAGGCGTGATGACCTCATCAAGTATGAACCCCGCCAATTCCTCTTGAATGGCTCGTATGTGGTCAAATGACAGGAGTTGGTCCCTCATCCGTTCGATCTAAATATATATGAAGAATGGGGTCAATATATATATAAGAATAAAACTCAACACAATTGATGGTAATAAATAAATGTTGTATATTTTGTTTACTTACTCTAAGTTGTTCTAGTGCGGCTTGGCCCGTCGCACATATTGTGTTGCGAATGAACTCGCAAACATAGTATCCACATAAGTTATTGATGGGTCCCTGATGCACACACTTTACGAGAATAGAGAGTTCAATCAAAATAATAATCAATAAAGCATGATATAAATGGAATTGGAAGCAGAATCAAAGAGATACGCGGACCTAGCTAGCTAGTATTACTTACATTTTGGTCTACAAATTTTAGTTTTTCTGACCATTCACCCACGGCCCTGCCCGTGAACCTTTTCCAAACCCTGTCCGGCAAAGAAAATGGATAAAGGATTAATTAATTACTTGTTGTCATGAAAGTTGCCGATCTAGTGCGATAATATGATTGAAATTACCTCTGGAGCATCTCTCTAAAGTCTCACCATAGCTCTTTTTCTTTTCGTAACGAGTCCATGATAAGGAATTTTCCTGAGTCAGGTTGAATGACTAGTAGAATAAAGTGGAACCTACGCACGCATAACTCATCATCAGTTACACTTAACATCGAGTAAGCCGAAACATAATGTGTACAAGAAAGGGTAACAGTACTCACGAGAAGT
The DNA here is from genome assembly GCA_916181665.1 of Avena sativa. Classification (NCBI taxonomy): domain Eukaryota; kingdom Viridiplantae; phylum Streptophyta; class Magnoliopsida; order Poales; family Poaceae; genus Avena; species Avena sativa. The sequence goes on along the minus strand of OV702284.1, from coordinate 307,168,129 downwards.
TGTAAGGCAATAGTATTTCCCTTTTGGTTTGTTGTCTCAGTAAATACCTTAGCAAGAAATCTTCTGTTTGCCCTGGTTTGTCTCTTACCACTTGTTCATGAACTCTATTTGGGTCAACGAACCCAATGTCAAAAGGGCCTCTTTTCATGCATTCCATAACCTTTTTCCTGCATAATAGTATATACATAAATATATGGTGAGCATATATATATACATGCAATTAATGAATTGAATGAGATGAGATAGAAATTAAAGAAATAGTACTTACACACAATAAAGGCTGATGATAGCTTTGTCGAGTTCCTTCTGATTGAATAGAAAATGCAAGTCTTGAATGTTGAAGCTGATCTCGTCATCTCCGCACAAGAAAATCTGATCTCTTATATGCGCCGTGATCCATTCTTCCTTTCTCGTCTTGCAGAAATCAAGGTACCACTTGTGCAATCTTCGCATCTTTGTTGGTAGATTCTTGAGCTCCTCTTTCTTGACGAGATTCTTCCCATACTTCCATGATTGTATGGGGTTGGCATCGCCTTTGGGAAAGTTGTCTCCCATGATGTTCAAGTATGCAATGTAAGTCATCCCCATCTCATTGGCCTTTCTTTGCAGCTCTGCCTCGTAATCATTTACGGGAGGAGCGTCCCGTGTGTCGAACACTTGGAGCGGGGCGCATGATTGGTTTTCCTACTCTCTGAGCATGGGAACTATTTTCTGGGGTGCCGCATGACTGCTATTTTCAGTCTCCCTATGCCTTGCATCCCCCTTCAAAATCTGGCGCTCGTAGTCCGACACAAGTGGGGTTTCAGGTTTCAAAAGATTATTGTAAAACTTCTCCACCACCGCCGGATCTAGTTTCTCCTTTGGCTCGGCCCGTCTAGGTGCAAAGAATTTCTTGACCTCTTCTGCCGAGATCCTATTGGTCTCCTCGTCGCTGCGATTCCACGGTAAAACCAGCAATGGCTTGGCGGAAGGCTGCGCGACGTAGTTTCTTGAACTCTTTGGCGTACAGTTTCCTGCAGATTTCTTTGTGGCAGTGCTAGTGATGCTCTTCGTGGCAGTGCTATTCCGCTTACGCTGAGGAGATGGCTGAAGCGCCGGAGATGGCTGACGCACAGGAGATGGCTGGCGCGCCGAAGATGGCTGACGTGTTGGATATGGCTGGCGTGCCGGAGATGGCTGCCGCGCAGGAGATGGCTGAAGCGCCGGAGATGACAGGGGAGTGTTCTGATGACTTGGAGACGGCCAAGGCGGCTCAGACTGCTGACGCTGCGGAGACGGCGGGGGTGCCAGTGGCCTCCAATTTGGAAGCACGATGTGTTCCTTCTTCCAAAGAATGGTTGTTTTCACTTAAAATTTGAGTTGAGTTTCCCCTTCACCTGTAGCATGGTCAAGCTGTGCTTCCTCATATTCCTTCACAACCTCATCCACCCCGACAATAGCATAGCCATATGGAATCGGTCGGTAGTGGTAAGTTCCACCAGCTATAGGAGGTAAGGCATAACCGACAGCCACCTTAATGGATAAGCCCATTAATCTCACATGCAGCTCAGCGTGTTCGCTCTCCGTGATCTCATCCACCGGGTATCGAGGACCCGCCATTTCAGCGTGGGCTACACGTTCTCCGTGGAAGCCACGCTGCTTTTCCACGCAGAGTCTGGGCCGCCGGCAGCTTCCAATGCAGGCTCTTCGTGCCGCTGATATGGTTCGGTAGCTTGTTGGCTCTTTTGTGCATTCACTTGCGCCTGCAGCGCCACAAATGCATGTTCTATCTGTGTCATACGCTCTGTGCGCTCTTTTTCTTTTTTTCCGCGCCATCTGTAAGAGTCGCCCCACTCGGCAAAGCCATCCTTCCACGGCATACCCCCTGTGTGAGCTGGTCATTCTCTCTGTCATTCCAGGGTGTTTAGGGTGTTCTTTTTTACCGATGGCGTGTGTGAGCTGGTCATTCTCTCTGTCAGGATGGAAGGTCCTGGCGGCTGTTTCCTCGTATGCCGTGATGAGTTCAGTGACGGGTTTGGCAAGTAGGGTTGGGAAGATACACAATCCCGTTTCTGGGTCCAACCTTGCTCTGATTCCGTAGAACCAAGTCTTTGCACGTAGGTCCCACCCATGTGTCTGGGGTGTGATCCCTCTAGCGTGCAGGGTCTTCTCAGCTTCCTCCCACTTAGGTCTCTAAGATATGTAGCCACCTGGCCCCGTCCTCTGGTGATATTCCTTCTTATGGGCATTTAGCGTATTGGTTTCTGACCTCTTTGTAGCTATAGCATCTTCCTTGTATGCCACAAATTCGGGCCAGTGAGGTCTTATCTTCGCATAATATGCGTCTTCGAAATCTGGAGTCTCGCAAGCTTTGAAAAATTTGTTCAATTTTGTCTTCCAGTTGCGGAAAGTGCCAGCCATCTTCTTTAGAGTCCACTCTTTGACCTTTTCCTTTATAACCGGTTTGTTTTCATCCTCCTCTGGCTGAAGGGTGAAATTTATCAACAGCGAATTTCAAAGCGTTTCTTTGGATCTTTCATCGACAAAGGTACCGTCGCCCTTCTTTGGCTTATTCCAATATTCAATTATGATTGGGATTTGGTCCCTAACAAGAACTCCAGCCTGACGTACAAATTTGTCTGCGGCCTTCTTGGACTCCATCGGCCTGCCATCAACACCGACTGCTTCAATCGTGAACTTTGCACGATCTTTCAACCAATGGCTCGCGCCTCGCTTGCTCATTTTCGTAAAAGAAGGTTGTTGCTGGCTGGTCGATCCAGAGGGCTAAAAGAAGAAAGAAGCGTTAATTAATACATGTATATATATACAAATCAATCGGTGGAAGTCAGTAGAGGCTTAATCCATGCATATACCTCGACGTACTTTGTAAGCACTAAAGTGCATTCACCGGAGTCGTCATCTTCTCCATGACTACTTGAGCTGTCATCATGTTCCTCCAAGTTCAGATATTGTGAGGTGTCCTCGTGGATGATGTTCTCCTTTATTTTTTCCTCTTCAAGGTTTCTATTGAGTGGATCCATAGTTTCTAAAACAATAATATTATCTAGAGTAAGAGAGTAAACATTCAAGTGGACTTGGATTCATACACAAATATACATATTATTCATACAAAAATACACAAATAAATACACAAATGAAATTAAAACCCTAAGGATGCTTGATCATTTTAAACGAGTTCCGAGGGGTCCAAACCTTAATTCGGAGAAATCTCGGATGCATATGAGAGGGTTCATTATGTTCCAGACGGCGGTGGCTGGCGGCGCTGGAGAGCGACCTAGGGCGCGCGAGGTAGCGGGTTCGCCCCAGCGTGATGCGGCCTACCTAAAACGGGCGGCGCAACTACCTAGGGGTCACCGGAGCGACGTTAACGACGACGGCCAGCGGCGGCGCTTGCAGAGCAGCGAGGTGACGAACCTAAACTAATACTAACATTAAAATACACTAAATAACCCTAAACTAAATACACTAAACTACACTAAATAAATAACCCTAAACTAAATAACCCTAAACTAATAATATCCCTAAACTAAATAACCCTAAACTAATACTAACACTAAACTACTAATAATACACTAAACTACACTTATAAAATACTAACTAATTAACTACTAATAATTAACACTAAACTAACCTAAAAAAGAGGTGGGCCGCACATGCACCTCACCTGCGGGGTGGCCGGCCGGCAGCGCGCGGGTAGCGGGGCGCCGGTACGATGGAGGCGCGGGGCGCGGGCGGCGCGCAGACCGGGTGCGGGACATCGATGGCGGCGCGGAGCCGTGCGTCAAACGGGCAGCGGCTGGCGCGGGCGGTGGCTGCGATGAGCGACGTCGGTGCAGCGTGCGCAAGGACGACGGACGGCGATGGCGGCGACAGGCATGGAAGGCGGCGGCGGACGGCGGACAGCAGGGCGGCGACGACGACAGGCGTGGACGTACGGCGACGACGAGCTCCTCTGCTTCCTCTTCCAGTTCGATAGATCTGGATGGGGGGAGGAAGAGGAAGGCGCGCGCGTTATAACCCCCCCCCCCCTTTAACACCGATTCGTGGCTGGAACCGGTGTTAAAGGAAGGGAATTCGTTTCGCGCCCGCACCCCCCCCCCCCCTTTAACACCGGTTCCAGCCACGAACCAGTGTTAAAGGGGGGTGCGCACGCGAAACGAAATAAATGCCCCCCCTTTAACACCGGTTCCTGGCTGGAACCGGTGTTAAAGGGGGGGCCTTTATTTCGTACATTAAAGGGTTGGGGGCTTTTTAATTCATAAAATAGGATAGAATTTAGAAAAATCGTATCTTTTTCATTTCAACTCAGAAAAATATGAATAATATATCATAATTTTCAGAAAAATAAGATCTATCTAGTCAAATAAAAACATTTTATAGTTACTGTAGATGAAAAGTTTCAAAATGATTAAAACACTTACATATAAATTTTGATTATTCAATTAAAACAAAAATAAAATAGTCAAACCCTAAAACTTTGAACATAAGAAATATTAAGCATCTAAAAAGGAATCTAACCCTATTTTATTAGAGCAAATCATATTTTATTTTGTATTAACATTTTTGAATTGTTTGGATATTTAAATGCCGCATCTTTTGTATACTTTGGAATCTAACAAAACCTCGCTAAACTTGCATTGGATTTTTGATAAAATAGCATAGTGTGAACCTAAAAATGATTTTTGTAAAAAATCATAAGCATCGTATCATGTACATGTAGTTCATATCTGACCCACTTCCTACCAATTCGGCAGAAATTTGTCTTTCTCACAAGAGGTGGACGGAAAGGTTTCAGATCCTCCTGTTGGTACATTGTCCATATAAGGTGGTCTAGTATTTTTGTAAAATGTGGTGGTAGTTTTTTGAATTAGCCATTTGGTGGTTGCTTCACAAAACCGTCCGTTTTTTATGCTCGAAAAATGGAAAATGTCTTTTTGGTGCAAAAAAAGGAAAACTTCCTCTTGCAACATTGTTTGCCATGCCATGATGCACATGTATGCACAATATGGCCACATTATCACAAACTATGCCTTGATTCTAGCCATAACATTGGTCATTTGACCCGAAAGCCAAGAAACCTCGAATGAGATAGGTCATTTTGTGAAGGTTTTTTGAGACATAATCAATATACCAAGTTTGATATTTTTCCTTCTAACTATGTCACATAATATAACACCACGCGAAGGTTTCGCATTGTTTTGATCGTTTTTTAATTTTTTATCCCCGTTTTAAACTATCGTCAAACTTTGTCGAACAACGGGCATGAAGATTCTTAGCTCGGGGCCAAGCCCCGCTCAACTTGCATTGGATTTTTGATAAAATAGCATATTTTGAACCTAAAAATGATTTTTATAAAATATCATGAGCATCGTATCATGTACCTGTAGTTCATATCTGACCCACTTCCTGCCGATTCGGCAGGAATTTGTCTTTTTTACCAGAGGTGGACGGAAAGGTTTCAGATTTCCCTGTTGGTACATTGTCCATATAAGGTGGTCTAATATTTTTATAAAATGTGGTGGTAGTTTTGTTGAATTAGCCATTTGGTGGTTGCTTCACAAAACCGTCCGTTTTTTATGCTCGGAAAATAGAAAATGCCTTTTTGGTGCGACAAAAAGGAAAACTTCCTCTTGCAACATTGTTTGCCATACCATGATGCACATGTATGCACAATATGGCCACATTATCACAAACTATGCCTTGATTCTAGCCATCACATTGGTCATTTGACCCGAAAGCCAAGAAACCTCGAATGAGATAGGTCATTTTGTGAAGGTTTTTTTGAGACATAATCAATATACCAAGTTTGATATTTTTCCTTCTAACTATGTCACATAATATAACACCACGCGAAGGTTTCACATTGTTTTGATCGTTTTTAATTTTTTATCCCCGTTTTAAACTATCGTCAAACTTTGTCGAATAACGGGCATGAAGATTCTTAGCTCGGGGCCAAGCCCCGCTCAACTTGCATTGGATTTTTGATAAAATAGCATATTTTGAACCTAAAAATGATTTTTATAAAATATCATGAGCATCGTATCATGTACCTGTAGTTCATATCTGACCCACTTCCTGCCGATTCGGCAGGAATTTGTCTTTTTTACCAGAGGTGGACGGAAAGGTTTTAGATTTCTCTGTTGGTACATTGTCCATATAAGGTGGTCTAATATTTTTATAAAATGTGGTGGTAGTTTTGTTGAATTAGCCATTTGGTGGTTGCTTCACAAAACCGTCCGTTTTTTATGCTCGGAAAATGGAAAATGCCTTTTTGGTGCGACAAAAAGGAAAACTTCCTCTTGCAACATTGTTTGTCATACCATGATGCACAATATGGCCACATTATCACAAACTATGCCTTGATTCTATCCATCACATTGGTCATTTGACCCGAAAGCCAAGAAACCTCGAATGAGATAGGTCATTTTGTGAAGGTTTTTTGAGACATAATCAATATACCAAGTTTGATATTTTTCCTTCTAACTATGTCACATAATATAACACCACGCGAAGGTTTCGCATTGTTTTGATCGTTTTTTAATTTTTTATCCCCGTTTTAAACTATCGTCAAACTTTGTCGAACAACGGGCATGAAGATTCTTAGCTCGGGGCCAAGCCCCGCTCAACTTGCATTGGATTTTTGATAAAATAGCATATTTTGAACCTAAAAATGATTTTTATAAAATATCATGAGCATCGTATCATGTACCTGTAGTTCATATCTGACCCACTTCCTGCCGATTCGGCAGGAATTTGTCTTTTTTACCAGAGGTGGACGGAAAGGTTTCAGATTTCCCTGTTGGTACATTGTCCATATAAGGTGGTCTAATATTTTTATAAAATGTGGTGGTAGTTTTGTTGAATTAGCCATTTGGTGGTTGCTTCACAAAACCGTCCGTTTTTTATGCTCGGAAAATGGAAAATGCCTTTTTGGTGCGACAAAAAGGAAAACTTCCTCTTGCAACATTGTTTGCCATACCATGATGCACATGTATGCACAATATGGCCACATTATCACAAACTATGCCTTGATTCTAGCCATCACATTGGTCATTTGACCCGAAAGCCAAGAAACCTCGAATGAGATAGGTCATTTTGTGAAGGTTTTTTTGAGACATAATCAATATACCAAGTTTGATATTTTTCCTTCTAACTATGTCACATAATATAACACCACGCGAAGGTTTCGCATTGTTTTGATCGTTTTTAATTTTTTATCCCCGTTTTAAACTATCGTCAAACTTTGTCGAACAACGGGCATGAAGATTCTTAGCTCGGGGCCAAGCCCCGCTCAACTTGCATTGGATTTTTGATAAAATAGCATATTTTGAACCTAAAAATGATTTTTATAAAATATCATGAGCATCGTATCATGTACCTGTAGTTCATATCTGACCCACTTCCTGCCGATTCGGCAGGAATTTGTCTTTTTTACCAGAGGTGGACGGAAAGGTTTTAGATTTCTCTGTTGGTACATTGTCCATATAAGGTGGTCTAATATTTTTATAAAATGTGGTGGTAGTTTTGTTGAATTAGCCATTTGGTGGTTGCTTCACAAAACCGTCCGTTTTTTATGCTCGGAAAATGGAAAATGCCTTTTTGGTGCGACAAAAAGGAAAACTTCCTCTTGCAACATTGTTTGTCATACCATGATGCACAATATGGCCACATTATCACAAACTATGCCTTGATTCTATCCATCACATTGGTCATTTGACCCGAAAGCCAAGAAACCTCGAATGAGATAGGTCATTTTGTGAAGGTTTTTTTGAGACATAATCAATATACAAAGTTTGATATTTTTCCTTCTAACTATGTCAAATTATATAACACCACGCGAAGGTTTCACATTGTTTCGATCGTTTTTTAATTTTTTATCCTCGTTTTAAACTATCGTCAAACTTTGTCGAACAACGGGCAGGAAGATTCTTAGCTCGGGGCCAAGCCTCGCTCAACTTGCATTGGATTTTTGATAAAATAGCATATTGTAAACCTAAAAAATATTTTTGTAAAAAATTATGAGCATCGTATCATGTACCTGTAGTTCATATCTGACCCACTTCCTACCGATTCGGCAAGAATTTGTCTTTTTCACCAGAGGTGGACGGAAAAGTTTCATATCCCCCTGTTGGTACATTGTCCATATAAGGTGGTCTACTATTTTTGTAAAATGTGGTGGTAGTTTTTTAAATTAGCCATTTGGTGGTTGCTTCACAAAACCGTCCGTTTTTTATGCTCGGAAAATGGAAAATGCCTTTTTGGTGCGACAAAATGGAAAACTTCCTCTTGCAACATTGTTTGCCATGCCATGATGCACATGTATGCACAATATGGCCATATTATCACAAACTATGCCTTGATTCTAGCCATAACATTGGTCATTTGACCCGAAAGCCAAGAAACCTCGAATGAGATAGGTCATTTTGTGAAGGTTTTTTTGAGACATAATTAATATACCAAGTTTGATATTTTTCCTTCTAACTATGTCACATAATATAACACCACGCGAAGGTTTCGCATTGTTTCGATCGTTTTTTAATTTTTTATCCTCGTATTAAACTATCGTCAAACTTTGTCGAACAACGGGCATGGATATTTTTAGCTCGGGGCCAAGCCTCGCTCAACTTGCATTGGATTTTTGATACAATAGCATATTGTGAACCTAAAAATGATTTTTGTAAAAAATCATGAGCATCGTATCATGTACCTGTAGTTCATATCTGACCCACTTCCTACCGATTCAGCAGGAATTTGTCTTTTTCACCAGAGGTGGACGAAAAGGTTTCAGATCCCCCTGTTGGTACATTGTCCATATAAGGTGGTCTAGTATTTTTTTAAAATGTGGTGGTAGTTTTTTGAATTAGCCATTTGGTGGTTGCTTCACAAAATCGTCCGTTTTTATGCTCGGAAAATGGAAAATGCCTTTTTGGTGCGACAAAAAGGAAAACTTCCTCTTACAACATCGTTTGCCATCCCAAGTTTGATATTTTTATTATGATAGAACTGGAATTAAGGTACATAATACAACTAACAGTAAGTTACATAAAGCACGACTGAAAATTAAGATACATAAAAGAATTGAAAATTAAGATACATGGCCAGATTAAGTCACAATCGGCCGAACTTGTTTCGGAATGTTGGAGTGATTCAGTCATGCTCCTGCCTACACCTGTAATACTCGCCACTATAGTCGTCGTACTCGCCACCGCCTTCGTCGTTGTCATCGTCGGGGTCGCCGTAATTGAACCTTGAAGGATGAGTACGCGTGGGCTGGACTTGAGGGTAGCGCAGACGGGGGTTAGAGTCGGCAGCAGTGTCGTAGGCCATGACGCTCTCGAGAGTCCGATCGCGCTACCATAGCCGACGACCGGCCTCATTGAAGTTCGGAGGAGGTGGGTCGTCCTCCTCGTGCCTGGCGAGCGCCCTCTCACGCCGATCCCCGAAGAAGGCTTCCCAAGTAGGGAAATAGTCGGGATGCTATCTGGGATTCCTCCGCTGTTCCGGCATGAGCTCGAAGTAGTAGTGGTTCGTGATGGCCATCCGGCGCGCCACACCTAGAGGGACTGGAGGAACCGGCACGCCTCCGGCGCTCAGCATCCAGCCGACGGGGACACAGTAGCCCGACGGGCAGGGGTAGTTCGAGGCGCAAAGCGCCTCCGCCTCCCTGGGGGTTAGTGCTACGGTGGAAGACATGGGAAAGAGTGATGAGGTTGCAGATATGAGTCTAGAGATGTGCAATGACAATGGAGGCCAACCCTACATATATATATAGTGAGAAATGGCCGGAGGGAAGAACTGGCGGGAAGAACTGGCGGGAAGAACTGACGGGAAAAAATGGCGGGAAGAAAAATGGTGGGAAGAAAAATGGCGGGAAGAAATGGCAGGAAGAAAAATGGCTCATTTAATACATGTAGTGTTAACAGAAGAAATATGACATTGATTCCCATGTTGAGATACATATGTGTGCCAAAAATGGCTCAATTAATACATATAGTCAATCTTATGATCGCGTCGGCCGTAACCATGGAGTATCAACACCGTTTAACAGGATGGTTGGGTCAGTCTTCACTTTGAAGGGCGGAATTTCATCAAACTTATTATAATCTTCTGACATGTCTGTCTTGTCCTCCACTCCCAACGATGTTTCTTTTCCCTGAAAGAACTATGTGACGCTTTGGCTCATCGTGTGATGTATCTATTTACTTATTTCTTCTTTTTTTCGGTTTGGTAGACATGTCCTTCACATAGAAAACCTGAGCCACATCATTGGCTAAGACGAATGGTTCGTCTAAGTTCTTGTCTACCTTCATAAGATTATTGAGATCCACTGTTGTCATTGCGTACTTCTTGTCTACCTCAACCCCTCCTCCTGTTAGCTTGACCCATTTGCATCGAAACAAGGGGACCTTAAAATTAGGTTCATAGTCAAGTTCCCATATCTCCTCTATGAACCCATAATACGTGGCATTTTACCCATTGTCTTCTGCTGCATCGAAGCGGACACTATTGTTTTGGTTGGTGCTCTTTTTATCTTGGCCTATCGTGTAAAATGTATTACCATTTATCTCGTACCCTTGGAAAGTACATACAGTCGAAGATGGTGTCCTGGCCAACAAGTACAGCTGATCCCCGATAGTGGTATTATTCATGAGAAGTCTTTGCAGCCAACGGCCAAAACTCGCCATGTGTTCACTTATAATCCATTCATCAGACTGTCCCGGGTGTTTGAGGCGTATTAAATTCTTGTGTCCATTGATATACGGGGCAACCAAGATAGATCTTTGTAAAACCGTGTAGTGTGCTTGATTGAGAGAATGCCCGTCCCTACATATCATTTCTTTACATCCTAGGGTGCCTTTTCCACGCAGTCTCCCCTCATGTCGTGATTCTAGAATACCAATCGCCTTAAGGTCAGGAATAAAATCAACACAAAACTCAATGACCTCCTCTGTTACATAGCCCTTGGAGATGCTTCCTTCTGGCCTAGCACGGTTATGAACATATTTCTTTAAGACTCCCATGTACCTCTCAAAGGGGAACATATTGGTAGAAATACAGGACCGAGAATGGCAATCTCTTCTACTAGGTGAACCAGGAGATGCGTCATAATATTAAAGAAGGATGGTGAGAATACCAACTCAAAGATGACAAGACATTGGGCCACATCTGTCTGTAACCCTGGTAGGCTTTCTGGATCGATTACCTTCTGAGATATTGCATTGAGGAATGAACATAGCTTCACAATGGGTACTCAAACATTTTCAGGTAGAAGCCCCCTCAATGCAATCGGAAGCAATTGTGTCATAATCACGTGGCAGTCATGAGACTTTAGGTTTTGGAATTTATTATTCCCTTTATATTCGACGAGAAGCCAGACGGGACCTTGATACAGCTCAGGCATTCAAAAAAGATTTCCTTCTCTGCTTTGGTAAGAGCGTAGCTGGCAGGAGTTAAGTGGCATCGTTTACCCTTCTCGTTCTCAGGATGCATAGGCTCTTCGGGGTCTTTCATATGTTGCTGGTCCTGCCGTGCTTCCGGTGTATCTTTTGTCTTCCCATACACTCCTAGGAAGCCTAGCAGGTTCACGCAAACATTCTTCGTCACGTGCATCACGTCGATTGAAGAGCGGACCTCTAAGACTTTCCAATAGGGTAGGTCCCAAAATATAGATTGCTTCTCCACAGCTGTAAAAGTTCATCAACTAATGGCCTTAGGTACACATCAATGTCGTTGACGGGTTGCCTCGGGCCTTGGATGAGCACTGGCATCATAATGAACTTCCTCTTCATGCACAACCAAGGAGGAAGGTTATAGATTCATAGAGTCACAGGCCAGGTGCTGTGACTGCAGCTCTGCTCACCAAAAGGATTCATGCCATATGTACTTAGACCAAACCTTAAGTTCCTTGCGTCACGTGCGAAGTCCGGGTACTCTCACTCGACTTTTCTCCACTGTGACCCATCAGCGGGGTGTCTCAACATCGCGTCTTTATTACGGTCTTCCATGTGCCATCGCAACAACTTGGCATGCTCTTTATTTCTGAAGAGACGTTTTAACCGTGGTATTATAGGAGCATACCACATAACCTTGGCAGGAACCTTCTTCCTAGGGGCCTCTCCCTCAACATCGCCAGGATCGTCTCGTCTGATCTTATACCGCAGTGCAGTGCATACCTGGCATGCATCCAAATTCTCGTACTTCTCACCGCGGTAGAGGATGCAGTCATTAATGCAGGCATGTATCTTTTGCACGTCTAATCCTAGAGGGCAGACAACCTTCTTTGCTTGGTATGTACTGTCGGGCAACTTATTATTTCTTGGAAGAAGATTATTCATTTTTACCAACAACTTTGAAAATGCGCTGTCAGTCACACCGTTCTCTGTCTTCCATTGCAGCAAATCCAGTGTGGTACCTAGCTTATTGTGGCCATCTTCGCAAGTTGGGTACAACAATGTTTTGTGATCCTTTAACATCTGCTCCAGCTTCTCCTTCTCCTTTTCAGTTTCACATTCTTCCTTTGCAACAGTAATGGCCCGACCAAGATCGTCATCAGCGGGCCCATCTGCTGCCTCTTGATCTTCATTATCTACCCCCGTTGCAGTATCATCATATTCAGGATACATATTATGATAGTTGTCATCATCCTCTTCTTCTTCGTTGTCTTCCATCACAACCCCTTTTTCTCTGTTCTTGGTCCAACAATTATAGCTGGGCATGAAACTGGATCGAAGCAGGTGGGCGTGAATGGTTCTGGTATTTGAGTAGTCTTTCTTGTTCTGACAGTGAACACACGGACAACACATAAAACCATTGTGACCATGGTTTGCATTAGCCACAACGATGAAATTTTGGAGGCCCGTAATGTACTCGGAAGTGCGTCGGTCACCGTACATCCATTGCCGGTTCATCTGCATTAATATATAGTATATATCAAAAATTAATAGGGAGATGACCATTTATATATAGTACATCAATGACACATGAAAAGATAGTTGCCGACCTCGACCGAGAAGGAAAGAGCAACGAGAAAACTTATTTTGAGCTCTCGGGCATTTCACCGAACACCTCTTGTGCATAGGAAAAAAATACAAACTAGCACACCTCTCACCCTCTTGCTAGGATCCAAAATAAGAGAGTGAAAAAATGGAAGAGAGGGGTGTGGGCTGCGGTGTGTTATATAGCCCCCCCCCCTTTAACACCGGTTCAAGCCACGAACTGGTGTTAAAGGGGGGGCTGCGCGGGCCACTGGTGCAAGGCCGCACGAACCGGTGTTAAAGGGGGGCTCCTTTTTGCTGCACGGGCCACGCTGGTACGGGCACCTCGGTTCGTAGAAGAACCGGTGTTAAAGCCCATTTCCAGGCTCAACCAAAGGCCTCGTTTCCACTAGTGATCTACTGAACAAGCTCTTGTGGTAAAAGAAATTCTTGATAACTATGGAAAAATCACAGGTTAATTGGTTAGCATGGGAAAAGCTCTATTTTATATGGAAACCAATGTTCCCTGGAGGTAAGTATGAAACTGAAACTTTCCAGGAAAAGTATTTAGGACTTCCTATGTCACAAGGAAGAAATGAAGGGAGACAAGTTTCAACCAGTGAAAGAAAGGTTTTTGAAGTGGGCTTGTGATTGGTGTGAGAATACGTTCTTTGCTAGAGTACATTTCAAGATTGGAGATGGTGCTAGTACTATATTTTTGGAGGATACATGGATGGAAAATACACCGTTAGCAAAACAATATCCATCTTTATACAATATTGTATACCGGAAAGATATTACCGTTGCACATGTTCTAACTTAAGTACCACTAAACATTAGTTTCAGGAGAGTACTTAGTGGTAATAAGTGGATGGTTACCCTTATGCTAAAGAGTTATGATTGTGCAACTATCAGGGGATTAGGATAAGTTTGTATGAAACTTAACTTCGTCCAGGGTGTTCTTAGTAAAATCCATGTAGGATGATCCTATGAATGATCATATGATCTTTCTTTAAAAATATTTTTAAAAATTAAAGATCTGACTAAAGATTAATTTTTATGTGGTTTTTAAATAACAAAGTGTTAGTTAGAAAGGATAATTTGATTAAAAGGAATTAGGTAGGATGTACCAAGTGTTACTTTTATGGGTCACAGAAAACCGTAGAACATTTGTTTATCTCTTTCCCTTTTGCTCGCCCTTTGTGGCCCATCGGGAATATTTTTTATAATCTACCTTATCCCACTAACATAACAAATATATTTGGCAATTGGTTGAATGGAGTAGAGCAAACATCTAAGGCTAGAATTTGCATTGGTGTTGCGGTCCTATCTTGATCTATTTGAAGATGCAGAAATGATATTATATTTAACAAAATAAAAAAAAAATCTTTTGTAGGTTATTCACGGGCTGCAGCGAGGAAAGGAGTGAGCATGTCTGGCTCGACGGTGGTGTGAGAGGGTTAACACGGGGCCAGCTGACTATGGGTCCCACGCATCGTTAACGGCTGTCCACATCGGCCGTGTATCCCTTGCCACGTCATTGCTGACAGTGGGTCCTAGCTGTCTGAATCGTCATTAGCTCACGCCAAATCAGCCATCAGTGCACATTGCGAGCCACGGACTGGATGTATGCGGATTTTTGCAAGTCTGCTAAAAAGTGATGGAATTTTAAACTTCTCGTATAGTTGTCACGGTTTTTTGCGATTAACTCGTTTAACTGAGAAGAGGTTCGGATTTACGTTTTTAAGGGCCCTAAGCCCCTGGAACCAAGCACAACAGAATCCTCCTTGAGATCATCTACGGCCTCGCAAAGTTTCTCCACCTTGAGAACATCTACGGCCTAGCTTGATTTCCCTTTTGATTAGAGTGGTGGAATCGTGTTCTCGTTTTGTTCTTTTTTACTCTACCTTAAGTGGCCGCCTATGTGGGAAAGGTCAGCTTCATTTCCCCTTTCAATGGAGATTTGGTGCACATGGACAACAATGATCTCGTTTAAAAAATTAGTCAAAAATCATATTTTTAAGTTCCAAAAAATTATAAAAGAAAATCAAGATTTAGCCCATGATTTCATACTGTTAGAGTATACTCCCTCCGTTTCAAAATATAAGATGTTTTAGCTTTGTAAAAAAAATGTATCTAGACTACTTTTAGTATATAGGTTCACTCATGTTTAAAGTGAATCTACACACTAAAACAAGTCTAGATACATTCTCTTTACAAACCTAAAACATCTTATATTTTAAAACGGAGGGAGTATTACGGTTTAGGTAATTTAGGATAGAGATAGATCTCGTGTATTGTCTTACACTCCAAGATGATCACTGTACGCATATATATACTCGCTCAAGAGGTTCAATAATACATCCATCATATTTCTTCATTCTCTCTACCGTTCTACATAGTATCAGCCTAAACTGATCCCAAACCCTAGTCGCTGGCAACGCTGCCTCCGGGGAGGTTGGTCTCTATGATCTCCACCGGGGGCTACGCAACCCGTACGCACATGTAAGAGTCTTTTTCTGATCTTTTGATCGGTTTTTATTTTTTGGTTTATCGATCTTAGATCAGATTGAGTCGTCCACAGCCGTCGTCCACTCGCGCCTCTACTCCGACCATCGACATCGACGATTTACACCGCGCATGTGCTCCTGCCCTCTCCACTGTCGTGCCTGCCTTGGCAGGCTGCCGCACACCGCGGACGGATGCTATGCCTTCCTTGGTTCCAAGCTACCGCGGCCGCCGCCCTCGGATCGTCTTCGTCTTCATCGTTTGGGACTTCACTGACAACGCGGCCATCAACTCCGATCAACCGATCCCATGCCTGTCTACGCCAAGCACGTCCCCGAGCACGCGCCTACCACCGATCGAGCTACGGGTTGCCGTTGCGTCGCCCCTTCGGGCTGCATCGCCGCCGCCTTTGGTCCATGCTACCGGTTTCCAACACGCCTTCCTTGGCATGCACGTCGTTGGTGGTCTGCCAGCCGTTGCACCAACTTGTGCCCTGCAGCTATGCCGCCCTCTTGGGTCGTAGCGTCGCTGCACACAGTCTACTTCGCCGTCCCTCCGTACGGACATCCTCGGCTTCCACCGCGCCATCTCCTACGGTGCGGATCACCGCCGTCTGCGCATGGTCTTCATCATGCCGTCGGGTTCTTCCTCGCCTACTTCGAGCACCGTCGCCACACTTTACAAGGTAACCTACAGGCCGACCTCTCGCTGTCATAGGTCCCGCCGACTACCCCATCGCCACTCTAGGCGTCCAGCATGACCACCCCAGGTCGCCGTTGTTTTCGCCTCCCTCTACGTCTTAGTCGACTACAACTTTGCCGCCAGCGTCATCGCCTCGTCCCCGACTACACCACCTGGTACTCTAGTCCCACAACCGTGGACAACATTGGCATCTCTCCCTTCGCCTCTCTGCGCCTCGCAACCGCTCTGGAGTCCTCCTCTGCTAGTCTCTCTGACATGGAGACAAGTTCATGATGGTACCTGCCCCTCGCACGCCTGGTACTGGCAACACTCGGAGTGCCTTCGTCCCCTACGCGTTCCTGAGTCTGACAAACTTGGATCGGCGCCTCATCTTCATAAGCTTCGACATGGTCTTCTTCGGCATCGCCCCTCCTCTACGACTTCCTCGGCCGCATCACCGACGAGTTCTTCTTTGTATACTCGGTTCTGGCAAAACCGGGGTGTGCATTCGTCCCCAGCGTGCGTCTAGTTCTGGCAAAACTATGGCTGCACCTCGTCCTCGAAGGCTCGGACTACATCGCCTTCGGCATCGACACCCTCGACGAATGCCTCGACGCGTCTCTGTCATCCTTCTCGTGCACTATGCGCTTGCGGCTTAACTTGCGGCTACCTCGACATCGGCATCCCCGACCACAACATTGACCACAACGACCCCTCGCACGGCTACCTCGACCACGACACTGCCCAACGCTCTCGGCTCCCTCGACATCTACACAAGGGCTGCCACCTCACTTAAGCATCACCGGCTTCCTCTACAGTCTAAGCTACCGTGATGCGGCACTGTCCACGACATTCTCGCTCCTACTATGGGGAAATGTCAGCCCACTGGTTCTATTTCGGTTTATCTCCAGTCTGACCATCTGCGACGTTTCAGTTATTCACGATGCTACCGCTACGACTGCGAGGGATGTTAGAGTATATTACGGTTTAGGTAATCTAGGATAGAGATAGATCTCGTGTCTTGTCTTGCACTTCAAGGTAATCCATGTATGTCTATATATACTCGCCCATGAGGCTCAATAATACATCCATCATATTCCGTCATCCCTTTCTATCATTCTACACATACCAAAAACATATAAAATCTTAATTCAAAATAATGTGTATTTTGAGCTACACAAAAATGATAAAATTGTAGATCTATAGTGTAGTGATTTCAAATCACAAAGAGTCACACTTTGTATTTTTTGTGTAACAGAACATTTCGAATTGAGATTTTGTATGATTGTGGGATACATCATTAGCAACTTTTAGTATGTTGTTTTAACATTTTTTTTAAACTTACAAGTGTAGTTTTTAATTTTTTTAATAAGCAGGGAGCACTGGAGTCGTTAGCCAAAAAAGACTTCCTGCCTTTGAAGAGTAGCATATGTCGTTTTTTAATCAACCATTATATTAAGCATGCAAGCCGTCTCGTTAAAACCTTTCAGTCCCTTAGATACTCTGGTAAGGAGAAAGACACTAGTAGAAAACAGGTCATCCGTTTGCGCCCCCTCAAAGCATTAGTCCCGATTGCGCCACGAACCGGGACTAATGCTGGCACGCGTCCCGGTTCGAGCGGGCACGAGGCCCGAGGCATGCATCCCGGTTGGTAAGGGGGCATACGTCCCGGTTTATATTACAAACCGGGACGTATGCTCTCGCCCTCTATAAATGCAACGCCCCAGCCCTCTACCTTCACTCTCTTTTTTCTTGGTGGAAGGTGTGAGGGGTGTGCTAGTTTTTTTCCCCTATGCATGCATTCAAGGTGTTTGATGAAATGTTTGAGTGAATGATCCCGTTCAATTTCTCATAAAACAAAAATATAGAAGGTGTCCGAGACGCACTTGAGCTTTCTCCTCTTTATTTTCCTCGATCGAGGTTAGCAATCTTACCTTTTCTCTGTCATTGATACAATGCATGTGTCGATGTGAATTGGTCATTTCACTATTTATGATGTCTTGTTTTTTGATAAACTTACTTATATGATGCAAATGAACGGTCGGGAATGGATGTACGGTGACCGGCGCGTAGCCGGGTATATGAAAGGCGTGGATAAATTTATCGATGTGGCTACGGCAAACAAAGAGAATGGTTTTATACGTTGTCCATGTGTTCAATGTCGGAACAACAAGGAGTACTCTTCCTCGAAAATCATTCGCGGCCACCTGATTATGAAAGGTTTCATGCCCAACTATAATTGCTGGACCAAGCACGGGGAAAGAGGGGTTATGATGGAAGATGGTGAAGAAGAAGATGATGATAACAACTATCATCATATGTTTCCTGAATACAGTGATACTACAATGGAAGTATATGGAGAGGAAGGAGGTGAAGAACGGGCATCAGATGAGCCGGCTGATGAACTTGGTAGGGTCATTTCTGATGCAAAGTGAGATTGTGAAACAGAAAATAAGAAGTTGAAGTTAGAGGGCATGTTAGAAGATCACAAGAATTGTTGTACCAAAATTGTAAAGATGGCAGCACAAAGCTCGGTACCACACTGGAATTGTTGCGATGGAAGGCAGAGTGTGGTATAACTGACTCCTCATTTGAAAAGATGCTGAAAATAATGAAGCCAAAGTTTCCAAAACATAACGAACTTCCCGAGAGTACCTACGAAGCAAAAAAGACTCTTTGTCCTCTAGGATTAGATGTGCAAAAGATACACGCATGCATTAATGACTGCATCCTCTACCGCGGTAAGGAGTATGAGAATTTAGATAAATGTCCGGTATGCAATGCATTGCGGTATAAAATCAGACGAGATGACCCTGGTGATGTTGAGGGAGAGCCCCTCCGGAAGAGGGTTCCTGCTAAGGTTATGTGGTATGCTCCTATAATACCAAGGTTAAAACGCATGTTCAGAAACAAAGAGCATGCCAGGTTGTTGCGATGGCACAAAGAAGACCGTAAGAAAGACGGGAAGTTAAGACACCCTACTAATGGGCCACAGTGGAGAAAAATCGAGAGAGACTTCCCAGACTTTGCAGGTGACGCAAGGAACTTATGGTTTGGTCTAAGTACGGATGACATGAATCCTTTTAGGGAGCAGAGCTGCAGTCATAGCACCTGGCCGTGACTCTATGTATCTACAACTTGCCTCCTTGGTTGTGCATGAAGCGTAAGTTCATTATGATGCCAGTGCTCATCCAAGGCCCAAAGCAACCGGGCAACGACATTGATGTGTGCCTTAGGCCATTAGTTGAAGAACTCTTACAGTTGTGGGGAAAACCAGGTGTACGTGCGTGGGATGACTACAAACAGGAGCCATTTGATCTACGAGGGTTGTTATTCGTAACTATCAATGATTGGCCTGCTCTTAGTAACCTTTCAGGACAGACAAACAAGGGATATAAGGCATGCACACACTGTTTAGATAAGACTGAAGGTACATATTTGCATAAATGCAAGAAGGTTGTGTACCTGACGAATCGACAATTTCTTCCGACCAATCATCCCGTAAGAAAAAAAGGCAAGCATTTCAAAGTTGAGGCAGATCACCGGAAGAAGCCTGAACTTCCTGCTAGTGATGATGTATTTGGTATGGTCAAGGACATAGAAGTAATATTTGGAAAGGGTCCCGGCGATCAATCAGTTCCGAACGACGTCGCTACAGGACACGCACCCATGTGGAAGAAGAAATCTATATTTTGGGAGCTGCCATATTGGAAAGTCCTGCCTGTCCGCTCTTCAATCGACGTGATGCACGTGACGAAGAATCTTTGCGTGAACCTGCTAGGATTCCTAGGCGTGTATGGAAAGACAAAAGATACACCAGAAGCACGGGAGGACCAACAAATTATGAAAGACCCAAAGAACATGCATACACAGAACAAGACGGATAAATGGCGTCACTTAAGTCGTGCCAGCTATGCTCTTACCAAAGCAGAGAAGGAAATCTTTTTTGAAGTCCTTTATAGTATCAAGGTGCCGTCGGGCTTCTCATCTAATATAAAGGGGATAATAAATATGGCAGAGAAAAAGTTAAAAAATCTGAAGTCTCATGACTGTCACGTGATTATGACGCAGTTGCTTCTGATTGCATTGAGGGGGCTTCTACCGGAAAATGTTCGAGTACCCATTGTGAAGTTGTGTGCATTCCTCAATGCAATATCTCAGAAGGTAATCAATCCAGATATTCTGCCAAGGTTACAGAAGGATGTGGTACAATGTCTTGTTAGTTTTGAATTGGTGTTCCCACCATCCTTCTTCAATATTATGACGCATCTCTTGGTTCACCTAGTGGAAGAGATTGCCATTCTCAGTACCAAAGCTGTCATCAGACTATGAGTGTTCTATTCTCAATTCACATGCGGTACAACAAGCCTCGAAGAGCAGTACTGATGCAAGCAAGAAATCTGTTGTCCAGCTCGGAGAACAAGCAAAACAGTCTTGCGCACCTCTCAAGGTGATTTCCCAAACCAATGTGGGGTCGATCAAATATGGGGCCGAAGAGCAGTATGATCCAGAGGTAGTTGCATAATACGGAGAAGCTGCCGCTGCTCAAGGTATGAGTATTGCCCAGTACTTATCCCAGTTAGAGTACTTCCCCGTGAGTGAAGTAGCATACAAATACTAGTACGGCAAACCTCTCGTCAAACCTGAGGAGGTAAATAATCTTCCAACAAAAATACGAAGATTGCATAACTGGTACATGCATGCCACAAAGGCCGGGGCTAACTGGATAGTGCTAAGGGTTACAAAAAAGCATAATGGGAAAGAAAAGGATGACATGATATCCATTGAATTTGATAAACTATTTCAATTATTCAATCAAGACGCCTTGGACAAATCGATCATCAGTGCCTATTGTCTATAAGTACTAATTCTGTAATTAATTTAGTCTCCAGCTATCTCACCTTGTTTATTGCATGTATATAATCATACTGTAATATGCAGAATGAAGATTCTCGAATGCAGCAGAGGACAAATCTATGACATTGGCTTCATTGACCCATATTGGGTTCATGAAGCTAATCTCAAAACAAGCCCCAAGGATACGGAGGATAATATAGTACACGCGTTAAGGTTTCAAGAAACCATAAGGAAAATACTTTTTACTTACAACTTCGAGTGAGTGTTATTGTCTTCTATACACTTTCTATTTCACTTACTCGATGTTAAGTATATAATTGATTAGTTATGCATTCGTAGCTTCCACTATATTCTGTTAATCATTCAACTTGACAAAGGGCGTGTACTAGTCATTGACTCAAAACATAAACCCCTTAAGCAGTGAAAGGACATGAAGATGCTTCTCTAGTGGTAATTCTAATCATTACGACACTATATCGGCAACGTTCGTGAATTTTATGATATCAAGTAATTAATAACTTATTTTATTTGTTTTCTTCGCCGGGCAGTGCTTGGAAACGGTTCACCAACAAGGCTAGGGGTGTTTGGAAAGTGGAGCTTACATTTCAAGCACTAGATGTAAGCACCACTAGCTATATCTACACATCTCTTTGATTCTAGTTTTGATACAGTTATTATCATGCTTGATTATTATTTTGATTGAACTATATTCTCGTAAAATGCCTGACACAGGGACCAGGTAACAATCTATGTAGATACTATGTTTGCGAGTTCATCCGGCAGACGTGCGATGAGAAGGGCAGAAATTTAGAGCAACTCCACGTATGTAAACAATTTCTATAGTTTTTAATTATAATCAAATTGTGTTTAGTTTCATTAATATAGGCTGACTCCTTTTTTAAATCAGATCGAACGTCTACGGGACGGTCTTCTGCCAAAGGATCGCGTACGAGCAATTCAGGAGGAATTGGCGGGATTCTTGGATGCAGAAGTCCTAAACCCAAAAGGGGAATACTATTCGGCTGTGTATAGACAATAGGATTGTAAAAAGAGCAACTTTTGTATGTAGTGCATGAACTCGATCCGTGTATTGAATGTAATATTGTCATGATGATCTTGTGTAATATAATGGTTCCTTCATTGATGAGTGCAAAACACTAAATAAACAATAAAACAACCTAAATGAATTCTCTGCCGCGGCACAAAAAAGTGGCGAAAATGCTGCTGCGGCAACAAAAGTTGCCAAAATGAATTCTCTGCCGTGGCAGAGAAATGTGCCAAATCTCTACTGCGGCAGAAGGTTATTTGTCCCGGTTCGTAACCGGTTCGTGTTACGAACCGGGACGACACGAACCGGGACGGTTGCTCCACCCCCCCCCCCCCCCTCGCCCTCCGACGCCGCCACCTGTACCGCCATTTGTCCCGGTTGGTGGGGCAACCGGGACTAAAAGTTGGGGCTTTTGTTCTGATTGCCCCGTCCCGGTTGGGTAACCGGGACTAATGCCCCTTACCAACCGGGACCAATGGGGCGTTTTCTACTAGTGAGAGTGCGTCTAAAATTTACAGCCCCACAATTCAACCAATGCTTACATCGTTTAGAAGATTGCTCACAATATAGCTAGGGGGCTCATCGACCGAATTACATGATGTTTTAGAATCAAAACTAAACTTAGCTAGATTGTGAGCAACTTCTTTAATCTCTTTAGGGCAATGACTGAACTCGACTTTCCCTATTACAGAAATAGATGTGACACATTCTGAATAAATGGCAGCTAAAGAACTCCACCAGGCATCTTCTCCATTGCATGCATTAACCACCTCCAAGGCATCTGATTTAGCTTCAACAGCATTGCACCCCATACTTACCGTAAGTTGGAGTCCATTCCTCATTGCAATTGCTTCAGCCATGGCAGGGGATTTAATATTTTCCAGGTACCAGCATGCGCCTGCAAGGAATCTGCCCTTGGCATCTCGAATCACTGCAGATGCTGCTCCAGACTAGGGTGTCAAGCGGGAGCGAGTTGCGGCACAACTTTTTAACTAAATCTTCATTAATTTTGCTAGATTTTGGGACCTCCTTTTGCTATATTTTCTTTTGCAAATCATTATGCGGGTGCCGCTTGCCACCCTACTCCAGACGCAGTGTCCTGGTGGAACGTCGTGTCCATATTCATTTTTACATAATTCGATAAAGGCTGAATCCACTTCTTCATTCCAATATTCCAGGGGCAGAAAAAGACTTGGCAAAATTTGTTGTCAGACCAATGATAGACGCTGCACATATTTTCACCGAAGGCACAATTTCATCATGTGTTTTACGTCTTCAAAGCCATCATAAGTACCAGCATAACACTGCTATGATCTCCCTAAATCGCACCTGCGGAAGATTAGGCATTGGTTGATCCGGACCACGTAGCAGGGATTCCAGGATTGAAGATCCTTATCTGTCCATGGACAGCCGGTGTCCGAGGAGATGATTTACATGTAGTTCTGTCCACATTTCAACCGCAGTTGGACATATGTCTGTGCTACTCCAGAGCGATCTAAAAGAAAAGCATATGTATGTGAGGAAGCAAAGTTTACGGTTTGTGGCCGTGCTCTGCCATCACCCAAGCAGCCCAAAACAAGCTTCCAGATTACGGCCCATTGCATGATGGGCTTGTATTCTCCCAGATTCTCAATTGTTTTTACGACTGCTTTTCAAATTTGTTTTCTTTTTTGAGGGTTAGATAGAGCGGAGCTTTATTATTAACAAAATAACGTTGTTCTTCAATGGCTGTGTGGGTGCACGCAACCTTGGCATTGTGGTAGAAATTGAAATTATAGGAGAACCAACATTGATATTTACATGTCTTTGGTTTTGTTTCTATGTTAGTTTAGTTCGGCTGCCTTTAGAAAAGTGCAAAATTATTTCATGAAACAAAAAAAGAGTATGAAGACCTCGAAAATTTGCTATGAATTTATTTTGGAACCATTGGAGTCAGCTCATTTATCTCTACTATATACTATTTGCTTCTATTAATATAATGTGGTATTGATTGTCAAAAAAACGTTATTACAATCAATCCTGAGAAGCTCGTTGGATCGTGTGGGTGATATCTTAGTGGCAATTTTTTTATATCAGATAAAAGCAAGGATTTTTTATATACCAAATTTAAGAGCATCTCTAACATATGCCCTAAAACAGGGCAGACCCATAAAAACTGATTTATAGAGCAGCCGGGGGGGACAAAAAAAAGGCTCTCCGGTGGCCTATAGCTATTTGCTGCTCCAAATTTTTTACAGCAGACTCGAATTTTTACGCCTCGCTGAAAATTCATTTTCTCCCGCCACGCCACCTACCGCTTCCCCATCGACCACAAATCGACCGGTGCGTGCCTCCACCAGCGCTGCCTGTCCGTCCTGCTGTAGAAGATGACCAGAGTCGCCTTGACGACCACCTGGATTGGCTACTTTTCTGACGACATCATATGCCATGGTCAACTCTGGTCGCCTCTCCATCGATTCTGCCGCTCAACCGCTCCATCACCACTCCTTCGTCAATTCCCCCTCTCGTACGGCGACGCTACCACCACATGCGGCCTATCCGACGACCATGCTGCCACCACCGGCTCTCGATGCAGGCAAGGTGTTTGAGGTAATTTCTATCTCCACCGTGTTACTAATAGGTAACACAGACACAACATATATACAACTCCCACACTACATTTGAAGTTCACAGCCACTGCATGATACTACAACTAGCACATGTGCCAAAGATTCAGCAACTAATTCCACCTTGGCATGATCAACGAGAAGGTCAAGGTCATACAGTACATTACAATTATTTCAAGGGTAAACACTGAATCATCAGAACAACGATGTTTTCGCAGTTCACGTCTACAATAGGTACAGTTGCACTTGACGAAATGCGGTGGGGATAGCAATGGCAAGAGCCAGTGAGATTATGTTCTTGAGCTAAGCTTATTCAATCAGTGTGAATTCCACCCATGAAGGTCCTTGGGTCAGGGCAGGTACCACTGAACTGAGCCTGCGAGAAGTCAAACCCTGGATTCTGCATGCACATAACATACGATGTAATGGCAACACTTGCACATATGCCACAAATAACTCAAAATACAGTCTCTCCATCCATATTTAAGTTGGTCTTTGCCTATTCACAGTCTACAATGCAAAGACTTCCATTGACATAATACATAGTACTAAAGAAGTATTTTTGCAACCTAGTAATCCAATGGCACAAATTATTTAGTAAATATATAGTTTATCATTTTAACAGGAAAAAAGCTGCAAAAGATTTATAGCACTGATCCCATGGTTACTTATATTTATTGGATGGATAACACTATTATAAACCCATGATAGTATGGTTCATGACTTCATGTCATTCCAGTTTACAAAAATAACCCTACAACATTGTTAGTAGTTTCAACTCACAACTACACTTCTTGAAAGATTATGATAACTTTTTTCAGACCTCTTTATGTTTTCCATATTGTGACAAGTACACAATAAATCCTAGGTGTTCAGTTTCTAAAATGTGTGGCAAAATGGGTGATGAACTTATCAAACTATAAGTGAGATGCATATTAGAAATTGCTTATTTGTGATACAACATGGATGGAAGAAAAGCAAGATTGCCCACACAACCAACACATGCTATCCTATAGGCAGCTCATTCTGGTCATTTCCAAACCTTATAGTTGCTATATTTGCAGGGAAGGAGTGGGGAATCAATGTACAGTGTACACATTAGGACCAAAACAGGTTTCCTGCTGTAAGCATTTTCAGTCAAGACCCAAGAGGTATGTGAATCATGCATCCTAATTCCTAACTCCTAAGGACCTATCTGGCTCTCAATTTGCCCGTTTGAGTACCAATAGCCAGTCAGGCCTGGTACAGTTCCAGCGAAACTAGCTAGGCTCCTAATTCCATGACCCTGAATAACATTGCAACATGTTGGCAATATTTTGGATAATTGGATTATCCTACTCTGGTGTAAGCATCTCATGTACGCATCACAGTAATTTTGCAGGTTAACTCACTAATATGGCTTTTTACATAGGATGTACCAATGTAGTTTGAATAACAAAGCTAAGCTTGGCAAATGAGTTCTTTCAACAATTTCTGTAATTTCACTTGAGGCATTAGTGCATTGCAGTACCAACAATTATCAAATTGACAACGGGAACTGTTTCATATCACATACTAGTATACTACTGATAAGGCAATAAGCATGTGCAAAATTGAGAAGAAAAGCTGTTCAGGCACTGCGATCCAGGAGTGAGGCAGAATTGACTACACGTAAAAGGGAATACAGAGTAAACAGAAAGGAAACTATGCATGCACAGTAAATTGGTTATACCTCTTCTTGGAACCTTTGCAGCATGAGACGTTTTTGTTCCTGGTCTGCAGCATACGGATCTAAGCTACCTTGACCCTGTATTGGAGATGCCCATGTTTTTCCCTTTTCCCTTTTTTGCAGAGTGATATGCAATTCACCGTCCTCTGTAGTGTAGTCACCACCGTTCATATTAAAAAAAATAGAACAGCAGAATGCGCTAATGACTTAAATGTCAATATAGATATCTCCCTAATGCTAATCCTAGTATGAGTGACTTCTATCCTTGACAGCATGCCCTTATGCAATTATACCAGATCAACAATCTTATATTATCAGTTTATCACTAGCAAACAAATTAATGGCAATGCACAAATTCACAGCACTACATGGGTGCATTACATAAATCTAGCGCAGCTTTCCATATGGAAGTTATTGGGATATTTTGTAGATGGATCAGAGAAAAAGGTCTTTGGTATGCCACTGAATACGCCACTGCACGAGAGCAAACTCCAGTAAAAAAAACTCATATGCAAGTTGCCAATAAGCTGATTATGCTTTCTAGTTCTGCGCTAACCCAAACTAATAGATAAAATTCGCCAATGATTCCATGTACTTTTCAGCAGCTATCAGTCCCAAAGCGAAAGGGGACATCATCTGCATTACAAATAGTAGGAGAGTGTGTGTGATGTCAGAAATTCCAATCAAAGAATCAATGAATGCTGCTGTGAGTACAGAAAATTAGCAAATCTACCAGGAAGAATACTCCACAAATCTGAAATAAGGCAACAAGTTGACACCATATTAACGAATCTTACTCCAAAATTGCAGGCCACAGTATGCCACATAATTTACAGGAGAGACAGTGTGAAGACCAAGAATTGCAGGTGGTAGAGAACTGAGACATATACCTATCGTCCAGAAAGATGAATCGGTCTTCACGGGGAGCATAAGGTCATGCTGCAAAAAACATCCACATCAAATCTTTCACATACACAAACAGAATAATCCGAAAATTCTTAATATTTAACACAGACTCGAGCGGAATCGAATTGGAAGAGAGAGAGTGAACCACGGACGTTGAGGTAGGGCGGGTTGCCGCGGATGCCGACCTCGACGTGGCCAGCCTTGATGATGCAGTGAATCAGTTTCGTGGGCACGTTCTTGGGGAGCTCGATGTACATGTTCACCTCCTCCAGCGTCTGGTCCCATTCGAAAACCTTCTGCCCTGCGCCCTCATCCAATCCAGGGAAGAGGGAAGGAGAGCTAGGTGAGGCAGGCTCTGGAACGCTCTAGAAGAACGTGGAGACTCAGATGGGGAGGCTTACCATTGTGTACGAAGGCATGTCGCTTCTCAGGGGCCAGCTTCTCCGCCATGGCCACGGGATTTCGGTGCTCGCGGCGCTTCTAGAAGCTTCTGTATCGGATGTTTCGAGCAAGGAACACGAAGGTTGAGGGGGACGGGGAAGACAAACCACCACAGGAGCGCACACCGACGAGGAGGGCGACGACTAGGCTTTGGTGGTGGCGCCAATACACGTGGGGAAGTGCTGGAAGCGGAGCAACCGAGTGAACTGATTCGTGGAGGAGGTCGAGATGACCACGTAGATGCCGCTAGTGGCGTAGGGGGCTGCCGGAGCCGTCAGAATCGGTGGCGAAGGCGGTCCGCTTCTGCCAGAAGTGGGAGAACGTCAGGTTGTTCCGATTGGGAGAGATGACTTACCAATTCCTTAATGCTGTGTTTGGATGTCTGAATTTTAGCTCGGAATTGAATTGTACTGGAAATTCCAAATCCAAGATGGACCGTTGTTTGGATATGCATGGAATTTGTTGTTGGAATCAAGAGTAGCAACCAATTCCAAATCTTGTTTGGATGTCCAAACCATGGAATTGAATGTTTTGTTGAGTTTTGACAATATAAACTTGTGTACATGTATTAAAATAGTTGTTTATATTTGATGACATCTGGAAATACTTCTTGGTCAATAATATCCTTTTTCTTCTTTTATTCTCTTGAGTAATGTAAGCAACCAACATTTTACATGAAGCAACAACACGTGCATATATTACAAATTTATATGCACACAACATACTACTAGGAGTAGAGAATACGAAATTTATACCTTCAATTCGACTCAGGTCCTACTAATTTTCCTGAAATTTGCAGTTCAAACAGATGAAGCATTAGGCAAGAAAAAGAATGGAGAAATATGCTGGAATAAGAGGTATAGAAGGGGAAGATAAGGGACAGGGAGAGGACTGCTTGGGGAGGGCCCGGGAGCCGCCGTCGTCCCCCATCCCGCGGCCGTTTCTCCTGCCGCCGCCGGCCGCCGACGTTCCCCATCCCACCTGGATTCTCTAGGGTTTGGGGGCGCGGGGTCGTGGAGAGGACAGAGGGGTAGGAGGGCTGGGAAGGGAGAGGAGGGCGGGGACTGGGGGGAGGGAGAAGGGGAGGGAGCTCACCGGCCGGAGCCGCCGCCGCCGCCTGACTCCTGTCGCGCGAGTTCTCGGTTTTGTTCTTTTTTTTTACTCTAGCTTAGCTAGCGCCTATACGGGAAATGTCAGCTTGATTTCCCTTTTGAAGTTTTGAAAGCATATATGCTTCGCATCTAAAAAAAAACATATATGCTTCGGCCAAGTTGAAAAGGCACTAGCTTGAAAAGATCAGTGTGTGCGAAGTAAACTGTATCTTTCCCTGCATTTTTATTTTGCTCTCTGTTCTTTAAAATTGCATATCTAGGTCATAAGTCTTTTATAAGTGATCATTCAAGGTCCTAAATCGGTTTGACCGAAGTTTACCGATGCCATGTCAGCACTGAGGCCCATGAGGCTTACCAGGTCACATCGTATATTTGTGAATGAGCCCTAATGTTCCATTGCTTCTAAAATACTAGCGCATTTGTACCGCCAAAGTAATTGTATTTCTTTGTAAATTATACTAACATTGTACTGACTAGAGTAATTGTATATGGACGCCTGGCTCTAGCGGGGACGACAGGGAGACGAGCCAAATTTTGTTGTAGTTAGTTCCGTGTTCGTGCTCCTGGCTCCTGCTTTCATGATGGAGGAGGCGGTGGCCGCCATGGCTAGCGCGTCGTCAACACCTGAACCAGTGGAAATGACGTCGGCCAATGATATTTTGCATCTTGCGTCCGAGGCTCGAGTGGCATGAGTCCCCAATGCATGGTGAGTTCAAACTTAATCAAACTGAGTTGGCAAACTAAGATTACAAAGTGGATCAAAGTGAATCCCGATTCCTAACCGACAGAAACAAACTACACTAGCTGAAAGTGATAGAGCTAGTAGAACAATGTGCGCCCGGCTAAGGATGTTGACGAGCAGCGTGACTGACAGAGGACTTTCATGAACAGCGTGCACCCCCTAGACCTACGCCTCCCACACCGCCATCGCCGCCATGCGTGTGAGCACCATGCGGCCGCCATCCGGTCGCATCTCAGCCACCCTCCTCCGCTTCAAAGTCTCTTGCAGACACGTGCGGCCGGTGCGGACACGGGACCAAACTGGCACGGTCACGCCGCCGCCACTCACACCCTGCCACCGGCAACTGCCACAGCTCGAGCTCCCGCTGTTGGCCATCAATTAGGGAATAGGGTTAGCATTGACCGACGGTGAGGGAGAAGAAATAAAACCCCATGGGGCTCATTCACAAATATGCGTTGTGACCTATTAAGCCTTGTGGGCCTCACTGCCGAGGTGGCACCAGCCAACTCCTGTTGTTTTATAACCTCTGATGAATCACTTACTAAAGATTTAAAATCTAGATGTGCAATTTCAAAAAATAAGAACCAAAGTGAGGGTACGGGAAAAGAATGAAGACCACCCATACGGTTTACTCTGACGGGGACGGTGTACTGTGGCAAATCCAATTTGGCCCTGGTCAACCGAGTCCATAGTGTTTGAAACCACATTTTGAAAGGTCAAAAAAATCAGAAAAAGTATTAGCACGTCAGTCGGACATCCTATGTCCGCATAAAGTTTGGACACTACCATCATGTGCTCCGTGGTTAAAACTTCCGAGACCCTTGTCTTGGTGGCGCAACACGTGTCCCTAAAGAATCATGCTTTTTCTATATTTATTCAGAATTTTCTACATTGAATACATTTGCATAAAAAATAGTTTGGTCTATAAATAAATAAATAAAGACTGCCCCGCTCGCCAATTCAATAAGTCCCTGTTGCTTCGATGGGTGTGGCGAATCCTTAGGGATGACGGGGGTCTCTGGCTCAAGCTCATTAAGGCCAAGTACCTACGGGGTCGGCCCCTTCTAGACTGCGACCGAAGGGAAAGCTCCCAGTTTTGGCACTCCATCCAGGAGATCAAGACCTAGGTACGACTTGGGGCCACAGTCTCAATTGGGAATGGAGCGGGCACAATGTTCTAGCTGGACTCCTGGCTCCGGACGCGTCCCCTACGGGAGGTGTACCCGAGCCTATTCGCCATATGTTCTGAGCCCTCACTTCGCGTATCCGCTGCGGACCAAGGGACGTGGAACATCTTGTTCCGACGTACCTTTGGCCCGGAGGAAACCGAAGCGTGGCGGAAACTTAGGGCGGAACTCCCGCCCTCTCTGACGGACGAGCCCGACAATGTGACTTGGAGCCTCTCCCCATCCGGGGCCTTCTCCGTTGGCTCCGCCTACCGGGCCCTCTTCGGTCGCGAGGCCATCTCATGGACAAAACCCCTCTGGAAAGCCCCTCCTCCGCTAAAGACTAAAATTTTTGTGTGGCAGCTGTTACGCGATAGACTCCCCTCAGGGGTGGAGGTGTCCAAGTGACATGGGCCGGGGGACGGGCTTTGCCCATTATGTGGGATCCCGGAGACGGGTGCCCACATAATGTTCACTTGTCCCACGGCTCGGTTTCTTTGGAGCTTTATCAGGGATGCGTTGGGCCCGGACTGGCAGGCCCATGATTTCGGTGAGTTCCTAGAAACCCAGGCGAACCGGGCAGGAAAGGGCCGCCGCCTTTTCTGGCTTGTGTTTGCTGCGATGTCCTGGGCTCTCTGGAATATCCGGAATAAGATGGTTATTGAGAAGATTCTTCCGCGGCGCGCTTCTGACTCGGTTTTTCACTTCTTGGCCTCTCTGCAGCTCTGGTACCCGTTGTGTAGACAACCAAACAAGGCGAGGCTGGACGCGACTCTTCGGCGGCTCTTGGAGGCGGCCCGGCGGCTCCCCCCTAGTCCGGCTTTGCTCTTCCTTTTTGGTGTGCCCTCGCCTGGCGAGGTGGCGTTGTTTCCCTTTTTGTTTGGGCCGTCTTGTGTTGTGGCCCCAACATTGTTGTTGTGGATGTTCTTGAACCTTGTGACGTGTTGTGGACGGTTGCTTTATTTATAAAGCGGGGCGAAAGCCTATTTCGAGAACTCATCGAAGACTTTATAACAAAAAATACTAATGTAGTAAAACCAAATTTGTCAGAGACCTAGTAGCAAACATTTTATACTATTAGCATAATATGAAACAGTTGTAGCAAAACAATTATGCTATCATAGCAAAAAATAATGTTGTACTCTAGCAAAATTCAACTTGGTCGAAGACATCTAAACTAATATTAAAAGACCCAGAGGGTCAAATCCAGCGAAGCTGGTCCACACGATTAAATTATCCAACGTTTCGTATTGCTTCCGTCTTTATCGGGACTCATCGTACGAGCGGACTATCCAGGATGAAAACCCCCAGACGACCGCCCCACGACTCACGTTCTTCCTCAAAACAAACCTACAGTTCCAAAACAACGACACCATCCAACCACCGTCGGCGCTGCCGTAGCTGCGACTCTAGCCCCGCCGCGCAAGCCCCCTTCGGCGCTGCCGCAGCTGCGCCACCCTAGCCCCACCGCCCAAGCTCCCGTCGGCGGTGCCCCAGCTGCGACGCCCCAGCCCCGCCACCCAAGCCCCCGCCGCCGCTGCCCCAGCTGCGACGGCCCAGCCCCTCCGCCCAAGCCCCGCCACCGCCCGCGCAAGCCCTCGCCTGCGACGCCCTAGGCCCGCCACCTCCAGCGCTGCCCCAGCCCCGCCGCGCATGCCCCCGCCACCGCTGCCCCAGCTGCGACGGCCCAGCCCCGCCACCGTCTGCGCTGCCCTAGCCCCGACGCCCAAGCCCCGCCACCGCCGCGCAAGCCCCCGCCTGCGACGCTCCAGCCCCGCCACCTCCTGCGCTGCCCCAGCCCCGCCGCGCAAGCCCCGCCACCGCCTGCGTTCGCCCAGCCGCCGCCCAAGCCCCGCCGTGCAAGCCACAACGCAAGCCACCGTTGCAGGCGTAGCCGAATCCGCCGCCGCCCCAGCTGCACACGACGCGTAGGCCACCGCCAGCACACGCTGCATCCCCGGACAAGAGGCCGCCTTCACACTGTTGCGCCGGCAATTTCTTCAGGTTCTACTTCATCATGCGCGTATTATTGTCCTGCAACACGAATTAGATTTTAGGATTATGCTTATGTGCTCACCAATTCATTATAATCTTCCTGGGTATGTTAAACATGTGCTTATTAATGACCTGCTAGAAGCAGTAGATTTGAGGATGTTACTTTAAACTTCTAGGTATCCCTTCTGATGGCCAAATAAAAACACCAACAAACCTCACATCTCTGTCAAATGGAGCAATACTAATTATACCTCAGTGTTTATAAAATACTGAACTTCCATAGCCAGTTTTGACAGCTCATTTCCTTCAAGCAAGTTGCCGATAGTTTCTTAGGATGTTCTCCCACATCAACCATCGCTAGAGGTTGCCGAATGCTTCAGGAAATTAAATAACCTTTTTTAGGGAACTGACACATCACCAAAATCTGTTTCCTAGCAGTAAAATTCATAACTCAGTCAGTTCAGCAGGAAAACAAAGTCCTCAAACAGTCAGGAACACATTTTTAATGTTCGTGGAGTTTATTTGTAAATCATGTTGTTTACCTTCTTAAAGTTTTCAGTGCTAAACTTGTTCCTACGTAAACTCTCCGACAGCAGGAAGTCAATACCATTGCAAGCAGTTTATTGCTTAAGTTGTTCTGGAGTGAATGTCTATTTCCTGATTATCTGCTTCCAGTCCATGTTAAGGTTTTTTATGGAAGAGTTTATGCTGCTCCTCTTGCCGTGGCCTCCATATGCTACACATATGCAGCTCAAGCATACTCAGACCTGATTCTTGTTGTTGCTCACGGTATTACATTGTTCCATAAAAGATTAGGCTGACTAATGTATGATTTTATATTCTTATTTAGTCGTTTTGGTGCGGTCACATTTTTCACATTTAGCATACCACATTATTTAGGAGACGTGAGAGTAATCAGTAGCAAGACATACTAATGTTATTTAAGAGAGCAACTGCAGTCTGGTCCATCAAAATTCACTTGAATCTGTTCTTTTTTCCTTTCGCGTGTTTGATAAAGATTTAGAGATAGAAAACCCGAAGTATTTTTTAATCCACCATGGTCCACGGTCATACTTTCGATAGTACATATTCGATGCAATCAGCAACAAACTTGAGATTTCTATTTTACTTCTGGTTTGTCTAAATTTTGAACATGTGCGATGGTTCTTTCTTCAAGCAGTTATTGGGTTCACTAACCAAGGATGACTACATTGCAATGTGACTTGGTTTGCTAGGCAATGATATATATTATTAGGCCATGGAATAGATGTAGTTGCAAGTTTATCTTGTTGCTGATTGCTGCTACCTGTTGTAGAGGCTCTGAAAAAGGATTACAAGAGACTAGAGAGTTGTTGGTATAAGGTAAGCAAAATAATAAATATTCATTTACTGGATTTCTTACTCTGAAACTTTTTTTCTTTTGAGTAATGAATAATTGACTAGGATTTGTTTCATTTTCTACTACATGGGAATGGATCCTGTAGTATCTTGTTCCTGTAGTAATGGTATGCTGAAGTAGTACGAATAATTAAAAATAATATTATCTTGTACTAGAGAAAGGAATGGATCATAAAGTTTTCTTGTCACAATGGAATATTATTTCTCAAATTATTATTCGCTTGAAAAATGAGTACAAACGTTTTTATTTCTTATGTATGAAGAAAATTATGCATTTTTTTAATACGTGTATGTGCACGTGCCCGATTAGTATTGTAGCAAAAACGTTACACTATTATAGTAAAATCACAAAACGAATGTAACGCTCTGTGATGCCTAGGGCCATGGCTGGAGATGGGAGGCCGGCGACATCTGAGTGAGTGGTGGCGCTCGAAGGATCTTGCCGACGGCGGTGACTTGATCCGATAGTAGGGACAAGCTCTGGCACCGACGACTCAAATCAATTGTTTCTTGGAAGAAAGACGCATGGTTGAGGAAGAGAGCCACAAGCACATGGTAGGGCCATACGTCTGCGTGGCATGACTTTCGACACGGATGATGGAACCATCGCATCCCCCTCTCCCGGTGTGTGGGATCATTTTCCCACAAGTTTTCATGAAAAAAATAATATTTTTTTACCTTCCATGTAGTTATCGTAGAGTCTCTAGCATGGCCGGTCCTGAGATTTTTAGAGTCCGGGACAAAACTAAAATTTTGGATCTCTTATTATAATTTTTTATTCATATATGAGATAAAAAATAAATAGTTTAATTATATTTCCAATTATAATATTCATATAAAAATAACAACGTTTACATGATACCTTAAAATTTCCTCCGAAAATTTCTAGAAGCAAAATCCGTGACGATAAAATTAATATCAATCTCGTGCACTAACTTCTTCTCGATGCATAAAGTCACCAAACCATTTAATGTCTTCTGAGACATTGTAGATCTCAAATAGTTTTTCAATAATTTCAACTTTAAAAAGCTTTTTTTAGTTGATGCAACAATCACGAGCATAATAAATAAGATATGATAAGCGATAAAAATATTAGGACAACAATCCGCTTCTATGACAAACTAAAAAAACTCCATAGCAGACATTTATGAAAAATGCTCGTGTTGCTCTTCAAAAAATATGAAAAGATCCTCTATATGATTCTATTAATTTCTTCTCTTGTTCTCTTTTTTTTCTTAGCACCGGAATCGGGTGCCATAATCTCGCTCATTACAAAGAACATAATTCTAATTATAATCTCTACTACCTAAAAAGAACATTACCTTCCATCGTCGCCAATACGTCGCTTGCCTTCGTCGAGGTGTTCCATCGTCAATCTTCCCCCGCCTCGCACGAAAATAATGCACTCCATCAATGCAATTCATCCCCGCTTCTTCCGCCCCTCCTTTCTCCCCCAAACCCACATTCGCATCTCCTACCTCTCTGAACTCCCTCCTGAGCGGAGCCGCCCTCCCAATCCCTGTGTTCATTTCCACCAGAGCCCGCCCTTCCCACCTTCCTCGCGCGTCCCCTCTATCCCATGCGTTGAGTTCAACGGCCGCGGCGCGACGCCTTCTCACTCCTGCCTCGATCTCCACCGAAGGCGCCCTTCCTTCCTGCCTCGCGCGTCCAGTTTTCTTCCCGATGATGCGCCCCGTCCCGACCGAGCAGCGGCGGAAGAACCGATGGAGGAGGCCTGCAAGATCTCCCGGCGGAGGAAATCCAGCACCTCCCCGCCCGACGCCATGATCGTCTTCCTGGCCTTCCGCAACGCGGCCGACTTCAACTCCGTCTAGATCCAAGCCCGGGCCCTCCCCGTTCGACCTCTACATGAGCTTCCTCCCCTTGGAAGTTGGAACTCCTCCACGTCTTCCACCCATGCCGCTTCTTCTACATCGTCCTCAAGTCCTATGGCTGATGGGCTACTGCCGAAGTCAACATATCCCTAGGCGCTAGGCTAACGATCTCGATCAACTAGATCTCTTTCTGTCCACCTCACCCGCAGCTATCTCTTGCAGTATGTGTTTACTTAATTAGACCAAGGTAATGCGATTCTCAATTATATGATCTGTATTATGTGCTCTTGAGACGTGGGGTGGTAGAGGGACGAGGGGGAACAATACCAAAAATAAAAGGAGTGCATCAGCGATTGATTTTCTAGATTTATGTATTACCGAATTATGATTTGTATGTTGATAGCACCGGGTAACTTGTTTGTCCTTTGACCTTGTGATTGCAGCATCCAATTTTGGTGGTCATAGGCAAAATACTCGAGGAGGAAGCACTGGATATTGAAAAGTCGAATCTGGCATTGTATGACGGACAAACCGACATGCCCATTTTGGATGCCCGCCACCACCATATCTGCCTCATGCGCTTCACTCAGTTGCAACCGTCGGCTGATGCAATAGCACTACACACCAGTACAAGTATTCCCTCTTTATCTCTCTCATCTTTCCATCTCATACAATGTAACTTTGGCATCCCAATCCTGTAAGTTTTATCTACATGTTCAGTCCGTATCCCCTTAGTAAGTTTTACCTCAGATATAGCTGATGTACTAATATATAATTTGAATAACCATTGTGCTTGAGCCTTAAGTTTTTCATTGGAAGGCATGCACTCCTATTTAATCTAGCTGTGCTAGGACCCATGGTTTTATTTTTACCAATCTGTAGAGATAGTATCGGCTGCATCGGTGGAATATGTTTTACATTTTAACCATACCATCGGCCAAATAACTGCTTGCCAATTCTGGTAATAAACCCGAGAACTACTAATATTTTGAGGCCTACAACCGCCCTGATATCTTTTATACCTGTTGCGAGATTTCAAGTCATATTGGAGCAACTGAATTTTGAGGAAGTATTAAAATTCGTGGGAGGTGAGGTTCTTGATAGTCCCTCAACACTACATCAATGCTTTAATTATTTGAGTACTTCTATTCCATATGCCAGACAATTTAGACTTCAGAGGACGAATCAAGTGGTCGAGTGCAGCAATGACGGCCAAGAATTTTTACCTTCTTGGCAGACAATGATGCTGGGGATGCGAGGAAGAACATTGGAGATGTCATGGGAAAGGCAGGCACCTTGCGAGCAAGCTCTGACCACGGCCATCCATGTGCAGGCATATTCCATGATCTGGTAAGGTACTGCCCAACAACCTGTGGTTCTTCTTCCTGATGTACCAAAGGTTAGGGCGATGCGGTCAAGGCCCATCGTGTGGTTTCACGTCAATGCCGACGATGTCATCCTCTACTGCAAGAAGTCCGGTGTAAGTGCACTTCAGAAATAAAACGAACTGAATAGGCATGCACATACACAAATAGCACCATGTTCTCTATAACCTTGAATTGTGTGTCTCTGTTTTCAGGGACGACAGGTATTGACAGATTAATCGCAGGTCATCTACATGTGTTTCTACATCCTCAAGAGTTTGATATGATCGATCATATTTGTCTTGTATTGTGTTCTTTATATGTACTTGTAATCAGTTATTCTAACTGAATTTTTTTAAGAAACCAACCCCTTTTGATTTGAATTTTCCCTAGACAATTTGCTCTTCGGGCTAGCAACAGTTCTACCCAATTCCTTTAAGAAACCATGTATACTTCAGGTTAAGAGGGTACAACAACTGATGCTGGTGGTGGCAATTTGCAGGTACTGCTATGGCACTGACCTATCCATATTAGAAACGTGGGTGTGGAATGTAGCCAATGGGGCCATGGTGCAAAATTCACAACACGATGAAAATTTGGTTTGATTCTTAATTTTTTTTATTGTCTGCTTTCACTCTATCCACGGAAATATGATCATCTTCTTTCCTAAGTTACTGATCACACAGAGCTATGGTTAAGTTTTCACATTATGAGAAGTACAAAGCTAAAGATATATACCTGAGCTATAAGAAACCTTGGAATTAAGGTTTCACGAACCAATTTCAGGAGATAGGGTATGTACATTGATCTTGCTAGAAGTATGTTATTTCTATTAAATATTTACTTCTGATACTTAGTCGCATATATTTGGATAAAGTTTGTACACTGGTCTTACTAGCCATTTAGCATTTTGTTATGTTCTCGACCTTATTTTTGCATCTCTAAGAATTTGAATTTCTCACATAGTATGGCATTGAAACATGCAAAACACAAATGCTTTCCCCCATTGAATTGTCATATTCATGCGCTATTGCATGACTGAAGGCCATCATCATGTAATATTTTCATTTACTATTATAAAATTTTCATTTACTAATTTCATTTAGTATCCTTGGTCACCCCCCGTTGTATGATGTTATCTCGTTGATGTGTTCCATCAGTAGCTGGAATGTGCAGTTTGAGGGCTCAATGGCCATCACACCACAGTTGAAGAGGGTCGCACTGTTGCCGGTTGCGGTGATCTCTGCCATCGCA
The DNA here is from genome assembly GCA_916181665.1 of Avena sativa. Taxonomy (NCBI): domain Eukaryota; kingdom Viridiplantae; phylum Streptophyta; class Magnoliopsida; order Poales; family Poaceae; genus Avena; species Avena sativa. The sequence continues at coordinate 307,129,534 of OV702284.1, read as the reverse complement.
AACAGGAAGTCCACGTTCCTCAGGATGAGGAGGTCAGCATCTATGAATATTATCTTTTCGTAGACAGTCAGCTGCCATAACCTAAACTTGATGTAGTTCCACTCGTTGTAGGCATCACGCTCAGCTTTTTGTTTCCTGATTCTTTCGATTATTCTCACCTTTCAGCCCGCAACTTCCAAGCCTTTCAGGTGGTGATCACTTATTGTGTCATCAATAAGGATGACCAAGTCCCTGGTTGATCCTGCTTGCCTGATGCTCTGAGCTGCCGTGATAGCACCACATACATATTCACTCTCTCAATGCAGTATTGTTGCATATGCTTCTCTTATCCGATCTATTGCATAGAGTCTTGCTGCACCAATAAGAGCAGATGTTATGTACTGAATTCAAATCTTATTCAGAAAACGGGTAAAACGAACAAGGCCAATTCCATACGAATGACTAGAGACTAGACTTTAATCAGTAGAAATAACCAAATATCTATTTTTCCTTTGACATCATTATATGCTATTTTTGCAGAAAATAATTGTACTGAGTATCATTTATTTAGTGAAGGGCAGCATTACTAGGTCATTTGTTGATATGCATATATTAATGGCTTTAGAAAAAAATAGCATATATATACTGAGATGAGACACATAATCTGAACACTGTGTAAAAATGTCAAAAATAAACATTGAGTAAAACGCAACAAACCATTCGCCTTAAGTGGAACGGCAAGCTCACACGATCCAACAGGAAACCTAAGCTTTCCCCTTACTGCCTTCATATCAGGCCTATACAACCAAGTAATGCCTTCATGTTTCACAAGTTCTTGCACGGGAAGAGATAAGGAATCGGGAAGCAGTCCGTTACGAAAAGCGCATGGACCTTCCGGTTGGCTCTTGAAGAGGTCATGGCCAGTTTTGCTGCCGAGAGCTGCAAATGGAGCCTCACGACATCTCTTGAACAACCTACCACCCTTGTACAAGTAAGTTTCACAGCAATAACATCAAAAAATACACCTTTTCTGACATTGGGCACTGGAAATGATGGGCAGAACGGTATCTCAGAATCTTCCTCCTCATATATCCGTTCAGGATATAGGGCAGGCCAAGTAATGCTTTCCTTGGCATGCCCAAGTCTTATACTCCCTCCGTCTTGAAATACGTGACCTGACTTTGTCTAGATTCGCATGTATCTATATATTAAAACACGTCTAGATACATTCTAGATACATGCGAGTCTAGACAAATGCAAGTCACTTATTTTAGGACGGAGAGAGTAATCAAAATAAGGCTTTCAGGGAGTATCCGCGACTAAGAGCCAAGCTCGGTGCTGTTAAAATTCAAGAGTCCAACTTTCAGCTTTTGGTTACCACCATTAAGATCTTCCATTGCTGAATATACATCATCCCACTTAACACCAACAGATGATACATATCGTGGATCAGCAGTTGTTTTGTCCCATATCCAGTCAACATCCACATAGCTGCAACCATATAGTACAATTGCATGATATAATAGTCATATTCTACATTGTCATTTACCAAAAAATAAATTAGCATGTCATAGATAGTTCACTGAGATTTGTTTGAATAATTTATATTTACATAGAACTGGATTGTTGTTGGCGCTCGTACAACATCGGAGTTAGGAGGGTACTACTATATATGTCTTCCCGGTTGTATTTAGTGTAGGAATTATATATATAAAAAAGTTTTTAATTCAAAAAAATGTTGGAAATGAGATAGTTGGGGCCGTCATCGGTGCAGGGAAGCCCTCCAAACTGCCAGCGGTTTGGGCGCCACCCCCAATCGTACTATGACACCTATGTCAGTCACCCTTTGCGGGACACCGATGGAGATGCTTTCAGAGGAGTAGATTTTAGTCAATGCAGTTGAGCCACAACGTCTAATTATACGTATTATGAACAATGGAACATACACTTTTAGAAGTGAAATCTCAACTTTTAGAAGTACTACTCCCTCCAATTTTTTAAATACAGTGTATAGTTTTTTGCATGAAAATTAAAGAACGCATGTGAGGAAAAGCTACACAAGATTTGGACGATATTACACCTGACTAATTGACATTAGAAAATACAGGAGCTTGCATAAGATAAGCAAATGTAATCAAATTCCTAAAAAAATTATCCAAACAAGTGGTGCAACACAATACATCTTGTATTATAGGTTTTTTTTCCTCAAAAAATTACACACCTTATATCAAGGAACAAAGTACTACGTAGCGATCAATTATATAATTATTAATTTTCACATACATCATATTTACATGTATAATAGCAAAGAAGAAACAAAAATATAGCATGGCGTATTCCAAACCTACAAATCATCAAAAGTGTTTGGCCTGAGCCAAAAAGAGGTTTATCCACTTCATTCGCCAAGCAAATGATCTTCGCTTTGTGGGAACAACAAAAAGTAATCATCATCGGCATATTGCAAGTAACAAATACTTATTAATAAGGAATGGATTTTAAAGGGGAGCATCTTATAGGTCAGGCCTTATCTCAACTTGGATCTGTCAAAAACTAGAGATTTTGCATCGTTTATGGTATAGTCAATCCCTGGTGAATGACATCCTTTTATTGTTCTTTGAAATATGTGGGTGCTGGCAGAGTCCAACAAAATAAAATCACCTTCTACAATTGTTTTCCCGTTGCAACGCACGGGCATGTAACTATTAAGAATTAAGAATTAAAGCGTAACCGGCATAGACATGGGCGGGGGCGGACCACCAGACCAGCAGCCAGGCGGTCGATCGTCTCGTCGATGGTATAGCCTTCGTGCCTAGCGTCGATCGTCGAGGGCCTCGAGGCTTTCCGCTCCCGAATCCCGATCCAATGGAGGCGACAGGACTCGGGCAACCATGTACCAATATCGATCGCCTCGGCTTAGAGTCTACGACAGCTAAAAAAATGGCCCAATTAAGCCGCCGGTCTAATAAAAAAATCTTTTTTTACTATATACACTAGGCCTGCCTATATAGCATGTCTCTAGAAGGGCCCCTAATTTTTTTGGGCCTGGGGCGGCTGCCCCGCAGGTCCCCCAAGGGCCGGCCCTGATCTCTAGATATCAACATAATTTTTTTCATAATTTTTTAATATTTTGGAAACCATTTGATAAATTTAAGCACCTACTAGACAAAATGCCACTTTGCAACTTTTTATTAGGAAAATAGAGGGACTCCATCCCCATGATGGCAATTTTATCCATAGGTAATATTCATATTCCGAGTAGATATAGGCTTGTACCCATGAATATATCTATATCTTGTCGGTTTAAACTAACATGTCAAATTTATCTTTAGAGTTTCAACTTATGCGATCGAAAAGTCTAGGAACGAGTTTAAAATCGTGACTTCTAAACTTTAATACTTTCATGTACTCGTCTACGTATTATTAAGTATTATTAAGTAGAGATAAGTGTATTTTTTAAACGTGCTATTGATAAAAGTAAAATTGTACATACGTTGTGTACTATTGGATCTATCCGCCGGATACCCAATAGGTATAGCCATGGGTAAAGTTTTATACCCATGGATACGGGAATACGTAAAATTTTATACTACACGCATATAAATATGATATTGCTCTATCCTGTCCATTATCATCCTTACATCCATGCTAGTTTTATTCATAATCAAACACACTTAGAGCATCTCTAGCAGACAAAAAAATGCTAATCGAAAAACACGCCAGGTCGAGTTTGAGCTAGTTTTTGCTTGAAGAAGATGATGGCCAGAACAGAAACCACAAATTCGAACTGTAAACACAAGATTTTTGAACATTCGTGGGAGATTTCAAAATGCGAGCATAGTTCATACATAATAGGCGCGATCATATATACAAAACACGAATTCAACCTACATACTACGGGGATCTGCCGTCTCCGCCGCTACCCTAGCATGTGCACAAAGTCGGGCTCACTAGAGCCCAGGGAGTGGCGGCGACGCTTCCGGCGGCGGGCTTCAATCCTTGTCGGAGACGAGGTCGATGACCTCCACCTCCTTCCCGCGGGATTCGCGGTCAACAGCTAGACCCTGCTCGAGGAGGATGGCGTCGATGAGCTCGTCGCGCTGAGCTCGACGGGCCTCCGCCTCCGTCTCAACGATGCTCCGGTGCTGGATGACCTAGACCCAGCGGTCGAAGGAGGCGTCGTCGAGGGAGTAGTCCGCCTCCGTGACCATGTGCCCCTCTGGGAGCTCCTCCTCCTTCTTCACCGGCGGCAGCGGAGTCCTCGGAGTCCTCGGCGCGCACGAGGAGCTCCCCCCCCCCCCCAGCGGGCGCGGATGCGGGTGTTGAACTCCGCCGTCTCGCGGCGGAGGAGCGCGGGTGGCACCGGCGTTCCCCACCTCATGTAGTGGAGGGCGGTGCGCTTGCGTGCCGCGTCCGAGCGCACGCACCAGCGGCGCTCCTCCTCCTACGCGGGCGTGAGGCCAGGGAAACGCAGCGTCGCCGGTCCCCGCCGGTCCATCGCGCGTGAATCGGGCGGATCTACTACGTCTAGCGAGAAATTGCTCGCCGGTGCTCGGCGATTTGAGCGGTGGTGCGCGGCGGAGGCGTCGAGGGGACGGTGGCAGAGAAATGGATCGAGACCTGAAAATCGAGCTCGGAATTGGGATTTTATGAGTCGTCAGGGTCGATTTCCAGATGCCCGAAATTTTTTCCCGGGTCGAGCCATGTTTACCGTTTCTATTCGGGTCAGATTTCGTGGCCCGGTCCAAAAAAACCGCTGAAATTTTCTAGGCCCAATATTTTTAGGATGTCTGCTAGAGATGCTCTCACATAAACGCCACTTTGCACCTAATACTAGACTACGAAATCTGGGACAGAACAGGTGCAGTCTAGAGTTTTGTTCTTTTTGAGGACGCAAAATCTACGGTTTGTGGCCGTGCTCTCCCGAAGTTACATATCACGGCCCATTTCATGATGGGCCTGTATCCTCCCAGGTTTTCAATTGTTTTTAACGACTGCTTATAAAAAAAAATCATGTTTTTAACGACTGCTTTTCAAATTTCTTTTCATGTTTGAGGGTTACAGATAGAGAGAACTTTATTTAACAAAATAACGTTGTTGCAATCTACACTGAGAAGCTCGTGCATACATGCAGGCGATATCTTAGTGGCCAAATTTATTAGATAAAAGCAGGATGTGCAATGTTTCCTTGGAATTCCACGTTCCATATTGACTCTACCATCCCTTTTTTTAGAATATCGGAACTTTTATTGATTTAGGTGTTTCCGGTACAATCAGCTCGCAAGCTATTTACAAGAAAATCTGACCTATCATCTAGCCAACTACAGACTTCCAAGGTGTAAGCAAGCTTAGAACCGAATTATTAGCAGACCGGCCAACCTGCTAAATGGAAAAAGATTCAAAATAGAAAACTAGCTTTCCAACTTCATCTAAAATTGGCGCCATGATGGAACGAACATCATGGCACGATTTCCAGAGGTTCTTAAGAACCTCTGAGCCATGAGACTTGAATTGAGGCTGTCTATTAGCCCCATCACCAACACCCCTACCACCTGTAGGCAGACTTGGTTCCTTCTTGATTTTCCATGGATCAGGTGCACGCACCGATGAATCATATGGCCAGTTACAGTCTTCATCCCTTTCTACCAGCATGGGAGAGAACGAAGCTGTTCCAACAACCCACAAGAGAAGCAAAAATACGACAACTTCTCATACGGAATAGGGCAATGAATTAACCCTTACGCTTCATAGAATTAATGGGAATAATACAACGCTGGATAGATTCTTCCACATTTAGCCAAATCCTCGTAGGCTCTGTCCGCATCCTCTACTATTTCCTGTTGTATCAAGTTTAATGAACTCCCAATCTGGCCTGCTATAGTCTCTGCTTTTTTATGTTGAGCCAATTAAACGGCAGATCCATGACATTGCATTCATATCGGAATTCTACTAAACCGGATCTCTGAAGGGCGCATACTGGTTTCAAAATCATCCAAAACCACAATGTGATTACCAACCATCCTAGGCGCCCCATCCCAGATTCTTTTCCGATCTTTCTCTTTTTCTAGGTTTGCCAGAAAGACATTGTCACCCATTGCCTGGAACTTCAGCCCCCTAGGGTTACCCCATTGAGGCCGAAGCGCGCCCTTGATGGTATCTATATGAAACTTTGATGGCGCCAAGACCTACCCCACCACAGCGATCTTTGTTCCATCATCATCAACAAGATCATCCATATCCAGAACCTTTTTCTCCTTCTCGGTAAGAGCCAGTTTCTTGAACTTATCTGCAAAACCACCTTCTGCCATGGCCTTTTTCTTCCCAGCTGCAAGGGAGTGCCGTTACCCGACTCCGAGCTCACCATCCTGAAGGGCAGGGGCGCAGCCAGAGAGAGATTTCCAAGGAAGGTTGGAGAAGCGTCGTGGAGATCGAAGATCACCACATGCCGCCAGTTGCCACTCCAAAATCCCAGAAAACATTTTAGGAGCTCTCACTCTACCATCCCTAACGGATCAAGTATGTTAACAGAATAGTAATAAGGCGGGTCGCCGGCTCAGTCTTTCGGAGGTGCTCATAGGGATAGGATGTGCGTGCGTGTGTTCATAGGGATGTGCGTGTGTGTGTTCATAGGGGTCATATATGCCACCATTGAAAAGAAAAAAAAAACAGAGAAAACCTTCTAGTTGTATCTCACAAGCCCAAGCTGACGGTGCCCTAAGTTATCGAAAACAGTTGGAGAAATAAAATTCACAGTTGAACACGGTACAAACCTCAAAGCTAGATTAATTTTTTGCTGGGGCATTCAGGTGACGGCACTTTTCAATTACAGATAAAAAATACAGGCATCAATAGTCAGTACGTGTACACGTGCTGTCCCTAGGAATTGAGATAATCAGCCATCGAGAAAAGCCTTTATCGACTAAGAGCAATGTATGTACGTAGCTGTATATGAGTCTATGACTACCACCGGCAGTTCACCTACCGAAAAATCATAAAATCTTCTATCACCAGCACATGCAACTAGTCTTCTATGCTCACCATTGCTCTATTGCTTCTCTTCTAGCTCTAGGCATACTCTGTTTCTCTGCTGTGATGATCTTGAAACATATTCAGAGCTGACCCCTCACATTTAGCTGGTTCAAGCATCTACTTTCTACAGATTCAGAGTCCAAATTTGGTCACCTGGAGCTACAGACATCCCAATCAGCAACTGTCAATGTTTGGGTGTAACGATGCGTACCCTCTCGGGGCATCGGCTGCATGTTAATATAGTAGGAAATGTCAAGCTTCATGCACATGTGTGTATGTGCAGAGGACGAAGGACGACATGACAGATCTACCTCACGTGGGAGGCAGAGGACAGCCGGGGCGGGGCCCGATCGCAGTAGTAGGGTGCAGATCGGATCGGTAGCAGACGACCGGGATTTCGCGAGTAGCAGACGAGATCCGATCTGGGCGACGGCGATGCAAACGGCCAAAACGGGAACCGGCGGTGGCTGGGGCGAGCTGACGGCGGCGACGATTACAAGCAGAGGACCGGTGGGCACGTAAACCCTAAAACCGGCTCTGATACCATGTCAAGCTTCATGTACTAGCCAACGCTACCAAAAGTCCGAAATGATGAAAAGGACCAGTGCAATACACTTATACACTTCAACAGGGAAAAGCCCCCTACGTGGCTGTATACAACTTGTATACGTGTTCGTACGGAGTACTACTCCGTGACGTATACGTATAGACATAGACAACGTACATACGATAACATCCCCCTCAATCTAAACCATGAGAGAGGTTTAGATTGCGCTTAAACTCATCTAGTTCCTTCACAGGAAGAGCCTTGGTAAATCCATCGGCAAGTTGATCCTTTGTAGAAATGAACTTGATATCAAGACGATTTGTGTTTTGTACGAGCATGAAAAACTGGATTTGCAGAGAGAAAAGTGGCTCCCAGATTATCACACCATAAGCATGGTCTCTCATAAAGCTTCACACCAAGCTCAGTAAGCATAGCTTCAACCCATATCAATTCAGTAGTTGCATTTGCAAGAGCCTTGTACTCAGCCTCAGTGCTAGAACGAGACACAGTGGCTTGTTTCCTAGCACTCCAGAAAATCAGGTTTGGACCTAGAAAGATAGCAAAACCTCCTGTAGAACGTCTGTCCTCAAGACAGCCTGCCCAATCAGCATCTGAAAAAGCACTGAGTAATGTGGAAGAGGACTTCCGAAAGGTAATACCAAGAGAGGATGTATCCTCGACATAGCGTAGAATACGTTTGGCAGCCGTCCAATGAGCAGTAGTGGGAGCATGAAGATACTGACAGCCTTTATTAATAGAAAACGACAAGTCTGGCCGAGTAAGTGTAAGATACTGTAATCCTCCAACAATACTGCGATACTGAGTGCTGTCATCAGGACCTAGAGATGTACCTTCATGGAGAGAGAGAGAGACTCTGATGAAGATAAAGGTATAGGAGCAGCCTTGCAATCCAGCATACCCACACGTGTAAGAATATCTTGAGCATACTTTTCTTGAGTGAGAATAAGACCATTATCGGTTCTTTTAACTTCAATACCAAGAAAATAATAAAGATCTCCCAAATCTTTAATGGCAAAATAAGTGTTCAAATCCTTAAGCAAAACTGAGATAGCATGATCTGATGAGCTGGTCACAATAATATCGTCAACATATATGAGAACAAAAATAGTAACACCATGCTTATCATAGAGAAATAGAGATGTATTAGCTTTAGAAGCAGAAAAACCAAATTCATGTAATTTAGAGCTTAACCGAGAGTACCAGGCCCCCGTGGGGCTTGTTTCAAGCCATAGAGAGCTTTGTCAAGTTTGCAGATATGATGAGGTGTATCAGGATGTTCAAACCCAAGTGGTTGTTTCATATAAACCTCCTCTTTCAGAACACTATGGAGGAACACGTTCAACATACAATTTTTTTTTGTATAGACAAGAAATAACCAGCAACAGTAGAGGAGGAGGATTAAACAAGTAAACTAGAGGTCGAATACGGTTCGGTCTTTGCTTAAATATTTAGATAGCACTACAAGAGAGAGTCGTTCAACAGACACAAATAATCTAGTAGATCAAGTTGTTGAGTAGTGAGCTCTCTCATCTAAGGGCACGGTTTCGGAGAGTCAAAGCCACATTACAGAACCATAGATGAAGTAGCCACGACATGGCTCGAGAGCTACGGCTCCACTTCCGACTCAGCGGACCAGATGGACCGTCATCGTGAGGCTCGTGCTGTTCCTGCTTGACACCTCGAAGAGGCAGATGTCCCCCGCCTTCAGCTTGTTGTCCATGGTGAACTCCTTCCAGCCGTCGTAAACCCGCCTCGTGTTGCGAGACGTGACGCTCAACGTGGCAGGCCACTGCTTCTTCCTACCCTCCAGCTGAAGCAGGAGAGGCTGTGTCTTGTCCGGGAGACACGCAGAAGCATACACCATGCCGAAAACCTATCCAAAAAAGTGTCAGCACAACTGATGAATTCTTGTTCAAATTCAGATCAATGGTAATAAATTCACCGTAAAATACAACACCGACGCCGGCCTCAAAATTTTCATTACAGAATCAGCAAAAAAAAAACCTACACCCCATTCATTCATATTTGCAGATGTAGGTAAGAGAGTATGTAGGTAGCCTCACCATTTCACCTGGGCTGTGGGAAGCGCCACCAATATTTGTAGCGGTCATCACTTTCACAAAAATTGGAAGTTCAGATCCAATTGCTTGGACTTTCTCCTCAACTTTCCTCTTGACTTGCATAGGTAGAATTGTCATCTTGGGTAGAATGTAGGGCCGCCGGAAAGGCTCTGAACCGACTTCAGGCTTCAGAGCTCCATATCCTTAAAACCGCACCATACTCTCTTAGGGTGAGCATAGAGTGACCAGAATTCAATTGAAACACAGAAATATAAAGAAGAATGCAAAGGCAGCAATAATAACATTACCTGATTTAGTAGAAGGGGAGGAGATTGAGGCCATCTTCCGAGTTTTTGCACAACCACGTGTCCGCTTTTGCGCCCTGCAGGATTCTCTGGCGCCTTCTCTCACGGTGTCATCATCATCATCATCAGAACTGGAAATGCCGATAATCCGAGATGGGGATGGACCACCAATTTGAGAACAAGGAGGAACTGCTCCAAACGCCCCGGAATGTGGTTGAGAACATGAAGACTTCTCATCACCGGATGAGTCGAAAATATGAACCTTTAATCTAGAATTCCCTCGGCACACAAAGAGAATGGAGTCATTTTCTTCTATGTGGTTTGCACTCACGAACTCCTTCCATCCATGCCTAAAAACTATATGGCCAAGCTCCCCTTCAGCTTGAACAGGATATGTTGCACGGCCGTTGGCAAGTTGTAGGTTGACAGGCTCAGATAGAGAGATCAGATTCCTAAGACGGCTCGCAACCGCCCGCTGTATGCGCTGTCGAAGGTTAAGAAAGAAGATACACATTGGTTAGAGTCGTGAGTTTCACCGTTTCTAGGCATTGAGCTTCATGCTTTTTTTTTGCAGGAAATGCAGACACAGTTCAGATGGCAGGACTACCAGAGGACAATCGAGAAGTGATAACGGTATGGCATGGAATAACTTGTTATACATTAGGCAGACAAATACCATGCTTTTGAGAAAGCTGATAGTAACCTATTCCAGTATTGGGAAAGGAATCTTTCCTGAGAAAATTTCATCACTTCGCACCTGATTCTTTACTCGAGGTATTGCAGTATTGGATATTATTACTTCAAACTAGTAACAGAAAAGGTCTAGTGTATACGTATGAATATTTATGACTTCAACATGGAAAGTAGTGTGGATATATACAGTGGAACCTATTTGTGGGGGTACTGAATGTTCTGGCAAAGAAAATGGGGTAAATTAACAATTTCGCTGTGGACACACACACATGAAAGAGTTGGTTTCAGAGAAGGAGGAATGAAAAAAAAACAGAGCAGGGAACAGAGTACTGGTTTCGCTATGGATATACATGAGTTGAGACCCACTCTCCTCACACACGGTCGATGAACCCTAAACCTCCAAAATTCCAGGAGCAGCATCGCCGGAAGCACCGCTAGCTGAGAAAGAAATCGTTGGAAAGGGGGCTAGCTCTCACCAAATTGTCTCTGAACTCGTCGGAAGCCACGACCAAGAACCGCTTCATACCATAGAAGTGCTGCCGCTGCATCGCGCAATCCTCGCAAGCTCCGTCCTCGTCCATCTCGCGACCTCCTCCTCCTCCTTCTTCTCCACAGCAGACGCAGACTGACGATCGTCCCGGCGACCAGAAGTAGCGGTCAGAAATCAAGAAATGGAGACTGTTTCTCACCCAGGAACCAAGAAACGATTTAGGTCGTGGTTTACCTGGGTGGTTAGAGCCGTCCATATCGCCGCCGCGTCGGTGCCCAATCCGCCGCCCGCCGCCTGCGTCGCCGTGGAGAGCTGTGGAGTGGGGGAGTGTGCGAGGGGGCGAGAGAGAGCCTGTGAACACACCCAATGTGGGTTCCTTTGATGGTTTTGAGCAAGGTGGTGGGTGGGGATGGTGCTAAGCTCCCATGCCAAAAGAGGAAATGTTTGCAGCTCGACTTGCTCGTGACAGTAAACGCCCTACTATTCACTCTCATCAATTATTTACCCACCGTGTGTTTGAAAATATCTAGAAACAAATGAACTATGAAAGAAGGTAGTACTCCCTCGATCCCAAAATAACTGATTTAGATTCTCTAGATTCGAATGCACCTAGACTCATTTAATATGTAAATACATGCGAATCTAGCCAAATCCAAGTCATTTATTTTGGCATGGAAGAAGTACTCCCTCCGTCTCAAAATAGATATTTTAGGTTTTTTAAATTTTGAATCAATTTATATACTAAATAGTGTCTAGATTTATTCAAAGTTTAAAAATTTTAAGACATCTATTTTAAGACGGAGGGAGTATATAATATGCAACTACAACTAAAGAGTAAATTACACCGAAGGTCACGAAACTGCTATGGACACCATGGCATCATGAAAATGGTTAATTTATAAATCATTTTACAAATATATTTATATTATGGTGAAGTTTCTAAAGTACGTTAGTACCTTTTTACTCGGGCCCAGGGAGATCTATGGTGGCCGTTTGTACGTGTCGGAACTGTGTGACAATTCACACCCTTAGTGTGGCATGTAGTAGTATACTGTTACCACAGAAATGAAAACGTAAACAAAAATAATGCATGTCATTAATTTACTTGGTAACTAAAAAATAATTTCAAGCGAAACATAAACACGCAGGAGTGAAAAGGGTTTGTTATCCATTTGTGATCGCTGAAACTTTAGAATGTGGAGTTCTTATCGAACCAACAACAAATCAATAAAGTCGAGCGAATGATATATGATGTGGATAAACCCCTTGATCCGGAAAAATGCCTGGTGTAAAATTAAATAAAAGTGCTAGAGAAATCCAGAGATAGAACTCTGGTAAATTTAGGAACACACATTGAAACTACAAATGGAAAGTGTTGTTGATCGATGGTGAAGCAGGTGATTAAGTGTGATTGGTAATGCCACATTTCTCAAAAAATAGGGGTTTCAAAACCGTCCTGGATTAGGGCATAATGAGTTTCAAAGTTATTTTGGAAATAAGGTTATATTATGCTGAAATTTTGAAAAGAGATCAACTGTACCTTTTTCACTCGGCTAGAGGAGAATTATGGCAGAGTTTCTACAAGTGTCCAAATTACGGGATGATTTCATACCCTTATTGTGACATGTAGTAGTATACTATTACTGTTTGGGATAACCCTAGGTAGGGTCAAGCTATGGTAAAAGGGCAAAGCCCACCGAGGTATTGACCAGGTCAAAGTATGATCCAGCCGAGGTATATAAGGGCCGGACGAATAAGGACCAGGTTACCCTAAAGCACAAGAGAAAGTAGCTTGGAAACCACCAGAGCAAGGAACTATGAAACTCAATGTCGATGGAAGTTTTCTGCACCAGAATGTTGAGGCAGGAGTAGGCATGATTTTGCGCAACTACTCAGGAGAGGTAATTTTCGCGGCATGTAGATCCTTACTGAACTGCTCATCTGCCTTAGAAGCAGAACTTGCTGCATGTGATAAATGAATTAAACTTGCACTTAACTGGTCATCGGAACCGATTATTCTGGAGATGGATTGTTTGGTAGCCATTTCAATGATACAGTCAAAAACCAAAGATAGCTCCAGACTAGTGCATCTGGTGACAAGCATCAAGAAAAGCCTCCTGAAAAGAAATATCGGGATTGTGAAAATCAATCGCATGCAGATTGAAGCTAGCCATATCATGGCTAACTTAGGGAGAGGAACTAAGAGGACTAAGTTTTGGATTAGAAACTGTCCGGAGGAAGTTCAAACTATGTAAACAATGATTGTAATTCTGTTATAATTTAATGAAATCTTTTCCATAGCAAAAAAAAATAGCGTTGGCATGACTCGACCGACATATGAGGTATGTCGGCATGGTGTCTTGGATGTTTGATGTTTGTAGGTAGCGTCTTGGCCGAGTCAATGAGGACAAGGCCGAGTCACAGGCTAGCGTACTCAAGGAGAGAACGGGCCCCAAGATCAACACTTTCCTCCGTCTCTCTTTGGAATCAAAGGAAAGACAAGCGTTAAGGACAAGAGCGAGAGGGACAGAGACAGAGTAGAGGGTCATGAGGTGACAGTTCCTGACCTCAGCGGTCACATGTCGTGGACTCTGTCCCGTTGCCGTACAGAGGAGGGCGACAGGGAAAAGGAGTCCGCCGAGTTACTATATTGGGAAGAGTACATGCAATATTTCGGGATTTGAGATCGGGCCAGCCATTTTTTCAGCAATATGATCTTGATGACCAAGGCACGTATAGGGATTGCTAAATCGGTAGTTGGTTTACAGTGGGCTGGGTCAAATCATTTTTTTCGAGATATACATACGATCGGGGCCAAAATATTAGGGTGGGGCATGTCCCACCCTTGAACACTGTTGCCCCCCCCCTTCTCCCGTGCACCTTGGCGAATCCATCAGGTAGGCTTCATTAGGCTGAAGCCTACCCTCTATTTTATAGAAAGAACATCATCTATACATGCTAGAGGAAGTGCGGTATCCATGGATGCTATTCAGAAAGTATGATGCTTGAAACTGCTTTTGCCCATTTAGAACAACTCGTTACTGATCTACCTACTCATCTTGGGCCATGGGCTTTCCGCTGGTGTTGTATTGTTTTGGCCCAAGTGGACATTTGGATTAGAAATTAGCATTGGGAAATAAAGAGGACGCCCAAAAACTCTCTAAAATCCCTGAAAAGAAAAAGGAAAAGTTTTTTAGGAGGATCAAAAGATCAAAAACATTCTTCAAATCCTTGAAGAAAAAGAAACGCAATTTTCTCTTAAAAAAACGGAATGTAGACTTGATGTCAGGAAAAAGAAGACTAGGCTCGAAGGGAAGCATGTGGCATGGACTGTTTGAGCTAAATAAAGACACTCATTGATAAAAATGAAATATAGTGTTGCGGTGTTTCAACCAATAATTCATTGATCCCTTTCGAAAAAAAATCATCGACCGATTGTGGCTCTTCATAATTTACTACTGGCAAAATAGTGGAGAGATGAATTTTATGTGCTTGAGCATTATTTTTTGAGCCTACCCTCAATTTTCCTCCCAGATTCGCCACTTGACCAGACCTGTTCGGACAGAAAAAATAAACTCGAATGCACGCGTGTACTGTAGTTGTACGCGGTCGGGCTAAAAACATGCATGCGCGCAGGTCTCCCAGCCGGGATCGTTCTTCACCAAATCTTCCCGCAGGATTCACCTTTTTTCGATCGCTTCAGCATGAAGCAATCAACCAACCCAGGCTATACGCTGTGCTAGCTAGTCCTTCTCATGCATATTTACATCACCTAATCAGTCTGGCAAGCAAACGAACTAAATAGTCATATTTGACCTACATGTATGAAATTCCTGACGTAATGGACTCGTTCCATGCAGCGTGAAATTACTGAGCTAATTGCTTGACTAGCAAGTATCACTGAAGTTTTCCACAAGTAGACCACATTTCAAGTTCAAGTTCAAGTTCTGGACTTGTTCAGTCCTTCTTCACAGAATATGCATGGGAGTCTCACGTACCTTTTCCCAGTAATGTCTGATACTTCCAAGGCATGCATATCCTAGGACTCAGTGTCCAATATGCTCCTTTTGTGACACCTATAAATAGCGCAGCATGGTTTTCCATTCTTGCACCAGAGAGGAACAGATCTTGTGTAGCTTCGTTCAAGACCTGTGAACTTCCAAGGTATCTTCTTTCCCTTATAGTACTATATCAGTAAGAATAAGTTCTGTATACCCTTATTTAACATGTTCATTCATGTTACCCAGTACATAGTAGATCTTTGAGTAGTTATTTTGGCAATTCTTTGTGTAGAGTTAACTAGCTAGCTCATAACTTGTTACTCTACTATTTCCAGGATTATCTTCCCAAGAACTTCTTCATTTGACACTCAAAGATCTCTCGAAGAACAAATGGGAAAATCCAACCGTAACAGCGTCAAGAGGAGCATCTGGCAGGTCCTATGTGGCTGCTTATCGCCTAAGACCAAAGGCTAATTTAGATCTTATTATGGCTTATGTCATAGGCCTAACACCACATAAGCGAACTTCTTTCATACATGTGGACTGCCGGAAGTAGAGTTTAATTAAGTTATGGGTGTGATTAAATGTCAGAATGTGTTTGCTAAGTTGATTGGTTCAATTGGTTTGTAGTCGTGTCATTTTGTCGGGCTAGTTCCCCCTGGACAGTGAGGGAAATGTGAAAAAGTGCCATGTAACCATGTGTTGAAATAAATCTCATGTACTTCGCTCTTTGTTACTTACTTGTGAATCAGGATATATATTGTGCAGTTTTTTTTGAATAACATATGATGCATTTGTCGTTAATATACAAGAATTACTTACCAAAAGGTTGGTTTCCTAAACGTGTAAGGTAACTTTATTGTGCAAAGAAAAGAAAAAGGATTGCCGCAACTTCGAAATATGGGGCAACAAATCCTATATATATACATTCATTTTCCTCTTATTTTGGTCAAGTGGATGCTGTAAGAAGAGTTGATTTTCTATGATATTTTCTTAATAAAATACCCTCTCCGATCCAAATTATAAGAAGTTTTAGATTAAAAAAAAACATGTAAATGTCTTTTAATATGTATAGGTTCGAAGCAAAATGAGTGAACATACGAACTAAGACGTCTAGATACATGTTTAGAAAAAGACTAAATTTTTTGTGTTTTGAACCGGTAAATACTTTCCTTACTTTGTTTGGATTTCTCTTGAAGTAGCTGCATACGCAACATGCGGCACTATGCATTACTACTATACTTGACATACACCCGCACAAGAGAACACACATAAATAATCAACGCCTAGGAACAAATGTAAACGCGTGAACTGCAACTTGCCATGCTTTGGCAGTAGTTGAAACGTTCCAGAACAAATGTAAACGCGTGAACTGCAACTTGTCAACAGTCCATGCATGCTTCAGCAGTCAGCTAGCTAGAACGGTCATCTGGTCTTCATTTACGCGGACCATATGTAATTTAACAGTTCCTGTTGTATCTAAGCCGACCAAACATACCGCTGAATGATGGAATATTAAATGCATCAAACCTCCGAGAAAATTAAAGCTTAGCCTCGCAGTCCAAGGCAGGTGCTCACACAGTCACACTCACTGACTCGCCGTCAGAATCCACAGAAAATATTTTTCTGCATTTTCTCACTCGAGAGACCGGTCAAGTTCATGGTGTTGGTGTATTGTAGCTAGCAACATATAACTTCCAAAGAGGTTTACCTCGCAAGGATTTTTTTTATAAATATAACCCCTGCAATTTCGCATAGCCAAAACTACCCCCTGTCAATGTAAAAGGCAAAACTGCCCTGACGGGATGTTAGAAACGTGACACGTGTCACATCCCGCCAGGGCCAGCGGCGGGCTAGGCTTCCAGCCACAGGCGGTGGCGGGAGGATCATTCCGCCAGAGCGCGAGGCGGGATGAGGTGGGGCCGTGGCGGGAGGCAGGCGCCTCCGCTGGCGGGACGTTGCATCAAAGTTCGGGACAGGGGCGGTGGCGGAATCTTTTCTCCGTCCTAGGCTGTGGCGTTTTGTGCTATCCGACACGCCTGCCCCTGACTAGACTTGACCTGTACAGTAATTAGACTAAAGTGTTTGTACAGGAATTAGACCACCGACGAGCTGCTCGTTGAAACTTGTAGCTACTTTTGCTTTCTTAAAACTTGTTTGTTGTTCTGCTCGAATAGATGCTCCGTCCGTTCCTTTAAATACCGGCGATACCGCAGGTGCTACTCACTCTACGATCAGTTCACTCACTCTTCGACTCTGTGACATATTTCGGTCCGTTTATTCCACTAGTGGGAACAGCCCCATTGGTCCCGGTTGGTAGGGAGCTTTAGTCCCGGTTACCCAACCGGGACGGGGCAATCGAGACTAAAGCCCCAACCTTTAGTCCCGGTTGCCCCACCAACCGGGAAAAAAGGGGATACACGTGGCCACGGCAGAGGGCGAGGGGGGTGGAGCAACCGTCCCGGTTCGTAACACGAACCGGGACAAATAACCCTCTGCCGCGGCAGAGATTTGATACATTTCTCTGCCACGACAGAGAATTCATTTTGGCAACTTTTGTTGCCGCGGCAGCATTTTGGCCACTTTTTGTGCCGCGACAGAGAATTCATTTATGTTGTTTTATTGTTTATTTAGTGTTTTGCACTCATCAATAAAGGAACCATTATATTACACAAGATCATCATGACAATATTACATTCGATACACGGATCGAGTTCGTGCACTACATGCAAAAGTTGATCTTTATACAATCCCTATTGTTTATACACACCCGAATAGTATTCCACTTTTGGTTTTAGGACTTCTCCATCCAAGAATCCCGCCAATTCCTACTGAATTGCTCGTACGCGATCCTTTGGCAGAAAACCGCCCCGTAGACGTTCGATCTAATTTAAAAAAGGAGTCAGCCTATATGAATGAAACTAAACATAATTTGATGGTAATTAAAAACTATAGAAATTGTTTACGTACGTGGAGTTGCTCTAAATTTCTGTCCTTCTCACAGCACGTCTGTCGGATGAATTCGCAAACATAGTATCCACATAGATTGTTACCTGGTCCCTGCGTCAGGCACTTTACGAGAACATAGTTCAGTCAAAATAATAATCAAGCATGATAATAACGGTATCAAAACTAGAATCAAAGAGCGGTATAACTAGTGGTGCTTACATCTAGTGCTTGAAATGTAAGTTCCTCTTTCCAAACACCCCTAGCCTTGTTGGTGAACCGTTTCCAAGCGCTGCCCGGCGAAGAAAATGAATAAAAGAAGTTATTAATTACTTGATATCATAAAATTCACGAATGTTGCCGATATAGTATCGTAATGATTATAATTACCGCTGGAGAAGCATCTGCATGTCCTTCCACTGCTCAAGGGGTTTATGTTTCGAGTCCATGACTAGTACACGCCCTTTGTCAAGTTGAATGATTAACAGAATATAGTGGAAGCTGCGAATGCATAACTAATCAATTATATACTTAACATCGAGTAAGCGAAATAGAAAGTGTATACAAGACAATAACACTCACTCGAAGTTGTAAGGAAATAGTATATCCCTTCTGGTTTCTGAACATGCGTTTCAACCTTGGTATTATAGGAGCATACCACATAACCTTAGCAGGAACCCTCTTCCGAAGGGGCTCTCCCTCAACATCACCATGGTCATCTCGTATGATCTTATACCGCAATGCATTGCATACCGGGTATTTATCTAAATTCTCATACTCCTTACCGCGGTAGAGGATGTAGTCATTAATGCATGTATGTATCTTTTGCACATCTAATCCTAGAGGACAGAGAGTCTTCTTTGCTTCGTAGGTACTCTCGGGAAGTTCGTTATGTTTTGGAAACTTCGGCTTCATTATTTTCAGCATCTTTTCAAATGAGGAGTCAGTTACACCACACTCTGCCTTCCATCGCAACAATTCCAGTGTGGTACCGAGCTTTGTGCTGCCATCTTCACAATTTGGGTACAACAATTTCTTGTGATCTTCTAACATGCCCTCTAACTTCAACTTCGCATTTTCTGTTTCACAGTCTCGCTTTGCATCAGAAATGACCCTATCAAGTTCATCAGCCGGCTCATCTGATGCCCGTTCTTCACCTCCTTCCTCTCCATTGTCTTCCATTGCAGTATCACTATATTTAGGAAACATATGATGATAGTTGTTATCATCATTTTCTTCTTCACCATCTTCCATCATAACCCCTCTTTCCCCATGCTTGGTCCAGCAATTATAGTTGGGCATGAAACCTTTCATAATCAGGTGGCCACGAATGATATTCGAGGAAGAGTACTCCTTGTTGTCCCGACACTGAACACATGGACAATGTATAAAACCATTCTCTTTGTTTGTCGTAGCCACATCGATAAATTTATCCACGCCTTTCATATACCTGGTTACACGCCGATCACCGTACATCCATTCCCGACCGTTCATCTGCATCATATAAGTAAGTTTATCAAAAATAGGACATCATAAATAGTAAAATGACCAATTCACATCGACACATGCATTGTATCAATGACAGAGAAAAGATAAGATTTCTAACCTCGATCGTGGGAAATAAAGAAGAGAAAGCTCAAGTGCGTCTCGGACACCTTCTATATTTTTGTTCTATGAGAAATTGAACGGGATCATTCACTCAAACATTTCATCAAACACCTTGAATGCATGCATATGGGAAAAAACTAGCACACCCCGCACACCTTCCACCAAGAAAAAACAGAGTGGACGCAGGGGGCTGGGGCGTTGCATTTATAGAGGGCGGGAGCATACGTCCCGGTTTGTAACACAAACCGGGACTAAAGGTGTGTGACACTCCACGTGGATGACGCCCAACATTGTTCCCCTACCAACCAGGACGCATGCCTCCCGGCCCCGTGCCCGCTCGAACCGAGACGCGTGCCAGCATTAGTCCCGGTTCATGGCGGAACCGGGAGTAATGCTGTTAGGAGGCACGACCGGATAACCTTTTTTCTACTAGTGCTCACACGCTCTGTGATATATGCTCTCTCTCATCGTGTGAGGCTGAATTAGTATTCGTTTGAGGCCGCATTAGTGTTCGGAGGCTGGAAAGAGACACTCATCGATTAAGGTAAGTTCTTTCCGTTGATTGTTTTTTAAGCTGTATATATTGTATATTAGTCAGTTTTTAGGCCATATTTTACTATCAATTCGCTTTGCAACTTAGTTAGCTCGGGTAGAAATATTTTGATTTCGTATAGCATACCAGCGTCGTGTATAAAATGTTGAGCTCTTATTGTAATAATCTAGATAAGCAACCTAATTATGTCGTGTAGAAATATTTGAGGTCTTGTAGTAATATTTTAGTTATGCAACCTAATTAGGTCTTTTAGAAATATTTAAGCTAAGCAACGCAATTAGGTTGTGTAGAAATATTTGTGCTCTTCTAGCAATATTGTAGGTACGCAACTTAATTGAACGTGCAGAAATATTTGAACTCATCTAGTAATATTTTAGCTATGCAATCTTAATTAGGTCATATAGAGATATTTTAGTGGTGTAGTAATATTTTAGTTATGCAATGTAATTACGTCGCGTAGGAATATTTAGGCTCTTGTAGCTATATTTTAGGTATATAACTTAATTAGATCGTTTAGGACGTCTAATAATATTTCTTGCACGTGGGTTAGACAATTACGTAGTAATGTATTTTGTTAATATAAATAATTATGTTATTAAACTATGGTTATATATAATTAATATGGTTATATTAATGTGATGCGCTTAGGTACGATGAACACTTTGTATGTTTTTTATGGTGAGGACATCACCCGCGATGGGCCGTCGAGGCTTGATCTGTCGTGTCGTGAGACAAAAAATATCATAGTGGAAGAATTGGTGAATACTAGTTTCATGGACATTAGAAGGCACATCCGTGCAGAGTTTGGGCCAGAGATGGCCCAAAAAAAGATGACCGTTGAAGCGGTCGTTTGCAAGAGAGTGGGAGAAGATTACCGGTGGGCACTTCGTCAGGTTAAAGGCGAAAATTCGTGGGGTTCATACATGAAATTTGCAAGCACACCTGGTGCGGCCATGTATGGGCAACCGATGGTGTATGTGCAGTTTGTTGATGCCAGCGACATACCTGGTAGCAGCACTGCAGCCGGTGAGCTCCAACTATCCATCTCCGCAATGGCTATAGATTTGGAGACGGTGGAGAGGAGACATGTGGAAGATGCATTTGTTCCCAGACAAAATAATGGACCTTATTCCATGGCGATTGTTGACCTCAATGAACGGATTGAGGGACTGTCAGACGAGCTTGATTCTGGTGACGACGATCGTGAATCGTCAGATGATGATGAAGATGAAGGAGGCGGTCCGAGTCAAGTGAGAGCAGTGGCGCCAGCAATGGCACCTGGGGACATAGAGGCTCTTGTCATCGGTCACGATGATACCTCTGTCCGTGGAGTCGGAGCTACCATCCTAGAAGAAAACCAGCAGTTCCCGAGCAAGAAGGTTGTGGACATGGAGATCAGAAGATATGCGTTCTCCATTTCCCGAGAACATAAAGTGAAGAAATCTGACAAACATTTGTTGAAGGTTGTCTGCATAGAGTCTGGTTGTCCTGGAAGAATCGTCGCTCGTCAACCAGTGGGAATATGCAAGCCTTGGACGATAACTCGCATGGTTCCCCACAGTTGTGAGCTAACTGGCACTCTTCCTGAACACTGCAAAGTCAGTGCCGCATATGTGGCACAGGTCATTGCACCCATGGTAAAAGATAAGATCAGTGTATCGGTGAAGGCGTTACGAGAGGGTGCGGCAGATGCGATAGGCTTCTCGGTGAGCTATGGCAAGGCCAGGCGTGCCAAGGAGTCTGTTTTAGAGGGGACGTATGACACATATACGAAGGCTTACAACATGGTTCCGAGAATGCTACATCAGATTACTGAAGCCAACCCTGGAACTGTCACCTATAGGATGGAAAGGAACCACCCGAGTGGCACTCCTGATCATTTCATCCTGGATCGTATCTTCTGGGCGTTCAACCAAACTATCCAAGCATTCCACCACTGCCGGCCGGTGATATCAATTGATGGTACCTTCCTCACCGAACAATATAAGGGTACTCTCTTGGTAGCTGTGGCATCAGATGCAAATAACCAGCTTCTTCCTATTGCATACGCACTCGTTGAGTCCGAGAGCACGTTAAGTTGGTTGTGGTTTCTGCAATGCTTGAAGGATGGTGTTGTGAAAGATAGACCTGATGTATGCATCATTTCTGATCGCAACCAAGGGATTCTCAGTGCACTAGAAAAAATGAAGCACGATGTACCGATGGAGTTTCTTTGGCCTGATCTTGAAACTAGGTGGTGCATGAGACATCTAGCAGCAAACTTTTACTCTCGCTTCTGGAACAAGGAATGTTTCAAGGCCTTCAAAGTGATGTGTATGCAGAACCAACCGCGGAAATTTGATGCCCACTGGATGGCATTGAATGCCGCAACGATCGCAGCTTCTGGCGATGCACCAGCTGAGCCAGCGGGTGCAGGAAATCACAGGAGGGCCAGGAATATGGCTGAGTGGGTGGATGTTAATTGCCCGGATGTTCGGAAGTGGGCACTGGCTCATGACAATGGTGCTCGCTATGTCATAATGACCACCAACATGTCAGAGGTATACAATGCAGTGCTTAAAGGTGTCCGAGCCCTCCCTATTACTGCACTGATTGCTGAAACATGGTCCCGCACAGTGGCGTACTTTGCAGATAGAGTTCAACTAGCGCATGCACGAGTGCAGATAAACAAACAATGGTCTGAAGCTATGCAAGATCACTTGGCCATAAAAATAGAAAAATAAAAGACTCATGGTAGCAGAGTGGTGGACTCACTTAGGAAGAGGTGGGAGATCAGAACAAGGCAAAAATACGTGTGTGGCTACTTGAGAGGGGATACAAAGCAAGAGGTCACACTCAATCCAACGACATGCGAATGCACCTGCAAAAAGCCTTTGCTTTATCATTACCCATGCGACCATGTCCTTACAGCGGCAGCAGGCTAGAGGATTTCCGTTGACTCATATATCTCCCCATACTTCAGCATGCATAATCTTATGAAGACCTGGGATGGCGAGTTCTGGGCATGGGGTGTTAAGGAGCATCACAGCACTATTTGGTATGGTGGACCAACATGGTGGCCCAACCCTGCGCTCAAGCGAACTGTTAAGGGACGTCGTCAAACTAGGCGATTTAGAAATGACATGGACCATAGCCAGGCCAGAGAAGGACGAAGGTGTAAGACTTGTAAATTTCCTCGGCACACGGCGAGAAATTTCCCACACAAGCTATAATGTTGTATTTGTATTTCAGCGTTGTAACGTACTATGTTTTGAATGTGTATTTCAATGTTGTAATGTACTATGTATTTCAATGTTGTAATGTACTATGTTTTAAATTTGTATTTCGATGTTGTAATGTACTATGTTTTAAATTTGTATTTTGATGTTGTAATATACTATGTTTTAAATTTGTATTTATCTCATTTGTACAGACTATGGCGGATTTACCTCCTCTCTTGGATGAGAAGTACGATTCTACCCACCGGTGCCAACAATGGATTAACCCCGAAGGTCCACTAGGAGGTCCAAGTACTTTCAGGTGTCGAGGTCCAGCGAACCGATGGATTCTTGATGAGCGGTTCGTGCCTTATCTTTCTCGTAGCGGACTACTTCCGTTCGCTAGGATGAAATCCACGCCTCAGTTATTTAAACTAGACCCTTGTCTTCTAACATCACTTGTTGACCGGTGGAGACCGGAGACACACACCTTCCACTTTCGGTGGGGAGAGATGACACCGACACTTCAGGATGTATCCATGATCACTGGGTTGCCACTTTGTGGTATTCCTCTCGTGTTGCCGCCAGCACTGGAATCCTGGAAGGAAGATTTTGAACAACTGATGGGTCAACTTATCCCAAGAACTCGTATTGATAAGTTAGCTAGAGGTGTCCCCATCAGTTGGCTAGTAAATTTTATTAACTTTCCAACCGGAGTTTCTGAGGAAGTAGTATGTCGACCCCTGGTTGCATACTTACTCTACCTATTTGGCATGTTGTTCCCATCGGGAAATGGTGAAGTAGTCAACCCAATTTTTATTAGACTAGCAGAACACATAGCCCTTCCTCTGGACAATTGAGAGATCACCCAGTACAACATCGGTTCGGCGGTGTTATGTCAGACTTACAGGGGGTTATGTGACGCCTCATATAGGAGAAAGAAGGTCAGTAGTGTAGCCCCAATTCTATGTGTATGCTATATTTGAAGGGTTTCGCGGCATAGTAAATCAAAATTTTCTACGGATGCGAACAGAGGGAAAGCCAAGATCTAATCTAGGAGATGCAATCAACGAGAGAGATTGGATTAGATCTTCATACCCTTGAAGATTCGCACAGCGGAACGTTCGTCAGAACGTGGGTGATGTAGTCGTACTCGCTTCTCCTCCTCGCGATCCGATCCGATCTAGCACCACAAGTGGCGGTGCCTCCGTGAGATGCACACGTGCAGCACCTCGACGTCTCCTCCTTCCTCGGACCAGAAAGTATGGTGGAGAGATAGATTGGATCTACAACACGATGGCGTGGTGTATATGGTGGAGAATTTCTGCAGTAGGGCTTCGCCTACAAACAGTCGGGAGGGAGAGAGGAAAGCTAGCAAGGCGGCTAGGGTTTGGAGGAGAGGTGTGGGGGGTTGGTGCGCCCCCACCCCTCTTTATATAGAGGGGGGGCGCAGCCCTAGCCCCTCCCCCAAGCCCAAAGGATAAGGAGTGGGGGGCATGGACTCTCCCCTCTTCTAGAAACCCTATCTCTAGTTTAAACGATTTAAACTCTCTAGGATCGGCTGGGCCCTATGGGGCCTTGTGCCCCTGGCCCAATGCGGCCAGGACACTCCCTCATAGGCCCATGCCCCCTCCCGGAAGGTGGGGCCACGTTGGTCCCCTTCCGGAAGGTTCTAGAAGCTTCCGGTACAATACCGATTAACCCGGAACAATTCCGAACTCCAAAAACTGCACTGCCTTATATGAATCTTATTCTCCGGACCATTCCGGAACCTCTCATGATGTCCCGGATCCCATCCGAGACTCCGAACAAAAATTCATAAACCAATTATCCAATCTATCCTAGCGTCGAGATACGTTAAGTGTGTGACCCTGCGGGTTCGAGAATATGCAGACATGATCTTCTATCAATAATCAACAGCGGGGTCTAGGCACCCATATTGACTCCCACACATTCATCGATGATTATATCGGATGAACCACGATGCCAGGATTCAATCAATCCCATATATATATTCCCTTCGTCTCGCGATATTTTACTTGCCCGAGATTCGATCGTTGGTACCGTCATACCTAGTTCAATCTCGTTCACAGCAAGTACTTTACTCGTTCCGTAATCCGATATCACTTTGTGATTAACTCCTTAACCACATGCTTGCAAGCGGTGTTGATATCGATTACCGAGTGGGCCCGAAGTATATCTCTCCGACTTGGGAGGGACAAATTCCATCTCGATACATACAACCCAACAGATACTTTCCGATCACCTGAGAGACACCTTTATGATCACCCTCTCATAGGATGACGTTTGATGACCTCAAAGCTTTCTTCCGGTACCAGGGAGTTGCATTATCTCATGGTCTAAGGAATACAATATTTGACATAGGAAAAGCTTCGCAAAGATGAACACGATGAAACGATCTAATTGCTTCGCTTAGTTTGGGTCTGTCCATCATATCATTCTCCCAATGATATGATCTCATTATCAATTGACAACTCATGTCTATGGTTAGGAAACCTTAACCATCATTGATCAATGAGCTAGTCCTTAGAGGCGTACCAGGGACACGGTGTTGTTCACAAACCACACAAGTATTAATGTTTCCGCTTAATACAATTCTAGCATGGAATATAAACTTTATCATGAACAAGAATTATAATAATAACATCTTTATTATTGCCTCTAGGGCATAATTCCAACAGTCTCCCACTTGCAATAGAGTCAATAATCTAGTTTACATATGGCAACAATCTCACACCCATGGCACTGAGGTGTTGATCATGTTTTACACGTGGAAGAGGTTTAGTCAATGGATCTGCGACATTCAGATCCGTATGTACTTTGCTAATCTTCAGATCTCCATCTGCTATATAATCTCGGATTATATGAAACTTGCGGTTGATATGCTTGGTCTTTGGATGATATCTTGGTTCCTTAGCGAGTGCTATGGCGCCAGTGTTGTCACACAATATCTCCAGTGGGTCCAATGCACTTGGAACCACGCCAAGCTCAGTGATGAAGTTTCTGATCCAAACTCCTTCACTTGACGCTTCTGCAGCAGCCATGTATTCCGCTTCCACTGTAGATCCCGCGATCACGCTTTGCTTGCAGCTTCTCCAGCTCACAGCTCCTCCATTCAAAATATAAACGTATCCTGTCTGAGATTTGGAATCATCCTTGTCGGTGTCGAAACTAGCATCGACGTAACCTTTTACGACAAGCTGTTCATCACCCCCATAGACTAAGAACATTTCTTTAGTTCTATTTAGGTACTTTAGGATGTTCTTCACGGCTGTCCAGTGTTCCACTCCTGGATCACTTTGATATCTGCTCGTCAAACTAAGAGCATTGGACACATCCGGTCTAGTACACAGCATGGCATACATGATGGAACCTATGGCCGAGGCATAAGGAACTTTGCTCATAGCTTCCCTATCATTTACCGTAGCTGGACACTGAGCCTTGCTCAATATCTTACCTGACAACATAGGCACTGAACCTTTCTTTGCCTTATCCATTCTGAACCTTTTCAGAACTTTGTCTAGGTATGTACTCTAGCTTAAAGCTACCAGGCGTCTTTGTCTATCTCTATAGATTTTGATGCCCAATATATAAGCAGCTTCACCTAGGTCTTTCATTGAAAAACACTGTTCAAATAACTCTTCACATCGTTAAGCATGTTGATGTCATTTCCGATAATCAATATGTCCTCCACATACAGTACCAGAAACGTCACCGAGCTCCCACTCACTTTCTTGTAGATACAAGCTTCGTAGCAATTTGGAACAAATCCAAAACTCTTGATCACTTGATCAAAACGAAGGTTCCAACTCCGAGATGCTTGTTTCAGTCCATAAATGGAACGTTGAAGTTTGCATACTTTACTAGCATCCTTAGGATCGACAAAACCTTCGGGTTGCATCATATACAACTCTTCATCAATGTTCCCATTGAGGAAAGCAGTCTTGACATCCATCTACCATATTTCATAATCATGAAACGCAGCAATTGCGAATAAAATCCGAATGTACTTAAATATCGCTACGGGAGAGAAAGTCTCATCGTAGTCAACACCTTGAACTTATCGAAAACCTTTTGCGACAAGCCGTGCTTTATAGACGGTAACATTACCATCCACGTCCGTTTTCTTCTTGAATATCCATTTGCACTCAACGGCCTTTCGGTCGCTAAGAGGATCCACCAAAGTCCATACTTGGTTATCGCTCATGGATCCCAATTCGGATTTCATGGCTTCCAGCCATTTCTCAGAGTCTGGGCTCATCATCGCTTCCTCATAGTTCGTAGGTTCACTGTCTTCTACCAACAAGACAGTCAAGACAGGGTTGCCGTACCACTCAGGAGGGGCACGCGACCTTGTCGACCTGCGACGTTCAGTAGCAGCATCGTCCGAAGCTTCATGATCCTTGTCATTAGCTTCCTCTATTGTTGGTGCAGGCGGCACTAGAACAATTTCAGGTGCTGCGCTACTCTCCAATTCAAGAGAAGGTTCAATAACCTCGTCTAGCTCTACTTTCCTCCCACTCACTTCTTTCGAGAGAAACTCCTTCTCAAGAAAGGAACCGTTCTTTATGACAAACACTTTGCCTTCGGTTCTGTGATAGAAGGTATACCCAATAGTTTCCTTAGGGTATCCTATGAAGACACATTTCTCCGCTTTGGGTTCGAGCTTGTCCGGCATCAACTTCTTGACGTAAGCTTCGCATCCCCAAACTTTAAGAAACGACAATTTGGTTTAGCACCAAACCACAGTTCATACGGTGTCGTCTCAACGGATTTAGATGGAGCCCTATTTAAAGTGAATGCAGCGGTTTCTAATGCATAACCCCAAAATGATAACGGCAAATCAGTAAGAGACATCATTGATCGGACCATATCTAATAGGGTTCGATTCCGGCGTTCAGACACACCATTGCGCTGTGGTGTTCCGGGTGGCGTGAGTTGTGAAACGATTCCACTTGCTTTAAGATGCGTGAGAAAATCATAACTCAAATATTCACCTCCACGATCGGATCGTAGAAACTTAATCTTTCTGTTACGATGGTTCTCCACTTCATTCTGAAATTCCTTGAACTTTTCAAATGTTTCAGATTTATGTTTCATTAAATAGATATACCCATATCTACTTAAGTCATCGGTAAAAGTGAGGAAATAGCGATATCCACCGCGTGTCGAAACACTCATCGGTCCGCATACATCGGTATGTATGATTTCCAACAAGTCCGTTGCTCGCTCCATCATACCGGAGAACGGGGTTTTGATCATCTTGCCCATGAGGCATGGTTCGCATGTGTCAAATGATTCAAAATCAAGAGACTCCAAAAGTCCATCAGAATGGAGTTTCTTCATGCGCTTTACACCAATATGACCTAGACGACAGTGCCACAAATAAGTAGTATTATCACTATCTACTTTGCATCTCTTAGCCTCAATGTTATGGATGTGTGTTTCATCCCTTTCGAGATTTAGAAGAAATAAACCATTCACAAGAGGTGCATGACCATAAAAGATGTTACTCATATAAATAGAACAACCATTATTCTCCGATTTAAATGAATAACCGTCTTGCAATAAACACGATACAGAAATAATGTTCATGCTCAACGCAGGCACATAATAACACTTATTAAGGTTTAAAACTAATCCCAAAGGTAAAACTAAGGAGAGCGTGCCGACGGCCATCACATCAACTCTTGATCCGTTGCCAACGCGCATCGTCACCTCATCCCTCGCAAGCCGCCGTCTATTCCGTAGCTCCTGTTTCGAGTTACAAATATTAGCAACTGAACCGGTATCAAATACCCAGGCACTACAACGAGGGCTAGTAAGGAAAACATCAATAACATGTATATCAAATATACCTTTGATGGTGCCAGCCTTCTTGTCCGCTAAGTACTTCGGACAGTTGCGCTTCCAGTGACCCTTGTCCTTGCAATAGAAGCACTCAGTGTCGGGCTTAGGACCAGAATTGAGCTTCTTCTCAGCAGGGGCATTGCGCTTGCCGCCGCCCTTCTTGAAGGGTTTCTTTGCTCCCTTACCTTTCTTAAAGGAGGGCTTGTTGACCATCAACACATGATTATCCTTCTTGATGTCCACCTCTGCAGCCTTCAGCTTTGCGAAGAGCTCGGTGATCGTATCAGTGGAACCAATCTGATTATGAGTCACTACAAAACTTTTGTAGCTGGGAGGGAGTGATTGCAGAACCCTGTCAATCTTGAGCTCCTCTGGAATCGTGCATTCCAGTTGCTCAAGACGTTGAGTGTAGCCCGACATCTTTATGGCGTGCTCACTAACGGAACTCCCTTACTCCATCTTGCAGTTAAAGAACTTCTCGGAGATATCATATCTCTCAGAACGGGCCTGAGTCTGAAACATGGTTTTCAGCTCCTCGAGAATCTCGAAGGGCCCGGGATACTCTTCAAAACGATTTTGAAGCTCCGGTTCCATAGCAAACAACATGGTGCTCTTAATCACACCATAATCATCTTTGCGCGACTGATAGACAGCTTTCTCATCAGCCGGCGCAGTTGCAGCAGGGGGGTCACCTAACGCTTTCCCAAGGACATAGTCCTTTTGTCCGCCAGACAGAATGATTCTTAGATTGCGGAACCAATTGGTGAAGTTAGACCCATTGTTTCTAAGCTTTTCCTTCTCAGCAAAAACGTTGAAGTTGAAGTTG
This sequence comes from Avena sativa, assembly GCA_916181665.1. Lineage (NCBI taxonomy): Eukaryota > Viridiplantae > Streptophyta > Magnoliopsida > Poales > Poaceae > Avena > Avena sativa. The sequence continues at coordinate 307,099,411 of OV702284.1, read as the reverse complement.
GACTTGGCCATGTGATCTACAGTATTTGCAAGTACAGTTTAGACTATGTTCATGATAAATAGTTCAATTTAATCAAATTACTAGATGAACTCCCACTAAATTCAACATCCCTCAAGTTGTTTAGTGAACACGATCCAAATTCACCACACCTAATCCGATCATCACGAGAAGAGATGTGGTTTCAATGGTGGACAACAAAGTGTCGATCATATCACTCATATGACTCATGATTAACCTTTCGGTTCTTGTGTTCCGAGGCCATGTCTGTACATGCTAGGCTCGTCAAGCTAGACCCAAGTATTTCTGCGTGTGCAAAACTGGCTTGCACCCGTTGTATGTGAGCGTAGAGTCTATAGCACCCAATCATCACGTGATGCTTGGACACGACGAACTTTCGCAACGGTGCATACTTGGGGAGAACACAGTTTTTATCTTGATCTTTAAGTGAGGAATCGTCTTATAATGCTACCGTCGCGATCTAAGCATAATAAGATACATAAAGGGATAAACATCACATGCATATAACTTTATGTGACATGGTATAGCCAATCCTCGCGCAATGATCTCCATCTTGTGCGTTCCAGCATGATCTCCATCACTCCACCATGATTGCCTCCACCACGAATAGCAACTACAACTATTGCTAACTACTTAGCGATAAAGTAAAGCTATTACATGGCGTATAAGAAGTTGACTCGCAGGTCATACACAATTATAAAGACAACCATATGGCTCCTGCCGGTTGTGTACTCATCGACATGCAAGTCATGAAACATTACAAAACATGATCATCGCATACAATATACACATCACATCTTGGGCCATACCATATCACAGAAAACACTCCCTGCAAAAACAAGTTAGACGCCTCTACTTTGTTGTTGCATGTTTTACGTGGCTTATGGGAGTAGATGCTAAGAACGATTCTTACCTACGGAAAGCCACAACGGTGATATTATGGTTGCCAAACTCCGGTGTTAATCCCATGACAACTATAGTGAGAGAAACTGACATCCACCAGCCGCATGTGTGGAACAAGCCACACGTCAAGTGCGGAGCCGGTCTCGCGAACGACGTCGCGTAAGGTTGGCCTGGACCGCTTCAATCTCACTATCCCGCGTCATAAGAAGAACACAAACAAGAGGCTTGCAACAGAAAACATCAACGCCCGCAACAACCATGTTGCGTTCTACTCGTGAAACACATCTACGCATAGATCTAGCTCTGATACCACTGAAGGGTTTCGCGGCATAGTAAATCAAAATTTTCTACGGATGCGAACAGAGGGAAAGCCAAGATCTAATCTAGGAGATGCAATCAACGAGAGAGATTGGATTAGATATTCATACCCTTGAAGATTCGCACAGCGGAACGTTCGTCGGAACGTGGGTGATGTAGTCGTACTCGCTTCTCCTCCTCGCGATCCGATCCGATCTAGCACCACAAGTGGCGGTGCCTCCGTGAGATGCACACGTGCAGCACCTCGACGTCTCCTCCTTCCTCGGACCAGCAAGTATGGTGGACAGATAGATTGGATCTACAACACGACGGCGTGGTGTATATGGTGGAGAATTTCTGCAGTAGGGCTTCGCCTACAAACAGTCGGGAGGGAGAGAGGAAAGCTAGCAAGGCGGCTAGGGTTTGGAGGAGAGGTGTGGGGGGTTGGTGCTCCCCTACCCCTCTTTATATAGAGGGGGGCGCAGCCCTAGCCCCTCCCCCAAGCCCAAAGGATAAGGAGTGGGGGGCATGGACTCTCCCCTCTTCTAGAAACCCTATCTCTAGTTTAAACGATTTAAACTCTCTAGGATCGGCTGGGCCCTATGGGGCCTTGTGCCCCTGGCCCAATGCGGCCAGGACACTCCCTCATAGGCCCATGCCCCCTCCCGGAAGGTGGGGCCACGTTGGTCCCCTTCCGGAAGGTTCTAGAAGCTTCCGGTACAATACCGATTAACCCGGAACAATTCCGAACTCCAAAAACTGCACTGCCTTATATGAATCTTATTCTCCGGACCATTCTGGAACCTCTCATGATGTCCCGGATACCATCCGATACTCCGAACAAAAATTCATAAACCAATTATCCAATCTATCCTAGCGTCGAGATACGTTAAGTGTGTGACCCTGCGGGTTCGAGAATATGCAGACATGATCTTCTATCAATAATCAACAGCGGGGTCTGGGCACCCATATTGACTCCCACACATTCATCGATGATTATATCGGATGAACCACGATGCCAGGATTCAATCAATCCCATATATATATTCCCTTCGTCTCGCGATATTTTACTTGCCCGAGATTCGATCGTCGGTACCGTCATACCTAGTTCAATCTCGTTCACAGCAAGTACTTTACTCGTTCCGTAATCCGATATCACTTTGTGATTAACTCCTTAACCACATGCTTGCAAGCGGTGTTGATATCGATTACCGAGTGGGTCCGAAGTATATCTCTCCGACTTGGGAGGGACAAATTCCATCTCGATACATACAACCCAACAGATACTTTCCGATCACCTGAGAGACACCTTTATGATCACCCTCTCATAGGATGACGTTTGATGACCTCAAAGCTTTCTTCCGGTACCAGGGAGTTGCATTATCTCATGGTCTAAGGAATACAATATTTGACATAGGAAAAGCTTCGCAAAGATGAACACGATGAAACGATCTAATTGCTTCGCTTAGTTTGGGTCTGTCCATCATATCATTCTCCCAATGATATGATCTCATTATCAATTGACAACTCATGTCTATGGTTAGGAAACCTTAACCATCATTGATCAATGAGCTAGTCCTTAGAGGCGTACCAGGGACACGGTGTTGTTCACAAACCACACAAGTATTAATGTTTCCGCTTAATACAATTCTAGCATGGAATATAAACTTTATCATGAACAAGAATTATAATAATAACATCTTTATTATTGCCTCTAGGGCATAATTCCAACAATATTTTTCTCAGTTGTGGTCTTGGGAGCACATACCCGTCGGACGGCCAATGATAGAAGATCCAGTGCACCCATATAGTGGTCACGACGTCCAATTTAATTGCGCGACCATGGGTACCCGGTGGACATATGGCGTATTACGTTGGCCTGTGATTTGGCTTCGAAGTGTTATCCTCTTTACCATGAAGATTTCGTGACCATACATCATTCTTATATCACATGGAATGCGTGGCATGAAGATTATGTAACGCATGTGGGCGGGGATAGGGGTTTAGCAATTGATTGCTACCGTGACCAGGAGCTTTGGTGGACACGTTGTCATCTTGTGTGCTTGTATATGGTGGAGTCGCAGAACCCCGAGAGTGTGATGCGGCAACTTGATCTCTACCAGGAGGTCCCTCCTCCGCCTCCCAATTGTGTCGAGTCTACATTTCACGAGTATGTTCTCAATTTTAAATCAGTGTAAATTTATACAATGTTTTTTATCAAATATTATAACAATGGTTATGCGCATTTCAGACAAAGCAATCAAGGGAGAAAGAATCATAATTGGTTGCACACCCAGAAGCTATGGATAGATCAATGGAATTCGAACAAGCTTACGAACATAGTTCCAGAAAATAGGTAATTTTTTTAGATTATTTAAATTCTTATTGGTATGTTATGACACTGAACATGCAGGGTGTTTTCCGATAGTACGTGGGATGCTTATATGACATGGTACAACGCGAGCACACGTTCCAAGCTCACCCGCACTCCAACGGATAGACCAGCACACCGTACACGTCAAGAGCAGCTAGAGGGAGGGATAGAACATACTGCAGCGAACCGCCGTGATGACACGGTATGTATATTTTTAGCACTGTACTTATAATTCTATATTTACGAGAATAACACTGGTCGTTATTTTCAGCTAAGTAGGCAACATAGCATAATGACAGATGTACGTGAAATAGTTAGAGAGAACCCTCGATCCATGTCGAATACCATCAAGAGTAGATTGAGGCGCATTTTTCAGAATGCTTTACATACCGCTACTAACTGGAGTTGTGGCCGAGCGGATGATGTTATGCTAGGACAGTACAACATGCCTGAGTCTTTCTCGTCGCGGCCGAGTGAAGCGAGAGCAAGCATAGGAAATCCAGCACGCAGCGCCTCTATGCGTGAGAATATACGTATTTTCTACATTTAAAAATCTATTTTAGAAAAACAATTATTTATAATGTTCTTGTGCTGACAGAGTAGAACACGACAAGACGCTACTCTTATGCGTACATCATCGAGGAATACCGTGGAACCCTCTAGACCTGAATCTTCAAGACAACCACCACGCGTGAGTTCGATACTTTTAATCCATATCTATTGTAATAATTGAATTCTAACATGCAGACCATTTTTTAGATTGATTTTCGGTTCAACGCATCAACCATCACCTAGAGGAATATTCCCGGAAATTACTAGAGAACTATTTTAGAGAACACCGGTACGTATTTTTATAATCACACTAACTTATTATTATATTTTACTCATTCTAATACTTATTGTTCCTATACAGACCACTCCTGACGATGCATGGGACGATGATGATGCTGGATTTAATTCCAACATGCCACCTCCTCACCCATCTAAAGGCCATGGCAGTTACTACACATAAGATCAACCATACGATCAACCTCAATCTTCATACAACCATGGACCATCACAGCCAACATATGATCCAATGATGGATTTCTTATATACTCATGTTGGTACAAGCCAAATTCCTGACAGTCAACAAGATACAGAAACCAGGGATCATTTTATACCATCATCATCAAATCTCCGCACAAATCCGAGGCCAACGGATCCATGGAGTTATCCTTCAGATCACATATACGGAGAACGTGCGAGGAAACAACCGAGACAATGAGACGGTTATTATAACTCCGGCGGTTTAGCCGATTTCTATTTGAACATTAATGTATCGTTCTATATTTGTGAGAGACATATTACTATTATCTTGTCTTGCTGTTCAAAAAACAATTTCAAATAAAAATTCACAGATATTTAAGATATAACTAAAATAAAAATACTTAGGTACTTATTTTTCATTACCACGCGGTACAGCAGAAATTAGGATACATTTAAATGCATAATTGAAAATACGAGTACTTTAATTAAGATACAATGCGAGGCATGGATTCAGACACTAGGACAAAAGTCTAGTTGTCTTGCGTCCAGCGTGGCCATTTTCCTGTCTTATCACCGCGTTCTTCAGCTGCCCTTGCCTCAGCAGCCCTTTCTCTCAGAGTCTGCATGTATGCCTCCCTAGCCTGTCGTTCCTCCTCCTCCCTGAGCCGTCGTTGTTCCTCTCTCTGCCTCCGTAGCTCCTCTAACCGACGTCGTTGCTCCTGTTGCCGTCCTCGTGAAAGTTTTGCCACACACGGCGACTCCTCTCTTCTATCTCACGAAGCGCCCATTCGGGCTGCTCCGTGTCAATCCAACGATACCATATGCACAAGGATGGAGGAGACTGCATCACAAATAAAAACATAGTAAATATTTCATAAAACAAAAAATATATCATTTTGATATAGATGAAACATACCGGAGGCCTGTTGTAACTACAGGGAGCTGGATCATACTGATAGTTGGGACACATGAAAACTTCATGCCCATTTTATCAGAAAAATCTGTGGACTCCTTCACCTTGCAAAGAGTCCCGCATCAACACCGAAGATGTTCCACACCAGGAGGCAAACTCGCATCCTTCATATTTCTCGGCCTGTAGTCTTGGTCAGAGCAAGGCAAACTCATAGCCACCAAAGAAAATAGCAAACAAAGGAAGAAACGAAGAAGGATGCATCTGTGAAGAGCGTGATACTACTCCTTTTATAAGCCAGCCTTCTCCCTCTACTAGCGGGACAAATTGGCATGCGAGTGCGCTGCAAAGTTCGGTAATCAATTTGTTGTATCGGTGCTCTTTCGGCGGTCTATTTTCTGTAGCTCGCGTCGTCTAATTACTGTGCAGTCTAATTACTGTGCAATCATGTCGAATCGCTGCCGGGGCAGCACAAAACGCCACAGCCTAGGGCAGAGAAAAGATTCCTCCACCACCCCTGTCCCGAAATTTGATGCGACGTCCCGCCAGCGGAGGCGCCTGCCTCCCGCCACGGCCCCACCTCATCCCGCCTCGCGCTCTGGCGGAATGATCCTCCCGCCACCGCCTGTGGCTGGAAGCCTAGCCCGCTGCTGGCCCTGGCGGGATGTGACACGCGTCACTTTTCTAGAGTCCCGCCAGGGCAGTTTTGCCTTTTACATTGACAGGGGGTAGTTTTGGCTATGCGAAATTGCAGGGGGTATATTTGTAAAAAAATTCCTCACAAGTATAACTGTAAAGCTGACAAGAAGACAGCTCAACACCTGTACCAGTGATGTGCGGCCATCAATATAATCTCAGTTTAGAATTGGGCTCCAATGACTTAAGTCTCATGTCGTGGTGGTTGCAGGTTAAGAACACTCCTCAGAAGCTAGAAAAATAATTTCAACACGCTAGGGGTGATGCTCACGGTCTACAAGATTTGTTGCGAACGGAATTGACGCATCTTCAGAAATGAGCAGTGGCGGAGCTAAGGGGACGAGCAGAGGCCTTGGCTCCCCTATTACATGCTACAACAAGCTAAATAGCAGTGTTTAACACTGATTCAAGGAAAAATTTAGAGAAAAATTGCCTAATTAGACCCTCTAATTGAGAATTAGTACGTGTGCTCCCCGTTAAGTCAGTATCCTGCCTCCGCCACTGGAATGAGCACAAGACAATACAACATATCATCACAAATATCAAATCAGAAGTGTCTCTTTGGAGTCGAGCTAGTGAGGTTGTTGGGTTGCGTGAGTCTGGTTTTGATGTTTTATTCGGTAGGAGCATGTGAGATTTAAGACTTCTAGTTTTCTTGTGTGTTTCTGTCTTTCTCTATTTGTTGCGTGTAGCGTTTTCAGTCTGGTCATTTGAGTTGTACTGGTCGTATGGGTGGATGGTTACACGAACCGGTACGGATCGGAAAATGCACCGGTTATTGCAGCCGATGGCTCCAAACCTAGGTTTCCGTCTTTTTATGTCTTTTTCAGTGTTTTTTTTTGGGATGTTCTCTCTACCCTATCCTCGTTCTAATGGTGCGTCTGGTGCTAGCAAGTGGAGTCGTGTGAGTCCGACGGATCTCATGGGACCCTATGTTTTCCGTATTTATTGGTGTGGATTGAGGTCAGTCTCTTCAGATCTACGCTAGTCATCTTTGACGATGGTTGGTGCTTTGATGTATTGTTCTTTTGAGACCTTAGCACGATGACTTCCGTATGTCTAATACAAAAAACTCTACTATGACGAGATTTGCCTGACTCCAGTGATGGAGGGGTAACGATGGCGGCAAGCCTTCGGCTCGTGCTAGTGTGAGTAGTCATCTTTAGGTGGTCAAATGACTTTGTAATTTTTATTAATTTTAGAACTCTTTGTACTCCCTCCGACCCATATTAGTTGACTTGGATTTGTCTAGATTTAGATAAATCTAAATCTAGACACTATTTACTATATTTAATCCAATTTTTTACAAATCCAAGTCAACTAATATGGGTCAGAGGGAGTACTATTTTTGATGATTATTAATAGATCTATGAAATTTCGCAAGAAAAGAGAGTTGTACTGGTAATATACCTCACCCTCAGGACTCTCTTTCTCTCTATATCTACAATCACATGCGGCCCTCCTGCATGGTTCAAAAATAAATACTCTGCACAAAATGAATCCCATGCATGAAAAATTATTCCGGGTTTGTCTAAGAGCAATTTCACTTGTTAATTGCTCTAAATAGAATTAATTGGTTACAACCATGAATTTGAAGATGCAAATAGATGGACTGATGAATTATTGGGAGCTTGGTTTCCTTTGACACACGACTAATTGTGGATAGATACAAAGGAAGGAGGTAGGGTTATTTCTGTTCAAGTGAAAAAGTGAAGAACAAATCAAGGGGTACTAATTGTTGAAGTGTTGAGTTTAGAATAATTCAGTTCCTAGTAGAAAGAGGAAGGGTTTTGAGGACAGACTATTTGTCAATACACCATACACTCTAGAATCTTGAATTTTAGGTTATACCTAAGCTAGACAATCATATAATATAGAAACCTACATCAAGATAATTATTTGTACATGTTGTCTAGCTAGCACACACCCCACTAAAAACCAAGGAAAATAGTAGATATATATGAAGCCATATAAACTCACTCTAACACTTTACATGAAACTGACATAAATTCGTGGATGAATAATACTATTCCTTTTATTTTGTGATTCAAAGGGAATTTAGCTAAACCAAATATTTGGAAAAATTCCCTATCTAAATTATTAAAAATTAAACTAATATCCTTGATTAAATGCGACTTACTTATGCATGAACAATGTACTCCCTCCATCCCAAAATAGATGTCTTAGATTTGTCAAAATTTGGATGAACCTATATACTAAATAGTGTCTAGATTCATTCAAATTTGCAAATCTGAGACATCTATTTTGGGACGGAGGGAGTATTAACAATGACAAAAATTAAGAAAAGGTATATCAAATAACATCATACTTTAATATATTTTATAGTCAACTCTACTACTTATACTTAAGATTACAACATAAAAGTAGTCTTACTAAAAACTGATGATGCTTGTCACAAATTGAGTTATAAACAAGTAAAAGTATTTAGTATAAATGTTTTAGGACTATTAATTGTAACAAGATCCATGGGTACAATTTCTAAAATTTATTGAGGATGGAATGGAAATACAAAACAATATAAGTCGATGACGCATCGTGAAGTCATAGCAATGAGAATGACTTATATAAATATCAGTATTTGCTTTGTACTAATGAAATTTTATTTGTAGTTAAACAACAATGGTTCTAATTTCAAAATATATCAAATAATTAACTACATCCCTTTATTAAATTCTATTGGCATAATGCATGAGGCTTTTCTCGGTGACTTTAAACATCTTCGGGTTAGAAATATTTTTTACCATATTTGCGGTGACCCATCATACCACTGCATGATGTAGTACACTATAGTCATTGACATAACACCAATGAAACACCGTTCACTAGTATTACATCCCTCAGAGTGGTACAACAGAAACACAGCAGGTCCAAAACATGACTATAGGTTACAACTCAACTCTTTACACAAGATCCAGAGAACACTCTAGGTTAAAGAGAGAGAAAGAAACTTCTTACAAAGAAGAATCAGAAATAAATAACTCCAAAACTATCCTACTATTAAGTCTAGTATCTTAACTAATGATCTGGCATTGCTGCTATTGCAATACACTATAGAAATAGGTCCTATGGCTAGAGATTATATTCATATCTACTTAGTAACCTCATCTTCATTTGAGTTGATGTATATGTTGTCTTTCTTGACTTCATTGTAGAGCTTAGCCTTCGATGATGATTCCTGGAGCATGACTTAACGTAGACGTCGTCTGTACTGGCTTTAGAACCTAGCAAGGGTTAAGAAGATACTTTGAGTACGAGCGTATTCAGCAAGTTCACTAGAAAAGAAGTGTTTGATGCACTATATCTATAGTCACAGACCATAGGTCGTAGCCAATGCAAGCTTTCATAAACATTTCTTCAAAGGTTGCTTTTATTCTGAAAAGCTATGTCCGTCAGCCTTCACGGGTTTACCAGAACTTTCATGGAGTTCTTTTCCCGCCGCGTTCGCAGCTCCTTCCCGGAACAGGGAGTAACGAGTTACAGTTCTTACACTCTGCAGAGGTGCGTCATTTTACCCATGAGAGATCTTAGCTTTGTTGCACATCCGGGCCGCGAACCCGTTCACACCTCCTTGGTGTGAGGCCCAGAATAAGACCCAAGCCAATCACTGCCTTCTCCGCGACCCTGCATGTCTCCTTGGTGTACGCCAGCCCACCTATTAAACTGCGGCAATTGGCAGTACAGACCGTTCAGATGCCGGAACTATCATGGGATGTTGATGGCTCCCACCCATATGCTGCATATCCTCTACGAATTACCATATAATATGCACGCTACGAGTTATAACAGCCACGACCCGCACATCTGGCTCCATGCGAGAGGGAAAATATATAGCTGACTTCTTCGTCCCATTCCAAATCTCATGGTCAACGCGTAATATACGGCGCAAGAATCACTGGCAACATTGGTTATTAAGTCCTAGATAATATGTTGCTTTACCACCGGAACTCTTATAGTAGGTTATTACCTCATGGTAGATAACCTATAATCACATTATTATGAAAATAGTGTTTTCTGTCCTTTTTCAAATGCAGGTGATGACAACACTGGATTTACGAAATATTTTACAGAAAATAATCAAAGGACATGATCATGTGTGAACTTGCCTTTTGTGATTGCAAGATTATGCACTCATGGTCTTCAAGACAATATAAGATCCAATATCTGAAATCAGCATTATTGGTCTGGTAAGGACTAATGTTTAAAGAAGCAATATGCTCTTATGCATAAGTAATGTAATGCAAGTTGATAAACTCGAATCCTGGGATAAACGTTGATCTAGGTTTTGAATACTGGAATTGGTTTCTTTGGAATGTGTTGCCCTTTTAGATTAAGTTTCATACTTGTGTTTTTTATTAAGGCTTGTGAGTGTGTGTGAAACAACATGTAATTATAACACCATAAAATAATGAGTTACACATTTGTGTAATGTTACTTAAAACTACTTATATAAGAATTTCCTTAACTTCAAATCTTACTTCACAAGTATTGGCATGTAAATGTAACTTAAGTGTTTAACAATCCTAAGTATATAAGTAAGGATTAATGTAATGTGATTATTATTAATTGTCATTTGTTGTTTAAAGTGGCAAAAAGAATAACATTTAAAGAAAATCTTACTTAACTAAGCAGAAACATTTAAATTTTAAGTTAACCTTATGATGTGTTCTTTCTAGTTATAGTCCTTAAGTAAGAAAGAATTGCTCCATTTGAATAATGGCATCATTAGTATTTGAGACTTATCTATCTTGGTTTTTAACTTGGTTACTTTGGTATTAAGATACTTTATAAGTTAATTATAACAGACCAAAGTTAACTATAAAGTATATAATAAAGTTTTTAGCATTGTTCTTAAAGTCTTGTAGACTAAAGTTAACTTTAAAACATAGATGGACCTTAGGTGTAATGTTTATTATACTTATACCTTGTTCACTTTATAATGTTTCTTTAAAGTTACTTAAGAATGGTATTACTTTTATTTGGTAGTGGTTTCTTTACATTATAAATGTATAAAGTGAATTATCTCCCAATAAGGGTGTGGTTAAGGGTTATGAATAAGTAAACAATATTATTTACTACTTACGAACTCACTATAGTGTTTTGGTTTGTTTATAAACTTGTGATTAAAGTAAAGGAATGGGTTTTATCTTATTACAAATTATTCTTGGAGATTTTTTATTGGATAAGAATTCTTTTATAAAATAATCTACATTAATGGTTGAGAGATAATTTAATAAAATTGCATTTCTAAAATGTGTTGAACCATTTGACTTCATAATATTAGTATTTAAGACTAATACTATTTATTAGAATTAATTGGTTAATTTAAGAAATATTAACAAATTTTATTTGACATTATATGAATTATTAACTAAAGAAATAGGTTTAAATTCAAGTTATTAAAGTGTTTAACCTTTTTATTTAACTTAAAAGTGGAATATTATATTTTTAACATATAGGTATTATTTTTGTGATCATTTTAGTATATTACACTTATTTTTGTGATTTAAAAATAATAAGATATGATTTTTATAATACTTATTACTTTATAAAGACTTAATAAATAACAAATATTTAATTAAGTGGAATAATAATGCATGATTATAGTTTTAAATTATAATTCTTATTTTTCTAAGATTTTTGGTATTTTATTTATGTTTTTAACATTTTATCAATATTAAAATATAAATTATCAAAGTTTTATAATTTATAAAAATCTTTATTAAATAATATTTATTTAAATGGTTAACATAATAATGTTGGATAATAGTTTAGGTTATAGATTTTATTTTTCTAAACATTTTCATATATTACATATATTTTTCTGAATTATAAAACAGAAGATATTAAATTTACAAGATTTAATCACTTTATTTGATTTCTGGAATTTGATATTTGAATTTATATTGTGTTTATCAATTTTTACTAAATAGATAATACTTTTCTTACCCAGACTAGGTCTACCCTAAGTCACCGACAGGTGGGGCTCAGGGCCACGTTGGTGTGCCACGCTGGCGTGGACCAGTAATTTCTTTTTGCACTCCTAGCTAATTTAGCCACGGAGACAGACAGATGGGCCCGTGGGCACATCAGCTGCCACATGTGCTCGTCGGAGCCTCACCGGAGTTGCGTTCGGGAACGACGGCAGAGGGATTTCTGGTAAGCGTGGCTAGAGGGGTTCGATGCAGGGAAGTTTGCGGAACCTAATAGTGGCAGCACCGCCTTCTAAAGGTCATCGGAAGATGGCCGGCGACGAACTCACACGGTGACGCTGACAGATGGTCACCTCGGTGATGATATAGGAAGCAAACAAAGCAACAAAGGTTACTAGGAGATCTATGAACTCACCATGGTTGCGATGGAATGGTCGGGGAGGCCGGGGGAAGTCCAACGATGGTGAATCGACGCTGAACAGCATCAGAGAAGTAGCAAACTCCAGCGACGATTTGGTTTGAGCGGTGTCAATTCCTTTGGCAGAGATGCTCAACACGACGAGGCGGATCTAATGGTGGCCTTAGATGAGCAAGGGGAGCTCGGAAACATCGGCAATGAGCAGTTCCGGCGAGGTTAGGTTTTAGGTCAGAGGAAAGCGGAGAGATGGAGGGCATCCGAGAGAGAAATGAGGATGAGAACGAGCAGGGGCATCGCCGTGGCCTCCTTATCCTCTCCTGGCGACGGCGGCGTGCATCTTGACGCAAGGACGGCGGCGGACGGCATCGGCCACTGCCACCGAGCAGCTTCCAGTCGGCGAGGAAGACGACGATGGACATTTAGCAGAAAACCCCCTGGCTGTTTTTTGAACTCACTCCGCAGTCCCTCCACGGCCCCACCTGCCAGCGAGACAACGAAGAGGTATCCCGGCTGGGCCGCTGTTGGGTTGCTGCTAGGCTGCTGCTGGTTGCTCTGAGCGGTGGATAGACGATGGGCCTTGGCCTGGTTTTGTTTCTGTTATTTTTTTCTTTTTCTTATCTTTTCTGTTTTCTTTTCTTTCAAGCTTTTTGTATTTAAACACTTGCTTTGAACTTTTCTTTATGGAAGTTCCTTGCTGAATACTTGCAACAATGATAAATGGTATATAAAAATCATTTTGTGAGTTTTTATTAAATATTGTTATAATTTTCTTTATTTTCTTTATACATCTACTTTTCCTATTATTATTTGTTAGGGCCTTTTCATATGAATTTAATTTATCTAATATTCATAAACTTATTATAGAATGCATTACTATTAACTAATGAGATTTTATTCTCATTAATACATAATATTAAGGCAACTTTTATATTTAGTGATCCTTCATAAGTATTTGATACATAAAGTTTTAAGTACTAATAGGGTTTGAAATTATAAATGCTTACCCTAGGGTTTAGGGTTCTTAATATACTTATATTCTTCTTTTGATGTGAATAAAGATTAATGGCTAAGACAGATTGTTTTTATGTTTGTGATCTTGAATGATATCACCATTTAAATTAAAATAGTGGAATTATTTTCTAAGCTAACTTATGAGACATAATTGATAAAGATAGTTCTTAAGCATCTAGGATAATGATGGTTGAGAATGTCTAAGATGTGCTGAAGTGATTTGATGTAGGAAATTATTCCTATCAACCATGGTGGAAACAAGATGATTGATCCAACAGATGGGATGGATGTTAAGCTTGATTATAGATTCAGAGTTTAATGTTTACCAATAATTCCTATCTTCTATACTTCATAATTCTGGACTTCTAATTAAGGAATTCCTTTCCTAGATATATTACTTCTCTATATCCATCATCATGTGGTAACATGATGAGCTTTGCTTTACAGAAACTTCTTATCCACCCTTTATTATTCTAAATCCATCTATAAATGCAATGTGCTTAACACTAAAGCTTTCACAATCTTCTCATATTTATACTTGGCTATAACAACTATTCTACTATTAATAATCTCTAATCCAACAAGTGGTTACTTCTAACTCCACTCATAATACTCCATTATCTTATACTAGGGTTCAATCATGTTCTATCCACCAATGCCACTTATACATGATATAAGCATTCAATCTTGGTGACTTAAACATGATCATTATAATCCTTTGATCATTTATGGCTTAGGTTTCCAGTTGGCTAATCAAGGCCTCATCAATACAACATTACAATTGTATTATATTTATCTTCTTAGTATCTCTATCTAACTATGAGATATTACTCATTGACTATACCTACTTGATCCAATAGGATTACTCCTTGGTAACTATCTTCAGAATTCATCCTTATAATCTTCTTTGTTACCACATATAATTATGTCTTCCAGATAACTCTTCTATCCATTTAGGAGTGAGTTAACTCCATCAATTATCATAATGATCTTATTCTCTTCCAACACTCACATCCTATAGATGATACCTAGAATCAACATTACTATTTACTTCTTCTTACTTCTTATTTCTTTATAGGTCTTAAGTGAATTCTATAATAAGGACAAGAGTTGATAGGTCAAGAATTGATAGATGAAGAATTGGTGAATCAATAGTTGATTACTCAACATTGATGAACAACGATTATTGAGATAGGGTTCCATAAGGATTGATATGGGAAGAAAGATATATGGTGAATGATCTTTGAATTGATTTCTTTCCTACTCAAACTCACTAAAGAGTTACGGTTAGGTATTACCATGATACTCATGGTATAAGTAAATGAGATTAAAATAGATCAAGATTTAGTTGTTACACTCCTATTACTTAAGTTATGTTTATAACTTAGTATTCATGAGTTGTGTAATGAATACTAGGGTATGATTACTTAAGGATTAAATATAGATCATTAAGTAATGTATTAGGGTTAACTTTTATTACATTTGATCTACCCTTAGATCAAATCTCCCCTACCCAAAATAAGGTTTTAGCAAAGGTCATATTGAAACTTATCGCAGTCAACTTGATGATCTACTTCAATTCCATCAAGTTAAGAGAAGCTTCAATCACTTTGACAAGTTTTTTATTTAAAAGCGCAAAATTTATTCGGATTTTCTATGCATGAATGCAATGCACACATCTGTGTTCAGCTTATTTCTAAGCTCTAATGCTGGGACGTTACAACATTGCAAATGGTTAGCTTAAAATACCTATTGCCATAGAGGTACACATCCCATGCACAGGAACATATGAAATTGTTCGTGGCTGACATGGCCTAGCGAGGTCGGTAACGATAATATATTATGGACAATATGCCAATGTGGGTCAAGTCGCACTCACATTTCTTGCGTGTCTCATCACAAACACGATTTTTTTAATTGTATTCTTTGTGATGGTCGTTACCATGTGGGGTGTCCCTAAGGTCACTTTGTACTACTGCAAGCAATGATTTGGTAGGGCTTGAAAACCTTGCCAACTTTGTTGATGATATGAGAAAATATGATAGATCAGATGCTTAATGAATCTTCATGGTCTCTCTATTAAGCCCGTTGGAACATAAAACTTGTTAGAATAATTGACTATTTGGCCGACCCATTTATCTCTATTTAAATAATTTTTATAATAAATCTCAAAGGTCCATGTTTCCCATTCATGTTGTGCAAGAGGTGGGGATTAAAGTTTAGTCCCACACTTGTTTGGAGGAAGATGCATCAATGTACTCCCTCCGGTTCATATTAATGACCTCAATTTTATCTAGATTCGTATGTATCTAGTTAAGTATTTAGACTAGATGCATTCATATTTAGACAAAGTTGAGGTCATTAATATGGACCAAAGGGAGTATAAGGTTTGCTCTTCTATCACTAGTAACTAGTAAGAACATGAGAAGTCTACACATACACATGGGATCCTCCTCTATCGCCTGCCTTATGCCACACACTTGTCATGTTTCGTGAATGAGATGGGTTAGGACCTATGCCACGTGAACGTACTATCTTATTTTTCTAGACATGACTGGAGTTTTAACATTTTAGGAGATGAATCCAAACAGTTAAAACATTATGTGGAAGACGAAGCTAAAAGGTTTCTTAGACTATTTGGCTTCAGCTTCTCTTAGACAATCCGTCTCCTCACATATCTATAAAAAGGCCGCTCCTCAACATACATGCAACACAGACACGCGTGAGACCTCCTCCCCGTGCTTTGCATCGTCGCTCACGCCTTCCCCATCATGCCTCCCGCATGCATCACGAGACGGTACAGTAAACCTCCGGAACCCCACCTCTTCTAGACATGTATGAGAGAGGGCCGATCTGGTTTTTAGAGAGCACTCCCACACAACTACTACCATATTTTCTAAGACAACAATAGAGTACTACTTCTCAAATGAAGACTACTTTCCCCGATGTTAGACAACTTATTTGTTGAGATGGCTACTACGGAGAACCATAATGTCACTGCAAAAGGGTGTTCTTTCTATACATCATGCCTGCTAGTTCTACAGGTCAATTAGGACATGCTATTTCTATATTTATTAGATCGCTTGTAAGTTTCATGAGCATTTTGTTTTATTCAATTACATGAAAATTATGATTATCGTGTTTTATCCTACATATTTTTAGATTATATCATATGATTTTTTAATATGCTCAAAACTTTTTTATGTACGAGCAGCCCAAGGTTATCTGGTTGCTGAATTTTATTGTTGTTTACTTCTATTTAGATTCGTTTCATTTCAAGAAAATACAAAAGATTCGCCTCTATGTCGATTTAATTCATGAGGATCAAACATAGAACTGACCTTTGCCAAAACAAAAAAAATCAGGTTATCAGAAATAGACAAAGAGATAATTTTCGCTAAGTGAACATGCCATTCTTTTGTCATCAACCTATGTGTACACACTAAAAGATGTCTTGATGTTTCAGCAATAAGCTAAAACATCTTATATTTGGTAACAGAGGGAGGGCTTCAGGGCTTACTGATTTAGCTACTAAGAAGCAAGCATGTTGCAGTATATTACAATTTACATACAGCGAGGTGCATCCCTGCGGCGATGACGTCTCTCGTCGTGCTGCCAATGCCTCCTCCCTTCCCCTCTAGTCTCAACATCCTTCCTGCGGTGAGTCCTCTGCCTCTTCCTACTCTTTCTGTGCCTCTTCCTGTCGGAGCCACTCTCACTATCCTGATCTGACATCTCATGCTTCTTCCGCCTATCCTTGGTTCTCTCCTCTTCCGAGTCATCTTCGCTGTTTCTCTTCCTACTCCTCCTGTGCTTCGATCTTCCCTTGCCGCTGCTCCTATGGCGGCTTGTTTTCTTGTCATCCTCCTGCACCTCCTTGGACTGCTTCCCCCGGCGACTCTTGCCACTCTTGCCACGCTCCCGCTCAGCAATGATCTTCTCCAGCACGGGATCAATATCCGAATCCGAGGAATCGCTGTAAATGTCGTCATCATCAGAACCTTCCTCGTCAGCGTCAGATGCTTTATTCTTGGACTCAGCGAGCTTGGTCTGCGCCTCGGCCTCATTGCTGGCCTGCAGGGCGTCGTCTTCTATGCCGATCGTCGTCATGGAGAGGAAGTTGCGGCACTGGTAGGTGAGGTGACCGACGCGACCGCACTTCTTGCAGGCGCCCCGGGTCTCGTCGGGGTTGGAGCTGATGCGGGCGATATGAAGGAGGGCCTGGAAGCTGTTGTAGGCGTTCACCGAGGAGGCGGCGGCTTCGTTGGCGGCTGCGGCTGCGGCGTTGGCGGAGACGGAGGAGGCAGGGGCCTGGTGCTTGCTGTCCTCGGGAGCGTAGGGGTCGTAGCCGATGGTGCTCTGCCAGATGCCGTGCGTCTGCAACGCCGCGCTGCTGTGCACGCGGTTGTTCGCCGGCATGCGGACGCGCCCCGCCGTCGCCGGCATCTTCGCTAGCCGCGGTTAGGGTTAGGGCTTGGTGGGTGGGTGGGTTGTATAGGGATCGGGATCGGGAGAAGATTTAATTTCTGTTGACCTCTTTTTTTTGCGAACTTTTTCTGTTGACCTTCTTTTTTTTGCGAAACTTTTTCTGTTGACCTTCACCGCGCTGGCTTGTTTTTTTGAACGGCGCTGGCTATACTTGTGTTTGGCCTTTTTTTTCTGTTCTAGCGGTATTCTATAATACATGTTCGTCTTTTTTTTTCCTTTCGGGTGAGACGTCCATACGGTCGGTTGTAAGGTGGCTTCTCTCGGTGCAAGCACTGAATATGTCTTGGTAAAGACCTTTTCGCCCCATCTGGTTTGTCAAAGCAGGAGATTTATGTAAGAGCGTCAGGAGATTTATCATCTAGTAGGAGATGATAGCCTCTTCCGGTAGAGATATAAAACTCGTCCATTTGGTTCTATATGAATTTACAAATTCTTCATCAACTAGTTACAAATATCAGGGTTTACAATGTAGCGAAAAGTATGCTGTGTTTGTTTGGGCCTTTTGACTGTTTATATTGTGTCTATATCAACTCTACCCCCACCCCCCTCTCTTAGGCCTCGTTTGGTAAGAGTGGATTCCGGTCCATTGTGTTTTGGGTGAATATATATCTGTAACCTAATCCCGAGTGTAAAAAACGCGAGGTGAATCTCGCGTCGGAAAAACTCTTCAATCCGACGTGTTTGTTGTTTTTTACCTGAGTTTACACAACGCTAAACCATTCTGCCAAATGGCCTGCTAAGTGTATTTCCGAGTAACATTCTGGGCTGGTAAAATACACGTGGTTACACTTGTATACCATGCTGCAAAACAAGGCCTTAAGGAACTATGGCAAAGTATCACACGGAACCGGTAATTGAGGAGCTATTACGATTCGTGGCGGTGGCCGACTAAAAACCCATCTAGGGCTTCCCATTTCTCTCGCCGAAGACGCCATCGGTCCGCTCCGCCTCCGGTGGCATTGGGGCCTCGGAGGTGTGGCGAACCACGGTCTCTCGCCGGCGGGAGGGTTTTTATTTTCTTTGCTTAGACTGCTTTTCGTGTCTTTTTCGGTATGTTGAGGCGTCAACTACATTCTGTAATTAGAATAAATTCCTCTCCATCTTATCCTCACTTAGATAGTGCATTTAGCACTCGCGGAGGACGCCTGGAGTCGTTTGTCCGGCGGATATCCAGGGATCCGGTCGTTTTTAATGTTCATTGGTGTGGTTTTAGTTCAGTCTCTTCTAATCTACTATTGTCATCATTGGCGATGGTTGCTGCTCGTACTTTGAGGCCTTAGCACGATGATTGTTTGTCTACTATAACAAGCTCTACTATAGTAAGCTTTGCCCGGCTCCGGTGATGGAGGGGTAAAGATAGCAGCGCGCCTTAAGCTCGCGTTAGTGTCTGTAGTCGTCGCAAGGTGGTCCATGAATCTATTTGTAATTTTTATTGCTTTTAGACCACTTTGCACCGTTGTTGATGATTATTAATAGATCGGTAGAATTTTCGTGAAAAAAAGGGACTATGGAAAAACTTTTGCCCATCTCATTCGATAAAAAAGCACCTAAAACTCATATTCCTTGTGAAGAATAAATGTACTTTATTTTTACATGATTATTTTGGTATGTCCATATCCACACAAGATGAACTAAAAATCGAGCATATGTCTTGATTGTTCCGCACATACAAGGCAAATATATACCCAAAACATCCAACTCTAATGTGATTGGTACAGTCTTCCAAGTTGATTGTCATGTTCTTACTTCATGGTCATAGCATAGCAGCAATGTTGCACCTATGAGAAGTAGGAAGCTAAAATTGAACACGACATACTGTAGATAAAGAAACATTTCTCCAAACATTTCAAAAAAAAAAACTTGTGTGGAATATCCATCACCCAAAGCAATATAATATCGACCATATCATTTGCAACGACCTAGAATAATGATTATTGTAACTACCTAACTATTGAACCCTCAAGTAAATGTTTGATAACGTTGAAATATCTCAGTGTAATTTGTATTTAAAATATTAAATGGAGCATATTTGCATACACAACTTAATATGTAGTATAATATTGGTGACAATGTAATTGTTAGAACAACTCATTGTTACAGCAATGGGATACTCCTATAGTAGTTCGAGTCAGATGATGTGCATGTTTTTCTTTAGGAATTGCTTTAGAATTTTTATTAGGCACAAAAGTAAAAAATGTACAAAATGGAAGAAACAACTATGTAATCTTAGGTAAGCTTCATTATCTAATCAGATATGTGGTTTCTCCCTTCTATGTAGTTTAGATAAATCACATTTGCCATTTCAATTTGTACTATCTAGTTACTTCACTTATAGAGGTTAGAAATAAGATTTACTAGCTAATAATATTCTTTGCCCTCTTTACATGAGTAATTTACGATAAATTCACTAATTTTTTTGATGAGACTCATCACAAATCCACATAGCACCACCCACTACTACAAAACCGTTTTGCTCAAACTGTTTTCCACCATTGGCCGGTGATGTTTTCCTTTTCGCCTCCAAGGGATAGTTGCTAATAAGAAAACGATTTTGTGGAGGCAGTTTATACAACTGACTTGAAAAATATACCCTTAAACAAGGGCCTCCAATAATATAATATTTGGAGATGATCGTATTAATTAACTGATGCTATCCTAGGATATGGCTCAACAATCAACATACAAACTGGCTGTAGTAGTCTGGCCGTCCGGGTTTCTCCAGATGACTCGATAAGCATGGAGACGGTTTCTGGAACGAATCTACCCAATGGTTAGACACGGTTAAAAATAACGGCAGCTGCAATGAGATTGGGACGTATAATTTTGTCCGGTTGATATGTGTTTTCCTTTCCCTCCCCTTCCTAGGACATTCAGATTTGCAGGGGCACTCCAAATGAAAATGCGGAGCCTCCAGACGAAAACATGGAGCTTCGAGGTATCTTTTGCACAAGGGCTTTATTTCATCCAATTAGTGTTGAAAGGGCATTACAAGACCTAATATTTTAACTAAAGCAAACTTTAATGAAGTACTTTTAGTGCAATCAGTTACATGGTTGTATAACCAAAATAAAGGACATACTAGCTAGTTAGGACTGGAATCTTCACTTGGCTTGCTCTCTACATACAGGGCCGGTCCTGATATTTCGGAGGCCCAAGAAGAAACTAAAATCTTGGGCCCCTTATATAACATAAAAAGAGGACAATTGGTCATGAGAAGAGGTTTGTGATTAAGCATATACATGTTGTGGGTGAAAAGTGGTCCAAGTGTTTTATTATTTTTTCCATTTGCAGTGTTGAAGTTCAGTCGATGAACTAGAAGACGGATATCTCATTGAAGTTGTGGCCGATTATATAAAACTAAAAAATAGACCACCTAATATAATCATAAAAGTGACCATTATATGTATTTTAGGACAAGTTATGTGTATTTTTGTAAGTTGAACTTGCATGAAAAAAATAAAACTTGGGAATATTTGTGTATTCAAACCATATGATTTCTTTAAGAGCATATAAGTGCGGGCACGTAAACAGGATAATAAAACTATAAAATGCTACAAGAAAATGGACCTATGTAGGTACCATATGGCTAAAGAAATCGACAGAGAAAAAACGGCTCCCTCTGTCTCGTATTAGATATCGGAGATTTGTCTAGATTTATATGTATTTATACAGTACAACACGTCTACATAAATGTGAATCTAGACAATTCTGATGCACCTAATTCGAGGGAGAGAGTATATAACTTTTTTTCAATAAAGGGGGATTATAGAACATGCAGAGCATCCCTTATCTAACATAATTGGACTTTTATCTAAGCAGACTCATCGAAGCAAAATCAATGTTCCTTTTGCATCTTACTCGTGATGTATTACATGGAACACAAATAAGCGTGGTGTATTTCATATTGCCAGCTAGGAATCACAACATGAGAAATAAACTACGTACACTTTCCTACTCCTGCAATCTAAGCTGATTGCCAGCTAGCGACAAATACCAAAACGAGAGCAAAGCTGATAGAGCAACGGTTAATTGATGAGTTCAAGTGCGCAACTAAGCTTGCTACCTTTGCTAGACTGCTACTTGGGGCCCCTTGATTACACGGGCCCGGGGCAGCTGCCCCGTATGACCTGCCCCAGGACCGGGCCTGTCAACATACTAGGACGCAAGCGTAATAAAATTCCTGAAAATTACATTCTGAAGCTACTTGCATATTCGAACTTTTTGATGAAGAACATGACAAACTCACCGGCCTTGAAACGTACTTGGCGAGCAAAATCATGCCAAGTGGCCTTCTCCATGACTAATCCGCCCTTTTCATCTTGAGACCATTCTGAAAAGACTATCACAAGCAGGTCCACACTTAAGCAAACTTTCCCTAACGAGGGGAGGCCACACTATGTCATAAAACCACCGCTAAGCTTCTACAAATTTAATGAACACTATGTTAGTGTCATATATAGAAAAATATGTGAAATTAAAGTAAAACTGAATTTGTGTTTGTCACTACTTACAAGTGTTTTATGCCCATTAAGATAATGAACGACAATTGGGCTAATACGATTGTAGTGGTGGTCTTGCGGAACACCGCATTCTGGTTGAAAGAGAGTGTCACTAATGGCCGTTTCATCAATGAATTAAGGATTTCCTCACGTCCTACAAATACAACATGAATCCACCACTTTCTTGGTTAGTAAAAAGTAAAGTACTAGCTGCCTGTTCAAAAGAAACTATATGCTTCAAACAAAAATACTTAATAAGCTTTTGATTCTTTATTTAGTTACCTTGTAAGTCAAGTGGATTTAGAATCACAATGATTTGCTTATCTGCATCGATACATTCATAGTTAGTAAAATATATCTCAACGTACATATGTCAATATAAAATATTGTAGACAAAGACTATATATACTAACCTGGCTCATTGATATTTTTTTATTTTCCCTTTTTTTCAAATACAATAGCACTATAGAATTCTTGGTCACCATCTAAATTCACCACAATCTGATAGTAAAAGTACATACCGTAGTGCGTGATAAGTTCGTCTCGGTGTTCACTCGTATCATTGCCATTTCATTTTCTTTCTACATATTAAGTTCATACAGATAGCCATTGGCGCCACGATGTTCATCGTGTCACGAGCTATCATTTTATTTAACTTATTTGTGATATGGAAAGGAACATACTACAAAACAATACTCATTTCTTTTACACAATGCAACAATTCTTTTTTACAGCAATGCATTGATAGCAAGGTGTTGATCTAATAAATGACACACTACATGTTTTGCAAATTGCTTTTTATCCTATCTATACTAATACTACATTTAACTCTAGACAATGTATATAACACACATGTCATCCTATCTTCGTTCCTCACGTGAACATTTAGTAATAAACATGGGATAGGTTTATTCTTCACTCTATGTGGTCCCTCAATGTGCAGGCACATTAGGCAACAAGGAGGCTGAAAAGATCATGCTAACTTAATTATTTGAAAAAATCTAGCTATAACATGGAAATAAGTCTTGGGGAACCTAGATGTTTATTTTAGTAAATAAGATAGAACTCTTTAAATACAAAGTGTCGTAAGTAGTATCATGCAGCCATGTGGGATACTAGCTACGATACTCCCACTATGAATAACCGAACCGGTATACACTATTATCGTACAAATATGATACTAGTGTATGCACTTCCTCTATCTTTTACTAGGCTATAGTCATAATGGGAGTGTCATCACTAGTTTCATACACATGATGCTAGTGTATGAACTTCCCACCATGACCAACCTATATGATGGTCTCTATGTTATCACACCCACCATGACGCTACCCATTTATAGAGATGATTGTAAGGTTGGTCATAGTGGGAAGTAAGTTGTGTATTTGCGTCAGTGGCTATCCCCTATATGGTAAGAGATAGCCACTTTTTTGTGCATGCCTCCTGTTTGGTTTGGAGGATGAGATGGATGAGGATAGCCAGATTCTGGATATATTGCCTTGAAAATTTGGTTGAGCTAATCTGCCTAAATCTATCGCTCACCTATGAAGGATATTTTCTCACCTCCTCCCCGAAAGAAGCAAAATCCCCTCTTCATCTCTGTGAGATTTGGTGGGATCTTCAAATCGAGGCGACCGTGGCGGCACATCAAGGGCAACGGTGGCAGGACGACCAATCCATTCCTCCCATATTTTCCCCTTCCGACATTCCACCTGATCGAGGCAGTGAAAGTCCATCAAGGATTGCGATAACCAAGTGTTTGATGCTCTTGTGGTGGCAAGGTTTTAGATAGTCAACGAAAGAGAGTCATATTCCCGAGAAGGCTGCCACACGGATAATACCGACCTCTCATTGGCTCAGTTATGGTGGTACCGGTACGGCGTCCTCTCATCGGGCCCGTACATGCAAATCGACGAGTACATAGTCCCACTTGCAGATTCGGTTTGAACATGGGTAGCCTTGCATGTAATCATGTACCATGATATTCCAACATTTGATTTTACCATATTAGTGCACACGCTTTGTATTTTGGAATATCTAGTTGTATCATACGTTCATGTAGACAAATTGGTTTCAATATTAATTTTGAAAACTATCTGAAGAATAGACAATAGCTAGAGACATTAAACCGGGTTCAGTTTTGTTTGTGATTTGTGGAAAACTAGCGAGTATATATATATATATATATATATATATATATGTGGCAGATTTTACGGTGCATTTTACTACACATTCTAGGTCTAGTATTTGTGGTGATTCGGCGGCTAAGGTTGATCCCGGTCCAGGGGCAACTCAGTAAGTGCCTAAATTTTTTAATAGTATTATTGGAATATTACTTAAATCCTAATGGTTATATACTGCATATCTTAATGCGTAAAAGTGTAGACCATTTAACCTAAAATTCTATTTACTAATTTATATCAGTTTGGTCTCCTTTTCATATAATTTCTACCACCCCATAGCTTATACTCAGTGCAAGTGAAGGCTAGCAATAGAAAGGGAGCGACAATCGAGAGAGTAGTAACTGTCATAATCATGCTTGCAATAAAATAAAATTAATTATGGCGTAAAAGTGATACACGAACTCTGAGGCAAAATAAATAATCGAGGCTTAATTGACTTTTGTTCAGTCATATGCATGCGTGAGCATGTGCCAAGTCGATTCAAATGAAACATTCAGAGGAATATACCACGATGTCATACCAAGTTATGAATAGAACAATGCCAGCAAACATTTATATGACATGCTACAAAATATTAGCAAGTTAGAGCTAATCATAAGAGAGCAAGAACTACTAAGCATCCATTAAATAACATACACCTTACATGAATAGACTAAGCATGCCCATAATGATTAGTATATGTACAAAAATGAAAAAAAAATAGAGTTCATTACCAGCCTCTTACCACACCTCGAGTTGTCATAAATCATCATTATTGCCTTTGACTTGTGTGGCTTGAATAATAAGATAAACCAAACTCCAAAAGAGTCAATGAGGACCGCTGAACCTGCAACGAACTTTACAAAACCAGAGAAGAACAACAAATATTTTTGGGTTTTCGATTTTTAAAAGCAAGCACTAAAGGCAAAAGCAAACAAAGCAAAATATTTTTTTTAATTTTTATAACAAACCAAAGCTAAAAGAGAAAGAAACAAACAAAGATAAACAATGAAAATATTTTTGGCCTTTTTGTGTTTTGGAAAGCAAAAACAAAAACTAAAAAGAAAGCGAAACGTGGATATGCAAAGTACTGACGGAACATGATATGTAGCTGAGTGTGATGTCGGTATACCTCCTCCCAAGCTTAGACTTTTGGCCTAAGTGGAGATCATTCCCAACCTGGCCAAGAAGGAGCGCCCCCGTAATGTGATGAAGAGGTGCCTTCGTCCTGGTACGTACTAGAGGAAGCCCCTATGTAGTGCGCAGAGTAGTCATAAGAGGGCGCATCCCCCGGGTAGTGCCCGTGGAAACCAAGCAAGTGGAGTTGATCGTCCATCTCATCCTTGGAACATGACCATGGACTCCTGCAAATACTGAACAAAGTAGACCGTGGCAAGGGAATTTCCCTCTCATCCCCGTCAGTAAACATCATCCTATAAACTAAACTCTGAATGCTAGAGCTAGCAGTAACAAAGTGATGTGCTTTCATGGCATCTAGATCAAGCCTCTGTTGGTTCTTCCTCCTTTGACTTGTGTTTCTTATCAGGGAAAGGCATTGGTTTTTGAACCCAAGGCTCTCTTTCACTACCATGTTTATTAGCAACAAAATCTTCCTTAGTGTACTTACTGTTCTTAGTGTGCCTTCCAGGTTCCTCTTCAATTTATTCCTTATTAGGAGCATCATTTTTATCATTACCACTTTTAGTTTCAGCATCAGAGTCAGATATACTATTAGGATCTATAGCAGGTTCAGAAGATTCTACATCTGTTTTATGTTTCTTTTTCTTTCTCTTAGAAGAAGTACCAATATTTTCAACTTGTTGAAAATCCTGCTCAATTATTTTAGGATGTCCCTCAGGATATAGAGGATCCTGAGTGGCAGCACCACTCCTAGTTCTAATTTCATAAGCATGTTTATCTCTAGAAGCATTAACTAACATATCTTTTTGTACTTTAGCAAGTTGATAAATTTGACTTTGAACCATTTGGAAATGTTTAACAAGCATTTTAACATCATTGGAGGTTCTTTCCACAATATCTTTCAACTCATTAATATCTCTAGAGTTTTCCATTAAATGATTCTCCACTTGCTTATTAAAATTACCTTGCTTAACAATAAAGATATCAAGTTCCTCTAAGCATTGACCAAGAGATTTACCATAAGGAATATCACCTTCATCAAAATGTTGGAGAGAGTGTACCTCAATAGTAGATGAGTGAGAAATTGGCTTACATAATTCTTCTATAGGAGATAAATTCTTCACATCTTCAGATTTAATACCCTTCTCCTTAAGACATTTTTTGGCTTCTTTCATCACTTCATCATTTAGTTCAATCACTCCCCTCTTCTTTGGTGTTGGTGTTGGGGTTGGATCATGCACAGTTGGTCCAGGTGTAGTTGACTCAGGTGTAATTGGCTTAGCTGTAGTCCAATCATCATAATTCTTGCTTATTTTAGCCATTAATTTCTCAGCTTCTTGAGGAGTTTTTTTCCTGAAAACACAATCAACAAAACTATCTAGGTATGTCCTAGATTCATCAGTTAGTCCATTATAATATATATCAAGAAGCTCATTTTTAGGTAATGGACATCCAGGATGTGCATGAATCAAAGCACAGAACCTTGCCCATGACTCGGGCAATTTCTCCTCTTCTCCCTGTTTAAAATCAAAAAGTTTCTACAAAACGGCATGTTGAGAACTAGGAGGGAATATTTCTGAAATAAAGTAGCCATCAAGCAATCAAGGCTATCAATGGATCCAGGAGGTAAATTATTAAACCAAGCTTTAGCTTCTCCTTTTTGTGAAAAAGGGAATTTTTTAGCAACAAAGTAGGTGTGCATCTTAATATCATCAGAAAATAAATCACTCATAGTAGAAATATCAGTCATATGTGCCACAACCTTTTCATTCTCAGTCCCACAAAAAGGTTCTTTCTCAACAATGTTTATATAGGATAAATCAAGAGAGAAATCATAATCCTTATCTTTAATGTTTATGGGAGATGTGGCAAACTTAGCATCAGTTAATAGTACGTTTCTCAAGAAGACTCTTAATAGCACTAGCACCACATGTGTTTCGATATTCTTCAATAAATTCATCAGTCATTTCAATATAACCATCATTAATATCACAGCTCTCTCTAGACTCAGGTGAACTAACATGTGTAATTGTATCTTCATTAGGAGTTTAAGTGTTTCCCAATATAGTTCTAGCAATTGTAGCATCTAGGAAATGACCTAATGAACCACTCTCATCAAGCATAGTAGAAGTAATATCATGAGCATTAGAAGCAATTTCAGATTCAGCAGTAGTAGCAGTGTGTGTAGCATGTGTATGTGGTGGTGGTATAACGAGCTTACTCATAACAGATGGTGAATCAAGAGCAACAGAGGTGTTCAGAACTGTACCTTTTCTTGTAGTGGACGGTAATATAGGAAATTTTCCATCACGAGTTTTACCCATGATGAAAAGGATAGCAGCAAACAATAATAAATCCAAGTGAACTTACAAATAAAGCTATGCTCCCCAGCAATGGCGCTAGAAAATAGTCTTGATGACCCACCAGTATAGGGGATCACAACCGTCTTCGAGGGTAGTATAACCCAATTTATTGATTCGACAAGGGGAGCCAAATAATATTTATAAGCCTTAACAACTGAGTTGTGAATTCAGCTGCACCTAGAAATATTCTTGCTCACAGTAGTTTATCAGTAGCAATAGCAAAGTAACAACAGTAGTAAAATAAAGGCAGTAGTAACAATAGTAAAAACAACAGGATTTGCGTGCGGTAGGCATAGGGATGGATGGACGGGCGTTGCATGGACAATACTATTCATGTAATATCAAGATCTAGGGCATTTGCAGATAAATAAGATAAAGCATCCAAGTACTAAACAATCATAGGCATGTGTTCCATATATAGTCATACGTGCTTGCAATGGGAACTTGCACAACATCTTTTGTCATGCCAGCCCGTTGCAAAGGGGTCTCAAGGGAATCTACTGGCAATAAAGGTAATCCTTTTAATAGAGTACCGGAGCAAAGCATTAACACACTGTGAACACACGTGATCCTCATATCATAGCCATCCCCTTCGGTTATCCCAATTTCTGTCACTTCGGGGCCTCGGGTTCTGGACAATAATAGATCACAAATAATACTATCATCATGAATCAATACATGTTCAGATCTGAGATCATGGCACTCGGGCCCTAGTGACAAGCATTAAGCATAACAAGTTGCAACAATGTCAAAAGGCACTAACAAAGATACTAGGCACCATGCCCTAACAATCTGATGCAATTAAATGATAGATCTCATCCAATCCCTACCATCCTCATAGCCTACTGCGTGGGATTACTCACTCATGGATGGGGGAAACATGGATGGTTGATGGAGAGGCGTCGGTGATGATGATGATCTCCTCCAAATCCTCGTCCCGACAGGGTGCCAGAACGGAGTTTCTGGTTCTGAATCGCGGTTTTTGGTGGTGGCGGCGCAGCGGAACTCTATCTGGAAAAACGTCAAACCCCCTCTATTTTTAGGTCAGAGGGCTTATGTAGGCGAAGGGAGAGGTCGAGGGGGTGCCCGAGGTGGCCACACCACCCCCTGGCGCGGCCTTGCCCGTGCCACCAGGTGGTGTGGGGCCCTCGTGGCCCTTCTCCGTCTCGTCTTCTGGCTCCGTGAGTCTTCTGGTAAAATAGGAGTTTTGCGATATTTTTCGGGATTTTTCCTGCACAAAAACGAGACACCAAAGAAATTCTGCTGAAAGCAGCGTCAATCCATGTTAGTTATATCCAAATCACACAAATTAGAGGGGAAACGATAGCAAAAGTGTTCGGAAAAGTAGATACGTTTTGGACGTATCAATGTCCCGGACAAAGCAAAAGATTTACTTTGAAGGAGGCTCATGATTAATTTCACCCTACCGACCGTAGATCTGGATCCAAATGCGGAGAATCCAGATGAGGAGGCCAAGCAACATGCCGCTTCCATGAAGGAAAGGGTCAAGGAGTGGGCTCTTAAGAATATGGCCCAGCAATTCACCAACTGGAAGAAAAGATCGCACCTAGACTTTATCATGAAAAAGAAGACTCCGGGTTTCAAGGGAGCGACTGAGAAGATAAAAGACCATTAGAATGAGTTTGTGGAGTACAAGAAATCAGAGGTATCTTAGAAAAGGTCCAAAACGAATAAGAAAAATGCTGTTAACAAGAAGTATCACCATACTATGGGGCAAGGTGGCTATAGGGTTGGCATTCCTAAGTGGAAGAAACTTGAGGTCGACCTGCATGCTAAAGGGGTCTTTCGAGAGACAACCAATTGGATCGAACACGTAAAGAATTGCTTTTACGGGCATGAGGACACGTTGGACTTAGAAGGTAAATGTATATATAACATAAGACATGAAGAAAACCCCTTACCAATCGAAGACATTAGAAATGCAGTACAGGCTGTTGAAGTGGGGAGTTTCATTCCCGATTGATAGAATGACAAGCTCACACTCGCCCTTGGGAATCCGGAACATGAAGGACGAACATGAGGAACAATAGGCTCCAAACCATGGAACATTGGGTTTCCGTAGACAGGAAGAAATATCCTGATAGAAGCCGTAAGAGGAGAAAGGAAAATGAGGAAATTGAAGCAAATATTCAGGTAGACCGGATGCATAATATTGAAGAACAATTAAAGTGGCAACAAGATCAAATTGACGCACTTAGCCAACAAGGTACTACTGACCCATCTCAGCGGCACATGGTAGAACCTGCATTCGATGCTACCGGCCTACCTAATAATCGAAAAAGAAGTGTGGATTCCACGGAGGTCCCGGTGATGATGATGATAGTGCACCAACGATGGATCATCTTGGCTACCTAGTGGATGATATCACAGAGACAACACATTGTGAGCTACATGTCAAAGTTGTGAACATAACAATGAAGGTGGCGGTCGAGTATGCATTACCAATTGGACCTAAACCAACTTACCATTGTCGTCCGGTTCCACAGGGCTACGCTGTTACCGCGGTGGATGAAGTTATGTACGAATTTCACCAGTTGAAGCTTGACTACCCTGCAGGTGAAGGGGATGTGACTAAACTGGGAGAAGCCAAAAACATCACCATTCTATGGCAAAAGGAATACATCATGATTCCAAATCGGACGCCAAGGCCATCGATTTGTTAGAGCACTCCATATTCGCCGCTGCCTCACCCGTTTCCAGCAAAACAGTCGTCTCCGCCGCCTCACCCGCCTGCAGCACAACACCCATCTCTAGCGCCACCATGCCAGTCGTCGCTGCCGCACTAGCCATCTCAGGACAGAAATTGTAAGAGTACCATCGCTACTCTGCGGAGTGGTAGGCGATCAATGAGACCTAAACAGGAGCCCCTACCAAAAGTACCAAAGGTTCCTCCCAAGAGACCTTACGACTATACTCTAGAGGAGACTGCGATGATCGTAGAGGAGGAAACGACAGAGTTTTTTTTGCTAAACTGAAACGGCTGAAAGAGCCAGAGTTCCCCAGCACCAAAGAAGATAAAGCCCGAGTGCTCAAAATGCTGAAGACCCTTCACTAACCCGAGCCAAGACTGTCATCAGACCATGATCGCTCTATTCTCAAGTCACATGCGGCACAGAAGCGGACGAAGAGTAGTAGTGCAAGCGGGAAATCAGTTCCCCAGCTCGAAGAACAAAAAAACAATCGTGCCCCCCTCTCAAGGTGATTTCCCATACCAATGTAGGGTCAAGCAAGTGTGGGTCGAAGAGCAGTATGATCCAGAGTTAGTTGCACTGTACGGAGAAGCGACCGCTGCTCAAGGTCTAAGTACTGCTAAGTACTTATCACAGTTACAGTACTTCCCCAAGGCTGAAGAAGCATACAAATACCAGTACAGGAAGCCTCTCGTCAAACCTGAGGAGGTCAAGAATCTACCAACAAAAATGTGAATATTGCATAACTGGTACATGGATTCCTCAAAGGTTGGGACAAACTAGATAATGCTAGGAGTTAATAAAGAGCATTACGATACATGAGATGACGTGGTAATGATTGAATTTGTTGAACTATTTAAGTTATTCAATCAAGACGCCATTGACAAATCGATCGTCAGCTGTCTATAAGTACTAATTCTGTAATTAAGTCTCTAGCTAGCTCACCTCGTTTATTGCATGTATAATCATACTCACTATATTATGCAGGATGAAGATTCTCGAATGCAAAAGAGGACGTGTCTATGACATTGGGTTCATTGACCCATATTTTGTTCATGAATGTAATCTCAAAGAAAGACCCAAGGAAACAGAGGATAATAGTGTACACTCATTAAGGTTTTAAGAAACTAGAAGGGAAATACTATTTTCTTACAACTTCGAGTGAGTGTTATTGTCTTATACACATTCTATTTCACTTACTCAATGTTAAGTGTATAATTGACGAGTTATGCATGCACAGCTTCCACTATATTCTGCTAATCATTCAACCTAACAAAGGGTGGGTACAAGTCATGGACTCGAAACATGCATATGATGTAGATGATGCTCCAGCAGTAATTTCAATCATTATGACACTATATCGGCAACTTTCATGAATTCCTGCTATCAAGTAATTAATAACTCCTTTTATTCGTTTTTTTTCGCCGTACAACGCTTGGGAACGGTTCACCAAGAAGGCTAGGGGTGCTTGGAAAGAGAAGATTACATTTGAACCACTAGATGTAAGTACTACTAGCTAGATCCGCACATCTCTTTGATTCTAGTTTTAATACTATTATCATGCTTGATTATTATTTTGATTGAACTCTATTCTCGTAAACTGCCTGACACAGGGACCCAGGAATAATTTATGTGGATACTATGTTTGCGAGTTCATTCGTCAAACATGCTGTGAGAAGTGCAGAAATTTAGAGCAAGTTCACGTACGTAAACACTTTTTACAGTTTTTTATTACCATCAATTGTGTTTAGTTTCATTCATATATGTTGAATCCTTTAAATCAGATCAAACGGTTGCGGAACGCTCTTCTGCCAAAGAATCGCGTACGAGCAATTTAGGAAGAATTGACGGGATTCTTAGATGAAGAGATCCTAAAACAAAAAGTAGAATACCATGTGGAGTTCGATTTATAAGGCAATATGGGCCGTAAAAAGAGATTATTTTGTATATATATGCATGAAACTCGTTTATCGATATGTTCGACACTTTGATCTCTATATTCATGATGATGTTGTGTAATCTAATGGTTCCTTCATTGCTGAGTGCAAAACACAAAATAAAAAGGAAATAATAAATGGAAAATACAAAATGAATTCTCTGCCGCGGTACAAAAAGTGGCCAAAATGAATTATCTTCCGTGGCACAAAAAAGTGGCCAAATTGCTGCCGCGACAGAGAATCATTTATCCCGGTTGATATTACGAACCGGGATGCATGGTACTCCCCCATCGCAACCGAGAGCAGCCACGTGGAACCCTTTTAGTCCCGGTCTGTAGCGCAACCAGGACTAAAGGGTGGGAGCTTTAGTCCCGATTGCCCCGTCCCTATTGTGCAACCGGGAGTAAATCCCCTTAAGAACCGGGACCAAAGGCCTGTTTTCTACTAGTGTTGGCATGAATGGCCATGGAGACCTTGAGGGCTTTGCCCTATCTTTGACGAAGGCAACTGTTGCTACGCGCGTCCTTTGCTTGTCCCGGCGTATGCCCCACTTACTCGACTCCTCCAACCGCTACTTGGTCATGCGCTCCCTTTTCACCCTCACAGCGCTGGCGGTGGCAATGGTGTTGGCTTCAGTTCCTGCTGGTGGTGGAGGATCTGCTACAGCCGATGGAGCTAATCCAGGCGGTACGAATGGGGCTCGGCCAAGGGCAATGGTGGAAGGTGCAGAGGAGGGGGTCATCGGCCATGGAGCATCTAGGGGTTGGCGGCGGCAAAGTGTGTGCGGGGGAGTGTGATGTTCTTGCCACTGCAGGATGGTCCAGGGGAGGACATCGGTCAGACGCGCGAGCCGTCCTCCCCCCACAAATGCAGCCCAAGTTTGGGCCACGGGTGCACTGAAACAGACTGATCCGCATGTACAGCTCCGTTTGCGGGTGTCCGTTGGGCCGTGGCATAGGTCCGGAAGGATATGCTCGGACCCGCCCATCCCATTCGCGAGGGGGTCATTGCAGTTGCCCTAATCCGGTCAAGCGAAGTGGAGCAGCAAGCAACAACCTAGCAACAAGGCTGGACTCAAAATGAAGCATCCCTATAGTGTAAGCAAGTTGCTGCAAAACGTTAAATGGCCAGATCTTACGGTCCCTACCAAATCGTTGTGAAAGCTCCTAGGTAGAAAAGTTTTACTGTTTAATAATAATGAAATGACATACTCTGTA
The DNA here is from genome assembly GCA_916181665.1 of Avena sativa. NCBI lineage: Eukaryota > Viridiplantae > Streptophyta > Magnoliopsida > Poales > Poaceae > Avena > Avena sativa. The sequence continues at coordinate 307,065,287 of OV702284.1, read as the reverse complement.
TAGGAAAACTGCGGAAGAACACTTCAAATGTTTAACTTATAACATGTGTATAACTAATGTATGACATTGTTAGATTTCGGATAGAGCTAGTGGTTGGCTGGCATGGTCATGTGTTTGCAAATTTTCATGCACATCAGGAAATTCTATATAAGGGTTTATGTTATTGATTCCATGAAACAAAAAGGAAAACTTGATATTTCACTAAAAAACACAATGTAACATTTTGCAAATTCTATCACAAACACTTATTTTACATATTTTTAAATTCATCATTAAACTATTAGAGGTAAAATATGAATCACTATCGACTCATAAAAAATAAAAGTACAATCTATTCTAATTTTGGAACTTCTCTATATTGCCATAAAATCATTATAATTAGAGCATCAACCACCAAGGTTATCACATATCAACGAAATCACATACCATGAATTTCTAAATCCAACACAAATGTTACGATTCGTTAAGTTCAGCTGTTCACTATTTTTCTTACAAATAAGTAAATATTTGGGCAAGAAAAATTCATGAAAGTCATTTACTGAAGTGCTATGAGTAAAAATGGTGGCACAATAAAGTCCAGAATCTCCACCTATTTATACTAATTTATTTTACTTATTCTAACTCAGTTATCATTAAAAACATATCAACTTACATGGATACAACCTTGGTATATAGTCTTATCATTTTAATCTATAATTAGTTAGAGTTAAATGTAATTAATATTAAGTATATTTTTTGAAGTCTATGAAAGTTAAAGTTCTTTTACACTACACATGCTAAACCGAGAAAGTATTTTTTGAGGAAATTATGTTCCTTTATTGATTCTATTTTGAGATATTTAGCAAAAGCATTCATGAACTAAATTCCTCCTAAATATACGCATGCATGATTCCTCCTAAATGGAACTAAATAGGAAAAACAGGGATCATGACCCTCTGCATTGATTTGTATTAATTAGCGGGTTTATGTCTTGTGTACATTTCAACATTTTTGAATATCTTTCTGAAGGGTTCTAGCTAGAGTGTATGAATATGACAAATATCTTGATATAAGTTTCCAGATTGTACAACTGTCAAGCTTATTTATACCTAAGTGAAAAATCATAATTTTTGTTCTTTGTTGAGAAGCTTAAGCTCGTATAGTGTAGTTGAGTAGGCCTTGTAAAGTTCTAGTGGTGCAAAACCCACTTCATTATCAAAGCATCCCACTTGTGCAAAATCCATAAGTCGATACAAACCTAACCCACAAAATTTGTTAGAAATAAAAAGCGCCTAATCAAGGGCAAAGAATATGCCTATGAAAACTATGGAGAAAGTCTAAGGCCTGGTAACAAAAAACCACACACATACACTTTTATTGAGAAATGCCAATACATGATAAAGATAATCTATGTAGTGTACGACCCTGGCCTAGTCATTGTTCGGGCCTAGTTGTGCCCTTGAATGTTATTGTACATAGTATTCCCTCGAGATTGCACATGTCATGAAGAATGGAAAAGATTATAAAAGCAATGGGTACAACCAATAATGAAAATAAAAATAGCATATGGAATGAAAATAAAATGTACCAATTTGACTCCCCTTTGAGAACACGCCACCAGGGGCGTATCAAGTGGGGGTGCCATGGGTGCCATGACACCCCAGATGTTGTGGAAATTAGTCTAATTCTTTGTGTTAAAAAATACTTATACATGTTATTTAAGCTATGAAAGTTGAGCTTGGCACCCCCTCATATTTAATCCTATATCCGCCACTGCATGCTATGTGTAGCAACGAAGGAAAAATGTCAAGTAACATACTTCCAAAAATACAAAATTAGATGGGCAGCTAACATTGAATAATATGAACGTGTGTCAAAGCAATTAGATGCATGCAATCGCGCTAATGAAATTACGCAATGGCAATGCAACTAATGCCTGGGAAGGTGGAGAAAAAATACAAATTATAGATATTAGCCTTCAACATTTAGACTTCAGTATTTTTTTGAAAGGAGAGCCGTACGGGAGAACCCCACATGATTCTTTTAAAAGAACAAATACTTATATTCATGTCTATGAAGACTTAAACCTAAGTGGCTGAGTTGTACTTCCACTCCTATAACCAACGGTGGGGTACACTAACCTCTTATTTAGATTTGAGTAGTGGTGCATGTAGAAAATACAGGTTAAAATCCAAAATCTTAGGGTGTGGCATGTGGACGGATCCAGATTTTAGCTTTGGGTGTACAAATTTAACTACATAGTTAAAAGTATAATTTATGTATTGCAGAAAAATATATTAGGAGTTTTTTTTTAGAAAATGTCTTAAAAGGCGACAGGGATTACAGAAAATAAGAAGTAAAATAGATTTCTATCAATTCCACCACTTCGATGCCACCCCATACCGTGTGATTTTATTAGTCCAATGTGTGGATCATCTTTTTTCCGAATGTAACAATGTAATGGTTGAGCTATAAGGATTTTTCTTTTGAACGATATAAGGAGTAAATATCACAAGATCATCATACAAATTTGTTAATAGTAGAAATGTTTTTTTTTAAAGATGTACAATGGCTACTGCCTAATGGGCCACTTGCGACTTAGGTTGTACTTTCTTTGTTCAGAAATAAGTGTCCAAATTTGTTGGGATGTACATATAACTACGAACTAAAACACATCAAAATATAAGCGTATGTAGATTTGATAAATCTACGACACTGAACGGCAGGATTTTCACTTAGTTTGTGATTGGAGGAAAATACTACTTCCTGCATCTCAAAATAAGTGACTTGAGTTTGCCTAAATTCGCATGTATTTAGATATATTTTAGTATATTAGTATATAGATACATGTAAATCTAGACAAACTTAAGTCATTTATTTTAGGACAGAGGATGCATATTTTTTTATAAAGGAAGGAGTACATATGTTAGATAAAACATGCTATTAGTGTTGTATATACCCACTCTACAACTATATAAGTGTTTTTTACTGAAAATTTTTGGGTGTACATTTGTACACCCATGCCCCATTGTGGATCCGTCCACCCTTACACACACTGTTTTTTTTGAACGGCCTTACACACACTGTTGGCTCTCCCTTGTAGTTGTACGCGCTCGGGCTCGAACATATGCATGCGCGCAGGTCTCCCAATTGTTACTGCCAGCCGCGATCGTTCTTCACCGAATCTTCCCGCAGGATTCACCTTTTTTCGATTGCTTCAACCCGGCTATACGCTGTGCTAGCTAGTCCTTCTCATGCATATTTACATCACCCAATCAATCTGGCAAGCAAACGAACTAAATAGTCATATTTGACCTAACTACATGTATGAAATTCTTGACGTAATGGACTCGTTCCATGCAGCGTGACTACCAAAGAGGACATTGGCCGGCGTGAATTAACTAAGCTAATTGCTTGACTAGCAAGTATCACTGAAGTTTTCCACAAGTGGACCACATTTCAAGTTCAAGTTCAAGTTCTGGACTTGTTCAGTCCTTCTTCAGAGAATATTCATGGGAGTCCCACTTACCTTTTCCCAGTAATGTCTGATACTTCCAAGGCATGCAAATCCTAGGACTCAGTGACCAATATGCTCCTTTTGTGACACCTATAAATAGAGCGACATGGCTTTCCATCTTTGCATTAGAGGAACCGATCGTGTGTAGCTTCGTTCAAGACGAACTTTCCAAGGTATCTTCTTTCCCTTACACAGTAGTAAGAATACTACCCTTAATTATTTTACATGTTCATTCATGCTACGCAGTACATAGTAGAGTAGTTATTTTGGCAATTCTTTGTGTAGAGTTAACTAGCTAGCTCATAACTTGTTACTCTACTATTTCCAGGATTATCTTCCCAAGCACTTCTTCATCTGACGCTCAAAGATCTCTCGAAGAACAAATGGGAAAATCCAACCGTAACAGCGTCAAGAAGAGCATCTGGCAGGTCCTATGTGGCTGCTTATCGCCTAAGACCAAAGGCTAATTTAGATCTTATGGCTTATGTCATGGGCCTAACACCACATAAGCGAACTTCTTTCATACATGTGGACTGCCGGAAGTAGAGTTTAATTAAGTTATGGGTGTGAGTAAATGTCAGAATGTGTTTGCTAAGTTGATTGGTTCAATTGGTTTGTAGTCGTGTCATTTTGTCGGGCTAGTTCCCACTCGGCAGTGAGGGGAATGTGAAAAAGTGCCATGTAACCATGTGTTGAAATAAATCTCATGTACTTCGCTCTTTGTTACTTACTTGTGAATCAGGATATATATTGTGCAGTTTTTTTTGAATAACATATGATGCATTTGTTGTCAATATACAAGATTACTTACCAAAAGGTTGGTTTCCTAAACGTGTAAGGTAACTTTATTGTGCAAAGAAAAGAAAAAGGATTGCCGCAACTTCGAAATATGGGGCAACAAGTCCTATATACATTCATTTTCCTCTTATTATGGTCAAGTGGATGTTGTAAGAAGAGTTGATTTTCTATGATATCTTCTTAATAAAATACTCCAAACGTTCCAAATTATGAAATGGTTTAGCCTTTTTTGAAACACATGTAAAAATCTTTTAATATGTATTGGTTCGAAGCAAAATGAGCGAACATACGAACTAAGACGTCTAGATACATGTTTAGAAAAAGACTAAATTTTTTGTGTTTTGAACCGGAAAATACTTTCCTTAATTTGTTTGGATTTCTCAACATGTGGCACTATGTATATTACTACTATACTTGACATACACCCGCACAAGAGAACACACATAAATAATCAACGCCTAGGAACAAATGTAAACGCGTGAACTGCAACTTGCCATGCTTTGGCAGTAGTTGAAACGTTCCAGCACATATAGATCAACAGTCCATGCATGCTTCAGCAGTCAGCTAGCCAGAAAACGGTCATCTGGTCTTCATTTACGCGGACCATATGTAATTTAACAGTTCCTGTTGTATCTAAGCCGACCAAACATACCGCTGAATGATGGAATATTAAATGCATCAAACCTCGATCGGAGAAAATTAAAGCTTTAAAGTATAGCCTCGCAGTCCAAGGCAGGTGCTCACACAGTCACACTCACTGACTCGCCGTCAGAATCCACAGAAAATATTTTTCTGCATTTTCTCACTCGAGAGACCGGTCAAGTTCATGGTGTTGGTGTATTGCAGCTAGCAACATATAACTTCCAAAGAGGTTTACCTCACAAGGATTTTTTTTTATAAATATAACCCCCTGCGCATAGCCAAAACTACCCCTGTCAATGTAAAATACAAAACTGCCCTGACGGGATGTTAGAAAAGTGACATGTGTCACATCCCGCCAGGGCCAGCGGCGGGCTAGGCTTCCAGCCACAGGCGGTGGCGGGAGGATCATTCCGCCAGAGCGCGAGGCGGGATGAGGTGGGGCCGTGGCGGGAGGCAGGCGCCTCCGCTGGCGGGACGTCGCATCAAAGTTCGGGACAGGGGCGGTGGCGGAATCTTTTCTCCGTCCTAGGCTGTGGCGTTTTGTGCTGTCCGACACGCCTGCCCCTGACTAGACTTGACCTGTACAGTAATTAGACTAAAGTGTTTGTACATGAATTAGACCACCGACGAGCTGCTCGTTGAAACTTGTAGCTACTTTTGCTTTCTTGAAACTTGTTTGTTGTTCTGCTCGAATAGATGCTCCGTCCGTTCCTTTAAATACCGGCGATACCGCAGGTGCTACTCACTCTACGATCAGTTCACTCACTCTGCGACTCTGTGACATATTTCGGTCCGTTTACTCCACTAGTGGGAACAACCCCATTGGTCCCGGTTGGTAAGGAGCTTTAGTCCCGGTTACCCAACCGGGACGGGGCAATCGAGACTAAAGCCCCAACCTTTAGTCCCGGTTGCCCCACCAACCGGGAAAAAAGGGGGTACACGTGGCCACGGCAGAGGGCGAGGGGGGGGGGGGGGGGGGGTGGAGCAACCGTCCCGGTTCGTAACACGAACCGAGACAAATAACCCTCTGCCGCGGCAGAGATTCGATACATTTCTCTGCCACGACAGAGAATTTATTTTGGCAACTTTTGTTGCCGCGGCAGCATTTTGGCCACTTTTTGTGCCGCGGCAAAGAATTCATTTATATTGTTTTATTGTTTATTTAGTGTTTTGCACTTATCAATAAAGGAAACATTATATTACACAAGATCATCATGACAATATTACATTCGATACACGGATCGAGTTCATGCACTACATACAAAAGTTGATCTTTGTACAATCCCTATTGTTTATACACACCCGAATAGTATTCCACTTTTGGGTTTAGGACTTCTGCATCCAAGAATCCCGCCAATTCCTACTGAATTGCTCGTACGCGATCCTTTGGCAGAAAACCGCCCCGTAGACGTTCGATCTGATTTAAAAAAGGAGTCAGCCTATATGAATGAAACTAAACATAATTTGATGGTAATTAAAAACTATAGAAATTGTTTACGTACGTGGAGTTGCTCTAAATTTCTGCCCTTCTCACAGCACGTCTGCCGGATGAACTCGCAAACATAGTATCCACATAGATTGTTACCTGGTTCCTGCGTCAGACACTTTACGAGAACATAGTTCAGTCAAAATAATAATCAATCATGATAATAACGGTATTAAAACTAGAATCAAAGAGATGCGCGGATATAACTAGTGGTGCTTACATCTAATGCTTGAAATGTAAGCTCCTCTTTCCAAACACCCCTAGCCTTGTTGGTGAACCGTTTTCAAGCGCTGCCCGACGAAGAAAATGAATAAAAGAAGTTATTAATTACTTGATATCATAAAATTCACGAATGTTGCCGATATAGTATCGTAATGATTGGAATTGCCGCTGAAGAAGCATATGCATGTCCTTCCACTGCTCAAGGGGTTTATGTTTCGAGTCCATGACTAGTACACGCCCTTTGTCAAGTTGAATGATTAACAGAATATAGTGGAAGCTGCGAATGCATAACTAATCAATTATATACTTAACATCGAGTAAGCGAAAAAGAAAGTGTATACAAGACAATAACACTCACTCGAAGTTGTAAGGAAATAGTATTTCCCTTCTGGTTTCTGAACATGCGTTTCAACCTTGGTATTATAGGAGCATACCACATAACCTTAGCAGGAACCCTCTTCCGAAGGGGCTCTCCCTCAACATCACCAGGGTCATCTCGTATGATCTTATACCGCAATGCATTGCATACCAGGCATTTATCTAAATTCTCATACTCCTTACGGCGGTAGAGGATGCAGTCATTAATGCATGTATGTATCTTTTGCACATCTAATCCTAGAGGACAGAGAGTCTTCTTTGCTTCGTAGGTACTCTCGGGAAGTTCGTTATGTTTTGGAAACTTCGGCTTCATTATTTTCAGCATCTTTTCAAATGAGGAGTCAGTTACACCACACTCTGCCTTCCATCGCAACAATTCCAGTGTGGTACCGAGCTTTGTGCTGCCATCTTCACAATTTGGGTACAACAATTTTTTGTGATCTTCTAACATGCCCTCTAACTTCAACTTCGCATTTTCTGTTTCACAGTCTCGCTTTGCATCAGAAATGACCCTATCAAGTTCATTAGCCCGCTCATCTGATGCCCGTTCTTCACCTCCTTCCTCTCCATTGTCTTCCATTGCAGTATCACTGTATTCAGGAAACATATGATGATAGTTGTTATCATCATTTTCTTCTTCACCATCTTCCATCATAACCCCTCTTTCCCCATGCTTGGTCCAGCAATTATAGTTGGGCATGAAACCTTTGATAATCAGGTGGCCGCGAATGATTTTCGAGGAAGAGTACTCCTTGTTGTTCCAACACTGAACACATGGACAACGTATAAAACCATTCTCTTTGTTTGTCGTAGCCACATCGATAAATTTATCCACGCCTTTCATATACCTGGGTACATGCCGGTCACCGTACATCCATTCCCGACCGTTCATCTGCATCATATAAGTAAGTTTATCAAAAACAGGACATCATAAATAGTGAAATGACCAATTCACATCGACACATGCATTGTATCAATGACAGAGAAAAGATAAGATTTCTAACCTCGATCGAGGGAAATAAAGAAGAGAAAACTCAAGTGCGTCTCGGACACCTTCTATATTTTTGTTCTATGAGAAATTGAACAGGATCATTCACTCAAACATTTCATCAAACACCTTGAATGCATGCATAGGGGAAAAACTAGCACACCCCGCACACCTTCCACCAAGAAAAAACAGAGTATAGGCAGAGGACTGGGACGTTGCATTTATAGAGGGCGGGAGCATACGTCCCGGTTTGTAACACAAACCGGGACTAAAGGTGTGTGACACTCCACGTGGATGACGCCCAACATTTAGTCCCGGTTTGTGTTACAAACCGGGACATATGTTCCCCTACCAACCAGGACGCATGCCTCCCGCCCCCGTGCCCGCTCGAACCGGGACGCGTGCCAGCATTAGTCCCGGTTCATGGCGGAACCGGGAGTAATGCTGTTAGGAGGCACGACCGGATAACCTTTTTTCTACTAGTGCTCACACGCTCTGTGACATATGCTCTCTCTAATCGTGTGAGGCTGAATTAGTATTCGTTTGAGGCCGCATTAGTGTTCGGAGGCTGGAAAGAGACACTCATCGATTAAGGTAAGTTCTTTCCGTTGATTGTTTTTTAAGCTGTACATATTGTATATTAGTCAGTTTTTAGGCCATATTTTACTATCAATTCGCTTTGCAACTTAGTTAGCTCGGGTAGAAATATTTTGATTTCGTATAGCATACCAGCGTCGTGTATAAAATGTTGAGCTCTTATAGTAATAATCTAGATAAGCAACCTAATTATGTCGTGTAGAAATATTTGAGGTCTTGTAGTAATATTTTAGTTATGCAACCTAATTAGGTCTTTTAGAAATATTTAAGCTAAGCAACACAATTAGGTTGTGTAGAAATATTTGTGCTCTTCTAGCAATATTGTAGGTACGCAACTTAATTGAACGTGCAGAAATATTTGAACTCATCTAGTAATATTTTAGCTATGCAATCTTAATTAGGTCATATAGAAATATTTTAGTGGTGTAGTAATATTTTAGTTATGCAATGTAATTACGCCGCGTAGGAATATTTAGGCTCTTGTAGCTATATTTTAGGTATACAACTTAATTAGATCGTTTAGGACGTGTAATAATATTTCTTGCACGTGTGTTAGACAATTATGTAGTAATGTATTTTTTTAATATAAATAATTATGTTAATAAACTATGGTTATATATAATTAATATGGTTATATTAATGTGATGCGCTTTGGTACGATGAACACTTTGTATGTTTTTTATGGTGAGGACATCACCCGCGATGGGCCGTCGGGGCTTAATCTGTCGTGTTGTGAGACAAAAAATATCATAGTGGAAGAATTGGTGAATACTAGTTTCATGGACATTAGAAGGCGCATCCGTGCAGAGTTTGGGCCAGGGATGGCCCGAAAAAAGATGACCGTTGAAGCGGTCGTTTGCAAGAGAGTGGGAGAAGATTACCGGTGGGCACTTCGCCAGGTTAAAGGCGAAAATTCGTGGGGTTCATACATGAAATTTGCAAGCACACCTGGTGCGGCCATGTATGGGCAACCGATGGTGTATGTGCAGTTTGTTGATGCCAGCGACATACCTGGTAGCAGCACTGCAGCCGGTGAGCTCCAACTATCCATCTCCGCAATGGCTATAGATTCGGAGACGGTGGAGAGGAGACATGTGGAAGATGCATTTGTTCCCACCAGAATAATGGACCTTATTCCATGGCGATTGTTGACCTCAATGAACGGATTGAGGGACAGTCAGACGAGCTTGATTCTGGTGACGACGATCGTGAATCGTCAGATGATGATGAAGATGAAGGAGGCGGTCCGAGTCAAGTGAGAGCAGTGGCGCCAGCAATGGCACCTGGGGACATAGAGGCTCTTGTCATCGGTCACGATGATACCTCTGTCCGTGGAGTCGGAGCTACCATCCTAGAAGAAAACCAGCAGTTCCCGAGCAAGGAGGCTGTGGACATGGCGATCAGAAGATATGCGTTCTCCATTTCCCGAGAACATAAAGTGAAGAAATTTGACAAACATTTGTTGAAGGTTGTCTGCATAGAGTCTGGTTGTCCTGGAAGAGTCATCGCTCGTCAACCAGTGGGAATATGCAAGCCTTGGACGATAACTCGCATGGTTCCCCACAGTTGTGAGCTAACTGGCACTCTTCCTGAACACTGTAATGTCAGTGCCGCATATGTGGCACAGGTCATTGCACCCATGGTAAAAGATAAGATCAGTGTATCGGTGAAGGCGTTACGAGAGGGTGCGGCAGATGCGATAGGCTTCTCGGTGAGCTATGGCAAGGCCAGGCGTGCCAAGGAGTCTGTTTTAGAGGGGACGTATGGCACATATACGAAGGCTTACAACATGGTTCCAAGAATGCTACATCAGATTACTGAAGCCAACCCTGGAACTGTCACCTATAGGATGGAAAGGAACCACCCGAGTGGCACTCCTGATCATTTCATCCTGGACCGTATCTTCTGGGCGTTCAACCAAACTATCCAAGCATTCCACCACTGCCGGCCGGTGATATCAATTGATGGTACCTTCCTCACCGGACAATATAAGGGTACTCTCTTGGTAGCTGTGGCATCAGATGCAAATAACCAGCTTCTTCCTATTGCATACACACTCGTTGAGTCCGAGAGCACGTTAAGTTGGTTGTGGTTTCTGCAATGCTTGAAGGATGGTGTTGTGAAAGATAGACCTGATGTATGCATCATTTCTGATCGCAACCAAGGGATTCTCAGTGCACTAGAAAAAATGAAGCACGATGTACCGATGGAGTTCCTTTGGCCTGATCTTGAAACTAGGTGGTGCATGAGACATCTAGCAGCAAACTTTTACTCTCGCTTCTGGAACAAGGAATGTTTCAAGGCCTTCAAAGTGATGTGTATGCAGAACCAACCGCGGAAATTTGATGCCCACTGGATGGCATTGAATTCCGCAACGACCGCAGCTTCTAGCGATGCACCAGCTGAGCCAGCGGGTGCAGGAAATCACAGGAGAGCCAGGAATATGGCTGAGTGGGTGAATGTTAATTGCCCGGATGTTCGGAAGTGGGCACTGGCTCATGAAAATGGTGCTCTCTATGTCATAATGACCACCAACATGTTAGAGGTATACAATGCAGTGCTTAAAGGTGTCCGAGCCCTCCCTATTACTGCACTGGTTGCTGAAACATGGTCCCGCACAGTGGCGTACTTTGCAGATAGAGTTCAACTAGCGCATGCACGAGTGCAGATAAACAAACAATGGTCTGAAGCTATGCAAGATCATTTGGCCATAAAAATAGAAAAATCAAAGACTCATGGTAGCAGAGTGGCGGACTCACTTAGGAAGAGGTGGGAGATCAGAACAAGGCAAAAATACGTGCGTGGCTACTTGAGAGGGGATACAAAGCAAGAGGTCACACTCAATCCAACGGCATGCGAATGCACCTGCAAAAAGCCTTTGCTTTATCATTACCCATGCAGCCATGTCCTTACAGCGGCAGCAGGCTAGAGGATTGCCGTTGACTCATATATCTCCCCATACTTCAGCATGCATAATCTTATGAAGACCTGGGATGGCGAGTTCTGGGCATGGGGTGTTAAGGAGCATCACAGCACTATTTGGTATGGTGGACTAACATGGTGGCCCAACCCTGCGCTCAAGCGAACCGTTAAGGGACGTCGTCAAACTAGGAGATTTAGAAATGACATGGACCATAGCCAAGCCAGAGAAGGACGAAGGTGTAAGACTTGTAAAATTCCTCGGCAGACGGCGAGAAATTTTCCACACAAGCTATAATGTTGTATTTGTATTTCAGCGTTGTAACGTACTATGTTTTAAATGTGTATTTCAATGTTGTAATGTACTATGTATTTCAATGTTGTAATGTACTATGTTTTAAATTTGTATTTCGATGTTGTAATGTACTATGTTTTAAATTTGTATTTCGATGTTGTAATATACTATGTTTTAAATTTGTATTTATCTCATTTGTACAGACTATGGCGGATTTACCTCCTCTCTTGGATGGGAAGTACGATTCTACCCACCGGTGCCAACAATGGATTAACCCCGAAGGTCCACTAGGAGGTCCAAGTACTTTCAGGTGTCGAGGTCCAGCGAACCGATGGATTCTTGATGAGCGGTTCGTGCCTTATCTTTCTCGTAGTGGACTACTTCGGTTCGCTAGGATGAAATCCACGCCTCAGTTATTTAAACTGGACCCTTGTCTTCTAACATCACTTGTTGACCGGTGGAGACCGGAGACACACACCTTCCACTTTCGGTGGGGAGAGATGACACCGACACTTCAGGATGTATCCATGATCACTGGGTTGCCACTTTGTGGTATTCCTCTCGTGTTGCCGCCAGCACTGGCATCCTGGAAGGAAGATTTTGAACAACTGATGGGTCAACTTATCCCGAGAACTCGTATTGATAAGTTAGCTAGAGGTGTCCCCATCAGTTGGCTAGTAAATTTTATTAACTTTCCAACCGAAGTTTCTGAGAAAGTAGTATGTCGACCCCTGGTTGCATACTTACTCTACCTATTTGGCATGTTGTTCCCATCGGGAAATGGTGAAGTAGTCAACCCAATTTTTATTAGACTAGCAGAACACATAGCCCTTCCTCTGGACAATTTAGAGATCACCCAGTACAGCATCGGTTCGGCGGTGCTATGTCAGACTTACAGGGGGTTATGTGACGCCTCATATAGGAGAAAGAAGGTCAGTAGTGTAGCCCCAATTCTATGTGTATGATATATTTTCCTCCAGTTGTGGTCTTGGGAGCACATACCCGTCGGACGGCCAATGATAGAAGATCCAGTGCACCCATATAGTGGTCACGACGTCCAGTTTAATTGCGCGACCATGGGTACCCGGTGGACATATGGCGTATTACATTGGGCCTGTGATTTGGCTTCGAACTGTTATCCTCTTTACCATGAAGATTTCGAGACCATACATTATTCTTCTATCACATGGAATGCGTGGCATGAAGATTATGTAACGCATGTGGGCGGGTGAAAGGATACGGATGTCGCCTAGAGGGGGGGGGTGAATAGGCGATTAAAACTTTTCCTAGAGTGGCTCAACAAAGGCGGAATAAAACTAGTGTTTACTTTGTAAAGCACAACCTAGAAACAACTAAGGTTTACCTATGTGCACCAACAACTTATGCTAAGCAATACAAGCAACAAAGTGATAGCAAGATATATATTACTTCAAGCACGAAGGCTATCACAATATAAAGTGCATAAGTAAAGAGCTCGGGTATAGAGATAACCGAGGCACGCGGGGACACCGATATTTTACCGAGTTCCTCCCAACATGGAGTACGTCTGGTTTGGAGAGGGGGTGGTATCAAACCACCAACGCCACAAAAGGCCTCCCTTATTCTCCGGTGAATCTCACCCCAATGGGATCGATCCACGCTTCCACTATCGGTGCACTTGTCGGTGGCAACCGGAACCTCTCACAAGGTTGGGGCACAACTCCACAACTTAATTGGAGGCTCCCAACAAATGCCACAAAAGGCCACAATGCCACCAAGGCCACAAAACCGTCTAGGGTTCCAAGAACCCAAGAGGGACAAGCTCCAATGAGCAAATCAAACCAAATCCTCCAAAGAGAACTCAAACCGATGCAACAAATGCAAATGGCAAGAACACCACAAAGATGCTCAAATCCCTCACTCTCAAGTTCCAACAAAGCTACTAAAACTATTGGGGAAACAAGAGAGGAGGAATCAAAGAGAGACACAAAATCCTCCAAAATCTAGATCCCCAAAGATGCACTCACAAAGAGATGAATCGGTTAGGTCAAAACGTGGGGCTAGATCTCCTCTCTCTTCCACTCAAAAATAGGCAAGAATCATCGGAGGAAAAAGATTAGGCAAGCTTCAAGATCTAAAGCAAGTGTGGACAAAGTTTAGCCTAATAGATAAGAGAGGAGTTGGCAAAACTGAAAATGGACAACGGGTATAAATAGAGGCCCAGAAAAACTAGCCGTTTGGGGCTTTTTCTGGAACGGTCCGGTACTACCGGTTTAGTACCGCATGTTTTTCGAAAAAGCAGAAGCAGAGCCGAAGCGAGACGGGGCCTGGTCGTACGCGCGCATGCGAGCGGCGGCTAGCATGCACGGCAGCAGCAGCTAGCAGCGGCGCAGCGCAGCGCGGGCGGGTGGGACCAAGCCAGTGCGCAGCAGCAGCATGCAGCTTGACAGCGCATGCGGCAGCAGCGGGGGCCCGTGCGGGCGTAGGCGAGCGCGTGCATGCGAGCAACGGCCAGTGGGCGTGCGGCAGGCAGCGCAAGCAGCAGCGCATGAGCAGGTCAACGCGCGCGCACAGCAGCAACGCAGCGGCAGCAGCGCAGCGTGGCCAGGCTGGGCGCCGGCCCAGCACGCAGCGAGGCGCAGGAGAGCGGGTAGGCGCGCGCGAGTAGAAGAAAAACAGTAGCAATGGCGCAGCGCACAAATCTAGATCTGATAAAGAATCTGGGCCGACCGGTAGTACCGGCCCACCCGAGCGGTACTACCGGGCCAGACCGGTACAGCCGGTGCGCGTACCGGGCCAGACAGAAAATGGGCTGCGCGCCCCAGGCCCGAGCGATACTGGGCTGCGGTAGTACTGCTCGGCCCAGTTTTTTTCTTTTTCTTTTTCATTTAAAACGACAAATATTCAAACGGTCATAACTTTTAAACGGTAGCTCCGATTGACCCGATTCCAATTGCGTTGGATAGAGGACAACAAGGGCTTATCAATAAAAGGTGGAAATATTGATTATCACCAAGTGAGAAAATATCAAGTAGAATAATGTGATATACCTCACTTGGTGAGAAACCGAAAAGCCGCATAAATCAAAATCGCAACAAGATATATATGGGAGATCCGATTTTGATAAACAAGAGCTTGTTATGGATATTACCACAAGCTCTATATCCTCACATGGATAAGACCAAATAACAACCAAATACGATGATGCAAGTATGCAAAGGTTTGAGCTCTCTCCGAACGATGTGACCGAATTACTCATACGAGAGCCCCTCTTGATAGTACGGTTATCTATCCTAAACCCGGTCTCACACACACAACGTGAGACCGGCAAAAGGGAAAACCTATCAAGATTATACCTTTTCCTTGGGAAATCCACTTGAGCTCGATGTAGACGGTCTTGCCCTTCTCAAGATGGAACGCCTTCCTTAATTCCTCAACCTAGCATATTGAGCTTGCCCAACAAAACTTCTTTTCATTTCATCGACCTTGAAGCCAACACATGCTCCAAGCGATGCCAATGGACAAATCCTACAAGTATAACTTAATACACACATTAGTCCATAAAGATTGTCATTAATTACCAAAACCACACATATGGGGGCCCAACATGTTCTTTCAATCTCCCCCATTTTGGTAATTGATGACAATCCCTTTAAGAGGGTTTATATAAGGAATATTAATGAATAAAATGGTAATACCAATATCAAATACTACAAAAGTATTTGATATTGGTACCACCACCATATATAGAGAAAACTCCCCCACAATCTATGCATGTGTGATGAACTTGAATTTCATTGCATATATTGCCAATCATTATCATTGGTGGAGTTTCTGTCGTGGTGGTGGCACGGCAGATGCCATGGGTAGGCTAAAGTTTGGGGCCAATGGATGCTAGTGGGATCTGGGGAGGGAAGATGTAGTTGATTCTACACACAAAAGACTAGGTCAAAGATCTTTATTTCCTCTTCCTTGGGCTACAAGTGCTCCTTGAGCTGTATACAGGGAGAAGAGAAGAACTTTACCAGCCTAACGGTACTGAAAATGAGTCGATCCCTTCCTCAGGGACCAAGCCTCTCCTTATTAAGGAGTGCCTTGGGGTTCCTTTAGGGCTGATGTGGCAAGCATATTCGAGGAATATGCTTGTCCCAATATAGTAGTTCGGCACCCCCCTTTCCCTGTCGCTCCTCTAATGATGGCAAGGTTCCAGAGGGCCCCTCCTGCGCGCCTCGGGCTTCAGGATTGTCACCTCCGTGACCTCCTTCTGCTTCTCTGTCGCTCTGCGTCTTTTTCCGTAGTGCTTGGCCTGGCTCAGATTCCCCCTACCCTACGGCTAGGGTTTGACTTCAGGCTTCTCCTTCTCCTGCAAGCTTCGTATCATTCGGTCCTGCCTCCCGTAGTTCGGCTTGTCCTTTATTTGTATGGAGATTACTTGGGCTGACCCAGCCGAGTTACGAAGTATCTCGGCCGAGTAAGGCCTTGTCTTCACTACAAGGGTCTTCCCCTTTCCTATCTCGGCCGACCTCTACATGATTCGGCCGACTCAGGCTGTAACTTGGAAACTAGACGGGGAACACCCTTTCGTCTTTCCCCGTCCTTACCCTATCCGGGGTTATCTCCCCAATATTAGTCCCCGAAGCTGGTATGGCCCCGCCGATACCTCGGCCGGGTCTTACCAGTTTCATGCGACACGTTCCGTATTGTTTCCGAGTTATTTTCTATTTCTCGTCTGAGGTATCCTTGTATCTTCTCGCATACGCCTTGTCCTACGTGTCATCCCCATCATTGTTTCTCTAGTTTTTTGTTCCTCTACAGTATTTACTTACAGGCTACAGTTACTACTATGCCTTTCGCGCCGGCGCTGCGACGCCTCGTGCGCCGTTTCCATTGGGGATCGCGATCTTCCTTGCCACCGTGTGGCCCTTGGTGTGGTTCCGCTCAACGACGTGCGGTCGTGCTGCGCACACGATCTACGCTGCCAACCGCCACACGCACGATCCCACTACCTTGCTCGTGGCTAGGTTATAAAGAGGGGCGCGGCGTTGGACAATTCACTTTCCCCTTTCCGTTTGCCCGCGCCCTTCTTCTTCCTTTCGTTTTCGCGCCCGCTCGCTGCTCCGCCGTCGCGTGTTCATCAGAACCTCCGACGACGAGGACTCCGCCGCGTTGCTCCGTCTGCCTCGTCTGCGTTTACTATCTTCGCCAACGTCGCCGGTGAGTTCTTTCCGGCCGCGTAGCTTAAGCTTCTCCCTAGATCTTTCTGCTTCGATTTGGTACTCGTGCAGCGGTTCCTTTGCTCCTCCCCGCCGTTTCTGCGCAAAATCACGACGGGGCCTTGTAGCTCTAAACTTTCCTCCGCCGCTAGTTCTTCCTCCGTCGACCTTTCCGGCGAACCCATGTCTAGCTCCTTTAGTGGTGCCCTGGTAGAAGATGAGGATGCTGGCTCTGGGCCCGAGCGAGGCTCGTGGCAGGGCTCCTCCGTTACACGCCGTGAGATCGAGTGGCTTATCCGAACTCGGAGGATTCCCGCCGAGGTCTCCTGTCGCCTACCCGGCAGCGAGTCCTCTCCGGATCTTAGGGAGGGCGAGTATGTAGTTTTTATGTCGCATTTCTCGCGTGGCTTTGGTCTTCCTCTTAGCGACTTTGCTAGAGAGTTTCTCGACTACTTCGGCCTTCAGCCACATCATCTTCCTGCAAATGCCATTGCTTCTCTTTCTGCTTTTATCTCTGCCTCGGAGGGATACTTCGGCCTATGGCCGTCTGTGCATGTCTGGTCGAAGTTCTTTTAGATTCGTTCCAACGTAGTCCCTGACAAGTCTCTTCACCCTTCCGAGAAACTGCTTACTCAATGTGGAGCAGCATCCATTACACCTCGGAGGAAGTCCGTATTTCCTCGTGTCACCGGGTTAGAGTCGTGCAAGAAGTGGCACAAATCCTTCTTTTACGTCAAGAACAGAGGGACGGAGGACAAGATCCGGCTCCCCACATTCTCCATCGGCCCGACCTCCAAGGTGAATTGGACTTACAATCCGAGGAAGAGTCACGCCTTAGCCGAAGCTTTTGATATTCGGCTTAAAGAACTGATCCGCGCCGGGTTATGCGGCGAGGATTTGATGGCTACTTTTATCAGTAGCCGAATCTGCCCATTCCAGAAACGGACGCACAAACTCTGCTACATGAGCGGTCCTCTCGATCCCAACAGAGTTTCGACTGTGGAGCTAGACAACTATCTCATTTTTAAGCGAGTCCGAGCCATCTTCAAGACGGAGATGCCTGAGGACTGGGCTTGGGGGTTGAAACCGTTTACGCGCGAGCGTCCTCCTCCCGAAGTAAGCTTAGCTAACAATGCTCTGCTATCTAATCACTTTCGTAAAGGTTTTCGCTAATTTTTCCTTTTTCTTGTCTTGCAGCGGTTCGCAGAGCAGAAGAGTGAGGACGCCGAAGTTTTGTTGCTTCCGTGGCCTGCGGACCGGAGTACCCCAGACACTGGTGAGCCGGACTCGGAAGAGTTCGTCCCTAAGTCGGATCCTGCTCCGGCTCGCGCTCGAGGCAAGACCTCGGCCCACGAGGAGGAAGGTGATTCGGACGAGGTCCAAGTTCTTGAGGTAGTTGCCGCAATGCCTATTTCTTATGCATTTCCGGCTTCTACTTTCCCAGCTAATCCGGCCGGTCAGGTTCATGACGTCGAGCCTATTGCTTCCTGGCCCCCTGTTACCTTGGGGAAACGCGGGGCTCCTACTGATGCCTCAGAGGCGGCTCCCAAGAAACGAACGAAGAAATCCGCGCCGAATCCTCCCCGGCGCAAGATCATGCCTGGAGTTGCAGGGTAAGTTCCCTTTTGTTTGTATTTCTTGTTTCTCTCTTCCTGTTTTTTAACCTATTGACGTTTTCTCTTTTTTATTTCCACAGTGCTCCACTTTCTGTTAAGCCCGGCGGTCCTAGCATGACTAGCCGTGTGACTCGGCAGCCGTCTCCTCTGCCTGCCAAAGATACCAGGGTTCCGAGTTCTGCTCGTGCAGCATCTCCTCCAGTTCCGAATCAATCGCCCCCTCACCATGATGTACCTGAGACTGCTCCTGTTGACGTTGATTCCACTCGGCCTTCCGAGATTTCCGTGGAAGCCGTTGTGTCCTCTGTGAATCCGAGCGTCTCTATCGAACCTCATTCTACCCCCAGCAGTTTCTATAGCAGCTCCCGCTCCGGCCGAGGACATTAATATCTCGGTGCATTCTGCGACCGTGATCTCTCCGGATCCAAAAGACATTGTTCCCATTGCCGAGGTATCAGCTCCTGCTGACGCCTCTAAAGTTATCGCCGCCAAGTCCTCCACTTCCCAGAAAGGTCTTGTTGGCTCCTCTCAGCCGAGTATTGCCGATGTGCTGCGCAAAAGAACTGCTTCTACCAAAACTTCCGTTACTCCGGCCGCCGGTACCCAGCTTGCTCTTCATAAAAGCCCTGCGGCCGTGGTGGTTACGCAGCAGGTCCGGGGTAAAGTTCTAACTCGGACGGCTAGTGGGAACAGCCTCGGCTCGCTGGTGGAATATGCCAATAATTGGAATGCTGCCGATCAGTTTGAGGGTAATCCCATTAATCAGCCATTTCAGCTTTCCAACATTAGCGGCCG
This sequence comes from Avena sativa, assembly GCA_916181665.1. Classification (NCBI taxonomy): domain Eukaryota; kingdom Viridiplantae; phylum Streptophyta; class Magnoliopsida; order Poales; family Poaceae; genus Avena; species Avena sativa. The sequence goes on along the minus strand of OV702284.1, from coordinate 307,045,863 downwards.
CTTGGATCAAGCTGCCAAGATCATCCTTGATACCAACAAGATGAACGAGGTAACTGTTGTTTTGCGGAGTTCCGATTAGTTCCTCATATGCTACTATACACTCTAGTCCCCGAAACTTGCAGGGAAATAATTTGTTGTTTGCTTGGAAGTTTAATAATGCTCTACATAATTTAATTTTAACTTTAGGGTTCGGGTCTATATTCGCCTGGATCTGCCTTAAATCTTGCTGGACTTTTGTTTAGTTGATCTTGGAATATCCAGCCACTTGGATCCGGGTTAGAGTTTTGCTTGACTCGAATATATTTTGGCTTCGAATATCCAGCCACCTAGATCCGGGTTAAGTTTCGCTTAACTCGGATCTGGTTTAGCTTCGAATATCCAGCCACCTAGATCCGGGTTAAGTTTCACTTACCTCGGATCTGTTTTAGCTTCAAATATCCAGCCACCTAGATCCGGGTTAAGTTTCACTTACCTCGGATCTGTTTTAGCTTCAAATATCCAGCCACCTAGATCCGGGTTAAGTTTCACTTACCTCGGATCTGTTTTAGCTTCAAATATCCAACCACCTAGATCCGGGTTAAGTTTCACTTACCTCGGATCTGTTTTAGCTTCGAATATCCAATAATCGTTTGCTCCATTGTTCAGGTTGCTCATGACCGGCGGACTGCCGCATTTCAAAGATTGCTTTTTTCGCACCGAAAATTGGAAGAAAAATATGAGAAAGTTCTGCCTGTGGCGAAAAAGACTGGTAAGTCGATAATTCTTTTCGTCATTTTCAACATTCTTATTGTTTTGTATGCGAGACGTCGGCTCACTTTTTTGGTGAACAGGTAATATCAATAATCTCAACATTCGTCTTGCGAAGAAAGTCAAGAGCCTGGAAGGTTAGTTTCCCTTTTACTTTACACCTTGTGCTTTTTTTTAAAATGTGAGCTAAGCTTCTTTTATCTCTTTTGGCTTTGGTAAAGCCGAGTTACAAACCTTTGCAGCATCTCACCAAGATTGCACGCCCATGCCTGACGTGATGCTGCATTTTTTAGAACAAAGCGCTACTCATTCGGCGCAGCTGAAAGAAAAGGATGATGAAATAGCTCGCCTGCGCACCGAGGTGGAGGCCCATAAGCTTTCTCAGAAATCCGAACTAGAAAAGGTCGACTAGGAATTCTCCGAGGATAAGAATCGGCTAGCTCTGGAGCTGCAGAAGAATAAAGAACTCCTCGAGGCTGCCGAACTGAAAACTCGTAGAATGAGCGAGGAGATCGCTCTCTTTGAAAAGAGCAAGAGCATCTGGGCTAAAGACCTTCAGATAATGATGAGTTATATTCATTGTAAGTTTCTTAGCATGGCCGGATTATGTTTTTCTCTTTGTCGCTGCTGCCTCCTGACGCATTTGTGTTTTGCGCAGGTCATTTTCCAGAAGCTAAGCCTGTGAGTTCTAAAGCGGTTCTTGCAGCTCGTGCGCGCCGAGGTATCCCTGTTGACATTGACTCGGAGTACTCGATGGAGGATTTCCTGGTCGCTGTCGGCGCTGCAGTTGGTCCGATGAAGATTATGGGTAGGGACTTGGTGCAGGCAGCTATCCGAGCCTACCATGTTCTCTGGCCGAATACCTCTGGGACTCCTGATATCAACGAGGTCGAATTGCTGGTGAAAAGATTGATGGCATCTGAGAAGCAACTGAGTCTCTGGAGGGAATCAGCCGGGTGAGCTGGCGCTGATATGGCCCTTACTGTTATCATGTCATGGTATGAAGACATTTCTCTTGATATCCTGAGAAATTTGCGCACAGGTTCTCGTTGGGTTGAGGACCCCACTTTTGTTGCTCTTCGTCAAGCTCGTGCCTTTCAGCTCGTTGAGTATGCCGACGTGCATACCTGGAATGAAGGACCGAGCTTCCTCCCGAACTCGGACGATGAGGTCGTAGTCGAGGATGCATCAAACAATAACTCGGCTGAACAAGGTGAAGGTGAAGATGATCAGCTTCTTCCGGTGACTCCAGTTCGAGCTCGGATGACAACGGTGACGCGCGATCCTCCTCCAAAGGTACTGGACATTCAACTGCGCAAACTGATGTTCCTCAGCAGCCTCAAGCTTCGACCGAAGTCGCCCCTGGGTCTGTGGAAGGCGAGGCAACCTCAGCCGAGGCTCCGCCTTTCTCAGAGCATCCAGCCCCTGACCCAACTGCTGCGTCTCCAGCTGAAAATCTTTAAGTTATTTCGTGTCCCTGGTATGCCGGGCGTACGATGTACGTGGAACATTTGTCTGTCTTCTGTATGACCTGAATTTCTTTTGTCGTGTTCTGCTCCGACATATATGTTTGTAGTTGTTATAACTTTGTTTAAGTGGTTTTTCGTTCGAATTCTTGCTTTGATGATCTGGGATTTCCTGATTTTAGGATGTATCTTTGTCTTTGTATTCTCGTGGTTTAACCAATTAATCTGGGTGTGAGTCTCGAATATCATACGAGATTGAGCTTCTCTTATTCTGAGTATCGAAGTGTGATACCTTCCTTGTACCAAAGGTTGACTACTACTTGGGAACAATATATGGCAGTCCCCGAGTCATGGCCTATTGCGCCGGGGTCTAGTGTGAATCAAATTTCAGAAATAATATAAGACCGTTGCCGAGGCGCTGCCCAGGGTGCCGAGGTTGAATACGTAAGATGAAGTTCAAAGAAAATATGGCAGTCCCCGAGTCACTGCTCCGGATGCCGAGGTTCAATACATAAGATGAAATTGAAATAATATATGGCAGAGTCACTGCTCTGGATGCCGAGGTTCAATACATAAGATGAAATTGAAATAACATATGGCAGTCCCCGAGTCACTGCTCTGGATGCCGAGGTTCAATACATAAGATGAAATTGAAATAACATATGGCAGTCCCCGAGTCGTTGCTCTGGATGCCGAGGTTTAATACATCATTGGTTCTTGACCTTGAGATACTGTGCTATGAGTAAAATGGACGAAGTAAAGCTACATTCCATGGCCGCTTCGTTTCTTCGCCGGCTTTGTCTGCCTTGTTCCTTCCAGGGGATTGAGCGTCGATTAGGTAATAGGCATCATTATGCAGTGCTTTTCTCACGATGAATGGTCCTTCCCATGGAGGTGACAGCTTGTGCATGCCGGCCGTGCGTTGTACTAGTCTGAGGACTAAGTCTCCTTCTTTGAATACCCTTGGATTCACCTTCTTGCTGTGATATCGTCGCAAGTTCTGCTGATAAATAGCTGATCGTGATAGTGCTAGCTCTCTGGCTTCTTCTAGCAGATCAACAGTATCTTGCCGAGCCACTTCATTTATCTCTGAAGTTGTATATTGAGTAACTCTTGGCGAGTCATGCAGTATGTCGGCTGGAAGCACGGCCTCTGCCCCATATACCAAAAAGAATGGAGTGTAACCTGTTGATCTATTTGGAGTAGTCCTGAGGCTCCATAATACTGCTGGTAATTCCTCGATCCAACACCCTGCCGACCTTTGCAATGGTTCGACAAGTCGCGGTTTTATTCCGGACAACACTAGACCATTAGCTCTTTCCACTTGCCCATTAGATGCTGGATGAGCAACAGACGCGACATCTAATCTTATGTGTTTCTCTTGGCAAAATCTAGCGAAAGCTCCTTCTGCAAAGTTTGTGCCGTTATCTGTAATAACACTGTGCGGGTACCCATATCTTAAGATAATATCTTTGAGGAATTTCATTGCTGTGAGCCCGTCACATTTCTTTATTGGCTTTACTTCAATCCATTTTGTGAACTTGTCTACCATGACCAATATGTGGGCCATCCCCCCTCGGGCCGGCTTAAACGGTCCCACCATATCTAGGCACCACACAGAAAACGGCCAAGTAATGGGTATCGTTTTTTAACTCGGACGATGGCATGTGTATCTTAGTTGCATATCTCTGACAGCCATTGCATTTTTCAACCAGATCTTTGGCTTCCTTCAACGCTGTTGGCCAATAAAACCCATGCCTGAATGCTTTGGCTACCAAGGCACGAGATGAGGCATGGTGTCCACACTCTCCTTGATGTATTTCTAGGAGGATCTCCTGGCCTTCTGCCGAACTCACACACCTTTGCAATACATTTGTGACGCTTCTTTTGTATAGCTCATTGTTTATGATTGTATAAGCTTTTGCTCTCCTTACAATCTGTCTTGCTAATACTTCATTATTCGGTTGCATCGCATCTTTAAGGAAAAAGAATATGGGTTGCGCCCATACCGGTGTGACTTTTCCTGGTGCGATCTCACGGTCTATTTCCATGTTTTCCGCCGACATGGCTACCTCGGCCTTTTCCCTGATTATGCTTGCCTCTGCTTTCCTTCTCTTGGGGAATCCCGAGTTATATTGCTGGTCTCCTTCCATCGGCACGCTATCTTCTGCCGAATTTGTCGGAATAAAGATAGACCCGGATTCTAGTGATGGGGTTATTGATGGTTTTCTGAGGTGTTCCAGGGCAATACCCGGTGGAATTGACTGCCTGCTTGATCCTAGTTTTGACAACGTGTCTGCGGCATCATTTTCTGCACGAGGTATGTGGTGAAATTCACACCCTTCAAAGTATCCACTGATCTTTTGCACGTGAAATCTATACAATGCATATTATCATCCAATGCATCCCAATTGCCTGAGACTTGCTGTACTACTAAATCCGAGTCCCCATAGCATAAAATTCGGCGTATGCCAATCTATTTTGCTACTTTCAATCCATGGACCAATGCTTCGTATTCGGCTACGTTGTTTGATGCGGCAAAATATATTTGTAGCACATACTTCAGCTGATCTCTTTTGGGCGATGTTAACACTATTCCTGCCCCCAAACCATTTCTTAGTTTGGAACCATCGAAATGCATTGTCCAATAATTTGGGTCTGGCAATGGTGGCTCATACTGCACTTCGGCCCAATCTACGAAGAAGTCGGCGACCGCCTGAGACTTGATTTCATCTCTTCTATCGAATTGTGGAGCGTATGGTGACAATTCGATTGCCCATTTTGCTATTTGGCCACTTGCATCTTTGTTTCTCAATATGTCGGCTATGGGTGCCTCACAGATCACCTTGATGGGATGTTCTTCGAAGTAATGTTTTAGCTTCTTTGCCGACATATACACTCCATAAGCCATCTTCTGATAATGTGGGTAATTATGTTTTGAAGCGGATAACACCTCGCTCAAATAATACACCGGCCTTTGAACTGACTTATCATCTTCGAGTCGTTCTACGACGACTACAACACTTACTACTCTGTTGGTAGCCTCTATATAGAGTAACATTGGCTCTTTTGATAATGGAGAAGCTAAAATGGGTGCTGTGACCAACATCTTTTTCAACTCATGAAATGCATTGTCTGCTTGTGGAGTCCAAATGAACTTATCTGATTTCTTCATTAATTGATAGAGTGGTAGTGCCTTTTCCCCCGCCGACATACGAATCGGCTGAGCGAGGCTAGACATCCCGTGAACTTTTGTACATCATTTAGACACTTTGGCAACTCCATTCTTTCTACTGCCTTTATCTTTGTTGGGTTGGCCTCTATACCTCGGCTAGATACAAGGAAGCCGAGTAATTTCCCTGCCGGCACACCAAATGTGCATTTTTCCGGATTGAGCTTCATTCGGAACCTTCTTAGGTTCGGCGAAAGTCTGCCGTATATCATCCAGTAGCGTTTTGCTTTCCTTAGTTTTGATGACCACGTCATCTACATATACTTGTACATTTTTTCCTATCTGGTCGTGTAGACATTTTTGCATGCATCTCTGATACATTGCTCCTGCGTTTCGCAGGCCGAATGGCATGGTGCGATAGCGATAGGCCCCGTAAGGGGTAATAAATGCAGTCTTTATTTGATCGGCCGGATTTAACGGTATCTGGTGGAAACCAGAATACGCGTCTACAAATGATAATAACTCACAACAAGCGGTCGAATCAATAACTTGGTCTATTCTAGGTAATGGAAAAGGATATTTTGGACACGCCTTGTTCAGGTTCGTGTAATCGATACACATTCGCCATACAATGGCTACATTCGGATCATCTTTCTTCTTTTCTACTAGCACCGGATTTGACAACCAATCCGGATATAACACCTCCATGATGAACCCGGCTGCGAGGAGCCGAGCTATTTCATCCCCTATTATTTTTCTCCTGTCTTCGGCGAAGCGGCAGAGAGGTTGCTTCACCGGCCTTGCTCCTGGCCTTACATTTAGAGAGTGCTCAGCCAACTCCCTCGGAACACCTTGCAGATCCTGAGTTGACCATGCAAACATATCCCGATTCTCACGGAGGAAGTTGGTGAGCTCGCTTTCCTATTTAGCATCTAGGCCTGCACCAATAGTAACAGTACGCTCTGGGAACTGCTCATCTATCTGAAACTTCTTTGTTTCTTTAGTCGGCTGAAAGGAGATACTTCCATGTGGATTGGCTAGTGCCGGCATATTCAGCTGTGCCGACTGAGCTAGGGCTGCTACCTCCTGAATCCTTCTTTTTTCTCTTGCTATAACCAATGATTCGGCCAGATTTGACCCGGCTGATGCACACTCCATTGACTTCTTGTAATCACCTGCTACTGTTATCACTCCTTGTGGTCCGGGTAGCTTCATTTTTAGGTAACTTACATGACAGCTTCCCATGAATTTGGCCAACGCGGGTCGTCCGAGTAAAGCATGATAACAACTCTCTAGATCCACTACCTCAAACTCTAAGTTTTCTGCTCTGCAGTTATCTCTTGTACCGAATAACACATCCACTCGGACCTTACCAATGGGTTCACATGAAAGTCCTGACACTATCCCATGGAAAGTGGTCCTCGTGGATTGCAGCATGTTCTGCGATATTCCGAGTTTGTGCATGGTATCTTTGTACATGATGTTGATACTGTTTCCATTGTCAATGAGTACTTTTGAGAATTTCACATTGATGCTTGGTCCAACAAATGTTGGATCCAACACGAGTGCATATGACCCGGGATTCAGCATTATCTTGGGGTGATCCTTTATGCTCCAAGTTACCTCCTGATCTGACCAAGGCACAAATCTTGGTACTGCCGGCATAACTGCATTTACTTCCATATGCCGGCGTTGTACACTCTGCTTGTCTTGCTGTTCCGTTGTGAACACACAATAAGACTGATGATGTTCTCTGTAATCATTGCGTCCAGTATTCGCTAGATCTGTCCTTCCATCCTGGACTTGGTTCATCACTTGATGTACCGCATCTCTCCGATCCAGGTTATCGTACCTCAGGGGAGGAGGTGGTAACATCAGTTGTTGTGCATTTGCTCCAGTCAACTGTGGTTGATGCTGTTGCCGTATTTGATGGGGCGCTGCCTGAACACCTACGGGGTTTCCCATTGCATTTTTCATCCATGCACATTGGCGGGTCGTATGGTTGGCTGGCCTGGATGGGTTTGACGTGTGGAATTTGCACGGCTGATCTAACATAGATTCGAACGTGTACTTCGGCCTCTCTTGCCACTGTTTCTTTTGTTCTGGGGTCCACTGTCTTTTTCCTTCATTCCTTGGTGTCCACTGCTGAGGACCATTTTTCTGCCGTTGAGTCGGTCCGTGACTCGGCGGATCCTGCGCTACTGCTGCCACTTGGGCCGAATTATATCTATAATCCGGCCTTTCTTCTCTTCTTCTTCCTCTGAAGTCGCTGCGCCTGGATGACCCGGCCAAATCTCTTACATAATGGTCTTGTTGCTCCCGATGATCTGCCGACATTAATTCTGGTTGCGTTGGATCTCCTAATGCGTAGGAATCCGCTATTCTGATAGTTTCTGCCAATGTGGTCGGCATATCTCTTTGCAGATGTTGCCATAACACGCTGCCATAACGGCATCCTTGAGCGAACCAGGCTATTGCTTGCGACTCTATAACTCCTTCACATGAGTTTCTCAGGTTACACCGTCGAGTTAAAAACTCTCTATCTGTTTCATTTGGTCTCTGCTTGCACATGGCTAATTGTTGCGGTCTGTTTGGCCTCTTGTATGTGCTGGTAAAGTTGCTGACGAAAATTTCTTCAAAATCCAACCAACAGTTGATACTGCCCGCTGGTAGATTATTCAGCCATACCCTAGCTGGTCCTTCCAACATTTGTGGGACATACCGTACTGCCCATCGTAAGTTCTCACCCGCTATTTTCACAGCAGTGGCATAGTCAATCAACTAGTCTTGAGGTTTGGTACTCCCATTATATGTCTTCGTCCCTCTTGCTAGCTGAAAGTTCGGCACAGGTGGTTCGCCCATGATCCGTGGTCCAAAGCATGTCGGACCTGGCGGACCCTGTTCCTCCAACAACTCGGACCGATATAGCCGGTCCAGCTTTACTCTTGCATCATTCGATGGCAAATCTCTGTATAGAATTCTATCTTGCAATCCGTAATGGTTATTTCCACCATGGATCGCATATTCCATCTCGGAATAACCATCATTGTACCTTTCATTCACTTTATTGTGGCGAGCTGGCCTCGCTTCTCTTTCCTGCCGGGGTTCATGTCTTTGTTGCGAATTGAGCGGTGGTTCTCTTCTTACTTCGGCCGGGGTATTGTTCTCATGATTGCCTCTTCCGAGTTCTCTCCTGCCGAGGTCTCCATTGCCTCGGCTTCCGCCGTCTTTCTTAATACGGCCGGGGTTCCTCTCACCACTGTTACCCCGGCTTCCATTGCCTCTATTCTCGTTTGCGTTCCCGGCTACTGCCGGATCATACGGAACAATTTGCTTGTTTCTCTTTCCTGAAGTTACTACTTTGTCCCTTCGTGCATTATTTCCGGGTGAAGATGCTGCTGCCACGGACAAGGCAGGTGCTGCACCTGCCGAGTGAACCATCCGCGATGCCCCCGGCCTTGCCGGGTCTGCCCTGAGCATCTCTTCGTTTTGCTGGTTTGCGATGCGCACCAGCTCATTCACTCTTTCTTGTTGTTTCTGCCGGGCTTCGCCGGTCAACCCCTCTAACTCTAAGGCTGCGGCATTTGCCGCTCTTAGGTTCTTTGCCGGGGTACTGTACCTCGGCAGGCCCAAATCAACTGATTCTGCCTTATGAGCATCATGCTCCTTGTTGATATCATCTATGAGGTTTTTCCCTCTCAATCTTAACTCGTCCACCCGTTCGGGTGCGACGTCAAGCTTATTGGCTTTGGCATATTCTCGCAGGGTCCTGTTTAAGGACTCCCGCAAGGCCGACACCTTTTTGGCCTCTACCAGCACCTTTTGCCTGGTTTCTTCTAACTCTGCCTGAGCATTCGCCGGATCAAGTATCGGCGCTACAGGTGTGGTTAAGTTTTCTATGGTAGCCTGAAGAATGTTCTCTGGCCTTTCCAGAGGTGGCCCTCTTACTCTTGGTGCCTTTGGGGTAGTGTCCTGCACCTCGGTCTGATTGGTCACTGGTGGGATTACCTCGGTGGGTTGCGGAGCTGTCTGCCTGGGCGCGCCCTGTATGCCCGTGGCGGGGTCTCTGGTCGATCCGGTAGCCGCTACTCCCACTTTCACTCCTGCCGCTACCATCACCTCGACGCTGTCTACGGGACACGCTCCGCGTGGACGGCTCGCAGCGCTAAGAGGTGGCTCTCCTGCATCAACAACTTGGTGAGGATAAACACCGGAGATGTCGACGCCGACGTAGACTCTGTGCTCGCCCAGGCTGATGAAGACACCGTTGCACGGGGGAGTTTTTCCCCTGAAGCTGCCCGCATTGTCGCTGACGTAGTCACAGAGATCAAATCTCTGGACCAAGCCAGAAACAACGCGCTCGCCAGTGTTGATGAAGTTTCCCGTCTGGATCATAACTCCAGCTAGCACCGCTGCTGGCCCCACGGTGGGCGCCAACTGTCGTGGTGGTGGCACGGCAGATGCCATGGGTAGGCTAAAGTTTGGGGCCAATGGATGCTAGTGGGATCTGGGGAGGGAAGATGTAGTTGATTCTACACACAAAAGACTAGGGCAAAGATCTTTATTTCCTCTTCCTTGGGCTACAAGTGCTCCTTGAGCTGTATACAGGGAGAAGAGAAGAACTTTACCAGCCTAACGGTACTGAAAATGAGTCGATCCCTTCCTCAGGGCCCAAGCCTCTCCTTATAAAGGAGTGCCTTGGGTTCCTTTAGGGCTGATGTGGCAAGCATATTCGAGGAATATGCTTGTCCCAATATAGTAGTTCGGCGCCCCCTTTCCCTGTCGCTCCTCTAATGACGGCAAGGTTCCAGAGGGCCCCTCCTGCGCGCCTCGGGCTTCAGGATTGTCACCTCCGTGACCTCCTTCTGCTTCTCTGTCGCTCTGCGTCTTTGTCCGTAGTGCTTGGCCTGGCTCAGATTCCCCCTACCCTGCAGCTAGGGTTTGACTTCAGGCTTCTCCTTCTCCTGCAAGCTTCGTATCATTCGGTCCTGCCTCCCATATTTCGGCTTGTCCTTTATCTGTATGGAGATTACTTGGGCTGACCCAGCCGAGTTACGAAGTATCTCGGCCGGGTAAGGCCTTGTCTTCACTACAAGGGTCTTTCCCTTTCCTATCTCGGCCGACCTCTACATGATTCGGCCGACTCAGGCTGTAACTCGGAAACTAGACGGGAACACCCTTTCGTCTTTCCCCGTCCTTACCCTATCCGGGGTTATCTCCCCAACAGTTTCCCTTACATATACCACATGCTAAGCAACAACAAAGATGCAAGAGCATGAGAAGCAAATGCACAAGAACAAACTCAATGCATAAACCAACTTCCCTTAAACCCTCTAAAACTTCTCCCCCATTGGCATCGATTGCCGAAATGGGTGACAAGTTCTAGAAGGCAAATATAGTAATAATTCCTCCAAAGGTATGCCTTCGCACATATCCAATGATGAATACTTGGGAGGGAGTAGAACTATATCGAGGACCCGAAGATTGCAAAAGTAAATTCAAATGATGCAAGCAACTACAAGGTCCGGCAAACCAATTTGAAAACAACAAATGAGTCCAAATGGAGACAACAAGATATTATGATATGAGCAAAAGAGTGTTTTAAATAAAAAATAGAGAAGCTCCCCAAGGTTTGTGCACAATTCAAAATAAATGTATTGGAATACATAATGCACAAATATGGAATCCTAGCTCCCCCATAAGCATTTAAAACACAACAAATGTGAAAGAATGCAAATTAGTATTATTAAATGAATTAGATGAGCTCCCCAAAGAGAATGCACCAATTATGATAATTGCATTTGGGAAAGAGGTGCATAGTCATGGACTCCTCACTCATCCAAATTCATTTAACAATACAAGACATGAAAAAAAAAATATGAGTGTCCGAAGATGCAAACAAGAGGAACAAGCACTCATGGGAAAATAAATTTGGAAGCCACCGAAGAATCAAAAGGAATAGAAAGGTGGTCTCCAAGGATTAAAAATCAACTAAAATTATCTTCTCATATGTGTCTATGTCTCCAAGTGGAAAATATCACAAAGACATATTCCAAAGAAGAAATATGCACACATAAAGAAGATTATACAAGAAAGCACATGAAAGGCACAAATGAAGTCATAACATATATCAATAAGATTTTTGCTTCAAGGCATGGCCAAAGGCTCACATATATCTTATTGTACATTAATGAGCTTCAAATACCAACACACTACATATATTACAACTATCACCAAGGGAAAAAAGGAGAAAGTTGGAATATATGGAGAAAGGCAACAAGTATCATAAGATAGAATAGACTAGCAAAAATCTCACTATTGCACATGAGAGAAGTTGATGAAATGATAGGCAATAAAATTGCTAGATTGACATATTTGGGATTGGAGGATCATATGCATGATTTTGTATAGTCCCAACTATATGTACTCATCTCAACTTATACACATTTACAATAGAGAGTTCTATTAAAACCATGCTAGAAGGCAACCGACTAACGGTTGGAATCAAGATATATGAGCATGAGAAAGAGATACTTGTTACCGAGATATAATTGGTAGGATGTAGAGTATATGAATTCGTTGATCATCCTATAGCTTGACTCAACTTTTCATTGTATGCACCACTTCTTCAAATTGAAATACAAGCATCCAATATATCTCCAATGTACCTAAAACACAATTAAGTACAAAATGGTCCCCAAACTTATTGGGTACAAAGTAGTTAGAGAAACTATAATACATAGGAGAGACTCCACATAATTATGTGCACATTGATATGAAATTGAATTTCATGCACAACTTAGCCGATGGGAATTAGTGGAGTTTCCCTTATATATTGGATCAAAGAAAGCAAGCATGCCATAATATAATCATATAGTAAAATGCATGCATAAAGCTTTCAAGAACCAAAAAGGAGATACAATTTGAACAAAACACCAAGTAAACCGAGATGGCACACACAATAGTGTGACAAGACAAGAGGTGTCCAAATTGTATCAAAGAACCAATTCAACACATGAAAGATCACAAGTTCAACAAATGAACTAGGCTAAAACCAAAAGGAGCAAAAGATAGATAGAAATAAAAATGCTCAAGGATTTATCTCATTCTAAAATGGTCAAATAATGAAACAAGGAATGAGACAAAACCAACTCCCAACAAAAAGCAAGGTTCCAACAAGAAACCAAACTCCCCAAACTTCTCATGATGGCACAAATACCAAAACGAAAAGATTGAGGTTCCAAGCACATAAAACCCGATATGGATCAAACAAAGAAGCATAAATATGAGTGTTCTACCTAAAATAGGAGAGTGCATTATGTAGGATTTTCCTTTAGAATGCAAAATGCACACAAATGGGATCACCACTACTACCTACATTAACTAAAACACAAGAGGATGTCAATAAGATAAGAAGATCCACAAGAAGCAAGGAAGGCTTGGGAGACAACACAAAACATTTTCTTGGCCAAAGATAGGACAATATTAAGCAAAGGCCAAAGTGAATATGATCAATAAAGTCTACCATAATTTTGGTACTAATTGTCCAAGGACAAGAAGAATTGAGAATAATCTTCCCTAGGTAGTTCATACGGATATCCAAGATCATATTCACACAACAAGAAGCATACAACTAAATATAAGAATTGAGCATGATACTTCAAGCAAGATTATTGGTAGCTTCCAATAGTCACACAATCACTAGTGATTAGAGTAACTTGAAGCAAATGGTTTCCATGAGAATATATATCTAAATATGAGGAAACACATACCAAGAACCTCTCTCATATACAAGATCCAAAATAAGATCAATAAAGTCATTCAATCAAATTGGAACTTGTATGAGCAAATGTGTCACATAGGAGCTATATAATTATCAATATCAATTCTAAGTGACACAACCTCGAATATTCACATTTTATAGGATTGTAATATGCACTAAGCATATGATTCCCCCATAATGTGACACTACCATAAAAACCAATACGAGGCAAAATAATACAAATAGAGATAATTAATGGACATTATAAAACTTACATTTATCATGAGAATTTTACCACATAGAGACTAGACAATAATCCAATATAAATACTAGGTGGTATTCCTCATGTACACACATTTTAGGATTGTGGAATGCCCAAGCATAACACTCCCCCAAAATGGGATAATCCATTAATCTCTCAAAAGAGCCAAATAAGATACCAAATATAACCAAGTATGGCTCAAACGCAAGAAACACACATACATGGTGTGCCACCTAATCATACACAAATATGCTTGATACCTCAAGATAATTAAGTGGAAAACACAACATGTACAAAAGCATGGAAGATACAAAACCAACACATGCACAAGGGGGCGAGTAACTTTCAATGAAATGAGTTAAGCATATGTTACCGCAAGGAGGAACATTGGAAATATAATAGGAGCAATATAATCCACATGACTTGGCTTTGACAAAAATAATAATGAAGATCCCTTAATTCTTCATGATGTAGCCAAGTCTCCAATGCCCTCCAATACACACCTATTGATCAAGTTTTGGCTTGTTGGTCCCCAACCAAGTTGGGTCCTAAGAAGTTAGTCACAATAGGCTTGGCAACCCAAATGGTTCTTTTCTTGAACCCACATTGAGCACCAACAAACTTGGCAAACACATTGCCAACCTCATCCTTATAAAGTGAATAAGCATCATCAATTAAGATAGGATTGGATGAGGAGATACCAATAGTGCATGCGGAAGAAATGTGCCCCTTCTCACGACATATGTAGCAAGTTCTACTCTTGCCATCTTTCTTCTTAGGTGAAGCCACAACTAGAGGAAGAGCTCGAGTAGTACTCTTAGGAAGAGACCCGTTAATGACTTGAGGTGGAGCTTGAGGCCGCTTCCCTTGTTGCTTCACACTAGGAGACTTCTTCTTCAATGGGCAAGATCTAACATGATGTCCTTCTTCCTTGCACTTGAAGCAAACAATGTTGGCCGGATTCTTGACTTGATGTTGGCCATTATTCTTGTTGTCCTTGTGCTTCAACATGATAGTGGACTTGTTCTTGACATTGGAGTTGAATCCAAGCCCACTCTTGTCATTGGGAGATTTTTGCACACTCAAGATTTTGTTGAGTGCGGCCTTCCCTTGATGACCCTTTTTCAAGTCATTCTTCAAAGAAGTGACTTGAGCCTTGATATCTTTGATTTCCTCTACATGGTTAGTTTCAATACAAGTGCTAGAGGAAGTAGATGCTACATTGTTAGAGCAACAAGGCATGGAATGTAATTCATCACGAGATATAGCATGGTTGTGAGAGGATGAATTACAAGGACTAGCACATGGCAATATAACATTTGGAGTAGATATAGTGCTAATGTCCACATGAGGCCCACTAGATGTTACCTTTGACATGATGGCCTCATGAGCCAACTTTAGCTTACCATGGGAGACTAGGAGATCCTCATGCGAGCTTGAGAGCTTAACATGGCTTTCTTATAATTTCCCATAGTTGCTAGTTAGCAAAGCAAGTTGAGCCTTTAGCTCAACATTCTCCTCCAAAATAGATGCTTCACAAGAAATAGAGTTAGTAGCACAAGCATCATCATTATTAGCGAGAGGTGAGGGAAACTTGGCAAGCTCTTTTGAATATGAGGCTTTAAGTTGCTCATGTGACTCGGTGAGTTTGATGAGCTCACCCTTTATGACCCTAGAGCCATTTTTGAGGTGCTCAAAATCCTCAAGGAGTTTAGCATAAGCAACTTGAGTCTCATCATTTTTACTTTTGAAGGAGTTTGCCACCACAAGTTCTCTATCATGGTATTCTTTTACTCTAGATAATTCTAGAGTGAAAGTCTCCTCAAGAGATTCTTTGGTGGTTTGTTCTTCTTCAAGAGAGTCATTTAGTTGAGCAATTTCATTAGCATACTTACGATCTAGTGCAAACTTTTCATCAATTATGTTTTCTTGCTCCTCAATAAGATCATTGCCTTCTATAGCATAATTCAAGATTTCAAGAAGGTTGGAGGAAGCAATTTTATTTTTGTAGAGAGCACTATAGACAACCTCACCTATTTTCTTAATAGAGGTAATATCATACTTACCTCGATAATCATCATTATCATTCTCAACCTCATCATCATCATCATGAGATACAATGGGATCCAAAGAGGTTACCTTTGTTCCCTTAGCCATAAGGCACATGTGAGAACCGGAGGACGGTGATGATGAGATTGCACTTGTAGATCTCTTCAAGACCTTGTCTTGGCCCATAGAATCTTCATTTTCCTCTACATGGTTAGCAACACAAGCACTAGAGGAAATAGAAGCATTTTTATCATGGCAACAAGACAACATGAGCATATCATCATGAGATTTATTTAAGTCATTTCTACATGATATGCAAGGACTATTAAAACAAGCATGTGAGGAATTTTGAGTGCTAGAAGTGTTAAGGTCCAAAGATAGATCATTGCAACTAGATAGATATGAGGGATTACAAATAGTGAACACACTATCCATATTGCAATTTCTATCACCACTCACCATATCATTACCTTGTGAAAAGTCACATGTTGGTGAAGTGGTAGAGGATGAGAACTCATCTCGACCGGAAGTGAAAGCAACACAATCATCCTCAATAATGTTGGACTTGCTATATTTATCTTGAAGCTTGGTCCATATATCACGAGCGCTTGAATAAGGCATGATAGACGAAAGAACTACATTGTTGACAACATGCAAAAGAATTTTAGTAGCTAGAGCATCTATATGAGAGTTCAACTTCTCCTCTAAAGATTCGTTTTGTGTATCCATAGGAGAAGAGAAACCCACATATAGATAGCCCTCTATAATTGGGTGAATTTCCCGAAACAAATTAAGCATGCGAATTTTCCAAACATCATAATTTGTGCCATCGAATGTGAGCATGTCATTGTGCACTAATCCTCTAGCCGACATCTTTACTCTCAAGGTGGTGAAGCCTAAAATGAGAGACCGTGCTCTGATACCAATTGAAAGGATACGGATGTCGCCTAGAGGGGGGGTGAATAGGCGATTAAAACTTTTCCTAGAGTGGCTCAACAAAGGCGGAATAAAACTAGTGTTTACTTTGTAAAGCACAACCTAGAAACAACTAAGGTTTACCTATGTGCACCAACAACTTATGCTAAGCAATACAAGCAACAAAGTGATAGAAAGATATATATTACTTCAAGCACGAAGGCTAACACAATGTAAAGTGCATAAGTAAAGAGCTCGGGTATAGAGATAACCGAGGCACGCGGGGACACCGATATTTTACTGTGTTCCTCCCAACATGGAGTACGTCTCGTTTGGAGAGGGGGTGGTATCAAACCACCAACGCCACAAAAGGCCTCCCTTATTATCCGGTGAATCTCACCCAATGGGATCGATCCACGCTTACACTATCGGTGCACTTGTCGGTGGCAACCGGAACCTCTCACAAGGTTGGGGCACAACTCCACAACTTAATTGGAGGCTCCCAACAAATGACACAAAAGGCCACAATGCCACCAAGGCCACAAAACCGTCTAGGGTTCCAAGAACCCAAGAGGGACAAGCTCCAATGAGCAAATCAAACCAAATCCTCCAAAGAGAACTCAAACCGATGCAACAAATGCAAATGGCAAGAACACCACAAAGATGCTCAAATCCCTCACTCTCAAGTTCCAACAAAGCTACTAAAGCTATTGGGGAAACAAGAGAGGAGGAATCAAAGAGAGACACAAAATCCTCCAAAATCTAGATCCCCAAAGATGCACTCACAAAGAGATGAATCGGTTAGGTCAAAACGTGGGGCTAGATCTCCTCTCTCTTCCACTCAAAAATGGGCAAGAATTATCGGAGGGAAAAGATTAGGCAAGCTTCAAGATCTAAAGCAAGTGTGGACAAAGTTTAGCCTAATAGATAAGAGAGGAGTTGGCAAAACTGAAAATGGACAACGGGTATAAATAGAGGCCCAGAAAAACTAGCCGTTTGGGGCTTTTTCCGGAACGGTCCGGTACTACCGGTTTAGTACCGCATGTTTTTCGAAAAAGCAGAAGCAGAGCCGAAGCGAGACGGGGCCTGGTCGTACGCGCGCATGCGAGCGGCGGCTAGCATGCACGGCAGCAGCAGCTAGCAGCGGCGCAGCGCAGCGCGGGCGGGTGGGACCAAGCCAGTGCGCAGCAGCAGCATGCATCTTGGCAGCGCATGCGGCAGCAGCGGGGGCCCGTGCGGGCGCAGGCGAGCGCGTGCATGCGAGCAACGGCCAGTGGGCGTGCGGCAGGCAGCGCAAGCAGCAGCGCATGAGCAGGTCAACGCGCGCGCGCAGCAGCAACGTAGCGGCAGCAGCGCAGCGTGGCCAGGCTGGGCGCGGGCCAGCACGCAGCGAGGCGCAGGAGAGCGGGTAGGCGCGCGCGAGTAGAAGAAAAACAGTAGCAATGGCGCAACGCACAGATCTAGATCTGATAAAGAATCTGGGCCGACCGGTAGTACCGGCCTACCCGGGCGGTACTACCGGGCCAGACCGGTACAGCCGGTGCGCGTACCGGGATAGACAGAAAATGGGCTGCGCCCCCCAGGCCCGAGCGGTACTGGGCTGCGGTAGTACCGCTCGGCCCAGTTTTTTTCTTTTTCTTTTTCATTTAAAACGACAAATATTCAAACGGTCATAACTTTTAAACGGTAGCTCTGATTGACCCGATTCCAATTGCGTTGGATAGAGGACAACAAGGGCTTCTCAATAAAAGGTGGAAATATTGATTATCACCAAGTGAGAAAGTATCAAGTAGAATAATATGATATACCTCACTTGGTGAGAAACCGAAAAGCCGCATAAATCAAAATCGCAACAAGATATATATGGGAGATACGATTTTGATAAACAAGAGCTTGTTATGGATATTACCACAAGCTCTATATCCTCACATGGATAAGACCAAATAACAACCAAATACGATGATGCAAGTATGCAAAGGTTTGAGCTCTCTCCGAACGATGTGACCGAATTACTCATACAAGAGCCCCTCTTGATAGTACGGTTATCTATCCTAAACCCGGTCTCACACACACAACGTGAGACCGACAAAAGGGAAAACCTATCAAGATTATACCTTTGCCTTGAGCAATCCACTTGAGCTCGATGTAGACGGTCTTGCCCTTCTCAAGATGGAACGCCTTCCTTAATTCCTCAACCTAGCATATTGAGCTTGCCCAACAAAACTTCTTTTCATTTCATCGATCTTGAAGCCAACACATGCTCCAAGCGATGCCAATGGACAAATCCTACAAGTATAACTTAATATACACATTAGTCCATAAAGATTGTCATTAATTACCAAAACCACACATGGGGGCCCAACATGTTCTTTCAGCGGGGATAGGGGTTTAGCAATTGATTGCTACCGAGACCAGGAGCTTTGGTGGACACGTTGTCATCTTGTGTGCTTGTATATGGTGGAGTCGCAGAACCCCGAGCGTGTGATGCGGCAACTTGATCTCTACCAGGAGGTCCCTCCTCCGCCTCCCAACTGTGTCGAGTCTACATTTCACGAGTACGTTCTCAATTTTAAATCAGTGTAAATTTATACAATGTTTTTTATCAAATATTATAACAATGGTTATGCGCATTTCAGACAAAGCAATCAAGGGAGAAAGAATCATAATTGGTTGCACACCCAGAAGCTATGGATAGATCAATGGAATTCGAACAAGCTTACGAACATAGTTCCAGAAAATAGGTAATTTTTTTAGATTATTTAAATTCTTATTGGTATGTTATGACACTGAACATGCAGGGTGTTTTTCGATAGTACCTGGGATGCTTATATGACATGGTACAACGCGAGCACACGTTCCAAGCTCACCCGCACTCCAACGGATAGACCAGCACACCGTACACGTCAAGAGCAGCTAGAGGGACGGATAGAACGTACTGCAGCGAACCGCCGTGATGACACGGTATGTATATTTTTAGCACTGTACTTATAATTCTATATTTACGAGAATAACATTGGTCGTTATTTTCAGCTAAGTAGGCAGCATAGCATAATGGCAGATGTGCGTGAAATAGTTAGAGAGAACCCTCGATCCATGTCGAATACCATCAAGAGTAGATTGAGGCGCTTTTTTCAGAATACTTTACATACCGCTACTAACTGGAGTTGTGGCCGAGCGGATGATGTTATGCTAGGACAGTACAACATGCCTGAGTCTTTCTCGTCGCGGCCGAGTGAAGCGAGAGCAAGCATAGGAAATCCAGCACGCAACGCCTCTATGCGTGAGAATGTATGTATTTTCTACATTTAAAAATCTGTTTTAGAAAAACAATTATTTATAATGTTCTTGTGCTGACAGAGTAGAACACGACAAGACGCTACTCTTATGCGTACATCATCGAGGAATACTGTGGAACCCTCTAGGCCTGAATCTTCAAGACAACCACCACGCGTGAGTTTGATACTTTTAATCCATATCTGTTGTAATAATTGAATTCTAACATGCAGACCATTTTTTAGATTGATTTCGGTTCAACGCATCAACCAGCACCAAGAGGAATATTCCCGAAAATTACTAGATAACTATTTTAGAAAACACCGGTATGCATTTTTATAATCACACTAACTTATTATTATATTTTACTCATTCTAATACTTATTGTTCCTATACAGACCACTCCTGACGATGCATGGGACGATGATGATGCTGGATTTAATTCCAACATGCCACCTCCTCACCCATCTATAGGCCATGGCAGTTACTACACATATGATCAACCATACGATCAACCTCAATCTTCATACAACCATGGACCATCACAGCCAACATATGATCCAATGCTGGATTTCTTATATACTCATGTTGGTACAAGCCAAATTCCTGACAGTCAACAAGATACAGAAACCAGGGATCATTTTATACCATCACCATCAAATCTCCGCAAAAATCCCAGGCCAATTGATCCATGGAGTTATCCTTCAGATCACATATACGAAGAACGTGCGAGGAAACAACCGAGACAATGAGACGGTTATTATAACTCCGGCGGTTTAGCCGGTTTCTATTTGAACATTAATGTATCGTTCTATATTTGTGAGAGACATATTACTATTATCTTGTCTTGCTGTTCAAAAAACAATTTCAAATAAAAATTCACAGATATTTAAGATATAACTAAAATAAAAATACTTAGGTACTTATTTTTCATTACCACGCGGTACAGCAGAAATTAGGATACATTTAAATGCATAATTTAAAATACGAGTACTTTAATTAAGATACAATGCGAGGCATGGATTCAGACACTAGGACAAAAGTCTAGTTGTCTTGCGTCCAGCGTGGCCATTTCCCTGTCTTATCACCGCGTTCTTCAGCTGCCCTTGCCTCATCAGCCTTTCTCTTAGAGTCTGCATGTATGCCTCCCTAGCCTGTTGTTCCTCCTCCTCCCTGAGCCGTCGTTGTTCCTCTCTCTGCCTCCGTAGCTCCTCTAACCGACGCCGTTGCTCCTGTTGCCGTCCTCGTGAAAGTTTTGCCACACACGGCGACTCCTCTCTTCTATCTCACGAAGCGCCCATTCGGACTGCTCCGTGTCAATCCAACGATACCATATGCACAAGGGTGGAGGAGACTGCATCACAAATAAAAACATAGTAAATATTTCATAAAACAAAAAATATATCATTTTGATATAGATGAAACATACCGGAGGCCTGTTGTAACTACAGGGAGCTGGATCATACTGATATTTGGGACACATGAAAACTTCATGCCCATTTTATCAGAAAAATCTGTGGACTCCTTCACCTTGCAAAGAGTCCCGCATCAACACCGAAGATGTTCCACACCGGGAGGCAAACTCGCATCCTTCATATTTCTCGGCCTGTATTCTTGGTCAGAGCAAGGCAAACTCATAGCCACCAAAGAAAATAGCAAACAAAGGAAGAAACGAAGAAGGATGCATCTGTGAAGAGCGTGATACTACTCCTTTTATAAGCCAGCCTTCTCCCTCTACTAGCGGGACAAATTGGCATGCGAGTGCGCTGTAAAGTTCGGTAATCAATTTGCTGTATCGGTGCTCTTTCGGCGGTCTATTTTCTGTAGCTCGCGTCGTCTAATTACTGTGCAGTCTAATTATTGTGCAATCATGTCGAATCGCTGTCGGGGCAGCACAAAACGCCACAGCCTAGGGCGGAGAAAAGATTCCGCCACCACCCCTGTCCCGAAATTTGATGCGACGTCCCGCCAGCGGAGGCGCCTGCCTCCTGCCACGGCCCCACCTCATCCCGCCTCGCGCTCTGGCGGAATGATCCTCCCGCCACCGCCTGTGGCTGGAAGCCTAGCCCGCCGATGACCCTGGCAGGATGTGACACGCGTCACTTTTCTAGCGTCCCGCCAGGGCAGTTTTGCCTTTTACATTGACAGGGGGTAGTTTTGGCTATGCGAAATTGCAGGGGGTATATTTGTAAAATAATTCCTCACAAGTATAACTGTAAAGCTGACAAGAAGACAGCTCAACACCTGTACCAGTGGTGTGCGGCCGTCAATATAATCTCAGTTTAGAATTGGGCTCCAATGACTTAAGTCTCATGTCGTGGTGGTTGCAGGTTAAGAACACTCCTCAGAAGCTAGAAAAATAATTTCAACACGCTAGTCTACAAGATTTGTTGCGAACGGAATGGACGCATCTTCAGAAATGAGCAGTGGAGGAGCTAAGGGGACGAGCAGAGGCCTTGGCCCCCCTATTACATGCTACAACAAGCTAAATAGCAGTGTTTAACACTGATTCAAGAAAGATTTAGAGAAAAATTGCCTAATTGGACCCTCTAATTGAGAATTAGTACGTGTGGTCCCCGTTAAGTCAGTATCCTGCCTCCGCCACTGGAATGAGCACAAGACAATACAACATATCATCACAAATATCAAATCAGAAGTATCTCTTTGGAGTCGAGCTAGTGAGGTTGTTGGGTTGCGTGAGTCTGGTTTTGATGTTTTATTCGGTAGGAGCATGTGAGATTTAAGACTTCTAGTTTTCTTGTGTGTTTCTGTCTTTCTCTATTTGTTGCGTGTAGCATTTTCAGTCTGGTCATTTGAGTTGTACTGGTCGTATGGGTGGATGGTTACACGAACCGGTACGGATCGGAAAATGCACCGGTGATTGCAGCCGATGGCTCCAAACCTAGGGTTCCGTCTTTTTATGTCTTTTTCAGTGTTTTTTTTGGGATGTTCTCTCTACCCTATCCTCGTTCTAATGGTGCGTCTGGTGCTAGCAAGTGGAGTCGTGTGAGTCCGACGGATCTCATGGGACCCTGTGTTTTCCGTATTTATTGGTGTGGATTGAGGTCAGTCTCTTCAGATCTACGCTAGTCATCTTTGACGATGGTTGGTGCTTTGATGTATTGTTCTTTTGAGACCTTAGCACGATGACTTCCGTATGTCTAATACAAAAAACTCTACTATGACGAGATTTGCCTGACTCCAGTGATGGAGGGGTAACGATGGCGGCAAGCCTTCGGCTCGTGCGAGTGTCAGTAGTCGTCTTTAGGTGGTCAAATGACTTTGTAATTTTTATTAATTTTAGAACTCTTTGTACTCCCTCCGACCCATATTAGTTGACTTGGATTTATCTAGATTTAGATAAATCTAGACACTATTTACTATATAGTTAATCCAAATTTTTACAAATCCAAGTCAACTAATATGGGTCGGAGGGAGTACTATTTTTGATGATTATTAATAGATCTATGAAATTTCGCAAGAAAAGAGAGTTGTACTGGTAATATACCTCACCCTCAGGACTCTCTTTCTCTCTATATCTACAATCACATGCGGCCCTCCTGCATGGTTCAAAAATAAATACTCTGCACAAAATGAATCCCATGCATGAAAAATTATTCCGGGTTTGTCTAAGAGCAATTTCACTTGTTAATTGCTCTAAATAGAATTAATTGGTTACAACCATGAATTTGAAGATGCAAATAGATGGACTGATGAATTATTGGGAGCTTGGTTTCCTTTGACACACGACTAATTGTGGATAGATACAAAGGAAGGAGGTAGGGTTATTTCTGTTCAAGTGAAAAAGTGAAGAACAAATCAAGGGGCACTAATTGTTGAAGTGTTGAGTTTAGAATAATTCAGTTCCTAGTAGAAAGAGGAAGGGTTTTGAGGACAGGCTATTTGTCAATACACCATACACTCTAGAATCTTGAATTTCAGGTTATAACTAAGCTAGACAATCATATAATCTAGAAACCTACATCAAGATAATTATTTGTACATGTTGTCTAGCTAGCACACACCCCACTAAAAACCAAGGAAAATAGTAGATATATATGAAGCCATATAAACTCACTCTAACACTTTACATGAAACTGACATAAATTCGTGGATGAATAATACTATTCCTTTTATTTTGTGATTCAAAGGGAATTTAGCTAAACCAAATATTTGGAAAAATTCCCTATCTAAATTATTAAAAATTAAACTAATATCCTTGATTAAATGTGACTTACTTATGCATGAACAATGTACTCCCTCCATCCCAAAATAGATGTCTTAGATTTGTCAAAATTTGGATGAACCTATATACTAAATAGTGTCTAGATTCATTCAAATTTGCAAATCTGAGACATCTATTTTGGGACGGAGGGAGTATTAACAATGACAAAAATTAAGAAAAGGTATATCAAATAACATCATACTTTAATATATTTTATAGTCAACTCTACTACTTATACTTAAGATTACAACATAAAAGTAGTCTTACTAAAAACTCATGATGCTTGTCACAAAATGAGTTATAAACAAGTAAAAGTATTTAGTATAAATGTTTTAGGACTATTAATTGTAACAAGATCCATGGGTACAATTTCTAAAATTTATTGAGGATGGAATGGAAATACAAAACAATATAAGTCGATGACGCGTCGTGAAGTCATAGCAATGAGAATGACTTATATAAATATCAGTATTTGCTTTGTACTAATGAAATTTTATTTGTAGTTAAACAACAATGGTTCTAATTTCAAAATATATCAAATAATTAACTACATCCCTTTATTAAATTCTATTGGCATAATGCATGAGGCTTTTCTCGGTGACTTTAAACATCTTCGGGTTAGAAATATTTTTTACCACATTTGCGGTGACCCATTATACCACTGCATGATGTAGTACACTATAGTCATTGACATAACACCAATGAAACACCGTTCACTAGTATTACATCCCTCAGAGTGGTACAATAGAAACACAACAGGTCCAAAACATGACTATAGGTTACAACTCAACTCTTTACACAAGATCCAGAGAACACTCTAGGTTAAAGAGAGAGAAAGAAACTTCTTACAAAAAAGAATCAGAAATAAATAACTCCAAAACTATCCTACTATTAAGTCTGGTATCTTAACTAATGATCTGGCATTGCTGCTATTGCAATACACTATAAAAATAGGTCCTATGGCAAGAGATTATATTCCTATCTACTTAGTAACCTCATATTTATTTGAGTTGATGTATATGTTGTCTTTCTTGACTTCATTGTAGACCTTAGCCTTCGATGATGATTCCTGGAGCATGACTTAACGTAGACGTCGTCTGTACTGGCTTTAGAACCTAGCAAGGGTTAAGAAGATACTTTGAGTACGAGTGTATTCAGCAAGTTCACTAGAAAAGGAGTGTTTGATGCACTATATCTATAGCCACAGACCATAGGTCATAGCCAATGCAAGCTTTCATAAACATTTCTTCAAAGGTTGCTTTTATTCTGAAAAGCTATGTCCGTCAGCCTTCACGGGTTTACCAGAACTTTCATGGAGTTCTATTCCCGCCGCGTTCGTAGCTCCTTCCCGGAACAGGGAGTAACGAGTTACAGTTCTTACACTCTGCAGAGGTGCGTCATTTTACCCATGAGAGATCTTAGCTTTGTTGCACATCCGCCGCGAACCCGTTCACACCTCCTTGGTGTGAGGCCCAGAATAAGACCCAAGCCAATCACTGCCTTCTCCGCGACCCCGCATGTCTCCTTGGTGTACGCCAGCCCACCTATTGAATTGCGGCAATTGGTAGTACAGATCGTTCAGATGCCGGAACTATCATGGGATGTTGATGGCTCCCACCCATATGCTGCATATCCTCTACGAGTTATAACAGCCACGACCCGCACATCTGGCTCCATGCGAGAGGGAACATATATAGCTGACTTCTTCGTCCCATTCCAAATCTCATGGTCAACGCGTAATATACAGCGCAAGAATCACTGGCGACATTGGTTATTAAGTCCTAGATAATATGTTGCTTTACCACCGGAACTCTTATAGTAGGTTATTACCTCATGGTAGATAACCTATAATCACATTATTATGAAAATAGTGTTTTCTGTCCTTTTTCAAATGCAGGTGATGACAACACTGGATTTACGAAATACTTTACAGAAAATAATCAAAGGACATGATCATGTGTGAACTTGCCTTTTGTGATTGCAAGATTATGCACTCATGGTCTTCAAGACAATATAAGATCCAATATCTGAAATCAGCATTATTGGTCTGGTAAGGACTAATGTTTAAAGAAGCAATATGCTCTTATGCATAAGTAATGTAATGCAAGTTGATAAACTCGAATCCTAGGATAAACGTTGATCTAGGTTTTGAATACTGGAATTGGTTTCTTTGGAATGTGTTGCCCTTTTAGATTAAGTTTCATACTTGTGTTTTTTATTAAGGCTTGTGAGTGTGTGTGAAACGACATGTAATTATAACACCATAAAATAATGAGTTCACATTTGTGTAATGTTACTTAAAACTACTTATATAAGAATTGCCTTAACTTCAAATCTTACTTCACAAGTATTGGCATGTAAATATAACTTAAGTGTTTAACAATCCTAAGTATATAAGTAAGGATTAATGTAATGTGATTATTATTAATTGTCATTTGTTGTTTAAAGTGGCAAAAAGAATAACATTTAAAGAAAATCTTACTTAACTAAGAAGAAACATTTAAAATTTTAAGTTAACCTTATGAGGTGTTCTTTCTAGTTATAGTCCTTAAGTAAGAAAGAATTGTTCCATTTGAATAATGGCATCATTAGTATTTGAGACTTATCTATCTTGGTTTTTAACTTGGTTAGTTTGGTATTAAGATACTTTATAACTTAATTATAACAGACCAAAGTAAACTATAAAGTATATAATAAAGTTTTTAGCATTGTACTTAAAGTCTTGTAGACTAAAGTTAACTTTAAAACATAGATGGACCTTAGGTGTAATGTTTATTATACTTATACCTTGTTCACTTTATAATGTTTCTTTAAAGTTACTTAAGAATGGTATTACTTTTATTTGGTAGTGGTTTCTTTACATTATAAATGTATAAAGGGATTTATCTCCCAATAAGGGTGTGGTTAAGGGTTGTGAATAAGTAAACAATATTATTTACTACTTACGAACTCACTATAGTGTTTTGGTTTGTTTATAAACTTGTGGTTAAAGTAAAGGAATGGGTTTTATCTTATTACAAATTATTCTTGGAGATTTTTTATTGGATAAGAATTCTTTTATAAAATAATCTACATTAATGGTTGAGAGATAATTTAATAAAATTGCATTTTTAAAATGTGTTGAACCATTTGACTTCATAATATTAGTATTTAAGACTAATACTATTTATTAGAATTAATTGGTTAATTTAAGAAATATTAACAAATTTTATTTGACATTATATGAATTATTAACTAAAGAAATAGGTTTAAATTCAAGTTATTAAAGTGTTTAACCTTTTTATTTAACTTAAAAGTGGAATATTATATTTTTAACATATAGGTATTATTTTTGTGATCATTTTAGTATATTACACTTATTTTTGTGATTTAAAAATAATAAGATATGATTTTTATAATACTTATTACTTTATAAAGACTTAATAAATAACAAATATTTAATTAAGTGGAATAATAATGCATGATTATAGTTTTAAATTATAATTCTTATTTTTCTAAGATTTTTGGTATTTTATTTATGCTTTTAACATTTTATCAATATTAAAATATAAATTATCAAAGTTTTATAATTTATAAAAATATTTATTAAATAATATTTATTTAAATGGTTAACATAATAATGTTGGATAATAGTTTAGGTTATAGATTTTATTTTTCTAAACATTTTCATATATTACATATATTTTTCTGAATTATAAAACAAAAGATATTAAATTTACAAGATTTAATCACTTTATTTGATTTCTGGAATTTGATATTTGAATTTATATTGTGTTTATCAATTTTTACTAAATAGATAATACTTTTCTTACCCAGACTAGGTCTACCCTAAGTCACCCACAGGTGGGGCTCAGGGCCACGTTGGTGTGCCACGCTGGCGTGGACCAGTAATTTCTTTTGCACTCCTAGCTAATTTAGCCACGAAGATAGACAGATGGGCCCGTGGGCACATCAGCTGCCACATGTGCTCGTCGGAGCCTCACCGGAGTTGCGCTCGGGAACGACGGCAGGGGGATTTCTGGTAAGCGTGGCTAGAGGGGTTCGATGCAGGGAAGTTTGCGGAACCTAATAGTGGCAGCGCCGCCTCCTAAAGGTCATCGGAAGATGGCCGGCGACGAACTCACACGGTGATGCTGACAGATGGTCACCTCGGTGATGATATAGGAAGCAAACAAAGAAACAAAGGTTACTGGGAGATCGATGAACTCACCATGGTTGCGATGGAATGGTCGGGGAGGCCGAGGGAAGTCCAATGATGGTGAATCGACGGTGAACAGCATCAGAGAAGTAGCAAACTCCAGCGACGATTTGGTTCTAGCGGTGTCAATTCCTTTGGCAGAGATGCTCAACACGATGAGGCGGATCTAATGGTGGCCTTAGATGAGCAAGGGGAGCTCGGAAACATCGGCAATGAGCAGTTCTGGCGAGGTTAGGTTTTAGGTCAGAGGAAAGCGGAGAGATGGAGGGCATCCGAGAGAGAAATGAGGATGAGAACGAGCAGGGGCATCGCCGTGGCCTCCTTATCCTCTCCTGGAGACGGCAGCGTGCATCTTGACATAAGGACGGCGGCGGACGGCATCGGCCATTGCCACCGAGCAGCTTCCAGTCAGCGAGGAAGACGACGATGGACATTTAGCAGAAAACCCCCTGGCTGTTTTTTGAACTCACTCCACAGTCCCTCCACGACCCCACCTGCCAACGAGACAACGAAGAGGTATCCTGGCTGGGCCGATGTTGGGTTACTGCTAGGCTGCTGCTGGTTGCTCTGAGCGGTGGATAGACGATGGGCCTTGGCCTGGTTTTGTTTCTGTTATTTTTTCCTTTTTCTTATCTTTTCTGTTTTCTTTTCTTTCAAGCTTTTTGTATTTAAACACTTGCTTTGAACTTTTCTTTATGGAAGTTCCTTGCTGAATACTTGCAACAATGATAAATGGTATATAAAAATAATTTTGTGAGTTTTTATTAAATATTGTTATAATTTTCTTTATTTTCTTTATACATCTACTTTTCCTATTATTCTTTGTGAGGGCCTTTTCATATGAATTTAATTTATCTAATATTCATAAACTTATTATAGAATGCATTACTATTAACTAATGAGATTTTATTCTCATTAATACATAATATTAAGGCAACTTTTATATTTAGTGATCCTTCATAAGTATTTGATACATAAAGTTTTAAGTACTAATAGGGTTTGAAATTATAAATGCTTACCCTAGGGTTTAGGGTTCTTAATATACTTATATTCTTCTTTTGATGTGAATAAAGATTAATGGCTAAGACATATTGTTTTTATGTTTGTGATCTTGAATGATATCACCATTTAAATTAAAATAGTGGAATTATTTTCTAAGCTAACTTATGAGACATAATTGATAAAGATAGTTCTTAAGCATCTAGGATAATGATGGTTGAGAATGTCTAAGATGTGCTGAAGTGATTTGATGTAGGAAATTATTCCTATCAACCATGGTGGAAACAAGATGATTGATCCAACAGATGGGATGGATGTTAAGCTTGATTATAGATTCAGAGTTTAATGTTTACCAATAATTCCTATCTTCTATACTTCATAATTCTGGACTTCTAATTAAGGAATTCCTTTCCTAGATATATTACTTCTCTATATCCATCATCATGTGCTAACATGATAAGCTTTGCTTTACAGAAACTTCTTATCCACCCGTTATTATTCTAAATCCATCTATAAATGCAATGTGCTTAACACTAAAGCTTTCACAATCTTCTCATATTTATACTTGGCTATAACAACTATTCTACTATTAATAATCTCTAATCCAACAAGTGGTTACTTCTAACTCCACTCATACCTTTCCTTAGTCATCCACCTTAATAATACTCCATTATCTTATACTAGGGTTCAATCATGTTCTATCCACCAATGCCACTTATACATGATATAAGCATTCAATCTTGGTGACTTAAACATGATCATCATAATCCTTTGATCATTTATGGCTTAGGTTTCCAATTGGCTAATCAAGGCCTCATCAATACAACATTACAATTGTATTATATTTATCTTCTTAGTATCTCTATCTAACTATGAGATATTACTCATTGACTATACCTACTTGATCCAATAGGATTACTCCTTGGTAACTATCTTCAGAATTCATCCTTATAATCTTCTTTGTTACCACATATAATTATGTCTTCCAGATGACTCTTCTATCCATTTAGGAGTGATTTAACTCCATCAATTATCATAATGATCTTATTCTCTTCCAACACTCACATCCTATAGATGATACCTAGAATCAGCATTACTATTTACCTCTTCTTACTTCTTATTTCTTTATAGGTCTTAAGTGAATGCTATAATAAGGACAAGAGTTGATAGGTCAAGAATTGATAGATGAAGAATTGGTGAATCAATAGTTGATTACTCAACATTGATGAACAATGATTATTGAGATAGGGTTCCATAAGGATTGATATGGGAAGAAAGATATATGGTGAATGATCTTTGAATTGATTTCTTTCCTACTCAAACTCACTAAAGAGTTACAGTTAGGTATTACCATGATACTCATGGTATAAGTAGATGAGATTAAAATAGATCAAGATTTAGTTGTTACACTCCTATTACTTAAGTTATGTTTATAACTTAGTATTCATGAGTTGTGTAATGAATACTAGGGTATGATTACTTAAGGATTAAATATAGATCATTAAGTAATGTATTAGGGTTAACTTTTATTACATTTGATCTATCCTTAGATCAAATCTCCCCTACCAAAAATAAGGTTTTAGCAAAGGTCATATTGAAACTTATCGCAGTCAACTTGATGATCTACTTCAATTCCATCAAGTTAAGAGAAGCTTCAATCACTTTGAGAAGTTTTTTATTTAAAAGCGCAAAATTTATTCGGATTTTCTATGCATGAATGCAATGCACACATCTGTGTTCAGCTTATTTCTAAGCTCTAATGCTGGGACGTTACAACATTGCAAATGGTTAGCTTAAAATACCTATTGCCATAGAGGTACACATCCCATGCATAGGAACATATGAAATTGTTCGTGGCTGACATGGCCTAGCAAGGTCGGTAACGATAATATATTATGGACAATATGCCAATGTGGGTCAAGTCGCACTCACATTTCTTGCGTGTCACATCACAAACACGATTTTTGTAATTGTATTCTTTGTGATTGTCGTTACCCTGTGGGGTGTCCGTTACCCTGTGGGGTGTCCCTAAGGTCACTTTGTACTACTGCAAGCAATGATTTGGTAGGGCTGGAATTCAACCTTGCCAACTTTGTTGATGATATGAGAAAATATGATAGATCAGATGCTTAATGAATCTTCATGGTCTCTCTATTAAGCCCGTTGGAACATAAAACTTGTTAGAATAATTGACTATTTGGCCGACCCATTTATCTTTATTTAAATAATTTTTATAATAAATCTCAAAGGTCCATGTTTCCCATTCATGTTGTGCAAGAGGTGGGGATTAAAGTTTAGTCCCACACTTGTTTGGAGGAAGATGCATCAATGTACTCCCTCCGGTTCATATTAATGACCTCAATTTTATCTAGATTCGTATGTATCTAGTTAAGTATTTAGACTAGATGCATTCATATTTAGACAAAGTTGAGGTCATTATGGACCAAAGGGAGTATAAGGTTTGCTCTTCTATCACTAGTAACTAGTAAGAACATGAGAAGTCTACACATACACATGGGATCCTCCTCTGTCGCCTGCCTTATGCCACACTTGTCATGTTTCGTGAATGAGATGAGTTAGGACCTATGCCATGTGAACGTACTATCTTATTTTTCTAGACATGACTGAAGTTTTAACATTTTAGGAGATGAATCCAAACAGTTAAAACATTATGTGGAAGACGAAGCTAAAAGGTTTCTTAGACTATTTGGCTTCAGCTTCTCTTAGACAATCCGTCTCCTCACATATCTATAAAAAGGCCGCTCCTCAACATACATGCAACACAGACACGCGTGAGACCTCCTCCCCGTGCTTTGCATCGTCGCTCACGCCTTCCCCATCATGCCTCCCGCATGCATCACGAGACGGTACAGTAAACCTCCGGAACCCCACCTCTTCTAGACATGTATGAGAGAGGGCTGATCTGGTTTTTAGAGAGCACTCCCACACAACTACTACCATATTTTCTAAGACAACAATAGAGTACTACTTCTCAAATGAAGACTACTTTCCCCGATGTTAGACAACTTATTTGTTGAGATGGCTACTACGGAGAACCATAATGTCACTGCAAAAGGGTGTTCTTTCTATACATCATGCCTGCTAGTTCTACAGGTCAATTAGGACATGCTATTTCTATATTTATTAGATCGCTTGTAAGTTTCATGAGCATTTTGTTTTATTCAATTACATGAAAATTATGATTATCGTGTTTTATCCTACATATTTTTAGATTATATCATATGATTTTTTAATATGCTCAAAACTTTTTTATGTACGAGCAGCCCAAGGTTATCTGGTTGCTGAATTTTATTGTTGTTTACTTCTATTTAGATTCGTTTCATTTCAAGAAAATACAAAAGATTCGCCTCTATGTCGATTTAATTCATGAGGATCAAACATAGAACTGACCTTTGCCAAAACAAAAAAAATCAGGTTATCAGAAATAGACAAAGAGATAATTTTCGCTAAGTGAACATGCCATTCTTTTGTCATCAACCTATGTGTACACACTAAAAGATGTCTTGATGTTTCAGCAATAAGCTAAAACATCTTATATTTGGTAACAGAGGGAGGGCTTCAGGGCTTACTGATTTAGCTACTAAGAAGCAAGCATGTTGCAGTATATTACAATTTACATACAGCGAGGTGCATCCCTGCGGCGATGACGTCTCTCGTCGTGCTGCCAATGCCTCCTCCCTTCCCCTCTAGTCTCAACATCCTTCCTGCGGTGAGTCCTCTGCCTCTTCCTACTCTTTCTGTGCCTCTTCCTGTCGGAGCCACTCTCACTATCCTGATCTGACATCTCATGCTTCTTCCGCCTATCCTTGGTTCTCTCCTCTTCCGAGTCATCTTCGCTGTTTCTCTTCCTACTCCTCCTGTGCTTCGATCTTCCCTTGCCGCTGCTCCTATGGCGGCTTGTTTTCTTGTCATCCTCCTGCACCTCCTTGGACTGCTTCCCCCGGCGACTCTTGCCACTCTTGCCACGCTCCCGCTCAGCAATGATCTTCTCCAGCACGGGATCAATATCCGAATCCGAGGAATCGCTGTAAATGTCGTCATCATCAGAACCTTCCTCGTCAGCGTCAGATGCTTTATTCTTGGACTCAGCGAGCTTGGTCTGCGCCTCGGCCTCATTGCTGGCCTGCAGGGCGTCGTCTTCTATGCCGATCGTCGTCATGGAGAGGAAGTTGCGGCACTGGTAGGTGAGGTGACCGACGCGACCGCACTTCTTGCAGGCGCCCCGGGTCTCGTCGGGGTTGGAGCTGATGCGGGCGATATGAAGGAGGGCCTGGAAGCTGTTGTAGGCGTTCACCGAGGAGGCGGCGGCTTCGTTGGCGGCTGCGGCTGCGGCGTTGGCGGAGACGGAGGAGGCAGGGGCCTGGTGCTTGCTGTCCTCGGGAGCGTAGGGGTCGTAGCCGATGGTGCTCTGCCAGATGCCGTGCGTCTGCAACGCCGCGCTGCTGTGCACGCGGTTGTTCGCCGGCATGCGGACGCGCCCCGCCGTCGCCGGCATCTTCGCTAGCCGCGGTTAGGGTTAGGGCTTGGTGGGTGGGTGGGTTGTATAGGGATCGGGATCGGGAGAAGATTTAATTTCTGTTGACCTCTTTTTTTTGCGAACTTTTTCTGTTGACCTTCTTTTTTTTGCGAAACTTTTTCTGTTGACCTTCACCGCGCTGGCTTGTTTTTTTGAACGGCGCTGGCTATACTTGTGTTTGGCCTTTTTTTTCTGTTCTAGCGGTATTCTATAATACATGTTCGTCTTTTTTTTTCCTTTCGGGTGAGACGTCCATACGGTCGGTTGTAAGGTGGCTTCTCTCGGTGCAAGCACTGAATATGTCTTGGTAAAGACCTTTTCGCCCCATCTGGTTTGTCAAAGCAGGAGATTTATGTAAGAGCGTCAGGAGATTTATCATCTAGTAGGAGATGATAGCCTCTTCTCCGGTAGAGATATAAAACTCGTCCATTCGGTTCTATGAATTTACAAATTCTTCGTCAACTAGTTACAAATATCAGGGTTTACAATGTAGGAAAAAGTATGATTTGTTTGTTTGGGCCTTTTGACTGTTTATATGTGTATATATTAACTCTACCCGGCCCCACCCCCTTTCTTAGGCCTCGTTTGGTAAGAGTGGATCCCGGTGTCTTTTAGCGTAAGATCCATTGTGTTTTGGGTGAATATATATCTGTAACCTAATCCCGAGCATAAAAAATGCAAGGCGAATCTCGGGTCGGAAAAACTCTTCAATCCGACGTGTTTGTTGGTTTTTACCCGGGTTTACACAACGCTAAACCAGTCTGCCAAATGGCCTGCTAAGTGTATTTCCGAGTAACATTCTGGGCTGGTAAAATACATGTGGTTACACTTGTATACCATGCTGCAAAACAAGGTCTTAAGGAACTATGGCAAAGTATCACACGAAACCGGTAATTGAGGAGCTATTACGATTCGTGGCGGTGGCCGACTAAAAACCCATCTAGGGCTTCCCATTTATCTCGCCGAAGACGCCATCGGTCCGCTCCGCCTCCGGTGGCATTGGGGCCTCGGAGGTGTGGCGGACCACGGTCTCTCGCCGGCGGGAGGGTTTTTATTTTCTTTGCTTAGACTGCTTTTCGTGTCTTTTTAGGTATGTTGAGGCGTCAACTACATTATGTAATTAGAATAAATTCCTCTCCATCTTATCCTCACTTAGGTAGTGCATTTAGCACTCGCGGAGGGCGCCTGGAGTCGTTTGTCCGGCGGATATCCAGGGATCCGGTCGTTTTTAATGTTCATTGGTGTGGTTTTAGTTCATTCTCTTCTAATCTACGATTGTCATCATTGGCAATGGTTGCTGCTCTCATGCGTCGGTACTTTGAGGCCTTAGCACGATGATTGTTTGTCTACTATAACAAGCTCTACTATAGTAAGCTTTGCCCGGCTCCGGTGATGGAGGGGTAAAGATAGCGGCGCGCCTTAAGCTCGTGTTAGTGTCTGTAGTCGTCGCAAGGTGGTCCATGAATCTATTTGTAATTTTTATTGCTTTTAGACCACTTTGCACTATTGTTGATGATTATTAATAGATCGGTAGAATTTTCGTGAAAAAAAGGGACTATGGAAAAACTTTTGCCCATCTCATTCGATAAAAAAGCACCTAAAACTCATATTCCTTGTGAAGAATAAATGTACTTTATTTTTACATGATTATTTTGGTATGTCCATATCCACACAAGATGAACTAAAAATCGAGCATATGTCTTGATTGTTCCGCACATACAAGGCAAATATATACCCAAAACATCCAACTCTAATGTGATTGGTACAGTCTTCCAAGTTGATTGTCATGTTCTTACTTCATGGTCATAGCATAGCAGCAATGTTGCACCTATGAGAAGTAGGAAGCTAAAATTGAACACGACATACTGTAGATAAAGAAACATATTCTCCAAACATTTCAAAAAAAAAAACTTGTGTGGAATATCCATCACCCAAAGCAATATAATATCGACCATATCATTTGCAACGATCTAGAATAATGATTATTGTAACTACCTAATTTTTTCACGTGGCACTTACCGAACTATTGAACCCTCAAGTAAATGTTTGATAATGTTCAAATATCTCTCGAAATAGGCTTTCGTCCCGCTTTATAAATAAAGCACATAAGTGAGACCGCTGCTGGGCCAGACAGCACATCGCCCAAAACAAGAGACAACACGATACACGATGCTGGGGCAGCAGCACACACACGCCCGAACGAAAAACAAAGAAAAACACAAAGGAGATGAGACGGAGACGGATCGACTAGATGAGGAAGACCACAACCGCAACGCCCACCGAAGAATGTCCACCACGCTCCTAGCCCCGACTCGTCAAGTGCCAAGCAGCACCCTCAAGAGGGAAAGCGACCGCTGCTGCCCGGACCAGAGACTGGCCCTAGGATTTCCCCCGACACGCAGAGGGGAATGGAAGAAGGGAAGCCACGACGCCCTTCAGGGAGGAAGATGCCACCCGCAGGCGGAACCGCGTCGGTGTCAGTCAAGCTGACAAGGATTTCTCCCGAGGGCCCTATCCCCAACCCCTAGACGAGCCGTTGCACAGGAGACCCGCGAGGGCGAAGCCTCGCCACCACCCAAACTCGCCGCCCACGAACATGCGTCACTCCGGTTCCGACTTCGTCAACATCGCCTCACCGAGCAAGCTGCCGCGAGGGCTGCAACATCGTGACCCAGGTAGAATTGAAACAGGGCCCACAGTACCACGGCCGCGCGGGAGGGAACTTCCTCCACTGCCGACGGCGGTAGTCGACCGGACACGGCCGCAGACAAACCAGTCCACCATGGGTCCGGCCGGGCCCAGCAGGCCCGTAAAGCCTCCGCAGAGGCAAACCAGTCCCATGGCGGTCCGGCTAGGCCTTGACGGGCCCATAAAGTTCGCCGCCGCGCTGCAACAGGCCGGCCGCGGGTGCCACGGGTCCCATCCACCCTAACCCGCCATGATCTGCCGCCCAGCCAAATCGAAGCCAGCCAGCCCGCCAAACCCAGATCTGGGCTCAGATGGGCCCGATCTGGGCCGCCAAGGCCCTGCCCGCCCCGAGCTCAGCTGCCGCGGGTGCGCCGCGCTGCCCCGCCGCCCACGTCCGCGCCGCCTCGCTCCCTGCCAGCGCAGGCCCTCCGCCGCCCCAGCAGCCCCGCCGCCGGAGCCACCCAGCGGCCACCAGCAGACGCCCCGACCACCCCGCCCCTCAGGGGCGCAGCAGTCACCGACGTCGAGAGTGCACCGCACGCACAGGAGCCGCCACTTCGCCGCCGAGCAGCCGCGCCGCCGCGCCCTCCAGCCAGCGTCGCGCCCCCATCCGCCGAGGCTACCCGCGTCGCCGCCGCCAAACGAGGGAGAGAGGGGAGGCCCCGCCGCCGCCTACGCCCCCGGGGCTTCGTCCGGCGACGCCCACCGGCGGCGGCGAGGGGAGGGGAAGAAGGGTGGAGGGGCGGCGGCGCACGCTAGGGTTCGCCCGCGTCCGCCCGCGGGAGCGGACCGAGCGAGCGAGGCAGTTTTTTCCCAATCTCTGTTCAAATATCTCAGTGTAATTTGTATTTAAAATATTAAATGGAGCATATTTGCATACACAACTTAATATGTAGTATAATATTGGTGACAATGTAAGTGTTAGAACAACTCATTGTTACAGCAATGGGATACTCCTATAGTAGTTCGAGTCAGATGATGTGCGTGTTTTTCTTTAGGAATTGCTTTAGATTTTTTATTAGGCACAAAAGTAAAAAATGTACAAAATGGAAGAAATAACTATGTAATCTTAGGTAAGCTTCATTATCTAATCAGATATGTGGTTTCTCCCTTCTATGTAGTTCAGATAAATCACATTTGCCATTTCAATTTGTACTATCTAGTTACTTCACTTATAGAGGTTAGAAATAAGATTTACTAGCTAATAATATTCTTTGCCCTCTTTACATGAGTAATTTACGATAAATTCACTAATTTTTTTGATGAGACTCATCACAAATCCACATAGCACCACCCACTACTACAAAACCGTTTTGCTCAAACTGTTTTCCACCATTGGCCGGTGATGTTTTCCTTTTCGCCTCCAAGGGATAGTTGCTAAATAATGAAACGATTTTGTGGAGGCGGTTTATACAACTGACTTGAAAAATATACCCTTAAACAAGGGCCTCCAATAATATAATATTTGGAGATGATCGTATTAATTAACTGATGCTATCCTAGGATATGGCTCAACAATCAACATACAAACTGGCTCTAGTAGTCTATCCTAGGATCGTTTCTCCAGATGACTCGACAAGCATGGAGATGGTTTCTGGAACGAATCTACCCAATGGTTAGACACGGTTAAAAATAACGGCAGCTGCAATGAGATTGGGACGTATAATTTTGTCCGGTTGATATGTGTTTTCCCTTCCCCCTTCCTAGGACATTCAGATTTGCAGGGGCACTCCAAATGAAAATGCGGAGCCTCCAGACGAAAACATGAGCTTCGAGGTATCTTTTGCACAAGGGCTTTATTTCATCCAATTAGTGTTGAAAGGGCATTACAAGACCTAATATTTTAACTAATAAAGCAAACTTTCATGAAGTACTTTTAGTGCAATCAGTTACATGGTTGTATAACCAAAATAAAGGACATACTAGCTAGTTAGGACCGGAATCTTCACTTGGCTTGCTCTCTACATTACTACATACTAGGACGCAAGCGTAATAAAATTCCTGAAAAGTACATTCTGAAGCTACTTGCATATTCGAACTTTTTGATGAAGAACATGACAAACTCACTGGCCTTGAAACGTACTTGGCGAGCAAAATCATGCCAAGTGGCCTTCTCCATGACTAATCCGCCCTTTTCATCTTGAGACCATTCTGAAAAGACTATCACAAGCAGGTCCACACTTAAGCAAACTTTCCCTAACGAGGGGAGGCCACACTAT
This sequence comes from Avena sativa, assembly GCA_916181665.1. Taxonomy (NCBI): domain Eukaryota; kingdom Viridiplantae; phylum Streptophyta; class Magnoliopsida; order Poales; family Poaceae; genus Avena; species Avena sativa. Next base: position 307,007,351 of record OV702284.1, on the reverse strand, counting down.
GTCATAAAACCACCGCTAAGCTTCTACAAATTTAATGAACACTATGTTAGTGTCATATATAGAAAAATATGTGAAATTAAAGTAAAACTGAATTTGTGTTTGTCACTACTTACAAGTGTTTTATGCCCATTAAGATAATGAACGACAATTGGGCTAATACGATTGTAGTGGTGGTCTTGCGGAACACCGCATTCTGGTTGAAAGAGAGTGTCACTAATGGCCGTTTCATCAATGAATTAAGGATTTCCTCACGTCCTACAAATACAACATGAATCCACCACTTTCTTGGTTAGTAAAAAGTAAAGTACTAGCTGCCTGTTCGAAAGAAACTATATGCTTCAAACAAAAATACTTAATAAGCTTTTGATTCTTTATTTAGTTACCTTGTAAGTCAAGTGGATTTAGAATCACAATGATTTGCTTATCTGCATCGATACATTCATAGTTAGTAAAATATATCTCAACGTACATATGTCAATATAAAATATCGTAGACAAAGACTATATATACTAACCTGGCTCATTGATTATTTTTTATTTTCCCTTTTTTTCAAATACAATAGAACTATAGAATTCTTGATCACCATCTAAATTCACCACAATCTGATATTAAAAGTACATACCGTAGTGCGTGATAAGTTTGTCTCGGTGTTCACCTCGTATCATTGCCATTTCATTTTCTTTCTACATATTAAGTTCATACAGATAGCCATTGGCGTCACGATGTTCATCGTGTCACGAGCTATCATTTTATTTAACTTCTTTGTGATATGGAAAGGAACATACTATAAAGCAATACTCATTTCTTTTACACAATGCAACAATTCTTTTTTACAGCAATGCATTGATAGCAAGGTGTTGATCTAATAAATGACACACTACATGTTTTGCAAATTGCTTTTTATCCTATCTATACTAATACTACATTTAACTCTAGACAATGTATATAACACACATGTCATCCTATCTTCGTTCCTCACGTGAACATTTAGTAATAAACATGAGATAGGTTTATTCTTCACTCTATGTGGTCCCTCAATGTGCAGGCACATTAGGCAACAAGGAGGCTGAAAAGATCATGCTAACTTAATTATTTGAAAAAATCTAGCTATAACATGGAAATAAGTCTTGGGGAACCTAGATGTTTATTTTAGTAAATAAGATAGAACTCTTTAAATACAAAGTGTGGTAAGTAGTATCATGCAGCCATGTGGGATACTAGCTACGATACTCCCACTATGAATAACTAAACCGATATACACTATTATCGTACAAATATGATACTAGTGTATGCACTTCCTCTATCTTTTACTAGGCTATAGTCATAATGGGAGTGTCATCACTAGTTTCATACACATGATGCTAGTGTATGAACTTCCCACCATGACCAACCTATATGATGGTCTCTATGTTATCACACCCATGACACTACCCATTTATAGAGATGATTGTAAGGTTGGTCATAGTGGGAAGTAAGTTGTGTGTTTGCGTCAGTGGCTATCCCCTATATGGTAAGAGATAACCACTTTTTTGTGCATGCCTCCTGTTTGATTTGGAGGATGAGATGGATGAGGATAGCCAGATTCTGGGTATATTGCCTTGAAAATTTGGTTGAGCTAATCTGCCTAAATCTATCGCTCACCTATGAAGGATTTTTTCTCACCTCCTCCCTGAAAGAAGCAAAATCCCCTCTTCATCTCTGTGAGATTTGGTGGGATCTTCAAATCGAGGCGACCGTGGCGGCACATCAAGGGCAACGGTGGCAGGACGACCAATCCATTCCTCCCATATTTTCCCCTTCCGACATTCCACCTGATCGAGGCAGTGAAAGTCCATCAAGGATTGCGATAACCAAGTGTTTGATGCTCTTGTGGTGGCAAGGTGTTATATAGTCAACGAAACACAGTCATATTCCCGAGAAGGCCGCCACACAGATAATACCGACCTCTCATTGGCTCAGTTATGGTGGTACCAATACGACGTCCTCTCATCGGGCCCGTACATGCAAATCGACGAGTACATAGTCCCACTTGCAGATTCGGTTTGAACATGGGTAGCCTTGCATGTAATCGTGTACCATGATATTCCAACATTTGATTTTAGCATATTAGTGCACACCGCTTTGTATTTTGCAATATCTAGTTGTATCAGACGTTCATGTAGACAAATTGGTTTTAATATTAATTTTGAAAACTATCTGAAGAATAGACAATAGCTAGAGACATTAAACCGGGTTTAGTTTTGTTTGTGATTTTACGGTGCATTTTACTACACATTCTAGGTCTAGTATTTGTGGTGATTCGGCGGCTAAGGTTGATCCCGGTCCAGGGGCAACTCAGTAAGTGCCTAAATTTTTTAATAGTATTATTGGAATATTACTTAAATCCTAATGGTTATATACTGCATATCTTAATGTGTAGAAGTGTAGACCATTTAACCTAAAATTCTATTTACTAATTTATATCAGTTTGGTCTCCTTTTCATATAATTTCTACCACCCCACTGAAGGTGTTCCCTAGTGATAAAACCTAACACTAGCGTGGCACCACATGATGAGGTGGTCCGATCCAATTCCTTTGCGATGTTTGTGTCGCCGCCGATGATCTATATCACGTCACAACAACTGGTTGGCATGTATTTACTGCCTTCACTTATTTATACTAAATATTTTTACTTATTTATAGATCATTTTTATTAAACATATGTTAAATTTTATACAATATTGTTACAAAATATTAATTAGTATTCTGAACCATATTTAGCCGATCTTTTGACAACATATATTTTGATATAATATGCTTTATTAAATGATTTTTAATGAACGTTGTTATCAATGAAAACTTTATGCTAAAGTGAAGCATCAATTACATATTGTGATATTTGACGAAATATTTTGTCAAACAAAACATCATCTAGATCTAACCAAATGAAAATTGAGTAAGGAAAAAAGATGTTCCTGAGTTTATGTATTATATTTGGTTTATATGTGTTCATGTACATTTTAGTCTTCTTTAGTTTCTCAACAAAAGGCACCATCTTAAGTGAAAAGAATAACAAATATAAATGGATAGGTTTCTGTAGTGTGTAACTCTCCATCTTATAGGTATCTAAATAAATAAGTCTGGAGTGTATGAGCTGTAGACAATTGGTTTGTTTTCAAAATTCCTGTCTCACTTTTTTTTATTTCCATTACTTGCCTTTTTTTGCTTATTTCTTGTCAGACATTATTTACGTACATGGCAAACAAATAAATGTGCTTCATACCTATTATGACCATAGGGATGACAAAATGACCGCCGTGAGCGCCGCAAAGACCGCTCTTGGGCAGGGAGGTTCTTTCGTAGCCGCTCAACAGCTCCAAGAGAGGAGAACCATGGCCGCGATGATCAGAGAGGGGAGCAGATCCACAACAACGGAACAGATGACACGCGCCACCACCGGGACATCGAAACTGCACACTCTATGGATCTGAGGAGCGTGCAACTCCTCAACAAAAGCTCAGTCACTCATGTCCCGGGGAAAAGGATGGGGCCTTCTCCTTTCCCTCATAGATGTCATGGATGCGGATCTGTGCCTGTCGCTAGATCACGCAAGTGCTCACCCACTTCTTCACCATCGGTAACTTTCGGAGCCAACCGGACAGGGTTCCACTGCATGTGTTGCATGCCGTGCAGCTTCCTCAACTGCTCCCTCTCGCCAGCATCGACTATCGCAGCCTCTACAAGGTGCATCACTCCTGCAGGGCTCTCAGCGGGTCTGCACGTGCTGCCTTCTCCGCTACCACTGCCATCATCACCGCCTCATGTTAACAATATTGTTTTATACCTGTATATCTGTTTTATACGCACTGGTAGAAAACGTGCCATGCGTCCCGGTTGGAAAGGGGCTTTAGTCTCGGTTGCCCAACCGGGACGGGGCAATCGGGACTAAAGCCCCAACCTTTAGTCCCGGTTGCCCCACCAACCGGGACAAATGGGGGCACACGTGGCGGCGTCAGAGCGCGAGGGTGGTGGAGCATTAGTCCCGGTTCGTAACACGAACCGGGACAAATAACCTTCTGCCGCGGCAGAGATTTGGCCCATTTCTCTGCCGCGGCAGAGAATTCATTTTGGCACATTTTGTTGCCGCGGCAGCATTTTCGCCACTTTTTGTGCCGCGGCAGAGAATTCATTTAGGTTGATTTATTGTTTATTTAGTGTTTTGCACTCATCAATGAAGGAACCATTATATTACACAAGATCATCATGACAATATTACATTCGATACACGGATCGAGTTCATGCACTACATACAAAAGTTGCTCTTGTACAATCCCTATTGTCTATATACAGCCGAATAGTATTCCCCTTTTGGGTCTAGGACTTCTGCATCCAAGAATCCCGCCAATTCCTCCTGAATTGCTCGTATGCGATCCTTTGGCAGAAGACCGTCCCGTAGACGTTCGATCTGATTTAAAAAAGGAGTCAGCCTATATGAATGAAACTAAACACAATTTGATTGTAATTAAAAACTATGGAAATTGTTTACGTACGTGGAGTTGCTCTAAATTTTTGCCCTTCTCATCGCACGTCTGCCGGATGAACTCGCAAACATAGTATCCACATAGATTGTTACCTCGTCCCTGCGTCAGGCACTTTACGAGAACATAGTTCAATCAAAATAATAATCAAGCATGATAATAACTGTATCAAAACTAGAATCAAAGAGATGCGCGGATATAGCTAGTGGTGCTTACATCTAGTGCTTTAAATGTAAGCTCCTCTTTCCAAACACCCCTAGCCTTTTTGGTGAACCTTTTCCAAGCGCTGCCCGGCGAAGAAAACGAATAAAATAAGTTATTAAGTACTTGATATCATAAAATTCACGAACGTTGCCGATATAGTGTCGTAATGATTAGAATTACCGCTAGATAAGTATCTGCATGTCCTTCCACGTCTCAAGGGGTTTATGTTTCGAGTCCATGACTAGTACACGTCCTTTGAGCTTCAGATACTCACCAGGAGCTCGAAAAACTAGACGGAGGGGTTCGGGGTGGCCGGAATCAGCGGTGGAGGCGGTGGCCGGAGTCGGCGAGGCTTGGAGCGCCAGCGAGGAGCACGTGGAGGCGCGACAGCGGGGCAGCGCGTGGAGTTCGACGGCAGGGCAACGCGTGGAGGCCGACAGCGGGGCGGTGGTTGGGCAGCCTGACGGCGTCGAGCGCTTGTCCTCGCGGCGGCGACGATGATCTGTTGCGGTTGATGAGGAACGGGGAAGAAGGAGAAGGAGAAGGCGAAGGGGCGTCGTGTATAAAGGGGAAGGGCCTTTAGTCCCGGTTGGAGGGTCAAACGTCCCGGTTGGAGCCACGAACCGGAACGTATACTCCAATTTTTCAGCAGATAAAGGGGTGCGCGTGCAGGGGGTCTTTAGTCCCAGTTGGTGGCTCCAACCGGGACATATTCCCCTGTTTTCAAATTTTTTCAGGTATTTTCTCTCTGTTCCCGCCTTATTTTTTATTTTAGGGTTTAAATTTCTAATGTTTTTTAAATGGTAATTACTTTGGAATTTAGAAAAACTTTAAACATAAAAAGTGTTTGAATTTGAATAACTAATTCGAAACCATTTTCTGTTTTTAAAAATAATTAATGTAACCATTTAAACTATGAACCATTTAAAATTAATAATGAAATAACTTATATTTTTAAAATATTAATTTGGAATTTAGAAAAACTTTAAACATAAAAAGTGTCTGGATTTGAATAAATAATCCAAAACCATTTTATATTTTTAAAAAGTAATTAATGTAACCATTTAAAATTAAAAATGAATTAACTTATATTTTTTGAATATTAATTTGGAATTTAGAAAAACTTTAAACATAAAAAGTGTTTGGATTTGAATAAATGATCCAAAACCATTTTCTGTTTTAAAAAATAATTAATGTAACCATTTAAAATATGAACCATTTACAATTAAAAATGAATTAACTTATATTTCTTTAATATCAATTTGGAATTTAGAAAAACTTTAAACATAAAAAGTGTTTGGATTTGAATAAGTAATTCAAAACCATTTTCTGTTTTTAATGGGCGGAAAAAAAAGGACGGAAAATAATGGGCGGAAAGAAAATTTGATTAGGATAGAACTGGAATTAAAGTACATAACGCAACTAACACAAAGTTACATAGAAGAACTGAAAATTAAGATACATGACCAGATTAAGCCACAATCGACCGAACTTGTTTTGCAATGTTGGAATAATTCAGTCATGCTCATGCCTACACCTGTAATACTCGCCACTATAGTCGTCGTACTCACCGCGGCCGTCGTCGCTATCGTCGTCGGGGTCGCCGTAGTTGAACCTTGAAGGCTGAGTACGAGTGGGCTGGACTTGAGGATAGCGTAGGCGGGGGCTAGAGTCGGCGTCCGTGTCGTAGGCCATGACGCTCTGAAGGGTCCGGTCGCGCCACCACAGCCGACGGCCGGCCTCGTTGAAGTTCGGAGGAGGTGGGCCGTCCTCCTCGTGCCTGGCGAGTGCCCTCTCACGCCGATCCACGAAGAAGGCTTCCGAAGTCGGGAAAAAGTCGGGATGCCATCTGGGATTCCTCCGCTGCTCCGGCGTGAGCTCGAAGTAGTAGTGGTTCGTGATGGCCATCCGACGCGCCACACCTAGAGGGACAGGAGGAACCGGCACGCCTCCGGCGCTCAGCATCCAGCCGACGGGGACACAGTAGCCCGGCGGACATGGGTAGTTCGAGGCGCAATGCGCCTCCGCCTCCCTGGGAGTTAGTGCAACGGTGGAAGTCATGGGAAAGAGTGATGAGATTGCGGATATGAGTCTAGAGATGTGAAATGACAATGGAGGCCAACCCTACATATATATAGTGAGAAATGGCAGGAAGATAACTGGAGGGAAGAACTGGCGGGAAGAACCGGCGGGAAAAACTGGCAGGAAGAACTGGCGGGAAAAAATGGCGGGAGGATTTTTTTTGAAAATGGAAAAGGGCTTTTCCGTGCGACAAAAAGGAAAACTTCCTCCTACAACATTGTTCTCCATACCAATGTCCACACACATGCATAATATGGGCACAACATCACAAACTATGTCGTGATTCAGCATATAACATCGATCATTTGTACTGAAAGCCATGAAACCTCGAACATGATAGGTCATTTTGTGAAGGTTTTTTCGAAACATGATCAATATACCAAGTATGGTATTTTTCCTTTCAACTATGTAACATAATATGACACCACGCGAAGTATTTTCATTGTTCGGATTTTTTTTGAATTTATGATGCCCGTTTTGAATTATCTGAATTTCTAAGTATGGTCGAACCGGTGTGCATGAAGATAGGGGACGAGGATCGTTAGAACTTGCATTGGATATCTAAAGAAACCACATATTGTGAGTCTAAAAATGATTTTTTCAAAAAATCACGGGCGATAGATCATGTACCTGTAGTACAAACCGGACCCACTTCCTACCGATTCGGTAGACATTTGTCCTTTTTACCTGGGATGGACGAAAAGGTTTGAGATGTCCCGGTTGGGAGATAGTCCATGTAAGGTGGTCTTGTATTTTAAGAAAATGGGACGGTAGCATTCTGAAACGGCATTTTGGTGGTTACTTCACAAAACGACCCGTTTTTTACGCTCGGAAAATGGAAAAGGGCTTTTCCGTGCGACAAAAAGGAAAACTTACTCCTGCAACATTGTTCTCCATACCAATGTCCACACACATGCATAATATGGGCACAACATCATAAACTATGCCGTGATTCAACACATAACATCGGTCATTTGGACCGAAAGCCATGAAACCTCGAACATGATAGGTCATTTTGTGAAGGTTTTTTCGAAACATGATCAATATACCAAGTATGGTATTTTTCCTTTCAACTATGTAACATAATATGACACCACGCGAAGGATTTTCATTGTTCAGATTTTTTTTGAATTTATTATGCCCGTTTTGAATTATCTGAATTTCTAACTATGGTCAAACCGGTGTGCATGAAGATAGGGGACGAGCATCGTTAGAACTTGCATTGGATCTCTGTAGTACAAACCGGACCCACTTCCTGCCGATTCGGCAGACATTTGTCCTTTTTACCCGGGATGGACGATTTCGGCAGGCTGGGCCAGGCAACACTAATGATAGGGTGAGTGTCGATATTATGTCGTGCGGCGTGTACCTTGTCCCGGATGGTGTCACCAACCGGGACTAAAGATCTACCTGTAGTCCCGGTTGGAGACACCAACCGGGACAAAACACGAGTCAGCACTAATGATAGGGGTGAGTGTCGACATTATTTCGTAAGTGTCGACACTATGCCGAGCTGCTTGTACTATAAATAGGCATCCTTGCGAGTCCATTCCTCCAGCCAGTTTGAGGCATCTCCAAGATGGTTTTCGAGAGCAGGGACACCACTACGGCCAGTTTCAGGAAGATGCCGACGGAGCCCAGTCCTCCGGCATCTCCGAGAAACTGGTCATAGAGGCACTCCCTAATATGTGAAATTAGTTAGCTCCGAGGCGTATTGATCTAGTTAGAGAAGTTACAAGCTGCAAGATGGTTTTCGAGAGCAGGGACACCACTACGGCTAGTTTCAGGGAGATGCCGACGGAGCCCAGTCCTCCGGCATCTCCGAGAAACTGGTCATAGAGGCACTCCCTAATATGTGAAATTAGTTAGCTTCGAGGCGTATTGATCTAGTTATAGAAGTTACAAGCTGCAAGATGGTTTTCGAGAGCAGGGACACCACTACGACCAGTTTCAGGGAGATGCCGCCGGATCCTAGTCCTCTGGCATCTCCAAGAAACTGGTCATAGAGGCACTCCCTAATATGTGACTGCGCGCGTTTGGAGATCAGATCTTAATGGTAAGTATGAATCGGGACAACTTCTTCATAGTCCCGGTCCAGCCACAAAACGGTACTAACACTCAAGACATTTATTAATATTAAAAACTGAGACTACAAAACCGGGACTAAATGCCACAAACCGCGAAAGATATCCTTCGGTCAAGCCACAAACCGCGAAAGACATGAACTAGAGTAACATAATATGAGCATGAACTTCTTGGCATATGTTCTTCCTTATGATCGCTTCAGACGTAACCATGGAGCATCTTCTTTACTTAACGGAATGCTTGGGTCAGTTTTCACTGTGAAGGGCGGAATTTCATCAAACTTATTATAATCTTCTGACATGTCTGTCTTGTCCTCGATTCCCACGATGTTTCTTTTCCCTGAAAGAACTATGTGACGCTTTGGCTCATCATATGATGTATTCGTTTGCATATTTTTTCTTTTTTTCGGTCTGGAGGACATGTCCTTCACATAGAAAACCTGAGACACTTCATTGGCTAGGACGAATGGTTCATCTCTATAACCAAGATTGTTGAGATCCACTGTTGTCATTCCGTACAACTGGTCTATCTTTACCCCTTCCCCATTCAGGTTGACCCATTTGCAGCGAAACAAAGGGACCTTAAAAGAGACTCCATAGTCTAGTTCTCATATCTCCTCTATGTAACCATAATATGTGTCCTTTTGTCCATTCTCGTCTATTGCATCAAAGCGGACACCACTATTTTGGTTGGTGCTCTTTTTATCTTGGGCGATCGTGTAGAATGTATTCTCATTTATTTCGTACCCTTGGAAATTCAATACAGTAGAAGATGGTGACGCGGCCAACAAGTATAGCTAATCTCCAACAGTGGTGTCATTCAAGAGATGTTTCCGCGTCCAACCACCGAAAGACTTCATGTGTTCATCTGTAATCCATGATTCAGGCTTCCCCGGGTTTTTGGAGCGTACAATATTCTTGTGTTCCTCGATATACGGAGCTGCCAAGGTGGAATTATGTAGAACTATGTAGTGTGCTTTAGTGAAAGAATCCCCGTCCCTACATATCACTGCTTTCTTTCCTAGCGTGCCTTTTCCACTTAGTCTTCCCTCATGCCGCGAGTCAGAAACACCAATCGGCTTAAGGTCAGGAATAAAGTCAACACAAAACTCAATGACCTCCTCTGTTCCATATCCCTTGGAGATGCTTCCTTCTGGTCTAGCACGGTTATAAACATATTTCTTTAAGACTCCCATGAACCTCTCAAAGGGGAACATATTGTGCAGAAATACCGGACCGAGAATGGCAATCTCTTCCACTAGGTGAACCAGGAGATGCGTCATAATATTGAAGAAGGATGGTGGGAACACCAATTCAAAACTAACAAGACATTGTACCACATCCTTCTGTAACCTTGGCAGAATATCTGGATTGATTACCTTCTGAGATATTGCATTGAGGAATGCACACAGCTTCACAATGGGTACTCGAACATTTTCCGGTAGAAGCCCCCTCAATGCAATCGGAAGCAACTGCGTCATAATCACGTGACAGTCATGAGACTTCAGGTTTTGGAACTTTTTCTCTGCCATATTTATTATTCCCTTTATATTAGATGAGAAGCCCGACGGCACCTTGATACTGTAAAGGACTTCAAAAAAGATTTCCTTCTCTGCTTTGGTAAGAGCATAGCTGGCACGACTTAAGTGACGCCCTTTATCCGTCATGTTATGTGTATGCATGTTCTTTGGGTCTTTCATAATTTGTTGGTCCTCCCGTGCTTCTGGTGTATCTTTTGTCTTCCCATACACGCCTAGGAATCCTAGCAGGTTCACACAAATATTCTTCGTCACGTGCATCACGTCGATTGAAGAGCGGACACGCAGGACTTTCCAATATGGCAGCTCCCAAAATATAGATTTCTTCTTCCACATGGGTGCGTGTCCTATAGCGACGTCGTTCGGAACTGATTGACCGCCGGGACCCTTTCCAAAGATTACTTCTATGTCCTTGACCATACCAAATACATCATCACCAGCAGGGAGTTCAGGCTTCTTCCGGTGATCTGCCTCACCTTTGAAATGCTTGCCTTTCTTTCTTACAGGATGATTGGTCGGAAGAAATCGTCGATTCGCCAGGTACACAACCTTCTTGCATTTATGCAAATATGTACCTTCAGTCTTATCTAAACAGTGTGTGCATGCCTTATATCCCTTGTTAGTCTGTCCTGAAAGGTTACTAAGAGCAGGACAATCATTGATGGTTACGAATAACAACCCTCGTAGATCAAATGGCTCATGTTTGTTCTCATCCCACGCACGTAAACCTGGTTTGCCCCACAACTGTAAGAGTTCTTCAACTAATGGCCTAAGGTACACATCAATGTCGTTGCCCGGTTGCTTCGGGCCTTGGATGAGCACTGGCATCATAATGAACTTACGCTTCATGCATAACCAAGGAGGCAGGTTGTAGATACATAGAGTCACGGGCCAGGTTCTGTGACTGCAGCTCTGCTCCCCAAAAGGATTCATGCCATCCGTACTTAGACCAAACCATAAGTTCCTTGCGTCACCTGCAAAGTATGGGAAGTCTCTCTCGATTTTTCTCCACTGTGACCCATCAGCAGGGTGTCTCAACTTCCCGTCTTTCTTACGGTCTTCTTTGTGCCATCGCAACAACCTAGCATGCTCTTTGTTTCTGAACATGCGTTTCAACCTTGGTATTATAGGAGCATACCACATAACCTTAGCAGGAACCCTCTTCCGGAGGGGCTCTCCCTCAACATCACCAGGGTCATCTCGTCTGATCTTATACCGCAACGCATTGCATACCGGGCATTTATCTAAATTCTCATACTCCTTATCGCGGTAGAGGATGCAGTCATTAATGCATGCATGTATATTTTGCACATCTAATCCCAGAGGACAGAGAGTCTTCTTTGCTTCGTAGGTACTCTCGGGAAGTTCGTTATGTTTTGGAAACTTCGGCTTCATTATTTTCAGCATCTTTTCAAATGAGGAGTCAGTTAGACCACACTCTGCCTTCCATCGCAACAATTCCAATGTGGTATCGAGCTTTGTGCTGCCATCTTCACAATTTGGGTACAACAATTTCTTGTGATCTTCTAACATGCCCTCTAACTTCAACTTCTCATTTTCTGTTTCACAGTATCGCTTTGCATCAGAAATGACCCTACCAAGTTCACCAGCCGGCTCATATGATGCCCGTTTTTCACCTCTTTCCTATCCATTGTCTTCCATTGCAGTATCACTGCATTCAGGAAGCATATGATGATAGTTGTTATCATCATCTTCTTCTTCACTGTCTTCCATCATAACCCCTCTTTCCCCGTGCTTGGTCCAGCAATTATAGTTGGGTATGAAACCTTTCATAATCAGGTGGCCGCGAATGATTTTCAAGGAAGAGTACTCCTTGTTGTTCCGACATTGAACACATGGACAACGTATAAAACCATTCTCTTTGTTTGCCGTAGCCACATCGATAAATTTATCCACGCCTTTCATATACCCGGCTACGCGCCGGTCACCGTACATCCATTCCCGACCGTTCATCTGCATCATGTAAGTAAGTTTATCAACAAACAGGACATCATAAATAGTGAAATGACCAATTCACATCGACACATGCATTGTATCAATGACAGAGAAAAGATAAGATTGCTAACCTCGATCGAGGGAAATAAAGAGGAGAAAGCTCAAGTGCGTCTCGGACACCTTCTATATTTTTGTTCTATGAGAAATTGAACGGGATTATTCACTCAAACATTTTATCAAACACCTTGAATGCATGCATAGGGGAGAAAAAACTAGCACACCCCTCACACCTTTCACCAAGAGAAAAAACAGAGTGGAGGCAGAGGGGGCTGGGGCGTTGCATTTATAGAGGGCGAGAGCATACGTCCCGGTTGGAGCCACCAACCGGGACTAAAGGTGTGTGCCACGCCACGTGGATGTGGCCAAACCTTTAGTCCCGGTTGCTGGCTCCAACCGGGACGTATGCCCCGTTACCAACCGGGACGCATGCCTCCGGGCCCCGTGCCCGCTCGAACCGGGACGCGTGCCAGCATTAGTCCCGGTTGGTGGGGCAACCGGGACTAATGCTCTGAGGGGGCGCGGACGGATGGCCTGTTTTCTACTAGTGACGGGCTGCATAGTATGGAGTAGTACTTCAACTGTTTCACGTCTCCTTTGTACAATCCATCAATTGGGTGTTTGCCCTTGACATATTAACATGGAACCGATGCAGAGAACAATGCACCATTATCAGAGCTATCTCTTCCCTAGTCTAGCCGCCGAATACGCACATCGCCGCCGCTGAATACCAACATCGCCGCCGCCAGGTCCTGTCTGTGCTGCCGCGTCATTTCCGCTTTGAAGCTTCAAGTCGTCGACGCAAAAACCCAAAACTAGGAAAACTACAATCATTGCCGCCGCTCCCTTTAGTCGCCGCCTACAACCAAACCACAAGCCAAAACCTTCCTACCGTTGCCACAATTCTTGCCGCCGCCGCAGCCTGTTCATCATGTCTTCTTCAACATCGTCCATCACTTCGCTGGCTGCAGCCCTGGGCGTGCCGCCATCCCAGCTTTTCACTCGCAAAAGCTCCCTCGTGTGGAAAGCCCTAGTCGTTCCTGCTCTACGCGGCGCCCAGGTCCTAAATCTGGTAAAGGGACTTGAGCCCGCCACTAGTAGGGAAAACCTTATAGCTAGATTCCTTACCACAGGCGAAGTGGGCACGAGTGTCGCCGGCGGTAAGGGCGAAAGCACACATGCAGCTCCTAGGCTAGTCCAATTACCACCGGCGAACAGGGCTGGCGCGTGCCGGGGCTATGGTGGGCTGCGTGCCCCCGGATGGGCTGACCTTTAGCACCCACGAAAGGGGACCTGTTCGTCGGGGATATGGTGGGCTGGATGGGCCAGCCGGGCCAAAAAACAATTATCCCCGGCGAATACAGCCTTTAGGCGCCAGGGATAAGTGGGCCGCGGGTCCACCTTTAAGGGCTCCCCGTCTCATCTAACCCATCGCGATGCGCCCCAATGAAAATCCCCAATTCTCGCAACCCTAGCCGCGCCCCCTCGCTCCACCGTCGCCGTCGCGCATCCCCCTCGCCGATGTTGTCCCGCGTCCGCCGAAGGGAAGGAGGAGCAGGTCGTGGAGGAGCCCATCCCACCCACGACCTAGAAGGATGAGGCCAGTCCCGCGCCCGTCCCGCAGCAGGGGCACCGCGCCGCCACCTCGTCGACGACCACCTCCCCCATCCGCAGGTACACCGCTGTCACACCCTGTCCCCTTGCCGGTATGATTGCCTTGTTCGTGTTAGCTTCGGTCTGATTGCACACAAACAATTGAATCCTTTTTTAGCTAAAGGTTATGCTACTTTGATGTTTATTTGCAATCGGTTTCGTTGAAACAAGATATCACATGCCGTTCCATCTTGCACATATTTGTGAATGATTGGCCCCTTTTAGAGGAATGAAAAAATATTAGACATTATTTGTTAGTAAGCACCACTTCAGCTATAGCTTTAAGTCACTCTGATTCTGGACCATGATGATCATGCGCTCAAATCACATTGCAATGAAACTTTAGCACTTTTATTTACTCACAAAATGCGTGCAAAAATTATTCACCCATTTATGCTCTGTTAGGGAAACATTAGCAACATTAATTCTAATACAACATGCAGATCATCTTGATACATATCTAGGTTGGTGGAGTATCTTGTTGCCAATTCTAATGCAGCTGGACTTGTATATTCTACTGCTAATTGAAAGATTTACTTTTCGCGACTCTCTGCTATCTGCCTAGCTACCGCTACATGCTTGTATATTGGAGCTGTTATGGAAAACAAACTAGATGTTGTCATCTAGTCATTGAAACAACCAGTACAGAGTGAATGAATCACTAAGTCGGTGCGTACCTTTTGCGTGGGGGATCTAGGAGGCTTATTTATACTTATACAAGATCCAGGAGGGCTTATTTATACTTGTACATGTGTTATACTGAACAATATGCTTATAATCTGCTGCGCATAATCTAGGAGGCTTATTTATACTGATCCAGGAGGCTTATTTATACTGATCGGATGATGGCTATTTACGTACCATCAACCCCGTAAGGCCATCATTTTTGGAGACATACATCGGCTGGACGGACGTGTGTATGGCTTCGGTGGCTGGGCACTGGTGTCCATGTCCTTCTCGCGTGGGGACCAAGGTGGAGTGGCCTGGCATCTGCCATTGTACAATGGCGAGTCTTGGCATGGTGCATCGGGGTCTTAGTGGCTAACATGGGATGATGGATGCAGAAGGTGGCGCGGTTTTCCATCGTGGCTACGTCAACGACAAACCTGGCAAGTTCAATACTTTGATCCCTCTTGGAGATCGGTTCGTAGAAGACGAGGATAGCGACTTCTATGGTATGTGTACATGTGGGCGCTGAGGGTCTGCTGTACCGGTTGTGCACCTTGCGCACCGATATGTAGCCTGATGAGGCCTTCGATTTTTAGATGATGTGCGCATGCGTGATGTCTGGGCACATATGGTCCTGTTCATGGGCACCCCTTTATCAGTTTTATAGGTGTAGCGAGTTGTTTCTACGATGGTGGTTTCAAGTTGATCTTTGTATTTTTTTTATAAGACTTTGTTGAATAATCTAATAAAAAAGCCCATGTGCATCTTTTTAATGCAAAGGCCCGGAGCATCAACCTCTATTTCGGAAAAAAAGACCAATTCCTCGCATCCTTGACTTCTCACTGATATTGCCTCTAATCCATTGCTTCTGATAGTTTGCCTCCTCAGAGCTCAATTGTTGCTTCTTCTTACATCGAGAGTCCCTTCTATTAGATGTATATATTTGTATATTGTATTTTCCCTATATGTTAGGGGGCTTTCTGCATATTTGCACCTGTACCTATATTATATATTGTGGCCTTTGGCCCCCAGAGAAATACAAGTTGTCTATTCCTAACATGGTATCAGAGCCACGTTAGACTCGTCCTCTTTTTCGCAACTTCATCGGCCGCCACCGTCCCTGTCGTCGCCGGCATTGCCGTCGTCGTCGCCGCCAGTTTTGCCTCGTTTTCAGATTTGGATCGATTTGGGTTTGTCTGACCGATCGAGATCCAAATCAAGATCTATTCCCGTCTTCACGGCTGTCAGATCGGCCCCGTCTTCGTCGGTTGGACCGATCTTCACGAGATGCCTCGTCTTCACCGCCGCACGCCACCCCGCCTCGCGTCGCACGCGCGGGCACTGCCTGCCCCGTCTTCACCGACCGTCCCACGCGCGGGCACTGCCTGCCCCGTCTTCACCGACCGCACGCCACCCCGTCTTCCCTGGACGTCACCTCGCGCCACGCGCGGGCCCTGCACTGCTGCCACGCCAGGCCCCGGCACTGCTGCCACGGACGCACGCCAGGGGACGCACGCCCTGTCTGCCCTGCACGACCTTGTCTGCTCTGCGGCCTGCCTACTCTGTACGTCTCCATTGGATCTGACAGTTGGTTTTCGTTGGATCTGACAGTTGGTTTTCGCCGGTTCCCGATTGGATCTGAGAGTTGACAGAAAAATTGAGAGAGAGATGTCTTCTGCATCGGGCTATGTTGCGATTCCTCGCTGCCCGGTGATCTTCGATGGCGCGAATTATCCTGATTTCGCTGCCTTCATGCGCGTTCACATGCGTGGTCTCCGTCTTTGGGGTGTGCTCTTCCCTGCTCATGTGGCTCCTCTTCCGCCGACGCCGATTGTTCTCAGTGCTAATGCTTCTCAGGAGTCCAAGGATGCTGCTCAGAGTGCCGATGATAGTGCTGTTGCTGCTTATGACCTGAAGTTCAAACAGTACTCTGCTGATCTAGAGACCTATCGCCACGCTCTGACTGCCTACACTCAGTGGGTCGATGAGGATGCTCGTGCTGCTGCTGTTCTCACCTCCAGTGTTCTGCCCCAGTATGCTGCTGAGTTCATGAGTCTCCCTACTATTGCCGCTCAGTGGGCACATCTTCGTCAGAGCTATCAGCCGTCTGAGAATGCTCTTTACCTGTCCGTGGTTCGCCAGGAGCATGCTCTTCAGCAGGGTGATTCCACTATTGATGAGTTCTATACTCAGAGTGCTGTTATCTGGCGTCAGCTTGATTCTCTCCGTACTGCTGTTTGTGGCACATGCTCGTGCTGCCAAATTGTGCGCTCGGATTTGGAGTTTCGTCGCATCTATGAGTTTTTGTCTTGGCTTCGCCAGGAGTTTGAGCCCCGGCGTGCTCAGCTGAATGCTCGTGGTCGTGTTCTGCTCTCTGAGGTGTTGTCTGAGCTTCGGGCTGAGGAGACCCGTCTCCGTGGTGCTGGTCTTCTTGCGGTTCCGTCTGTGCTTGCTACTCGTGGTGCTCCTTTGCCGTCTGCTCCCTCGACTCAGCCGCGGTCCCCTGTGCCGCCACCTCCGATACTACCCACTCCTCCAGGTCAGGGCCAGGGTCAGCTTCAGCACCAGCAGCCTCAGGGTCAGAGTCAGCACCAGCAGGCTCGTGGTCAGGGTCGTCGTGGTTCTCTTCGTCACTGCTCTTACTGCAATAGGGATGGCCACACTTGGGCCACCTGTTATACACGAGACCCCAGTTTACGTCAGCAGCACCAGGCTCGTGGGCAGACGGCTCCTTCCGGGTCTTCAGCAGTTGCTCTCTCTGATCAGGACATTATCAGGAGTCTTCGCAGTCTGCTTGCTACTACAGGCTCTTCTTCGACGGGCACTGCTGGTTCTATGACTGATTCTTCAGGCACTACACGACCATCACCTTCTACACAGTCAGGTACGTCTCCGTGGTATCTGGATTCTGGAGCTTCCTTTCATATGACTTCTGAGTCTTCTTTTCTGTCTGCTCTTCGTTCTCTCCCTTCTCCTATCCGTGTTTTTACGGCTGATGGTACCTCTCTTCATGTTTTTAGTAGGGGCACCCTTTCTACTTCTTCTTTTTCTTTTCCTGATATTTCTCATGTCCCTCTTCTTAAGATGAATATGTTCTCTGCTAGCCAGCTTACTGACTCTGGTTGTCGCGTCATTCTTAATGTTGATTCTTGTGTTGTCCAGGACCGTCGCACACAGACCCTGGTTGGAGCTGGCCTGTAATGCCCAAGAAAATATTCTGAAATAAAATTGTCTGTTATTTTCTTTTTCGCATCATCATGACATTATCATGCATATTTTGCCTCTAAATCTTTTCACTAAAAGGCTATTTTGTTTTCTAATTAGTCCTCTCTTTTAATTTCAAATCAAAACCCTGGTCTTTTCCGGATCTTTTATTTATCTAAAAACTATTTATACAAGTCTATTTAAAACTAAAATAAATAAAAATATTTTTAGGGGAGGCAGCCGGCCGGACCAAACGGCCCAGCTAGCCGCCTACGACCCTGTAACAAAACCAAAACTAAACCCTAACCCTAAATCCTCTTCCCACACCCCGCCGCCACCAGACCCAACACACACACATCGCCGCAAGCCACACCCGCGCGTAGCTCCCTGCACACACAACGCACACCACACACTGAACCTCACGCACGCACGCACACACCACGCGGCCCACTGCCCGCACGACCCCACACCACACGCACAACACGTACGCACCCTCCCACGTCACCCTATCGCTAACCACCCATCCCCACGCGAGGGCGTCGCCTCCCCTTCCGCGTCTTCCTCCTCGCAGTGGCGCCGCCGCCGAGCTCCCTCCAGGCCGTTGTCCGAGTTCCCGCCGCCACGGCGTCGCCCCGAGCACGCGGCTCCCTCTCCTCGCCCCGTATCGCCCTCCTCAACCTCTGCCGTTTGACCCCCGTCGCTGACAGTTGCCATGCTCGCGCACCTCTGCCTACGCTCGAGTCTCCTCGCCGCGGTCGGCCGCCGTCGCCCTCTTCCCTGCAGAATCCCGTTTCCGCCCGAGGCCGTCCTTCCTCGGCCGCTCCAGCTCCTCCTCCTCCTGGACGCCCAGCGACGTCTCCCTCTGAACCCCGCCGCCAAGTCCCGAGCAAAGCTGCCTCGCCGCCAGGGAGCCTCCCCGTCGCCTTCCTTGCCGCGTGCCCTCCTTCCATTGTGGGTTCCCCGAGTTGCCGTCACCCGGTACGTCGCCCGCACTCCGTCGTCACTGCGTCCGCCCCTGTCGCCATTCCTGTTCGTCTCCTCTGGCCATGACCTCGCCTACGTGATGCGGTTTTCCGATGGTCACTGTACGCCGTGAGCTCAAGCGCCTTCTCTAGCACGTTGTGCTACTTGGCCGCTGTTTGGTGTGATTACATTGTAGGTATGTATGTGCCTCCTCGTGTGTTGATGTGCATGCAACAACCTAACCCGATGGATATTTCTAACACCTTTAATTCTAGACTCCATTCATCTGAGCAACCTCGAATCCACGAGATCTCTCCGGAGTTATTTATTCTACCGTCAACGCAAGATCAATGTTCAGTGGATCCCCTTCTAGAGGTGTGGAGATAAACCCGAAGGACTACGTCTTCGACACGGAGCGCCAAGATCACCTCACGGATTCCAAAGACCGATCCCGGCGAGACCGAACCCGAACCCCTCGGAACATCAAGATCGCCGAAGCCCATGTGTGATCCCTTTCCGATACCCTATTTTTATAAATATAATATAACTCGTGCATATTAAATTATCCATGCTTGCATACATATTGTTGTTCAGGGTTAAATAATGATTCATCCAATAAATAAATATGGAATATATGGGAGTGTTATTTGCCTAGTCCCGGTTCCATTTAAAATTGAGTAGCGAACCGATGCCATGATTTATCTTGTTAAGTCAACATTTAAATTGCGGGGTAGCTAAATAACTTGAACCTAATAATAAATGTCGGGATCCCGATTCCTCTTAATATTGCTAAGGGGACCGCATACTGCCATGCCATGCATCATATCATAAACATGCCGGATCTTCCATCATATTATTAAATATTGCATCGGTTGCTCTTTCTAGTGTTTGCTTCTTCATCGGATAGGACGATGAGTCGATGTGAGATACGACGAGCCTTCAGATGATCTTCTCAGGCGAGCTTTCTCCCCCTTCTACCTATTTTGCATTTATAGTCTTTACTTCCTTTCTTTGATCTATTGCTATCCTTATTGTCGATGCTATAATATCGTTCCTTTATTTACCTGCTCCACTATATTGTCTTGGTTATCCTATTGCCTTGTTTGATTAGCGCTTCGTCCTTGCGAGTCGTAGGCATGCTTAGTACCGCTCTCATACAGGTGGAACATGATACTCGGATATGGTTGGTGATAAAATAATTAATCTGATGTTATTGTTTATGGTTATGGGTATGGTTTCACCTAATGATAAGGCCCCGGTAGGGACCATCTTTGGGAACTGCTTGAGCCGATCTAGGACCCGTTCGTTCTACGATACCAGTTCTGAGTTGATTGTGCTAACCAAACGTGGGGGCCTCTGGGATCCCCCCTCAACTACCGGCGCTATTCGTATATCCAGAGGGTTACAAAATTGGTTTTCCATTTGGTGCATACGCATTATATGTCCTCGGACATGGGTGAGTTGATATGTCTTCGGACTTAATGTTTTGGTGGACTCCCATGGCTTGCATTACATAAATCTGGGATATCGTGTCGGAGGTGGGATGGAGCTCTACAAGTTATCTTCCGATCATCGCCCGTCCGTAGACTCAAACGTTGTGCCACCTGGAGAATCAGCTGTATCTCTTGTGTGGGTAAAACACAGTAGGTGATTCCTCTAGATATGCGCGTAGTTATGAAACAGTTCTTGTTGTGAGATTCGAAAGGCACGCGTGATATGTTTCCTGAAGGGTTGAGCATGCGTTTGGGTACAGTAGTGCACCCCTGCAGGGTAAATCTTTTCGAGAAGTCGTGTGTCCACGGTTATGGGTGCCACAGGAGTACAGTGTCATGATCATAGACAACGCCACTAATGTTTTGCCTCTTTAATAATATGAATAGTAATTAGCCTTATCAACTAAACACATGTTTAATTAAAATTGCCACCGTTGTGTGTTCCGCTAGAGGACTTCCTCGACTGGTCTTCGAGGGGGAAATCTTCGGATGGGTTATGTTTGGTGTTATATTATTGTTACCGCATAGCGCTCTCTTATCTCGCTCTAATAGCCGAAGTTGTAGTGTGTCTCTATAAGTTAGATAGTGCAAGCTTTGCTGCCGCTGAGCCCACCATACCTATGTAGGCAAGGACCGCTGAATTCTAGTCTCGCCGTGTACTGGCCTCAGTACTGACCGCTCTCTTTCTGTTTTTCCTTTGCCCTTTGTCGGCACACTTTTGGCTTGACAGGTATGTGATTGGCGACGTTAGCAAGGTTACCCTTCCGGCTTGGCCTGGGCAGGGTTTATGGACACCGCTTGGTTATTCTTCAGGGCTCTTAGTCCCATTTGGATCTTGTCCGTACTCAGATACTATTTGGCTTTCTTTATGATCTGTATCATTTGTATTCTTGACTCGTGGAGTCGTTGTTGTATATGTAAGTTCTTGTGGACTCTGTGGTAAACTACTACGACGTAACTACTTGTATTCAAATCCCACCCACACGAAAGTGTCTGGTGGGCGTCTCTGAATCGCTTCTATGCGGATTTTGGCGGGAAATGCTGAGATCTGCATAGACCTGATTCGGGGGCGTTACAAGTGGTATCAGAGCAAAGGTTTACGATACCCCACTGGTCCAGCCTGTAGGATAACCTAGCTAACGGCCGATGTCTAGTGTCAAAATTATTTTGCTACAAATGCGTTTGATAGATCTGATTAGCTCTAATTTTAATCCTTACCTCCTTTCTTTCTCTTCTTACCTTTGCGTGTTATAATCTTCTCACTTACCTTGTTCAAGTGTAGGATTCTCGTGGATGGGTTTTAGGTCGTACCTTTAGGGTTCCACTTCCTTCCTTTTGCAACGGTGGCGCTACATCTGGTTTTCGCTCTACCTGAGCTTTCTTCATATGTTTTCGGTGTTGTGTCTTCTAATATGACGATCTACCCCTATCTAGATCTTTCTTTGAAGCTTTCCAAATACTGTTTGCCAAGATCTTCCATCTGGATTCTGAGAGTTTAGTTGCATGATCCTCCTATTCATGTACCGAGTAATGCTTTGAGTGCGGGATGGAGTCATGAACATACCACTACTCTTATCATTCGCTCTTATACATTGATTGGTGGATCCATGCAATTCTACTCCTTCCTCGAAAGTTAAAGGTGGCCTTATCTTTGAGACCTTTACTTCCTCCTTTGCCTCTCCGGAGTGTTCTTCCGAAGAACGTGAGCAACCAACCCTTGTTGGTGGTGTCGATGATTTCAAGACGGAACAAGAATTCTTATTAGTGGTTTCGCGACCATTAACCCGACGCAAGAAGATCCGATCATCAAACCTCTCTCCCTCCCAGTGCCTTTGTTTGGATCTCGGGACGCGATCCTTGTTAGTGGTGTCGAGTTGTAATGCCCAAGAAAATGTTCCGAAATAAAATTGCCTGTTATTTTCTTTTTCGCATCATCATGACATTATCATGCATATTTTGCCTTTAAATCTTTTCACTAAAAGGCTATTTTGTTTTCTAATTAGTCCTCTCTTTTAATTTCAAATCAAAACCCTGGTATTTTCTGGATCTTTTATTTATCTAAAAACTATTTATACAAGTCTATTTAAAAAATATATATATATATTTTTAGGGGAGACAGCCGGCCGGACCAAACGGCCCAGCTAGCCGCCTACGACCCTGTAACAAAACAAACTAAACCCTAACCCTAACTCCTCTTCCCACACCCCACCGCCACCAGACCCAACACACACACATCGCCGCAAGCCACACCCGTGCGCAGCTCCCTGCACACTCAACGCACACCACGCACTGAACCTCACGCACGCATGCACACACCACGCGACCCACTGCCCGCACGACCCCACACCACACGCACAACACGTACGCACCCTCCCACGTCACCCTATCGCTAACCACCCATCCCCACGCGAGGGCGTCGCCTCCCCTGCCGCGTCTTCCTCCTCGCAGTGGCGCCGCCGCCGAGCTCCCTCCATGCCATTGTCCGAGTTCCCGCCGCCGCGGCGTCGCCCCGAGCACGCGGCTCCCTCTCCTCGCCCCGTATCGCCCTCCTCAACCTCCGCCGTTTGACCCCTGTCGCCAACAGTTGCCATGCTCGCGCGCCTCTGCCTACGCTCGAGTCTCCTCGCCGCGGTCGGCCGCCGTCGCCTCGCCCTCTTCCCCGCAGAATCCCGTTTCCGCCCGAGGCCGTCCGTCCTCGGCCGCTCCAGCTCCTCCTCCTGGACGCCCAGCGACGTCTCCCTCTGAACCCCGCCGCCAAGTCCCGAGCAGAGCTGCCTCGCCACCAGGGAGACTCCCCGTCGCCTTCCTCGTCGCGCGCCCTCCTTCCGTTGTGGGTTCCCCGAGTTGTCGTCACCCGATCGACGTCGCCCGCACTCCGTCATCACTGCGTCCGCCCCCGTCGCCATGCCTGTTCGTCTCCTCTGGCCATGACCTCGCCTACGTGATGCGGTTTTCCATGGTCACTGTACGCCGTGAGCTCAAGCGCCTTCTCTAGCACGTTGTGCTACTTGGCCGCTGTTTGGTGTGATTACATTGTAGGTATGTATGTGCCTCCTCGTGTGTTGATGTGCATGCAACAACCTAACCCGATGGATATTTCTAACACCTTTAATTCTAGACTCCATTCATCTGAGCAACCTCGAATCCACGAGATCTCTCCGGAGTTATTTATTCTACCGTCAACGCAAGATCAATGTTGAGTGGATCCCCTTCTAGAGGTGTGGAGATAAACCCGAAGGACTACGTCTTCGACACGGAGCGCCAAGATCGCCTCACGGATTCCGAAGACCGATCCTGGCGAGACCGAACCCGAACCCCTCGGAACATCAAGAACGCCGAAGCCCATGTGTGATCCCTTTCCGATACCCTATTTTTATAAATATTATATAACTCGTGCATATTAAATTATCCATGCTTGCATACATATTGTTGTTCGGGGTTAAATAATGATTCATCCAATAAATAAATAAGGAATATATGGGAGTGTTATTTGCCTCGTCCTGGTTCCATTTAAAATTGAGTAGCGAACCGATGCCATGATTTATCTTGTTAAGTCAACATTTAAATTGCGGGGTAGCTAAATAACTTGAACCTAATAATAAATGTCGGGATCCCGATTCCGCTTAATATTGCTAAGTGGGACCGCATATTGCCATGCCATGCATCATATCATAAACATGCCGGATCTTCCGCCGTATTATTAAATATTGCATCGGTTGCTCTTTCTAGTGTTTGCTTCTTCATCGGATAGGACGATGAGTCGATGTGAGATACGACGAGCCTTCAGATGATCTTCTCAGGCGAGCATTCTCCCCCTTTTACCTATTTTGCATTTATAGTCTTTACTTCCTTCCTTTGATCTATTGCTATCGTTATTGTCGATGCTATAGTATCGTTCCTTTATTTACCTGCTCCACTATATTGCCTTGGTTATCCTATTGCCTTGTTTGATTAGCGCTTCGTCCTTGCGAGTCGTAGGCATGCTTAGTACCGCTCTCATACAGGTGGAACATGATACTCGGATATGGTTGGTGATAAAATAATTAATCTGATGTTATTGTTTATGGTTATGAGTATGGTTTCACCTAATGATAAGGCCCCGGTAGGGACCACCTTTGGGAACTGCTTGAGCCGATCTAGGACCCGTTCGTTCTACGATACCAGTTCTGAGTTGATCGCGCTAACCAAACGTGTGGGCCTCTGGGATCCCCCCTCAACTACCGGCGCTATTCGTATATCCAAAGGGTTACAAAATTGGTTTTCCATTTGGTGCATACACATTATATGTCCTCGGACATGGGTGAGTTGATATGTCTTCGAACTTGATGTTTTGGTGGACTGCCATGGCTTGCATTGCATAAATCTGGGATATCGTGTCGGAGGTGGGATGGAGCTCTACAAGTTATCTTCCGATCATCGCCCGGCTGTAGACTCAAACGCTGTGCCACCTGGAGAATCATCTGTATCTCTTGTGTGGGTAAAACACAGTAGGTGATGCCTTTGGATATGCGTGTAGTTATGGGACAGTTCTTGTTGTGAGATTCGGAAGGCACGCGTGATATGTTGCCTGAAGGGTTGAGCATGCGTTTGGGTACAGTAGTGCACCCCTGCAGGGTAAATCTTTTCGAGAAGTCGTGTGTCCAGGGTTATGGGCGCCACAGGAGTACAGTGTCATGATCATAGACAACGCCACTAATGTTTTGCCTCTTTAATAATATGAATAGTAATTAGCCTTATCAACTAAAGACCTGCTTAATTAAAATTGCCACCGTGTGTGTGTTCCGCTAGAGGACTTCCTCGACTGGTCTTCGAGGGGGAAATCTTCGGATGGGTTATGTTTGGTGTTATATTATTGTTACCGCATAGCGCTCTCTTATCTCGCTCTAATAGCCGAAGTTGTAGTGTGTCTCTATAAGTTAGATAGTGCAAGCTTTGCTGCCGCTGAGCCCACCATACCTATGTAGGCGAGCACCGCCGAATTCTAGTCTCGCCGTGTACTGGCCTCAGTACTGACCGCTCTCTTTCTATTTTTCCTTTGCCCTTTGTCGGCACACTTTTGTCTTGACAGGTATGTGATTGACGACGTTAGCAAGGTTACCCTTCTGGCTTGGCCTGGGCAGGGTTTATGGACACCGCTTGGTTATTCTTCAGGGCTCTTAGTCCCATTTGGATCTTGTCCGTACACAGATACTATTTGGCTTTCTTTATGATATGTATCATTTGTATTCTTGACTCGTGGAGTCGTTGTTGTATATGTAAGTTCTTGTGGACTCTGTGGTAAACTACTACGATGTAACTACTTGTATTCAAATCCCACCCACACGAAAGTGTCTGTGGGCGTCTTTGAATCGCTTCTATGCGGATTTTGGCGGGAAATGCTGAGATCTGCATAGACCTGATTCGGGGGCGTTACATGGCCCTCGCAGCCGTGAATCTTCAGGACTTTGGGAGTTAGACTGGCTTCCTGTTCCTTCCGCTGCCACTTCATCTGCCAGTTCTTCTCCGGTCGTCGCCTCTGCTACCAGCTCCTTTCAGCAGTGGCATCATCGTCTTGGTCACCTTTGTGACTCCCACCTGTCGTCATTAGTTCATCGTGGTCTTCTGGGGTCTGTCTCAGGAGATGGGTCTTTACATTGTCAGGGTTGTAGGTTGGGTAAACAGATTCAACTTTCCTATCCTACTAGCGCGTCTGTATCTCAGCGACCTCCGTCCTCCTCTGCTCCGTCTAGTTCTCCTAGTTCTCCTCGTTCTTCGGATTCTTTCTCTGCTATTCCTTCTTCTTCATCGTCGTCTTCTATGTCGTCTTCCTCTGATGAGCTTCCCTCTACTCGTCATGTTCGTCAGCGTCGTGCCCCCAACCGTTACTCTCCTAGTCAGTATGGTCTTTCTGTTGCCTCCGAGCCGACTTCTTATCGGGATGCTGAGCATCATCCTGAATGGCAGCTGGCCATGGCTGAGGAGATTGCTGCGCTTGAGCGCACTGGCACCTGGGATCTTGTTTCTCCCCCTCCCGGTGTTCGTCCTATCACGTGTAAGTGGGTCTATAAGATTAAGACCCGCTCTGATGGATCTCTTGAGCGCTATAAAACGCGTCTTCTGGCTCGTGGTTTTCAGCAGGAGCATGGTCGTGACTATGATGAGACCTTTGCTCCTGTGGCTCATATGACCACTGTGCGTACTATTCTTGCTGTTGCTTCTGTGCGTTACTGGTCTGTGTCCCAGCTTGATGTTCAGAACGTCTTTCTCAATGGTAAGTTGAGTGAGGAGGTTCATATGCAGCCTCCTCCTGGGTATTCTGTTCCCGAGGGGATGGTTTGTCGTCTTCGACGTTCTCTTTATGGTCTCAAACAAGCCCCCTGTGCCTGGTTTGAGCGCTTCGCTTCTGTAGTGACTGCTGCTGGTTTCTCCCCTAGTGCTCATGATCCAGCGTTGTTTGTTCACACATCTCCTCGTGGACGCACTCTTCTTCTTCTCTATGTTTATGATATGATCATTACTGGTGATGATTCTGAGTATATCACCTTCGTTAAGGCGTGTCTTCGTGATCAGTTTCTTATGACTAATCTTGGTCCTCTTCGATACTTTCTTGGGATTGAGGTTTCCTCCACTTCTGATGGCTTTTACATCTCATGGGAAAAGTATATTCAGGATCTTCTTGCTCGTGCTGCGCTTGGGGATGAGCACACTGTTGAGACCCCTATAGAGCTTAATGTTAAGCTTCAACCTACTGATGGTGATCCTCTTACTGATACGACGCGTTATCGTCATTTTGTTGGGAGTCTTATTTATCTTGCTGTCACTCGTCCTGACATCTCTTATCCTGTTCATATTCTGAGTCAGTTTGTTTCTGCTCCCACCACTGTTCACTATAGTCATCTTCTCCGTGTTCTTCGTTATCTTCGGGGTACGATCACTCGTCGCCTTTTCTTTCCTCGTTCCAGCTCCCTCCAGCTCCTGTGCTATTCGGACGCTACGTGGGCGAGTGATCCTTCGGATCGCCGTTCACTTTCTGCTTACTGTGTGTTTCTTGGTGGTTCGCTTATTGCTTGGAAGACGAAGAAACAGACAGCGGTTTCCCGTTCGAGTGTTGAGGCTGAGTTGCGTGCTATGGCCTTGTTGACTGCTGAGGTGACCTGGTTACGGTGGTTACTTGCGGATTTTGGGGTGTCTATTACCACACCCACTCTGTTTTTGTCTGACAGTACAGGTGCTATTAGCAGTGGCGGAGCTAGGATCAACGGTTAGTGATGTCAAAGCTAAAAAAAAAAAACTAAAGTGATGTAAAAAATAAGGATTTATGGGGTCATTATGGTGTATTTATAGCTAAACCTTCAATGCTCACTAATTTTTTGTGTGGTCGCTTGACCACATAGAATAGATGCAGCTCCGTCACTGGCTATTAGTGTTGCACGTGATCCGGTCAAGCATGAGCTTACCAAGCATATTGGTGTTGATGCTTTCTATACACGTGCTTAGGTGCAGGCTCGGGTTGTTGCGCTTCAGTATGTGCCTTCAGATTTACAGTTGGCGGATTTTTTTACGAAGGCACAGACCAGAGCGCAGCATGATTTCTTACTCTCCAAACTCAGTGTTGTGGATCCACCGTGAGTTTGAGGGAGGGGGTGTGTTAGATGTATATATTTGTATATTGTATTTTCCCCATATGTTAGGGGGCTTCCTGCATATTTGCACTTGTACTTGTATTATATATTGTGGTCTTTGGCCCCGAGAGAAATACAAGTTGTCTATTTCTAACATCTTCTTCTTGCCGACAGTACGTATCTCATAAAAGCCGACCAAGGGACAGTTGAATGATTCAACGTTGAAGGCATCAAACCTTGGAGGAAGTTAAATTTAACATCGTAGTCAACCTACGCTGACAGCATCGCATACAACAAACTTCAGGTCAGGTCAACTGCTCAAGTCACGCATGCCGGCCATTTTCTGGTAGTTTTCACTTGCTTGACTTCCTTTTGTTGGAAGAAAACTAGTACAGACTGGCCGAGTAGACGAGTAGTATGTACAAGCAGCAAAGTCTAACTTGCATTGCAAGCAAGCTTATTTTTGCACTTGTCATGATTTTACAAGTATCTTTCACCGAACATTCTCCGACAAGCTCAATCTACTAAAGTGTGTACCTATGACCAGTGACCTGGTCTGAAATTAGTGTCACAGTTTTGTGATTACTCGTGTGTACTTTTCTAGGTATGTGCAACTGAATTTGCTATGTGGGTCCACACCTTTTGCTATATTGGTATCCTAATGTTCATGGTTAAACAATTAACATTACTAAAATCCATCTTCCAAAAAAAATATAGAACTTAATAACTACTCCGGAACATTTGCCGACTCTGAAACATTTTGTTTGGAGATCCGAGAATTATTCTATACAGGGCATGTTGGCCAGCGTTAATTAAGCTAGAGATGATCTTTAAGCTATAACCAGACTAGCCAGTATGACTGAATTTTCAGCAGGTGGTCCAAATTTCAAGTTCCGGACTTGTTCTATCATTCTTCAATGAATATTCCCACCGATGTCCAGTAAATTTTCCTAGTGATGACTGACACCATAATGCTGACCATGAAATTGCTACTTGGGTAATGCCTATAAATAGGACCAGTAGGCTGCACCAGACGTACCGAGCCTGTCTATCTGAATCAGTTTCAGGGTTGTTATTTTGAGGTATTGTACTAGGTTTAACTTGGGGAGATTGTACAGTTGCCTGAGCTTTTGGCTAATGGTGGCTCATGTTTTTCTCTCTTACTTTTCAGGGTTGTCATCTTGGAGCATTTCAGCTTGTGGCGCTCGGAGATCTCTGGAAGAAGAATGGGAAAACCTGACCGCAACAGCGTCAAGAAGAGCATCTGGCAGCTCATCTTTGGCTGCGGTTCGCCTCAGAACAGCAACTAAGACCAGGATATTATACACGACAGAGCGAGATGTTAAGTGTCTAGTAGTCTGTCATAGGTGAAATCCTTCCATATAGGTTGCCAGAAGTTGCTTCATGCTGAACTTAAAAATTGGTTGTGATTAGATATTGCTAAGTTCTATGGTTGAATTTGTTTGTAGTCTCGTGGTTGTATCGAGCTAGCTTCTCCCGCAGCAAGGTACATGTAAAAAGTGTCATGTAACCATATTCGGAAATAAATATCACTTATCTGTTTTGTTCGCTTGTCATGCATGTGAATCTTGCTAGTCACCTGGAAAATTTCGTAAGAGTGAATATCTAGAGTTTTTCCCTGGACTCCAAGCATCCTGAATCACACGAGGCTTTGAGCCCTGTCCGGGTCAAAAAACACGTTTAGATATATATATACGAATCTAGAAAAATCTCTGATATTTATTTCAAAACGGAGGGAGTACTACCGATCAAGAGGTGGAGGTTTGTGTGCTACTGCTACGTCACTAAAAAACCCAAACTTTGTATTACCGGATATCGAAATCTTGTGGTTTCTCGCCGGATAATATACAAAACCATGTTAAGAACAACCATCGATCCACAAACTCTTTCCTGGCATTAAAAGGGTTTTCTTTTCTTTTCTGAATAAAACTACATATGTACAGTACTTTATGTCTCTACCATGGTGCATCTTCCATCTTGCAGGCACACCACACAAGCTTACGTTATGTGAATAGGTGAACTACGTCAGGTTTTCTTATGGAGGGGTTTTCCGTGTGATTTCTATGACGCCCTCCTGTTTGTGGCGAAGAAATTTCCTGTCAAAAGTAACAAAGTGTTTTGAGTTTTGACAGTATAAAGGTTGTTAGCCGCACTACAATTAATTACCATAGCATGTATCACTAGTAGAAGTTGAACTGAACCATCCCATGCAACTTCGTCAAGCGAGCTTACTAAGCTGCAGCTTTCAGCGGACAGCCAGAGAGATATGGGTGGTTAATTCAATGATCAGTTTACGCGTACCATCATGTTCTATGTAACCTAACCGAATGTGTTGCTTGCATGCCGACCAAAAAACTCTTTGAATGATTGAAAATTGAAGGTATCAAACCGCGGAGCTTGTTAAACGAACCTCGCAGTCCAAGTTACGCGCTCACGCTGACCGACAGGAAAACACAGAACGTCAGAGTTCTCAAAAGGAAAGGGTCAGGTCAGCCCAAGTCATTCTGGTCGCTTTCAATTCTACTTGGCAAGATTTAGCAAGTATCTTTCACTGAACATTCTATGACAAGTGAAAACTAAGCTATTCTGCCGGAGTGTAGAAATTAACTTTTTCACTTGCAAGACATCTTTTTGGAACAAAACTAGTACAGATAGACTGACCGAGTAGACCACTTTTTGACCACTTTTTGAGAATGTGCAAGTATCTTGCACTGAACATTCTCTGACAAGCTCAAACTTGTCTGAAATAAATCTCACTCTTCTGTGATTACTCGTGTAATTTTCAAGGAATGTGCACCGAATTTACTATGTAGATTCACCTTTTAGCTTCAGAAGCAACACCCCGGCACACACATCGGCTTTCTTTGTTTTTATTTGCTGGTACACGTATCCACAACAAAGATCCATCAAGTTTGTGTAACTCACTAGTCAAATACAATTGTTCTTCAAATTCATGGTTAAACGATTAAACATTACTTAAAGCCTTTTAAGATAGAATATAGAAATTAAATACTCTTTCCGACCCATATTAGTTGACTCAACTTTGTCTAAATACGGATAAATCTAGACTAGATACTTAACTAGATACATAGGAATTTAGACAAAGTTGAGTCAACTAATATGGGTCGGAGGGAGTACATGAAACTTACCTTACACAAACATGTGCTGACTCCGAAACATTCTGTTTGGAGAACAAGAATCGTTCTATTCAGGGAACGCTGCGCTAAACATTAATTAAGCAAGTGATCACATTAAGCTATAACAGCTGGCAAGTGTGACTGAAGTTTCTGTAGGTGGTCCACATTTCAAGTTCATGTTTTGGACTCATTCAGTCATTCTTCACTGAATATTCATGTGGATTTCGACTAAGTTTTCCTGGTAAACGACTGGCACTATTCCAAAGGCTTGTCTTACGCGACTGACCATGAATTTGCTACTGGCGTAATGCCTATAAATAGGACTAGCCTGCCTGCACCAGAGACACCAGGCTTGTGTATAAACTTCAGGGTTGTTATTTTGAGGTATTTCACTAGGTTCAGAGTGGGAGATTGTACAGTTTCCTGAGATTTTTGGCCATTAATGGCTTATATTTACCATGTTAATTACTGTTATTTTTCAGGGTTCTCATCTTGGAGCATTTCAGCTTGTGGCCTCGGAGATCTCGAAGAAGAATGGGAAAACCTGACCGCAACAACGTCAAGAAGAGCATTTGGTAGCTCATCTTTGGCTGCGGGTCGCCTCAGAACATCAACTAAAATCAGGATATTATGCAGGACAGGCTGGAGGTTAAGTGTATAATAGTTCGCCATAGGTGAAATCCTTCCGTATAGGTCGCCAGAAGTTGCTTCAAGCTGAACTAAAACAGTGGATGTGTATGGTTGAATTGGTCTGTAGTATACTATTGCTAAGTTGTATGGTTGAATTGGTCTGTAGTATTGTGGTTGTATCGGGGTAGCTTCTCCTGCAGCGAGGAATATGTAAACAAGTAT
Organism: Avena sativa; assembly: GCA_916181665.1. Taxonomy (NCBI): domain Eukaryota; kingdom Viridiplantae; phylum Streptophyta; class Magnoliopsida; order Poales; family Poaceae; genus Avena; species Avena sativa. The sequence continues at coordinate 306,975,319 of OV702284.1, read as the reverse complement.
CATGTAACAATATTCAGAAATAAATCTACCATATTTGTCAAGTTTTCTTTTCATGCATATGAATGAAAGATGCTTCGCGCACGTCGAGAATTGTCTGAAATCTGTAGAACGAGTCATGAGAGCCCTCCATCGCGCCGGCTGCATGTAGTACGATGGCCGTATCAGTCGTCCTACACAGATCGAACTGAAATTCATCGCACACGTAGCAGTTTTGCCAGTGAATCATGCTATTTTGTTGGAAACTTTGGAATGGGCTAAACTGTAAAGTTTTTTTTCCCGCATGGTGGCCTCAATTCCAAGCTTTATTAATAAATATCCATCGAATGAAGAGAAACACGACTTTGAGCCGTCCGAAGAGAGTAAGTATTTTCTGTTTTCTTTTCAGCGCATGCTGGGCCATTTGTATGGAGGGCCTTATGTAAATACGTGAACTACGTCAGTCTTTTCTATGGAGGGATTTTCCCCTGTGATTTCTATGACGCCGTCTAATTTGTGCCAAAAAACTTCTAGCGAAAAGTAACAAAGTTTTGATCTAGTTCTATGCATGTTCAGTCAAATGATCTTATCAAGCTGTAGCTTTCGTTAATTCAATCCGTTTACGTGTACCATCATGTTCTATGTAACCTAACCGAATGTGTTTTCTGCATGCCGACCAGAAAACCCTTTGAAAGATTTGAAATTGAAGACATCAAACCTCGGAACTTGTTAAACTAACCTCGCAGTCAAACTCATAAGCTCACGCCGACTGACAGGAACACACAAAACGTCAGAGTTCTGAAAAGGAAAATATCCTTTCAGTTCTAAGACTGGTCAGTGGTCAAATAGCAACCTCCTTTTCTGCTTGGCAAGATTTAGCAAGTATCTTTCTGGAAAGTGCAGAGATTAACTATGACCAGCGACCTGGTCTATGCTGAGATCTTTTTTTGGGTGATTATTCACTGAATTTGCATGTGTCTTCTCAGGCTCTGTTCCTAGTAACTTCCATGTGGACTAGGAATGCTACTAATTACAGTGAACTGCTTGTGCGATCGAGTACTAGTGAGAGTGTGTGGCCTCCATAAATAGGTCTTTTCTGTTTTTTTTTCGAAAAGGTCTTTTCTGTTGGTGAGGTTTTCTCTGTGATTTCTATGACGCCGTCCAGTTTGTGCCAAAGAAACTTCCAGCCAAAAGTAACAAACTATTTTGACAGTGTAAAGGTGATCCAAGTCCCTATTAATGTTGAATATTAATTCTTCCCCCCAAAAAAGTTAAATACTACCAACTTCCATAACGTCTATCACTAGCAGAAGTTGAACTGAACTGTTCAATGCATCTTCAGTTAAGCGAGCTTACTAAGCTGTAGCTTTCAACGCCTCAACGGACATGTTCAGTTAAGCGAGCTTACTAAGCTGTATCTTTCAACGCCTCAACAGACAGCCAGAGCGACAGATCGGTCGTTAATTCAATCTGTTTACGCGTATAACAGTAACTGAGTGTGTTGCTTGCATGCCGAACAGAAAATACTTTGAATGATTGAGCATTAAAGGCATCAAACCTCGGAGCTTGTTAAACTAAGCTCGCAGTCAAAGTCACGCGCTCACGCTGACTGACAGGAACACACAAAGCGTCAGAGTTCTCAAAATGAATAGGTCATTCTTCAAGAGTAATAAAACTGGTCAGTGATAAAAAAACAAACAGAGGCAGGATAGCAATAGGATACACACACATTACAAGCAACCTCCTTTTCTGCTTGGCAACATTTAGCAAGTAAACATTCTATGGCAAGTGCAGAGTAAGCCATACTGTCCAAGTTCAGACATTAACTATAACCAGCGACCTGGTCTATATTGAGCTTTTTTTTTGGTGATTGTTCTTGTACTTTTCCATGTACGTGCAACCCAAGTTTCCCTGGTTATATGAGATTTGGAGTGCTACATTTTTTATGTGAGACTTGGAGTGCTACATTTTTATGTGAGACTTGGAGTGCTATAAGCTGAATATCACGTGGCATGGCTTCTTCTTCACTGAATTTGCATGTGTGTTTTCAGGCTCTGTTCCTAGTAACTTCCATGTAGACTGGGAATGCTAGTCATTACATTGAACTGCTTGTGCGGCTACTAGTGAGAGTGTGTGGCCTCTATAAATAGGTCTTTGGGGGTGCTTCTTGTTGCGTCAATCAGTCATTCAGTCCTGTCTTTGCTTAATTAGCTCAAGCAGTTGCTACTTCCAGGTATTTTTTCTGCCTTTGGAGATGATACCTGTTACACTTAGTTTTTAACGTATATTTCTTTCTCATCTCTGTTATAGACTTATGGTAGTACTTTAGTCCTGGCTCTGCTAGTATATTTCTACGTAAATTTATAGTGCTAGAGAGCCCGTGATCTTTATTTGATTATGAAAATGGTAAGTGGTTAACTTAAGTCACGAACTTTGATGTTTCAGGAACGAATTGTTGGAGCATTTCGGCCTGTGGAGCTAGAAAAGAAATCGCGAGGAAGCTACATAGGAGAAAAATGGCTGGTCGCAACGGTGTTAAGAGGAGCATCTGGCAGATACTCTGTGGCTGCTCATCATCTAGCACGGAAGAATAACTACAAGAAAATGCAAACAAGATCTCAAAAGGGTGTAATGTTTCCAAGAACTTACATAAACGTGTGTCTCGCTAGTATCGCAAGTAATTGATGTGTGTTTGGTTAGATGTCAGGTGTAAGGTGGTGGTCAATCGTTTGGTTCGTTGGTAAGAGCGTTGTCGTTGCAAATGTCATATACATAGCCAGGTTTGGAAATAAAGGAAATTTTTGTTACGTATTCCAAGCATCATTATGGAGGGGTTTCCCTGTGATTTCTACGTCAAAAGTAAAAAAAGAGTTTTGAGTTTTGACAGTGTAAAGGTGGTCAGTCGCGTACATACTACTAATATTAATTACCATAACGTGTATCACTACCAGCAGTAGAACTGAACCATTCTATGTATCTTCAGTCAAGCGAGCTTACTAAGCTGTAGCTTTCAGCACACAGCTAAAGAGAAATATGGGTCGTCACCCTGACCGACAGGAAAACACAGAACGTCAGAAGTCTCAAAAGGAAAGGGTCAGGTCAGCCCAAGTCACTCTGGTCGCTTTCAGTTCTACTTGGCAAGATTTAGCAAGTATCTTTCACTGAACATTCTATGACAAGTGAAAACTAAGCTCATAAGCTATTCCGCCCAAGTGCAGAAATTAACTTTTTCACTTGGAAGACATCCTTCTGGAACAAAACTAGTACAGATAGACTGGCCGAGTAGACTAGTAGTAGCAGCGAATGTATAACTTGCATTTCAACCACTTTTTAAGAATTTGCAAGTATCTTGCACTGAACATTCTCTGACAAGCTAAAACTTGTTAAGGCGAACTCAAGTGTATACTGATGGCCACTGACATGACATGGTCTGAAATAAGTGTCACTCTTCTGTGATTACTCGTGTACTTTTCTAGGTATGTGCACCGAATTTGCTGTGTAGCTTCACTTTTTAGCTTCAACAGAAGCAACACACCACACCGACACACACATCGGCCTCCTTTGTTTTTATTCGCTGCTACAGTATCCGCGACAAAGATCTATCAAGTTTGTATAACTCACTAGTCAATTATAATTGTTCTAAAAATTCATGGTTAAACAACTAAGAGACACCAAGCTTGTGTATAAACTTCAGGGTTGTTATTTTCAGGTATTTCACTAGGTTCAGAGTGGGAGATTGTACTGTTACCTGAGCTTTTTGGCCATTAATGGCTTATATTTACCATGTTAATTACTCTTATTTTTCAGGGTTCTCATTTTGGAGCATTTCAGCTTGTGGCGCTCGGAGATCTTGAAGAAGAATGGGAAAACCTGACCGCAACAGCGTCAAGAAGAACATCTGGCAGCTCATCTTTGGCTGCGGGTCGCCTCAGAACAGCAACTAAAATCAGGACATTATGGAGGACAGGCAAGAGGTTAAGTCTTAAGTGTCTAATAGTTAGCCATAGGTGAAATCCTTCCGTATAGGTCACCAGAAGTTGCTTCATGCTGAACTAAAAAAGTGGATGTGTATGGTTGAATTGGTCTGTAGTATACTATTGCTAAGTTGTATAGTTGAATTGGTCTGTAGTATTGTGGCTGTATCGGGGTAGCTTGTTCTACAACAAGAAATATGTGAACAAGTGTCATGTAACAATATTCAGAAATAAATCCACCATATTTGTCAAGTTTTCTTTTCATGCATATATGAATGATAGATGCTACATGCACGACGAAAGCTGTCTGAAATCTGTAGAACGAGTCATGAGAGCCCTCCATCACGCCGGCTGCATGTAGCACGATAGCCGGATCAGTCGTTGTACACAGATCGGATTGAAATTCACCGTACGCGTAGTAGTTTTGCTACTGAATGAGCTAAACTGTAAAGTTTTTTTTCTCCCGCATGGTGGCCTCAATTACAAGCTTCAATAATAACTATCCATCGAATCAAGAGAAACACGACTTTGAGCCATGCGAAGAGAGTAGGTATTTTTGCTTTTCAGCGGATGCTGGGCTATTTGTATGGAGGGCCTTATGTAAATACGTCGGTCTTTTCTGTGGAGGGGTTTCCCCTGTGATTTCTATGACGCCGTCTAGTTTGTGCCAAAGAAACTTTCAGCGAAAAGTAACAAAGTTTTGGTTCGCGTCCATATTAGCGTTAGACATTATAATTTGCATAGCGTCTACCACTAGTAGCAGTTGAACTGACCAAGCGATCTAGTTCTATGCATCTTCGGTCAAGCGATTTTACCAAGCTGTAGCTTTCGTTAATTCAATCCGTTTACGTGTACCATCATGTTCTATGTACTACCGGATATCAAAATCTTATAGTTTCTCGCTAGTTAATTTTGTGTATACAAAACCATGTTAAGAAACTTCCAGTCAAAAGTAAAAAAGTGTTTTGAGTTTTGACAGTGTAAAGGTGGTCAGTTGCATACATACTACTACTATAACATAACGTGTATCACAAGCAGCAGTAGAACTCAACCGTTCTATGCATCTTCAGTCAAGCGAGCTTACTAAGCCGTAGCTTTCAGCAGACAGCCAGAGAGAGATTTGGGTGGTTAATTCAATCAGTTTACGCATACCATCATGTTTTATGTAACCTAACCGAATATGTTTCTTGCATGCCGACCAGAAAACCCTTTGAATGACTAAAAATTGAAGGCATCAAACCTTGCAGTCAAAGTCACGAGCTCACGCTGGTTGACTGCCAGGAACACACAAAACGTCAGAGTTCTCAAAAGGAAAAGATCCTTTCAGTTATAAGACTGGTCAGTGGTCAAATAGCAGCATATACACACATTACAAGCAACCTCCTTTTCTGATTGGCAAGATTTAGCAAATGTCTTTCCGGAAAGTACAGAGATTAACTATGACCTGGTCTATATTGAGCTTTTTTTTATGGGTGAGTGAGTATTCTTGTTCTTTTAGATGTACGTACAACCCAAGTTTCCCTGGTTATGTGAGACTTGGAGTGCTATAAGAAGAATATATCACGAGGCATGGCTTCTTCTTCACTGAATTTGCATGTGTTTTTTCAGGCTATGTTCCTAGTAATTCCATGTAGACTAGGAATGCTAGTGATTACAGTGAAGTTCGAGTTCTACTGAGAGTGTGTGGCCTCTATAAATAGGTCCTCGGGAGCGCTCCTTGTTACATCAATCAGTCCTGTCTTTGCTTAATTAGCTCAAGCAGTTGCTACTTCCAGGTAATTATTCTGCCTTTGGACATGATACCTGTTACACTCTGTTTTTTGTATAACTAGCAAGGTGGCCCTCGCAAATGCGAGGGCTTGTTCTAAATATGTCAAAGATGTTAAATATTTATTTTCCTACCTTATGATTTGTTTTCTCCACATACCTCCTACATTGTAAAATACACAATATTTTAGAGAGACATACATTTCTAGATATTTGAATTTGATAATTGTATATTGTTATATTGTAAAGGTAACAATATAATAACTATGAAATTTCTTTTCCTAAGAACCCAAAGATGTTATTTTTTTCTAAATAACCTGATTATAGAGCCATATCTGGAGTTCCGATGACACCAATGAAACTAACCTGCAATTCATATGACTCATAGATATTAAAGTGTGCTTGCTAGCATAGGTTTGTACCTTTACATGTCGGTGTTATTTTGTGCATCACAATGAAGAGTAAGGCCTCTTTTAAGGAATATTAGCCTGCGCTTATATTGTTCATTGCAGATGATCTGGGTCCATCTTTTACACAAAAGAAGTATGTTTTAAAAATTAGTAACCAACACTCTTAAACCTTTTTTCAGCGATCATCATTTTTTCCGTGGGTCTCCCACATGCATATTGTACTTTACCACACTACTGATTGTCTACGAAGCATGAGATGGCAACATCAAACTTTACCTTCATATGTGCCTTTTATTATAGAGGCACAACCATGTATTTGTCCATGGCATTGTATCAACATTAATATTTCTGATAAGGACTAACATGTTCAACTCAGGCATATAACCGAACTGGTAATGAGCATATACATTTATAGATATTTATTTTGTGATTCACAATGATATTACAATGTTGTAAGTATTAAGTGCTATGAAAGATTTAATGGATGTGATCTGTTTAGATATTGATACAAAGATCTAATTGTATAATCTATTTCCCTCTGGCTGTGTAGAATTAGTAGAGGTAGTCTGTTTAGGTAAGTATAGATCCTTCTTAAGGCAAATATGAAGATATACCAAACATGATCTACAATTATGTAAATCTAACGCACAAGACCAGTCTATGTATGTTTATATAGATATTATGGGAATGATAAGTTAAGGTATGACTATGTAGATCTAGTGTCATGATGTCTACCAGATCAATGCCCAAATATTTAATTTGTTTTGATGGAACTTCTAGCATTACCCTCACATTTTTATTATTTTCATGGTCTAAACCACTTCTAATAGGTAATAGTATGTAAAAAATATGATTACAATATTTTATGCTTTGATTAGTTTATTTTTTAAAATTAAGGTACCATTAAATCATGTTGCCTAATTAAACATACTTTCTTAGTCAACTTGATGAAAACACTACTATATATGCTAACTAATTATTCTCCTTTATATCGTTTATCCTGATATTATATGTTTACCTCGTGTTGAGCCAATGTGAGTTTCAAAAATGTTGATGAATAGAAATTGTTGAAACCATAGGTTCATGAAAACTATAGTTGATATACAAGTTTAGTGATATCATAATATTCAAAGATTGACATCACTATTCAGTCACATCTCCTCAATTAGCCTACCACTATAGAAAATTCTGGTTTGGATCTTTTTTCTTTCCTCGCCCCTCTTAGCTGACTCGCGGATGAAGATATCAGACTTTTGCATGGTTCTAACAAATTACCTCTAGATGACAGCGAACACATGCAAACAGGAAGGGTGGTCTTGCTTTTCAAGTTTCGACGATCAAAGTCTTTGAAGATGCTCCCCACAATGATTTTCTTCTTTCATAATAGTCTGAACATTTGGCTAATTACTGGGTTTTAACCACAGTATATGATTGAACATTCTTCAAGCTTTGCCGAGGCGAATGAGAAAACTCAAAAAAAAAGATAAATTGTGAATTATATGGAGTCAACGACTGTTTTAGAAAAGTATATTTATAAATTTCACTATCTCATTCTGGCATTCATAGACTATCTGCTAGTTTGGAAACATCAGAACATGAAGTGTGATGGCTTCTAGCTAGGTCAAAGAGCATCGAGACGACTCCAATGGCGTTGTGCCCTAAGTTCCACCGCCGTCCATCTCCGGCTCTCTGAAGCAACGTCCAGGTATGGCATCCCGCTTTCTACATTGATCTGGCAAGGTAATCTTCTGATTTCATTGCATGCCTTTTTGTTAGCAAAAGTCGGTCATCGTTTTTTGTTTTCATACGTTTGCTCTTTCGTTCTCACATGCAACCAGCATTCTTAATTTTTTTGATGATGTATAAAGATATTTTGCTTACAGACTACGTAACCGAATTCATTTACTAACACCACAAAATTAGTATTATTTATATGAATATTTATTCATGCTTGTGAGAAAATGTACGGAGAAATAAGTGAAGTAGGTGAAGTAAATATATGTTACCTGAAATTTGAGAAACTCAGGGTTAGGAAGGGGTCTCGGTTATTTTCAATGTCAAATTGAGATGGGTAAGCATTGTCCGAAGATTCTAAATAAATAAAAAATGCAAAAACTTTGTTAAGGAATAATTAATCAACTAAAGTCTTAAGCATGCATCGATGCCTTTACCCGTTATTTTTGCTATGGGAGTGACTTATTCTACAAATACATTGGCACTCCGGCTCCTTATCTATTATATATATATACTAAAAGAAAACTAAATTATTAGGTATTCAACTGAGGAGGAAACATTGCATTAATTACATTGATGATAACCATCATCAGGCCTGAGTTCATATAAGATACGCACCGAGTCATATGAACGAACATGGAGCTTGCAAGATTCAGAATTGTTTTCTTGTCTAAGGCAACCGCGCCATGCAACATCTCAAAATACCTTCAAGCGTTGCACGGATTAGGTTCATCTCGAGGAGGGAGGATGGTGGCGTCCAGGAAGATTAACGCAGGGGATGTTCACGACACCAAGCCTGTTGAAGTAGGAGCCGCTGCATGCCGCGTCGCCTGGGGGCACATCCACGGAACTTGAAGCAACGCTCCTTACAACTTACAAACCAGCCTCCACAAGAAAACTTGGAGTCCTCAAAGCAGCCCGTCCTTACAAGCCACGATGGAGACGGTCCATCCCCAAGTTATTGCCGCCGCCGGCTGCCCCGCCATGGTCAGGAACAACAGCATGCACGGTTCAGATTATACGTAGATCGACTGTAAGATGGAAGGAATATGACTAACCCGGGAGGAAGATAAAGTATCTACGATAGGTGTCTTGTCTTTTCGTATATATGTTCTCTGCTGGCAAAAGGTTCGGACTGCTGGTACGTGACGTGTTGGACTCGTGACTTGTTTGAGCCAACTCTTTTTTTATCTGTTACGTTGTAAATTAAATCATGTCCTTAAGTTATAGATCCAACGGTTAATATAATTTAGGTGATGTGGATCGACATGGTGCCTCGAAAAACACCCTTATATTGCTTTTAGTATATAATAGATAATAGATAGATTATTTTTTATTTATGTTATATACTTATGGTACTCCCTCCGTTCTATAATATAAGATGTTTTAAATTTTGTAAAACGAATGTATTTAGGTATCTTTTAGTGTGTAGGTTTAAAGTGAACTTACACACTAAAAGGCATCTAGATACATTCTTTTCACAAAATATATAACATCTTATATTTTAAAACGGGGGAGGTAGCATTTTAGTGCTGTCTCTGCTGGTATATTTCTAGGTAAATTTATAGTGCTAGAGAGGCCCGTGATCTTTGGTCTTGAAAATGATAAGTCGTTAACTTAAGTCACCAACTTTGATGTTTCAGGAACGAATTGTTGGAGCATTTCGGCCTGTGGAGCTAGAAAAATAAGTCGCGAGGAAGCTACCTAGGAGAAAAATGGCTGGTCGCAACGGCGTTAAGAGGAGCATCTGGCAGATACTCTGTGGATGCTCGTCTTCTAGCACGGAAGAATAGCTACAGGAAAATGCAAACAAGATCTCAAAAGGGTGTAACGTCTCCAAGAACTTAGATAAACATGTGTCTCGCTAGTAATTGATATGTGTGCGTGGTTAGATGTCAGGTGTAAGGTGGTGGTCAATCGTTTGGTTAGATGTCAGGTGTAAGGTGTAAGTAGTGTTGTCGTTGCAAGTGTCATGTACATAGCCAGGTTTGGAAATAAAAGTAATTTTTGTTACGTATTCCAAGCATCATTATGGAGGGGTTTCCCCTGTGTGATTTCTACGTCAAAAGTAAAAAAAAAGTGTTTTGAGTTTTGACAGTGTAAAGGTGGTCAGTCGCGTACATACTACTAATATTAATTACCATAACGTGTATCATACCAGCAGTAGAACTGAACCATTCTGTGTATCTTCAGTCAAGCGAGCTTACTAAGTTGTAGCTTTCAGCAGACAGCCAGAGAGATATGGGTGGTTAATTCAATCAGTTTACGCGTACCGAATGTGTTGCTTGCATGCCGACCAAAAAACTCTTTGAATGATTGAAAATTAAAGGTATCAAACCGCGGAGCTTGTTAAACGAACCTCGCAGTCCAAGTTACGCGCTCACGCTGACCGACAGGAAAACACAGAACGTCAGAAGTCTCAAAAGGAAAGGGTCAGGTCAGCCCAAGTCATTCTGGTCGCTTTCAATTCTACTTGGCAAGATTTAGCAAGTATCTTTCACTGAACATTCTATGACAAGTGAAAACTAAGCTATTCTATCTAAGTACAGAAATTAACTTTTTCACTTGCAACACATCCTTTCTGGCACAAAGCTAGTACAGATAGACTGGTCGAGTAGACTAGTAGTTAAAGCAAATGTATAACTTGCATTTTAACCACTTTTTGAGAATTTGCAAGTATCTTGCACTGAACATTGTCTGACAAGCTCAAACTTTTTAAGGGGAACTCAAGTGTATACCGATGGCCAGTGACCTGGTCTGAAATAAGTGTCACTCTTCTGTGATTACTCGTGTAATTTTCTAGGTATGTGCACCGAATTTGCTTTGTAGATTCACTTTTTAGCTTCAGCAGAAGCAACACCCCCCCCCCCCCCCCCCCCCCACACACACACACACACACATCGGCCTCCTTTGTTTTTATTTGCTGTTACACGTATCCGCAACAAAGATCCATCAAGTTTGCGTAACTCACTAGTCAATTACAATTGTTCTTAAAATTCACTAGTCAATTTCAAGTCCATGTTGTGGACTCATTCAGTCATTCTTCACTGAATATTCACGCGGATTTCCACTAAGTTTTCCTGGTAAACGACTGGCTTCCAAAGGCTTGTCTTGCACGACTGACCATGAATTTGCTACTTGTGTAGTGCCTATAAATAGGACTAGCCTGCCTGTACCAGAGACATCAAGCTTCTGCATAAACTTCAGGGTTATTATTTTCAGGTATTTCACCAGGTTCAGCAGTTTCCTGAGCTTTTGCCCAATCATGGCTTATATTTACCATGTTAATTACTCTTATTTTTCAGGGTTCTCATCTTGGACCATTTCAGCCTGTGGCGCTCGGAGACATCGAAGAAGAATGGGAAAACCTGACCGCAACAGCATCAAGAAGAGCATCTGGCAGCTCATCTTTGGCTGCGGGTCGCCTCAGAACATCAACTAAAATCAGGATATTATGCAGGACAGACAAGAGGTTAAGTGTCTAATAGTTCACCATAGGTGAAATCCTTCCGTATAGGTCAGCAGAAGTTGCTTCATGGTTAACTAAAAAAGTGGATGTGTATGGTAGAATTGGTCTGTAGTATACTATTGCTAAGTTGTGTTAGAGATAGAGATAGAGATAGAGATAGATATAGTAGTTTGAAGGTTGTAATCTTGTTTATCTTGGACTCCCTTGTAACTGCTTATGCACCGCAACATGCATCTATATAAACACGAAATCTGGGGCTCGGGATGTATCCGAGTAGATCCCTTTATCCAGTCGTTCTGACATGGTATTGAGAGCAGGTCTCTCCGCCACATCTACCTGATCGCCATCTACCTCCCACCCATCCCCAAGCAACGCCGCCGCCGCCAACTCTTCTCGCCACCGCTGCTCTCCCAGCCCTACTGCCATGGCTACCTCGAGCAGCTCCTCCCCAAGCCTAGGCACTCCGCCGTCGGAAAAAATGACGCGCGGAAACTACCCTATCTGGCGATCATTGGTCCTCCCCACGATCCGTGGAGCCCAATTCGTCGGTCTACTGGATGGTACCGACGCCGCTCCTGCCAAGACGCTGGTCCCCGCACCGGCAGACAAAGATCCCGCTGACGCCGCGAAGACGGCGCCGAACCCAGCCTATGCCGCGTGGGTGTCCCGCGACCAGCAGGTCCTCTCGTATCTGCTTCAGTCGCTCTCCCTGCAGATCCTCCCGCATGTGCATCGTCTCGAGTCCTCTCATGCGGTTTGGCAAGCCATTGAAGAGATGTTTGCCTCCCAGAGCGAGGCCCAGGTTACCAACCTGCTGATCGCCCTCGCCAACACCAAGCGCAGCCAGTTCAACTCCACAGCTGACTACCTCACCAAGATGCAATCCTGCGCCGATGAGCTCGCCGCCGCAGGCCGTGTCCTCTCCGTCAAGGAAACCGTGTCCTACATCCTGGCCGGACTCGGATCTGGCTATGATGCGCTGGTTGCTGCCCTCGGCGTCATCACCACACCAATCTCCCTGAGCATGCTCTATGCTCAACTTCATGCATATGATCAGCGCCAAGCCATGCATCATGTCTCTCCTGCCAGCGAGTTCGAGACCTCCGCCAATGCCGTGTATCGTCAACCTCGGCCCCGTGGAGGGTTTACCCCTGGCAACCCCCGTGGTGATCGCCGGGATGATCGCCGCTCCGATCGCCGGGACAACCGCCGCGACAGCAAGGACGTGGGGGTGGCCGCGCACCTTCAGGAGGAGGACGTGGCTGCGGCCGTGGGCGTCATCGCACCACTCCATGGGTCGATGTCACCTGCCAGATCTGCTACAAGGAAGGGCACGCCGCCAAGGATTGTTGGCATCACTTCAATGAAGACGATGATGATTCAAGTGACAAACAAGTCCATGCTGCCTCCTATGGTGTTGACACCAATTGGTATGGTGACACCGGTGCTACTCATCACGTCACCGTAGAACTCAACAACCTGACGGTCCGTGAAAACTACAGAGGCTACGATCGGGTCAACACGGCAAATGGACAAGGTATGAGTATCTCCCATATTGGTCATTCAATAATTCGTAGCCCTACTCACAATTTTCATCTTCGTAACATCCTTCATGTTCCCACTGCATCCAAAAATTTGTTGTTTGTCCATAGATTCACACATGATAATCATGCTTTTATTGAATTTCATCCTTCCTTCTTTCTCATTAAGGATCAGGCAACCCGGAGAGTCATCCATAGAGGCAAGTGTGTTGGTGGGCTTTACCCACTCATTTCATCCACAGTCTTCCCAGTGCTTGAAGAATGCTTTTGTTGCTGCCAAGCCTTCCCACACCCTGTGGCACAGTCGTTTGGGCCACCCCTCCTCCGTAATTGTTAGGCTTATTAGCAAGAATAAACTTCCTCATGTTAGTGATTTGAACATTCAGTCTATTTGTGATTCCTGTCAGTGTGTTAAGAGTCATCAGCTTCCCTACCACATCTCCACTAGTGTATCTACAGTTCCCCTCCAATTAGTATTTTCTGATGTATGGGGTCCTGCACCTACTTCTGTTGGTCGACATGATTATTATGTAAGCTTTATTGATGATTATAGTAAGTTTACCTAGATATACTTGCTAACGAAAAAATCTGATGCTCTTGCTGCCTTCATAAATTTCCAAAAACTTGTTGAAAGGAAATTCAATAGGAAAATTGAAAGGATCATATGGGTACCTAGAGGGGGGGTGAATAGGTGCTACTTCAAATTTTCTTCTTTTTCAAATTAAGGTTTGACAATAAGGTAAATTCTCTAGATAATGCAACTATGGTGAATTTACCTATATGACAATTATGCAAGAGCTACCACAACACAAAGTAGTAACAAGTAAGTAAGGTGCGGTAAAGGATAGAAGTAACCGAAAAGTGGACGCGAAGACACAAGGATTTGTTTCCCGTAGTTCCTTCCTTTTGAGGGGAAGTACGTATACGTTTGGAGAGGGGTGGTTTCAAACCACCAACGCCACGAGAGGCCTCCCTTGTTCTCCGATGAATCTCACCCCAACAGGATCGATTCACCTTCCACTATATCGGCAACCTTCAAGGTGGAAGCCGGCACCGTTACAAGTTTGGGGCACACATCCACAACTTAATCGGAGGCTCCCAAATACAAGCAAGCTGTCAAAGAAATCAAAGACAAACTTGTAAGAACAAAAACAAGAACTAGGGTTTCCAAGAAAACACTAGAGCAAAGGGGCCCTCAATGAAATGAGGGGGAAATGAAGATCTCTTTTGGTGAAGTAGTAGATCGGGGACCCCTCCTTCGATTCCCCAAAGATCAAGGACTTTGGGTGGTGGGATGAGGAGATCTTGAAGATTTGGGTGGCTCCAATGGACTCCAATGGTGGGCAATGACTTTAATGTGCTGAGCAATTTTTCCCAAGGTAGGTGGAGGGGTATTTATACCCCTCCACGAAATATGGCCGTTGGAGCATTTAATGTACCGGTAGTACCGGTACACAAGCGGTAGTACCGCTGGCAAGCGGTACTACCGGTTCAGTACCGGACCAGGTACCGGAGGTGCCCCAGTTCTTCAGCGTTCTTCAGCTTTGGGCGGTATCGCTCTTGCGGTACTACCCCCAAGCGGTAGTACCGGTCCCAAGTACCGCTTGGTACTGACCAAAATGGAGAGGGGTGAGTGCTAGTCAGTATGCCGAGCGGTACGACCGCCTCAAGCGGTAGTACCGCTTGTACCAAGCGGTACTACCGGTTGGACCAGTAGTGCCGCTCCGTGGTACCAAGGGGTACTGACTAGCACGCACCTTTATCACCTTTGATCAGTGCCAACCGATACTGGAACCGGTAGTACCGGTGTCAAGCGGTAGTACCAGTTGTAGTTCTGGTACTACCGGTTGACACAGAGGTTTTTTGCAAGGGGAATTGATATGCCATTAATTGTGCCTCCTCTTATCAATCCTGTGATAAACTTAGCACACAGTTAAAAATCAGAGGGATAGGAAAATGCTCTTTCAATCTTCCCCTTTTTGGTGTTTGATGACAATATACTTCTGCAGGATGATTTTAATAATAAGCATATGATATTTGTAAAATAGAGAAGAGACTCCCCCTTGATGTGTAGAAACAAACCTTCCCCTCTATTTTACAAACCCAACATGGGTGCACAAATATGGATACTAGCGTTTGAAAACATACCTTCGCACAAAATATGTGATGAGGAATATATAGACAATAGATACCGCATAACATCACAAGATGGATCCAATGAAATAAACCACATAGTCTCATAAGATGGATCCAACCACATAGTCTCACACGACATAAACACATAGTCTCACACATAAATAGAGGGAAATCGAAGTTCACAAGCAATAAAAGGATCAAAGAGAAAAACAAGCTTGTGACTTCCCATGAAACACCCGTGCCTAAAGTGCAACTTCTCCCCCTTTGGCATCAAGACGCCAAAAAGAGACAAGTGCGAAGCTACCGTCCCAAAGGTCAATCATCCTCCTCATCATCAAGGTCCTCCGCATCCTCGTAAGTGGGTGGGGCGCGGTGCAAGGAAGAGACATCATCGTCCCAATGGCTGTGCTGAGAAATCCATTGATCTTCTGGAGTGATGTTGTTCTCAGAGCCCTCGGAGATGGTCAAACCTTGAGCAGACATCATTTCCGTCTGCCGAGCACAGGCTTTCTTTGCATACACATGCGCCTCATACATGCGCTTCTGGTTGTCAACCTGGAAGCAGAAGATTTTCTTGAGCTTGACCTCCATCCTTTTGTCCCAAGAGGGCTTGGCATTCTTGCGACGAGAGACAACATAGTCAGTGTCATGACCACTGTCAGCATCCTCAGAGTCATCATCATCCTCCTCACCTGCCTCAACGCGAGGTTTAGCATGTGTCTTGATCTTGAGTGCCTTTGGCCTGTGCACAACGAGAGAGCGAGTGGAGAGAGTCCTAGCAATGACGGGGCACTTTGACACAATGAGGGCCATAATATAAGGAGCAAATGGTGGAACCCTCCGAGTGTGTGCAGCAGCAACCATTTCATTCCATATGAAGTCTGTCACATCAAGAGGTTGGCCTAATTCTCGGTTGAGGAAGGTGTTGAACAGCAAGTCAACGGAGAACCCATGTATCTCGTCCTTGTTGCCCGCACGAGGAGCAACAGTCTCACGGAAAATGCGATGGAGAATGTCATATGTGGGGAGAAGATCCTTGATCTTGCCAGCAACTCCACGACCTCGAATATACAAAGGTGTAAGAACATCCTTTTGGAGGGATGCTCCCGCATGTGACAGCGAAAACCACAAGGAACGTCCTGGCCGCGATCTTCATACCCCAAGATTGCAGCAAACTCCGCAAGTGTAGCTTCCTTGACAGCACCTTGAGTCATCTAGGTAATCTTCCGAGTGCGACCAGTGTGAAAATGTGCAGTGGCATAAAACTGGCAGATAAGGAGGGGATCATAGTCATACTGAAACTCCATAATGGGGAACAAGCCAAGGTGAGAGCAGATTTCCTTAGCTTCAGCAAAGTAGTCAAGGTTCTTGTCAATGTGTCCCATGTCAATCCACTGCTGAGGCACCACCATCTGGATGTTGGTCAAAAGAACCTCATGATAAACACGCTCTTGGAAATCATCATAGAAGAGACTGCCTTCCCTTGCTTCGCTCCGGTTGCAGGAGTATGCATTTTCAACCCGGAGAGCCCTAAAATCTGACTCAGAGATATCTGACAGTTTCTTTGGCCCAGATGGCCCAGAGCTGAGACTTTTGGTACGCCCAGTGGAAGGGGGCGAGAGGGAGGGGCGCTGCCACGCCCAGCTGAGTGCTTGGTAACCCCTTCACGACCCCCACGACCACCTCGAGTGGCAGACAGCTTGGAACGGTGTCTTGGCTGTGGCATAACTTCTTCCTCAGACTCAGTGTCTTCCTCAACAATCTCACGGTCAGACTTGGAGCGCTTGCGTGCACCCCGAGAACCACCTGCATCTGTGAAAGCACGAGGGAGGATAGCAAGGAGATAAGGGCACAAGAATCAAAAAGGAGCAAACGAGAGAATCTACAGTTTAGGCAGAAAAAATGTGGTCAGAGTGGACCGGTACTACCGGACCTGACGACCGGTAGTACCGCTCGCAAGCGGTAGTACCGGAAAAAGTTCCGGTACTACCGGTTGAGCGGCACACAAGCGTCAGATCTGATGGAAACGACCCAAATTGACTGCATAAAACTGCTAAATAGAAGATTCTACTCGGTAACAAGGAATCATATGGCAGTACAACCTTGCAAATAGTCAATTTCTTCCACAAATCTAAGCCAAAACCTAGATCTAATGGGGAAATAGGACGGGGAGAGAAAGGGCGGTTGTACCGGGATCCATGGCGGTGGAAAGGAGTTGGAGCCCGCCAAGAGGCCGAATCCAAGGAGAATCTGGAGGGAGGAGGGCGCGGTAGGGCTCCGGTGGCTTCAAGATCTCCGGTGGCGGCGCAGGTTTGAGTGGAGGGCGTGGGAAATAATGAGGCACTGAGGGGTGCCTCTCCCCACGCGTCCAATATATACCTGGAAACCGTCAACCGGTAGTACCGGTTGTTGGAGCGGTACTATCGCTTGTAAGCGGTAGTACCGGTTCCACAACCGGTAGTACCGGTGGCCGGTAGGACCGGACATGTGGGCGGTAGTACCGTTCCTAGAGCAGTTCTTCCACGAGACGATCTGGGAACTTCCCAGGTCCGGTAGTACCGCTCGCACATCCGGTAGTACCGGTCCCATATGATTCCAAAGCCAGGGATCAAGGATGATTCTTGTGCGGATAGAGAGAGGGTTTTCGTGAGGGATTACGGAGGCTTGGGTTAAGACAAGTGAGCTGAGAAGCACATGCACTCAAAAAAATTGAAGAAACAAATAAATACCAAACTAGAGTGCATGAGACTAAGAACGATGATGACAATTCAAATAGATGACAATCATGAGTGAAAACCAATTCAACTAGGTGACAAACATGAGTAAGCACATCAACCTCTCTATTGAGAGGGGGCGGTGGCCTAGGCCACCATATTTGAGTATACTCGGCTTGGCACCACGAAGATATATCTTGGGTCCATTATCGAAACTCATCATTGAGCTCACATATCACAAAATGATATTAAGAGGAATGATTTTGTTTACTTTGCGCATAATGGGGGGAGGGATAGTCCAATCAATTAGGACCGCACTCCCCCTATGTCCATGCCTACACCTAAACCTAACATGGGTCGAGTATTAGGTGAGAGTGCA
The DNA here is from genome assembly GCA_916181665.1 of Avena sativa. Classification (NCBI taxonomy): domain Eukaryota; kingdom Viridiplantae; phylum Streptophyta; class Magnoliopsida; order Poales; family Poaceae; genus Avena; species Avena sativa. The sequence goes on along the minus strand of OV702284.1, from coordinate 306,957,219 downwards.
AGATAATCAAGTCAAACTCCTTGAATCTATGATATTTAGTTCATTCCTCAAGTAGCAAAACCTTGCTTCATCAAGTGGCTTCGTGAAGATGTCGGCAAGTTGATCTTTGGTTGATACATAGGATAGATCAATATCACCTCTAGCAACATGATCTCTAATGAAGTGATGTCGAATCTCAATATGCTTTGTCCTTGTGTGATCCACCGGGTTGTATGCAATTTTGATGGCACTTTCATTGTCACATAGAAGAGGCACTTTGTCACAATGGACACCGTACTCCTTTAAAGTTTGCCTCATCCATAGCAATTGGGTGCAAGCACTAGCAGCAACAACATACTCAGCTTCGGCGGTGGAGAGAGATATACAATTTTGCTTCTTAGAAGACCAACATACCAAGGACCTACCAAGGAATTGGCAAGCCCCGGATGTTGATTTTCTATCATCCTTGTCTCCCGCCCAATCCGAATCCGTGTATCCACAAAGAGCGAATGTTGAGCCTTGAGGGTACCAAAGACCATAAAATGGGGTATGAACTAAATATCGAAAGATTCTCTTGACCGCCATTAAATGGCTTTCCTTAGGAGCCGCTTGATATCTTGCACACACACCTACACTCAACACAATATCGGGTCTAGATGCACAAAGGTAAAGCAAAGAACCAATCATAGACCGGTATACCTTTTGATCCACATCTTTACCATTTGGATTTTGTTCTAGACGAGTCTTTGTAGCCATGGGAGTAGGAGCTCCATTCAAATCTTGCATTTTGAATCTCTTGAGCATATCTTGAGTATACTTGGCTTGGTTGAAGAATGTTCCTCCTCTAACTTGCTTGATCTCAAAGCCAAGAAATACCTTCAACTCCCCCATCAAAGACATCCGGAACCTACTAGTCATAAGCTTTGAGAATTCATCATTAAAAGCTTTGTTAGATGAGCCAAAGATTATATCATCAACATATATTTGGCATACAAAAAGCTCCCCATTGACCCTCTTAGTAAAAAGAGTGGGATCAATTTTCCCAACCTCAAAGCCATGGTCAAACAATAACTCTCTAAGGTGCTCATACCACGTGCGTGGGGCTTGCTTGAGCGCATAGAGCGCCTTATCAAGTTTGTAGACATGGTTTGGAAAGTTGGGGTCCTCAAATCCCGGGGGTTGATTAACATATACCAATTCATTTAAAGGACCATAAAGGAATGCACTTTCTACATCCATTTGTTGTAGCTTAAAGTTATGATGTGTCGCATAAGCAAGAAGGATACGGATGGACTCAAGGTGAGCCACGGGTGCATAAGTCTCTCCATAATCAATGCCTTCAATTGGAGAGTACCCTTGTGCAACCAATCTAGCCTTGTTCCTTACTATAATTCCATGCTCATCTTGCTTGTTCTTGAATATCCACTTTGTTCCAATAATATTGCGGCAATCCTTTGGCTTCTCAACTAACTTCCACACTTTGTTTCTCTCAAAGTTTTTGAGCTCTTTGTGCATAGCTTCTAACCAATCCGAATCTTCAAGAGCTTCCCACACTTTCTTTGGTTCAATCATGGAAATGTGATCTTGATGTTCACTGAACCTCTTCAATTATGCTCTTGTGGAAATTCCTTTCCTTAGATCTCCAACAACATTTTGGAGGGTGTGGTCTCTTATTTCCAACATTCTTTCCTTTCTAGATTCGCGACGAGCGTGGATCTCCTCATTGTTTCTTGGAGGACCCTCTTCATCATTTTGATCCTCGTCTTGACCATCAACTTGACCTTGATCATCATTGGAGTCATCCTCTACATTGGGAGGCAAGGATTGACCTTGGTCTTGATCAAGTGCTCTTCTAGCCTCAATTTGAGCACGTCTCAAAACAGCTTGGATGGATCTTCCTTGGCAAATTGACTTGGCACCACTTGACACCCCATCGAATGGACCAAGCTCCCTTTGACTAGAGTTCACACATTGATCACTATGTTGAGGGTCCACATCTTGTCTTTGGCTTGAGTCAATGTCCTCTTCGGTAGATGGAGCATGTTGAGGTTGTGAAGATGAGGGCTCCACTCGAGTGGAGCATAGTTCTTCTCGATCCTCCATAAGGGGTTCCTCAACGGGGCGGATATAATCCACACCCATTCTTCCTATGGCATCCTGAGGCATTTCATCATCTGCATCACAAGCATCAACACGCCCCCCTTGGGGACCATCATATTCTTCGAAGGTCACACTACAAGATTCTATGACGGCTCCGGAGAGCTTGTCATAGATTCTATAAGTGTGAGATTCGAGACCATAGCCAACAAAAATACCCTCTAATGCTTTAGACTCGAATTTAGACAAACGAACACCTTTGATGAGATAGAAACACTTACAACCGAACACCCGGAAATAAGATATGTTGGGCTTGTTACCGGTAAGTATCTCATATGGAGTCTTGTTGATTTTCTTGCGGAGGTAGAGTCGGGTTGAAGCATGGAAAGCGGTGGAGACGGCTTCGGCCCAGAAGTTGTATGGAGATTTAAACTCCGCCAACATGGTCCTAGCCATCTCAATAAGAGTCCGGTTATTCCTTTCGGCCACACCATTTTGTTGAGGGGTGTATGCAGCGGAATATTGATGTTTAATCCCCTCATCACTAAGAAAATCATTCAAGGTGTAGTTCTTGAACTCGGTGCTATTGTCACTTCTTATAATCAACATGGGAACATTGTGTTGCCGTTGAACCAAGTTGATGAAGTCGATAAAAGTCCTTTGAGTTTCACTCTTCAACTTGAAGAAATAAACCCAAGAGTATCTTGAAAAGTCGTCAACAATCACCAAACAATATTTCTTCCCTCCAAGACTTACATGAGATGGAGGACCAAATAGGTCCACATGGAGGAGTTCCAAGATCTTGTTAGACTTGATTTGGTTCGTGGGCTTGTGAGGAGCGTCATGCATCTTTCCTAGAACACATGCCCTGCAAACACGATCTTTGGCAAAGGAAACATTTTCTTTTAGTCCAACAATATGTCCCTCTTTATGGAGACTTTGCAAAGTTCTCATATTGAAATGGGCTAGTCGGCGGTGCCATAGCCAACCCACATCGGCCTTTCCGTATAAGCACATCGGACCTGCAGTGGCTTTCCCCGAAAAGTCCACCACATACAAGTCATTTTCGACGTACCCAACGAAAGCGACCTTGAGAGACTTGCTCCACATGAGGACCACAATATCATCATCAATAAAGACGGCAAAGCCCATCTTTCCAAGAGCACGGACAGAAAGTAAATTGTATCCAAGGGTTTCAACAAGCATGACGTTCACGAGTGTAATGTCGTGAGCCACCACTACTTTGCTGAAACCCATTACCGTAGACTTTGACTTGTCGGCATATGTGACGGTGATTTGATCTTCATTTGACACCAAGTCCTTGACAATAGACGAGCTTCCGGTCATATGACTTGTGCAACCACTATCGATCACCCATTTTGACCCTCCGGAAGCATAAGTCTACAAAAGATCAAGCTAGTTTTTAGGTACCCATTTTTCAATGGGTCCTCTTTTGTTAGCAACAAGGGTCTTGGGAACCCAAATAGACCAAGCAATATAACCATCATAAGGACCAACATATTGTGCATACACATCACCATAATAATCACGCATTAGAACATAGTGAGGGTTAGCACTTCCCGCAAAGTCATCATGAGACATAGTTTTACCATTTGTGGTCTTACTCTCCACAATGGTCTTGTTGGTCTCTTGTGCAGGCATGTCCTTATTCTTCTTGTTGTTCTTCTTCTTTGTTTTGGAGACAAAACCAATGCCCCCTTTATCACCACTATGCCTTTGCTTGCTCAAAAGATCATTAATAGACTTGTTTCCTTGTGGAAATGTGGCCTTAGCAAGCTCCCCCTTCAACCTAGAATTCTCTTCAAGAATAGTTGTGCTACTAGATGGAATGAAGTTACTAGGTGAAGTAATATTGGCCCAATTGAGTTTGAAGCGTTTCATGGGACTTTGTGAGAGACAAGAGTTCACTCTCCAAGGCCTTGTGGGCCTTGTTAAGCAAGCTAAAGTCCTCGGCAAGTTTTTCATGAACCACACCAAACTCAATCTTGTCCTTTTTAGCTCTTTTGTATTTAGCAATAGCATGATCATGCTCTTTGATGAGTTTGTTAACAATAATGTTATTGGCATCATCAAGCCCTTCAAGTTTTAATTCAAGTGACAACCTAGTTTCTTATTCTTCTTCTAGAGCATTGTTTAGGGCCTCTAGCTCAATCATATGTTCATGCCCAAGTTTACATCTTACATCTAGAAGCTCTTGAGTATGTGATAGTTGATCTAAGATGTTTCCAAAATGTAGCTTAGCATCACCTTGTAGGTTAGTCATAAACTCATCAAAGGCAATTAATTCCTTTTTAACATCAAGAGACATCTCATGATTAATTTCATCATTATCTAAGTGAGTAGAGCGGGATGATGAAGATACCTCTGTTCCTCTTGCCATAAGGCAAGTGGCGTTCTTGGTGGAGGAGTTCTCATTTGGAGAATCGAAGAGTGAGAATGTCGGAGTAGATGTGATGGCAAGAGCATCCACACCATGAGAAGTTTCCTCTTCGTCATCTTCATCATCTTCATTGTCGGAGGAGTACTCTTCATGAGTGATCAAGACAATTTCTCCCGGCTTCTTGTTGATGGGATTCTTTTTGATGAAAGGTTTCTTGTACGGTCCCTTGAGAGTCTTCTTCAACACAAGCTTTCCACCATGATCTTATCTCTTCTCATAGGGGCAACTAGCCACAAAGTGGTAGCGGTCACCACAATTGAAGCAAGTTCTCAATCTTGTGGTATTCTCTCTTTTCCCATTTGGATTGCTTCTCCGTTCCATTTCCATCTTGGCCTTGGCAGGGTTCTTCCAAAAGTTCTTTGCATAGAAAGCCATATATTGACCATGAGCAATCTTCACTTCATCGGGATGGTCCATGGAAAGCCCTTCATCACTATCATCTTCATCCCCATGGTCCACAACTTTGGCCTTCAAAGCAACATTGACAACATTACTCATACCAAGGGCACGAGCACGGGCATCTTTGGCATTCTTGGCAGCAACCTTGAAAGCGTCCATCTCTTGCATAACTTCATTTTAGGTCATGAGATGGTAATTGTGTCTTCCTTGTAGACTCTTCAAGTCGGTGGGCTCAAAAGGCATGAGTGCACTCACATACTTCCTTTTTATCCATGCATCATCCACATGTGAGGCACCCACATTTCTAAAGGCGGTGGCGGTGGTCTTGAGCCTTCGGTACATGTCTTCATGATCTTCACCTTCTTTCATGTAGAAGCCTTCGGCTTCATTGCTTAGAGCATCATATCGATTCCTCCTCATACTCTCATTGCCAACAAACAACACAGTGAGAGCATCCCAAGCTTCCTTGGCAATGCTAAAATGCTCAATGTGTGGGTAATCCTTTGTTCCCAATCCTTGTTGAATCATATGCAAAGCAGTGGCATTGAGTTGACTATTGACAATCTCTCTTCTTGTCAAGTTGTTTGGATCCCCAATAAAGAGTCCATGCTCGATGATGTTCCATAGTTCAATGCAAGAGCTGCGCATATGAGTTCTCATTAGTGATTGCAATTGAGCAAAAGTAGCGGATTCTTCAAGCTTAGGTGGGTCACCTCTATTGTATACATGAGGGTGAGGAATTGGAGGGTCGGGAGAGTACCATGATTCACGGTGCTCACCCTTCCCACCATTATTGTGTGTGGAGGAATTAGCGTTGTCGGGTTTACCCCCTACCAATGCACCCTCGGGGGATACTGACGTATTCCCTTTAGGTAAAATGGATGGTTGATCCTCTTGAGGAGATGGGGGTGGTGAGCCTTCTTTGTCCTTAAGAAGTTGCTCAAGCATCTTCTTGACTTCGTTGACCAAGGAAGAGCTCAATCTTGTTTCCAAGTTTTTGAGATCTTCCATGGTCACCGTGGTCGGCTCACCATCACCATCCCCTTTGCGGCTACCCATATTCTCTTAGGCGGTAAAGCCCAAATAAAGAGCCGAGGATCTGATACCAATTGAAAGGATCGTATGGGCACCTAGAGGGGGGGTGAATAGGTGCTACTTCAATTTTTCTTCCTTTTCAAATTAAGGTTTGACAATAAGGTAAATTCTCTAGATAATGCAACTATGGTGAATTTAACTATATGACAATTATGCAAGAGCTACCACAACAAAGAGTAGTAACAAGTAAGTAAGGTGCGGTAAAGGATAGAAGTAACCGAAAAGTGGACGCGGAGACACAAGGATTTGTTTCCCGTAGTTCCTTCCTTTTGAGGGGAAGTACGTATACGTTTGGAGAGGGGGTGGTTTAAAACCACCAACGCCACGAGAGGCCTCCCTTGTTCTCCGATGAATCTCACCCCAACGGGATCGATTCACCTTCCACTATATCGGCAACCTTCAAGGTGGAAGCCGGCACCGTTACAAGTTTGGGGCACACATCCACAACTTAATCGGAGGCTCCCAAATACAAGCAAGTTGTCAAAGCAATCAAAGACATGCTTGTAAGAACAAAAACAAGAACTAGTGTTTCCAAGAAAACACTAGAGAAAAGGGGCCCTCAATGAAATGAGGGGAAATGAAGATCTCTTTTGGTGAAGTAGTAGATCGGGGACTCCTCCTTCGATTCCCCAAAGATCAAGGACTTTGGGTGGTGGGATGAGGAGATCTTGAAGATTTGGGTGGCTCCAATGGACTCCAATGGTGGGCAATGACTTTAATGTGCTGAGCAATTTGTCCCAAGGTAGGTGGAGGGGTATTTATACCCCTCCACGAAATATGGCCGTTGGAGCATTTAATGTGCCGGTAGTACCGGTACACAAGCGGTAGTACCGCTCTACCGGTTCAGTACCGGACCAGGTACCGAAGGTGCCCTAGTTCTTCAGCTTTGGGCGGTATCACTCTTGCGGTACTACCCCCAAGCGGTAGTACCGGTGGTAGGAAGCGGTACTACCGGTTTGGGCGGTAGTACCGGTCCCAAGTACCGCTTGGTACTGACCAAAATGGAGAGGGGTGAGTGCTAGTTAGTATGCCACGGTACTGCCGAGCGGTACGACCGCCTCAAGCGGTAGTACCGCTTGTACCAAGCGGTACTACCGGTTGGACCGATAGTGCCGCTCCGTGGTACCGGGGGGTACTGACTAGCACGCACCTTTACCACCTTTGATCAGTGCCAACCGGTACTGGAACCGGTAGTACCGGTGTCAAGCGGTAGTACCGGTTGTAGTTCCGATACTACCGGTTGACACAGAGGTTTTTTGCAAGGGGAATTGATATGCCATTAATTGTGCCTCCTCTTATCAATCCTGTGATAAACTTAGCACACAGTTAAAACGATAAGTGTATTGTTATCAAACATCAAAATCAGAGGTATAGGAAAATGCTCTTTCAAAAATCCTTACAGTTAAATCCGATGGGGGGGGGGGTGAATATATTAAATTAAACTCTCTGTTTCAAAACCAAGGGATTTCCCATCATGTTTCTTGCCCTCATGCTCACCAACAAAATGGTTCTGCCGAACGAAAACATCGTCATATAGTTGAAGTTGGCCTTGCACTCCTGGCCAATGCATCCATGCCTCTCAAATTCTGAGATGAGGCTTTTCTTACCGCAACATATCTTATTAATATGCTTCCCAGTAAAGTTATTCACAATGATACACCAGTAAATCGTCTCCTTGATACACACCCATACTATTCTTCTCTCAGAGTCTTTGGTTGTGCATGTTGGCCAAACCTACGTCCTTACAACAAGCGCAAACTTGCATTTCGTTCCACTCAATGTGTGTTTCTAGGCTATAGTCCTCGTCACAAGGGGGTCAAGTGTCTTGAAATTTCCACTGGGCGTGTGTACATCTCTCATGATGTTGTTTTTGACGAGGCAGTCTTTCCATTCAAAAATCTGCATCCCAATGCTAGAGCCCTTCTTCGAAAAGAAATATTTCTCCTTGATCCATCCCTTCACAATCTTTCACAAGGGGACGACATTATTGATGATACTAATATGGCTAATACTCATGCTACTAATCCTGTTGCTAGCCCTGTTTGTACCCCTGTGCAGGATCCAAGACGCCAAAATACAGCACCAGCCGAAAATTCCAGGCAAAATGATGCTTCTATGAGCTCTAATAGCTCACATGAAATCTCAGCAGAAGAAGACATAAGTTCTGAACACGAGGAGGATTCCCTGGCACAATACCCATTGGGATCAACAAGATCCGCCTCGGATCAGGCGCTGCGCACAGGGCGCACAGGGGGCCCCGCCTCGGATTAGGCGCCACGAGCATGCGATTGGTCACCCGCGTCCCCAGCCTCTGCCAGATCATCGTGGTCCCCAGGAATCCGATCAGTGACCCCTGACAGCTCCTCCTCGTGAAGATCCTCTGTGCCGGGTTCGAATACCACACCGCTGCGAGCCTCTTGTTCTTCCACAGCATCGGCCACAGGATCCGGTGTGGCCACTGAGACGCATGTAGCCACAGATTCCTGCACAGGAGGATCCGCTGCACTTGACGATTCTGTAGACCAGTCTATGGCCGAGTCCAGGAGACCTGTTAGACGTGCGTCAAAAGGTATTGTTAATCCAAAACAATATATTGACGGTACTATTCGCTGGTGTCTTTCTATTACTAGTGATGAACCTGCCACTCTGTAATCTGCCTTGGAAGATTCAAATTGGAAGGGAGCCATGGATGAGGAATTTAATGCCCTCACAAACAATAACACATGGAGGTTGGTTCCATCACATCAAGGTAAAAATATTATTGATTGTCGATGGATCTATAAAATCAAGAGGAAAGCAGATGGTTCTATTGACAGATATAAAGCTCGTCTCGTGGCAAAAGGTTTCAAGCAAGGTATGGTATTGACTATGAAGATACTTTCAGTCCTGTTGTTAAAATTGCAATTGTCCGTCTTGTCTTGGCAATTTTTGTCTCCAGGGGATGGAGTTTGCGACAGTTAGATATGAAGAACGCGTTTCTTCATGGTGTTTTGGAAGAGGAGGTCTATATGAGACAACCACCTGGGTATGAAGATAGCAGAAAACCAAATCATATTTGCAAACTTGAAAGGCATTGTATGGACTGAAGCAAGCACCTCGAGCATGGTATTCTCGGTTGAGTACTCATCTAATTGCTTTTGGTTTTGTTGCATCTAAGTCTGACACATCACTTTTCATCTATCACAAGTCCAACATTACCATCTTTATGCTTATTTATGTGGATGATATTATAGTTGCTAGTTCCTCTCAAGCTGCAACTGATGCCTTATTGAAGGATCTAAGTCAAGAGTTTGCACTCAAGGATCTTGGAAATCTCAACTATTTCTTTGGAATTGAAGTAAAAAAGGTAGAAAATGGACTAGTTCTGAATCAGGCGAAATATGCTCATGATGTGCTTGCTCGAGTTTGTATGACAGATTGTACAGGTACTCCCACACCCTTTTCATCATCAGAAAATATCACTGCTAGAGAAGGAGTTCTGTTGGGTCCTGAAGATAGCACCAAATACCGAAGCATGGTAGGTGCACTACAATATCTCACACTCACGAGACCTGATATCTCTTATGAAGTGAATAAGGTGTGTTAGTACTTGCATGCTCCCACTACTGTACATTGGACAGCTGCTAAACGCATTTTAAGGTATGTTAAGAGTACAATCACAGTTGGGTTAACTTTCACAAAATCTCCTTCAACACTGGTCAGTGGTTTTTCTGATGCTGACTGGGCTGGTTGTGCTGATGATCGACGGTCAACTGGAGGTTTTGCCATATTCTTTGGACCTAACTTGATATCATGGAGTGCTAAGAAGCAAGCCACTGTTTCTAGATCTAGTACAGAGGCAGAGTATAAATCAGTAGCCAATGCTACAACAGAAATAATTTGGGTACAGTCTCTTCTTGAAGAACTGGGAGTAAAACAGGCACAAACACCCTGTCTATGGTGTGATAACCTAGGAGCTACATATTTATTAGCAAATCATGTGTTTCATGCAAGAGCTAAACACATTGAGATAGATTTTCACTTTGTTAGAGAACGGGTGCTGAGTAAACAACTTGAGATTCGATTCATCTCCTCAAAGGATCAAGTTGCTGATGGGTTTACCAAACCCTTACCATACCGAGCTTTTGAGACATTCAAATATAATCTCAACTTAACTAAGTTGTAATTAAGGGGGAGTGTTAGAGATATAGATAGATAGAGATATAGTAGTTTGAAGGTTGTAATCTTGTTTATCTTGGACTCCCTTGTAACTGCTTATGCACCGCAACATGCATCTATATAAACACGAAACCTGGGGCTCGGGATGTATCCGAGTAGATCCCTTTATCCAGTCGTTCTGACAAGTTGTATGGTTGAATTGGTCTGTAGTATTGTGGTTGTATTGGGGTAGCTTCTCCTACAGCGAGGAATATGTAAACAAGTGTCATGTAACAATATTCAGAAATACATCTACCATATTTGTCAAGTTTTCTTTTCATGCATATGAATGAAAGATGCTACACGCACGACGAGAACTGTCTGAAATCTGTAGAACGAGTCATGAGAGTCCTCCATCACCCCAGCTGCATGTAGCACGATAGCCGGATCAGTCGTCGTACATAGATAGGATTGAAATTCATCGCACGTGTAGCAGTTTTGCCAGTGAATCATGCTATTATGTTGGAAACTTTAGAATGAGCTAAACTGTAAAGTTTTTTTTTTCTGCATAGTGGCCTCAGTTCCAAGCTTCATTAATAACTATCCATCGAATCAAGAGAAACACGACTTTGAGCCGTCCGAAGAGAGTAAGTATTTTCTGTTTTCTTTTCAGCGCATGCTGGGCCATTTGTATGGAGGACCTTATGTAAATACGTGAACCACGTCAGTCTTTTCTATGGAGGGATTTTCCCCTGTGATTTCTATGACGCCGTCTAATTTGTGCCAAAAAACTTCTAGCGAAAAGTAACAAAGTTTTGATCTAGTTCTATGCATGTTCAGTCAAATGATCTTATCAAGCTGTAGCTTTCGTTAATTCAATCCGTTTACGTGTACCATCATGTTCTATGTAACCTAACCGAATGTGTTTTCTGCATGCCGACCAGAAAACCCTTTGAAAGATTTGAAATTGAAGACATCAAACCTCGGAACTTGTTAAACTAACCTCGCAGTCAAACTCATAAGCTCACGCCGACTGACAGGAACACACAAAACGTCAGAGTTCTGAAAAGGAAAATATCCTTTCAGTTCTAAGACTGGTCAGTGGTCAAATAGCAACCTCCTTTTCTGCTTGGCAAGATTTAGCAAGTATCTTTCTGAAAAGTGCAGAGATTAACTATGACCAGCGACCTGGTCTATGTTGAGCTCTTTTTTTGGGTGATTATTCACTGAATTTGCATGTGTCTTCTCAGGCTCTGTTCCTAGTAACTTTCATTTGGACTAGGAATGCTACTAATTACAGTGAACTGCTTGTGCGATCGATTACTAGTGAGAGTGTGTGTCCTCCATAAATAGGTCTTTTCTGTTTTTTTCGAAAAGGTCTTTCCTGTTGGTGAGGTTTTCTCTGTGATTTCTATGACGCCATCCAGTTTGTGCCAAAGAAACTTCCAGCCAAAAGTAACAAACTATTTTGACAGTGTAAAGGTGATCCACGTCCCTATTAACGTTGAATATTAATTCTTCCCCCCAAAAAAGTTAAATACTAATTTCCATAACGTCTATCACTAGCAGCAGTTGAACTGAACTGTTAAATGCATCATCTTCAGTTAAGCGAGTTTACTAAGCTCATGCTAAGCTATAGCTTTCAACGCTAGAGCGAGAGATCGGTTGTTAATTCAATCTGTTTACACGTATAATAGTAACCGATTGTGTTTCTTGCATGCCGAACAGAAAATACTTTGAATGATTGAGCATTGAAGGCATCAAACCACGGAGCTTGTTAAACTAAGCTCGCAGTCAAAGTCACGCGCTCACTGACTGACAGGAACACACAAAGCGTCAGAGTTCTCAAAATGAATAGGTCATTCTTCAAGAGTAATAAAACTGGTCAGTGGTAAAAAGCAAACGGAGGCAGGATAGCAACAGGATATACACGCATTACAAACAACCTCCTTTTCTGCTTGGCAACATTTAGCAAGTAAACATTCTATGGCAAGTGCAGAGTAAGCCATACTGTCCAAGTTCAGACATTAACTATAACCAGCGACCTGGTCTATATTGAGCTTTTTTTTTTTGGTGATTGTTCTTGTACTTTTCCATGTACGTGCAACCCAAGTTTCCCTGGTTTATATGAGATTTGGAGTGCTACATTTTTATGTGAGACTTGGAGTGCTACATTCTTATGTGAGACTTGGAGTGCTATAAGCTGAATATCACGTGGCATGGCTTCTTCTTCACTGAATTTGCATGTGTGTTTTCAGGCTCTGTTCCTAGTAACTTCCATGTAGACTGGGAATGCTAGTCATTACATTGAACTGCTTGTGCAACTACTAGTGAGAGTGTGTGGCCTCTATAAATAGGTCTTTGGGGGTGCTTCTTGTTGCGTCAATCAGTCATTCAGTCCTGTCTTTGCTTAATTAGCTCAAGCAGTTGCTACTTCCAGGTATTTTTTCTGCCTTTGGAGATGATACCTGTTACACTTAGTTTTTAACGTATATTTCTTTCTCATCTCTGTTATAGACTTATGGTAGTACTTTAGTCCTGGCTCTGCTAGTATATTTCTACGTAAATTTATAGTGCTAGAGAGCCCGTGATCTTTATTTGATTATGAAAATGGTAAGTGGTTAACTTAAGTCACGAACTTTGATGTTTCAGGAACGAATTGTTGGAGCATTTCGGCCTGTGGAGCTAGAAAAGAAATCGCGAGGAAGCTACCTAGGAGAAAAATGGCTGGTCGCAACGGTGTTAAGAGGAGCATCTGGCAGATACTCTGCGGCTGCTCGTCATCTAGCACGGAAGAATAGCTACAAAACAATGCAAACAAGATTTCAAAAGGGTGTAATGTATCGAAGAACTCAGATAAACGTGTGTCTCGCTAGTATTGCAAGTAATTGATGTGTGTGTGGTTAGATGTCAGGTGTAAAGTGGTGGTCAATCGTTTGGTTCGTTGGTAAGTAGTGTTGTCAGTGCAAGTGTCATGTATAGCCAGGTTTGGAAATAAAAGTATTTTTTGTTATTTCTATATGATTTGTGCCATTGAGTATTATTTTGCCTTTAGTGAGATGTATCACGGCATGCATGTTTTGTGCATATGGAAGGCAACATATGCCTAATTAAACTTAGGGTAAAACTACAGGCAACATATTCTGTATCTACTGAAATGGCTGGAATTTCTGAAATGTCGGTGAAATTTCATTGAAAGTCAATGTCGAAGAACAAGGATGGAGTCGGCAGACGCTTTGTGAACGACGGGAGAATTGAAAAGGCTAAGTGCAGCGCATACCAAGAATGTCCCCTTTGTAGAAAATACAAACATTTGTAGTACATAGTTAATAAAATTCTGTCAAAATTTTGATCAATTAGCCATCTATTATACAACAAGTTTCAATGTAAATTCAATGAACACATTGAGAAAAAAATAGTAGACAACTCAAAAATGTTGCGAGGTAGTAATCTAGCTACTATTTGTGGCATGGTTTGTTTGTTTTATCTCATGAAATGTAGATCGAATTTGTGAGTTTCAAGATCAAAATATGCTTGATTATTCTTTCTTGACTGATTAGTTAGGCCGATCCCGGTTATTAAGAATGTTGTGGTTCAAAGGCTAATGGTGCTTCATTTTACTCGTCGCCTTTCCTTTTGAAGAAAATTACTCACATTCATATGAACAAGAGAATGTACCTTTTGTAGAAAATAGAAATTTTATTTGTACTAGATATGTGGTCAAATTTGGAACAATTATACCATAGCTACGTATACTACTTATTTCAAATATAAATTCAATCAATACAACAAGAAATAGAATAGTTCATAATTCAACAATTGTTGTGAATGTAGAAATCTTAGATATTATTTGTATCTTGGAAATAGATTGAATTTACGTGTTTCAACATCACAAGCGAAATAAGTGCCACAAACTCTTCCCTGGCATTACAAGGGATTTTTGTTTCTCTATTTTTGAAGAAAGCAACATGTACGGTACTCTGTATCTCTACGAGTGTTGTGCGTCTGCCATCATGCATGCACACCACACAAGCTTACACACGAAAATCAAGGGCGTAAGTCACGTCAGTTTTTTTATGGAGGGGTTCTCCGTGTGATTTCTGGCAAACGATCTCCCAATCAAAATTAAAAGTATTTTGGCAGTGTAAAAGGTTGAGCCGCGTCAATATCACTAGCAGCGATTTGAACCGAACCATTTTATGCACATCTTGTCAAGAGATCTTACCAAGCTGTAGCTTTCAACAGGCAGCCAGAGAGAGATGTGGGTCGTTATTCAATCCGTTTACGTATAATCGGAGTACAACCTAACCGATTATGTTGCTTGTATGCTGACCAGAAAACCCTTCGAATGATTGAACACCGAAGGCATCAAACCTCGGAGCAAAGCTTGTTAAACTAACGTCGCAGTCGTCGGCAGTCAAAGTCACGCGCTCACATGAAAATAAAACATGCCAGATTCTCAAAAGGAAAAGGCTGATTAATTAGTTAGGCCAAACTGTTGTGGTCACTAAAAAGGCTGTTAGTCGTCAGAGCCAAACCGCGCTTCAGTCGTCAGCGTTAATAGTACTGCACGCCACTCGCCACAATGACCTTTTGACAAAAATTACTCGCCATCGATTTGACCACGGAATCCAGCTCCACCATGAGCATACGCGTACGGGCACTAATGCTAACCACCATATTCCCTCCAGCTTGTAGCACACGAGATCGATGGAATGGCATCAAGTTAACTGCTCCAAATTAACACTTGAGAACGTTTACTCGAAAGTTCAGGTCAGAAGTCGAACGCCTCCAAAATTCACACTTGAGAATGTTTACATTAACACACTCTCGTAAAGGACACACTGAAGCGAAGTCATTTTTTACTCTTTCAAGTCATCATCGCCCCAGTCGAACTGTCCCTTGATACTTGCTAGGAGCTGTCATTTTTTACTCTTTCAAGTCATTATTTTGCTAGAAATTGTCCCTTCTATTGCAGCAATTTCAGCGTGATATCAAGCTTTGTGTTGCCATCTTCGCAATTTGGGTATAACAATTTTTCGTGATCCTTTAACATGCGCTCCAACTTCTTATCGTTTTTATTTTTCGTATTCGCTCCATGCATCAAGAAGGATAGCGACAGAGGAGATTATCACGATACCCCTCCCCCTCGCGACGCTCCCCAGGGCGCCGCCAGGGGGGACTTCTGCCGCCGCCAGAGCCTCCCATCTAGATCCAATCGCCGCCGCCACCGCCGGCCCTCGCCGCGGTGGCAACGGGCCTAGCTGTCGAAGGTGACTGGGGGCGGTGCGTCGAAGGCGGAAGCCGGAGCTGCTGGGGCAGCGGTGAAGGAGGCTGAAGCGCGGACCTAGGCGGCGTTCCTTGGTCGGGGTGGAGGCAGCGGTTCCTTGTGGTGGTGATCTGGTGGAGGAGGTCCGGTGATGGGATTCCATTGGAAGACCTAGATCGGCTCTCTAACCCTAATTGCCTGCTCGTTTCTTTTTCTGTAAACCGGCCGGCGGTGTGGGGATCGCTGTGTCGTATCTAAAAAAAGGAGGTGGTCCTTTGGTTTTTTTCGCACGAAGACGAAGTTCTGCTTGATGTCTTCCCTCGTGGATCTGGTCTGGAGAGGCGGGTTCCGGAAGGCTCCGCCGGTGAACTTCCATGGGTGTATCATGTCTGGAGATTGCTAGATCGGAAGGTATTCGGTCGTGCGCACCTTGTTTTTCTAGCCGTTTGGTTTCAGCGGGAGCATTGCGAAGCTCTATTGTTTGTTCCCACCAAGTGTCATTCTTAGAGACATGGTGAAGTCAGATGCAGAGAATGCCAGGAAAGCGGAAATATGAGGGTAGCGATGGTGATTTTTGTTCTTGTGGCGACAGAGAACTGGCTGCATGATCTGAGACTCGTTGCGGCGACTATTGGTGCGGGAAGACAACACAGGAGGAGTTCCCAGTCTTACCTTGCAGGGTGAAAATCCAAGGTCTGGTCTTAACTGGTTGTGCCTGGCAAATGACCTTGTTAAAGGCATTGTTTTGTGAGCGAGGACTTTCTCCAGGGTGAAAACCTATGATCTTTGATCGGGCAACGATGGCGCTTGGGCACTGTTTCCTTCTTGAAGGCGTTGTTATTGGAGTGGAGGACTACTGGTGTTGTTCTGATGGTATCACTGTCGTTGCTTTGAGGATTAGTTCTCTGTAGCGAGACTTTTCTTTTTTTATAATTCTTCTTTTTTTTCTGGTCTATGCATCCGTAGAGCCGCTAGGGCATGCGTTATTGCAGAGACTGAGTGTAATTGGTATCCCTGTGATATTAATATATACTCTTTTCTAAAAAAAAATCAAGAATGGTCTGACGAAGATCATCAGCGGTCTCATTGGATGCCTGTTCTTCACATTCTTCTTGTTTATTATCTTTCATTGCAGTATTACCGTATTCAGGGAACATTGGATAGTTGTCATCATTCTATTCTTCTTCGTTGTCTTTCAACATAACTCCTCTTTTTTCGTGCTTTGTCCAATAATTATAGCCGGACATGAAATTGGACTGAATCAGGTGGATGTGGATGGTTTTTGAGAAAGAGAAACCCTTCTCCTTCCGTCAGACACGGCACGGACAACACATAAAACCATTTCGCTTGTTTGCCGCAGCCACATCAAGAAAAGAACACACACCTTTAATGACGTCTGACATTCGGGGAGCGTCGTACATTCATGGCCGGCTCATATGCGTTATAACTAAAATCTTGGATCATATAAAAAGCTTGGACATCTCGGCTCATATAAAAAGCTTGGCCGGATCATATAAAATGTTGAGTTTTTAATTATTGATTTAGCAGTAAAAACCTTATTTAATTTCGAGCTCCAAAACTCTAAAATTACAAATCTCAACTTTCAAGTGATTATTGCATAATCAAAATTTGCCTAAAATTACACCTAAAATTACCTCTACATCTACTTCTAAAGCATGAAATCCCTCTCTACTTCTAGAGCATTGAGCTAAACAAACAATGAGAGATGAAAGAATAAAGTTGCTAACCTTTTAAACCTTGGATTGATGGGTGCCACCAAATTTTGGATAAAAAATGGGGATGAACTTGAGTAGCTTGGAGCAAAATGGCCATGGCATCGGACAGGGAAGACGAAATATTTATATAGAAAATCATTAGTCTCGGCTGGTGTTACGAACCGGGACTAGTGTTTGATATCTAGTCCCTATTTGTAACATCAACCGGGACTATATGGTCTCCTGGGTCCCAGCTGGGACTAGCCATTGTCGCCAAACCTTTAGTCCCGGCTGGTTTTACCAACTGGGACTAGAGGTCCCCAACGAACCGGGACTAGTCGTATGCTGCCTCCTAGCTGTTGCAGCAGGGACAAATCAATTAGGACTAGTGCTCACACTAGTCCCGGTTCTAGACCCAATCGGGACTAGAGGCCGGGGCAGCTCCAAACCAAAGTCATGTTTTCTACTAGTCTACATTATTTTGTTGTGTGTATGCCATCATGCATGGACACCACACAAGCACCTAACCGATCCACAAAACGGTTAGAGGAAAAATTTAGGAGTCGTATGAGTAAAACCGGTTGCAGAGGAGTAAATTAAAGTGTCATCTGCGACTCTAGAAAAAAACTCCCGCCTCCTCCCCCGTCGCACCCATTCTCGCCGGTGTCACCGCCGGTGAATGACATACCCCGACGCCCCACCCCAGTACTTGCGCCACCCACCAGCCCACCTCTCCATCGATCGCCGCTTCTCGTCGTCATCGGTATCAACGACATGATCGATTTTTCGCCAGTCGACGCCCCGATTTGTTCCAAATCGGCCACCATTTGGCTCGATTCATTGCAACACAGAGCCGATGTCACCTCCGGTGACCACGGCAACCCGCCACTGACTCTCCGGAGGCCGACCACGACCGATGTCACGTCAAAGCTCCCCCTTCTCCTCGCCCACCGCAGATCCCACGCGGCATGGGGTAGACACCTCCGGTATCTCCGGGTTGGGTCTGCGCGCGGGATCTCTTCCCGGAGTTGGGGATGCAGGGTCGGGCTCTATGGAAGGTCCGGACGGAAATGGATCACCGTCACCGCCGGCCGCAACCAACGCATTTAGGGGAAAGGGTGATTTTTCCTCTTTTTCTTTATGTAAAAATGAAGTAAAAGAAGTCGTGACTTGATTGATTTTTGTTACAAATGAAGTAAAAGAAATTCTACTGGACCGGGGATGAAGACAACGAGTTGTATTTTTCGTGGCACCATCAAACACTTGTAGATGATGCATTATGCAAAGAGAGTGGTGTTTGTTCACCATTTCAACAATTTCGGAAAAAGATTCATGAGAATTTTAATAAAAATACAAGAGGAGGTAGATCAATTAACTCAATATTGAATAGATTGCACATTCTTGTTATGCGTTTGAATCCATAACTTGAATACTTTGGCTTGTGTCGGTTTATATCAGGTTAGAGAAGTATGTATTCTCTATGTATCGATTATACCGGATTGTATCAGTATGTATTAGGTGTATCGGGTTGTATTAGTATGTATTAACTACTAATCTATGATAATATATACATTTGTATGGATCTATTGTATTGTAAATAAGGAAAAAACAGTTTTACTCCTCTAAATATAAGGGTTTGGTTAGAAACCGCCAAGCTTTAAATGAGTATTTTTACTTCTCTAAGTTTTACTCCTCCGTTTACTCCTCTAAATTTTTGGTAATCGGTTGGAGATGCCCTAAGTCATAACGGGAAGAACAATGTCAATTTTTTATAGAGGGGTTTTCCTTGTGATTTCTGGCAAAGAATCTTCCACTCAAAATTAGAAGTATTTTGAGAGTGTAAAAGGTGAGCCGCGTCTGTATCACTAGCAGCGGTTCGAACCGAACCATTTTATGCGCATCTTGACAAACGAGAGAACAATAATTGTTATAATCATGCTTGTAATAAAACATGACTAATTATGACATGAAAATGATACAAGAACTCTGAGAAAAAATAAATCATCGAGGCTTACTGACTATTGTTTAGTCATATGCATGCGTGAGCATGTGCCAAGTCGATTCACATGAAACATTCAGAAAAAGATACCACGCTATCATACCAAAATATGAATAGAACAATGCAAGCAAACATTTATATGACATGTTACAAACTATTAGTAAGCTGGAGCTAATCACAGACAAGCAAGAACTACTAAGCATCCATCAGTAACATACTCCTTACAATGAACAGACTAAGCATGCTCACAATGATGAGTATATATACAAAAATAAAAACAAATAGAGTTCGTTATCAGCCTCTTACCATACCTCAAGTTGTCTAAATCTTTATTATTGCCCTTCACTTGTCTGACTTGAATAATAACATGAAACCAAAATCCACTGAGGACGGCTGAACCCTGCAAAGAACTCACAAAACAAAAAAAAAACAAATATTTTTGGTGTTTTCGATTTTTTTAAGGCAAGCCAAACAAAGCAAAATCTTTTTGAATTTTTCTTTTAAGACAAACCAGAGCAAAGAAACAAACCAAGAGAAACAACGAAATATTTTTGGTATTTTTGTATTTTTGAGAAAGCAGAAACAAAAACCCAAAAAAAAGCGAACAATGGATATACAAAGAACCGACCGAACATAATATATAGATGAGTATGATGTCGGTATATCTTCCCCCCCCCCCCCCCCCCCCCAAGCTTAGGCTTTTGGCCTAAGTGGGGCTCAACTCCATGGTGACCAAGTAGATGCACCTCCCTAGTACGCCGAGGAGGTTCCCTCGTCCTGGTACGAGCTCGAGGACTCTCTTGTGTAGTATACAGAGGGGTCGTATTGGGGCGCGTCCTTCTAATACTCCCTCCGTTCACCAATACTTCGCGTCCTAGCTTTCTCAGAAATTTCCGAATTAGTTCGCGTTCTGTACTTTTTGCAAGTTGATTCCCTAATCTACCCCTGATTTGATCCCTCGGTGCATTAAGAGGTCTCCTTGAATCCCACGCCTTCTGCCTTCAATTCGTGTACTTATGCCTCACATCCCTCGTCTAATAATCCCGTGGAGCGCAAAAAGAAGAAAGAAAGAGGGCAGCTGGGCATGCACTGCAATCAATTCCATAGGCGAGGAGTCAAGGACCTGTGCATGCATGCGTAGCTTTTATGGCAGGGCGGCGGAGGAAAGACTACAACGGGGGCAAATTAGTCCATCTGCTAACTAATTTAGTCCACGGGAGCCTCTCCTTGGTATATGTGTTTTGTCCAGAACGCGAAGTATAGGTGAACGGAGGGAGTAGTGTCCATGAAAGCCAATAATGCAGAGCTTGTCATCCATCTCCTCTTTGGAACGCGACAAAGGTTTCTAAAAAATACTGAACAAAGTGGTTTGAGGGAGAGGGATCTCTCTCTTCCCGTCAATAAACAACATTTTATAAACCAAACACTTAAGGGTAGAGCCAGTATAAACCAAACTCTCAAATTAGAAGTCTTTTGAGAGTTATGTAAAAGGTGAGCCGCGTTTGTATCACTAGCAGCGGTTGGAACCAAACCATTTTATAAGCATCTTGTGAAGCGAGCTTACCAAGCTGTACCTTTCAACGGACAGTGTCACAGAGAGAGAGACGTGGGTCGTTAGTCAACCCTTTTAAACATAATCGGAGTACAACCTAACCGAGTTATATATGTTGCTTGTATGCCGACCAAAAAACCCTTTGAATGACTGAACTAACGTAGCAGTCGCAGTCACAGTCACGCGCTCACATGGACTGGCAGGATCATAGAACATGACAGATTCTCAAAAGGAAAAGGCCGGGTAGGCCACAGTCATTCAAGACTGAAAACCAAGCTCGATTACCCGACTATTATTTCTTGAATAGAACCCGATTAATTAATTAGTTAATTAGTTAGGCCAAACTGTTGTGGTCATTAAAAAGGCTGTTAGTCGTGAGAGCCTAACGGTGCTTCAGTCGGCGTCAATAGTACTGCACGCTGCGCGCCACAATGGCCTTTTGACAAATAATTACTCGCCACTGATTTGACCACAGATCGAATCCAGCTCCAGCATGAGTCAGTATATGCGTACGGCACTAACGCTGACCACCATATTCCTTCTAGCTTGTTGCACACGAGATCGATGGAAATTTAACAGTTGAGAACGTTTACTCGAAAGTTCAGGTCAGAAGTCGAGCGCCTCCAAAATTCACACTTGAGAATGTTTACACTGCCACACACACTCTCGTAAAGCAAGCACTACAGACTGCACTGAAGTCATTTTTTACTCTTTCAAGTCATCATCGCCCCAGTTGGACTGTCCCTTGCTACTAGCTAGGAGGTGTTCTCGGATCACTGAACCTTACTTTCGACTACTCGCAAGGCTACCCAGCCAAGTTGCGGTAGTAGTATAAATAGGACATTGGAGAACCTTGATCGCACCAAACACCCAGCTCTCCCCATTGCTCATCAGTTCCAGCAGTGAACTGAATTTCATCTGCGAGCTAGAGGATCGTCGGTCCAAGAAGGATCCATGGCTGACCACAACGGAGTGAAGAAGAGCATTTTCGAGCTCCTCTGCGGCTGCTTCTCCTCATCATCCAGCACGAAAGAATAATCGATCAGGATGGATCGACGAAGCGTGGTTTCTTTTATGATCAAAGTGTTTTTTGTTTCTGTAACGTGGTTGGTTGTACGTCGTACGTGAGGGTAGCCATAGCGGCGTGTAGTTTCTGGTGTGTATGTCAGTTTGTGTCAGTGTATGTGTGTTCCAGTCGATTTGCAAGATTTGAGCTAGCCCTATAGATGTGTTGCTTTGTTAGGTGAATCTCTTGTTTGTCGGGTTCTGTTCTTGTCATGTATTCACTCGGTTTATAGGTAAAAAAATTCCGTTCTAGTATTTGCTTCGTTCAGGTGTTAAACAGCGAAAACTCTCCTGACCCCGTGACGCTCCGCGAGCGTCACGGGGAAACCCCCTGCGCCGCTGCCCCGCTCTCCTCCCTCCCCTCTCTCCCCTCCCTCGCCGTCGCTGGAGGGCGTGGCCGGGCAAAGCCCGCACCGCCCTGGCGGCGGCGAGGCTCTCCCTCCTTCCCCGCCTGGGCTCTGGGGTGGCGCGGGAAACCCCCCATGGCGGTGGCACGGACTTGGTGATGGTTCCCGGCGGCGGGGGCGAGCTAGTCCACGGCGACGATGACGGCGCGAGGAGGTGGTGGTGTGGCTCTGCGGTGGCACGGCTTCGGTGTCGGCTGCGGGCCTGGATGGTGGTGGTGGACGGCTGGCAGCAGCGGGAGGCGTCCCCTGCCTGTGCGCCGGTCCGGCGTGCGGCTCGGGCTCGGCAGCGCGGCGTCTTCGTGGTGGTTATGGTGGCCGCCGGCGGGGCAGCGTGGCTGCTCAGTGGCCTCTGGCGTTGGGCTTGGCTGGCCCAGATCTAGGCCCCTCGGGCCTGATCTGGGTCTAAAGCGGGCCTAACACGGCGGCGACGCTCTCTGGAGGTGGTACGGTGGGGCGGGACGATCATGAGGGTAGCAGAGGCTGCGGTCTTCTTGCAGCAGCGTGGCGGCGGGGGCTTTACAGGCCCAATTTGGGCCTGGCCGGGCCAGAGGGCTGGGTGTGCCCCTGCGGCCGCGGCCGGTCAGCAACGGCCTACGGCTGTGGAGGACGATCTCCTCCGGGTGGCTGTGTTGATGCCGCCCTCCTTTTCCGACCATCTCTACCCCATCCATCTCGCAGGCCACACGAGGAGTCTCAATAGTCGGGCGCGAGACCGCAGATGCCGGGGCAGCGGCCCCGAAAGGTGGACTGCACGGGCGTCTTGACGGCAGGGCGGCGTTGTGGTGGTGATGGCCCATCTCTTTGGACCATGCGGGTGGCAAGGAGTGGGTATCGGGGGCTCCAGGTGGTGGCAGCACCCAGATCATGTTTTGGAAGCTTGGCTTGAAGAGTGGTGGAGGTTTGAGGGACCGAATGTGGCGAGAGTTTTTCCGGGCGAAAGCCTAGAGCTTCGGCGCCGACAACGGCGACGCTTGCGGGTGTCGTGACCCTCTTGGGGGCGTTGTTGTGGCTACTCTCACCCCATTAGGGCTCCGGGTGAAAACCCTAGACCCATGTGGTCTCGGCGGCGGCGCTTGGGACGTTGTTACCTTCTTGGAGGCGTTGGCGTGGAGCTCCGGTCTCCTTAACCTCGTCGTCTTCGGTGGCAAGTTAGATATTTCTTAGGCTTCGTAGTTTGTCTTTGATCTGCTTGTTAGAGGAACTTCTCATTACTTCGTATCAGTTTAGCCGTATGACTTTATTTATAAAGCGGGGCGAAAGCCTATTTCGAGAGGGTGTTAAACAGCATTTTTCATTATGTACGTGCTTCAGTCAAAGTAGCTTACCTAAGCTAGCTTCTAACAGACAGATAGCAAGATGGATCATTACTAGCCTCCGAAAAATCTGAAGTGATGGAAATGACAACTTGACAAGGCTATATGTTGTATTCTCAACACTCTTCTCATATCTAGACTATTTGTCCTTAACATATATTTGATTTAGGCAGCAGAATAATTTTTTAATATTGCGTGAGCAGTGCCCTAGATTCGAGACCTTATTTTGTTGACCAAACATATGGCATAATTTTTGTCATATATAATTCATATTTTCTTGACCAAATGTATGAACATTTTTTTTTCTTAAACCATACTACACCAAGACCGGCCCTCTAGGGTAGGGGCACTAATTACCTGCTTGTGCCAGTGTAAGAACTAAAGGCTATTGAAAGTGAGAAATTATTGTGTTTTGTCTCATGCGTCTAGATGCATCCATTATAAAAAATGAATTTAATGTATTCTAAAAAAATAAAAAAAATGTATTTAATTACATTTTAATATGTTAAAAAAACCAGAAAAAATATAGATGTACATCCGGATATTTTATGTTCACCACACAAAGTTTGGCAAAAAATAAGTACATTTTATGTGTCATGTGTAAAGAAACAAAAAATATCTCGTGAAAAGTCATGTTCGAACATCAAAATTTGTTTTTTTATACGTGGCACAAAAAACATTTCTTTTATTCAAAAACTTGTGTGCAAACCTAAAATATCCATGAGGTGAACTGGATTTCCGATTGAAGGTGTTGCTGCTTCGCATCAACCCTTAGCATTAGACCCGTCAGTCATGCAATTTGTTGTGTCCCAAGTTCGTTATTCCCATGAGTAAAGCGAGTTGCAAAAGTGTCGTGTAATTATCTCGTTAAGAACATTAATATGGACCGGAGGAGTATTAAATATCCATTCCTTTGTACATATGATTTTTCTCGCAATTGTTGGATATTCAAAAATACTGTACAATTCATTTTTTGTTCAGCTACAAATATTATAACTTGTACGCGCCTAATAAACACACATGATTTTACGATACTGCTAGTATTTACTTCTCATTTCTCATACTACGTGCAATTAGGCAATTCGCAAAACAAAAATCTTACCGGCAATTCAAAAAGACCAGAAAGTGTTGACTGCATGCAAGGAATATCGCGCGGTCGCTTTCATTATTTTTCTGTGGGAAAAACTGCCGCAACATGCATTAGAATCTTCAAGTTGAGATGGACCTACTCTTCCGAGGTTAAGCTGTCGCGAATCTTTCCATCTCATATACAGGTCCGGGTGAACCGGACGCGTTTTTTGGAAGGTTTATAGTAATTACCACGTGATTCCTCGTCCCCAAACAACACGCAGAAATGATGTCACTGTCACGACAGAACAATCAACCAGGGCTATGTCAACCTCTTTAATTTCTTTTGTTACAAAGATAAGAAATGCCTTTTTTTTCAAAACCCGTACAGACGAGCTCACAAATCTATATGAATGCAAACACGCGCATCATATTCTTACAATCATCTCTGAAAGACCTAGACTAAGAGACTGATCGGCGGATCTTGAGATTGACAAAGTCATCACAGACATATCTCTGTCGACGCCAATGTCACCTTCCACTACAAAATATTTGTCTTTTATGAGACACCAAATCATCAAACCTAGAGTTTGAACTCTAACAGACTAAAAGTGTCACTGTCCTTCTAACCATCTAATCACGTGTTGGTTCTTATGGCACACGTCTTTAATTATACACTCGATCTAAATAGATTGGTAATAGCACACATCATCGAAATTGCATGTTAGGTCAAAATGTAATCATTTCAAGAAATTAAACTAGTGCGATGTCCATATTCAACCCTAAGTTTTTATCCACGAAGTTAGGACACAAAATTTGTTTTTGGCCTATCTCGTACACTTGACCTGTTTTTTTCACGGAAAAGATCTGAATCTATTCCATAAGCTTACAATAAGTAAAAAGCGCCCAAGCATAACTAAAACTAAGCCGGAGTCGTTTGATATTCTCCAAGTCAACGCTCCAGTTGAACTGTTCCATGCTAGGGTGCGCCGCGCCTGTTCTACGTACACCAGCCGATTCCTCTGGACCTTTCTGTGGTCAACCCATGCGCTTGAGCACTACTTGCAGATCGGTTATCCTCCTTCCTGTTTTGAGACAGCAAGTTGACGAAGTACAAATACGGCTCTGGAGAGTTTTGCAGAACCATCCAGTTCTTCTGCTCGCGGTTTCAGTTTCATCTGCGCGGCGCGCCGATCATCCATGCATCGGAAGAAGGATAAAAGTATAAAACACCAACGCTGCATACGACAGATGGGACGTGATGTTTGTCCGTGTCTGACGTAGTTGACCGTCACATAGACGTGGTAATTTGCTGGTGGGTCTGTGCTCCAGTAGATTGGTGATCTACTGGTCTTTGCTTGCAGGTGTATAGGTTAATCCTCTCATCTTCTGTTTGTAACTTTGTGTAATATATTAGTTCACCTAGTCTGTAAAACTTGTTCCTGCAATTGCCTCGTTCTGAGTGCTAGAGCATTGCCCCTTCATGTACTTTTTATTTTTTGAAAACGAGCAAAAAAATTGCCGTTTCAAGGGGTTTAAATAGAGGTCTTACAAACCTGTTTTTGGACATGGCCAAAAGCAAAAACACCAAAGAAAATACTACTCCCGTGACATCAAATTACAAAGCGCTTTAGCACCCGCGAGAGTCCACAACTTTCCCTCCTCTTTTATCTTAGCGACCAACATGTTTGCAGTGGAAAAATCATTCCTAAAAACCTAGGCATT
Organism: Avena sativa; assembly: GCA_916181665.1. NCBI lineage: Eukaryota > Viridiplantae > Streptophyta > Magnoliopsida > Poales > Poaceae > Avena > Avena sativa. The sequence continues at coordinate 306,930,938 of OV702284.1, read as the reverse complement.
CCTCTCCTACCAAACCTCCCAAACCACCAACATGGCCAACGACACCAACACCCTTCTAGCATCACCCCTTCTATTGATGGCATTGCTCCCGCTCCATGACACTTGAGTAATGATTCCATGCCCTTAGCTCAAGTTCGGAAAGGCCTAACCACTCCTTCAAGCACACCCAAATCCTAATGGTGAAGCGTCACTTGAAAAAGAGGTGCGCCGACGATTCTTGCACTTGGTTACAAAGCTTGCAAAGCCCACAATTTTGCCACCCTCTTTTTTCTAATCTATTGGTCGTCAAAACTCTATTTTGCAAGATTAGCCATGTCAAAAACTTAGCCCTTCATGTACTTGCTTCTTCAATATATATCAAATTCTCGTTAGATACGACTAGATTGGATCGCGATGTACTCTCCTGTAGCGATAAGAGAAGAAAAATGAATGCATGTGAAAACCGACAATGTTTTGGATAAGAATGAATTCCATTTTTTACCCCCTAAGATCAAATTTGTGCTACTTTTATCCAATTTAATAAAAAATCCTCAAAACTACCCCATTTAACAAAATTTCTTCCACTTTTTACCCTGTCCTGACTGGAGGGGATGTGCGAGGGCTTGGTTCTAGAGCTACGGGCTCTGGCATGGGATTATTGCGGCAGCGGAGCCATGGCAGTGGCATCACACGTGCTACGGCCGCCAGCTCCTTTCTGAGCTTCGTGCGGTAGAGCACCGGCGCAGGCGTCACGGGGGCTACAGCCACCTCGTCCGGTATGGGCTTCGTGCCTCAGCGGAGCACCGGCGGTGGCCTCAAAGTGCTACGACCACTAGCTCCGGCGTGAGCTCTGTGCGGCTCAGAAGCCGTGTTGGCATCATACTCACAAGTGCTACGGCCTATAGTGACATGCTATTCCATGGGCTTCGTGCGGTAGTGGAGCGCCGCCGGCGAGCTGGGTTCTATGATCACCATCTCATCTCTTGCTCGTTGTTGCTAATTGATGAGTCCAAAATTGGACCATATTTAAGTATATAAATTATTCATATTGTCACTCATTACATGCTACATCTAGCTATAATTATGCCTATTATGTATGCTTACTAGTTTATTCATTTTCACATGGGATTTGCACATTAGTAGTTTTATTAGGATTTTATTACCTTTTTCTTGTCTTTGACTTATGTGTAGGTGCTATGAAGAATCATGGATAAAAGGAGCCAAGAGGATGCAATATGGAGGAGCTGAAGGCACCAGATTTAGCCATTTGAGGAGAGGAAGAAGTGAATTTTTTCATCACCTCAAAATGAATATCCAAGGCCATTTTGTTGTAACCCTCATCCATACGAATCTAACGAGCCAAAGAACACCTCAATCGGAGTCCGTATAAAGAAATGACGACCAAAACACTACAGAGTCCACTAGGCGTAACGACCACTCGTACATGCAGAGCCCGCCCATACTCCAACAACTTTGTTTCGTCAAACAAAACAACATTTGTGAAGTCCCAATGGGCATATTCGGGCCTCAGATCCGTCGGTTCGCAAAACCGACCTCCAGATGCCTATTTAAAGAGGGAAAAACCCTAGAACAAGGGGGAGAGTCCACACACGCCATTAGGGCGGAGCCCTGCCGCTCCGCCGCCTCCATAGCCGCCTCCCACAAGATCTACACCACCACACACCTCAAGGGAGAGAGGACACTTGCATCTTGAAGGGCTACGCATCGATCTTCATCAACAACATCTCCAACTTCGATCCCCTTTGTTTACTTTGTTGTGATCCAATCTCTATTGTGGATTTGCACTTGTATTCAATTGTACCTTCATATTTTATTCATACTATTTCCATGATGTTGATACCCATCATATATGAGTAGTTTCCTTGTTCTTGGGGAGAGATGGTGAAACCCTAGCACTATTATGAACTTGCAATAAAGATGATCAATTCTTGTGTCCGTATGACCTGTCGGTCTATGATAGATTTATTATTTGTGTTTGATCTCTCTCTTTAGATGATATGTATAGTAGGGCGCATATCATTTTCCCTTGAGACTAAAGGGAGGGAGAAATCCTTTAGACGTGTTTCCGGAGCATACCCGGAACAGCCTCGTGACAGATCGATGCTGGCTCACCTATACGGTCAAAGGAGGATAAAACAGGACTCTCTAAGATAATTACGATATCCACGGAGAAACCCTTAATTGTGGTGGTTTGTATGGGTTACTACTCTCAGATATCGCAGTGGTTATTTAGAGATGACATGACTCTTGTCTCAACAAAGTTGCCTCCTACGAGCCTTGTAGTGAAAATCTTATTATGGAGCTCTTTTCACACATATCATGACACAAGAAGTATATTATCTTAATTATGATTAATTGTATCATGCTAGAGGTGAATCCTACACTCCTCGAGAACCCCTTAACCATATCACACAACACTTCATAGACACTCTCTTTCTCTACTTTACTTTTGTAATTTACTTTGTGACTTGCTACTTCAAATCTCTCTTGTTTACTACTCTCGCAACTAATAGTATATACTATTTCCAAACACGGTTTTGGGTGCGAACATGGCCTCACTGACAACGTGGATGCGGGGTTGTGTTGTTGCCATTTGCAAAGCTTTCAAGGGACGAACTTTATAAATAATATTTACTGTTATAAGTACTGCAATAACCCTATTATTGATCATAGGAAAACCCACACATCACTAATCCTATGGGATGCTTTGCATGTGGTTGAAGATCCTGAAAGTTGTTCTTGTTGTTGTTTCTATTGCAACGTGCTTATCTAATCTAGACCAAAGTACAATCAGTATGCCATCGATCGTTCTTGCAGAATTACTAAAGCAAAGAACACTAAACAACTTGATTAAAATAAGGAGAGCATACACATTCAGATTATAGCTCTAATACCAAGGATAGAATATCCTAGCAGCGGAAGCAGGTATTTCTCTGGCGATCTGGTCTAGCTAGACCCGACCGAGGTCCCGAGAATAAAGTACAACTTGCTCCGGTTAGGCTCGGCTGTGGAACCTGACATGAACATGCCATGTCGGACTGAGAGTGGGACCCATCAGTTAGGACGGAAGAAAGTTGGTTAAATGGGGTAGTTTTTAGGAATTATAGTTAAATTGGGTAAAAAGTGGCACAAAGTTGATCTTACGCGGGGGGGGGGGGGGGTAAACAGTGGAATTCAACATTTCTAAACCACGATATCTATTCCCAATACCATGAAATGATGATAATAGAACGACACATTTTGCATAATAGGTGGATTACTAGTTACTGGATTCCATATGTATATATTTTTTACAATATATAATTCATTGTGAACATTGTACTTTTATTACTAATGAAATATACTTTTACAGATTCTTTTACAAATAGGGTCTAAATTGTTTCTTTCACACAAACCATATTTGTGACTGTATGGCTTAGTTCTACCTAAATATGGGTTCTAGAGCATACAATGTACAAACAAATGGTTTGTCTTAAAACTCGCCTTACCCATTTGAAATGATTGTTTCTTTTTCAATTATTTAATTCTTTTTTAGAAAAAATCCTTTACTAACAAAATTTAGAGTATTACTATTATTGTCATATAAACTAAGGAATAATATCAAAAAAACATTTCACTTTTACTTTGCGGCAACACCTCAATTTCATGTTAACGAATGATTATTTTATAATCAAAGGACCTAGCTAATTTATACTAAATAGTTTTACTTGTAATAAATTATTTAGTCACAGACATATATTAATTTCTAGTCACACAAAATTTGGTATTATAATAGTAAATCAAGAATATTTTTAAAGTTATATTTCACAAAACAATATGATAATAAATATTATGATGCTCCTTTATTATTCAATTTTTATCTTTTTTGATAATACACTGTTTATGGAACACTAAGACTCTTTTATTCAATAAAAATGTTTTTATGTTATAGATGACATTATTGAGTGAAATAGTTGAGTCGAATTCTTTTTAAATATACCAAAAAAATTAAGATTTTCCATCCAATTTAGTGTGTTAGTTTCACACACTAAATATAGTAAGCGTATATGTTTTCATGTTTATGTAAATGCCTTTTGATTTTTTTATTTTGATCTAGAGTGCATAAATCTCATAGATATTTGATGTTGATTTATGGATTTTGTAACTGTATGGCTTAGTTGTATTTGTATGTCCTTGGAGGGCTAGCTCGATCTGGTCCATTCTGGTGCTCACCCACCTTTGATGTTGCGGTAAGTGTGGCAAGCCGGCAAACTAGATCGCAAGATGGCATGGCAGGGAGGAGGAAAGTCACCATGGTGGAAAGGAAAAAAAACAAGCGAATACTCCCCGTCACCATCGGACGGCCTCCTTCGGTTGCAACGAGGTGAATGGGTCGTGGGGAAGGACCTTTGTTAGTGGCAGCAGGTTTTTGCAAAGTCGCCTCAAGCGACCTAGTAGCAATCTATAACCAAAAATAAATCAGCTTCATTTCTTGAATAGTAAGATATGTGTGCTAGTTTCATGGAATAGAAATTCCCGGTTCAATCCCGACATGCCTGTGAGTGCAAGGTTTAAAATAAAATTTACTCCCTCCGTTTCTCAGGTCAAGGCAATTTTTTTGCACGATTGAAGTTTTCTTAAATTTCTATCTCATTATTTAAGGAAGCATGCGCGATAAGCTGAGAAATGGAGGGAGTACCCACCTAACTTGTTGCACAAGATTGATAGAAGTGTATCAAACTGAAGTTGGTAGGGCATTTTTGGCATCAACAAAAAAAATATTTCGATGTGTAGGTTGACCTTACAAAACTAAAAAGATAAGAATAGTCGGGATTGGCTCATGTCCCTTCGGTTCGGATGTAAAAAAAATGCTATCGCTCAATCTTGAGCGTCCTTATGTTTTCGATCTAAAATGGGGGAGACACACCGAAGCATACCCATGACAAAAGTCATTAACCAATTTTGAAACGGAGGGACTATATACACGTGATTTTTCGTAGAGCTTTGATGGTAAACAACGCGAGAAACAATATGTAAGGCGAGCAAGATCGATGTTTTGCACTTTGTGTTGGAGTCATTTTTTACTCTTCCACAAGTCAACGCTCCCCGTTGAACTGTCCACACAGGGCGATTCCCTGGACCTTTCTGTGGTCAACCATGCATGCGCTTTCACCACCACATGCAGAGCGATTATTCTTCTTCCTGTTTTGAGTCAGCGAGATTGACGAACTATAAATACGGCTTTGGAGAGGTTTTCTGAAGCACGCCAATCTAAGCATCCAGTTCTTCTTCTCGCCGTTCAATCTTAGTCGTTTCGCTTCAGAACTCAGGTAGCGCCGATCATCCATCGGAAGGAGGAGGATCATGGCTGACCACAACGGGGTGAAGAAGAGCATGCTGGAGCTCATCTTCGGCTGCTTCTCCTCGTCCAGGACCAGAGGTTGATGGAGATCCAACGGTGCGGCAGATCCGTGTGACGTAGTTGACCGTCATCAGGTAGGCCTAGAAATTCGCCGCCGAGAATCTGTTTTCCAGGAGATTGGTGGTCTCTGCTTGCAGGATTTGCAGGTGTATTGTTTAGGTTAATCTTCTCATCCACTGTCTGTAACTTTGTGTCATGTATTGGTTCACTCAGTCTAAGAAACCTGTTCATGTGTTTGATTCTCGTTTTGAATGCTAGAGCATCGCCGCCTTTTTATGAGAAAAATGCCAATTTGGTCTATGAATTTGTCATGATTGAGAGCATTGGTCACGAACTTGCAAATCGTGAACTGTGGCTCACGAAGTTGCCTCGGGCGAGTGTTTTGGTCACTCCGTGACGGCTACCGTTAGTTTTCTGACATGGCAGACAATTTTTTTGCGAATAGCACCCTAAAGTTTTTTGTGTTCATTCTACGAGCTAGCTAGGGATTATATCAAGAAGATTATGCTACCCTCGATCCCCTGCTCTTCCCGCTCACTCGCCATCGGCCGTGGCCCCCTTCTTTTCCCGCAGCGAGGCAGCAAGCGTCGTTGCCCCAGTCCCTCTCCTTTGCCTCACCCGGGCTTTCTTCTCCTTGTCGGCTGCAGACAACACGCAACCATGCTGCTTAGCTCGAGCTCTGCGAGTACCCAACTCGGCGATAGCAAGACAAATTTCCCAAGCTCATGTCTATAGTCCTGCCCATGAACTGGACGGCCTCGCCACGGTACTCGCTGTGAGGATAGGAAAGTGAAATTGGGGATAGAACACGACTTATACATACAACGAGCTAAACATTTTTTTACGCCATGCTGGTCCCTTACCTCACATGTTAAGGTCATGTCTGTTGTCGTCCCCCATGGCAAGGTGGTCGGGCTCAGCGAAGGCCACAACCACGGGAACACAGAGCTTGCCAGCGGCGGCGTGAACCGATAGCCCACCTGAAGGAGAGAGGAGCCGCGCCGACAAACGGTGCAGGACGATGGAAGCCACGGCGTGCTTCACCGCCCGGGTACGGCGAGAGCCCAGCTCAGACACCGCGATGAGGATCAACACAGATGAATAACGAGAAGGAATAAACATTCAAGGTGTTATTTGCAAAAAAAACTGTCTATCATGTCACAAAACTATGTGACCAAAATGCTCGCTCGGAGCAACTTCGTGACCCACGGTTCGCAATTTGGGCAACTTTGTGATCCACAGTTTGCAATTTACAAGTCTGTGACCATTGCTCTTGATCGTGGCAAGTTTATAGACTAAATTAGCGTTATTCTCCCTTTTTATCTTTTACATACATCATACTTGCTTCTTCAATTTAGTTCAAATTCCCGTTAGACACTTCTCGATTTGAATCGTGGTTTACTCACTCGTGATGATAAGGAAGAGTAATGAATGGTGGAAGAAGCGCCACACCGTTTTGGACAAACCTTTTCGATTCGCCGCCGTGAACCATCAGATCAGTCTTCAGGATTCGTGCAAGTGCAAAAGCAAAGAGAATACTACTTCCAAGTCGACAGAGCCATACGCACCGAGAGAAAAGAAACACTTATTGTTTGCTCTAATGAATCATAATCACCGAGATATAAATGCCACAAACCTCTGTTGATCATCATCCAACACATATTAGCGTCAGAGCCTTGGAATGGTATATAAACGCCACGTTAGCGGGTTGCAGAAATCTCACCGAGCCGAGCTTTGCCATGCATGGATAGTATATGAATAGTTATACAGAAGCTGAAACGTTTTGCTCGAGTGGAATTTTAATACGAGCAAAGTGGAATGAATGTAAACTTAGTGGAGGCTGTCCGGTTTTGGCTACCACCTTTTTGTTTCAGCTTCCGCCTCTTTGTTTCATCTCCTACGCAGCATGTCTGCTTTCCCTCTATGCCTATAAGAGAGAAGTTGCACCTCCTCTCAGACACACCAACGCGCACCCCTTTGCGCCTCTAGTTTCACAGCACTGCGCTACTTAGATCTTTTCCATCCCGTCTTGTGATGTGCATCGCGAGCCGGGACTGTAGGCCTCCGATACCCCGTTGCTTCGAGTCTTGTACGGTAAAAGGGCGATAAGATTTTTGGGGAGCGCTATTCGCGTGACTACTGGCTTCATCATGGACTTTCACGGATAGCGACAACTCCAACGTCTTTTTCAATGACGACTTCTTCCCCGACATCAATAACCTTATCCTCGACGACATGGCTGACGACGGTGCCAACGCCAACACTGGTGGTTCCTCTGCAGTGATGTACATCATCTACCTCAATCTTGTTTATCTTAGTTAGATAGTATGTCGTTTCTTTTGGTTTGATGTAGACCTTGTTCTGATCTTATCACAAGTTCTTTTCCTATCAATACTCTTGGGTATCTATCTTAATATTTATCCGCTAAATCACATGATTAGTTTAATTTCTATTATTCTATTCATTTTTATCTACCGTGTATTATAGTTAATTCTCTTGGTAAATTGCTCTTATACTCAACACTTGCTTCTTCAATATATCTCAAATTCTCATTAGACGTGACTAGATTGGATCGATGTATACTCGCTCGTAGTGACAGCAGAAGAAAAATGAATGACGTGAAAGAACCGACTATGTTTTGGAATAAACATTTCTAAACCAAGATACTATCCCCTAGACTTCATACCATTAAATGATAATAGTAGACCGACACATTTTGCTTAACAGGTTGATTGCTAGTTAGTGAATTATGTACTCCCTCGGTGATGGAGGGAGTATGTAACATTGTGCTTTTATTACAAATGAAATATATTTTTACTGTTTCGTTTTACAAATAGGTTCAATTTTTTTCACGCAAACCAATTTGTCACTATATGGCTTAGGTTTAGCTAAATATGGACTTCTAAATTATATAGTGTCCACATAAATGTTTTATCTTAAAACCAGCCTTACCCATCCAAAATTATTGTTTCTTTTTCAGTGACTTAATTCCTTTTCAGGAAAAATCTTCCGGTTCTTACTTTGGAGTTAAAGAAGTGAAAAAATTACTATGCAGTTCATACATTTTAACATGTCGCCTATTTAGAAACAAAATTCAGTGTGCTACTATTGTTCTCATATGAATAAATGAATAGTATCAAGAGGAACATTCACTTTTTATTTGCGGGAGCACCTCAATTTCCAAAGGACCTAGTAATTTATACTAAATAGTTGTACTTGTCATAAATTATTTAACCACCGACATATATTAATTCCTAGTGAAACAAAATTTGGTATTACAATACTAAATAACAAATATTTTTAATGTTATTTTTTACCAAAAATGATAATAAATATTATGATGCTCCTTATGCTTCAATTTCTATCTTTTTTTATAATACACTATTTATGGAACACTAATCTTATTTTAGTCGAGAAAAGTGTTTTTATGTTATTGACTACATTGAGTGAAATAGTTGATTGAATTCTTTCTAAATCTACCAAAAAGTTAAGATTGTCCATCCAATTTAGTGTGTTAGTTTCATAAAGAGTATATAATAAGTGCATATGTTTTCATATTTATAAATATCTTTTCATTTTTTTGAAGTTCGATCTAGAGTGCATAAATCTCTTAGATATTTGATGTAGATTTATGGATTTTGTAACTGTATGGCTTAGGTGTATTTGTATGTCCTTGGAGGGCTAGCTCCATTATGGTGCTCACCCACCTTCCATGCTGCGGTAAGTGCATCAAGCTGGCACATTAGATCGCAAGATGGCATGGGGGAGGAGGAAAGTTACTAGGGTGGAAAGGAAGGAAACAAGTGAAAACTTACCGCCGTCATCGTCCTCCATCGGACAACCTCCTTCGGGGGCGGCGAGGTGAACGGGTCGTGGGGGAAGGACCTCTGTCGGTGGCAGCGGGTTTCCACGGAGTCGCCTCAAGCAACCTCGTAGGCTAGGTCACCCAAAGTTTTTTTTATCTATAACCAAAAGTAAATTAATTCTAGTTCTTGAATACTTATTATGTGTGCTGATTTTAGGGATTAGCAATTCCCGGATCAATCCCAACACGCCATGTGAGTACAATTTTTAAAATAAAATTCACTTCCTCTCTTTTTCTCAAACAGGTTAAGGCATTTTTTGCACACCGATTAAGGAGTGTTATGGAGCGTTAAAAGTTCCCTTAAATCTCTACCTCGTTATTTAAGGAGACATGCGTTAATTAGGTGCAAACATGAAAACTTTTAACACTCTATACCCTCCTTAATCGGTGTGCAAAAAAAACGCGTTAAGCTGAGAAATGGAGGGAGTACCCACCTAACTTGTTGCACAAGATCGATAGAAGTGTATCAAACAGAAGTTTGAAGGGCATTTTCGGCATCAACCAAAAAAAGAATATTTTGACGTGTAGGTTAACCTGACGAAACTAAAAAAAAACAAGGATGGTCAGGATGATTCATACGTTCGGATGTCAACAATAGATATCACTCAATTCCGAGCGTCCTTATGCTTTCAATTTGGATGAGGAGGAGACCGAAGCATACACACACTATAGGAAAAGCCGAATACGCCGACGGCCGGGTCCTGTCGGCGTAGTCCCTAAATCCCATTGGCGTAGGCTGGTCCGACGGTGGCCGTCTGCATATGGCCGTCGGCGTAGCCCTTCTTCCCATCGGCGTATATAGCTACGTTGGGTCCCACCTAGATGACTAACGACCGTTTGGCTACGCCGACGGCAAGCCGTCGGCCTAAATTTTTCCAATTTTTTTTTCAAAATTTTAAAACATTTTTGAATTGTTTAACTTTTTAATCTCACATAGACATTTTAAATTCTAAGTACAATTATTGTCAAGTCAAATTGCACAATTAATCAAACTTTCCAATCGGTCACCCATCCTAATACTACTCCAGTCCCAGCACGTTTAACTTCTTCGTTCCTTCGACATGAGCTTCTGACAAAAAAACTAGGACTTGTTGTGAATATTGTTATACCAATCCTATTAACCATTAGACTATAATGTTAGACATCTTTATTTTTTTACATTACATACAATTATTTGAATAAACAACAATGACTAAGTAATAATAATCTTGAATTCAAATAAAATAAAATAATTTTTATTTATTTTGCCTTTTTCATTTAAATTTGATTAATTCATATCTACAAATCCATAAATCATAATTCGACAAATAATATATCCAAATCGACCAGAAAAATAAGACAAATCCAAATATGACATCCCTATCATATATTTAATTACATACCGTAACGTTTTAATATTAGACCAACCGAAACTATGTCAAGATTCATGAAACACACCGTTTTTGGCACTCGGAAAATAAAAAATAGCTTTTTGGTGTGACAAAAATGAAACCTTGTATTAGATCTCTGATGAAATGGCATATTATGAATCTAAAAATGATTTTTATAAAAAACATGAGCATCATATCATGTATTTATAGTTCAAATCTAACTCACTTCCTATCGATTCGGCAGGAATTTGTCTTTTTTACGAGGGGTGGACGGAAAGGTTTGAGATACCCTGGTTAGTAAATTGTTCATTCAAAGTAGTCTAGTATTTTTGAAAAATTGGGTAGTATCATTTTGAAACTTTCATTTGGTGGTTGCTTCACAAAACACCCCATTTTTTGCACTCTAGAAATGAAAAATGGCTTTTTGGTGCGACGAAAAGGAAAACTTCTTCCTGTAACATTGTTCGTCATCCCATGATATACATGAGTGCACAATATGGTACATTATCGCAAACTATATCGCGATTCTAGCAATAACATTGGTCATTTGACCTGAACTCCAGAAAACATCGATTGAGATAGGTCATTGTGTGAAGGGTTTTTTGAGACATAATCAATATATCAAGTTTGGTATTTTTCCATGCAACTATGTCACATAATATGACGCCACGTGAAGGTTTTGTAATGTTTCGATCATTTTTGAAATTTTATGCCAATTTCAAACTATCGTGAAACTTTTTAAATTGAGGGAATGAAGATTCCTAGCTCGGGGCTGAGCCTCACTAAACTTGGATTAGATCTCTGATAAAATGGCATATTATGAACCTAAAAATGATATTTTGAAAAAATTATGAGCATCATATCATGTACCTGTAGTTCAAATCTAACTCATTTCCTACCGATTTGGCAGGAATTTGTCTTTTTCACGAGGGGTGGACGGAAAGGTTTGAGATATTCCGGTTGGGAAATTGTCCATTCAATATGGTTTGGTATTTTTGAAAAATGTGGTATTATCATTTTGAAACTTTCATTTGATGGTTGCTTCACAAAACACCCCTTTTTTGCACTCGGAAAATGAAAAATGGCTTTTTGGTGCGACGAAAATGAAAACTTCCTGCTGTAACATTGTTCGTCATCCCATGATATCCATGAGTGCATAATACGGGCACATTATCTTAAACTATATCGCGATTCTAGCAATAACATTGGGACCTGAACTCCAGAAAACCTCAATTGAGATAGGTCATTTTGTGAAAAAAAAATTGAGACACAATCAATATATCAAGTTTGGTATTTTTCCATGCAACTATTTCACATAAATATGATACCACGCGAAGGTTTTGCATTTTTTCGATCGTTTTTGAATTTTTTATGTCCGTTTCAAACTATCGTCAAACTTTCTAAATCGAGGGGATGAAGATTCTTAGCTCGGGGCTGAGCCTCACTAAACTTGCATTAGATCTCTGATGAAATGGCATATTATGAACCTAAAAATGATTTAAGCAAAAAATCATGAGCATCATATCATGCACATGTAGTTTAAATCTAACTCATTTTCTACCAATTCGGCAGGAATTTGTCTTTTTCACGAGGGGTGGACGGAGTTTGAGATACCCTGGTTGGGAAATTGTCCATTCAAGATGGTCTAGTATTTTTGAAAAATGTGGTATTATCATTTTGAAATTTTCATTTGGTGGTTGCTTCACAAAATACCTCGTTTTTTGCACTTGGAAAATAAAAAATGATTTTTTGTGCGACGAAAAGGAAAACTTCCTCCTGCAACATTGTTCGCCATCCCATGATATACATGAGTGCACAATATGGGCACATTATCGCAAACTATATCGCGATTCTAGCAATAACATTGGTCATTTGACCTGAACTCCAGAAAACCTCGATTGAGATAGGTCATTTTGTGAAGGTTTTTTTGAGACACAATTAATATACTAAGTTTGGTATTTTTTCATGCAACTATGTCACATAATATGAAACCACGCGAAGGTTTTGCATTATTTCGATCATTTTCGAATTTTTATGCCCGTTTCAAACTATTGTCAAACTTTCTAAATTGAGGGGCATGAAGATTCTTAGCTCGGGGCTGAGCCTCACTAAACTTGCATTAGATCTCTGATGAAATAGCATATTGTGAACCTAAAAATTATTTTTTCAAAAAACCATGAGCATCATATCATGTACCTGTAGTTCAAATCTAACTCATTTTCTATCGATTCGATGCGATTTTGTCTTTTTTACGAGGGGTGTATGAAAAGGTTTGAGATATCCAGGTTGGAAAATTGTCCATTCAAGATGGTATACTATTTTTGAAAAATGGGGTAGTATCATTTTGAAACTTCCATTTGGTGGTTGCTTCACAAAACACCCCGTTTTTTGCACTCAGAAAATGAAAAATATGTTATACGAAAGTATTTGTATTTTTTATATATTTTTTTAAAAAAATATGTAACATTTGAGTTTATATAGATAGATCTTATTTTTCTGCAAATTTTGATATATTATATGTATTTTTCCGAATTTAAATGATTTAGTTATAATTTTTCTAAGATTAATGGGGCAGAAAAAATGACTACGCTGACGGCTTAGACTTGACGCCGTCGCTCTACCGTTAGTCTAGTATACTACGCCGACGGTCCTGTTTACGCTGATGATTGCCGTCGGCCTATTTATATTATGTCGACGGTAAAACTGGGCCGACGACCCGTCAAGCTACGCCGATAATCCCGATATTTTGCTGTCGGCGTATAAAAAGGCCGTCAGCCTATCTTGTTATTCCCGTAGTGACACGTGACAAAAGTCATTAACCCAATTACCAAGTATACACGGTTTTTTCTAGATCTCCGATGGGTCATTAAGGTACGCAACGCGAGAAACAATATGTAAGGCGAGCAAGATCGATGTTTTGCACTTTGTGTTGGAGTCGTTTTTTATTCTTACAAGTCAACGCTCCCCGTTGAACTGTCGACACAGCTCGATTCCCTGGACCTTTCTGTGGTCAACCATGCATGCGTTTCACCACCACTTGCAGAGCGATTCTTCTTCTTCCTGTTTTGAGTCAGCGCGTTGAGACCGACTATAAATACGGCGCCGGAGAGGTTTGTTGAAGCACGCCAATCTAAGCATCCAGTTCTTCTTCTCGCCGTTCAATCTTAGTCGTTTCGCTTTAGATCGAGCTCAGGTTCATCGATCTCCGGCCATAGCGCCGATCATCCATCGGAAGGAGGAGGATCATGGCTGACCACAACGGGGTGAAGAAGAGCATGCTGGAGCTCATCTTCGGCTGCTTCTCCTCGTCCAGGACCAGAGGTTGATGGAGATCCAACGGTGCGGCAGATCCGTGTGACGTAGTTGACCGTCATCAGGTAGGCCTAGAAATTCGCCGCCGAGAATCTGTTTTCCAGGAGATTGGTGGTCTCTGCTTGCAGGATTTGCAGGTGTATTGTTTAGGTTAATCTTCTCATCCACTGTCTGTAACTTTGTGTCATGTATTGGTTCACTCAGTCTAAGAAACCTGTTCATGTGTTTGATTCTCATTTTGAATGCTAGAGCATCGCCGCCTTTTTATGAGAAAAATGTCAATTTGGTCTATAAATTTGTCATGATTGAGAGCATTGGTCACGAACTTGCAAATCGTGAACTGTGGCTCACGAAGTTGCCTCGCGCGAGCGTTTTGGTCACTCCGTGACGGCTACCGTTAGTTTTCTGATATGGCAGATAGTTTTTTTTGCGAATAGCACCCTAAAGTTTTTTTTGTTCATTCTACGAACAAGGGATTATATCAAGAAGGTGATGCTACCCTCGATCCTCTGCTCTCCCCGCTCACTCGCCACCGGCCGTGGCCCCCTTCTTTTCCCGCTGCGAGGCAACAAGCTTCGTTGCCCCGGTCCCTCTCCTTTGCCTCACCCGGGCTTTCTTCTCCTTGCCGGCTATAGACAACAGGCAACCATGCTGCTTAGCTCGAGCTTTGCGAGTACCCAACTCGGCGATAGCAACACAAATTTCTCAAGCTCATGTCTATAGTCCTGCCCATGAACTGGACGGCCTCGCCACGGTACTCATTGTGAGGATAGGAAAGTGAAATTGGGGATAGAACATGACTTATACATACAACGAGCTAAACATTGTTTTACGCCATGCTGGTCCCTTACCTCACATGTTAAGGTCATGTCTGTTGTCGTCCCCCATGGCAAGGTGGTCGGGCTCAGCGAAGGCCACAACCACGGGAACACAGAGCTTGCCGGCGGCGGCGTGAACTGATAGCCCACATGAAGGAGAGAGGAGCGGCGCCGACAAATGGTGCAGGACGACGGAAGCCACAGCGTGCTTCACCGCCTGGGTACGGCGAGAGCCCGTCTCAGACACCGCAATGAGGATCAACACAGATGAATAACGAGAAGGAACAAACATTCAAGGTGTTATTTGCAAAAAACATGTCTATCATGTCACAAAACTATGTGACCAAAACGCTCGCTCAAAACAACTTCATGACCCACGGTTTGTCGGGGATGTACCCCCGGGTACCCTAGAGTTAATATATAAAAAGATATATGTAGATGAAGGGAGGATTTACCGAGAGAAATATGCATACTTAAATAAAGAAATATAGCGCGAAGGAAGGAAACTAAGAGGAAAAAGGATGAAAAACAGTCTGGGCCGAGTTATACCTAACTCGGCCTGCTCCCGCTACACGTTCTAGAAAAAACAGCACAAACGGGCCGAACTATATGTCAATTCGGCCCACCAAGCCGAACAACCACTGAATTCCCTCCATTCCCGCCACGGGCCTCCTACCTGACGCCCACTCCTCTACCCGCCGAACCAACCTGCAGGTCAACGCCCTCTCCCGCGAAGGCTGTTCCCAGACGATTCAACCTCGACGCCCGGGTGGGCCGAATGAGCAGTAGCTCGGCCCACCGCGGGACTCACCGCCAGCTCCCTCTCCCTGTCGCCCGGGTGGGCCGAATGAGCAGTAGCTCGGCCCACCACGGGACTCAACACCGGCTCCCACTCCCTGTCACCCGGGTGGGCCGAATGAGCAGTAGCTCGGCCCACCGCGGGACTCACCGCCAGCCTCTTCTCCACGTCGCCCGGGTGGGCGGAATGAGCGCTAGCTCGGCCCACCGCGGGACTCAGCACCAGCTCTACAGGACCAATTCACTCCACCTGGGCCCTAAACTCTGCCTGGGCCGAATCAACCATCTGCCAGGCCAAATCTGCTCCACCCAGGCCGAACTATACTTCCAGCAATGTCATTTGGGCCGAGGTATATTGCTCCAGGTACCAACTTATTTATCTCCAGAGGGGGCGCATCATCAGACCAAGCTAAGACAAACTACACAAGTATTATGCCAGTTCTGGGACCCAACCAACTCAGACGGGCACATGGAAAAAGGAATATGCCCTAGGCATCCAAGTATATGCTAAGGAATATGCCGTGGGATATGCCATGGCATCTCCAAAGATGCCAAGGCATATGCCAAGCATCTAAGAAGATACTAGGAATATGCTGTACAGATGTCAAGCGTGGGGTACAAGCTTTGTCCCCTGGGCTCCCCTTTATAAGGAGCACCAGGGAGATCGTTCAGAGAGAGGCCCCGAAGGGCTCCTCCCCTCTCAGCTCAATAGGAGCTCTCCTTCTTCTTCCTCCTCCACTCTCATAGAGAGATCTAGATAGAGGCATAGGAGATACAGCTCAAGGAGCATGATTGTAGCCACAACTATGGCCAGATTATAAGAGATTAGATGTAGAGAATGAGGTGTTATCTCCACTTGAGAGCTTCAATCCAATATACATTGTATTTCTCTTTGTTCATATGAGTGCGGTCTTCACTGCATCATCCCTCCCCGGATTCCTCCACGTCCATCGGCCCCAACTTTAGCCTACCCATGGCATATGCCGTGATACCACCACGACATTTGGCGCCCACCGTGGGGCCTTTAGTGGCGTTGGCTGGGTTTCCATCCGGACGGGAACACCTTCATCGATTTTCTTCCTCATAGGGCTCATTCAGCTTCACCAAGTCAATAGAGAACAAAGAGGTAAGCACAGAGGCTCTCCAAGTCTAACTCATCAAAGCAGGTAAGACTCAGCAAGAAGGTCTCAAGCACTACACCAAGCTTACTGTAAGTACCAAGTAACTCAGCAGGGCAGGAATGACCTAGCAAAACTCACCCAAACACTTCTCCAAGTACTGTAAGTGCCAGATAACTCAGTCACCTACACTCAATCCTTCACCCCGGGAAGAAAAGAACTTAACCCGGGGACTAGCCAACTTATCCTTAGAGTCACCTTTGGATTGAGAGAACATCATGTTGATTTAGATTAGTACATCAGCCAGCTTATTATTAACTCGGCCATAAGTTGAATCATCTTATTTGTGATTCAGATAGGATTTGAGTCAGTTTATTTATGTTTTGGATTATCCATTAACTCAGCTCACCAGCCAGCTTATTATTAACTCGGCCATAAGTTGAATCATCTTATTTGTGATTCAGATAGATTTCGAGTCAGTTAGTTTATGTTTTGGATTATCCATTAACTCAGCTCACCAGCCAGCTTATTATTAACTCGGCCATAAGTTGAATCATCTTATTTGTGATTCAGATAGATTTCGAGTCAGTTAGTTTATGTTTTGGATTATCCATTAACTCAGCTCACCAGCCAGCTTATTATTAACTCGGCCATAAGTTGAATCAGCTTATTTGTGATTCAGTTAGGATTTGAGTCAGTTTATTTATGCTTTGGATTATCCTTTAACTCAGCTTACCGGCCAGCTTATTGATGATTCGGGTATAACTTGAAGTCAATTTGTTTATGCTTTGAATTAATCTTTAACTCAGCTCAGTAGATTGTCTCTGATTCGGACTAACATTTGATTCAGCTTGCCAGGGTATATTATAATTTGGATTGATATTCAGACTCGGCACACTAATCATATCTCTGATTCAGGCCGAAGCTTTATTCAGTTCACCAGATTGCCAGGTTATGTTATGACTCGGATTAATATCTCACCATCTTGCCAGGTTATCCCATATCTCGGATGACTATTGGCCAACTTATCATATCTCGAATCTATGTCTCATATCTACATCTCGAATCAGATCTCTCAGCGATTAGCCCGATTATCATATCCCAAAGCTTAATCTCGGATCTATATCTCGGATCCATATCAAAGGCAAAATATCGTCATCACGCCAAATCAAGCTATATCGTGGCAAATAGATAACTCGGATTTAAGATGAGTTAACTCGGATTTGAGTCATATAACTCGGATTTGAGCCAGATAACTCAGACTTAAGACATAAAGTCAATTTTGAGTAAAGTAACTCGGATTTGAGATGAGTTAACTCGGATTTGAGTCAGATGACTCAGATTCGGGATGCAAGTCAAAATTGAGTAAAGTAACTCGGATTTAGGATGGGTTAACTCGGATTTGAGTCAGATAACTCAGATTTGGGAAGTAAGTCAAGATTGAGTAAAGTAACTCGGATTAGGGATGAGTTAACTCGGATTTGAGTCAGATGACTCAGATTCTGGATGCAAGTCAAAATTGAGTAAAGTAACTCGGATTTAGGATGAGTTAACTCGGATTTGAGTCAGATAACTCAGATTTGGGAAGTAAGTCAAGATTGAGTAAAGTAACTCGGATTAGGGATGAGTTAACTCGGATTTGAGTCAGATGACTCAGATTCGGGATGCAAGTCAAAATTGAGTAAAATAACTCGGATTTAGGATGGGTTAACTCGGATTTGAGTCAGATAACTCAGATTTGGGAAGTAAGTCAAGATTGAGTAAAGTAACTCGGATTAGGGATGAGTTAACTCGGATTTGAGTCAGATGACTCAGATTCGGGATTCAAGTCAAAATTGAGTAAAGTAACTCGGATTTAGGATGAGTTAACTCGGATTTGAGTCACATGACTCAGATTCGGGATGCAAGTCAAAATTGAGTAAAGTAACTCGGATTTAGGATGAGTTAACTCGGATTTGAGTCAGATAACTCAGATTTGGGAAGTAAGTCAAGATTGAGTAAAGTAACACGGATTAGGGATGAGTTAACTCGGATTTGAGTCAGATGACTCAGATTCGGGATGCAAGTCAAAATTGAGTAAAGTAACTCGGATTTAGGATGGGTTAACTCGGATTTGAGTCAGATAACTCAGATTTGGGAAGTAAGTCAAGATTGAGTAAAGTAACTCGGATTAGGGATGAGTTAACTCGGATTTGAGTCAGATGACTCAGATTCGGGATTCAAGTCAAAATTGAGTAAAGTAACTCGGATTTAGGATGAGTTAACTCGGATTTGAGTCACATGACTCAGATTTGGGAAGTAAGTCAAAATTGAGTAAAGTAACTCGGAATTAGGGTGAATTAACTCGGATTCGAGTCAGATGACTCAGATTTGGGAAATAAGTCAAAATTGAGTAAAGTAACTCGGATTTGGAATGAGATAACGCGGATTTAAGTCGTATACCTCGGATTCAAGTCAGAGGACTCCAACTCAAGACCTAAGTCAATTTTGAGTGAAATAACTCTGATTTGGAAACAGGTGACTCAGATCATAAACTTACCCAAAGAGGTTAAAAGAGCAGTGCCAAAGAAGGCCAAGACTCATAAACTTACCCAAAGAGGTTAAAAGAGCAGTGCCAAAGAAGGCCAAGACTCATAACTTACCCAAAGAGGTTAAAAGAGCAGTGCCAAACAAGGCCAAGCCTCATAAACTAACCCAAAGAGGTTAAAAGAGCAGTGCCCAATAAGGCCAGAACTCATAACTTACCCAAAGAGGTTAAAAGAGCAGTGCCCAATAAAGGCCAGAACTCATAACTTACCCAAAGAGGTTAAAAGAGCAGTGCCAAAGAAGGCCAAGACTCATAAACTTACCCAAAGGGGTTATGACCAGTGCCCATGAAGGCCAGAAGTCTAGAAACTTACCCAAAGGGGTTATGACCAATGCCCAATAAGGCCAGAAGCCAAGAATTCACCTAAAAAGATTATAACACAAAGGGACAAGAGCGCCAGGGGCCGATAATATATGACAAAGACTTAAGGCGAATAAACAACTCTGGATATATTTTATAAAGCCTATGCACGACTCTGCGAGTCCCACATAGCCTCGGGGACTAATGTCGGGGATGTACCCCCGGGTACCCCAGAGTTAATATATAAAAAGATATATGTAGATGAAGGGAGGATTTACCGAGAGAAATATGCATACTTAAATAAAGAAATATAGCGCGAAGGAAGGAAACTAAGAGGAAAAAGGATGAAAAACAGTCTGGGCCGAGTTATACCTAACTCGGCCTGCTCCCGCTACACGTTCTAGAAAAAACAGCACAAACGGGCCGAACTATATGTCAATTCGGCCCACCAAGCCGAACAACCACTGAATTCCCTCCATTCCCGCCACGGGCCTCCTACCTGACGCCCACTCCTCTAACCGCCGAACCAACCTGCAGGTCAACGCCCTCTCCCGCGAAGGCTATTCCCAGACGATTCAACCTCGACGCCCGGGTGGGCCGAATGAGCAGTAGCTCGGCCCACCGCGGGACTCACCGCCAGCTCCCTCTCCCTGTCGCCCGGGTGGGCCGAATGAGCAGTAGCTCGGCCCACCACGGGACTCAACACCGGCTCCCACTCCCTGTCACCCGGGTGGGCCGAATGAGCAGTAGCTCGGCCCACCGCGGGACTCACCGCCAGCCTCTTCTCCACGTCGCCCGGGTGGGCGGAATGAGCGCTAGCTCGGCCCACCGCGGGACTCAGCACCAGCTCTACAGGACCAATTCACTCCACCTGGGCCCTAAACTCTGCCTGGGCCGAATCAACCATCTGCCAGGCCAAATCCGCTCCACCCAGGCCGAACTATACTTCTAGCAATGTCATTTGGGCCGAGGTATATTGCTCCAGGTACCAACTTATTTATCTCCAGAGGGGGCGCATCATCAGACCAAGCTAAGACAAACTACACAAGTATTATGCCAGTTCTGGGACCCAACCAACTCAGACGGGCACATGGAAAAAGGAATATGCCCTAGGCATCCAAGTATATGCTAAGGAATATGCCGTGGGATATGCCATGGCATCTCCAAAGATGCCAAGGCATATGCCAAGCATCTAAGAAGATACTAGGAATATGCTGTACAGATGTCAAGCGTGGGGTACAAGCTTTGTCCCCTAGGCTCCCCTTTATAAGGAGCACCAGGGAGATCGTTCAGAGAGAGGCCCCGAAGGGCTCCTCCCCTCTCAGCTCAATAGGAGCTCTCCTTCTTCTTCCTCCTCCACTCTCATAGAGAGATCTAGATAGAGGCATAGGAGATACAGCTCAAGGAGCATGATTGTAGCCACAAGTATGGCCAGATTATAAGAGATTAGATGTAGAGAATGAGGTGTTATCTCCACTTGAGAGCTTCAATCCAATATACATTGTATTTCTCTTTGTTCATACGAGTGCGGTCTTCACTGCATCATCCCTCCCCGGATTCCTCCACGTCCATCGGCCCCAACTTTAGCCTACCCATGGCATATGCCGTGATACCACCACGACACGATTCACAATTTGGGCAACTTTGTGACCCACAGTTTGCAATTTACAAGTTCGTGACCATTTCTCTTGATCGTGGCAAGTTTATAGACTAAATTAGCGTTATTCTCCCTTTTTATCTTTTACATACATTGTACTTGCTTCTTCAATTTAACTCAAATTCCTGTTAGACACTTCTCGATTTGGATCGCGGTTTACTCACTCGTGATGATAAGGAAGAGTAATGAATGGTGGAAGAAGCGCCACACCGTTTTGGACGAACCTTTCCGAGCCGTCGCCGTGAACCAGCATATCAGTCTTCAGGATTTGTGTAAGTGCAAAAGCAAAGAGAATACTACTTCCAAGTCGATAGAGCCATACCCACCGAGAGAAAAGAAACACTTATTGTTTGCTCTCATAAATCATAATCGCCGAGATATAAACGCCACAAACCTCTATTGATCATCAACCAACACAAATTAGAGCCTTGGAATGGTATATAAACGCCATGTTAGCGGGTTGCAGGAATCTCGCCGAGCCGAGCTTTGCCATATATAATGGTATATGAATAGTTGTACATAAGCTGAAACGTTTTGCTCGAGTGGAATTTTAATACGAGCAAAGTGGAAATGAATATTGTAGGGGTTCATAGCATGGAAAACAAAAAATTTCTACCGCATACAAACAAACAAGCCAAGATATATCTACTAGATTGTAGCAACGAGTCAATGGAATAACTCACCCTCGAAGATTCCAAAGTGTTTAACGAGAGCGGATTCTCGTGGGTGATGTAGTCGTACTCTTGCCGATCTCAAGATCGTGTAGACGATCCTTCCGGCGCTGCGTTCCGGCAGCGCTTCCGCAGTCGGTCACACGTTCGGTACTCGATGAAGACCTTCCTCTCCCTTGTTCCAGCAGGCAGCGGAGGTTGTAGCACTCTCCTCGCGATTCCGTCAGCACGATGGCGTGGTACCGGAAGTAGAGGGGAGATCTCGCAGGGCTTCGCCTTAAGCCGGAGCGAGTATGGTGGACTATGAGAGAGGCCTTGGCGATCTAGGGTTTAGAGGCACCAAGGAGAGGAAGCTAGGCCGGCGGCTAGGGCAATGGGATTTCCCCAAGTCGGCGGCTAGGGTTTGCCCTAGGGCGGCGGCGGCGGCTGCAGGAGGGCCGGCGGCTAGGGCTAGGGTTTTGGGTGGTGGAGTTGTGTGCTTGGAGGGGCAGCCCTGCCCCTCCTTATATAGGTGGAGGGCGTCGGCCAAGGGGAGGGGAGTCCCTCCCCAACTCGGCTTCCAAGGCCGGCGGTGGAGGGAGAGGAACTCCTCCCCAAGTAGGTTTCCTACTCTCCCTCCACCAAGCAAACTTGTCGTTTGACTTATCAAACTGGGGTTTGACTTTTCAAACTAGGATTTGATTTATCCCTTTATTTTGCTCAGCGATGACACCTAGTACATGATGCAACCATTCCAACTTGTTATGACACATTCATGTACCCTTCCCCTTCGGAGTGCCGGACCTTCCGGAACCTTCTAGAACATTCCCGATGAAAAGATCGGAACCATTCTCCAACCCCGAAACATGACTTTCCTTATATGAATCTCATTCTCCGGACCATTCCGGATCTCCTCGTGATATCCCGGATCCCATCCGAGACTCCGAACAACATTCGGTCTCTTACTCATCATTCCATAACTACTCAACAACATCGAATCCTTAAGTGTGTCTCCCTACGGTTCGTGAATTATGCGGACATGATTGAGACACTTCTCCGAACAATAACCAATAGAGGAATCTGGAAATTCATATGGCTCCCACATATTTCAATGATTACTTTGCGATCGAATGAACCACTTACATACGATACCAATTTCCCTTTGTATCACGATAGTTTACTTATCCGAGGTTTTGATCGTCGGTATCTCTGCATACCTAGTTCAACCTCGTTACTGATAAGTACTCTTTTCTCGTTCCCGTGATATGTGATCCCTTGTGAGCCAGTCACATGCTTGCAAGCCAATTGGATGACATTCCACCGAGAGGGCCCAGAGTATATCTATCCGTCATATGGATGGACAAATCCCACTCTTGATCCATGTGTCTCAACCAATACTTTCCGAACACTCAATGCCACCTTTATAACCACACGGTTATGGTGCGGTGTTTGATTTCATCAAAGCATCCTTCCGGTGATGGTGATATGCATGATCTCATGGTCGAAGGAATTAGGTTACTATGTATCAGAAAGCATATAGCAATTGAACTATTAAAATGACTTGATCTTTATGCTACGCTTATCTATAGGAGTATGTACATCATACCATTCTCCTAACGTTATGATCTTGTTGTTAATAACATCTCAATGTTCATGATGGGGAAACCACAATCATTTATTAACCAACAAGCTAGTATTATGAAGAGGCCATACTAGAGACTCTAATTTAGTTTACAAATCACACAAGTATTAATGTTTCCTTGTTAATACTGTTATAGCATGAATGTAAACATTTATCATAAACACAAAGATATAATAATAACTATATTTATTATTGCCTCTAGGGCATATCTCCAACAGTCTCCCACTTGCACTAGAGTCAACTAATCTAGATTACATGGTAATATACCGAACACCCATGGCAGTTTGGTGTTGGTCATGTTTTGCCCTCGGGAGAGGTTTAGTCAATGGATCCGCCACATTCAGATTTGTGTGTACTTTTCAAATCTTTATGTCACCATCTTGGACATGTTCTCGAATAGCGTGAAAACGTAGCTTGATGTGCTTCAGCTTCTTGTGTGACCTTGGTTCTTGCGCATTGGCTATGGCGCCCATGTTATCACAGTAGATAGACATTGGGTCCAGCGCACTTGGAACCACACCGAGCTCTGTAATGAACTCCTTCATCCATATCGCTTCTTGTGAAGCCTCCGAAGCAGCTATGTATTCCAATTCAGTTGAAAATCTCGCCACAACGCTTTGCTTTGCACTCCTCTAGCTAACTGCTGCACCATTCAAAGTAAATACGTATCCAGATTGAGATTTATAATCATCCGGATCGGTGTTCCAACTAGCAGCGGTGTAACCATTAACAACGAGATGTTCATCACCTCCATAAGAAAGAACCATATCCTTAGTTCTTCTCAAGTACTTAAGGATGTTTTTGACCGCTGTCCAATGATCCACTCTTGGATCACTTTGATATCTGCTAGTCAAACTAACAGCATATGCAATGTCAGGTCTAGTACATAGCATGGCATACATTAGAGATCATATGGCTAAGGCATAGGGAGTCTTACTCATCCTTTCTCTATCTTCTGCCGTTGCTGGACTTTGAGTTTTACTCAAGGTCGTATTGGGCAACATGGGTAAGAACCCTTTCTTGCTATCTTCCATTCCAAATCTCTTTAGAACTTTGTCCAAATATGTACTTTGTGACAATGATATTAGGCGTCTCGATCTATCTCTATAAATCTTTATGCCTAATATGTAAGCTGCTTCGCCAAGATCTTTCATTGAAAAACTATTATTCAAATATTCCTTGACACAATTAAGAAAGTCTACATCATTTCCAATCAATAATATGTCATCTACATATAGTATTAAGAATGCTACAGAGATCCCACTCACTTTCTTGTAAATACAAGCTTCTCCATAAGTTTGTATAAAACCAAAACTTTTGATTACTTTATCAAAACGTTGATTCCAACTTCGGGATGCTTGCTTCAATCCATATATGGACCGTTGAAGTTTGCATACCTTGTTAGCATCTTTAGGATCGACAAAACCTTTGGGTTGCATCATATACAACTCTTCATCAATGTCTCCATTGAGGAACGCTGTTTTGACATCCATCTGCCATATCTCATCATCATAATATGCAGCGATTGCTAACAAAATCCTCACAGACTTTAGCTTCGCTACTGGTGAGAAAGTCTCATCGTAGTCAACTCCTTGAATTTTTCGAAACCCTTTTGCGACAAGTCGAGCTTTATAGACAGTAACATTACCATCAACATCTGTTTTCTTCTTGAAAATCCATTTGTTCTCGATCGCCTTCCGGCAATCCGATAAGTCCACCAAAGTCCATACTTGGTTTTCATACATGGATCCAATCTCGGATTTCATGGCTTCTTTCCATTTATTGGAATCTGGGCTCATCATTGCTTCCTCATATGTCGCAGGGTCATCGGTGTTGTCCACCAACATGACACTCATAACAGGATCATACCAATCAGGAGTGGTACGAGTTCTCATTGACCTGCGAGGTTCTGTAGCAACTGCAACCGAAGTTTCATGATCATCATCATTAGCTTCATCTCTTATTGGTGCAGGCACCACGGGAACTTATTCCGGTGCTGCGCTACTCGCAAGTTCGAGAGAAGGTTCGACAACCTCGTCGAGTTCAACTTTCCTTCCAGTCACTTCTTTCGAGAGAAATTCCTTCTCTAGAAAGGATCCATTCTTGGCAACAAAGATTTTGCCTTCGGATCTATGATAGAAGGTATACCCAATAGTTTCCTTTGGGTATCCTATGAAGACGCATTTTTCCGCTTTGGGTTCAAGCTTGTCCGGCTGTAACTTCTTTGCATAGGATTCGCAACCCCAAACTTTAAGGAACGACAATTTAGGTTTCTTCCCAAACCATAATTCATACGGTGTCGTTTCAACGGATTTAGATGGTGCCCTATTTAAAGTGAATGCGGCTGTTTCTAATGCATAACCCCAAAATGATAGCGGTAAATCTGTAAGTGACATCATAGAACGAACCATATCTAAGAGAGTTCGATTACGATGTTCGGACACACCATTACGCTATGGTGTTCCCGGCGGTGTCAATTGTGAAAGTATTCCGCATTTCTTCAAATGCTCGCCAAACTCGTAACTTAGATATTCACCTCCACGATCAGAACGTAGAAATTTAATCTTCTTGTTACGTTGATTCTCCACCTCACTTTGAAATTCCTTAAACTTCTCGAAAGTTTCGGACTTATGTTTCATGAAATAGATATACCCATATCTACTCAAGTCATCCGTGAAGGTAAGAACATAACGATAACCACCGCGCGATGCTACACTCATTGGACCACACACATCGGTATGTATGATTTCCAATAAGTCCGTAGCTCGCTCCATCATCCCAGAAAATGGAGTCTTAGTCATTTTACCCATCAGACATGCTTCGCATCTTTCAAGTGATTCGAAATCAAGTGATTCAAGAAGTCCATCGGAATGGAGTTTCTTCATACTTTTCACTCCAATGTGACCAAGACGACAGTGCCACATATAGGTCGAGTTATCGCTCAATTTCAAACGTTTAGCTTCAATGTTATTAATATATGTATTTCCACTATCGAGATTCAATAAGAATAGACCATCTATCAAAGGTGCATGTGCATAAAACATATTACTCATATAAATCGAACAACCATTATTCTCGGACTTAAACAAGTAACCGTCTCGCAATAAACAAGATCCCGATATAATGTTCATGCTTAACGCAGGCACCAAATAACAATTATTTAAGTATAAAACTAATCCCGATGGTAGATGAAGATGTAGCGTGCCGACCGCGATCACATCAACCTTTGATCCATTTCCCACGCGCATCGTCACCTCGTTCTTCGCTAGCTTCCGTTTATTCTGCATCACCTGTTTTGAGTTACAAATATGAGCAACCGAACCAGTATCAAATACCCAGGCACTACTACGAGTACTACTGAGATACACATCAATAACATGTATATCAGATATACCTTTCTTCTTGATGTTGCCGTTCTTCAAATCCGCCAAGTACTTTGGGCAATTCCGCTTCCAGTGACCTTCTCCCTTGCTGTAAAAGCACTCAGTATCAGGCTTAGGTCTAGCCTTGGTTTTCTTCGTCGGTGCGGTAACTTTCTTACCACCCTTCTTGAAGTGTCCCTTTTGCTTAGACTTGCCTTTTTTGAATTTGGTGGTCTTATTGACCATCAACACTTGGTGCTCTTTCTTGATCTCCACTTCTGCAGATTTTAACATGGAGAAGAGTTCTGGCAACTGCTTGTTCATGCTTCGCATATTGTAGTTCATCACAAAGTTCTTGTAACTTGGTGGTAGTGATTGGAGGACACGGTAAATCCCCAAAGCATTAGGAATCACTATACCCAAGCTTTGAAGTTTGTTTGCGTGCCCAGACATCTTAAGCACATGCTCACTAACGGAGCTGCCCTCTTCCATCTTGCAGTTAAAGAACTTTTCAGAAGCCTCATAGCTCTCAACTTCCGCGTGAGTCTCAAAAATCAATTTGAGTTCACGGACAATATCATGTGGGTATGAATTCTCAAACCTTTTCTGAAGCTCCAATTCCAAACCATACAAGATAGCACACTGAACTATGGAGTACTGATTCTTCCGAGCGAGGTAAACATTCTTTACTTCATCGGTAGCATCAGCTGCAGGCGGGTCACCCAGCGGTGCATCCAACACATAGGTCAAATTACCAGCATTGAGGACAATCCTCAAATTGCGGAACCAATCCGCGAAGTTGCTTCCATTGTTTTTCAACTTTTCTTTCTCTAGGAACGCATTAAAATTGATGGTAGGGGCCGCCATTGATCTACAACGTATTTCAATAGTTTAGACTAAGTTTATGACAAATTGAGTTCTAATTAATAGTTAAATTAACCTAGGTGAACTCCCACTCAAAACAATATCCCTCACATTGTTTTAGTGATCACACAAACCAAATCCACCACATCAAAACCGATCATCACGAGAGTTGATGTAGCTTCAATGGCGAACAATCGACATGTTCATCATATCTACTATATGATTCATGCTTTACCTTTCGGTGATCCGTGTTCCGAGACCATGTCTGTACATGCTAGGCTCGTCAAGATCAAACCTTAGCTTCCGCATGAGAAAATCTGGCTTGCTCACGTTGTATACACTTGCAGAATCTAACACACCCGATCATCACGTGGTGCTTCAAAACAACAAGCTTTAGCAACGGTGCTTACTAAGGACGAACACTTTAGAACTTGAAATTTATGTGCATGAGGGATCATCTTATAATGCTACCGTCGTTAACTAAGCAATACAAGATGCATAAAGGATTAACATCACATGCAATTCATAATATGTATATGATATGGCCTTTCTTCTTTGTGCTTCCGATCTCCATCTTCAAGCACGAACATGATCTCCATCATCACCGGCATTGCATCAAGGTCAATGGCGCTCCTCCATGGTTGTCGTCCACCAGCTTCAACTATTACAACTACTTTGAATAGACACGCGGGTCTTAACATAAATTAAAGACAACCATATGGCTCCTTCCGGTTGCCAACTTACAATAAGGAACATTGCATACATCAAATATAATCACAATCATGGCCATATCACATCACAACACACCCCTGCAAAACAAAGTTAGACGCCTCTAATTTCTTTGCATATTTTACGTGGTTTGGGGCTTTCAATAAGTGTCGATCTAACTTACGAACAAGAACCACAACGTTGATGTTTGAACTATTTAGTGCCTGTTGTAAATTGGATCTATACTATAATGGGAGAGACAGACACCCGCAAAGCCACTTATGCAATACAAGTTGCATGTTGAGCGTGGAGCAAGTCTCATGAACGATGTCATGTAAGGTTAGCCCGGGCCGCTTCATCCCATCATACCGCAAGATGCAAAGTACACATGAAGCAATTGATAATAAAAGAACCACCGCCCACAATGACCATTGTGTTCTACTCGTGCAACAGATCTACATATAGACATGGCTCTGATATCACTGTAGGGGTTCGTAGCATGGAAAACAAAAAATTTCTACCGCATACAAATAAACAAGCCAAGATCTATCTACTAGATTGTAGCAACGAGTCGATGGAATAACTCACCCTCGAAGATTCCAAAGTGTTTAATGAGGCGGATTCTCGTGGGTGATGTAGTCGTACTCTTGCCGATCTCAAGATCTTGTAGACGATCCTTCCGGCGCTGCGTTCTGGCAGCGCTTCCGCTGTCGGTCACACGTTCGGTACTCGATGAAGACCTTCCTCTCCCTTGTTCCAGCAGGCAGTGGAGGTTGTAGCACTCTCCTCGCGATTCCGGCAGCACGACGGCATGGTACCGGAAGTAGAGGGGAGATCTCGCAGGGCTTCGCCTTAAGCCGGAGCGAGTATGGTGGACTATGAGAGAGGCCTTGGCGATCTAGGGTTTAGAGGCACCAAGGAGAGAGAGCTAGGCAAGCGGCTAGGGCAATGGGATTTCCCCAAGTCGGAGGCTAGGGTTTGCCCTAGGGCGGCGACGGCTGCAGGAGGGCCGGCGGCTAGGGCTAGGGTTTTGGGTGGTGGAGTTGTGTGCTTGGAGGGGCAGCCCTGCCCCTCCTTATATAGGTGGAGGGCGTCGGCCAAGGGGAGGGTAGTCCCTCCCCAACTCAGCTTCCAAGGCCGGCGGTGGAGGGAGAGGAACTCCTCCCCAAGTAGGTTTCCTACTCTCCCTCCACCAAGCAAACTTGCCGTTTGACTTTTCAAATTGGCGTTTGACTTTTCAAATTGGCGTTTGACTTTCCAAACTAGGATTTGATTTATCCCTTTATTTTGCTCAGCGATGACACCTAGTACATGATGCAACCATTCAAACTTGTTATGACACATTCATGTACCCTTTCCCTCCGGAGTGCCGGACCTTCCGGAACCTTCTAGAACATTCCCGATGAAAACATCGGAACCATTCTCCAACCCCGAAACAGGACTTTCCTTATATGAATCTTATTCTCTAGACCATTCCGGATCTCCTCGTGATATCCCGGATCCCATCCGAGACTCCGAACAACATTCAGTCTCTTACTCATCATTTCATAACTACTCAACAACATCGAATCCTTAAGTGTCTTCCTACGGTTCGTGAATTATGCGGACATGATCGAGACACTTCTCTGAACAATAACCAATAGAGGAATCTGGAAATTCATATGGCTCCCACATATTTCAACGATTACTTTGCGATCGAATGAACCACTTACATACAATACCAATTTCCCTTCGTCTCACGATAGTTTACTTATCCGAGGTTTTGATCGTCGATATCTCTGCATACCTAGTTCAACCTCGTTACTAATAAGTACTCTTTTCTCGTTCCCGTGATATGTGATCCCTTGTGAGCCAGTCACATGCTTGCAAGCCAATTGTATGACATTCCACCGAGAGGGCCCAGAGTATATCTATCCGTCATATGGATGGACAAATCCCACTCTTGATCCATGTGTCTCAACCAATACTTTTCGAACACTCAATGCCACCTTTATTACCACCCAGTTACGGTGCGGTGTTTGATGTCATCAAAGCATCCTTCCGGTGATGGTGATATGCATGATCTCATGGTCGAAGGAATTAGGTTACTATGTATCAGAAAGTATATAGCAATTGAACTATTAAAATGACTTGATCTTTATGCTACGCTTATCTATAGGAGTATGTCCATCATACCATTCTCCTAACGATATGATCTTGTTGTTAATAACATCTCAATGTTCATGATGGGGAAACCACAATCATTTATTAACCAACAAGCTAGTATTATGAAGAGGCTTTACTAGGGACTCTAATTTAGTTTACAAATCACACAAGTATTAATGTTTCCTTGTTAATACTGTTATAGCATGAATGTAAACATTTATCATAAACACAAAGATATAATAATAACTATATTTATTATTGCCTCTAGGGCATATCTTCAACAAATATAAACTTAGTGGAGGTTGTTCGGTTTTGGCTGTCGCCTTTTTGTTTCAGCTTCTGCCTCTTTGTTTCGTCTCCTGCGCAGCATGTCTGCTTTCTCTCTGTGCCTATAAGAGAGAGTTTGCACCTCCTCTCAGACACACCAACGCGCACCCCTTTGTGCCTCTAGTTTCACAACATTGCGCTATTTAGATCTTTCCCACCCCGTCTTGTGGCGTGCACCGCGAGCCGGGACAGTAGGCCTCCGATACTCCGTTGCTTCGAGTCTTGTACGGGAGAAGGGCGATACGGTTTTTGGGGAGCGCTATTCGCGTGACTACTGGCTTCATCATGGACTTTCACGGATAGCGACAGCGCCGACGTCTTTTCCAATGACGACTTCTTTCCCGACATCAATAACCTTATCCACGACGACATGGCTGACGACGGTGACAACGCCAACACTGGTGGTTCCTCTGTAGTGATGTACATCATCTTTCTCAATCTTGTTTATCTTAGTTAGATAGTATGTCATTTATTTTGGTTTGATGTAGACCTTGTTCTGATCTTATCTCAAGTTCTTTGCCTTTCAATACTCTTGGGTATATGTCTTAATATTTAACCGCTACATCACATGATTAGTTTAATTTCTATTATTATTTTTATTTTTATCTACCGTGTATTATGGTTAATTCTCTTGGTAAATTGCTCTGATACTCAACACTAGCTTATTCAATATATCTCAAATTCTCGTTAGACCTGACTAGATTGGATCGATGTGTACTCGCAAGTAGTGATAGCAGAAGAAAAATGGATGACGTGAAAGAACCGCCAATATTTTGGAATAAACATTTCTAAACCAAGATACTATCCCCTAGACTTCATACCATTAAATGATAATAGTAGACCGACACATTTTGCTTAACAGGTTGATTACTAGTTAGTGAATTATGTACTTCCTCCGTGATGGAGGGAGTATGTAACATTGTACTTTTATTAGAAATGAAATATATTTTTACTATTTCATTTTACAAATAGGTTCTAATTTTTTTTTCACGCAAACCAATTTGTCACTATATGGCTTAGCTGGAGCTAAATATGGACTTCTAAATCATATAGTGTCCACATAAATGTTTTATCTTAAAACCAGCCTTACCCATCCAAAATGATTATTCCTTTTTTAGTGACTTAATTCCTTTTCAGGAAAAATCTTTTGGTTCTTACTTTGGGGTTAAACAAGTGAAATAATCAGTATGCAGTTCATACATTTTAACATGTCGCCTATTTAGAAACAAAATTCAATGTGCTACTATTGTTCTCATATGAATCAATGAATAGTATCAAGTGGAACATTCGCTTTTTATTTGCGACATCACCTCAATTTCATGCTGACGAATAATGATTTTGTAATCAAAGGACCTAGTAATTTATACTAAATAGTTGTACTTGTCATAAATTATTTAACCACTGACATATATTAATTCCTAGTGACACAAAATTTGGTATTACAATACTAAATAACAAATATTTTTAATGTTATTTTTACCAAAAAAATGATAATAAATATTATGATGCTCCTTATGCTTCAATTTCTATCTTTTTTATAATACACTATTTATGGAACACTAATCTTCTTTTAGTCGAGAAAAGTGTTTTTATGTTATTGACTACATTGAGTGAAATAGTTGAGTTGAATTCATTCTAAATCTACCAAAAAGTTAAGATTGTCCATCCAATTTAGTGTGTTAGTTTCATAAAGAGTATATAATAAGTGCATACATTTTCATATTTATTTAAATATCTTTTACTTTTTTTGAAGTTCGATCTAGAGTGCTTAAATATCATAAATATTTGATGTAGATTTATGGATTTTGTAACTATATGGCTTAGCTGTATTTGTATGTCCTTGGAGGGCTAGCTCCATTCTGGTGCTCACCCACCTTCCATGTTGCGGTAAGTGTAGCAAGCTGGACATTAGATCGCAAGATGGCATGGGGGGGGGGGAGGAGGGAGAAGGAAAGTTACTAGGGTGGAAAGGAAAGAAACAAGTGAAAACTTCCCGCCGTCACCGTCCTCTATCGGACAACCTCCTTCGGGGGCGGCAAGGTGATGAACGGGTCGTGGGGAAGGACCTTTGTCGGTGGCAGCGGGTTTCTACGGAGTCGCCTCAGGCGACCTGGTAGGCTAGGTCA
This sequence comes from Avena sativa, assembly GCA_916181665.1. NCBI lineage: Eukaryota > Viridiplantae > Streptophyta > Magnoliopsida > Poales > Poaceae > Avena > Avena sativa. The sequence continues at coordinate 306,897,888 of OV702284.1, read as the reverse complement.
CCCAAAGTTTCTTTTATCTATAACCAAAAGTAAATTAATTCTAGTTCTTGAATACTTAGTTATGTGTGCTAATTTTAGGGATTAGCAATTCCCGGATCAATCCAAACACGACATGTGAGTACAATTTTTAAAATAAAATTCACTTCCTCTCTTTTTCTCAAACAGGTTAAGGCATTTTTTGCACACTGATTAAGGAGTGTTATGGAGCGTTAAAAGTTCCCTTAAATCTCTACCTCGTTATTTAAGGAGACATGCGTTAATTAGGGGCAAACATGAAAACTTTTTAGAGCATCTCCACTCGTTGGCCAAACCCAGGCCAAAAATCGGTCCGTTTTTCGGCCGGACGGAACTAGTTTTCGGCCTGGATACGCCCATTTTCCCACTCGCGTACCCAGACCGAGTTTCCATGTTCGGCCAAATTTCGTTAAATATGGGCGAATTTCATTAAGTTGGACGAATATAGGAGGATTACATCAAATTTAAACTAATACATAATAAACTTAAAAAGGCCGCCGTCGGTGCCTTCGCCGTCCTACATGCCGAGGTTGTTGTAGAACGCCGTGTAGCCGGGGTCAGCTCGGCCGTCATCCTCGCCGCCGTCGTCGTCGTCGTCGCTCGGCAGCTGGTTCTGGCGGGAGCTGCCCTGGCCAGGGTCGCCGTACCTTCATGGCTGGTAGGACGGGCTTGCGTCTTCGTCCTCTTCGTCGTCCAGGACGTAGAGCGGGGCGCCCTGGTAGGCCAGCTCATGGCCAGACAATGCTCAACGCCGGGCGGTCTTCTCCTCGGCCTTCTGTTGTAGGCCGAGGATGCGCTGCCGCCCCGCCTTCTCCCAGTCCATCCTGGACCATTCCAGGATATCCGGCAAGGAGGGCTCGACCAGCGGCAGCGGCGCCGTTTCGCGGAGCGACTCCTCCAGCGCCATCTTTAAGGCGGCGTCTTCGGCCGGCGCCGAGCCTTCTGTCTTGGGGTGGCGTAGGCGCAGGTGGCCGGTTGGCGACGCCGTTGTCCGCGGCTCGCCGATGACGATGTCGCGCGCGCGTCCGCGGCGGTGAGCGCACAGGCGAGACGGCTTCGCGCTTGACTGCCGTCGGCGTGCGATGCGGCGCCGTGCCGGAAGAGTGGGACGCCGACGCGGAGGAGGACGAGCTCATGCTCGCCATCCTCCTCGGCGCCCAGTTCGCCGGAGCACGCCGGCACGGCCTGGCCGGCTGCGTCGGGTTGCGCGAGAAGCCGAGCCGCGGCGTGTTCCCGCGGTTGATGTGCTCCAGCACTGCGGCGAGCGTCCGCCCTGGCGCGCTCCACCAACGCCGGCGACCCGCCGAGTTGTTGCGCTTCGGCGGCGACTCGTTCGGCGGTCCCTCGTGCCGGACGAGCTCCTGTTCGTGCCGCTCCGCGAAGAAGTGCCCCCAGTAGAGGAGGTTGTCGGTGCTCTCCGCTTTGGCGGGGTTGTCCATGCCGCCGATGTACTCTTGTACATCGTACGACAACTCGTCCAAGCATGGGCTCCGGCGGGATTGGGATGCCGCCGGCGCTCAGCTTCCACCCCGGAGGCATCCGCGTGTCCGGCGGCCATATACCCGGCCTCGTACAGCATGCGCGCCTCCCAGGTATGGAGGGTGCGCCGGCCGAAGCCGTTCGCCATAGCGCCGTCGCCGGGGTAGCGCTCGCCCATGGTGATAGAAGGGGAAAGGTGAGAGAAAGTTCGCCGGAGTTGGGCTCGTGGGTGGGGGAGCTGTGAGAGAGTGCGAAGGTCTCCGGCGAGGAGTACGGCTTATAAAGGCCGAGGTGGACAGCGAGGGCGGGAAAAGTGGAAACGACGGGAAGTTAGTGACCGCCGATCCGTCGCGGGAGCTGAGGCGGCGACGGTGGCATCGTAAATCGGCGACGCGTGGCCGACGCGACGGGCATTTATTGCCCGGCGGTCGCCGCGTGGTTCCGAGAATGACGACGACTCAGCTTCCGTCACTGACTCGGCGGGTCCATGCGCCGCTTTAATTTTTTTCGCCGATTTCGCTGAGTCCGGCGTCCCCAAGGTGTACCCGGAAACCTGGGTTCGGCCTGGGTAGTCCGGACCAAAAATGGCCAAATCCGGAAAACAGGTCCTTGGGTACGCGACTGGGCAGTTTTGGGCGTTCGGATCGAAATTCGGCGTCCGAATCGGCCTACTGGGTAGGCAAGTGGAGATGGTCTAACACTCTATACCCTCAACCCACCTAACTTGTTGCACAAGATCGATAGAAGTGTATCAAACTGAAGTTGGAAGGGCATTTTCGGCAGCAACCAAAAAAAGTACACTATATTTTGACACGTAGGTTAACCTGACGAAACTAAAAAAGCAAGAATGGTCAGGATGACTCATACCTCTTTGGTTCGGATGTCAAGAATAAGTCCTTATGCTTTCAGTTTGGATGAGGAGGGACACGTGACAAAAGTCATTAACCAATTACCAAGTATACACGTACGTGTTTTTTCTAAGATCTCCGATGGGTCATTAAGGTACGCAACGCGAGAAACAATATGTAATCGATGTTTTGCACTTTGTGTTGGAATCGTTTTTTATTCTTTCAGGTCAACGCTCCCCGTTGAACTGTCCACGCCGGTCGATTCCCAGGACCTTTCTGTGGTCAACCATGCATGCCTTCATAACTACTACTAGTAGTACTATTTCCAGAGCGATTATTCTTCTTCCTGTTTTGAGTCAGCGAGAGTTGACGCATTATAAATACGGCTCCGGAGAGGTTTGCTGAAGCACATCCAGCTCTTCTTCCCGCCGTTCAATCTTAGTCGTTTCGCTTCAGAGCTCAATAAGTGTTCACCTCCGGCTGTAGCGCCGATCATCCATCGGAAGGAGGAGGATCATGGCTGACCACAACGGGGTGAAGAAGAGCATGCTGGAGCTCATCTTCGGCTGCTTCTCCTCGTCCAGGACCAGAGATTGATCGAGATCCAATGGTGCGGAGAACATCGTGTTCCAGTAAATTGGTGATCTTTGCTTGCAGCTCATGCAGCTGCGTCATTTTAGTTAATCTTCTCATCTTCTGTTTGTAACTTCGTGTCATGTATTAGTTCACTCAGTCTATGAAACCTGTTCCTGTGTTTGATTCGTTCTGAATGCTATAGCATCACCGCCTTTTGTTTTTTACATGTACTTGCTTCTTCAATTCATCTCAAATTCTTGATAGACACGTCTCGATTTGGATCATGGTTTGGTTTACTCACTCGTTATGATAAGGGAGAGCAATGAATGGTGGAAGAAGCGCCACACTACGTTTTGGATGAACATTTCTAGAGCCGCCACCGGGAACCATCGGATCAGACTTTAAGGTTCGAGCAAGTGCAAATGCAAAGAGAATACTTCGAAGTTGACAGATCCATAAGGCACCAAGAGAAGAGAAACAATTATTGGTTGTTCTCATGAATCATAAGCACCGAGATGTCCCTTCAAAAAAAAAAGCACCGAGATGTATACGCGAGAAACCGCCTATGTCCGATTTCATCGGGCAACACCGTGGATGTGTTGCACGCGTATGGTGAGGTGTAGCCTCTGATCATCAGCACACACACACACGTTAGTGCCAAAGCCTCTCGGCCGAACAGGAATTCATTATGATATCTCTCTTAACTTGGTGAAAAATCATGTCTACAAGTTTTAAAAATTGCGAGAAAATCAAACATATAAAAGATCCTCAATAATGATGAGTAGACTCGTATGCATGAAATTTGGTACTCTCTCCGGCCCATATTACTTGACTTGGATTTGTCAAAATTTGGATGAACCTATATACTAAATAGTGTCTAGATTCATCTAAATTTAGACAAATTGAAGTCAACTTATATGGGTCGGAGGGAGTAGCATATAATATGATTTCTGGTTGGAGTGTTTTGTTCCGGAAGATTCCGTTGGTGAACTCCAATGGACGACATAATGGAGTTTGCTAGATTGGATGGATCTCGGTCGCGCGCAACCATGTTTTATCTGACCGTTTGGTCTCAGATCGGAGTGTTGTGTTTTGGAAGATTCCGCTGGTGAACTCCAATGGACGACATACCAGAGTTTGCTAGATTGGATGGATCTCGATCGCGCGCAACCATGTTTTATCTGACCGTTTGGTCTTAGAGAGAGTGCTGTGAAGCTTTGCAAACTGCTGCCATCAAGGACATATGTCATTAGTCCCATGGTGAAGTCAGTCGTGGAGAATGGCATGAAAGCCAAGGTCTGAAGAATTCTAATGGTGGTGTGAATCATGTTTGCGATGAGGTTTTGGCTTGGTGTTTTAGGTCTTGGAGCAGCGGCATTCGAAAGTGGGGGCGACAGTATAGGAGATTTCCAGAGTTCAAGCTGCAGGATGAAAATCTAAGGTCTGTTCTTAATTGGTTGTGTCTGGCAATGACCTTGTTGAAGACATTGTTTTGTCAGCGCGGACTTTCTCCAGGGTGAAAACTTATGATCGATGATAGGGCGATGACGGCGCTAATATACCGTTCTTTTCTTGGGGGCGTCGCTTTTGAAGATGATGGATTTCTGGTGCTGCCTTGGTGGTGTTTGGTCGTTGTTGTAGGGCATTGATCGACTTTCTATGCTGCGAAAAAATAACGAATTGAGTTACAGTATACATACACAGTAATATGGTAAACGAGAAGTTCCCCAAGTACAGCAACTACTGGTCGAAAATGATCAGTATCTCAATCAGGGAACCAAACCTGTCGGATATCCGTTTTGTACTTTCTCAGTCTCAGATGAATAAACCATATTGGCGAGTAGTTTCCCTGCAACCGAGCCATGTTTCCGGCTGTTTTCCAGTTGCAGTCACGCAGGAAAATTGGCACCTCTTCCGTGTTACACTTTCGGCGTGACTTGGATCCACCATGGAGAGTCGGCCGGCCTGAATATTCCGTGGGTATACCTTGATAGGCGGCAAGGGTCCTAGATGCACGCATTTTCCAGGAAAAGTCGCACACTTGCACAGTTGGCAAGCTCGCCAGTGTCCTACTCAGTAGTGCAGTATTTTTGTTGCCAGACAACCATCCGAGCAGCAAGAAGAACAACACATGCAGGAGGGCATTTCCTTGTAAGAGGGGGCACGTCCCTCCTACACAAGCAAGCGCCCAGTCACTCACACGTACTAGTAGCACTTACAGTGAGTTTTCCTCAGCTTACCCCAGAAAATGGCGTGCAAATGCCTCGCCCGGCCTAGAGGCCTATTTATACATCGGCCTGCACAATGCTGGTGCCGTGAAAGTGTGAAGTGCTTGTTAGCTACGTATGCTACTAAGCTAGTCCTCCTCTGCAGAGCCTTCAGTCTAGCCAGGAGTACTAGTGAAACATTTTTGGCCCTCCGATCTCCATGGAGAACGGGAAGCAGAGCAAGCCGCTGCCGAGGCGTGGCGGCGCCATGAAGCGCCTCATGAAGCTCCTCTGCTTCTGCGGTGCCCAGGGCTAGACAAAGCCGTCCATGGAGACGGCCGGAAGGCTCGACGTACGCCATGTTCGGTACGTCGGGAGCATGTCAAATGTGCAAGTGTGTGTAGTAATCCGTATCCTTTTGGGGGGAAATGTACTACGTGTGTCTTGTGTGTTTCCATCGAGACGTGTTTTTTGCATCGGTTATTGTAGAGGGATGTAGTGTAGCTAGCTAATAGTAAATCTGGCACCACCGCTAGCGTACGATACGTGTGGATCGTCACTGTGTTCAGAGTATGTGTAGTATTTTGTGTCTGTGTATGTAACCGAATGGTGTATCCCTTTCCATTTCCACGCATGTAAATGTGATCCGATCCGAAATGCATTGGGTAATGTATTAGCTTGTCATTTCCGTTTCACTTTGCATGGGCATACGTACACAAGCAACAATTGGTAAAATAGGTACCATGGTATATGTAGTTCGCTCGACCAACAGAAATAAGTGGTTTCGAATATCGTCATCGAGATTTCAAAGATCATGAATCTATTAAATATATTATTTGATTTTTTATTGCATTATAGTAATACTTATCTTACGGATCGCTAACGTTTTTAAGTCTTTTATGTATGAACAAGTGTTGGAGCTTCACAGGCATAGTTGAGACACCGAAGAACGCTAGTCTTACAAAAACTTTGAGTAATTTTTAAAATTTTAGCATAAATATGAAATATATCTCTAATATATGTTTTTTGAAGTAGGGGGCCATTGCCCACCTTGACCATAGGTAAGGATTGAAACTTTAAACAAGGGGCCTTGATTTTATGTTGCCCTAGGGAAGGATTGAAACTTTAAACAAGGGGCCTTGATTTTATGTTGCCCTAGGGCCGCCAAAATCTGTGGACCGGCCCTACCTGCGGCCCGTCTCTGTCAATTGCGTTCGCCAAGCTAGATGAGGGTTCGTCTCTATCCATCAGAGTTTATAGCATAAAACTACCAGTTTTGTACCTAAATTTACCGTATCATACCACTTTACGTTTTCGGAACACAAAACTACCAGATTTTTGTCCGTTCTTTGCAATTCGATCTAAACCGCGTTTGAGAGCGTTTTGACACGATTTCTGACCAGCCGACCCCACCTGTCGGTATGACGTGGACAACGCCCGCGTCGCTCGCTCACGGCCGTTAACTCGTTGTCTGAATCTAGGGTTCAGTTCCATGTCGTCCTGAACCACTCCCTCGTGCGCACATCTACATCTCCCTGTCGTCCTAAACCACTCCCCGACGATGGCGGCAGTGAATCCTGGTGGCGACGCACATGACCGCGGCAGCGGTGACTGCTTGGATTCAATTACTGACGGCTCCTCCAGTTCTCCTCCTCGTCCCGACAAGTCGGTGGTGGTGACACCGCTGGCCTCGCCGGATCACAGAGCGGCGGCTGCCTTCTCCAAGGCCGTCCTCGCATCGCCGCCGTCGAACAGCCACCGGTGGGGATCATCTATGGGCGGTATTGAGTAAGTATTCCTTCCTCTCTGCCCCATACTCTCTGCTCCCTATAAATTTTCTTGTCCTAGCTAGATCTGAATTAGAGGTGGTTAATCTAGTAGTGCATAATACCAGTTTATTTTTATGTGTAGTTTGGATGATGAAATTTGGGAGGTTAGGTTCAATTTTCCTGGGGAGGATAATCTGGAAAGAACAGTAAGCAGGTCAGATATAACTGTACTGAACCTGTATGCACTGATAGAAGGCCATGGGTTTGGTATTAGAGATAACATTTATTATGTTAGAGAAGAAGGAAAAGGCAAGGAAGGGATGGAGGTAGTAGACAACATGACAAAGGTTGACCAGAGGCTTGAACAATATGAGAATGAGCAGGTTCTTAAGCTCATAGTAATCAAGGACAAATGTGCATGGCCAGTTGGACTGAACAGTGCAGAAGTAGAACCTCCTTCTCAAATTGAAGAACCAATTTTGTTCTCACTGGACACTAATGGAGTGACCTACATTTCAGAAGAAAATCTTGGAGAGGAAGAAACTTTTTTTCCTGTGGCTGTTGACTTCTCTGATGTGTTATATCTTGGAACAAAACAGCTGCAACATGAAGAAGGGAAAGGAAGTAATTCCATATGAGGAGAATTCTTCTGATGAACTGGAGTACATACAGGACATACAGGAGTTGATGAATAAGAAGGAAAAGGAAGGAACACATGATGATCCAGAGAGACTTGCAGTACTAGAGAAGTTGAAGCAATTGAAGAAGCAAAGAGAGGATCCTTTTATGCACATAGAAGGAGACACATAAGTGGAAGAGATATTCTCAGAAGATGAAGAATCAGAGGCAGAGCCAGTTTCTGAACCATTGCTGAAGAGAAAGGAAATCAGGCCAGGGCCAACTATCAGCTCACACCATGAGCCTTTAGTTGAAGAAATGTTTCATGCCTTCAGGAGATGAGGACAGCAGCCCTGGTGATATAGGAGATAGTGATGATGATGGTTTTGTGAAGAAATTTAAGCTAGCCACTAGTAGTAAGAGAAAGCTGAAGAAGCCAAAGAAAAGAGTTTTGTATGATGAGACAAGGGCTGACCCACATGAACAATTTGCATTGAAGTTGTGCTTCAAGGATGTTTACCAATTCAGGAGGGCTCTTAGGACTTATCACATATCCCAACTAAGAAATTTTAAGTACTGGAGAAATGACAGTGAGAGGATTATAGTCCATTGCAGTGAGAGGGACACAACTGGTTGCCCATTCTACTTGACAGCCTCATCTATTGCCCATGAGAAAACATTTTGCATTAGGAAAATGAGAGGAATGCACACTTGTATTGCCCATGGTGAGAACACTAAAGTCACTACTGATTGCGTTGCTAAGCAATCTGAGCAGGCAATGAGGATTGACCCCAACACATGTGTTGATACTTTAATAGATAATGCTAAGCTAAAGTTTGGAGTAGAAATTCGTAGATCTAAAGCCTATATGGCAAGAAATAAGGCATTTGCAGTGGTCATGGGTGATCAAAAGGCCCAGTATACTAGGATCAGAGATTATCTGCAGGCTGTCATTAACAGTAATCCAGGGAGCAGGTGCATTGTGACTACTAGGCAACTAGTAGAGCACCCAAGCAGCAATCCAAGGTTATATGGTTTATTTGTGTGCCTCAATGCTTCAAAGGAGGGCTTCCTAAATGGATGCAGACCATTCATAGGGCTAGATGGATGTTTTATCAAGTTGACCACTGGGCAACAAATACTTGCTCCAACTGGGAGAGATGCAAACAACAACATCTTTCACATTGCCTTTGGTGTTGTTGACAAGGAGGATTATGCTAGTTGGACTTGGTTTCTCACTGAGTTGAGGTATTGCATTGGGGAGTCAGTGCAGTTTGGTCATTACACTATCATCTCTGACAGACAAAAGGTAAATGGCCATTATACTAGAATTTCTATGAATTACTATCTTAGTCATATATCATTCTTTTGCTATGTATGGATACTAACTTATACAATTCTCTTGCAAAATGCTAATCAGGGACTACTCAAAGCAATTACCATAGTGTTTCTACATTCCCCTCAAAGATTCTGTCTGAGGCACATATATGCTAATTTCCAGGCAGCTGGCTTTAGAGGACCAGAATTGAAGAAAATAATGTTTGCTGCCAGTTACTCTTACACCAAAAATGGTTTTGAGCTTGCAATGGAAACTCTGAAGGCAGAATGTGAGGATGGATACAATTGGATGATGCAAATTCCTGTTGAAACTTGGGCCAGGTATGCCTTTGACACTAACTGCAAGACAGATTTGGTAGTTAATAATCTCACTGAAGTGTTCAACAAAATGATTCTAGATGTTAGGAACAAGCCTATTCAGACAATGCTAGAAGGAATTAGGAACAAGATCATGGTAAAGAATAGTGGAATAAGATCTAAGGTTGGCAACACAAGGTGGGAGATCACACCTCACTATTCTGAGAAACTAGAAGAGGAAAAGAAGTTTTCTAGGCACTGCACTGCTAAGAATTCAGATGTTGGACTGTGGCAAGTTTCTAGTTCAAAGAGAAACATGACCTTTAACTTGATAGCACAGACATGTTCTTGCAGAAAATGGGATGTGACAGGCATTCCTTGCAGCCATGCTGTGTCTGCAATCATGAAAGTGAAGCAGCACCCAGAAGATTATGTAAATGGATTTTTCAAAAAAACAATGTACAAGCTAGCATACTCTGGTGTAGTCTACCCTGTTCCTGGACCAGAAGATTGGACAAAAACAGATACACAGGACATAGAACCTCCTGTTTTCAGGGAAAAGCTTGGGAGAAAGCAAACAGTTAGGAGGAAGAGTGCATTTGAGGTTCCAGGTCCTAGAGACAGTTCTAGGATGGGTACTATCACTTGTAGTAACTGTAAAGCTGTAGGGCATAGGTACACCTCCTGCCATGTTGCCTTGAGGCCTGAGCTACAGATAAGGACAGAGCAACACAAGGTACACTATTGCCTTCCTTTTTGCATTGATGCCTAATATTATTTTCTGCTGAGCCTAAATTATGCAACCATGACATATGCAGTATAGCAGACATGACTATGGTGAGGAAGGCTCAGGAACTACACCTACTGCGGCACCAAGTGAAGGGTTTTGCAGCATAGTAAATCAAAATTTTCTACGGATGCGAACGGGGAAGCCCATATTGACATGATCTTCTATCAATAATCAACAGCGGGATCTGGAAACACATATTGACTCCCACATATTCATCGATGATCATATCGGATGAACCACGATGCCAGGATTCAATTAATCCCATATATATATTCCCTTCGTCACGCGACATTTTACTTGCCCGAGATTTGATCGTTGGTATCGGCATACCTAGTTCAATCTCGTTCACAGCAAGTACTTTACTCGTTCTGTAATCCGATATCACTTTGTGATTAACTCCTTAACCACTTGCTTGCAAGCGGTGTTGATATCGATTACCGAGTGGGCCCGAAGTATATCTCTCCGACTTGGGAGGGACAAATCCCATCTCGATACATACAACCCAACAAGTACTTTCCGATCACCTGAGAGACACCTTTATGATCACCCTCTCATAGGATGACGTTTGATGACCTCAAAGCTTTCTTCCGATACCAAGGAGTTGCATTATCTCATGGTCTAAGGAATACAATATTTGACATAAGAAAAAGCTTCGCAAAGATGAACACGATGACACGATCTAATTGCTCTGCTTGATATGGGTCTGTCCATCATATCATTCTTCCAATGACATGATCTCATTATTAATTGACAACTCATGTCTATGGTTAGGAAACTATAACCATCATTAATCAATAAGCTAGTCCATAGAGGCGTACTAGGGACAAGGTGTTGTTCATAAACCACACAAGTATCAAAGTTTCCGCTTAATACAATTCTAGCATGGAATATAAACTTTATCATGAACAAGAACTATAACAACAACATCTTTATTATTGCCTCTAGGGCATAATTCCAACACCAAGAGCATCAGCTGGGCCTTCTGCACCAAATCCTCCTGCAGCACCAAGAGCTTCAGCTAGGCCATATGCATCAGCTCCTCCAACATGATCTACAAGGCCAAGAACAGCTGCTGCCAGGAAAGGGGCAAGGGCAGGTTTCATTGCACCAAGAACAGCTGCTCCAGGAACTTCTAGGACAGCAAGGTCGATCAAACCCACTCGTAAGGTAAGAGAATACCTGAGTGCCAGTGGGATTGACAACATGACAGTTGAGTGCCAGTGGGTTCTGTCTTATAAAACTATTTGTGCACATGACAGTTGAGTGCCAGTGGGTTCTGTCTTATAAAACTATTTGTGTTAAACTGTTTGTGCACATGACTGTTTGTGCCTGTGTGCACATGCCAGTGGATTATGTGATGCCTGTGTGCACATGATTGTTTGTGCTAAACCTATGTTTGTGTTAAACTATTATGTGCTGAACTATGTGCATTGAGTTGAGCATATGGGTGCTAAACCTATGTTGGTTTTGTGCTCTAGATGATGTATGTATGTGCTTGAACAATGGGCAATGATTATTGTGTGCTGAACATATGGGTGTTGAACACACTATGTTGGTTCTGTGCTCTAGATCATATGGGTGTTGAACACACTATGATCTTGATGACAAGCACTACAGATAAGGAAAGAGCCATTTATTAATGGTTCAACACAAAATCCAATACAATAATCTCAGTGGCAGAATTTAACAATCCATTTAACATCAGGAGATGGACAAACCTAGAGAGCCATTTAATAATCCATCACATAATCCAACACATTATAGCACATAGTTCAAATGGCAAACATTACAAGCATATTGTTCATAACATAATGGTTCAACATTACAGGACATAGTTCAAATGGTTCAACATTACAGGACATAGTTCAAATGGTTCAACACATCACAAGCACTACCACACCAAACACAATGGTTCAATACATCACATACAAACATGGTTCAACTTAAGAAACACATAATAGCACTAAACATTTCATGGCTCATCACATATGGCCTTAATCATGCTGAGCTTATCCTTGGTTGCAAGATTGGCTTTGAAAAGATCATGAAGAGAATATTCTAACTTTTTCTTCTCCTCCTTCAAAATGCCTTTTTCATCTTCCCAACTCCTTTCCTTACTCTTCATAATCTCTGCTTGTGTGTTCCTAACATTCTTCAGCTCTTCCAACTCATTCTTAAGAAACTCCACTTCTTTCTTCATCATATTCCTTTCCTTCACCACCTCCAAAAAATCATCCTGATCTTTCTCTTTTTCCTTCTCCTTGTTCATGGCCTTCCAGTTTTCATCCAACACCTTAGCCTCAATATTGTCCATAAATTTCTTTATGTCAGCTAAGAGACTTGAATGTTTCTTCTCAAGCTTCTCCTTCTCTTCAGCCATTTCTTTTAACATCATTGTACTCTCATACCTCTCATCAATTCTTGCTGATTTGCAAGTATTGTGCATTTCCCAGAGTCTGAGAAGAGCATTTTGCAAAGTCTCAGGCCACTCTTCATCTACCCATGACTGAAACCCACAGTTCTCTACTTCCTGAGAACCAAGCATACCACTCTAATTAATATATTTGCATCAGATCAATAAAGCAACAAAGCAGGCCATTTTGGTCTCTAATAAAGAAATTTCAGCAGGCCATTGATCTCTAATTAATAATATGACATGAGAAATGAGAACAAAGCATACCACTCTAATTAATATATTTGCATCAGATCAATAAAGCAACAAAGCAGGCCATTTTGGTCTCTAATAAAGAAATTTCAGCAAGCCATTGATCTCTAATTAATAATCTGACATGAGAAATGAAAACAAAGCAGGTCATTGGTCTCTAATTAACAAATTTGCATCAGTCTAACTAAATATGTACAATGTGACCAAGAAAGGAACTGTCAAAACACACAATCTGGGCCGAGTATCAAATCAAGCACAAATATTTACTAAGGTGCATACAACTTACATTCACAACTGGACATAAGTAGAATTTACGACCAGTGTCTGTCCCTTCAAACGCAACACACTTGCGCGGCTCCTTCTTGTGCACACGACAGAGCTCAGGGCACCCAACAGCAATGCCATCAAATGTTGGATCATCGACGGTGCAAGGGGCAAAGTCCAGGGTGGTACATTCGTAAATAGATGATAGTGCGAGTTTAAGAGCTAAATCGATGAAAAGGTAGCAAAAAATAACAACCCTAGATCGGAGATTGGGGGAAGCACAGGAACATGGAGCTTACCGGTAGGTGGGAGGACGAGGAAGAACCTTCATCCCAACTGGGCATTGCAACGGCGGCGACGGAGGGCTGTGGCCTCAGCTACTATCGTAATGCCCACACCACCACGGTCAGCATAGCAGCCGGTAATAGCGTGAGGGTCATGCCACAATCACCCTGCCCGAGCCGTTAGGAACAACAACGTGAGTGTCGTGCCGGAGTCACCGTTCACCCAGCCGGAGCCGTCAAGCTTCTTTTAAAGGTCGATAGCGGTGTCCGTGGCCGCCTCATCCTAACCGTCACACCCGTGACATCGTAGAAGGTCGGTTCTCATGGCTCTCAAGGAGCTCCGTGAACTAGCCGGGCCGGTGGCATCGTCGTCATGTATGCAGACAAGGATTTGAGTACCAGTAAGAAAAACAAATCTCGAAGGGGCCGATTTTTTCACCCTCCTCGCTCTAGCCAGTCTGTCGTCCAAATTCTATTTTGCATTACCAACCAAGCGATGGGGCCCATTTTTTCCAAATCAAAGTACTGAGTGAAGTGTAGAGATGATGCCCACGAATTACATCGTGTAGGCCAACTATTATTGTGAAATATATATAGTTCTATATTTTTCGTAAGGGCTCGGGCAGGGTGAAACAATTATAGACCACATGCTCACTATTATTGTGTTGAGATATTATTTTTTCAAATGCGCTATCATGAATGTAAAATTGTGAACAAAGTGTGTGCTATATGCTCTACCCGCTGGGTACCCAACGTGTATGGTTATCCGCCGGGTATAAGTATGAGGGTCATGCCACAATCACCCTGCCCAAGCCGTTAGAAACAACAACGTGAGTGTCATGCCGGAGTCGCCGTTCACCCAGCCAAACTAGATTTTCAGAGACGGACTCTACCGTAACAACTAACCGTAACATGAGACTTTTGTATGTTGCCGCTAGCCGGGCGACCGCTGAACAAAGACCAAGTTCTTGATCACTCCAATAGTAGCAGATAGGTGAGCTACAGATCGTATCCCAGAATTTGGGGCCGATCTTGTTTCTGCCATGGTAGAATAATTTCTTTCTTATTTATCAGTAGATAGCACGTAACATGGGAGATACTACCTCCATGCCACAATATAAGTCTGTTTAGCAAGCTGTTTTAGCTTTCTAAAAAGACTTACATGTAGAATGGAGGTAGTACATGTTTAATTGTTACTGTGAAGAGAACATAATTTCTTGGCAATTAATATAAATATATAGAGAAATTCAACCTGGATAGAATAACCATATGCTTATTTTTTTGACTGTCAGCGAGCAAAAGCAGTTGCATTCATGAGTTTCAAAAAAAAGGCACACGTGCACCATTCGTGATTGACACGGACGGCAGGAGCCAACATGGTTCTTTAAAAGAAATTGGTTAGCTAACCGTCCTTAAAAAAAAGGACTCCGTCCATAACAACTAACGCGACATGAGACTTATTTTGTACATGTTTACTTTTATTGTAACATGACTTATATTTTAATCTCAGACTACATCTGCATCATTAATTTTAGATCCAATAGCTAAAATAATTTTGATGACGTGAATTAACATGGTGTCTTAAAAAACAACCTTATATTGTATTTAGTATATAATAGATTGACACGCACATGTTCATATCCCTTTTCTACATACATGGGTTTTTGCTACAGTATAATTTTAGAAACTTAGTACTATGAATCTTTTTGGGCATTATATACTTTTAGAAACTTAGTACAAATAATTTTTGAACACATGACGTCGCTCGGGCCGTCGCTATTCGAAGACGGCGGCCTCAGCTGCCAGCATAATGCCCATACTGAAGGGAATATGTCTTGAGAGGCAATAATAAAGTGTTTATTATGTGTATTCCAAGTATATGATAGATGTTTATTTTGTATGATATAATTATATTAATACGGAAACATTAATACATGTGTGTTTAATAAACAAACAGAAAGTTCCTAGTTATGCCTCTCTCATAAACTAGCTCGTTGATTAACAAGATGATCAAGATTTCCTGATCATGGACATTGGATGTTGTTAATAACGGGATCACAACATTAGTGTAATGGTGTGATGAACATTCATCCGAAGTATAGCATTACGATCAAAGTCATTGAGTTTATATTGCTATAACAACTTACGAAGTGATCCTAATCCTTAGACCATGAGAGCATGGCAATCACTAACACCGGAAGAGTTTCTTGATAACATCAAACGTCACACCGGAACAGGGTGATTATAAAGATGGATTCAGAACTAACAAAGTGTTATGTTAAGGCTCATGGATCGAGAGTGGAATTTGTTCATCCTGATGACGGATAGATATACTCTGGGCCCTCTCGGTGATATCACATTGATTAGCTTGCAAGCAAGTGATTTGATCACTAGAATGTTATATCACGGGAACGAGAAAAGAGTGCATGTCAGTAACGAGATAAAACTAGGTATGGAGATACCGATGATCGAATCTCGGACATGTAATATATCGTGAAACAAAGGGATTAAGATACTAGCGTAAAAGGTTCCGACGATCACAAGAAAGTCATCGTTGAATGTGTGGGAGTCAGTATGGGTCTCCAGATCCCGCTTCTGATTATTGATCCGAGAGGGGTCTCGATCATGTCCGCATTATTCACGAACCGTAGGATGACACACTTAAGAGACACATACATCCAATTGGAGCAAAAGTTTCATGCCGAAAGAATAAACACGCGCAGGAATTTATTTCACTAGATACCGAAACAGGTTTTCGGGTGAAATTGCATAAAGTGGTTATGCATGTGAAATAGAATTCTAGCAAGGGGTTATTTGTGAATGTTTGTCATTAAAGTAATTGACAAAATTCTGAATAAAATAAAAGAGTTTTATTTAATGAGAGTTTGCATTAAATTTGGTGGAAATTTAATGGGAATTTGAGTGGATTTTTGAGTGGAGAAAATTAAAGGGCCATTTTGTGAGTGGAGTGTCCACCCACATGAATGAAGGAGGGGAAGGGTCAGCCCCCATGGCCGGCGGCCACCCCTTGGGTGCCCCCCCTCCTATAAAAGGAGCCCCTCCTCTCACTTGTCTCTCACACCTCCTCGTGAAGGATCTCTCTCCCCCTCTAGAATTTATCCCCCATGGTCTCGGACTAGCGAGATACATGTTCTCGGTGTCTATTCGGCAAGAAAGAGTTGTGCTTCCGCTGCATCGCTGGAGCGAGGAGGCAGAGGTTGCTCGGTGCCTCGAACGTGTGTGCGAGCACGGATGCGCTGCTGATTTGCGGCGCTAGGACTTCCTCTCGATCTTGAGATCGGCAAGACATCGTCTACATCAACCACGAGTTGAACTCGTTAAGCTTTGTCGGTCTTCAAGGGTATGTTCTCTACGGATATACATCCGCCCGTTGTTTGTATCTAATAGATAGATCTTGGTACATAGTTCACATCGTAGGAAATTTTTTGTTTTCTATGCTGCGAACCCTACAGTGGTATGAGAGCCGGATCTATGCGTAGATGCTTTACACGGGTAGTACACATATGAGTATGTGGGCGATGATGATCATGTTGTTGCTCCTTTGTTGTAATTTTGGATATTGGTGGCATAGTGGGATGAAGCGGCCCGGACAAACTTTACATGTCCTCGCACATGAGACCTGTTCCATGCTTGACATGCAACTTGTTTGCATAAGTGGCTAGCGGGTGTCTGTCTCTCCTACTATAGTCAATATCTATTTTGCAAACGAGTTGTCACAATTTGGTTATCCTCGTTGTGGTTCATGTTCGTAGGTAAGAACGGTTCTATCTCGAAAGCCCTAAGCCACGTAAAACTTGCAATGGATAAATTAGAGGCGTCTAGTTTAGATTGTTGCTGGGCTAGTGTTATGATATGGTAGTGTTGTAAGTAGAAGTATGAGATGATACTCTTACAACACACATAGCGTGTAAACTTCATAGACCTTGGATTTACACATATAGGTATGATAGTGATCATACCACGATGCACATGATAGAGATTATCTGCGGGAACCATAACATTTCACTAATAAACATGTGATGTTTTATAGCATCTTATATTGCTTGTTTAGCGCTTTGTTAGCATAATAAGATGATCCCTCATTTAAATATCAAGATAAGAATGTGTTCTTCCTTTAGTATGCACCGATTATGTTTCGTCGCTCCAAGACATCACGTGATGATCGGGTGTTCTTGGATCCACGACCATATTTCGGGTGTAAAACAGTTACACACGTGAATACTAAGGTTCTAACTTGGCGAGCCTAGCATGTACAGACATGGTCTCGGAACACGGACCGAAAGGTTAAGCATGAGTCATATAGTTGATATGATGCCCATTTGATGCTCGCCTTTGAAGCTATACCGACTCACGTGATGATCGGACTTGGTATAGTGGATTTGGTTCATGTAATCACCAAAAAGGCACGAGGGATGTCGTTTTTGAGTGGGAGTTCATTCGTAATATGGATTAGTTGAACTCAATCTATCATACACTTAGTCTAAACTTTACAAATTCTGTTGTAGATGGCACCACCTGCTTTTAATTTTAATGTGTTCATGGAGAAAGAGAAACTAGCAACGAACGGTAGCAACTTTACCGAATGGGCCATGAATTTGAGGATTCTCCTCTCTGCTGCACAAAACCAATACGTGCTAGAAGCGCCACTAGGCCCCCCACCTTTAGAGGATGCTCCTGACGAGGAGAAGAATGTCTATCAGACTCGTCGGGAGGACCACAACTTAGTTCATTGCGGCATATTGTATGGGCTAGAGCCGGAACTTCGAAAGCGTTTCGAAAACGGCAATGCATTTGATACAATGGGTGAGTTGAAAATGATTTTCGACACACATGCTGCTGTAGAGAGCTACAATGCTTCAGAAAAGTTCTTTAGCTGCATGATGGAAGAGCACAACTCCGTTAGTGAGCATGTACTCAAGATGTCGGGTTACGCCGATAAGCTTCTGTCCTTGGGAATAACGATTCCCATTGACTTAGGCATCCATCGTGTTCTGCAGTCTCTGCCACCTAGCTATAAGAGCTTTGTGATGAACTATAATATGCAAGGCATGAAGAAGTCTCTCCTCGAGCTTCTGTCAATGCTTAAAACTGCAGAAGTGGAGATCAAAAAGGAACATAAAGTGTTGATGATCAATAGGAACACTGGTTTAAAGAAAGACAAGAAGGGAAAATGGAAGGGAAGTAAGGGCGGCAAGCTTGTTGCCGTGCCTGAAAAGAAACCACGAGTTGGACCTAAGTCTGATACCGAGTGCTACTATTGTAAGGGGACTGGCCACTGGAAGCGCAACTGCCCCAAGTATTTGGCAGACAAGAAGACCGGCAAGGCAAACAAAGGTATATATGATATACATGTTATTGATGTGTACTTGACTAGTGCTCGTAGTTGCACCTGGGTATTTGATACCGGTTCAGTTGCTAATATTTGTAACTCGAATCAGGGGCTACGGAACAAGCGATCGCTAGCAAGGGGTGAGGTCAAGATGCGTGTCGGCAATGGATTAAGCGTTGATGTGATCGCCATCGGAACGCTGTCTCTCCATTTGCCGTCGGGATTCGTTATAAACTTGAATAATTATTATCTGGTGCCTATACTGAGCATGAACATTGTATCTGGATCTTGTTTGATGCGAAGTGGTTATTCATTTAAATCCGAGAACAATGGTTGTTCCATTTATATGAATGAAATCTTTTATGGTCATGCACCGATGATGAATGGTTTATTTCTATTAGATCTCGATGATAATGTTACACATATTCATAATGTTGATGCTAAAAGGATTAAACTTAATGATGATATATCTGCATATATGTGGCACTGCCGTCTAGGTCATATTGGCGTTAAACGCATAAAGAAGCTCCATTCGGATGGACTTTTGTAATCACTTGATTTTGAATCATTTGATACATGTGAGCCATGCCTTATGGGCAAGATGACTAGAACGCCGTTTTCCGGTTCAATGGAACGGGCGACAGATTTATTGGAAATCATACATTCTGATGTATGTGGTCCAATGAGTGTGTCGGCGCGAGGTGGATATCGTTATTTTGTTACTTTCACGGATGATTTGAGTAGATACGGTTATATATACTTGATGAAACACAAGTCTGAAACCTTTGAAAAGTTCAAGGAATTTCAGAATGAAGTGAAAAATCATCGTAATAGAAAGATCAAATTTCTACGGTCCGACCGTGGAGGTGAGTATCTAAGTTACGAGTTTAGCACTCACATGAAAGAGTGTGGAATTGTTTCACAACTCATGCCTGCCGGAACACCACAGCGAAATGGTGTGTCGGAATGTCGTAATCGTACTTTGTTAGATATGGTTCGATCTATGATGTCTCTGACGGACTTGCCGTTGTCATTTTGGGGTTATGCACTAGAAACTGCTGCATTCACTTTAAATCGGGCACCATCTAAATCCGTTGAAAAGACACCGTATGAATTGTGGTTTGGAAAAAAAACCTAAGCTGTCATTTCTTAAAGTTTGGGGATGCGACATTTATGTGAAGAAACTTCAACCGAATAAACTCGAACCCAAAGCGGAAAAATGCGTCTTCATACGATACCCTAAGGAAACTATTGGGTATTCCTTCTATCACAGATCCGAGGGCAAGGTTTTTGTTGCCAAGAATGGATCTTTTCTAGAGAAAGAGTTTCTCGCGAAAGGTGTGAGTAGTCGGAAGGTAGAACTCGAAGAGGTTACTGAACCTTCTCTTCAAAGTATGGCGAGTAGCGCAGCGCCGGAAGTTGTTCCGGAGTTGGCTCCACCTGTTGAAGAGGGAACTAATGATAATGATCATGAAACTCCAAAAGAGAGTACTACCGAACCTCGCGGGTCAAGCAGGACGCGTGCATCTCCCGAGCTGTACGGAAATCCTGTCATGAATTTCATGGTTGATGAAAATGATGACCCTGCGACGTATGAAGAAGCGATGATGAGCCCGGATTCCAACAAATGGTTAGAAGCCATGAAATCCGAGATGGAATCCATGTATGAAAATCAAGTTTGGAACTTGGTGGAATTACCTCACGACCGAAAGGCCGTGGAGAACAAATGGATTTTCAAAAGGAAAACTGATGCTGATGGTAATGTGAACGTCTATAAAGCTCGACTTGTCGCAAAGGGGTTTCGACAAATTCAAGGAGTTGACTACGATGAGACATTCTATCCCGTAGCGATGCTAAAGTCAGTTAGGATTATGTTAGCAATTGCTGCATATTTCGATTATGAGATATGGCAGATGGATGTCAAAACCGCGTTTCTCAATGGTAATATTGAAGAAGAGTTGTATATGATACAACCAAAGGGTTTTGTCGATCCTAAGGATGCTAACAAGGTGTGCAAGCTTCAGCGATCCATCTATGGATTGAAGCAAGCATCACGAAGTTGGAATCTCCGCTTTGATGAGGTGATCAAAGAGTTTGGATTTGTCCAAACTTATGGAGAAACTTGTATTTACAAGAAAGTGAGTGGGAGCAATGTGGTATTTCTGATATTATATGTGGATGACATATTATTGATCGGAAATGATATAGATCTTTTAAACAGTGTTAAAAGTTATCTAAACATCAAATTTTCAATGAAGGAACTAGGTGAAGCGTCATACATATTAGGCATAAAGATCTATAGAGATAGATCTAGGCGCCTAATAGGGCTATCGCAAAGTACATACCTTGATAAGATTTTAAAGAAGTTTAAAATGGACGGAAGTAAGAAGGGGTTCTTACCTATGTTGCAAGGCAATACATTGAGTAAGACTCAAAGTCCGGCTTCGGCGGAAGAAAGAGAGATAATGGACAAAGTCCCCTATGCTTCAGCCGTAGGCTCTATAATGTACGCCATGCTATGTACAAGACCATATGTGGCACATGCTATTAGTTTGACTAGTAGGTACCAATCGGATCCAGGTTCGAAACACTGGATAGCGGTCAAGAATATCCTTAAGTACTTACGAAGAACTAAGGATATGTTTCTTGTATACGGAGGTGAAGAAGAGCTCGTCGCTAAGTGTTATGTCGACGCTAGCTTTGACACCGATCCGGATGACTCTAAGTCCCAATCCGGATATGTATTTCTCATGAATGGCGGAGCGGTTAGTTGGAGGAGCTCCAAACAACCTGTGGTAGCGGGATCAATAACGGAGGCCGAATATGTTGCTGCTTCAGAAGCGGCTCAGGAAGCAGTTTGGATGAAGGAGTTCATATCCGAACTAGGAGTGGTTGCAAACGCGTTGGACCCAATGGTGATCTATTGTGACAACAATGGTGCCATTGCCAATGCCAAAGAGCCAAGGTCTCACAAGCATTCCAAGCATATTAAGCGCCGGTTTCACTTCATCCGCGAGCATGTCAAGGATGGAGATATAAAGATTTGTAAAGTACATACGGATCTCAATGTAGCAGATCCGTTGACTAAAACTCTCCCTAGAGCAAAACATGATCAACACCAGAACTTAATGGGTGTTAGATTTATCACTATGTAACTAGATTATTGTCTCTAGTGCAAGTGGGAGACTGAAGGGAATATGCCCTGAGAGGCAATAATAAAGTGTTTATTATGTGTATTCCAAGTATATGATAGATGTTTATTTTGCATGCTATAATTGTATTAATATGGAAACATTAATACATGTGTGTTTAATAAACAAACAGAAAGTTCCTAGTTATGCCTCTCTTATAAACTAGCTCGTTGATTAACAAGATGATCAAGGTTTCCTGATCATAGACATTGGATGTTGTTAATAACGGGATCACAACATTAGTGTAATGGTATGATGAACATTCATCCGAAGTATAACATTACGATCAAAGTCATTGAGTTTATATTGCTATAACAACTTACGAAGTGATCCTAATCCTTAGACCATGAGATCATGTCAATCACTAACACCGGAAGAGTTTCTTGATAACATCAAACATCACAACGTAACAGGGTGATTATAAAGATGGATTCAGAACTAACAAAGTTTTATGTTGAGGCTCATGGATCGAGAGTGGAATTTGTTCATCCCGATGACGGATAGATATACTCTGGGCCCTCTCGGTGATATCACATTGATTAGCTTGCAAGCAAGTGATTTGATCACTAGAATGTTATATCATGGGAATGAGAAAAGAGTGCATGTCAGTAACGATATAAAACTAGGTATGGAGATACCGATGATCGAATCTCGAACATGTAATATATCGTGAAACAAAGGGATTAAGATACTAGCGTAAAAGGTTCCGACGATCACAAGAAAGTCATCGTTGAATGTGTGGGAGTCAGTATGGGTCTCCAGATCCCGCTTCTGATTATTGATCCGAGAGGGGTCTCGATCATGTCCGCATTATTCACGAACCGTAGGGTGACACACTTAAGAGACACCGACATCCAATTGGAGCAAAAGTTTTATGCCAAAAGAATAAACAAGCGCAGGAATTTATTTCACTAGATACCGAAACAGGTTTTCGGGTGAAATTGCATAAAGTGGTTATGCATGTGAAATAGAATTCTAGCAAGGGGTTATTTGTGAATGTTTGTCATTAAAGTAATTGACAAAATTCTGAATAAAATAAAAGAGTTTTATTTAATGAGAGTTTGCATTAAATTTGGTGGAAATTTAATGGGAATTTGAGTGGATTTTTTAGTGGAGAAAATTGAAGGGCCATTTTGTGAGTGGAGTGTCCACCCACATGAATGAAGGAGGGGAAGCGGCAGCCCCCATGGCCGGCGGCCACCCCCTTGGGTGCCCCCCCTCCTCCTATAAAAGGAGCCCCTCCTCTCACTTGTCTCTCACACCTCCTCGTGAAGGATCTCTCTCCCCCTCTAGAATTTATCCCCCATGGTCTCGGACTAGCGAGATACATGTTCCCGGTGGCTATTCGGCAAGAAAGAGTTGTGCTTCCGCTGTATCGCTGGAGCGAGGAGGCGGAGGTTGCTCGGTGCCTCGAACGTGTGTGCGAGCACGGATGCGCTGCTGATTTGCGGCGCTAGGACTTCCTCTCGATCTTGAGATCGGCAAGAGATCGTCTACATCAACCACGAGTTGAACTCGTTAAGCTTTGTCGGCCTTTAAGGGTATGTTCTCTACGAATATACATCCGCCCGTTGTTTGTATCTAATAGATAGATCTTGGTACATAGTTCACATCGTAGAAATTTTTTTGTTTTCTATGCTGCGAACCCTACACATACCACCTCGGTCAGCACAACCATCGGGAATAGCGTAAGGGTCGTGTCGTGATCACCCCAAATGATCCGTTGGGAACAACGTGAGTGTCGTGCCGGAGTTGAAATTCACCCCGCCGGAGCCATTGGGCCTTAGCTCGAACTTCGATAGCGGTGTCTTCAACTGCCTCGCCCTGACCTTCACGCCGGTGAACGGGATGTGGTAGAAGGTCGGTTCTCATGGCTCTCAAGAAGCTCTGTGAACTGGACAGGGCCGATGGCATCGTCATAGACACGGGCAAGGATTTGAGTACCGGCAAGAGGAAAAATCTCAGAGGGGTATTTTTTCACCCTCTTCGCTCTAGCCAGTTCGTCATCCAAATTCTGTTTTGCATTATTACCAACCAAGCAACGAACTTGCATTTTGGAGGGGCCCAATTTTTCCAAACCAAAGTATTTTCTTTTTTTGACAAAAACAGTAGGGACGTCCCATGCTGTGTCATTTTAAATATATTTTAAAAACTGTACAAAGTTGTGAGCAATGCTCAAACAGTCTTACAAGTTTATAATGTGTCTAGCCATTGCTGCATGCCTTCCTTAAGACTTGGCTTAGCCCTATGCCTAATAAGGGAAAAAGCTCCTTCAAAGAAGGTATCTTAATCCTTTTGTTTCGCGATATATTACATGTTCGAGATTCGATCATCGGTATCTCCATACCTAGTTTGATCTCGTTACTGACATGTACTCTTTTCTCGTTCCCGTGATATAACATTCTAGTGATCAAATCACTTGCTTGCAAGCTAATCAATGTGATATCACCGAGAGGGCCCAAAGCATATCTATCCGTCATCGGGATGAACAAATTCCACTCTCGATCCATGGGCCTCAACATAACACTTGAGTAGTTCTGAACCCATTTTTATAATCACCCTGTTATGGTGTGACGTTTGATGTTATCAAGAAACTCTTCCGGTGTTAGTGATTGACATGATCTCATGGTCTAAGGATTAGGATCACTTCGTAAGTTGTTATAGCAATATAAACTCAATGAATTTGATCGTAATGCTATACTTCAGATGAATGTTCATCACACCATTACACTAATGTTGTGATCTCGTTATTAACAACATCCAATGTCCATGATCAGGAAACTTTGATCATCTTGTTAATCAACGAACTAGTTTATAAGAGAGGCATAACTAGGAACTTCATTTTGTTTATTAAACACACATGTATTAATGTTTCCGTATTAATACAATTATAGCATGTAAAATAAACATTTATCATAAACAAGGAATACGATAATAACCACTTTATTATTGCCTCTCGGGCATATTCCCTTCGCGGATATGGGTAGATTTTTGTACACATTGGCTCTAAGGGTATGGGTATGATATTGCTCTATCATGTCCATACCCTATCCCTTGTGATTGTTAATGATTGACTTACATTTTCCATCACTTATATGAAGAGTGTATTAACCCTGATTTAGCACATAAGTAGTACATGTTGCTTTACCTGATGAATTACCACAATGACTCTTCCTACTGAAGTTTCTTCAAGAACATGGTATGCCCAGCTATTCTCAATCTCAAGACAATTGCTGCCGCCCTCCTACTCGATAGACATTGGTGGGTCGGACTACATCGATCCCTTGGCTCTATAGTTATTGTGGCCATATGCATCATACACAGGTACGTTCTCATGTAGATGAACAACCTTTATCGGTAGTTGGAAGGATTTTAGAAGGATCACCAGGAATTATTGGAACTGATATACCTATAATTATAACGTCATGCCCTTCAAAGAAAATGCTATCAATAGGAGAGAAGAACGCTGTTTCCATGAACCACCACAAGGTGCTAAGACCTTTTCGTGTCAAATGGAAAATAAGGTAATATTTTGTTAAATCCTTGCCATTAGCTATAGATCTAATTAACGTAGTAATAATAATTAAGATGATGTGGGGTTACTTTGGTGCCTTTGATTTTTTGTAAAACAATCATCAGGGGGAGAGGATCCCCACCTGAATTTTCGAAACAAAAGAAAGGATTCTCACAAGCGATGTGAGAAGATGTAATCATGCCACATAGGGTAATATGCTCAACAATATTATAGATTGTTACATGTGAAGTTTAGTCAATGCCTTTGAAAACCGGCAGCGACTCTTGCATCCCAGATTTTCCATAGTATCATTAAAGCCGCCACCGAAGACCAAATGGAAGGAAGTAAGAGGAAGGAGGAAGGCTGGAAGGAACCGGTGTTGCCCAAATGTCCGAGGAGCTACCAAAGGAGGGCTGAATACCGAGCTTACTCCAAAATCCCGGATATTGTGTTTAGTATTCTAGCTGATCGATTTGGTTCATACAGCTCGATGTACCGTACAAAGTTAGCTAGCCTGATAGATGGAATTGATCAACTGATCGATAGTTTTGGTGTGTTATACCCTAGGGTTTTTATCCATGTCAGGTCCTAATACACTTATGCATGCCTTGTAGGAGTATATCTTAACGGTCACGTCCCTGTAGTTTATAGACGTTTTTTGGGATACCCAAAGAAAATTGACTACCTCATATCGAACTAGATTTTCAGAGACGGACTCTACCATAACAACTAACCGTAACATGAGACTTTTGTATGTTGCCGCTAGCCGGGCGACCGCTGAACAAAGACCAAGTTCTCGATCACTCCAATAGTAGCAGATAGGTGATCTACAGATCGTATCCCAGAATTTGGGGCCGATGTTGTTTCCGTCATGGTAGAATAATTTGTTTCTTATTTATCAGTAGTTATTAGCACGTAACGATACTACCTCCGTGTCACAATATAAGCCTGTTTAATTAGCAAGCTGTTTTAGCTTTCTAAAAAGACTTACATGTAGAATGGAGATAGTACATGTTTAATTGTTATTGTGAAGAGAACATAATTTCTTGGCAATTAATATAAATATATAAAGAAATTCAACCTGGATAGAATAACCATATGCTTATTTTTTTGACTGTCAGCGAGCAAAAGCAGTTGCATTCATGAGTTTCAAAAAAAAGGCACACGTGCACGGTGCACCATTCGTGATTGACACGGACGCCAGGAGCCAACATGGTTCTTTAAAAGAAATTGGTTAGCTAACCGTCCTTAAAAAAAAAGGACTCCGTCCATAACAACTAACGCGACATGAGACTTATTTTGTACATGTTTACTTTTATCGTAACATGACTTATATTTTAATCTCAGACTACATCTTCACCATTAATTTTAGATCCAATAGCTAAAATAATTTTGATGACGTGAATTAACCTGGTGTCTTAAAAAACAACCTTATATTGTATTTAGTATATAACTAGCAGAAGTGCCCGTGCGTTGCACCGGAAAGATCAATCTAATTTGCTTGAAAAAAATTTGTCTTGCCTCATGACACCTATCTCGATCGAGTTTTCTTATCTTGGACGAACCTATTCAAATTATTTCTACTACTTATACTCAGATGATTTGTCGATTTTTATATAAAGCATACTCCAAACTATAGTATCCTCTAACAGTCATAGGGATTTTACGTAAAAGGACAAACGTATTCGTTTGACAGAGCTTAATAGGGACACATACATTTTTTTTATTTTGTAAACCCGGATTGACACGACATATGATTTCAGCTAGGGAGACCTTTCCTGGAATGAGAAATGAATCGGTCAAATCACTTCCTTTTGTAAAAGATTGTATCTTATTTAGGGGGCCTCAAATTTCTAAATAATCGTGTACTAATTTTGTGAAAGATTTTATCTATTTAGGGAGAGTTCAAATATTTTACATGTGAAAGATGCCAAAGATTCTAATTTGAAACAATCAAAGATGACAGTATAACCGACGGGAACATGAAAGAAACCATTACTTTTCTACTGAAACTCTTGATTTTGCATCTTTTCTTGATTGATGAAAAGATATACTCCCTCCGTCGTAAAATAGATGTCTCGGATTTATTAAAATTTGAATGAATCTAGACATTATTTAGTATATAGATTTATTAACATCTATTTTAGGACCGAGGGAGTATATGTTTGTTACAATTATATTTAGTTTCATATAGCTGTACATTTTCAAATCAAAGAAGCACTGAAGTCACCAAGTATTACGCTCGCTGCACTGATTCTACGTAGAACGCTTTCGTTTTTTTTTTTGAACCCAGGAGCGCCCCGAAGGGCGTAGAAGCTTATATTAAAACAAAACGGTGGGTGTACAATTCTATCACAAAGGACCCCATAAAATTGAAAAAAACACATAGGCCCCTGATAAATGCAGAAAGGACCCTCCTGAGAGATAAACCAACGCCACCGAGTCCTTCTCTCTCCCCTCCGTTGAGCGCGAAGCCGGTGACGCCGCCGCCGGACACCAAAGCGGGGACGAACCACTTGCTTCGGAGGCGGCGATGAACGCGGCGGTCGACCTCAGAAAGGGCCTCCAATCGGAGGTTGCTGATTTGCCGGAGATCCTTAACGGCTTGGATGACGAACGGCTTAAGCGCCGCCGATGTGTTGCTCTTGCTCGGTGAAGAAGCTTCTCTACTCCTGCGCCGTCGAGCCTCGAAACTCCGTCTCCGTCGGCGATGAGAAACAGCCAGCCCCCAAGCCCCACTCCTGCCACGGGTGGGCAAGGACCAGCAGAGAAGAAGACGTCGCCGGAGATTGAAGCCCAGCAGTGGAAAACCACCAACCTCCCTCCGCCTGCCAACGCCTGCTCCTTCCTCTACAGAGTCGCTCCCTCCCTCGCCGCCACGGCCGGCCAAGGGAGCAGAAGAAGAGGACTGAACCAGGCCGCCAGGGCGGCCGCGCTTATTGACCAGGCCCCCGCCGAGCTCCCGACGTCGCTCCCACCATGGGAGTTCGCCATCGAAGCTCCGCGCCCCTCCACCGACGCTGCGCCACTGCATCGGAGGAAAAGAGCCCCACGAGATCTTATTGAAGGAGAAGCCTGGCCGCTGCAGATCTCCGCCGCACCTCCCCCGTCGGAGAAGAACGCCGAGGACGGCAACCACCAGGACGAGCCGGAGCAGATCTCGGTGCTCTGACCACCTTCTTGGGCGAAAAAACAAAAAACCCAGAAAAAGCCAAGCCCCCCTCCCTCTCACCGCCGGCCACCATGGCTGCCGGCGACGGGAGGGAGAGAGGCCGACAGCACCACCGAGGAGGAAGCTCAAGGAAGAGGAGGAAGGTACGGCACGGAGGCCAGGCTCCACAAGGGGAAAAACACTCTTCCGTAGAACGCTTACAAAGTCAGAACATATGTAGAAAAATAAATAAATAAAAGGTGAATGCACGAGGCTGATAAATCTTGTTGATTACACCTCTTTACCTTAGCCACTCCCTGCCAAAAAAGATGCAGAGCAAAAGGACAGAGAGAGGGACGCCCACGTGAGTTGAGAGAGGTCTCAGGTTCCGCTTCCGCTGTTGCTGCTCTACGAGAGAGGACAGAGGAGGCCATGGCATCAAGCTGGCTATGGGGAATGGAGTCGCAGATGGGCTATGAGGCTAAGAGGGATCAATCCAGGAACCTCTGCGGCCGGTGAGATCTCACTCGCTGGATCTGGCCGCATCGAGGCCACCATGACCTAGACGAGGAGGCCGCCGGGGGAGAACGGCATAAATCCAGATCAGGGACTCCCTCTGCAGTGAATAGGAGTAGAGACATAGCTGGCATCAGGGATCCCTTCACCTGCTCCTGCTTATGCTTGGACCACGTCGCCATGGGACTGATCCGGCCGCCATCAGGGCTCGCACCTGGAATGAGCGCCTGCTGTGCCTGGCCTCGATCTTCTCCCGTCGTCTCTCGTCGACGAAATGACTGAATCCGATTGAATTTGGCGGTGTCTCTACCAAGGGCTCCGATCAGGTGCCTCCCGTCCTTATCTTTGTGCCATGGCCACCCGCAAGTTCGCTGGCCCTCCACCTCACCTCTCGTGCTGCCGCTGCAGTACCTCGGAGACGTCATGGTCATGGCCGCCCGCAAGTTCGTCGGCCCTCCACCTCACCTCTCGTGCTGCCGCTGCAGTACCTCAGCGCCCTCCTAGACATGTACCATCACGCCGCCGCCTGTCCAAAGCAGTGTGTTTTTTTCTTTTTCACTTACCGGTGGCATTGATGGGTAATTTATTTTTTGATCAAAGGGCTGTCCAAAGCAGAGTGTTTTTTTCTTTTTCACTTACCGGTGGCATTGATGGGTAATTTATTTTTTGGTCAAAGGGTAAAGTCGTCTAAAAAAGTGTAGGTACTACAAGAAACACTCCTTCCTTTATTATTATATATATATATATATATATAGATAGATTGACACGCACATGTTCATATCCCTTTTCTACATACATGGATTTTTGCTACAGTATAATTTTAGAAACTTAGTACTATGAATTTTTTTGGGCATTATATACTTTTAGAAACTTAGTACAAATAATTTTTGAACACATGACGTCGTCCGGGCCGCCGCTATTCGCAGACGGCGGCCTCAGCTGCCAGCATAATGCCCATACCACCTCGGTCAGCACAACCATCGGGAATAGCGTAAGGGTCGTGTCGTGATCACCCCAACTGATCCGTTGGGAACAACGTGAGTGTCGTGCCAGAGTTGAAATTCACCCCGCCGGAGCCATTGGGCCTTAGCTCGAACTTCGATAGCGGTGTCTTCAACTGCCTCGCCCTGACCGTCACGCCGGTGAACGGGATGTGGTAGAAGGTCGGTTCTCGTGGCTCTCAAGAAGCTCTGTGAACTGGACAGGGCCGATGGCATCGTCATAGACACGGGCAAGGATTTGAGTACCGGCAAGAGAAAAAATCTCAGAGGGGGATTTTTTCACCCTCTTCGCTCTAGCCAGTCCGCCATTCAAATTCTGTTTTGCATTATTACCAACCAAGCGACGAACTTGCATTTTGGAGGGGCCCAATTTTCCAAATCAAAGGATTTTATTTTGACAAAAACAGTAGGGAAGTCCCATGCTATGTCATTTTAAATATATTTTAAAAACTGTACAAAGTTGTTAGCAATGCTCAAACAGTCTTACAAGTTTATAATGTGTCTAGCCATTGCTGCTTAGCCCTATGCATAATAAGGGAAAAAGTTCCTTTAAAGACGGTAAGACATCTAAATCAAAGTATTGAGTGAAGTGCAGAGATGATGCCCTCGAATTACATCCTTAGTACTATGAATTTTTTTGGGGCATCATATATATAAATCCTTTTTTCTACTTTCTCAATCTCAGATGATCAAACCATATCGGCTAAGTTTCCCTGCAATTGAAGTTGAGTCATGTTTCCGGTTGTTTTCTAACTGCAGTCACGCAGGAAAGAAAATGGCACCTTCCGTGTCTCGCTTTCGGCGTGACTTGGATCCGCACCCGGAGAGATCGAGCCGGCCTGAATATTCCGTACGTATACCTTGCTGGTACTGAGCGGGTACTAGCAGCTGAACTTGAAGTGAACCGGCCGGTGATATTCCCAGCATGATTAGCCGGCGGTACCGACGCACAGGAAAGCAGAGGCAAACTGGACACGCCTCACGCGTTTTCCCGGAAAAGACACAGTACGCGAGCTCCCCAGCGTCCTACTCACTCAGTATTTTTGTTTTGCCAGACCAGCAAGAACAACACCAGCAGGCGTTTCCTTCTAAGAGGGGGCACGTCCCTCCTACACCAGCACCCAGTCACTCACACGTATTTACAGTGCGTTTTCGAGATATTACCCCCGAAAATGGCGTGCAAATGTCTCATCTGCGCACCTATTTATACATCGGCCTGCCCATTGCCCAATGCCGTGAAAGTGTGAAGTGCCTGTTGGAGAGTAGATAGCTACTCCTCCAGTCCAGTCCTCATCTGCCGAGCCTTGTGTGTTTAGCTTGGAGTAGTAGCTCCAACATGGAGAACGGGAAGCAGAGCAAGCCGCTGCCAAGGCGTGGCAGCGTCATGAAGCGCCTGATGAAGCTCCTCTGCTTTTGCGGTGCGCCCCCGGCGGAAGGCTAGCCGCCGTTCCTGGAGCCGACGGCTACCAGTGCTTAAAGAGGTCATATTCTGTGTACGTACGTCGCGGAAGCATTTTCAGTGCGTGTAGTATCTTGTCAGACAAAATAAAATAAATGTATACTACTCCCTCCGTCCTAAAATAGATGTCTTAGATTTATCAAAATTTGGATGAACCTATATACTAAATAGTATCTAGATTCATCCAAATTTTAACAAATCTAAGACATCTATTTTAGGACGGAGGGAGTATGTGAAGTAGTAGTACTGCGTGTGTGTGCGCATCGGATATTGTCGAGTGATGTAAAAACTAGATTCTTGTACGTACCGCCAGCATGTGAACCGTCACCGTGTCGTTCAGATTATGTGTGCTTTGTGTCCGTGTGGTGTAACCAATTGTGCCCTTCCACGCATGTAATCCAGGCAGCGTTGGTAATCTAAATGGTGTGTTATTTCCATAACACTGTTGTCGCTTATGTTGCTCGAATCCGGTTTCTCGCCTCTGCCGTGCCCCCGCCTAAACTCAGTCTGGATCAGAATCCTTATGGTGTTGATGGGTCGTGCTAAACTGACGATGTGGTAGGACCCTTGATCGCCGACTCTGTGGCCGCACTCCTTCACCCTTGACTGTTTCCTGGAATAACGCTCGAACGATTTGTTGCGTATTTCCACCAGCTCCAAGCAGTGTGGAACTCCCAAACAATCACAAGCGCTCACTATGCGTTTTCCTGAACTAGCTAGCTGTCGCACTTGAAGCGAGAAGGTGAGATAATGGTTAGCCCGCGGCAAGGGCCATATGTAAATTGCGTCTCGGACGCACGAGCCGCACAGCTGAAACGGAGAAGCAAACACAGCTGACGATGTGGTAGGAGTACGTGCGTGACCGTCGAAACGTTACTTGCATACAATTGGGCGGGTGTTTCCTTCCTTCCAAGAGGGGGGGGTCACGTCCGTCCTACTCCCACACCAGCGCGCACTACATCACTCACGCCGTCACATGTACTACTCGGTACTTACACTGCGTCTTCCTGAGCTTACCCCTGAAACGAAGCAGAGCAAGCAGAACAAGGTAGCAGAGAACAATACTTTAACCTGAAGTCGATCTGAAAATGATGTACAGCCTCATTCATCGTTATAAGTATCTGCCAAATGCTCACAAAATAGAGAAATTTCTGGTCTTTGATTCTGTAAGATGTACCTTAACATCTGGGCAAAAAAAGAAAATTGGAAACCAATGGCTAAAGAGCATTTGTAAGGTAGGGAGAAAAAGGCCAGAGGGTATGCCAACACCACATGCTTGGGCAAGTATTTCTCATCATCCTTAAAGGGGCAAAGTACTGGCGCAAGTTATAACTGAAAGGATTATGTTGATACAGCTAGTTCTAAAAAAAGAGAATCATGTGCACATAGACAAATCTAACGTAAATTAAATGTTAGTTCCAAGTATTAGAATCAGAGAGGATAAAATGTTCCATAAAAAATGTACCCCCACAGAAATAAGAAAGAAATATTAACTGTAAAAACAATAGGTTCAAACAATGTTTAAATTACGAAAGGCTAATGGGAGCTGCTCAACTAACTCGATAACAAAGTCAGTCTATTGCTTTAGCAATATCACCAGCATAAGCTTAACAATGCACCTACGAGAAGTATTAGTTCACCAATTTCATATGCAACACCAAAAGCTCCGACGGTATGATTGTTTGGCCTATCATTAGGAACACATCCATAATATGTATATATAGAAAAGTTGCCCACCGTGCATGTATGACAAAAAAATGGGTATTCTTAGTGACCTCCTGCTACACTATCTAGAAGAGACAGTCAAGCAACAATGTTATAAAGCGATTAGGCCATTATGTCTTCAACTCGCTATTTGTCTAACTATATGAAATGTGGTATTTCAAACTGCCCATCACAGGATGCACCAAAATTCTGAAGTGGCAAGACGCCACCTTGAGCCAATAGTACTCACCTCCTTGTAATCAGCCAAGCATAATGATTAGCAGACTAACTATTTGAAGCCCTCAAAGTACAAATCAATATCCAAGCAAGAAAAGTCCAACATGACCATCAACTGCAAATTCGGAAAACCCAAACCAAATGAGAAAATTAACATGGAAACTGGAGTCCTGATGGCAATAATCAATCGCTAACGAGTGTGTCAATTCAATACCAGCAACCGATACGTAGAGATCTGTTCTTACCTTTGTAAGGGGAATACTTCACAAGAAAAACCATCCTCCCAATAGCTGCAAGGACAACATATTGGAAGGAGGGTGTGGGATTGCCTGCGAGTAAGAACAAACTGATGACCAATAAAAACAGCAGCTAGATCAGACTATACAAAGCCTTTGGGGTCATGGCATAGATCGCCCCCATTATATTATTTAAAAATCATATCCTCTCAACAGCTGCAAACCTCCTGAAGAGATAAGGACAACATGTTGGAACGAGGGTGTGGCATTGCCTGCAAGTAAGAAAAAAATGATACCCAAGTAAAAACAGCAGCGAGGGTGTGGCATTGCCTGCGAGTAAGAACAAAATGATACCCAATTAAAAAACAACAGGTAGATTAGATTAACATAGACTCTAGGGTGGTGGCATAGACCTTGACCATTATATTGTTTCATGCTAACCTTGTGATCTGCTAGGCCTTCGAAGCATGCATAGGAAGGACATCGGAGTTAAACTAAGCAATGGGGCCTCATCTTCTTATTCTAACTTTTGAAGGCACGCACAGAGAAAGCCCCGATCCACTGATAACAACCTAGCATATAGATTGACAATTTTTTCGCAGAACTCGAAGGTAGGCCCAAGACTTAGGGAGCTTACCTAATAAATCGCCCATGACCGTCACACACTCATCGGCGGTCGAGCTCGCACACAAAGCCCTGCAGCGATGAGCAGAGGCAGCACCATGAGTGACTCAAAAGATTATTTGGAAAGCCATATGCTACATCATGAGTACACATCCTTTCACAATCAGCTGGAAAAAACAACAATCGAATGAAGTTTCCAATCCAAACATAGAGTAAATCCAAATTATTATTTAATGGACTAATCAAAACTCATCCGTACGACAAGGAAGTCGTGTTTTCGTAAGTTCAAAAATTGAAAGCGAGTAAAGAACAATATATATTTAGGAATATGCTATGACAAGAATTTTTGTAAAATAAGTACCAGGGATGGTTTAGCAAGCTAGCTTGTAAGTAGATTACAACTAGAGTTGAACTGTAAGAGATTATATCAAAGTTGTAGAACGATTTGAACCTAAACTTTTCTATTTTATTACACCCTGTACTGCAGGAAATAATAAAATAGTCTTATACATTTGGTGGTGATAATGTGCAGTCATTTTTTTCAATGGTATGTACTGGCCAAAGCTGATTAACACATGAACTGCATTGCTATCCCAAAAGCACATTGGCCGCATGCCAATTTTGAAAGAATGGGGCGTACTGGCCAAATCTATTAACACATGAACTGCATTGCTATCCAAAAGTACATTGGCCGCATGCCAATTTAGAAAGAATGGGGCACGGCTGGGTTTTTCATGTACTGCCATATCTTGGAGCATTTGTGCTGCATTTGATGCCACCGAGAGTACTATGACCTACACAACCATTTAAAAAAATATAGATCCCATTGCCCATGTGATTATCTCGAGAAAAAGCAAAGGTCCAAGTTCTCAACCATGTCCTCAACTCAACAGGGAAAAGAGAAATGTGTTTCTACCGTGCACAGTAAATAGCATGCACTGTTTCACTGTGTCGTGTAGTTTTCATGCAGGTTTCTGAAATGCGACAAAACTTTATGAACATTTCAGCACGACATGCACAGTATATACCGTGCCGGAAAAAGTCTAGCACGGCGCACATACGTCAAACGTGACAGCTCCGGCAAATAAGTTCTCCTAAACTCCGGTCCTTTCAGTTTTAGCCGTGTTCCACCTTCGATCTCTATAAATTGAGCCTGATCAACCTCAATCTCCTGGCAGCCATCACGTACACATTGGCATCAGATAAAAAAGATGGCACTCCCTATCCTGCATGAACTACTCCTCTCAGCACTACTTGTCGTCCTAGTTATTCCCGTGTGCTTCTTCGTCACCAGATCCAGGAGATCAAGTAATCCATTTCTGCCAACAGATTGGCCCATCGTGGGCATGCTCCCTGGCCTCATCGCCAACCGGCATGGCCTCCACGACTACGCTGCAACCATCCTCGCCGCCTCCGGGCACAACTTCAAGCTGCACGGCCCTCCGGCCACCAGCGTGCGGTACCTCCTCACCAGCAGCCCGGCCAACGTTCGCCACATCTTCACCACGAACTTCGCCAACTACGTCAAGGGCGACGAGCTCGCGGCCGTGCTCGGTATACTGGGTGGCACCATAGTCGCCGCCGACGGCGACTCCTGGCGCCGGCAGCGCGAGACGATCCACCATGTCCTGACCAGGCCACGGCTGTTGGACTCCTTGTCTCGACGTTGCCACAACAAGGTGGCGCTGGACCTCGTGCCCTTGTTAAGCCACATGGCAAGCACACATGCCACATTCGACATGGAGGACCTCCTAGGCAGGCTAGTGTTCGACGTCACTGTCATGGCGGTCTTCGGAACGGACCCGTTCAGCTTGGCTGCCGACATGCCTCCCGTGCATGTTGCCGCAGCCTTGGACACCCTGATGGAGGTGGCCTTGCAACGGATGAGTTTGCCTGTGACCTGCTGGAAAACGCTGAGATGGCTCAACGTTGGCCAGGAGAGGAGGCTCGCCCAGGCAGAATCGGTGCTATACAGCTTTGTGGCGGAGAGTATCCAGAGAAGTATGGCTGCCGGCGACAAGGCCGCCGCTATCAATGCTGGGTCCGATATCCTGTCCTATTATGTCAGTGGTGACTCGAACCCAGACTTTCTTGACCAGAACAGGGAGCCCACCGACTTCCTGCACAGGACGTTCATCAACTTCATGGTCGCGGTGCGTGACCCGATGGGATCGACGCTGTCGTGGCTCATCTACAACCTCGCCACGAACCCGCATGCCGTACTCGGCATCCGCAAGGAACTGGCGCCGATCGCTGCGTGCAAAGCAAGCGGCTCCACGGCCGACGAGGTCGTGTTTGAGCCGGACGAGACCAAAGACCTTGTGTACACCCGAGCAGCCATGTTCGAGTCCCTGAGGATGTACCCGATTGCCCCCATCGAGCGAAAGGCGGCTGTCGCCGACGACGTGCTGCCGAGCGGCCACAAGGTGCGCGCGGGGGACACCGTCTTGATCTCCACCTACAGCATGGGGAGACTGGAGCAAGTGTGGGGGGAGAACTGCCAGGAGTACAGGCCGGAGAGGTGGCTGTCAAGGGACGGCGACAAGCTGCGGCACGTGCCGTCTCACGAGTTCATCGCGTTCAACACGGGCCCTAGGGCGTGCCTCGGCAAGAACATCTCAGTGGCGCTGGTGACATCCATCACTGCCACAGTGGTGTGGAACTTCGACGTGGAGGTGCTGGAGAGCGATGCTGTCAAGCCCAAACTGTCGCTTATCCTGCAGATGCAGAACGGACTCATGGCCAAAGTTAAGAAGAGATCACAGGGGGAAGTACCACGCGAATGAGAACGCTAAGCCGTCAGGTCCAAACATATGGACGCGAATAAGAGCATGCACGGCAACATAATCTTGATCTGACTGCTGCTGCAGAGCGTACTCGTGCACCCTGCTGCTGCTAGCTGGAATAACCTTTGGTATATTCTACAGACTTTCACACAACTGATGAACAATGAGCACCAAAACATTTTGTAATGTTACCAACCCTGGAATAGCATGATTAAAAGAGATGACGGCCACTACAGATGCAAGAGCATACTAAATCTTCCATATAAGCACCGCAGCTTTGCATTTTACACCGTCCATCAGCAAAACTACTGAAAAATGTGATATCCGGTGGATGTCTTCATGGCAAATTTTCATTGCGAAGACCAGTGAGGGGCGAGGATATCATATGCTCCAACTATACCTGGTTGTGCTCCTACAAACCTAAAGTACAAGTCATGCTACCGTCTTCCTATAGACTAGTGTCATCTCCGATTCGGGTGAAGATTGGTGTATCATGCACGAAATCAATCTAACTCAAGAACAATGTACATGTCTACAAACCCGACCATACCAAGCATGTTAATTTTATGGCTACGTCTTGCAGAAAGTGGCATTTATTCAGCCATTAAGTTTTTTTCAGAAAATAACTAACGTGTCTAAATTGTCAGTTTGAATATTGTTCACACGCCATCTGAAGCCACACAAGCCTTTCGAAAGTTGAAACCAAAACTGCAAAAACTCAATCATCAGCCTCACATTTAAAAACATACGCCACAAAATAATTAGTATGATGAGCAAACTCATATCAGCTGAATGGTCACAGCTGCTCAAAGATATGGCAGTTGAAATATTCAGACTTGTTGTTTGCACAATACCACCAGAAGCAACATAAAACCAAGCGAAAGAGTGATCTCCAAACAGATGGTTGCACACCTCACATGCTGGCATTCTTAATTGATGATTATAGATAGGAATTAACAAAAAACCTAGCTAAATCGTAGTGCAAATCAACAGATGGTTGCACACTCTAGCCCTGCTTGATCATATCGATGGTTCATGGCAAATAATCGAATTTACCCCTACATATGGGAAACTCTTAATTCATGGGCAATGCAATGGTGAGTTATCAATGCATGGTCCACTTTAACCAAATAATTACTAGCAAACAGCTATGCTCCAGAGAACAAAACTTTTAGTAGATGCATCCTCCCATGAAAAATCCCGATGAACAAAATTCCATTGCTAACCTTTATTTAGTAAGTACTACTAGAATT
The DNA here is from genome assembly GCA_916181665.1 of Avena sativa. Classification (NCBI taxonomy): domain Eukaryota; kingdom Viridiplantae; phylum Streptophyta; class Magnoliopsida; order Poales; family Poaceae; genus Avena; species Avena sativa. Next base: position 306,859,716 of record OV702284.1, on the reverse strand, counting down.
GAAAAATTACTAGCAAACACCTATCATCTAGTAATCCACCAAAGATTCACCATATAACACTGGGAAAAAATCTGTAGAAACGTCCTCCCCATGCAAAAAACCAAAAAAATGCCAATTCCTCTCTGAACACACTTGATTTCAACTTTTATTATTAGTGCTACTTCATACTTAAATTACTTAGAATGGAACGGCAACCTATCAAAGGCTAAGTAATGTGTGGCAAATAGTCAAAGGTCAAAGCAATATGTGGCAAATAGGCAAATCTCCCTCTGCTTCTGACCGTCCAATGGGAGTAGTTGTAAAGCTCAGCCAGGCCCACACCCTCCAAATGTTGAGCCTCCTACAGCCCAAGCCCTTACTACCCAAACGGTAATTCTGAATACTCCCCGCCTCGCACTGCATTTGCTTCTCCGGTGCCCTTCCATAATCAGTCCCCGGCAAGAACGTGTTAATCCGGTGCGGCGAGATTTGACTGAAGCTGCTCCATGCCTGAAGTACTGAGACCTGAAACCCTGCCCCAACCCCAACACACTTGCCCACGATTGCTTCCTAGAAACTGCTACCTGAGCCATCACAAAAGCATCTCCAGTGTTGCCATTGACAGCCCATGTAGCTGCCGCCATCTCCAGGACATGCAAATGGGGGAAAATGCCCCTTCCGAACCTCGGCAGAACCCGAACACGATCTCTCTGAAATACCTGGAGGATTCTCTCTCTTCGGGCACTGGTACCAGCCATCACCACTAGCCTCCGCGCCTCGCATCATCCGGAACACTCCGCAACCACCCTCGCTCTGGCCACTACCAACGAAATGCAGTACCCCGCCATCACCACGCTCCGGCGAACTACTAAGGAAATCTGGCGTTGAGCTCTGAACCAAAAGATTTGTTGTGTCAGAAGTGGGGTTCGAACCCACGCCCTCGTTAGAGGACCAGAACTTGAATCTGGCGCCTTAGACCACTCGGCCATCCTGACTTTCGATATGGTGCCTGAGGCTGACCCTTATAAACCGGCGGAAATCCCCCTAAATTCCCGATGTGGGACTAAACTGTCGAGGTTGTATGCATCTTACCCGTAGCAGCAGGCCGGCGTGTCCACCGCGAGCGCCGAGGCCTCCCGCCGTGGGGCGAACGACGGATTTGTGCCGACGCTCGACCCCCTCCCCATGCTCGACGAAGCGCGCGGTGGCCGCCGCCGACCTCGAACGAAGACCTCGCCGATGGTCGCGAAGGGGTTGGACGGAGGAGGAAAGAGCCTCTACATTCTGACGGGAGGAAGGTCACGCCGGCAGAGGCGGCTGCAGTCCGGCGTGGATAGATGGATACGAACGGAGGAGGGGAGAGGAGAAGAGACGAGATGGGAACGACAGTGGCGGTCAACGGCTTAGGCAGAACATTTTCTCCTATGCAATGCGGATGTAGGTACCGGCCCAAGAGGCCCTCTCGATGCCGGCCCAGCCGCCCAGGTTAGAGATGGCACGGGCTAGAAAAAAACTACAAAGATCGTCTGCTACCCTCAAAAAAAAAAGATCGTCTGCTTTTATTGTCTAGCCAAAGCATTCGACATCTCTGCATTGCAAAATTAAATCTGGTCCCAATACAGTATTGTCGGTCTTCGATTTACTACTAACAAGTGATTTTTTTACAGGTACTACTAACAACTGTTAACACACTAGCTCAATGACAAATTTGGGACTGTGTATTGAGCGCACACAACAAAAAATACTCATTGCTTCTCAAACCAAAGCTAGTGCATGTGGAAAACCTGGAAATATAAATTGTCATGACTTCAATATACATAATATCACAAACACATGATACATTTACCTTTTCGCTGAGACTTCTTTGCGTCAAAGTGGTAAATCACATGGGAACTGAAATGTTGTGTACACACAGGAGACAAAGTGTCCCAGTAACGTTCTGTAGAAAACAACTTCCTCTTTTTAGACATAAATATGAACTTTGGTGCAGAATAGTTTGCCTAGAAACATGTACTCCCTCCGTTCTAAAATAGATGTCTCATATTTGTTAAAATATGAATGAATCTATTGGGAGCTCCGCCCCTGGCTATAGGAATGGCCTAGCAGAACTCTGGATTCAAAAACTGTAGGAAAAATAAAGGAAAAACGTTCGGTGAGAGCAAAGGGAAGACAAAGGAAATGTACTCTTGAGGACGGACCCACTAGAGCAACTTATGGTCAGATTTTGTTTTTATCCATACGTTTTGGTGAACAGTACCTGGCTTCCACACACAATATGGTGGTCTAGCTCACTTTTCCTTCGTTTTGCCTCGGGCTTCACACAAAAAATGAGCTTCCACCGGATGTTTCGGCTCCGTTCGGAACGGAGGAAATATGCAGGAATTTTGGAGGTTTCGTTTCCTCCGGAAAAAATTCCTTTAGCAGAGTTCGGAACAAAGGAACGACGGTCCAGATTCCTGAGGAAAGGAAACGTCTCCTTCGCTTTTCACGGGAAACAAAACATCTACCGAGACCTCATTTTTTCGCGTAGGCCCGAGGCAACTGCAAACTGTGTTGAAGTGCTGGACTAGATAAACTCGGCTGAAGTACAACAGTAAGAAGTGGGTGGACTTTGTCTACGTGAACCAAGGGAAATCATGGGAGGGACACAGAGGTGGTCCACTCGGTCTAGGTTCATCCATAAATTTCATCGACAAAGTAGCCTGCAAGCCTGACTGCTCACAGTATTTAATCAATCTGCTCCATGTAGTTGGTATCTAATATTTTTCTGTGTTCCGAACACTAGCCAATGTTTTTTTTTCCTATGTTTGCCGATCCTGAGTTTTACACACACGTAACTTTCCTATTCCTCTGTTTTGTACCATTCCTATGTTTTTGCACCCTATATTCCGAACGGGGCCTTCATTTCCTGTGAAAACGGAGGAAGGTGCAACTTTCCTTTGGATTTTGAGGAGGCAAATCCTTCGTACCGAACGCAAGTTAGGAAAACTTTACTGTAGTTTCTCATTCCTGCAGTTTTCCTATGAAATTCCCACGCACCGAACGGGCCCTCAGTGTCGATGGCCGCTGCTGCAGAGCGTACTCATGCACCCTGCTGCTGCTAGCTGGAATAGCCCTCGGAATCTTCTACAGACTTTCACACAACCGTTGATGAACAATGAGCACCAAAACATTTTGTAATGTTACCAACCCTGGAATAGCATGATTAAAAGAGATGGCGGCCACTACAGATGCAAGAGCATACTAAATCTTCCGTATAAGTACCGCAACTTTGCATTTTACACTGCCCGTCAGCAAAACTACTGAAAAATGTGATATCCGGTAGATGTATTCATGGAAAATTTTCAGTGCGAGATATGCTCCAACTATACCTTGTTGTTCTCCTACAGACCTAAAGTACAAGTCATGTTACCGTCTTCCTCTAGACTAGCGTCATCTCCAATTCGGGCGAAGATTGTTGTACCATGCACGAAAACTATCTAACTCAACAACAATGTACATGTCTACAAACCCGGCCATACCAAGCATGTTAATTTTATGGCTACTTCTTCCAGAAAGTGGCATTTATTTAGCCATTTAAGTTTTTTCAGACAATAACTAATGAGTCTAAATGCAAGTTTGAATATTGTTCTCGCGCCATATGAAGCCACATAAGCCTTTCAAAAGTTGAAACCAAACCAACAAAAACTCAATCATCAGCCTCACATTTAAAAACATGCCCCCACAAAATCATTAGAATGATGAGCGAACTCATGTCAGCTGAATGGTCACATCTGGTCAAAGATCCAGACTTGTTGTTTGCACAATACCATCCGAAGCAACTTAAAACCAAGCTAAAGAGTGATCTCCAAACAGATGGTTGCACACCTCACATGCTGGCATGCTTAATTGGTGATTATAGATCTGAATCAACAAGAAACCAGATGGTTGCACACTCTAGCATTGCTTGATCATATCTACGGTTCATGGCAAATAATTGAATTTACCCCTACCTTGGGAAACTCTTGATGCACGGGCAATGCAATGGTGAATTAGCAATGCATGGTCCACTTTAACCAAACAATTACTGGCAAACACCTATCATCCAGAGAACAAAATTTTCAGTAGATGCATCCTCCCATGAAAAAACCCTATGAACAAAATTCCATTGCTAATATAAAAAGTGTGGGGGAGAAGATCATTTCAACTATTTAACCCTTATTTATTAAGTAGGGCCAATCAGTCACCGGCAAGAACGTGTTACTCGGCCCCGGTGGTGGTCGACAGCAACCTCGCGCTCCAGGTTTCTCCTCGCATCATCTGGAACACTACACAACCACGCTAGCTCCGGCGAACTACCAACGAATGTGGCGTTGAGCTCTAAACCAAAAGATTTAGTGTCAGAAGTCTGTGAACCAAAAAGTTTTGTTGTCAGAAGTGGGGTTCGAACCCACGCCCTCGTTAGAGGACCAGAACTTGAATCTGGCGCCTTAGACCACTCGGCCATCCTGACTTGCGATAGTGCCTAAGGGTGACCCTTATAAACCGGCGGAAATCCCCCTAAATTCCCGATGTGGGACTAAATTTCGAGGTTGTATGCAGCTTACCCGTACCATCCGGCCGGCGTGTCCACCGCGAGTGCCGAGGCCTCCCGCCGTGGGGCGAACGACGGATTTGTGCCGACGCTCGACCCCCTCCCCGTGCTCGACGAAGCGCGCGGTGGCGCCGCCGACCTCGAACGAAGACCTCACTGTGGTCGTGACGAGGTTGGACGGAGGAGGAGTGAGCCGCTACATTCTCACGGGAGGAAGGTCACGGCGGCGGAGGCGGCTGCACTCCGGTGGGAGATGGATACGAACAAGAGAGGGGAAAGGAGAAGAGACGAGATGGGCTCGGCAGTTGCGGTCAACGGCGTAGCCAGAACATTCTCTCCTACGCATCGTGGATGTAGGTACCGGCCCAACAAGCCCTCCCGATGCGTAGATGCCCAAGAAGCCCTGTGCTGTGCGGCACACGGCGAGCTCTACGTACGGTCCCATGTAGATGCGTAGATTGGCACGTACTAGTAGTTCTAAAAAAAAATGTAGATTGACACATCTCGTCAACCACGAATTCAACAGAAATGGCGGAGCAGAAAGCAGTCCAGCACAAACTGCCGATCCAAAAGAGTCATGAGAAGGGCTTGACGAACTTCCACGCGAAGCCGGTCGCTTTGCTCATCTTTACTACTCCCTCCGTCATAGCAAAGACTAGGGAACATGGCGCGGCGTCACGCCGCGTTCGTACGGAACAATTAGGTGAAATAATCGGTTAAAATTATTGTAGAAGATTGCGTCTTAAAAGAGGTGTCAATTGGTGTGGAAGGATAAAAAGTATAACAAAATTGAAATGCTTCTTATTAATTACAACCAGAAAATTGCTCACCCTTTAAAAAGTACCGAAATGTAACTACTGTGTGAAAATTACGGATGGGAAAGTGCGAGCAAATACGCGACGAATGTTAGAGCATAAATATTAGAGAATTATCCTTTGTGCACGTCCAAAAAATATGTTTGCAAAATTATTGCCGTCCAAAAAATATGTTTGCAAAATTATTGTCGGAGAATTGCACGATATTGAAAAAATAGTGTCGAGCAAAATTTCTCTTTAAGCTGAAGTTTTGTAAACAAAATATTAATACCAGAGTATCATCGGTAAAAGTAATGTAGCACGGACTTATTATTTTGTATTGGAAAATTACTGGATGGAAAAGTGCGAGGAAAGAGGCGACGAATGTTAGAGCATAAATATTAGGGAACTATCCTTTGTGCATCGTTCGAAAAATATATTTACAAAATTATTGTAGAAGAATTGCACGTATTGAAAAGATAGTGTTGAGCAAAATTTCTCTTTAAGCTGAAGTTTTGTAAAAGAAAATAATACCGAAGAATCACCGGTAAAAGTAATTATTATTTTGTATTGGAAAATTACTGTAAAAAATAACTTTAAGCTGAAGTTTTGTAAACAAAATATTAATACCGGAGAATCATCGGTAAAAGTAATGTAGCACGGACTTATTATTTTGTATTGGAAAATTACTGGATGGAAAAGTGCGAGGAAAGAGGCGACAAATGTTAGAGCATAAATATTAGAGAATTATCCTTTGTGCATCGTCGAAAAATTTATTTACAAAATTATTGTCGAAGAATTGCACGGTATTGAAAAGGTAGTGATGAGCAAAATTTCTCTTTAAGCTAAAGTTTTGTAAAAAAAAATTAATACCAAAGAATCGCATGTAAAAATAATTATTATTTTGTATTGAAAAATTACTATAAAAAATATGAAGGGCAAAAATCACTGCGATGTGTGTTGTAGCAAACAGTTCAATTTCTTTTTACCGTCGGATAAAAATCCAATGGCCTATATAACATGCGGTACTGTGAACAGTACACTGAGACGTGGGGTGCAGAGAGAAGGGAAACCCCACGCGCCTTAATATATAGTATTATCTTTACCGTCGAATGAAAATCCAATGGCCTATATAACATGAAGTACTGTTCATGTATATTTACTGTTCACGTGAACAGTACACTGAGACGTGGGATGCTGAGGGAAGGGAAACCGGAAACCCCACGCGCCTTAATATATAGTATTATTATACGTCACAGCCCTCTCCAATTCTAGTTCATTTTAATTTTTGCAAAAATATTTCTAGTAATACATTCATAACGTTTGAAATTTAGGCTTCAAAATCGAAATTCAAACTGAAATATTTCCTGTCGCGCTGCATCCGTCGCCGTCCCGCTGCCCTTGCGTTGTCTCTGTCGCCGTCCCGCTATCCTCGTGCAGCTGGAGTCAAACAGAGATCCTGCCGGAATCAGCAGTCCGAGTTCGCAGACGCGCAGGAGATCGATCACGGCACATAGGAGCTCGCGAATGCCGGACTAGGAGTCTCGACCTAGCGGGCGGTCCACCCGCTAGCCCCTCTCCTTCCTACGGGCGTGCTCCTCCCGTCGTCATTCTCCCCCGCCTACGTAACTCCCTCACCGTCCGCCGCTGCTCCACCGAGGAAGTCCCGGTGCGACAAGGTCTGGCAATCTTCAACCTCGTGGAGCGGCGAGGCTGTGCAGGACGCTCGCGGTGATGGCTCCCCTAGGCAGAAAAGGTTTTCCATAGTCTTTCCTCTCATGTATCAGCACTTGAGATCAATCTTCTGAAACCTTCAATTATGCACGGAGTGGTCACACTTTCTGTCCTTGAAACAAAAATATTCAGAGAAGGATACCTGAGGCAGCCAACGACAACAAAGATGAATCCCGGGGCAAGGTTCGGCATTGCGGAGGCCACGACATGGGATGTCTTGTTCATGCCATGCAACATGAGGGCTTTGGAACAGTCACCCTGTAAAACATACACTCATGATTGGGGTGGAAGATCTTGTTCGAAGATAGAAGGCACTTGCATTTTGTTCATGAATGTGAATAATCGTTTCCTTAGTTTCTTACTTGCCGAGAGCCAGCAAGACAAACTGAAGGATCAACCGGTTGCTCAGCTTAGACGGCCATTTGTTCATGCCACACAAGAAACAGATAGTCAACAGATGAGTTAGCATTGGATTCTTCGATGGATGCATGGGGGATATCTCATACCTCCTGGGTGAGGTGCTCGTGCTCCTTGCCGTGTCCAACTCATCAGCGTCCGTGTACCTAGAGATGCAATTGAGAAATGTTCTGATTAAATTGATTTGTATGGTCAAATTAATCTGAAATATATAGGTTCAGTTGTATTATCTGAATCTGTCAAGTGCTCATTAAGGAAAATAGAAATTTATCTGAAATGTATAGGGAGAGAATACTAACTTCTTTGCACCAGCAATAATGAAAGCTTCCAGTGTCCAATTGGATAGCACAACCCATCAAAAAAATGTGAGATTTTTGCATCGGTGCCAACCAGGACCAATGCCACATGTAGCAATGCAGAACACTGCAGGAACAAAGCTCGTAAAGCCAAATCACCTCCTCTCAGTGGATTTTTAATATCATGACAAAGTTTTGACCAAATAAATGTTGAGAGGAAGATAATAGCTACAACACTGATGTTGTAGTTGTAGCTCTATGAACTTCAAGTTACTGGAATTGGCAGTTTGAGAATACAGACCAAATCAAGTAAATTAAGTAAATCCAAAATTAGGGCATGAAGAAAAACCTTCTGTCAAATATGAACACCAACAGAGCTAGCTGCAGGAACCACTGTCCAGTCTAGTGAATAGCACCTGCACAGATCGGGAACTACACATATGATTGATCAAAAGCTCTTCTACATTGCAATGTCACACTACTACTACTACTACTACTACTAACCTGTATGACAATCAATTACAAATGGATAAATGATAGGAACGACACCTGCCTCCCGTCGTCGTTCTCCCCGCCTCCGGGGCTCCCTCGCCGTCCGCTGCCGCTCCATCGTTCCTGAAGTAGCCCTTGCCGTTCTGCTCCGTCTCGCGGCCGACCCGGATCGACGCGCCACGGTTGGTGACACCTTGCAGAGCAAAGACAGTTTTTAGAACCACACCTAGGGCATGTACTATGGAAGACGTTTAGTTAGGTGCTTACGTGAATAAAAATAAAGAGCACAAAATCTGGGGATTAGTTAAGCGTCGTGGTTAGCAACGCTGACCGTTTAATGAGGCGCTACTGAGATTGGATAAGCGTCCGTCTGTGCAACGCGAGACGCTTTCCCCGTGAAAATTGCTAGTAGGAACATAGCGTGAAAATTGAGGCAATAACAGATGGCTATTTCACTTTTCTAGAACTAGAACAAACATCATAATACGGCGATGAATATAAATCAACTACAGATCCTGCAGCAAACCTAGTTTGCAGTGTACATATGATAAAATGAAATAGACATTAAGTTTATATCTATCTGTATACTTCAAAAATTAACTGAAAATTGAATTATTTGTCATTCACGAAAAAATTCCAGTTTTCAGTACCCATTGACAATCCTAACATTGATCCCATTGGCACTAGCTACATGGGAACTTGATTGGGGATAAAGTTACGTAACATGGAATAAAAGATTGCAATTTACATAAACAAGATTTCATAGATTCATACAGTTCCTAATGATGATACACCTACTACAGAGCATCAGCTCCCTATCATCCACATACTAAAACTAAACATGTACTCCCAAGCATCAGAGCTCAGCCAATAATTCAACTAAAGCATTCCTAATCATCCAAAACCATCCAAATCTACTTCCTATGCAAACATTCAATTTAACAAGAAAAAAGGAAAGAATTTTGGGTTATACATGGAGGAGGAGAGAGCTCACCAGGCAGTAGGGTGTCAGAGTCTTCGCCCGCAGCTCATTGCTGCTTAGTTGACAATTGATATATGAATAAAATGAATGAACGGTTCAGAATTAAGAGAGCCCCATCCCCATCGCATCGCCCCCTCCTGGCGACCGAGGGGCCTAAACCTAGCGCCGCCGCTACCTTCCCCCCCCCCTCCTTTCCCCTTTCCCCTCCCCCCTCGTCGCCCTCGGAGGACCGCTGGCCTAAGAGCGCGGTGCCGGTGATGGTGGCGGCAGGGATCCGGCCTCCCGGCCCCAGCGCGGTGGAAGGGAGGGATTCCCCGGCGCTGGACGGGGCCTTCTCGTCGTCGACGCCTCCACGGCTTCGGCCTCCGGGGAAACACGGGAGCTTGGATCTAGAGGCGGCGGCCTCTTCTGGTGTGGGCGTCGTTGTCCCGGCGGCTAGGGACGTGCGCCGATGCTGTTGGCCTCCCTCCTCGGTCGCAGGGGCGGCAAGGGGGAGGTGGCTTGGGGTCGCGACGTGGGGGCTTCGTCGGCCTCCTCTGTCGAAGTCATGTCTGCTGCTGCTCCTGGTTGTTCGACTCCTGATGGCCATGGTCTCCGGCCTCTCCGGATCTGGTGCATGTTAGAGGTTGGGGTGTGGGCTGGGGTCGGGGGAAACTACTAACCGTCGACGGTGGTCACGGCATCGACGACACTCCGACGCTGTTGCCCTCCTTGGAGGCGATGTTGAGGTCCATCCCCACCCCTCCCCTCCCCTCCCCTTAGCTCCCGGGTGAAAACCTAAATCCTTCGGATTGGGCGGCGGCGCTCTGGTGTTGTTCCCTTCTTGGAGGCGTCGCCTTGGGACTTTGAGGAGGTGGGCGAGCAATGTCTGTGCAGCGGGTTCTCTGGTGGCCTCTTCCTGAAGCTTGCGTCTTGATGGTGGCTGATGCGGGGGGAGTGGTGTGTGGGTGGCTCGTGGGAAGAGGTGTTCGTGTGCGAGGTTCTTCCCCTTGGCAACCTTGTCATGTGTGGCCAAGTGCGCTCTAGGGAGAGATGCTCCGCCTGCCGACGGTATGGCACCCTTCGAACCAGGACTATAAGACAGGGGTCTTCTTCGGAGGTGGAGGCATACGGCACAACATCGATGGCTTGTCGGGAGTCGACAATGACATGATCTTCTCCGGTGGCGTGTTTGTCCCACGATGCTTCCTCTCGAGCTTGCCGCGCGGATGGACGAAGGCCTCGCTTTTCAAGTTGTGTTGCTTGTTGTATTTTCTTTCTTGTGTGCGTTGCCTGTAAGCTATCTTTCAGCATCGTGTATCTGCCGTTTCGGCGTTATTAATTTAACACAGGGCTAAGGCCTCCAGTTTAAAAAATAAAATGAATGAACCGATGTGTTAGGGGATCACTAATGGTCATCGTTTCATGGTTGGACCAGAATAAAAAAAACTACTCCCTCCGATCCATATTAATTGACTTTGATTTGTCAAAATTTGGATGAACCTATATACTAAATAGTGTCTAGATTCATTCAAATCTTGACAAATCGAAGTCAACTAATATGGGCCGGAGGGAGTACAAAGATCGTCTGCTTTTATTGCCAAAGCTTTCGACATCTCTGCATTGCAAAATTTAATTCTGGTCCCAATGCGGTGCTGACAGTCTTCACTTTACTACTGAACAAGTGATTTTTTTACAGCTACTACTAACAACTGTTAATACACTAGCTGAATGACAAACTTGGGACTGTGTATTGGGCGCGCACACATAAAAAAACTCGTTGCTTCTCAAAACAAAGCTACTGCATGTGCAAAAACTGGAAATATAAATTATCATGGATTCCAATATGCATAATATCACAAAACACATGATACTTTTACCTTTTCGCTGAGACTTTTTTGCGCTAAAGTGGTTAATCACATGGGAACTGAAATGTTGTGTACACACAGAAGACAAAATGTCCCAGTAACGTTTTGTAGGAAAAACCTTCCTCTTTTTAGACATAAATATTGACTTTGGTGCACAATAGTTTGTCTAGAAACATGTAGAATTTTATCTGCCATGAATTGGCTTGCAATCTTGAACTTCCAATGAAAAGCTAGCAAGTGACAACAATGCAGTATCATGCAAATCAGTCAGCGCAAACAAAAAAGAACAGCTGCTCACATTTTACTGAGCCTGCTACTGGATCTGCTCCTCTCAGTGTTGATGGCCGCTGCTGCAGAGCGTACTCATGCACCCTGCTGCTGCTAGCTGGAATAGCCTTCGGAATCTTCTACAGACTTTCACACAACTGTTGATGAACAATGAGCACTAAAACATTTTGTAATGTTACCAACCCTGGAATAGCATGATTAAAAGAGATGGCGGCCACTACAGATGCAAGAGCATACTAAATCTTCCGTATAAGTACCGCAGCTTTGCATTTTACACTGCCCGGCTTCAAAACTACTGAAAAATGTGATATCCGGTAGATGTATTCATGGAAAATTTTCAGTGCGAGATATGCTCCAACTATACCTTGTTGTTCTCCTACAGACCTAAAGTACAAGTCATCTTACCGTCTTCCTCTAGACTAGCGTCATCTCCAATTCGGGCGAAGATTGTTGTACCATGCACGAAATCTATCTAACTCAACAACAATGTACATGTCTACAAACCCGGCCATACCAAGCATGTTAATTTTATGGCTACTTCTTCCAGAAAGTGGCATTTATTCAGCCATTTAAGTTTTTTCAGACAATAACTAATGAGTCTAAATGCCAGTTTGAATATTGTTCTCGCGCCATATGAAGCCACATAAGCCTTTCTAAAGTTGAAACCAAAATCGCAAAAACTCAATCATCAGCATCACATTTAAAAACACGCCCCACAAAATCATAGAATGATGAGCGAACTCATATCAGCTGAATGGTCACAGCTGCTCAAAAATATGGCAGGGCAGTCAAAATATCAGAAGCAACATAAAACCAAGCTAAAGAGTGATCTCCAAACAATGGTTGCACACCGCACATGCTGGCATGCTTGATTGGTGATTATAGAGCGGAATCAACAAGAAACCTAGCTAAAGAGTAGTGCAAATGAACAGATGATTGCACACTCTAGCACTGCTGATCATATCTATGGTTCATAGCAAATAATCGAATTTACCCCTACATACGGGAAACTCTTGATGCATGGGCAATGCAATGGTGAATTAGCAATGCATGGTCCACTTTAACCAAACAATTACTAGCAAACACCTATCATCCAGAGAACAAAAGTAGATGCATCCTCCCATGAACAAAACTCCGTTGCTAAATATAAGAAGTGTGGGGGAGAAGACCATTTCAACTATTTAACCTTATTTATTAAGTACTACTACTTGAATTGAACAATTACTAGCAAACACCTATCATCTAGTAATCCACGCAAGATTCACCATATTACACTGGAAAAAAAAATCTGTAGACACGTCCTCCCCATAGAAAAAACAAAAAAGATGCCAATCCCTCTCTGAACACAGTTGATTTCAACTTGTATTATTAGTACTACTTCATACTTAGTTACTTAGAATTGAACGGCAACCTATGAAAGGCTAAGTAATGTGTGGCAAACAGGCAAATCTCCCTCTGCATCTTACCGTCCAAATGGGAGTAGTCGCCCATTGTTGCTTCCGCCTTCGGGACCGAACCTCGGCAAAACCCGAACACACTGATCTCTCTGAAATACCTGGAGTATCACTCCACAACCACCCTCGCTCCGGCAAACAACCAACGAATGTGGCGTTGAGCTCTGAACCAAAAGATTTGTTGTTTGTCAGAAGTGGGGTTCGAACCCACGCCCTCGTTAGAGGACCAGAACTTGAATCTGGCGCCTTAGACCACTCGGCCATCCTGACTTGCGACACGGTACCTGAGGGTGACCTTATAAACCGGCGGAAATCCTCCTAAATTCCCGATGTGGGACTAAACTGTCGAGGATTTATGCAGCTTACCTGCAGCAGCCGGCCGGCGTGTCCACCGCGAGTGCCGAGGCCTCCCGCCGTGGGGCGAAGGACGGATTTGTGCCGACGCTCGACCCCCTCCCCGTGCTCGACGAAGCGCGCGGTGGCGCCGCCGACCTCGAAAGAAGACCTCGAACGTGGTCGCAACGAGGTTGGACGGAGGAGGAGAGAGCATCTACATTCTCACGGGAGGAAGGTCACGCCGGCGGAGGCGGCTGCAGTCCGGCGTGGATAGATGGATACGAACAGAGGAGAAGAGACGAGATGGGATGGGGTTGATAGTTGCGGTCAACGGCATAGCCAGAATAGTTTCTCGCAATAGCATCGCCGATGTAGGTACCGGCCCAAGAGGCCCTCTCGATGCCGGCCCAGGTTGTAGACAGCGCGGGCCAGAAAGCCTTAGAGTGGCGGGCCTACACGTCTGCACATACTGAACTGCTCCGTCAGGTGCGTTCGTCTCAAGTTCTCAAAAAAAAAAGGCGCGATCTAAAAAAACAAAAGGTGCGTTCGTCTCTCATTTTGGGTTTATAAATACATGCAAATGTAAATAAACTCAGGTCACTCATTTTAGGACAGTGGGAGTAGAATACTAAAATTATATCTATCTTACTTTCTTATTGAACTATAAATGATGTATTTGAAGCAAAAACAAATCGACTTTTCTAGATTCGTGTTGAACTTATTTCTGTAAATAAGCACCAGAAACGCTAGCTAATTATCCTATATAACTAAACTAGATCCTGATGACGCGCTTTGATGACGCGCTTTGCTGTGTTACGTCCATTTACAAAATATGACAATGAGAATCTTGTAAAATATATTGATAAAATAATTTTTTGATAAACCAACTCAAGTAATTGAAATAGGGGTACTGAACTGGAGGCATACACAAAAAAGAGTACACGTTATGCACTCACCTAAATGATTTCTTATTTCTAAATTTATCTCCGTCGCGATATGAAAAGGAAAAAAATGCAAGACTAAACATAATATATATATATATGTTTTAATCAATTATAAATGAACCCGAAGATATTTAACATCAGCTAGGATAAAGAGCGTAAATTATTAGAAAATTCATGGCTAATACGGTTGGTGATGAAACTATCCCGAGTCTTGTTGTAGTTTTGATGAAAATTAAGGGACTTTTTTTTTGCGAAAATTCCACCGTTCTAATAATCATCAACAGTAGTACAAACAGGCATAAAAGTAATAAAAATTATAAATAGATCGATGGATCACCTAGCGAAGACTACAAACAATAGCACGAGCCGCTCCTCCATCACTGAAGTCGGGCAAAGCTTGTCGTAATAGAGCTTATTATTGTTAGATGTATATATTTGTATATTGTATTTTCCCCATATGTTAGGGGCTTCCTGCATATTTGCATCTGTACCTGTACTATATATTCTGGCCTTTGGCCCCTAGAGGAATATAACTTGTCTATTCCTAACATGGTATCAGAGCCGGTTTTAGGGTTCCTGTGAGCACCGGTCCTCTGCTTGTAATCGTCGTCGCCGTCAGCTCGCCCCGGCCACGACCGGTTCCCGTTCTGGCCGCTTGCGTTGAAGTTCTCTCGTCCTTTGTCAGGGTCCTGGTCCTCTTCCCAGATCGGATCTACTCGCCTGCAATCCTTCTGCTACCTGCTGAATCTACAACCCTCCTCGCTGAGAACGATCGACAGTTGACCCAAAAAAATGTCTTCTGCATCGGGCTATGTCACGATTTCTCACTGTCTGGTGATCTTCGATGGCGCGAATTATCCTGATTTCGCGACCTTTATGCGCGTTCACATGCGCGGTCTCCGTCTTTGGGGTGTGCTCTCCGGCGAGATCTCCTGTCCGCCATGCCCTCCTGCTCCTGTGGCTCCTCTTCCGCCAACACCGATTGTTCTCGGCGCTGATGCTTCTCAGGAGACCAAGGATGCTGCTCAGAGTGTTGATGATAGTGTTGTTGCTGCTTATGACCTGAAGTTCAAGCAGTACTCTGCTGATCTCGAGTCCTATCGCCACGATCTGACTGCCTACACTCAGTGGGTCGATGAGGATGCTCGTGCTGCTACTGTTATCACCTCCAGTGTTCTACCCCAGTATGCTGCTGAGTTCATGAGTCTCCCTACTGTTGCCGCTCAGTGGGCACATCTTCGTCAGCGCTATCAGCCATCCGGGGATGCTCTTTACCTGTTTGTGGTTCGCCAGGAGCATGCTCTTCAGCAGGGTGATTCCACTATTGATGAGTTCTATATTTAGAGTGCTGTTATCTGGCGTCGGCTTGATTCTCTTCGTACTGCTGTTTGTGGCACATGCTCGTGCTGCCAGATTGTGCGCTCGGATTTGGAGTTTCACCGCATCTATGAGTTTTTGTCTTGGCTCCGCTAGGAGTTTGAGCCCCGGCGTGCTCAGCTGAATGCTGGTGGTCGTGTTTCGCTCTCTGAGGTGTTGTCTGAGCTTCGGGCTGAGGAGACCCGTCTCCGTGGTGCTGGTTTTCTTGCGGTTCCATCTGTGCTTGCTACTCGTTGTCCTCCTATGTCGTCTTCTCCCTCGACTCAGCCGCGGTCCTCTGTGCCGCCGCCGATACTACCCACTCCTCCAGGACAGGGTCAGCTTCAGCACCAGCAGTCTTTGGAACTGAGTCAGCACCAGCAGCCTCAGGGTCAGAGTCAGCAGCAGCAGGCTCGTGGTCAGGGTCGTCGTGGTTCTCTTCGTCACTGCTCTTACTGCAACATGGATGGCCACACTTGGGCCACCTGTTATACACGGGGCCCCCAGTTTACGTCAGCAGCACCAGGCTCGTGGGCAGTCGGCTCCTTCCGGGTCTTCAGCAGTTGCTCTCTCTGATCAGGACATTATCAAGAGTCTTCGCAGTCTGCTTGCTGCTACGGGCTCTTCTTCGACGGGCACTGCTGGTTATGTGACTGATTCTTCAGGCACTGCGCGACCACCACCTTCTACACAGTCAAGTACGTCTCCGTGGTATCTGGATTCTGGAGCTTCCTTTCATATGACTCTTTAGTCTTCTTTTTTGTCTGCTCTTCGTTCTCTTCCTTCTCCTGTCCGCGTTTTTATGACTGATGGTACCTCTCTTCCTGTTTCTAGTCGGGGCACCCTTTCTACTTCTTCTTTTTCTGTTCCTGATATTTCTCATGTCCCTTTTCTTAAGATGAATCTGTTCTCTGCTAGCCAGCTTACTAACTCTGGTTGTCGCGTCATTCTTGATGTTGATTCTTGTGTTGTTAAGGACCGTCGCACACAGGCCCTGGTTGGAGCTGACCCTCGCAGCCGTGACTCTTCAGGACTTTGGGAGTTAGACTGGCTTCGTGTTCCTTCCGCTGCCACTTCATCTGCCAATTCTTCTCCGGTCGTCGCCTCTGCTACCAGCTCCTTTCAGCAGTGGCATCATCGTCTTGGTCACCTTTGTGACTCTCGCCTGTCGTCATTAGTTCATCGTGGTCTTCTGGGGTCTGTCTCAGGAGATGGGTCTTTACATTGTCAGGGCTGTAGGTTGGGTAAACAAATTTAGCTTCCCTATCCTACTAGTGCGTCTGTATCTCAGCGACCTTTTGATTTAGTTCATTCCGATGTTTGGGGTATGGCTTCTTTCGCTTCGAAAGGGGGCCATCGCTACTATATTTTATTCATCGATGATTTTTCTCGGTACACTTGGTTGTATTTTATGCGCTCTCGCAGTGAAGTGCTCTTCATATATCAGTGTTTTGCGGCCATGGTCCATACTCAATATTCTACCCCCATTCGTGTGTTTCGTGCTGATTCTGTTGGTGAGTATATCTCTCAGATGTTGCGAGGTGTTCTTGCTAAGCAGGGCACCCTTGCTGAGTTCTCCTGTCCTGGCGCACATGCCCAAAATGGCGTTGCTGAGCATAAACATCGCAATGTTCTTGAGACCACTCGTGCCATGATGATTGCTTCTTCTCTTCCGCCGCATTTCTGGGCTGAGGTTGTCGCTACGTCGGCTTACCTCATCAGTATTCAGCCTTCTGCCGCCCTGCAGGGTGATATCCCTCTAGAGTGCCTATCTGGACAGTCTCCAGACTACTCCATGCTTCGCTTGTTTGGTTATGTTTGCTATGTTCTCCTTGCTCCTCGCGAACGCACCAAACTGACCGCTCTGTCTGTTGAGTGTGTCTTCCTTGGATACAGTGATGAGCATAAGGGTTATCGCTGTTGGGACCCCGTTGGTCGTCGGATGCGTATCTCTCGTGATGTTACTTTTGATGAGACGCGTCCTTTTTATCCTTGTCCCACCGCTGGTACCTACCCGGTGGAAGATATCTCTTTTCTTCTCTTTCCTGACACACCCCCTTCTACTCCTATTGTGCCTTCTTCAGGATCTCCTCCCCCTGATGTATCTTCTTTGATACCGTCCTCATCTGCTCCGTCTAGTTCTTCTAGTTCTCCTTGTTATTCCTCTGCTATTCCTTCTTCTTCATCGTCGTCTCCTGAGTCGTCTTCCTCGATGAGCTTCCCTCTACTCGTCCTGTTCGTCAGCGTCGTGCCCCCAACCGTTACTCTCCTAGTCAGTATGGTCTTTCTGTTGCCTCCGAGCCGACTTCTTATCGGGATGCTGAGCATCATCCTGAATGGCAGCTGGCCATGGCTGAGGAGATTGCTTCGCTTCTGTAGTGACTGCTGCTGGTTTCTCCCCTAGTGCTCATGATCCAGCACTATTTGTCCACTCTTCTTCTTCTCTATGTTGATGATATGATCATTACTGGTGATGATTCTGAGTATATCGCCTTTGTTAAGGCTCGTCTTCGTGATCAGTTTCTTATGACTGATCTTGGTCCTCTTCGATACTTTCTTGGGATTGAGGTCTCATCCACTTCTGATGGCTTTTACATCTTCCATTAAAAGTATATTCAGGATCTTCTTGCTCCTGCTGCTCTTGGGGATGAGCGCACTGTTGAGACCCCTATGGAGCTTAATGTTAAGCTTCTACCTACTGATGGTGATCCTCTTCCTGATTCGACACGTTATCGTTATCTTGTTGGAAGTCTTGTTTATCTTGTTGTCACTCGTCCTGACATCTCTTATCCTGTTCATATTCTGAGTCAGTTTGTTTCTGCTCCTACCACCGTTCACTATAGTCATCTTCTTCGTGTTCTTCGTTATCTTCGGGGTACGATCACTCGTCGCCTTTTCTTTCCTCGTTCCAGCTCCTTTCAGCTCCAGTGCTATTCAGACGCTACGTGGGCGAGTGATCCTTCGGATCGCCGTTCACTTTCTGCTTACTGTGTGTTTCTCGGTGGTTCGCTCATTGCTTGGAAGACGAAGAAACAGACAGATGTTTCCCATTCGAGTGTTGAGGCTGAGTTGCGTGCTATGGCCTTGTTGACATGCTGAGGTGACCTGGTTACGGTGGTTACTTGCGGATTTTGGGGTCTCTATTACCACACCCACTCTGGTTTTGTCTAACAGTACATGTGCTATCAGTGTTGCACGTGATCCAGTCAAGCATGAGCTTACCAAGCATATTGGTGTTGATGCCTTCTATACACGTGCTCAGGTGCAGGCTCAGGTTATTGCGCTTCAGTATGTGCCTTCAGATTTACAGTTGGTGGATTTTTTACGAAGGCACAGACCAGAGCGCAGCATGATTTCTTACTCTTCAAACTCGGTGTTGTGGATCCACCATGAGTTTGAGGGGGTGTTAGATGTATATATTTATATATTGTATTTTCCCCGTATGTTAGTGGGTTTTCTACATATTTACACGTGTACATGTACTATATATTGTGGCTTTTGGCCCCCAGAGGAATATAACTTGTCTATTCCTAACAGTTGTAATAGACAGACGGGAAGTTACGTGAGAGGGATAGTCTCCTCTTCCCGTTCACTTCGTCTCTCCTTTCAGCTTCCTTCTCTCGTAGATAGATGATTCCATAATTTTCTTCCGACTTCCTATATATTTATGGCACTGGGAGCTTACTTAGTCGTTGTGCCATGGGCCACTCAAACATCAAGTTAGTTCGTGTCGCACGAGCGACGCTGCTCACGGTAACAAAAGTTCCCTTTTCTCTGCCATAATAGACGATTCATATGGTTTCATCTCTTAGATCAAACGGATGTAAACACACACACTCGGTGTGGCCTGAACAGGCGGGTAGACAACCCGGCTTAAGCCATTAGTTAATAGTTTGACATTACGATCTTAGACAACGTGCTTTTGAACTATTTTTTATTAGCATTTAACAATAATAAACATCAACATATGATGGTCCGTTGTTACGCAATTACTAGTTTTGTCTCTACTATTGCACTATTTATAGAATCTAACCTGCTTTTAGTTTTGTCCCTACATCATGGGGCCCTGGGCGAGCGCCCCTCTGCCCCGCCTTATGGACTGGCCCTGCTTAAGTTACAAGTTACAACTTTAATCCCTCATCCATTTGGAAAACAATTATAGATATCAGGGCAGGGAATTCAAAAGTTAAAAAAGAGAGCACGATATTGCTTTCCGTAACTATAGCAATGTAGGACTTGGAACCGTACTATGTTTTGTGTAACCAATCTAATGAGGCTCAGGTAGATCTAATTGCCTCACTATGTTACCACCATAAGTATATTTCCAGTTGCGGACCTACTAAAATGATGAGTAAAACATTCAATTAGGAATTGATAAAATGAACCCAAAAAATAAAGAAGGGATCACTTGAATTGTCCTAAATCAACAAATTGTCTAGATAAATTAGGCTAACAGGGCAATTCATTTCATGACAATGTAAATTTTCGTTTCCTCATTGGTACACAAGCTACCTTTGTTATTTAGCATTCAAAAATTGTACAGGTATATAGAGAGCATCCACTTGAATTGGACAAAATTAATAATATACCACTAAATAAAATAAAAATCACTTATCAACATGATTATTTACTATGTTAACAAACTTGGCTTTACACAAGTAGAAAAAATGCCTTCCGTCCGGAGCATTAGTCCCGGCCATGATTGGGCCCGGAACTAATGTAGCATTAGTCTCGGTTCCAACGGCTAGTACCGCCTGCAGGGGCACAGCCAGCTCTAGTCCTGGGCCAGACGGGACCTTTAGTCCCGGTTGAAGACACCAACCGGTACTAATGTCCTTCCTATATCATCTTCCTCCTAGTCTCTAGCCATAGCTGCTTTCTCCTCTCTATTTTCTTCCTGAGCTCGAGTTCATCCCCATTTTTTCACACGATTTGTCAAGATTTGGTGGCTCCCCATCTATCCAAGGATTCTAAAACATTAGCAACTTCATCGTTTCATCTTTCATTGCTAGTTTAGCTCATTTCATGCTCTAGAAATAGAGGGATTTGTGGGTTTTGTTTAGAAGTAATTTTTGCAATAATAACATCTGGTCACTACTTTACTTTGGTTTTAATTTGACGAACTTGTATTATCTCTATTCATGATGTTGTGTAATGGTTTTTGATATACTTATATAATGCATATTTGGCCACTCCTCCAAGAGCTCGAGTTCATCCCCATTTTTTCACACGATTTATCAAGATTTGGAGACTCCCCATCTATCCAAATGTTCTAAAAGGTTAGCAACTCTATCCTTCCATCTGTTATTGCTAGTTTAGCTCATTTCATGCTCTAGAAGTAGAGAGATTTGTAACCACTGCATCTTCAAATTCCGGATGGATATAAACAAAATAACATCATTATTATGCATTTTTTTTAAATAATACATTTTTTATTGAATTTCACAAATAATACACAAAACTGGCAAATTACAAAACTGTTTGTCGGTCGGCCGTTCAACAGACGAAACACTTCCTTCGTCCGTTGAACGGACGACACACAGCCTTCGTCCGTTGAACGAACGACAGTCTGCTGTCAGCTGCCGCCGCGCGCTCGCTTGCCGTGCAGCTGCCGCCTGCTGCTCTACGCGCGAGCTGCTGCTGCTTGGCTGCTAGCTGGTAGCTGCATGCGCGCTGCTTGGCTGCTAGCTGCCCGCACCGCTGTGCTGCTAGCTGCTTGCATGCTGCTTGCTGCGCAGCTGCTCTGCATGGCCTGCCGCGTGCGCGCGATGCTGTGCTGCGCTGCATGCGGCTACTGTTGCGCGTCTGCAACGCTGGGGCCCGCCCAGCTGCTGCTGACAGCAGACGTGTCGTCCGTTCAACGGACGAAGGCTGCGTGTCGTCCGTTGAACGGACGAAGGCTGTGTTTCGTTCGTTGAACGGTCAAAACGAGTCTGTCGTCTGTTGAACGGCCGACCGACAAACAGTTTTGCAATTTGTCCGTTTTATGTATTATTTGTGAAATTCAATTAAAAATGTATTATTTTAAAAAAAATTGTACCATAGTAAACAATAATAATCACAAAATTGTAACAAAATAGGTTTAATTCAAAAAAGGTTCATAAGAAGACACACTAGTAAAAAAACATAAACTTTCTCATTAGATCAATACATCTTCAAGAAGCTCCTCGAGATCAATATATGAGAGTGCCTCTATGACGAGATCCTCAAAGATGTCTGAGGATGAGATCCTAAGACATTTTCGAGAAGCTCTACCGTAGTGGTGTCTCTCTCGCACCATCTTGCAGTTTATGACTTATGTAGATCAATACGCCCATGAACTAAAAAAATTCACATATATGAGAGTGCCTCTACGACGAGCTCCTCAAAGATGTCTGAGGACGGAATCCTAAGACATCTTAGAGAAGCTACACCGTAGTGGTGTCCCTCTTGCACCATCTTGCCATTTATAAGGATGCATCTTTCCTATTTATAGATTACGCGTCACAACATTTGTGATGCCACCCCGAAAGCATAGTGCTACCACTAACTGTGAAATAGTGTCTCCACCCATCGAATAGTATCGCTAGTCATGGCATAGTGTCGCCACCCACCGAATAGTGTCACCACTCACAGCATAGTGCCGCCACTCACCCATGACATAGTGTCGCCACCTACCGAATAGTGTCACCACCCACGATTAAATAAATCTAAACATTTAGTCTCAGCTGGTGTCTTCAACCGGAACTAAAGATTGAATAGATAGTTTTTAAATGAGTGTATAGTTTTTTATTTTTGCAATAATAACATTTGGTCACTACTTTGCTTTGGTTTCAATGCAGATGACCTGGCAATGGATATACGATGAGCGACGCTCTGCCGAGTTCATTAAGGGCATGTATTATTTTATCAGTGTGACTGAGGCAAACAAGCGGAATGGTATTATTTGCTGTCCTTGTAGTCTCTATAATAGTAATAAGGATTACTCTTCCTGAACAATCCTTCACATCCACATGTTTCGGTACGGTTTCATGACCAGCTATAATTGTTGGACCAAGCATGGAGAAACAGAGATTATAATAGAAGACAATGAAGAAGAGGAGTAGGATGATGACAACTATCTTAGGTTCCCTAAATACGGTGATACTGCAATGGGGGGAGCTGAAGAAGAGGCACCAAATGAGCCTGCTGATTATCTTGGTCGGGCCATTGTTGATGCATAGAGAGACTACAAAATTGAAAAGGAAAAGTTGAAATTCGAGCGATGTTAGAGGATCACAACAAATGTTGTATCCAAATTG
The DNA here is from genome assembly GCA_916181665.1 of Avena sativa. Lineage (NCBI taxonomy): Eukaryota > Viridiplantae > Streptophyta > Magnoliopsida > Poales > Poaceae > Avena > Avena sativa. Next base: position 306,836,944 of record OV702284.1, on the reverse strand, counting down.
CGAAGATGGCCAGAAAAAACTGGATAGCATACTAGAATTGCTGCAATGGAAGATATTGAATGGTCTATCTGACAAGGAATTTGAAAAGCTACTGAAAATTATAAAGAAGCTGCTTCGAAAGAATAAAGAATTGTCTACGTACGAAGAAAACAAGTATGTCAGCTCTCTAGGATTGGAGATGCAAAAGATACATGCATGGCCTAATGAATGCATCCTCTAACACAGTGATGAGTACGAGAATTTAAATACATGTCCTGTTTTACGTCAACCACTCAACGCGTTAATTACCGTGCGCGTGTGGGGTTTGACGTATCGCAAATTTACAACAGGAGGGGGCCCTTTTTAGGGCATGACCAAAAAAAATTTAGGACCTTCCACTTGAGACATTTTTTGGACTCAGCTAGTACCCTAAATACCGTGGTGTTTGACATCATTCATTAGAGTTGTTCTAAGGAGTGTTAACTCAGAAAGAAAAGGAAAGGAAGCCTAACGTGAGGTTTGAGCTGATGGATTTTTTTTCAAAACATAGGACAGTGCAATCATTTTGGAGTATAGGAAAACTGCCCCAGGATGAAAGTCGTACCGAGCTTAAATATTCATTTAATCTATGTTAATATTAAAAGACCCAGAGGGTCAAATCCAACACATACTGAACGCACGATACGATTATCTAACGGGTGACAATCCCTCCGTCTTTATCGGCTCATCACGGTGGAGCGGACAATCCCGCGTCCAGCTATTCATTTTTTTCTTTCAACGCACGAATGGTTTCATACCCTATCTCCAGAAGAGCAGTTGCAAGCCCACCACGCCGCGCAAGCCACCGCCGCCCTTCGCCATTGCCACCGTCGCCGCCAGCTGCCCCGTCGCCACGCGAGGCCGCACTAAACGCTCGGACGCCCGGACGAGATGCCTCCCTGACAACGGTGTGCCAACACCACCCGGCGCCGCAATTTCTACAGAGCATCATGACCTGCACCCGCCGGCACACGGCGACGCCCTGCCGCCTGCATGTGACAACGACCTGTACATTCCCCACTCGCAGATCCGACTACCCACCGGCAGTAGACCCCGCGGACGCAACCCCCGCGCCTGGCGCCAACGATCTGCAAACGGCCGCCGGCGCCAACGATCTGCAAACAGCCGTCGGCGCCAGGTCAGTGACATGATCCAAACGGGACGCGCATCACCCCTCTCGGCTCTCGCCCACCACCACGCGCTGAGGGAGCGACGGATGTAGCTGTCCCGCCGACCAGCTCCAATGATTCTGCCTACCATCCCGATCCGGTTCTGATTAGGGGCATGTGGTCCAGTTCCCCGCCGTCACGCTCTGCACATCCAATGATTTTCTTTCGTTCCCAACTTATGAGGTGGAGGGCAGTTCCACTGTGCACCAACGCCTCACAGATCACATTGGGTGTTTGGTATGTACGACCTCGCTATTTTTGTCCTAATAATTGAATATCTAAATTTGAATGCTTCAGCATATTTGACAATCGTCCATGTTAGTATATCATCCTTTGTCATATATGAATTATGTTGCAGAAATTCTCTCATTCATGACAATAATATTTTATATAAACCTTGTCACCAGTGTTGTACATGTTAATCAGCTACCGTCGTATATATTTTTATAAGCCGAGGATCCGGATGATGCCTCTTTCCAGAAAGGATAGTCTTTTCTTCAGTTTGTGCTTGGTGATCGACTCATATAGTTTTGGCATTCAGTTTAGATAACATTTCCTATGTCTTAGTGTTGGACAGTTTGATGTTTACATATTCAGCCAAGAAAATTACACACCTGATCGGATGTTGTTTTTGCTATATGTAGGTGTATCCATCAACTCTTACAATGTGAGTTCCCCTGGGTAAGAAATATAGTGCTCATGCAATTAGTTTTCTTTTGTGAATGATCAAAAGTGTCTCCCGTTGAATTATGTTGTTGTTTCAGTTTAACTGGTTTGACATGGTCGTACACAACAGTCTAATGAGCAACAACATGATGATGTATTATGGATTATATATAATTGGTAGATTGCTCACGTGTTTTCCACTACCAAGTGTTGCAACTCCACATCTTCAAATTACCGGCATTTGATTTATTTGCTCCATCGGGATTGAGATGGTTTCAAATAATAAACTTTAGTAACTAGCTCTTGTAAATTCTGTGTTGCCCCAAAATTATGAGGTATGCTAATCCGTTGTAAAAAAGTGTTATCCATTTCTCATACATTGTTGTTGGGTGGAGATGAACAGAAGCTCTGACCATTGAGATTGGTAAAGTTACAAGGTAAGGACAAATAATTTCTACTTCATCATTTGCTGATCAAATTTTTATGTTACTGGCCGTGAACTAATGATGTTCATTATCTCATATGATTGTTGAACAAAACTGTATTATTTCTAAAAGTAAGACTAAAATATATGTAAGTTTGAGCCATCTATGTGCTCACATGTGCTATATTGGACACTCTAACAGGGTCAAAGGGGTTAACCGCAGAACTTCTTTGCCAGGTTTGTGTTTGATAGTGAGCCACCTGACCTGGAGAAAAAGGAACTGGACAAAAGGTATGCAACTGAATCGGCCCTTTGTGTCTATTCTTCACTTCGAATCCCAAGTGTCAATTCATGCATTGCCATATGTTTCTTGTTTATTAGGACTCAGAAAAGGGGCAACATCTCCAAAGACCTTCATACGGCTATTTAGCTCACTTGAGGAGGTAAGCCTCATTACTTACCATGATTCTCTATCTGTTGTTTTGTCGAACCTCTATGGTGGCAGTTGCAGTACATGTTATCTCTGAAATTGTATCCTTTTAATTTGTTGTGTTATGTATTCCTTGCAGCATTGTATGGCATATATGTGCTGATGTGGTCATGTTGTGAGCATGCTTATCTACATGGTCAAACTGCAGACTTAAAACATACAAGGAAAACATGATATTGCGTTGTTTTGACCATGCTACTGGCTAATATACACAGATTATTATCTTAGGAAATCATAAGGAAAATATAGGTTGTGAGTTAACAGTCATACTTGAGCATTGTTTCCTAATTAATTGTGACCAGCTGAGAGCCATCTAATACACTTCAGACAAATACTGTGAACATCATGGAGCAATGTATAGTTTAGAGCACATGGGCCAAATAGATACTACCGTGAAAGCCAAAGTTGATATGATGTATGTAGAGTGGTTTTTATTTAACGGGCAAGTTTGTGATGCATGTGGATTGTGTTCTTATGAAAGGAAAGTAAGCAGCAGTTGTAGGATTATTGAGGTGGATCTGTAAATCTATGTTTTCCTCATATTTGGAGATACATATGAATGTCTACTACTTCTTGAATGCCATCTAGACATTACAAGATTACCACCCTTCGTTTCTTCTTTTGTGAATCCTATCTGTTCATTTTTTGCTCCATCCTTGAGATTCTATAGCTTCCATGAAACTTTATTATTCCGGTGGTTCACTAATCCTGGTTTGCTCATTTTCTGGCTGCATAATTTTAGTAGCTTGCATTATTTGCTAGGATCTCTACTGGATGTATGACCAAAATTGTTTTTAAAATCTTCATGTTCACACTTAGGTGCGAATTCTGTTTGGAGGGGTATCCAAGAAACTATAAAAGGAGATGTCAACCGCCTTCAACAATCCTTCAGCGGATGTTAGATTTTTTAGTGTTATACTCCCAAGTCTAACCCTCAAAAGTTGTATGCCTTTTTTACAATATGGGAGGTTTGTACTTGGCTAATTTTTTTTAAATAATACATTTTTTTATTGAATTTCACAAATAATACATAAAACGGGCAAATTACAAAACTGTTTGTCGGTCGGCCGTTCAACAGACGAAACACTGCCTTCGTCCGTTCAACGGACGACACGCAGCCTTCGTCCGTTGAACGAACGACAGTCTGCTGTCAGCTGCCGCCGCGCGCTCGCTTGCCGTGCAGCTGCCGCCTGCTGCTCTGCGCGCGAGCTGCTGCTGCGCGCGAGCTGCTGCTGCGCGCCTGCCGCCGGGCCCGCGACTGCATGCGCGCTGCTTGGCTGCTAGCTGCCCGCACCGCTGCGCTGCTAGCTGCTTGCATGCTGCTTGCTGCGCAGCTGCTCTGCATGCGGCTGCTGCTGCGCGCCTGCAATGCTGGGGCCCGTCCAGCTGCTGCTGCTGACAGCAGAGTGTCGTCCGTTCAACGGACGAAGGCTGCGTGTCGTCCGCTGAACGGACGAAGGCTGTGTTTCGTCCGTTGAACGGACGAAACGAGTCTGTCGTCTGTTGAACGGCCGACCGACAAACAGTTTTGCAATTTGTCCGTTTTGTGTATTATTTGTGAAATTCAATAAAAAAATGTATTATTTTAAAAAAATTAGCTTGTACTTGTGTGTATACTGGTATAATGTTTTTGTTATCACTTTGATATGTCATGGCATGAAAAGCCAGTTGTCCATCCCTCGGGACATATTTCCTACCCGATTTGAGCGTCCTGTATAAAGGTCTTGTATAATTGGTAGGTCATGGCTCCGTGATTTCATTTGATGATTTCTCATGTAATGGTACCCTCTAGCTTTTATAGCAAAGATAGTATTTACACTACGAAATGCATAACTCAGTTTTTGTATTCGAACGACTTCTCTTTTGTATATTAAATTTTTTGTGCTGGGCGTTTTAATTGGGAAGTTGGCATATTGCATTGTATATTAGCTATTTTTGTGATTGTAATATATTTTATGCAAGTCAAACGCTTGATTACTAGTTCAAATTAAAGGAGCTTAAATGTGGAGGAGCGCACCGGATCGATTGGGCGCGCGTTCACGGGGAACCTCAACGCCTGCTAGAGGCCGAACTGACGCTGTGACTTCTGCGCCCGCTAGCTGTCACCGCCGCGTTTGGAATCGTCCAAATTAACCACTCGCTTCTTCCCCGTAAATGACACTGTGATCGGGTACGCATGCGCCGCAGCCATGGTGCCCGTTGAGGTTCTACAAGCTCAGCTCCGCGTATAAGTACTACTCGATTGGGCGCCCGTTGAGGTTCTATAGTGCTATTTGAAACCAGCTTGCTGATGCCAGAAACAAAGAAAACAAAAGCTAGCTCACGACGCCGTCGCGCTGCGCGCACAACGACAGCGACCATGGCGACAGCGGACTGGGCATCGCTCCCCCGCGACCTCGTCAATCGGGTGGCCGACGTCTTCCTCGCCACCAGCGACATCGACTACTATATGAGCCTCCGCGCCGTGTGCCACAACTGGCGGGCGGCCACCGCCCAACCCCGCGGCATGGCCAGCCGTTTCCGTCCCCGCCACTGGATCATGCTCGACGCGCACAACGACTGGGAAGTGGACTCCCGCCTGTTCCTCAACCTCGCCACCGGGCGTTTCCTGATGATCGACATCCCCCCGCTCAAGTACCACTGCTACTTCGCCCGTATAAATCAATCTTCGTGTTTTTGGCTGTGCATGTTGGCCAAATCTTCGCCCGTATAACAAACGTAAACTCGCTTTCCGCTCTAAACAATGTGTTTTTCTGGGCTATAGTCCTCGTCATAAGGGAGTTAAGTGTCTTGAAGTTTCTACGGGCCGAGTATATGTGTCTCGTGATGTTGTTTTTGATGAAGCTGTTTTTCCTTTCCAAGCTCTTCATCCCAATGCTGGTGCACTTCTTCGCCAACAAATTCTTCTCCTTGACCCGTCTCTTCAAAATTATGAACATGGCAACGTATCAATTGATGATGTACACATGGCAAATAATCGTACTACTAACTCTGCTCCCAGTACAGTTGGTATTGTTTTACAGGATACAGCCGAGACTCTGGAAAATAATGGCGAAAATTTGAGGGAAAACAGTGCTCGAATCAGTGAAAATAGCACCCATGAAATATCAGACCAAAGTGTCACGGACACGGAACATGGAGACGATTCTCCTTCTAGTTTTTCCCGGGGATCCGCGCGTCAATCAAGCTCTGATTCGTCCCGCGTCAGGTCCGTCCCGTCCGGCCCCAGCTCTACGCGCTCGTCTGCCACGCGCGTGTACTCGTCTCCCGCTCGGTCCTCGCCTCAATCCTCTGCGGCCACGACTCAATCGGCCAGCTCCTCTGCCACAAAATCAACCGCACTAGAGGCTACAGGATCACCTGCGCAGACCGATTCCTCTGCAGCGACCACGGATGTCGCGTCCTCTACGGCTGACAGCGACGGGGGGTGTGAATCTTCTCCCGCGCGTCTCCCTGTGGTATCTGCACTTCGTCCGGGTACACGAGCATCAAAAGGGGTACATAGGCCAAAACAATACACCGACGGTACTGTTCGGTGGTGTTTATCAGCGGCAACCGATGAACCTGCTGATCTACAAGCAGCACTCACAGATACAAAGTGGAGAGAGGCCATGAATGAAGAATATGATGCGCTCATAAAAAATAAAACCTGGAAATTGGTACCTTCCAGACACGGTACAAATGTCATTGATTGTCGATGGATTTATAAAGTCAAACGAAGAGCTGATGGGTCGATTGATAGATACAAGGCAAGACTTGTAGCTAAGGGCTTCAAGCAAAGGTATGGTATAGACTATGAAGATACCTTCAGTCCTGTTGTCAAAATTGCCACTGTTCGGCTTGTCCTTGCAATTGCTGTTTCTAGGGGATGAAGTTTGCGACAGTTGGATGTAAAGAATGCGTTCTTACATGGTGTTCTTGAGGAGGAGGTTTATATGAGACAACCACCTGGTTATGAGGACAAAAGAAGGCCAAATTATGTTTGCAAACTTGACAAGGCCATATATGGACTGAAACAAGCACCTCGAGCATGGTATTCAAGGTTGAGTTCTCAGCTAATTCGCCTTGGCTTTGTTGCATCAAAATCTGATACATCTTTATTCATTTATAACAAGTACAATGTCACCATCTACATGCTCATTTATGTTGATGATATTATAGTGGTTAGCTCATCAAAAGTTGCAACAGATGCTCTGTTAGAAGACTTGAGAAAGCAGTTTGCTTTAAAAGATTTGGGAGATCTTCATTTCTTTCTTGGAATTGAAGTACATAAAACTGGAGATGGACTAGTTCTCTGCCAAGCAAAATACGCACGAGATGTCCTTGCACGTGTTGGGATGACAAATTGTAAAGGTTCACCTACTCCGTTATCCTCTTCAAAAAAAATTACAGCACATGAAGGAGAATTGTTGGGTCCAGGAGATAGCACCAAATACAGAAGTATGGTAGGTGCTCTACAATATCTTACTCTCACGAGACCTGATATTTCCTTTGAAGTCAATAAAGTTTGTCAGTATTTACATGCTCCCACTACGTTGCATTGGACAGCTGCAAAACGTATTCTGAGATACGTTAAGCATACAATTGATCTTGGACTGACATTCAGAAAGTCAGACTCTACTCTTGTTAGTGCTTTCTCAGATGCTGACTGGGCAGGATGTGTAGATGATCGTCGGTCAACTGGAGGTTTTGCTGTCTTTTTTGGACCTAATCTCATCTCTTGGAGTGCTAAGAAGCAAGCCACAGTCTCCAGATCTAGTACTGAAGCAGAGTATAAATCGTTGGCAAATGCAACAGCAGAGATAATTTGGATACAGTCACTCCTTGCTGAACTTGGAGTCAAGACTATGCAGCCACCGTGTTTGTGGTGCGATAATATGGGTGCAACGTATCTGTCAGCAAATCCTGTGTTCCATGCAAGAGCCAAACACATTGAGATAGATTTTCATTTTGTTCGAGAGAGAGTTCTCAACAAGGAATTAGAAATTCGATTTGTTCCTTCCAAGGATCAAGTAGCAGATGGGTTCACTAAGCCCCTTCCTGTTCGTAACTTTGAAGAGTTTAAGTATAATCTCAACTTAACTAAAGTTGTGATTAAGGGAGGGTGTTAGACACAGAGTAGTTTCCGGAACGTAGTACGTTTCGTATACAAGTTGTATTCAGGTCCAACTCTTGTATGCCCTGCACCGCAACGTGCATATATATAAACCAACGATCCTATAGGCTCGGTCTATCCGAGTAGACCAAATCAATCTACCTGATCGAAACTTTACAGAAGGCACTGGAGCCCATGAGGAGCATCGGCGGCCGCGCTCTCTTCCTTGGTAAGGAATGCCTGTCTGTCGACACCCGTAATCTTCCTTCGATTGAAGCCAACTGCGTCTACTACGGTAACGGTCTATTAGGGAGTACCAACCATCGGATGTTCGTCCATCACCTCGATGATGGCAGAGTGGAGATGCTCACTGACCCCCTCCTGCACACGTGGGATTTTATGGATCTTATAGACCGTCCGGGTCCGATGATCCTAGCCAAATATATCCTAAACAGGAATTATAATATTCACTTTAGGGCTGTTTAGCTTTCTTTTCGCTTAAAAGTAAAGCGCGACTTCATCGTCAGCAGTTCTTTCTCAGTGCTAGGCTAGAGGCTACAGCGTTTCCCACCATATTTGCCCACATGTCAGCTTGATTAATTCTCTTGTGGTATTCGCTACTTTGGTTATCGTGATTAAGGTCTGCATCCTCAAGTCACTGTAACTCAGAATCCATATTTTATCTTCGTTGGTCTGTATGAAATCTTGAAATGATCATCGTTTAAAATTAAGGACATATGCTAATAATGTATTTAAGTTTTTATAGGGTGGAAGAGAATTTTTCGTATGTAATTACTATATTACTATCCGCGGTGGCCACGGGTGGATCCAGGCCTAGGGCAACCTAGGTCATGGTCCGGGGCGCAGCGAAACCCCCCTTACCATATACTAATAAAAAGAAATTTGGCCCTTGGTGTAGCCCAGGACTGGCCCATCTTAACAGTTCGCTCGACCCTTAATCCGTGAGAAGCCTTAAAGCTGAACTCCCTCACGTCGCGACCAGCTCGCCCCTCTATCGCTATAGGAAACGTGTCGCCACCGGTCAGGCCGCCAGGGGCCAAGGCCATGCCGGCAGGCTGTTTGCCACTCGTCCCCTGGCCTGCCGTGCTCCCCAGACCTCGTCTTCTGACTCTCCGCCCTGATCCATCGCGAGGCTAAGTTCCTGACAGGCGCTGCGAGGCTAAGATCCTGCCAGGCTGTGACCCTGCCTGTCCGCCGTGGCCAGGTGCCGCCAATCTTTCACACATGGCCGACCGCCCTTGCCTGCCGCCGCCTTCGGTAGTCTCGTTCCTTTTCTGCAGCTACTGCCTACCCTCCTCCGGATGCTCTGCCTCCTCAGCTCGATCGGCTCCTGCTAGGTAAATTTTCATTAGCTAGGTAAATTTCACTAGCAATTTCAATGGTAAATTGGATGTGCCGATAACTGATTGGAATTCGTAGTCCTTAGAATTTGGGTAGTTGGATTTATTTTTTTGTAATTGATTTAATGTTGCGGGAAAACAAGATGAAGAGATTTGGTAATATTTTTTGTATTTCATATTACTATTTCTTGTTTTTCCCATCTCTTACGTACATTCTTTGATCGTTAAAGATGGGTTGAATATATGTTTGTTGTTTGCTGTCATTGATAGTTTGAGAGAATAATGACTTTTATTAATATAAATCCAATGGTTTGAATGAAAGTAGCAAAACATTGAAACCAGACACGAGGAGCCTGTTTGAGACCATAAAGAGATTTTTTAAGTAAACAAACAAGATTTGGAGAAGAGGGATGCTCAAAACCAAAGGGTTGCTTACAATAGACAGTTTCATTAAGAGTACCATGGAGAAAAGCATTTTTAATGTCAAGTTGATGAATCGACCATGAAGAAGAAACAACAAGACTAAGAACAACGCGGATAGTGTTTGGTTTGACAACAGGGGAGAAAGTCTCATCGAAATCAATGTCATGTTGTTGTGAAAAACCGTGACAAACCCAATGAGCTTTGTAACGAGCAAGAGTGCCATCAGAATGAAATTTGTGTCAAAAAACCCATTTGCCAGAAACAACATTAACGCCAGAAGGTTTGGGAACGAGAATCCATGTATTGTTTTGTTAAAGAGCATCAAATTCATCACACATAGCTGAGAACCAAAGAGGATCAAGAAGAGCACGTTTGTAGGATGTGGGTACAGGGGAAATTGTGGTTGTGGCTGTGAGATTGAGACGTTTAGAAGGGAGAAGAAAGCCACGTTTGCCACGAGTGCACATGACGTGATCATTTGTAGGTGGTTGAATAGGAACAACATTAGGTGGTAATGGGGGTGTGGAAGAAGACTCGATAGTAGGTGTTGGTGATTCGGGTGATTGGGTAGATGGTTCGGTGGTAAGGGTAGGGGAAGTGGTGCAACGAGGGGTGGACACGACAGTGGTGGGGGTGGTGACCGGTTCCTGCTGTGGCAGAGAATTAGGTGAAAATTCCGCCGTGGCAGGCTGCCGCGACAGAGAAACATGCGAAAAGTCTGCCGTGTCAGAGAAACCGGTGAAAATCCTGCCGCGGTAGAGAAACGGGGCAAAAGTCTGTCGCGGCAGGGGCGACAGTGGGTTGAACGAAGGTGTTTTGGTAGTGGTAGGGACTGACGGTTTTGTTTGGGGAGTGAGTTTGGTGGCAACATAAGGAAAGGTATTTTCATCAAAAGTAACATGGCGAGAAACAATAACACGGCCAGAAGAGGGATCAAAACAACGATATCCTTTGTGATCATCAGAAAGGCCAAGATGAATGGAAGGTAGGTAACGTGGTTCGAGTTTATTGGAGGCTGTAGAGGCAATGTTTGGAAAATGAAGGCAACCAAAAACACGCAAGAAAGAATAGTCTGGGTGAGATAAAAACAAAGATTGAAAGGGCGAATAAAGAGGACATGTTTTGGTAGGGCAAACATTGATGAGTAATGTGGGAGTGCGAAGATCTTCAGCCTAGAAACGAGAAGGAAGAGAGGCTTGCAAAAGTAAAGTGCAAAGAATGTCATTTATAGAACGAAGAGAACGTTCAGCTTTACCATTTTGAGAAGAAGTGTAAGGGCATGAAAAACGGAGAAGAATTCCTTGAGAAATAAAGAAACTGCGGTTTTGAGTGTTGTCAAATTCTCGTCCATTATCACATTGAATAAAGCGAATAGGCAAGCCAAAGTGAGTAAGGACATACTGCCAAAAATTTATGAAAATTGTATGCGCATCATATTTTGCACGAAGAGGAAAAGTCCAAATATAGTGAGAGTAGACATCTAGTATCACAAGATAATATTTATAACCAGAAACACTAGGAACTGGAGAGGTCCATAAATCACAATGAAGAAGCTCAAACGGAAAAGTACTAATAGTAGTTGAGGTACCAAAAGGTAATCTAACATGTTTGCCGCATTGACAGGCATTACAGAGAGAGGGATTATGAGAGGAACTAGAACTAGGTATACAAAATTCTTGAAGCAAAGACGATAGAGTGGTTTTATTGGGGTGGCCTAGACGACGATGCCATAAATCAACGGATGCAAGCATGGCACGGGGGGTGGATGTGGGCGCGCCATGAAGTGGATAAAGATCGACCATGCTATTGTACCGAGCGAGAACCTCCCCCGTTTTCAGATCCTTCACAGACAAACCAAAAGGATCAAAAGCCAGAATAACTTTGTTGTCAATACAGAATTGTCAAACAGAAATAAGATTTTTGATTAAGGATGGAACAACAAGAATATTACGTTGAAGAAAATTAGCATAAGATGAAGAGATGTGAGAATTTCCGGCGCAAGAGACAGGAATTGTGGAGCCATCGCCAATAGTGATTGTGGAAAAAGCAGAGGGGAAACAAGTTGACAGCAAATTCATATTTGAAGACATATGCGAGGATTCACCAAAATCGAAAATCCAATCCGTACCTTCGTTATTTAGTGTAAAGTTGTTCATGGCGTTGATGAAGGCGGCTTGGTCCCAGGTCGGCTGCTGGGGAGGAGCAGAGGATCCCGGAGCTGGCATGTTGACGTAGGGGAGGGATGGTAGCTGGTTGTACATGTACGGAGCTTGCATGGTGTCGTAGGAGGCCGACATGTGGTAGTTAGGCGCGCCGGATGGTGGTGTAGGAGTCGCGGTGTAGACATGAGCCGGCGGCCGAGGGCCGAGGAGGCCGGGAGAGCCCGTGGCTGGACGAAGACCGGGACTCCATGCGCCCGTGTATGCAGGAGGGGCGCCATACACTAGTAGAAAACGGGCCTTTGGTCCAGAGCATTAGTACTGGTTCTGGTACAAACCGAAACTAATTGAAGGGTTTCACAGCATAGTAAATCAAAAAAAATTGTACGGATGCGAACAAGAAAGCCAAGATCTAATCTAGGAGATGTAATCAACGAGAGATATTGATGAGATCTTTATGCCTTGAAAAAATCACACAGCAGAAACGTTCAACAGAACGTGGTTGACGTAGTCGTACTCGCCGTCTCCTCCTCGCGATCCGATCCGATCCTGCGCCGCAAGTGGCGGCGCCTCCGAGAGATGCACACGTACGGTGCAATGACGTCTCCTCCTTTCCTTGGTCCAGCAAGTATGGTGGAGAGATAGATTGGATCTGCAGCACGACGACGTGGTGCTTATGGTGGAGAGTTTCTGCGGCAGGGCTTCGCCTACGCACAATCGGGAGAGAGAGGTGGAGGGGCAGCAGTAGGACGGCGGCTAGGGTTTCGTAGCAATTTGGAACAAATCCAAAGCTCTTGATCACTTGATCAAAACGAAGGTTCCAACTCCGAGATGCTTGCTTCAGTCCATAAATGGAACGCTGAAGTTTGCACACCTTATTAGCATCCTTAGGATCGCAAAACCTTCGGGCTGCATCATATAAAACTCTTCAACAATGTCGCCATTGAGGAACGTAGTCTTGACATCCATCTGCCATATTTCATAATCATGAAATGCAGCAATTGCTAATAAAATCCGAATGGACTTAAACATCGCTACGGGAGAGAAAGTCTCATCGTAGTCAACACCTTGAACTTGTCGAAACCCTTTTGCGACAAGCCGAGCTTTATAGACAGTAACATTACCATCCGCGTCCGTTTTCTTCTTGAAAATACATTTGCACTCAACGGCCTTACGGTCGCTAGGAGGGTCCACCAAAGTCCATACTTGGTTTTTGCTCATGGATCCCAATTCGGATTTCATGGCCTCTAGCCATTTCTCAGAGTCTGGGCTCATCATTGCTTCCTCATAATTCGCAGGTTCACTGTTGTCTAACAAAAAGATGGTTGAGACAGGGTTGCCGTACCATTCAGGAGTGGTATGTGACCTTGTCGACCTCCGAAGTACAGTAGTAGCATCGTTCGAAGTTTCATGATCCTCGTCATTAGCTTCCTCTCTTGTTGGTGCAGACGACACTGGAACAATTTCAGGTGCTGCGCTACACTCCAACTCGAGAGAAGGTTCAATAACCTCGTCTAGCTCTACCTTCCTCCCACCCACTTCTTTCGAGAGAAACTCCTTCTCAAGAAAGGATCCTTTTTTGCAACAAACACTTTGCCTTCGGATCTGTGGTAGAAGGTATACCCAATCGTTTCCTTAGGGTATCCTATGAAGACGCATTTCTCCGCTTTGGGTTCGAGCTTGTCCGGCATCAACTTCTTGACGTAAGCTTCGCGTCCCCAAACTTTAAGAAACGACAACTTAGGTTTAGCACCAAACCATAGTTCATACGGTGTCGTCTCAACGGATTTAGATGGTGCCCTATTTAAAGTGAATGCAGCGGTTTCTAATGCATAATCCCAAAATGATAACGGCAAATCTGTAAGAGACATCATTGATCGCACCATATCTAATAGAGTTCGATTCTGGCGTTCAGACACACCATTGCGCTGTGGTGTTCCGGGTGGCGTGAGTTATCTCATGGTCTAAGGAATACAATACTTGACATAAGAAAAAGCTTCGCAAAGATGAACACGATGACACGATCTAATTGCTCTGCTTAATTTGAGTCTATCCATCATATCATTCTCCTAATGACATGATCTCATTATTAATAGACAACTCATGTCTATGTTTAGGAAACCTTAACCATCATTAATCAATGAGATAGTCCATAGAGGCGTACTAGGGACACGGTGTTGTTCATAAACCACACAAGTATCAAAGTTTCCGCTTAATACAATTCTAGCATGGAATATAAACTTTATCATGAACAAGAATTATAATAATAACATCTTTATTATTGCCTCTAGGGCATAATTCCAACACTAATGCCCTGGTCTCAATGGCTAGAAATGGCCGCATGCCCCAGAAGACATTAGCCCCGGTTCGTATGGGACCTTTAGTGCCGGTTCGTTTAACAAACCGGGGCTAAAGGGTCTGGCGCTGGAAAAGAGAAGATGCGTGGACCTTTAGCCCCGGTATGTTTCTAAAACCGGGACTAAATTCCCCGACTATATCTTCTTCCCCTTCCTAGCCCGAGCCATTTCAAGCTCACACAAGCATCTCTCTCAAATTTTTTCCCTCAAGCTCGAGTTCTTCCCAATTTTTCTCAAGATTTGTGAAGATTGTTTGGCTCCACATCTATCAAGGGTCCTAAGAGGTTAGAAACTTCATCATTTCATCTTTCATTGCTTGTTTTAGCTCATTTCATGCTCTAGAAATGGATAGATTTGTGTGGATTCTATCTCTATATATCTGGTTAATTTGGCATATATAGTTCTCAAAATTCATTTGATTCATCGAAGCACATAGATACATGAGTTCATCCTATCTACATATCTTGGTTTGACACGTTGTCTTGAAATCCAGACGGTTCACAATGCATCATGTCACCGTCGAGCAATAAAATATTCTTCTTTCTTCTACCTGTCATCACAAAATCCATTAGAACAAAAATAAGTACCAAAACTATGAAGGCACACATATATATAGTGACGCCCTAGCATTTTAGTTAATCATTGGTTAGTTAAGCAAGAAAGAACAAAAACATGAACACGCCAAGGAGCTACCAAATTTAATTAGGGAGTGCCTCTATGGCGAGCTCCTCGAAGATGTCTGAGGACAAGGCATCCTAAGACATCTTCGAGAAGCTTTGCCGTAGTGGTGTCCCTGCTCCCGCACACAATCTTTCAGTTCATATCTTTTCTAGCTAAATCAGTATGCTGGTGGAGCTAACTAATTTCACATATTAGGGAGTGCCTCTACGGCGAGCTCCTCGAGGATGTCTGAGGACGAGGTCCTAAGACATCTTCGAGAAGCTCCACCGTAGTGGTGTCCCTGGTCTCTTACACGATCTTCCTTGCAGTTGATAGTTCACAAGGAAGCCTATTTATAGATTAAGCAGCACAACATAGTGTCGACACTCACGACATAATGTCGACACTCACCCCTGCCATAGTGTCGCCACCCACTGAAACAGTGTCGCCACTCACTGGCATAGTGTCTCCACTCATGACATATAGTGTCGTCGCCCACTTTTAGTCCCGATTGGAGTGTCCTTTAGTCCCGGTTGGAGACACCATTCGGGACTAAACGGGCTCAGGTCGGCCCTAGCCTGCCGCAACCCCTTTAGTCCCGGTTGGTGTGTCCAACCGGGACTAAAGATGTAGTAGAAAGTTTTTAATCAGTGCATAGTTGTCGTGGTGGTGGCACAGCAGATGCCATGGGTAGGCTAAGATATGGGGCCAATGGATACTAGTGGGATCTGGGGAGGGAAGATGCAGTTGATTCTACACACAAAAGACTAAGGCAAATATCTTTATTTCTCCTCCCTTGGGCTACAAGTGCTCCTTGAGCTGTATACAGGGAGGAAAGAAGAACTTTACCAGCCTAACGGTACTAAATGAGCCGATCCCTTCCTCAGGGTCCAAGCCTCCCCTTATAAAGGAGAGCCTCGGGTGCCTTTAGGGATGACGGGGCAAGCATATTCGAGGAATATGCTTGTCCCAAAATAGTAGTTCGGTGGCCTCCTTTCATGTCGCCCTTCTAATGACGGCAAGGCTCCAGAGGGCCCCTCCTGCGTGCCTCGGGCTTCAGGACTGTCACCTCCGTGACCTCCTTCTGCCCCTCTGTCACTCAGCGCCTTTGTCCCTTATGCTTGGCTCCGCTCAGATTCTCCCTAGCATGCGGCTAGAGTTTGACTTTAGGCTTCTCCTTCTCTTGCAAGCTTCGTATCATTCGGCCCTGCCTCGCGTAACTCGGCTTGTCCTTCACCTGCATTAAGATTACTCGGGCTAACCCGGCCGACTTATTCAATATCTCGGCCGGGTAACGCCTTGCCATTATTATGAGGGTCTTGCCCTTCCCTATCTCGACCGAACTCTACAGGATTCGGCCGATTCATACTATAACTCAGAAACTAGACGGGCAACTTCCTTTCATCTTTCCCCGTCTTTACCCTACCCGAGGTCATCTCCCCAACATTATTCCTCGAAGCTGGTATGGCCCTGCCAATAACATCGGCCAGGCCGTATCAGTTTCAAGAGATTTCTTTTGTCTTGTTTCCGAGTTAATTTGCTCGCGGTATCATCCTATCTTCTCGCGTACGCCTCGTCCTACGTGTCTTACTCATCATCGCATTTCTAGTTTTTTGTTCCTCTACAGTATTTATTGTCAGTCTACAGCTACCGCTGCGCCTGTCGCGTTGGCTCTACGACGCCTCGCGTGCCGTTTCCATCGGGTATCGTGGCTTTCTTTTCCCACTGTGTGGCCGCTGGTGCGGTTCCCCTCATCATCGTGCGTTGGTGCTACATACACGATCTACGCGGTCAACTGCCTCACGCACGATCCCACTACCTCGCAGGTTACGCGGTTATAAAGAGGGGCGCGGCGCTGGGGGATTTACTTTCCCCTTTTCGCTCGCCCGTGCCCTTCTTCTTCCTCGCGCCTCTGCCTCCGCTTACGCTTTCGCCGCCGTGCGCTCGTCTGAGTTCTCCACGGCAGAGGTTCCGCCGTACCGCTCTGTCGCCTTCACCCCTGCTTGCTCGTTCCGCCACCATCGCCGGTGAGTTCTTCCGGTCTCGTTGCCTAGCCTCCCCCCTAGAGATCTCTGTTCTTCTTCTTTACCCGCGCGACAGTTCTTTCTCTGCTCCGCCGCCATTTTTGGGTAGAACCACGACGGGGCCCTGTAGCTCTAGGTTTTCCTCCGCCGCTCTCTCTTCCTCCACAAGTTTTTCCGGCGATCTTATGTCTAGTTCTGTCAGTGGTGCGCTCGTCGAGGATGACGATGTTGGATCTGGGCCCGAGCGGGGCTCATGGCAGGGTTCCTCTGTCACTCGCCGCGAGATCGAGTGGCTTATTCGGACTCGTCGGATTCCCGCCGTGGTATCTTGTCGCTTACCCGACAACGAGTCCTCGCCAGACCTTAGGGAGGGAGAGTATGTAGTTTTCATGTCGCATTTTGCACGCGGCTTTGGTCTTCCTCTTAGCGACTTTGCTAGGGAGTTTCTTGATTACTTCGGCCTTCAGCCGCATCATCTCCCTGCCAACGCCATTGCCTCTCTCTCGGCCTTCATCTCCGCCTCGGAGGGATACTTCGGCCTGTGGCCGTCCGTGCATGTCTGGTCGAAGTTTTTCCAGATTTGTTCTAACGTTGTCCCAGACAAGTCTCTGCACCCTTCCGAGAAGTTGCTTACCCAATGTGGAGCAGCGTCCATTACACCTTGGAGGAAGTCCGTATTTCCTCGTGTCACCGGGCTAGAGTCGTGCAAGAAGTGGCACAAGTCCTTCTTCTATGTCAAGAACACGGGAAAGGAGGATAAGATTCGGCTCCCTGCCTTCTCCATCGGCACATCTTCCAAGGAGAACTGGACTTATAATCCGAGGAAAAGTCACGCTTTGGCCGAGGCTTTTGAGATTCGGCTTAAGGAACTGATCCGTGCCGGGTTACGCGGCGAGGATCTGATGGCTACCTTCGTCAGTAGCCGGATCTGCCCATTCCAGAAGCGCACACATAAACTCTGCTACATGAGCGGTCCTCTTGACCCCAACCGAGTCTCGACCGTGGAGCTGGACAACTATCTCATCTTTAAGCGTGTCCGAGCTATCTTTAAGACGGAGATGCCTAAGGATTGGGCTTGGGGATTGAAGCCGTTCACCCGCGAGCATCCCCCTCCTGAAGTAAGCTTAATTACTGATGCTTTGCTTTCCCATTGCTTTCGTAACCGTCTTTGCTAATCTTATTCTTTCTCGTCTTACAGAGGTTTGCGGAGCAGAAGGATGAGGACGCCGAGGTTTTATCACTCCCGTGGCCTGCGGACCGGAATACCCCGGACAGTGGGGAGTCGGACTCGGAAGAGTTCGTCCCTAAGTCGGACCCTGCTCCGGCCCGTGCTCGTGGCAAGGCCTCGGCCCACGAGGAGGAAGGTGATTCGGACGAGGTCCAAGTTCTAGAGGTAGTTGCCGCAATGCCAATTTCTTATGCATTTTCGGCTTCTACTTTCCCAGCTAATCCGGCCGGTCAGGTTCACGACGCCGAGCCTATTGCTTCCCGGCCCCCTGTTACCTCGGGGAAATGTGGGGCTCCCGCTGGTGCCTCAGAGGCGGCCCCCAAGAAGCGAATGAAGAAATCCGCTCTGAATCCTCCCAGGCGCAAGACCATGCCTGGAGTCACAGGGTGAGTTTCTTTTGCTCGCATTTCTTGTTTTTCTCTTTCTGCTTTTTAACTTGACCTTTTTCATTTCCGTAGTGCTCCACTTTCTGTTAAGCCCGGCGGTCCTAGCATGACGAGTCGTATGACTCGGCAGCCGTCTCCTCCGCCTACTGAAGATACCAGGATTCCCAGTCCTGCTCACGCTGCATCTCCTCCAGTTCCGAATCGGACGCCACCTCGCCACGATGCACCCGAGATTCCTCCCGTTGAAGTTGATTCCACTCCGCCCACAGATATTTCTTCCGAGCCTGCTGCCTTTTCTGTGAACCCTGATGTCTTTACTGAGCCTCTTTCTGCCGCCGCGGTTTCCACAGTGACTCCTTCCCTGGTCGAGGGCGTCCTTATCTCGGCGCCCTCTGAGACCGTGACTCCTCCGGCTCCTAAAGACACCGTTCCTATTGCCGAGGTATCAGCTCCTACTGATGCCTCTTTTAAAACAAGAAAAGCCGTCGTCACTAAAGCCTCCTCCTCCCAGAAAGGTCTTGCCGGCTCTTCTCAGCCGAGTATAGCCGATGTGCTGCGCAAAGGAACTGCCTCCGCCAAAGCCTCCGTTACTCCGGCCGCCGGTACCCAGCTCGCTCTTCATAAAAGCCCAGCGGCAGCGGTGGTTACACAGCACGTCTGAGGTAAAGTCCTAACTCGCACGGCGAGTGGGAACAGCCTCGGCTCGCTGGTTGAATACGCCAATAACTGGAATGCTGCCGATCAGTTCGAGGGTAATCCAACCAGTCAGCCGTTTCAGCTTTCCGACATCAGCAGCCGCCTGCATCAAGCCGCCAAGATCGTTCTTGATAGTAACAAGATGAATGAGGTAATTGCTTTTTACGGAGTTTTGATTAATTCTCCAGATGCTATTATATATATTCTAGTCCCCGAAGCTTGCAAGCGAATAACTTGTTATTCGTTTGGAAGTTTTATGATGCTCTACTCAGTTGAATTTTATTTTAGAATTCGAACCTCCATCCAGCTAGATCTGCCTTAAATTTTGTTTGATTTGTGTTTATGTAAGCTTCACTTATCCATCCACCTAGGTCCGGGTTAAGTTTCGCTTGACTCGGATTTGTCGTAGCTTTGAGTATCCAGCTACCTAGATCCGGGTTAAGTTTCGCTTGACTCGGATTTGTCATAGCTTTGAATATCCAGCCACCTAGATCCGGGTTAAGTTTCGCTTGACTCGGATCTGTCGTAGTTTTGAATATCCAGCCACCTAGATCCGGGTTAAGTTTCGCTTGACTCGGATCTGTCGTAGCTTTGAATATCCAGCCACCTAGATCCGGGTTAAGTTTCGCTTGACTCGGATCTTTCGTAGCTTTGAATATCCAGCCATCTAGATCCAGGTTAAGTTTCGCTTGACTCGGATCTGTCGTAGCTTTGAATATCCATTTACCATTTGCCTTATTGCTTAGGTTGCGCATGATCGGTGAACTGCCGAGTTCCAAAGGCTGCTTTTTTC
The DNA here is from genome assembly GCA_916181665.1 of Avena sativa. Classification (NCBI taxonomy): domain Eukaryota; kingdom Viridiplantae; phylum Streptophyta; class Magnoliopsida; order Poales; family Poaceae; genus Avena; species Avena sativa. The sequence continues at coordinate 306,816,995 of OV702284.1, read as the reverse complement.
GCATAGAAAATTGGAAGAAAAGTACGAGAAGGTTATTCCTGTGGTGAAGAAAGCTGGTAAGTCGACAAACTCTTGCGTTATCTCCGAAGCTCTCATTTTTGTATACGAGATGTTGACTCACTTTGTTGGTAAACAGGGAACATCAATAATTTAACATTCGTCTTGAGAAGAAAGTTAAGACCCTGGAAGGTTAGTTACTCTTTTCCTTTATATACTCCCCTTTGAAATGGCACTAAGTTTCTTTTAACTTTTTTTGGCTTTGGCAAAGCCGAGTTACAAGCCTTTTCAGCATCTCACCAAGATTGCACGCCCATGCCTGATGTGATGCTACATTTTTTAGAACAAAGCGCTACTCATTCAACACAGCTAAAAGAAAAAGATGATGAGATAGCTCGCTTGCGCGCCGAGGTGGAGACCCTTAAGCTCTCTCAGAAGTCCGAATTAGAAAAGGTCGATCAGGAGTTCTCCGAGGAGAAAAATCGGCTAGCTCTGCAACTGCAGAAAAATAAAGAGCTCCTCAAGGCTGCTGAACTGAGGACACGGGGAATGAGCAAAGAGATCACTCGCTTTGAGAAGAGCAAGATTGAATGGGCTAAATACCTTCAGATAATGCTGAGTTATATTCATCGTAAGCTTCTTATCGCGACCGGGTTATCTTTTTTCCTTTTCCTACTGCCGACTGACGCAGTCGTTTTGCGCAGATCACTTTCCAGAAGCTAAGCCCGTGAGCTCTAAAGTGGTTCTTAGTGCTCGTGTGCGCCGAGGTGTTCCTGTTGACGCGGACTCGGAATACTCGATGGAAGATTTCCTGGTCACTGTTGGCGCTGCAGTTGGTCCGATGAAGATTATGGGCAGGGATTTGGTGCAGGCAGCTATTCGAGCCTACCATGTTCTCTGGCCGAATACCTCTGGGACTCCTGATATCAATGAGGTCAAATTGCTAGTGGAAAGATTAATGGCATCTGAGAGGCAACTAAGTCTTTGGAGGGAATCAGCCGGACGGGCTGGCACTGATATGGCTCTCACTGTTATCATGTCATGGTATGAGGATATTTCTCTTGATATTTTGAGAAATTTGCGCACTGGTTCCCGTTGGGTTGAGGACCCAACCTTTGTCGCTCTTCGGCAAGCTCGCGCCTTCCAGCTCGTTGAGTATGCCGACGTGCATACCTGGAACGAAGGTCCGAGTTTCCTTCCTAACCCAGAAGACGAGGTTGTAGTTGAGGATGCGTCGGATAACAACTCAGCTGAACAAGGAGAAGATGAGGATGACTCGGCTACTTCTGGTGATTCCAGTTCGAGCTCGGACGGCGACACGCGATCCTCCTCCAAAGGTACTGGGCATTCTACTGCGCAAACTGACGCTCCTCAGCAGCCTCGGGCTTCCTCCGAAGTCGCTCCTGGGTCTGTGGATGGCGAGGCAACCTCGTCCGAAGTTCCACCTACCTCGGAGTGCACAGCCCCTGACCAAGTTATTGCCTCTCCAGCTAAAAACCTCTAAGTCATTTCTTACCCCTGGTATGCCGGGCGTATGATGTACGTGGAAGATTTGTGCGTCTTTTGTATGGTATGAATTTATTTTGCCATGTGCCGCTGAGACATATATGGTTGTAATTGTTATCACTTTGTTTAAGTGATCTTGTTCGTCCGAATCCTTGCTTTGGCGGCCTGCAATTTCTTGATTTTGGGATATATATTTGCCTTTGTGCTCCCGTGGTTTAGACTATTAATCTGGGTGTGGACTTCGAATATCATACGAGATTGAGCTGTTCTTACTTTGAGTGTCGAAGTTTGATACCCCCTTGTATCAAAGGCTATCCACTACTTTGAAACAACATAAGGAAGTCCCCGAGTCACTGCCTATGGCGCCGAAGTCTAGTATATAAACCAAATTTCAGAAATAATACAAGACGGTCGCCGAGTTGTTGCTCACGGTGCCGAGGTTTAATATACCCCAAACCTAGAAAGAACATGAGACAGTCCCCGAGTCACTGCTCACGGTGCTGAGGTTTAGTATGTGAAATAAGCCTTAGAAATAAATCTGGGGCAGTCCCCGAGTCATTGCTCAGGGTGCCGAGGTTTGATACACATCATAGAATTGAAATAACATATGGCAGTCCCCGAGTCACTGCTCTGGATGCCGAGGTTTGATACATAAGATGAAATTTAAAAACAACATATGGCAGTCCCCGAGTCACTGCTCTGGACGCCGAGGTTTAATACATAGCTGGTGCTCCCTTCGAAGCACCATTTTACAATATGTCATGGGTGACTCCTACGAGTAAAATGGACGAAGTAAAGCTATGTTCCATGGCCTTTTCGTTTCTTCGCCGGCTTTGTCTGCCCTGTTTTTTCCTGGGGATTGAGCATCGATTAGGTAATAGGCATCATTGTGCAATGCTTTGCTCACGATGAATGGTCCTTCCCATGGAGGCGACAACTTGTGCATGCCGGCCGTGCGTTGCACAAGTCGGAGAACTAAGTCTCCTTCTTTGAACACTCTTGGATTCACCTTCTTGCTGTGCTATCGTCGCAAGTTCTGCTGATAAATAGCTGATCTTGAAAGTGCTAGCTCTCTGGCTTCTTCTAGCAGATCAACAGTATCTTGCCGAGCTACTTCATTTACTTCTGAAGTTGTATATTGGGTAACTCTTGGCGAGTCATGTATTATGTCGGCTGGAAGCACGACTTCTGCCCCATATACCAGAAAGAATGGTGTATAACCTGTTGATCTGTTTGGAGTGGTCCTGAGGCTCCATAGTACTGCTGGTAGTTCGTCAATCCAACATCCTGCCGACCTTTGCAGTGGTTCGACGAGTCGTGGTTTTATTCCTGACAGTACTAGTCCATTAGACCTTTCCACTTGCCCATTGGATGCAGGGTGAGCAACAGAGGCAACATCTAATCTTATGTGCTTTTCTTGGCAAAATCTAGCGAAAGCTCCTTCTGCAAAGTTTGTGCCGTTGTCTGTAATAACACTGTGCGGGTATCCATATCTTAAGATAATATCTTTGAGGAATTTCACTGCTGTGGGCCCATCGCATTTTTTATTGGTTTCACTTCAATCCATTTTGTGAACTTGTCCACCATAACCAAAATGTGTGTCATCCCACCTCGGGCCAGCTTAAATGGTCCCACCATATCTAAGCACCACACAGAAAACGGCCAAGTAATGGGTATTTGTAACATCCCTAAATTCATATTCCAAAACTCATTCATATCATCCATGCATCCATCATCATTTAGGGTTTCAAAATCAAAACCATTTCAGAGAAACAGAAACTTGATGCTATGATTTCATGTGAGTAAATTTAATTTGAATGGCCATCACCCTTTGAAACTTGAATGTTTAGGAACTTGTTTGCTTGCCTCCATTATTGGAAAGTTTTGGTGTAAAAGTTTGACCAAAATTTTCAACTTGGAAATAAATTCAAAACCCTATTTTTAAACATTTGCAAACCAGAGGCAAAATCTCTGATTGTTTTAAGTCCAAGCTTGACCAAGCCCTTGCAGGGTAACCACATGGTTAAATAACTGATTTTTTGAAACCACAGTACCCTGCAAAAATCCCCAGAATTGTTTGAATTCAAAAGGATTTGAATTCATATCTAAATCATTCCTGAAAACCAAAATAGAAAAGGAAAAGGAATAAACAAAATAAAAAGGCCGCGCGCCAGGTTTCTGGCCCAGCATCGAATCGAGCCCAACTATCCCACCCGGGGGTTTTCTTTTCCTCTCTCACGCGCGAGCGCACGCACTCAGTCGCTGACAGCCAGACCCCACCTCCACCTCGCGCACTTCACTGACGAGCGGGCCTTCTCCACGTCAGCATCGTCTTCCCCCTGATTCCGTGCACGACCTCCGCCGCTGGCCGTTGCAGCGCTGATCTCGCGAGCTTAATTCGCATTGATGCGTCGAGCGTTTCCTGTCGAGCCGCGGACTATAAAATCCCCCCTTCCTCGCGACCAATTTCTCCCAGTCAATTTTGCCTTCACGCCACCAGGCTGTCCACGACTCGCACGACTCCGCCGCTGCTCCGACGACCGCACCGGCAAAATCCGGTGAGCCTCGTGTTCCCCTCTGCCCCTCATTCATGCTATCTTGTTCAGTGAGTCTCTGCGCATCTACTGACACATCCCACTTACCTTCGCATGACCCGTAGCTCCAACAACGTCGACGACTGGCCGCCACCGTCTTCGGCTTCAACTCCGACGACCTCCAGTGGTAATGTAACACCCTCAGAATCGGACCTATGCAAGTTTGAGCAAAATTCGCCAAACCCGCATAGAAACGATTCAAAGGTGCCCACCAGGCACTTTCGTGCGGGTGGAAAACGAAGTAATAACATTACACAACAGTCCTCGATGGGACCCACAGAACAGATATATAAGACAGCGACTCAAAGAGTCAAGAAGACAGATATAATATACAAGATCCAAATCACCTTGAAAACGGTAGAGCGTCCGACTACGGACAAGAAGCAAATGGGGCTAAGAGCCCTGAAGAATAACCAATGGCGTCCATAACCCTGCCCAGGCCAAGCCGGAAGGGTAACCCTGCTAACAGCGTCGATCTCAAAACCTGCTTAAACAAAAAGGGGTGACGACAAAGGGCAAAGGAAAAAGAAGGAGCGTCAGTACTGAGGCCAGTACACGGCGAGGCTAGAATTCGGCGGTCCTCGCCTACATAGGTATGGTGGACTGTGCGGCAGCGGCAGCATGCACTAAACAACCTATAGAGACTCGATACAACTGGCGGTTATCAGAGAGGGATAAGAATGACCTATCCGGATCCACCCTGAAGCTAACACCAACAAACCCATCCTGATGTTTCCCCCTCGAGACCAAACGAGGAAGTCAACCGAGGAACTCACACAGTTGGCAGTTTTATTTATTCAGTTATCGTTGCAGCAATTACTAGTCAGGTTTAGTTAATCGTCCTGATAAAATAAGCAGTGGGCACTTTTAGTTAACCATTCCGTTGTAGTTGCAACAATTACTAATCAGATACAGATAACATGAGATAACCCAAAACCCAGCAGTTGTTGGTACTTTTATTCAGCCATTCCGTTGTAGTTGCAATACTTACTAGTCAGGTACAATGGTCGCAAGCGACACTCCAAACAAGCAATGGTGGGCAGTTTTATTTAGCCATTCCATTATAGTGAAGCTGATTACTAGTCATTATAAAGTCAAATTTATCGCAGTAAACTTTAGTTATGCTTGTCTATGGTCGAGATACTGTGCTCCAAGTCGTCCATAACCGCGGACACGGCTTTCAGAAAGTTTTAACCCGGCCGGGGTGCACAAATAGCAACACACACACGATCAACCTCGGAAAAACCAAAACAAAACCCAACGAGGCTTTCACGACAAAGCAATCACAGGATTCAGAAATATTTCAGGGGGCCACCCCATTGAGTAGACCCGCAACGAAGTAAGCAAGCTCCGAGACGGACTCAAGGTTAGCGCCAATGGCTGTAAGCGACTGGGAACCCGAAAACTCGGGATGTCGATACCGCGTAATCACTCCGCTTACCTAAACAGTACAGTGTGCTATCTGTCGCACAATTTAAATAAAGCAGTAGCATGGCATAAGTACAGGATCGTAAATAAAACCTCAAACTAGTTGTGGCCCCAAGAAATAAGACGGAATCAAGCTCTGGCTAAGGGGGGCCCATACTCCCCATATGTGGATAGCGCGATAAATCAAGGAACAGGTATCAAGTACTCGGGGTCCTACGGGACACAAGTGGGCGTTCAGAAACCAAATATTATCTATCACCCACCGATGCCTCTGCTTATTTCAATTTTAGTTGTTAAACAGAAATTAAAGTGAACGATAAGTAAAACTATGATCATCTCCATCATCAACATGCGGCAATACATCAACAACTGTGGCATTTGACGACACGCAACAGCACTTGAGCCAGCGACTACGACGCGCAAGTCCAACTATCTACCAAACAACAGGTAATAGGATGTGTCCAAGGCAATATAAGGCTGCAAGGGATATCACGGGTACGAAACACTAGAGCATCGCAACACAGATAGCAATAGAACAACAGGAGGGAATAAATACTATAAAAGTAAGATAGGTAGAAAGGGGGAGATGCTCGCCTGAAAACATTGCCGAAGGTTCAACCGAAGATCGGGGCGAAGCTCACATCAACTCAACGGCCTTATCCGCGAAGAAGCAAAACACTAGAATAAACACCGGATGCAATATTTAATACAACGGCAGAAGATCGGCATGATGCATGCATGATGTATGACATGGCAAGGGTGCAATGCGTTTAGGTCATATTAAGCGAAACCGGGGTCCCGACAGATAATTAAATGGTTCAAGTTATTTATCTACCCCGCAAATTAACTGTTGTTTTAACAAGGCAAAAGATGACAACGGTTCGATGCACAAATTTAAATGAGGCCAATATAAGGCTAGATTGGTCCGCATATGGGCCCCATATTTAATTATTAAGTGAATCGGCATAAGGCCCCCAAACCACATGATATGCATGCGAGATGAATGATTTGATGTGCAACAATTGTATTATATTATAAAAATAAGGTTTCGGGAAGGGGTTCACACATTAGGGTCTCGACGGACTTGGGGATCCGGGGGTTCGGGGTTCGACAGGGTCCAGGGTTCGACGGGTTTGGTCTCGGCGGGACCGTTCTCGGGTAGCGGGGGTGGATCTTGGCGTTCCGGAAAGCCGGACTTGGTTCGGTGTCGGGGCGCGTCGGATTCTTCCGGGCCGATGCCGTTCTTGTCGTCGTGCAGATCCTATCGGGTCCCACAGGGTCGAGCTTGCCGTTGCGAGGGTCTTGCTGGGCCCGTGTACCGGGTCGGTCTTGGCGTTCCGGCCGTCTTCGGTCCTCGGATCCGAGAGGGTTCGGGGTCTTGACGGGGTTCGGGCACGCCGGGATCGGTCTTCGGGTCATCGAATCCCAAAACGAGATCTTCGTGTCCTTGTAGTAGAACTTGGGGTCTTCGGATCCGTGAAGGGTCTTGGAGATGTCTCTGAATGTCCTCGGTCGATCTTGCAGGGCAAGCAGGTCTTGGCGATGGTCTTGTTGGCGAGAAGATCTTGGCATTTCAGCTTCACTTGTCGGTGTGGACTTGAAACCGGCCCGGGGTATCGTTCTCATGTCATCTCCGAGCACACCACCAACAGACAACAACGGCCGGCAAGCACATGGACGGGGACGGAGCCCGGGTGCGGCTGTTCGTGGCGTGGTTGGAACTTGGCAACGACGAAGGCCATCTGCCCATCTCCCTCCCCTCCGTGGCTCACGTCTTGGTGCCTCTCCCGCGGGCAGCAGCTCTCTCTAGCGGCAGAGCAGAGGCCCTACATGGCCAACACGGTCGAGGTCGGGGTCGGGGAGATGCTCGCCGGCGACGACGGCGCTCAAGGAAAGGGAAGGCCGGCAGGCCGGCAGGTCGACGGCGAAGGGGATCCTGGCGGCTGCGCCTGTGCTGCATCGAGGACGGCCGCACGGTCGGGGAGCGGCACGGGCCGGGAGGCGGGGAGGACGGGCGGTGGCTGGGCGAGCTGGCGGACGCGCGGGCGGGGCGGAGAGGGACGGAGCGGCGGCGGAGCAGGGCCGCGGGAGGAGGGGGCGGCGTCTGCAGAGGAAGAGGAGGACCGGCGAGGGGCAGGCCCAGCGAGGGGCGGCGGCGCCGGTTGGCCGGAGCATGGGCGGAGGGCTCGGGGAAGGCTGCTGCGGGCGAGCGGGGCGCTGGGCCGGCGGAGGAGAGGCGGCCTGGGCGGCGGGAGGAGCGCCGGGGCGCGCGCGGGCGGCGGCAGACGAGGGCCGGAGAGGAGCGCCGTGCCGGGCGAGGAGGAGTCGGCGCGCGGCGGGGCGGAGGCGGAGCCGGAGCCGCGCCGGTAGAGGGAGGGTGCTGGGCGGCGGAGCAGGGGTCGGGGGCGGCGGTGGAGCGAGCCGGTGAGGAGAGGTGGGCGGCGGCCGGAGCTCGGGGAGAGGGGGTGAGGAGGTGCGGTGGCGTCGGGGAAGGCTAGGAGGGAGACGGAGCCAGGCGCGTGGGAAGGAGAGGCTGCAGGCGCGCGTGCGTGGAGCTGGTGGGGGCGGGTCCCGCGGGTGGGGCCCAGGGCGCAGGCGGTGGTTGACCAGGGGGTGGAAGGTGGTGGGTAGCGGGGCCGCGCGGGTGGCTGTGTGTGGCCTGAGGGGGTGGGGGCCCCAGCGGTCAGAGAGAGAGAGGGGGGAGAGAGAGAGGAAGAGAGGATGTGGACCAGGGGTGGGGTCGGCCTGGAGGTGAGAGAGGGTAGGAGGGGACTGGGTGAAAAAGAGAGAGAGAGGGGGAAAAGAGGTGGATTGCTGAGGTGGCAGAGTGGGTAGGTTTTGGGTGAGAGGGTGAGGTGGCGGCCTGTGGTTGGAGGGTAGATAGGATTTGGGTGGGAATAGATTTAGGATTGGGCTGTGTTAGTTTTTGTGTTTGTTTGGTTCTGTATAAATTAAAACAAAGCCACTTTACCAAATAGTTTTTAGACAAATAAAATCTCCGATGCGATCGGGGTTTTGTGTTTGAAAATAAGAGGGGTTTTGTACAATTCAAACCTAGGCTTTTCAAATAATGCAGTCAAACAATGCATGATGATGACGATGCAATGCACAAACAACGCGATTTTCTAGTAGTGGTTTTTGCGGGATGCCACAGGTAAGTCCAGACCGCCCCAAGCCTTGTCTTTCACACACACGTGTTCTCCGTGATCTTCTGCATCTGACCACACCCTCCGTTTGCCTCCTAGCGATCTACAACGTCGTCTTCGACCTAGAACAGAACCACCTGTCGCCAGACTCAACTCCGACGAGCAATCATCGCCGAGTCAGCGCGCCCCTTCGCAAGCCAGCACCACGTCGAGCTTCAGCACGCCACTGCGATTCCGGTAAGCATCTCCCTTCCTCCCCGGGCGACCTAGAACGCCGGCGCCACCGTAGTCAGACGCGCCGCCGCCAGTCAAACGCCGCTAGCGCCGCCAGTCAAACGCCGCTAGCGCCGCCAGTTTGTGGCTTGATGGTTGTGTCCGTTGGATCCAGATCGTAGGGCTAGGATAGATTGTAAACGAAGGGGTAAGCGCGCATCTGAGCCGCCAGATCCCACTTAGATCCTGCGGTCCGCAGAGCGCGATCCAACCGAAGCGGTATGCGCCAGTGAGACTGCGACACGTGGCTAGAGTTTAAATCAAAAACAGAATTTAAACCAGATTTAGATCCAAACTTCAAACAGCTATAACTTTTGATTGCCACGTTGGAATTTTGCAAACTTTATACCGTTGGATTCAGTGAATCAAGACCTTTCTGAATATCCAATGTGTTTAATAAATAGTAACTGTTAAAATGGCTTTTTATACAGAAACATGTTTAGGGCTATTTTGAGTATAGTTTTGGTTTAGTAAATTGTATTAGTGCCAAATAAGTTTGATTGGCCAACTTTGGAACTTGTTATGTTTCTGTATCATGCAGTTGCTTGGTAGGATTTTCAAAATCTTCACTTAGTAAATTCTTGCATGCATGCATGCATTCATATTTTATTGTAATTGTGTGTAATTGTATGCTATAATTTTTGTGTAGATTTTGCTAGTGATTGTGATTGTGAAGAGTGCTACTCTCCCCATTACCAAGGCAAGTGATATTTCATGAACATTTCATTCCTATGTTTTGTACTAGCATTAGATATTTTGCTAAGTCTTGCATGCTACTCTTGCCAAATAAAAGATTGGGAAATCCTATGTAGTTAGTATGGTAGAATTGTTAGGAATTTTCCCAAGTTAAGTTACCATGCCATGCTTAGCCTAGCTACTAGCAAACAAGGGTTGGTATAATCTATTCATGTTATAATGACTATATTTCTAAGTCATGAGACTTATGTTTTCTTAATAAAACCACTAAGTCAATAAACCTCCTGGGTGGAATGGAAAGATTGGGTTATGTTGAGTGGTTACACAAGGCCATGGATTTGGCTTGTGTATCACACTTGTGGTATGCCACCCAGGCACAAAGGGATTTGGAGGCCAAGTGTTGATAAAGCTTACAGTGCAACCACTTGGCAATATGGGCTCTGCCTTGATCATATAGGTTGCTAGAACTTAGTCATTTGGACAGTTGGTGGTAGTGGGATGATAGGTTGGAACGCGTCCATTTGACTAAGGAAAGGCTTCTAAAAGGTCCTGTCTTGGGAAACCAAGTCTGGTGGGGAAAGTGCACAACCTCTGCAGATGGAAAACCTAAGTACTTAGCCTAGTCCAAGGCAATGGACAACTTGAGCATCAAGACATGGAAGCTACAAGAATCTCATCACTCCAACTTCTAAATAAAAACTTGTGGGTGAACAAGGGTGAAGGACCCCAATGTCTATTGGTGGATTCTTGGGAAAGTTTTTGACAAAGAAAAACTTAGTGATTTCAACTAATAGGAAAAACCTATTTTCAAGCAAAGCAAGCCAAGATACACTTAGCCAAAATGCATATAGTAATATAGTCCACTTAAAATTTACTAAGGTATCACTTTCCAATACTATTCCAAAGTATTGACCCTCTGTGGCTGTAACTTGTGATGTTGCAGGTTACTCCGATGATGAGTAGGAGTCATGAGTCGACACTCAACATGCTTGCCTGTGGCACATGAAGATGGAGACTTGTGTTTATTTACTTATTCCATAAACTCTTGTATTAGGCCTTTGGCCCTGAGTTGTAAAAGACTATGTTTTATCTCTGGAATGAATGTAATAAATGACCTTTGTATCTGTGTACTTCATCTTAAACTGTGGATGCTAGCAATGATCCAGGGACTAGCATTGCAATCACAGGGATCCTTTTCCTTTACAAAGGAGGGGTCTAACAGATGGTATCAGAGCACTGTGTTGCCTGTAGGATTATGACCCTAGGATTGGAAAACCACTAAGGAAAATTTTTCAACTACTTCTACACTTGTCTATTCTTCTCGTAAAACTTTTCTAATCTTCTCATTCTCATCTCCATTTGTAGATGAACTCCATCAACGAAGCCGTGAAGAAAGGGCCACTCATGACCATGACCTTGGAGTGTGAAACTGAGTTTCCCAAAATTCTCAAGGACCTCATGGTGACAATGGAAGCACATGGTGCAGCTGTTTACAAAGGCTTTCCAGTGATGGATGAAGGAGTGGAGTATTGGTGGGTGCAACTTCACTTGTACAAAAACAAGGAAGACAACCCCAAAGAAAGGGGATTCTGCATGTACACCAACACTGTGATGCACACCACATTATTTGAGTCAGCCAGAGAAGCAGCTTGGAGGACTATCAAAGAACTTAGTGCTAGAGTCAAGTGCAGAATGCTCAACCTCCAAAAAGACTTAGAGAAAGAGAAGGAGCTTACCGAAGAGTTGGAAGCCACCAACCAAGGATTAAGGGGAGATATTATAGACTTAGTGATGGAATCAAGTGAGCAAGATAGGTGGATTGCCTCTAGGAACATTGTGTTTGCTAATAGATCCATTGAGATAGGATTGTAGAAGCACTTCGTTAGTTGGACCACCACCCATCACCTTATTTTCCAAAATGATACCTTAAATAAGATTGGACCTTGATTGATGTAATGGATTCATGTATGCATGACTTGTGTGATTTTGTGTTCCAAGGATGTGTATGTGATGTTGTCTTTGTTTATCTTATAAAATGTTGTTCTAACTTTTCTATCTTATAAATAGATGCCTATTACCATCAACACTGTTGAGGAGTTCCAGGTTACCCGTTTTGGTCCTCGTATCGTTGAGCTTACTACTTTGCTCGATCTCCCTCTTCCCACCATCATGGTGCACCCACTCACCAAGTTCGAGAGAAGGACCTCTGGGGCTTCAAGGTGAACCAGCCCGGACGTCAGATAGAGCCTACTACGGAGGCCATCGTCTTCAAGCTTATGCACGACGACAAGGAGAGAGGCATGGAGGTAGTCATGCAGGACCTGATAGGACGTCTGTTAGGCCGTCACTCCCGACAGGTTAGGGGCACTCACTTCCACGTCTTCGGAAGACGTGATGATGATGGAGAGTCCATCGACTTTGAGGACGACTCGAGGGACACAACAGAGCCGATAAGCCTCTATCTCCAGGACTTAGAGTCTCTCATCAGGCACGTGGACACGGACAGGACCAACGTCATGCTCAGCAATGACGAGCTCCAGGTGCAGCTTCGCGAGAAGGACAAGCTTTTCGCACAGCAGGACGAGAAGGCCAAGGAAATGGAGACGAAGTTCGAGGCCCAGGACCGCAAGTTCAAGAGTCAGGAGAAACGCGTCCAGGATAGGAACAAGAAGATCCGGGACATGACCGAGGAACTGAAGTCCAAGGATTTCGAGCTAGAGCAGCAGCAGATGGTGATCGAGAGACTTCGCTCCCAGAAGAGGGCTCTCAAGGCCAAGATCGATTCCTTGACCACTACGATTGAGGAGAACAAGACCGCGATGGAGAACGCAGGTCTTACCTTCGTCGATGAGGAGATTGATGCTGAGGAGTAGATTTGACTACTCGTTTATCTTTCATTATCATACTTGTTATTTGTGAACTTGTTATTGGACCATCCGACATGTGGATGGCTTGCCACTTGTGTGTTTTACTTCATGAACTTATTATGTGGTTGTTGAACTTTTATTTTTATGTTGCTTGCTATGTGTTTGCTTGTGATGTAATGTGCATAAAACATCTATGGGTATCTCATTCTTATCTCTATTTTAACAAACCACAGATGCCTCCCCGTCGCGCAAACCCCAACCCCAACAACATCACTCCAGAAATGCAACAGATGATGAATGCTCAAACACAGCTTATGCAGATGATGACAACATTCATCCAAAACCAGAATAACAACAACAACCCCAATAACAACATCAACAATAACAACAACAACCCTCCGGGTTTTGATATGCTCACCAGATTTCTGCGTTTGAGGCCAGCTAAGTTCTCGGGGACAACTAATCCCATGGTAGCCAATGATTGGCTACGTTCTGTGAACAAGGACTTAGTGACCGTGGGCTGCACGGATGCTGAAAAGGTCAGGTTCGCAGCTCATCAGTTGGAAGGACCAGCCGCCACATGGTGGGACAACTTCCAAATCACCACTCCTTTGGATGAGGTGACTTGGGCTATATTTGAAGATGGCTTTCGCACCGCTCATATCTCATCAGGAATGATGAGTCTGAAAAAGAAGGAGTTTCACAACCTGAAGCAGCGCCACCGCAGCGTGGCTGAGTATATAGAAGAGTTCAACAATCTGGCGCGCTATGCACCGGATGAGGTTGACACAGATGCGAAAAGGAAGGAAAAATTTCTGGAAGGCTTGAATGATGAGTTAAACTTACAGTTGTCTGTGGCCTATGTTCCAACTTATCAGTCTCTGTATGACAAGGCTGCTATTTTGGAAAGTAAAATGAAGCAAGTCGAGAGTAGGAAGAGGAAACACTCCGACAAACACAGCTCGGGGTCGTCTCACAAACGATCTCACTATGATGACAGTGGAAACTCAGGATCCCATAAGCATGGGAAATTCAACAAGCACCACAACCACAACCGTCATGACAACAAGCATCACCGCAGTCATGACAACGACAAGTACAAGAACCACAAGAGTGGACATAAGAGCCACCACAGTGGGAATGGTAGTGGAAGTGGAAGTCAGCCTGCTAAAAAGGACATCAGTCGGGTTGAGTGCTTCAAATGCAAGAAGCTGGGGCATTATGCTAATGAGTGCCCTGAGAAGAAAGTTGAAGGACCTAACAAACCCAATCCTTTTCAGAAAGGACAGGTTAACCACATCAATGTGGAGGAGGTCTATGAGGAGCCTGACGCTGTTGCTGGTAAGTTCAGACTCAATTCCATTCCAGCATTTGTACTCTTTGATACTGGTGCATCTCATTCATTCATATCAAGAGCATTTGTTGAAAGAAATGAACTGCCGGTAGAAACCATTGGGTGTCCTATAAAAGTAAGTTATCCTGGTGGAGAAATGATAGTGAATTCAGGATGCCATGACCTAGTCATAGAATTCGGGAAGTATAAGTTTCCCGTTAACTTGATAATATTAAACTCCCAAGGTTTGGATGTCATTCTGGGAATAGACTGGATGACTAAGTACAAAGGAGTGATAGATTGTGCCAGCCATACTGTCTCACTCACAACTCCGGATAATAGGAGGATCAGATTCAAGACCAGCTTTAGAGCAAAGAAGAGTATGCTAAATCATCTTAAGGGGGTTAGCATGGACAGTGTACCAATTGTGTGTGAGTATCCGGATGTGTTTCCGGAAGAATTTCCAGGAATGCCACCAGATAGAGATGTGGAATTTCTGATAGATTTGGTACCAGGATCGGGACCAATAGCCAAGAGACCATACAAAATGTCAGTTGATGAACTGAAAGAGCTCAAGAAGCAACTAGGAGAACAGTTGCAGAAAGGATTTATTCAACCAAGTTCTTCATCTTGGGGAGCCCCAGTTTTGTTTGTGGAGAAGAAAGATAGAAGCCAAAGGTTATGCATAGATTACCGTTCACTCAATGAGGTAACTATCAAGAACAAATATCCTTTGCCTAGAATCAATGACTTGTTTGATCAGCTAGAGGGAGCATGTGTGTTCTCGAAGATTGATCTCCGGTCAGGCTATTTTTAGCTCAAGATAAGAGAGCAAGACATACCTAAAACAACATTCACCACAAGGTATGGATTATACGAGTATACCGTAATGCCTTTTGGATTAACCAATGCTCCAGCGTACTTCATGAATATGATGAACAAGGTGTTCATGGAATTCCTTGACAAGTTTGTTGTCGTTTTCATCGATGACATCTTAGTCTACTCTAAGAGCAAAGAAGAACATGAGGGACACTTGCGTTTGATACTTGAAAAGTTAAGAGAGCATAAACTTTATGCCAAATTCAGCAAGTGTGAGTTTTGGTTGGAGGAAGTGGGTTTTCTTGGTCATGTTATGACAAAGGATGGTGTGGCAGTTGATCCTGCTAAAGTTTCAGCTGTGACAGAATGGGAATCTCCAAAGAATGTGAAAGAAGTTCGTAGTTTCCTTGGCTTAGCAGGTTACTACAGAAGGTTCATTGAGAATTTCTCAAAGGTTGCTAAGCCAATGACTGAATTGTTAAAGAAAGACAAGAAGTTTGCTTGGTCTGAAGGTTGTGAAGTTAGCTTTCAAGAATTAAAGAAGAGACTAGTGACAGCACCAGTTCTATGTCTGCCAGATTTGGAAAAAGATTTCCAAGTATATTGTGATGCGTCTCATCAAGGTTTGGGTGCCGTACTTATGCAAGACGGTAAGGTTGTGGCCTATGCCTCGAGACAGCTCAAAACTCATGAAGTAAACTATCCTACTCATGATTTAGAGTTAGCCTCTGTCGTCCATGCACTCAAAACATGGAGACACTACCTTTTGGGAAAGCGTTGTGAAGTGTTCACCGATCACAAGAGTTTGAAATATATCTTCACCCAGAAGGAAATAAATATGAGACAAAGAAGATGGTTAGAACTTATCAAGGATTATGACCTGAGTTTGCAATACCACCCCGGTAAAGCAAATGTTGTAGCAGATGCTCTAAGTCGTAAGGTGTTTGTGAATGGCCTTACCAAAGGAGAATTGCCAGATGATTTGTGTAAACAATTCAAAGAACTCAGATTGGGGATTGTGCCAGAAGGACATCTTATGTCTTTGGATGTTCAACCCACTCTGTTGGATAAGATTAAAGAAGCCCAAAAGACGGATAAAGAAATCGAAGAGATTAAGGAAAGGATTAGCCAAGGGAAAGCTAAAAGTTTCCATATAGACGAACAAGGTACTTTATGGCACGGGAAACGTATTTGTGTTCCACAAGACACGGAGTTGCGGAAAC
Source organism: Avena sativa (assembly GCA_916181665.1). Classification (NCBI taxonomy): domain Eukaryota; kingdom Viridiplantae; phylum Streptophyta; class Magnoliopsida; order Poales; family Poaceae; genus Avena; species Avena sativa. The sequence goes on along the minus strand of OV702284.1, from coordinate 306,801,113 downwards.
TGATTTTACAGGAAGCTCACAACTCTCCGTATTCTATTCACCCAGGAAACACCAAGATGTACATGGATATGAAAGAAAGATTTTGGTGGAACAATCTAAAAAGGGACATCGCCGAACATATTGCTTTGTGTGATGTGTGTAGTAGAGTAAAGGCGGAGCATCATAAACCAGACGGTTTGCTTCAACCACTACCTATTCCTGATTAGAAATGGGACAAAATTGGTATGGATTTCATCACTGGGTTACCAAGGACCAGATCAGGATATGATTCCATATGGGTAGTAGTGGATCGCCTAACTAAAGTGGCACACTTCATACCCGTGAAGACAACCTATACAAGTGCCAAGTTAGCTAAAATCTACATGAGTAGAATTGTATGCCTTCACGGTGTGCCTAAGAGTATTGTATCCGATAGGGGAACCCAATTCACTTCTCACTTTTGGAGACAGCTCCATGAATCTTTGGGAACGAGATTGGAATTCAGCACTGCTTTTCATCCTCAAACTGATGGTCAAACAGAAAGGACTAATCAAATTCTTGAAGACATGTTGAGGGCATGTGCCCTGGACTATGGGGCAAGTTGGGATGAAAGCCTGCCTTACGCAGAGTTCTCCTACAATAACAGTTATCAATCAAGTATTGGGATGGCACCATTTGAATTTCTCTATGGAAGGAAGTGTACCACCCCATTGCTATGGATTGGTGTGGGAGAAAGAAGTTTATTTGGACCTGATCTTATCAAGGACGCCGAAGAGAAAGTCAAATTGGTTAAGGACAGGTTTAAGATAGCACAGTCCCGACAGAAAAGCTACGCGGATTCTAAGCGTAGGGAAGTCACCTACGAAGTTGGGGATAGAGCTTATCTCAGAGTATCACCACTCCGTGGAGTGAAAAGATTTGGAGTCAAAGGAAAATTGGCACCAAGATATGTTGGGCCATTCAAAATTCTAAGTCGCAAGGGAGAAGTTGCGTATGAAGTTGAATTGCCTGAATCTCTGTCGGCTGTCCATAATGTGTTTCATGTGAGTCAGCTCAAGAAATGTCACCCAGAAATGGAAGAATCTTCTTTGAGGGATACCATACCTTTGGAAGAAGTTCAATTAGAAAGTGACCTCACCTATGAAGAAAAGCCTGTCAAGATTCTTGAGACCGCAGAAAGAGTCACAAGGACAAAAACTATCAAGTTTTGCAAAGTGCAATGGAATCATCATTCCGAAGAGGAAGCAACATGGGAAAGAGAAGATGATCTTCGGAAAGACCACCCTCACCTATTTGCTAGCCAATCCGAATCTCGAGGGCGAGATTCATATTAAGGGGGTTAGATTTGTAACATCCCTAAATTCATATTCCAAAACTCATTCATATCATCCATGCATCCATCATCATTTAGGGTTTCAAAATCAAAACCATTTCAGAGAAACAGAAACTTGATGCTATGATTTCATGTGAGTAAATTTAATTTGAATGGCCATCACCCTTTGAAACTTGAATGTTTAGGAACTTGTTTGCTTGCCTCCATTATTGGAAAGTTTTGGTGTAAAAGTTTGACCAAAATTTTCAACTTGGAAATAAATTCAAAACCCTATTTTTAAACATTTGCAAACCAGAGGCAAAATCTCTGATTGTTTTAAGTCCAAGCTTGACCAAGCCCTTGCAGGGTAACCACATGGTTAAATAACTGATTTTTTGAAACCACAGTACCCTGCAAAAATCCCCAGAATTGTTTGAATTCAAAAGGATTTGAATTCATATCTAAATCATTCCTGAAAACCAAAATAGAAAAGGAAAAGGAATAAACAAAATAAAAAGGCCGCGCGCCAGGTTTCTGGCCCAGCATCGAATCGAGCCCAACTAGCCCACCCGGGGGTTTTCTTTTCCTCTCTCACGCGCGAGCGCACACACTCAGTCGCTGACAGCCAGACCCCACCTCCACCTTGCGCACTTCACTGACGAGCGGGCCTTCTCCACGTCAGCATCGTCTTCCCCCTGATTCCGCGGACGACCTCCGCCGCTGGCCGTTGCAGCGCTGATCTCGCGAGCTTAATTCGCATTGATGCATCGAGCGTTTCCTGTCGAGCCGCGGACTATAAAATCCCCCTTCCTCGCGACCAATTTCCCCCAGTCAATTTTGCCTTCACGCCACCAGGCTGTCCACGACTCGCACGACTCCGCCGCTGCTCCGACGACCGCACCAGCAAAATACGGTGAGCCTCGTGTTCCCCTCTGCCCCTCATTCATGCTATCTTGTTCAGTGAGTCTCTGCGCATCTACTGACACACCCCACTTACCTTCGCATGACCCGTAGCTCCAGCAACGTCGACGACTGGCCGCCACCGTCTTCGGCTTCAACTCCGACGACCTCCAGTGGTAAGTCCAGACCGCCCCAAGCCTTGTCTTTCACACACACGTGTTCTCCGTGATCTTCTCCATCTGACCACACCCTCCGTTTGCCTCCTAGCGATCTACAACGTCGTCTTCGACCTAGAACAGAACCACCTGTCGTCAGACTCAACTCCGACGAGGAATCATCGCCGAGTCAGCGCGCCCCTTCGCAAGCCATCACCACGTCGAGCTTCAGCACGCCACTGCGATTCCGGTAAGCATCTCCCTTCCTCCCCGGGCGACCTAGAACGCCGGCGCCACCGTAGTCAGACGCGCCGCCGCCAGTCAAACGCCGCTAGCGCCGCCAGTTTGTGGCTTGATGGTTGTGTCCGTTGGATCCAGATCGTAGGGCTAGGATAGATTGTAAACGAAGGGGTAAGCGCGCATCTGAGCCGCCAGATCCCACTTAGATCCTGCGGTCCGCAGAGCGCGATCCAACCGAAGCGGTATGCGCCAGTGAGACTGCGACACGTGGCTAGAGTTTAAATCAAAAACAGAATTTAAACCAGATTTAGATCCAAACTTCAAACAGCTATAACTTTTGATTGCCACGTTGGAATTTTGCAAACTTTATACCGTTGGATTCAGTGAATCAAGACCTTTCTGAATATCCAATGTGTTTAACAAATAGTAACTGTTAAAATGGCTTTTTATACAGAAACATGTTTAGGGCTATTTTGAGTATAGTTTTGGTTTAGTAAATTGTATTAGTGCCAAATAAGTTTGATTGGCCAACTTTGGAACTTGTTATGTTTCTGTATCATGCACTTGCTTGGTAGGATTTTCAAAATCTTCACTTAGTAAATTCTTGCATGCATGCATTCATATTTTGATTGTATATAATTGTGTGTAATTGTATGCTATAATTTTTGTGTAGATTTTGCTAGTGATTGTGATTGTGAAGAGTGCTACTCTCCCCATTACCAAGGCAAGTGATATTTCATGAACATTTCATTCCTATGTTTTGTACTAGCATTAGATATTTTGCTAAGTCTTGCATGCTACTCTTGCCAAATAAAAGATTGGGAAATCCTATGTAGTTAGTATGGTAGAATTGCTAGGAATTTTCCCAAGTTAAGTTACCATGCCATGCTTAGCCTAGCTACTAGAAAACAAGGGTTGGTATAATCTATTCATGTTATAATGACTATATTTCTAAGTCATGAGACTTATGTTTTCTTAATAAAACCACTAAGTCAATAAACCTCCTGGGTGGAATGGAAAGATTGGGTTATGTTGAGTGGTTACAGAAGGCCATGGATTTGGCTTGTGTATCACACTTGTGGTATGCCACCCAGGCACAAAGGGATTTGGAGGCCAAGTGTTGAGAAAGCTCACAGTGCAACCACTTGGCAATATGAGCTCTGCCTTGATCATATAGGTTGCTAGAACTTAGTCATTTGGACAGTTGGTGGTAGTGGGATGATAGGTTGGAACGCGTCCATTTGACTAAGGAAAGGCTTCTAAAAGGTCCTGTCTTGGGAAACCAAGTCTGGTGGGGAAAGTGCACAACCTCTGCAGATGGAAAACCTAAGTACTTAGCCTAGTCCAAGGCAATGGACAACTTGAGCATCAAGACATGGAAGCTACAAGAATCTCATCACTCCAACTTCTAAATAAAAACTTGTGGGTGAACAAGGGTGAAGGACCCCAATGTCTATTGGTGGATTCTTGGGAAAGTTTTTGACAAAGAAAAACTTAGTGATTTCAACTAATAGGAAAAACCTATTTTCAAGCAAAGCAAGCCAAGCTACACTTAGCCAAAATGCATATAGTAATATAGTCCACTTAAAATTTACTAAGGTATCACTTGCCAATACTATTCCAAAGTATTGACCCTCTGTGGCTGTAACTTGTGATGTTGCAGGTTACTCCGATGATGAGTAGGAGTCGTGAGTCTACACTCAACATGCTTGCCTGTGGCACATGAAGATGGAGACTTGTGTTTATTTACTTATTCCATAAACTCTTGTATTAGGCCTTTGGCCCTGAGTTGTAAAAGACTATGTTTTATCTCTGGAATGAATGTAATAAATGACCTTTGTATTTGTGTACTTCATCTTAAACTGTGGATGCTAGCAATGATCCAGGGACTAGCATTGCAATCACAGGGATCCTTTTCCTTTACAAAGGAGGGGTCTAACAGTATTGTTTTTAACTCGGACGATGGCATGTGTATCTTGGTTGCGTATCTCTGACAACCATTGCATTTTTCAACCAGCTCTTTGGCTTCTTTCAACGTCGTTGGCCAATAAAACCCATGCCTGAATGCTTTGGTCACTAAGGCTCGAGATGAGGCATGATGTCCACATTCTCCTTGATGTATATCTAGGAGGATCTCCTGGCCTTCTGCCGAACTCACACATCTTTGCAATACACTTGTGACGCTTATTTTGTACAACTCATTATTTATGATCGTATAAGCTTTAGCTCTCCTTGCTATCTGTCTTGCTAATACCTCATTATTCGGCAAAGTCGCATCTCTAAGGAAAGAAAATATGGGTTGCGCCCATACAGGTGTGATTTTCTCTAGTTTGGTCTCACTGTCTATTTCCATGTTTTCTGCGGACATAACTACCTCGGCTTTCTCCATAGTTATGGTTACCTCAGTTGTCTTTCTCTTGGGGAATTCCGTGCTATATTGCTGGTCAATTTCCATCGGCACATTATCTTCTGCTGACTTTGCCGGAATAAAGATGGATTTGGACTCTGGTGATGGTGTTATCGATGGTTTCCTTAGGTGCTCTAGGGCGATACCTGGGGGAATTGACTGCCTGGTTGATCCTAGCTTTGACAACGTGTCTGCGGCATCGTTTTCTGCCCGAGGTATATGGTGAAATTCACATCCTTCAAAGTATCCACTGATCTTTTGCACATGAAATCTATACAAAGCCATATTATCATCCAATGCGTCCCAATTGCCTGAGACTTGCTGTACTACTAGATCTGAGTCCCCATAGCATAAGATTCGGCGTATGCCAATCTCTTTTGCCACCTTCAATCCATGGACCAGTGCTTCATATTCGGCTACGTTTTTTGACGCGGCAAAATGTATTTGCAGCACATATTTTAGCTGATCTCTTTTGGGCGAGGTTAACACTATTCCTGCTCCCAAACCATTTCTTAGTTTGGAACCGTCAAAGTGCATCGTCCAATAATTCGGGTCTGGTAATGGTGGCTCATATTGCACCTCGGCCCAATCTACGAAGAAGTCGGCCACAGCCTGAGATTTGATTGCATCTCTCCTATCGAATTGTGGAGCATAAGGTGACAATTCAATTTCCCATTTTTCTATTCAGCCACTTGCATCTTTGTTACTCAATATGTTGGCTATGGGTGCTTCACAAATCACCTTGATGGGGTGCTCTTCGAAGTAATGTTTAAGTTTCCTTGCCGACATGTACACTCCATAAGCCATCTTCTGATAATGTGGGTAATTTTGCTTTGAAGCGGATAACACCTCGCTCAAATAATACACCGGCCTCTGTACTGACTTATCATTTTCGACTCGTTCTACGACGATTACAGCACTCACTACTCTGTTGGTAGCCGCTATGTAGAGTAACATAGGCTCTTTTGATAATGGAGAAGCTAAAATGGGCGCTGTGACCAACATCCTTTTCAATTCATGAAATGCACTGTCTTCTTGTGGAGTCCAAATGAACTTATCTGATTTCTTCATCAGTTGATAGAGTGGTAATTTCTTCTCCCCCAGCCGACATACAAACCGGCTGAGCGAGGCTAAACAACCCGTGAACTTTTGTACGTCATTTAGACACCTTGGCAACTCCATCCTATCTACTGCCTTTATCTTGGTTGGGTTGGCCTCTATACCTCAGCTAGATATGAGAAAACCGAGTAATTTTCCCGCTGGCACGCCAAATGTGCATTTTTCAGGTTCGCGAAGGTATGCCGTATATCACCCAGTAGTGTTTTGCTTTCTTTGGTTTTGATAACCACATCATCCACATATACTTGTACATTTTTTCCTATCTGGTCATGTAGACATTTTTGCATGCATCTTTGATACGTTGCTCCTGCGTTGCGCAGGCCGAATGGCATTGTGCGATAGCAATAAGCCCCGTACGGGGTAATAAACGCAGTATTTATTTGATCGGCCGGATTTAACGGTATCTGGTGAAAACCAGAATACGCGTCTACAAATGACAATACTTCACAACCAGCGGTCGAATCAATGACTTGGTCTATTCTAGGTAAGGGAAAAGGATCTTTTGGACACGCCTTGTTCAGGTTCGTGTAATCGATACACATTCGCCATACAATGGCTACATTCGGATCATCCTTCTTCTTTTCTACTAGCACCAGGTTTGACAACCAATCCAGATACAGCACCTCCATGATGAACCCGGCCGCCAGGAGCCGAGCTATTTCTTCCCCTATTATTTTTCTCCTGTCTTCGGTGAAGCGGCGGAGAGGTTGCTTCACCGGTCTTGCTCCTGGCCTTACATTCAGAGAGTGCTCAGCCAACTCCCTCGGAACACCTTGCAGATCCTGAGTTGACCATGCAAAGATATCCCGATTCTCACGGAGGAAGTTGGTGAGCTCACTTTCCTATTTAGCATCTAGGCCTGCACCAATAGTAACAGTACGCTCTGGGAATTGCTCATCTATCTGAACTTTCTTTGTTTCTTTAGTCGGCTGAAAGGAGACACTTCCATGGGGATTGGCTAATGCCGGCATATTCAGCTGTGCGGACTGAGCGAGGGCTGCTACCTCCTGAATCCTTCTTTTTTCTCTTGCTATAACCAATGACTCGGCCAAATTTGACCCGGCTGAAGCACATTCCATTGACTTTCTGTAATCCCCTGCTACCGTCATCACTCCTTGTGGTCCGGGTAGCTTCATTTTCAGATAACTCACATGACAGCTGCCCATGAATTTGGCCAATGCTGGCCGTCCGAGTAAAGCATGATAACAACTTTCTAGATCCACCACTTCAAACTCTAAGTTTTCCGCTCTGCAGTTATCTCTTGTGCCGAATAACACATCCACTCGAACCTTACCGATGGGTTCGCACGAAAGCCCTGGTACAATCCCGTGGAAAGTGGTCCTCGTGGATTGCAGCATGTTCTGTGATATTCCGAGTTTATGCATGGTACCTTTGTACATGATGTTGATACTGTTCCCATTGTCGATGAGAACCTTTGAAAATTTCACATTAATGCTTGGTCCAACAAATGTTGGATCCAACACGAGTGCATACGACCCCGGACTCGGCATTATCTTGGGGTGATCCTTTATGCTCCAAGTCACTTCTTGATCTGACCAAGGCACATATCTTGGTACTGCCGGCATAACTGCATTTACTTCCATATGCCGGCGCTGTACACTCTGCTTGTCTTGCTGTTCTGTCGTGAACACGCAATACGAGTGATGATGTTCTCTGTAATCATTGCGTCCATTGTTTCCTGGATTTGTCCTTCCATCCTGGCCTTGGTTCATTACTTGATGTACCGCATCTCTCCGGTCCGAGTTATCATACCTCGGGGGAGGAGGCGGTAACATCAGTTGATGTGCATTTGCTCCAGTCAACTGCGGCTAATGCTACTGATGTACTTGGAGAGGTGCTGCCTGAATGCCTGCGGGGTTTCCCATTGCATTTTTCATCCATGCACATTGGCGGGTCGTATGGTTGGCCGGCCTGGCTGGGTTTGACGTGTGAAATTTACACGGCTGATCTAACATAGATTCGAACGTGTACTTCGGCCTCTCCTGCCATTGCTTCTTTTGTTCTGGAGTCCACTGTCTTTTTCCTTCATTCCTTGGTGTCCACTGCTGAGGACCATTCTTTTGCCGTTGAGTCGTTCCGTGACTCGGCTGATCTTGTACTACCGCTGCCACTTGGGCCGAATTATATCTATAATCCGGCCTTTCTTCTCTTCTTCTTCCTCTAAAGTCATTGCGCCTGGATGACCCGGCCAAATCTCTTGCATACTGGTCTTGTTGCTCCCGATGATCTGCCAACATTAATTCTGGTTGCGTCGGATCTCCCAATGCATAGGAGTCCGCTATTATGATGGTTTCTGCCAATGTGGTTGACATATCTCTTTGCAGTCGCTGCCATAACACACTGGCATAACGGCATCCTTGAGCGAACCAAGCTATTGCTTGTGACTCTATAACTCCTTCACATGAGTTTCTTAGGTTACACCACCGAGTTAAAAACTCTCTGTCCGTTTCATTCGGCCTTTGCTTGCACATGGCTAATTGTTGCGGCCTGTTTGGCCTCTTGTATGTACTGGTAAAGTTGCTAACGAACATTTCTTCAAAATCCAACCAACAGTTGATGCTGCCTGCTGGTAGATTATTCAGCCATACCCTAGCTGGTCCCTCCAACATTTGTGGGACATACCGTACTGCCCATCGTAAGTTCCCACCTGCTATTTTCACAGCTGTGGCATAATCAATCAACCAGTCTTGTGGTTTGGTGCTCCCATTATATGTCTTTGTGCCTCTTGCCAGCTGAAAGTTTGGCACAGGTGGTTCGCCCATGATCCGTGGTCCGAAGCACGTCGGACCCGGTGGACTCTGTTCTTCCAGCAACTCGGATCGGTATAGCCGGTCTAGCTTTACTCTGGCATCATTTGATGGCAAATCTCTGTACAGAACTCTGTCTTGCATTCCATAGTGGTTATTTCCACCATGGATCGCATATTCCATCTCGGAATAACCATCATTGTACCTTTCATTTATTTGATTGTGACGAACTGGTCTTGCTTCTCTTTCCTGTCGAGGTTCATGTCTTGGCTGTGGGTTGAGCGGCGGTTCTCTCCTTACTTCAACCGGGATATTGTTCTCGTGATTGCCTCTTCCGAGTTCTCTTCTGCCGAGGTCTCCATTGCCTCGGCTTCCGCCGTCTTTCTCAGTACGGCCGGGATTCCTCTCACCACTGTTACCTCGGCTTCCATTGCCTCTGTTCTCGTTTGCCTTCCCAGCTATTGCCGGATCATACGGAACGATTTGCTTGTTTCTCTTTCCTGAAGTTACCGCTTTGTCCTTTCGTGCATTGTTTCCGGGTGAGGATGCTGCTGCCACGGACAAGGCAGGTGCTGCTCCAGCCGAGTGAACCATTCGTGAGGCCCCTGGCCTCGCCGGGTCTGCCCTGAGCATTTCTTCGTTTTGCTGGTTCGCGATGCGCACCAGCTCATTCACTCTTTCTTGCTGTTTCTGCCGGGCTTCGCCGGTCAATCCCTCTAACTCCAATGCTACGGCATTTGCCGCTCTCAGGTTCTTTGCCGGGGTACTGTACCTCGGCAAGCCCAAATCAACTGATTCTGCCTTATGAGCATCATGCTCCTTGTTGATATCATCTATGAGGTTCTTCCCTCTTAATCTCAACTCGTCAACCCGTTCGGGAGCGACGTCAAGATTATTAGCTTTGGCATATTCTCGCAGGGTCCTGTTTAAGGACTCCCGCAAGGCCGACACCTTTTTTGCCTCTACCAACACCTTTTGCCTGGTTTCTTCTAACTCTGCCTGAGCATTAGCCGGATCAAGTATCGACGCTACAGGTGTAGTCAGGTTTTCTATGGTTGCCTGAAGAATGTTTTCTGGTCTTTCCAGAGGTGGCCCTCTTACTCTTGGTGCCTTTGGGGTCGTGTCCTGTACTTCGGCCTGGTTGGTCACTGGAGGGATTACCTCGGTGGATGGTGGTGCCTCTGCCTGGGCGCGACCTGCACGCCTGCGGCAGGGTCTCTGGTTGATCCGGCACCCGTTACTCCCGCCTGCACTCCGGCTGCGACCATCACCTCAACGCTGCTCACTAGATGCACTCCGCGCGGACGGCTCGCAGCGCTAAGGGGTGGCTCTCCTGCAACAACAACCTGGTGAGGATAAATGCCGGAGATGTCGACGCCGACGTAGACCCTGTGCCCGCCCAAGCTGATGAAGACACCGTTGCACGGGGGAGTTTTTCCCCTGAAGCTGCCTGCATTGTCGCTGACGTAGTCACAGAGATTGAATCTCTGGACCAAGCCAGAAACAACGCGCTCGCCAGTGTTGATGAAGTTTCCCGTCCGGATCATGACTCCAGCTAGCACCGCTGCTGGCCCCATGGTGGGCGCCAACTGTTGTGGTGGTGGCACGGCAGATGCCATGGGTAGGCTAAGATATGGGGCCAATGGATACTAGTGGGATCTAGGGAGGGAATATGCAGTTGATTCTACACACAAAAGACTAAGGCAAAGATCTTTATTTCTCCTCCCTTGGGCTACAAGTGCTCCTTGAGCTGTATACAGGGAGGAAAGAAGAACTTTACCAGCCTAACGGTACTAAATGAGTCGATCCCTTCCTCAGGGTCCAAGCCTCCCCTTATAAAGGAGAGCCTCGAGTGCCTTTAGGGCTGACGGGGCAAGCATATTCGAGGAATATGCTTGTCCCAAAATAGTAGTTCGGCGGCCTCCTTTCCCTGTCGCCCTTCTAATGACGGCAAGGCTCCAGAGGGCCCCTCCTGCGTGCCTCGGGCTTCAGGACTGTCACCTCCGTGACCTCCTTCTGCCCCTCTGTCATTCAGCGCCTTTGTCCCTTATGCTTGGCTCCGCTCAGATTCTCCCTAGCCTGCGGCTAGAGTTTGACTTTAGGCTTCTCCTTCTCTTGCAAGCTTCGTATCATTCGGCCCTGCCTCGCGTAACTCGGCTTGTCCTTCACCTGCATTAAGATTACTCGGGCTAACCCGGCCGACTTATTCAATATCTCGGCCGGGTAACGCCTTGCCATTATTATGAGGGTCCTGCCCTTCCCTATCTCGGCCGAACTCTACAGGATTCGGCCGATTCATACTATAACTCGGAAACTAGACGGGCAACTTCTTTTCATCTTTCCCCGTCTTTACCCTACCCGAGGTCATCTCCCCAACAATAGTTGTTTGATGTATACGATGTGTTCTTTTATTTTTAGACTAGTACTACTCTTAGCATCATGATTTTGTTTGATGAACTTATATAATGCAGATTTTGGCAATGGATGTACGCTGACCGAATCTATGACGAGTTCATTAAAGGCGTGCGTTCTTTTCTCGTTGTGGCAGAGGCAAACAAGCGGAATGGTTTTATGTGTTGTCCATGTGGTGAGTGTCGGAATCAGAAGGAATACTCTTCCTCAAGTGTCCTTCATGGCCATTTGTTTCGGTCCGGTTTCATGTCTGGCTATAATTGTTGGACCAAGCATGGAGAAAGAGGGGTTATGATGGAAGACAGCGAAGATGGAGAGAATGATGACAGCTATCTTATATTACCTGAATACGGTGGTACTACAATGGAAGACAATGATGAAGAAGAAGCAGAAGAACGTGCATCATATGAGCTAGATAATGATCTTGGTCGGGCCATTGCTGATGCAAAGGGAGAATGTGATAGCAAAAGGGAGAGGTTGAAATTTGAGCAGATGTTAGAGGCTCACAACAAATTGTTGTACCCGAATTGTGAAGATGGCCACAAAAATCTAGGCAGCACACTGGAATTGCTGCAATGGAAGGCAGAGGTCGGTGTGCCTGACAAGGGATTTTAAAAGTTGTTGAACATAATGAAGAAGCTGCTTCCAAAGGGTAACGAACTGCCCGCCAGTAGTTACGAAGCAAAGAAGGTTGTCTGCCCTCTAAGATTAGAGGTACAGAAGATACATGCATGCATTAATGACTGCATCCTCTACCATGGTGAGCAGTACGAGAATTTGGATGCATGCCCTGTATGCACTAAATTGCGGTATAAGATCTGACGAGATGACCCTGGTGATGTTGAGGGGGAGCGCCCCAGGAAGAGGGTTCGCACCAAGGTGATGTAGTATGCTCCTATAATACCACGGCTGAAACGTTTGTTCAGAAACATAGAGCATGCCAAATTGTTGCGATGACATAAAGAAGACCGTAAGAAAGACGAGATGTTGAGACACCCCGCTGATGGGTCGTAGTGGAGAAAAAATGAGAGAAAGTACCCGGAATTTGCAGGTGACGCGATAAACTTATGGTTTGGTCTAAGTACGGATGGCATGAATCCCTTTGGGGAGCAGAGCTACAATCATAGCACATGTCCTGTGACTTTATGTATCTATAACCTTCCTCCTTGGTTGTGCATGAAGCGGAAGTTCATTATGATGACAGTGCTCATCCAAGGCCCGAAGCAACCCGGCAATGACATTGATGTGTACCTAAGGCCATTAGTTGAAGAACTTTTATAGCTGTGGCACGGACAAGGTGTACGTGTGTGGGATGAGCACAAACGTGAGGAACTTAACCTACGGGCATTGTTGTTCATAACCATCAATGATTGGCCTACTCTTAGTAATATTTCAGGACATACAAACAAGGGATACAATGCATGCACACACTATTTAGAAGACACTGAAAGTATTTATTTGGATAAGTGCAAGAAGAATGTGTACCTAGGGAATCGCCATTTTCTTCCGCCCACGCATTCCCTAAGAAGGAAAGGCAAGCATTTCAATGGTGAAGCAGATCACCGGAGTAAGCCTATCCGTCGTACTGGTGATGTTGTATTTGATATGGTGAAGGATTTAAAAGTAATCTTTGGAAAGGGTCCTGGCGGACAGTCCGTTCCTAAGGACGCTGGCGAACATGCACCCATGTGGAAGAAGAAATCTATATTTTGGGAGATACCCTATTGGAAAGTCTTAGAGGTCCGTTCTGCAATCGACGTGATGCACCTGACGAAGAATGTTTGCGTGATACTGCTAGGCTTCTTGGGCGTGTATGGAAAGAATAAAGATACACCAGAAGCACAGCAGGACCAACAATGTATGAAAGACCGAGAAGGCAGGCATCCAGAGCTGTTTCAAGGTACTACCAGCTATACTCTTACCAAGGAAGAGAAGGAAATCTTTTTTGAATGCCTAAGTAGTATCAAGGTCCCTTCTGGCTTCTCGTCCAATATAAAGAGAATAATAAATATGGCAGAAAAAAATCCAGAACCTGAAGTCTCATGACTGCCACGTGCTTGTGACGCAGTTGCTTCCGGTTGCTTTGAGGGGGCTTCTGCCGGAAATGTTAGAGTACCCATTGTGAAGCTATGTTCGTTCCTCAATGCAATTTCTCAGAAGGTAATCGATCCAAAAAGTCTACCAGGGTTACAGAAAGATGTGGTCCAGTGTCTTGTCAGCTTTGAGTTGGTGTTCCCACCATCCTTCTTCAACATAATGACACACCTTCTAGTTCACCTAGTCGAAGAGATTACCATTCTCGGTCCTGTATTTCTACACAATATGGTCCCCTTTGAGAGATTCATGGGAGTCTTAAAGAAATATGTCCATAACCATGCGAGGCTAGAAGGAAGCATCTCCAAGGGCTATGGAACAGAGGAGGTCATTGAGTTTTGTGTTGACTTTATTGCTGACCTTAAGCCGATCGGTGTACCTGAATCACGACATGAGGGGAGACTTAGTGGAAAAGGCACGCTAGGAAAATATATGTATGGACGAATATTATTTCACTAAAGCACACTATACAATTCTGCAAAGTTCCACCTTGGTGGCTCCGTATATCGAGGTACACAAGAATATTGTACGCTCGAACTACCCGGGGCAGTCTGACAGGTTGATTAGAGATGAACACGTGAAGACTTTCGGTGGTTGGTTGCAGAGACATCTCATGAATGACACCACTGTTGGAGATCAGTTGTACTTCTTGGCAAGGTCTCCATCTTCAACTATATTGACTTTCCAAGGGTACGAGATAAATGGGAATATATTTTACACGCACGTCCAAGATAAAAAGAGCACCAACCAAAACAGTGGTGTCCGATTTGATGCAACAGACGAGAATGGGTAAAAGGATACATATTATGGTTACATAGAGGACATATGGGAACTTGACTATGGTCCTAATTTCAAGGTCCCATTGTTTCGATGCAAATGGGTCAAGATGACAGGAGGTGGGGTAACGGTAGACCATCAGTACAGAATGACAATACTGGATCTCAATAATCTTGCATACGGAGACGAACCATTCGTCCTTGCCAATGATGTGGCTCAAGTTTTCTATGTGAAGGACATGTCTACTAGACCGACAAAAAGGAAAGATAAGCAAAAGAATACAATATCATACGATGAGCCAAAGCGCCACATAGTTCTTTCAGGAAAAAGAAACATGGTGGGAGTTGAGGACAGGACAGACATGTCATAAGATTATGACAAATTTCATGAAATTCCGCCATTCAAAGTGAAAACTGACCTAAGCTTGAGCCATGTCATAAGATTATGTGAAGGACATGTCTACTAGACCGACAAAAAGGAAAGATAAGCAAAAGAATACAATATCATACGATGAGCCAAAGCGCCACATAGTTCTTTCAGGAAAAAGAAACATGGTGGGAGTTGAGGACAGGACAGACATGCCATAAGATTATGACAAATTTCATGAAATTCCGCCATTCAAAGTGAAAACTGACCTAAGCATACCGCTAAATAAGGAAGATGCTCCATGGTTACGGACTAGAAGAGAACCAAAACACTAAATGTGGATGTTGGTGATGTAATAATGTATTAAACCTTTTGTGAATTAATCCTATTTTTCATTGTCGTCGTCATTTATTAATATTAAAAACAGGGACAAACCGGGACAAACAGGAATTTTTGAGATTGTTGTAGGCAGGTACCAAAACACTAGAGTAGGTAACACTCAAGACATTTATTAATATTAAAAACTGGGACAAACCGGGACTAGCTAACACTAAGGACTAAATCCACCCCCTTTAGTCATAATCATGCCTAGTCCTATAGTACGCAGCTTTAGGGTCTTCTTCGTCATCGTCATCATCATCGTCATCGTCATCGTCACCTACCACTCCAGGGATCCTCAGCCCAGCCATGGCATATACCAGGGGCACCTGCCACTCCGGCCTCGGATTCACGTCGGGCGGGAGAGGGGTCTCCTGGAAGACGATGCCGCTACCGCCGGGCGGGGGAGGGGCCTTCTTGTGGCTCTATGGCGGGTGGACTTGTGGGCACCGCAGGCGAGGATGGTCTCCCCCGGCGATGTAGCGTATCACGCCGATGATAGTACGGTTCGCCCACCACAGACGCCGGCCGTCTTCGTTGTGGTTCACCGGGGGCGGGCCATCACCCTAGTACCTGGCGAGCTCCCTTTCCCGCCAGTTAGCGAAGAAGGCATTCCAGGTGTCATAGTTGTCGGGATCCCACTGGGATCCATCCGCTGCTCCAGCGTGAGCTCGTGGTAGAAGTGGTTCATGATGGCCGCCTATCGGGCGGAGGCTTGAGGCACAGGAGGGACAAGAATCCCTCCAGCGCTCAGCATCCAGCTGGCGGGCAGCCGGTAGCCCAGCGGGCAAGGGTAGTTGGAGGCGAACAACGCCTCGGTCTCCTCTAGGGTCAAAATGGCCCAGTAGGCACTGTCCATTGTTGTGAGAGAGGAAGGTGTGGATGTATGGATAGCCATGACGTGGTAGGCCTATATATAGATGGAAAGGGCGGGAAAACATGGCGGCAAGCGGTGGGAAATGGTGGGAAATATATTTAGTCCCGGTTAGTGGCTACAACCGGGACTAAAATCACCGTTCAGAGGGAAAGGGCGGGAAAACATGGCGGGAAATATCTTTAGTCCCTGTTAGTGGCTACAACCGGGACTAAAAGCACCGTTCAGAGGGAAAGAACGGGAAAACATGGTGGGAAGCGGTTTGGATATGGCGGGAAAAATTCGAAACAGGCATGTTTGTGTGTTGAATCGCGGCATAGTTTGTGATACGGTGCCCATATTGTGCATGCATGTGTATATTGGGATGGCGAACAATGTTGCAGGAGGAAGTTTTCCTTTTCGTCGCTCGGAAAAGCCATTTTCCATTTTCCGAGCGCAAAAGGATGGGTCGTTTTGTGAAGCAGCCACCAAAATGCAGTTACAGAATGCTACCATCCTATTTTTTAAAAATACTAGGCCACATTACATGAACTATCTCCCAACCGGGGGATCTCAAACCTTTCTGTCCTTCCCCGGTGAAAAAGACAAATGTCTACCAAAGCGGTAGGAAGTGGATCCGGTTTGTACTACAGGTACATGATCTAACGCCCGTGATTTTTTGAAAAAATCATTTTTAGACTCAAAATATGTTGTTTGTTCAGAGATCCAATGTAATTTCTAACATTCTCATCCCCTATCTTCACGCACGCCATTTTGACCAAAGTTTGAAACGACAAAGATTCAAAACGGGCATAAAAATTCAAAAAAGGTCCGAACAATGTAAATCCTTCGCGTGGTGTGATATTATGTGACATAGTTGTAAGGAAAAATATCAAACTTGGTATACTGATTATGTCTCGAAAAAACCTTCACAAAATGACCTATCATGTTCGAGGTTTCATGGCTTTTGGTCCAAGAGACGGATGTTATGTGTTGAATCGCGGCATAGTTTGTGATACGGTGCCCATATTGTGCATGCATGTGTATATTGGGATGGCAAACAATGTTGCAGTTGGAAGTTTTCCTTTTCATCGCTCGAAAAAGCCATTTTCCATTTTTCGAGCGCAAAAAGACAGGTCGTTTTGTGAAGCAGCCACCAAAATGCAGTTACAGAATACTATCATCCTATTTTTATAAAATACTAGACCACCTTGCATGAACTATCTCCCAACCAGGGGATCTCAAACCTTTATGTCCTTCCCGGGTGAAAAAGAAAAAGGTCTACCGAAGCGGTAGGAAGTGGGTCTGGTTTGAACTACACGTACATGGAACGCCCGTGATTTTTTGAAAAAATCATTTTTAGACTCACAATATGTTATTTTTTCAGAGATCCAATGCAAGTTCTAACATTCTCATCCCCTATCTTCACGCACGCCGTTTTGACCTAAGTTCGAAACGGCAAAAAATTCAAAACGGGCATAAAAATTCAAAAAAGGTCTGAACAATTTAAATCTTGAGAACAATTATTTTATTTATATCTATATAACAGAGTAGATGTAAATTTTATTTCTTCAAATTTTGATATATAATAATTGATTTTCCTAAACCCTAAACCCACAATTCTTTTTTTTGTTTTTAAAAAGGTTTGAAAAAAGGGACCTTTAGCCCCGGTTTGTTCTACCAACCGGTGCTAAAGGGGTGCGGGGTTGCGCATGAAATGCGGCACGCCGAAAACCTTTTAGCCCTGGTTGGTAGTACAAACCGGGGCTGTGCATGAAACACGGCAGCGAACCAGAGCACGCCTTCTTCCTCCTCGTGATCCAGCAAACGCCCTAGCGCCGCTGCCCCCGTGCCGTCCACCACGCCCGTGCCGCCCCGCGGCGACCGCTGCCACCTCTCCCCGCGCCGCCCCGCGCCTCTGTCGCCTCGGCGACCGTCGCGCCTCCCGCACCACCGCCCAGGTGTGCCTCCCGCGCCCGTGGCCCCGCCCCTCCCGGCCATTTTCTTAGTTTAATTTCTTAGTGTAGTTTGTTAATTTGTTTGTGTAGTTTGTTAATTTCTTAGTGTAATTTGTTAATGTTAATTAGTGTAATTTTGTTAGTGTATTTTGTTGTGTAATTTTGCTAGTGTTATTAGTGTTAATATAGTTTAGTTAGTGTAATTTTGAATAGTGTAGTTTAGTTAGTGTTTAATATTGTTTATTTTAGTTGATACTATTTATTTTCATCATGGATAAAGTATATAGGTTTAATTTTAGTGTTTAGGAAATTATGCCGATTCCTCATCCTCGTTCACTCGGCGTGAACAAGGAGCACTACTAGACAGTGTCGCCGGGCATCCACGGGACTGGGCTCCGCCGGGCTGGCACTAGGAGGTGCTACCAGCCGGGGGACGTGGTCTGGTGAGGAATCCGGGTGTCGTCGTCGACCCGGATCTTCTATGGTGGAGGCGGAGTGGTCCAGGTGCGGTGCAAAGGGAGCCGACCCCCGACGAGGTGGTATAGCGTCGTGTCAGGGAGGAGGATGAGCACGTCCGACGCTACATGTACATTTTACAAGTCCGAGTCGCCAATACCTGGCAGCTTCTTCAGGCACCTTACCCGAGATATTCTCCGGTGATGGTTCCTACTCTTTGGGTGCACAACTCCCGCGACTCAGTAGCCGGGGCTCGACGTCTTCGCTGAGCTAGATGTGTAATAGGGTACCATCTTTTATTCGAGATGTATTGTTGTTTAATTGGTACTTTATTTTTATACTAGATGGATTATTCGAGATGTATTGTTGTTTAATTGGTACTTTATCTTTCTTTATCGCATTGTTTAAGCTGAATTACTTTATCTTCCTTTATTTTATCGCATTAAGCATAATGGTTTTATCTTTGTTCTGTATTAGTTAAGTTATGGACGGTAGAGACAACGAAACATGAAGGGGCTGACTCCGGCATTCACTGGCCCGCTGGAGAAGCAGCGGGATAACTGGGCCCCATTTGTGACAGACAAGGAATCAGAAGCAGCTACGGCCAAGTCCGAAAATAATAAGTTAAATGCGGCCAAAAAGAAATATCACCATACTATGGGGACATGTGGCTACAAGACGGCCGCGCCTAAGTGGGCAAAAACCGAGAAAGAAATGCGTGAAAAAGGGGTCACGCCAACTACAAATCAGTGGCCCGTGAGGTCAAAAAATTGGCTCCTTGGGCATGGAGGCTTGTATGACACTGAAACCGGGGAGATTATTGTTACAAAGAAGGCCATTACTAAACCCAAAGATGAACTTGTTAAAGTGATACAACTGAGAAAAGATGGAAAGTTCATTCCCGACAGAGAGAATGATGAGCTGACATATGCCCTCGGGAATCCTGAAAAGGTCGGACGAGCACAAGGCTTTGGCCCATCTGTTCCATGGAAGACAGGGTTTCCCGATGACATCGACACTTATAGAAGCCGATCTAGAAAACCGAACCGGCAGAAGGCGGAGGAGGCAATGCGGTTGGAGGCGGTTGAAAAAAGAACGAGTAATTTCAAGCCATGTTCAAGCTGCAGCAGGAACAAATTAATGAACTTAGAGTACTGGCCTGACAGCAAGATCCTGCATTAGACAGTCCGATGTGCCCATCTCAGTGGAGAAGCAACATGGCTTCCACGGAGGTACAAGATAATAATCTAATGCTGATGGAGAATAATGCACCGGTGATAGATGATACGGCCGGTGCAACGATGGTTCGCTACCCCGTGGATGAAGTCGAGGCAAGGACAACTTGTGAGCTACATGTCACATTGAAGAACATTTCTATGGAGGTGGCGCTCGTCTTTGCTTTACCTTGTCCACCGGAAGCGACCTACCATGGAAGTCAGATTCTAGCTGGCTATGCTCGTGTCGGTGTGAATGAAGTTGAACCGACATGTCGATCACTTGAGCTTGACATCCTTGCAGGCGAAGGGGAGAAAACACTGGGAGAAGTGTAGGGTGTGACCATTCTTTGGAAAAAACAGCACATCGTGTTTCCAGGCTGGGCACCAAGGCAATCTTCTCATTCGAGAAGCAATCCATCACCTCCGAGGCCACCATCACCTCCGAGTCCACCGTATCCATCGAGAAACAATAGTCCACCCCTTCCTGAGAGGGATTGCAGCGCGACTGCATCTCCATCTCCGGCGCCTCCGCCTCCGCCCACTAAATCAAAGGGAAGAAAGTGGAAGAATAACACCACTACGTCGAGGGAGACCCGAAGCCAAAAATGACAAGATCCCCTCCCAAGAGTACCGCCATATCCTCCCAAGTTAGCTTATCACCGGACTGATGCGGAAAGCGCGGTGATCTCCCGGGCCGAAGTGAAGGCCCATCGTGCACCAAAACAACCCGAGCCATAGGTGAGAGCTGATCCAAAAGTCAAGAAGCACTTCAAGGCATTCCTTGAGCAACCACCCCAACATGTGTTAAATAGGAAAGATGACTATACACGCTGTCTTATGAAGACACTAAAAGATAAGTCATCAAGCAGTACTGCAAATGGGAGAAAATCAAAAGAAGTTGCCCAGCTCGGCAAACAGGCAAAACAATCCATCGCCCCGCTCAAGGTGTTACCCCAGCCCACACAAGGTGGAATAGATATGGAATTAGCTATTAAATTAGCCAAGGAGTGTAACGTGCCCCTCGAAGCACTTCTAGCCGGTGGAGATAATGTCGCCAAGGGACCAATAGCATGGAAATTTGTCTACGGGGAGCCTCTGGTCAGCGGTGAGGTATTCGATGATCTGCCAACACATATGCGACTGTTGCATATCTGGTATTTGAAAGTCACAAAGGAAGGGCGACAATTTCTCGTATGTAAAGTTGGAGAGGAGTACTTCCGTCCAGACAAGATCTCCATTGAACTTTGTGAACTATTTCAGTTATTCAACCTAGACGCCCTCGACAAGTCCCTCCTCAGCTGCTATTGTCTGTAAGTAATTAAGTCACTAACTCAGCTCGTTCAATTCATTTCATGTCGTTATCCTCACTATATCTCCTTCTGTATGCTATTATATATGCAGAATGAAGATTCAAGAATGTAGAAGAAAGTCAATCTACAACATCGGGTTCGTTGACCCAAACAAAGTTAATGGACATACGCTAATAAATAACCTCGAGGAAATGGAGGATAACTTGCTAATGTTTTTAATGGATCAACATTACAAGACGCAAATACTATTTCCTTACAACTATGGGTAAGAGTCTTACTATCTTGTACACATTCAATTTTTGTTTACTAGATGTTAAGTGTATATAAACATGCGCAGCTACCACTAGATTCTTCTAAACACTGACATTGACCGTGCAAAAGTGGAAATCTCAAACTCGTTAAAGAAGCCGATGGAAGACTACCGCAGCATATTGATTGCCTCCAAAAGTAATTTCAATCATTATCGCACTATATCTGTCTCTTTCGTTCATTCTCTGAGATATAAACTAATTAATAACTCATTCATTTCTTTTTTGCCAGACAGGGTTTGGAAAAGGTTCACAAAGGAGGTTCGGGGTGAATGGCGTGAGGAGCTCACTTTTCGTACGGTCCCGATAAGTAGTACGAGAGCTAGGTCCTCGCATCTCTTCAACTCTAGTCTCCATATAATTATCATGCTTGATTATTATTTGATTGAATTATATTCTCGATCGAAAAGTGTGCAACGCAGCCACAGGGGACTAATTTATGTGGATATTACGTATGCGAGTTCATTCGTGGATGTATGGATTAGGGCACAGACTTTCTTCGAGCACGTAAACAATATATTCACAATTTATTCTATACCATAGTTTTTGTTGAGTTCCATTCATAATGATCTACTTCTTTATATATAGTTGGATGGGATGCAGGATAAACTCCTACCACATGAACGCCTACTAGCAATTCAAGAGGAGTAGTCGGTATTTTTGCTCATGGACATCATAAACACAAAAGGAGAGTACAACATGGATAGACCTTCGTGTAATCGTGGATAGACACAAAAGGACAATATCCGTTGTAATGATCCTGGTGTAAATCAATTAGACGAGCTCTAGTCTCGGTTGTGTATATATTTATATGTCTTTATGTAATCATGAGAGAAATTATATTATATATGCATCAACGTATACATCATGTAGTAGCGTAGAATAATATGTATATGAAAACACAAAATGAAAAATAATCAAACAAAAAAAAAAGAAAACCCTAAAACCCTAAAAACCCATCTCCTGCCGCGGCAGCAGTTTGGTGCATGTCAACACCCGGATTTTTCAATCCTAGATGCCTGTTATGCCATACATCACAATCTCAGGATTACCATTTTTGCGAGACATAACAGAATTGGATACCATAGTACTTCATCCATTACAAACGATACATAAGTTCTTACACAAATAGGGATCTCATGATCCGGTTCTTAATACAACATCAAGCAGCGGAATATGTAATAATAACGCTAGCGTAGGCGAAGCTCCATCTTCGGGGTCACAGGCAATACTGACGATGGGAGATGATCCTAGTTGTCATAACCTTCCTGGGGTCCATCTTCCAGGTACTCCTCTTCATAGTCTGGCCATGGGAATAGCCAGGGACAAAGCCATGAGTACTCTTTAAGTACTCGCAAACTAATACTAACAAGAAAAGGAGTTTTTTTTGGATAATAGGATACTAGGCTCTAGGGTTGTTTTGCAAAAGCCAGATTTATCTCTACTAAGTTCCAAAGCTAGTCACAATTTTATAACTCCTAAGTGGGACCTTGTAATTCAGGTCACAACTCTGTTGTGGTCAAGTCAAAGTCTCAATTCATTTCACAAGTCATTTTGAAAAGGGTCTGACGGGGGAACAGTATGGCCACTCCAACTGTCCATAACCGCGGACGCGGCTATTCGAATAGTTTGACACTCTGCAGAGATTGTACACTTTCACCACAACATTCGATACATCCAACAGGAACAAATCCTGAATTCACCATACTCAGTATGCGGATAATCAATCCTAACCTTTCAATTACACGCCCTAGTATAAGCACCTCTCCTGTGAGTTTGGCCTCCCAACCATGACCACTGTCATCTTGGGTACTGCACAGGTGGACAATCTTCACAAGGTAGCCTCAGCTCAGACCTTGGCCGGGAGGGAACTAATACTAAGGTATATAAGTTTCTAGTCAAGCCCTACCCAATATTCGGGTATTGTGGTTGTACGCTAAAATTGGAATGGTATCGCATCCAGACAACCATCAGTTTTATAAAGGGCTAAGGCTCATGCCTCAACATTTTTATCACCAGAATCATCAAGTGTTTGGAAACACATGTCCAAAACATTTCAATAGAATGATCCATCATTCCAAGGTTTTCATAACCATTTTTCCACCAAGTATTCCCATCTAAAGTTGATCAAGTTTTATGCTTAGCACTAGCATCTACAAGTGGGGGGGGTAGTACTAATGAGGGGTGGTAACTAGTGGAGTTTCACTAAGTCCAACCTTATATATTAGGCTGATATCAAGGTTTCTAGCTTAGGCCAAATTTTATGCTCTTTAAGCAACCTTCAGCACAACTATCTAGTATCTACCAAACTCTTAGGTAGACTCTAAGTAAGCTTTGATAAAGAAATAAAGTAAGATGCTTGCACATAAAACTAGGATTGGTTTTTAACAAGCAAGTAGGGTCACAAGTATGGGTTTGTGGCATCAGTAGGGTATCTGGCAAGGGTTAGCTTGCATAGGTCAACTTGATTAGTAAGGCTTGCATAGTTACTAGCTTGCATCAGTGTCAATATAAGCTTGCCTTGTGCAGAGCAGTGGTTGAAGTTCTCCTCGGCTTCCTCTTCGTAGTATCCTCCTTCCTCCTCGTATCCTTGGTCGGTACTAGCGTCTATGAATAAATACAAGGTACACAATCACCAAACAATACTTAACTACTTGCAATCATCACACACAAGGGTCCTATAGATGATGTAGCATCATCTCTAACCTTACAAGGTTAAGGCTTGGTTTAAATCTTTTTATTTTTAGAAAAGTAATTTCTACTCATTTAAAAACTACTTAAGATTTAATATTCTCCAAACTAAACATGGGATCATGTTGACACATGTCATCACCACATATTGTAGTCCATGGGAATTTGATTTAAAGTGGTGTCACAATTTAATAAGGTTTTACCCTTTTATTTTAATTAATTAAAGTGGCTAGAAATGCTTATGAAGCATTCTTTTATTACTTGAACATTATTTCTGCAAGTAAACCTATATATCTTTATATATTCTGAAAGGTATGGTTAAATGTGATTTTTGAGAGTTGGAATCAACTCAAAAGCTTTTATGGTTTAAATTTGAAAAATGTTTGAATACAGAAAAGCTTCTGCCTTGTTATTTTTTCTATGGGTGATCTACAGATCCAAATGACTTGAATCCAACGGGCTTGGATTAAGCATTCACAGACCTTTCCAACAAAATTGGTTTCATCCAATTTGGTGCACTGAATCGATCTGGGTTGATTTTTGAAGTTGGGTGCTAAAGTGTGTTTGAAATGAAATAGAAAAGTTTTAATTTGAATTGCTGGGCTGCGCGGGAAATTCTAACGGGCCGGCCTGCAAAGCGCAGTGCTCCCGCGGGCTGCTTAAGTGGGTGTCCCCACTCGTCAGTGACACGGGGCTGGGTGAAGCGGTATGGGGCAACGTGGATCGTTCGATCTAGTTCTAATCCAACGGCTGAGGGTCATCGTCGACGCGAGACAACTCCGGCGAGAACGAAACCTAGCGCGGCCAGTGAGGGGTGCTGGGGGCTCACCGGGGTACTGGCGAGGGTCGGCGAGGCGGGCGAACGACGAAGTCGACGACGGCGAACTCAGGGGTGGTCGCGGCAGCTCCTGGGGTGGCTCCAATCGCTGGCTCCTTTCTTCTCCGGCAGCGGCAGGCTCCAATGAAATTCCGGCGAGGTGGTGCTCGCCTTGCTCTGAGAATGGTGTGGCACGGTCAGTGGGGAGAGGGGAGTGAGATGGTGTGAATAAATCATGCGGGGGTGGCCTCTATTTATAGTCGAGCGAGGGGACCGTCGGGGCGCACGGTGAGCTCGTCGGGGGCGACGTTACAGGCGGCTAATGGCATGGGCAAGGGTAGGGGACGGTGCTGTGTCTCCTGGCGATGCTCAACGACATGGTCGCAAGGCATGGGGCGGTGTGGTTTGGTCTGGAACGGGCGGTGCTCTACGCGGCAGAGGCGGCGTCTTCGACGGCGGGCGGTGGCTGTATGGCACGGGGCGGCAAACGGGGATATCTGGCGGTCTCCTGGGTCGGTGGGGATTGTGTGTGCACGCGGTGAGGGCGGCGCGCGGTCTGTGGGTGATGGTCGAGGAGGGCGCTCTAGCGCACGCTCGGCATGGTCTGGGCGCGGCTTGTGCGCGTGGTCTAGGGCTTGGCAACGCTTGAGGCTGGGACAGGTAGTGGCGGTGGACGGTGGGCTGCCTCCCAGACAAGGTTGGCACGGCTAGTTCTTCCTCTAGCATGCTGTCCCCAATGGGGTGACATGGGGGTGCTCGGCTGTTCACCATTAATGGCAATGGCAAGCTCACAGGGGTGCTAGTGTTGGGCTAATCTTCCTATATGATCTACTGAGTTGTGTGTGAGCTAACTAGGGAACAAGTTAGGCTCAAAACACTGCACACTATAGTGTTTGATGTTTTGTTTGATTTGTGTCTACAACCTGTTTGATGAAATGGCCGCACGAAATCAAGTTTTGAATTTTGAAATGATTTTTGGTGGGTTTGCTAGATTGGTTCTGGTGAGTCTGCAGATGCTTGGGTTTTGAAAGTTGAGCTTAATTGAGTGGGTTTTGGAAAAGTGGGATCTTCCCATATGAAGAAGATTCAATTTTGAATTGTCATTTAAACTATGCATTTGAAAGTTTCTGGATGATCAAAAAGTGGGCCTTGATACCTTGTTATGAGTACACTCAAGGGGTGCAAAGATCCAGAAAAGTTTCTGTTAGGTTCTGAAAGTTTGAGACATCCAAAGTAGGCATGGGAGTTAAATTGGTCAAAATGACCATTCACTTAATATATTTGTTTTGATTTACTTGTCTTTGGGAAAAGTGTGTGAAATGTTTTAGATGATGTTTATTTCACCTAAGAAACATTTTACAAGCAATGGATCACACAAACAAGGTGGTTTTTAAAGAAATTAAAAATCCATGCATACACATATACATGCATTCATGAATTTATTTAGAAAAGTTTTTGTTAACCCTAATCTTGATGATTAGTGTTTGATGATCTAAGTTTGGTATTTTTGGGATGTTACAAACCTTCCCCCCTTAAACAAAATCTCGTCCCGAGATTTGAAAAAGGACAAAAAGATTACCTAGGATTTGAAGAGATCGGGAAACTCCGTCCTGATGTGATCTTCGTGTTCCCAGGTAGCTTCCTCTTCTGTGTGGTTGCTCCACTGAATCTTGAGAAACTTGATGCTTCGGGTTCTGGTAGTTCAAAAGGCTTCTTCCAATATAAGGATGGGTACTTCGGGATAGGTTAGGTCATCGTTGATCTCTATGGTCCGGTGATCGATATTTTTGAACACCTCGGTCTTCTCGGGGACTTCGAGACACTTGCGGAGTAATGAGATATGGAACACATTGTGCACAGCTGACATCTCTTCAGGTAGTTCCAGTTGATACGATACTTCTCCTCGACGGTTCAAAATTTTGAAAGGTCCGATATATCTGGGGGCTAACTTTCCTTTGAGTTGGAAACGCTGCATTCCCTTCAATGGCGACACTTTCAGATAAACAAAATCTCCGATGTTGAAGGCGAGGTCTCGACGTCTCTTGTCGGCGTAACTCTTCTGTCGGGATTGGGCTGTCTTGAGGTGCTCACGAATCTTGTGAACCTTCTCTTCTGCTTCTCGTAGGATGTCGGGTCCGAAAATCTGACTCTCTCCTACTTCCGACCAGTTCAAAGGATTGCGGCACTGTCTTCCGTACATGAATTCAAATGGGGCCATTTGCAAACTGGCTTGGTAACTGTTGTTGTATGAAAATTCTGCAAACGGCAAACAGTCTTCCCACTTGGATCCATATTCTAGCACACATGCTCTAAGCATATCTTTGAGTATTTGGTTTACTCGCTCCGTTTGTCCATCGGTCTGAGGGTGATACGCGGTACTGAAATCTAGGCGGGTTCCTAAACCTTCTTGGACTTTCTTCAAGAATCTCGAGGTAAACTGAGTTCCTCGATCCGATACTATGTTCTTGGGGACTCCGTGCAAACTAACGATTCTAGCGATGTACAACTCTGCTAGCTTCGAACTCTGATAGGTGGTTTTGACGGGCAAGAAATGGGCGACTTTGGACAATCTGTCCACTATGACCCAAATAGAGTCATTTACCCTACTAGAAGTAGGTAGTCCAGTGATAAAGTCCATTCCTACAGAATCCCATTTCCATTCCAGAATTTGCAAAGGTTGCAACAATCCAACGGGTCTTTGATGTCCTCCCTTGACTCGCTGACATATATCACACTTGGCGATATAGCTTCCGATTTCTCTCTTCATCTTATGCCACCAAAATTGCTCTTTCAAATCTTGATACATCTTAGTTCCTCCGAGATGGATAGAATAAAGAGTATCATGTGCCTCTTTCAAGATAACTTCTTTTAACTCAGAATCTGCTGGTACACAAAGGCGTCCTTTGTACCACAAAACTCCTTCTTCGTCCTCGGTGAATCCGGGTACTTTGCCTGTACCGATACGACGTTTGATTCCGTCGATACTAGCATTTCCTTTCTGCGCTTCTTTAATCTGACTGATCAAAGTGGGCTGAAGTTCTATGCTATCCAAAAATCCTTCACTTACTAATTCCATTCTAAAATCTTCCATCTCTTTGTGCAAACTTGGTTGCTCCTTCAAAATCATGGAGTTCAAGCGGCGCGGAAATCTGCTAAGGGCATCGGCTACCACGTTGGCTTTACCAGGGTGATAGTGAATGTCCAGGTCGTAATCCTTGATTAACTCAATCCATCTTCTCTGCCTCATATTCAGCTCCTTCTGAGTGAATATATACTTTAGGCTCTTGTGATCCGAATAAATCTCACAACGGTTTCCCATCAGGTAATGTCTCCATGTCTTCAGGGCTAGAACTACGGCTGCGAGTTCGAGGTCATGGGTTGGGTAATTTTGTTCATGTTGCTTCAATTGTCGCGATAGATAAGATATAACTTTGCCTTCTTGCATTAGCACACATCCGAGACCAATCTTGGATGCGTCACAATACACATCGAAGGGCTTCGCGATATCCGGCATGATCAAGATTGGGGCTGAAATCAATCTCCTTTTGAGTTCTTGAAAACTCGCTTCACATTTGTCGGTCCATTCAAACTTCTTGTCCTTCTTTAGCAATTGGGTCATGGGTCTGGCGATACTTGAGAATCCTTCTACGAATTTGCGGTAATATCCCGCCAATCCGAGAAAAGCACGAACTTGGGTTTGAGTGGTTGGGGCTTGCCAATCTTCTACATCTTTTACTTTGGCAGGGTCAACGGCAATTCCTCCGGCTGATACAATGTGACCGAGGAATCCTACTTCCTGTAACCAGAATTCACATTTGCTAAATTTTGCATACAGCTGATGCTCTCTAAGGGTTCCAAGAATGGTCCTTAGGTGTAGCTCATGTTCTTCTTCTGATTTGGAATAAATCAGAATGTCATCGATGAAAACAACGACAAACTTATCCAGGAAGTCCATAAAAATCTTATTCATGAGGTTCATGAAATAAGCGGGGGCATTGGTTAATCCAAAAGACATGACTGTATACTCATACAATCCATATCTGGTGGTAAAGGCAGTCTTTGGGATATCCTCTGCACGAATCTTGAGTTGATGATAGCCAGTCCTAAGATCAATCTTAGAAAACACCTGGGCACCGGTCAACTGATCAAACAAATCTTCTATCTTAGGCAAGGGGTACTTGTTCTTGATGGTGACATCATTCAACTTCTGATAATCCGTACACAAACGGTTACCTCCATCCTTCTTGTCCACAAACAAGACAGGTGATCTCCATGGGGACGCACTTGGTTGAATCAATCCGATTTCTAACATGGAATCCAGTTGCTTCTTCAGTTCTTCTAGTTCTGACGGGTTCATACTATAGGTTCTCTGGGCTATGGGTCCTGTTCCGGGGATTAGTTCGATGATAAACTCGATATCCCGATCTGGGGGCATACCGGGCAAAACATCTGGAAATACATCGGGGTATTCGCAGACTATCCGAACTTGGTCAATGGTAGGTTGGGCTAGACTCTTGTTACACTTGAATTGGCGAGGTAAGGTTTCAGATATATGCTCGACTGATATTCCGGCGGTACTGGTCATGGTGATAGCTTTCTTGGCACAGTCAATCAATCCTTTATGTTTGGACATCCAATCCATTCCTAGTACTACTTCCAAACCTTTAGTTCCGAGTACTATTAGGTTAGCATAAAAATCTATGCCATGGATTCGGATAGGGACGACCTTGCAAATTTGCCTAGCCTTGGTGGTTGATCCGGGAATTTGTACAATCATCACATGCTTCAGTTTGGTTGGTTGAATTTTACTAGTACAGGCAAATTCTTTGGTAACAAATGAATGCGATGCACCAGAATCAAACAACACTCTTGCAAGTACTGAATTAACAGAAAACATACCCAGCACGACGTCTGGCGCTTCCTGAGCTTCTTCAGCATGCATGAGAAAAAGACGGCCATTGCGGTTGAGTGAATTTCCTGGGGCAAATCTTCTCCCTGGCTGGACACGACGCTGCTGCTGAGCTGGGACATTGGTATTAGGGGCTGTAGCATTCTTCTTGTTGGGGCACTCGTTGGAATAGTGGCCTTTATTTCCACAGTCATAACAGGTCACTTATGACTTGTCCTTGGCTGCGACAGGCACAACATTGCTTCCAGTCCTCGGGGCAGTGTTGGGGTTGGCGGTAGCATTGTTGGTGTTGAACTTGGGTGGGGCACGGGTGAAATTGCTAGAGTTGCCGGGGTTGTTGTGATTTCCTCCGGGTCTAGGGTTTCCACGGTTGGGATAGGTCGGACGGGTCATAGGGGGTATGTTGGTTCTTGGGGCAAATCCTGGAGATGGGTTGGGGCGATACTTTGGGGTCTGATGGGTTCCTGGTTGATGCATCATGCGACGCTTGCGGTTCTCATTGGCCTGGTTGATATTTCCTTCCATCTGGATAGCAGAGTCGACAAGGGCTTCAATATCAACAAAGGGGATATTGACTAACACTGTCTGCATCTTGTCATGCAGACCATTCAGGAATCTTTCTTTCTTCTTGGCTTCGGTGTCTATCTCGTCCGGGGCATACCTAGCTAATGACAAAAATTTGTCACAGTATTCCACTACAGTCATCCTTCCTTGCTTCAACTCCCTGAACTCGCCTCTCATTCTCTTGATCAAACCTGGCGGCACATGGGTTCTGCTAAACTTGACCTTGAATTCCTCCCAGGTCATCATCTGGCCTTCGGACATTGCACGCACATTGTTCCACCATGCCCTGGCATCTCCTGCTAGATAATGGGTGGCGAACAGGACTTTCTCGTTGGCTTCCACTCCTGCTACTTCTAAGTTGTTTTCCATGGTTTGCAGCCAATCATCGGCGTCTAGGGGTTCTTCTGACTTGGTGAAAACGGGTGGGTTGGTATTCTGTAAATTCTTGAGTTTAGATCCGTGGTTGTCCTGATTTCCATGATCTTGGTTGTTATGGGCTAGCTGGGCTATCTGTTGCAGAGTGGCTAGGTTGGCTTGACGTTCCGCTCTTTCAGCTTCGCGGTCAGAAGTCAACATTTGCAGGATCTGCAACATCGGGTCCGGGGCTGAACCACTTCCTCCACGTGGCATCTGAAGATTGATATAGATCATGAGAAAAGAGGGAAATTTCTAAGGTTTTGGGTCTTTGAAAAGTTTTTAGAGTTTGACTCAGGTTTTTCTAGCAACTTGCTTTTTCACTCATTCACTCATAGCACACAGTACAACACACACCACAACAAAGAAAGACAAATGGTTTTAAGAACCATTCTGGAATCTACGATACAGTGGGACCGAATACTACTCACTACGCTAGTGCTCAGTGCTACTACTCCTCGGAGTCTGTGGCTTCATCATCTTCATCATCATCGATGAAGGCGAAATCATCCTCATCGGTGAAGAAGTCCATGGCCTGATCCTCCAGAAAATCATCGTCATCGATGAGATAGGAGTAAGGGTCTCCATGAAGATCCTCTCTGGCATTCTCCCTTTCCTCTAACTGCATGTCTCTCTCATGGATGGTCTCTTCCAGAGATGAGATGCGATGGCGAAGACGGGCAATAATGCGCTCCTTCTTGTCGAGCTGACGGCGGCGAGACTTGCGATCCTTTGCTAGCATGGCGATGGTCTGGTCCTTCGTCTTGATGATGGCAGACTTGTGGTTGCAATAGTCACGGCAGTTGTCCAACTCCTGCCAATGATCATACATCATGAAGCTAAGGTGGTCCAATTGAGTCTTCAGCTCGGGGTGGTATGGGGCTTCCAGTGGTTGGCCATTTGCATCACGCCTTGGTCAAAACTCAAAGCGAGTACCATTGATCTGATTGATGCTCTGCCCACACAGACGGGAAAGAGCTTCCTGCATTGCTCTGGCAAGTCCATCGAGCCAGTTGTTTTCCCTCAAGGTAAACTGAATTCCCTCCGCAGTGGGAGGTTCAATCTTTCCTCGGAGACTTGCAACAATTAGCCACTGCAGATCTTCTCCTCCTTGATCATTGAGCTGAGCTCCGAAGAACTCGGGGTGCGGACGCTCCAGAAATTCCGAAAGCTGATCCAGATCCCTCTCAAAGATAAGGTCTCCTCCATTCCCGAGTTGGTAAAACTTGATGTACTTCACGTCCATCTATAAAAATAGAGGATGAGTAGATTAGCAGAGTGATCAAGTGTGTCAAAATTTTATGTATTTTGCAAGAGTTTTTGAGGAACATGAATTTTTATGAAAGAATTAAAGAGGTAAGAATGAGAATAAGTTTTCGTAAATATTTTTTTATTCTTTGGTTTTGAAACTAAGTTTTTGGGTCAACGTCCAATCTAACTAGGGTCTCCTATGGTCAGGATGGCTATGGTACCAACTTGTCAACACCCGGATTTTTCAATCCTAGATGCCTGTTATGCCATACATCGCAATCCCAGGATTACCGTTTTTGCGAGACATAACAGAATTGGATACCATAGTACTTCATCCATTACAAACGATACATAAGTTCTTACACAAATAGGGATCTCATGATCCGGTTCTTAATACAACATCAACCAGCGGAATACGTAATAATAACGGTAGCATAGGCGAAGCTCCATCTTCGGGATCACAGGCAATGCTGACGATGGGAGATGATCCTAGTTGTCATAACCTTCCTGGGGTCCATCTTCCAGGTACTCCTCTTCATAGTCTAGCCATGGGAATAGCCAGGGACAAAGCCATGAGTACTCTTTAAGTACTCGCAAACTAATACTAACAAGAAAAGGGGTTTTTTTGGATAATAGGATACTAGGCTCTAGGGTTGTTTTGCAAAAGCCAGATTTATCTCTACTAAGTTCCAAAGCTAGTCACAATTTTATAACTCCTAAGTGGGATCTTGTAATTCAGGTCACAACTCTGTTGTGGTCAAGTCAAAGTCTCAATTCATTTCACAAGTCATTTTGAAAAGGGTCTGACGGGGGAACAGTATGGCCACTCCAACTGTCCATAACCGCGGACGCGGCTATTCGAATAGTTTGACACTCTGCAGAGATTGTACACTTTCACCACAACATTCGATACATCCGACAGGAACAAATCCTGAATTCACCATACTCAGTATGCGGATAATCAATCCTAACCTTTCAATTACACGCCCTAGTATAAGCACCTCTCCTGTGAGTTTGGCCTCCCAACCATGACCACTGTCACCTTGGGTACTGCACAGGTGGACAATCTTCACAAGGTAGCCTCAGCTCAGACCTTGGCCGGGAGGGAACTAATACTAAGGTATATAAGTTTCCAGTCAAGCCCTACCCAATATTCGGGTATTGTGGTTGTACGCTAAAATTGGAATGGTATCGCATCCAGACAACCATCAATTTTATAAAGGGCTAAGGCTCATGCCTCAACATATTTATCACCAGAATCATCAAGTGTTTGGAAACACATGTCCAAAACATTTCAATAGAATGATCCATCATTCCAAGGTTTTCATAACCATTTTTCCACCAAGTATTCCCATCTAAAGTTGATCAAGTTTTATGCTTAGCACTAGCATCTACAAGTGGGGGAGGGGGGGGGTAGTACTAATGAGGGGTGGTAACTAGTGGAGTTTCACTAAGTCCAACCTTATATCTTAGGCTGATATCAAGGTTTCTAGCTTAGGCCAAATTTTATGCTCTTTAAGCAACCTTCAGCACAACTATCTAGTATCTACCAAACTCTTAGGTAGACTCTAAGTAAGCTTTGATAAAGAAATAAAGTAAGATGCTTGCACATAAAACTAGGATTGGTTTTTAACAAGCAAGTAGGGTCACAAGTATGGGTTTGTGGCATCAGTAGGGTATCTGGCAAGGGTTAGCTTGCATAGGTCAACTTGATTAGTAAGGCTTGCATAGTTACTAGCTTGCATCAGTGTCAATATAAGCTTGCCTTGTGCAGAGCATTGGTTGAAGTTCTCCTCGGCTTCCTCTTCGTAGTATCCTCCTTCCCCCTCGTATCCTTGGTCGGTACTAGCGTCTATGAATAAATACGAGGTACACAATCACCAAACAATACTTAACTACTTGCAATCATCACACACAAGGTTCCTATAGATGATGTAGCATCATCTCTAACCTTACAAGGTTAAGGCTTGGTTTAAATCTTTTTATTTTTAGAAAAGTAATTTCTACTCATTTAAAAACTACTTAAGATTTAATATTCTCCAAACTAAACATGGGATCATGTTGACACATGTCATCACCACATATTGTAGTCCATGGGAATTTGATTTAAAGTGGTGTCACAATTTAATAAGGTTTTACCCTTTTATTTTAATTAATTAAAGTGGCTAGAAATGCTTATGAAGCATTCTTTTATTACTTGAACATTATTTCTGCAAGTAAACCTATATATCTTTATATATTCTGAAAGGTATGGTTAAATGTGATTTTTGAGAGTTGGAATCAACTCAAAAGCTTTTATGGTTTAAATTTGAAAAATGTTTGAATACAGAAAAGCTTCTGCCTTGTTATTTTTGCTATGGGTGATCTACAGATCCAAATGACTTGAATCCAACGGGCTTGGATTAAGCATTCACAGACCTTTCCAACAAAATTGGTTTCATCCAATTTGGTGCACTGAATCGATCTGGGTTGATTTTTGAAGTTGGGTGCTAAAGTGTGTTTGAAATGAAATAGAAAAGTTTTAATTTGAATTGCTGGGCTGCGCGGGAAATTCTAACGGGCCGGCCTGCTAAGCGCAGTGCTCCCGCGGGCTTCTTAAGTGGGTGTCCCCACTCGTCAGTGACACGGGGCTGGGCGAAGCGATATGGGGCAACGTGGATCGTTCGATCTAGTTCTAATCCAACGGCTGAGGGTCATCGTCGACGCGAGACAACTCCGGCGAGAACGCAACCTAGCGCGGCCAGTGAGGGGTGCTGGGGGCTCACCGGGGTACTGGCGAGGGTCGGCGAGGCGGGCGAACGACGAAGTCGACGACGGCGAACTCAGGGGTGGTCGCGGCAGCTCCTGGGGTGGCTCCAATCGCTGGCTCCTTTCTTCTCCGGCAGCGGCAGGCTCCAATGAAATTCCGGCGAGGTGGTGCTCGCCTTGCTCTGAGAATGGTGTGGCACGGTCAGTGGGGAGAGGGGAGTGAGATGGTGTGAATAAATCGTGCGGGGGTGGCCTCTATTTATAGTCGAGCGAGGGGACCGTCGGGGCGCACGGTGAGCTCGTCGGGGGCGACGTTACATGCGGCTAATGGCATGGGCAAGGGTAGGGGACGGTGCTGTGTCTCCTGGCGATGCTCAACGACATGGTCGCGAGGCATGGGGCGGTGTGGTTTGGTCTGGAACGGGCGGTGCTCTGCGCGACAGAGGCGGCGTCTTCGACGGCAGGCGGTGACTGTATGGCACGGGGCGGCAAACGGGGATGTCTGGCGGTCTCCTAGGTCGGTGGGGATTGTGTGTGCACGCGGTGAGGGCGGCGCGCGGTCTGTGGGTGATGGTCGAGGATGGCGCTCTAGCGCACGCTCGGCATGGTCTGGGCGCGGCTTGTGCGCGTGGTCCAGGGCTTGGCAACTCTTGAGGCTGGGACAGGTAGTGGCGGTGGACGGTGGGCTGCCTCCCAGACAAGGTTGGCACGGCTAGTTCTTCCTCTAGCCTGCTGTCCACAATGGGGTGACATGGGGGTGCTCAGCTGTTCACCATTAATGGCAATGGCAAGCTCACAGGGGTGCTAGTGTTGGGCTAATCTTCCTATATGATCTACTGAGTTGTGTGTGAGCTAACTAGGGAACAAGTTAGGCTCAAAACACTGCACACTATAGTGTTTGATGTTTTGTTTGATTTGTGTCTGCAACCTGTTTGATGAAATGGCCGCACGAAATCAAGTTTTGAATTTTGAAATGATTTTTGGTGGGTTTGCTAGATTGGTTCTGGTGAGTCTGCAGATGCTTGGGTTTTGAAAGTTGAGCTTGTTTGAGTGGGTTTTGGAAAAGTGGGATCTTCCCATATGAAGAAGATTCAATTTTGAATTGTCATTTAAACTATGCATTTGAAAGTTTCTGGATGATCACAAAGTGGGCCTTGATACCTTGTTATGAGTACACTCAAGGGGTGCAAAGATCCAGAAAAGTTTCTGTTAGGTTCTGAAAGTTTGAGACAGCCAAAGTAGGCATGGGAGTTAAATTGGTCAAAATGACCATTCACTTAATATATTTGTTTTGATTTACTTGTCTTTGGGAAAAGTGTGGGAAATGTTTTAGATGATGTTTATTTCACCTAAGAAACATTTTACAAGCAATGGATCACACAAACAAGGTGGTTTTTAAAGAAATTAAAAATCCATGCATACACATATACATGCATTCATGAATTTATTTAGAAAAGTTTTTATTAACCCTAATCTTGATGATTAGTGTTTGATGATCTAAGTTTGGTATTTTTGGGATGTTAAAGTGCAAAACGTTGTCGCGGGACTAAAGATCCTCCAGCCCAGCGCGCGCAGCGGGGCCACGTGGAGATATTCTAGTCTCAGTTTGTAACAGAATCGGGACTAAATGCCTAACCTTTAGTCCCGACACGTTAGTCCCGGATTGCAATCCGGGACTAAAGCCTCTTACAAACCGGGACTAGTGTCCTGTTTTCTAATAGTGATACGGAGACGAGGCCAACCATGGCGTCGACCAAGCCTGCACAAGGCCAGCCCAAGGGTCGTGCTGAGGAGGCCAGGACGGTGGCGCGTGCGGCGAAGAAGAAGGCGATGATGAAGCGGGTGCAGGGCCGGAGGAGCGTGTCAAGGGAGGCCTGTAGGTCGGGTTATTGTCCCTATAATTAGGGCTCGGGCGCCATCCAGGAGGCGGGGTCGGGGCCGCGGCTGGTGCGGCACGAGGTGGTTGCGCGGGCGGCTGCTGCGGCAGCCCAAAGGGCGGATTCCCTGTCGCGGCAGGGGCGGCGGCGTGGAAGACATGCGGCGCCCGTTGTGCCTTGCGAGCTTGATTATTATCTTCTTGCTGGAGGAGGGAACGCACCTCCTTGAAGGTGGGGTAGGGCTTCAGCATGGGGATGAAGGACTGCTGCTTCTCAAACTGATCTCCGAGGCCGACGAGGAGGGCGTTGATGAGGGTACGGTCATCGACGTGATCACCAAGCTCACGTAGTTCATCGCCGATGGCCTTGATCCGCTAGCAGAAGACGGTGACCGGGGCGTCTCCCTGGGTGGTCGTGCGAAGCTCCGTGTTGAGCGCGTTGATGCGCACGTCGGAGTTGTCCTAGAACAGCTGCTGGAGAGAGGCCCATAGATCGGCGACGGTGGCGTCATCAGAGGAGACCAGATTGAAGAGCTCCGTGGAGATGCGGTGTAGATCCACTGGATGATGGCGAGATCATCTTTGACCCAGCGGTGATCGGCGGGCTACGGAGGGTGGGAGGGATCTATATGGTGATGGAGGCCGCAACGACCGAGGTGGATGGTAAAAAGGTGGCGCCAGTGGTAATAGTTGTGGGCGCCGAGGTCGAGCGAGATCGGTATGAAGGGGAGACATCGGCGATGGTGTCGGCTAGAGAGATCATCGGAATCTGGGGAGGTGGTGGATGTG
This sequence comes from Avena sativa, assembly GCA_916181665.1. Lineage (NCBI taxonomy): Eukaryota > Viridiplantae > Streptophyta > Magnoliopsida > Poales > Poaceae > Avena > Avena sativa. Next base: position 306,764,045 of record OV702284.1, on the reverse strand, counting down.
TGGTTGAAGTTGTAGAGGAGGAAAAGGGGGGAGGGAGGTACACCAACAACACGGAACTCGGCCATGGAGAAGAGGGGCTGATCTAGGAGCGGCGGCAGCTTTGGCGGCGCAGGTGGAGGCGCCATCCCAGGTGCGGAAAACCTAGGCGTCTGATACCATGATAGTTTGAGAGAATAATGACTTGTATTGATTTTAGCCACGGTCGGCTCTATATATAGATTACAACTGACTTGGACTCCAAGACTAATAGAGATAGAGTTACAATCTGAATAGGAAGGGGAGAGGCAGCCGGTGCCCTAGCCGCACCGACCTATACTCCAATAGTCATAAGAAACTTTCTATGCTAAAGTTTTTAGCTGTTTTTTCTACACTTAGGTTTTGGCCCGGATCTTACTCCAATCATGGATCCGCCACGCCGGTAGCCCTAAGACTCAACTTTTTCGTATGGAATTACTATCGGTAGCCTGACCAGCTCTCGTGTCGCTCATGCTCTTATCCTCTCTCTACTGCAATGTCTATAGTAAGTTGCAGTAATAATGTAATATGGTGAGCAGGAAGTTCCTAAGTTACTACACAACTATTGGTCAAAAATTATCATATTATTTAACCACAATTCTCATGTACATGCTTCTAACGTTTTTTACATGCATTTTTTGTTTGTTCGTTTGAGCTAGCTTATCACTTGTACCGCGCGACTAATAACATGCATGTATTTTTGCTATATAATTGTAGAAACTTATGAATATGAGTACTGTTGGGCTATGCTTATGAACTTATTGATAGTTTGAGAGAATAATGACTTGTATTTATTTCAACCACGGTGGGCTGTTTATATAGATTACAACTGACTTGGACTCCAAGACTAATAGATATAGAGTTACAATCCAAATAGGGAGAGGTGGTCGGTGCCCTAGCCGACCTATACTCTAATATCCCCCCGCAGTCTCAACATCAGGGGTAACGATGTTGAGACTGGAGCGAATGTCTGTAAATGATGAAGTAGGGAGTCCTTTAGTAAAAATATCAGCAAATTGTGCACTAGTAGGAACATGAAGAACTCGAACGTCGCCAAGAGCCACCTTCTCACGAACAAAGTGAATGTCAATCTCAATATGCTCCGTGCGCCGATGCTGAACGGGATTGGAAGCCATGTAGACTGCAGAAATATTATCACAATAATCAATGGTGGCTCGCTCCAGGGGACGATGAAGCTCGATGAGTAGCTGACGCAGCCACACTGCCTCCGCCACGGCATGGGCAATCGGCCTATACTCAGCCTCAGCAGAAGACCTGGAAACTGTTACCTGCCTTTTAGAACACCAATAAACAAGATTATCTCCTAAATAAACGCAAAATCCGGATGTGGACCGTCAAGTATCTGGACAACCTGCCCAGTCTGCATCAAAATAAACTGTCAAGCTTGTAGGATAAGAAGAGTTTAGAAGAATACCGTGATCAAGAGTGCCTTTTAAATATCGAAGAATCCGTTTTACATGAGCAAGGTGAGGAGCACGAGGATCATGCATGAAAATACAGGCTTGCTAAACTGAATAAGAAATGTCAGGACGAGTGAGAGTGGCGTACTGAAGAGCACCAGTGATGCTATGGTAAAATGTGGGATCAGAAACAGGATCACCATCGGCCGACAGTTTGGCACCTATATCAGCCGGAGTGCGAGAGGGTTGACAATCGGACATACCAACCCGTGAAAGCAAATCCAAAAGATATTGTCGCTGGGAAAGAAAAAAGAGAGGACTTTGTGCGAGAAACATTAATACCAATAAAATGATGAAGAGGTCCTAAATCAGTCATGGAAAATTCACGATGAAGTGAAGAAATAATATGTTGAAGAAAAGAGTCAGAGCTAGCAGTAAGAATAATGTCATCAACATAAAGAAGAAGATATGCAGTATGTTCGGAGGAACGAAAAATGAATAGGGAAGAATCAAATTTAGAAGGGATAAAGCCAATGGTTTGAATGAAAGTAGAAAAACGTTGAAACCAAGCACGAGGAGCCTGTTTGAGACCATAAAGAGATTTGTTGAGTAACCAAACAAGATTGGGAGAATATGGATGCTCAAAACCAGAGGGTTGCTGACAGTAGACAGTTTTAATAAGAGTACCATCGAGAAAAGCATTTTTAACATCAAGTTGATGAATCAGGCATGAAGAAGAAACGACAAGACTAAGTACGACGCGAATAGTGCTTGGTTTGACAACGGGGGAAAAGGTCTCATCGAAATCAATGCCATATTGTTGTGAAAAACTGCGACAAACCCAACGAGCTTTGTAATGAGCAAGAGAGCCATCAAAGTTAAATTTGTGTCGAAAAACCCATTTACCAGAAACAACATTAACACAAGAAGGTTTTGGAACGAGAACCCATGTATTGTTTTGTTGAAGAGCATCAAATTCATCACGCATAGCTGAAAACCAAAGAGGATCAAGAAGAGCACGTTTGTAGGATGTGGGTATAGGGAAAATTGTGGTTGTGGCAGTGAGATTGAGACGTTTAGAAGGGAGAAGAAAGCCACGTTTGCCACGAGTGCATATGACGTGATCATTTGTAGGTGATTGAATAGGAACGACATTAGGTGGTAAGGTGGGTGTGGAGGAAGACTCGACAATAGGTGTTGGTGGATCGAGTGATGGGGTCGATGGTTCGGTGGTAGGAGTAGGGGAAGTGGTGCTACGAGGGGTGGTCACGACAGTGGTGGGGTGGGTGACAGGTTCCTGCCGTGGCAAAGAATTGGGTGAAAGTTCTGCTGTGGCAAGCTGTCGCGGCAGAGAAACAGGCGAAAGGTCTGCCGCTGCAGGCTGCCGCGGCAGAGAAACGGACGAAAATCCTGCCACGGCAGGCTACCGCGACAGAGAAATGGGGCAAAAATCTGCCGCACCAGGGGCGACAGTGGGTTGAACGAAGGGTGTTTTGGTAGTGGTAGGGACTGATGGTTCGGTTTGGGGAGTGAGTTTTGTGGCAGCATATGGAAAAGTATTTTCATCAAAGGTAACATGGCGAGAAACAATAACATGGCCAGAAGAAGGATCAAAACAAGGATATCCTTTGTGATCATCAGAAAGTCCAAGATGAATGCAATGTAGGGAACATGGTTCGAGTTTATTGGATGTTGTAGAGGCAATGTTTGGAAAACAAAGGCAACCAAAAACACGCAAGAAAGAATAGTCTGAGTGAGATAAAAATAAATATTGAGAGGGTGAATAAAGAGGACACATTTTGGTGGGGCGAACATTGATGAGGAAAGTGGCAGTGCGAAGAGCTTCAGCCCAGAAACGAGAAGGAAGAGAGGCTCGCAAAACTAAAGTGCGTAGAATGTCATTTATAGAATGAAGAGAACGTTCGGCTTTACCGTTTTGGGGAGAAGTATAAGGATAGGAGAAACGAAGAAGGATTCCTTGAGAAAGAAAGAAACTGCGGTTTGTAGTGTTGTCAAATTCTCGTCCATTATCACACTGAATAAATCGGATAGGCAAGCCAAAGTGAGTAAGAACATACTGCCGAAAATTTATGAAAATTGTATGCACATCAGATTTTGCAGGAAGAGGAAAAGTCCAAATATAATGAGAGTAGTCATCCAGGATCACAAGATAATATTTATAACCAGAAACACTAGGGACTGGAGATGTCCATAAATCACAATGAAGAAGCTCAAATGGAAAGGTACTAACAGTAGTTGAGGTGCCAAAAGGTAATCTAACATGTTTGCCACATTGACAAGCATTACAAAGAGAGGGATTGTGAGAGGAACTAGAGCTAGGGATACAAAAATCTTGAAGCAAAGACGACAGAGTAGTTTTATTTGGGTGACCTAGACGACGATGCCATAAATCAACAGATGCAAGCATGGCGTGGGGGGTGGATATGGGTGCGCCATGAAGTGTATAAATATCGCCCGTGCTATTGTACCGAGCGAGAACCTCCTCCATTTTCATATCCTTCACAGACAAACCAAAAGGGTCAAAAGCCAGAATAACTTTGTTGTCAATACAGAATTGTCGAATAAAAATAAGATTTTTGATTAGGGAAGGAACAACAAGAATATTACGTAAAAGAAAATTAGCATAAGATGAAGAGATGTGAGAATTTACGGTGCAAGAGACACGAACTGTGGAGCCATCGCCAATAGTGATTGTGGAAAAGGGGGAGGGGAAACAAGCTGAGAGCAAATTCATATTTGAAGACATATGCGAGGATGCACCGGAATCGAAAATCCAATCCGTACCTTCGTTATTTAGTGTAAAGTTGTTCATGGCGTTGATGAAGGCGGCTTGGTCCCAGTTCGGCTGCAGGGGAGGAGCAGAGGAGCCGGGAGCTTGCATGTTGACGTAGGGGAGGGGCGGTAGCTGGTTGTACGCGTATGGAGCTTGCATGGTGCCATAGGAGCCCGGGATGTGGTACTAGGGAACGCCGGATGGTGGTGTAGCCGTCGCGGTGTAGACGTGATGAAAGGATACGGATGTCGCCTAGAGGGGGGTGAATAGGCGATTAAAACTTTTCCTAGAGTGGCTCAACAAAGGCGTAATAAAACTAGTGTTTACTTTGTTAAGCACAACCTAGAACAACTAAGGTTCGCCTATGTGCACCAACAACTTATGCTAAGAAATACAAGCAACAAAGTGATAACATGATATATATTACTTCAAGCACGAAGGCTATCACAATGTAAAGTGCATAAGTAAAGAGCTCGGGTATAGAGATAACCGAGGCACGCGGGAACACCGATATTTTACCGAGTTCCTCCCAACATGGAGTACGTCTCGTTTGGAGAGGGGGTGGTATCAAACCACCAACGCCACAAAAGGCCTCCCTTATTCTCCGGTGAATCTCACCCCAACGGTATCGATCCACACTTCCACTATCGGTGCACTTGTCGGTGGCAACCGGAACCTCTCACAAGGTTGGGGCACTTCTCCACAACTTAATTGGAGGCTCCCAACAAATGCCACAAAAGGCCACAAGGTTGGGACACTTCTCCACAACTTAATTGGAGGCTCCCAAAAAATGCCACTAAGGCCTCAACCTGCAACACAACAAACCGTCTAGGGTTCCAAGAACCCAAGAGTAAAAAGCTTCTCAACTTTCACTCACCAAATCCTCCGGGGAGAACTCAAATCGATGCACCGAATGCAAATGGGAAGAACACCACAAAGGTGCTCGAATCCATCACTCTCAAGTTCCAACAAAGCTACTAAAGCTATTGGGGGAACAAGAGAGGAGGAATCAAAGAGGAACCCAAAATCCCCCAAAATCTAGATCCCAAGGATACACTCACAAAGAGATGTTTTGGTTTGGTCAAAATGTGGATCTAGATCTCCTCTCTCTTCCACTCAAATATGGGCAAGAATCATTGGAGGGATTGAGAGATAGCAAGCTTTGGAAGGTCAACAATGGAGGAGAAAACTTGCAAGAATAGTTGGGGATCCATTGGGGAAGAAGGCCCCTTAAATAGGTCCCCCCAAAATCCAACCGTTGAAGCCAAAAAACGCGAACCCCGGTACTACCGAACTTTTTCCCGGTACTACCGGACATTCCCGGTACTACCGGACATTCCCTGGGGATCCCAGGTCGCCAAACGCACCTTATTCAGTACCGACCGGTACTAAGGGACGGTACTACCGGACCTCCGGTGCTATCGGTCATCCCTAAACAAAAACGGCCATAACTTTTGCATCCGGACTCCGATTTTGATGATCTTGGGCTCGTTTCGAAGAGGACAACAAGCTCTAAAAGATCATGCAAAGAAACATTATAGTACAGCAAGGTAGGATAGATGAAAATGACGAAAGGTTTAACCTCTATCAAAAAGACGAACCGATAAAACCTCCAACATCAAAAACGTAATAGAAAATGCATATGAAATCCGTTTTCGATGAACTAGAGCTTGTCATGGAGATTAACACAAGATCTAAATCCTCACATGAGTAAGAACCTAATAATGGAAGGTTTTACCTATCTCTAAAATACAAACCGGTAAAATCTCCAAGATCAAAACGCAATAAGATATAAAAGGGAAATCCGTTTTTGATGAACTAGAGCTTGTTATGAAGATTACCACAAGCTCTATATCCTCACATGGATAAGACCAAATAACAACCAAATATGATGATGAAAGTATGCAAAGGTTTGATCTCTCTCCGAACGATGTGACCGAGTTACTCATTCGAGAGCCCCTCTTGATAGTACGGTTATCTATCCTAAACCCGGTCTCACAACAAACATGAGACCGGCAAAAGGGAAAACCTATCAATATTATACCTTTGCCTTGAGCAATCCATTTGAGATCGATGTAGACGATCTTGTCCTTCTCAAGATGGACACCTTTCTTGATTCCTCATCATCGATCCATGATCACCGAGGATGGCAAGCATCAAACATGAGATCTTCTATAGATGGCGCATTTTGACCTTGCACAACACATCTTCTCATTTCATCTATCTTGAAGTCAACACATGCTCCAAGCAATGAAAATGGACAATTCCTACAAGTACAACTTAATACACACATTAGTCCATAAAGATTGTCATTAATTACCAAAACCACACATGGGGGCCCAACATGTTCTTTCAATCTCCCCCATTTTGGTAATTGATGACAATCCCCTTAAGAGGGTTTATATAAGGAATATTATTGAATGAAATGGTAATACCAATATCAAATACTACAAAAGTATTTGATATTGGTACCACCACCATATATACAGCAAACTCCCCCACAATCTATGCATGTGCGATGAACTTGAATTTCATTGCATATATTGCCAATCATTATCATTGGTGGAGTTTCCTCTATATATACCACATGCTAAGCATCAACAAAGATGCAAGAGCATGAGAGGCAAATGCACAAGAACAAACTCAATGCATAAACCAACTTCCCTTAAACCCTCTAAAACTTCTCCCCCATTGGCATCGATTGCCGAAATGGGTGACAAGTTATAGAAGGCAAATATAGTAATAATTCCTCCAAAGGTGTGCCTTCGCACATATCCAATGATGAATACTTAGGAGGGAGTAGAACTATATCGAGGATCCAAAGATTGCCAAAATAAAGTCAAATGATGCAAGCAATTTACAAGATCCGACAAACCAAATGAAAACAACGAATGAGTCCAAATGGAAACAACAAGATGTTATGAAATGAGCAAAAGAGTGCTTCAAATAACAAATAGAGAAGCTCCCCAAGATTTGTGCATACTTTATAATCATTGTATTTCAATACAAAAATGCACAAATATGGAATCCTCACTCCTCCATAAACATTTAAGGCACAATAAATGAGAAAGAAGACAAATGAGCATTATTAAATGAATTAGATGAGCTCCACAAAAATAATGCACCAATTATGATAATTATATTCGGAAACAAGGTGCATAATCATGGAATCCTCACTCATCCAAATTCATTTAACAATACAAGGCATGAGAGAACAAGTAAGAGTGCCCGAAGATGCAAACAAGAGGAACAAGCACTCATAGGAAAATGAATTTGGAAGCCACCGAAAAATCAAAAGGAATAAAAGGTGGTATCCAAGGAATAAGATTCAACTAAAATTATCTTCTCATATGTGCATATGTCTCTAAGTGGAAAACATCACAAAGACATATGCCAACAAAGACATATGCACACATAAATAAGATATACAAGAAATCACATGAAAGCACAAATGAAGTCTTAACATATACCAATAAGATTTTTGCTTCAAAGCACGGCCAAAGGCTCAAATATATCTTATTGTACATTAATGAGCTTAAAATACCAACACACTCCATATATTACAACTATCACCAAGGGAAAAGGAGAAAGTTGGAATATATGGAGAAAGGTAACAAGTATCATAAGATAAAATAGACTAGCAAAAATCTCACTATTGCACATGAGAGAAGTTGATGAAATGATAGGCAATAAAATTGCTAGATTGACATATTTGGGATTGGAGGATCATATGCATGATTTTGTATAGTCCCAATTATATGCACTCATCTCAACTTAAACACATACACAATATAGAGTCCTCTTAAAACCATGGCTAGAACTACAACAATTACAAATACACTAATTCATGCTAGAAGGCAACCGACAAACGGTTGGAATCAAGATATATGAGCATGAGAAAGAGATACTTGTTACCGAGATATAATTGGTAGGATGTAGAGGATATGAATTCATTGATCATCCTATATCTTGTCTCAAATTTTCATGTATGCACCACTTCTTCAAAATTGAGAGACAAGCATCCAATATATCTCCAATGTACCTAAAACACAATTAAGTACAAGATGGTCCCCAAACATATTGGGTCCAAAGTAGTTACTTCAACTACAATACATAGGAGAGACTCCACATAATTATGTGCATATTGATATGAAATTGAATTTCATGCACAACTTAGCCGATGGGAATTGGTGGAGTTTCCCCTATATATTGGATCAAAGAAAGCAAGCATGCCATAATATAAACATATAGTAAATATGCATGCATAAAGATTTCAAGAACCAAAGAGGAGATACAATTTGAACAAAAACACCAAGTAAATCAAGATTGCACACACATGAGTGTGACATGACAAACGATGTCCAGATTGTATCAAAGAACCAATTCAACACATGAAAGATCACAAGTTCAACCAATGAACTAGGCTAAAGCCAAAGAGCAAAAGATAGATAGAAATAAAAAAGCTCAATGATTTATCTCATTCTAAAAGGTTAAAAATGTGAAATAAGGAATGATACAAAACAAACTCCCAAGAAGAGCAAGGTTCCAACAAGAAACCAAACTCCCCAAACTTTTCATGATGGCACAAAATACCAAAACTAAAAGATTGAGCATCTAAGCACATAAAACTCGATATGGATCAAACAAAGAAGCATAAAAGGATTGTTCTAGATAATATAGGAGAGCTCATCCATAAGTAGTACATTGTATAGAATTTTTGCTTTTGAATGCAAAATGCACACAAATGAGATCATCACTACTACCTACATTAAATAAAACACAGGAAGATACCAATAAAAATAAAAGGATCCAAAAGTAGCAAGGAATACATGGGAGCACACAAAACATTTACTTGGCCAAAGATAGGACAATATTAATCAAAGGCCAAAGTGAATATGATCAATAAATTCTACCATAAGTTGGGTACTCATTGTCCAAGGACAAGAAATAGAATAATTTTCCATAAGGTAGCTTGCATGGATATCCAAGATCATAGACACAACAAGAAGCATATAACTAAATATAAGAAATTAAGCATGATACTTCGAACAAGATTCTTGGTAGCTTCCAATAGTCACACAATCACTAGTGATTAGAGTAACTTGAAGCAAATGGTTTCCATGAGGATATATATCTAAATATGAGGAAACACATACCAAGAACCACTCTCATATACAAGATCCAAAATAAGATCAATAAAGCCATTAAGGAAATTGGAACTTGTATGAGAAAATGTGTCACATAGGCGCTAGATAATTATCAATATCAATTCTAAGTGACACAACCTCAAATATTCACATTTTCTAGGATTGTAATATGCACTAAGCATATGACTCCCCCATAATGTGATACTACCATAAAACCAACACGAGGCAAAAGGATACAAATAGAGATAATTAATGGACATTATAAAACTTAAATTTCTCATGAGAATTATACCACATAGAGATTAGACAATAATCCAATATAAATACTTAGGTGGTATTCCTCATGTACACACAATTTTAGGATTGTGGAATGCCCAAGCATAACACTCCCCCAAAATGGGATAATCCATTAATCTCTCACAAGAGCCAAATAAGATATCAAATATAATCAATTAAGGATTCAATACAAGAAACACACATACATGGTGTGTCACCTAATCATATACAAATATACTTTATACCTCAAGATAATTAAGTGTAAAGCACAACATGTACAAAAGCATGGAAAATACAAAACCAACACATGCACAAGGGGGCGAGTAACTTTCAATGTAAAGAGCTTAGCATATGTTACCGCAAGGAGGAACATTGGAAATATAATATAATCATGATAATCCAAATGGCTTGACTTGACAATAATAATTGATGAAGATCCCTCAATTCTTCATAATGTAGCCAAGACTCCAATGCCCTCCAAAACACACCTATTGATCAAGTTTTGGCTTGTTGGTCCCCAACCAAGTTGGGTCCTAAGAGGTTAGTCACAATAGGCTTGTCAACCCAAATGGTTCTTTTCTTGACACCACATTGAGCACCAACAAATTTGGCAAACACATTGCCAACCTCATCCTTACGAAGTGAATAAGCATCATCAATCAAGATAGGATGGGATGAGGAGATACCAATAGTGCATGAGGAAGAAATATGCCCCTTCTCGCGGCATATGTAGCAAGTTCTACTCTTGCCATCTTTCTTTTTGGATGAAGAAACAACTTGAGGAAGAGCTTGAGTCTTCTTGGGAGGAGACCCATTTCTAACAAGATGTAGAGCTTGAGGTGGAACTTAAGGCCGCTTCCCTTGATGCTTCACACTAAGAGGCTTTTTCTTCAATGGGCAAGATCTAACATGGTGCCCTTCTTCCTTGCACTTGAAGCAAACAATGTTGGCTGGATTCTTGACTTGATCTTGGCCATTCTTCTTGTTGTCCTTGTGCTTCAACTTGATAGTGGACTTGTTCTTGACATTGGAGTTGAATCCAAGCCCACCCTTGTCATTGGGGGATTTTTGCACACTCAAGATTTTGTTGAGTGCGGCCTTCCCTTGATGACCCCTTTTCAAGTCATTCTTCAAAGAAGTGACTTGAGCCTTTAGCTCTTTGATTTCCTCTACATGGTTAGGTTCAACAAAAGTACTAGAGGAAGTAGATGCTAAATTGTTAGAGCAACAAGGCACGGAATGTAATTCATCACGAGATATAGCATGGTTGTGAGAGGATGAATTACAAGGACCAGCACATGTCACTATAACATTTGGAGTAGATGTAGTGCTAATGTCCACATGAGGCCCACTAGATGTTACCTTTGACATGATGGCCTCATGAGCTAACTTTAGCCTACCATGGGAGACTAGAAGATCCTCATGCGAGCTTGAGAGCTTAACATGACTTTCTTCTAATTTCCCATAGTTGCTAGTTAGCAAAGCAAGTTGAGATTTTATCTCAACATTCTCCTTCGAAATAGATGCTTCACAATAAATGAAGTTAGTAGCACAAGCATCATCATTATTAGCAAGAGGTGAGGTCAACTTGGTAAGCTCTTTTGAATATGAAGCTTTAAGTTGCTCATGTGACTCGGTGAGTTTGATGAGCTCGCCCTTGATGACCCTAGAGCCAATTTTGAGGTGCTCAAAATCCTCAAGGAGTTTAGCATAAGCAACTTCAAGTTCATCATTTTTAATCTTGAAGGAGTTTTCCACCGCAAGTTCTCTATCATGGTGTTCCTTTACTCTAGATAATTCTAGAGTAAAAGTCTCCTCAAGAGATTCTTTGGTGGTTTGTTCTTCTTCAAGGGAGTCCTTTAGTTGTGCAACTTCATTAGCATACTCTCGCTCAAGGTCAAACTTTTCATCAATTAAGTTTTCTTGCTCCTCAATAAGATCATTGCCTTCTATGGCACAATTCAAGATTTCAATAAAGTTGGAGGAAGCAATTTTATTTTTGAAGAGAGCTCTATAGACAACCTCTCCCATTTTCTTAATAGAGGTAATATCATACTTACTTCTATAATCATCATTATCATTCTCAACCTCATCATCATCATCATGAGATACAATGGGATTCAAAGAGGTTACCTTTTTTCCCTTAGCCATAAGGCACATGTGAGAACCAGAGGAAGGTGATGATGAGATTGCACTTGTAGCTCTCTTAAAGACCTTGTCTTGGCACATAGAATCTTCATTTTCCTCTACATGGTTAGCAACACAAGCACTAGAGGAAATGGAAGCATTTTTATCATGGCAACAAGACAACACAAGCATATCATCATGAGATTTATTCAAGTCATTTCTACATGATATGCAAGGACTATTAACACAAGCATATAAGGAGTTTTGATTGCTAGAAGTGTTAAGGTCCAAAGATAGATCATTGCAACTAGATAGGGATGAAGGATTACAAGTAGTAATATCACTACCCATATTGCAATTTCTATCACCACTCACCATATCATTACCTTGTGAAAAGTCACATGTTGGTGAAGTGGTAGAGGATGAGAACTCATCTCGACCGGAAGTGGAAGCAACACAATCATCCTCAATAATGTTGGACACAACATATTTATCTTGAAGTTTTGTCCAAAACTCATGAGCGCTCCAAAAAGGAATGATTGAAGATGTAACTACATAGCTCAAAGCATTAACAAGCACATTAGAAGCTTGAGCATCGAGATATAATTTTTTCTCATCCTCACTAGATAGATTTTTGAAATCCATTGGAGGAGAAAAACCTATATCTACAATACGCTCCAAATTTGGGTCCATGTCCCGAAAATGAATGAGCATGCGATTTTTACATATATCATAATTTGTGCCATCGAATGTGAACATGTCATTGTGCACTAATCCTCTAGCCGACATATTTACTCTTAAGGCGGTGAAGCCTAAAATGAGAGACCGGGCTCTGATACCAATTAAAAGGATACAGATGTCGCCTAGAGGGGGTGAATAGGCGATTAATTTTTTCCTAGAGTGGCTCAACAAAGGCGGAATAAAACTAGTGTTTACTTTGTTAAGCACAACCTAGAACAACTAAGGTTCACCTATGTGCACCAACAACTTATGCTAAGCAATACAAGCAACAAAGTGATAGCAAGATATATATTACTTCAAGCACGAAGGCTATCACAATGTAAAGTGCATAAGTAAAGAGATCGGGTATAGAGATAACCGAGGCACGCGGGGACAACGATATTTTACCGAGTTCCTCCCAACATGGAGTACGTCTCGTTTGGAGAGGGGGTGGTATCAAACCACCAACGCCACAAAAGGCCTCCCTTATTCTCCGGTGAATCTCACCCCAACGGGATCGATCCACACTTCCACTATCGGTGCACTTGTCGGTGGCAACCGGAACCTCTCACAAGGTTGGAGCACTTCTCCACAACTTAATTGGAGGCTCCCAACAAATGCCACAAAAGGCCACAAGGTTGGGACACTTCTCCACAACTTAATTGGAGGCTCCCAACAACGCCACTAAGGCCTCAACCTGCAACACAACAAACCGTCTAGGGTTCCAAGAACCCAAGAGTAAAAAGCTTCTCAACTTTCACTCACCAAATCCTCCGGGGAGAACTCAAATCGATGCACCGAATGCAAATGGCAAGAACACCACAAAGGTGCTCGAATCCCTCACTCTCAAGTTCCAACAAAGCTACTAAAGCTATTGGGGGGAAAAGAGAGGAGGAATCAAAGAGGAACCCAAAATCCCCCAAAATCTAGATCCCAAGGATACACTCACAAAGAGATGTTTTGGTTTGGTCAAAATGTGGATCTAGATCTCCTCTCTCTTCCACTCAAATATGGGCAAGAATCATTGGAGGGATTGAGAGATAGCAAGCTTTGGAAGGTCAACAATGGAGGAGAAAACTTGCAAGAATAGTTGGGGATCCATTGGGGAAGAAGGCCCCTTAAATAGGTCCCCCCAAAATCCAACCGTTGAAGCCAAAAAACGCGAACCCCGGTACTACCGGACTTTTTCCCGGTACTACCGGACATTCCCGGTACTAACGGACATTCCCTGGGGATCCCAGGTCGCCAAACGCACCTTATTCAGTACCGACCGGTACTAAGGGGCGGTACTACCGGACCTCCGGTACTACCGGTCATCCCTAAACAAAAACGGCCATAACTTTTGCATCCGGAATCCGATTTTGATGATCTTGGGCTCGTTTCGAAGAGGACAACAAGATCTAAAAGATAATGCAAAGAAACATTATATTACAGCAAGGTAGGATAGATCCAAATGACGAAAGGTTTAACCTCTATCAAAAAGACGAACCGATAAAACCTCCAACATCAAAAACGTAATAGAAAATGCATATGAAATCCGTTTTCGATGAACTAGAGCTTGTCATGGAGATTAACACAAGCTCTAAATCCTCACATGAGTAAGAACCAAATAATGGAAGGTTTTACCTATCTCTAAAATACAAACCGGTAAAACCTCCAAGATTAAAACGCAATAAGATATAAAAGGGAAATCCGTTGTTGATGAACTAGAGCTTGTTATGAAGATTACCACAAGCTCTATATCCTCACATGGATAAGACCAAATAACAACCAAATATGATGATGAAAGTATGCAAAGGTTTGATCTCTCTCCGAACGATGTGACCGAGTTACTCATTCGAGAGCCCCTCTTGATAGTACGGTTATCTATCCTAAACCCGGTCTCCCAACAAACATGAGACCGGAAAAAGGGAAAACCTATCAATATAATACCTTTGCCTTGAGAAATCCATTTAGGCTCGATGTAGACGATCTTGTACTTCTCAAGATGGACACCTTTCTTGATTCCTCATCATCGATCCATGATCACCGAGGATGGCAAGCATCAAACATGAGATCTTCTATAGATGGCGCATTTTGAGCTTGCACAACACATCTTATTATCATTTCATCTATCTTGAACTCAGCACATGCTCCAAGCAATGCCAATGGACAAATCCTATAAGTACAACTTAATACACACATAAGTCCGTAAATATTGTCATTAATTACCAAAACCACACATGGGGCCCAACATGTTCTTTCACGTGAGCCGGCGGCCGAGGGCCGAGGAGGCCGAGAGAGCCCGTGGCTAGACAAAGACCGAGACTCCATGCGCCTGTGTATGCAGGAGGGGCGCCATATGGAAACGGGCCGACCATGGCATCTACCAAGCCTGCACAAGGCCAGTCCAAGGGTCATGAGGAGGCCCGGATGGTGGCGCAAACGACGAAGAGGCAGTCGATGACGAAGCAGGTGCAGGGCCGGAGGAGTGCTGTGGCATCCCGCAAAACCACTACTAGAAAATCGCGTTGTTTTTGTGCATTGCATCATCATGACCGCATGCTCATGTCATCATGCCACATTGCATTTGAGCATCGTCATCATCTTGCATTTGCTTGCATTAAACTATTTGCAGAAAAACCTATTTTGTGTTTTCTAAAACGCCCCGTCTTTGTTTAAACGCCAAACCCGGGTCGCCGGAATATTTTGTTTTGTCTGCTATCGGTTTGCAAAAGCCCGGTTTGAAATAAATAAAATAGTTAATTATTTTTAGTGGGGCAGTCGAACGGGCCGATTCGACCCGAACGACCACCCCAGAATAAAATCGGTCCAGCTTAGACCCCACCCCAAGTCTTTTCCTACCAGTCCTAATCTACCCACCCCTCCAGCCACCTCACCCCACCCAATCCGCTCTCGCCACCTCACCTCTCTCACTCCCTCCACCACTCCCTAGCTGCCACGTCACTACTTCCACCCCACAGCCCCACTCCCTCCCCACCTGCCTCCCCTGGTCAAACCCTCCCCCAGCCTACCCACTCTCTCTCTCCCTCACCGCCCCTGGGTCCCACCGCAGGCCCGCAGCAGCCCCCACCCGCCTGGCCTCTCCCCCTGTCCCGCGCCCCACCTCTCCCCCCGGCCCTACCTCTCTGGCCCACCCGACCCCGCCTGCTCCCTCCTCTCTCCTTCCTCCCGCACCCTCCCTCTGTCTCCCACGCGCCTCCCCACCGTCCACGACCCTGCTCCTTCCTCCCCCAGCATCCACCGCCCCACCGTCCTCCCCCGACCTCGCCCTTCTTCCCCCTCCTCTCTGCAGCCGGACGCGGCCTCCCCTCTGCCGGCTCGCTCCGCCGTTCGCCACCCAGCGCCGTCGTCCGCCGCCTCCCCTCTGGCGCCCAGGCCGCCGCCCCCGCTCGGCCTCACCCCGCCGGAGGCCGCCTCCCCGTCGCCTTCTCCCCCACCTCGTCCTCCCGCGCGCCCGCCCTCGTCGGCCCCGCCTCCGTCGAGCCGCGCTCGCCGCCTTCTCCGCCTCGAGCCTCGCCGCGCGGGTCCCGTCCGCCGCCAGCGCCCTTCGCCGTCTCCGGCGTTCTGCGTGCGCCCTCCGGCGAAGCGGCCGTCCGCGCTCGTCGCCCCGCCCCAACCCGCGACGCCCCGGCTCGCCTCCGTCCCCGCAGAAGCTTCCCCGAGCGACCGTCCGCGACCACCTCGGCCCGCCTCCTTGCCGCGGCGTGTCGACGCCGGCCGACCTCGCCGTCAGCGCCTCTGGCCCGTCTGTCCGTCTCGCGCCCAAGCCCCCGTCGTCTGCAGCCAGGCTGACGCCAGCGACCACCCTCGCCGCCCTGGAGCCCGTTGGCCCCTCCCCGCAGCGGAGCTCGGCGTCCTCGCGTGGATGCCAGGCACCGCCTCCGTTCTCCTCGGTGGCGCTCTACACCAGGACAAACAATCGAACATGGAGGGCAAGGATAAGGCGTCAAGTTCCCCTTGTCGACAAGATCGGCTCGATGCTGTTGGATTAGAAGAATGTACTAGGTGGAAAGCGAAGGCCCTGACGCGGATTCCAAGCTCGCCACCGGCGAACAAGATGGTACCCAAGGTCGTCGACATAGAAAACCCCAAGATCTCCTTCATGGAAATCGAAGCCGAACCCGGAGACCTCCGTCATGGATCATCGAGCACTTCTACACGGACCCACGGGATGACATGTTCTTCACCCAAGGGCGACAAGGCTCTCTTCACGGATTTCGAGACCCCGACATCGAAACGACAAGATCATCGTCATAGAACCCGAAGGCCACATGTGCGACAAGTACTCCCTCGAGGACGTCGAGTGCTTCACCCCGGACGCCAAGACCGACCCGATACGAAGACCGACAAGATCTTCACCACGACCAGATCGACACCGACCCGGATGCACCCGATGCGCCCCCGGCACCGGACCAAGTCCTGCTCCCGCGGATGCGACAAGATCTACTTCTGTTGTCCGAGACCGATCCCGTCGAACCCTGAACCCTGTCGAACCCCGAACCCCCGGAACCCCAAGATCTCCGACCCTCAATGTGTGAACCCCTTCCCGAAACCCTATTTTATCATACTATACAAAATGTTGCATATTAAATTGTCATGCATGCATATTTGTGTGGTTTGGGGGCCTTATGCTGATTCACCTTATAATTAAATATGGGGCCCATATGTGGGCAAATCTAGTCTCATATTGGACTCATTTAAATTTGTGTAGCGAACCGGTAACTTATCTTGCCCTGTTATTACAACATTTAATCGCGGGGTATCTAAACAACATGAACCGTTTAATTAATTGTCGGGACCCCCGGTTCCGCTTAATCTGGCCTAATTGCATCGCATCTTGCCATGACATACATCATACATGCATCATGCCCGATCTTCTGCCGTTGTATTAAATAGTGCATCCGGTTTTCTGCTAGTGTTTTGGTTCTTCGCGGATAAGGCCGTTGAGTTGTTGTGAGCTTCGCCCCGATCTTCGGATGAACCCTTCGACAATGTTTTCAGGCGAGCATCTCCCCCTTTCTACCTATCTTACTTTTATAGTATTTATTCCCTCCTGTTGATCTATTGCTATCTGTGTTGCGATGCTCTAGTTTCCGTACCCGTGATATCCCCTGCAGCCTTATATTGCCTTGGACACATCCTATTACCGGTTGATTGGTAGATAGTTGGACTTGCGTGTCGTAGTCGCTCGCTCAAGTGCTGTTGCGTGTCGTCAAGTACCACAGTTGTTGGAGTATTGCCGCAAGTTAATTGTTGGGAATGATCATGGTATTACTTATCGTTCACTTTAATTCCTATTTAACAACTAAAATTGAAGTAAGTAAGCAGAGGCATCGGTGGGTGATAGATAATATTTGGTTTCCGACCGCCCACTTGTGTCCCGTAGGACCCCGAGTACTTGATACCTGTTCCTTGATTTATCGCGCTATCCACATCCGGGAGGCTTATGGGACCCCCCTGAGCCAGAGCTTGATTCAGTCTTATTTCTTGGGGCCACAAACTAGTTTGAGGTTTTATTTACGATCCTGTACTTATGCCATGCTTTACTGCTTTATTTACGATTGTGCGAGGAGCACACTGTACTGTTTAGGATCGGGACACGATTCCGCGGTGTCGACAAGCTCAGTTTTGGGTTCCCAGTCGTTCACAGCCGTCCACCCAAACCTTGAGGCCGTCTCGGAGCCGGCCGACTTCGTTGCGGGTCTACTTTAAGGGGTGGCCCCCTGAAATATTTCTGAATCCTGTGATTGCTTTGTCGTGAAAGCCTCGTTGGGTTTTGATTTGGTTTTTCCGAGGTTGATCGTGTGTGTGTTGCTATTGGTGCACCCCGGCCGGGTAAAACTTTCTGAAAGCCGTGTCCGCGGTTATGGACGACTTGGAGCACAGTATCTCGACCATAGACAACTATAACTAAAGTAGTGCTATAAATTTGACTTTATAATGACTAGTTTTCAGCTTCAACTACAACGGAATGGCTAAATAAAACTGCCAACAATTGCTTGTTTGGGTGTCGCTTGCGACCATTGTATCTGACTAGTAAGTATTGCAACTATAACGGAATGGCTGAATAAAAGTACCAACAACTGCTGGGTTTTGGGTTATCTCATGCTAATTGTATCTGACTAGTAAGTGTTGCAACTACAACGGAATGGTTAACTAAAAGTGCCCACTGCTTATTTTATCAGAATGACTATCTACATTTGACTAGTAATTGCCGCAACTATAACGGAATAAATAAAACTGCCAACTGTGTGAGTTCCTCGGTTGACTTCCTCGTTTGGTCTCGAGGGGGAGACACCAGGATGGGTTTGTTTGGTGTTAGTTTCAGGTTGGATCCGGATAGGTCATTCTTATCCCTCTCTGATAACCGCCAGTTGTATCGAGTCTCTATAGGTTGTTTAGTGCATGCTACCGCTGCCGCTTCAGTCCACCATACCTTTGTAGGCGAGGACCGCCGAATTCTAGTCTCGCCGTGTACTGGCCTCAGTACTGACGCTCCTCTTTTTCCTTTGCCCTTTGTCGGCACCCCTTTTGTTTTAGCAGGTTTCGACGTCGTTAGCAGGGTTACCCTTCCGGCTTGGCCTGGGCAGGGTTATGGACGCCATTGGTTATTCTTCAGGGCTCTTAGCCCCATTTGCATCTTGTCCGTAGCTGGACGCTATATCGTTTTCAAGGTGATTTGGATCTTTGTATATTATATCTGTATTCTTGACTCTTTGAGTCGCTGTTATATATATCTGTTCTGTGGGTCCCATCGAGGACTGTTGTGTAATGTTATTACTTCGTTTTCCACCCGCACGAAAGTGCCTGGTGGGCACCTTTGAATCGTTTCTATGCGGGTTTGGCGGGAATCGCTGAAACTTGCATAGGGTCGATTCTGAGGGTGTTACAAGTGCGCCATGGGAGGATTCCCTGCCGTGGCAGGAGCGGTGGCGTGGAAGACGTGTGGCGCCCCTTGTGCCTTGCGAGCTTGATTCTTTTCTTCTTGCTGGAGAAGGGAATGCACCTCCTTGAAGGTGGGGTAGGGCTTCAGCATGGGGATGAAGGACTGTTGTTTCTCGAACTGATCTCCGAGGCCGACGAGGAGAGCGTTGATGAGGGAACGGTCATCGACGTGATCACCAAGCTCACGGAGTTCGTCGCCGATGGCCTTGATCCACTGACAAAAGACGATGACTGGGGCATCTCCCTGGGTGGTCGTGCGAAGCTCCGTGTTGAGCGCGTTGATGCGCGCGTCGGAGTTGTCCTGGAACAGCTGCTGGAGAGAGGCCCATAGATCGACGGCGGTGGCATCATCGGAGGAGACCAGGTTGAAGAGCTCCGTGGAGATGCGGGTGTAGATCCACTTGATGATGGCGAGATCATCTTTGATCCAGCGGGGATCGGCAGACTGTGGAGGGTAGGACGGATCTATATGATGACGGAGGCCGCAGCGGCCGAGGTGGATGGTGAAGAGGTGGCACCAGTGGCAGTAGTTGTGGGCGCCGAGGTCGAGCGAGATCGGTATGAAGGGGGAGACATCGGCGATGGTGTCGGCTAGAGAGATCATCGGAATTTGGGGAAGTGGTGGTTGGGTAGATGTAGGTGTGGAGGAGGAAAAGGAGGAGGTAGGAACGCCGGCAGCACGGAACTCGGCCATGGAGAAGAGGGGCCGAGTTGGGGGCGGCGGCGGCCTTGGCGGCGCAGGTGGAGGCGTCATCCTAGGTGCGGAAAACCTAGGCGTCTGATACCATGATAGTTTGAAAGAATAATGACTTGTATTGATTTCAATCACGGTGGGATGTTTATATAGATTACAACTGACTTAGACTCCAAGACTAATAAAGATAGAGTTACAATCCAAACAGGGAGAGGCGGCCGGTGCCCTAGCCGACCTATACTCTAATACTTATGACCATAGATATCAATATCTTAGATGATTAAACTATATTGGAGACTTTCCCTACAGTTGAGTCCGTTTCCGGTTATTTTGTAAGGGCATCTCCACCAAGCTGACCCATTTCAGACGAGGAATGTGTTCGAATCGGTCCATATGGGTTGATCCATTTCAGCAAGGGTGCCCAGCGGCATGACTCATTTGGTCTGGACAAGCTAGTTTGGCCAGTTTTTCCAAAATGGCAACATTTGGATGAAAAGTCAACACAAAAAGAAATTCACTAGCAACATATGGAGTAGTAAGTAGCATCACTAAGTTTACATGACATAGTACGGAATCATAGTGCAAAATAACACAATCTTGAGCTGAATCGGCTTGCAATCATGCAAATCATTTTGAATCAATAAACTTTCGTGCACAATCTTGAGCTTCCAATAAAAAGCTAGCAAGTGACAACGATGCACTATCATCCAAATCAATCAGCGCAAGAAAAACACCTGCTCACATTTTACTGCGCCTGCTACTAGATTCGCTCCTCATGTTGTCGGCGACCGCTGCTACAGAGCGTACTTCGCCGTGGGTGCAGCCTGCTGCTACTAGCTGGAATAGCTACGTCTTGTAGAAAGTGGCATTTATTCAGCCATTTAAGTTTTTTCAGACAATAACTAATGAGTCTAAATGTCAGTTTGAATATTGTTCTCACGCCATCTGAAGGCACACAAGCCTTTGAAAAGTTGAAACCAAAACCAAAAAAACTCAATCATCGGCCTCAAATTTGCTAGTTCTCGGGCGTCCGAGAACTTCTTAAGTTTTGGTCGCCTCTTTCACCGTTCGATTTACGTCGTGATTCGTGCAAAGTGAAATACACATGAGTTGCAACTTGGATGTAACTGAGAATTTAATGAACTGAGAATTAGTATAAATCTTATGAGTTGCAACTAGGTTGCAACTGAGAACATTAATATTAAAATGACATCAGCTTAGACATAAGAAGTTCTCAGGTGCCTGAGATCTATACACTCCCCAAATACATGCCCCCACAAAATAATTAGAATGATAAGCGAACTTATATCAGTTGAATGGTGACAGCTGCTCAAAGATATGGCATTCAAAATATCCAGACTTGTTGTTTGCACAATACCATCATAAGCAATATACAACCAAGCTAAACAGAGATGGTTGCACACCTCACATGCTGGCATGCTTAATTGATGGTTATAGATCGGAATCAACAAGAAACCTAGCTAAAACTTAGTTGCGAATGAACAGATGGTTGTACACTCTAGGACTGCTTGATCATCTTTACGGTTCATGGCAAATAATCTCTTGATGCATGGGCAATGCAACGGTGAATGAGCAATGCATGGTCCACTTTAACCAAACAATTACTAGCAAACACTTACCATCCAGAGAACAAAATTTTCAGTAGATGCATCCTCTGATGAACAAAATTCCATTGCTAAATATAGTAAGTGTGGGGGAGAAGATCATTTCAGCTATAAAAAAATGCCAATCCCTCTCCGAACACACTTGATTTGAACTTTTTATTATTAGTTCTACTTTATTATAGTTAAGTTACTACTTGGAATTGAACGGCAACCTATGAAAGGCTAAGTAATGTGTGGCAAATAGTCAAAGGTCAAAGTAATGTGTGGCAAAAAAGACAAATCTCCCTCTGGTTCTGACCTTCCAATGGGAGTAGTTGTAAAGCTCAGCCAGTCCCACACACTCCAAACCTTTTGCACCACTGGTAACTCTGATATTTGTGGGCCGTTTCCTGTAAAAAGTGTGGATGGTTATGATTCATTCATAACATTCACGGATGATCACTCCCGATATGGTTATATTTATCCAATTAAAGAAAGATCTAAGGCATTGGATAAATTTAAAATTTTCAAGGCTGAAGTTGAAAATCAGCATGATAAAAGAATTAAGATAGTCCGGTCTGACCGTGGGGGGAGTACTACGGTCGGCACACTCCATATGGTCAAGTACCTGGACCTTTTGCAAGGTTTCTACAAGAAAATGGAATAGTCGCCCAATATTCTATGTCGGGCGAACCTCAGCAAAATGGAGTAGCTGAAAGGCGTAACTGTACCCTTATGGATATGGTGCGCAACATGATGAGCTATTCCACCCTCCCATTGGGATTGTGGATGGAGGCGTTTAAAACCGCCATTCACAATCTCAACAGAGTACCAAGTAAGTCGGTGCACAAAACACCGTACGAGTTGTGGACAGGTAGAGTCCCCTCTCTGCGCCACTTGATGGTCTGGGGGAGCCCAGCTGAGGCAAAAGTTTTCAATCCAAACATTACAAAGTTAGACCCCAAAACAGTGTCTTGCCACTTCATTGGCTATCCAGATAGATCAAAAGGTTATTGTTTCTACTGTCCTGACGGATACACAAAGTTTGTAGAAACGAGACATGCAGTCTTCTTGGAGGACGAATTGATGAGGGGGAACATAGTAGCTCGGAAAATTGATCTTGAGGAGAAGAGGGTGCATGCACCTAATCCGATGAGTCAGGAGCCTTTTTTTCTCGCTACCTGTTGTGCCACCATCGACAACCCCTGAGGTTGTGGTGCCGGCACCTGTTGTGACTCCACATGTGACAACAATGGGAGAAGGTCCGGAACCTGTCCGTCAGGAGCCGCCTGAACCCACTGTTGAGCACGAAAGGGATCCGGAACAGCCACACTCATCAAATGTGCCAGAACCCGAGGCACGAAATGAGCAAGAGTCTGACGAACTCAGAAGGTCTAAAAGAGAACAAAGACCAGCCATTTCTAAAGAAATTTACAAAGTTTACAACACAGAAACAGTTCATATGGAGGGTGATCCTACCTCATATGAAGAAGCCATGAGAAGCCCTCACTCGGCCAAGTGGGTGGAGGCAATGGAAGATGAAATGAAATCGATGAGTTCGAACAATGTTTGGAAATTAGAGGAAATTCCTAAAGGAGTCAAAACAGTGGGATGCAAATGGGTCTACAAAACAAAGTATGACTCCAATGGGAATATAGAAAAGTATAAAGCAAGACTTGTGGCAAAAGGCTTTACGCAAAGAGAAGGAGTAGATTACAATGAGAATTTTTCTCCGGTCTCATGTAAGGAATCCTTCAGAATCATAATGGCACTAGTTGCACATTTCGATTTAGAGTTGCGTCAAATGGATGTAAAGACGGCATTTCTAAATAGAGATTTAGAAGAAAATGTTTACATGAAACAACCCAAGGGTTTTTTCATGGAGGGGAAGGAACATATGGGATGCCGCCTAAAGAAATCCATTTATGGGTTAAAGCAAGCCTCTAGGCAGTGGTATTTAAAGTTCAATGATACAATTAAAAGATTTGGATTTAAAGAGAATGTTGAAGACAACTGCATTTATGCAAAGTTTAAAAGTGGGAAATATATTTTCCTAATTCTATATGTGGATGATATATTGCTTGCTAGCAGCGATGTCAGTCTACTACTAGAAACAAAGAAGTTCTTGTCTTCAAATTTTGACATGAAAGATCTTGGTGAAGCTTCTTATGTTCTGGGCATAGAAATTCACCGAGATAGAAAGAATGGAGTGTTAGGACTATCGCAGAAAAGCATACTGTGAAAAGATTCTAAAGAAACACAATATGCATGCGAGTAATGCAACACTTGCTCCCATAGTCAAGGGCGATAGTTTTGGAAAATTTCAATGTCCAAAGAACCAATATGAGATTGATCAAATAAAGTCAGTACCATATGCTTCGACCGTTGGAAGCTTACAGTATGCACAAGTGTGCACTCGCCCTGACTTAGCTTTTATCACCGGGGTACTCGGGAGAATCCAGGCATAGAGCACTGGAAGATGGTAAAGAAAGCATTGCGTTATGTGCAAGGCACAAGAGGCCTCATGCTAACATATAAAAGATCCGATTTCCTAGAAATAAGAGGGTATTCAGATGCAGATTTTGCGGGAGATAAAGATGACAGAAAATCCACGACAGGATATGTATTTACTCTCACAGGAGGTGCTATTTCGTGGAGAAGCGCCAAATAATCAATAGTTGCATCATCTACGATGTATGCAGAATTTATAGCATGTTATGAGGCCATGTGACAGGCGTTATGGTTAAAGAAATTTCTACCCGACTTGAGAGTGTTAGACTGCATCAGCAGGCCACTAAAGATGTACTGTGACAACGAGTCCGCAGTATTCTATGCTCACAACAACAAGTCGAGTAATGCAATAAAGTCAATAGATATAAAGTATTATGTTGTGAAGGACAAAGTCCAAGATCAAACAATAAGTCTCGAGCATATAAGGACAAAGGATATGCTTGCGGATCCGCTAACGAAAGGCTTACCATCCAATGTGTTCAAGGAACACAGAGCCAGCATGGGATTAATAGAAAGCCTATGATTCCTGGACTACGGAGGCCCAAAAGTAACAAATTTTTTTCAAAATAGAAAATTATGTAGTGGCTGTATGATTCTATCGGCAATTGAGCTGAGACGATGAAACATGCTCTATATACCGATCCATGATGAAACGAGTAAAGTATAAAGTATAAAGTTAAAAGTAAAGTCGAGATTAAAGGGAAGAATGTTAGATTGATCTCTAACGTGATAGAGTCCAACGGCCTACCACGCCCCTAACCGCGCCCTTATCGGGGGCGCCCAACCTTATCATGGTTGGTGGGCCCCTATCGTCGCGCTATATAAAGAGGTGGGGGACCGGCTGCGCTCGATACGAGGTTCATCGCAGTGCCGCTCGCCCCACCTACATCCCTACCGATCTAGGGTTAGCGTGAGCCGACGGGAAGCTTTGCCACCACCGCACACCCACGCCGTCGCCCTATTCCCCATGGATGCTAGCAGCAGCGCCAACTCCGGCATCCCCTCTGGCTCGTGCTCATCGAGCCAGGGTGCAGGTAGTACCTCCCCTCTCAGATCTCTCTCTCTCTCTCTCCCCCCGATATGCTACATCCAACCCTATAGCCTCTACCGAGAGTAGTCTAGGTTCTATCAAATCCTGTGCCCACCAAAACACCATTGCTTCCTAGAAACTGTTACCGGCACCAGAGATGAATGCATGTCACAAGCCACCGCAAAAGCATCTCCCAATGTTGTTGCCATTGACAGCTCACGTAGCTTCCCAAACACACTAATCTCTCTGAAATACCTAGAGGGTAGAACCCAAACAC
The DNA here is from genome assembly GCA_916181665.1 of Avena sativa. NCBI lineage: Eukaryota > Viridiplantae > Streptophyta > Magnoliopsida > Poales > Poaceae > Avena > Avena sativa. The sequence continues at coordinate 306,738,481 of OV702284.1, read as the reverse complement.
ACTGATATCACTGAATACCTGGAGTATCACTCCACAACCACCTTCGAGCAAAAGATTTGTTGTCAGAAGTGGAGTTATTTTGAAACGGAGGGATTACCAGCAAACACTTATCATCAAGAGAACAAAATTTTCAGTAGATGCATCCTCTGATGAACAAAGTCCCATTGCTAAATATAATAAGTGTGGGGGAGAAGATCATTTCAGCTATAAAAATGCCAATCCCTCTCCGAACACACTTGATTTGAACTTTTTATTATTAGTTCTACTTTATAGTTAAGTTACTTAGAATTGAACGACAACCTATGAAAGGCTAAGTAATGTGTGGCAAATAGGAAAATCTTCCTCTGGTTCTAACCTTCCAATGGGAGTAGCTGTAAAGCTCAGCCAGTCCCACACACTCCAAACCTTCTGCACCACCGGTAATTCTGAATACCCCTCGCACTGCTTTTGCTTCCCCGGCAGTTTCTCCTGTGCCCTTCAATAAGGAAAATGATACTACTCCCTCGTGGGATCAATTCGATCGATCCCCTGGGTCGTACCTTCCGTACGCGTACACGCCAGCCTTATCCAACCATGCGAATAGCATCCCGCGCATACGCGTACAAGCCAGCCTTATCCAACCATGTGAATAGCACTCCGCGCGTAAACGTACATGCCAGAGAAAAAAAGACAGCCTTATCCAACCAACGTGAATTAGCATCCCGCGTGCGTACGTGCTCCTCCTCCCGTCGCGCCGCTGCGTAGCGCCATCGCGCCGGACGTGCCTGCTGCTCCTTCCTCCCAGAGCACCGACTCGTCGGGAGTCGCCGCCTCTCCTCCCCATAGCACCGCCGCCCTCTCCACCAGACCGAGCGCCCTCCGCTGTCGGAGCTCCCGCCAATCACGCCGCCCTCTGCGCCGGAGTTCTTGCCCTCTGCGATGTAAACTAGATTATTGACTCTAGTGCAAGTGGGAGAATGTTGGAATTATGCCCTAGAGGCAATAATAAAGATGTTATTATTATAATTCTTGTTCATGATAAAGTTTATATTCCATGCTAGAATTGTATTAAGCGGAAACTTTAATACTTGTATGGTTTATGAACAACACCGTGTCCCTAGTATGCCTCTATGGACTAGCTCATTGATTAATGATGGTTAAGGTTTCCTAACCATAGACATGAGTTGTCGATTAATAATGAGATCATATCATTGGGAGAATGATATGATGGACAGACCCAAACTAAGCGGAGCAATTAAATCGTGTCATCGTGTTCATCTTTGCGAAGCTTTTCTTATGTCAAATATTGTATTCCTTAGACCATGAGATAATACAACTCCCTGGTATCGGAAGAAAGCTTTGAGGTCATCAAACGTCATCCTATGAGAGGGTGATCATAAAGGTGTCTCTCAGGTGATCGGAAAGTACCTGTTGGGTTGTATGTATCGAGATGGGATTTGTCCCTCCCAAGTCGGAGAGATATACTTCGGGCCCACTCGGTGATCGATATCAACACCGCTCGCAAGCATGTGGTTAAGGAGTTAATCACTAAGTGATATCGGATTACGGAACGAGTAAAGTACTTGTTGTGAACGAGATTGAACTAGGTATGACGGTACCGACGATCAAATCTCGGGCAAGTAAAATATCGCGAGACGAAGGGAATATATATATGGGATTGAATGAATCCTGGCATCGTGGTTCATCCGATATGATCATCGATGAATGTGTGGGAGTCAATATGGGTTTCTAGACCCCGCTGCTGATTATTGATAGAAGATCATGTCTGCATATTCTCGAACCCGAAGGGTCACACACTTAACGTGTCTCGATGCTAGGATAGATTGGATAATTGGTTTATGAGTTTTTGTTCGGAGTCTCGGATGGGATCCGGGACATCACGAGAGGTTCCGGAATGGTCCGGAGAATAAGATTCATATAAGGAAATGCAGTTTTTGGAGTTCGGAATTGTTTCGGGTTAATCGGTATTGTACCGGAAGCTTCTAGAACCTTCCGGAAGGGGACCAACGTGGCCCCACCTGCCGGGAGGGGGCATGGGCCTATGAGGGAGTGCCCTGGCCGCATTGTGCCAGGGGCACAAGGCCCCATAGGGCCCAACCGGCCAAACCTAGGGGAAACCCTAGGGGAGCTTCTAGAAGCAAGGGGGAAACTTGCCCCCCACTCTTCCCTCCTTGGCCGCCGGCCTAGGCTTGGGGGAGGGGCTAGGGTTGGCGCCCACCCCTCTATATAAAGAGGGCTGGGGGCGTACCACCCCCACACACCTCCTCCTCAATCCCTAGCCGCCCTGCTGCCCTCCTCTCTCTCTCCCTCCCGACTGCACGTAGGCGAAGCCCTGCTGTCGAAACTCTCCACCACTTGCACCGCGGCGTCGCGTTGTAGATCCAATCCGTCTCTCCACTATACTTAGTGGACCAAGGAAGGAGGAGACGTCGAGGTGCTGCACGTGTGCATCTCTCGAAGGCATCGCCACTTGCGGTGTTAGATCGGAGCGGATCACGAGGAGGAGAAGCGAGTACGACTACATCGCCCACGTTCCGACGAACGTTCCGCTGTGCGAATCTTCAAGGGTATGAAGATCTCATCTAATCCCCCTCGTTGTTTGCATCTCCTAGATTAGATCTTGGCTTTCCCGTTCGCATCCGTAGAATTTTTTTGATTTACTATGCTGCGAAACCCTTCAGTGGTATCAGAGCTAGATCTATGCGTAGATTGTGTTTCACGAGTAGAACGCAACATGGTTGTTGCGAGCGTTGATGTTTTCTGTTGCAAGCCTCTTGTTTGTGTTCTTCTTATGACGCGGGATAGTGAGATTGAAGCGGTCCAGGCCAACCTTACGCGACGTCGTTCGCGAGACCGGCTCCGCACTTGACGTGTGGCTTGTTCCACACATGCGGCTGGTGGATGCCAGTTTCTCTCACTATAGTTGTCATGGGATTTACACCAGAGTTTGGCAACCATAATATCACCGTTGTGGCTTTCCGTAGATAAGAATCGTTCTTAGCTTGCTACTCCCATAAGCCACGTAAAACATGCAACAACAAAGTAGAGGCGTCTAACTTGTTTTTGCAGGGAGTGTTTTCTATGATATGGTATGGCCCAAGATGTGATGTGTATATTGTATGCGATGATCATGTTTTGTAATGTTTCACGACTTGCATGTCGATGAGTACACAACCGGCAGGAGCCATATGGTTGTCTTTATAATTGTGTATGACCTGTGAGTCAACTTCTTATACGCCATGTAATAGCTTTACTTTATCGCTAAGTAGTTAGCAATAGTTGTAGTTGCTATTCGTGGTGGAGGCAATCATGGTGGAGTGATGGAGATCATGCCGGCACGCACAAGATGGAGATCATTGCGCGAAGATTGGCTATACCATGTCACATAAAGTTATATGCATGTGATGTTTATCCTTTTATGTATCTTATTATGCTTAGATCGCGACGGTAGCATTATAAGATGATTTCTCACTTAAAGATCAAGATAAAACTGTGTTCTCCCCATGTATGCACCGTTGCGAAAGTTCGTTGTGTCCAAGCATCACGTGATGATCGGGTGCTATAGACTCTACGTTCACATACAACGGGTGCAAGCCAGTTTTGCACACGCGGAAATACTTGGGTTTGACTTGACGAGCCTAGCATGTACAGACATGGCCTCGGAACACATGAACCGAAAGGTCAAGCATGAGTCATATGAATGATATGATCGACACTTCGTTGTCCACCATTGAAGCCACATCTCTTCTCGTGAAGATCGGATTAGGTGTGGTGAATTTGGATCGTGTTCACTAAACAACTTGAGGGATGTTGAATTTAGTGGGAGTTCATCTAGTAATATGATTAAAAGTTGAACTAGTTATCATAAACATAGTCTAATTTGTACTTGCAAATATTGTAGATCAAATGGCTAAGTCCAACTTCAACTTCAACGTTTTTGCTGAGAAGGAAAAGCTTAGAAACAATGGGTCTAACTTCACCAATAGGTTCTGCAATCTGAGAATCATTCTCTCTGGCGGTCAAAAGGACTATGTCCTTGAAAATGCGCTAGGTGACGCCCCTGCTGTAGATGCGCCGGCTGATGAGAAAGCTGTCTATCAGTCGCGCAAAGATGATTATGGTGTGATTAAGAGCACCATGTTGTTTGCTATGGAATCGGACCTTCAAAATTGTTTTGAAGACTATCCCGGGCCCTTTGAGATTCTTAAGGAGCTGAAAACTATGTTTCAGACTCAGGCCCGTTCTGAGAGATATGAGATCTCTGAGAAATTCTGTAACTGCAAGATGGAGGAAGGGAGTTCCGTTAGTGAGCACGCCATAAAGATGTCGGGCTACACTCAACGCCTTGAGCAACTGGACTGCAAGATTCCAGAGGAGCTCAAGATTGACAGGGTTCTGCAATCACTCCCTCCCAGCTACAAAAGTTTTGTAGTGACTCACAATCAGATTGGTTCCACTGATACGATCACCGAGCTCTTCGCAAAGCTGAAGGCTGTGGAGGTGGACATCAAAAAGGATAATCATGTGTTGATGGTCAACAAGCCCCCCACCTTCAAGAAAGGTAAGGGTGCAAAGAAGCCCTTCAAGAAAGACGACGGCAAGCGCGTTGCCCCTGCTGATAAGAAGCTCAAGTCTGGACCCAAGCCGGACACTGAGTGCTTCTATTGCAAGGACAAGGGTCACTGGAAGCGCAACGTCCGAAGTACTTAGCGGACAAGAAGGCTGGCACCATCAAAGGTATATTTGATATACATGTTATTGATGTTTTCCTTACTAGCCCTCGTTGTAGTGCCTGGGTATTTGGTACTGGTTCAGTTGCTAATATTTGTAACTCGAAACAGGAGCTACGGAATAGACGTCGGCTTGCAAGGGATGAGGTGACGATGCGCGTTGGCAACGGATCAAGAGTTGATGTGATGGTCGTCGGCACGCTCTCCTTAGTTTTACCTTCGGGATTAGTTTTAAACCTTAATAAGTGTTATTATGTGCCTGAGTTGAGCATGAACATTATTTCTGGATCGTGTTTATTGCAAGACGGTTATTCATTTAAATCGGAGAATAATGGTTGTTCTATTTATGTGAGTAACATCTTTTATGGTCATGCACCTGCTGTGAATGGTTTATTTCTTCTGAATCTCGAAAGGGATGAAACACACATCCATAACATTGAGGCTAAGAGATGCAAAGTAGATAGTGATAATACTACTTATTTGTGGCACTGTCGTCTAGGTCATATTGGTGTAAAACGCATGAAGAAACTCCATTCTGATGGACTTTTGGAGTCTCTTGATTTTGAATCATTTGACACATGCGAACCATGCCTCATGGGCAAGATGATCAAAACCCGTTCTTCGGTATGATGGAGCGAGCAACGGACTTGTTGGAAATCATACATACCGATGTATACGGACCGATGAGTGTTTCGACGCGCGGTGGATATCGCTATTTTCTCACTTTTACCGATGACTTAAGTAGATATGGGTATATCTATTTAATGAAACATAAATCTGAAACATTTGAAAAGTTCAAACAATTTTAGAATGAAGTGGAGAACCATCGTAACAGAAAGATTAAGTTTCTATGATCCGATCGTGGAGGTGAATATTTGAGTTATGATTTTCTCACGCATCTTAAAGCAAGCGGAATCGTTTCGCAACTCACGCCACCCAGAACACCACAGCGCAATGGTGTGTCTGAACGCCGGAATCGAACTCTATTAGATATGGTCTGATCAATGATGTCTCTTACTGATTTGCCGTTATCATTTTGGGGTTATGCATTAGAAACTGCTGCATTCACTTTAAATAGGGCACCATCTAAATCCGTTGAGATGACACCGTATGAACTGTGGTTTGGTGCTAAACCTAAGTTGTCGTTTCTTAAAGTTTGGCGATGCGAAGCCTACGTCAAGAAGTTGATGCCGAACAAGCTCGAACCCAAAGCGGAGAAATGCGTCTTCATAGGATACCCTAAGGAAACTATTGGGTATACCTTCTATCACAGAACCGAAGGCAAAGTGTTTGTCGCAAAGAACGGTTCCTTTCTTGAGAAGGAGTTTCTCTCGAAAGAAGTGAGTGGGAGGAAAGTAGAGCTAGACGAGGTTGTTGAACCTTCTCTTGAATTGGAGAGTAGCGCAGCACCTGAAATTGTTCCAGTGCCGCCTGCACCAATAATAGAGGAAGCTAATGACAAGGATCATGAAGCTTCGGACGATGCTGCTACTGAACGTCGCAGGTCGACAAGGTCGTGTGCCCCTCCTGAGTGGTACGGCAACCCTGTCTTGACTGTCTTGTTGGTAGAAGACAGTGAACCTACGAACTATGAGGAAGCGATGATGAGCCCAGACTCTGAGAAATGGCTAGAGGCCATGAAATCCGAATTGGGATCCATGAGCGAAAACCAAGTATGGACTTTGGTGGACCCTCCTAGCGACCGAAAGGCCGTTGAGTGCAAATGGATTTTCAAGAAGAAAACGGACGCGGATGGTAATGTTACCGTCTATAAAGCACGGCTTGTCGCAAAAGGTTTTCGACAAGTTCAAGGTGTTGACTACGACGAGACTTTCTCTACCGTAGCGATGTTTAAGTCCATTCGGATTTTATTAGCAATTGCTGCGTTTCATGATTATGAAATATGGCAGATGGATGTCAAGACTGCGTTCCTCAATGGCAACATTGATGAAGAGTTGTATATGATGCAACCCGAAGGTTTTGTCGATCCTAAGGATGCTGATAAAGTATGCAAACTTCAGCGTTCCATTTATGGACTGAAGCAAGCATCTCGGAGTTGGAACCTTCGTTTTGATCAAGTGATCAAGATCTTTGGATTTGTTCCAAATTGCTACGAAGCTTGTATCTACAAGAAAGTGAGTGGGAGCTCGGTGACATTTCTGGTACTATATGTGGATGACATATTGATTATTGGAAATGACATTAACATGCTTAACGATGTGAAGAGTTATTTGAACAAGTGTTTTTCAATGAAAGACCTAGGTGAAGCTGCTTATATATTGGGCATCAAAATCTATAGAGATAGACAAAGACGCCTGATAGCTTTAAGCCAGACTACATACCTAGACAAAGTTCTGAAAAGGTTCAGAATGGATAAGGCAAAGAAAGGTTCAGTGCCTATGTTGTCAGGTAAGATATTGAGCAAGGCTCAGTGTCCAGCCACGGTAAATGATAGAGAAGCTATGAGCAAAGTGCCTTATGCCTCGGCCATAGGTTCTATCATGTATGTCATGCTGTGTACTAGACCGGATGTGTCCAATGCTCTTAGTTTGACGAGCAGATATCAAAGTGATCCAGGAGTGGAACACTGGACAGCCGTGAAGAACATCCTAAAGTACCTAAATAGGACTAAAGAAATGTTCTTAGTCTATGGAGGTGATGAACAGCTCGTTGTAAAAGGTTACGTCGACGCTAGTTTCGACACCGACAAGGATGATTCTAAATCTCAGACAGGATACGTTTATATTTTGAATGGAGGAGCTGTGAGCTGAAGAAGCTGCAAGCAAAGCGTGATCGCGGGATCTACAGTAGAAGCGGAATACATGGCTGCTGCAGAAGCGTCAAGTGAAGGAGTTTGGATCAGGAACTTCATCACTGAGCTTGGCGTGGTTCCAAGTGCATTGGACCCACTGGAGATATTGTGTGACAACACTGGGGCCAGAGCACTCGCTAAGAAACCAAGATATCATCCAAAGACCAAGCATATCAACCGCAAGTTTCATATAATCCGAGATTATATAGTAGATGGAGATCTGAAGATTAGCAAAGTACATATAGATCTGAATGTCGCAGATCCATTGACTAAACCTCTTCCACGTGCAAAACATGATCAGCACCTTAGTGCCATGGGTGTGAGATTGTTGCCAAATGTAAACTAAATTATTGACTCTAGTGCAAATGGGAGACTGTTGGAATTATGCCCTAGAGGCAATAATAAAGATGTTATTATTATAATTCTTGTTCATGATAAAGTTTATATTCCATGCTAGAATTGTATTAAGCGGAAACTTTAATACTTGTGTGGTTTATGAACAACACCGTGTCCCTAGTATGCCTCTATGGACTAGCTCATTGATTAATGATGGTTAAGGTTTCCTAACCATAGACATGAGTTGTCGATTAATAATGAGATCATATCATTGGGAAAATGATATGACGGACAGACCCAAACTAAGCGGAGCAATTAGATCGTGTCATCGTGTTCATCTTTGCGAAGCTTTCTTATGTCAAATATTGTATTCCTTAGACCATGAGATAATACAACTCCCTGATATCGGAAGAAAGCTTTGAGGTCATCAAACGTCATCCTATGAGAGGGTGATCATAAAGGTGTCTCTCAGGTGATCGGAAAGTACCTGTTGGGTTGTATGTATCGAGATGGGATTTGTCCCTCCCAAGTCGGAGAGGTATACTTCGGGCCCACTCGGTGATCGATATCAACACCGCTTGCAAGCATGTGGTTAAGGAGTTAATCACTAAGTGATATTGGATTACGGAACGAGTAAAGTACTTGCTGTGAACGAGATTGAACTAGGTATGACGGTACCGACGATCAAATCTCGGGCAAGTAAAATATTGCGAGACGAAGGGAATATATATATGGGATTGAATGAATCCTGGCATCATGGTTCATCCGATATGATCATCGATGAATGTGTGGGAGTCAATATGGGTTTCTAGACCCCGCTGCTGATTATTGATAGAAGATCATGTCTGCATATTCTCGAACCTGAAGGGTCACACACTTAACGTGTCTCGACGCTAGGATAGATTGGATAATTGGTTTATTAGTTTTTGTTCGGAGTCTCGGATGGGATCCGGGACATCACGAGAGGTTCCGGAATGGTCCGGAGAATAAGATTCATATAAGACAATGCAGTTTTTGGAGTTCGGAATTGTTTCGGGTTAATCGGTATTGTACCGGAAGCTTCTAGAACCTTCCGGAAGGGACCAACGTGGCCCCACCTGCCGGGAGGGGGCATGGGCCTATGAGGGAGTGCCCTGGCCGCATTGTGCCAGGGGCACAAGGCCCCATAGGGCCTAGCCGGCCAAACCTAGGGGAAACCCTAGGGGAGCTTCTAGAAGGAAGGGGAAACTTGCCCCCCAACTCTTCCCTCCTTGGCCGCCGGCCTAGGCTTGGGGGAGGGGCTAGGGTTGGCGCCCACCCCTCTATATAAAGAGGGCTGGGGGCGTACCACCCCCACACACCTCCTCCTCAAGCCCTAGCCGCCCTGCTGCCCTCCTCTCTCTCTCCCTCCCGACTGCACGTAGGCGAAGCCCTGCTGCAGAAACTCTCCACCACTTGCACCGCGCCGTCACGTTGTAGATGCAATCCGTCTCTCCACCATACTTGCTGGACCAAGGAAGGAGGAGACGTCGAGGTGCCGCACGTGTGCATCTCTCGGAGGCATCGCCACTTGCGGTGTTAGATCGGAGCGGATCGCGAGGAGGAGAAGCGAGTACGACTACATCACCCACGTTCCGACGAACGTTCCCCTGTGCGAATCTTTAAGGGTATGAAGATCTCATCTAATCCCCCTCGTTGTTTGCATCTCCTAGATTAGATCTTGGCTTTCCCGTTCGCATCCGTAGAATTTTTTTGATTTACTATGCTGCGAAACCCTTCACTAGGAGTGGTCACTGTTGCTATAGATGAAGGGTCGCATGCTACTGATCAATAAATGGGTTTTGAGATTTTGCTACAGTGCAATGCTACAATAGTAGTAATATTTTGCTATTTTTATTCTATGTTTTTGCTACAATAGCATAAAGTATTTGCTACGATATTTTTGACGAAAGTCCTCAGCAAAGTCGGTTTTGCTACAGTAGGCTCCGGCGATTTCTCCGACGAGGTCGTGTTTTTGCTACATTAGCAAAAAAAATTGCTACCATCGTTTTGCGGTTTTGCTACAATAGTGTAAGGTTTTTTCTACATGGTCTCCGACGAGATTTCCGGTGAAAGTCTTCGGCGAGTCTCCGGTGAGGTCAGGTTTTCTATATTAGCACAATTTTTTTGCTACACGATCGCCGGCGAGGTCTCCGGCGAGGTCCGGTCTGTTTTTGTATTTCCTGGACCAAACCTTTTTTGCTACATGTAGCAAAAGCAAGAGGGATTTTGAAGATTACCATAACACCATTGCTTCCTAGAAACTGTTACCGGCACCTGCCAATGTTGTTGCAGGTCACAAGCCACAGCACGGTGTCAGAAGTGCGGTTCGAACCCACGCCCTCGTTAGAGGACCAGAACTTGAATCTGGCGCCTTAGACCAATCGGCCATCCTGACTTGCGATATACTGCGTGAAGCTGGCCCTTATAAACCGGCGGAAATCCCCCTAAATTCCCGATGTGGGACTAAACTGTCAAGGTTGCACGCAGCTTACCCGTAGCAGCCGGCCGGCGAGTCCACCGCGAGTGCCGAGGCCTCCCGTCGTCGTACGTATCCGCCGTGGGGTGAACGACGGATTTGTGCCGACGCTCGACCCCCTCCCCGTACTCGACGAAGCGCGCGGTGGCGACCTGGAACGAAGACCTCGCCGGTGGTCGGGTGATGTCGCGACGAGGTTGGACGGAGGAGGAGAGAGCCGCTACGTTCTCACGGGAGGAAGGTCACGACGGCGGAGGCGTCTGCACTCCGGCGTTGGGAGATCGATGCGAACAGAGAGGTGTGAGGGGAGAGGAGAAGAGACGAGATGGGGCTCGACAGTTGCAGTCAACGGCGTAGCCAGAACATAGCATTTTCTGCTACGCTACGCTTCGTGGATGTAGGTACCGGCCCAAGAGGCCCTCGGGATGCCGGCCCAGATTACGTATTGACATACTGAACTGCTGTGCATTCGTCGCGCCTGCTCGTCCAATTCTTCTCACTCTCCAATGCAACCACCGGCTGCTTTTGCTTCTTGGAGGGGAGGGCTTGATCGAACTAGTGAATCATGGGCGCCGGTTGTGCGGCACACGGCGAGCTCTACGTACGGCCGTCCCATGTAGATTGGCACGTCTCGTCAACCACGAATTCAACAAAAATAACGGTGCAGAAAGCTGCCCAGCACAATGTGTCGATCCAAAAAAGTCATGAGAAGGGCTTGGCGACTTCCACGCAAAGCCAGTCGCTTTGCTCATCTTTACTACTGTAGTCGTCTTTGCCAACGAATTTCTAGGGATCTACTACAAAAACACTCGTCATACTCCAATCTACCTTTGCGAAAAAAGAAGTCGCCATCTGCACTGGCGGACACAAATATATTTATGGGTATTCAGCTGAATACCTATTTTTTCTGGCCAAATTTTTTTACTACATATAGGTGACTATGTGTATGACAGATACCCGGCTATTTTTTTTTTTTTTTAGAATCCTCCACCCTTTATTACTCAATTAAAATGTTTATACAGACACCCTCGGGTGGATTATTGAACCAGAAATGTCTACCTACACTTAAATAAAGCGATAGTCTAGCTAGCTCATGGGCATCACCATTAGAGCGACGTCCTTCATGAGTAGTCTCAAAGAACTGAAACTCCCCTGTCGTCGTCACAATTTCCTTCACCACCTGGCCATATGTGCACAAATAATTTTTATGGGCAATATTTTGGATCACATTAGCACAGTCACTAGCCAGTTTAACCTTCTGCAAATTCAGATCAGTTGCAAGCGCAACACCTTCTCTGCATGCTTCAGCCTCAAGGGTCTCATGATTATTTGCTCCTTTGATCACAATAGCCGATGCGCCAATAAATAACCCGTACTCGTCCCGAGCTACAGCAGCAAACGCCGCCATGTTGCTATGCTTGGAGAGAGCTGCGTCGACATTTACCTTTGAAACCCCAGCTGGAGGCGGAATCCACCGGGGAGCCATCATCCTAGACACCGGTTTTGACTGCACCTGCGATTTCAGCAGTCCCAAGTCCGTAATAAACCTGTTCACGAAACACATGGTCGAGAAAGGGCTTTGATAGACCTCCTCATGTAGTGCCTTCCTCCTTGCATGCCAAATTGCCCATAGAGTTACTACAGTCAGCGTCAGTTCCTCATGTGATAACACGCTCATGACCTCTGCCAGCCATAGTCTCGCACTCGGCACCTGAATATTGATCAGTACTTCCACCAGCTCCTCCGGCAGCAATGCCCAGACGCTTCTAGCCATATTACACTCCATCAGGGCATGACGCCAGGAATCTTGCAACCCACATAGAGCACAAGCGCTCTGGCTCGCCATGTTCCGATGGTGTAACACGTTAGCCGAGGGAAGTGATTGTTTAGCCAGTCTCCAAAGAAAAAGCCTAATTTTTGATGGCACCTGAACCTTCCAAATTGCGGTCCAATCCTTCTCCTTCCTCCTCGTATTTGAACTGCTCGCAGATGCCTCCAACCACACCGTCCGACGCTCTTGAGTGTCGACCAACATTCTATACGCTGATCTGACCGAGAAAAGACCTTTGCGATCGTAGTGCCAGGCCCAGAAGTCCCCTTGCTGGCGGGATGGAAGCGAAATGTTTCGAATCACCTCCACATCCATTGGAGCCATGCACGCCTTCACTTTCTCCAAATCCCACGATCTAGTGTGTGAACTAATCAGTTCACTAACATGTTGAGGTGGGTCATCCAGCTGACAACACACTGGACGTAGCAAACCATCCCAAGGTAACCAGTTTGTATTCCATATGCTTGTCCCTACTCCGTTCCCAATCCTCTTGATTATTCCTTGATTTAAAACATCCTTCCCTTCCATTACTACCCGCCATATTCTGGACGGAGCATTGCCTACCTCAGCCTCCAAGAACTCACATGATGGGTAGTAAACAGCCTTTAGAACGCGAGCACTCAAAGTGTTAGGTTCTTGTAGCAGTCTCCAAGCCTGTCGAGCCAACATGGCCAAGTTGAATAATTCAATATCCCTAAAACCCAGTCCTCCGAGATGTTTTGGCCTGGTCATCTCATCCCAAGCCACCCAACATGTCTTTCTCTTCCCCTCCTTGGATCCCCACCAAAAATTCCTTAGGAGCCCATTGATATGCTCACAAAGCCCCCGAGGCAGTTTGAAGCAGGACATTGAGAAGACTGGTACGGCTTGAGCTATAGCCTTGATCAGAACCTCCTTTCCTCCAGCCGATAAAAGAATCTCCAACCAGCCTTGCACTCTCTTCCATATTCTGTCCTTGAGATATTTGAATGCACCATTGGTTGATGTCCCCACATCCGAGGGCATGCCCAAATACTTGTCACTCAAAGCTTCATTATGCACATTCAGCAGGTCCATAATTTCAGCCTTGGTAGTTTGATTGCAACCCTTTGCAAAATGAATGGATGATTTGTCCATATTTATTTGTTGGCCAGAGGCCCTGCAATAAATATCCAGCACATCCCTTATCTCCTCCGCACTCTCCCTATTTGCCCTGAAGAACAGCAGGCTGTCATCTGCAAAGAGTAAGTGACTAACCACCGGGGCTGATGGTGCCACTTTAATACCGTTTAAGATTGATGACTCACATCTAGATTTCAAGAGGCACGAAAGGCCCTCTGCTGCCACCAGGAAAAGATAGAGGGAGATAGGATCTCCCTGACGAATCCCCCTCGATGGGGTAAAGCTCTCTGTGCTATCTCCATTGAAAAGTATGGAGAAAGAGACAGAGGTGACCAACCGCATAATCATCTCCACCCATGATCGTTGGAAGCCAAGACGCATCATAATAGCTCGCAGATAGCTCCATTCCACCCGATCATAAGCCTTCTTCATATCCAACTTCAATGCACAGCACCGTGAAATTTTAGATCGCTTCTTCTTCATAAAGTGTAAGCATTCATATGCTGCGATGATGTTGTCAGTAATCAGCCTGCCTGGAACAAAGGCAGACTGCTCCTCCGAAATAATATCTGGTAGCACTCTCTTCAACCTATTCGCTGCAACTTTTGATGCTATTTTGTATATCACGTTGCATAGGCTGATTGGCCAGAACTGGCCCAACTCCTCTGGGCTCGCGACTTTAGGGATAAGGACAACCAAGGTATTGTTAATCACCCTTGCATCATCCTCCCCCCTCAACACCCGCAGCACCGCTGCGGTCACCTCGGAGCCACATAACTCCCAGTGACGCTGAAAAAAATGCGCCGGAAACCCGTCTGGACCCGGCGCTTTGGTCGGGAACATCTGGAACAAAGCATCTTTTACTTCCGACTCCTTAAAAGGGGCCGTTAAGCCCTTGTTCATCTCGGAAGTAACTTTAGTGGGTACGCTATTGAGGACCGCATCCATGTTTTCCGTCCCCTCGGACGTATAGAGCTGTTTGTAATAAGCCTCGGTCATACTCATCATCACAGCTTCATCCTTGGTCACTTGACCACATGGTTTCTTAAGTTGAACAATTCTGTTCTTTTTCTTTCTTTGGCTTGCCCTCAAATGGAAGAAACGAGTGTTTTTATCGCCAGCTGCAAGCCATTGAACCCTCGATCTTTGCTGCCACATGACCTCCTCCCGATAATTTAGTTCAGCAATACGATCTGTGACTTTAATTTCAACATGAGAGGGGCCCTCTCTATTAGGAGCAGCTTGCAGCTTTTCCAGCTCGTCCTTCAGCTTCCTTAGCTCCAATTTGACGTGGCCAAAGTTTGTCTTCTCCCAGCCACTAAGGTGAGACGAGAACGTGGACAGTTTGGACTGTAGCTCCTGCATGTTCGCGGCCACCCCAGCTTCTTCCCAAGCTTGTGAAACCATAGGCTTGAACTCATTATGATCCTCCCACATAAGTTCATATTTGAACCTGCCTTTAGGTTTCCTCCGTCTGTTAGCTTCCTCGTCTCTCCAACAAAGAAGGATAGGGCCATGGTCTGATGCTGCGGCTGTCATGTTCCTCACCCTGGCGAGAGGGAAGCGCGCACACCAGTCCGACGTTGCGAGAGCCCGATCAAGCCGCACTCGGCAAAACGTACCCCCTGCCACCTTCTTCTCGAAAGTCCAGCTTCGGCCCTCGAAACCGAGGTCGTTGAGCCCACAGACATCTACCACCTCTCGAAACCCTTCTATCTGAGCAAAACTCCTTGCCTGGACGCCCACATGTTCCGATCGATGTAATACCTCGTTGAAATCTCCCATACACACCCACGGGAGGTCCGACGATGCCTTGATGAATTTCAGCATGTCCCATGTTTTGAACCACTCCCTGGTCCGCGCTTCCCCGTACACACAAGTTAATCTCCAAGGAGACCCATCAGCCTCAGTAATAATAGTATCAATATGGTATTGCGAGTACGGTAGAATATCCACCTTTATTGCATTATTCCAAAAAATTCCAAGACCGCCACTACGGCCTGAACTACTGACAGCAAACGCATTGTCATACCCTAAGGTTTTTTTAAAACTTTCTACCCTGGATCTATGAATTTGGGTTTCAACAACGCACAAGATCGAGGGGGCAAAGCTCCTCACGAAATCACGGAGCTCTTTAACTGTCCCGGGATTGCCAAGCCCGCGACAGTTCCACGTTGAGCAACTCATTGCTGTCGGCGGTCCTCCTCGGAGGCCGCCTCTTGTGTCATTGCATTCTTGCCCCTCCCATTGCCATCACCTCCCTTCTTCTGTCTTTTCTTCTCCTTTGGAGGAACATAGACCGGCGGTGGCGGGGGGATTGCCATCGGAGCCGGTAATGTGTTCCCCATGTCTAGATGCTTCTGCGCTGATGGCTTCTCCACCGGCTTCTCCACGCCCTCATCCACTGGCTTAAGAGGACTAGCTGCAGTATCGGCCAGAGCTCCCTCCTCGCCGTCCTCCAATCCAGCCTCCCCTGAGTTGCGCTTGCGAGGGCCAATGCTAACCGCTAGCTGGTCTGACTTCTCCCTCCACATGCTCTCATATCTCCCAGTACGTGCACCACCTCTACGGCCCATGCCACTGCCCCTGCCAGACATGCGGCCACCACGATCAGCCTGTCCTCGCCCATCACGAGTACCATCCCACGCTGAGCCAACCCCCTTCCGCACCCGGGGGGTATTTGGGTGCCATGATTCCTCCGACGCTAGCATCCACGCACCAAACTGCAACTCCTCCTCTGTATATTCTCCAGTTCCACACTCTAGATACTCATGCCCCATCTTCCCGCAGTAATCACAAAACTTCGGGATTTTCTCAAACTTCACAAGCAGCATCATACTTGCGCATCCCTCTGGTGTGAAAGTAACAACCCGAGGCAACGGCAAATCTGCATCCAACTTCACCCTAGCACGATGAAACTCACCATTGCCAAACGAGACTGGCCGCAACTCTACTCTCTCCACCTCACCCACCTTCGACGCCAACTGCTTTAAGATTGTCTCAGTTCGGTACAGAGGGGGGATTCGGTGTATTTGAACCCATGCCTGCACCTTATTGGGCATCACAGCCGGAATGGCGGTAGCCCCATCGAATTTCTCCAGCATCAGAGCACAGTCGCGGAAAAGCCATGGCCCTTCCTCCATAATCCGGTTCCAATCCCCTAGGCAGGAGGCTTCGACCGTAAACAGGTTCTTCTCCACTCTCTGAAACGTCACCTCCCGTGCCGCGCTCCATGCCGCGCGCATCGTCTTCTCTAAGGATTGTTCACTGAAACCTCTTACGGTCAGCAATTTGACCGCAGCCATCCACTTCACCTCCGGCAGATCCCCCTGCTCAGCTTTGGCAAGGAACACACCTTCCCTCTCAGCATCGCTGAGTTTGAGTTTCTTGAGAAGGTCATCTACCTCGAAAATCCTCGAAGCCCTTGATGAGCCAGACTCCATCGCTTTGCCTCCACCAATCAGCTTTCAAAACCGTCCGCCGTTCACCACCAAGGCCGGGCAGCTATGCAGGACAGCCCCTTGATCAGCCCGAGTAGGAATAGGGACGATTGAGATGGGGGATCGGGACCGAAGCCTTCACCGGAGACGATCGCCGCCGAAGTTGTCCAAACCCTAGATCGCTCTGTCTAGGTCATCTTGCCTCGTTGATACCCGGCTATTTGACAACTCACCTAGCCAAAATCGGGAGTCCCCGCACGTGTCAGCCTTCCTGGCCCATAGAACCATCTAGGCCAAGGGCCAAGCCCAAACGCAGCGGCAGATTTTGCTACCTACCATATACTCATCAGTTTCTATCTAGCCTGATGCTCCATAGACAAGATCTTGACCATCGTGGCGGCTACCGAGCGCCAACACCGCGACAGGATCAATCGCAGCGGAAGGCCGAAACAAGCAGCAGGAACCGGGAGGCCGGAGCAAGAAGGGGATTCTGGCGTGGGGTTCTGGCCGCTGCTTCAGAGTTCAGAGGCGAGATACTGAAAAGGTTCCGACTTCAAGCTGCAGGTTAGGGATCTTAATCCTTGCTGATTCTTTTCCGGTATCCAAACTAGTAAATCAACAATTGTTGTCCATTTTAGATCAGTTAACCCAATGGAAAATTAGATTAGTTATTAAATGTGTTACTCATGTATCCGTTTATGATGTAGGTTTCTGCTATACTGAATTTTCCTTGACAACACACTGATAATAAAGAGATGAAGAGGAACAATGTTGATGATAAGACATTGTGGGAGAAAGCTTCAAGGTCAAAGAAGACTAATTCCATCTCTACACCAGAACCATCATGTGTTGTTGTTGAATCTGGACCTCAAATTAGAAGCAATACATCTTCTCTTGAGTTGCCGCTTGTGGTAGTTGAAGCACACAATAACAATGGTACTCAACCGGAGATACAAACAAGCACAGAACCAGAAATAAACCCTCCAATCATTGAAGAGGAAGAATTGAATGATAAAGATGAAGAGGCCTATGATTTGGATTTACTTTCACATGATCCTGGGAATCGGGTACCTCTTGTGGTAGTTGGGTACCTCTTGTTGTCCTTTTTCCAACAAAATTGGTTTCGGGTCAATCGGAGTTTCCAAACTCTAGATATCGCCTTTTGAAGTTTGCCTCTTATTTGGTCCAGACCGGAGTCTCCGGTCTGCCTGGACCGGAATCTCCGATGTGGTCCGGAGTTTCCGGAACTGTCTCCGGTGGTGACTTCAGAATCAGGGCTAGGACATACTGTATGGGGGTTCGGAGCAAGGTCTGGAGGCTACCCCGGAGTCTCCGGCGTTGGCTCAGTCCGGAGTCTTCGGTGTTGGAAGACCGGAGTCCCCGGTCTTGTTGGGTCATGGATGGCCCAGGTCATTCATATGGGCGGTCCGGAGGATGGTCCGGAGATTGGCCGGAATCTTCGGTATAGACCGGAGTATCCGGTCTGACTTTTCCCCAACGGGCAGAAAACGGTCAGAAATCTGTGGGCCTATAAAAAGGGGCCCTTCTTCCCCAATGTCCTAGATCGAGTTTCACAGGCTTTCTCCTCCATTTCTTGACCCTCTTGAGATTGCTCCCCCTTTAATCCCTCCCTTGATTCTTGCATATACTTTAGGGATTTGAAAGAGGAAATCTAGATCTACAATCCCACCAATCCATCTCTCCTCTAAGTGAGGGGAACATCTTGGGATCTATATCTTGGAGTCTTTTGTGGATTTCCTCCGTTGGTCTTCCTCTCTTATTCCCCACAAGCTTTTGTAGCTTTGATGGAATTTGGGAGAGAAGGACTTGAGCACTTCTTGTGTTCTTGCCATTGCATTTGGTGCATCGGTTTGAGTTCTCCTTGGAGGATTTGGTTTGTTTTACTCATTGGAGCTTGTCCCTCTTGGGTTCTTGGAACCCTAGACGGCTTTGTGGCCTTGGTGGCGTTTGTTGGGAGCCTCCAATTAAGTTGTGGAGAAGTGCCCCAACCTTATGAGAGGTTCCGGTTGCCACCGAAAAGTGCACCGATAGTGGAAGCGTGGATCGATCCCATTGGGGTGAGATTCACCGGAGAATAAGGGAGGCCTTTTGTGGCGTTGGTGGTTTGATACCACCCCCTCTCCAAACGAGACGTACTCCATGTTGGGAGGAACTCGGTAAAATATCGTTGTCCCCACGTGCCTCAGTTATCTCTATACCCGAGCTCTTTACTTATGCACTTTACATTGTGATAGCCTTCGTGCTTGAAGTAATATATATCTTGATATCACTTTGTTGCTTGTATTGCTTAGCATAAGTTGTTGGTGCACATAGGTGAACCTTAGTTGTTCTAGGCTGTGGTTTACAAAGTAAACACTAGTTTTATTCCGCCTTTGTTGAGCCACTCTAGGAAAAGTTTTAATCGCCTATTCACCCCCTCTAGGCGACATTCATATCCTTTCACCGGCGTCTTCATCGTTGGCAGTGGCGGCGATGGCAGCGCTGCTAGGGTTGTATCTGACGACGGTGAGATGTGGGGAGTGCGGCACCGACAGGCATAGGGTTAGGTAACCCTGCGCCCGTCGGTGCCACACTTCTCACCTCTCACCATCAATGTCGACGCAGGAACTCAGGCGGCGTCCCGTCAGTCAGGGTTCCGTCCTGTCGGCATTGATGGCGTAGGCTGCTGCTGGAGCCTCTGAATCGTTGTCACTGTTGCATTAGAATCAGTGCCGCTGCACGTCTGAATCATTGCTGCGCTAAGCGCTGGCTAACGGGTGCTGGAGCCTCTGAATCGTTGTCGCTGTTGCATCAGAATCAGTGCCGCTGCACGTCTGAATCATTGCCGCGCTAAGCGCTGGCTGACGGGTGGGCAAGTGGCACACGTGGGAGGACACACTCTCCGTCTGCCCGCATCTGTGCACTAGTAGAAAACGGGTCTATAGTCTCGGTTTGTAAGGGCCTTTAGTCCCGGTTGTGTAACCAGGACTATGAAAGCGGGACTAAAGGCCCCCCTTTAGTCTCGGTCATGCCACAAACCGAGACTAAAGGACCTCCCAGGGGCGCGGTAGAGCGCGAGAAACTTTAGTCTTGGTTTGTATTATAAATCGGGACTAGATATTTTTTCCAATTTTTTTCATTTTTCTCCATTTTTTTTCATTTTTTTCAATTTTTTTACAAATTTTTTAAACTTCATGACCAGCTATAATTGTTGGACCAAGCACGGAGAAACAGAGGTTATAATATAAGACAATGAAGAAGAGGAGTAGGATGATGACAACTATTCTAGGTTCACTGAATACGGTGATACTGCAATGGGGGAGCTGAAGAAGAGGCACCAAATGAGCCCGCTGATGATCTTGGTCGGGCCATTGTTGATGCATAGAGAGACTACAAAATTGAAAAGGAGAAGTTAAAATTCGAACGCATGTTAGAGGATCACAACAAATGTTGTATCCAAATTGCGAAGATGGCCAGAAAAAACTAGGTAGCACACTAGAATTGCTGTAATGGAAGACACTGAATGGTCTATCTGACAAGGGATTTCAAAAACTGCTAAAAATTATAAAGAAGCTGTTTCGAAAGAATAACGAATTGCCCCCCAGTACGTACGAAGAAAAAACAAGTCCGTCTGCTCTCTAGAATTAGAGGTGCAAAAATACATGCACGCCCTAATGAATACATCCTCTAACGCAGTGATGAGTACGAGAATTTAAATACCTGTCCTGTTTTATGTCAGCCACTCGACGCGTTAATTACGGTGGACGTGTTGGGTCTGTGTTTTGCGTCAGTCACTTGACGTATCGCAAATTTACAACAGGAGGGGGCCCTTTTCAGGGCATGACCAAAAAAATTTAGGACCTTCCACTAGAGACCTTTTTTGGTCTCAGTTACCCTAAATACCTTGGTGTTTTACATCATTCATTAGAGTTGTTCTTAAGAGTGTTAACTCATAAAGAAAAAGAAAGGAAGCATTGACTTTTTATTCAAAAAATATTTGTTGATTCAATTAAAAAAACTCGCTAATGAGGAGCATCGGCGGCCACGCTCTCTTCTTCCTTGGTAAGGAATGCCTGTCTGTCGACACCCGTAATCTTCCTTCGATTGAAGCCAACTGCGTCTACTACGGTAACGGTCTATTAGGGAGTACCAACCATCGGATGTTCGTCCATCACCTCGACGATGGCAGAGTGGAGATGCTCACTGACCCCCTCCTGCACACGTGGGATTTTATGGATCTTATAGACCGTCCGGGTCCGATGATCCTAGCCAAATATATCCTAAACAGGAATTATAATATTCACTTTAGGGCTGTTTAGCTTTTTTTTCGCTTAAAAGTAAAGCGCGACTTCATCGTCAGCAGTTCTTTCTCAGTGCTAGGCTAGAGGCTACTGCGTTTCCCACCATATTTGCCCACATGTCAGCTTGATTAATTCTTGTGGTATTCGCTACTTTGGTTATCGTGATTAAGGTCTGCATCCTCAAGTCACTGTAACTCAGAATCCATATTTTATCTTCGTTGGTCTGTATGAAATCTTGAAATGATCATCGTTTAAAATTAAGGACATATGCTAATAATGTATTTAAGTTTTTATAGGGTGGAAGAGAATTTTTCGTATGTAATTACTATATTACTATCCGTGGTGGCCACGGGTGGATCCAGGCCTAGGGCAACCTAGGTCATGGTCCGGGGCGCAGCGAAACCCCCCACCATATACTAATAAAAAGAAATTTGGCCCTTGGTGTAGCCCAGGACTGGCCCATCTTAACAGTTCGCTCGACCCTTAATCCGTGAGAAGCCTTAAAGCTGAACTCCCTCACGTCGCGACCAGCTCGCCCCTCTATCGCTATAGGAAACGTGTCGCCACCGGTCAGGCCGCCAGGGGCCAAGGCCATGCCGGCAGGCTGTTTGCCACTCGTCCCCTGGCCTGCCGTGCTCCCCAGACCTCGTCTTCTGACTCTCCGCCCTGATCCATCGCGAGGCTAAGTTCCTGACAGGCGCTGCGAGGCTAAGATCCTGCCAGGCTGTGACCCTGCCTGTCCGCCATGGCCGGGTGCCGCCAATCTTTCACACATGGCCGACCGCCCTTGCTTGCCGCCACCTTCGGTAGTCTCGTTCCTTTTCTGCAGCTACTGCCTACCCTCCTCCGGATGCTCTGCCTCCTCAGCTCGATCGGCTCCTGCTAGGTAAATTTTCATTAGCTAGGTAAATTGGATGTGCCGATAACTGATTGGAATTCGCAGTCCTTAGAATTTGGGTAGTTGGATTTATTTTTTTGTAATTGATTTAATGTTGCGGGAAAACAAGATGAAGAGATTTGGTAATATTTTTTGTATTTCATATTACTATTTCTTGTTTTTCCCATCTCTTACGTACATTCTTTGATCGTTAAAGATGGGTTGAATATATGTTTGTTGTTTGTTGTCATTGATAGTTTGAGAGAATAATGACTTGTATTAATATAAAGCCAATGGTTTGAATGAAAGTAGCAAAATATTGAAACCAGACATGAGGAGCCTGTTTGAGACCATAAAGAGATTTTTTAAGTAAACAAACAAGATTTGGAGAAGAGGGATGCTCAAAACCAAAGGGTTGCTTACAATAGACAGTTTCATTAAGAGTACCATGGAGAAAAGCATTTTTAATATCAAGTTGATGAATCAGCCATGAAGAAGAAACAGCAAGACTAAGAACAACGCGAATAGTGTTTGGTTTGACAACAGGGGAGAAAGTCTCATCGAAATCAATGTCATGTTGTTGTGAAAAACCGCGACAAACCCAATGAGCTTTGTAACGAGCAAGAGTGCCATCAGAATGAAATTTGTGTCAAAAAACCCATTTGCCCGAAACAACATTAACGCCAGAAGGTTTGGGAACGAGAATCCATGTATTGTTTTGTTAAAGAGCATCAAATTCATCACACATAGCTGAGAACCAAAGAGGATCAAGAAGAGCACGTTTGTAGGATGTGGGTACAGGGGAAATTGTGGTTGTGGCTGTGAGATTGAGACGTTTAGAAGGGAGAAAAAAGCCACGTTTGCCACGAGTGCACATGACGTGATCATTTGTAGGTGGTTGAATAGGAACAGCATTATGTGGTAATGGGGGTGTGGAGGAAGACTCGATAGTAGGTGTTGGTGATTCGGGTGATTGGGTAGATGGTTCGGTGGTAAGGGTAGGGGAAGTGGTGCAACAAGGGGTGGACACGACAGTGGTGGGGGTGGTAACCGGTTCCTGCTGTGGCAGAGAATTAGGTGAAAGTTCCGCCGTGGCAGGCTGCCGCGGCAGAGAAACATGCGAAAAGTCTGCCGCGGCAGAGAAACCGGTGAAAATCCTGCCGCGGTAGAGAAACGGGGCAAAAGTCTGCCGCGGCAGGGGCGACAGTGGGTTAAATGAAGGGTGTTTTGGTAGTGGTAGGGACTGCCGGTTTTGTTTGGGGAGTGAGTTTGGTGGCAACATAAGGAAAGGTATTTTCATCAAAAGTAACATGGTGAGAAACAATAACACGGCCAGAAGAGGGATCAAAACAACGATATCCTTTGTGATCATCAGAAAGGCCAAGATGAATGGAAGGTAGGTAACATTGTTCGAGTTTATTGGAGGCTGTAGAGGCAATGTTTGGAAAATGAAGGCAACCAAAAACACGCAAGAAAGAATAGTCTGGGTGAGATAAAAACAAAGATTGAAAGGGCGAATAAAGAGGACATGTTTTGGTAGGGCAAACATTGATGAGTAATGTGGGAGTGCGAAGATCTTCAGCCTAGAAACGAGAAGGAAGAGAGGCTTGAAAAAGTAAAGTGCGAAGAATGTCATTTATAGAACGAAGAGAACGTTCAGCTTTACCATTTTGAGAAGAAGTGTAAGGGCATGAAAAACAGAGAAGAATTCCTTGAGAAAGAAAGAAACTGCGGTTTTGAGTGTTGTTAAATTCTCGTCCATTATCACATTGAATAAAGCTAATAGGCAAGCTAAAGTGAGTAAGGACATACTGCCAAAAATTTATGAAAATTGTATGCGCATCATATTTTGCACGAAGAGGAAAAGTCCAAATATAGTGAGAGTAGTCATCCAGTATCACAAAATAATATTTATAACCAGAAACACTAGGAACTGGAGAGGTCCATAAATCACAATGAAGAAGCTCAAACGGAAAAGTACTAATAGTAGTTGAGGTACCAAAAGGTAATCTAACATGTTTGCCGCATTGACAGGCATTACAGAGAGAGGGATTATGAGAGGAACTAGAACTAGGTATACAAAATTCTTGAAGCAAAGACGATAGAGTGGTTTTATTGGGGTGGCCTAGACGACGATGCCATAAATCAACGGATGCAAGCATGCCATGGGGGGTGGATGTGGGTGCGCCATGAAGTGGATAAAGATCGACCATGCTATTGTACCGAGCGAGAACCTCCCCCGTTTTCAGATCCTTCACAGACAAACTAAAAGGATCAAAAGCCAGAATAACTTTGTTGTCAATACAGAATTGTCGAACAGAAATAAGATTTTTGATTAAGGATGGAATAACAAGAATATTACGTAGAAGAAAATTAGCATAAGATGAAGAGATGTGAGAATTTCCGGCGCAAGAGACAGGAATTGTGGAGCCATCGCCAATAGTGATTGTGGAAAAAGCAGAGGGGAAACAAGTTGACAGCAAATTCATATTTGAAGACATATGCGAGGATGCACAAAAATCGAAAATCCAATCCGTACCTTCGTTATTTAGTGTAAAGTTGTTCATGGCGTTGATGAAGGCGGCTTGGTCCCAGGTCGGCTGCTGGGGAGGAGCAGAGGAGCCCGGAGCTGGCATGTTGACGTAGGGGAGGGATGGTAGCTGGTTGTACACGTACGGAGCTTGCATGGTGCCATAGGAGGCCGACATGTGGTAGTTAGGCGCGCCAGATGGTGGTGTAGGAGTCGCGGTGTAGACATGAGCCGGCGGCCGAGGGCCGAGGAGGCCGGGAGAGCCCGTGGCTGGACGAAGACCGGGACTCCATGCGCCCGTGTATGCAGGAGGGGCGCCATACACTAGTAGAAAACGGGCCTTTGGTCCAGAGCATTAGTACTGGTTCTGGTACAAACCGGGACTAATTGCAGGGTTTCGCAGCATAGTAAATCAAAAAAAATTCTACGGATGCGAACAAGAAAGCCAAGATCTAATCTAGGAGATGTAATCAACGAGAGATATTGATGAGATCTTCATACCTTGAAGAAATCACACAGCAGAAACGTTCAACAGAACGTGGTTGACGTAGTCGTACTCGCCGTCTCCTCCTCGCGATCCGATCCGATCCGATCCTGCGCCGCAAGTGGCGGCGCCTCCGAGAGATGCACACGTACGGTGCAACAACGTCTCCTCCTTTCCTTGGTCCAGCAAGTATGGTGGAGAGATAGATTGGATCTGCAGCACGACGGCGTGGTGCTTATGGTGGAGAGTTTCTGCGGCAGGGCTTCGCCTACGCGCAGTCGGGAGAGAGAGAGGTGGAGGGGCAGCAGTAGGACGGCGGCTAGGGTTTCGTAGCAATTTGGAACAAATACAAAGCTCTTGATCAATTGATCAAAACGAAGGTTCCAACTCCGAGATGCTTGCTTCAGTCCATAAATGGAACGCTGAAGTTTGCACACCTTATTAGCATCCTTAGGATCGACAAAACCTTCGGGCTGCATCATATAAAACTCTTCATCAATGTCGCCATTGAGGAACGCAGTCTTGACATCCATCTGCCATATTTCATAATCATGAAATGCAGCAATTTCTAATAAAATCCGAATGGACTTAAACATCGCTACGGGAGAGAAAGTCTCATCGTAGTCAACACCTTGAACTTGTCGAAACCCTTTTGCGACAAGCCGAGCTTTATAGACAGTAATATTACCATCCGCGTTCGTTTTCTTCTTGAAAATACATTTGCACTCAACGGCCTTACGGTCGCTAGGAGGGTCCACCAAAGTCCATACTTGGTTTTCGCTCATGGATCCCAATTCGGATTTCATGGCCTCTAGCCATTTCTCAGAGTCTGGGCTCATCATTGCTTCCTCATAATTCGCAGGTTCACTATTGTCTAACAAAAAGATGGTTGAGACAGGGTTGTCGTACCATTCAGGAGTGGTATGTGACCTTGTCGACCTCCGAAGTACAGTAGTAGCATCGTTCGAAGTTTCATGATCCTCGTCATTAGCTTACTCTCTTGTTGGTGCAGACGACACTGGAACAATTTCAGGTGCTGCGCTACGCTCCAACTCGAGAGAAGGTTCAATAACCTCGTCTAGCTCTACCTTCCTCCCACCCACTTCTTTCGAGAGAAACTCCTTCTCAAGAAAGGATCCGTTTTTTGCAACAAACACTTTGCCTTCGGATCTGTGGTAGAAGGTATACCCAATCGTTTCCTTAGGGTATCCTATGAAGACGCATTTCTCCGCTTTGGGTTCGAGCTTGTCCGGCATCAACTTCTTGACATAAGCTTCGCATCCCCAAACTTTAAGAAACAACAACTTAGGTTTAGCACCAAACCATAGTTCATACGGTGTCGTCTCAACGGATTTAGATGGTGCCCTATTTAAAGTGAATGCAGCGGTTTCTAATGCATAACCCCAAAATGATAACGGCAAATCTGTAAGAGACATCATTGATCGCACCATATCTAATAGAGTTCGATTCCGGCGTTCAGACACACCATTGCGTTGTGGTGTTCTGGGTGGCGTGAGTTATCTCATGGTCTAAGGAATACAATACTTGACATAAGAAAAAGCTTCGCAAAGATGAACACGATGACACGATCTAATTGCTCTGCTTAATTTGAGTCTGTCCATCATATCATTCTCCTAATGACATGATCTCATTATTAATAAACAACTCATGTCTATGGTTAGGAAACCTTAACCATCATTAATCAATGAGATAGTCCATAGAGGCGTACTAGGGACACGGTGTTGTTCATAAACCACACAAGTATCAAAGTTTCTGCTTAATACAATTCTAGCATGGAATATAAACTTTATCATGAACAAGAATTATAATAATAACATCTTTATTATTGCCTCTAGGGCATAATTCCAGCACTAATGCCCTGGTCTCAACGGCTAGAAATGGCTGCATGCCCCAGAAGACATTAGCCCCGGTTCGTATGGGACCTTTAGTCCCGGTTCGTTTAACAAACCGGGGCTAAAGGGTTTGGCGCTGGAAAAGAGAAGATGCGTGGACCTTTAGCCCCGGTATGTTTCTAAAACCGGGACTAAAGTCCCCGACTATATCTTCTTCCCCTTCCCAGCCCGAGCCATTTCAAGCTCACACAAGCATCTCTCTCAAATTTTTCCCCTCAAGCTCGAGTTCTTCCCAATTTTTCTCAAGATTTGTGAAGATTGTTTGGCTCCACATCTATCAAGGGTCCTAAGAGGTTAGAAATTTCATCATTTCATCTTTTATTGCTTGTTTTAGCTCATTTCATGCTCTAGAAATGGATAGATTTGTGTGGATTCTATCTCTATATATCTGGTTAATTTGGCATATATAGTTCTCAAAATTCATTTGATTCATCGAAGCACATAGATACATGAGTTCATCCTATCTACATATCTTGGTTTGACACGTTGTCTTGAAATCCAGACGGTTCACGATGCATCATGTCACCGTCGAGCAATAAAATATTCTTCTTTCTTCTACCTGTCATCACAAAATCCATTGGAACAAAAATAAGTACCAAAACTATGAAGGCACACATATATATAGTGACGCCCTAGCATTTTAGTTAATCATTGGTTAGTTAAGCAAGAAAGAACAAAAACATGAACACGCCAAGGAGCTACCAAATTAAATTAGGGAGTGCCTCTATGGCGAGCTCCTCGAAGATGTCTGAGGACAAGGCATCCTAAGACATCTTCGAGAAGCCTTGCCGTAGTGGTGTCCCTGCTCCCGCACACAATCTTTCAGTTCATATCTTTTCTAGCTAAATCGGTATGCTGGTGGAGCTAACTAATTTCACATATTAGGGAGTGCCTCTACGGCGAGCTCCTCGAAGATGTCTGAGGACGAGGTCCTAAGACATCTTCGAGAAGCTCCACCGTAGTGGTGTCCCTGGTCTCTTACACGATCTTCCTTGCAGTTGATAGTTCACAAGGAAGCCTATTTATAGATTAAGCAGCACAACATAGTGTCGACACTCACGACATAATGTCGACACTCACCCCTGTCATAGTGTCGCCACTCACTGGCATAGTGTCTCCACTCATGACATATAGTGTCGTCTCCCACTTTTAGTCCCGATTGGAGTGTCCTTTAGTCCCGGTTGGAGACACCATTCGGGACTAAACGGGCTCAGGTCGGCCCTAGCCCGCCGCAACCCCTTTAGTCCCGGTTGGTGTGTCCAACCGGGACTAAAGATGTAGTAGAAAGTTTTTAATCAGTGCATAGTTGTTTGATGTATACGATGTGTTCTTTTATTTTTAGACTAGTACTACTCTTAGCATCATGATTTTGTTTGATGAACTTATATAATGCAGATTTCGGCAATGGATGTACGCTGACCGAATCTATGACGAGTTCATTAAAGGCGTGCGTTCTTTTCTCGTTGTGGCAGAGGCAAACAAGCGGAATGGTTTTATGTGTTGTCCATGTGGTGAGTGTCGGAATCAGAAGGAATACTCTTCCTCAAGAGTCCTTCATGGCCATTTGTTTCGGTCCGGTTTCATGTCTGGCTATAATTGTTGGACCAAGCATGGAGAAAGAGGGGTTATGATGGAAGACAACGAAGATGAAGAGAATGATGACAGCTATCTTATATCCCCTGAATACGGTGGTACTACAATGGAAGACAATGATGAAGAAGAAGCAGAAGAACATGCATCATATGAGCTAGATGATGATCTTGGTCGGGCCATTGCTGATGCAAAGGGAGAATGTGATAGCAAAAGGGAGAGGTTGAAATTTGAGCAGATGTTAGAGGCTCACAACAAATTGTTGTACCCGAATTGTGAAGATGGCCACAAAAATCTAGGCAACACACTGGAATTGCTGCAATGGAAGGCAGAGGTCGGTGTGCCTAACAAGGGATTTTAAAAGTTGTTGAAGATAATGAAGAAGCTGCTTCCAAAGGGTAACGAACTGCCCGCCAGTAGTTACGAAGCAAAGAAGGTTGTCTGCCTTCTAAGATTAGAGGTACAGAAGATACATGCATGCATTAATGACTGCATCCTCTACCACGGTGAGCAGTACGAGAATTTGGATGCATGCCCGGTATGCACTAAATTGCGGTATAAGATCTGACGAGATGACCCTGGTGATGTTGAGGGGGAGCGCCCCAGGAAGAGGGTTCGCACCAAGGTGATGTAGTATGCTCCTATAATACCACGGCTGAAACGTTTGTTCAGAAACGTAGAGCATGCCAAATTGTTGCGATGGCATAAAGAAGACCGTAAGAAAGACGAGATGTTGAGACACCCCGCTGATGGGTCGTAGTGGAGAAAAATTGAGAGAAAGTACCCGGAATTTGCAGGTGACGCGAGAAACTTATGGTTTGGTCTAAGTACGGATGGCATGAATCCCTTTGGGGAGCAGAGCTGCAGTCATAGCACATGTCCTGTGACTTTGTGTATCTATAACCTTCCTCCTTGGTTGTGCATGAAGCGGAAGTTCATTATGATGACAGTGCTCATCCAAGGCCCGAAGCAACCCGGCAATGACATTGATGTGTACCTAAGGCCATTAGTTGAAGAACTTTTACAGCTGTGGCACGGACAAGGTGTACGTGTGTGGGATGAGCACAAACGTGAGGAATTTAACCTACGGGCATTGTTGTTCGTAACCATCAATGATTGGCCTACTCTTAGTAATATTTCAGGACAGACAAACAAGGGATACAATGCATGCACACATTGTTTAGATGATACTGAAAGTATTTATTTGGATAAGTGCAAGAAGAATGTGTACCTAGGGAATCGTCATTTTCTTCCGCCCACGCATTCCCTAAGAAGGAAAGGCAAGCATTTCAATGGTGAAGCAGATCACCGGAGTAAGCCTATCCGTCGTACTGGTGATGTTGTATTTGATATGGTGAAGAATTTAAAAGTAATCTTTGGAAAGGGTCCTGGCGGATAGTCCGTTCCTAAGGACGCTGGCGGACATGCACCCATGTGGAAGAAGAAATCTATATTTTGGGAGCTACCCTATTGGAAAGTCTTAGAGGTCCGCTCTGCAATCGACGTGATGCACCTGACGAAGAATGTTTGCGTGATACTGCTAGGCTTCTTGGGCGTGTATGGAAAGAATAAAGATACACCAGAAGCACGGCAGGACCAACAATGTATGAAAGACCGAGAAGGCAGGCATCCAGAGCTGTTTCAAGGTACTACCAGCTACACTCTTACCAAGAAAGAGAAGGAAATCTTTTTTGAATGCCTAAGTAGTATCAAGGTCCCTTCTGGCTTCTCGTCCCATATAAAGAGAATAATAAATATGGCAGAGAAAAAAAATCCAGAACCTGAAGTCTCATGGCTGCCACGTGCTTATGACGCAGTTGCTTCCGGTTGCTTTGAGGGGGCTTCTGCCGGAAAATGTTAGAGTACCCATTGTGAAGCTATGTTCGTTCCTCAATGCAATTTCTCAGAAGGTAATCGATCCAAAAAGTCTACCAGGGTTACAGAAAGATGTGGTCCAGTGTCTTGTCAGCTTTGAGTTGGTGTTCCCACCATCCTTCTTCAACATAATGACACACCTTCTAGTTCACCTAGTCGAAGAGATTACCATTCTCGGTACTGTATTTCTACACAATATGTTCCCCTTTGAGAGATTCATGGGAGTCTTAAAGAAATATCTCCATAACCATGCGAGGCTAGAAGGAAGCATCTCCAAGGGCTATGGAACAGAGGAGGTCATTGAGTTTTGTGTTGACTTTATTGTTGACCTTAAGCCGATCGGTGTACCTGAATCACGACATGAGGGGAGACTTAGTGGAAAAGGCACGCTAGGAAAATATATGTATGGACGGATATTCTTTCACTAAAGCACACTATACAATTCTGCAAAGTTCCACCTTGGTGGCTCCGTATATCGAGGTACAAAAGAATATTGTACGCTCGAACTACCCGGGGCAGTCTGACAGGTTGATTAGAGATGAACACGTGAAGACTTTCGGTGGTTGGTTGCAGAGACATCTCATGAATGACACCACTGTTGGAGATTAGTTGTACTTGTTGGCCAGGTCTCCATCTTCAACTATATTGACTTTCCAAGGGTACGAGATAAATGGGAATATATTTTACACGCACGCCCAAGATAAAAAGAGCACCAACCAAAACAGTGGTGTCCGATTTGATGCAACAGACGAGAATGGGTAAAAGGACACATATTATGGTTACATAGAGGACATATGGGAACTTGACTATGGTCCTAATTTCAAGGTCCCATTGTTTCGATGCAAATGGGTCAAGATGACAGGAGGTGGGGTAACGATAGACCATCAGTACAGAATGACAATAGTGGATCTCAATAATCTTGCGTACGGAGACGAACCACTCGTCCTTGCCAATGATGTGGCTCAAGTTTTCTATGTGAAGGACATGTCTACTAGACCGACAAAAAGGAAAGATAAGCAAAAGAATACAATATCATACGATGAGCCAAAGCGCCACATAGTTCTTTCAGGAAAAAGAAACATGGTGGGAGTTGAGGACAGGACAGACATGTCATAAGATTATGACAAATTTCATGAAATTCCGCCATTCAAAGTGAAAACTGACCTAAGCATACCGCTAAATAAGGAAGATGCTCCATGGTTACGGACTAGAAGAGAACCAAAACACTAGATGTGGATGTTGGTGATGTAATAATGTATTAAACCTTTTGTGAATTAATCCTATTTTTCATTGTCGTCGTCATTTATTAATATTAAAAACCGGGACAAACCGGGACAAACAGGAATTTCTGAGATTGTTGTAGGCAGGTACCAAAACACTAGAGTAGGTAACACTCAAGACATTTATTAATATTAAAAACTGGGACAAACCGGGACTAGCTAACACTAAGGACTAAATCCACCCCTTTAGTCATAATCATGCCTAGTCCTATAGTACGCAGCTTTAGGGTCTTCTTCGTCATCGTCATCATCATCGTCATCGTCACCTGCCACTCCGGGGATCCTCAGCCCAGCCATGGCATATACCGGGGGCACCTGCCACTCCGGCCTCAGATTCACAACGGGTGGGAGAGGGGTCTCCTGGAAGACGATGCCGCTACCGCCGGGCGGGGGAGGGGCCTTCTTGTGGCTCTATGGCGGGTGGACTTGTGGGCACCGCATGCGAGGATGGTCTCCCACGGCGATGTAGCGTATCACGCCGATGATAGTACGGTTCGCCCACCACAGACGCCGGACGGCTTCGTTGTGGTTCACCGGGGGCGGGCCATCACCCTAGTACCTTTTCGTTTTCCTTTTCGTCGCTCGGAAAAGCCATTTTCCATTTTCCGAGCGCAAAAGGATGGGTCATTTTGTGAAGCAGCCACCAAAATGCAGTTATAGAATGCTACCATCCCATTTTTTAAAAATACCAGACCACATTACATGAACTATCTCCCAACCGGGGGATCTCAAACCTTTCTGTCCTTCCCCGGTGAAAAAGACAAATGTCTGCCAAAGCGGTAGGAAGTGGGTCCGGTTTGAACTACAGGTACATGATCTAACGCCCGTGATTTTTCGAAAAAATCATTTTTAGACTCAAAATATGTTGTTTATTCAGAGATCCAATGTAATTTCTAACATTCTCATCCCCTATCTTCACGCACGCCGTTTTGACCAAAGTTCGAAACGGCAAAAGATTCAAAATGGGCATAAAAATTCAAAAAAGGTCCGAACAATGTAAATCCTTCGCGTGGTGTGATATTATGTGACATAGTTGTAAGGAAAAATATCAAACTTGGTATACTAATTATGTCTCGAAAAAACCTTCACAAAATGACCTATCATGTTCGAGGTTTCATGGCTTTTGGTCCAAGAGACGGATGTTATGTGTTGAATCGCGGCATAGTTTGTGATACGGTGCCCATATTGTGCATGCATGTGTATATTGGGATGGCGAACAATGTTGCTGTTGGAAGTTTTCCTTTTCGTCGCTTGGAAAAGCCATTTTCCATTTTTCGAGCGCAAAAAGACAGGTCGTTTTGTGAAGCAGTGTAACATCCCAAAAATATCAAACTTAGATAATCAAAACACTAATCCTCAAGTTTAGGGTTAACAAAAACTTTTCTAAATCAATTCATGAATGCATGTATATGTGTATGCATGGATTTTGAATTTCTTTAAAAACCACCTTGTTTGTGTGATCCATTGCTTGTAAAATGTTTCTTAGGTGAAAATAACATCATCTAAAACATTCCCCACACTTTTCCTAAAGACAAGTAAATCAAAACAAATATATTAAGTGAATGGTCATTTTGACCAATTTAACTCACATGCCTACTTTGGCTGTCTCAAACTTTCAAAACCTAACAGAAACTTTTCTGGATCTTTGCACCCCTTGAATGTACTCATATCAAAGTATCAAGGCCCACTTTGTGATCATCCAGAAACTTTCAAATGCATAGTTTAAATGGCAATTCAAAATTGAATCTTCTTCATATGGGAAGATCCCACTTTTTCAAAACCCACTCAAACAAGCTCAATTTTCAAAACCCAAGCATCTGCAGACTCACCAGAACCAATCTAGCAAACCCACCAAAAATCATTTCAAAATTCAAAACTTGAGTTCATGCGGCCATTTCATCAAACAGGTTGTAGACACAAATCAAACAAAACATCAAACACTATAGTGTGCAGTGTTTTGAGCCTAACTTGTTCCCTAGTTAGCTCTCACACAATCCAGTAGATCATCTAGAAAGGTTAGACCAACACTAGCACCCCTGTGAGCTTGCCATTGCCATTAATGGTGAACAGCCGAAGCCAACCTTGTCACCCCAATGTGGACAGCAAGCTAGGAGCAGCAGCAAGCCTAGCCAGCATGTCTGGGAGGCAGCCCACCGTCCACCGCCACTGCATGTCCCAGCCGCGAGCATTGCCAAGCCCTGGACCACGCGCACAAGACACGCCCAGACCATGCCGAGCGTGCGCCAGAGCGCCACCCACGACCAGCATCCACAGACCGCGCGCCGCCCTCACCGCGCACACACACGATCACCACCGACCCAGGAGACCGCCAGACATCCCCGTTTACCGCCCCGCGCCATACAGCCACCGCCCGCCGTCGAAGACGCCGCCTCTGCCGCGCAGAGCATCGCCCGTTCCAGACCAAACCACACCGCCCCATGCCTCGCGACCATGTCGTTGAGCATCGCCAGGAGACACCGCACCGTTCCCTACCCTTGCCCATGCCATTAGCTGCCTGTAACGTCGCCCCCGACGAGCTCACCGTGCGCCCCGACGGTCCCCTCGCTCGACTATAAATAGAGGCCACCCCCGCACGATTTCTTCACACCATCTCACTCCCCTCTCCCCACTGATCGTGCCACACCATTCTCAGAGCAAGGCGAGCACCACCTCGCCGGAATTTCACTGGAGCCTGCCGCTGCCGGAGAAGAAGGGAGCCAGCGATTGGAGCCGCCCCAGGAGAAGCCACCGGTACCAGGAGGTTCGCCGCCGTCGACTTCGTCGTTCGCCCGCCTCGCCGACCCTCGCCCGTACCCCGGTGAGCCCCCAGCACCCCTCACTGGCCGCACTAGGTTTCGTTCTCGCCGGAGTTGTCTCGCGTCGACGATGACCCTCAACCGTTGGATTAGAACTAGATCGAACGAACCACGTTGCCCCATACCGCTTCGCCCAGCCCCGTGTCACTGACGAGTGGGGACACCCACTTAAGCAGCCCGCGGGAGCACTGCACTTAGCAGGCCGGCCCGTTAGAATTTCCCGCGCAGACCAGTAATTCAAATTAAACCTTTTCTTTTTTAAATTCAAACACATTTCTGTACCCATCTTCAAAAATCAACCCAGATCGATTCAGTGCACCAAATTGGATGAAACCAATTTTGTTGGAAAGATCTGTGAATGCTTAATCCAAGCCCGTTGGATTCAAGTCATTTGGATCTGTAGATCACCCATAGTAAAAATAACAAGGCAGAAGCTTTTCTGCATTCAAACATTTTTCAAATTTAAACCACAATAGCTTTTGAGTTGATTCCAACTCTCAAAAATCACATTCAACCATACCTTTTAGAATATATAAAAATATATATAGGTTATTTGCAGAAATATTGTTCAAGCAATAAAAGAATGCTTCATAAGCATTTCTAGCCACTTTAATTAATTAAAATAAAAGGGTAAAACCTTATTAAATTGTGACACCACTTTAAATCACATTCCCATGGACTACAATATGTGGTGATGACATGTGTCAACATGATCCCATGTTTAGTTTGGAGAATATTAAATCTTAAGTAATTTTTCAATGAGTAGAAATTACTTTTCTAAAAATAAAAAGGATTTAAACCAAGCTTTAACCTTGTAATGTTAGAGATGATGCTAGATCATCTATAGGACCCTTGTGTGTGATGATTGCAAGTAGTTAAGTATTGTTTGGTGATTGTGTACCTCGTATTTATTCATAGACGCTAGTACCGACCAAGGATACGAGGAGGAAGGAGGATACTACGAAGAGGAAGCCGAGGAGAACTTCAACCACTGCTCTGCACAAGGCAAGCTAACACTTGCAAGATACTATACCTATGCAAGCTTATATTGACATTGATTGCAAGCCTAATACTACTAGTGGAAGTGCAAGCTAACACTTGCAAGATACCTTACTGATGCCACAAACCCATACTTGTGAGATGACTACTTTATGCCTTAAGCATATGTGATCATACCCACTTGCTAAACCAATCCTAGTTTTATGTGCAAGCCTCTTACTTTATTTCTTTATCAAAGCTTACTTAGAGTCTACCTACGAGTTTGGTAGATACTAGACAGTGTGCTGAAGGTTGAATAAAGAGCATAAAATTTGGCCTAAGCTAGAGACCTTGATATCAGCCTAAGATATAAGGTTGGACCTAGTTACCACCCCCCATTAGTACTACCCCCACCTGTAGATGCTAGTGCTAAGCATAAAACTTGATCAACTTTAGATGGGAATAATTGGTGGAAAAATGGTTATGAAAACCTTGGAATGATGGATCATTCTATTGAAATGTTTTGGACATGTGTTTCCAAACGCTTGATGATTCTGGTGATGAAAATGTTGAGGCATGAGCCTTAGCCCCTTTATAAAACTGATGGTTGTCTGGATGCGATACCATTCCAATTTTATCGTACAACCACAATACCCGAATATTGGGTAGGACTTGACTGGAAACTTATATACCTTAGTATTAGCTCCCTCACGGCCAAGGTCTGAGCTGAGGCTACCTTGTGAAGATTGTCCACCTGTGCAGTACCCAAGATGACAGTGGTCATGGTTGGGAGGCCAAACTCACAGGAGAGGTGTTTATACTAGGGAGTGTAATTGAAAGGTTAGGATTGATTATCCGCATACTGCGTATGGTGAATTCAGGATTTGTTCCTGACGGATGTATCGAATGTTGTGGTGAAAGTGTACAATCTCTGTAGAGTGTCAAACTATTCGAATAGCCGCATCCGCGGTTATGGACAGTTGGAGTGGCCATACTATTCCCCGTCAGACTTTTCAAAAGGACTTGTGAAATGAATTGTGACTTGGACTTGACCACCACAGAGTTGTGACCTGGATTACAAGATCCCACTTAGGAGTTATAAAATTTTGACTAGCTTTGGAACTTAGTAGTTATAAACCTGGCTTTTTGCAAAACAACCCTAGAGCCTAGTGTCCTATTATCCAAAACCCCCTTTTCTTGTTAGTATTAGTTTGCGAGTACTTAAAGAGTACTCATGGCTTTGTCCCTGGCTATTCCCATGGCCAGACTATGAAGAGGAGTACCTGGAGGATGGACCCCAGGAAGGTTACGACAACTAGGATCATCTCCCATCGTCAGCATTGCCTGTGACCCCGAAGATGGAGCTTCGCCTACGCTACCATTATTATTACGTATTCCGCTGCTTGATGTTGTACTGAGAACTGGATCATGAGATCCCTATTTGTGTAAGAACTTATATATCGTTTGTAATGGATGAAGTACTATGGTATCCAATTCTGTTATGTCTCGCAAAAATGGTAATCCTGGGATTGCGATGTATGGCATAACAGGCATCTAGGATTGAAAAATCCGGGTGTTGACAAGTTGGTATCAGAGCCATCCTGACCATAGGAGACCCTAGTTAGATTGGACGTGCAACCAAAAACTTAGTTTCAAAACCCAAGAATAAAACTATTTACGAAAACTTATTCTAATTCTTACCTCTTTAATTCTTTGATAAAACTTCATGTTCCTCAAAAACTCTTCCAAAATAGATAAAATTTTGACACACTTGATCACTTTGCTAATCTACTCATCCTCTATTTTTATAGATGGACGTGAAGTACAGCAAGTTTTATCAACTCGGGAATGGAGGAGACCTTATCTTTGAGAAGGATCTGGATCAGCTTTCGGAACTTCTGGAGCATCCGCATCCCGAGTTCTTCGGAGCTCAGCTCAATGATCAAGGGGGAGAAGATCTGCAGTGGCTAATTGTTGCTAGTCTCCGAGGAAAGATTGAACCTCCCACTGCGGAGGGAATTCAGTTTACCTTAAGGGAAAACAACTGGCTCGATGGACTTGCCAGAGCAATGCAGGAAGCTCTTTCCCGTCTGTGTGGGCAGAGCATCAATCAGATCAAGGGTACTCGCTTTGAGTTTTGCCCAAGACGTGATGCAAATGGTCAACCACTGGAAGCCCCATACCACCCCGAGCTGAAGACTCAATTGGACCACCTTAGCTTCATGATGTATGATCGTCAGCAGGAACTGGACAACTGCCGTGACTATTGCAACCACAAGTCTGCCATCATCAAGACGAAGGATCAGACCATCGCCATGCTAGCAAGGGATCGCAAGTCTCGCCGTTGTCAGCTCGACAAGAAGGAGCGCATTATTGCCCGTCTTCGCCATCGCATCTCATCTCTGGAAGAGACCATCCATGAGAGAGACATGCAGTTAGAGGAAAGGGAGAATGCCGGAGAAGATCTTCGTGGAGACCCTTACTCCTATCTCAGCGATGACGATGATTTTCTGGAGGATCAGGCCATGGACTTCTTCACCGATGAGGATGATTTCGCCTTCATCGATGATGCGGAAGATGATGAAGCCACAGACGCCGAGCAGTAGTAGCACTGAGCACTAGCGTAGTGAGTAGTAGTCGGTCCCACTGTATCGTAGTTTCCAGAATGGTTCTTAAAACCATCTGTTTTTCTTTGTTGTGGTGTGTGTTGTACTGTGTGCTATGAGTGAATGAATGAAAAGGCAAGTTGCTAGAAAACTTGAGTCAAACTCTAAAAACTTTTCAAAGACCCAAAACCTTAGAAATTTCCCTCTTTTCTCATGATCTATATCAATCTTCAGATGCCACGTGGAGGAAGTGGTTCAGCCCTGGATCCGATGTTGCAAATCCTGCAAATGTTGACTTCTGACCGCGAAGCTGAAAGAGCGGAACGTCAAGCCAACCTAGCCACTCTGCAACAGATATCCCAGCTAGCCCACAACAACCAAGGCCATGGAAATCAGGACAACCACGGATCTAAGCTCAAGAATTTCCAGAATACCAACCCACCCGTTTTCACCAAATCGGAAGAACCCCTAGACGCTGATGATTGGCTGCAAACCATGGAAAATAATTTAGAAGTAGCCGGAGTAGAAGCCAACGAGAAAGTCTTGTTCGCCACTCATTATCTAGCCGGAGATGCCAGGGCATGGTGGAACAGTGTTCGTGCAATGACCGGAGGCCAACTGATGACCTGGGAGGAATTCAAGGTCAAGTTTAGCAGAACCCATGTGCCGCCAGGTTTGATCAAGATAATGAGAGACGAGTTCAGAGAATTGAAACAAGGAAGGATGACTGTAGTGGAATACTGTGACAAATTTTTGTCATTAGCTAGGTATGCCCCGGACGAGATAGACACCGAAGCCAAGAAGAAAGAAAGATTCCTGAATGGTCTGCATGACGAGATGCAGACAGTGTTAGTCAATATCCCCTTTGCAGATATTGAAGCCCTTGTCGACTCTGCTATCCAGATGGAAGGAAAGATCAACCAGGCCAATGAGAACCGCAAGCGTCGCATGATGCATCAACCAGGAACCCATCAGACCCCAAAGTATCGCCCCAACCCATCTCCAGGATTTGCCCCAAGAACCAACAGACCCCCTATGACCCGTCCGACCTATCCCAACCGTGGAAACCCTAGACCCGGAGGAAATCACAACAACCCCGGCAACTCTAGCAATTTCACCCGTTCCCCACCCAAGTTCAACCCCAACAATGCTACCGCCAACCCCAATACTGCCCCGAGGACTGGAAGCAATGCTGTGCCTGTCGCAGCCAAGGACAAGTCACAAGTGACCTGTTATGACTGTGGGAATAAAGGCCACTATTCCAACGAGTGCCCCAACAAGAAGAATGCTACAACCCCTAATACCAATGTCCCAGCTCAGCAGCAGAGTCGTGTCCAGCCAGGAAGGAGATTTGCCCCAGGAAATTCACTCAACCGCAATGGTCGTCTTTTTCTCATGCATGCTGAAGAAGCTCAGGAAGCGCCAGACGTCGTGCTGGGTATGTTTTCTATTAATTCAGTACTTGCAAGAGTGTTGTTTGATTCTGGTGCATCGCATTCATTTGTCACCGAAGAATTTGCCTGCACTAGTAAAATTCAACCAACCAAATTGAAGCATGTGATGATTGTACAAATTCCCGGATCAACCACCAAGGCTAGGCAAATTTGCAAAGCCGTCCCTATCCGAATCCATGGCATAGATTTTTATGCTAACCTAATAGTACTCGGAACTAAAGGTTTGTAAGTAGTACTCAGAATGGATTGGATGTCCAAACATAAAGGAATGATTGACTGTGCCAAGAAAGCCATTACCATGACCAGTACCGCCGGAATATCAGTCGAGCATATATCTGAAACCTTACCTCGCCAATTCAAGTGTAACAAGAGTCTAGCCCAACCTACCATTGACCAAGTTAGGATAGTCTGTGAATACCCCGATGTATTTCCAGATGTTTTGCCCGGTATGCCCCCAGATAGGGATATCGAGTTTATCATCGAACTAATCCCCGGAACAGGATCCATAGCCCAGAGACCCTATAGTATGAACCCGTCAGAACTAGAAGAACTAAAGAAGCAATTGGATTCCATGTTAGAAATCGGATTGATTCAACCAAGTGCGTCCCCATGGAGGTCACCTGTCTTGTTTGTGGACAAGAAGGATGGAGGTAACCGTTTGTGTACGGATTATCGAAAGTTGAACAATGTCACCATCAAGAACAAGTACCCCTTGCCTAAGATAGAAGATTTGTTTGATCAGTTGACCGGTGCCCAGGTGTTTTCTAAGATTGATCTTAGGACTGGCTATCATCAACTCAAAATTCGTGCAGAGGATATCCCAAAGACTGCCTTTACCACCAGATATGGATTGTATGAGTACACAGTCATGTCTTTTGGATTAACCAATGCCCCCGCTTATTTCATGAACCTCATGAATAAGATTTTTATGGACTTCCTGGATAAGTTTGTCGTTGTTTTCATTGATGACATTCTGATTTATTCCAAATCAGAAGAAGAACATGAGCTACACCTAAGGACCATTCTTGGAACCCTTAGAGAGCATCAGCTATATGCAAAATTTAGCAAGTGTGAATTCTGGTTACAGGAAGTAGGATTCCTCGGTCACATTGTATCAGCCAAAGGAATTGCCGTCGACCCTGCCAAAGTGAAAGATGTGGAAGATTGGCAAGCCCTAACCACTCAAACCCAAGTTCGTGCTTTTCTCGGATTGGCGGGATATTATCGCAAATTCGTAGAAGGATTCTCTAGTATCGCCCGACCCATGACCCAATTGCTGAAGAAGGACAAGAAGTTTGAATGGACAGACAAGTGTGAAGCGAGTTTTCAAGAACTCAAAAGGAGATTGATTTCAGCCCCAATCTTGATCATGCCGGATATCACGAAGCCCTTCGATGTGTATTGTGACGCATCCAAGATTGGTCTCGGATGTGTGCTAATGCAAGAAGGCAAAGTTATATCTTATCTATCGCGACAATTGAAGCAACATGAACAAAATTACCCAACCCATGACCTCGAACTCGCAGCCGTAGTTCTAGCCCTGAAGACATGGAGACATTACCTTATGGGAAACCGTTGTGAGATTTATTCGGATCACAAGAGCCTAAAGTATATATTCACTCAGAAGGAGCTGAATATGAGGCAGAGAAGATGGATTGAGCTAATCAAGGATTACGATCTGGACATTCACTATCACCCTGGAAAATCCAACGTAGTAGCCGATGCCCTTAGCAGATTGCCGTGCCGCTTGAACTCCATGATTTTGAAGGAGAAACCAAGTTTGCACAAAGAGATGGAAGATTTTCGAATGGAATTAGTAAGTGAAGGATTTTTGGCTAGCATAAAACTTCAGCCCACTTTGATCAGTCAGATTAAAGAGGCGCAGAAAGGAAATGCTAGTATCGACGGAATCAAACGTCGTATCGGTACAGGAAAAGTACCCGGATTCACCGAGGACGAAGAAGGAGTGTTGTGGTACAAAGGACGCCTTTGTGTACCAGCAGATTCGGAGTTAAAAGAAGTTATCTTGAAGGAGGCTCATGATACTCTTTATTCTATCCATCCCGGAGGAACTAAGATGTATCAAGATTTGAAAGAGCAATTTTGGTGGCATAAGATGAAGAGAGAAATCGGAAGCTATATCGCCAGTGTGATATATGTCAGCGAGTCAAGGCAGGACATCAAAGACCCGCTGGATTGTTGCAACCTTTGCAAATTCCGGAATGGAAATGGGATTCTGTAGGAATGGACTTTATCACTGGACTACCTACTTCTAGTAGGGGAAATGACTCTATTTGGGTCATAGTGGACAGATTGTCCAAAGTCGCCCATTTCTTGCCCGTTAAAACTACCTATCAGAGTTCGAAGCTAGCAGAATTGTATATAGCTAGGATCGTTAGTTTGCACGGAGTCCCCAGGAATATCGTATCAGATCGAGGAACTCAGTTTACCTCGAGATTCTGGACGAAAGTCCAAGAAGGTTTAGGAACCCGCCTAGATTTCAGTACTGCGTATCACCCTCAGACCGATGGACAAACGGAGCGAGTAAACCAAATACTCGAAGATATGCTTAGAGCATGTGTGCTAGAATATGGATCCAAGTGGGAAGACTGTCTGCCGTTTGCGGAATTTTCCTACAACAATAGTTACCAAGCCAGTTTGCAAATGGCCCCATTTGAATTCATGTACGGAAGAAAGTGCCGCACCCCTTTGAACTGGTCG
Organism: Avena sativa; assembly: GCA_916181665.1. Lineage (NCBI taxonomy): Eukaryota > Viridiplantae > Streptophyta > Magnoliopsida > Poales > Poaceae > Avena > Avena sativa. The sequence continues at coordinate 306,696,309 of OV702284.1, read as the reverse complement.
GAAGTAGGAGAGAGTCAAATTTTCGGACCCGACATCCTACGAGAAGCAGAAGAGAAGGTTCACAAGATTCGTGAGCACCTCAAGACAGCCCAATCCCGACAAAAGAGTTACGCCGACAAGAGACGTCGAGACCTCGCCTTCAACATTGGAGATTTTGTTTATCTGAAAGTGTCGCCATTGAAGGGAATGCAGCGTTTCCAACTCAAAGGAAAGTTAGCCCCCAGATATATCGGACCTTTCAAAATTCTGAACCGTCGAGGAGAAGTATCGTATCAGCTAGAGCTACCAGAAGAGATGTCAGCGGTGCACAATGTGTTCCATATCTCGTTACTTCGCAAATGTCTCGAAGTCCCCGAGAAGACCGAAGTGTTCAAGAATATCGATCACCGGACCATAGAGATCAATGATGACCTGACCTATCCCGAAGTACCCATCCGTATATTGGAAGAAGCCTTTCGAACTACCAGGACCCGAAGCATCAAGTTTCTCAAGATTCAATGGAGCAATCACACAGAAGAGGAAGCTACCTGGGAACGCGAAGATCACATCAGGACGGAGTTTCCAGATCTCTTCAAATCCTAGGTAATCTTTTCGTCCTTTTTCAAATCTCGGGACGAGATTTTGTTTAAGGGGGGAAGGTTTGTAACATCCCAAAAATATCAAACTTAGATAATCAAAACACTAATCCTCAAGTTTAGGGTTAACAAAAACTTTTATAAATCAATTCATGAATGCATGTATATGTGTATGCATGGATTTTGAATTTCTTTAAAAACCACCTTGTTTGTGTGATCCATTGCTTGTAAAATGTTTCTTAGGTGAAAATAACATCATCTAAAACATTCCCCACACTTTTCCTAAAGACAAGTAAATCAAAACAAATATATTAAGTGAATGGTCATTTTGACCAATTTAACTCACATGCCTACTTTGGCTGTCTCAAACTTTCAAAACCTAACAGAAACTTTTCTGGATCTTTGCACCCCTTGAATGTACTCATATCAAAGTATCAAGGCCCACTTTGTGATCATCCAGAAACTTTCAAATGCATAGTTTAAATGGCAATTCAAAATTGAATCTTCTTCATATGGGAAGATCCCACTTTTTCAAAACCCACTCAAACAAGCTCAATTTTCAAAACCCAAGCATCTGCAGACTCACCAGAACCAATCTAGCAAACCCACCAAAAATCATTTCAAAATTCAAAACTTGAGTTCATGCGGCCATTTCATCAAACAGGTTGCAGACACAAATCAAACAAAACATCAAACACTATAGTGTGCAGTGTTTTGAGCCTAACTTGTTCCCTAGTTAGCTCTCACACAATCCAGTAGATCATCTAGAAAGGTTAGACCAACACTAGCACCCCTGTGAGCTTGCCATTGCCATTAATGGTGAACAGCCGAAGCCAACCTTGTCACCCCAATGTGGACAGCAAGCTAGGAGCAGCAGCAAGCCTAGCCAGCATGTCTGGGAGGCAGCCCACCGTCCACCGCCACCGCCTGTCCCAGCCGCGAGCATTGCCAAGCCCTGGACCACGCGCACAAGACACGCCCAGACCATGCCGAGCGTGCGCCAGAGCGCCACCCGCGACCAGCATCCACAGACCGCGCGCCGCCCTCACCGCGCGCACACACGATCACCACCGACCCAGGAGACCGCCAGACATCCCCGTTTACCGCCTCGCGCCATACAGCCACTGCCCGCCGTCGAAGACGCCGCCTCTGCCGCGCAGAGCACCGCCCGTTCCAGACCAAACCACACCGCCCCATGCCTCGCGACCATGTCATTGAGCATCGCCAGGAGACACCGCACCGTCCCCTACCCTTGCCCATGCCATTAGCTGCCTGTAACGTCGCCCCCGATGAGCTCACCGTGCGCCCCGACGGTCCCCTCGCTCGACTATAAATAGAGGCCACCCCCGCACGATTTCTTCACACCATCTCACTCCCCTCTCCCCACTGATCGTGCCACACCATTCTCAGAGCAAGGCGAGCACCACCTCGCCGGAATTTCACTGGAGCCTGCCGCTGCCGGAGAAGAAGGGAGCCAGCGATTGGAGCCGCCCCAGGAGAAGCCACCGGTACCAGGAGGTTCGCCGCCGTCGACTTCGTCGTTCGCCCGCCTCGCCGACCCTCGCCCGTACCCCGGTGAGCCCCCAGCACCCCTCACTGGCCGCACTAGGTTTCGTTCTCGCCGGAGTTGTCTCGCGTCGACGATGACCCTCAACCGTTGGATTAGAACTAGATCGAACGAACCACGTTGCCCCATACCGCTTCGCCCAGCCCCGTGTCACTGACGAGTGGGGACACCCACTTAAGCAGCCCGCGGGAGCACTGCACTTAGCAGGCCGGCCCGTTAGAATTTCCCGCGCAGACCAGTAATTCAAATTAAACCTTTTCTTTTTTAAATTCAAACACATTTCTGTACCCATCTTCAAAAATCAACCCAGATCGATTCAGTGCACCAAATTGGATGAAACCAATTTTGTTGGAAAGATCTGTGAATGCTTAATCCAAGCCCGTTGGATTCAAGTCATTTGGATCTGTAGATCACCCATAGTAAAAATAACAAGGCAGAAGCTTTTCTGCATTCAAACATTTTTCAAATTTAAACCACAATAGCTTTTGAGTTGATTCCAACTCTCAAAAATCACATTCAACCATACCTTTTAGAATATATAAAAATATATATAGGTTATTTGCAGAAATATTGTTCAAGCAATAAAAGAATGCTTCATAAGCATTTCTAGCCACTTTAATTAATTAAAATAAAAGGGTAAAACCTTATTAAATTGTGACACCACTTTAAATCACATTCCCATGGACTACAATATGTGGTGATGACATGTTTCAACATGATCCCATGTTTAGTTTGGAGAATATTAAATCTTAAGTAATTTTTCAATGAGTAGAAATTACTTTTCTAAAAATAAAAAGGATTTAAACCAAGCTTTAACCTTGTAATGTTGGAGATGATGCTAGATCATCTATAGGACCCTTGTGTGTGATGATTGCAAGTAGTTAAGTATTGTTTGGTGATTGTGTACCTCGTATTTATTCATAGACGCTAGTACCGACCAAGGATACGAGGAGGAAGGAGGATACTACGAAGAGGAAGCCGAGGAGAACTTCAACCACTGCTCTGCACAAGGCAAGCTAACACTTGCAAGATACTATACCTATGCAAGCTTATATTGACATTGATTGCAAGCCTAATACTACTAGTGGAAGTGCAAGCTAACACTTGCAAGATACCTTACTGATGCCACAAACCCATACTTGTGAGATGACTACTTTATGCCTTAAGCATATGTGATCATACCCACTTGCTAAACCAATCCTAGTTTTATGTGCAAGCCTCTTACTTTATTTCTTTATCAAAGCTTACTTAGAGTCTACCTACGAGTTTGGTAGATACTAGACAGTGTGCTGAAGGTTGAATAAAGAGCATAAAATTTGGCCTAAGCTAGAGACCTTGATATCAGCCTAAGATATAAGGTTGGACCTAGTTACCACCCCCCATTAGTACTACCCCCACCTGTAGATGCTAGTGCTAAGCATAAAACTTGATCAACTTTAGATGGGAATAATTGGTGGAAAAATGGTTATGAAAACCTTGGAATGATGGATCATTCTATTGAAATGTTTTGGACATGTGTTTCCAAACGCTTGATGATTCTGGTGATGAAAATGTTGAGGCATGAGCCTTAGCCCCTTTATAAAACTGATGGTTGTCTGGATGCGATACCATTCCAATTTTATCGTACAACCACAATACCCGAATATTGGGTAGGACTTGACTGGAAACTTATATACCTTAGTATTAGCTCCCTCACGGCCAAGGTCTGAGCTGAGGCTACCTTGTGAAGATTGTCCACCTGTGCAGTACCCAAGATGACAGTGGTCATGGTTGGGAGGCCAAACTCACAGGAGAGGTGTTTATACTAGGGAGTGTAATTGAAAGGTTAGGATTGATTATCCGCATACTGCGTATGGTGAATTCAGGATTTGTTCCTGACGGATGTATCGAATGTTGTGGTGAAAGTGTACAATCTCTGTAGAGTGTCAAACTATTCGAATAGCCGCATCCGCGGTTATGGACAGTTGGAGTGGCCATACTATTCCCCGTCAGACTTTTCAAAAGGACTTGTGAAATGAATTGTGACTTGGACTTGACCACCACAGAGTTGTGACCTGGATTACAAGATCCCACTTAGGAGTTATAAAATTTTGACTAGCTTTGGAACTTAGTAGTTATAAACCTGGCTTTTTGCAAAACAACCCTAGAGCCTAGTGTCCTATTATCCAAAACCCCCTTTTCTTGTTAGTATTAGTTTGCGAGTACTTAAAGAGTACTCATGGCTTTGTCCCTGGCTATTCCCATGGCCAGACTATGAAGAGGAGTACCTGGAGGATGGACCCCAGGAAGGTTACGACAACTAGGATCATCTCCCATCGTCAGCATTGCCTGTGACCCCGAAGATGGAGCTTCGCCTACGCTACCATTATTATTACGTATTCCGCTGCTTGATGTTGTACTGAGAACTGGATCATGAGATCCCTATTTGTGTAAGAACTTATATATCTTTTGTAATGGATGAAGTACTATGGTATCCAATTCTGTTATGTCTCACAAAAATGGTAATCCTGGGATTGCGATGTATGGCATAACAGGCATCTAGGATTGAAAAATCCGGGTGTTGACAAGCAGCCACCAAAATGCAGTTACAGAATACTATCATCCTATTTTTCTAAAATACTAGACCACCTTGCATGAACTATCTCCCAACCGGGGGATCTCAAACCTTTCTGTCCTTCTCGGGTGAAAAAGAAAAATGCCTGCCGAAGCGGTAGGAAGTGGGTCTGGTTTGAACTACACGTACATGATCTAACGCCCGTGATTTTTTGAAAAAATCATTTTTAGACTCACAATATGTTATTTCTTCAGAGATCCAATGCAATTTCTAACATTCTCATCCCCTATCTTCACGCACGCCGTTTTAACCTAAGTTCGAAACGGCAAAAAATTCAAAACGGGCATAAAAATTCAAAAAAGGTCTGAACAATTTAAATCTTGAGAATAATTATTTTATTTATATCTATATAACAGAGTAGATGTAAATTTTATTTCTTCAAATTTTGATATATAATAATTGATTTTCCTAAACCCTAAACCCACAATTCTTTTTTTTGTTTTTAAAAAGGTTTGAAAAAGGGACCTTTAGCCCCAGTTTGTACTACCAACCGGGGATAAAGGGGTGCGGGGCTCCGCATGAAATGCGGCACACCGAAAACCTTTTAGCCCTGGTTGGTAGTAAAAACCGGGGCTGCGCATGAAACGCGACAGCGAACCAGAGCACGCCTTCTTCCTCCTCGTGATCCAGCAAACGCCCTAGCGCCGTTGCCCCCGTGCCATCCACCGCGCCTGTGCCGCCCCGCGGCGACCGCTGCCGCCTGTCCCCGCGCTGCCCCGCGCCTCTGCCGCCTCGGCGACCGTCGCGCCTCCCGCACGACCGCCCAGGTGTGCCTCCCGCGCCCGTGGCACCGCCCCTCCCGGCCATTTTCTTAGTTTAATTTCTTAGTGTAGTTTGTTAATTTGTTAGTGTAGTTTGTTAATTTCTTAGTGTAATTTCTTAGTGTAATTTGTTAATGTTAATTAGTGTAATTTTGTTAGTGTATTTTGTTGTGTAATTTTGCTAGTGTTATTAGTGTTAATATAGTTTAGTTAGTGTAATTTTGGATAGTGTAGTTTAGTTAGTGTTTAATATTGTTTATTTTAGTTGATACTATTTATTTTCATCATGGCTAAAGTATATAGGTTTAATTTTAGTGTTTAGGAAATTATGCCGATTCCTCATCCTCGTTCACTCGGCATGAACAAGGAGCACTACTAGACAGTGTCGCCGGGCATCCACGGGACTGGGCTCCGTCGGGCTGGCACTGGGAGGTGCTACCAGCCGGGGAACGTGGTCTGGTGAGGAATCCGGGTGTCGTCGTCGACCCGGATGGTGGAGGCGGAGTGGTCCAGGTGCGGTGCAAAGGGAGCCGACCCCCGACGAGGTGGTATAGCGTCGTGTCAGGGAGGAGGACGAGCACGTCCGATGCTACATGTACATTTTACAAGTCCGAGTCGCCAATACCTGGCAGCTTCTTCAGGCACCTTACCCGAGATATTCTCCGGTGATGGTTCCTACTCTTTGGGTGCACAACTCCTGCGGCTCAGTAGCCAGGGATCGACGTCTTCACTAAGCTAGATGTGTAATAGGGTACCATCTTTTATTCGAGATGTATTGTTGTTTAATTGGTACTTTATTTTTATACTAGATGGATTATTCGAGATGTATTGTTGTTTAATTGATACTTTATCTTTCTTTATCGCATTGTTTAAGCTGAATTACTTTATCTTCCTTTATTTTATCGCATTAAGCATAATGGTTTTATCTTTGTTCTGTATTAGTTAACTTATGAACGGTAGAGACAACAAAACATGAAGGGGCTGACTCCGCCATTCACTGGCCCGCTGGAGAAGCAGCGGGATAACTAGGCCCCATTTGTGACAGACAAGGAATCAGAAGCAGCTACGGCCAAGTCCAAAAATAATAAGTTAAATGCGGCCAAAAAGAAATATCACCATACTATGGGGACAGGTGGCTACAAGACGGCCGCGCCTAAGTGGGCAAAAACCAAGAAAGAAATGCGTGAAAAAGGGGTCACGCCAACTACAAATCAGTGGCCCGTGAGGTCAAAAAATTGGCTCCTTGGGCATGGGGGGTTGTATGACACTGAAACCGGGGAGATTATTGTTACAAAGAAGGCCATTACTAAATCCAAAGATGAATTTGTTAAAGTGATACAACTGAGAAAATATGGAAAGTTCATTCCCGACAGAGAGAATGATGAGCTGACATATGCCCTCGGGAATCCTGAAAAAGTCGGACGAGCACGAGGCTTTGGCCCATCTGTTCCATGGAAGACATGGTTTCCCGATGACATCGACACTTATAGAAGTCGATCTAGAAAAACGAACCGGCAGAAGGCGGAGGAGGCAATGCGGTTGGAGGCGGTTGAAAAAAAGGAACGAGTAATTTCAAGCCATGTTCAAGCTGCAGCAGGAACAGATTAATGAACTTAGAGTACTGGCCCGACAGCAAGATCCTGCATTAGACAGTCCGGTGTGCCCATCTCAGTGGAGAAGCAGCATGGCTTCCACGGAGGTACAAGCTAATAATCTAATGCTGATGGAGAATAATGCACCGGTGATAGATGATACGGCCGGTGCAACGATGGTTCGCTACCCCGTGGATGAAGTCGAGGCAAGGATAGCTTGTGAGCTACATGTCACATTGAAGAACATTTCTATGGAGGTGGCGCTCGGCTTTGCTTTACCTTGTCCACCGGAAGCGACCTACCATGGAAGTCAGATTCTAGCTGGCTATGCTCGTGTCGGTGTGAATGAAGTTGAACCGACATGTCGATCACTTGAGCTTGACATCCTTGCAGGCGAAGGGGAGAAAACACTGGGAGAAGTGGAGGGTGTGATCATTCTTTGGAAAAAACAGCACATCGTGTTTCTAGGCTGGGCGCCAAGGCAATCTTCTCCTCCGAGAAGCAATCCATCACCTCCGAGGCCACCATCACCTCCGAGTCCACCGTATCCATCGAGAAACAATAGTCCACCCCTTCCTGAGACGGATTGCAGCGCGACTGCATCTCCATATCCGGCGCCTCCGCCTCCGCCCACTGAATCAAAGGGAAGAAAGCGGAAGAATAACACCACTACGTCGAGGGAGACCCGACGCCAAAAATGACAATATCCCCTCCCAAGAGTACCGCCATCTCCTCCCAAGTTAGCTTATCACCGGACTGGTGAGGAAAGTGCGGTGATCTCCCGGGCCGAAGTGAAGGCCCATTTTGCACCAAAACAACCCGAGCCATAGGTGCAAGTTGATCCAAAAGTCAAGAAGCACTTCAAGGCATTCCTTGAGCAACCACCCCATCATGTGTTAAATAGGAAAGATGACTATACACGCTGTCTTATGAAGACACTAAAAGAGAAGTCATCAAGCAGTACTGCAAATGGGAGAAAATCAAAAGAAGTTGCCCAGCTCGGCAAACAGGCAAAACAATCCATCGCCCCGCTCAAGGTGTTACCCCAGCCCACACAAGGTGGAATAGATATGGAATTAGCTATTAAATTAGCCAAGGAGTGTAACGTGCCCCTCGAAGCACTTCTAGCCGGTGGAGATAATGTCGCCAAGGGACCAATAGCACGGAAATTTGTCTACGGGGAGCCTCTGGTCAGCGGTGAGGTATTCGATGATCTGCCAACACATATGCGACTATTGCATATCTGGTACTTGAAACTCACAAAGGAAGGGCGACAATTTCTCGTATGTAAAGTTGGAGAGGAGTACTTCCGTCCAGACGAGATCTCCATTGAACTTTGTGAACTATTTCAGTTATTCAACCTAGACGCCCTCGACAAGTCCCTCCTCAGCTGCTATTTTCTGTAAGTAATTAAGTCACTAACTCAGCTCGTTCAATTCATTTCATGTCGTTATCTTCACTATATCTCCTTCTGTATGCTATTATATATGCAGAATGAAGATTCAAGAATGTAGAAGAAAGTCAATCTACAACATCGGGTTCGTTGACCCAAACAAAGTTAATAGACATACGCTAATAAATAACCTCGAGAAAATGGAGGATAACTTGCTAATGTTTTTAATGGAGCAACATTATAAGACGCAAATACTATTTCCTTACAACTATGGGTAAGAGTCTTACTATCTTGTACACATTCAATTTTTGTTTACTAGATGTTAAGTGTATATAAACGTGCGCAGCTACCACTAGATTCTTCTAAACACTGACATTGACCGTGCAAAAGTGGAAATCTCAAACTCGTTAAAGAAGCCGATGGAAGACTACCGCAGCATATTGATTGCCTCCAAAAGTAATTTCAATCATTATCGCACTATATCTGTCTCTTTCTTCATTCTCTGAGATGTAAACTAATTAATAACTCATTCATTTCTTTTTTGCCAGACAGAGTTTGGAAAAGGTTCACAAAGGAGGTTCGGGGTGAATGGCGTGAGGAGCTCACTTTTCGTACGGTCCCGATAAGTAGTACGAGAGCTAGGTCCTCGCATCTCTTCAACTCTAGTCTCCATATAATTATCATGCTTGATTATTATTTGATTGAATTATATTCTCGATCGAAAAATGTGTGACGCAGCCACAGGGGACTAATTTATGTGGATATTACGTATGCGAGTTCATTCGTGGATGTATGGAGTAGGGCACAGACTTTCTTCGAGCACGTAAACAATATATTCGCAATTTATTCTATACCATAGTTTTTGTTGAGTTCCATTCATAATGATCTACTTCTTTATATATAGTTGGATGGGATGCGGGATAAACTCCTACCACATGAACGCCTACTAGCAATTCAAGAGGAGTAGTCAGTATTTTTGCTCATGGACATCATAAACACAAAAGGAGAGTACAACATGGATAGACCTTCGTGTAATCGTGGATAGACACAAAAGGACAGTATCCGTTGTAATGATCTTCGTGTAAATCAATTAGACGAGCTCTAGTCTCGATTGTGTATATATTTATATGTCTTTATGTAATCATGAGAGAAATTATATTATATATGCATCAATGTATACATCATGTAGTAGCGTAGAATAATATGTATATGAAAACACAAAATGAAAAATAATCAAACAAAAAAAAAGAAAACCCTAAAACCCCATCTCCTGCCACGGCAGCAGTTTGGTGCAAAACGCTGTCGCAGGACTAAAGATCCTCCAGCCCAGCGCGCGCAGCGGGGCCACGTGGAGATATTCTAGTCTCAGTTTGTAACAGAATTGGGACTAAATGCCTAACCTTTAGTCCCGACACGTTAGTCCCGGATTGCAATCCGGGACTAAAGCCTCTTACAAACCGGGACTAGTGTCCTGTTTTCTAATAGTGATACGGAGACGGGGCCGACCATGGCATCGACCAAGCCTACACAAGGCCAGCCCAAGGGTCGTGCTAAGGAGGCCAGGATGGTGGCGCGTGCGGCGAAGAAGCAGGCGATGATGAAGCGGGTGCAGGGCCGGAGGAGCGTGTCAAGGGAGGCCTATAGGTCGGGTTATTGCCCCTGTAATTAGGGCTCGGGCGCCATCCAGGAGGCGGGGTCGGGGCCGCGGCTGGTGCGGCACGAGGTGGTTGCGCGGGCGGCTGCTGCGGCAGCCCAAAGGGCGGATTCCCTGCCGCGGCAGGGTCGGCGGCGTGGAAGACATGCGGCGCCCGTTGTGCCTTGCGAGCTTGATTATTATCTTCTTGCTGGAGGAGGGAACGCACCTCCTTGAAGGTGGGGTAGGGCTTCAGCATGGGGATGAAGGACTGCTGCTTCTCAAACTGATCTTCGAGGCCGACGAGGAGGGCGTTGATGAGGGTATGATCATCGACGTGATCACCAAGCTCACGTAGTTCATCGCCGATGGCCTTGATCCGCTAGCAGAAGACGGTGACCGGGGCGTCTCCCTGGGTGGTCGTGCGAAGCTCCGTGTTGAGCGCGTTGATGCGCACGTCGGAGTTGTCCTGGAACAGCTGCTGGAGAGAGGCCCATAGATCGGCGATGGTGGCGTCATCGGAGGAGACCAGATTGAAGAGCTTCGTGGAGATGCGGTGTAGATTCACTGGATGATGGCGAGATCTTCTTTGACCCAGCGGTGATCGGCGGGCTACGGAGGGTGGGAGGGATCTATATGGTGACGGAGGCCGCAGCGACCGAGGTGTGAGGTGGCCGCCAGTGGTAATAGTTGTGGGCGCCGAGGTCGAGCGAGATCGGTATGAAGGGGCGACATCGACGATGGTGTCGGCTAGAGAGATCATCGGAATCTGGGGAGGTGGTGGATGTGTGGTTGAAGTTGTAGAGGAAGAAAAGGGGGGAGGGAGGGACACCAACAACACGGAACTCGGCCATGGAGAAGAGGGGCTGATCTAGGAGCGGCGGCGGCTTTGGCGGCGAAGGTGGAGGCGCCATACCAGGTGCGGAAAACCTAGGCGTCTGATACCATGATAGTTTGAGAGAATAATGACTTGTATTGATTTTAGCCACGGTCGGCTCTATATATAGATTACAACTGACTTGGACTCCAAGACTAATAGAGATAGAGTTACAATACGAATAGGAAGGGGAGAGGCGGCCGGTGCCCTAGCCGCACCGACCTATACTCCAATAGTCGTAAGAAACTTTCTATGCTAAAGTTTTTAGCTGTTTTTTCTACACTTAGGTTTTAGCCCGGATCTTACTCCAATCTTGGATCCGCCATGCCGGTAGCCCTAAGACTCAACTTTTTAGTATGGAATTACTATCGGTAGCCCGACCAGCTCTCGTGTCGCTCATGCTCTTATCCTCTCTCTACTGCAATGTCTATAGTAAGTTGCGGTAATAATGTAATATGGTGAGCAGGAAGTTCCTAAGTTACTACACAACTATTGGTCAAAAATTATCATATTATTTAACCACAATTCTCATGTACATGCTTCTAACGTTTTTTACATGCATTTTTTGTCTGTTCGTTTGAGCTAGCTTATCACTTGTACCGCGCGACTAATAGCATGCATGTATTTTTGCTATATAATTCTAGAAACTTATGAATATGAGTACTGTTGGGCTATGCTTATGAACTTATTGATAGTTTGAGAGAATAATGACTTGTATTTATTTCAACCACGGTGGGTTGTTTATATAGATTACAACTGACTTGGACTCCAAGACTAATAGATATAGAGTTACAATCCAAATAGGGAGAGGCGGTCGGTGCCCTAGACGACCTATACTCTAATATCCCCCCGCAGTCTCAACATCAGGGGTAACGATGTTGAGACTGGAGCGAATGTCTGTAAATGATGAAGTAGGGAGTCCTTTAGTAAAAATATCAGAAAATTGTGCACTAGTAGGAACATGAAGAACTCGAACGTCGCCAAGAGCCACCTTCTCACGAACAAAGTGAATGTCAATCTCAATATGCTCCGTGCGCCGATGCTGAACGGGATTGGAAGCCATGTAGACTGCAGAAATATTATCACGATAATCAATGGTGGATCGCTCCAGGGGACGATGAAGCTCGACGAGTAGCTGACGCAGCCACACTGCCTCCGCCACGGCATGGGCAATCGGCCTATACTCAGCCTCAGCAGAAGACCTGGAAACTGTTACCTGCCTTTTAGAACACCAATAAATAAGATTATCTCCTAAATAAACGCAAAATCCAGATGTGGACCGTCAAGTATCTGGACAACCTGCCCAGTCTGCATCAAAATAAACTGTCAAGCTTGTAGGATAAGAAGAGTTTAGAAGAATACCGTGATCAAGAGTGCCTTTTAAATATCGAAGAATCCGTTTTACATGAGCAAGGTGAGGAGCACGAGGATCATGCATGAAAATACAGGTTTGTTGAACTGAATAAGAAATGTCAGGACGAGTGAGAGTGGCGTACTGAATAGCTCCAGTGATGCTATGGTAAAATATGGGATCAGAAACAGGATCACCATCGACCGACAGTTTGGCACCTATATCAGCCGGAGTGCGAGAGGGTTGACAATCGGACATACCAACCCGTGAAAGCAAATCCAAAATATATTGTCGCTGGGAAAGAAAAAGAGAGGACTTTGTGCGAGAAACATTAATACCAAGAAAATGATGAAGAGGTCCTAAATCAGTCATGGAAAATTCACGATGAAGTGAAGAAATAATATGTTGAAGAAAAGAGTCAGAGCTAGCAGTAAGAATAATGTCATCAACATAAAGAAGAAGATATGCAGTATGTTCGGAGGAACGAAAAATGAATAGGGAAGAATCAAATTTAGAAGGGATAAAGCCAATGGTTTGAATGAAAGTAGAAAAACGTTGAAACCAAGCACGAGGAGTCTGTTTGAGACCATAAAGAGATTTTTTGAGTAACCAAACAATATTGGGAGAATAGGGATGCTCAAAACCAGAGGGTTGCTGACAGTAGACAGTTTTATTAAGAGTACCATCGAGAAAAGCATTTTTAACATCAAGTTGATGAATCAGCCATGAAGAAGAAATGACAAGACTAAGTACGACGCGAATAGTGATTGGTTTGACAACGGGGGAAAAGGTCTCATCGAAATCAATGCCATATTGTTGTGAAAAACCGCGACAAACCCAACGAGCTTTGTAATGAGCAAGAGAGCCATCAAAGTTAAATTTGTGTCGAAAAACCCATTTACCAGAAACAACATTAACACAAGAAGGTTTTGGAACGAGAACCCACGTATTGTTTTGTTGAAGAGCATGAAATTCATCACGCATAGCTGAAAACCAAAGAGGATCAAGAAGAGCGCGTTTGTAGGATGTGGGTATAGGGAAAATTGTGGTTGTGGCAGTGAGATTGAGACGTTTAGAAGGGAGAAGAAATCCACGTTTGCCACGAGTGCATATGACGTGATCATTTGTAGGTGATTGAATAGGAACGACATTAGGTGGTAAGGTGGGTGTGGAGGAAGACTCGACAATAGGTGTTGGTGGATCGAGTGATGGGGTCGATGGTTCGGTGGTAGGAGTAGGGGAAGTGGTGCTACGAGGGGTGGTCACGGCAGTGGTGGGGTGGGTGACAGGTTCCTGCCGTGGCAAAGAATTGGGTGAAAGTTCTGCCGTGGCAAGCTGCCGCGGTAGAGAAACAGGCGAAAGGTCTGTCGCGGAAGAGAAACGGGCGAAAATCCTGCCACGGCAGGCTACCGCGGCAGAGAAACGGGGCAAAAATCTGCCGCACCAGGGGCGACAGTGGGTTGAACGAAGGGTGTTTTGGTAGTGGTAGGGACTGATGGTTCGGTTTGGGGAGTGAGTTTTGTGGCAGCATATGGAAAAGTATTTTCATCAAAGGTAACATGGCGAGAAACAATAACATGGCCAGAAGAAGGATCAAAACAACGATATCCTTTGTGATCATCAGAAAGTCCAAGATGAATGCAAGGTAGGGAATATGGTTCGAGTTTATTGGATGTTGTAGAGGCAATGTTTGGAAAACAAAGGCAACCAAAAACACGCAAGAAAGAATAGTCTGGGTGAGATAAAAATAAATATTAAGAGGGTGAATAAAGAGGACACGTTTTGGTGGGGCGAACATTGATGAGGAAAGTGGCAGTGCGAAGAGCTTCAGCCCAGAAACGAGAAGGAAGAGAGGCTTGCAAAACTAAAGTGCGTAGAATGTCATTTATAGAATGAAGAGAACGTTCGGCTTTACCGTTTTGGGAGAAGTATAAGGACAGGAGAAACGAAGAAGGATTCCTTGAGAAAGAAAGAAACTGCGGTTTGTAGTGTTGTCAAATTCTTGTCCATTATCACACTGAATAAATCGGATAGGCAAGCCAAAGTGAATAAGAACATACTGCCGAAAATTTATGAAAATTGTATGCACATCAGATTTTGCACGAAGAGGAAAAGTCCAAATATAATGAGAGTAGTCATCCAGGATCACAAGATAATATTTATAACCAGAAACACTAGGGACTGGAGATGTCCATAAATCACAATGAAGAAGCTCAAATGGAAAGGTACTAACAGTAGTTGAGGTGCCAAAAGGTAATCTAACATGTTTGCCGCATTGACAAGCATTACAAAGAGAGGGATTGTGAGAAGAACTAGAGCTAGGGATACAAAAATCTTGAAGCAAAGACGACAGAGTAGTTTTATTTGGGTGACCTAGACGACGATGCCATAAATCAACAGATGCAAGCATGGCACGGGGGGTGGATATGGGTGCGCCATGAAGTGTATAAAGATCGCCTGTGCTATTGTACCGAGCGAGAACCTCCTCCATTTTCATATCCTTCACAGACAAACCAAAATGGTCAAAAGCCAGAATAACTTTGTTGTCAATGTCGAATAGAAATAAGATTTTTGATTAGGGAAGGAACAGCAAGAATATTACGTAAAAGAAAATTAGCATAAGATGAAGAGATGTGAGAATTTCCGGTGCAAGAGACAGGAACTATGGAGCCATCGCCAATAGTGATTGTGGAAAAGGGGGAGGGGAAACAAGCTGACAGCAAATTCATATTTGAAGACATATGCGAGGATGCACCGGAATCGAAAATCCAATCCGTACCTTCGTTATTTAGTGTAAAGTTGTTCATGGCGTTGATGAAGGCGGCTTGGTCCCAGTTCGGCTGCAGGGGAGGAGCAGAGGAGCCGGGAGCTTGCATGTTGACGTAGGGGAGGGGCGGTAGCTGGTTGTACGCGTACGGAGCTTGCATGGTGCCGTAGGAGCCCGGGATGTGGTAGTAGGGAACGCCAGATGGTGGTGTAGCCGTCGCGGTGTAGACGTGATGAAAGGATACGGATGTCGCCTAGAGGGGGGTGAATAGGCGATTAAAACTTTTCCTAGAGTGGCTCAACAAAGGCGTAATAAAACTAGTGTTTACTTTGTTAAGCACAACCTAGAACAACTAAGGTTCACCTATGTGCACCAACAACTTATGCTAAGCAATACAAGCAACAAAGTGATAACATGATATATATTACTTTAAGCACGAAGGCTATCACAATGTAAAGTGCATAAGTAAAGAGCTCAGGTATAGAGATAACCGAGGCACGCGGGAACACCGATATTTTACCGAGTTCCTCCCAACATGGAGTACGTCTCGTTTGGAGAGGGGGTGGTATCAAACCACCAACGCCACAAAAGGCCTCCCTTATTCTTCGGTGAATCTAACCCCAACGGGATCGATCCACACTTCCACTATCGGTGCACTTGTCGGTGGCAACCGGAACCTCTCACAAGGTTGGGGCACTTCTCCACAACTTAATTGGAGGCTCCCAACAAATGCCACAAAAGGCCACAAGGTTGGGACACTTATCCACAACTTAATTGGAGGCTCCCAACAAACGCCACTAAGGCCTCAACCTGCAACACAACAAACCGTCTATGGTTCCAAGAACCCAAGAGTAAAAAGCTTCTCAACTTTCACTCACCAAATCCTCCGGGGAGAACTCAAACCGATGCACCGAATGCAAATGGCAAGAACACCACAAAGGTGCTCGAATCCATCACTCTCAAGTTCCAACAAAGATACTAAAGCTATTGGGGAACAAGAGAGGAGGAATCAAAGAGGAACCCAAAATCCCCCAAGATCTAGATCCCAAGGATACACTCACAAAAAGATGTTTTGGTTTGGTCAAAATGTGGATCTAGATCTCCTCTCTCTTCCACTCAAATATGGGCAAGCATCATTGGAGGGATTGAGAGATAGCAAGCTTTGCAAGGTCAACAATGGAGGAGAAAACTTGCAAGAATAGTTGGGGATCCATTGGGGAAGAAGGCCCCTCAAATAGGTCCCCCCAAAATCCAACCGTTGAAGCCAAAAAACGCGAATCCCGGTACTACCGGACTTTTTCCCGGTACTACCGGACATTCCCGGTACTACCGGACATTCCCTAGGGATCCCAGGTCGCCAAACACACCTTATTCAGTACCGACCGGTACTAAGGACCGCTACTACCGGACCTCCGGTACTACCGGACCCTGGTCCGGTACTACCGGTCATCCCTGAACAAAAACGGCCATAACTTTTGCATCCGGACTCCGATTTTGATGATCTTGGGCTCGTTTCGAAGAGGACAACAAGCTCTAAAAGATCATGCAAAGAAACATTATAGTACAGCAAGGTAGGATAGATGAAAATGACGAAAGGTTTAACCTCTATCAAAAAGACGAACCGATAAAACCTCCAACATCAAAAACATAATAGAAAATGCATATGAAATCTGTTTTCGATGAACTAGAGCTTGTCATGGAGATTAACACAAGCTCTAAATACTCACATGAGTAAACCAAATAATGGAAGGTTTTACCTATCTCTAAAATACAAACCGGTAAAATCTCCAAGATCAAAACGCAATAAGATATGAAAGGGAAATCCGTTTTTGATGAACTAAAGCTTGTTATGAAGATTACCACAAGCTCTATATCCTCACATGGATAAGACCAAATAACAAACAAATATGATGATGAAAGTATGCAAAGGTTTGATCTCTCTCCGAACGATGTGACCGAGTTACTCATTCGAGAGCCCCTCTTGATAGTACGGTTATCTATCCTAAACCCGGTCTCCCAACAAACATGAGACCGGCAAAAGGGAAAACCTATCAATATTATACCTTTGCCTTGAGCAATCCATTTGAGCTCGATTTAGACGATCTTGTCCTTCTCAAGATGGACACCTTTCTTGATTCCTCATCATCGATCCATGATCACCGAGGATGGCAAGCATCAAACATGAGATCTTCTATAGATGGCGCATTTTGAGCTTGCACAACACATCTTCTCATTTCATCTATCTTGAAGTCAACACATGCTCCAAGCAATGACAATGGACAATTCCTACAAGTACAACTTAATACACACATTAGTCCATAAAGATTGTCATTAATTACCAAAACCACACATGGGGGCCCAACATGTTCTTTGAATCTCCCCCATTTTGGTAATTGATGACAATCCCCTTAAGAGGGTTTATATAAGGAATATTATTGAATGAAATGGTAATACCAATATCAAATACTACAAAAGTATTTAATATTGGTACCACCACCATATATACAGCAAACTCCCCCATAATCTATGCATGTGTGATGAACTTGAATTTCATTGCATATATTGCCAATCATTATCATTGGTGGAGTTTCCTCTATATATACCACATGCTAAGCATCAACAAAGATGCAAGAGCATGAGAGGCAAATGCACAAGAACATACTCAATGCATAAACCAACTTCCCTTAAACCCTCTAAAACTTCTCCCCCATTGGCATCGATTGCCGAAATGGGTGACAAGTTCTAGAAGGCAAATATAGTAATAATTCCTCCAAAGCTGTGCCTTCGCACATATCCAATGATGAATACTTGGGAGGGCGTAGAACTATATCGAGGATCCGAAGATTGCCAAAATAAAGTCAAATGATGCAAGCAATTTACAAGATCCGACAAGCCAAATGAAAACAACGAATGAGTCCAAATGGAAACAACAAAATGTTATGAAATGAGCAAAAGAGTGCTTCAAATAACAAATAGAGAAGCTCCCCAAGATTTGTGCATACTTTATAATCATTGTATTTCAATACAAAAATGCACAAATATGGAATCCTCACTCCTCCATAAACATTTAAGGCACAATAAATGAGAAAGAAGACAAATGAGCATTATTAAATGAATTAGATGAGATCCAAAAAAATAATGCACCAATTATGATAATTATATTTGGAAACAAGGTGCATAATCATGGAATCCTCACTCATCCAAATTCATTTAACAATACAAGGCATGAGAGAACAAGTAAGAGTGCCCGAAGATGAAAACAATAGGAACAAGCACTCATAGGAAAATAAATTTGGAAGCCACCGAAAAATCAAAAGGAATAAAAGGTGGTATCCAAGGAATAAGATTCAACTAAAATTATCTTCTCATATGTGCATATGTCTCTAAGTGGAAAACATCACAAAGACATATGCCAACAAAGACATATGCACACATAAATAAGATATACAAGAAATCACATGAAAGCACAAATGAAGTCTTAACATGTACCAATAAGATTTTTGCTTCAAAGCACGGCCAAAGGCTCAAATATATCTTATTGTACATTAATGGGCTTCAAATACCAACACATTCCATATATTACAACTATCACCAAGGGAAAAGGAGAAAGTTGGAATATATGGAGAAAGGCAACAAGTATCATAAGATAAAATAGACTAGCAAAAATATCACTATTGCACATGAGAGAAGTTGATGAAATGATAGGCAATAAAATTGCTAGATTGACATATTTGGGATTGGAGGATCATATGCATGATTTTGTATAGTCCCAATTAGATGCACTCATCTCAACTTAAACACATATACAATATAGAGTCCTCTTAAAACCATGGCTAGAACTACAACAATTACAAATACACTAATTCATGCTAGAAGGCAACCGACAAACGGTTGGAATCAAGATATATGAGCATGAGAAAGAGATACTTGTTACCGAGATATAATTGGTAGGATGTAGAGGATATGAATTCATTGATCATCCTATATCTTGTCTCAAATTTTCATGTATGCACCACTTCTTCAAAATTGAGAGACAAGCATCCAATATATCTCCAATGTACCTAAAACACAATTAAGTACAAGATGGTCCCCAAACATATTGGGTCCAAAGTAGTTACTGCAACTACAATACATAGGAGAGACTCCACATAATTATGTGCATATTGATATGAAATTGAATTTCATGCACAACTTAGCCGATGGGAATTGGTGGAGTTTCCCCTATATATTGGATCAAAGAAAGCAAGCATGCCATAATATAAACATATAGTAAATATACATGCATAAAGCTTTCAAGAACCAAAAAGGAGATACAATTTGAACAAAAACACCAAGTAAATCGAGATTGCACACACATGAGTGTGACATGACAAACGATGTCCAAATTGTATCAAAGAACCAATTCAACACATGAAAAATCACAAGTTCAACCAATGAACTAGGCTAAAGCCAAAGAGCAAAAGATAGATAGAAATAAAAAAGCTCAATGATTTATCTCATTCTAAAAGGTTCAAAATGTGAAATAAGGAATGAGACAAAACAAACTCCCAAGAAGAGCAAGGTTCCAACAAGAAACCAAACTCCCCAAACTTTTCATGATGGCACAAAATACCAAAACTAAAAGATTGAGCATCTAAGCACATAAAACTCGATATGGATCAAACAAAGAAGCATAAAAGGATTGTTCTAGATAATATAGGAGAGCTCATCCATAAGTAGTACATTATATAGAATTTTTGCTTTTGAATGCAAAATGCACACAAATGAGATCATCACTACTACCTACATTAAATAAAACACAGGAAGATACCAATAAAAATAAAAGGATCCAAAAGTAGCAAGGAATACATGGGAGCACACAAAACATTTACTTGGCCAAAGATAGGACAATATTAATTAAAGGCCAAAGTGAATATGATCAATAAATTCTACCATAAGTTGGGTACTCATTGTCCAAGGACAAGAAATAGAATAATTTTCCATAAGGTAGCTTGCATGGATATCCAAGATCATAGACACAACAAGAAGCATATAACTAAATATAAGAAATTAAGCATGATACTTCGAACAAGATTCTTGGTAGCTTCCAATAGTCACACAATCACTAGTGATTAGAGTAACTTGAAGCAAATGGTTTCCATGAGGATATATATATATCTAAATATGAGGAAAAACATACCAAGAACCACTCTCATATACAAGATCCAAAATAAGATCAATAAAGCCATTAAGGAAATTGGAACTTGTATGAGCAAATGTGTCACATAGGCGCTAGATAATTATCAATATCAATTCTAAGTGACACAACCTCAAATATTCACATTTTCTAGGATTGTAATATGCACTAAGCGTATGACTCCCCCATAATGTGATACTACCATAAAACCAACACGAGGCAAAAGGATACAAATAGAGATAATTAATGGACATTATAAAACTTAAATTTCTCATGAGAATTATACCACATAGAGATTAGACAATAATCCAATATAAATACTTAGGTGGTATTCCTCATGTACACACAATTTTAGGATTGTGGAATGCCCAAGCATAACACTCCCCCAAAATGGGATAATCCATTAATCTCTCACAAGAGCCAAATAAGATATCAAATATAATCAATTAAGGATTCAATACAAGAAACACACATACATGGTGTGTCACCTAATCATATACAAATATACTTTATACCTCAAGATAATTAAGTGTAAAGCACAACATGTACAAAAGCATGGAAAATACAAAACCAACACATGCACAAGGGGGCGAGTAACTTTCAATGTAAAGAGTTTAGCATATGTTACCGCAAGGAGGAACATTGGAAATATAATATAATCATGATAATCCAAATGGCTTGACTTGATAATAATAATTGATGAAGATCCCTCAATTCTTCATAATGTAGCCAAGACTCCAATGCCCTCCAAAACACACCTATTGATCAAGTTTTGACTTGTTGGTCCCCAACCAAGTTGGGTCCTAAGAGGTTAGTCACAATAGGCTTGTCAACCCAAATGGTTCTTTTCTTGACACCACATTGAGCACCAAAAAATTTGGCAAACACATTTCCAACCTCATCCTTACGAAGTGAATAAGCATCATCAATCAAGATAGGATGGGATGAGGAGATACCAATAGTGCATGAGGAAGAAATATGCCCCTTCTCGCGGCATATGTAGCAAGTTCTACTCTTGCCATCTTTCTTTTTGGATGAAGAAACAACTTGAGGAAGAGCTTGAGTCTTCTTGGGAGGAGACCCATTTCTAACAAGATGTAGAGCTTGAGGTGGAACTTGAGGCCGCTTCCCTTGATGCTTCACACTAAGAGGCTTTTTCTTCAATGGGCAAGATCTAACATGGTGCCCTTCTTCCTTGCACTTGAAGCAAACAATGTTGGCTGGATTCTTGACTTGATCTTGGCCATTCTTCTTGTTGTCCTTGTGCTTCAACTTTATAGTGGACTTGTTCTTGACATTGGAGTTGAATCCAAGCCCACCCTTGTCATTGGGGGATTTTTGCACACTCAAGATTTTGTTGAGTGCGGCCTTCCCTTGATGACCCCTTTTCAAGTCATTCTTCAAAGAAGTGACTTGAGCCTTGAGCTCTTTGATTTCCTCTACATGGTTAGGTTCAACAAAAGTACTAGAGGAAGTAGATGCTACATTGTTAGAGAAACAAGGCATGGAATGTAATTCATCACGAGATATAGCATGGTTGTGAGAGGATGAATTACAAGGACTAGCACATGTCACTATAACATTTGGAGTAGATGTAGTGCTAATGTCCACATGAGGCCCACTAGATGTTACCTTTGACATGATGGCCTCATGATCTAACTTTAGCCTACCATGGGAGACTAGAAGATCCTCATGTGAGCTTGAGAGCTTAACATGACTTTCTTCTAATTTCCCATAGTTGCTAGTTAGCAAAGCAAGTTGAGATTTTATCTCAACATTCTCCTTCGAAATAGATGCTTCACAATAAATGAAGTTAGTAGCACAAGCATCATCATTATTAGCAAGAGGTGAGGTCAACTTGGTAAGCTCTTTTGAATATGAAGCTTTAAGTTGCTCATGTGACTCGGTGAGTTTGATGAGCTTACCCTTGATGACCCTAGAGCCATTTTTGAGGTGCTCAAAATCCTCAAGGAGTTTAGCATAAGCAACTTCAAGTTCATCATTTTTAATCTTGAAGGAGTTTTCCACCGCAAGTTCTCTATCATGGTGTTCCTTTACTCTAGATAATTCTAGAGTAAAAGTCTCCTCAAGAGATTCTTTGGTGGTTTGTTCTTCTTCAAGGGAGTACTTTAGTTGTGCAACTTCATTAGCATACTCTCGCTCAAGTGCAAACTTTTCATCAATTAAGTTTTCTTGCTCCTCAATAAGAGCATTGCCTTCTATGGCACAATTCAAGATTTTAATAAAGTTGGAGGAAGCAATTTTATTTTTGAAGAGAGCTCTATAGACAACCTCTCCCATTTTCTTAATAGAGGTAATATCATACTTACTTCTATAATCATCATTATCATTCTCAACCTCATCATCATCATCATGAGATACAATGGGATTCAAAGAGGTTACCTTTTTTCCCTTAGCCATAAGGCACATGTGAGAACCAGAGGAAGGTGATGATAAGATTGCACTTGTAGCTCTCTTCAAGACCTTGTCTTGGCACATAGAATCTTCATTTTCCTCTACATGGTTAGCAACACAAGCACTAGAGGAAATGGAAGCATTTTTATCATGGCAACAAGACAACACAAGCATATCATCATGAGATTTATTCAAGTCATTTCTACATGATATGCAAGGACTATTAACACAAGCATGTAAAGAGTTTTGAGTGCTAGAAGTGTTAAGGTCCAAAGATAGATCATTGCAACTAGATAGGGATGAAGGATTACAAGTAGTAATATCACTACCCATATTGCAATTTCTATCACCACTCACCATATCATTACCTTGTGAAAAGTCACATGTTGGTGAAGTGGTAGAGGATGAGAACTCATCTCGACCGGAAGTGGAAGCAACACAATCATCCTCAATAATGTTGGACACAACATATTTATCTTGAAGTTTTGTCCATAACTCATGAGCGCTCCAAAAAGGAATGATTGAAGATGTAACTACATAGCTCAAAGCATTAACAAGCACATTAGAAGCTTGAGCATCGAGATATAAGTTTTTCTCATCCTCACTAGATAGATTTTTGAAATCCATTGGAGGAGAAAAACCTATATCTACAATACGCTCCAAATTTGGGTCCATGTCCCAAAAATGAATGAGCATGCGATTTTTCCATATATCATAATTTGTGCCATCGAATGTGAACATGTCATTGTGCACTAATCCTCTAGCCGACATCTTTACTCTTAAGGCGGTGAAGCCTAAAATGAGAGACCGGGCTCTGATACCAATTGAAAGGATACGGATGTCGCCTAGAGGGGGTGAATAGGCGATTAAATTTTTTCCTAGAGTGGCTCAACAAAGGCGGAATAAAACTAGTGTTTACTTTGTTAAGCACAACCTAGAACAACTAAGGTTCACCTATGTGCACCAACAACTTATGCTAAGCAATACAAGCAACAAAGTGATAGCAATATATATATATTACTTCAAGCACGAAGGCTATCACAATGTAAAGTGCATAAGTAAAGAGCTCGGTTATAGAGATAACCGAGGCATGCGGGAACACCGATATTTTACCGAGTTCCTCCCAACATGGAGTACGTCTTGTTTGGAGAGGGGGTGGTATCAAACCACCAACACCACAAAAGGCCTCCCTCATTCTCCGGTGAATCTCACCCCAACGGGATCGATCCACACTTCCACTATTGGTGCACTTGTCGGTGGCAACCGGAACCTCTCACAAGGTTGGGGCACTTCTCCACAACTTAATTGGAGGCTCCCAACAAATGCCACAAAAGGCCACAAGGTTGGGACACTTCTCCACAACTTAATTGGAGGCTCCCAACAAACGCCCTAAGGCCTCAACCTGCAACACAAAAAACCGTCTAGGGTTCCAAGAACCCAAGAGTAAAAAGCTTCTCAACTTTCACTCACCAAATCCTCCGGGGAGAACTTAAATCGATGCACCAAATGCAAATGGCAAGAACACCACAAAGGTGCTCGAATCCCTCACTCTCAAGTTCCAACAAAGCTACTAAAGCTATTGGGAGAACAAGAGAGGAGGAATCAAAGAGGAACCCAAAATCCCCCAAAATCTAGATCCCAAGGATACACTCACAAAGAGATGTTTTGGTTTGGTCAAAATGTGGATCTAGATCTCCTCTCTCTTCCACTCAAATATGGGCAAGAATCATTGGAGGGATTGAGAGATAGCAAGCTTTGGAAGGTCAACAATGGAGGAGAAAACTTGCAAGAATAGTTGGGGATCCATTGGGGAAGAAGGCCCCTTAAATAGGTCCCCCCCAAAATCCAACCGTTGAAGCCCAAAAACGCGAATCCCGGTACTACCGGACTATTTCCCGGTACTACCGGACATTCCCGGTACTACCGGACATTCCCTGGGTATCCCAGGTCGCCAAACGCACCTTATTCAGTACCGACCGGTACTAAGGGGCGGTACTACCGACCCTGGTCTGGTACTACCGGTCATCCCTAAACAAAAACGGCCATAACTTTTGCATCCGGACTCCGATTTTGATGATCTTGGGCTCGTTTCGAAGAGGACAACAAGCTCTAAAAGATCATGCAAAGAAACATTATATTACAGCAAGGTAGGATAGATCCAAATGACGAAAGGTTTAACCTCTATTAAAAAGACGAACCGATAAAACCTCCAACATAAAAAACGTAATAGAAAATGCATATGAAATCTGTTTTCGATGAACTAGAGCTTGTCATGGAGATTAACACAAGCTCTAAATCCTCACATGAGTAAGAACCAAATAATGGAAGGTTTTATCTATCTCTAAAATACAAACCGGTAAAACCTCCAAGATTAAAACGCAATAAGATATAAAAGGGAAATCCGTTTTTGATGAACTAGAGCTTGTTATGAAGATTACCACAAGCTCTATATCCTCACATGGATAAGACCAAATAACAACCAAATATGATGAAGAAAGTATGCAAAGGTTTGATCTCTCTCCGAACGATGTGACCGAGTTACTCATTCGAGAGCCCGTCTTGATAGTACGGTTATCTATCCTAAACTCAGTCTCCCAACAAACATGAGACCGGCAAAAGGGAAAACCTATCAATATTATACCTTTGCCTTGAGCAATCCATTTGAGCTCGATGTAGACGATCTTGTCCTTCTCAAGATGGACATCTTTCTTGATTCCTCATCATCGATCCATGATCACCGAGGATGGCAAGCATCAAACATGAGATTTTCTATAGATGGCGCATTTTGAGCTTGCACAACACATCTTCTTCTCATTTCATCTATCTTGAAGTCAACACATGCTCCAAGCAATGCCAATGGACAATTCCTACAAGTACAACTTAATACACACATAAGTCCATAAAGATTGTCATTAATTACCAAAACCACACATGGGGGCCCAACATGTTCTTTCACGTGAGCCGGCGGCCGAGGGCCGAGGAGGCCGGGAGAGCCCGTGGCTGGACAAAGACCGAGACTCCATGCGCCTGTGTATGCAGGAGGGGCGCCATATGGAAACGGGGCCGACCATGGCATCTACCAAGCCTGCACAAGGCCAGTCCAAGGGTCATGAGGAGGCCCGGACGGTGGCGCAAACGACGAAGAGGCAGTCGATGACGAAGCAGGTGCAGGGCCGGAGGAGTGCGTCATGGGAGGCCTGTATGTAGGGTTCTTGCCCCTGTAATTAGGGCTCGGGCGCCATCCAGGAGGCGTGGTCGGGGCCACAGCTGGCGCGGCAGGAGGCGGGTGCGCGGGCGGCTGCCGCGGCAGCCCAGAGGGTGGATTCCCTGCCGTGGCAGGAGCGGTGGCGTGGAAGACGTGTGGCGCCCCTTGTGCCTTGCGAGCTTGATTCTTTTCTTCTTGCTGGAGAAGGGAACGCACCTCCTTGAAGGTGGGGTAGGGCTTCAGCATGGGGATGAAGGACTGTTGTTTCTCGAACTGATCTCCGAGGCCAACGAGGAGAGCGTTGATGAGGGAACGGTCGTCGACGTGATCACCAAGCTCACGGAGTTTGTCGCCGATGGCCTTGATCCACTGACAAAAGACGGTGACTGGGGCATCTCCCTGGGTGGTCGTGCGAAGCTCCGTGTTGAGCGCGTTGATGCACGCGTCAGAGTTGTCCTGGAACAGCTGCTGGAGAGAGGCCCATAGATCGACGGCGGTGGCATCATCGGAGGATACCAGGTTGAAGATCTTCGTGGAGATGCGGGTGTAGATCCACTGGATGATGGCGAGATCATCTTTGATCCAGCGGGGATAGGCAGACTGTGGAGGGTAGGACGGATCTATATGATGACGGAGGCCGCAGCGGCCGAGGTGGATGGTGAAGAGGTGGCACCAGTGGCAGTAGTTGAGGGCGCCGAGGTCGAGCGAGATCGGTATGAAGGGGGAGACATCGGCAATGGTGTCGGCTAGAGAGATCATCGGAATTTGGGGAGGTGGTGGTTGGGTAGATGTAGGTGTGGAGGAGGAAAAGGAGGAGGTAGGAACGCCGGCAGCACGGAACTCGTCCATGGAGAAGAGGGGCCGAGTTGGGGGCGGCGGCGGCCTTGGCGGCGGCGGCCTTGGCGGCGCAGGTGGAGGCGCCATCCCAGGTGCGAAAAACCTAGGCGTCTGATACCATGATAGTTTGAAAGAATAATGACTTGTATTGATTTCAACCACGGTGGGATGTTTATATAGATTACAACTGACTTAGACTCCAAGACTAATAAAGATAGAGTTATAATCCAAACAGGGAGAGGCGACCGGTGCCCTAGCCGACCTATACTCTAATACTTATGACCATAGATATCAATATCTTAGATGATTAAACTATATTGGAGACTTTCCCTACAGTTGAGTCCATTTCCGGTTATTTTGTAAGGGCATCTCCACCAAGCTGACCCATTTCGGACGAGGAATGTGTTCGAATCGGTCCATATGGGTTGATCCATTTCAGCAAGGGTGCCCAGCGGCATGACTCATTTGGTCTGGACAAGCTAGTTTGGCCAGTTTTTCCAAAATGGCAACATTTGGATGAAAAGTCAACACAAAAAGAAATTCACTAGCAAGATATGGAGTAGTAAGTAGCATCACTAAGTTTACATGACATAGTACGGAATCATAGTGCAAAATAACACAATCTTAAGCTGAATCGGCTTGCAATCATGCAAATCATTTTGAATCAATAAACTTTCGTGCACAATCTTGAGCTTCCAATAAAAAGCTAGCAAGTGACAACGATGCACTATCATCCAAATCAATCAGCGCAAAAAAAACACCTGCTCACATTTTACTGCGCCTGCTACTAGATTCGCTCCTCATGTTGTCGGCGACCGCTGCTACAGAGCGTACTTCGCCGTGGCTGCAGCCTGCTGCTACTAGCTGGAATAGCTACGTCTTGTAGAAAGTGGCATTTATTCAGCCATTTAAGTTTTTTCAGACAATAACTAATGAGTCTAAATGTCAGTTTGAATATTGTTCTCACGCCATCTGAAGGCACACAAGCCTTTGAAAAGTTGAAACCAAAACCACAAAAACTCAATCATCAGCCTCAAATTTGCTAGTTCTCAGACGCCCAAAAACTTTTTAAGTCTCAGTCGTCTCTTTCACCGTTCGATTTACCTCGTGATTCGTGCAAAGTGGAATACACATGAGTTGCAACTCGGATGTAACTAAGAATTTAATGAGTTACAACTAGGTTGCAACTGAGAATTAGTACAAATCTTATGACATCAGCGACTTAGACATAAGAAGTTCTCAGGCGCCTGAGATCTATACACTCCCCAAATACATGCCCCCACAAAATAATTAGAATGATGAGCAAACTTATATCAGTTGAATGGTGACAGCTGCTCAAAGATATGGCATTCAAAATATCCAGACTTGTTGTTTGCACAATACCATCATAAGCAATATAAAACCAAGCTAAACAGAGATGGTTGCACACCTCACATGCTGGCATGCTTAATTGATGGTTCTAGATCGGAATCAACAAGAAACCTAGCTAAAACGTAGTTGCGAATGAACAGATGGTTGTACACTCTAGGACTGCTTGATCATCTTTACGGTTCATGGCAAATAATCTCTTGATGCATGGGCAATGCAATGGTGAATGAGCAATGCATGGTCCACTTTAACCAAACAATTACTAGCAAACACTTATCATCCAGAGAAGAAATTTTTCAGTAGATGCATCCTCCCATGAACAAAATTCCGTTGCTAAATATAGTAAGTGTGGGGGAGAAGATCATTTCAGCTATAAAAAATGCCAATCCCTCTCCGAACACACTTGATTTGAACTTTTATTACTCCCTCGGTTCCAGAATAGATGTCTTAGGTTTTTCAAATTTTAAATGAATCTATATACTAAATAGCGTCTAGATTCATCAAAATTTTGACAGATTTAAGACATCTATTTTGGACGGAAGGAGTATTACTTCTACTTTATAGTTAGGTTATTTAGAATTGAACGACAACCTATAAAAGGCTAAGTAATGTGTGGCAAATGGTCAAAGGTCAAAGTAATGTGTGGCAAAAAAAGGCAAATCTCCCTCTGGTTCTGAAAGCATCCCCCAATGTTGTTGCCCAAACACACTGATCTCTCTGAAATACCTGGAGTATCACTCCACATCCACGCTCGCTTCGGTGAACTACCAACGAATGTGGTGTGGCGTTGAGCTCTGAAGCAAAAGATTTGGTGTCAGAAGTGGGGTTCGAACCCACGCCCTCGTTAGAGGACCAGAACTTGAATCTGGCGCCTTAGACCACTCGGCCATCCTGACTTGCGATATTCTGCGTGAGGCTGGCCCTTATAAACCGGCGGAAATCCCGCTAAATTCCCGATGTGGGACTAAACTGTCGAGGTTGCACGCAGCTTACCCGTAGCAGCCGGCCGGCGAGTGCCAAGGCCTCCCGTCGTCGTACGTATCCGCCGTGGGGCGAACGATGGATTTGCGCCGACGCTCGACCCCCTCCCCGTACTCGACGAAGCGCGCGGTGGCGACCTGGAACGAAGACCTCGCCGGTGGTCGGGTGATGTCGCGACGAGGTTGGACGGAGGAGGAGAGAGCCGCTACGTTCTCACGGGAGGAAGGTCACGACGGCGGAGGCGTCTGCACTCCGGCGTTGGGAGATCGATGCGAACAGAGAGGTGTGAGGGGAGAGGAGAAGAGACGAGATGGGGCTCGACAGTTGCAGTCAACGGCGTAGCCAGAACATAGCATTTTCTGCTACGCTACGCTTCGTGGATGTAGGTACCGGCCCAAGAGGCCCTCGGGATGCCGGCCCAGATTACGTATTGACATACTGAACTGCTGTGCATTCGTCGCGCCTGCTCGTCCAATTCTTCTCACTCTCCAATGCAACCACCGGCTGCTTTTGCTTCTTGGAGGGGAGGGCTTGATCGAACTAGTGAATCATGGGCGCCGGTTGTGCGGCACACGGCGAGCTCTACGTACGGCCGTCCCATGTAGATTGGCACGTCTCGTCAACCACGATCTAATTCAACAGAAATCAGCCCAGCACAATGTGCCGATCCAAAAGAGTCATGAGGAGTAGTCGTCTTTGCCAAAGAATTTCTAGGGATCTACTACTACAAACAACACACTTCATCCTCCAATCTACCTTTGCGGAAAAGAAGTCGCCATCCCATGGCATGCCGATACGGCATGCATGTGTATCTGTCTGGGGGGTCAAAAGGTACGATTAGATTTGAACCGCGTGCTAAGAGCATCTCTACTCATTGGGCGGCCAAAAATCGGACTTTTTCGGCCGGACAAAACTAGTTTTCGGCTTGAGTACGCTCAGTTTTTCACTCGCGTACCCAGACCGAGTTCTTAAGTTTGGCTAAAATTTATTAAAGATAGGCGAATTTCATTAAGTTGGGCGAATATAGGTGGATTACATCAAATTTTAAACTAAAGTACTATATAATAAACTTTAAAAAAAAGCCAGCAGTGGCCTCCACCGGCGCCTTCGCCGTTTTACAGGCTGAAGTTTCTGTAGAATGCCGTGTAGTCGGGGTCGGCGCGGCCGTCATCCTCGCCTTCGTCGTTGTCGCTCGGCGGCTGGTTCTGGCGGGAGCTCCCCTGGCCTGGGTCACCGGACCTCCACGGCTGGTAGGATGGGCCTTCGTCCTCGTCGTCGTCGAGGATGAATAGCGGGGCGCCCTGGTAGGCGAGCTGGCGCGCGGACAACGCCCTTCGCCGGGCCGCCTGCTCCTCGGCCTGCAGCAGCAGGCCGAGGATGCGCTGCCGCTCCGCCTGCTCCCAGTCCTTCCTGGACCATTCCAGGATGTCCGGCGAGGAGGGCTCCACGGGCGCCGGCTCCGGCGCCGTGTCGCGGAGCGACTGCTCCAGCGCCGTCTTCGGGCGGAGCCGAGCCTTCAGTCTTGGGGCGGCGAAGACGCAGATGGCCGGTTGGCGACGCCGTCGCCCGTGGCTCGCCGATGACGATGCCGCACGAGCGTGTCCGCGGCGGTGAGCGCACAGGCGAGCCCGCCTCGCGCTTGACTACGCGCAGCCCTGGCAAAGGCGTCATCGGCGTGCGCAGCGGTGCCGAGCCGGAGGAGTGGGATGCCGAGGCGGAGGAGGACGAGCTCATGCTGGCCATCCTCCTCGGCATCCAGTTCGGTGGAGCACGCCGGCCCGACCTGGCCGCCGGCGCCGGTGTGCGCGGAAAGCCGAGCCGCAGCATGTTCCTGCGGTTGATGTGCTACATCACCGCCGCGAGCGTCCGGTCGGGCGCGCTCCACCAACGCCGGCGCCCAGACGAGTTGTTGCGCTTTGGCAGCGACTCGTTCGGCGGCCCCTCATGGCGGGCGAGCTCCTGTTCACGGCGGTCCGCGAAAAACTGCTCCCAGTAGAGGAGGTTGTCGGCGCTCTCGGCGTCGGAGGGGTCGTCCATGGCACCGATGTACTCTTGGATGTCGTACGGCAGCTCCTCCGGCATCGGCGCCGGCGGGATGGGGATGCCGCCGGCGCTTAGCTTCCATCCCGGAGGCATCTGCGTGTCCGGCGGCGTCATATAGCCGGCGTCGTAGAGCAGGCGCGCCTCCCAAGCCTGGAGGGTGTGCCGGCCGAAGCCGTTCGCCGCCGCGCCGTCGCCGGGGTACCGCTCGGCCATGGCTGGGAAGGGAAGCTGCGGGAGAGGGTTCGCCGGAGTTCGGGCTTTGTGGGCTGGGGGAGTTGTAAGAGAGTGTGAAGATCTCCGGCGAGAGGTACGGCTTATAAAGGCCGAGGTGGGCGGGAGTGTAGGGTTCGCAGCATAGAAAACAAAAAATTTCCTACGATGTGAACTATATACCAAGATCTATCTACTAGATACAAACAACGGGCGGATGTATATCCGTAGAGAACATACCTTGAATACCGACAAAGCTTAACGAGTTCAACTCGTGGTTGATGTAGACGATCTCTTGCCGATCTCAAGATCGAGAGGAAGTCCTAGCGCCGCAAATCAGCAGCGCATCCGTGCTCGCACACACGTTCGAGGCACCGAGCAACCTCCGCCTCCTCGCTCCAGCGATGCAGCGGAAGCACAACTCTTTCTTGCCGAATAGCCACCAGAAACATGTATCTCGCTAGTCCGAGACCATGGGGGATAAATTCTAGAGGGGAAGAGAGATCCTTCACGAGGAGGTGTGAGAGACAAGTGAGGAGGGGGGCTCCTTTTATAGGAGGAGGGGGGCACCCAAGGGGGTGGCCGCCGGCCATGGGGGCTGCCCCCTCCCCTCCTTCATTCATGTGGGTGGACACTCCACTCACAAAATGCCCTTTAAAATCCCTCCACTCAAAAGTCCACTCAAATTCCCATTAAATTTCCACCAAATTTAATGCAAACTCTCATTAAATAAAACTCTTTTATTTTATTCAGAATTTTGTCAATTACTTTAATGACAAACATTCACAAATAACCCCTTGCTAGAATTCTATTTCACATGCATAACCACTTTATGCAGTTTCACCTGAAAACCTGTTTCGGTATCTAGTGAAATAAATTCCTGCGCTTGTTCATTCTTTCGGCATGAAACATTTGCTCCAATTGGATGTCGGTGTCTCTTAAGTGTGTCACCCTACGGTTCGTGAATAATGCGGACATGATCGAGACCCCTCTCGGATCAATAATCAGAAGCGGGATCTGGAGACCCATACTGACTCCCACACATTCAACGATGACTTTCTTGTGATCGTCGGAACCTTTTACGCTAGTATCTTAATCCCTTTGTTTCACGATATATTACATGTCCGAGATTCGATCATCGGTATCTCCATACCTAGTTTGATCTCGTTACCGACATGCACTCTTTTCTCGTTCCTGTGATATAACATTCTAGTGATCAAATCACTTGCTTGCAAGCTAATCAATGTGATATCACCGAGAGGGCCCAGAGTATATCTATCCGTCATCGGGATGAACAAATTCCACTCTCGATCCATGAGCCTCAACATAACACTTTATTAGTTCTGAATCCATCTTTATAATCACCCTGTTACGGTGTGACGTTTGATGTTATCAAGAAACTCTTCCGGTGTTAGTGATTGACATGATCTCATGGTCTAAGGATTAGGATCACTTCGTAAGTTGTTATAGCAATATAAACTCAATGACTTTGATCGTAACGCTATACTTCGGATGAATGTTCATCACACCATTACACTAATGTTGTGATCCCGTTATTAACAACATCCAATGTCCATGATCAGGAAACCTTGATCATCTTGTTAATCAACAAGCTAGTTTATGAGAGAGGCATAACTAGGAACTTTCTGTTTGTTTATTAAACACACATGTATTAACGTTTCCGTATTAATACAATTATAGCATGCAAAATAAACATCTATCATATACTTGGAATACACATAATAAATACTTTATTATTGCCTCTCAGGGCATATTCCCTTCAGTCTCCCACTTGCACTAGAGACAATAATCTAGTTACATAGTGATAAATCTAACACCCATTGAGTTCTGGTGTTGATCATGTTTTGCTCTAGGGAGAGTTTTAGTCAACGGATCTGCTACATTGAGATCCATATGTACTTTACAAATCTTTATATCTCCATCCTTTACATGCTCGCGGATGGAGTGAAACCGGCGCTTAATATGCTTGGAATGCTTGTGAGACCTTGGCTCTTTGGCATTGGCAATGGCACCATTGTTGTCACAATAGATCACCATTGGGTCCAACGCGTTTTCCACCACTCCTAGTTCGGATATGAACTCCTTCATCCAAACTGCTTCCTGAGTCGCTTCTGAAGCAGCAACATATTCGGCCTCCGTTGTTGATCCCGCTACCACAGGTTGTTTGGAGCTCCTCCAACTAACCGCTCCGCCATTCAGAGAAATACGTATCCGGATTGAGACTTAGAGTCATCCGGATCGGTGTCAAAGCTAGCGTCGACATAACACTTAGCGACGAGCTCTTCTTCACCTCCGTATACAAGAAACATATCCTTAGTTCTTCGTAAGTACTTAAGGATATTCTTGACCGCTATCTAGTGTTCCGAACCTGGATCCGATTGGTACCTACTAGTCAAACTAATAGCATGTGCCACATCCGGTCTTGTACATAGCATGGCGTACATTATAGAGCCTATGGCTGAAGCATAGGGGACTTTGTCCATTATCTCTCTTTCTTCCGCTGAAGCCGGACTTTGAGTCTTACTCAATATCTTGCCTTGCAACATAGGTAAGAACCCCTTCTTACTTCCGTCCATTTTAAACTTCTTTAAAATCTTATCAAGGTATGTACTTTGCGATAGCCCTATTAGGCGCCTAGATCTATCTCTATAGATCTTTATGCCTAATATGTATGACGCTTCACCTAGGTCCTTCATTGAAAATTTGTTGTTTAGATAACTTTTAACACTGTTTAAAAGATCTATATCATTTCCGATCAATAATATGTCATCCACATATAATATCAGAAATGCCAGATTGCTCCCACTCACTTTCTTGTAAATACAAGCTTCTCCATAAGTTTGGACAAATCCAAACTCTTTGATCACCTCATCAAAGCGGAGATTCCAACTTCGTGATGCTTGCTTCAATCCATAGATGGATCGCTGAAGCTTGCACACCTTGTTAGCATCCTTAGGATCGACAAAACCCTTTGGTTGTATCATATACAACTCTTCTTCAATATTACCATTGAGAAACGCGGTTTTGACATCCATCTGCCATATCTCGTAATCAAAATATGCAGCAATTGCTAACATAATCCTAACTGACTTTAGCATCGCTACGGGAGAGAAAGTCTCATCGTAGTCAACTCCTTGAATTTGTCGAAACCCCTTTGCGACAAGTCGAGCTTTATAGATGGTCACATTACCATCAGCATCAGTTTTCCTTTTGAAAATCCATTTGTTCTCCACGGCCTTTCGGTCGTGAGGTAATTCCACCAAGTTCCAAACTTGATTTTCATACATGGATTCCATCTCGGATTTCATGGCTTCTAACCATTTGTTGGAATCCGGGCTCATCATCGCTTCTTCATACGTCGCAGGGTCATCATTTTCATCAACCATGAAATTCATGACAGGATTTTCGTACAGCTCGGGAGCTGCACGCGTCCTGTTTGACCTGCGAGGTTCGGTAGTACTCTCTTTCGGAGTTTCATGATCATTATCATTAGTTCCCTCTTCAACAGGTGGAGCCAACTCCGGAACAACTTCCGGCGCTGCGCTACTCACCATACTTTGAAGAGAAGGTTCCACAACCTCTTCGAGTTCTACCTTCCGACTACTCACACCTTTCGCGAGAAACTCTTTCTCTAGAAAGGATCCATTCTTGGCAACAAAAACCTTGCCCTCGGATCTGTGATAGAAGGAATACCCAATAGTTTCTTTAGGGTATCCTATGAAGACGCATTTTTCCGCTTTGGGTTCGAGTTTATCCGGTTGAAGTTTCTTCACATAAACATCGCATCCCCAAACTTTAAGAAATGACAGCTTAGGTTTGTTTCCAAACCACAATTCATACGGTGTATTTTCAACGGATTTAGATGGTGCCCGATTTAAAGTGAATGCAGCAGTTTCTAGTTCAACCCCAAAATGACAACGGCAAGTCCGTCAGAGACATCATAGATCGAACCATATCTAATAAAGTACGATTACGACGTTCCGACACACCATTTCGCTGTGGTGTTCCGGAAGGTGTGAGTTGTGAAACAATTCCACACTCTTTCATGTGAGTGCTAAACTCGTAACTTAGATACTCACCTCCACGGTCGGACCGTAGAAATTTGATCTTTCTATTACGATGATTTTCCACTTCATTCCGAAATTCCTTGAACTTTTCAAAGGTTTTAGACTTGTGTTTCATCAAGTAGATATAACCATATCTACTCAAATCATCCGTGAAAGTAACAAAATAACGATATCCACCTCGCGCCGACACACTCATTGGACCACATACATCAGAATGTATGATTTCCAATAAATCTGTCGCCCGTTCCATTGAACCGGAAAACGGCGTTCTAGTCATCTTGCCCATAAGGCATGGCTCACATGTATCAAATGATTCATAATCAAGTGATTCCAAAAGTCCATCCGAATGGAGCTTCTTCATGCGTTTAACACCAATATGACCTAGACGGCAGTGCCACATATATGCGGATATATCATCACTAAGTTTAATCCTTTTAGCATCAACATTATGAATATGTGTAACATTATCATCGAGATCTAATAGAAATAAACCATTCATCATCGATGCATGACCATAAAAGATTTCATTCATATAAATGGAACAACCATTGTTCTCGGATTTAAATGAATAACCACTTCGCATCAAACACGATCCAGATACAATGTTCATGCTCAGTGCAGGCACGAGATAACATTTATTCAAGTTTATAACTAATCCCGATGGTAAGTGGAGAGGCAGCGTTCCA
Source organism: Avena sativa (assembly GCA_916181665.1). Lineage (NCBI taxonomy): Eukaryota > Viridiplantae > Streptophyta > Magnoliopsida > Poales > Poaceae > Avena > Avena sativa. The sequence continues at coordinate 306,660,170 of OV702284.1, read as the reverse complement.
ACGGCGATCACATCAACGCTTGATCCATTGCCGACACGCATCTTGACCTCACCCCTTGCTAGCGGTCGCTTGTTCCGCAGCCCCTGATTCGAGTTACAAATATTAGCAACTGAACCGGTATCAAATACCCAGGTGCTACTGCGAGCACTAGTAAAGTACACATCAATAACATGTATATCATATATACCTTTGTTTGCCTTGCCGGCCTTCTTGTCTGCCAGATACTTGGGGCAGTTGCGCTTCCAGTGGCCAGTCCCCTTACAATAGTAGCACTCGGAATCAGACTTAGGTCCAACTCGGGGTTTCTTTTCAGGCGCGGCAACAGGCTTGCCGCCCTTACTTCCCTTCCATTTTCCCTTCTTGTCTTTCTTGAAACCAGTGTTCCTATTGATCATCAACACTTGATGTTCCTTTTTGATCTCCACTTCTGCAGTTTTAAGCATTGACAGAAGCTGGGGGAGAGACTTCTTCATGCCTTGCATATTATAGTTCATCACGAAGCTCTTATAGCTAGGTGGCAGAGACTGCAGAACACGATGGATGCCTAAGTCAATGGGAATCGATATTCCCAAGGACACAAGCTTATCGGCGTAACCCGACATCTTGAGTACATGCTCACTAACGGAGCTGTGCTCTTCCATCATGCAGCTAAAGAACTTTTCTGAAGCGTTGTAGCTCTCTACAGCAGCATGTGTGTCGAAAATCATTTTCAACTCACCCATTGTATCAAATGCATTGCCGTTTTCGAAACGCTTTCGAAGTTCCGGCTCTAGCCCATACAATATGCCGCAATGAACTAAGTTGTGGTCCTCCTGACGAGTCTGATAGACATTCTTCTCCTCGTCAGGGGCATCATCTAAAGGTGGGGGGCCTAACGGCGCTTCTAGCACATATTGCTTTTGTGCAGCAGAGAGGAGAATCCTCAAATTCATGGCCCATTCGGTAAAGTTGCTACCGTTCGTTGCTAGTTTCTCTTTCTCCATGAATACATTGAAATTAAAAGCAGGTGGTGCCATCTACAACAGAATTTGTAAAGTTTAGACTAAGTGTATGATAGATTGAGTTCAACTAATCTATATTACGAATGAACTCCCACTCAAAAACGACATCCCTCGTGCCTTTTTGGTGATTACATGAACCAAATCCACTACACCAAGTCCGATCATCACGTGAGTCGGTATAGCTTCAAAGGCGAGCATCAAATGGGCATCATATCAACTATATGACTCATGCTTAACCTTTCGGTCCGTGTTCCGAGGCCATGTCTGTACATGCTAGGCTCGCCAAGTTAGAACCTTAGTATTCGCGTGTGTAACTGTTTTACACCCGAAATATGGTCGTGGATCCAAGAACACCCGATCATCACGTGATGTCTTGGAGCGACGAAAACATAATCGGTGCATACTAAAGGAAGAACACATTATTATCTTGATATTTAAATGAGGGATCATCTTATTATGCTAACAAAGCGCTAAACAAGCAATATAAGATGCTATCAAACATCATATGTTTATTAGTGAAATTATATGGTTCCCGCAGATGATCTCTATCATGTGCATCGTGGTATGATCACTATCATACCTATATGTGTAAATCCAAGGTCTATGGATTTTACACGCTATGTGTGTTGTAAGAGTATCATCTCATACTTCTACTTACAACACTACCATATCATAACACTAGCCCAGCAACAATCTAAACTAGACGCCTCTAATTTATCCATTGCAAGTTTTACGTGGCTTAGGGCTTTCGAGATAGAACCGTTCTTACCTACGAACATGAACCATAACGAGGATAATCAAATTGTTGACAACTCGCTTGCAAAATAGATATTGACTATAGTAGGAGAGACAGACACCCGCTAGCCACTTATGCAAACTAGTTGCATGTCAAGCGTGGAACAAGTCTCATGTGCGAGGACATGTAAAGTTTGTCCGGGCCGCTTCATCCCACTATGCCACCAATATCCAAAATTACAACAAAGGAGCAACAACATGATCATCATCGCCCACATACTCATATGTGTACTACCCGTGTAAAGTATCTACGCATAGATCCGGCTCTGATACCACTGTAGGGTTCGCAGCATAGAAAACAAAAAATTTCCTACGATGTGAACTATATACCAAGATCTATCTACTAGATACAAACAACGGGCGGATGTATATCCATAGAGAACATACCCTTGAAGACCGACAAAGCTTAACGAGTTCAACTCGTGGTTGATGTAGACGATCTCTTGCCGATCTCAAGATCGAGAGGAAGTCCTAGCGCCGCAAATCAGCAGCGCATCCGTGCTCGCACACACGTTCGAGGCACCGAGCAACCTCCGCCTCCTCGCTCCAGCAATGCAGCGGAAGCACAACTCTTTCTTGCCGAATAGCCACCAGGAACATGTATCTCGCTAGTCCGAGACTATGGGGGATAAATTCTAGAGAGGAAGAGAGATCCTTCACGAGGAGGTGTGAGAGACAAGTGAGGAGGGAGGCTCCTTTTATAGGAGGAGGGGGGCACCCAAAGGGGTGGCCGCCGGCCATGGGGGCTGCCCCCTCCCCTCCTTCATTCATGTGGGTGGACACTCCACTCACAAAATGCCCTTTAAAATCCCTCCACTCAAAAGTCCACTCAAATTCCCATTAAATTTCCACCAAATTTAATGCAAACTCTCATTAAATAAAACTCTTTTATTTTATTCAGAATTTTGTCAATTACTTTAATGACAAACATTCACAAATAACCCCTTGCTAGAATTCTATTTCACATGCATAACCACTTTATGCAATTTCACCCGAAAACCTGTTTCGGTATCTAGTGAAATAAATTCCTGCGCTTGTTCATTCTTTCGGCATGAAACATTTGCTCCAATTGGATGTCGGTGTCTCTTAAGTGTGTCACCCTACGGTTCGTGAATAATGCGGACATGATCGAGACCCCCTCTCGGATCAATAATCAGAAGCGGGATCTGGAGACCCATACTGACTCCCACACATTCAACGATGACTTTCTTGTGATCGTCGGAACCTTTTACGCTAGTATCTTAATCCCTTTGTTTCACGATATATTACATGTCCAAGATTCGATCATCGGTATCTCCATACCTAGTTTGATCTCGTTACCGACATGCACTCTTTTCTCGTTCCTGTGATATAACATTCTAGTGATCAAATCACTTGCTTGCAAGCTAATCAATGTGATATCACCGAGAGGGCCCAGAGTATATCTATCCGTCATCGGGATGAACAAATTCCACTCTCGATCCATGAGCCTCAACATAACACTTTATTAGTTCTGAATCCATCTTTATAATCACCCTGTTACGGTGTGACGTTTGATGTTATCAAGAAACTCTTCCGGTGTTAGTGATTGACATGATCTCATGGTCTAAGGATTAGGATCACTTCGTAAGTTGTTATAGCAATATAAACTCAATGCCTTTGATCGTAATGCTATACTTTGGATGAATGTTCATCACACCATTACACTAATGTTGTGATCCCGTTATTAACAACATCCAATGTCCATGATCAGGAAACCTTGATCATCTTGTTAATCAACAAGCTAGTTTATGAGAGAGGCATAACTAGGAACTTTCTGTTTGTTTATTAAACACACATGTATTAACGTTTCCGTATTAATACAATTATAGCATGCAAAATAAACATCTATCATATACTTGGAATACACATAATAAATACTTTATTATTGCCTCTCAGGGCATATTCCCTTCAGGGAGGGGTGTAGCGGCGAGGGCGGGAAAAGGGGAAATGGCGGGAAGTTAGTGCCCGCCGGTCCGTCGCGGGAGCCGAGGCGACGGCGATGGCGCCGTAATTCGGCGACACGTGGTCGACGCGACGGGCAGTTAATGTCCGGTGGTCGCCGCGTGGTTCTGAGGATGACGACGACTCGGCTTCCGTCGCTAACTCGGCGGGTCCACGCGCCGTTTCGTTTTTTTTCCGCCGAGTTCGCTGCGTCCAGCGTTCCCAGGGCGTACCCGGAAACCTGGGTTCAGCCTGGGTAGTCCGGACCAAAATTTGCCCAAATCCGGACGAAAACAGGTTCGTGGGTATGCGACTGGGCCAATTTTTGACGTCCGAACCGAATTTCGGCGTCCGGATCGGCGTCCTGGGTAGGCGAGTGGAGATGCTCTAAGGAGCAAGGATCCCGGTCCAAACTCCAAGTTGAGCTTTTTTAAAAAAATGGGAGCAAAGTGCGGCCTCTGCATCAAGTGATGCATACAACCTTTACTCATTATTGGAATCACAGTGTTTGGCAAAATCTATTACAAAGATCATACAAACTAGAATCATTAAAATAAAACACCAAGAAAAAACAATAGCCATATTGTCACCTCCCCGACGAGATATAGTAAACATCTAGCTGCCTCTTTCGACCCCACCTCATGGTCACTCTTAGCGACTAATCAAGAGAAGCTGAAGTGCCTGAGCGCGGAGGGTCGAACTCATGCAAAAGGAGCCCTAATCTGCGCAGGCTATCCACGAAGTAGCGCCCACGCACACGCTCCGGATGTCGCCGCCTCCACTATCTTCCACCAACCCTTCTTCATCTTGTTGATCGATGCTCAGACTCTATCCATACCATCCACCGACACCAGCGCGGTGTCAAGTAACACCATCACCATGCGCGCTAGCCGCTCCACCTCTCTTGCCGCTTCCATCCAGCAATATGCTCCACAGACGATGATCCCAAGAGAGAACGCGACACTGCAGCGGCGCCATCGCCTGATCCAAAGATCTAAGGGTTTCTCCCAGGGCAGCACGAGTGAGGTCGACACTAGTTGCACGACGATGCCTTCATCGAGGTCACGACGAGGTAACATCGCCATCACCCACCAATCGGCACGGTTTTCACTGGCACCTAGGTCGCCTCGTAGCCGGGACTAGATGACGGATCCTGGGGTATGTCAACGTAGCCTTAGGCCGACCATCTCCGGCGGAGAAAATGACCACCACCACCCAGCCCAGGGCCAACGCCCTAGGCATCCTCATGATGCGAAGCAGTCCCCAGATGGCCTCCGCGCGATTTCACCGGTCCATGACGAGACGGCAAAATTTGAAGGCGGTCAATCCTAATCCAAGATTAACCACCATCGTCTCCAGCCATCCCCGCCACTTGCAGATCTGTCGATGTTGCACACCGGCCGCCGCTGCTTTGCCCTCACCGCCAGAGATCAAGGGCTGGCCGCCGCCATGGATCTTGGGCCGCCGCGCCGCAGAGGCTTTGCCCAGCGGCGGTGGAGGGAAATAGGCGGGAGGGAGGACGGGGAGGGAGTGCGGTGGTCCGCCCGGTGCGGCCGGCGGCGCCGCATGGGGACGGGGAGTTGAGCTTGCTTGGACATTTGGATCCATCAATTCATTCGACCGGCGAGCTCTTGCCAACAATTGACTTGCACGCGTTCGCACCGCGCGCGCGATATATAGCAAAAAACGAGTTTTGAAATTCTACACCGGTGCAGTGCAGTGTAGTGCAGTAGAGTTCCCAACGCACATTCTATTGGAGTACCTACTTGAAGTGGTTTTGATTATCGGAGCCTGAAACTTAGCAGGGGCGTATCTAGTGGGGGTTCCATCGGTGCCATGACACCCCCTAAAAAATGCATATTCTTTAGATCTTTTAGTAATTAGTTTAATTTTATGTGTTAAAAACATATTTATACATGATATTTAAGCTATTAAATTGAACTTGGCACCCCCTCTGATATAGTCCTACATCCGCCACTGAAACTTAGGGTGGGTGTTCTCAATTGTTTGATACACATTTTCTGATTGATCTGAGACAAGCATCAGTACCTGTGTGTGTATCATGGCGATTTGATTTGATACACATTATCTCTTCTTGAGCAAGGTGACACAAATTACGATGCATGGAACCGAACGAACAACAGCTCAGCATTGCCGCAACACAATAGTACAACACACTTTCTGTTTAAAGTAATGATAGGGGATGTCTAATTACTGAGGTTAGTAATAGTGTCTGTTGGTGGAGATGGCGAGAACTAGCTCTAGAAGCTAGCTATAGCTAGGCCGTTAGGCGACACACAGTTCTTACGGCTAGTGTCATGTAGTGTGACTGTGTGAGTGCCTCAAAAGTCACGCGCTCTACTGCTGCATGCTTATGGCCAAAGCACCGGGAGGTGAAAGTTGCCAATATTTTCGCACCGGGATTTCTACTTCGGTAGAATAACACTACTGATCCCCCAATACCCCTAGCTGGAGTATGTAAATCTCTTCTGGCTCTTAAATCCACCAATTAAGTATTCTCTCTATCCCAAGGCTTAAGACATATAACTTTTTTAAAAAGTTAAGTCATGTAAAATTTGACCTAACTTTTAGAAAAATCTATCAAGAACTATTATATTATAGAGATACCATGTAAAAATATGTTTCATGATGTATGAAAGGGTATGGACTACGTATTATAAATATAAATATTTTTCTTTATAAACTTGGTTAAACTTTAACTAGTTTGACTTTTGAAAAAAATTATATGCCTTAAGGCTTGGACGAGGTAAACATATCGTGTGTGTTTCAGCGACGCCGACATCCATTAGATTGGGATTGGTGAGAGTTGTGACTCCAAGATCAATTGTCAGTGCCTCCCTAAAATCAACAAAATAAAGGCACCTCATCTAGTATGGTTTGGAGTAGCTATATTTGTAAATGACAATTACATGATCAATATGATGGCTTATTATCAGCCACATGGGAGGGGGACAACGTACTTAGAACGTCTTTTCCCCAGCCGCGCTACTGTCGCCCCTTCTCCACATAGGACCTCACTAGTCTAGTACCAACATAACATGACGTCTCACACAATCATAGGACAAAGCGCGCTCGCGGTCCAAAATTTAGCAGCCACATTTTAGTTGTCATGTGTTTGATTGATGAGTAGTACTGGAAGCTGCTGGCCCAGTGTGCACATTGACAGCTCGCGTAGAGAATCGATGAGGACAAAAGTGTAATCGACGAGCTCTCCCTAAACTGACGCGGGTTCACACGGGGGAAAAGCGAGCTTAGGCGCCTACGGAAGGATGTCAGGGCTAAGTACTGTTTGGTCCCATTTCTTGACCTTTCTCGCTCTGTTCAAGGATGGTTTGATCTTGATCACACTTTTGGTTTTGGACCGCGAGCGCGCTTTATCGATGCATGTCTGGTTGAGACTTCGGAGCAGACAGTTCTTTTGATCGCTTTCCTCGTTGCGATAGATTGACTGGTCATGACGGACACGGTCGTCAGTTGATCTTTTAAAGTGGAAATGAGTCTGCAATGGCAGAGAAGGTCAATATTCTGGGTGGCTTCAAAATCTCGCTTAAATCTGAACTCTTTGAGCCTACTTTTGCAGAAGCGATTTGCACTGAAAAAACCAAAAGATCTTGCTCGGTTTTTTTAAGATCCGGAAACCTGATAGTACGTACTCCCTCCGTTTAGAAATATAAGATGTTTTAGGTTTGTGAAGAGATGTATCTAGATACCTTTTAGTGTATAGGTTCAAAACATCTTATATTTTCAAACGGAGGGAGTACCACTTTGCAGCTATTGCAATGCTTGAAACCATTATTGTTAGTACTGGTGATTTCTCATATGCTGTTGACACTTTTGAGTGGTCTTCTGGTCATTGTTGGTGATGGATGAAGACCTACACGGGTAAGATCGCGGTTCTACATACTAGTACCGCAGCATACCTCAAACTTATCTTGGATTAGAGAGGAGAGAAAAAAACATGAAACAAAAATCCTTGGCCCTGTCCAAAGGTTTTCATGGAAGGATGACGTGCGAGGGCGGCCCATTTCAAACGGCCAGTGTCTTTGAAATGGTCTGTTTGAATCGAGCCACGAACATAAAATGAGTCGTTGTCAATTGTCCAGCATGTGAAACGTGTGCGCCAAGCGGTCAGATCCAAATGATCTGAGATGGCCATTTTGGCAGATGCTTCATTTTTCTCTCACACATTTTCATTAATTTCAATCATAATTTACATATAATAAAAATGATAAACTAGCTACAACTATAGCTACCGGCAAATCCTGCGCCTGCTCGGTGCCGCCTACGCATCATCCTCCCAAGAGAGGTCGATGAAGGGTGATGGCGTCATCATCCTAGGAGAGGCAGCAGCGACATCTCCTGTCCAGGCCACTTGGGCCACGCGACAAGTGCCATAGGTGGCGGCGCATGCGGTGTGGTGGAGGTGGCAGCTGTGTGATGTGTGCCGCCATCATCGATGAGAGCTAGACGGTATCCTCCAAATCCTACCACTGCCAGAACACGCCCTCTGCTTGGAGATTTCCATGGCGCGTCGGGTGGCCTCCTCCTCCTAGTAGTCTGGCGGCACAACAGGCAAATCGTCCTCGTTCTCCTGCTTCATGACGACGCTCATGTCATCATCCGCGGAGGTGCCAGAGGCTGCGGGGAGCTCTTTATAGTCGATCTCCGGCTAGAAATCACCCCGCCACGTGCACACCTTCTGCAAATCGTGCTCCCAAGTGAGGAAGGCCTACCAGAGATCCTTCCGAGGTACGCGCGCTTGTGTCGCAGCGCCTGCGAGAGCAGTGCACGGCGGCTAGTGATCCATGGGTCCAACACATGCCTATATGTCGGTGCGGGCGGCATGAGAACTCATGCCGTATTTTGGTGCGAGCCGCCAGGGAGGATGACATCAATTGTGGTTGTAGGGATCCCCTCTTCCCACCGCCGCTTGCACTCGGCCACCGGGATGTATAGGCAGTCACAATGTCGAGGGGATGCTGCAACATGTGACACAGGCGCAACTACATTTATTTTACACGTGACGCATGTCGAGGGGACACCGCAACATCATGAGGGAGGTTGAACATTTATTTCTCTTTTATCCTTTTGCACGTCTGATATGGCGCATGATTTATTTTACATATAACATTCTACCTCCAAATGTTACTAATAAGTTTGGAAATTGGTAGAATGAGATTGATAAAAGAAAGAAAGCTAGTATACGAATTGGCGTATCCATTTTATGCTGGCCTATTTGAAATTGCATAAATGATATAATTATTAACTAAAAAAATTACAAGTCTTTTGCAGGTTATTCGCTTGGCTATTTATTCTATGGTCCAATCCGCTTATGTAAAACCACTGAAAAAGCATGCTACTGGATGCAACCGGCTGCTCTAGGTTACATGAGACTTCAATTACCTGTCTATTAGGTGGTGTCACACTATTAGAATCCAAGATGCGTAGCCAGTTTATGACTATATTTTTAAAATGACTGATAAATGATCACTAGTGCACCCCCCCCCCCTCCCCCCACTAACACCGGTTTGGAGGGCCCTCTAACAGCGGTTGTAGAACCGCTGTTGAGGGTTCGGTGTTAGAGGGGGGGGGCCCTTTAACACCGGTTTTTATACGAACCGGTGTTAAAGGGTGGCGCACGTGGGGTTGCCGCAGCGCTCAGCCCCCCCCCCCCCACCCTTTAACACCGGTTCGTGTTAAAGGTTTTCTGCCGCGGCAGGAAAACGACCTAAATCTCTGCTGCGGCAGAGTTCTGCCCCTGCCCCGTTCTGGGCGTATTTCTGCGGCGCGGCGGGGACGGGGAGGGGGGAGGGGGAATCGATCGGGAGCGGTATACACATACATCACCATCGGTACATACAAGTACATGAATAATTAAGCAACTATTATTATACACAACATCGTCATTGTGTGGTATTCTCCGTAAACGTTGAAGCATCAAGTACAAGACAAACATGTTCAAGCATATATACAACGTTTATTTTGGTGGATATCTAAAGAATTCTCCGCCAGGCGTGACGACCTCATCAAGTATGAACCCCGCCAATTCCTTTTGAATGGCTCGTATGCGGTCAAATGGTAGGAGTTGGTCCCGCATCCGTTCGATCTGAATATATATGAAGAATGTGGTCAATATATATATAAGAATAAAACTTAACACAATTGATGGTAATAAAATAATGTTGTGTACTTTGTTTACTTACTCTAAGTTGTTCTAGTGCGGCTTGGCCCGTCGCACATATCGTGTTGCGAATGAACTCGCAAACATAGTACCCACATAAGTTATTGTCGTGTTCCTGATACGCGCACTTTACGAGAATAGAAAGTTCAATCAAAATAATAATCAAGAAAGCATGATATAATGGAATTGGAAGCAGAATCAAAGAGATACGCGGACCTAGCTAGCTAGTATTGCTTAAATTTTGGTCTACAAATTTTATTTCTTCTGACCATTCACCCACGGCCCTGCCCGTGAACCTTTTCCAAACCCTGTCCGACAAAAAAAATGGATAAAGGAGTAATTAATTACTTGTTGTCATGAAAGTTGCCGATCTAGTGCGATAATATGATTGAAATTACCTATGGATTATCTCTCTAAAGTATGCCCATAGCTCTTTTTCTTTTCGTAACGAGTCCATGACAAGGACTTTTTCTGAGTCAGGTTGAATGACTAGCAGAATAAAGTGGAACCTACGCACGCATAACTCATCATCAGTTACACTTAACATCGAGTAAGCCGAAACAGAATGTGTACAAGAGAGGGTAACAGTACTCACGAGAAGTTGTAAGGCAATAGTATTTCCCTTTTGGTTTGTTGTCTCAGTAAAGACCTTAGCAAGTAATCTTCTGTTTGCCCGGGTTTGATTCTTACCACTTCTTCATGAACTCTATTTGGGTCAACGAACCCAATGTCAAAAGGGCCTCCTTTCATGCATTTCATAACCTTTTTCCTGCATAATAGTATATACATGCAATTAATGAAGTGAATGAGATGAGATAGAAATTACAGAAATAGTACTTACACACAATAAAGGCTGATGGCAGCTTTGTCGAGTTCCTTCTGATTGAATAGAAAATGCAAGTCTTGAATGTTGAAGTCGATCTCGTCGTCTCCGCACAAGAAAATCTGATCTCTTATATGCGCCGTGATCCATTCTTCCTTTCTCGTCTTGCAGAAATCAAGGTACCACTTGTGCAATCTTCGCATCTTTGTTGGTAGATTCTTGAGCTCCTATTTCTTGACGAGATTCTTCCCATACTTCCATGGCTGTATGGGGTTGACATCGCCTGTGGGAATGTTGTCTCCCATGAGGTTCAAGTATGCAATGTAAGTCATCCCCATCTCATTGCCTTTCTTTGTAGCTCTGCCTCGTAATCATTTACAGGAGGAGCGTCCCGTGTGTCGAACACTTGGAGCGGGGCGCATGATTGCTTTTCCTGCTCTTCGAGCATGGCAACTGTTTTTTGGGGTGCCGCACGACTGCTACTTTTAGTCTCCCTCCGCCTTGCATCCCCCTTCAAAATCTGGCGCTCGTAGTCCGACACAAGTGGGGTTTCAGGTTTCAAAAGATTATTGTAAAACTTCTCCACCACCGCCGGATCTATTTTCTCCTTTGGCTCGGCCCGTCTAGGTGCAAAGAATTTCTTGACCTCTTCTTCCGAGATCCTATTGGTCTCCTCGTCGCTGCGATTCCACGGTAAAACCGGCAATGGCTTGGCGGAAGGCTGCGGGACGAAGTTTTTTTAACTCTTTGGCGTACGGTTTCCTACGGATTTCTTCGTGGCAGTGCTAGTGATGCTCTTCATGGCAGTTCTCTTCCGCTTACGCTGAGGAGATAGATGGCGCGCCGGAGATGGCTGGCGCGCCGAAGATGGCTGCCGCGCAGGAGATGGCCGAAGCGCCGGAGATGGCTGCCGCGCAGGAGATGGCTGAAACGCCGGAGACGACAGGGGAGTATTCTGATGACTTGGAGACGGCTGAGGCGGCTCAGACTGCTGACGCTGCGGAGACGACGGGGGTGCTAGTGGCCTCCAATTTGGAAGCACGATGTGTTCCTTCTTCCAAAGAATGGTTGTTTTCACTGCAAATTTGAGTTGAGTTTCCCCTTCACTTGTAGCATGGTCAAGCTGTGCTTCCTCATATTACTTCACAACCTCATCCACCCCGACAATAGCATAGCCATCTGGAATCGGTCGGAAGTGGTAAGTTCCACCAGCTACAGGAGGTAAGGCATAGCCGACAGCCACCTTAATGGATAAGCCCATTAATCTCACATGCAGCTCGTGTTCGCTCTCCGTGATCTCATCCACGGGGTATCGAGGACCCGCCATTTCAAGCGTGGGCTGCACGTTCTCCGTGGAAGCCACGCTTCTTTTCCGCGCAGAGTCTAGGCCGCTGACAACTTCCAATGCAGGCTCTTCGTGCCGCTGAGATGGGCCGGTAGCTTGATGGCTCTATTGTGCATTCACTTGCGCCTGCAGCGCCACAAGTGCATGTTCTATCTGTGTCATCCGCTCTGTATGCTCTTTTTCTTTTCTGTCGCGCCATCTATAAGAGTCGCCCCACTCGGCAAACCCATCCTTCCACGTCATACCCCCTGTGCCTCGTGCATGTCCAGGGTGTTCTTTTTTACCGATGGCGCGTGTGAGCTCGTCATTCTCTCTGTCGGGATGCAAGGTCCTGGTAGCTGTTTCCTCGTATGCCGTGATGAGTTCAGTGACGGGTTTGTCAAGGAGGGTTGGGAAGATACACAATCCTGTTTCTGGGTCCAACCTGTTGGAGATATGCCCTAGAGGCAATAATAAATGTAGTTATTATTATATCTTTGTGTTTATGATAAATGTTTACATTCATGCTATAATAGTATTAACAGGGAAACATTAATACTTGTGTGATTTGTAAACTTAATTTGAAGTCCCTAGTATAGCCTCTATACTTCACTAGCTTGTTGGTTGATAAATGATTGTGGTTTCCCTATCATGAACATTGAGATGTTATCAACAACAAGATCATATCGTTAGGAGAATGATATGGTGGACATACTCCTATAGATAAGCGTAGCATAAAGATCAAGTCATTTCAATAGTTCAATTGCTATATGCTTTCTGATACATAGTAACCTAATTCCTTCGACCATGAGATCATGCATATCACCTTTATCGGATGGATGCTTTGATGACATCAAACACCACACCGTAACTGGGTTGCTATAAAGGTGGCATTGAGTGTTCGGAAAGTATTGGTTGAGACACATGGATCAAGAGTGGGATTTGTCCATCCATATGACGGATAGATATTCTCTGGGCCCTCTCGGTGAAATGTCATCCAATTAGCTTGCAAGCATGTGACTGGCTCACAAGGGATCACATATCACGGGAACGAGAAAAGAGTACTTATCAGTAACGAGGTTGAACTAGGTATGCAGAGATACCGACGATCATAACCTCGGATAAGTAACATATCGTGAGACAAAGGGAAATTGGTATCGTATGTAAGTGGTTCATTCGATCGCAAAGTAATCGTAGAAATATGTGGGAGCCATATGAATTTCCAGATTCCTCTATTGGTTATTGTTCGGAGAAGTGTCTCGATCATGTCCGCATAATTCACGAACCGTAGGGAGACACACTTAAGGATTCGACGTTGTTTTAAGTAGTTATGGTATTATGAGAAAGAGACCGAATGTTGTTCGGAGTCTCGGATGGGATCCGGGATATCACGAGGTGATCCGGAATGGTCCGGAGAATAAGATTCATATAAAGAAAGTCCCGTTTCGGAGTTCGGAAATGATTCCGGTGAATGTTCTAGAAGGTTCCGGAATGTCCGGCACTCCGGGAGGGGGGAGGGGTACATGAATGTGTCATTACATATTGGAATGATTGCATCATGTACTAAGTGTTCTTGCTGTCCCAAATAAAGGATTAAATTGAATCCTAAAACAGAAAAGTCAAATGTCCAGTTTGAAAGTCAAACGGCTAAAAACAAGAAACTGTGGGAAACAAGCAAGAGGAGTTGGGAACCGACTTGAGGGAGGAGTCTCCTCCCCAAGCCGGCACGCCACCCAAGGCCGACTTGGGGAGGGACTCCCCTCCCCTGGCCGCGCCTCCCACCTATAAAAGGAGGGGCAGGGCCTCCTCCTCTAGACACACAAGTTTCTACCTCTAATCTCCGGTTTAGAGCCGTTTTGGTTTAGAGCTTATAATTGCTTTAGCCTGCGGTTTAGAGCATTCTAATTGGTGTGTCTAATCTCTAGACCACTAATAGCCCTCTCTCATAATCCACCATACTCGCTCCGGCTTAAGGCGAAGCCCTGCGGGATCTCCCCTCTACTTCTGGTACCACGCCGTTGTGCTGCCGGAATCGCGAGGAGAGTGCTACAACCTCCGCTGCCTGCTGGAACAAGGGAGAGGAAGGTCTTCGTCGAGTACCGAACGTGTGACCGACTGCGGGAGCGCTGCCGGAACGCAGCGCCGGAAGGATCGTCTACACGATCTTGAGATCGGGAAGAGTACGACTACATCACCCACGAGAATCCGCTCTCGTTAAACGCTTTGGAATCTTCGAGGGTAAGTTATTCCATCGACTCGTTGCTACAATATAGTAGATAGATCTTGGCTTGTTTGTTTGTATGCGATAGAAATTTTTTGTTTTCCATGCTACGAACCCCTACAGTGGTATCAGAGTCGTGTCTATATGTAGATCTGTTGCACGAGTAGAACACAATGGTCATTGTGGGCGTTGATGCTTTTATTGTCGATTACTTCTTGTGTACTTTGCATCTTGCGGTATGTTGGGATGAAGCGGCCCGGGCTAACCTTACATGACATCGTTCATGAGACTTGCTCCACGCTTGACATGCAACTTGTATTGCATAAGTGGCTTTGCGGGTGCCTGTTTCTCCTAGCATAGTTAAGATCCAATTTACAACGGGTGATCAACAATGCTAGTATCAATGTTGTGGTTCTTGTTCGTAAGTTAGAACGACACTTATTGAAAGCCCCAAACCACGTAAAATATGCAAAGAAAGTAGAGGCGTCTAACTTTGTTTTGCAGGGGTGTGCAGTGATGTGATATGGCCATGATTGTGATTATATTTGATGTATGCAATGTTCCTTATTGTAAGTTGGCAACCGGCAGGAGCCATATGGTTGTCTTTAATTTATGTTAAGACCCGCATGTCTATTCAAAGTAGTTGTAATAGTTGAAGCCGGTGGACGACAACCATGGAGAAGCGTCATTGACCTTGATGCAATGCCGGTGATGATGGAGATCATGTTCGTGCTTGAAGATGGAGATCGGAAGCACAAAGAAGATAGGCCATATCATATCACATATATATTGAATTGCATGTGATGTTAATCCTTTATGCATCTTGTATTGCTTAGTAGACGACGGTAGCATTATAAGATGATCCCTCATGCACATCAATTTCAAATCATAAAGTGTTCACCCTTAGTTAGCACCGTTGCTAAAGCTTGTTGTTTCGAAGCACCACGTGATGATCGGGTGTGCTAGATTCTGCAAGTGTATACAACGTGAGCAAGCCAGATTTGCTCATGCAGAAACTAAGGTTTGATCTTGACGAGCCTAGCATGTACAGACATGGTCTCGGAACACGGATCACCGAAAGGTAAAGCATGAATCATATAGTAGATATGATGAACATGTCGATTGTTCGCCATTGAAGCTATATCAACTCTCGTGATGATCGGTGTTGATATGGTGGATTTGGTTCGTGTGATCACTAAAACAATGTGAGGGATATTGTTTTGAGTGGGAGTTCACCTAGTTTAATTTCATTAATTAATTTGAACTCAATTTGTCATAAACTTAGTCTAAACTATTGCAAATATGTTGTAGATCAATGGCAGCCCCTACCATCAATTTTAATGCGTTCCTAGAGAAAGAAAAGTTGAAAAACAATGGAAGCAACTTCGCGGATTGGTTCCGCAATTTGAGGATTGTCCTCACAGCTGGTAATTTGACCTATGTGCTGGATGCACCGCTGGGTGACCCACCTGCAGATGATGCTCCCGATGAAGTAAAGAATGTTTACCTCGCTCGGAAGAATCAGTACTCCATAGTTCAGTGTGCTATCTTGTATGGTTTGGAATCGGAGCTTCAGAAAAGGTTTGAGGATTCAGACCCATATGATATTGTCGAGGATCTCAAATTGATTTTTGAGACTCATGCGGCAATTGAAAGTTATGAAGCTTCTGAAAAGTTCTTTAACTGCAAGATGGAAGAGGGCAGCTCCGTCAGTGAGCATGTGCTTAAGATGTCAGGGCACGCAAACAAACTTCAAAGCTTGGGTATTGTGATTCCTAATGCTTTGGGGATTTACCGTGTCCTCCAATCACTACCACCAAGTTACAAGAACTTTGTGATGAACTACAACATGCAGAACATGAACAAGACGTTGCCAGAACTCTTTGCCATGTTGAAATCTGCAGAAGTGGAGATTAAGAAAGAGCACCAAGTGTTGTTGGTCAATAAGACCACCAACTTCAAGAAAGGCAAGTCTAAGCAAAAGGGACACTTCAAGAAGGGTGGTAAGAAAGTTACCACGCCGGCGAAGAAGACCAAGGCTGGACCTAAGCCTGATACTGAGTGCTTTTACTGCAAGGGAGAAGGTCACTGGAAGCGGAATTGCCCAAAGTACTTGGCGGATTTGAAGAACGGCAACATCAAGAAGAAAGGTATATCTGATATACATGTTATTGATGTGTATCTCACTAGTACTCGTAGTAGTGCCTGGATATTTGATACTGGTTCGGTTGCTCATATTTGTAACTCGAAACAGGTGCTGCAGAATAAACGGAAGCTAGCGAAGAACGAGGTGACGATGCGCGTGGGAAACGGATCAAAGGTTGATGTGATCGCGGTCGGCACGCTACCCCTTCATCTACCATCGGGATTAGTTTTATACTTAAATAATTGTTATTTAGTGCCTGTGTTAAGCATGAACATTATATCGGGATCTTGTTTATTGCGAGACGGTTACTTGTTTAAATCAGAGAATAATGGTTGTTCGATTTATATGAGTAATATGTTTTATGCACATGCACCATTGATAGATGGTCTATTCTTATTGAATCTCGATAGTGGAAATACACATATCAACAACATTGAGGCTAAACGTTTGAAATCAAGCGATAATTCGACCTATATGTGGCACTGTCGTCTTGGTCACATTGGAGTGAAGCGTATGAAGAAACTCCATTCCGATGGACTTCTTGAATCACTTGATTTTGAATCACTTGAAAGATGCGAAGCATGTCTGATAGGAAAAATGACTAAGACTCCATTTTCTGGTATGATGGAGCGAGCTACGGACTTATTGGAAATTATACATACCGATGTGTGTGGTCCAATGAGTGTAGCATCGCGCGGTGGTTATCGTTATGTTCTTACCTTCACGGATGACTTGAGTAGATATGGGTATATCTATTTCATGAAACATAAGTCCGAAACTTTCGAGAAGTTTAAGGAGTTTCAAAGTGAGGTAGAGAATCAACGTAACAAGAAGATTAAATTTCTACGTTCTGATCGTGGAGGTGAATATCTAAGTTACGAGTTTGGCGAGCATTTGAAGAAATGCGGAATACTTTCACAATTGACACCGCCGGGAACACCACAGCGTAATGGTGTGTCCGAACGTCGTAATCGAACTCTCTTAGATATGGTTCGTTCTATGATGTCACTTACAGATTTACCGCTATCATTTTGGGGTTATGCATTAGAAACAGCCGCATTCACTTTAAATAGGGCACCATCTAAATCCGTTGAAACGACACCGTATGAATTATGGTTTGGGAAGAAACCTAAATTGTCGTTCCTTAAAGTTTGGGGATGCGAAGCCTATGTAAAGAAGTTACAGCCGGACAAGCTTGAACCCAAAGCGGAAAAATGCGTCTTCATAGGATACCCGAAGGAAACTATTGGGTATACCTTCTATCATAGATTCGAAGGCAAAATCTTCGTTGCCAAGAATGGATCCTTTCTAGAGAAGGAATTTCTCTCGAAAGAAGTGACTGGAAGGAAAGTAGAACTCGACGAGGTTGTCGAACCTTCTCTCGAAATTGCGAGTAGCGCAGCACCGGAAGAAGTTCCTGTGGTGCCTGCACCAATTAGAGAGGGAGCTAATGATGATGATCATGAAACTTCGGTTGAAGTTGCTACAGAGCCTCGGAGGTCAACGAGAACTCGTACCACTCCAGATTGGTATGATCCCGTTATGAGTGTCATGTTGGTGGACAACACCGATGACCCCGAGACATATGAGGAAGCGATGATGAGCCCAGATTCCAATAAATGGCAAGAAGCCATGAAATCCGAGATTGGATCCATGTACGAAAACCAAGTATGGACTTTGGCGGACTTACCGGATGGCCGAAAGGCTGTCGAGAACAAATGGATTTTCAAGAAGAAAACAGATGTTGATGGTAATGTTACTGTCTATAAAGCTCGACTTGTCGCAAAAGGGTTTCGACAAATTCAAGGAGTTGACTACGATGAGACTTTCTCACCGGTAGCGAAGCTAAAGTCTGTGAGGATTATGTTAGCGATCGCTGCATATTATGATTATGAGATATGGCAGATGGATGTCAAAACAGCATTCCTCAATGGAGATATTGATGAAGAGTTGTATATGATGCAACCCAAAGGTTTTGTCAATCCTAAAGATGCTAACAAGGTATGCAAACTTCAACGGTCCATCTATGGATTGAAGCAAGCATCCCGAACTTGGAATCAACGTTTTGATAAGGTAATCAAAAGTTTTGGTTTTATACAAGCTTATGGAGAAGCTTGTATTTACAAGAAAGTGAGTGGGAGCTCTGTAGCATTCTTAATACTATATGTGGATGACATATTGTTGATTGGGAATGATGTAGACCTTCTTAATAGTGTCAAAGAATATTTGAATAATAGTTTTTCAATGAAGGATCTTGGCGAAGCAGCTTACATATTAGGCATAAAGATTTATAGAGATAGATCGAAACGCCAAATATCATTGTCACAGAGTACATATTTGGAAAAAGTTCTAAAGAGGTTTGGAATGGAAGAAAGCAAGAAAGGGTTCTTGCCCATGTTGCCCAATACGACCTTGAGTAAAACTCAAAGTCCGACATCGGCAGAAGATAGAGAAAGGATGAGTAAGACTCCCTATGCATCAGCCATAGGATCTCTAATGTATGCCATGCTATGTACTAGACCCGACATTGCATATGCTGTTAGTTTAACTAGCAGATATCAAAGTGATCCAGGAGTGGATCATTGGACAGCGGTCAAAAACATCCTTAAGTACTTGAGAAGAACTAAGGATATGGTTCTTTCTTATGGAGGTGATGAACAGCTCATTGTTAATGGTTACACCGATGCTAGTTGGAACACTAATCCGGATGATTCTAAATCACAATCTGGATACGTATTTATTTTGAATGGTGCAGCAGTTAGCTGGAGGAGTGCAAAGCAAAGCGTTGTGGCGAGATCTTCAACTGAATCGGAATACATGGCTGCTTCAGAGGCTTCACAAGAAGCGATATGGATGAAAGAGTTCATTACAGAGCTGGGTGTGGTTCCTAGTGCGCTGGACCCAATGTCTATCTACTGTGATAACATGGGCGCCATAGCCAATGCGCAAGAACCAAGGTCACACAAGAAGCTGAAGCATATCAAGCTACGTTTTCACGCTATTCGAGAACATATCCAGGATGGGGATATAAAGATTTGCAAAGTACACACAGATCTGAATGTGGCGGATCCGTTGACTAAACCTCTCCCGAGGGCAAAACATGACCAACACCAAACTGCCATGGGTGTTCGGTATATTACCATGTAATCTAGATTAGATGACTCTAGTGCAAGTGGGAGACTGTTGGAGATATGCCCTAGAGGCAATAATAAATGTAGTTATTATTATATCTTTGTGTTTATGATAAATGTTTACATTCATGCTATAATAGTATTAACAGGGAAACATTAATACTTGTGTGATTTGTAAACTTAATTTGAAGTCCCTAGTATAGCCTCTATACTTCACTAGCTTGTTGGTTGATAAATGATTGTGGTTTCCCTATCATGAACATTGAGATGTTATCAACAACAAGATCATATCGTTAGGAGAATGATATGGTGGACATACTCCTATAGATAAGCGTAGCATAAAGATCAAGTCATTTCAATAGTTCAATTGCTATATGCTTTCTGATACATAGTAACCTAATTCCTTCGACCATGAGATCATGCATATCACCTTTACCGGATGGATGCTTTGATGACATCAAACACCACACCGTAACTGGGTGGCTATAAAGGTGGCATTGAGTGTTCGGAAAGTATTGGTTGAGACACATGGATCAAGAGTGGGATTTGTCCATCCATATGACGGATAGATATTCTCTGGGCCCTCTCGGTGAAATGTCATCCAATTAGCTTGCAAGCATGTGACTGGCTCACAAGGGATCACATATCACGGGAACGAGAAAAGAGTACTTATCAGTAACGAGGTTGAACTAGGTATGCAGAGATACCGACGATCATAACCTCGGATAAGTAACATATCGTGAGACAAAGGGAAATTGGTATCGTATGTAAGTGGTTCATTCGATCGCAAAGTAATCGTAGAAATATGTGGGAGCCATATGAATTTCCAGATTCCTCTATTGGTTATTGTTCGGAGAAGTGTCTCGATCATGTCCGCATAATTCACGAACCGTAGGGAGACACACTTAAGGATTCAACGTTGTTTTGAGTAGTTATGGTATTATGAGAAAGAGACCGAATGTTGTTCGGAGTCTCGGATGGGATCCGGGATATCACGAGGTGATCCGGAATGGTCCGGAGAATAAGATTCATATAAAGAAAGTTCCGTTTCGGAGTTCGGAAATGATTCCGGTGAATGTTCTAGAAGGTTCCGGAATGTCCGGCACTCCGGGAGGGGGGAGGGGTACATGAATGTGTCATTACATATTGGAATGATTGCATCATGTACTAAGTGTTCTTTCTGTCCCAAATAAAGGATTAAATTGAATCCTAAAACAGAAAAGTCAAATGTCCAGTTTGAAAGTCAAACGGCTAAAAACAAGAAACTGTGGGAAACAAGCAAGAGGAGTTGGGAACCGACTTGAGGGAGGAGTCTCCTCCCCAAGCCGGCGTGCCACCCAAGGCCGACTTGGGGAGGGACTCCCCTCCCCTGGCCGCGCCTCCCACCTATAAAAGGAGGGGCAGGGCCTCCTCCTCTAGACACACAAGTTTCTACCTCTAATCTCCGGTTTAGAGCCGTTTTGGTTTAGAGCTTCTAATTGCTTTAGCCTGCGGTTTAGAGCCTTCTAATTGGTGTGTCTAATCTCTAGACCACTAATAGCCCTCTCTCATAATCCACCATACTCGCTCCGGCTTAAGGCGAAGCCCTGCGGGATCTCCCTTCTACTTCCGGTACCACGCCGTTGTGCTGCCGGAATCGCGAGGAGAGTGCTACAACCTCCGCTGCCTGCTGGAACAAGGGAGAGGAAGGTCTTCGTCGAGTACCGAACGTGTGACCGACTGCGGGAGCGCTGCCGGAACGCAGCGCCGGAAGGATCGTCTACACGATCTTGAGATCGGGAAGAGTACGACTACATCACCCACGAGAATCCGCTCTCGTTAAACGCTTTGGAATCTTCGAGGGTAAGTTATTCCATCGACTCGTTGCTACAATCTAGTAGATAGATCTTGGCTTGTTTGTTTGTATGCGATAGAAATTTTTTGTTTTCCATGCTACGAACCCCTACACAACCTTGCCTCGATTCCGTAGAACCAAGTCTTTGCATGTAGGTCCCACCCATGTGTCTGGGGTGTGATCCCTCTAGCGCGCAGGGCCTTCTTAGCTTCCTCCCACTTAGGCCTTTGAGATATGTAGCCACCTAACCCTGTCCTCTGGTGATATTCCTTCTTTTGGGCATTTAGCGTATTGGTTTCTAACCTCTTTTTAGCTATAGCACCTTCCTTATATGCCACAAATTCGGTCCAGTAAGGTCTTATCTTCGCATAATATGCGTCTTCGAAATCTGGAGTCTCGCGAGCTTTGACAAATTTGTTCAATTTTGTCTTCCAGTTGCGGAAAGCGTCAGCCATCTTCTTTAGAGTTCACTCTTTCACCTTTTCCTTTATAACCGGTTTGTTTTCATCCTACTCTGGCGGAAGGATGAAATTTACCAACAGCGAATTCCAAAGCGTTTCTTTGGATCTTTCATCGACAAAGGTACCATCGCTCTTCTTTGGCTTATTCCAATATTCAATTATGATTGGGATTTGGTCCCTAACAAGAACTCCATCCTGGCGTACAAATTTGTCTGCGGCCTTCTTAGGCTCCATCGGCCTGCCATCAACACGGACTGCTTCGATCGTGAACTTTGCACGATCTTTCAACCGATGGCTCGTGCCTCGCTTGCTCTTTTTCGTAGAAGAAGATTGTTGCTGGCTAGTCGATCCAGAGGGCTAAAATAAGAAAGAAGCGTTAATTAATACATTTACATATATACAAATCAATCGGTGCAAGTCAGCAGAGGCTTAATCCATGCATATACCTCGACAGACTTTGTAATCACTAAAGTGCGTTCACCGGAGTCGTCATCTTCTCCATGACTACTTGAGCTTTCATCATGTCCCTCCAAGTTCAGATATTGTGAGGTGTCCTCGTGGATCATGTTCTCCATTATTTCTTCATCTTCAAGGTTTCTACTAAGTGGATCCATAGTTTCTAAAACAATAATATGATCACACAAATATCAGTAATACATCTATTGAAATGCTCAAGCAAAGATGATCATATGACAGGTTAAAAGTATTGAAATGTAACCCTAATACATGCTTGGTCATTCCAAACCCTAATTCAGAGAAACCCCCGATTCATATGAGAGGGTACATTTACTTCTTCTAATTAACTTGTCATGAAATTTGATTAATATAGCATGGTTATTATAATGCTATATTGACAACGAGAGGTGGCGGCGCTAGGGCGAGAGCGGGGCCGGGATGCGTGGGGGTGTGCGTTCGAACCAGCACGACGTGGGCTCGGCGAGGACAGAGGAGGTCAGGTTCGACGGCATAATATTATCTAGAGTAAGAGAGTAAACATTCAAGTGGACTTGGATTCATACACAAATATACATATTATTCATACAAAAATACACAAATAAATACACAAATGCTTGATCATTTTAAACGAGTTCCGAGGGGTCCAAACCCTAATTCGGAGAAATCCCGGATGCATATGAGAGGGGCTAGCCATAGTGGCTGACGCGTGGGACCGTGGCTCACCGGAGGATGCTCGCGGCGCTGGAGAGCGACCTAGGGCGCGCGAGGTAGCGGGTTCGCCTCAGCGTGATGCGGCCTACCTAGGGGTCACCGGAGCGACGTTAACGACAACGGCCAGCGGCGGCGCTTGCAGAGCAGCGAGGTGACGACCCAAAACTAATACTAACTATAAAATACACTAAATAACCCTAAACTAAATAAACCCTAATAACCCTAAACTAATACTAACACTAAACTACTAATTAATGGCTCACGTGCTTCGAGGTGGAGGACGACACGGACGCGGTGGCGGGCGACGGTGACGACGGCGGACGACGAAGGTCGCGGTGGCGGGCGGCTCTGCTCTGCTCCTCCGCCGCGGCTCTGCTCTCTGCGCGCTCGATCAATCTGGCTGGGGGAGGGAAGAGGAACGGGCCCGCATTTATATACATTTATATATACAATATATACATATATGCACCATTTATATATACAAACATACAATATAAAACAAAATAAATATAATACATACAATATATACATATATGCACCATTTATATACATATAATACATATAAACATACAAATAATTAAAACAAATAAAACATATATATATACACACAAACATATATACCGAGGTGGTCGGGGCAGTGAGGCGGCGAGGGCAGTGGCGCCGAGCGCGGTCGGGGCGGCGCGACGACGAGGTGGCGAGGACAGTGAGGCGGCGAGGACGAACGCGGCGGCGGACGGCAGGGCGGCGACGGCGAGTGGACAGGCGTGGACGGACGTATGCGGCGGCGGACGGCAGGGCGGACGCGGCGGCGTGGACGGACGCGGAGACGGACGACGAGGGCGGACGCGGCGGCGGACGGCAGGGCGGCGACGGCGAGTGGACGGCGACGGCGCGAGATCCTCTGCTTCTTCCCTCTGTTCGATCGATCTCGCTGGGGGGAAGAGGAAGAGGGAAGGTGCGCTGCGTTATAACCCCCCCCCTTTAACACCGGTTCCAGCCACGAACCGGTGTTAAAGGGGGGGAATTCGTTTTGCCCCCCCCCTTTAACACCGGTTGCGCGAAACAAAATAAATGTGTCCCCCCTTTAACACCGGTTCGTGGCTGGAACCGGTGTTAAAGGGGGGGCATTTATTTCATGCATTAAAGGGGTGGGGGCATTTATAATTCAAAAAATAGGATATTAATTTAGAAAATTCATATCTTATTCATTTCAACTCAGAAAAGTATGAATAATATATCATAATTTTCAGAAAAATAATATCTATCCATTCATGTAAAAACATTTTATATTTACTTTAGATGAAAATTTTCAAAATGATTAAAACACTTACATATAAATTTTGATTATTCAATTCAAACAAAAATAAATTGTCAAATCCTAAAACTTTGAACATAATAAATATTAAGCATCTAAAAAGGAATCTAACCCTATTTTATCAGAGCAAATCATATTTTAATGCCGCATCTTTTGTATTAACATTTTTTAATTGATTGGATATTTAAATGCCGCATCTTTTGTATACACTTGAATCTGACAAAGCCTCGCTCAACTTGCATTGTATTTTTGATAAAATAGCATATTTTGAACCTAAAAATGATTTTTGTAAAAAATCATGAGCATCGTATCATGTACCTGCAGTTCATATCTGACCCACTTCCTACCGATTCGGCAGGAACTTGTCTTTTTTACCAGAGGTGGACGGAAAGGTTTCAGATCCCCCTGTTGGTACATTGTCCATATAAGGTGGTCTAGTATTTTTGTAAAATGTGGTGGTGGTTTTTTGAATTATCCATTTGGTGGTTGCTTCACAAAACCGTCCGTTTTTTTTGCTCGGAAAATGGAAAATGCCTTTTTGGTTCGATAAAAAGGAAAAATTCCTCTTGCAACATTGTTTGCCATGCCATGATGCACATGTATGCACAATATGACCATATTATCACAAACTATGCCTTGATGCTAGCCATAACATTGGTCATTTGACCCGAAAGCCAAGAAACCTCGAATGAGATAGGTCATTTTGTGAAGGTTTTTTTGAGGCATAATCAATATACCAAGTTTGAGATTTTTCCTTCTAACTATGTCACATAATATAACACCACGCGAAGGTTTCGCACTATTTTGATCTTTTTTTATTTTTTTATCCCCGTTTTAAACTATCGTCAAACTTTGTCGAATAACGGGCATGAAGATTCTTAGCTCGGGGCCAAGCCTCGCTCAACTTGCATTGGATTTTTGATAAAATAGCATATTGTGAACCTAAAAATGATTTTTGTAAAAAATCATGAGCATCGTATCATGTACCTGTAGTTCATATCTGACCCACTTCCTACCGATTCGGCAGGAATTTGTCTTTTTCACCAGAGGTGGACGGAAAGGTTTCAGATTCCCCTGTTGGTGCATTGTCCATATAAGGTGGTCTAGTATTTTTGTAAAATGTGGTGGTGGTTTTTTGAATTAGCCATTTGGTGGTTGCTTCACAAAACCGTCCGTTTTTTATGCTCGGAAAATAGAAAATGCCTTTTTGGTGCGATAAAAAGGAAAACTTCCTCTTGCAACATTGTTTTCCATGCCATGATGCACATGTATGCACAATATGGCCATATGATCACAAACTATGCCTTGATTATAGCCATAACATTGGCATTTGACCCGAAAGCCAAGAAACCTCGAATGAGATAGGTCATTTTGTGAAGTTTTTTTTGAGACATAATCAATATACCAAGTTTGAGATTTTTCCTTCTAACTATGTCACATAATATAACACCACGCGAAGGTTTCGCACTGTTTCGATCTTTTTTATTTTTTATCCCCGTTTTAAACTATCGTCAAACTTTGTCGAACAACGGGCATGAAGATTCTTAGCTCGGGGCCAAGCCTCGCTCAACTTGCATTGGATTTTTGATAAAATAGCATATTGTGAACCTAAAAATGATTTTTGTAAAAAATTATGAGCATCGTATCATGTACCTGTAGTTCATATCTGACCCACTTCCTACCGATTCGGCAGGAATTTGTCTTTTTCACCAGAGGTGGACGGAAAGGTTTCAGATCCCCCTGTTGGTGCATTGTCCATATAAGGTGGTCTAGTATTTTTGTAAAATGTGGTGGTGGTTTTTTGAATTAGCCATTTGGTGGTTGCTTCACAAAACCGTCCGTTTTTATGCTCGGGAAATGGAAAATGCCTTTTTGGTGCGATAAAAAGGAAAACTTCCTCTTGCAACATTGTTTTCCATGCCATGATACACATGTATGCACAATATGGCCATATTATCACAAACTATGCCTTGATTCTAGCCATAACATTGGTCATTTGACCCGAAAGCCAATAAACCTCGAATGAGATAGGTCATTTTGTGAAGGAGATAGAACTGGAATTAAAATACAGAATGCAACTAATAGTAAGTTACATAAAGCACGACTGAAAATTAAGATACATAGAAGAACTGAAAATTAAGATACATGGCCAGATTAAGTAATAATCGGCCGAACTTGTTTCAGAATGTTGGAGTGATTCAGTCATGCTCCTGCCTACACCTGTAATACTCGCCACTGTAGTCATCGTACTCGCCACCGTCGTCATCTCTGTCGTCGTCGGGGTCGCCGTAATTGAACCTTGAAGGCTGAGTACGCGTGGGCTGGACTTGAGGGTAGCGCAGACGGGGGTTAGAGTCAGCGGCAGTGTCATAGGCCATGACGCTCTAGAGAGTCCGACCGCGCCACCATAGCCGACGGCCGGACTCGTTGAAGTTCGGAGGAGGTGGGCCGTCCTCCTCGTGCCTGGCGAGCGCCCTCTCACGCCGATCCACGAAGAAGGCTTCCCAAGTAGGGAAATAGTCGGGATGCCATCTGGGATTCCTCCGCTGCTCCGTCGTGAGCTCGAAGTAGTAGTGGTTCGTGATGGCCATCCGGCGTGCCACACCTAGAGGGACAGGAGGAACTGGCACGCCTCCGGCGCTCAGCATCCAGCCGACGGGGACACAGTAGCCCAGCGGGTAGTTCGAGGCGCAAAGCGCCTCCGCCTCCCTGGGGGTTAGTGCTATGGTGGAAGCCATGGGAAAGAGTGATGAGGTTGCAGATATGAGTCTAGAGATGTGCAATGAGAATGGAGGCCAACCCTACATATATATAGTGAAGAACTGGAGGGAAGAACTGGCGGGAAAAAATGGCGGGAAGAAAAATGGCGGGAAGAGAAATGGCGGGAAGAAAAATGGCGGGAAGAGAAATGGCGGGAAGAAAAATGGCGGGAAAAAATGGCGGGAAGAAATAGAAGGAAGAAAAGTGGCTCATTTAATACATATACTGTTAACAGAAGAAATATGACATTGATTTCCATGTTGAGATACATATGTGTGCCAAAAATGGCTTAATTAATACATATAGTCAATCTTATGATCGCGTCGGCCATAACCATGGAGTATCAACACCGTTTAACAGGATGGTTGGGTCAGTCTTCACTCTGAAAGGCGGAATTTCATCAAACTTATTATAATTTTCTGACATGTCTGTCTTGTCCTCCACTCCCACGATGTTTCTTTTCCCTGAAAGAACTCTGTGACGCTTTGGCTCATCGTGTGATGTATCTGTTTGCTTATTTTTTCTTTTTTTTCGGTTTGGTAGACATGTCCTTCACATAGAAAACCTGACCCACATCATTGGCTAAGACGAATGGTTCGTCTAAGTTCTTGTCTACCTTCATAAGATTGTTGAGATCCACTGTTGTCATTCCGTACTTCTTGTCTACCTCAACCCCTCCTCCTGTTATCTTGACCCATTTGCATCGAAACAAGGAGACCTTAAAATTAGGTCCATAGTCAAGTTCCCATATCTCCTCTATGAACCCTTAATACGTGGTCTTTTGCCCATTGTCTGCTGCTGCATCGAAGCGGACACCACTATTTTGGTTGGTGCTCTTTTTATCTTGGCCTATCGTGTAAAATGTATTCCCATTTATCTCGTACCCTTGGAAAGTACATACAGTCAAAGATGTTGTCCTGGCCAACAAGTACATCTGATCCCCAACAGTGGTGTTATTCGTGAGAAGTCTTTGCAGCCAGCCGCCAAAACTCGCCATGTGTTCACTTATAATCCATTCATCAGACTGCCCCGGGTGTTTGAGGCGTATTAAATTCTTGTGTTCATTGATATACGGGGCAACCAAGATAGATCTTTGTAAAACCGTGTAGTGTGCTTGATTGATAGAATGCCCGTCCCTACATATCATTGCTTTACATCCTAGGGTGCCTTTTCCACGCAGTCTCCCCTCATGTCGTGATTCTGGAACACCAATCGCCTTAAGGTCAGAAATAAAATCAACACAGAACTCAATGACCTCCTCTGTTACATAGCCCTTGGAGATGCTTCCTTCTAGCCTAGCACGGTTATGAACATATTTCTTTAAGACTTCCATGTACCTCTCAAAGGGGAATATATTGTGTAGAAATACATGACCGAGAATGGCAATCTCTTCTACTAGGTGAACCAGGAGATGCGTCATAATATTGAAGAAGGATGGTGGGAACACCAACTCAAAGCTGACAAGACATTGGGCCACATCTGTCTATAACCCTGGTAGGCTTTCTAGATCGATTACCTTCTGAGATATTGCATTGAGGAATGCACATAGCTTCACAATGGGTACTCGAACATTTTTAGGTAGAAGCCCCCTCAATGCAATCGGAAGCAATTGTGTCATAATCACGTGGCAGTCATGAGACTTCAGGTTTTGAAATTTTTTCTCTTCCATATTTATTATTCCCTTTATATTCGACGAGAAGCCAGACGGGACCTTGATACTGCTCAGGCATTCAAAAAATATTTCCTTCTCTGCTTTGGTAAGAGCGTAGCTGGCAGGAGTTAAGTGGCATCGTTTACCCTTCTCGTTCTCAGGATGCATAGGCGTATCAGGGTCTTTCAGACGTTGCTGGTCCTGCCGTGCTTCCGGTGTATCTTTTGTCTTCCCATACACTCCTAGGAAGCCTAGCAGGTTCACGCAAACATTCTTCGTCACGTGCATCACGTAGATTGAAGAGCGGACCTCTAAGACTTTCCAATAGGGTAGGTCCCAAAATATAGATTGTTTCTTCCACATGGGCGCGTGTCCGGCATCGTCATTCGGAACAGATAGACTGCTAGGACATTTTCCAAAGATTACTTCTAGGTCCTTAACCATACCAAATACCTCCTCACCGGTACGGAGGACAGGCTTCCTCCGGGGTTCTGCCAGACGTTTGAAATGCTTGCCTTTCTTTCTTACTGGATACAGGTTCGGAAGAAATCGATGATACCCTAGGTACACAAACTTCTTACATTTATCCAAATATACACTTTCAGTCTCATCTAAACAGTGTGTGCATGCATTGTATCCCTTGTTTGTTAGCCCTGAAATGTTACTAAGAGCAGGCCAATCATTGATGGTTACGAAAAGCAATGCTCGTAGGTCAAATGGCTCCCCTTTGTGCTCATCCCACATACGTACACCTGGTTTGGCCCACAGCTGTAAAAGTTCTTCAACTAATGGCCTTAGGTACACATCAATGTCGTTGCCGGGTTGCCTCGGGCCTTGGATGAGCACTGGCATCATAATGAACTTCCTCTTCATACACAACCAAGGAGGAAGGTTATAGATACATAGAGTCACAGGCCAGGTGCTGTGACTGCAGCTCTGATCACCAAAAGGATTCATGCCATCTGTACTTAGACCAAACCTTAAGTTTCTTGCGTCATGTGCGAAGTCCGGGTACACTCGCTCGACTTTTCTCCACTGTGACCCATCATCGGGGTGTCTCAACATCGCGTCTTTCTTACGGTCTTCCATGTGCCATCACAACAACTTGGCATGCTCTTTATTTCTGAAGAGACGTTTTAACCGTGGTATTATAGGAGCCTACCACATAACCTTGGCAAGAACCTTCTTCCTAGAGGACTCGCCCTCAACATCGCCAGGATCGTCTCGTCTGATCTTATACCGCAGTGCAGTGCATACCGGGCATGCATCCAAATTCTCGTACTTCCCACCGCGGTAGAGGATGCAGTCATTAATGCAGGCATGTATCTTCTGCACGTCTAATCCTAGAGGGCAGAAAACCTTCTTTGCTTGGTATGTACTGTCGGGCAACTCATTATTTCTTGGAAGAAGATTCTTTATTTTTACCAACAACTTTGAAAATGTGCTGTCAGTCACACCGTTCTCTGCCTTCCATTGCAGCAAATCCAGTATGGTACCTAGCTTTTTGTGGCCATCTTCGCAAGTTGGGTACAACAATATTTTGTGATCCTTTAACATCTGCTCTAGCTTCTCCTTCTCCTTTTCAGTTTCACATTCTTCCTTTGCATCAGTAATGGCCCGACCAAGATCGTCATCAGCGGGCCCATCTGCTGCCTCTTGATCTTCATTATCTACCCCCGTTGCAGTATCATCATATTCAGGATACATATTATGATAGTTGTCATCATCCTCTTCATCTTTGTTGTCTTCCATCACAACCTCTTTTTCTCCGTACTTGGTCCAACAATTATAGCTGGGCATGAAACCGGATCGAAGCAGGTGGGCGTGAATGGTTCTGGTATTTAAGTAGTTTCTTGTTCTGACAGTGAACACGGACAACACATAAAACCATTGTGACCATGGTTTGCATTAGCCACAATGATGAAATTTTGGAGGCCCATAATGTACTTGGAAGTGCGGCGGTCACCGTACATCCATTGCCGGTTCATCTGCATTAATATATAGTATATATCAAAAATTAATAGGGAGATGACCATTTATATATATAGTACATCAATGACACATGAAAGGATAGTTGCCGACCTCGACCGAGAAGGAAAGAGCAACGAGAAAACTTATTTTGAGCTCTCGGGCATTTCACCGAACACCTCTTGTGCATACGAAAAAAACACAAACTAGCACACCTCACACCCTCTTGCTAGGCTCCAAAATGAGAGAGTGAAAAAATGGAAGAGAGGGGTGTGGGCTGCGGTGTCTTATATAGTCCCCCCTTTAACACCGGTTCAAGCCATAAACCGGTGTTAAAGGTGAACCGGTGTTAAAGGGGGGGTGTGTGCTGCGCGGGCCACTAGTGCAGGGGCCTTTAACACCGGTTCGTGCCACAAACCGGTGTTAAAGGGGGCTCATTTTTGCTGCACGGGTCACGCTGGTACCCCCCCCCCCCCCCCCCCCACCCCCGTCCCCATTTCCAGGCTCAACCAAAGGCCTCGTTTCCACTAGTGGATATACTCTCTTCGTTTCAAAATATAAGATGTTTTAGTTTTATGAAGCAAATATATCTAGACTACTTTTAGTATGTAGGTTCACTAAGGTTTATAGTGAATTTAGACACGAAAAAATCATATATTTTCTTCACAAATCTAAAACATCTTATATTTTAAAACGGCGGGAGTATATCTCAACCCTTTGTGATCCGTACTGATTCTATGACCTTTGCAATAAAAAGATTATGTGTATCATCATGATGCATATGCCGCGACTGTACTTAAGCAGAATGATACTCCAAAATCACGGTGCAGAAAGCAGGCCAGCATAAACTGCCGATCCAAAAAAAAATCGTCCTGGGCCCAACAACGGCTTGAGGCATGGCGACTTCCTCGGCGAAGCCACGTCCTTTGCTCATCATCTTTTCCCATAGAATTTCTAGGGATCTACGAGTACTCATCCTCCCATCTTTGCCAAAAAGACGTGCCAATACGGCATGCGGCATGTATATCAGTGGGGTCAAAAAAACCCAGTTAGATTTGAACTGCATCAGCCCGGTCCAAACTGCAAAGTTCAGCAACTTGTCTCTTTCTCAAGTTTCTACTTCTTTGTCCATAGATAAATGACTTGTGTTTGTTTAGATTATATATGTTTTAGTATATAGATATATGTGAATTTAGATAAAATTAAAGTCACTAATTTCCGTATGAAAGGAGTAGCAATATATTTTCTCCAAAATACCGGCTCACTCTGACCATGGAGCAATGCCTGTCTATAGAAACCGTTCGACGGTCTGCAGGTTCAGTTTTCGAGCTCAGACCGATCCTCTGGACATGGGGATCTAGCGCAAAATTTCACCGTGCGTCTTGCGCTGCCGATCGCCATCTGCAGCAGCGGCCGCGGTGACAACCTACGTGCGCCGTACTACTGCATCGATCGCCTTTGGCGTCAATGCGGTTTACCGACGCGCAATTGGCTGGAACAGCTCGATCGATCGAGGGGCAGCGTAGCTCGACAGAGATCGAAAAGGAAACCGGCGATGGCGCCCATGTGTCGGCTCATAGCCGTGCAGCGTACCCCTAGAGGGGACACTGTGGAGTGTTGGGAGAGGGGCACGCACGGATTGGGCCAATCATTGTAAGGATGCCGATCGATAGCGAAGTAGTAGTAGAAGAAGAGAAGGTTTCGAAAATATCCCCAAACCTCCTAGCTAGCACACTTGCAGTTGCAGAGCTAGGGGTGTGGATTAAACATTTTCAGGGTATTGACACTGACAGGGTGGCAGCTAAAATTTACTTAGCTGCTATTACTTGGACTCTATGGAAACCCTCATCAATAAAGCATTGTTTTTGAACATGTTATGCCTGGGCATCCCTGCAACATTATTATTCTTCATATTTTCTATTGGATTGACTACGGGAGGGAGCAATTTGCAGAAGGTAAAACCACACGAGGGGCTGTTACAATGACTCATAAGCTGAAGATTGGCATATGAAGAAAATCATGAATAGTTCCCATGGATGAATGAATGCCTACATGTCAAAGAGTAGATAAATTTTTTTTTTAACGGAGGCAAAAGCTTTGCCTCATTCTATTAAATAAGGAGAAATAAAGTTTGTTCGGTTTACAAGCACCACCAATGCAGATTACTCTCCCAATATTACAAAACTCAAAGATTTAGCTCCCGGTAGTACTCAAAGTCTAGCCTCTCCTTTAATTATACATAGTAGAACATGCGGCGGTGCACATTTATTCTTAAACACCCTTGCATTTCTTTCTTTCCGAATCTCCGATTTACGAGCATAGTGATGGATGTCATAGCCTTGATCTTGGAAGAGAGCTTCGTCCACCAATCTTGGATAGAAAGATCCTCTGTACAATCATCCACATTGAAGAGTGGATAATGGATAGCGTTCGTTAGGAATAACGAACGATTGTATTTGCCTGTTGATACGAAGGACTTGTGCTTCGATGAGTTTGACTGTTGTTCTCTGCTTTCCTACTTTTGATTTGCCTGAGGCCTTTTACTCTTCTCCTATTTATGTCTGTGTCGTAAGACTCTATGTTTTGTTAATGAAGCATGGGCGAAAACCTTTTTCGTCAGAAAAGACATACACATTGTATGGGCCGGGGCGTTATGATGCGCGCAGTTTCAGAAAATCTGAGACTAGCGGATGCATCATGGCGAATTGGCGATGTATCTAATTATCTCTTCTGACGCAAGGTGTCACGAGCGAGTAGTATAAATGAACGAACAAGTTTATAATTGTACAACAGTAGTGGTAGGGAATGTCTAATTACTCAAGTTACCAGTGTCTGTTGGTGGAGATGGTGAGGACTAGCTAGAAGCTTAGGCCGTTAGGCGACACTGTTCTTTCAGGCTACTTTGCGTGTTCTGACTGTGCGAGTGTCTGGAAAGTCGCGCGGCCTACTGCTCATGGCGAAAGCACCGGGAGGTGAAACTCGCCAATAATTTCGTACAAGGATTTTCCAGCACCTCTGTAAATAATCTCACTCATCTGGCTATTAACCCCAGTAATTATCAGTATCATAGGAGCAGGGCAGATCTACCAACATTCTTTAAGTTGGGATTTGCAAGCTATGACTCCAAGATCAACTGTTAGTGGCTTCCTAACATCAACTCAAAAAGGCACCACATCTGTGGTAGTATGATCAATGTGGCTCATCAGGCACATGGGAGGGGGACAATGTACTTAGGACACAAGTACTACATGCATCGCCGAGCAACGCACAGGGCGCAAGAACACCTTTTCTCCCAGCCGCGCTACTGTTGCCCCTTCTTCACATAGGACGTCACTAGTACCAAGGCAACATGACGCATCACCCAATCATCGACGGAGCAGGTAAGTTAGGGCTAGTACTAGGGTAAAAAGAGTAGTACCATTCCTCCTAATGTGTCTTTAGAATAAATCTCTTAGTTTTTAGAGTGGTGTCTTGGAATAAACTTTTACTGAGATTATCCAGGATACAGCTATTTGAGGAAATGGACGAATGTAAATGGAAATTACTACATAGTGATAATTTTCTGTCGATTCATTTTTATAGAGCTTTGATCCAACCTAATATTTCAGTCGATGACAATAGTAAAATTTGGAAGATGAGGATACCCCTTAAAACGAAAATATTCGCTTGGTATCTCCGTAAAGGGGTGATTCTCATAAAAAATAATCTTGTTAGAAGGAATTGGCATGGTAGCACTGAATACGTATTTTATCACCATAATGAGATAATACGCCATTTATTTTTCTATTGTAAATTTGCTCGTGCTATATGGTCAATCATACAAATAGCCTCTGATTTATCTCCTCCTCGATCGGTAGTCAATGTATTTGGCAATTGGATGAATGGGATTGAGGATAAATATGAAACTTTATTTAGGGTGAGAGTGCTTGCCATTATTTGGTCGCTTTGGCTATGTAGAAATGACAAGATTTTTAATAATGTTGTATCTTCTCCCTTGCAGGTTATCTATCGAGCTACGGTTGTCCTCCGATCATGGACTTCTCTACAACGAATGGAGTTTCGCGACTTATTTACGGAGGGATGTTGGCGGTTGGAGGATACGACGCGGGATATCTTCTCCTGGCATGGATGGCAGCAAGCGCTGCGGATAGATCTTTCTTAGCTAGTTTGGAGAACTGTGTTTTCATTTACATTATTTTATAATCCCGTTTTTATTGCCTTGGTCCGAGACTGTGTGGTTGATCGGCTGTGTACATTCTACCTATGCAGAGACCGGGTGTAAACTTACTGTTAAGCAATAAAGCGCCTATTTTAAAAAAAAATATAAATAACATGGCAAAGTGCCAAAGTCGTGAAAGGAACAGATAGGAAAAGAGCAACGTATTCCTCGAGAGGCATACCTACGTGGCATGGACAGCTTTGCAGAAGCGTAGAGTCACGACAGCCGAGCTAGATAGACGACGTGAGCATCTGTACCGAGCCGACCTAAACTATCGAACAAAATGGTCAAATTTTGTCCACTTTGGTCATACCACGGTAATTTGTGGGTTATGATATGGCCTGTCCGGTCAGCCGATTCACCCTGCCGTTTCTTGGTGTCATCGATTAAAGCTTTGCCAATCAGCTCAAACACTTAAATTGATAAGCAAATAACATATAAATTGACTATAAAATAATATGGCAGACGTGTGCCATCGCCAATTTGGGTATCGCCAACAAGTGGCAATGGATCCGAAATGTGCAAAAGGGGCAATATCATACACAATGTCCAAAAAATGACAGCTTCTGCCCAAAAAGTGGCATTCGCCGTCGTCATTGCCGTTCAAGCATCGCGAGCCCGGATGGTCTGCCGCCTCCTCGCGACCCAAGCTCTGCGATCAGGGTCGGCGATGGTATCCAGGTGGATGAGCATGATGGCATTCTTCTCGGCCATAATCGTGGCTTCGGCCTCCTTGCCTTGGCCTCTACCTCCAACACCCAGACCTGGCCTTGGCTTAGGCCTCCTTGGCCTTTGCCTTGGCCTCGATCTACATTAGCCTAGCCTTGGCGTTGGCCTCCTCCACCTCGATATACCTCGTCTGGAGCTCGACAAGGTCTTGGCGGTGGCGTCTTTATCTTTGCGCCTCTCTCTTCCTTCTCGGGGATGGCCTCTTCCTTCTTCTTCAGGAACTTCCTCAAGGTCTCCTAGAATGCCAAGAAACCAGCCTGGCGGGCGATGTCGGCTTTCGTAGCCTTGTGGCCTCCAGGCCGGCGGGCACGGGCGTCAATCCCGTCGCCTGCAGGGTTGACAAAGCATTCGACATTTTCGTCGTCTAGGTCGACGAC
Organism: Avena sativa; assembly: GCA_916181665.1. Taxonomy (NCBI): domain Eukaryota; kingdom Viridiplantae; phylum Streptophyta; class Magnoliopsida; order Poales; family Poaceae; genus Avena; species Avena sativa. Next base: position 306,624,084 of record OV702284.1, on the reverse strand, counting down.
ACTGCCCGTCGAACCATTGCTCTTGCCCTTCTTGTTGTCAAGTTCTTTCCAAAGGGCATAGCTAGTCTCTCATTGTTTGCAGTCCTTGATCAACATCCAACAATGGGACAACATGAAGGCCTTGTTATCATTCACCTTCTTGAATTATCCATTGCCTTAATGACCTACACATATGGATGCCAATTATGGCTCAATGCATATGCAAGACATCGACAAAAAGAGGAAGATGTTTTACCATGTCAACCGGCATCATGCCGCTTATTTTCCTTTTTGTCACCATATCATAGGAGCCTTGGAACTTGCTACACTTGGCATGGATGGTGTCCCATCGCTTGGAGAGGGAGAGATCATTTTGATCGCTATAGAAGTCGTCCTTTCCGAATTTCCTATGCTCATGGAAGAACTTGTCCACCTTCTTCCAATAGGCCAAGCCATTTTTCTCGGCGCCGCATAGTGGATCTTGTGAAATCTCCATCCATGCCTTGCATAGGATCTTGTCCTTGTCGATGGTGTAGCTCGAGGTTCGTTGACTCAACTTCTTGCTCTCAACAAGTGACGCCAGAAGTGAAGCGGCCAACTGCGCGACCATGACCCCCTCGCCCACGGAAGTGCCATTGTTTCCAAACAATGACTCGTCGTAGGCATCTTATTGAGTGTCTTGATGGGTCTCTTGCTGGGCCATGAAATCCTACACCCAATTTTGCCATGATAAAGTTGTGGGAGCAGTACACTGGCAATGGCAAAGAAATGTCGCAACCATACCGTGTCATTGGCGGTCGGCGGCTCGTCGGACATTCCGTCAAACAGATTGACTGGAGCTGGCATATCCGTGGCGGCGATGGACCGCGCTTCTTTGACGACTCCGGGGTTGTGTCTGTGGCCGTTGGAGTGCGATTGAGGTCGATGGCGAGCTCTCTCGCCTCCGACGACGCCGTGCGGGGATGGACAAAACGGGAGAGCGAGGCCACGATCCTACTGTGGCCTCCAAGCAAAGGTGTGTGTGGGCCTAGCGTCCTGGGATGACCTAGTGGCCGGCCGCTAGGTGTGGAAGTGACGGAGCCGGTATAGGACGCGTCGGCCATGGCCAGGCGGGGAAAAGAGATGGCGCCATTGAAAGCGACAGTGCCACAGAAAGCGGCGGTCAACGCCTCTTGGTTCATCATGTTGACGGCATGCTTGGTGGCATTCACTGCCAGCTCATCGGTCGTTGACCCTGTTCTGCGTGGCGAGGGAGTGCTTGTTCTCCTCCCGGCGCTCCACGTCGAGTTCTCGCCACTACCAGCCGGCCAGTGCGCTTGTCCGACTCAACTTTTCACTACTCCACCGTCAGGTCCTTTCTGGCTTCTTCAGTCGGCCGCGCTTCATGGCGGAAGGACCGCCGGAGGGCGCAGCATTGTCCATGGAGGCGGGATCCATCGCTTCTGCTCCTGCTCCCGTCAGTGAAAATATGGAAGGGGGTTTTTGGAGGAAGAAGTGGAGTGATTTATGTGCCACTTGTGGGAGGGACCGCCAAAGGTGAAGGAAGGGAACGCGAGGACAAGCGCGCTGTTTGGACTGATCTAATCGAGACCTAAATTTGATACATAGATGGATCGGCCGCACGAGTTTGTCCGGATAAATCGCCTCGCTGGACAGACGGTCCACTAGTCCGTTCTAAGGACACCAGCGAATCGTTGGATCGGCGCCGGTGGAGATGGCGTGACTGCTGCCAGTGGCAACGCCGTTTGAAGCTCTGTTTGTTTGGGCTGTAGCTGTTGAAAATCAGCTGTAGAAAATCAGCTGTAGGAAGTAGCTGTTGAAAACAGAAATTTGATGTTTGGCAAAAGTACTTTTGACAACTGCTGTTTCTTGTTGTAGGATTGAAATGTCTGAAATGCCCTTGGGGTAGAAGATGTTATATAAGTGTTGATTTAGGGTAAATTAGCTACTCCGTCTGACCCAAATTAGTTGACTTAGATTTGTCTAGATTCGAATGTATCTAGACATGATTTTGTATTAGATACGTCCGTATCTTGACAAATTTGAGTCAACTGATTTGGGTCGGAGAAAATATTATTTTTTTGACTAAAATAATTGTAAACATATTTTTATGGGAATAATTTTGGAATCTAAAAGCTGAAGCTGAAGCTCAAACAAACAGAGCTTGAGACGACTAACGAGTAGTGGAAGCTGCTCCCAAGGGAAAACACGCGGAACTAGTAAACTGAAGCGGGTTTTTACACGAGGGAAAAATAAGCTTAGCTTAGAGAAGGGTGTCTGTCAGGGCTAAGTACTGTTTTGGTCCCATTCCGTGACCTCCTTTAGGGGGCTCTCGTTCTGTTCCAGGATTTCGCTCTTTTGTTTTGGACTGCGAGCGCTTTAGCGATCCATAAGTCTGGTCTGATCTCGATGCAACATACACTAAGTAGTTCAGACTTCAGACTAGTAGTACTTCAAATTAATTGACTCGACTTTCTCAAGATTTGCATGCATTTTACACTAAAATATGTCTAGATTAATATATATATCTAAATAAATTTGAGTCAATTAGTTTAGGTCAAAGGGAGTAATTCTTTTGATTGTTTCCTCGTTGAGATAGATTGACTGATCATAAGCACAAGACAACCGGTCGCTCTTTAAAGTAGATTGCATCTGCAATGGCAGAAGGCCAATCTTTTGGTGGCTCCTAAAACTCTTTTAACCCGGAACTCTCTAGGCGTTGACAAGACCTTAAACATACCAAATGGCCTTTCTTGATTCAAATCATTGGAAATGAAAGGTTTCCCTTCCGAATGGATAAATTTATGGTCATGAAAGTAGCAACAAATGGAAAAATGTGGGATTAAATTTAATGGGGGCGGTGGGACCCCGTATTTTTCTACACGTCAAAAGTTGTGGCAAGGTGATCCCCTTTCACCTTTGTTTTTGACATCTATCGTTGTTGATGTCCTAGCTATCTAGATTGAAAGATCTGACAGACAAGGTTTTGTTTGGACTATCTTCAAATCTGGTGGAAGGAGGTGACACTATCCTTCTGTTGGATAATGATAAATTTCATTTGTTGCCTTTTTGAACAAATGTTAGAGCTCAGAATCAATTTTCACAAAATTAAAGGAGTATCTATTGCAATGGCCAGGCTACTGAAAACTCTACTGCTTTTTGAGAAAACCTCGACTTGCATCTACATAACCTTCCCATGAATCATCTAGGAGTTTTGGTAGTAAAACAAAAGGTTTAGACAAATCTAATTCGGGATAAAGAGAGTAGTACCAAAGTCACAAAAGGTACGGTAGGAAAAGAGCAACGTTTTCCTCGAGATGCATACGTGGCACAGGCAGCTTTGCAGAAGCGTAGAGTCACGGCAGCCGTTGTTTGCAGCCTGCACAAAGGCGAGTGGACTCGATAGATACGGAGAGCTGCCATCGGCAACACCGTTTGAGACGACTACTGAGTAGCGGAAGAAGCTGCTCCCAAGGAAAAATTAAAAGATGAGCAAGTGAAGTGGAGTTTAGGATGGGAAAAGTGAGCTTAGCTTATGGAAGGATGTCAGGGATAAGTACTGTTTCGGCCCCATCTATTGACCTCCTTTAGGGAGCTCTCCTTCTGTTCCAGGATGGTTAATTTTGATCACTCATTCAAGCTTTTCGTTTCCGACAGCGAGCGCTTTATCGATGGTAGAGAGCATTTTTAACAGGCGGCCCCGCTCCTCCCGCGTCGCCCTCACGCGACGAACGGGGGGAAACCCTAGTTTCGCGTGCCGCCAGCCCCCCCCCCCCCACACACAGGCTCCTCCCTCCCCTTGCCGCCGCCAAGGGGCCCGGCCGGGCGAAGCCAGGCCAGTGCCGGCGGCGGCGGGGCGCCTTCGTCCTCCCGTGTGGTGGGGTGGTCGCGGGGCCACTCGTCCGGGTCGGAGCCTCCTCCTCCTTCCGGGGTGCAGGGCGTCGGCGGCCAGCTTCTCCTGGCGCCGGCGTGACGGGTGGCGGCGGGTGGTGCGCGCCTGGCATGTTGGGGGGGCGTGGTCCGCGGGCGGCAGCGGCGTGGCGGCGGTTCCCGGCTGGCTTGGGCTGCGGCGGCAGCGTCCGCGGGGCTGCTGGCCCGTGGTTGTTGCCAAGGCAGGGGGTTTGCTTGGCCTAGATCTGGGCAGGCGGGCCCGACCCAGGCACAGCGGGCCTCGGCAGGCGACGATGTTGGTCGGACAGCGGCGTCCTTGGCGGTGGCTGGGGCGACAAGGTGGCGGGGCCGCTTCCCTTGGCGGCGGGGCTGCCGCGATGGCTGGTGCTCGGCCCAGATCTGGCCCCTTCGGGCCGGACCTGGGTTTGAGCGGGCTGGCTCGGGCCGGTGTGTCTCTGGTGGACTGCGGAGTGTCTTGGGCAGGGGCTCGCGGGGCTGATGTCATGTCTTCTGCAACGCGGCGATGAAAGCTTCACGGGCCCATCTGGCCCGGCCGGACCTATGGGTTCTTCGAGGGTCGCTGCGACGATGTTCTCCGTGCTGCAACGTGGCGGCGAGAACTTTACGAGCCCTTCCAGGGCTCGGCCGGGCCTTTGGCCTAGTGTGTTCTTGCAGCCGCTTCCGGCCAGCACCCGTCATTGGCGGTGAAGTCCAACGGGGGGATAAGCTTCTGCCGCCCTCCTGTTGCTTGTGGCTTGGTGTGCTCGGACCACGGCATCCGTTCGGTTACCGTCCCTGGCGGTGGAGGTTGCGCCCTCCCACGTGGTGATAGTTCTACTTCCCCGTGCCTTCGGTTGCCTCCTTTAGGTCCGTCCGACCCCGTAGGAAGTGTCGTGGTGTGACGGCGATGATGTTGTCAAGACCGTGGTGGCGCATGTTGGTGGGCGGCGTGGTTGGTGGTGTGTTTCGGCTTGCCCGGCCGGGGGTGTGGTTGTTGGGATTGGGCGAAATCCCTGTCGACCTTGCCGGCCCCGCCGTGGTGTGCCACCATCCTTCTTGAAGGGCGTTGGGTGTTCCCTCTACCTATTTCCATATCATACCGGGGAAACCCTAGGATTCGTCCGGGCAGCAGCGTCGACATTGTCGCTTCCCTTCTTGGAGGTGTTGCATGGTATGGGGCATGTCGGAGTATGAGGAGTGCGGTGGTCATCCTCCGGTGGGCGCAGCGGTTGCGCGACATCGTCGTTTTCGTCGCGCCATCATTGTCGGCATTGTTTTTATTTTCTTCTTTCTCTTGTTTTTACTTTTGGGCTTTGTTGTGTTGTCTTCCCCAGCGTTGGTCTTGTGGTTGTCCTTTGGGCATTGTGCTGTCTAGCCCAGCTGCGATTTCAGCTGTGTGCTTTATTTATAAAGAGGGGCGAAAGCCTATTTCGAGCGCTTTATCGATCAACAAGTCTGGTTGATCTCGATGCAAGATACGCTAAGCAGTTTAAAGTTCAGACTAGTGGTAGTAGTTCTTTTGATCGTTTCGATAGATTGACTGGCCATGATGAACACAATCAATCTGTCTTTAATAAAGTCAAAAAAAAAAAACTAGAACGATAGAAGGCCAATCTGAGGAAGACAGAACCAGGAACAACTCCCTCCCCAACTCCCAACAGACGCCGGCGGTGATCAATTCCTCTAGATCTCAGCCGGTTGATCGCTGGTTGCCTCTCCCTCGAATAGTTAGGGTTAGGGCTTATCTGCTGTGGTGCACCGATGGGGTGGTCGGCTAGAATCAATTTTCACAAAATAAATCTGCCTCAAATCTACTCCCACACCGGGGCGTCCTTCACGGTGAAGCCTCAGAGTTGATGGCAACATGTGCTAGTCGGTCTTCGTGTTTCCCACCTTTCTCATGTCAAACGAATTCTCCGATATCTCAAAGGCACTCTCGACCTTGGTCTTCTTCTAAATAATTCTTCCCCTACAAATTTGACTGTTTATTCTGATGCAGACTGAACAGGTTGTCCAGATACTCGACGATCAGGGGCGGATCTGCACACAGGGCAGCCCGTGCTGCAGCCCTGGTCTTAGGGCCAAAACAACACTAGATTTCCTTTGAAAATTAAAAAATATTATGTAAAAAAAGTAAATAAATGCCTATACATAAGGGCCAGCCCGGGGCTTAGCCCATTTCTTGGTCCGCCCCTGTCGACGATCCACATCTAGCTTTTGTGTTTATTTGGATGATAATCTTGTTTCTTGGTCTTCGAAAAGGCAGGTTACGGTTTTCAGGTCCTCGACGGAAGCAGAATACCGGGCGGTTGCTCATGCAGTGGCCGAAGCAGTCTGGATACGTCAGCTTCTAATTGAGCTACATCAACCAATCGAGTGTGCTATCATTATCTATTGTGACAATATATCTGCAGTCTACATGGTCTCTAATCCTGTTCAACATCGTCGCACCAAGCACATAGAGATTGATATTCATTTTGTTGGAGAGAAGGTGGCTCTTAGCGAGGTTCGAGTTCTTCATGTTTCGACCAGCGCACAATTTGCAGATATCTTCACCAAGGGTCTCTCCATTGCAGCATTTACAGATATTCGGTCCAGTCTCAACATCGTGGCGCCTGACGTTGACACTACGCGCGCGCGCACGCGGGGGGGGGGGGGGGGTATTATAGTTGTGTTTGATTTAAATTAGGACTCTAGCCTAGGTCGGTTTGTCCGGTCCCTCCTCTCTCCTATATAATCTGTGTACTATTGTTCAAATCAATACAAGTTATTATTATCCCAAAATATCACAAATGACCTTTCTTGATTCAAATCATTGGATGAAAGGTTTCCCTTCCGAATGTATAAATTATGGTCATGAAAGTAGCAACAAATGGAAAAATGTGGGATTAAATTTAATGGAGCGCTATGACCATATTTTTCTACACGATCCCCTTTCACCTTTGTTTTTGACATCCTTGTTGATGTCCTAGCTATCAAAGAGCTGACGGACAAGGTTTTGTTTGGACTTTCTTCAAATAATCTGGTGGAAGGAGGTGACACTATCCTTCTGTTGGATAATGATTAACCAAGAAAAGAAATTGAAATATCATTTGTTGCCTTTTTGAACAAATGTTAGAGCTCAGAATCAATTTTCACAAAAGTAGCATCTATTGCAATGGTCAAGCTACTGAAAACTCTACTGCTTTTGAGGAAATCTCGACTTGCATACACATAACCTTCCCATGAAGTATCTAGGAGTTTTTGTAGATTTTTTTTTAGAAAAATTAGGTACGGTAGGAAAGCAAAATTAGTACCAAAATCATAAAAGGTACGGTAGGAGAAGAGCAACGTTTTCCTCGAGATGCATACGTGGCGCGGGCAGCTTTGCAGAAGCGTAGTGTCACGGTTTGCAGCGTGCACAAAGGCGGAATCGACTCGATAGATACGGAGAGCTGCCAGCGGCAACACCGTTTGAGGCGACGGATGAGCAAGTAAAGAGGAGTTTTTTTTTACAGCAAGTAAAGAGGAGTTTAGGATGGGAAAAGTGAGCTTAGCTTATGGAAGGATGTCAGGGCTAAGTACTGTTTCGGCCCCATCTCTTGACCTACTTTAGGGAGCTCTCCTTCTGTTCCAGGATGGTTTTGGTCACTCGATCAAGCTTTTCGTTTTGGACCGCGAGCGCTTTATCGATCAACAAGTCTGGTTGATCTCGATGCAAGATACGCTAAGTACTTCAGAGTTCAGACTAGTGGTAGTTCTTTTGATCGTTTCGATAGATTGACTGACCCTGATGAACAATCAAACCATTTTTTATAAAGTAAAAAAAAAACTAGAACGGCAGAAGGCCAATCTGAGGAAGACGGTAATGTGATAGTACTACTTACTTAGGAACTATCTCAATATTTCAAATCATCCAAGATACTATTTATTTTAGGATTTGAGAGATTCCAACAAGATTCTCAAATTATTACCATGATGATGAGCAGTTTCTTGCTATGTTTTGATGTTGTCTAAATGATTCCTTTGGCGCTGCTAAACCCTTGTAAGTTCGCCTCTTCCCCTGGTTCCCCCTACCCCCTGTTCAACATAATTTTAGCTATGTCTTGTTTCTTGTGTAAGTAGTTCCCATGATGAGTTTTTTTTTCGAAATGGGGAACACTGTCTGGGCCTCTGCATCTTGTTTATTGCCATAGTTCAAAATTATTCTAAAATATTCAAAGTATTACATTTATGGATCAGATAAGATTGACACATGTATCAACCATCGAAAAAGAAGAAGCATCATGGATCTATCCATTTTGATAGTCTAGATCTTCTGTGTTAGTGGTTTCAGATTTGTTCTTAGTTAAAAGTTAGGGAAAATTTGCTATATGATACTCTTATTTTCTAGCGTTTGGTGAAACACACCGCAAAATTATGTATTTTCCGGGTATCATTATAATTTTATTGCACATTTGTAAGGTCACACCGCACGGCCAAAAAGGAAAGTTTGGCAATTTTTGTTCAAGCCCGGCCATAACATGGTCACCAGGGTAAAAGTCTTAGAAATTTGCACTTTTGGCCTAAGTGGTGTGTTCTGGCAAACGTGAAATAAAATTATAATGGTACCTAGCAAATACATAATCGAACGGAGTGTTTTAGCAAATGGCAGAAAATAATGGTATCATGTAGAATTTTTTCCTAGAAGTTATCTGTGTGGTACATTGGTTGATATTAACATAAGAGCAAGCACAACATGAGACACAGCTAGACTCACGCTAAGAAAAATTGTTAGCCTCAAGTATAAGAAATGAAATATGCTCCGCTGTTTAGCCCATGTAAAGCCCATCAACCAGCATAGAAGGAAACAATAAAAAATGTCTACAAGACACTGAAAAGTAGGTCCATCTTGCACACCATTCCCTTAGACATACGCCTAGTACTAGACTCAGGGTCTAAGAAAACTTCGCTAGACACACCCTCTCCACTGTTTAGACACAGGTATAAGGCCAAAAGATTCTCTTAGACATAGCTATTTTACTACACTGCACATGCTCTAAGCTCACAATAATAAAGAATATAATTTTGTGTGGGTGAGGGAGGGAGGGGAGGGCAAATGCCGCCCCCTCATAATTTATAATATATATTCTAAATATGTGAATTCCTATGCCTATATTTTAGTACAAATAAACATAAATGGGAACGAAGAAAACTAAACTAATCAGTAAGCGAGTTTATGTATTTTCCTCAAATTTGTAGAGTACTGTTCCATTGAAGAAACACACAGCAAGTACGAATAAGATTTTAGTCGACCTTTCGTCATGAATGTTTGAATATAAAATCCATAAATTTATGTATCCACTAGTATTCTTAATAACTACAATACATACTATTTTTTTCTTTACTTCTCGCAAGATGATCCATTTGTCCAAAAGATCATTTTAGTGGATAAACTTCTTGTTCATGACACGGAGAACATGCTCCTACGACGGATGTATAAAGTGCTCGTAGATATCCTTCTCCATTCTGAGTATAATTTATTCTTAGTGTGGTCTACATCACTTGAATAACAAATTAGGAGTTTCTTTTAGGTTGTCAACCTACTAGTGTTACTACCTTGTTCGAGAAGAAAAAGGTGTGTTTTCTACACGCGTCACACAACATCTCGATACATATTGCAATTGTTATCTTAATTATTTTACTGTCATTTCCGTCCCTAGTTAGAAACCGACGAAATGCAATTTATATTGATACCATGATTTGGTTCCCCATCAAAACCATCCATTTCACAATAATTTCTTGACTTACAAAATAAATAACATGTTTTCTCTCGAACGAGGTAGTAACATTGATTGTTTTGGGAAATCATAGTCTCGAGTACTCCCGCTAGTCTTCACATGGTCTATTCGGGCGTAGTACAATGGTTTGTCCATCCAAGCAAGCATTTGTAATCTACGAAATTAAGGATCTTGTGATTCTTTTCCTTTGGAGAAGTTGTCATGCAAGTGCAGGCTTTTAGCCATCACCTTCATCATTTTTTACGGTAGTTAGCCTAGGTCTATGACATTTAGCTCCTTTGTTTAATTACTCGGTGGTAGACACATCTTTCCCCTTGGGGAGAGAGGGGAGGGTATATGCACCCATGATGGGCTCAGTTTGCTGTAGAGCCTCGTTGGGAGACCCCAAGAGCAAGGTGTGATGAGCAAGCAGTAAGTTTTTTCTCAGTTATGAAACCAAGGTTATCGAACCAGTAGGAGCAAGGGAATAACTCTAAGGTGTTGCTAGCAACTTGGAATCCTACACAGCACAAACTCAAGACTTTGCCCCATCTTATAGTGAGATTGTCAATCTCACTGGTTTGCTGAACACAAAGGATTAAACGTATAGTGTGAAAGGTAATAGTTGCTTGTAAAAAGTAAATAGGTAACAGTAGATGATGTATCAATGGTAAAGATTGGATCGGGGTCCACAGTTCACTAGAGGTGTTCTCCTTAAGATAGATAACATGCTGGGTGAACAAATTACAGCGGAGCAATTAACAAATTAAGCAAGATAGCTAGTCGACCTTTCGTCATGAATGTTTGAACATAAAATCCATAAATGTATGTTTCCACCGGCATTCTTAATAATACAATAGAAACTGAATCTTGTCTTTACTGCTAGCAAGATGATCCCTTTGTCCAGAAGATCATTTTAGCAGATAAACTTCTTGTTTATGATATGGAGAACATGCTCCTGCAATGGATGCATAACATGCTCGTAGATATCCTTTTCTATAATTTATTCTCAATGTTTTCTACACCACTCGAATAACGAATTAGGAGATTCTTTTAGATTGTCAACCAACTAGTGTTACTACCTTCAACCAACCGGTGTTACTACCTTGTCTGAGAATAAAAATGTGTGCTATCCGCACGCATCACACATCTTGATACGTATTCACTTGTTATCTTGATCATAGTAGTGCCATTTTCCATCTCTAGTTAGAAACCGACGAACAAAGGAATGCAGTTTATATTGATACCATGATTTGGTGCCCATAAAAAACATCAACTTCACAATAATTTCTTCACTTACAGGAATAATTCATATTTTTCTATCGAAACGAGGTAGAAACATTGATTGTTTTGAGAAATCATAGTCTCGAGTACGCCCACTAGTCTGCACACGCGGTCCATTCAAGCGTAGTACAATGGTTTGTGCATCCGAGCAAGCATTTGCAATCTATGAAATGAAGGAGCTTGTGATTCTTTTCCCTTTGGAGAAAGTGTCATGCATGTGCTGGGTTTTAGCTATCGTCGTCATCATTTTTCGACGGTAGTTAGACTATGTCTACAATATTTAGCTCCTTTGTTTAACTACTCTATTGGAATTTTCTGATAGAGCTTTTCGGCCATAATTTTCCGCAGGTGGCTACCCACAGTAACTTCTCGACGGCGAATAATTCTCTAACTATATTTCATTTGCTATGTTTTTTAGGTTCCTTTCCTATTCTTTTGCAGTAATTTTTCGCCACCCTTCTCTAGCCGTGATTTCCACACGATAACTACCATTAGGTAAATTTTGGTGGGTGAGTAATTTTCCGACTGTAATTCACAAATGTAATTGCGTAAAAAATTCACCAAATGTAATATAATTATTTTTGTACTTTTTATTCCTTAAGACAAATTTCACCATTTGCCACCTCTTTTGTTAAAAAAAATACTACAGTTGTCTTCTGCATTAACTGAAAACAACAATACTATACTACATATGACGTAATATTGAGCAATACTTTTAATCGATTATTCGACGATATTATTCCATCACGGATGTGACGTTATGATTTGATAGCACGCCATCCTGAACCAGCATCAATTAATTTAGAACCCATGTAGTACTCCCTCCGTTTCAGGGCTTAAGGCGTCCTCGTTTTGCGTGTTTTTTCTTTGACCAAGAATTACTCTAAATACGTAAAGAGTTTTGGTATAAAACTAGTACCACTGGAAAGTATTTTTCAATACGAATCCAACGATACTAATTATATACAATATAATCAAGATTTTGATGTTTAATTCGATCGGTCAAACTTTGCTTTAAAAAGCGTGTGCGCCTTAAGTCCTGAAACGGAGGTAGTACTTTGCAATAACTGTTACAATGTTTCAAACCATTATAGTTGGTACTGGTAATTTCTCATATCTTGACACTTTTGAGTGGTCCTCTTGTCATTATTGATACATGAAGACCCACACGAGTCGCTGTACTACCAAGTACATAGAGTCATGATAAGATCGCAGTTCGACGTACTAGGATCGCAGCAGACCTCGAACTTATCTTGGATTAGAGAGGAGATAGAAAAAACATGAAACACAAATCCTTGGCATGGTCCAAAGATTTTCGTGGAAGGATGCTAAAGCTACTGTGGCTGGCTGTGCCCGTCTGCTGCAGCACAAGGATACGACCAAAACGCCCACAGTGTACGTGCTAGCAACTTTCCCTTCTTTTAACCCCTTCCCAGCAAAATTAACTCCACACTCACGCTGAACAGTTTCAACCAGCCACGGCATCACAAGCATGGTGAACCTGGAAAGTCCATTAAAGCGCCCGTATGCATCTGCACCCTGCTAGAAAAAATTAATGTCAAAAGAATTTGAAAATAATTATAGGCACACATGTCCATGTATTATGTGCACATGGGATTCTCAAAAAAATTATGAACATGAGATTGTTATTTATTCGTTTTGGCCTCTTCCAACCTAATTTATACCCTCTCCGTTTTAAAACATAATATGTTTAGTCTTTTTTCTGAAATACATGTATGTAGACGCCTTTTAATATGTTGGTTTACTCATTTTGCCCCGAACATACACACTAACATGCAACAACATACATGCGTTTTAAGAAAATGCTAAAACATCTTATATTTTAAAACGCAAGGAGTACTACATTTTTATAAGAACGCCGCGTGTATTTTTTTAATTAGAAATTACATACATGCAAAAGGTATCAACACATAGATAATTAAAAGAATATTTACTTCTATTGAAATTTTTTTTTTTGAGCTGTACTTCTATTGAATTTTTAAACATTTTTTATTTTACAGTTTACTCTCAGGTGCAAAATCCTTCTATATTTGTACGCAAGCCTAAAAACTTATATTTCAGGTACTCCCTCCATCCTGATATACAAATCCTTTGTGTATATCTAGGACGTCAGTTTGACATATATAATACAAACAATATAAACCAAAAGTTATATCATAAATGGATCAAACCGGTGACTTATGGATACACGAAGGACTTACAAACCAAGACGGGGGAGTACTATGAATCTACGGTTGCATGAGCACCATCATAATAGGCACTCCCTCCATTTTAAATTACAAGATGTTTTAGGTGTTTTTTTTGAACGCGTGTATCTAGACACCTGTTAGTGTGTAGATTTACTCATTTTGACCCATACGTAGGCTATAATGAAATATCTAAAACATCTTATAATTTAGAATGGATGGAGTAGAAATCTAATCAAATTTCTTGATTAGTGTTAGTGGCCTTATATAGATGCAAATGTATTTTTGATAGTGGCCTTATATATAAAAAAGAAGGAAGTATTTGTATGTAACATACTCCACTCTTAACTTACAGTACATTCAAAATTTAAGCTCTTCCTTACCCGCAAAAAAATATTAAGCTCTCCCTACTCAAAACCCCTTTCCTCTTTCAATCAACGGGTTCAAATACTTTTGTACGTACTTGAAGATGATGGAAAGGAGGGAGGGCGATGAAACACAACGAATCACGAGGAAAGCGGCTGGTACATGCAGCGTCTAGCAACCCCAGCTTTTGCCCTTTGCCCTTTTGTTCCCTTGTTTATTCCTTCTTTTCCCATTGACCGCCCGGTCGCCTCATTCTCCCCTAGAAAAAACTCTATCACACTCGTAGTGTTACTTTCTCAAGGGAGAAAAATCTACCGCACCTCACTCAACGGCGGCAGCGCAGCAGCCATTTCCACCCAGCTCGAACCCGACACGGCTTTTGGCGCGTGCCACGAAGCCCATAGAAAAGCGGCCCCTATTTAAGACCCATGCTCAGGTCAGGGAGGGAGAGCGGCCACGCCACATCACTTCAATCACTCTCGTCACCTCGCTCAGAAACGCCGCCCATGGCGCTCCAGAGCTGCCACTCCGACGACTTCTGCGTGCAACTCCCCCCTCCTCCTCTACCGAACCGGGACTGGGAGTGGGAGTGGGAGGTACGCTGCACGCTCGGCGGAGACGACGCCGCTGCCGCTGCCGCCCGAGGACTGGAAGGTGGCATTCATGACGCCTTCGCGGCCTTGCCTTCGTGTAAGAAACCTACCGCTCGCTGCATGCCTACCAGTCTAGACTAGTCTACGACGTACACGCGTACGTGCGAGCGTGCTGACCGTGGCTGGCCCAGAGTGTGTGGGTGTGTGTCTAGCAAGGCAGAGGCATTTGTGTGTGTAGCAAGCTACAGGCATTGCCGATATTTACTGAGCTTCGTTTTGGGGGTGGGCAACAGGTGGGGAGTCGCCGGTGTCGTCGTTATCGTCGGAGGCGTCGAGCGGCTGCAGCGGCAGGGGCGGCTACCTGGAGGACGCCGTCGCCCACTGGAGCGACCGGTGCAAGCGGCAGAGGACGGCGGCGGCGGAGAAGGAGGAGGAGGAGGTTCCGCCGCGGTGCCCGGCCATGGCGAGCGAAGACCTTCACTCCCTTCTTCAGGTAAAAGCTCTATGCTCGGAGTAGTACTTGTATTGAGTGAGCAGAGAGCTGAGGAACCGATGGTGATCTGTATAGACTAGAGCATCGATGTCCATTTGCTCAGTGATATGCTGCTGGTAGCTTGGCACCGGAGGTGCTTTCGTATTACTGAAAGCTGTGGCATCATCATCAGGTCCCCCTAGGTGCCTGTTCGTTCGTCAACGAGAGAATATTCTCTACTAATAATTATTAATCGTAGATAATTTGTTTACTACTAGTACACAAAGTATATATTCTTTAGGTGTATCTTCTTTTGTGAATGAGAGTATATCACTGCCCGTATCTAGACAAAGAGTTGATTAATTTGGGACGGAAGCAAGACTTTATATTTAATACACATACTATTAAATAAAGGTGTAACCTCACTGTCACGCTAATGGACGAAAAAAAAAAAGAAAGGACTAGCGGTACTCCAGCAGCTACCAGTCGTGTCCGAGTGTCTCCTAGCATCGCTGCATGCATTGTCTTCTTCCCACACTTTTTCTAACTCGTCGCCTTGTGGTTGTCTCTTGTGAATTTCTTTCCTTGCCCCGTCCGCGACGCAAACGTGCAGAGCTTCTGGGATCCTGCTAGCAGCGGCGAGGGGGGAGATCTCCTCCTCCGTGATTTGAATGCCATGGCCCCGGGTTCCACCGGCAGCACCAGCTTTGTTTCAGGTGATTCGATGCGCCCACAACCCCATTTTCAATCCGTAAAATGTTTAGATTAAAAACTAACCTAAAAACTAAACTCTGTTCCCCCAGAAAAAAAAAACTCAGTTTACTCCCTCCGTCCTAAAATAGATATCGCGGGTTTGTTGAAATTTGGATGAATCGATATACAAAATAGTGACTAAATTTATTTAAATTTTGATAAATTTAAGACATCTATTTTAGGGCAGAGGGAGTGGAGTACATTGTTTGGGTAGTAGTAGTATAAAGTAAAAAAAATAAACAGGTAAGCAGGTTTTGTAAGAGCATTGATGAATCACTGAGCAGCTGCTTTGCTCTGGAGATCGGTAGGGCTATCGACACGACGGCAGTACGTCGTGTATTTAATAACTAAAATGGAGCGACGTTGTTTTTGGCAGAGCAGGGCGACGCATCGGGCGAGCAGACGGAGGGGGCCCCGACCCCGACCCCGAGCGCGGCAGCAGCGGGGCAGGGCGAGGGAGAAGCCGATGAAGCGGCGGCAGGGCCCCCTCCTCTTCCTCCCTTCTCCGCCACCGGACAGCGCCGAGCTCTTCCTCCACTGCCGCGGCTGCAAAAGGCAACTACAGGGCGTGGCAGCAATTACTGCGACCCGGCGTCCTCCTCGTCCTCCCCCTCTCCCTCTCCCGAGCCATCGCTGCCAGCGGCAGGTGTGCAATTAGTACCCGCGCATGTGTGCGCTCGCTCAACTCTTGCAGTGTCAGGGGGGATCGGTGATAGTAGGACCAGCTCCTAGGATAGGGCTCTTGTTTTGTTTCGACGTGCGTGTATGTGACAGGATTTGTATCTGGCTCGCATCGCAGGGAAGAGAGGTGCCGGAGTGGTGTACCCGTTCGCCGTCGTGAAGCCGCTGGGGCTGGACGACGGCAGCACGCTCAACGACGTCAACCGGCGGATCCTCAAGCGGCCGGCGAGGCCCGTGCGGCACCCCGTCGGCCAGTTCGCGTGCAGCCCCGTCGTGTCGTCGGCGCACGGGCTGGGTCTGTCCGGCAAAGCGGTCGTCAGCCTCACCAGGATCAGGACCGGAGGGAAGGGCACCATAACAATCATCCGAACAAGAGGCTGAATAAATAGCTATCTGGGGCCAAGTCTTCTTGTAGTAATAACCCTTGTATATGCATAGGATTTAACTGCTTGTTGTGACAAACTTAACCCACCCCTCTGGAAATAAACATCACCCTCTTGTCTTGGTGATGGACGTGATTGGAGCCTCCAGCTCACAGCTTGCATGTGGAGACTACATTAACTGTCAACGTACCACTGTCCCTGTACATCTTTCATCATTGTATAAAGCGCCAACCTGACACAGATTGAGAGTTCGTATACAACATTTGTTGGGTGCACAGCGGCAGCAGGATCGGACCCCATGGTCTGTCTGACAAAGATGATTGAACTGTGCTGGATCATCAACTAGGCGGCACGCCCAGGTGAGTAATAACAAGCCCAACAACCCTGCGTACTCAACTTCTGATGCCACTGTATATAACCGGGACCAGCAGATAGGACTGTATCTGGCTACCACATATGAACAGCTGAGACCTCAGAGCACGGCCTCCGGCAGCGGTGTTACCACATGGTCTGGTGCATACAACTTTATCTCATGCAAAACAACACCAGGTAAGTTGACAAGTGGTAATAACCTACGAAAACACAGCACACAACTTAACTAAATTACTGAAGTAGATTCCGTTAACAATCCTGGAAAATAGAACAATTCAAAAGGGATGCAAACCCGTTATCTAGCCACTGGTTTCCTTTATCCTAAAGGTCCAATTTACTGGATCAGTTTAGTCACTATAGTGTGGGTTGTTAGCATTCTACTCAATGCCCTTCATTTTAATTCGACCAAAGGGCCGATTATATTCAGTGAAAAGCTAGTGATTTACAAACTTGCAGACAGACATTTACAAGCCTTCAACAAACCAAGCTTTTCATTCAACAGCGAAGAGAGACCAGGATACTGCACAAAGCCCGCCAACCTGATTCACCAGAAGAACCATGAGGAAGAAGTAAAAACGTAGAGACAAAAGAGAAACAAGAAACCGTGCTTCCTGCAAAATACTGTACATGATTCGCTTGCCTGAGGTCGCGGCAACTTTGCACTTTGTTTACATGAATCTCCAACAGCTTCTGTTGCTCCACATTCTTTCAAAACGATCTCAAGGTCAAATTTATGTTTCACTGCTCTTATAATTGCCTTCAGTAGTTGCCATAAGAACTTCTCAGACTGATTTTGCCCTGCGGATGAAGAAGCCTAGTGAAACCATTGTGTGTGCCTTCAATAACCAGGGATCAAACGTGAGAACTGAAATGGCAGCAAACCTGACAAAAATGTTTTGGAAGGAACGCAAAGAAAGGGACAGTTACGATAGGCAATATTGACAATCCAAGGATTGTAACCATTTACAAGATGCATGCAGACCTCATTGGATGTATTATGAGCTCAACACTGCAAAGTAGCAGTGACTTTGGTTGTCGGTTGTTATCATGTAAACTAACAGCCTACACAATTGCCATGTGGAACAGATCTGGAATTTTGAATACACATCTAGTCGTCTTCAGCTTCATCTTGTAACAGTATCTCATAAATATCAGTGCGAACAAACAATTCCTTGCCATTCATCACTTCCTGTAGATCTGATAACTCTTTCATAGTCAGAACTGAGCTTAATTTTTGGAACCCATCCAACCATAATCGTTTAGACCTGTGGAATGTGATTGTTAAATGACAAGCACAATCATCCATAGCAACAAAATTAAAACAGCACAAGTCTGTTTGAGCCCCAAAAGAGAGAATAAAATCTACAGTTTAATGGGATCCTAACAAAAATACGAAAGAATGCAGTTGGAATTAAAACCACTCAGGTATTCACATAACGAAGCAAAGAAAGAAAAGCAGAAGCTGCTAACATTTAATAAAATACTCAAATTTGTGACATCACCAATCAATTTAGAAACACTGCTTCTGTAAGCATGCTCGCTATTCTCACAATATTAATGTATATAAGGAGTTGAGTAGATCGCAATAAGTAAAATGACATCATTAAGTTCTGATGTCAATACTTAATGTGACTGACGTACCATGGGCAAGCATGTATAGCTCTGAAGAACACACGTCGTGCCGCAGAAGCATTACAGGCAATCTCCGCCTCATAAGCTAGATAACAGCGCCACAATAGAACAGACTTCTGTAACTTATCATCAGCTAGAGCTCTCTCAAACAGACCATGTATTCTATTGTAAGATCCTTCTTTACTCAATTCAAAGGACAAAGCGAACAGCAACGCAATTATGGAAGGGTCCCTGTTGAAAAATAGGAAGTCAATAGAACAAAGTCCATCTAACACAAACAGTCATACATGCTTGCAACAAAATTGCATGAGGACGATAAAGCTCATTTACATATTGTGTGTCGAAAGCTCACAGGCTACATACATATTTCCATCTTTAAACACCGTCTATGTGTACAAACAACAGAGTATTGTAGAGGACCACATTAAAAGAGAACTAGACAGACAGTTCCTTAGAAGTTCTTATATCACATTATACTAGATATAAAATTGATTTTTAGAGTTCAGATGGAAATAAGGAACCCTTACCTTTTACTACATTTGTCAAGTGTGAGACGCAGATTATTGGGAACACTGTAAAGACAGCCCAGAGTTAACATGGATGCATATGATTTTGGATTGTACGGATATGTTTGTACTCCTTTCAATATGCTTGGCCAAACCCTTGAGAGACGCAACTGGTTCAGATTTTTGTGAAGCAGTTTGATGTAATACATCCACAACTCTTCAAATTCCAAGGTATGGTCGCTGTCTGAAAAAATCATGTTCACGCAATAATACAATGCTTTATTGATTGTAAATTTGATAAAGGAACAATTACAATATTTACAAGCATTGCAGAACAAAAGTTAAAAGAGTTGATCTGATTCAAATGAACAGCAGAACAGAAATGCAGAAGTTAAATATTAAGGTAGGTTCAACAGTAAAATACAACAAGGTACTCCCTAGTCCCTCTGATCCATAATAAGTGTCGTTGATTTAGTACAAAGTTGTTGTACTAAATCAACGTCACTTATTATGGATCGGATTCGGAGGGAGTAATTTTAACTTGTGAAAACTGAAAAAGACCCTTGAGAGCAGTCAAATGGATCCGCCCATCTTGACCCTTGAGAACAGTCAAAGTAATTTGTTACTTCCAGTACAAAAACAGTATGGATAGAGTCACAAATATCACAAATATAAGCTGTATAGTTAGAAATTTTATATCACAAATATCTAGTCTGATTTAAAATAATAATAAATTACAATAAGCATGTAATTATTCGTTTTTCTTTATAGTTAGTAAAGGGTTATTCTTTTTTATGACAAAAAAGAAAAGAAAAATACGAATTTAGTAATTTTCTTGAATTCGAAGATTTATCCTCCTCTATTTTACTTTAGTCGAATTTCTAATTGTTTGAATTGTGTAATCTTCCATTATGGAGATCGGTAACCAGCTTAAAGCAACTTTATTGTAATTCAATTCATGATGATCATAAGTAGAAAGTTCATACTCTCCAGTCATTGATAAACAGCTTGTCGGGCAGTACTCAACACAAAAGCCACAAAATATACAAACTCCGAAATCAATACTCCTATAATTAAGCAAATGTTTTCTGAACCTAGACAAATACATCTGATACAATTTATTATTTGACAAATAACAATTGATAAAATTGTAAAATAGCACTAATGGAGCCCTAAATACAAGCGCATTTTTCGGTATCAATAGTTAACAAGGGAGGATAGCTATACATAAGAAGATGGAATAGGAAATAGCGTTCATGGCATATAGGACCATGCTGGTATTTATTATGTTGGTTGCGTCAATTAGCAGTTTCGACCAACAGTAATTGACAAAGGTAGCAGGCAAACAAATTACAAGCATAACTGCCATTTCAAATAATGAAAGAATTACGAAGTAAAGCCACTTCACACAGGAGAAAAAAAGCAATGGCTTGAAATGATATCACCAAATATATCCAGAATGAGAGAGGGAAGAACCTGAAAATGGAAAGGCCTCCTCTATCACTTCAAGACCAGAAGAATAACCAGAAGTCATACTCTCGAACAAGGATGCTGAGCAAATCAAAGCAACTGATTCTTCTTTCAAAGAACCACATGCAAATGCAGATCGCAAGCTTCTAATCTGCTCTTTAAATCCTTGACGAGCCCTTAGTACAAGTGGGCGTGATATAGGACCACCGAAAGACGTATACTTGATGTTGCTCCCCAAGCAGGAAAGAATGTAAATTGCACGATGCACCGATTCAGAATTGTTTGTCGAAGTAGAAATTGATATCTCCATCTCAGCATACCAAAAATAAACAATTGGAACTTTCCTGACGAGATCCTGCTAACAACAGCAACAAACCAGCAGAACCTTAACAGAAGAAACCCGTTTCTTAGTTCTTACCACACCCGTTCAATATAGAAGTCATGCTTAAATGCATGCAATAAAAATTTAAGAGGTTGACCACAAACTGTAAGTACGTAAAATTTTCATATGGATATTATCTCATAAGAATGACTGTCATCAAACTTATTTCCAAATCGTTAGTTTCTAATATTGTTGACTAATATACACTCAAACAATAGTGGGAAACACATTGGAGATCATGCCGATGTCTAAAGACATCTATTTTAGAACGGAGATGACAACATACATTCAAGAGACAGATCAACGTTTATGTACACACAAAAGATATTAAGACAGCAGCATTACGCAACTACACAGCAAATAACACTGATCGGATCGGAACTAAATATACAAGCTTTTTATAAAATACATTTATTTTCTGGTCATAAGGTACCTGTGTAGCTCCTTCCGTAGATAGCAGTGCCATGTCAAATATCTTTCTTGCTTGGTCAATGTTCCCATGCCTAGCCTCGATTCGACCATATATTCCACAAAGCAAAACATCCTGACCACAAGAAAAATTACATTTCTTCTAAGAATATGCAATGTTCCAAGCTACATATGGGTAAGACAAGTTACTGCTACATATATGTTTTGCTGAACAAAATGTAGATTATGCGTAAAAAGGAAAGCATGGATATGGAGGATTCTCAGAATACAACACTTAAAACAAGAAAATCGATGGAGTATTAAACTGGTTACTAGAAAGTATGAATAGCTGCTATTGAACTGAGGACTAATGCTACAATCTCTAATTGCCTTTGCTTGATTTTGGTTCCATAACAGATGTGCTTAGTCTACTAATCGATGCAGATTACATCAGTGATATACTGATATCACTTGGCAAAACTGCATCACGCGAACTAGGTGGCTAAAAAATACAAGAGCAAACTTTTTTCTTTGGTTTACTGCACAACTAGCTGGTTGCTCATAACTTTATGATCCACAGCAAATTGATGTACAAAAAAGAAAGAGCATAAAGCATACCTGTCTGTCTTTCTTCAGCAGACTTTTGGCCAAAGCCCGTGATGCCTTAGCAGGAGCAGACAAAGTGTTTTCTTGCGCGGTATACATTTGGGTGGTAACAAGGACGGCTTCCTCCAAGATATGATTACGAGGGAATACATCAAGGGAAAGCAATATTGCATTTTGCAGAAATTTCACCAGTCCGGGTCTTTGAGAAAGATCATGCGTACTCCCTAATAACGACTCCAATTTACAATGACTTGAATTTTGAGTCTTGTTTACAAGGTCAGATACGGTGCTAAGATCTTCAAAAATATCATTTGAAACCATCTCAAGGCTCATAATTCTATCAAGCCAGCTTGAACTGTTGCTGGACGTCCTGGAATTAAAGAATATTGGTTAACACTGAAAGATAAGTCCTAGAATTTAGGAATATACGGTAGTCAACACAGATATCAAAATAGGAAAAACAAACAAGCTATTCAAGTGCAACTCAGCGGCAAGTGCACTTTTTACTGATGTAGGTTTTCAGGACTGAACAAATTGTCATGAGCTCCTTATAACTAGGATAAAATTCAAATCACCCAGCTGTCGACTTGGAATTCACTCTAGATACTGAAATGTTCGCGATGAATAAAAATTAATAGACTAACACGCTACATGACCAAATTAATAAGGAAACTTATCAGGATAGCTGCAGCTATAGCCATGCATCTCATACTTTCCAGTTTCCATTATATAGTCACAGATTTGATTGCATTGTTTTTTAGCCTCGTAGCGCTATCAATGTTATTTTTTCAGGAACAAATGCAGTTCTAAGGAGTTGCACAGACCAATACAAATTTAAACAATTTATAAGGCAATAAAAATATATCATTTTACTAATTATGTTTATATAAAGAGAATGACCACAGCTTATAAGGTAGAACCAAGGGAATTTACCATCTAGAAATTTTGCCACCATAGAAATCAATGAATTGGCATATCAAAGCAAAACGAGCCTCTTCCGAAGATAAAGAGAACAGAAACTCTGTTACATCCTCAAACAAGATTACTCTGGAAAGCTGCTCATTGACTTCTCCAGATGAAGCATCATCAGAACGACTTGGTCCTACTCCTGAAAATAGCATCTAGTGTTACCATTGAGTATAATAAACAACTTACAAAGTCACTTATCAATCTACCAATACAAGGGAAAATAGGATGTACCAGACTTCTCATGAACAGGCATCCATTGTTCATTGTCCCTCGACAACTCCATTGCGGACCATCTATTCCATGTTTTCGCGTCTTTAACTTCGCTACTGTACTCGGCGTCTACATCAATGCCAAGCTTTTTTAGCAAAGATTCAACATCATCTTGTGCAGGTATGTCCTCAGCATCAGGGTCTTCTGGATTAATTCCATCAGCGGCTGATGGTTCTATTGATTCGTTAGGCATATCATTTGTTTCAGCATTTGCTCTAGAGGGATCAAACCAACCACTCCAGCCTCCACCTTCAGGCTCTTGGGGATTTTCTTGCATAACCATGTTTTGTCGACTCTCCTCATCCTTTGCTAACCAGGTAGACCATCCAAGAGCCCCATCTTCTCCAATTCTGGCACCACCACTATTCCAGAAGTGCTCAAAGAGCCTCTGCTTACTGCTTGTGGACAGGGAAAGGGGAGGGGAGAATAAGCTAAACTCAATTTGAGCTTGAAATAGACCGGTTGCTAATTCTCGATGTCCTGTCTGCCATTCGAACCGGCAGAGATTCACAAATATATCCACTAAACCAAGTTCAAGCTGAACTAAGGAAGGTTGTGCCTTGAGATCAGCATTTTGGCTATCCTGTCGAAAATTTCAGAATAAAAAATTTAAAGACTACAACACATTCATGCAAAGAAAGGGAGAGAAGGGGGTATGTAACAGATATATGCTGAAATATGTACAACGAAACACTAAACCTTCCTGCATAGCTTGGTGCAAGCTGCAGATATCGCCTCTATTGCATATGTGTAAGACTTCCGCGTATCAGATACTTTGAATCTGGAGAACTCCCCTTGGCAAAGAATTAGATATTGTTTCCACAGCTTACAACTGTCAGGGTGTTCCATAAGTATTTTCTCCCATTTACCAAAGAGACTCTCAGTGCTATCTCTCTCACCAAATGACTTCAGAAGGCAAAGCAACAATTCCTCGTTACCTGGATTGAGCTCCAAAGCCTTCTCCAATATACTAATCTTTCTTTCAGTTGTTTGCAAACGTGCAGCTTTTTGTGGTTGAGTACTGGCGACTTTGTCCTGCAATTCCGAAGCAGAGAAAATCTCTTCAGTAGACTTCGTAGTTATTAAGGCAGAAGAGAGAAAGCTGGCTGAAGTAAAGCTCTAGTCAAAAGTTGATAGCGTAAATTCTGTTTGTAACTTTATCATATGATGTAGAAACTATCAACTATGCAGTACACAACGTATAGCCTGGCGAAAGATATATTATTATAAAACTGTAATACCTGAAACTGAGCAAAGGCCAACCAAATTTTTTCATCATGGGGAGATTCTCGTGTCATCTTATTGAATTCTTTTGTCCTTCGAAGTATTTCATCTTCCCAAGATTCCTCAAGCTCTTGTTGCACGGTTGTGCTTTTCTCAGGAACCGATGATGTCTCTACGGGGATAAAATCTTCAGGGAGAACTGCATTATCTCTTTTCAACACTTTCAGGTGTTTGAAACCCTTGTTTCTTTCTAAAACGGCATGTTTTGCTGAGAAGTAACGACCACCAACTTTTATTTTGCTATCCAGTCCATCTAAATCTGAATCTAGATCCATATGTGATGAAGCATGTCCATGATTATAGAAACGTCGATTCAGACCACGAGCATCCAGTGTGCTTTGAGGCTTGTAGCGTGCAATGTCCATTCTGCATATTACCATATGGTGTTAGACTTAAATAGAACAAAATCAGCAGCCTAGATAAGTTTGGCTAACAAAAATGGAGTTTCTGCCCCAGGTAAAAACTAAAAACTGGAAAATTCAACATCTTACAAAGCATTGACATTCTGCCCAAATAGACTACATAAAAAGGTTCCAGCTTGATGATAACCTAATAATTCCATATATTGTTACATTGACCATATCAGTCGAATTGTTCTCCAGAACAAGCTTCCATTACACTGGTGTCTTTGACTACAACATTTGAATTGGATAAGACAATCAAACTCCACAGTTCACACCCTGATAAGGGCTATTTTATATGTTAAATTCGATGTAGCAACTCCCGAATTTGGTCATAACCAGACAAGACTTGAAAGAGAAGTTGTTAAAATTACAGAAAACAAATAGTAATACTAACTAATATAGGGTCTGGTGCATCATTTGCAGATAGCAGCTACAGGTTTAATTCCTTAATGTCCAAAGTTACAGATGCTGGTAACTAAGTCTATGTTGTTTGCTCACATTTATACAAGTAACATACTGAACTGGTAATCACTCATCACAAGACAACATAGAATAGTAAACTACACAATGTAGTTGGTAAAAAGAAGATATATACAGTGACTGCATAGATTATTCTACGATGTTTAAAATAGCCTGATTTTAGTAACTTCCAAAAGGTAGCGAGTCCCAGAAGATAAATGGCCAACTATAAAAAATTGAGAGTTCCATTGTAGGTAACATATATTATAAGATAAGACATTTTCTGTTTGACAGAATGATTTGATTTTGTAAAAAATAAAATTGTAACAACCAAGCATATAAGTTGGCATGGTACTAACACTGGGTTTAAGTCTAAAACTATCACTCCATGCCCATCACTATCATTAACTTAGCGCCGCAATGTATAGTGCTCTGGGAAGTTAAACATAAATGAGTTTACGCGCGTAGTTTTGCATCTAGGAAATCACACTTGATGCCAGTAACTTTGATAAGATGCTAAACATAAGCAGCCCTACATAACCTCTTACACAGCTCTCTGGCACACCTGCATCTAATTGCAAAAATGAACAGAAACACTAATCGTTTCCTACTAGAGCAAACACTACAACAATGAAACGGAATCAATGAAATGTAGCTATGTACCAATAACTTCACAGGCAAATATAACCATGAATTCAACACAAAAGCTTCACTATGCAACAATCCATTGTATAGCTACATACAACAGTACATAAGGAAACACCTACCTGTAGATGGATCCAAATGCCAAGTTATCCTGATCGCCCTTGGCGTCGAAGTAGTAATCCTTGACCAGCTTGGTCTCCGGGCCAGCCCAGGCGCGAACTCCCGGCTTCCGCGAAGCAGCCGCCCCATCATACCGCTCCTGGTCCCTCCTCCGCTTCCTCCTCTTCCTGTCTTTCCGCCTCGACCCCCTCTCGTCGTCGGAGGTCGGAGGCGATGGTGAGGAGGGTACCAGGTCGTACTTCGCTGGCGCGGGCTTCGCCGCGGGCTCCTCGTCCGACGAAGGGCTCAGCGGCGGCGGGAGGGACGAGGAGGCAGTAGGTGGGATGTTGAGGGAGGAAGCGTCGAAGGAGAAGCTAGGGTTCGGGAGAAACTGGGACACCTCGGTGGGAGCGGAGAGCGGGAAGAGGGGGAAGAGCGAGGAGGAGTTGGTGGGAGGGCATGGCTCACATCCTCCTCCAGCGGAGAAGTCGGAGGCGGGGGTGGCGGTCGGCGGCGAATACTCCGGCGAGGGCTCCATGACGGCGTGCGAGAACCGGGAAGGGGTATTGGGCACAAAGCGCTTGGACGAAAGAGGGCCCGCGGTGGGTTTTGGAAGTACGGCCCCAATAAAACTGAGATTTTGTGAGTTGCGGGCTTGCGGCCTGAGAGACTGTGACCCAATTCATCACTTACTAAAAAAGTATGGCCTATGGAAGGTGCCAGGAGCCCAGGATAAAGTTTGAAACCCAACCCAATAAGGCGCAAAATATACTTGACGTAGACGACGTGCAGCCCGTGTGCGCTACAAGTCCACACTGTTTTTCCCTAAAAAAAACCTACACTGTTTTGTTTTTGTTTTTGGGAAAATCTTATTACCACACTAAACAAATTAGTTTCTGAGGGGTTACGTCTATTTGATGCGTTTTATTTCTACCAAGATGGCACATGCATGTTTGCAGAATTTGCTTTCCTCCATTGTTGAATGGTATAACTTAAATACTAATTTATTCTAAATCATTAATCAATTATCTGTGTACATTGAGTTCGTCTCAACGAGAACTTCTGAACTAGAATCCATGGCAAGTTCAAATCCTGTCTTGAAGCCCCTTTAGCTCTAGCACGGGGCGATTTGGGCGGCCTCCTATCTTTTACAAGTGACTTAGTTGTCACCGTTCTCGGTCCTTGTTTTCCGTTAGCAGGATCGGCGCCATGGCCTAGAGCAAGGGGAATGAGACATTTTCTAGCAACAATTTCATAGGTGCAAGCAGCGATACCTGATGGTTTTTGAAGGAGGCGTGGTGTCACCTCTAGTTAGTAGTCTCTAGTGTATCTTGGGGTTGTAGCTAGTCCAGTACTTTTATTTTATCTTTGATCTAGTTTGTAATAGGGTTCCATCATTACCCCTTGTATTGGTTCGGCCATGTGGATTTCTGTATAAAGTGGGGCAAAAGCCTATTTTAAGAAAGTGGATCGTCAATCAGCATAGTAATTTACGAATACACACATACATATCTTCAAGACGTAGAGTTTGGGACTGATTGTAATTTACGAATACACACATAGTAGGAGATGTAGTCATTAGCATATGTAGTTGGCGATAGCAATGGACAAGTATGTAGTGCAGATATCTGTTTGCCTAGAGTAGACTCGGGGGGGGGGGGGGGGGGGGGGAATAGTACTCCATTTCCAAAATAGAGTTGTGTTACATCACAACCCTATGTCGACTCACAAACATAGACAGTTATGCAACGTAATTCTCAACTTATGAAAGGCCAATATTATGATGGTTATTATTATCTAAATAAATTATTCATCGGCGCACAATCCTTGGATAGTTATGGGATCAGATTAGATAGAAGGTGATGGTGCAATGATATTTGGGAAGAATAATAACTTTTATATTGTGTAGAGATTACAGAGGTATATATGAGGGCCAAAACCAGCTAGGGTTTAGAGCCAAACTGACCTAAGAGTCCAAACTGATTACAACAAGAATAAATCGCTAATACCCCCCGCAGTGGCAACGTCTGGCTCGACGACGTTGAGACTGGACCGAATATCGCAGAAGGGTGCAGTAGGAAGCCCCTTTGTGAAGATGTCAGCAAACTGAGCACTGGTCGGTACGTGAAGAATGCGAACCTCGTCGAGAGCCACCTTCTCGCGGACAAAATGAATATCTATCTCAATATGCTTGGTTCGACGATGCTGAACGGGGTTGCTGGCCATGTAGACGGTAGAGATATTGTCACAGTAGACAATGGTGGCGCGCTTAAGTGGTCGATGAAGTTCGGCAAGAAGTTGACGAATCCAGACGGCATCGGCGACAGAGTGTGCAACAACTCTGTATTCGGCTTCAGCAGAGGACCTGGAGACCGTGACCTGCCTTTTAGATGACCAAGAAACAAGATTATCCTCCAAATAAACATAAAAACCGGATGTGGATCGTCAAGTGTCGGGGCAACCAGCCCAGTCTGCATCAGAATAAACTGTCAAGCTTGTTGGAGAGGAAGAATTGATGAGAAGACCATGGTCAAGAGTTCCTTTGAGATAACGAAGAATGCGTTTGACATGAGAGAGATGAGGAACACGAGGATCATGCATGAAAAGACAGGCTTGTTGAACAGAGTACGATATTTCTGGACGTGTTAAAGTAGCATACTGGAGAGCACCAGTGAGACTGCGATAGAAAGTAGGATCAGAGGCAGGTTCACCGTCAGCAGAAAGTTTAGAACCAACATCAGCAGGTGTACGGGAAGGCTGGCAATCAGTCATCCCGGCGCGAGAGAGTAAATCAAGAATATATTGACGTTGAGAAAGAAAAGGAGAGGTGGAAGTACGAGAGGCGGTGAGACCAAGAAAATGATGTAGAGGTCCGAGATCAGTCATAGAAAATTCAGTATGAAGAGACAAGATGATTTGTTGTAAGGAGTCGGAGGAGGCAGTGAGAACAATGTCGTCAACGTAAAGGAGAAGATAAGCTGTGTGTTCGTGAGAATGAAAGAAAAATAGAGAAGAGTCAGATTTTGAAGGAGTGAAGCCGATGGTTTGAATGAAAGAGGCAAAGCGATGAAACCAGGCGCGAGGAGCATGTTTGAGACCATAAAGAGACTTGTGAAGGAGACAGACAAAATCAGGAGTGGAGGAGTTCTCAAAACCGGAGGGTTGTTGACAGTAGACAGTTTCGTTGAGAGTGCCATTAAGAAAACCATTTTTGACATCAAGCTGGTGAATGGGCCAGGAAGAAGAAACAGCGAGACTAAGAACTATACAAATGGTGCTGGGTTTGACGACAGGAGAAAAGGTTTCATCGAAGTCAATCCCATGCTGCTGGGAGAAACCACGGCATACCCAATGAGCTTTATAACGAGCGAAGTGCCATCCGAGTGAAATTTATGACGGAAGACCCATTTACCAGAAACAACATTGGCGCCGGAGGGTTTGGGAACGAGAGACCATGTGTTGTTTTGGAGGAGAGCATCAAATTCCTCACGCATAGCAGAATGCCAGAGAGGGTCGAGAAGAGCACGTTTGTAGGTTGTTGGAATTGGGGAAATAGTTGTGGTAGTGGTGGTCACAGAGAGATTTAGAAGGCGACGAGGAATGTGAAAACCTCGTTTGCCTCGAGTACACATAACGTGATTGTTCTCGGTAATGGTTGTGGGAACAACATTGGGAGGAATTGGAGGTGGTGTAGGCGAGGGAGAAGATGGTGTGGAGGAGATGAGAGAGCTGTCGAACGGTGAAGGGGAGAACTCTGTCACGGCAGAGGAGACAGGGAGAGATGCTGCCGTGGCAGAGGAGGGTGTGAGCGCTGCCGCGGTAGAGGAGAGAGGTGGCGTGGCTGCCGCGGTAGAGGAAGAGGGCGCGGGTGCTGCCGCGGCAGGAGGAGCAGGCACGGGAGCTGCCGCGGCAGGAAAAACAGAAGGGGTCTCTGCCGCGGCAGAGCGCGCGGCAGCGATGATGACGGGAGGGTTGGTGTTATGGGTGGGGGTAGTTTGGGGGGTGGCAGCATTGGCGATGGTGTAGGGAAAGGTGTGTTCGTCGAAGATGACATGACGGGAGGTGAGAACCCGACCAGAAGCGGGATCGAAACATCGGTATCCCTTGTGATCACTAGAGAGACCAAGGTGAATGCACGGTAGAGAGCGAGGTGCGAGTTTATGGGGAGAAGTAGAGGTGGTGTTGGGAAAGCATAAACAGCCAAAGACACGTAACATGGAGTAGTCCGGACAGGTGAGAAAAAGAGATTGGTAAGGAGTGTATAGAGGGCATGTTTTGGTTGGACGAACGTTGATGAGAAAGGTGGCGACATTGAGAGCTTCTACCCAAAAGGGTGGAGGAAGAGAGGCCTGAATTAGGAGCGTGCGGAGAATATCATTGATGGATCGAAGAGAGCGTTCAACTTTGCCATTTTGTTGGGAGGTGTAAGGACAGGAAAAACAAAGAAGAATGTCGTGAGAGAGAAAGAAGTTGCGATTTTTGGTGTTATCAAATTCACGTTCATTGTCACATTGGATGAAATGGATAGGAAGACTAAAGTGAGTATGAACATAATTTTGGAAATTTTGAAAGACGGTGTGGACGTCAGATTTTGCACGGAGAGGAAAAGTCCATATGTAATGAGAATAATCATCAAGAATAACGAGATAATATTTAAAACCATAAACACTAGGCACAGGAGATGTCCATAAATCACAGTGTAATAATTCGAAAGGAAAAGAGCTATGAGTGGATGAAGTGCTAAATGGTAATCGAACATGTTTGCCACACTGACAGGCATTACAAACAGAGGAATCATGAGGAGAACTAATACTAGGGATACAAAATTCCTGAAGTAACGAAGACAGCGTGGCTTTTTTTGGATGCCCTAGGCGACGATGCCAAAGTCCAACGGAAGCAATCATGGCAAGAGGTGTAGAGGTGGGCACGCCATGTAGAGGATAGAGATCCCCGGAGCTATTGTACCGGGCGAGAAGCTTCCCCGTTTGAAGATCCTTCACAGATAAACCAAAGGGATCAAACTCAAGAGAGACACGATTATCAATGGTAAATTTGCGAACAGATATGAGATTTTTAATTAAAGAAGGTGCTAAAAGAATTTGAAGAAGAAGAAATTGAACATGTGGATGCGATATATAGGAATCACCGGTGCCGGAGATGGGAATAGAAGATCCATCACCAATGGTAATGGAAGAAAAGGGAGAAGAAGAACAAGCTGACAGAAAATCCAAATTCGAAGACATGTGCGAGGAAGCACCAGAATCAAAAATCCAATCCGTACCTTCGGTATTATTGAGGGTAAAATTGTTCATGGCAGCTATGAAGGCGGCCTGGTCCCAGCTTGGTGTAGAAGGCGATGACGATGGCCCGGGCGCGGTTGACGAAGATGCGTACATGTACGGCGGAGCCGAAGGAGGGCCATATATGTAAGGTGGTGCCGTGTAGCCGGGGTACGAAGCCTGAGCGCTGTACACCTGTGCAGGGGGTCGAGGGCCGAGAAGTCCAGGGGAGCCGGTGGGCGGACGGAGGCCGGAGTTCCAAGTCGGTGGAGCACCGTATGATGCAGGAGCCGTCCACGTCATGGACCAGCCCTGGACCATACCGGTCCAGGGATCGTGCTGGTGGCGCCAAGTTGGTGCAGCAGGGGGCGCCGTCGGTGCTGGTGCAGGGGACGGTGTCGGAGGGGGGCGCGACGGCGGCGGGGGCTGGTAGATGGGATTCTTGTCGCGGTAGTTGGGGCTAGGGCGCCAGCCGGCAGGAGCTGTCGCGGCAGGGTTTTGCCCTGAATTTGCTGTCGCGGCAGGAGGCTGCATGGGAGGAGCTGCCACGGCAGGCGTGGACGCGGGCGGCCGTGGGGTGGCGACGAAGACGTGGTGGCACGACTCCCGGTTCTGACGAGTGCGATCTGCACTTTGAAGGATCAACCGAACCTCGGCGAAAGTGGGGCGGGGCCGTATCAGAGGTATGAACGAGGCCTGCTTGTCGAAGTCCTCGCTAAGGCCAATGAGGAGGATGTTGATGAGTGGCCGATCTTCAATGGGTTCACCGAGTTCGCGGAGTTCGTCAGCGATGGAGGAGAGACGCTGACAGTAGACGCCCACGGGAGAGGTTGAAAGGATACGGATGTCGCCTAGAGGGGGTGAATAGGCGATTAAAACTTTTCCTAGAGTGGCTCAACAAAGGCGGAATAAAACTAGTGTTTACTTTGTTAATCACAACCTAGAACAACTAAGGTTCACCTATGTGCACCAACAACTTATGCTAAGCAATACAAGCAACAAAGTGATAGCAAGATATATATTACTTCAAGCACGAAGGCTATCACAATGTAAAGTGCATAAGTAAAGAGCTCGGGTATAGGGATAACCGAGGCACGTGGGGACACCGATATTTTACCGAGTTCCTCCCAACATGGAGTACATATCATTTGGAGAGGGGGTGGTATCAAACCACCAATGCCACAAAAGGCCTCCCTTATTCTCCGGTGAATCTTACCCCAATGGGATCGATCCACGCTTCCACTATCGGTGCACTTGTCGGTGGCAACTGAAACCTCTCACAAGGTTGGGGCACTTCTCCACAACTTAACTGGAGGCTCCCAACAAACGCCACCAAGGCCACAAAATCGTCTAGGGTTCCAAGAACCCAAGAGGGACAAGCTCCAATGAGTAACACGAACCAAATCCTCCGAGGAGAACTCAAACCAATGCACCGAATGCAAATGGAAAGAACACCACAAAGGTGCTCAAATACCTCACTCTCAAGTTCCAACAAAGCTACTAAAGCTATTGGGGGAAGAAGAGAGGAGGAATCAAAGAGGGACACAAAATCCCCCAAAATCTAGATCCCCAAAGATACACTCACAAAGAGATGTTTTGGTTTGGTCAAAATGTGGATCTAGATCTCCTCTCTCTTCCACTCAAATATGGGCAAGAATAATTGGAGGGATTGAGAGATAGCAAGCTTTGGAAGGTCAACAATGGAGGGGAAAACTTGCAAGATTCGTTGGGGAACCATTGGGGAAGAAGGCCCCTTAAATAGGTCCCCCAAAATCCAACCGTTGAAGCCCAAAAACGCGAATCTCGGTACTACCGGACTTTTTCCCGGTACTACCGGACATTCCCTGGGGATCCCAGGTCGCCAAACGCACCTTATTCAGTACCGACCGGTACTAAGGGGCGGTACTACCGGTCATCCCTGAACGAAAACGGCCATAACTTTTGCATCCGGACTCCGATTTTGATGATCTTGGGCTCGTTTCGAAGCGAACAACAAGCTCTAAAAGATCATGCAAATAAACATTATAGTCCAGCAAGGGAGTATAGATACAAATGACGAAAGGTTTAACCTCTATCAAAAAGACGAACCGATAAAACCTCCAACATAAAAAACGTAATAGAAAATGCATATGAAATCCGTTTTCGATGAACTAGAGCTTGTCATGGATATTAACACAAACTCTAAATCCTCACATGAGTAAGAACCAAATAATGGAAGGTTTTACCTATCTGTAAAATACAAACCAGTA
Source organism: Avena sativa (assembly GCA_916181665.1). Lineage (NCBI taxonomy): Eukaryota > Viridiplantae > Streptophyta > Magnoliopsida > Poales > Poaceae > Avena > Avena sativa. Next base: position 306,590,703 of record OV702284.1, on the reverse strand, counting down.
AAACCTCCAAGATCAAAACGCAATAAGATATAAAAGGGAAATCCGTTTTTGATGAACTAGAGCTTGTTATGGAGATTACCACAAGCTCTATATCCTCACATGGATAAGACCAAATAACAACCAAATATGATGATGCAAGTATGCAAAGGTTTGATCTCTCTCCGAACGATGTGACCGAGTTACTCATTCGAGAGCCTCTCTTGATAGTACGGTTATCTATCCTAAACCCGGTCTCCCAACAAACATGAGACCGGCAAAAGGGAAAACCTATCAATATTATACCTTTGCCTTGAGCAATCCATTTGATCTCGATGTAGACGATCTTGTCCTTCTCAAGATGGACACCTTTCTTGATTCCTCATCATCGATCCATGATCACCGAGGATGGCAAGCATCAAACATGAGATTTTCTATAGATGGCGCATTTTGAGCTTGCACAACACATCTTCTTCTCATTTCATCTATCTTGAAGTCAACACATGCTCCAAGCAATGCCAATGGACAATTCCTACAAGTACAACTTAATACACACATTAGTCCATAAAGATTGTCATTAATTACCAAAACCACACATGGGAGCCCACATGTTCTTTCAGAGGTGCCTTGGACGATGTTGCGAAGCTCGATGTTGAGGGCGTTGACGCGGGGGTCGATGTTATCGTCAAAGAGCCGACGAAGGGCCGCCCAAAGAACGGCGGCGGACGAGGCGGTGCGGTAGACGAGATGGAAGATCTCGGTGGAGACGCGCGTGTAGATCCATTGGATGATCGCTAGATCATCCTTGACCCAGCGAGGGTCGTCGGGGCGAGGGACGCAATCCGTGGCGACGTGATGAAGAAGATTGCAGCGCCCCAGGTGAACTTCGAACATATGGCGCCAATGATAGTAGTTGTGGGCTGAGAGATCAAGGGTAATGGTGATGAAGGGAGATATATCTGTGATCGTGTCGGTGAACGACATGGTGGCTAGGGTTTGGGTGGTGGTGACGCCGGCGGCAGGAGGAGAGGGTGCGCCGGCGGTGTGAAGGGGGACTAGGGTTTGAGTGGAAGAAGAGGAGGAGGGAGCGCCGGCGGCGCGGAATTCCGCCAGGGAGAAGAGAGAGCCCGGCGGCGGCGGCGGAGGTGGGGTGGGCGGAGCCATGCCATGTGCGGAAAAACCTAGGCGTCTGATACCATGATATTTGGGAAGAATAATAACTTGTATATTGTGTAGAGATTACAGAGGTATATATGAGGGCCAAAACCAGCTAGGGTTTAGAGCCAAACCGACCTAAGAGTCCAAACTGATTACAACAAGAATAAATCGCTAATATGCAAGAGTCATCGCCTCAGCTTGGTCTAGGAGAGAAATCTTGCCACATTTATTAGCATTGCACTCATTCGATAGATGTATAGCACTGGTTGTTCAGTAAACAACAGTAGATGCAGAATGGTAGGTCCCCGCACACACAATGTCCCGCTTACACAGTCCGTTAGGTATGTTGATTTTAGCGCTTTGCACGTCTTCCAGTGTTCTACGTGTGGAACAGAAAATCAATTGCTATTCATATTAGTCTTTGTTTATTTATAAACTATGAGTAGTTCATACAACAAACAAACAAACAAATCCACATACAATCACTCAGAAAAATCCGTAAACAATTGCCAGGAAATAGAAATCAACGCACACTGCACATGAGTAGCGAAGCACGTGAGAAGAAGCGTCGTCGGTATGATTGGTGTGAAGAAACGGTTCCTATACTTGTCCATGGAGAAATTGCTAGGCAGGCTTTTTTGGTCCTCGTCTATGTCTGAGTAGGTTTTCTGTGAAACAATGACAGGTAGTATCTTCCTTGGGCGTCCTAATATATATGCCTAAGTATCAAAGGGTATTCTAGGGCAAAGAAATAAAAGCGTGCAATCTAAACAGAGCGCCAGAATCACGGTTATTTCTATTTTTTGCATGATAGCTCGATATCAGGTAATCTTTGTATTTTATGTTGTGCGATTTGATAATCCTAAACAGATCGCTAAAATCATGGTATTTGATCTATTTTTGCAAAGGTATCGTCCCGACTAATCTTTGTACTAGTATTTATATATGTGTTATAATTCGACATTCCTTATACAAGGTCTAGTAATCTATTCTTGGGCTAAACTAAAACATCTGTTGCAGGACTACTCGGTGCGATTTCAATACTGCTGACTAGTACTATCAAGTGCGTCTCCACAATGATTTGTGAGGATCTGCATTTACCCCATCATAAACAAACTACATTTTTCTCTCACACTGAGGCCTGCAGAGGTTCTGGTACATGGGCTTAAATTAACAGCATTGAAGCCCAGCGGGCATACTGCACCATGAATGCCTCTATTTACTAATAGGACCAAACGCGCATGTTCAACCAATCAACCTATAAGATGGAAGCGCTCCTACTCGATATACAATCGAGCCCCAGGTGTATATATATGGAGTGTGTTGCGTACATCAGGTTATCTTGTACAGATCCAATCTCTAATACCCTCCCATAATCATCAGATAAACAAGTTGTAATTAGTCTTGAATTGTTCAAAAGCTTGAATAGGAAGTGCCTCCACTCGATCTCTTGAAGAAATAAACCTGATCTTTAGCTTCTTGTCTGCTACCCTTTCTCTTATAAAGTGAAAATTTATTTCAATGTGTTTAGCCCTAGCATGAAAAACAGGGTTAGCAGAAAACTATGTTGCACCTGGATTTTCACACCATAAATGCAGAGCTTCACGAAGTTTTATTCCAAGTTCTTCGAAGAAAAACTCCATGCTTGTTTCTTTTTGCACTCCAAGAGGGTCCAAGTAGGAAACCTCCAGTAAATCGCATGTCCTCTAAGCAACGGCCAGTCAACATATGAGATTGCACTCAAGAGTGTAGACTTTGATCTAAAAAATGTTAGTCCAAAACTCATAGTATTTTTAAAACATATCTCAAGATCCTTTTAGCAGTCATTCAATAAATTATAGTAGGACTATGCATATATTGATAAACCTTATTAACTGCAAAATATCTAGTCTTACGAGTGTTAACTATTGAAGAGCCAACTATACTTCTGTATCTGGTGCTATCATTTGGCCCTAGATGATCTCCTTCATGAACCCATTTTTTTTCCGAAGATGTCAATGGCATGAGAAAAGGAGTACACTTCTTCATCCCAACACGGGCAAGTAACCCAGCAGCATATTTTGCTTGATTCAGCACAATACAATTAGGAACTCTCTGTACTTCAATACCCAAAAGTAAATTCAAGTCACCTAGATCTTTAAGTGCAAATTATATACACAAATCGTTTAGAAGAGCACTAGTAGAATCCATGGAGGTGTAGGGGTTAGTAGCATGGAAAACAAAAAAATTCTACCGCATGCACACAAACAAGCCAAGATCTATCTACTAGATTGTAGCAACGAGACGATTAGAGTACTCACCCTTGAAGATTCCAAAGCGGTTAACGAGAGCAGATTCTCGTGGGTGATGTAGTCGTACACTTGCCGATCTCAAGATCACGTAGACGATCCTTCCAGCGATGCGTTCCGACAGCGCTTCCACAGTCGGTCACACGTTTGGTACTCGATGAAGACCTTCATCTCCCTTGTTTCAGCAGGCAGCGAAGGTTGTAGTTCTCCCATCGTGATTCCGGCAGCACGACGACGTGGTGTCGGAAGTAGAGGGAAAATTCTGCAGGGCTTTGCCTAAGCCGGAGCAGGTTATGGTGGATCCAGGGTTTCCGGCGATCTAGGGTTTAGAAGGCCGGAGAGGAGGAGGTGGAGTCGGCGGCGGCTAGGGCGGCGACGACGATCCAGCGGTGGCGCAAGGCGGCGGCGCGACGGCGGTGGTGTGGGGAGGGGCTGGTTGTGTGTCTCTTCGGGCACCCCCTCCCCTCTATTTATGAGAGGGAGGGCAACTTGGGAGAGGGGAGTTTGAATCCTTCCCCAACTCCCTCTCCTTGTTGGCTTGTGGTGGAGGGAAAGAAGGATTCTTTCCTTCCTCCACTAGGAAACATTGTCCCAGTTTGACTTTTCAAACTTGCCTTTTGACTTTCAATTTGAAGCTTTTTTTCTTACTAATGTCCAACCAAGTGACCTAGGACATGATCCAATAATTCCACTTATCCATGACACATTCATGTTCCCTTCCCTTTCCGGTCCGGTGAACCTTCTAGACCCTTCTAGAACCTCTCTGATGAAATCATCAGAATCATTCCCGAACTCCGGAATTGGACTTTCCTTATATGAATCTTATTCTCCGGACCATTCCGGAACTCCTCGTGATATCCCGGATCCCATCCGAGACTCCGAACAACATTCGGTCTCCCTACTTACATTCCATATCTACTAAACAACATCGAATCCTTAAGTGTGTCTCCCTACGGTTCGTGAATTACGCGGACATGACCGAGACACTTCTTCGATCAATAACCAATAGAGGAATCTGGAAATTCATATGGCTCCCATATATTTCTACGATTACTTTGCGATCGAATGAACCACTTACATACGATACCAATTTCCCTTTGTCTCGCGATAGTTTACTTATCCGAGGTTTGATCGTCGGTATCTCTGCATACCTAGTTCAACCTCGTTACCGATAAGTACTTTTTTCTCGTTCATGTGATATGTGATCCCTTGTGAGCCAGTCACATGCTTGCAAGCTAATTGGATGACATTCCACCTAGAGGGCCCAGAGTATATCTATCTGTCATATGGATGGACAAATCCCACTCTTGATCCATGTGCCTCAACACATACTTTCCAAACACTCAATGCCACATTTATAGCCACCCAGTTACGGTGTGGTGTTTGATGTCATCAAAGCATCCTTCCGATGATGGTGATTAGCATGATCTCATGGTCGAAGGAATTAGGTTACTATGTATGAGAAAGCTTATAGCAAACGAACTATTGAAATGACTTTGATCTTTATGCTACGCTTATCTATAGGAGTATGTCCATCATACCATTCTCCTAATGATATGATCTTGTTGTTAATAACATCTCAATGTTCATGATCAGGAAACCATGATCATATATTAACCAACAAGCTAGTTTAACAAGAGGCTTTACTAGGGACTCTTTTATGTTTACAAATCACACAAGTATTAATGTTTCCGATTAATACAATTATAACATGGTATGTAAACATTTATCATAAGCATGAAGATATGATAATAACCTATTTATTATTGCCTCTTGGGCATATCTCCAATAGTCTCCCACTTGCACTAGAGACAATAATCTAGTTTCAAAACTTTGTGTATTCAACACCTATGGCTTTCTGGTGTTGTATTTACACGATTGCTAGTGGTCAACTGATCTTCGGATCCGACTCTTTTAGGTCCATGTGTAATTGCATGTCTTTGCGTATCTACGCATCACTCATTCTCTAATGAGATGGCTTTGTATAAATTTGGTCCTTTGGTTCCTTGGGGTTAAAACATGTTGATAATATTGTCGTACAATATATCTTCATGGTACTATCCTGCTGTGAACCACACCTAGTTTGATAACAAACTACTTAACAGAAATGCCCTCTTTTGATGCTATAATAGCAGTCATATACTTAGCCTTTTGTTGTAGTATTTGTCACAATGTATTAACTTTGGAACTTATCCAAATCCATTATGGAACTTACTTTCCATTATATTGTGCCACCCTTAGTTTAGATTGAGATAAACTTGATTTGTACTTTGTGCCAAAACTACTATCAATGTAGTACTTTTATAATGAACCAACCATCTATTTGTCACTTCTACAAAATAATATATTCTTAGTTCTTCTAGAAGATCATAAGAATATCCTTACTATCGTCCAATGATCACTTTATGAATCATTCTGGTATATGCTCATAACATTTAGAGTACATGACATATCTGGATGTGTACATATCACAATTTGATTGATAAACTCTCTTTGTGATTTCAATCATCAAGTATCAATCTATACTTGAATCTTTGTTTCACTTACCAAGTGTCGATACACTTGAATTTTTATTTCATCCTTTTTATGTGGAAAGAACCTTTCTTGTCATTTCCATATTGAACTCATTCAATATCTCATCTATGTACATTTGGCACAACCATATTAGCGTCTCAATCTATCTATATAGATATTGATGCCAAACATTCGGGTTTTGCCTAAGTCTTTCATCGAGATGAAATTCTTAACATGTGTTAATAAAAGATACATCATTTCCAATTAACAATATGTCTTCCACATAATGTATTAGAAATATGTCTTAGCGCTCCCACTTAATTTCTTGCAAATGCAATCATCTTCATCGTCTCTGTTGAATTTAAACTCTTTTAACAGTTTCATCATGGTGAAGATTCCAACTCCGCGATGCTCACTTCAACCATTGTAGTTTGCATACGCTTTTAACATCCTTTCAATTAACAAAACCCTATGGACCGTGTTATGCACATGTCCTAGGTAACAATTCTATCAGAAGAACTTGTTTTGTTTATTCAACTACCACATAACAAAATTATATGTAGTGGTTGCTATATTAATCCATCTAGACTAAACATCGCTATGAAAGATCAAATCTTGTCATAGTCAACCTTTGAAAATTGTTGTGAACTCTTTCCCAACATGTCGACTATTTCATAGATGTGAAACATTCATGTCTATTTCTTTATAGATCCAAACACGACTGTAAGGTTTTACACCTTTCCAAAGGGTTTTTCAAGTTCAAAGCTTGATTTCTCGTGTATGGAACTATCAAAGATTTTATGGCTCCAAGCCATTTGACGGAGTCAGGGCCCATCATTGCTTCTTTGCATGTAGTCGTTTCATTATTGTCAAATAATGATTCAACCCTCAAATCTTGGTATTTGATTGTTTATCCGACCTACTTGGTTCAATAGGAACTTAGACCTCCGTAACCACAACCTTTGAGGCACGTGAGAAATGAGCATTGATGCTGCCTCCGGAACACTTTTTGGCATTGCGCAACTTTGCACATATAGCTAAGGTTCTTTTAACCTTATCAAAATTCTATTGTCCTCCCATTTAACTTTTCACGGAAAATTCCTTTCTCAAAGAAACTTGACGTTCTAAGCGACAAACATTTTTGTCTTTGGTGTTATGGAGGAATACTCAACGATTATTTGAAATAACACAAAAAGATATGTTTATCCGATTTTGGTTGCAAACATCTTTCTTATGCATAGCATACCAATGTTTAAGAAAGGACAACTTGGGTTTTATCCCAAACCATAACTTTATATGGTGTCATTTCAAGGGATTATAATGGAGCTCTTTTCAGTGGAAAAAACGGTAGTCTCTAAAGCTTTAATCTTTAAAATATAATGGCAGTTTTATAAATTACACCTTTGATCTTACCATGTCAAACAAGGTTTCATTACATATCTCAAACACTCCATACTCTTATGGTATTTCGGGAAATGTAAATCCATAGAACGATTCCTTAAATCTAAGGTGTTATGCTAAACTTGTAACTCAAATATCTTCCTTTATGATTCTATCATAAATTCTTTATTTTCTTGTTACATTGATTTTGCACTTCATCTTGAAAGTCTTTGAACTTTTCAAATGTTCCACACTTCATCCTTATTAAGTAAATATTCATATATTCACTCAAATTTTTGAATAAAGCATATGAAGTTGAAATCCATCGCTCTTGACTACACATAATGGACTTCATACAACAATATGTACAAGTTCCAATAAGCTAGTTATCTGTTCCCTTTGGCCTATGAACGGAGTTTTAATTATCTCTAGGAAAGTTTCACAAGCGTTATTCGATCAAAAATCAAAAGACTACAAAATTCCATCAAGTATGGGGTTTTTTCATGTTTTCTTTCCAATATAATTTAAACGGCGATGTCACTTCTTGAGTGATATATCAAACAATTTTTCTTTCGACAATTTTAGCACTAGTTTTATGGATGTGATTTCTCCAACGAGATTTGTAAATCATCCATCTTTTATGGATTACGAAAATTATTTGAACAACCCTTTTGTTCTGATAATACCTGATAAAACAAATCTTGAAGGCAAGCTTTGATTTCAACGAGCAACACAATAACCCTTTATTTGTTCTCGATGAGAATCATCACATATTCTTTTGTTGGTTACTTATGCCATTGTAGTTCATGAATTGTGTTGTTTCGTATGACGATTCACACCAACAAATTCAGTATCTAATACTTAAGAACCACATTTTTTAACAAGCAAAGAATATAACCATAACACGTATATCCTCTATATACCTAAGCTGAATAATTCTGGCCTTTTCTTTTCTGCCATATATTTATGAGATTATCTTTCAGTATTTCCTTTTTTGTTTGAAAGAATCTATCAACATCAATAGTGGAGTCATACACATGACACATAGTCCAAAGCATGTATAGTTAAATACCAATGTCTTTGAACTTGCACTTTGAAGTAGATAACCATCATCAAATGTTTGGTGTTCTTTCAAATTCCATTTTTTAGTAATCTCTTGGTGTAGTAAACATTTTACCTACATCAAATATTCATCCTTATCATGGAATTATTCATGATCAAGTTGTTTTAGCTTATAACGGTGAGTCGCGAGTATAATGTTGTTCTCCAAACCTTTTGGAGGATTAGAACGACTAGCGTCTCCAACCTTTTGAAATTCCCATCAAATATGAGAACATAAACTTTGCCATATTATACTCTATCATGTTATAATATAAAACAACATTTTAGATATTGCAATATCTTCCACATATGATGTTCCTAGATGACCTTGATATTAAAACAATCTTTTGAATATCAAGAATCATGCAGATAAACATGATACTTATATACTAACACTGGAATTGTTACTCTTGATTTAATACCAATTATTAAACTTCACAGAGTAACTGGAACTTACTGAAAGTTTGCAATTGAACTTTTAAACTTTAGATTAACACTTCAAAACAATACGATACCAGTTCGTAAATTAATTAACCAGAATTCTATAGTTCTATTATCTCAATTATAATTAAGCGCAAGGTGGTAAACGGATGCCAATGACTACAACAACTATGCAAATTCACTATGATTTAATTTATGATAAATAGTGTTCAACTTTTAATCATATTGCTGTTGAACTCCCACTCAAAACAATATCCATCACATTATTTTAGTGATCACATGAACCAAATTCACTACACCAAGTCCGATCATCATGTGACATGATATAGTTTCAAAGGCGAACAATCATCATGTTCATCATATCATCTATATGACTCGTGCTTTACCTTTCGGTATTCCGTGTTTCGAGACCATGTCTGTACATGCTAGGCTCGTCAAGACCAAACCTTAGCTTTAGCATGAGCAAATCTGGCTTGCTCCCATTGTATACACTCGTAGAATCTAATGCACCCGATCATCACGTGGTGCTTCGAAACAACGAGCTTTGGCAACGGTGCCTACTACGGACGAACACTCTATAACTTGATATTTTGTGAGATGGATAATCTTATAATGCTACCGTCGTGAACTAAGCAATACAAGATGCATTAAAGGATTAACATCACATGCAATTCAAAATATGTGATATGATATGGCCTTTCTTCTTGTGCTTCTGATCTCCATCTTCAAGCACGAACTATCTCCATCATCACCGGCGTGGCATCAAGATCAATGGCGTCGCTCCATGGTTGTCGTCCACCAGCATCTACTATTACAACTACTTTGAATAATAGACACACGGGTCTAGACGAAATTAAAAAACAACCATATGGCTCCTGCCGGTTGCCGACTTATAATAAGGAACATTGCATACACCATATATAATTACAATCATGGCCATATCACATCACAGCACACCCCTGCAAAACAAAGTTAGACGCCTCTAATTTTCTTTGCATGTTTTACGTGGTTTGGGGCTTTCATCAAGTGTCATTCTAACTTACAAACAAGAACCACAACGTTGATACTTGTATTGTCAATCACCCGTTGTAAATTGAATCTTCACTATGTTGGGAGAAACAGGCACCCGCAAAGCCACTTATGCAATACAAGTTGCATGTCAAGCGTGGAGCAAGTCTCATGAACGATGTCATGTAAGGTTAGCCGAGCCGCTTCATCCCACCATCCTGCAAGATGCAAAGTACACAAGAAGCAATCGTCAACAAAAGCATCAACGTCCACAATGACCATTGTGTTCTACTCGTGCAACAGATCTACATATAGACACGGTTCTGATACCACTGTAGGGGTTCGTAGCATGGAAAACAAAAAATTTCTACCGCATGCACACAAACAAGCCAAGATCTATCTACTAGATTGTAGCAACGAGTCGATTAGAGTACTCACCCTTGAAGATTCCAAAGCGGTTACGGAGAGTAGATTTTCATGGGTGATGTAGTCGTACACTTGCCGATCTCAAGATCGCGTAGATGATCCTTCTAGCGCTGCGTTCCGGCAGCGCTTCCGCATTCGGTCACACGTTCGGTACTCGATGAAGATCTTCCCCTCCCTTGTTCCAGCAGGCAACAGAGGTTGTAGTTCTCCCCTCGCGGTTCCGGCAGCACGACGGCGTGGTGTCGGAAGTAGAGGGAAAATCCTGCATGGCTTCGCCTAAGCCGGAGCAGGTTATGGTGGATCTAGGGTTTCCGGCAATCTAGGGTTTAGAAGGCCGGAGAGGAGGAGGTGGAGTCGGCAGCGGCTAGGGAGGTGTCGACGATCTGGCGGTGGCGCGAGGCGGCGGCGGCGCGACGACGGTGGTGTGGGGAGGGGCTGGTTGTGTGTCTCTTGGGGCACCCCCTCCCCTCTATTTATGAGAGGGAGGGCAGCTTGGGAGAGGGGAGTTTGAATCCTTCCCCAACTCCCTCTCCTTGTTGGCTTGTGGTGGAGGGAAAGAAGGATTCTTTCCTTCCTCAACTAGGAAACATTGTCTCAGTTTGAATTTTCAAACTTGCCTTTTGACTTTCAATTTGGAGCTTTCTTTTTTTATTGCTAATGCCCAACCAAGTGACCTAGGACATGATAAAATCATTCCACTTATCCATGACACATTCATGTTCCCTTCCCCTTCCGGTCCGGTGAACCTTCTAGACCCTTCTAGAACCTCTCCGATGAAATCATCGGAATCATTCCCGAACTCCGGAATTGGACTTTCCTTATATGAATCTTATTCTCCGGACCATTCCGGATCTCCTCGTGATATACCGGATCCCATCTGAGACTCTGAACAACATTCAGTCTCCCTACTTACATTCCATATCTACTAAACAACATCGAATCCTTAAGTGTGTCTCCCTACGGTTCGTGAATTACGCGGACATGACCGAGACACTTCTTCGATCAATAACCAATAGAGGAATCTGGAAATTCATATGGCTCCCACATATTTCTACGATCACTTTGCGATCGAATGAACCACTTACATACGATACCAATTTCCCTTTGTCTCGCGATAGTTTACTTATCCGAGGTTTGATCGTCGGTATCTCTGCATACCTAGTTCAACCTCGTCATAGATAAGTACTCTTTTCTCGTTCGTGTGATATGTGATCCCTTGTGAGCCAGTTATATGCTTGCAACGTAATTGGATGACATTCCACCGAGAGGGCCTAGAATATATCTATCCGTCATATAGATGGACATATCCCATTCTTGATCCATGTGCCTCAACACATACTTTCCGAACACTCAATGCCACCTTTATAGCCACCTAGTTACGGTGTGGTGTTTGATGTCATCAAAGCATCCATCCGGTGATGGTGATTAGCATGATCTGGTCGAAGGATTTAGGTTACTATGTATCTGAAAGCTTATAATAACTGAACTATATTAAATGACTTGATCTTTATGCTATGCTTAACTATAGGAGTATGTCCATCATACCATTCTTCTAATGATATGATATTGTTGTTAATAACATCTCAATGTTCATGATCAGGAAACCATGATCATATATTAACCAACAAGCTAGTTTAACAAAAGGCTTTACTAGGGACTCTTTTATGTTTACAAATCACACAAGTATTAATGTTTTCGATTAATATAATTATAGCATGGTATGTAAACATTTATTATAAGCATGAAGATATGATAATAATCTCTTTATTATTGCCTCTTGGGCATATCTCCAATAGGAGGAACTTACTACTATGATATCATCAACATAAATAAGCATGAAAATGTCAATTTTTGACTTGTTATAGATAAATAATGTAGTATCCGACTCGAACATAACAAAGCCAAGAGAGAGTAATTGTGAGCTTAAATGAGAATACGATGCTCGAGGTGCCTGTTTCAGTCCGTATAGTGCCTTGTCCAATTTGCACACAGGAAGATATTGTCCCGGCTAATCTTTGTATTTAATGTGATACAATTGGATATTCCTTATAAAATCTCTAGTCCGGTGCTAAGACCGTGATACGGACTATATATAACTCACATTTCGTTTCTGAAATCAAGTTATTTAACAATTTATTCTTGGAGTAGTAGACTCTAACATCCACAACATCTGTTGCAGGACTACTTAGTGCGATTTCAGTGCTGCTGCCTACATTAACACATTAACGTAAACATCAAGCAGTGTGGCTCCACAATGATTTGTGAGGATCTGCATGCAATTACCCCATCATAAACGAACTGCGTTTTCCTCTCACGTTGAGAGACCTGCAGAGGTTCTGGTACTAGTACATGGGCTTAAATTAACGGCATTGAAGCCCCCGCGAGCATATGGGACTATGAATGCCTCTGTTTACTAGACGCAGTGCGAGCTATCTTCCCAACCCTATTTCACATGGCTAGTTCAGTTAACCCCTGCCGTCGACTGCCAGTACTACTGAATGCATATGGGGGAGTACTACCGAGTTTTGATTGTTCGTGCAGTCGATCAGACAGCGCTGCCCGCGTCGACTGAATGCGTTAAGCAGCTAGCGCCATTAACGCAAACACAGTGCACCTTAAAACCACACACTGCTAGCTAGGTAGCATCATGGGGTAATCAATCGCGATCGAGGACCAGGCCAGCTACGGCACCTTTGCAATGAAGTTTTGGCGACGCGCGCGGACCTGAAGATAGAGATCGATCCAGGACGATCGAGTAGCTAGCTCCAGTTAATTTAGCAGCTCGGCTCATTCAACATTCATGGGTTCGATCGGCCGGCCAGCTGGGCGGAGTTAAGGGCTTTGCATGTTACTACTTACGCATGCATGCATGCATGCATATGCATTGCATGGCCAAAATCTGGTGATGATCAAGTCCGTAGGTACGAATAATAGGGTTTCGAATTTCGGTCGGAGTACTAAAAAAATCGGAACTGACAAAGAATTTTTTGAAATTTCCATATTTCTTTCAGAACAATTTAGAGAGCGAATTTCATTGAACTTTTATGCATTTTGCCTAAATATGAATTATCTCTCCTACTATGTACATGTTTGGTTTGACAACACACATGTGTTCACAGGATTATGAACTGGGAACTTAGGTTGGATTTGAATTTCCCTTTTTTTTTACTTTAATCACTTTTAATTATTGGTTTGTTCGGCCTTCATGTAACAACCAATATTTCACTCTCGTTTTCACCCATTACTCAATCTTCGACCAAAATCCCCTATTATTACCGTCCTACCTATATTTCTCACTGACTCTGGTATCTTCCTTGTCTATGGCAACTGGAACTTCACCTAGCCAACTTGTCCTTTATTGACCACATCCATTTGTTGAATGTCTTCCCTATTTGGTCTTGGTCTTGCTCTTGCCCCATTGACGCTGATTCCTCTAGCCAAAAGTGTGCACAGTTCTTCTCCAACACCGGTAGTCCCATCCCAAACATCGAAACCCTAGTCCACTAGCATCGCCCAAATTCACACTTATGCCCAACGTGCCTCCACCTCGGGTACGACCTTACATTTGCTGTCATCGATCCGCAATAGCTGCTAGCTTCGATCATGTCGATCCACATACCTCATTGCATAGTCACTCCTCCATGTCATGGTCACCTCCGCCTTATACCGCGTTGTCGTCATCTCTACCTCGCAATAATTGAATTTAGCTCTAAAAAGATTCAAGGAACCAAAAAAAACAAAATAACAGGTGCGTCGGAGATTTGGGACCATGTGAATCACATCCCAACATTTGGGGCCATGAACTGGATGCACACGGTCCAAACTAGCTCTATCTAGCTAGCTAGCTCGTTTGTTGCTAAATGCTAAAGGATGGCTAGCTTAATTGTCCTTGGTGTACGTCGAGAGTAGAGTAGAATCTCTCATGCATAGATGCATGTATGGATGTATCCAGCCAACACGCATGTTTCGCGGATAGGGACCATATATACGTTGCGCCGTTGCGTCCGTGCATGAGCAAATTTCTCTATCACACCCTGATATATGATCAAGCCCTTGGAATCGGATTTGACGCAAATCATGCACACATGTTTTGTACGTACCCATATATGTGTCCTGCTTGACCAAGTGCTAATTAGAGTTTTCTTAAGACGGCCCAACGACAATTTCAGAAGCTGAAACGACAGCGAAACCGCAATTACAAGCTCTACGCTGTCGCAGCACAAGTAGTACTCCCTCCGTTTCAGTTTACAAGTCCTACGCGTATATCTAGGTTATCAATTTGACCTATATAATTTAAATTATATAATATAAAAATTATATCATTGGAAAATACAAAGTCTAAAGTTTTCGGTGATATATTTTTTGTAATATATACATCATACTAAGTTGCTCAATTTAGCGACATAGAACTACGTGCAAGACTTGTAAACCGAAACGGAAGGAGTAGCTAAGTACACTATGGGGAATTAATTGCCACTCCCCCAATTATTCAATACCGCCGTACAAAAGCTGCCGAAGGCATACACACGAAGCTGTCTCCAAGCAACACGCGGCACACGTTACGTATCCACGGTGCCACAGAGAGTAGTCAAAGGACGATGATAATTTGCATGGAATTGGCTAGGATCTGGAGTCAAGATCCTGTTTGCTTAATTTTTCTCTGAAAGAAAGATGCTGTCGCCGGCCTGAAACATAGCTGCACCAATGGAGCAAGGGCATGTTTGGTTGTCCACTTTTTCTCTCCTTCAATGGGACAAAAAACTTGCGTTTAGCATCCTACATGGCCTCTAAATCTCGGCCTGCAATGTTCTTAAAGCAGTTTTCGTCATGACGTGACCAAGAAGGGGGGAAAGTTGTGACGTGCTCGTGCAAAGGCGGATATGGCGCGACCGCGCGAGCTAGTCGACAAGAGAAATTCCGTCACCTCCCGCCTATTTGCACATCTATTTATCATCGCTAGGCTCAGTGCCAAATTGCACGCCACCATTTCCTTCCTTTCGTTCTCTCCGTCCTGGCAAGGAGCTTCACCGACGAGCAGGTAAGCGATGCCGTCTACCTAGGTCAGTGTTGGAAAACATCCTCTAGCGGTCTTCCTCCTCTTCTCCGAGATCTCCACTACCTTCTCCGGTTCTCTGATGGCAGTGAGTACTAGCAAACCCTAGTCCTGGTAGCCCGATCCTAGAGCATGTGGTAGATCTGAGTACATTAAAAAGTAGATATGTGGCCTTGTGGTTGATTTTGCTAATCAGTAGTGCATGATATGCATGTTGTAGTTGTGGAAAATATTGAATCCCTAATATTTTGGTGTGTATTGATTTGACCCTCATGGGGAGTATATATAGACGTACACAGGGTAGGTGGAGACTTGGAGTACAAGTTGTAGGGTCCTAGTCTATCTCTAGTTGATACCCGTATACATATTCTAACATCCCCCCTCAGTCGAAGCGGGAGTGAAGCAGACGCTTGTGACTGGATTTGAAGTCTTGCGCTTCCGTCGTCTTCACCTCCTTGTCATCATCACCTGCGTGGACATGATCATGAGTGGCACCTAGGGGCGGTGACTTCGTCCCCTTCCAGTGTCTCTCTTCCCTCCCGCAGTCACAGCGGGAGTGGCGTGGACGCAAGTGACGACGCAGACGCTATTGACTGGAGTTCTTAAGTTGCTGTAGACGTTGTTCTTGATGTCGATGTCGAGGTAGCCGATCGTGATGTAGCCGTGGTCGATGTAGGTGTGGTCGATGTCGTAGTCGTCGTAGTGGTGTTGCCGCCATTGCCGGAGGCGCAAAAAATTACGCGGTTTTTGTTTTTGTTGACGAAGCTGCAGTTGTGGACGTTTTGCACCTTGTAGAGGTACCGTCGGGGGCGTCTCTTGGACGCGGTCATAAATGAGACCACCGGTTTTGCCAGGACCGGAGGAACCCACCAAGCACATAAGGTTTTGCCAGAACCATATGCGCGGTCGTAGGGGCGTCACAATTGTGATGCTGGTTTGTTGTTGCAGTCGTCGGGGTCGTGGACGCGGCGATGCCGTCGTCGTGCCTTGCAGTTATACTGTCAGAGGGCGTCGTAGTTGTATGTCCATCATGTGGACGGGTATAGCGGCGGCGCGATGTGTCGACGAAGATGTTGATAAAGACCACGTAGATATAGACCTTGGCGATGATGTGTCAGCGATGATGGAGTAGGCGTGTCGGCGATGATCGTCGCTTGAAGGCGTCCCTTGTGGCGGCGATGATGTCGAAGCCTTGATGTTGGATAAGTCAGCAATAGTATTCCACACCGGCCTGGCGTGTGGATGATGTCGATGTAGCTTCTCCGTGGTTGTGCTCGAGGAAGATTTTGTCTTGTAGCATGGCATAGTCGTACAGCTTGACGTAGATGTTTGGGTCGATGTAGTCTGGCTTGATGCAGTGTAAGATTCGTTGGTGTAGTCGTTCGGCTCGATGACCCGGAGTGTCCAGAGTTCTCCTGGAGTTACACGCGGTGCTGATCGCGTCGACCAGGTGTGGGAGGTCACCCTCCCGTAGTTGATGTCGGGTGCTTGAGGTCGCGGCAGTAGTGGTCGCAGCAAGCGCGATCGCACGTGTAGTGGCGTGCGTCTCTTGGTTGTCCAGGCGTCCGGTGCAGGCATAGAAGTGCCCTTCCACATACACATGTGCCAGCTTGGAGTTTACGATTCCTATAGGGAAACAAGTCTTGTCTCATGTTGGAGCAGCGGTGACGCGTGCCCAACTTGCCTTGTGGAACGCGCCCTTGGAGTTGTCGTCGGCCGAAGATTGTTGTTGATGTAGACGCATGTACGGTACTTCCGCGGGGCGGCAGCGTGATGAACTCCTGGAAGGATGCGGCATGTTCGAGGCGAGATCGATCTTGGCCGACCTATTCTGCTGAACAGTGCACTGCCGGCGACATTGATCTTGCACTAGTTTTCGCCGAACAAGGATCTAAATATCTAGAGATTTATTTGTCTAGCTAATTGGATCTAATCTATGGAATTGGGAAAACGAAATTTAGATCTAATTTAATCTAAAGAACCGATCTAATCTTTGATTTTGATCGGTTGCTGCGCCCCCGAGGAGATTGATCTCCCCAGGGGCAGCGCGCGTTGCAGAAGTGGAGAAACCTAGGATCGGCGCCGTGAGGCTAACCGCTCTGATACCATGTGGAAAATATTGAATCCCTAATATTTTGGTGTGTATTGATTTGACCCTCATGGGGAGTATATATAGACGTACACAGGGTAGGTGGAGACTTGGAGTACAAGTTGTAGGGTCCTAGTCTATCTCTAGTTGATACCCGTATACATATTCTAACATCCCTCCTCAGTCGAAGCGGGAGTGAAGCGGACGCTTGTGACTGGATTTGAAGTCTTGCG
Source organism: Avena sativa (assembly GCA_916181665.1). Lineage (NCBI taxonomy): Eukaryota > Viridiplantae > Streptophyta > Magnoliopsida > Poales > Poaceae > Avena > Avena sativa. The sequence goes on along the minus strand of OV702284.1, from coordinate 306,573,036 downwards.
CTTCCGTCGTCTTCACCTCCTTGTCATCATCACCTGCGTGGACATGATCATGAGTGGCACCTAGTGACACCTAGGATAGGTGGAGACTTGGAGTACAAGTTGTAGGGTCCTAGTCTATCTCTAGTTGATACCTGTATACATATTCTAACAGTAGTGATATATAAAAGGCTTTGTGGCCTTATGGAAGGTTATCAAAGTTTTACTGTTGTTATTGTTTAATATGTGTAGGTTTAATACTTCAATCTTGCTCGTCTGTAGTATGTGTAGGTTTGGTTCTTCAACCTTGCTTGTGTGTAGTATGTGTAGGTTTGGTTCTTGAATACATTGATCTTATTTCATAGATCTTGTTGTAACTTTGCATTGATCTAGTCCTAATGTTGACCAATGTAGGCCATGGCATGTGAAGAGTTTAGCCAGACCCTTATTGAAACCCAGGATCTGTCCTCTTTCGTTGAGGAGACAGAACTCACTTGTCCACAAAATGCAGAGATGTTATCTGGTCCTGTCAGCATGTGTTCTATCGTGGTGGAGCAGGTTGAGAATGTTGTTGCCATCCTAGCTAGGAGGAAGGCGGTCAAAGCTGGTAAGGCACACAACACTAGGTTAATAAGGGGGTTACAATGAAGTGGACTCATTTCCTTTCCACCTTCGTCCTCAATAGGATGTGTGATCTCATCAAGAGTGGGATGATGACTGAAAATGGGTTTAAGGAGGTGACCTGAACACTATAGCCAAGAAGCTGTTTGAGTTATGTGGTGCGGAGGTGTCCTCATAGCATGTGTACAATCATCTTAGGAAGAGAACCATGTGGATCAAAGTATCCAAGCTTAGAGACCTAAGCGGTGCACAACAAAATGTGTAGACCGAGACCATTGTCTAGCAGGGTGAGCACTAGAGAGGCCATGTCTCATTACTAACTACTCTTCTCAGTTCATCTACCCTACCTAATTTACTAGTTCATGATCGACGCCATCAGGGACACTTATCCTCCCAATGTGCACCCTGCCCTCTACGACATTGTCATGCGAGCTAATGGTGGGTTCAGTCCCAAGGCTCGGATGGCGGATCTAAGCCATCTTATCAATAACATGGATCAAGGTAATGGCGCCATTTAGATGGCATGCATAGGAACACATGGATATCTGGCTTAGGACCTTCCTAGCTAAGCGTTACTACATGTAGTGCTCCCTGGTGGTGGTGATGTAGGGGTTCGCAACATGGAAAACAAAAAAAATCTATCACGGGAACACACGAAAGCTAAGATCTAATCTACAAGATCGGTGCAACGAGTTTGTAGAGAACTAACCCTCGTAGATCCAAAGCGTTTAACGAGATCGGATTCTCGTGGTTGATGTAGTCGATCACTTGCCGATCTCAAGATCGTGAAGGCGATCCTTCCGGCGCCGCGTTCAGGCAGCGCTTCCGCAGTCGGTCACACGTACGGTACTCGATGAAGACCTTTCTCTCCCTTGTTGCAGTAGGCAGTGAAGGTTGTAGATCTCCTCGCGATTCCAGCAACACAACAGTGTGGTGGTGGAGGTGGAGGAGTAGATCCTGCAGGGCTTTGCCTAAGCCGGGGCATGTATGGTGGAGGAGAGAGAGCCTCGGTGGCTAGGGTTTAGGCACCGAGGAGAGGGAGGTGCCAACGGCTAGGGTATAGGAGGCGACAATTTAGAGAGGGGTGATACGTCGGAAACGTATCTATAATTTTTGATGCTCCATGCTTTTTTTGTATCTATTTTGCTTTACTTGTCTACACTTTGAGGTACTTTTTACATGTTTTCTGGTACTAACCTATTAACAAGTTGCCACAGTGCCAGTTTCCTATTTTTTGCTTTTTTGGTTTCAGAAAAGTTAGTAAAGAAATATTCTCGGAATTGGACGGGACAAACGTCAAAGTCAATTACTTTCTGTGGGTAACAAGAAGTCTAGAGGGGAGCCGGAGAGGCCAACCAGGGCGGCCAGACCCACCCTAGGCGTGGGTGGGCCCTACCCCGTGCATGGGTAGGGTTTGGCCCTCTAGACGCCTCCTCGGCCCCCCCTTCGCCTATAAGAAGCCCCCGATGCAGAAACCATAAGTACCCGATCAAATCTCCACGAAACCTTATAGCCGCCGCCGTCCTCCCTAGATCGGGGGGATCTGAAGTTCTTCCCGGCACCCTGCCGGAGGGGAGTTCATCTCGGAGGCCTTCTCTCCGGTATGATGTGTGAGTAGTTCCACCTTGGACTATGGGTCCATGTAGTAGCTAGATGGTTGTATCTCCTCCTTTGTGCTTTCATGTATAGATCTTGTGAGCTCCGTTCATGATCAAGATCTAATCTATTTGTAATCATGCATGTTGTGTTTGCGGGGATCCGATGGATATTGACATTATTATGTTGGTTTGATTAATGGTTTTGTCTTTATGATTCTATCATGTCTGTGTTGTTTGTGATCTTGCATGCTCTCCGTTGTTAGTAGCTATCTTGTCCAAGTAGTTGCTAGTGACTCCAAGAGGGGGTATTTATGATAGATAGTGGGTTCATGCATCTAGTTTCCAAGGGAAGTGACAATAATCTCTTCGGTTGTAGATGTGTTGTTGCTACTAGGGAGAAAACAACGGTCTCTTGTTCATGGAACATGTGGAATGTTTACCTTACACACTTTGCTTAAAGCAGTTGTCTGTTGCTTGCAACTTAATACTGGAGGGGGTTCGAATGATAACCTGAAGGTGGACTTCTAGTCATAGATGTAGTTGGATGGTGGTCTATGTATGTTGTTGTATTGCCCAAACGAATCTCATAGGATCATTATGACTAGTAATTGCATTGTTATGCCTTGTTCAGTTCCTGTCAATTGCCATGTTATAATTTGTTTACCCTTCATGCCATGTTGTTTATGTAAGGTGAGCACCTCTAGTGAACTATGGACCCCGGTCCAATCTTTACCATTGATACATCTTCCACTATTACTTGTTTACTTGCTGCAAACCATTACCTTCCACACCATACATTTAATCCTTTATTACAGCAAACCGGTGAGCTTGACAACCTCACTGATTCGTTGGGCAAAGTCTTGAGTTTGTATTGTGCAGGTCTCCGCGTTTCTTGCAACACTTGTGTGATGTTTCCTTCCTCCTTATGGTTCGATAACCTCGGTCTCAACTGAGGGAAAACTTGCTGCTTTCTCTTCACACCCTACGCTTGGGGTTACCAATGAAGTGCCGCGTCGAGCATCATCAAGGCTTTTCTGGCGCCGTTGCGGGGGAGGCTAAGGACGTCTTCACAAGGGGAGTCCTTCACTTCCTTTCTCTTTACTTTGTTTTTAGTTTGCTTTGTTTCTTTTGCTTGGTTTTGTTTGCCTCTTTCCAAAAAAACCCAAAAAAAATTAGTCTAGTTTGGTTTGCTTTCTTTATTCAAAAACACAAAAAATAGTTCCTACTCTAGTTGCTACCATGTCTGGTTTTGGACCAACCTTTATTTCCCCTATGGTAGAAATCTCCACTTTTAAGCAAAAAGGTGAAGAAAGTTTTATAGAAGCTTGGTCCAGAATCTCTGCTTTACAAAGGGAAACTGAGCCTAACGTGAGCCTTAGCTTGGTTATGGATTGTTTCTACCACGGTATTGCTCTTCGTTATAGATATGCTCTGGATGCTGTGGCTGAGAAAGCTATTTTTCTATGTACCGAGAATAAAGCCTTTGATGCCATAAAAAATTAATCATGATTTATGGTACACCTGCCAAGTCTGATTCCTCTTTCACAAATATTTTTGCTAGGTTAAACACTCTTGAGACTAGTATTGCTGCTATGAATAGTTGCTATCACACGCTTATGGCTTATCATGATTATGTCCCCATAAATTTTGAGCCTTCAGAGTGGTTTCCCACAATCAAAGTCTCTATAAATACTACACTTTTTGATGCTCGCTGTGATATCATGTCTGAATTTTGTCTCATGCCTAAAGATATTTATGATTCCTTGAGTCTTTGGGAGCTTACTAAAGGGGATAGGAAATATCTCTTACCAACAATGCCACTATATTGCCCATTGGAATAGCTGAAGGTGTGTTTTCAAAAATCTCAGGGAAAATGGTGTCTACTGATTATCTTGTTATTGAATGTGTAGGCAAGGGACAGATTACACTTGGAAGATTCCTACTAAAACACCTTGGAGCAGTAATAGATGTGGGAAAAGGTATTATGCACTTTTATCCTTCGGTAAGCAAACATATCTTCCCTAAAGAGAACAAAGAAAGGTAAGAAAGGAAAGAACAAGAGGGGCAATTCATCATTTGAAGTACTTGTTGGGAGATAATCCAAGAGTTTCCTTGAGTCTTGGAAGTTATTACTTCAGTAATGACCTCTCCTTATCCTTTTTGTTTGCTTTTTGTGCCAAGAATGACCTCTAATGAGAGGGAAGTAAGATTTGGGGAGTTGCTGTCACAAAACAGATTTCTGTACTCCACTAAAAAAATCGTGAGGAGTCTATGTAACACATATTGAGCTGAAAATTTACGAACAAATCCCCCAGTATGTTAGCTAACTTTCGTTAGTTGAACACTTTTTGATTTGAGCAATAGAAGATGTTCGAAAAAATCGGTTTCAACCTGCTGGTCTGTTTTGACAGATTTCTGCCATTATTTGCATTTGCTTCTTAATGATTCCTTTTTAGTTCTATTTAGGTGAATTGAGATTTTTGAAGGAGTTACTACAGTAGCTTGTGTTTTTAGTGAAAATCCTTGCTGTTTCAAACCTTTGCTAGAGGTCTAATATCTTTTGAATAAGCTAATGTTGCTAATGAAGATTGTGTGAAGTTTTATATGAAGGAAAAAATTTCAGGTGTAGAGAGAGAATGATGCAATGAGATGAAGAATGGACAAAAGCTCAATCTTGGGGATGCCACCATGGTGTCACCCCAAAAATATCTAAGAGGTACAAGCGTCAAAGCTTGGGGATGCCCAAGGCACCCCCTTCTTCATCAATAAAAAGCTCAAGTCTGTCTAGACACTTCATTTTTATTGTTTCATGCACAGTTGTGTTGTTCTTGGATCATCTTTTTTTTTGGTTTGCTTAGTTTGTTTAGTTTGCTTGAGTAGTTTGGACCCCCGTTCTCGCTGTGCTGTTTTGCAAATAAGTTGCTTGGTGTTGGAAAGGAGTAGTAAGTTCTTGCTTGTAAGTGCAAGAGGAGCATGCATTGACTGTGACTTAGACTTTAGCATGACATGCTAGGTGTTGTTTTGACCTTATGCTTAATAATTATTGCTATAGCATGTCTTGTTCCAAACAATTGGGATTGCTTAGTGTGCCTTGAAGAAATCATGCGTTGTTTTAGCATGCAAAAGCATAGTATTGTGGTATTCTCCTTTGATGTTTTGCTTGGGTTGACTAGGCACATGCTCATACCATGTTATGACTATGACAAGTCACCATTATCCTCTACGATCATTTAGTCATTGACTTGTAGTACCACTCTTTGCTTTGATTAGTATGCTTTGTTGTAATGCATGATTATGGCCATTATGCTCTCTTAGTTGGTTGCTTCCAGTCTTTTGCTAGCCTCCACTTGTATGAGTAAGCTCTACTCATGCTTCCAACCCCCAAGAAACCAAGTTATTCCAAAGTGTCCACTATAAACTCCTATGCATGGTGTGTTACACCATTCCAAGTATATTCTTGTTTTCAACTATCTTCCAATTAAAAAACCATTTGTTATGTGAAAACTTAGTGATTAAAGCCCTCACGAACTTGATGGCACACTTTATATTCTTTGCCCCTAATAAACTTGAACCATTGTGACAACTTTGTTGTATATGCTTGCACTTATACGTTGGAATTAGCACAACCGTGCTGTCACAGAGAACGCTTTCAACATTGCACTTGTACTTTGTACTCAGTTGATATCATGATCTTTTGTCTATGGATGTCACCGGTGTGAAATAAAGATGGAACTTGTAAGTCCATGGAGTTCGTATTCTGTGTTAGAGAAATGCCTAGGCCGCTAGCCTAAGCCATGCCTAATCATGGTGGAAACTTGCAGCATCACCATAGTGAGCTATCTATGAAGCATCCTCAATAAAAAGCTATGCATATGGTAAATAAAAAGATTACTGAGATGCTCATTGTCTGCTTGCCTTGTCATTTTGGTTATGGGAAAGCTCATGTACCATGTGCAAGGGGTACCCCGTTGGCGGTTCTCAATGATATGCAAATACTTACAATGACAAGAACTTACCTAGGCCCAAAGTTGAGTATGCATGAGGTGTGGCCCTCGTATTCAAGAGACTTGAGATTGCCAACTTATACTTCATCAAGCATATACTCCATATTTGCCACTTTAACCTTAATCACTTCAAGATGCTTATGATAGGGGCAATGAGGGCTGAAAGCTAACAAGTACCATAATTTTTGGAAGCTCTTTTTGAAATTTGTAATCCCTGCTTCCTTTACAAAAAAAGGATTTTCTTCCACCATTATTGAGTCTCCACCTTCTACCTTTAGGCACCATTAGGAGAGCCTAGTTGTCATTCTGTGTGCAGTGTTCCAAAGCTTATTGATTGATGCTGACATAGTTATACCCTACGGGTACACGACATTAGCATACCTGGTCCAGCCCAAGGAAGGCCCACAAGAATATACGCGGCCTGCGGAGATTTTCAGGTGGCCCAAGCCCATGACATCTTTGGATCCTTGGAGAGCAAGACTAGAACAGATAGAATATTCGAAGGGGCAAACCCTAAACTTGTAACCGACTCAATCTGTGCGCGAGACCTGCCTAACTCTATATAAAGGCTAGGAGGGCATGGCGAGAAGGGCCGATCTCTTTCCACCGCATACACACCTCCACGCCAGATTGCATCTACGCACCCCTGTAACCTTCGGTTCCGCCATAATCAAGAGCAGACAAGCAGGAGTAGGGTTTTCCCTCCCGGGGCCTGAACCTGGGTAAATCTCGTGTCCCCTAGTTGCTTGTCTGTTAACCATTCCGTGATCTCCAGCACCCCCATATTCTCCAAAACCCAAGCTCATAACAATGGGAATTAACGAGTCGAAACCTCGTCAATTGGCGCCGTCTGTAGGAATCGGAGGCGCTGATTGTGCGATCGTGACGGTCCCGACCAAAGCGATCTACTACTCCTCGGCAATGGAGAGCCATCTCCTCTTTGGCACTTTCGACTTCACCGCCCACTCGCCAGCCACCATGAAGGACTTCGAGCCCGTAGGCGACGGGCTCGAGATCCTGTTCGGGAGCTTCTACTTCCAGGTGGGACAGACCGGCACTCTCTGCCTCCCAGAGCGGGTGCCACTGCCATCGATCAGGCCCGCCTCATGGGCCCAGCATCCCAGCGTGTTACGCACGTCAACGTCGACAGATGAGTCATACGACAGCAGCCGCTGCAACTCAGATCTGTGCGACCCCCTGTCGGATGAAGGAACTTACGGTTCCGGATCCGAAAGCTGTGGCAGCAGCATCCAATCCGCAAGCGCTACCAGTGTGCCGTGGTCATCCAAAGCGACGTGGAACAACCACCAGGTTCGAGTGCCCATGTGACGCCGCCCAACCCATAGGGTAGGAATAGATAAAACATGAGGCAACCATCCCCCCACCCAACAAGGATGACCCCGATGCCAATTGAATAATCCACCTCAGCGAGGAAGGATGGAACCAGGCACGCGAAGACGTGGCGTGCAACAAAATCCTGCCTGTGGGTGCCTCACGGGACCTGGTGATGGCATACCACCTGCTCCTCATCGAATAGCACAAAAAGCAGGTGAAGATGCAAGAGGTACTCGATAAACGCAAGCAAGCGGCCTCGGAGTCTAGTGCGCGGCGAGCTGCGCTCTTTGCCGCTGGCGGCTCCAGCTCGCACGACAATCAAGCTAACAAGCATCGCTCTCGCACGGATAACATGGATCCCGCTGCACGTTGCGAGGTGACTCGAACCCTCAACACGTCCTTCATGGATATGGACGCCAACGGCAACGTCATCCCAAAGTTGCCGCAAGCTGCGATCATGGCAGCCACCACATATCTCGCGTCCCATCCACCTCCGGTGGGGGACCCGAAGAGAGCTATGCACAAGTCCGCACTAGCCGGACTCGGACTCGTTGGAGATGCGCTCCACGAGAAGGCTCCTGTGGAGCCAAAAAAGAAAGCTGCGGTCAGATTCAACCGCAGCCCCACACCCTCATCTCACGAGGACGAACATGACTTACCTCGACGATGCAAGAGCCCACGACATCGCAGCCGTGACTACGATGCTCGAAGCGACCTTGCTCAGCGCAAGGTCGACATGGCACACGCCAAACGCGTATGCTCATCCGAATCCGAAGATGATGATGATGGAGAACTCTGTGGAGCTCGATGCTTCAGCAGATGTGTTCGGCGGACACGGATGCCGAGAAACTTCAAGCTTCCTTCGAACACTCCAAAGTTCGACGGCACGCAGGACCCTAATGCGTGGCTCAACGACCACCTATCATCCGTCAAGCTGCACGGCAGAAACAAAAACACTGCTCTGTAGTGCCTTTAGCTGCAGCTGACAGGCGCAGCCCGGATCCGGCTCAGCAGCCTGTCCTCGGGTTCCATCTGAAGCTGGGAGGAACTAGAGTACAGTTTCATCCGAAACTTTAAGGGTACCAGCAAGAGGCCAGCCTTGATTGAGGAGCTGTGGGCCTACACTCAACGAACGGGCGAATCCATTCGCTCGTACATACTACGCTGGTCCAACATCAAGAACTCCCCGGCACACATCTCTGAGGAGAGAACGATTGATGCCTTCAAATATGGCGTCAAACTCCAGGACTTCAAGGAAGAACTTGGGCAAGTCAAACCCAATACGCTCGACCACCTCATGGACAACGCCAACAAGTGGGTAGATGGCGAAGATTCTGTACACCGAGCACATTCGGACGAGGAAGATGACTACGGCCGCAGACGTGAGCGCCGTAGCAAGCGAAGATCACGCGTCTACGACGATCGCGACAGACCCTACATGGTTGCGGCTGGCTACACCGAGTGCCGCAACAAAAACAACCGCAGCAGCGGCGGATACCATGGAAACAACTTCCGCGATGGAGGACGCCCAACGCAAACGTGGCAACGCCGCGGTCATGATGACGAGCCCTCGACATACGACAAGTTGTCGTGCCCATGCACCATCAAATTCTACATCGACAAGCATGATGGCAAAAAGAAGGCCAGCCACATGCTCAAGGACTGCCACGAGTTCCAAAAACTCAGCGAGGGCTTCGCCCAGATGAGACAGCAGATCCCGAACCCTGGGTTCGGACACGCACCTCCACCAGGCGACATCGCCCATGGAGATCCTCCACCACCACCCGTGGGACCTTCGAATCACCCGATCGCACCCATGAAGAACAATGGCGTAAACGGTACCCTGCGCCGAAAGGGTCATTGATGATCCAAAAGGGGCGCCCAAAAAACAGGGTGCAAAAGAAGATCACCCGTTAGGTCAGCTTGGCTGTGACCGCTCCACCCGCCATCCCTGAGTACCTCAGCAGTTCGGAGTCCTGCATCACATTCAGTCGTTCGGATCACCCCTGCCAGATCCCTCGCCCAGGTCATGCTGCCCTGGTGCTCGAGGCGCAAATCGGAAGGTTTGAGATGAGCCGCGTCTTCATGGACGGCGGCAGAAGCATTAACCTGATGTTCGCTAGCACCCTAGAAGCAATGCGGATCCCGCTGTGCAGCCTGGAACAATCCGACACAACGTTCCACGGCATAGTCCCAGGGAAGGGCATATTTCCCTTGGAAAAAATATGGCTCGATGTCATCTTCGGCAAACCCGACAACTTTAGGTGTGAGCGGCTCGAGTTCGAAGTGGTGGATTGGCCATCACAATACCACGCCATCCTCGGGCGCGTGGCATTCGCAAGGTTCCTGGCAGTACCGCACTATGCGTACCTGCTACTCAAGATGCCAGGACCTAGCGGCTTCATCATGGTCCATGGCAGCTTCACCCGATCCGACCACTGCGAGAGGGACTTCAACAGAATATCCCAGTCATTCGGCATGCAGGAGGAGCTCACAAGGCTTCGAGAAGTGACAGACAACAGGGCACCCCCAGTCTCCAGGAAAAACGCACCCGACATGTCATTCGACTCAACAATCAACACGAAAAAGGTGCAGGTCCACCCGACGGACGCCTCCAAGCCGGCGCTGATCGCCAATGATCTTAGCCCCGCATAGGAAAACGCGCTCGTCGAATTCCTTCGTGAGCGCTGGTAAATCTTCGCCTGGTGCCCTGCGGACATGCCAGGAGTTCCTAGGGAATTCGCCGAGCATGCACTCAATGTGTTTCCAAACGCCAAGCCTGTCAAACAGTCCATTCGATGATTGTCCGAGCCACGGGCCGAAGCCGTCAGAGTCAAAGTCAATAGACTACTCGACGCCAACTTCATCCGGGCTCGCCAACACTGTACTGATCCCTAAAAAGGACACGGACATCCTGCGGATGTGCGTGGACTTCACATCGCTCAACAAGCACTGCCCGAAGGATCATTTCCCTCTCCCTCGGATCGATCAGATCATCAATTCGACTGCAGGATGCGAGAAACTCTCCTTCCTCGACACCTACTCAGGCTACAGTCAGATTCGACTGAAGGTCGAAGATTAGGAGAAAATGGCGTTCATCACGCCGTTCGTAGTATTCTGCTACAACACAATGCCCTTCGGGCTGAAGAACACAGGTGCCACGTACCAGCGGTGCATACAGGCATTCTTGAAGAGCCAGATCAGCCACAACATATAGGTCTATGTTGACGACATAGTAGTCAAGACAAGGGAGGCCAAGATACCGATCGACGATCTCCGCGAGACGTTCGACAACCTCGATCACTACAAGATCAAGCTGAACCCAAAAAAGTGCGCCTTCGGCATCCCATCTGGCAACTGCTTGGCTACTTCATCTCTCAAACAGGGATTGAGGCGAACCCGAAAAAAGTATGGGCCATAGTAGCGATGGAGAAGTCGAAGAACCTCAAAGGTGTCCAGCAGCTCGCTGGGCGCATTGTGGCGTTGAGCAGATTCATCAGCCGCATGGGTGAGAAGGCCCTGGCTTTCTACCATCTGATACGCAAGGCAGAAAAATTCGAATGGACACCTGAAGCAGACGACGCGTCCGAAGATCTAAAGCGACTGCTCTCCACCTCGCTCGTACTGGTCACACCAAAGGAACATGAGCCTGTGCTGCTATACATAGCAGCCACGCATCAGGTGGTCAGCACCGTGCTCATGGTCGAACGACCCGAAGATGGCAAGACCCATGGGGTCCAACGCCCAATCTACTACCTCATCAAGGTATTGACACCAACAAAACAGAGGTACCCTCACTACCGGAAACTCGCCTACGGCGTGTTCATGACGGCTCGTCGGCTTAGCCACTACTTCCAGGAGCATCAGGTGATGGTCGTCAATGAGGCGCCACTGAACAACATCCTGAACAACCCCGAAGCTATAGGACGTGTAGCCCTGTGGGGCATTGAGTTGTCCCCTGTAGACATAGTCTACAAGAAGCGTTATGCGATCAAATCTCAGGTCCTCCCGGACTTCCTCGTCCACTGGATGGAGCTACAGCTGCCGGATACAATCATGGACGATGCACTTTGACGGCTCCAAGCGCGAGGCTGGAGCAGGGGCCGGCATCATACTGACGTCCCCGCAAGGTGAAAGGATGAAATACGTCCTCCGGATGAAATTTCGAGCCTCTAACAACGAAGCCGAATACGAGGCCCTCATCCACGGCATGAAGATGGCCAAGATCTGCGGCGCAACGCGCCTAGTCATATACGGTGACTCGAACCTCATCGTCCAGTAGACAATGAACGAATGCGACGCACACGCCGCCAACATGATCGTGTACCATGCGCTCTACAACTCACTCGAAGAAGACTTCGATGGCTGCGAGCTTCGGCACGTTGGAAGAGAAAAAAATGAATAAGCTGATAGACTCGCCAACATCGGCTCTACCTACGCACGGGTGCCACCAGGTGTGTTCCTCGAACAAATCTGTGTGCCTTCCATCAAAAGGAAATTCCCCAAGGGATTACCCGAAGAAGCAGAGCACTCGGGGGCTGCACCCGAAGGACAGGAAGGACCCGAAAAACTTGACACGGAGGTCGCGTTGTTCAACATGATGCAGGTAATGGCAATCGAGGAAACATGGACACAACCGTACCTACAGTACCTGATAAACAGGGAACTGCCTGACGACCCAACAGATGCCCGACGCATATCTCGCCGATCAAAGGCCTTCACCATCATCAATGGCGAGATATACAAGCGCAGCATTTCGAGTGTACTCCAAAGGTGCGTCACCATCGGCGACGGCAAAACCATCCTCCAAGACATCCATGAGGGCATCTGCGGCCATCACGCGGGCAGCCGTGCCCTCGTCGCCAAAGCTCTACGAGCTGGGTTCTACTGGCCAACGGCCATGAACGATGCCAAGGACATCGTACGAAGGTGCAACGACTGCCAAAGATTTCCCAATAAACCGCACGCACCAGGATCGGAGCTCAGGCCCATACCCTTGGCCTGGCCCTTCTCCCAATGCGGCCTCGACATGATCAGAAAACTGCCCAAATCCTCGAAAGGAGGCCACGTATACCTCCTGGTCGCAGTCGACAAGTTCACCAAATGGATCGAAGTCATGCCCGTTACCAACCAAAAAGGAAAAACGGTTGTGAAGTTCTTCGAGTCCATAGTCTATAGGTTCGGCGTGTCGCACAACATCATCACGGACAATGGGTCGAACTTCATCTCCAAAGAATTCCAGGACTTCTGCGAAGGCCTCGGGATCAACATATCATATGTCTCCGTGGCGCACCTGCAAACCAACGGGCAGGTCAAAAAGGCCAACGGCCTCGTAGGCGGCGGCATCAAGAAACTCCTACTCAGCCCACTCGAACGACTTGCGGGAGCCTGGGCAGAAGAGCTACCCTCCGTCCTCTGGAGCTTGCGCACAATGCCAAATAGCGCAACTGGCTACACGCCTTTCTTCATGGTGCACGAAGCCGAAGCCGTGTTACCTGTAGAAGTACGCCATAAGGCCCCACGGGTCGTCGCCTACAGCGAAGCCGAATCAACGAACGCACTCGAAGACGCCGTCGACACACTCGACGAGGCATGTGACATCGCCGCGGCTTGCTCTACGGTCTACCAGCAGAGCCTACGCAACTATCACAGCTGTCGGCTACGCCCAAGGTCCTTCGTCGAAGGAGACCTCGTCTTACGACTCAAGCAAGAGCGGCCGAAAAAGCTCGAGTCACCCTGGGAAGGACCCTATGTCGTAACCGAAGTCATCCCAGGTGGCGCCTACTGCCTCAAGCACGTGGAGTCTGGGGTCGCATACTCCAACCCATGGAACGTCGCACAATTGCGACCCTTCTACCCCTAGCTATCCCTCTTTACTTTCAATAAGGCTACTCAGCCGAACAATGTACCTCCTCGTTATGATATGAATAAAAGCTAAGTGTCTCGCCCAAAAATTTATCCCTTTTTTATCATACTACTTTCTGTTGCAACACACTCGGGGTCTCCGCCTCACCTCACGACTTCGTAGACTGAGCATAACGCATGAAAACCTGAGTAGCTGGCCACGTCAGGCTAACGAAAAGGGCATGCATAAAATCAAGCACCACGTTCTCATACAAATAACCTTTACAACAAAGGGAATAACACGCCCACTCGAAGTATATACAAGTTTTACATCTATCTTTTTTACAGGGCCTACCTATTCTGAAGGATCACATGCGCCCGCTGCTCAAAAAGATCTACAATATCTTCGGCATACTGCCTAACAGCCGCGTAATGAGGGCGCATATCCCATAGGCCACCATCTGGTCGAGGGGGTGGTCCAGCAGCCACCGCCGCAAGATCAACATCTGGGCGACACATACGAACAAGCGACATGGCGGCCATCACCCCTACAACCAACTGGTGCCGCACCAGCTCCCTGACGTGACCCACGTCCCAAAACTTTGCCAGCAAACCCCATAGAGTCGAAGGCGCCTCATCAAGGGGGAACATGGCGTGCATAATTGACACTAGGGAAATCTTCACCTGCCGCAGCACCCATGACACCTGGTGAGCGCGGTCCTACACAGTCGCAAGGACCGTGGCCCGGTCGCGGTCCATGCAGAAAAAGCCTCCAGCTTCCATATCCTGCTGGGTCAAGCAGTTGATACGAACTGCAACATGCTCCTTCTCCTCCCTCAGAACAAGGTTGGCACCTGCCGAAAATACAGAGTAAGATGACACTCAAAGAAAAGGAGCATCCAAAAACGAGCAGCAGCTCAAGAAAACTCACACTGTAGCCGCTCGGCCAACTGCCGCAACTCCTCCATCAGATACTCCTCTCTGGCGGTAGCCCGCTCCACCTTCGACTTCCACACATCCGCATGACCTCGGATTCCAAGTATCTCCCTCTCAAGGCTGCGGACGCGGTCATGAAGAAAAACAAGTTGCGACGCATCATCCAAAGATGGTCGCGGCTGAGGGGCAGATGAAGTATCAACGGGATCCTCACCCGAAGGTCCCTAAAGGAAAACAGGCAAGAGTATGAACAACACATGACTGAGCAGCAGCTCGAAGCATCATTTATATACAACAAAAGGCCACTGCGTGGCACAAGGAAACTGTTCGATAAATATTACAGCAAAAGAAGAAGACAACTATCCTAACGCTACAACGACAAAGCCTACGGAGTCGCATCTGGGGTGGCCTCGGAACCAGAGTGCCTGCTCTTGACTTCCTCCTGCTGCTTCGCCGCATACTTCGCCAGAAGGTCAATGAGCTTCGGCCCATAGCGCTTACAGTGAGAAGCGTAGAGAGCGAAGGCTACCTCGGAACCGTCGAGAGCCGTTGGCATCTGGCAAGTGACCTGATGAAGATCCAGCTCCACCCCGGACGCCATGGCCATAGCCAGCCCCATGGAAGCGTCGATGCCCTTCTTCTTGCGCTTGTAGGCCGCAGGCGCATCCGCTAACAGCGAATCCGCCAAAGAATCCACATACTCAAGGGCAGCGCCCTTGGGAACTATCTCCTTGTAGAAGCGCCCGAGGATCTCTTTGGACTTAGCAAGGGAGCCAGAAGTAGTACCACAACGGTCTTCGACCGCCGCGGCGGCATCATCTAGAGCACTCCTGTGCTCCAAGGCACCGCGGTCAAACTCAATGCCCGAGGCATCTGGAGCAAAAGAAAAATACAAAACAAGAATAAAATAAGGGCAGGAAGACAGAGCAGCCAAAAAAGCAAAGACAGGCAAAAGCACTCACCGGAAACGACCTTCGCAGCAGCCATCAGCTTCTCAGCCACCTCCTTCTCGCGTGCATCTGCAACAGTGGCAAGCTGCTCCTCGCGATCCGAAGCTTCCCGCTGAAGGCGCTCCTTGGCCGTGGCTGTGTCAGCCAATTCCTGCTAAAGGCGCTCCTTCGCCCCCATGGCATCTTCAGCCTTCTTCTCCGCTTGCCCAAGGATCTTTTTGAGAGCATCAAGCTCGTGGAGGGCAGCATTATTCTCATCTGCAAAAGCAACAAAGAACATACATAAGCAAAACAAGCTACAGACAAGCGAGCAGACGAAAAAGAAAAAGATCAATTCAGCACGTACCTCGAAGTTGCCGCATGGTGGCCTCCAGCGCCAAATGCTGCTGCACAAGCAGATTCGCACTATGCACAAAGGGCTGCGAAAGGAAGAAGAACAAAAACAATCAAGAAAAGGACCCGGGGGCTGTGCCCCGCAACGAGCACAACATCGAGCAAAAACGACACAACAAATACTCGGGGGCTCCCCCTAGGACAAAAGGGAAAAAAAACTTACATGCTCAGACGGAGACTCCGAAGGTCCCGGTGTAGTCTTCTGGGAGAGTATCACTCGAGCCTCCTGTGGAGAAGGCTTCGGAGCATCACCCCTAGAGGTGGCCACCGTCTGAGAGGGAGGACGCGTCAGTTTCGACTCCCCTACTGCCTCCTGAGTGGCCTCACTAAAAGAGCCCTCAGAAGAGTGGCTGCAAGGAAAACACCAATCAAAAGCAAGAAGACAAGAAGATAAGATGACAAGAAAGTAATGAATAGCATCCAAAGATACTTACGAGTCCATGTCGCTCAAGTTAAAAACGGGCGGTGCCCTCTTCTCTTCCTTCTTCCTCTTGGCCGACGACTGCGGTGCTATAGCCCGCACAGGCACAGCTAGGATAGGCGAGGAAGAAGCGTCGTCACCTCCACTGTGGCGGACAAGGAACGACGACTCCCTAGGTGTCGGTGGAGTCGAGGCATCCGAAGATTCGCTCGAGCTCCGTGCCCGCTTTCGGGTCATCCCCTCGCTCACCTCGGGGGCTCCCTCAGTCGGCGACTACGCCGGCGGAAGCTCGGACTCGGAGTCCACAACTTCGTTGTCCGGCGCATTCGGAAACCTCTCGGGTAGTGGAGGCATCATGCTAGCCACCTTGAGCTACTGCACAATGAAGACATAAAACGTTCAGTACAAGTAATCACAAGGAAAAGCACTCGAAAAAAGGCGCTACACGCACGTCGCAAATCTACACCTGCGGAACTGGTCTCGCGACACTGAACGGGTGCGTTAGCGACTTCCCCGAAAGGTCCTCGTCAGACTTGTACTTCGGCAGTGGCTGAAGAACTCTGTCGAGGTCCCCCCTAGAGTGCTCCTCAGCCGAAACTCTCGTCGGGTCGTGGCGGCCAGAGTAAAGAAACATCGGATGCGCCCTATCCTGGAGTGGCTGCACCCAACGTTTGAGGAAGGTGCGGATTATATCCACACCGTTCACCTCCTTCTCCGCAACCACCTGGAGGGCCTCCACCTCGCCCTCCAGGATATGGTTCTTCCAGGATCTTTTCTTCAAGATCTCCTGGGTGGAATCGAAAGGGGCAAGGCCGAAGTTTTGCCCGTCCACTGTGGAGTCGCGGATATAAAACCACTTCCTCCGCCAGTATTGGACAGACTCAGACATAGAAAAAGAGAAGAAAAGAACAGTAGATCGAAGATAAATGATGCAGACGCCAATCGGATAAACTCCATCGAAGTCGGACTGTCTCTTCACGGAATAGAGCTTCCGGAAGAGGCCAAAGTGCAGCTCGATATCGAGCCAGCACTCACAAAAAGCAATGAAGCAGGCGATGTGGAGAAGAAAATTGGGAGAAAGATGATGGAGTTGTATGCCATAGAAAAACAACAGTCCACTAAGAAAATCATGGACTGGGAGCGAGAGTCCACGAAGAACAAAAGGGACAAACATCACCCGAAACCCTGCGGGTGGACGGGGAGTTACCTCATCGCCTGGGATCTTGACGGCCTCCTTGTCCTGCAGGATTAAACCCTCTTCACAAAGCTTGCGCTGTCGTGGGAATGACCACGACAGATGCTGCAATCGGCAGCGAGTAGTAGAACAAAGGGCAAGGGCGGCCAACCATCTGCGGTGCGAGATAAGGGCGGAGACACAGGGTTTTACCCAGGTTTGGCCCCTCGGAGGGTAAATACCTACTCCTGCTAGATTGTATTATGATGGAGGTATAATCGGGCGAGCTCGACGGCTAGGCGGCGAGTCGCTTGGGTGGATGATGGAACGTCTCTCTACACGCCCTGTAGGGAGGTTTATATAGACTCACCCCCCTAGAGTTTACATATCTCAAACGAATCAGTTAAGTCTTCGGCACTCGTTTAACCTAATCCGACTGGGCCTATCTACTCTCCTGGGCCTTTAGCTTCCAGTCGCTTGGATCCACGCCAGGTCTTGATCCAGTCGTCGTCCTGCAGGCCCACTCGCCAGTTTCTGGGCCAGTCGGAAACGTCCTGCTGGGTACACCTCGGTAGGTATGTCCCCATCAGTAGTCCCCGAGGCCGTCGTCAATTGGGCGCAGGTGGTTATTGGCAGTCGGAGCATACGGGTGCAATGCGGACACCCAGTCGAATCGGTGGCGGGCTCCTGAATAAAGGAAAAAACTAGTCATTCTGGTCGTAGCTCGGCGAACGGGTCGGCGAAATATTTAGTCACTGTTATAGTGATAAGGTCGGCGAGTCGAATGGATGAAGTTGGACCGTCAGACGCGGTCAAAACTAGCCGTTGGAGTGATCCAACGGTAACTTTTGGCGTAATCACCGCGTAGTAACGGCTCCCTGATTTGGCGGGTAACAACTGCTATATAAAGGAAATGGTACGCGATCGGAGAACCACCCTCTCGTCATTTCCTCCGATTTCGCGCATCTCCGTTTTCCTCCGCATCGCGATCCAACCGATCCAAAATCCTCCGACCTCCTCGAACCTTTCTGCCAATGGCCCCCTCCGTCGAACCATGGGGTAGGTCCAAATGCACGGGAGCGCTACTAGCGTCTTTCGAGGAAGCCGGGATCCTGCGCGCCGGCAGGTGGCGCATCCCTGCGGCCGGAGAGGTGACTCCGGACCCGCGCGAGGGAGAATTCGTCTGCTTCACCAGCCACCTGGAGCGGGGGCTGGGGTTTCCCACATCTCTCTTCTTTCGGCGCTTCTGTGCCTACTACAGGATTCAGCCATTGGACCTGGGCCCGCACAGCATCGAGCAACTCGCCATCTTCGTGGCGTTCTGTGAGTGCTACCTGGGCTGCAGGCCCTACTTCCCCCTGTGGCACGATCTGTTCCACGGGGCGGCCCAATGCTGGCGGCGGGTGGCCTGACGTTCTAGCTCAAGTTGAAAGCTTCCTTCTTCGACCTGATGCTACCTGCCAAGGCGGCAAGCGAGTGGAAGAAGTCCTGGTTTTACGTCACTGAGGCGACTTCAGACGGCGAGGTGGCGATCCCAAGGTACTCCGCCGACCGGCCCGAACCACGCCGACTCCAAGTCGGCAAGCTCCCAACAGACCAGCGGATGGTCGTGGACGAGATGCTTCAAACCATCCGCGGCCTGAAGAAGAAGGGTCTTCAGACCATCAATTTGTACAACTGTTGGCTTGGGCGGCGACTCGTTCCCCTGGCCCGCCGTGACCATTACATGTACGAGTACACGGGCCGGGAAGACTCGACGAAATCCTGCCTCGCCGAGTGGAAATTCGAGGACTACGTCCCGGCGTTGAAGAAGATCACCCAGGCGGTGTACCTGGACGCGAAGGCTGGGGTCGCCCCCTACACCGCGAAGCATCCAGCCCCGACGGTAAGTCACTTTCTACCATTCGCAGTCGCAGTTGATGTTGTCGCGGTTATATTGATATTATTTCATGCTTGCTGCAGTTATTTCAAGTGGTGGAAGGGTGGCTTCCGCCCACGGACGACGAGAACTCGAACTCGTCCGTCCAGGACGGGGGCGAGTCGCCTCCCACCAAGGGCGGCGCCGAGAGCGACAGGAGCGACGATGACGATGAGTCCGAGGAAGAGGCCGCCCCACTGGTTCGCAAAACTCGCGGGCAGCGTCAGCGCGAACTCGAGGTGAGTAGAAGTCTTGAACGTCATGACGATGACGACGAAGAGCTTCCCGAGATCACCTCGCGTCGCGAGGCCACTCCGTCGAAAAAGAAGAAGAAGAAGATGGAAGTGAAGGCCCCTCCGAAGAGGATGACGAAGCCAGCAAGACAGGCATCTCCACCTCATTCGGCGAGTAGTTCCGACGCCACCAGCCTGGCCAGGGATGAAGCGCCACAGGCGACGGCAGCACCGGATGTCACCGCCGTCCTGAGTGAGGTACCTCTGGCCTCGATCCTCCCGTTCGCCCCAGTCTCTGGGTCGGGGGCTGCTCCGGTCGCGGCAACTTCGCCTCCCAGGAGATCTCCTACCAAAAACGTTGTGGAGGCTCCTGTCGCGGCCTCGTCAATGAAGAGGCCGTCCGTGTCTTGGGCGCATGATGTCCTGGAGATGGGCCTCAGTCGGAAACTGGGCCCCGAGCTAGAGAAGCCAGCTAGCATCCGTACGGGGCTGCGGTTCATACCAGTCGCCAAGTGAGTTTTATTCACCTGCCTTGCTTTTCAATTGTACTCGGACCACTTTGCTCATGTAATCAATTTTCAGGACTGGATTTAAAAAGATAGGTCATCCGTCCATGGCCAAAGTGCCGCCAGTCATCGCCGAGGAGGACCCCTCTCGGAAGAGGAAGGATGATGAGGTCGCTGCCCCCATAGACAGTGCCAAGAAGGCCAAGGGCGACGATGTCGTCACGGTGTCTGACGACACAACGATTGCTCCGAGTGATCCTACGGCGGAGGCGGCCTTGACAATCAAGGAGGGTGCTTCCTCGCCTGGGATGGCCGAGCCGACCTCTTTTGGTGCTGGCGCATCCATCGCGACCTTCCCCCGCTTCATGGCCCGAGCATCTACAACGAGTGGTACCACGCCATCGAGCCGCGTACCTGGGGTCGCCGAAACGGAGGTCGAGCAGCGTCGCGGGCACACTCCGGCCCTTCTTGCATCCGTGGACGCGCTACAGCTTCATGGCATGCTTGGCGCAGCCATCCAGGTATGTCCAGTCCCCGAGGATCGGGCCACTGAATTGCAGTGGTCAGATTCTTTTGATGTTTTGTTTTCATTTCTCGCGCCCAGTCCCCGAGGATCGGGCCACTGAATTGCAGTGGTCAGATTCTTTTGATGTTTTGTTTTCATTTCTCGCGCCCAGTCCCCGAGTGTCCAGTCGCTGAATTTCAGCGGGTGGGCACTTAGGATTTCGTTTTTGTTAACTATTTGACATTTGCACAGGGTTTGCAACGTGAATCGGCCGACCGGCTTGCTGCGAAATGTCGCGCGGAGAAGGAACTTGTCGCCGTCCAAGAGGCGAACAAGGGACTCCAGGCGATTGCTGCGAAGGCAGAGGAGGTCCGCCAGGGCCTTGTCCCGGCGAGTGAATTAACGGCGGCTCAATCTGCGTTGAGCTCGGCTGAGAAGCGGATCGCCGACCTTGAGCGCGAGCTTAAGGAAGCGAAGGAGGAGGCGAGTTCAGCGGATGGGCGGGCCAAGGCTGCTGTTACGGCCGCCGCTGAGGAGCGTAAGGTCTCTGACGCCCTTGTTGCTGGGCTACAAGACGACTACTCCTCTCTTCAAAGCTTCATCACGGATCTCGCTCGTACTTTGATTGGTAAGTGTGCCTGCCTCTACCTGTAATATTCGCATTGTGTGAATTTTGATGTACTCACTGCCATTCTCTATCCACAGGTCGGATCATCGACAGCGCGGAGGAGGCGCAGTCGTACGACGCGCGGCAGTGTGTGGCCACGCTGGTCGACTCGGCCACTTTGTCCGCGGCTTGCATTCGGGCGTATCTTCAGGAGATGTCGCCCACAGAAGTGATACCCAGCGACCTCGTCGAAGTGTAGCGATACTTGGAGAAGGCACCGTCGGTCGTCGAGTTCATGACACGGTCGGCGTTCCGGCGCGGGGCGGCGACGGCGCTCAGCCTTGGGCTCGCACACTTCCCGGAGGATTTCGATCTGGACGACGTGACGAGTGGATACCCATCGTCGACGGGCTCGGTGGAGATTGCCAAGGTGCTGAAGCTGACGGACCGTGCGGCGGTATACTCCGATCGTGTCTGGGCGATGGGCGATCTCCTTCCTTATCAGGAGACGATCGTCGCACCCAACGACCCCGAGCCGCCGCACCGGGACTTCAAGATCGAGCAGCCCTTCCGTGCGGCGATGGCTAGTGAGCTGACGACGTACCCGTCGA
Organism: Avena sativa; assembly: GCA_916181665.1. Lineage (NCBI taxonomy): Eukaryota > Viridiplantae > Streptophyta > Magnoliopsida > Poales > Poaceae > Avena > Avena sativa. The sequence goes on along the minus strand of OV702284.1, from coordinate 306,551,404 downwards.
ACCCGTACACTCCCTTCATTCGCAACCGCAAGGGTGGCGGCGAGTCGTCGTCGATGCCTACAGAGTAAAACGTTGTGCCCTGGGGCGTTAGTAGCAGTTCGGCCATTAGGCACAACATGTATTTTGTAACAACTTTGATCTGCTATAACGGGATATCATGTTATTTTGTGATTTGACTTGCGTTAGAGATTGAGGGTTGAACGAGTCCCCGAGCGCGTCCGCCCTTTTTATGGGGTTTACCTCGTTTGTTTATGTGTTTGTGGTTTTGAGCGATTTGTTATTGAGGTCGACTCGCCCGAGCTTGGAAAGCCAGTCGTTGGGCGACTCCCATGAGTGCTCTTTACTTCACCGCTTTCCCTTGCATGAACGAGGTCGGGTAGCCGAGTCCCCGAGCGTGGTACTTGGTGGTTCTAGTCGCGGCTCTAGGGTGGGTGAGGACTGGGCACGTCAGAGTGAGCGCATCACTCCTGCCTGGCCCGTTGGGTCAGTCGCATGGTGAGTCCTGGGCACGCTCTCGTACTTGGCGTTTTTCCCTAGTCGCTCGTGCTGAACTGGTCATCAGTCCCCGAGCGTGGTACTTGGCCGTTCGAGTCGCTGTGTCGAGGACGCAGAGGATCATGGTCGCTATGAGGAGCGAAGGCAGTTGTCTTGGCTCGTTAATCCAGTCGAGCTAGGCGACTCCAATGGGGCTCCGGGTAGGCGTTTTTCGTGGACGTTACGAGTCCTGGGGTAACCCAGTGCCCTCGTAGCGCACTACTTGGACGTGCCGATCGCTGTACCAGAGGTTGACTCCTGCAGTTAGCTTGGTGCTGTTACTATGAGTGCGAGTGGCACAAGACACGGAGAGTAGACACAATTTGCGGTAACCAATATGTTTTATTTCATAGCGACTGGAGGATACATATGTGGAGTTCTAGGAGTAGAACTTCCGTAGGAGGTTTACATTCCATGGTCGCTTGACGTCAAGTTTTCCGTCCCCGCGGACGTCGATGAGGTAGTAGGCGTCGTTGCCGAGTACTCGCCCGATGGCGAATGGTCCCTCCCATGGGGGGGGAGAGCTTGTGCATGCCCTTCTTGTCCTGGATGAGGCGTAGCACCAGGTTGCCTTCCTGGAAGGTGCGAGTTTTCACCCGCCGGCTATGGTAGCGGCGGAGTCCTTGCTGGTAGATGGCAGTGCGAGAGCGAGCTAGGTCGCGTGCCTCGTCGAGTTGATCGACTCCATCCTGACGTGCGAGTTCGTTTGCAGCCTCCGTGTAGTGGACGACCCTTGGCGAGTCGTGCTCGAGGTCGGTGGGCATGACTGCCTCGGCTCCATACACCATGAAGAAGGGGGTGAACCCTGTCGACCAGTTGATCGAGGTGCGGATACCCCAGATGACGGAGGGTAGCTCCTCGACCCAGCACCCGGCGGTGCGCTCGAGTGGTACTTGGAGCCGCGGCTTCAGGTTGTGGAGGATGCTCTGGTTGGCCCGTTCCGCCTGGCCGTTGGACTCCGGGTGGGCGACTGAGGCGAGGTCGAGTCGGATGTGATGTTTCTCGCAGAACTCGGCCATGGCTCCTTTGGCAAAGTTGGTGCCGTTGTCCGTGATGATGCTGTTTGGGAACCCGTAGCGATATATGAGCTCGCGTAGGAATTTGGTGGCGGTCTTCCCGTCGCATTTCCGGACTGGATTGGCCTCCACCCACTTTGTGAATTTGTCGACCGCGACCAGCCGGAGGGGGCCTTTTTGAAAGGTCCTACCATGTCCATGCCCCACACGACGAATGGCCAGGTGATGGGGATTGTCTTGAGCGCTGAGCTCGGCATGTGTGTCTGGTTGGCGTACTTCTGGCACCCGGCGCAACGCTGGACAATGTCAACGGTGTCGGCGTGTGCGGTGGGCCAGTAGAAGCCGTGTCGCATAGCCTTTGCGACCAGAGAGCGGGCTCCAGCCTGGTGGCCGCAGTCGCCGGAGTGGATGTCGTGGATGATCTTGCGTCCTTCGGCGGGTTGGACGCAGCGTTGGAACACGCCGGTCACGCTGCGCTTGTGGAGCTCGCCGTCGATGATGACGAAGAATTTGCAGCGTCGCGTTATCATCCGGGCATCTGTTTCGTCTGCCGGCAAGGTGCCTCCCTCCAGGTAGGCGATGTACGGCCTAGTCCAGTCTTCTGGCTCGGCGATGAGTGCAACCAGGACTGCCTCTGGTTGCAGCGGGACTCTGATATCGATCTCCCTTGGGGGAGAGACAGACGGCTTGGTGATCGTGTCGAGGAAGACGCCGGCGGGTGGTGCGAGTCGAGCCGACCAGATGCGAGAGAGTGCGTCGGCCTCCTCGTTCTTCTGCCTGTCAATCCACTCGACGGAGTAGCCTGCGAAGTGTCCGCCCAGCTTGTCCACTGCTTGGCTGTATGCCGCCATGGTGGGAGAGACGGAGTCGCAGGTGCCAGCGACTTGCCCAGCGACGAGGTTGGAGTCCCCGTAGCAGCGTAGGCGGTTGACATTCATCTCCTTGGCAGCTCGCATGCCGTGGAGTAGTGCCTCGTACTCAGCCATGTTGTTGGTGCAGGGGGTGATGTCGAGGCAGAGGACATATCGGAGCTTGTCGCCCTTCGAGGAAGTCAACACGATCCCTGCTCCTGCGCCGTCTGCGTTCTTGGAACCGTCGAAGTGCAGGCTCTAGTAGTGGAGGTACGGCAGCTTTTCCGGCTGCTGGGCCTCTTCCCAGTCGGCGATGAAGTCCGCGAGAGACTGCGACTTGATTGCTTTTCGTGGCTCATACTTGATGTTGTGGACGCCGATTTTGACGGCCCACTTGGCGACTCGCCCGGTCGCCTCATGGTTGCGGATGATGTCCTGCAACGGTGCGGAGGAGACGACCGTGATCGGGTGATCCTGGAAGTAGTGCGATAGTCGCCGTTGTGCTCTGAAGACTGTGTACACCAGTTTCTGGTATTGCGGGTACCGCTGGCGCGACTCGGTGAGGACCTCGCTGATATAGTACACCGTTCGTTGTACCGGGCGCTCCTTTTCTTCCTCTGGCCGCTCGACGACCATGACGGCGCTGACGACGCACTCGGAAGCCGCGACGTAGACCAGCATGGGTTCTTTGTCGACGGGGGCGGCGAGTAGCGGTGCTGCGAGTAGCACCTTCTTGAGGTCACGGAGTGCGTCGTCCGCCTCCTTGTCCCACTAGAAGGTGGGGTTCTTCCGCATCAGGCGGTATAGGGGCATCGCCTTTTCGCCCAATCGGGGGATGAAGCGGCTGAGAGCCGCGACTCGCCCGGCCAGCTTCTGGACGTCGCGCAGGCACTCGGGTTTGCCGAGTCGAGCGATCGTGTCGATCTTGGTGGGGTTCGCCTCGATCCCGCGCTTGGAGACGACGTACCCCAGTAGTTGCCCTGCTGGTACACCGAAGGTGCATTTACCTGGGTTTAGCTTTATCTTGTATTTCCGCAGGTTGGCGAATGTTTCCGCCAGGTCGGCGAGTAGATCGCCCTGGCGAGCGGACTTCACTACCACGTCGTCGATGTAGACGTGGATATTGCGGCCAATTTGGCTCGCAAGGCATTCCTGCATGCACCGCTGGTAGGTCGCCCCGGCGTTCTTGAGGCCGAAGGTCATGGCGGTGTAGCAGAAGGCTCTGAATGGCGTGATGAACGCCGTCTTTTCCTCGTCCTCGACAGCCATATTGATCTGGTTGTATCCAGAGTAGGCGTCGAGGAAACACAGCGACTCCGAGCCCATGGTGGAGTCGATTATTTGGTCGATCTGCGGGAGGACGAATTGCTCCTTCGGGCAGGCGCTGTTTAAGTTTGTGTAGTCGATACACATCCTCCAGGTCCCATTTTTCTTCTCGACCAGGACTGGGTTTGCCAGCTACTTGGAGTATTTGATTGGCCAGATGAAGCCTGCAGCGAGTAGAAGCTGCACCTCCTCGGCGATGGCTCGGCGGCGCTCTTCGTTGAAGGGCCGTAGCAACTGCTTGAGAGGTCGCACTTTGGGGTCGGCGTTGAGTTTGTGCTCAGCGAGTTCCCTAGGGACACCAGGCATGTCAGAGGGCTTCCATGCAAAGATGTCCCTGTTCTCACGGAGGAACTCGATGAGCGCGCCTTCCTATGTTGGGCTCATGCCCGTCCCGATCGTCACCGTCTGGCTGGAGTCGCCTAGGACCAGCTCGACGGTGCGGGTGTGCGTCGTCGCCTCGAAGGCTGAGGTGTTGACGCCCTCCGAATTGGGCTTCTTGAGTATGGTGGGGATGTCGTTGTTGACCCCGCTCGCGTATTTGGCGAGATCGTCGGCGTGGTTGGTCTCTGCCGCGATGACAGCGTCGGCGAGTTCGGCTCCTTTGGCCTCGCACTCGGCAGCCATGTCGGGGTCGCCGTTGATGGTGATGACGCCGTGCGGCCCGGGGAGCTTCATCGCGTTGTACGCGTAGTGGGGCGCTGCCATGAACTTGGCGAACGCCTGACACCCCAGGACGCAGTGGTAGGGGTTGTCGAAGGGTACCAGCTCGAAGACGATCCGCTCGGTGCGGAAGTTTGCTGGTGTGCCGAAGGTGACTGGCAGCGTGACCTTGCCGATCGGGTACGCCTTCCGACCGGGGACGATGCCGTGGAACGTGGTGTAGGTCGTCTCGACCATCGACTGCGGGAGCCGCAGTCGCCTGAAGGTGTCCAGGTACAGGATGTTGATGGAGCTGCCGCCGTCCATCAATGTCTTGGGGAGCCAGTAGTCTCCCACCTTGGGCTTGACCACCAGGGCGACTCGGCCTGGGTACTCGATGCGTGGCGAGTGGTCCTGGCGGCTCCAGGTGATGGGCTGCTCCGACCAGTTGAGGAACTGGGGAACGTCCACCTGGGCCACCGCGTTGACGGCGACGGCGCGGGCGATGACCTTCTTCTCGCGCTTCGTGTTGAAGCCTGTGAAGGTGTGGAGCGAGCCGGCCACACTGCCGAATTTTCCGCCGTTTGGCGGGTTGTTGTCGGGGTCCTCCCGCGCTCGCCGTGCCTTCTCGATCTCCTTGAGAGAGTGGCAGTCGGCGGTCGTGTGCGTGGCGGGCTTCCCTTCCCTGCTGTGAAACGCACAAGGTTGGTTAAGGAGGGCCGCGGGGTCGAACCTTGGTTTTTCCTTGTAGTTGCCGCCGTCGCGGCATTGTCCCCCGTCGCGGCGAAAGCTCTTGGGCTCGCGCTGCGCGTGCCCAGCGTTGGCGATGAAGTCGACTCGCCCGTCGCTGCGGCGCTTGCCGGTGAGGCGAGTGTTGCTATAGCGTAGGTCGGGCCGTCGCCCGTTGTCGTTGCCGCTCGTGCGGCGTTGGCCTCCCGACTCGTCGTCGGTTTCCTGGTTTGGGTCTTCCTCCGCGTATTTTTTGGCGATCTCAAGGAGGTCCGGTATGTTGTCGAGTGTGCGGGAATGTCGTTTGATCTTGGCGACCAAGGGCTCGTAGCGGCACGAGGTCTTGAAGCAGTGGATCGCGGTGTCCGGGTGGATGCCGACCGCGTTGTACCATAGTTCTTGCCACCGCTGGATCCAGCTGCGGGTCGACTCGCGGGGTCCCTGGATGCATCGTTCCAGGTCCTCGATGGTGGTGGCGCGGGTGTAGGAGCACTCGAAGTTACTGACGAAGGCATCACGCATCTCTTCCCAGGAGTCGATGCTATCCTGGGGAAGAGTGTTGATCCACTGCCTGCACGTTCCCTCCATCATCAGGGGGAGGTAGCGGGCGGCTAGCAGGTCGGTGTGGCCAGCGATCCCCATCGCCATGAGGTAGGTGTCTAGCCACACGGAGGGGTCGTACGAAGGGTCGTACTTCTCTATTTCCTTCGGCACTTTGAAGTTCGCCGGGTATTTTTCGCCTCGGATCATTGGTCCGAAGCACCTGGGCCCGAGTCGGCTTAGCGACCACATCGGCTCGTCGTCGCGGCGATTGGTTAGGGTGTGTCGCAGGTCGTCGGGCTGGCGTGCGCGCCAGCTTTGGTTGTTGATGATGTGGGTGCGGGCGTCGACGAGCTGACCGTTGGCGGCGACGAAGTTGGTCGCTGGCCTGGGGTCGTTGGTGGAGAGTGTCGCGTTCGCGGGTCAGTGTTGGAGCTGTAGTGGTTCGGGTGGCGGGCAGTTAAGGGTGTTTAACGCCAATGGACGGCCGCTTGAGGCCGCTCTGCTGCCCGAAGAACGCGAGTACATCCGACCCTATGAGTCGGCGCCTGCGTTTTGTTGCTCGACCGCCTTTGCGAGCAGGGCCTTGACATACTGGATCTGTAGGGCGCCGTCACCGGTGGCCGTGATGTTGTCGGCCGCTGCTTGGCCTACCACGAGGTTGTCCATTGGGGTGGAGAACAGTGGTAGGACGTTCGCGTCTCGCTCCCGTGAAGAGACCACGATCCGCGGCTGGTCCCTTGGGGGTGCGCGGTTGGGTGGAGGTGGGGTGTCGTTCGCCGTTGACCCTGGCGGGGGCCGGACGCTTCCTTCGGGTGGCGCGTTCTCGCAGATCGCACGCTCGGCCACGCGGGCCGGGTCATTCTCGTCGTCGAAGTTTAGGGCGCGCCCCTGGACGGTGGGGTTCAGGCGCGACCTGATTCGCTGCTGGTGGTAGCGTGACAGCTCCTGCGCCGTCACCTGCTCGAGGCGAAAATTTTCGCGCTCGGCGTGCTCCTTGCGTACTGCCTCCGCCAGCTTCAGGTGGAGTTCCTCGACCTTCGTTGCCATGGCGTTAGGAGGGATCAGGGTGGAGAAGGGATCCTCCGGCAGATCGGTGCCAGTCGCCATGTAGGTCGTGGCGTGGCGACCGGTCCCGTCGCGGAGATCTGCGGAGTTTTCCTACCCGGAGTTGAAGTCGAAGATCCCAAGGATGGAGGGATCCTCAAAGTCTCCAACGTTGGAGACCTGGGTAATGGAACCCGCGGGTGAAGCCACGGTGATGGATCCGACGAGTGACGCCGGAGTCGCCGAGTCGGCGTCGTCGTTGAGGGCCGCGTCTTACACGACCGTGGTGTTTTCGGCCCCGTCGCTGTGGGCCGAGTTGTACTCGGAGGTGAGGCGATGGATCGTGCGGACCTGGCTCTCGGAGAGCCGGTCGCGTGGCGGCGACTCGCGGATGCGAGCCGAGTCCTCCGAGACGATGACGTCGGTGAGGCTGACGAAGAGGCTGATCGTGCCGACTGGCAAGATCATGCTGTGCGTGACGGGTCGCGCCGCCGGGACGTAGCTACTCGGCAAGATCTGGAGCATCTCGCCGATCGCTATCATGCGGCCGGTGGCGACCGACTCGTTGATGGGAAGATTGGATCTCGCCGCAGAACACCGGCCAGACCGTCCAGGCCCCACGGTGGGGGCCACTGCCGTGGGAATGACCACGGCAGATGCTGCAATCGGCAGCGAGTAGTAGAACGAAGGGCAAGGGCGGCCAGCCATCTGCGGTGCGAGATGAGGGTGGACACACAGGGTTTTACCTAGGTTCGGCCCCCCGAAGGGTAAATACCTACTCCTGCTAGACTGTATTATGATGGAGGTACAATGGGGCGAGCTCGACGGCTAGGCGGCTAGTCGCTTGGGTGGATGATGGAACGTCTCTCTACACGCCCTGTAGGGAGGTTTATATAGACTCACCCCCCTAGGGTTTACATATCTCAACCGAATCAGTTAAGGCTTCGGCACTCGTTTAACCTAATCCGAATGGGCCTATCTACTCTCCTGGGCCTTCAGCTTCCAGTCGCTTGGATCCACGCCAGGTCTTGATCCAGTCGCCGTCCTGCAGGCCCACTCGCCAGTTTCTGGGCCAGTCGGAAACGTCCTGCTGGGTACACCCCGGTAGGTATATCCCCATCATGCGCAGGTCACCCTCGCGTGTCTCGTACGCCGCCATCCACCTTCGGTGATATGAGCGGCGGTGGTGCCCTTCTTGCCGCCGGCAGCAGTACTAGTGCCCGCTCTGGTGGATGTCTTCTTTGATTTACCCATCGCGGCGCGTCGACGGTGACGGTGTGCGTACAAGAATGAGGAAGGAAACGATCGGAGAACGTCCAGCGCGCAAAGGGAAAAGCTCATAAAATGGTGGCAGTGAAAAGCAAATGGCTAAGGGTGAAAACAAACTACAGTTTTCCCACAGTTATAAGGATGAAGACGATGAACAGGGACCGTTCATCTGGAAGCCCTAATGCCAGGATCAAATCCAACCGTGCACGTGTCAACACAGTAGCAAACCGTCGCTCGTACGACGTCCACTACGCATGGAAACCGAGGAGACGCCGTAATTCTCGCCACGTCACGCATGACCAGTCAACTCGAAGTCAAAAAGTGGGACCCACATTCGTTCGATCACGTCACCTCTGGCACCGAAGATGGTTGAGGTCACCGATCGCCAGCACTGACGTCATCAAACCACACTAGCAACGGTTAGAAATCTTCGGCTGACAGCTAAAAGTACTCACTCGAATCTACGATTCAAACAACTACTCTGGGGCTACTCCTATCAGGAGCGCTGGCCGCGCACCTGAGGCATGATTAAGGTACTAGACCAGTAGTGATTCTTCGAGTCCTACGTCAAGTCTACGACTCCACTATGGACTCGGGGGCTACTCCCATAGGGAGGATTAATTCAAGCATCCGAAAAAATTGTGTCCTACGGACCTGAAGCCAACAACGGCTGAATTGAAGTCTCTGCTCGATTCTGCGACTCGAACAAACACTCGGGGGCTACTCCCGTAGGGAGCGCCGGTCGCACACCCTATGAATTCTTTGACTGTGATCCTACGGATCAAAATGCAAAAACCTTTTTGGCAGCTTTGCCCCAATCAATGCTAAGTGAGTAACATCCTCCTTGGCCACCCGAAACACCTTCACGGTGATAAAATCTCTGATGCTGTGTCTGCGACGCAAAGATAAGACCTACAGACACCATCTGATGGCCTGGTAACGCACCTGACTGCGCTCTGCTAGTAAAAATACGTGCCAACAGGCGCGATGAAAATCCCGACGGACGCGTTGGGTACATCATACGAAAATTACTGGGATTCGACTCCTATAAGACCTCAACGGGCTAAGTCGAATTATGCCAGCATCTGTTCCAGGTTCGAGTCTAGGGACTCGAATATGAAGAAGATCGTGTTGTTTTGTCCTAAGACATTTAACTGACCCCGATCCATCAGGAGAGTCAGGCACACGCATCAACAATCCCTACACACTAAAATCATTCTTTTCTCTGATGAACAGAAACATCTGCACCCGAAAGATTGAAGAGTCCTCAGCCGAATCTGCGATTCGACTAAACACTCGGGGGCTACTGACATGGTTATACCCTATAGGTACACGACATTAGCATACCTGGTCCAGCCCAAGGAAGGCCCACAAGAATATACGTGGCCTGCGGAGATTTTTGGGTGGCCCAAGCCCATGGCATCTTTGGATCCTTGGAGAGCAAGACTAGAACAGATAGAATATTCAAAGGGGCAAACCCTAAACTTGTAACTGACTCGATCTGTGCCCGAGACCTGCCTAACTCTATATAAAGGCTAGGAGGGCACAGCGAGAAGGGTCGATCTCTTTCCACCGCATACACACCTCCACGCCAGATTGCATCTGCGCACCCCTGTAACCTTCGGTTTCACCGTAATCAAGAGTAGACAAGCATGAGTAGGGTTTTCCCTCCGGGGTCCTAAACCTGGGTAAATCTCATGTCCCCTGGTTGCTTGTCTATTAACCGTTCCGGGATCTCCAGCACCCCCATCTTCTCCAAAACCCAAGCTCATAACAATGGGCATTGCCGAGTCGAAACCTCGACAGATGCATATTGTGATATTACTTGTTCTTGTGCTATTTGTTTCTAGTCACCCTTGTGAACTTTCAAGGTGTCCTATGCATCTATTTGCTACTCTATGAGGGACAAGCTCATTTCCACTATGCTATGTTTTCTGTATGTGAAACAAACAAACGTTTTTCAATGCATGTTATTCATGATATTTGTTTGTAGCTTGTCATGTTGCATGCATAGTTACTATGTCCTATTGTTAGAACTCCATCTTTCATGCACATGTTTAGAGTTATTTGATCCCAACTTTCAATGCTTGCAAATGGTTAGATCTTTATTGTGAGGGTGCATGTCACCTCAAAAATTATTCTTTTATCACTTACCTACTCGAGGACGAGCAGGAGTTAAGCCTTGGGATGTTGATACGTCGGAAACGTATCTATAATTTTTGATGCTCCATGCTTGTTTTTTATATACTTTGCTTTACTTGTCTACTTTGAGGTACTTTTTACATGTTTTCTGGTACTAACCTATTAACAAGTTGCCACAGTGCCAGTTGCCTGTTTTTGCTATTTTTGGTTTCAGAAAAGTTAGTAAAGAAATATTCTCAGAATTGGACGGGACAAACGTGAAAGTCAATTACTTTCCGAGGGAACAAGAAGTCCAGAGGGGAGCTGGAGAGGTCATCTAGGGAGGCCAGACCCACCCTAGGCGTGGGTGGGCGCTACCCCACGCCTGGGTAGGGTTTGGCCCCTCTGGCCGCCTCCTCGGCCTCCCCCTTCGCCTAAAAGAAGCCCCTAATGCAGAAACCCTAAGTACCCGATCAAATCTCCACGAAACCTTCTGTAGCCGCCGCCACCGTTGTCCCTAGATCGGGAGGGATCTGAAGTTCTTCCCGGCAGCCTGCCGGAGCGGAGATCATCCCGTAGGCCTTCTCTCCGGTATGATGCGTGAGTAGTTCCACCTTGGACTATGGGTCCATGTAGTAGCTAGATGGTTGTATCTCCTCCTTTGTGCTTTCATGTATAGATCTTGTGAGCACCGTTCATGATCAAGATCTAATCTATTTGTAATCATGCATGTTGTGTTTGCGGGGATCCGGTGGATATTGAGATTATTATGTTGGTTTGATTAATGGTTTTGTCTTTATGATTCTATCATGTCTGTGTTGTTTGTGATATTGCATGCTCTCTGTTTTTAGTATCTATCTTGGCCAAGTAGTTGCTAGTGACTCAAAGAGGGGGTATTTATGCTAGATAGTGGGTTCATGCCTCTAGTTTCCAAGGGAAGTGACAATAATCTCTTCGGTTGTAGATGTGATGTTTCTACTAGGGAGAAAACAACGGTCTCTTGTTCATGGAACATGCAGACTGTTTACCTTACACACTTTGCTTATAGCAGTTGTCTGTTGCTTGCAACTTAATACTGGAGGGGGTTCAGATGATAACCTGAAGGTGGACTTCTAGTCATAGATGTAGTTGGATGGTGGTCTATGTATCTTGTTGTATTGCCCAAACGAATCTCATAGGATCTTTTTGATTGGTAATTGCATTGTTATGCCTTGTTCAGTTCCTGTCAATTGCCCTGCTGTAATTTGTTTACCCTTCATGCCATGTTGTTTATCTAAGGAGAGCACCTCTGGTGAACTATGGACCCCGGTCCAATCTTTACCATTGATACATCTTCCACTGTTACTTGTTTACTTGCTGCAAACCATTACCTTCCACACCATACGTTTCATCCTTTGTTACAGCAAACCGGTGAGCTTGACAACCTCACTGATTCGTTGGGGCAAAGTCTTGAGTTTGAGTTGTGCAGGTCTCCGCGTTGCTTGCAACACCTGTGTGACGTTTCCTTCCTCCTTCTGGTTCGATAACCTCGGTCTCAACTGAGGGAAAACTTGTTGCTTTCTCTTCACACCCTACGCTTGGGGTTACCAATGAAGTGCCACGTCGAGCATCATCAAGGGGCTAGGGCTCTGGTGGATTGGGGAGACAGCGACGGCCTAGGGTTGGGGTGAGGGCCAACGGGCGCCCCACCCCTACTTATATGGGAGGGGGAGGGGGCAAGGGGAGGTCGAGTCCTCCCCCAACTACCTCATGTCCAACGGCTTGGGGAGGGAGAGGGAAACCTCTCCCTTCTAGGTTTACTTTCCTCCCTCCACAAGGACTTTGACTTTTCAAATTGGGATTTGACTTTTCAAACTAGAGTTTGACTATTCAAACTAGAGTTTGATTATCTCTTCCATATCCTTGGCCAACTTGACCTACTGGTATATGCTCCTACCCCATTAGGGTATGGTGCATTCCAAGTACCCCTCCAGGGTGGTGGACCTTGCAGAACATTCTAGAAGCTTTCGGTCAAAACACCAAAAACATTTCTGAACCCCAGAATTTGACTTTCCTTATATGAATCTTATTCTACGAACCATTCTGGAACTCCTCGTGATGTCCTGGATCCAATCCGAGACTCCGAACAACATTCGGTCTCCAACTCATATTCCATATCTACTAAACAACATCGAATCCTGTCGGGGGGATAACCCCCGATAGGGTCACAAGGGGTGAAACACAACCCAGCTAGGCTTGCTCCAAGTAAAGAAAGAACCAGGCCGAGTAAGTACGACTGGCATAAAGAATCGTATGCGGCCGACATAGGAACTATGTCGGCCCGTATAAGACATATTTGTTAATCTTGCAGGAACCAACGAGCCGAGTCTCCCGAGTAAGGTCCGAGTCAGATAGGACGCGTGGCACCTTTCCGAGTGAGGTTCAGGAGGGACCATGGAAAAGCATGGTCAAAAGAGAAGGGCGACGCTGGGTGACACAAAAGGAGTCGGGTGACGCCCAAATAAAGGGCTAACGTACAAAGTTACTGCGTGACTCCAAAAGGAACAGAAGGCGACGTACCAGAAGACCGTTAGCTGTCAAGCTTTATGGACCGGGCCATTGGGCTTAGGGCAAGCCCATGAACCGACCCGCATAGTAGGGACCAGGATCCAAACAGTAACCCTAGAACCCTAAGGGGTGTAACCTAGCTAGCACCACCTATATAAGGAGGGGCATAGCAGTAGTAGGAGGAGGTTGGACCAAGTAGGGAACTAGTGCCTAGAACACTAGTTCATATAGCTCTAGGAGCACTTGTAAATATCAAGTGTCAAATAAATTCCTAAGTGTGGAGAGTTCATCTTGTTCTTCATGCATGGCAAGACCATGCACTCCCTCCCCGGTGACCACAAGCACCTATTCGGCCCCCAACTTAAGCCTACCCATGGCATCTGCCGTGACACCACCACGACAGTTGGCGCCCACCATGGGGCTGAAGCAGGTGCTTGATGGAGTCTTCATACGGACGGGCAACATCATCACCAAGACTGGCGAGCGCGTCTACTCCAGCCTCATCCAGAGGTTTGGAGTGCTCAACTTCGTCAGCGACAACGCGGGGTGCTTCAGGACCAAACCGTTCCCTAGGGGTGGTCGCTTCATCAAGTTCGGCGAGCACCAGGTCTACGTTGCCATACGCGTGGAGCGCGCATATCCGGAGCACATCATCCTGGCATCGGATCCGCCAGCGGTTCCTGTCGCTGGGAAGCTTTACCAACTCGTCTCCGTTGAGGTAATGATGACAGCTCCTAACCCAGCAGCTCCACTACTAGCTCCAGTAGTGGATGAGAATGCTGAGGGAGGAAATCATGAGGAGACACCAAAGGCTGCGAGAACAACAAAAGCACCGCTAGAAAATCCAGAAAACATAGCCAGGAGTAAAAGAGCTAAGGAGCTGCAAGATGCAATAGACAACTTGGCAGAGCTAGTTGTGCAAGCAACTGATCTAGCACGTGCCAGGCCGAGTTAGAGGAGGCTAGGATAAAGGTTCTGGAGAAAGCCAAGGAGTTAGCATAGTTACAGCAAGATGTGGATATCACAATCCGAGAGCTCAACTCGGCAAACCGAGTCAAGGGCGCAAAGACCCGGCTTGATGCAACTAGGTTGAGAGGAAGAAACCTCAATAAGGAGCTAGCGGATGCAACATGGAAAATAACACCAGAGAACAGGAACGAAACAGCCATGCGGCCGACATACAACACAGCAGCAGCTAACCTGCGAGCCGCAGAAGCAGCAATGGCAGAATTACCCCATCTGACAGGGGAAGCAAAGAAAAGACAACAAGAGCGAGTCAATGAACTGGAAATAGCAGCTAGCACGCTAAATGAAGCATATTACAGGGCGAATACGGGTATAGCAGGGAGGTCGCAGCTGGTTCACTCGGCGACTCATGTCCCGGCAAGATCAGCAGGTCACACGACATCCTCACCCGGAGCGGCACCGAGACCGAGAAAATAAAAGAGTGTGGATTCAAGGAGGAACAAGAAGATGATCACTTACGACCCGGCGATGGCTCAGGGAAACCCAGCGCATGCATAGGGAACAAGAAGGAATAATGTCCAAGGAAATGAGAACCAGGAAAATGCAGACCGAGAAAGGCAAGTAGGGAAAGGAAACAAAAATGGAGGGCAAAATTTTGCGCCTAAACCTAGGCGTGGAGCTCACTCGGCAGGAGGAGGAAATCAAGCGCCGAATAACGCACCAGCTCAACCCGAAAGAAGACAGCAGAGCGCGGGAAAAGCAGCACAACAGCCTGTTGATCCGAACGCAAACAGGTACAATGATGGTTACCCGGCGATGGTAAACGACGGGTATGAGCTGCCGGAACACGCATATCAAACGATGGGAGATAGACTCGGAGGCAGGAACCTTCAGCCGGATGATGCAAGGCTGAAGCTTGACCGAATAAAGATGGCAGAACTGATTGAGTCGCAAGGTCCATAGGGACCACCATGCTTTGGCCCAAGGATCATGAAGGAGCCACCTGTACCAAATTTCCAGCTGGCCAGAGGAACAAAAACATATGATGGAAGCACAAAGCTAGAGGATTGGCTCATAGATTATGGAACTGCTGTGAAAATCGCGCAGGGGAATTTGAGATGGGCAGTATGATGTACCGCAAATGCTAGAAGGACCAGCACAGGTATGGCTGAACAATTTGCCACCTGGAAGCATCAACAACTGGATCGATTTTCAGGACGCTTTTGTGAGCAATTTCACAAGCACCTACAAGAGGCCGAATCGCCCACAACAATTAGCAATGTGCAAGCAAATACCGAATGAGACAGATAGAGAATTCCTCACAAGATGGTGCACAATGTGCAATTCTTGCGAAGGGGTAATCGAGTCACAGGCAATCGCTTGGTTCGCCCAAGGTTGCAGACACAGAAGTGTGTGGTGGCAAAGGTTACAGAGAGATATGCCAGCAAGCCTAGCAGAAACAATAAGGATTGCTGACTCGTATGCATTGGGAGATCCGACTTAGCCTCTGCTCATGTCGGCAGATGGGATGACTGAGACTCAGATCTATGACGATGCCGGGTCGCAGAGGCGCCAGGAAAGATCCGAATACAAAAGCAAAAGAAGAGATGGAAGGCAAGACTATAGGTATGGTTCGACTCAGGTTGTGGCTGGCAGTTAGGATCATCCAGATGCTGGAAATAGCCAACGTCAAAGGACAAATGGACAACAACACTGGGTGCCAAAGAATGATGGCAAAAAGCCATATGAACAAAGGAAGCAATATCAGGACCAGCAGAAGTACACCTATGAGATGATGTTGGACCAGCCGTGTAAATTTCATACGCCGAGTCCAAGTAAGCCAGCAAATCACACAACAATACAATGCACTTGGTTTCAGAGAAAAGATAGAGTGGATTCACAGAGTAAACAGCTACCACCACCTCCCCCTCCACCACTTACAGGAGGAAATGCTCAGGCTGTGGGAACAGATAACAGATACGAAAACAGGCAGCCAAGGTATCATAATCAAGAGAGAAGAGAAAATATGCACCATGTACACAATCCAAGAGGTTTCAATGCTCATGTCGGCCATGGAACTAGAAATGAGTACAGATAACATCACCAAAGCTATGTCGTCTTCGTCACAGAGCCGAATGACAAAAAGAGTCAGCAGCGACGGATGATGGAGGTGAATTCCACAATGCCGGCAATTCCCAAATACATGGGCCCGAATATCAATGTAGAAATAACTTGGAGCATAAAGGATCACCCCAAGATCATGCCAATCCCAGGAGGATATGCTCTAGTCTTAGATCCGACGTTCATGGGCCCGAATATCAATGTAAAGTTTTCCAAGGTACTAATCGACGATGACAGTAGCATTAACATCATGTATAAGGATACCATGCTCAAGTTGGGCATTACCATGAACATGCTGGAGCCGACTAAGACAACATTCCATGGCATTATGCCGGGATTATCCAGTGAGACAATTGGCAAGATCTAGGTCGACGTCTTATTCGGCAACAGAGAGAATTGTCCCACTGAAGCCATAGAGTTCGAGGTGGTTGAGTTGGTCAGCTCGTATCACGCCTTACTCGGCAGGCCAGCTATGGCAAAGTTTATGGCTACTCCTCACATTGCTTACTTGAAGATGAAGCTGCCAGGCCCATGTGGGGTGATCACAATTGAGGGAGATTACAAAAGGTCCATTGCTTGTGCCTCAGTCGGATCCTCATTGGCCGAGTCACTGGTCATAGCGCAGGAAAAGCATCAAATGTTGGAGGTGGCAACATTGGCCAAAGCAGCACAAATGTCTATGCCGGCACTCACTAACCCGCATGGCAATGTATCATATCAAGCTACCAAAGAGACTAAGGGCCTGTTTGGTTGGGCTTAAATCTAGCTTTTAGAGTTTGGCTTATAAGCCACAAAAGCACCAAAATAGGTGCTTTAGGCTTTGGATTTTGGCTTTTAACTGAACATAGTAGTATGATGGTATACGCCAAAATCCAAAATAAAAAGCACCTATTTAGGTGCTTTTGTGGCTTATAAGCCAAAAGCGAAAAGCCGTAAATAAGCACAACCAAACAACCCCTAAGAAGGTATAGGTGGATGAGACTTTCCCAGAGCGTACAGTTACCATTGGGGCTGGCCTCACTCAAAAATAGGAAAGCGAGCTCACCAGCTTCCTCCATGAGAATCGGGATATCTTTGCATGGTCCACATAGGATTTGCAAGGAGTTCCGAGGGAGCTGGCTGAGCACTCTCTTCATGTAAGGCCAGATGCCAAGCCGGTGAAGCAAACCCTCTGCCTCTTCGCCGAAGATAGGAGGAAAGTAATAGCTACCGAGATTGCCAGGCTCTTAGCTGTTGGATTCATCATGGAGGTACTGCACCCGAATTGGTTATCAAATCCAGTCTTGGTCGAGAAGAAAAAGGATGACCCGAACATGGCAGTGGTATGGCGCATGTGTACTGATTACACGAACCTCAATAAAGCGTGTCCGAAAGATCCATTTCCCCTGCCACAGATCGACAAGGTCATAGATTCTACTGCCGGGTGTGAGTTGTTGTCATTTGTGGACGCGTACTCCGGATTCCACCAGATACCACTGAATCCAAATGATCAAATAAAGACAGCTTTTATCACCCCGTACGGGGCTTATTGCTATCATACCATGCCATTTGGACTGAGAAATGTAGGTGCAACATATCAAAGGTGCATGCAAAAATGCTTGCAATATCAATTGGACAAAAATGTTCAAGTATACGTCGATGACGTGGTGATAAAAACCAAGCAAAGTCATACTCTAATTGAGGACCTGCGTCAAACATTCGCAAACTTAAGAAGATTCCGGATGAAACTTAACCCGGAAAAATGCACATTCGGCGTCCCGGCTGGCAAATTACTCGGATTTCTAATATCCAGCTGAGGAATTGAGGCGAACCCGACAAATATCAGGGCCATCGAAAGAATGGAATTGCCAAAAACCCTCAACGTTGTCCAGAAGTTCATAGGGTGCCTGGCCTCGTTGAGCAGATTTAATAGTCGGCTAGGTGAAAAAGCCCTACCACTATATCAACTGATGAAAAAATCAGACAAATTCACATGGACATAACAAGCTGATAGCGCCTTCCATGAATTAAAGAAAATGTTGGCAACAACACCAATATTAGCATCACCATTGTCCAATGAGCCAATGTTGCTCTATGTCGCGGCAACCAAAAGAGTTGTAAGTGAAGTAACAGAAGTTGAACGCAAAGAAGAGGGCAAATCAGTCCAAAGGCCAGTTTATTACTTGAGCGAAGTGCTCTCTGTATCAAAGCAGAATTACCCTCATTATCAGAAAATGACATATGGGGTATATATATGGCAGCAAATAAGCTGAAACATTATTTTCAAGAACACCCAATCCGGTTAATATGCGAGGCGCCTATCTCGGATATATTAGGCAGCAAAGATGCCAGTGGCTGAGACGCAAAATGGGCCATAGAGCTAGCACCATATACTCCACAGTATGATAGGTGAGATGCAATTAAATCTCAAGCTATTGCAGATTTCTTCGTAGATTGCATGAAAATGCAGTACAAACCACCACTGCCAGACCCGAATTACTGGAAAATGAATTTTGACGGGTCCAAGACGAAAATGGGTCTGGGCGCCGGGATAGTGCTCACATCGCCAAAGAGGGATCAACTCAAGTATGTGTTACAAATTCATTTCGCTGCTTTCAATAACGTTGCCGAGTATGAAGCACTTGTCCACGACATCAAAGTGGCCAAAGAGATTGGCATCAAAAGGATCATGTGCTTTGGTGATTCAGATTTGGTGATTCATCAAGTGTCTGGACATTGGGATGCATTGGACGCAAACATGGCGTTATATCGCTTACATGTGCAACAAATTTCGGGATACTTTGATGGGTGTCAATTCAACCACGTCCCAAGAGCAGAGAATGAAGCAGCAGATGTATTATCCAAGCTAGGCTCATCTCGGCAAGCAATACCACCAGGAATAGCATTGGAACATCTCAGAAAACCGTCGATCAAGCCCTCGCCAGAGTCCGAGTCAATATTCATCCTGGCAATAGAAGATTCAGACGTTGCACCAATGGACATTGACTCAGGGGCAGGTTCGAGTCACTCGGGGACTGACTCGCTCACTTTAGGGGTTGCCGAATCACACTCGGGGACTCCTCAGGTCATGTCGGCAGAACATATGTCGACTGAGCCGATGGAAATTGATGGGGAAGCAGACCCGGAGCCACTAATACCAACATGGGCCCAACCAATATTCAACTACTTAAATGATGGAACTTTGCTGAATGATGAGATATTGGAAAGGCAAACATAAAGAAGAGCAAAAGCATACACCATAATCAACAAGGAGATGTACAAGATAAGTGTAACGAGTGTGCTGCAGCGTTGTATCAGTTCAGAGAAAGGCCAAGCAATTTTATTGGATATTCACCAAGGAGAATGTGGGCACCACGCATCATCAAGAGCATTGGTGGCTAAGGTGTTACGACATGGATTTTATTGGCCAAGTGCACTGGTAGAGGCACAAGAGCTAGTAGGAAAATGCAATGGTTGCCAACATTATGCATCCAGGTCACACTTACCAGCGTCTGAACTAAAGACTATACCAATCACTTGGCCATTCGCAGTATGGTGCCTATATATGGTAGGACCATTCAAACCAGCAAGGGGAGGCATGACTCATATATTGGTGATGATTGATAAATTCACCAAATGGATAGAAGTAAAGCCCATCAAAAAATTGGACGGTAAAACAGCTTTCACATTCTTAAGGGACATAATACTGAGATATGGTTACCCACATAGTGTAATCACAGACAATGGCACAAACTTTGCCGAAGGAGCTTTTGCTCGATTCTGTGGAAAAACCCGAATAAGACTCGATGTAGCATCAGTCGCTCATCCAGAATCAAATGGACAAGTTGAACAAGCTAATGGCTTAGTTCTATCCGGGATAAAACCCCGCTTGATGGAACCACTCCAGAGATCGCCTGGGTGTTGGATAAAGGAACTACCCTCAGTGCTATGGAGTCTAAGGACAACTCCGAATCGGTCAACAGGCTATATGCCATTTTTCCTTGTGTATGGGGCAGAAGCAGTTTTGCTTGCTGACATAGAGTATGCTCGCCAAGCATAAGGCAATACTAGGAAGCCGAGGTAAAAGAGGCCCGAGAAGATGGAGTTGACTTACTCGAAGAAGCAAGGGAACTGGCATTATCTAGATCCGCTATGTATCAGCAAAATCTCCGACGCTACCATAGCCGGAAAGTTCAACCTCGTGTTTTTCGAGAAGGGGATATGGTGCTAAGGCTAGTGCAGCGCATAGCTGGAATGCATAAGTTATCACCCCCATGGGAAGGTCCATTCATTGTAAGCAAAGCATTGCACAATGATTCATATTATCTCATAGATGCTCGTGAAGCGCAAAAGAACAAGGCGGACAGATCAGGGGATGAGACCAAAAGGCCATGGAATGTGGCACTGCCTCGCCCTTTCTACACTTAGGAGAAGTAGTGCATGTATCACTCGAACTATCATATGTCGGACATTTGTGCCGACTGTGTGCTGATGATAAAATGGTATGACTCGAATAAACTGACTCGGGGACTGCCCCTTATGTTTTCCCCTTCAAATTATTTTATGTCGGCTGGCGTGATACCCAAAGCTTATCTCGGAACAAGTAGTGTTTACTCGGAAAAAATTAACTCTTCGACTATGCTGTTGTCCGAAAACACGGCTTCATGGCAAGCAAGAGGAAAGGATGCATGACGAGTAAACACGAACGCCGGATAAGTATAAGGAGAAACGTGAGTCGACCCTATGTCTTTTACCTAACCCACTGCAGGTTATATTGCATTGTGTGTTGAATGATCCTCGGCCAAGTGATCTAAGTTTCATACCTGCTAACTATATCCTTAGTACTTTGAGACTCTAATGTCGAACGCCAAAAAATGTAGACAAGAGCCAAAGTCAAGGAAAGGGGAAACGGCAAAATGAGACTCGGGGACTTTCCCTTGGATGATTCACACTCACAACATAACATGATATTTAAAGCCTTATCAAAAGGCACACAACCGAACATAAGTGAAATGTATATTACATTTGTACCCGACATACCGGGGATCTAATCAAAGTTCAAGTATTTGTCCTACCCAGTCTAAGAAGCAGCAGGACTCGGAGGAGCAGTCTTGGAGCTAGGAGCATCGCTTGGAGCATCTGACGAGTCAGGGGCATCAGTAGCCAGGTCTTCAGGGTCGTCCGACTCAGTGGCCTCACTTTCAGCACCCTCCTCGTCAGCAACTTCGGTGAGTGGGTCGCCAAGATCGAGGAAGCTGGGACTGTCGCACCAAGCGTGTACCATGGTGTACTCGATCATGGCGTAGGCTCGCTCCTGGCGTCTCTTGATCAACTCAGGATCATTCAACCACTTCCCGTCCTCCCTTATGCGTGCAAGCACATCAAGATTGATGTCCTCGTACTAGGAGAGCACGAAATAAAGGGCCTTATCCGCTGTACCTCGGCCAGCCGACTCTCGCCACTGATCCAGCTTGTCCTTGGTCTCAAGGAGCCTTTCAGCAAGGGGTTCGATGAGTGCAGGTACGTCTTCATATGGCCAGAGCCTGCGGAACGCATGAATAGACGATTTGAGAAAGTCCACGCCGCAGGACTTGAGGGTTTTGACGCGCTCCCACGGTGCTTCAAGATGCTCATCGTTACTCACCTCGCCGTCAGCTGGGTCACCAGACTCGGCTCTCACCTTCTTCATGGCCCGGATGGCAAACAAATTGGCCTCAGGAAAATTCTCTGCAAGCAAAAGATAATCTTAGCAAAGTAACAAACAAACATGACAAAGTCAAGAACAAGAATACACAGTGCAAAAAAGAGTAAGAACTCACTACCGAGAAAAGAGTTGATGGTGCTGAGTTTGGTTTTCCAAGCCTTGTCCTTAGCTTGGAGTGCGTCCAGATCCAAGTTTGCCGACTTGGCCTCTTTGAGCAGTTCCCTGGTTTTCTCGGCGCCGGCGGCATGTTGTCCATCTTTCTCAGCAAGCTCTTCCTTCAGCCCCTTCACCTCGGCCGAGTGCTTCTACTCCATGTTGGCCATCAGCTTTTTCAGTCGAGTCACCTCGTCTCGCTCCTTTTGGAGTTCGGTTTGGTGCTTCTCTGCTTATCCGGAACAAATTACTCGTCAGCAGCAACAGAAATATCTTGACCCATCAGGATAATAAGGCAAGAGAATGGCATGAACACCAAAAAGCGCGACGAAGGCAAAAAACTTGCTCTCCGTCTCGCTGATCTGCGAGTGGAGTGCCTCGATGGTGGACTGGGCAGAATCTGTGGGAAAAGAGCAAGAAAAGACTAAGAAAGTGAAGCAAAGAAAGTTACACCGAATGAAGTTATGGCGGGTAAGAAGATTACCTTGGCCTTGGGTGTCGATCTGCAGTTTATCATAGGCAAGTTCGAGCTTGCGATGCTCCAGGAAGAGAGCCTGATGCACCTTGGTGCGCTCATTATGCGTGAGCTGCACAAGGAAAAAGGACAATCAATAAATGGAAAAGTCAAGCTTCCAGCCGGATAAAGGGTGACTCCTATCTTAGAGCTTACAGCCAAATAAGCTTCTCATTCGGCAGTAACCTTGGGGACTAGGGATCAAAAGTCTAACATGCAAGTTTGGCATAAGGAAATAAAAACTAAGTTATTGCTTAAGAGCTTATAGCCGAGTAAGTTCCTCACCCGGCTGTAACCTTGGGGACTAGGTGATATGTATAACAGAAATACTCATCGACACAAAAGAGTAGAAAAAAACATTTACCTCATTCACTTCGTCCGCGTGGGCCATTAAGGCGATGGCTTGCTGGGTCATATCAGAGATGGCCTTGGGTCCCAGTATCAGCTTCTTGCCACCACGGGTACTGACCTCTTGCTCGCCAGCTGCATTCCACGCCAAAGCATAAGGCTTAGCCAAACCAAGGCCATTCCCGCTGAGCGTCCGAGTGAGAACTTGCCCCATTTTCAGGGTAGTTCCCACATTGGCGCGGGTGGCAGCAGCACTAGTGTGAAGGGCAACATCTTTAGAGCCATCACCTGACCCGGCAGCCGTGGACCCGCCCGGTTTACCCGTTGACGCAAGCATTGTTGCCAGCGTTGGGGGCCGGATCTGAGGAGCGGTACCCGGAGCGCAAATCAAAGTTGTTTGCTTGGTGGAGGTGGTCTTGCCGGATGAAGTGCGAGCCGGACCATGAGTCGTAGGCCGGGTCTGGCTCTTTGACAGAAGAGGAGAGTGAGCAGATTTATTTGGAGAAGTAAGGGGAGCCGACTGACTGGGCTCAGCAGTTTTGTCGCCATCGGGTCTGACTGACACTGAGAGGCGTGAGCCTCAATAGTGGGAGCCTCGACTCGGACTGGGTTTTGTGCCGAAGAATCAGTCGGAGCAGGTGCATGCCTTAGCGGCGAGGCGATGCTAGGAGCAGCCTGGTTAGCCGACAGAGGCGGAACGCTGAAAACAACAAGACATGCATAAGAAAACTGTAGCAAAGTATAAGAAGGAAAAACACAATGTAGGCAGAACACAAAAGCTTACCCGGTGACGACCGGGTCGCGCGGTGGGCGACGCGAGATTCGGCGCCCAGCAGCTTTCCGGGTCTCAGCCAGCGTGGCAGCAGCAGGAGCAGCAGGAGTGGCCTTGCTCTTCTTGGCTGGCTGAGTACTGGAGGAGGCCCCGTGTCGCTTATTTAGCTTGGCAACGGGGATCTTACCGACTCCGCCCACGGCGAGAGGAGTGTCATGTACCTGGCCAACTGCATAAGTAAATGACGGTCTTACTCGAATAAGTTAGAAGGCTAAGGTCGCAAGGCAAGTACCTCCAAAATCGTACAATCATTATCCTCATCATCGTTAGACCAATCTTGTAAGGGGTTTCAAGATTGGCTCTTACCCGAAGCTGAAGCAGCCGTATGCGGGATGGGCATGAAGCACTCCAAGTCATACTCTAATTTGTCAGAGTCGGAGCGATCCTCGTTGTAAGCGCTAGGAGGGACAGTACTGTCATCAACCTGGTGAACAAGGTTCTACAAAAGACAAACAGAATAAGTAACGAAAACTGGACAGAGAGTAGCAAACAAGCTAAAGCTAACTCGGCCGAGCTAATGACCCGGAAACTTACCGAGGGGACAGGCTTGACCCGGCTAAACGGGGGGAAACTCCAAGCCCAATCAACCGCCAAGTTCAGTTTGAAGATCGAGTTTACTCGGCGAGCCACGGAGTCGTGGGTAATCTCCTTCGTGGAGTGCCGAGTAGGGTCATGGGAACCACTCATGAAGCACATCTTGTGGCTCCTATCTTGGATAGGGATTACCCGGCGTGAGATGAAGGTGCACATGAGGTCCTTGTCAGCGAGATGAAAGTGCTCATCCGGCGACAACAACCTTTCCAGGATCACATTGGCCTCATTCACTTCAGCGTCTTGATCGCGCGGGTCAAGCTGCCAGAGCTTCTTGCTGGGAACCTCGTCCGAGAAAGGGGGGAGTCGGATGTTATCGGTGGTCCCACTGTTTTTGACATAGAAGAAAGTTCTATGCCATTTCTTGCAAGAATCAAGGCCGGTAACCCGAGGGAAGATGGAGTCTCTCCTGGGTGTGATGCTAGCGGCACCACACCGAGTCGGTTTCTTCTCGCCTCGGGAGGCGCCATACTGAGGAACGACTTGCACCCTAAAGCTAAAATATTTGGACCACAGAAGAAATGTAGGCCAAATGCCAAAATAGGCCTCACAAGCGGAAATAAAGCAGGAAAGGGAGCCAATCGCGTTGGCAGGAAGATGATGGGTCTGAAGATGGAAAGTGGAAAGAAACGAGGAAAAGAAGGTTCTCACTGGCAGAGCAAAACCTCGCTCAAAATGAGAAAGGAAGACCACCCGCTCATTGGCATCGGGTTTGGGAGAGATCTCACCGGCGGGAAGATGACAATCAACCTGCAGCGGGATGCGCCTGGTGGAGCGGAGCCATTCGACCTCCTCGATGGAGACCTCTGAGCCCTCCTAGACTCCACGCTCGCCGGCGGGAACCTCCTGTTCCTCGGCCCCATCAGCACCATCGCGTGCGTCCATGATCCTCCTACACTCAAGCTCCTCCGCCGTTGGAAGAGGTTTGGAAGAACAAGGACCCGTAATGGAATAGGAAGAGGAAAAGGGCAATCGCAAGGCAAGAACAAAGAGTAGGAAGAACCGCAAAGGGGGAAGTTTGATTTTGCAGGCGCAAGGAAGAAGAAGAGGCAGGGGGAAACTGAACGGGCAAGGGAAGTGGTAACCCCCTCACCCCTACTTAAGGGCAGTAAAAAACCCAATCGTGGGATCCCCCTGCGTCGTGCGGCCAGCGTGTGGCCATGTATCCGGCCGAGTAAGCCAATCAGCGGGTGCCACGTGGCAAAAATACACGAAAAATCCCCTGCCACGTCACGAAAGGAAGGACAAGGGGCGCAGACCAATGGGACAGCCATAGTGACGGGGAATAACTGCGCAGCCATCACTGTGCTGCCAGAGCTTGGAACAAAATTTGAGGCAAGTTACCATGATTACCAGCTGTCAGTGACCGAGGCATGCCAAAAATGATTCGGAATTGGCCAAAATAACTCGGCACGACGCAAAAAACGAGCAAGAAAGTCAAAGAATTGACCCGGAAACTGTCAGACAGACTCGGCAGAATGTGAAATCGCGCCGAATAGTGCGCCATAAGCGAAGAATAAGGACAAAATAAAAAGTTCCAACTACATCAAAGGAACCTGGAGACGCCTAACAGCTAGAACTGCTAGACCTCACCAGCTTTGGGGACTAATGTCGGGGGGATAACCCCCGGTAGGGTCACAAGGGGTGAAACACAACCCAGCTAGGCTTGCTCCGAGTAAAGAAAGAACCAGACTGAGTAAGTACGGCCAGGAGAAAGAATCGTATGCGACCAACATAGGAACTATGTCGGCCCGTATAAGACAAAGTTGTTAATCTTGCAGGAACCAACGAGCCGAGTCTCCCGAGGAAGGTCCGAGTCAGATAGGACGCGTGGCACATTTCCGAGTGATGTTCAGGAGGGACCATGGAAAATCATGGTCAAAAGAGAAGGGCGACGCCGTGTGACACAAAAGGAGTCGGGTGACGCCCAAAACAAGGGCTAACGTACAAAGTTACTGCGTGACACCAAAAGGAACAGGAGGCGACGTACCAGAAGACCGTTAGCTGTCAAGCTTTATGGACTGGGCCATTAGGCTTAGGGCAAGCCCATGACCCGACCCTCATAGTAGGGACCAGGATCCAAACAGTAACCCTAGAAACCTAAGGGGTGTAACCTAGCTAGCACCACCTATATAAGGAGGGGCATAGCAGTAGTAGGAGGAGGTTGGACCAAGTAGGGAACTAGTGCCTAGAACACTAGTTCATACAGCTCTAGGAGCACTTGTAAATATAAAGTGTCAAATAAATTCCTAAGTGTGGAGAGTTCATCTTGTTCTTCATTCATGGCAAGACCATGCACTCCCTCCCCGGAGACCACAAGCACCCATTCGGCCCCCAACTTAAGCCTACCCATGGCATCTGCCGTGACACCACCACGACAAATCCTTAAGTGTGTCTCCCTACGGTTCATGAATTATGTAGACATGATCAAGATAACTCTCCGATCAATAACCATTAGAGGAATCTGGAAATTCATTATGGCTCCCACATATTTCTACGATTACATTATGATCGAATGAACCATTTACATACGATACTGATTCACTTTGTCACGTGGTACTTTACTTATCCGAGGTTTGATCGTCGGTATCTATATACCTAGTTCAAACTTGTCACCGATAAGTACTCTTTACTCGTTCCATGATATGACATCCCTTGTGACCTAGTCACATGCTTGTAAGCCAATTGAATGACATTCCACAGAGAGGGCACATAGTATATCTATCCGTCATATGGATGGACAAATCCCACTCTTGATCCATGTGCTTCAACACATACTTTCAGAATACATAATGCCACCTTATAACCACCCCGTTACGGAAGTGGTGTTTGATGTCATCAAAGTATCCATACGGTGATGGTGATTAACATGATCTCATGGTCGAAGGATTAGGTTACTATGTATTTGAAAGCTTATAGCAAACAAACTCTGAATGACTTGATCTTATGCTATGTTAACTATAGGAGTGTGTCCATCACATCATTCTTCTAATGATATGACCTTGTTATCAATAACATCCAATGTTCATGATGAGGAAACCATGATCATCTATTAATCAACAAGCTAGTTTAACAAGAGGATTACTAAGGACTCTTTTATGTTTACAAAAGACACAAGTATTAATGTTTCCGGTTAATATAATTATAGCATGTTATGCAAACATTTATCATAAACACAAAGATACAATAATAAACATTTTTTATTATTGCCTCTTGGGCATAGCTCACATTTCCTAGTTAGTAGATGAACTTGTGATGCCTTTTCCTATATGAATCATGCATGCTTATGTTACATATCTTGTGTTATGTACTTCATTTTCTTGGATGTTCAATTAGTTTTGTTCTTATGTCTTGGTAGAGCAAGAAGTGTTAGGAGGTGTATGACAGGAGGGTTCTAGGAGTGTATGGTTCAAGGAATAAGTGCCATGCACAAGCGATTGGTTACAAGAATAACGCTCATTGAGGGTTTAAGACTAGACAAGAGGCACACCAAGATTACGAGGATTTCTTGTAGCAACAAGTGGGCAATTTTGCAGTTCTGGTGGATGCACCTCAGACCGGGGTTTAGTACTGAAGGAGACCATCGTCGTCATCATGCTCATGGTGTTTGTGTATTTGTATCTTATGTAGTCCTAGGTGACATGTAACATGCAATATGCAATGACCGATGAACTGCTATATGGTAAACTTACCACATAGGGGTGCAAGGTTATTGTAGCGACACTAATACTTGCTACCAAACATTGTGCTTTTCATCAACCCACAAAACCTGAATCAAGAAAACCAAACAATGTGGCTATAAGTGGTGCCCTCATGCAGCGAGGGACTTGGTGGGCAACCAAACGAATTTGCACACAAAAACGCTCTCTCTCGAAACAGGATTTTGCCCTGCTTCCATACAAAGTTCACAGGATAAGATCAAAACAAAGAGAAATATCTTTTGGGGCACCATCACAAATATGTCCAAATCGAGAGAACAAGGGGAGCTCTCTGGACGAGGTGCAGAGCCGGCTAGCCATGCAATCTCTACCGAGCCAAAACTGAAAAAACTTGAAATTTTAGTGCGAGCAACCAAACAAACCCCTGGTGCACCTACATGTATTGATCCATCGACCGAACTGAAGATCGAGCTGCCCCCCTCAACGGGTAGAGCTATCACTACATGAATGGATGGCTACGCCGACGGTCGGACGCTACGCCGATGGACAAACGTCAGGACCATTGGCGTAGACCTTGATCAGGCCAGCCCCCCAAGCAGCGATCGACATAGAATTGCCCTCGACGTAGCCTACACGACACCGACGGCTTCCCTCGGCGTAGCTATTTTTCCTTTTACCTCATTAAACTTTGAAAAATCATAACTAAATCATTCGAATTCAGAAAAATACAAAGAATATATCAAAATTTGCAGACAAATAAGATCTATCTATCTACACTCAAATATTACACATTTGTAAATAAAAATTAAGTGAAACATAAAACATTATATATAGTTTAAAATGAGCATAAGAAATTCAAAAACGATCCAAACAATACGAAACCTTCGCGTGGTGTCATATTTTGTGACATAGTTACAAGGAAAAATATCAAACTTGGTATATTGATTATGTCTCAAAAAACCTTCACAAAATGACCTATCTCGTTCGAGGTTTCTTGGCTTTCGGGTCAAATGACCAATGTTATGACTAGAATCAAGGCATAGTTTGTGATAACGTGTCCATATTGTGCATACATATGCATAATAGTATGCCGAACAATGTTGCAGGAGGAAGTTTTCCTTTCCGTCGCACCAAAAATCTATTTTCCATTTTCCGAGTGCAAAAAACAGACGGTTTTGTGAAGCAACCACCAAATGGATAATTCAAAATGCTGCCACCACATTTTTCCAAAATACCAGACCACCTTACATGGACAATGTCCTAACAGGGGGATTTCAAACATTTCAGTCTATCCCTGGCAAAAAATACAAATTCCTGCTGAATCGGTAGCAAGTGGGTCAGATATGAACTAAAGGTACATGATATGATGCTCATGCTTTTTTACAAAAATCACTTTTAGGTTCATAATATGTTATTTAATCATATATCCGCTTCAAGTTTATCGAGGCTCAGCCCCGAGCTAAAAATCTCCATGCCCGCCGTTTGACAAAGTTTGACGATAGTTTAAAACGGGCATAAGAAATTCAAAAATGATCAAATCAATGCAAAACCTTTGCGTGGTGTCATATTATGTGACATAGTTACAAGGAAAAAATCAAACTTGGTATATTGATTATGTCTCAAAAAACCTTTACAAAATGATCTATCTCGTTCGAGGTTTCCTGGCTTTCAGGTCAAGTGACCAATGTTATGGCTAGAATTAAGGCATAGTTTGTGATAATGTATCCACATTGTGTATACATGTGCATCATGGGATGGCGAATAATGTTTCCAGAGGAAGTTTTCCTTTTCGTCGCACCAAAAAGCCATTTTCCATTTTCTGAGTGCAAAAAATGGACGATTTTGTGAAGGAACCACCAAATGGATAA
The DNA here is from genome assembly GCA_916181665.1 of Avena sativa. Lineage (NCBI taxonomy): Eukaryota > Viridiplantae > Streptophyta > Magnoliopsida > Poales > Poaceae > Avena > Avena sativa. Next base: position 306,522,050 of record OV702284.1, on the reverse strand, counting down.
TTCAAAATGCTGCTATCATATTTTTCAAAAATACTAGACCACCTTACATGGACAATGTACTAACAGGGGGTTGTCAAACCTTTCCGTCTATCCCAGGTGAAAAAGACAAATTCCTGCTGAATCAGTAGGAAGTGGGTCAGATCTAAACTATAGGTACATGATATGATGCTCATGATTTTTTATAAAAATCATTTTAAGGTTCACAATATGCTATTTCATTAGAGATCCACTTCAAGTTTATCGAGGCTTAGCCCCGAGCTAAGAATCTTCATGCCCGCCGTTCAACAAAGTTTGATGATAGTTTAAAACGGGCGTAAGAAATTTAAATACAATCCAAACAATGTGAAACCTTCACGTGGTGTCATATTATATGACATAGTTATAAGGAAAAATATCAAACTTGGTATATTGATTATGTCTCAAAAAAACTTCACAAAATGACCTATCTTATTCGAGGTTTCCTGACTTTCGGGTCAAATGACCAATGTTATGGCTAGAATCAAGGGCATAGTTTGTGATAATATATCCATATTGTGCATACATGTACATCATGGGATGGCGAACAATGTTGCAGGAGGAAGTTTTTCTTTTTGTCGCACCAAAAAACCATTTTCCATATTCTGAGTGCAAAAAAGGACGGTTTTGTGAAGCAACCACCAAATGGATAATTCAAAATGCTGCCACCACATTTTTCCAAAATACTAGACCACCTTACATGGATAATATCCTAACAGGGGGATGTCAAACCTTTCCGTCTATCCCTAGCGAAAAATACAAATTCCTGCCAAATCGGTAGGAAGTGGGTCAGATATGAACTATAGGTACATGATATGATGCTCATGATTTTTGACAAAAATCATTTTTAGGTTCACAATATGCTATTTTATCAAAGATCCACTGCAAGTTTAGCTTGGCTCGACCCCGAGCTAAGAATCTTCATGCCCGATGTTCAACAAAGTTTAACGATAGTTTAAAACGTGTATAAAAAATTAAAAACGATTGAAACAATGCGGAACCTTCGCGTGGTGTCATATTATGTGACATAGTTATAAGGAAAAATATCAAACCTTCTATATTGATTATGTCTCAAAAAACCTTCATAAAGTGACCTATCTCATTCGAGGTTTCGTGGCTTTCGGGTCAAATGACCAATGTTATGGCTAGAATCAAGGCATAGTTTGTGATAATGTATCCATATTACATGTGCATAATGGGATGATGAACAATATTGTAGGAGAAAGTTTTTCTTTTCGTCGCACCAAAAAGCCATTTTCTATTTTCCGAGCGCAAAAAGGGGAATTTTATAAAGCAACCACCAAATAGCTAATTCAAAAACGGGGGGTTTGTGATAAGTTGATGTGGATATCATATTTAGATTCCTTTCATTTTTCTGATCAATTTAGACATATTATTTATCGAATTCCGATTTACGGATTTAAAGATATTAATTATTCCATATTAAATGAAAAATACAAAAAAGTAAAATTATTATATTTTTATTTGAATTCAGTAATATTTTTTACTTATTCATTGTTGTTTACTTAAATCAGTGTGTAGTTTCAAAAAAATAAAAACATGTGACATAATGATATAAGAGTTAATAGGATTGATATCATAGTATTGACAACTTTGTACAAATTTCTTCGCGGAAACTGATTCGGAAGGAACCGAGATGTTAAGCGTGCTGAAGATGGAGTAGTGTTAGGATGGGTGCCCTACCGGAAAGCTTGATAAAGACTGCAATTTAATCAAAGAGTAAGTGTAATTAGTGTTAAAAATGTTCCAGGTGAGAGATTAATAATTCAAACAATTTAAAGATTTAAAAAAGTTAAGGAAAAATTCAAAAAAAAAATTAAAAAAATTTGAATTTCTTTTGAATTGTTTACGACATGTCTTTATTATGCCGACAGGACTACGCCGAGGGCAAAGCCGTAAGCGTAGCTTACGCCGACGGCCAGAAGTGCCTCCGCCAAGGAAGGTCGATGCTACGCCAAGGGCAACCCTTAGCCTAGACTACGCCGACGGGAATTGAGGCTACGCGGACAGCTTTTAGCTATCGGCATAGCGTGCCATTTGGGTAGCATTTGCTTCGGCCATGGCGACTCAATCCAACCACAACCACCACTATTAATATGGCAAGTTGAAAGGAACGCCATGCTATGCCATGCAAACGCTGCAACGCATTGCATTGGTGGCCCCCGCTTACAGCCTGCGCTCTGCGAGCTCGCCTTCAAGTTGGAACACCACACCACGACGTACGTACGTACTCCGACGTCCGTCGTCTCACCCTGCACGCACGCGGGGTCGGACAGAAACTACTAACTGCCACCACTGTAGTACTAGTACACATCAAGAGTACTAATAAGCAGGTCACATAGGCAATGATGAAACAAGAGCTCAGAAACTTTCTCGTCTTGGCGTGGAAAGAAATTGAATGTTCCATTAATTAAGTGATCTGTGAAAGGCTTTTACATTGATGGACAGAAGTCAATACCCGAACCATTCATCCTCTGCTGCAACTACAACAAGAAGCTACTAGTAGTACTGGGGTGGAGTGGATAGAGATGGAGGAAAATGATGGATGAATAGAGAAAGGCGGCAGCGAGAGGAAACGGGACAAGCATGGTGCGTTCTTGACTCCTTCGGGCTCAAGCAAAAGCCTCCACTTCGATCGAGACTGTCACACGTGCACATGCATTTCCATGCACGAGCATGCGAGCGAGAGCTCCAAACGTAACGACGAGGAAGAAGATGGAGCAGGTAGGTAGGCGGGCTGCGTGCGTGCATGCAAGGGCGACCGGACGGCGCGGCGACAGCGGCGGAGCCAGCAGAGGAACTGAACCCCGACCCAGCGACACCGCCACCGCAACGGCCTGCTGCTAGCTAGCTCCTCCATGAATGCAGCATTCAAGGACCCAACCAACCAAAGAACTCGGGCCGATCGACCGCCTTGAATGAACGAATGAGTGGGGAGGGGGAATCGAATTCACTCCCCGCCCGCCCGCCCGCTGACGGAGGCCGGGCGGGCCGGGCAGGGCGCCATCAATGGCCGCAATTCAAGGCCGCCTTGATCTGCTCCACGGTGGTGCTGATCAGGCTGTTCACCGTCGCCACCGACTCCGCGTTCAGCCGCGACGACGGCAGGCTGCTCACCAGGATCTGGAACGCCACCGTCACCACAGACCCCGCCGTGCCGTTGGACGACGGAGCGCGGCCGTCGGGCACGATGGTGAACCCCGACGGCAGCAGCGGGATCGCCGACGGGTCCTCCCCGCTCATCACCACGTTCGCCGCCGGGAGGTCGATCGGCGCGTACACCACCAGCGAACCCGTGGAGTCCGCGCAGCTCTCCTGCAGGATCAGCATGCTGTTCTGGCTCGCGTTCAGGCCCTGCACATCACACGAGCATTCCATCAAACACGTCGTTAACACAACATACATACGTAGCTACGGACGCCATTGGCAATGCTTACTCTGAGCAAGGAGATGGAGTTGCCGGGGTGGGAGCCGTTGGGGATGCGCGAGACCTCCTGGACGGGGTTGCCGTGGGACAGCACGTCCCACTGGGACCGCGTGTTCTCGTCGCGGACGAAGGCGAACACGCGCTCGCACGACACGGGGAGCCAGATGGAGGTGGCGGCGCTGAGCACCACGCCGCTGGGCTGCCCCGGGTCGGTGCTTCGGTGCACCATGACGCGCACGCCCGCCGCGTCGTCCGACGACCCCGCCGCGCCCGGGCCCGACAGCGTCGTCCACCGGTGCAGCTGCGACGCGCTCAGGCTCGCGCAGAAGCTGCCCACCATCCGCTGCGACAGCCTCATCATGCTCCTCCTGCCCTCCGTCGTCACCCCCGCCACGGCGATGTCCCGCCCGTGCGGCGGCGTCACCAGGCACGCGTGCCGCTCGCACGCCCTCTGCAGCGCCGCCAGCCAGCGGTGCGCCCCAAACGCGGCGCCGCTTCCAACCAGGTCGCGGTACAGCGTGTTGATGGGGGCCTTGTCCTCCGTCTCCGTGTGTTCGACCCAGGTCACCTTGGAGTATCCGTTGGACATGTCGGCGATGAGGCAGCCGGACGGGAGGCGGCGTGAGCGTGGCGGAGGCGCGCCGTAGCGCGCGTCGCGCTGCAGGTCCACGGACACGTCGGCGATCGCCCACAGGCCCTGCTCGATCTGCCGGCAGTAGCGGAGGAAGCAGAGCTCCCGCGTCGGCACCACCGGTGTCATCACGTGCAGCTCCTCGTACATCTGCGTGGCGGCACAAAAATAGCATCAGAACAATGCTCCATTGATCAAGTGATGGACACGGTGGTGGTCTTGTCTTACCAGCAGCAGAGACTCGCTCCGGCCAGCCATGCCGTTGACGAGAACGTCCACCGTGCGCGCCCTGGTGACGATGGTAGGGAAGAACTCCGCCCACGTGTTCTGCAAGATCAATGTCCAATAATGCACGTGGCCGGTGATGAGTAGGCGAACCATCGATTCCCTGGACCGATCGAAGTAACAAAAAAGAGGCAAAGGAAACCTGACTACTCACCGGGTCCATGAAGACGTCGACGAGGCCGACGGCGCTGGTGAGCACGAGGCAGGAGTCGCGGGATCCCTCGACGTGCACGTCGGGGCCGCGGAAGGAGCTGCTCATCCCGGGCTTACCGAAGATGCTGTCGTACGTGTCCGCATTGAGCACCTCCCGCCCGCCGGCCGCCTTGGCCCAGAGGTGCTCGCCGGCCTGCGCCAGCCTGATGAGCTCGTCCATGGCCCGCGTGGCCATCTCGGCCATCATGGGCCGCTCCATCTCCGAGACAGGCGCGGGGAGCTGGAACGCCGACGAGCCGCCGCCGCCGCCGCTGAACGGGTCGAGGTCGAGCGAGGGGCCGAGCGCCGACACGGGGCTGCCGAGCCCGCCGACGGAGAGCTCGAGCGAGGACATGGAGAGCGGCTGGTGCATGGACGGGAGCTGCGTGATGGGCCGCCCCAGGTACTTGGACGTGAGGCTGGACACCCGGTCAAGCTGCAAATAAAATCACCATGCCGATCGATCGTGTCAGTGTGAGTGGCATAGGGACTGCGAAATGTGGGACAAGGTAACGAAGCTTGCCTCCTCCTTGAGGTGGGCGTTCTCCATGCGCAGCTTGTGCTCGTCGAAGTAGTCGTCGGCGGCGCCGGAGTGCGGTCCGCCGCACGTGGGGCAGATGACGTTCTTGAGCGCCTCGCGCATGGCGATGTTCTCGCATCGGATCTTGTCGTTCTCCGCGCGCAGGAAGCAGTTGTCGGCGCGCTCGTGCTGCGCCTTCATCTGCGTCCTTCGGTTCTGGAACCAGAACTTGATCTGCCTGGGCTCCAGCGCCAGCTCCCGGCTGAGGTGCATCCTCTGGTTCTCGTCCGGGTGCGGGCACTCCTTGAACATCCTGCAGCACAACGCACCGTCCATCCATCAGACCAACCAAACAATTCTCGCGCTCATTCAGAAAGAAAGAAAAAGATAAAACAAGATTGGTTGGCGGGCGGAACGTACGCCTCGAGCTGCTGAATCTGGCGCGGGGTGTGGCGGTGGTACCGCTTCTTCCGGCGGTGGGCGTCGGAGCCCGGCATGAGGTCGTCGCCGAATTCCATCGCGATCTCGGCGCACGAACGGCACGCGCTGATCGGCCGTTACCCTGGAGCGGTGCGTGTAATCCGGGGAGGAATAGAAGACTCCAGTAAGTAAGCAGGAAGTGCTACGATCGAGGTCTACCGGCTAGTACCCAGCTATATAGAACGCCTCGCGCCTACGCTGGCATGGAAGAAGAGAAGGGAAGAGAAGAGACGGCAGCGAGCGAGCGCAGGCAGGGAGCAGTAATCTCTCTGGTCCCGGCGAAGCAGAAGCAGTAAACGTAGGCACAGCTAGCTCAGGAGGGGAGAGGAGGTGAGCTACAGAGAAGTTCTGGGATTCAGCGACCAGCAGGCCTCACCCATTGCTGCTCCTTCCTTAACTCCCTCTCTCTCCTATCTCTCCTCTAGTCTAGGCTAACGCACGCACGCATGGCATGGGCATGGGCGTGGGCAGCGGCAGCGCGGCGCACAGGCTCAAACGGGGAGAAATCTATGGCCCAAACAGAGAGACCTCGCCCGCCTCCTGGATTCGAGTACTCGTATCGTATTTGCCCAAGTTTTCTCCGTCGTCGTTCTGTATACGGAAGGGAGGGGGAGGAGGGTGAGATAGTACACTCCACTGGAGCAGTGTTTGATGGAGGGAGGAGCAATAACCGATGCGAATTAAGAGCCGGAGTATTTAAAAGGGCCCCTCCCTCCCGCGCCCTACTCGCCCTCCCCCTCGGGCTCGGGTGGGAACAGCTGGAGCCATTTAAGGCCCCCTAACGGGTCGGGTTGAGCATGTTGACTTTTCCGTCCTCCGCCACTGTTGCTTCCTGTACTATGCTTCACAGTACTGCTGCTAGCTACTCCTCCAGTACTTGTAATACCAAATCATTTTGTACATTTTTAAGTTTATTGTTCGAGTCATTTTAGTTCATTTTCGGACAATTGTTTCTCTGTCAATTCACACTGTCTTCAGTAAAGTGAGTATATGTTGCGACCACAGTTTTGGTTTTGGGGTGGGCCGGGTCAGGCTGCAGGGGTGGATGCATGGATCCTAGGCCAGCCGGCCGGCCTGAAACCTGGAAGGAAACGAAACCGACGACATTAAATTGTCGCGCTGTCCCAAACGGTATCGGGATCCGAAACCCAAAGATCGAACTCGTCACTTCCTTCTATTCGTCGTCGTCGTCGTCTACATCGATCCCGTCACCGGCTGACCAGCAGTACCCAGTAGTAGTACGTACGTTGCCATTTCCAGTTTTCTCCACGGATGGCACTCGCGCGCGCGCACACGGTCGCACCACCCACCACTGATCACGTTTTGCAAAGACCCAGGTGCCCTCCAAACCTAAGATTCCGTGATCTCGGCCGGGGGCGACGGGGCGTAGCGTAGAGCTAGGTCACCTGTAAACTAATAGTGCACGACGAACCTGACGAATTGTCAAATGCTTCCGGTCAGCCGTCGAACAGGTACCTCACCTGGCATAACAATAACAGTCCATCTTAATTTCTGGAACTTAATAATCCGGTAGTACTACTACTACTCCTAGTCAAGTTATTCCACGTATATATGGCTGCATGTGCTCCCCATACGGGAGGCGTGCCGGATGGATTGACGGCTCGTTCGGCCGGAGTGTCCCTCGTACGTGTCCGTGGCGTGAAGTGCACACACACTCACTCACGGTCCAGGAGGAGAAAGGAAACTGCATGCGATGATGTGATGTGCATTGACTCTCGTACGCGCGCAAACAGTTGCTAGCAGTACGCCATGACTAGATCCTGTCACCTTGGACAAAGTATGGTGGGTACTACTACGAGTTTTGGACGGACTGAACTATTCTTTGGATGAACTTTTCATCTACGATCGATGGAGAAAATAAGTTCTCAAAACAGCTGTATAGCAACCCACACGATACAACCAACAAGTATGGCGGAGGTTGTGCAGGGCCGGTCCTGACATCCATGCAAAGTTGTGGCACAACCACGAGGGATGCAAAGTTGCACTACCGGGCCTGTGTAGGGCTCCTAGCGTAGAAAACATGAAGGCAGTTTAGCCACGGGGGAAAACCTAACCCACGCAGGCCCGAGGGCCCAAATCAGGGCCATAAAGCCCCGCCGCCATGATATAGCAAGCACGCCAAGTTGCTGCCTCTGCGGCCAGCACGAGTTGCATTACCTCCTACTTCTACCGGAGCTTCACATTCGAACCCGAGCCAGCCCGCGTAGACCCATATGGGGCCCAAAGGGCCCAGATCTAGGCCGAGAGGGTGTCGTCGGCTGCTCTCCTGCCATCAACTAGCGTGCCACTATATCTCTGCCACCTGGAGCATCGATGGACCGCCGCTGGGACGCTATCTCGCGATCAGAGTCACCCACACGCAGGGAGAGGAGAACCCGTTGTTGCCAGCACCGACACGAGGGGGAGGACAAAGAAGGGATCGGGGAGGAGGAGGTGGGAGATGGGGACGCCACGGTTGCCTCGCTCGGGGAGGCGACGCAGAGGGTTTGGGGGGAAATGTTGCCAGTTGAATGGCAACTTAAGTTGGTCTGAATCATGACGGAAAATAAGTTGGGTTACCCCAAATTAAATTTCGTGTTGCTCTAAAAAAAGGAGATTATGTACACCAAATCGATACAAAGTGACTGTACTGTTTCTGGACGCATTGAATTATTATTTTGAATGAATTGTTTCAAGAGAATGAACGAACTTTTCATCTCCGAGGCGTAGTACTACTCCGGAACTAATCATAGAAGGTGCACAGATGCCTAAATGGATTCCGTACTCACACTCTTAGGGCTTATTTGATTCAAAGGATTTGTAAAACAAATGAATAGGAAAAGTATAGGAATAAAATGGCATGACACAATCCTACATGAATGAAAAATGCAGGAACCGATAAGATAAGATGTTTGATTGCACCGCAGGAAAAACACAGGAAATTTTATAAGGTTTAGGTACATGTCATAGTTGTCATAGACACATAGGATTTTTTTCCAAGAGGTCCCACCTCTTGTTAGAAATCCTATAGAATTATAGTGTAGGAAAGCAATGCATAGGAATTTTGTAGAATTTATTCCTTTAAATCAAGCAAACTCTATTGAAAAAATTCCTATGGATTGGAATCCTATAGAATTTCTTTAAAAATCCTTTAAATCAAACGTGCCCTTAAATTTCTTTATTTCTTGCAGGGAGTCTCGGTACTTTTTTAGATCGAAAGGGACTCTGTCCCCTGTTCCATTATGAAATAATGAAACAACCAGTTCCAAAAGTAACAGGAAAGGAAAGCGACAGTAAGGAGCTTTTAAACGCTCAAAAGCCTAACAGACTGGAGAAAGTTTCGGCTCAGAACAAAGCCAGCTGCTCTACAACTACCTCTTAAAACGCAGCCAAAAGACTCATGGAAACGATCGAAAGATAGACTAGAACACCACATGAACCTTCTCCTCCTCATCAGGATGATCTTGGAGGTGTTTCAGCGATGCTCTCCCTCCATAGCTTGATGACGCAGTAGTCTTCCAAGTGGAAATCCACTCGAAGCCGGCACAGATCATCTCGCCGTGAGCGTCAGAGGGTTTCTCAGTCTGTCGATTATCTTCTCCATGAAAAGGGCGATCTTCCCCCCCTCTAGGTCCTTGAATGGTTTTTGCCATGTCTTTAGGAAGGAAAGGACCAAACGCCAAACCTGTTTCATATTAATCCAAGATGTCTTATTAAAGACAAGGCTATTTCTATTGTTCCAAATGCTCCAAAGAATAGCAGAAGAAACCACATTCAAATGAAGATGTTTCTTATTAGCAATCCATTTCGAAGCAAGGGATTCAAAGTCTACAATACTAACACCAAAAATATCATGAACATCCCTCCAAAGTAAGCTAGAGACCAAGCATTCAAAAAATAAATGATGAACAGATTCTATTTCTTTGCAAAGATTACATTCTAAAGGTTTTGGAATCCCCCTGGCTCTAAGATTATCTCTAGTCAGAATCTTATTTTAAGAAAATAACCAAAGGAAAATCTGGATCCTGTGTGAACTAAGTAATTTCCAAACAGCAGGAAGATAAACCTGAGTGATACCTCTAAAATTGACCAGTGAATACATAGAACTTGAGGAATATTTACCCTTAGATTCATACTGCCAAATTAGCTGATCATCTTCTTCAGAGAATCTAATTGACTGAACTATGGCCAGAAGCTCATGCCATTGCAGCATTAAATCCTCAGTGGAGTCTCGGTACTCACTCGTGCTATCGTGTATGTAGGCCGCTCATGGCTCATGAGGGGAAAATAAGTTGGGTTTCCCCAAATTATCTTGGTGTGAAAGAACTGTAATGTACCACTCCACAAACAGTAGTTTTGACTTGGCGTACAGGAGTATACAGTTTGCTAAAAGAAAAAAATACGACCCATGAGAATGGATCGCTGGGTTGATTGCGATGGCGTCTGATGTGGTGGTACTAGAGCAATTCCAGGTTTCCATTTACTCCTCCAATTCATTGCTGGCGCGCCCCTTCATTATTTCTCTTAAATGTTCATATACTGTCCTGTGCACGTCAATTGAATTCATTTGGCCGAGTTCCCGGTGGATGGACGTATTTATCGTCATCATGGAAGAGTAGGAGGAGTAATCTCCTCCTGCGACTGCAACCATATCAACATGGAGTAGTAAAGTCGTAGTAGTCTGCAGCTGATGATGAATATATGTTGGCATCATACACTTGAAAGAGACGATGTAATAAGTTCTCTCTCTTTTTTTAGCAGGAAAGTGATGACGGTTAGACTACTTTTAGGCATTCAACATCTGCCTTGATCATGTGCTTATCATGCATCACCAGGAACGAAAGGTGCATGCATATCTGTGGCAAGTGGCACACCTTAACTTAACTACGTACATTGAAGAACGTCGTTCATGTAAGAATTGGTCGCGATCACGGCGATGTAGCCATCACAGATCGGGCATTTTGCGAGGTTGGGAGCTCCGGATTTGCACGACGGGACAGGTGCGGCCAGGTTGAGGAGACAGCGAGGGTCAGTGTTCTTACCATTTCCAGTTGTTGCCCATCCCCTGCCCGGCCGGCTGTCCCCTCGACGAGACAGCGGAGGAACGTTCATCAGTACAGTACACATGACATCCCCAATACGTCATCACAGCTGAAAGGAAATGTCGAGGTTAATTTAATTAGCATCAGTCGTGTCTGTACTCTGTACTGTGCGATGATTGTCGAGACCGGATTAGCATACGGCGACGTCGGGCAGTTATTAAGGTGAGGGAGGGTCAAAGATGGAACGTGGATTCGAAGGGAGAGAGTGTACCGCTGAGTGACTGAGGAGACTGACGTACGGTTCCCGTCGTGGCCGGCCGCACTAAATCTGCAGAGCTAGCTCGATCCGGAGATGAAATACACCCGAGCAACCAGCCGCAGCGGAGCGTAAAGAGACGAAGTTATGGAACCTGTACTCGGGCGTGTGGTGTGTGGTACGCGCCACATAATGGCGGTGGACGGAATGCCTCCTGGTCGTCGTCGGCGATGCTCCGGCTCCGGCTCCGGCCCAGCGTACGCGCGGGCGCCGCTGGAGCAACCGGCGGCACCTGCCCTGTGTAGTGGGTGTCAGGAGTAACTGAAGAGGAAGCCTTATGGGATCACCAAACGAAGTAGGCGGAACGTTGATTCTCTATCGGACAGCCTACATCGAACCAAACGGTCATCTTCATCGGCAACAACCCATCTTTATCTGTTTTATTTAAGCTACTATATTGGGGTATGACTATACTATGGAGTACAAAAAGGGAAAGAAAAATAAGGCAGCTAACGCCTTAGGCGTCTCCAAGAGCCTTCCTATATTTACTTTTAATTGCTATTATAGCAATTCTTGTCTAAAAAACAGCTTCAACAGCCTTTGTATAAGTGGTCCCCCTACAAAAAAAATTAGGAAGCTTAGTATATTGGCCTCTCCACTTGGTATATATGCAAAGTCAAGAGACCAACCCTAAAATTATAGTAATCTGGTTTGTTGTGGTCTCCTTCAATTTTTAGTCACATTGACATGTGGGTCCGGTGTGTGTGGGATTTGTTGTGTGGCTAGCCATGTCCCTTGTCCCCCATGTCATTGTGTGTGCTGGACAAATATAGCAATCCAGTTTAGAAATGCTACCAAAGCAAAATGAGTTGAGGATTGCTATACCTCCTCTCTCATATTGCTATACTCATTTTTTAGCAATCCATTATAGGAAGTCTCTTGGAGATGCTCTTATCAAGAGTAAAATAGAAAGTGTAAGCGCTACTTGTCACGAGATGGTATTGGATCCTAGCTACCACGCCTATTTTTCTTACCTTCGTTATCTTCATTGCCACGCTCTTCGCCATTGTCTAGACAGGCCCCGGGGCATCAGGGTGAGCAGGCGAATCCCCACGGCGGTTGGGTGACCTTCCCCTCCACCGTGGTGACGCCAAAACCCCTGGTGGATAACGTATCTCACTATTTTGGTTATACACGGGCCAACTATTTTCCTGGCCCGAGGTGGAGCTGTTGCTAGAGGATGTCTGGACGTGCATGTGCCCACATTTGGTAGAGTGTGGATGAGGAGTTCTGGCGGTTCCAAACTACTCGACCCATTTCTCTAGCTCCGCGGCAGCCCGAGACGTGACTCGATATGCTTCTTTGACTTTGGTGTTGATGCTGGCCTTTTGCGCATCGGCTAGTTGCTGCTCGAGCTCCTGGATTTGGGTAAGACGTGGAGATGATTCCCCGGCGGCCGTGCCTATGGGATGGGGAGATTTTACAATTTTCCACATTATACTTTTTAGTTTTATTATTTTCCATACCATGTGTCTCTGACATGTGGTGGTCAATATGGAAAAAAATAAATTTTCAAAATAAAGTATGGCAAATAATAAAATATTCTAGGTTGGGGTACGGAGCCAACAGAACATTCATATGCCCATGATCCCAATGGCCCGTGGATGCTAGGTTGCGGTATTTGTCTACGATGACCCGATTTTCAATGAGTACTACAAGAGAAGTGGCATGTAGATGCACTATATTGGTCAGTGCTCTTACATAGTTTTAGAAGCACTTTCCATATTGTCTCAAAAGCGTCACTAGGAGTAGTGTGTTTATGTGTTAAGGACACTAGTAATAATGTCTATACATCTTACAATACACAAAAAAGAGACACTATATTATGTCTCTATAGGTATAGTAAAAAATACAATGGAAAATATGTCAAAAGAAATCCTTGAACTCTTTACCTTATATAATGATAAAAACTTATTTGTCTAACCATCTCAGCCTTACACAAGATCATGTTTATACCTGGAATGAATTTCTCTTGAGTATTGTTTAACAGGACTAAAGTTTTAAAAAAGTCTCTAGACAACAAGCGAAATGTCTCAAATAGTGTTTTTATATAGAATGTAATGACATTGGAGAAAGTATCCTTAACGATTGCCCGCATATAACTTTTTGTGACAATTTTGAATGCCTCAAAAGTTGCCTCTGCATGAAAATTTCACTCCATTAGAAAAAATTCTTAATCAATGTCTCTATATTTGAGATACGTCCTTAAGTTTCTCAAAAAAAATCTCTACAGGATGTGAAATGTCTCTATGTGATTTTTAAAGAGTCAAAATAAGAAGTGTCAAGAAGAATGTCTGTTTGGTAGGTTTTTATTGTAGTGGAGGCTCCATACGAGACGGGACATGTTCCTCTATATAGTAACCTGCACCACAACTTTGGACGGGGCTGGTTACGTAATAACCTGATGGGACAACGTTAGAGTAACCTGCGTAGACAATTGGTGGAGGTTCACTGATGCATTTCATCGTGGGGGTGTAGATGAGTTCGGGGATGGTACACCCATACGGGGAGACCATGTACCACTGATAGGCGAGGTAGGGTGGAGCCAAGAGGCTAGGGTTGAAGTAGTCAGGTTCTCGCGCCGCGTGATGGGCCTTGGGGTAGCATCGGTACGCTGCCCCAAAAATTTCTTCAATGTTGTCGAAGTAGTCCTTGCGTGAGGTTGACGGAGTGGATGGGACGTATCCCCTGGCCACGTAGGTATTCTCCGTGTTCGCTAACCCCCGAGGTTGGAGAAAGAGGCAAATCATGGGCGAGCTCCGACGGCGTTGGAGTTGATCCGATATGCACGCGCACCCGTGCCTAGTGCGCCAACTGACAAAAGATTTTTTTCACGATATCGGGGCATTCTCACTTCCCAAGTTCGAAAGAGACTTTATTTGTCCGGCAAACGGTTTGGGTTTGCTGGTTTGGATCAAAGAGACGATAATAATTGTAATGGAGTTTCCTTAGACTTTATTCATGATGTGATCGGAAGATTGTAAAAGTGTTTACAAGATGGATCTTGACGGGCTTATAAAGATCCCTACGAGAGTATATGAATCTAGGGTTTATGACCTAGACACTAGAACTATGGCTAAATCTACGGTGTAGGCGTAGATAGCGTGTACTCTTCGGGTGAATGGTCTTCGATATAGACGCCGCATGTCTCGTGAGGTCTCCATGCATCTTGTCTTGTACGTCAAGTTGATCTTCAATCTCCCTTTAACGTACGTATGGTCTTTGGGATCCTCCAGGATATCCTTTTGCAGCATGATACGTCGTGTCGGTTGAGAGCTTTTAGATGTTGAGATAATCGTGGGTAGGAAAATGGGATAAGGAATGTGTAATGTCACCTTAATTCACTTAACACCGACATATGTATTGTAACTCTGCATTAGCTAACAAATAAAATATAAGATGGGTTTGTCTTTTTCTAAAACACATGTATGCGTAGGTTTACTCATTTTTTTCCAAACCTATACACTAAAAGATGTCTAGATACATATGTTTTAAAAAAGGGCTAAACCATCTTATATTATTAGAAAGGAGGGAGTATTTATGAATTTTCTTACCAAACTAGGTTGTGGAGAGAACAAGGGTTGTGATGATCTTTTTATCATGCTTCATGTAACAACATAATAATTCCACGGGTTTTGGAAGTCCATGTGCTCTTGTGGGTCGATGCATGCATTAAACCGAACCCCTCCTCCATTATAAAAGGAACACGGTGTGAAGTGTGTATACAAGATGGACCTAGAGCGGACATTTAAGCTTCTTATGTTGAAAAGACAAAATATTTACAACCAACTAGTAGGTGTGAGAGGCATGAGGAACATAGCAATCATCGGACTCGGATCCATTTTCCGTCCAAGTACTCAGGGCTGGCGTATTTATTTTCTAAGTTGGCATATGTTGCCATATTGGTGATGTGATTTTCCCATGTTAGTCACAATGAGGAGATCACTACCTTCTTTGTAAGCCATTCGGGCGTTGATATCTCCATAAATCTTGGCGTGGAAGATGCCTAAGTTGTGTGTTTGATAGATCACGTTGTGTTCCGCACCTAGATAACGAATATGCGAGTTCAAACTTAATAATCTAGCTTTGCATGTTTCCTCTAAGAACCTAGCATGGTGTCTGTTAAAGAATTTTCTCATTACACTAATGTACGACTAAGTAAGCAATTAAGATCGACGAGAGTCACATCATGAAGAACCCTATGTACGGCTGGCATTTCTTTTGTAAAAGGCAATATATTAAAACCAAAATGATATGAACAGCTGATCATTTCTTTTATAAAGGGCAACATATTAATACCAAGATGATACGAACCACACCTGGCATCTGCAAAAAAGAAAAACAAAAAGAAACAAAAAAAGACCCTGCCAAATCAATCAACATAAAAAAGGGGAAATAACCACCACCAATGACAACACCTAGACCACTAAAGAGGTTCTCCAATAGCATCACCTTTAGAAAAGGAACAATGTATAAGCGTCGTTGTCGCTCGATCCAACCACTTCGAGCAATCTCCAGAGAATGCCTTTAACAAGGAAAATGGTAGAAGCCCTCCACTGCCAGACACAACTAGTGAAGGTCAAACTCGGTACTCAAAGAGAACTCGAAGGCATGTGATAACTTCCAAACCGCTACATGTTGCTACATATCTAGTCTTAGAGCCCTTCCCTCTAGGCAGCCTTACGTTTAGTGTTTTGGTATTGTTCGTATTACGGGACATGCTACCTACTAATAGTCTAGCATTACAATATATCAGATAACCACAACCATCATTGCCATTAGTTACTAGTCAAAGATTATATGCTTGTTAGTGGGGATCAAATCAATATTTTCTACAAACATATCCCTTTTACTTGGGTTTAAGCCTCCAACACTCCTTGTATTAGTTGTCCATTGTGCCATCCTTCCAACTACAACCTATCAGTACAAACGTATTAAATATTGAGATGAAGTACCATTATAGTTAGAAGAAATTGTAATTATGGTCGGCACCACTCGTTTGAACATTTTTCATTGAGGTTTAGATATTTTTGTTGAAACACTAAAATATTTGAACTTGCAGTTCTTCTATAATGTGCAACATGCCATATTAGTAACTATATTTAGTCAAGTGTTGCACTATATGATATAACCACAATTGTGATAATTTTTCCAATATAATATCTCTTCGCTGGACAATTTATTCTTACATCGAATTTCTTTTCATCATCCATTGATGGGACATCTTTCCATAATTTGAGTCTTTTATTCACACACCCTAATGTTTTACACTACATTGCCATAAATGAGGCTACCAATTAGTAATATAATGCAGTGTTACGACATAGTATTAGGTAAGCATGACCATGATTGCTTCTTTTTTACTTTATCTTTTTAAGAAAACATAACTACACTAGTCATTGAACATCAAATTTACATTCTGCTGCTCCTTTTTATTTGATTCAGGTCTCTTGCTTGGAGCCTCCAACAGGGCCGAGCCGGCAAAATCCGGGGCCCTGTGCGAAACTCTAAAATGGGCCCTATGACACTAATCTTTTTAAATATTTAACAATTATAATGTATATTCCATAGTATCTTACATAGCAATTGGATAGAAGAAACATACCTATTAAACTCATGTTGTATATGTTTATTTGAACAACATCATTCTTTGAGTGTTCTTTTAAATTAAATCTACAATAATATCCTCATAATCAATCTTCTCCAACACTTCACTCTCAAGTGCTACCGTGACTAAATTATTTTCCTGTACACCAACGTTATTTTCATTTTCATCTACTTTGATAGTATCTTCCTCTACCTCAGCATTATTTTCTATCTCAGTCTAACCATCTCTAAGATCGATGTAAGGAATAATAGCAAGTGGAAGGGTTGAAGAATTAACTGACTAGAGGACACTTGCAGTTTTTTTGATACACCCTGTCCATTTCCCTTCTTTGGGATTGTATTAATTCCTCTTTCTTTTCTTTTCCCTTAAGCTTTTGATATCTGGATTCTTGCTCTCTCAGTCTCATGTTCCGAACTAAGAGATGGACAACACGATTAGAATTTTTTGGAATTGAAGTAAACCTAGGGGCAAAGACAGGACAAGGAAAAATGGACAGATTGAGGGAAATGGACGCACGTACGTACCTGCTAACTAACAGACCTGATCCAATAAATCAGATTTTAGCGATGATCAGAGAAAGAACGGAAAACAGGCGGCGCCGCAGCGACTCAAAGGAAGAGCGGAAAAAGGCAGCGTAGCTGCTAATGAACGTACGCGTGACGGCTGATGCTCTTGGAATCATGGTGCTTTGATCGATCGATTGGCCCATGTAAAGCTGGCATATTTTCTTCACAGGCTGGAATCGGCGTACACGGGCAGGAAAAGAAAGGTTTTTTTCGGCATATCTATATCAGGCTGTACCAAAATTTTGGTCCCCTAAATTTTATGGGCCCTGTGCGGGTGCACAGTGTGCACTCCTGCCGGCCCGAGCCTGGCCTCCAATGTCTAAAACACTATGTTGTGCATTTACTTGACACATAGGCCTGAATATCATTAAAATTCTTTCTTTACTAAGAAAAAAGGAACTTTTGGAACTAACCAATAGCATCAACAAGATAGGTTTTAGCAAACTAGGGACACAGAATCATCTCAAAAGCAATTAGCCGGCCATCAGGACCTTTGCGTAGGTGCATAGGCTGGTGCTGCTGTCACGATTGCTTCCTCCGCAGGACGGACAGCCTGAGAAGGTGAGCACCTCACTGGGTACTCCTCAGAGATGGAGACGGCATAGACGCGGTGGTCGCCAAAGTGGATAATGGAGCCGCCCTCGGGGAAGGCGCTGTTCGCGAAGCACGCGACGTTGTCGATGATGCAGTCGAACCCACCGAGCGTCAGTACGAGGCCTGAGGCGACGTGCTCGCCAGAAGTAGTATGGAATTCCATACTGAATGTGACTCTGGTCGCCACAATATTTCCCATAGTGGACGCCAACTGTCATGGTTTGTTACAGGGTAGTGCCATACTAGATGGCTTTAGAGGTGCGAGGCCAAAGGAGCGAGCTACGGCGTCCAAAGTAGGAATTGGATACGAGCACTCACATAAAGACGTACCCAGTTTCAAGGCTCTCGATGAGGTAAAACCTCTACTCCTACATGAATTCGATTGCACTAGGATCGGTACAGAGTACAAGATTGCTCTTAGAGTTGTATTGGTGTTGCTTCTCTTCTCTCTACGAGTGAGTGGTGGTGTCTAATGTGAGCCAATCGACCAACCCCTCTCCAGGAGCCTTCGGTGCCCCTTATATACAAGGTGGAGCACTCGTTGTATGGCCGACTATTGTGCTGGAGCCGGTGGGTCGTGTCGACTATTCATCCATAGTGCAGCACCGGATGTGGTGATGATGGCACCATGCCACGACCCTGTTGGGAGAGTCAAAACAAAACAAAAATACTAGAAAAAGGAAAAGGAAAAAGAAACAATGCAAGACAACACGACTGCCAGCGTCAAAACTACCGAGCCAAAACTAGCCTTCGTGAAAAAAAGAAGGACGATTAATCGAGACAAACAGGACCAACACCAATGAAAGGCCCATCGACCAATCCGTTTATTTTTACATCAAATTTCTTTTCATCACCCATTTCCATAATTGGACTCTTTAGCTCGCATACCCTAATGTTTTACACTACATTGGCATATACGAGGCTACCAACTACTATAATGTAGTGTCACGACATATTAAGTAAGCATGACCATGATTGTTTCTTTTTACTTTTACCTTTTTAAGAAAACATAACTACACTAGTCATTGACCATCAAATTTACATTCTTTTGCTCCTTTTTATTTGATTCAGGTCTCTTGCTTGGAGCCTCCAACGTCCAATCCACTATGTTGTACATTTAATTGACACGTAGGCCCGAATATCATTAAAATCCTTTCTTTCCTAAGAAAAATGAACTTTTGGAACTAACCAACAACATCAGCAAGATAGGTTTTAGCAAACTAGAGACACGAAACCATCTCAAAGCAATTAGCCGGCCATCAAGACCTTTGTATAGGTGCAGAGGCTTGTGCTGCTGTCGCAGCAGCCGCTTCCTCCGCAGGACGGAGGGCTCGAGAAGGTGAGCATCTCACTAGGGTACTCCTCAGAGATGGAGACGGCGTAGATGCGGTGGTCGCCGAAGTGGATGATGGGGCCGTCCTCGGGAAGGCGTTGTCCTCGAAGTAGGTGACGTTGTCGATGACGCAGTCGAACCTGCCGAGCGTCAGTACGAGGCCTGAGGTGACGTGCTCGCCAAAAGTAGTCTGTAATCTGATGTGTGTTGACGCTTCGTCGGGAAACCCCAAGAGCAAGGTATGATGCAACACATCAACAAGTTTTCCCTCAGTAAGAAACCGAGGTTATCGAACCAGTAGGAGGAAGGAAACGTCTCAAAGGTGTTGCAAGCAACGTGAAAACCTGCACAACACAAACTCAAGACTTTGCCCAACTAATAGTGAGGTTGTCAGTCTCACCGGTTGCGGTAACAAAGGATTAACTGTTGGAATTATGCCCTAGAGGCAATAATAAAGATGTTATTATTATAATTCTTGTTCATGATAAAGTTTATATTCCATGCTAGAATTGTATTAAGCGGAAACATTAATACTTGTGTGGTTTGTGAACAACACCGTGTCCCTAGTACGCCTCTATGGACTAGCTCATTGATCAATGATGGTTAAGGTTTCCTAACCATAGACATGAGTTGTCAATTGATAATGAGATCATATCATTGGAGAATGATATGATGGACAGACCCAAACTAAGCGAAGCAATTAGATCGTATCATTGTGTTCATCTTTGCGAAGCTTTTCCTATGTCAAATATTGTATTCCTTAGACCATGAGATAATGCAACTCCCTGGTATCAGAAGAGAGCTTTGAGGTCATCAAACGTCATCCTATGAGAGGGTGATCATAAAGGTGTCTCTCAGGTGATCGGAAAGTATCTGTTGGGTTGTAAGTATCGAGATGGAATTTGTCCCTCCCAAGTCGGAGAGATATACTTCGGGCCCACTCGGTAATCGATATCAACACCGCTTGCAAGAATGTGGTTAAGGAGTTAATCACAAAGTGATATCGGATTACGGAACGAGTAAAGTACTTGCTGTGAACGAGATTGAACTAGGTATGACGGTACTGATGATCGAATCTCGGGCAAGTAAAATATCGCGAGACGAAGGGAATATATATATGGGATTGTTTGAATCCTGACATCGTGGTTCATCCGATATGATCATCGATGAATGTGTGGGAGTCAATATGGGTGCCCAGACCCCGCTGTTGATTATTGATAGAAGATCATGTCTGCATATTCTCGAACCCGCAGGGTCACACACTTAACGTATCTCGACGCTAGGATAGATTGGATAATTGGTTTATGAATTTTTGTTCGGAGTCTCGGATGGGATCCGGGATATCACGAGAGGTTCCGGAATGGTCCGGAGAATAAGATTCATATAAGGCAATGCAGTTTTTGGAGTTCGGAATTGTTCCGGGTTAATCGGTATTGTACCGGAAGCTTCTAGAACCTTCCGGAAGGGGACCAACGTGGCCCCACCTTCCGGGAGGGGGCATGGGCCTATGAGGGAGTGTCCTGGCTGCATTGGGCCAGGGGCACAAGGCCCCATAGGGCCCAGCCGATCCTAGAGAGTTTAAATCGTTTAAACTAGAGATAGGGTTTCTAGAAGAGGGGAGAGTCCATGCCCCCCACTCCTTATCCTTTGGGCTTGGGGGAGGGACTAGGGCTGCGCCCCCCTCTATATAAAGAGGGGTGGGGGCGCACCAACCCCCTACACATTGCCTCCAAACCCTGGTTGCCCTGCTACCCTTCCTCTCTCCCTCCCGACTGTTTGTAGGCGAAGCCCTGCTGCAGAAATTCTCCACCATATACACCACGCCGTCGTGTTGTAGATCCAATCTATCTCTCCACCATACTTGCTGGTCCGAGGAAGGAGGAGACGTCGAGGTGCTGCACGTGTGCATCTCACGGAGGCACCGCCACTTGTGGTGCTAGATCGGATCGGATCGCGAGGAGGAGAAGCGAGTACGACTACATCATCCACGTTCCGACGAACGTTCCGCTGTGCGAATCTTCAAGGGTATGAAGATCTAATCCAATCTCTCTCGTTGATTGCATCTCCTAGATTAGATCTTGGCTTTCCCTCTGTTCGCATCCGTAGAAAATTTTGATTTACTATGCCGCGAAACCCTTCAGTGGTATCAGAGCTAGATCTATGCGTAGATGTGTTTCACGAGTAGAACGCAACATGGTTGTTGCGGGCGTTGATGTTTTCTGTTGCAAGCCTCTTGTTTGTGTTCTTCTTATGACGCGGGATAGTGAGATTGAAGCGGTCCAGGCCAACCTTACGCGACGTTGTTCGCGAGACCGGCTTCGCACTTGACGTGTGGCTTGTTCCACACATGCGGCTGGTGGATGTCAGTTTCTCTCACTATAGTTGTCATGGGATTAACACCGGAGTTTGGCAACCATAATATCACCGTTGTGGCTTTCCGTAGGTAAGAATCGTTCTTAGCATCTACTCCCATAAGCCACGTAAAACATGCAACAACAAAGTAGAGGCGTCTAACTTGTTTTTGCAGGGAGTGTTTTCTGTGATATGGTATGGCCCAAGATGTGATGTGTATATTGTATGCGATGATCATGTTTTGTAATGTTTCACGACTTGCATGTCGATGAGTACACAACCGGCAGGAGCCATATGGTTGTCTTTATAATTGTGTATGACCTGCGAGTCAACTTCTTATACGCCATGTAATAGCTTTACTTTATCGATAACTAGTTAGCAAT
Source organism: Avena sativa (assembly GCA_916181665.1). Taxonomy (NCBI): domain Eukaryota; kingdom Viridiplantae; phylum Streptophyta; class Magnoliopsida; order Poales; family Poaceae; genus Avena; species Avena sativa. Next base: position 306,500,285 of record OV702284.1, on the reverse strand, counting down.
AGTTGTAGTTGCTATTCGTGGTGGAGGCAATCATGGTGGAGTGATGGAGATCATGCCGGAACGCACAAGATGGAGATCATTGCGCGAAGATTGGCTATACCATGTCACATAAAGTTATATGCATGTGATGTTTATCCTTTTATGTATCTTATTATGCTTAGATCGCGACGGTAGCATTATAAGATGATTCCTCACTTAAAGATCAAGATAAAAACTGTGTTCTCCCCAAGTATGCACCGTTGCGAAAGTTCGTCGTGTCCAAGCATCACGTGATGATCGGGTGCTATAGACTCTACGCTCACATACAACGGGTGCAAGCCAGTTTTGCACACGCGGAAATACTTGGGTCTAGCTTGACGAGCCTAGCATGTACAGACATGGCCTCGGAACACAAGAACCGAAAGGTTAAGCATGATTCATATGAATGATATGATCGACACTTGGTTGTCCACCATTGAAACCACATCTCTTCTCGTGATGATCGGATTAGGTGTGGTGAATTTGGATCGTGTTCACTAAACAACTTGAGGGATGTTGAATTTAGTGGGAGTTCATCTAGTAATTTGATTAAGTTGAACTATTTATCATGAACATAGTCTAAATTGTACTTGCTAATACTGTAGATCACATGGCCAAATCCAACTTCAACTTCAACGTTTTTGCTGAGAAGGAAAAGCTTAGAAACAATGGGTCTAACTTCACCAATTGGTTCCACAATCTAAGAATCATTCTGTCTGGCGGACAAAAGGACTATGTCCTTGGTAAAGCGTTAGGTGACCCCCCTGCTGCAACTGCGTCGGCTGATGAGAAAACTATCTATCAGTCGCGCAAAGATGATTATGGTGTGATTAAGAGCACCATGTTGTTTGCTATGGAACCAGAACTTCAAAATCGTTTTGAAACCTATTCCGGGCCCTTTGAGATTCTCGAGGAGCTGAAAACCATGTTTCAGACTCAAGCCCGTTCTGAGAGATATGAGATCTCTGAGAAGTTCTTTAACTGCAAGATGGAGGAAGGGAGTTCCGTTAGTGAGCACGCCATAAAGATGTCGGGCTACACTCAACGCCTTGAGAAACTGGAATGCACGATTCCAGAGGATCTCAAGATTGACAGGGTTCTGCAATCACTCCCTCCCAGCTACAAAAGTTTTGTAGTGACTCATAATCAGATTGGTTCCACTGATACGATCACCGAGCTCTTCGCAAAGCTGAAGGCTGCGGAAGTGGACATCAAGAAGGATAATCATGTGTTGATGGTCAACAAACCCTCCTTTAAGAAAGGTAAGGGAGCAAAGAAGCCCTTCAAGAAGGGCGGCGGCAAGCGCAATGCTCCTGCTGAGAAGAAGCTCAAGTCTGGTCCTAAGCCGGACACTGAGTGCTTCTATTGCAAGGACAAGGGTCACTCGAAGCGCAACTGTCCGAAGTACTTAGCGGACAAGAAGGCTGACACCATCAAAGGTATATTTGATATACATGTTATTGATGTTTTCCTTACTAGCCCTCGTTGTAGTGCCTGGGTATTTGATATCAGTTCAGTTGCTAATATTTGTAACTCGAAACAGGAGCTACGGAATAGACGGCGGCTTGCGAGGGATGAGGTGACGATGCGCGTTGGCAACGGATCAAGAGTTGATGTGATGGCCGTCGGCACGCTCTCCTTAGTTTTACCTTCAGGATTAGTTTTAAACCTTAATAAATGTTATTATGTGCCTGCGTTGAGCATGAACATTATTTCTGGATCGTGTTTATTGCAAGACGGTTATTCATTTAAATCGGAGAATAATGGTTGTTCTATTTATATGAGTAACATCTTTTATGGTCATGCACCTCTTGAGAATGGTTTATTTCTTCTAAATCTCGAAAGGGATGAAACACACATCCATAATATTAAGGCTAAGAGATGCAAAGTAGATAGTGATAATACTACTTATTTGTGGCACTGTCGTCTAGGTCATATTGGTGTAAAGCGCATGAAGAAACTCCATTCTGATGGACTTTTGGAGTATCTTGTTTTTGAATCATTTGACACATGCGAACCATGCCTCATGGGCAAGATGATCAAAACCCCGTTCTCCGGTATGATGGAGCGAGCAACGGACTTGTTGGAAATCATACATACCGATGTATGCGGACCGATGAGTGTTTCGACGCGCGGTGGATATCGCTATTTCCTCACTTTTACCGATGACTTAAGTAGATATGTGTATATCTATTTAATGGAACATAAATCTGAAACATTTGAAAAGTTCAAGGAATTTCAGAATGAAGTGGAGAACCATCGTAACAGAAAGATTAAGTTTCTACGATCCGATCGTGGAGGTGAATATTTGAGTTATGATTTTCTCACGCATCTTAAAGCAAGTGGAATCGTTTCACAAGTCACGCCACCCGGAACACCATAGCGCAATGGTGTGTCTGAACGCCGGAATCGAACCCTATTAGATATGGTCCGATCAATGATGTCTCTTACTGATTTGCCGTTGTCATTTTGGGGTTATGCATTAGAAACCGCTGCATTCACTTTAAATAGGGCTCCATCTAAATCCGTTGAGACGACACCGTATGAACTGTGGTTTGGTGCTAAACCTAAGTTGTCGTTTCTTAAAGTTTGGGGATGCGAAGCTTACGTCAAGAAGTTGATGCCGGACAAGCTCGAACCCAAAGCGGAGAAATGCGTCTTCATAGGATACCCTAAGGAAACTATTGGGTATACCTTCTATCACAGAACCGAAGGCAAAGTGTTTGTCGCAAAGAACGGTTCCTTTCTTGAGAAGGAGTTTCTCTCGAAAGAAGTGAGTGGGAGGAAAGTAGAGCTTGACGAGGTTATTGAACCTTCTCTTGAATTGGAGAGTAGCGCAGCACCTGAAATTGTTCCAGTGCCGCCTGCACCAACAATAGAGGAAGCTAATGACAAGGATCATGAAGCTTCGGACGATGATGCTACTGAACGTCGCAGGTCGACAAGATCGCGTGCCCCTCCTGAGTGGTACGGCAACCCTGTCTTGACTGTCCTGTTAGTAGAAGACAGTGAACCTACGAACTATGAGGAAGCGATGATGAGCCCAGACTCTGAGAAATGGCTGGAAGCCATGAAATCCGAATTGGGATCCATGAGCGAAAACCAAGTATGGACTTTGGTGGACCCTCCTAGCGACCGAAAGGCCGTTGAGTGCAAATGGATCTTCAAGAAGAAAACGGACGCGGATGGTAATGTTACCGTCTATAAAGCACGGCTTGTCGCAAAAGGTTTTCGACAAGTTCAAGGTGTTGACTACGATGAGACTTTCTCTCCCGTAGCGATGTTCAAGTCCATTCGGATTTTATTAGCAATTGTTGCGTTTCATGATTATGAATTATGGCAGATGGATGTCAAGACTACATTCCTCAATGGCAACATTGATGAAGAGTTGTATATGATGCAACCCGAAGGTTTTGTCGATCCTAAGGATGCTGATAAAGTATGCAAACTTCAGCGTTCCATTTATGGACTGAAGCAAGCATCTCGGAGTTGGAACCTTCGTTTTGATCAAGTGATCAAGAGCTTTGGATTTGTTCCAAATTGCTACGAAGCTTGTATCTACAAGAAAGTGAGTGGGAGCTCGGTGACGTTTCTGGTACTATATGTGGATGACATATTGATTATCGGAAATGACATCAACATGCTTAACGATGTGAAGAGTTATTTGAACAAGTGTTTTTCAATGAAAGACCTGGGTGAAGCTGCTTATATATTGGGCATCAAAATCTATAGAGATAGACAAAGACGCCTGATAGCTTTAAGCCAAAGTACATACCTAGACAAAGTTCTGAAAAGGTTCAGAATGGATAAGGCAAAGAAAGGTTCAGTGCCTATGTTGTCAGGTAAGATATTGAGCAAGGCTCAGTGTCCAGCTATGGTAAATGATAGGGAAGCTATGAGCAAAGTGCCTTATGCCTCGGCCATAGGTTCCATCATGTATGCCATGCTGTGTACTAGACCGGATGTGTCCAATGCTCTTAGTTTGTCGAGCAGATATCAAAGTGATCCAGGAGTGGAACACTGGACAACCGTGAAGAACATCCTAAAGTACCTAAATAGAACTAAAGAAATGTTCTTAGTCTATGGGGGTGATGAACAGCTTGTCGTAAAAGGTTACGTCGATGCTAGTTTCGACACCGACAAGGATGATTCCAAATCTCAGACAGGATACGTTTATATTTTGAATGGAGGAGCTGTGAGCTGGAGAAGCTGCAAGCAAAGCGTGATCGCGGGATCTATAGTGGAAGCGGAATACATGGCTGCTGCAGAAGCGTCAAGTGAAGGAGTTTGGATCAGAAACTTCATCACTGAGCTTGGCGTGGTTCCAAGTGCATTGGACCCACTGGAGATATTGTGTGACAACACTGGCGCCATAGCACTCGCTAAGGAACCAAGATATCATCCAAAGACCAAGCATATCAACCGCAAGTTTCATATAATCCGAGATTATATAGCAGATGGAGATCTGAAGATTAGCAAAGTACATACGGATCTGAATGTCGCAGATCCATTGACTAAACCTCTTCCACGTGTAAAACATGATCAACACCTCAGTGCCATGGGTGTGAGATTGTTGCCAGATGTAAACTAGATTATTGACTCTAGTGCAAGTGGGAGACTGTTGGAATTATGCCCTAGAGGCAATAATAAAGATGTTATTATTATAATTCTTGTTCATGATAAAGTTTATATTCCATGCTAGAATTGTATTAAGCGGAAACATTAATACTTGTGTGGTTTGTGAACAACACCGTGTCCCTAGTACGCCTCTATGGACTAGCTCATTGATCAATGATGGTTAAGGTTTCCTAACCATAGACATGAGTTGTCAATTGATAATGAGATCATATCATTGGAGAATGATATGATGGACAGACCCAAACTAAGCGAAGCAGTTAGATCGTATCATTGTGTTCATCTTTGCGAAGCTTTTCCTATGTCAAATATTGTATTCCTTAGACCATGAGATAATGCAACTCCCTGTTATCAGAAGAGAGCTTTGAGGTCATCAAACGTCATCCTATGAGAGGGTGATCATAAAGGTGTCTCTCAGGTGATCGGAAAGTATCTGTTGGGTTGTATGTATCGAGATGGAATTTGTCCCTCCCAAGTCGGAGAGATATACTTCGGGCCCACTCGGTAATCGATATCAACACCGCTTGCAAGAATGTGGTTAAGGAGTTAATCACAAAGTGATATCGGATTACGGAACGAGTAAAGTACTTGCTGTGAACGAGATTGAACTAGGTATGACGGTACTGACGATCGAATCTCGGGCAAGTAAAATATCGCGAGACGAAGGGAATATATATATGGGATTGTTTGAATCCTGACATCGTGGTTCATCCGATATGATCATCGATGAATGTGTGGGAGTCAATATGGGTGCCCAGACCCCGCTGTTGATTATTGATAGAAGATCATGTCTGCATATTCTCGAACCCGCAGGGTCACACACTTAACGTATCTCGACGCTAGGATAGATTGGATAATTGGTTTATGAATTTTTGTTCGGAGTCTCGGATGGGATCCGGGATATCACGAGAGGTTCCGGAATGGTCCGGAGAATAAGATTCATATAAGGCAATGCCGTTTTTGGAGTTCGGAATTGTTCCGGGTTAATCGGTATTGTACCGGAAGCTTCTAGAACCTTCCGGAAGGGGACCAACGTGGCCCCACCTTCCGGGAGGGGGCATGGGCCTATGAGGGAGTGTCCTGGCTGCATTGGGCCAGGGGCACAAGGCCCCATAGGGCCCAGCCGATCCTAGAGAGTTTAAATCGTTTAAACTAGAGATAGGGTTTCTAGAAGAGGGGAGAGTCCATGCCCCCCACTCCTTATCCTTTGGGCTTGGGGGAGGGACTAGGGCTGCGCCCCCCTCTATATAAAGAGGGGTGGGGGCGCACCAACCCCCTACACCTTGCCTCCAAACCCTGGTTGCCCTGCTACCCTTCCTCTCTCCCTCCCGACTGTTTGTAGGCGAAGCCCTGCTGCAGAAATTCTCCACCATATACACCACGCCGTCGTGTTGTAGATCCAATCTATCTCTCCACCATACTTGCTGGTCTGAGGAAGGAGGAGACGTCGAGGTGCTGCACGTGTGCATCTCACGGAGGCACCGCCACTTGTGGTGCTAGATCGGATCGGATCGCGAGGAGGAGAAGCGAGTACGACTACATCACCCACGTTCCGACGAACGTTCCGCTGTGCGAATCTTCAAGGGTATGAAGATCTAATCCAATCTCTCTCGTTGATTGCATCTCCTAGATTAGATCTTGGCTTTCCCTCTGTTCGCATCCGTAGAAAATTTTGATTTACTATGCCGCGAAACCCTTCATTAACTGTATGGTGTGGAAGGTGATGATGGTTTGTAGCAAGTAAACAGTAACAGTGGAAGATATATCAATGGTAAAGATTGGACCGAAATCCATAGTTCACTAGAGGTGTTCTCCTTAGATAAACAAACATTGTATGATGGGTAAACAAATTACAATAGGGCAATTGACAGGACTGAGCAAGACATAACAATGCAATACTAGACATAAATATCCTATGAGATTCGATTGGGCAATACAACAAGATACATAAACCACCATCCAACTGCATCTATGACTAGAAGTCCACCTTTGGGTTATCATCCGAACCCCCTCTACTATTAAGTTGCAAGCAACAGACAACTGCTTTAAGCAAAGTGTGTAAGGTAAATAATCCACTTGTTCCATGAACAAGATATCGTTGTTTTCTCCCTAGTGGCAACAACATATCTACAACCTTAGAGATTTCTGTCACTTCCCTTGATTAAATAGAGGCATGAACCCACTATTGAGCATAAATACCCCCTCTTGAAGTCACTAGCACTACTTGGCCAAGATAGCTACTAATAATGGAGAGCATGCAAGATCACAAACAGCACAGACATGATAGAATCAATAAGACAAAACCATTAACCAATCTGACATAGTAATCTCAATATCCATCGTATCTCCACAAACACAACATGCATGATTACAAATAGATGAGATCTTGATCATGAACGGAGCTCACAAGATCTAGACATGAAAGCACAAGGAGGAGATATAACCATCTAGCTACTACATGGACCCGTAGTCCAAGGTGAAACTAGTCACGCTTCATACTGAAGGCTGACATGATGAAGAAGAAGGCCTCCAGGATGAGCTCCCCTCCGGCAGGGTGCCGGGAAGAGCTTCAGATCCCCCAATCTAGGGACGATGGTGGCAGCGGCTACAGACGGTTTCGTGGAATATTGATCGGGTGCTTAGGGTTTATGCATCGGGGGCTTCTTATAGGCGGAGAGGTGAGTCAGAGGGCCACCAGGGCGGCTACAGCCCCCAGGCGCGGGGTGGGCCCACCCGTGCGGCCAGGGTGTGTGGCCCCCTGGTGAGTCTCCTCCGTCTCGTATTCTGGCTTCTTGTTCCCCATGGTAAAATATTGACTTTGGCTTCTGTCCTGTCCAATTCCGACAATATTGATTTTTTGTCTTTCTGGAACCAAAAATAGAAGAAAACAAACAACTGACACTGTGACATATTGTTAATAGGTTAGTACTAGAAAATACAATAAAAGCACCTCAAAGTGTGGACAAAGCAAAGCAAAGTAGATACTAAACAAGCATGGAACATAAAAAATTATAGATACGTTTCCGACGTATCAGAATCCCGTACTATATGTGGACTCTGGTCGCCGCAATCTTTCCTACGATGGGCGCCAACTATCGTGGTTTGTTACACGACAGTGCCATACTGGATGGCTTTAGAGGTGCAAGGCCAAAGAGGAGAGCTACAATGTTCGTAGGAAAAATTGGATACGAGCACTAACACAGAGACATACCCAGTTTTAGGGCTCTCGATGAGGTAAAACCTTTACTCGTACATGAACTCAATTTCACTAGGATTAGTATAGAGTACAAGATTTCTCCTAGAGTTGTATTAGTGTTGCTTCTTTTCTCTCTACGAGTGAGTGGTGGTGTCTAATGTGAGCTAATCTACCAGCCCCTCTCCAGGAGCCTCTGGTACCCCGTATATACAAGGTGGAGCACTGGTTGTTGGAGATATGCCCTAGAGGCAATAATAAAAGTGGTTATTATTATATCTTTGTGTTTATGATAAATGTTTACATTCATGCTATAATAGTATTAATCGGAAACATTAATACTTGTGTGATTTGTAAACTAAATTAGAGTCCCTGGTAAAGCCTCTTTATAATACTAGCTTGTTGGTTAATGGATGATCGTGGTTTCTTGATCATGAACATTGAGATGTTATTAACAACAAGATCATATCATTAGGAGAATGGTATGATGGACATACTCCTATAGATAAGCGTAGCATAAAGATCAAAGTCATTTCAATAGTTCGTTTGCTATAAGCTTTCTTATACATAGTAACCTAATTCCTTCGACCATGAGATCATGCTAATCACCATCACCGGAAGGATGCTTTGATGACATCAAACACCACACCGTGACTGGGTGGCTATAAAGGTGGCATTGAGTGTTTAGAAAGTATGTGTTGAGGCACATGGATCAAGAGCGGGATTTGTCCATCCATATGACGGATAGATATACTCTGGGCCCTCTCGGTGGAATGTCATCCAATTAGCTTGCAAGCATGTGACTGGCTCACAAGGGATCACATATCAGGGGAACGAGAAAAGAGTACTTATCGGTAACGAGGTTGAACTAGGTATGCAGAGATATCAACGATCAAACCTCGGATAAGTAAAATATCGCGAGACAAAGGGAAATTGGTATCGTATGTAAGTGGTTCATTCGATCGCAAAGTAATCGTAGAAATATGTGGGAGCCATATGAATTTCCAGATTCCTCTATTGGTTATTGATCGGAGAAGTGTCTTGGTCATGTCTGCATGATTCACGGACCGTAGGGAGACACACTTAAGGATTCAATGTTGTTTAGTAGATATGGAATGTAAGTACGGGAAAATCAAATGTTGTACGGAGTCTCAGATGTGATCCGGGATATCATGAGGAGATCCGGAATGGTCCGGAGAATAAGATTCATATAAAGAAAGTCCGATTCCGGAGTTCAGGAATGATTTCGATGTTTTCATCGGAGAGGTTCTAGAAGGTTCACCGGACCGGAAGGGGAATGGTCCATGAATGTGTCATGGGTAAGTGGAATGATTGGATCATGTCCTAGGTCACTTGGTTGGGCATTTGCGAGAGAGAACTAAAGCTCTAAATTGAAAGTCAAAAGGGAGGTTTGAAAAGTCAAACTGGAACAATAGTTTCCTAGTGGAAGAAGGAAAGAGTCCTTCCTTCTATCCAACTTGGATTTGGGTATGGATTCAAACTTCCCTCTCCCAAGATGCCCTCCCTCTCATAAATAGAAGGGGAGGGTTGCCCCAAAGCACAAAAACCTAGCCCTACCTGATGGGGGAATACCAATCGGGGTATACCCACGAAGCGGATTCGCCAGCTGGATCGAGCCGACTGAAGCCAAGCCCAGAGCGGGTCGACTCGCCCAATACGGCGACTGGCGCACGCTGGACCCGGACAAGCGGCGCCGACTGGAGGCCCAAGACGGCGACTCCAATACAAAGCCCATTAGTGCACTTGTAAACCCTAGGTGACTGCATATATAAAGCCACCAGGGGCACCCCCAAGGGGTACGTCATATTAGATCTAGTCTCCCCCACCGCCTCCGGCGACTCCATTGTAAACCAATCTATGATCATATACTGGATTGATAGCAGGACGTAGCGATCCTCCACCGAGGGGACGTGAACCTGGGTACATCGTGTGCCAATCTCGCTCCCGGATTCTCCTACGTCGCCTTGCTCCCTCTACGTAAGCTACCCCCAGTAGCATCTGCCGTGCAATACCACGACAGTTGGCGCCCACCGTGGGGCAAGCGGTGCTTGGAGGGTGAAGATCCGGGCGAGATCCCTCATCTTCGTCAGCGGCGAAATCTCGACGTGAATACGCGCATAAGGAGCGACTTGGAAACTCAAGCACAGGGACATACGATCGATCCGTTCTTCATAAACAATGAGTTTTCTATTCCAGACTCTCTTTTATTAATTAATCTGCCAATTAGTTATTTTGTTTGATCTAACCTTCTGCCTGCCAAGTGACGGAACCGCTTGGAGGATTGATAAACCAATCACCGATTGGATTGGGACTGTTGAAGCGATCGTGACATCCCTAGCAAAGAATAAAGTGCCCTATCAAGCAGACAGCGCGCACGCAGCCATCATAAATTTTAATATGTATATATGACTTACGTCCTGTCCAATGCAGCGATTAGTTCAATCGGCAACGCGCATGCAGATCAGTTTAAAATATCTAGTATTTGTCTATTTTGTATTCTTTTGATTTACTTTATTCTCTCTTACATCAGATGAGATATAATTTGGCATGAGTACTAATCTCTTGTTTTATTTGGCCTATATACGAGAAACGAATCGATCGACACTGCACGTCTACACAAGGCGACATAAAAAATCAGGCTTGGCGACCTAAGCGTGCACACGAGCACCTCGACGGCAACACGCGAATGAAGCAGGCCCAACTAACTCTGCCATGCGAAGGTCTAGTCGGATGCGCTGTCGCGACCTCGACCAAAGGATCGAACAACCACTCTACCGCCAGCTTCTTCGACTTTTCGCCACCGTGGCTCCTACAACTCCGCCAACGATGACTCGGCTATGGCCGATAATTTCTCCCACTCGATATTATTTTAAATATTTATTTGTATACTGATAATCTCTTTATTAAATGTGTGTTGATGCATATATACGGAGAAGAAGCAAATTGCACTCTCGCGACCCGGATGCATGCGGGATGCCTACCCGACCAGCTCGGGAGACTCGCCTCGCCTCTCGCGATTTGCCCCTTGCGGACTCGCCACGCTCGTGGGTCCTCCCGCCGCGGACTCATCACGCTCGTGGGTCCTCCCGCCGCGGACTCATCCCGCTTGTGGATCCTCCTTCCGCGGACTCGCCACGTCCAGCGACTCGTCCATGCTCCAGACCTTCGCCTGAACGAGGACTTGCTTAAACGCGGACACGCATAAACGCGGACTCGCTACGCTCGGAGACTCGCCAGTCGCGGGATCGCCATCACGACCTCGCCCTCGCGGCCCCGCCGTCGTCAACATCGCCATAGCACGACCTCCGTCCGCCGCGTTGACCACGTGTCCGCCGCGTCGACATCTCCAAAGCGCGACCTCCGTCCGCCGCGTCGACCCCGTGTCCGCCGCGTCGACATCTCCAGAGCGCGACCTCCGTCCGTCGCGTCGACCCCGTGTCCGCCGCGTCGACATCTCCAGAGCGCGACCTCCGTCCGCCGCGTCGACCCCGTGTCCGCCGCGTCGACATCTCCAGAGCGCGACCTCCGTCCGCCGCGTCGACCCCGTGTCCGCCGCGTCGACTTCGCCATAGCACGACCTCTGTCCGCCGCGTCGACCCCGTGTCCGCCGTGTCGGCCCCTTCCGGCTAGGTCGAACGCATACGCCGCGCCTGCTAAGGGACTTTCATCGTCCGAGTCGCCAGAGAGGGTCGCATGCCACGCTGCATGGACTCACCACTGGGTGTCTCTTCCCCCGGGGAAAAATCTATTCGCCTTTGTCAACCTTTGAAAGAGCGACTCGCATGGCCAAGTAGTGCGGACGAGGACTCGCAAACCGAGCCTCGGATCGTCCACGAAAAACGCTAACCGAGAGCCATCATTGGAGTCGCCTTGCTCGACTGGTCTTCCGGGCCAAGACAAATGGTAGTGCTACACAAACAGCACCATGTCCTCCTCAACCTTAGATAGTGCGACTCGCACGGCGAAGTACTGCGGACGAGGACTCACAAACCGAGCCTCGGATCGTCCAGGAAAAACGCCAAGCCGAGAGCCATCTTTGGAGTCGCCATGCGACTGGCCCCCCGGGCCAAGACGAGAGACTCGCTAACAGAAACAGCGCAATCAACATCATCGGGGACTCTCCCCTCGCGGACTCGCAATCATCGCGGACTCGCCACGCTCGCGGACTCGCAATCGTCGCGGACTCGCCACGCTCGCGGACTCGCAATCATCGCGGACTCGCCACGCTCGGGGACTCTCCCCTCGCGGACTCGCAATCATCGCGGACTCGCCACGCTCGGGGCTCGCGGACTCGCAATCATCGCGGACTCGCCACGCTCGGGGACTCTCCCCTCGCGGACTCGCAATCATCGCGGACTCGCCACGCTCGGGGCTCGCGGACTCGCAATCATCGCGGACTCGTCACGCTCGGGGACTGTCCCCTCGTGGACTCGCCACGCTCGGGGACTCTCCCCTCGCGGACTCGCAATCATCGCGGACTCGCCACGCTCGGGGACTCTCCCCTTGCGAACTCGCCACGCTCGGGGACTCTCCCCTCGCGGACTCGCAATCATCGCGGACTCGCCACACTCGGGGACTCTCCCCTCGCGGACTCGCTAACATCAATGACACGCCACGATCGGTGACTCGCCCGCCGTGTCCACGCCATCATGGCCTCGCCATTGCGACCTCGCCGGTCGCTCGGCCTCGGCACTCGCCGCGCTCGGTCGCTCGGCGCTCGCCGGTCGCTCGGCCACGCCGTACTCGACGCGCTCCAGACAGCGGCGCACGCCAGTCGCTCGACCTCGGCATTCGCCGCGCTCGGGGACTCGGCGCGCTACAGACAGCACCTCTCGCCGGTCGCTCGACCTCGCCACTCGCCGCGCTCGGGGGCTCGGCGCTCGCCGGTCGCCCGACCTCGCCACTCGCCGCACTCAGCAGCAACCACTAATATTTTCAAAATATGCATCTCTAAAGATCCTCAAGTCGCCTCTACAAGCCAACTCGAGCCTCGGGGACTACTCCTAGGCATGCAGTGTGTATGCGTGGTTCCACGACCGCGGCACGCCCTCGTCGACTCGCCATCGTGCACTCGACCTCGCGTACTCAACACGCTCGGGGACTCGCCGCCGCGGACTCGCCCTCGCGTACTCGACGCGCTCGGGGACTCGGCGTGCTACAGACAGCGGCACTCGCCGGTCGATCGACCTCGCCGCTCTCCGTGCTCGGGGACTCGGCGCCCGTCGGTTGCTCGTCCTCGATGCTCACCGGTCGCTCGACCTAGTCGCTCTCTGTGCTCGGGGTCTCGACGCTTGCCGGTCGCTCGACCTCGCCCCTCGCCACGATCGGGGACTCGGCGCCCGCCGGTCGCTCGACCTCGCCGCTCGTCGCGCTTGGGAACTCGGCACTCTACGGTCACTCGACCTCGCCCCTCGCCGCGCTCGAGGACTCGGCATGCTCCATGTTCGGAGAATCGCCGCAACTGGCGGCTTCACCGACACCCTACGTCTTTTGCCAACTGGTCATCACCGACTGGCTCACGCCGACTGCCTCCCGCTTCACGGTTCTTTCCTTTGTTCAGGAGCTCGTCGCCGATTTGCCACGACCCATCGTCAAGACTCTCCGCGCCATGCCTCAAGCCCACGTCGAATCAACAACGCGCTCGGGGACTACTGATGGGGGAATACCAATCGGGGTATACCCACGAAGCAGATTCGCCAGCTGGATCGAGCCGACTGAAGCCAAGCCCAGAGCGGGTCGACTCGCCCAATACGGCGACTGGCGCACACTGGACCCGGACAAGCGGCGCCGACTGGAGGCCCAAGACGGCGACTCCAATACAAAGCCCATTAGTGCACTTGTAAACCCTAGGTGACTGCATATATAAAGCCACCAGGGGCACCCCCAAGGGGTACGTCATATTAGATCTAGTCTCCCCCACCGCCTCCGGCGACTCCAATGTAAACCAATCTATGATCATATACTGGATTGATAGCAGGACGTAGCGATCCTCCACCGAGGGGACGTGAACCTGGGTACATCGTGTGCCAATCTTGCTCCCGGATTCTCCTACGTCGCCTTGCTCCCTCTACGTAAGCTACCCCCAGTAGCATCTGCCGTGCAATACCACGACACTACCCACCCCGTGCGTCGCCGCCGCACGCCGCCGCCATCGTCGCCTCGCGCCACCGTCGGCCCTCGTCGTCGCCCTAGCCGCCGCCGACGCCCAAGCCGCCACCGTCGGCCCTTCACCGTCGCCCTAGCAGCTGCCGACACCTCCTCCTCCTCTCCGGCCTTCTAAACCTAGATCGCCGGAAACCCTAGATCCACCATAACTCGCATCGGCTTAGGCGAAGCCCTGCGTGATCTTCCATCTACTTCCGACACCACGCCGTCGTGCTGCCGGAATCGCAAGGGGAGAACTACAACCTCCGCTGCCTGCTGGAACAAGGGAGAGGAAGGTCTTCATCGAGTACCAAACGTGTCACCGACTGCGGAAGCGCTGCCGGAATGTAGCGCTGGAAGGATCGTCTACGCGATCTTGAGATTGGCAAGTGTACGACTACATCACCCACGAGAATCTGCTCTCGTTAACTGCTTTGGAATCTTCGGGGGTGAGTACTCTAATCGACTCATTGCTTCAATCTAGTAGATAGATCTTGGCTTGTTTGTGTGCATGCGGTAGATTTTTTTGTTTTCCATGCTACGAACCCCTACAGTGGTATCAGAGCCGTGTCTATATGTAGATCTGTTGCACGAGTAGAACACAATGGTCATTATGGGCGTTGATGCTTTTGTTGTCGATTGCTTCTTGTGCACTTTGCATCTTGCGGGATGGTGGGATGAAACGGCCCGGGCTAACCTTACATGGCATCGTTCATGAGAATTGCTCCACGCTTGACATGCAACTTGTATTGCATAAGTGGCTTTGCGGGTGCCTGTTTCTCCCAACATAGTGAAGATTCAATTTACAACGGGTAATTGACAATACTAGTATCAATGTTGTGGTTCTTGTTCGTAAGTTAGAACGAAACTTATTGAAAGCCCCAAATCACGTAAAACATGCAAAGAAAATTAGAGGCGTCTAACTTTGTTTTGCAGGGGTGTGCTGTGATGTGATATGGCCATGATTGTGATTATATATGATGTATGCAATGTTCCTTATTGTAAGTCGACAACCGGCAGGAGCCATATGGTTGTCTTTTTAATTCCGTTAAGACCTGCGTGTCTATTATTCAAAGTAGTTGTAATAGTTGATGCTGGTGGACGACAACCATGAAGAGGCGCCATTGAACTTGACGCCATGCCGGTGATGATGGAGATCATGTTCGTGGTTGAAGATGGAGATCGGAAGCACAAGAAGAAAGGCCATATCATATCACATATTATGAATTGCATGTGATGTTAATCCTTTTATGCATCTTGTATTGCTTAGTTCGTGACGGTAGCATTATAAGATGATCCCTCTAGCACAAAATTTCAAGTTATAAAGTGTTCATCCTTAGTAAGCACCGTTGCTAAAGCTCGTTGTTTCGAAGCACCACATGATGATCGGGTGTGTTAGATTCTGCGAGTGTATACAACAGGAGTAAGCCAGATTTTCTCATGCGGAAGCTAAGGTTTGATCTTGACGAGCCTTGCATATACAGACATGGTCTCGGAACACAGATCACCGAAAGGTAAAGCATGAGTCATATAGTAGATATGATGAACATGTTGATTGTTCGCCATTGAAGCTACATCAACTCTCGTGATGATCAGTTTTGTTGTGGTGGATTTGGTTCGTGTGATCACTAAAACAATGTGAGGGATATTGTTTTGAGTGGGAGTTCACCTAGATTAATTTAACTATTAATTAGAACTCAATTTGTCATAAACTTAGTCTAAAACTATTGCAAATATGTTTTAGATCAATGGCGGGTCCTACCATCAATTTTATTGCGTTCCTAGAGAAAGAAAAGTTGAAAAATAATGGAAGCAACTTCGTGGATTGGTTCCGAAACTTGAGGATTGTCCTCAATGCTGGTAATTTGACCTATGTGCTGGATGCACCGCTGGGTGACCCACCTGTAGCTGATGCTACCGATGAGGTAAAAAATGTTTTCCTCGCTCAGAAGAATCAGTACTCCACAGTTCAGTGTGCTATCTTGTATGGTTTGGAATTGGAGCTTCAGAAAAGGTTTGAGAACCATGACCCACATGATATTGTCCGTGAACTCAAAATGATATTTGAGGCTCACGCGACAGTTGAGAGTTATGAGGCTTCTGAAAAGTTGTTTAACTGCAAGATGGAAGAGGGCAGCTCCGTCAGTGAGCACGTGCTTAAGATGTCTGGGCACGCAAGTAAGCTTCAAAGCTTGGGTATAGTGATTCCTAATGCTTTGGGGATTCATCGTGTCCTCCAATCACTACCACCAAGTTACAAGAACTTTGTGATGAACTATAATATGCAAAACATGGACAAGACGTTGCCTGAACTGTTATCCATGTTAAAGTCTGCAGAAGTGGAGATCAAGAAAGATCACCAAGTGTTGTTGGTCAATAAGACCACCAAATTCAAGAAGCAAGGCAAGTCTAAGAAAAAGGGAAACTTCAAGAAGGGCGGTAAGAAAGTTACCGCGCCGACGAAGAAGACCAAGGCTGGGCCTAAGCCTGATACTGAGTGCTTTTACTGCAAGGGAGAAGGTCACTGGAAGCGGAATTGCCTTAATTACTTGGCGGATTTGAAGAACGACAACATCAAGAAGAAAGGTATATCCTATATACATGTTATTGATGTGTATCTCACTAGTACTCGTAGTAGTGCCTGGGTATTTGATACTGGTTCGGTTGCTCATATTTTTAACTCGAAACAGGTGCTGCAGAATAGACGAAAACTAGCGAAGAACGAGGTGACGATGCGCGTTGGAAATTGATCAAAGGTTGATGTGATCGCGGTCGGCATGCTACCTCTTCATCTACCATCGGATTAGTTTTATACTTAAATAATTGTTGTTTGGTGCCTGCGTTGAGCATGAACGTTATATCCGGATCATGTTTATTACGAGACGGTTACTTGTTTAAGTCCGAGAATAATGGTTGTTCGATTTATATGAGTAATATGTTTTATGCACATGCACCTTTGATAGATAGTCTATTCTTATTGAATCTCGATTGTAGAAATACACACATTAATAACATTGAAGCTAAACATTTGAAATTGAGCGATAACTCGTCCTATATGTGGCACTGTCGTCTTGGTCATATTGGAGTGAAGCGTATGAAGAAAATCCATTCCGATGGACTTCTTGAATCACTTGATTTCGAATCACTTGAAAAATGCGAAGCATGTCTGATGGGTAAAATGACTAAGACTCCATTTTATGGTATGATGGAGCGAGCTACGGACTTAATGGAAATCATACATACCGATGTGTGTGGCCCAATGAGTGTAGCATCGCGCGGTGGTTATCGTTATGTTCTTACCTTCACGGATGACTTGAGTATATATGGGTATATCTATTTCATGAAACATAAGTCCGAAACTTTCGAGAAGTTTAAGGAATTTCAAAGTAAGGTAGAGAATCAACGCAACAAGAAGATTAAATTTCTACGATCTGATCATGGAGGTGAATATCTAAGTTACGAGTTTGGCGAGCATTTGAAGAAATGCGGAATACTTTCACAATTGACACCGTCGGGAACACCACAACGTAATGGTGTGTCCGAACATCGT
The DNA here is from genome assembly GCA_916181665.1 of Avena sativa. Taxonomy (NCBI): domain Eukaryota; kingdom Viridiplantae; phylum Streptophyta; class Magnoliopsida; order Poales; family Poaceae; genus Avena; species Avena sativa. Next base: position 306,482,724 of record OV702284.1, on the reverse strand, counting down.
AATCGAACTTTCTTAGATATGGTTCGTTCTATGATGTCACTTACAGATTTACCACTATCATTTTGGGGTTATGCATTAGAAACAGCCGCATTCACTTTAAATAGGGTACCATCTAAATCCATTGAAACGACACCGTATGAATTATGGTTTGGGAAGAAACCTAAATTGTCATTCCTTAAAGTTTGGGGTTGCGAAGCTTATGTAAATAAGTTACAGCCAGACAATCTTGAACCCAAAGCGGAAAAATGTGTCTTCATAGGATACCCAAAGGAAACTATTGGGTTTACCTTCTATCATAGATCCGAGGGCAAAATCTTCATTGCCAAGAATGGAGCCTTTCTAAAGGAGTTTCTCTCGAAAGAAGTGACTGGAAGGAAAGTGGAACTCGACGAGGTTGTTGAACCTTCTCTCGGACTTGAGAGTAGCACAACACCGGAAGTAGTTCCTATGGCGCCTACACCAATAAGAGAGGAAGCTAATGATGTTGATCATGAAACTTCGGTTGAAGTAACTACGGAACCTCGCAGGTCAATGAGAACTCGTACCACTCCTGATTGGTATGATCCCTTTATGAGTATCATGTTGGTGGACAACACCGATGACCCTGCGACATATGAGGAAGCGATGATGAGCCCAGATTCCAATAAATGGCAAGAAGCCATAAAATCCGAGATTGGATCCATGTACGAAAATCAAGTATGGACTTTGGTGGACATACCAGATGGCTGGAAGGCTGTCGAGAACAAATGGATTTTCAAGAAGAAAAAAATGATGATGGTATTGTTACTGTCTATAAATCTTGACTTGTTGCAAAAGGGTTTCGAAAAATTCAAGGAGTTGACTACGATGAGACTTTCTCACCGGTAGCGAAGCTAAAATCTGTGATGATTTTGTTAGCAATCACTGCATATTATGATTATGAGATATGGTAGATGGATGTCAAAACGGCATTCCTCAATGGAGACATTGATGAAGAGTTATATATGGTACAACCCAAAGGTTTTGTCGATCCTAAAGATGCTAACAAGGTATGCAAACGTCAACGGTCCATTTATGGATTGAAGCAAGCATCCCGGAGTTGGAATCAACATTTTGATAAGGTAATCAAAAGTTTTGATTTTATACAAACTTATGGAGAAGCTTGTATTTACAAGAAAGTGAGTGGGAGCTCTGTAGCATTCTTAATACTATATGTAGATGACATATTATTGATTGGGAATGATATAGACCTTCTTAATAGTGTCAAGGATTATTTAAATAATAGTTTTTCAATGAAAGATCTTGGCGAAGCAGCTTACATATTAGGCATAAATATTTATAGAGATAGATCAAGACGCATAATATCATTGTCACAGAGTACATATTTGGACAAAGTTCTAAAGAGGTTTGGAATGGAAGATAGCAAGAAAGGGTTCTTGCCCATGTTGCCCAATACGACCTTGAGTAAAACTCAAAGTCCTGCAATGGCAGAAGATAGAGAAAGGATGAGTAAGACTCCCTATGCCTCAGCCATATGATCTCTTATGTATGCCATGCTATGTACTAGACCCGACATTGCATATGATGTTAGTTTGACTAGAATATATCAAAGTGATCCAGGAGTGGATCATTGGACATCGGTCAAAAACATCCTTAAGTACTTGAGAAGAACTAAGGATATGGTTATTTCTTATGGAGGTGTTGAACTGCTCGTTGTTAATGGTTACACCGATGATAGTTGGAACACCGATTCGGATGATTCTAAATCTCAATCTGGATACGTATTTATTTTGAATTGTGCAACAGTTAGCTAGAGGAGTGCAAAACAAAGCGTTGTGGCGAGATCTTCAACTGAATCGGAATACATAGCTGCTTCAGAGGCTTCACAAGAGGCGATATGGATGAAGGAGTTCATTACAGAGCTCGGTGTGGTTTCAAGTGCGTTGAACCCAATGTTTATCTATTGTGATAACATGGGCACCATAGCCAATGCGCAAGAACCAAGGTCACACAAGAAGCTGAAGCACATCAAGCTATGTTTTCACGTTATTCGAGAGCATATCCAAGATGGTGGCATAAATATTTGCAAAGTACACACAGATCTGAATGTGACAGATCCGTTGACTAAACCTCTCCCGAGGGCAAAACATGACCAACACCAAACCGCCATGGGTGTTCGATATATTACCATGTAATCAAGATTAGTTGACTCTAGTGCAAGTGGGAGACTGTTGGAGATATGCCCTAGAGGCAATAATAAAAGTGATTATTATTATATCTTTGTGTTTATGATAAATGTTTACATTCATGCTATAATAGTATTAACCGGAAACATTAATACTTGTGTGATTTGTAAACTAAATTAGAGTCCCTGGTAAAGCATCTTTATAATACTAGCTTGTTGGTTAATGAATGATCGTGGTTTCTCGATCATGAACATTGAGATGTTATTAACAACAAGATCATATCATTAGGAGAATGGTATGATGGACATACTCCTATAGATAAGCGTAACATAAAGATCAAAGTCATTTCAATAGTTCGTTTGCTATAAGCTTTCTTATACATAGTAACCTAATTCCTTCGATCATGAGATCATGCTAATCACCATCACCAGAAGTATGCTTTGATGACATAAAACACCACACCGTAACTAGGTGGCTATAAAGGTGGCATTGAGTGTTCGAAAAGTATGTGTTGAGGCACATGGATCAAGAGTGGGATTTGTCCATCCATATGACGGATAGATATACTCTAGGCCCTCTCGGTGGAATGTCATCCAATTAGCTTGCAAGCATGTGACTGGCTCACAAGGGATCACATATCAGGGGAACGAGAAAAGAGTACTTATCGGTAACGAGGTTGAACTAGGTATGCAGAGATACGACGATCAAACCTCGGATAAGTAAAATATCGCGAGACAAAGGGAAATTGGTATCGTATGTAAGTGGTTCATTCGATCGCAAAGTAATCATAGAAATATGTGGGAGCCATACGAATTTCCAGATTCCTCTATTGGTTATTGATCGGAGAAGTGTCTCGGTCATGTCCGCATGATTCACAAACCGTAGGGAGACACACTTAAGGATTCGATGTTGTTTAGTAGATATGGAATGTAAGTACGGAAAAACCAAATGTTGTTCGGAGTCTCGGATGTGATCCGGGATATCACGAGGAGATCCGGAATGGTCCGGAGAATAAGATTCATCTAAAGAAAGTCCGATTCCGGAGTTTGGGAATGATTTCGATGTTTTCATCGGAGAGGTTCTAGAAGGTTCTAGAAGGTTCACCGGACCGGAAGGGGAATGGTCCATGAATGTGTCATGGGTAAGTGGAATGATTGGATCATATCCTAGGTCACTTGGTTGGGCATTTGCGAGAGAGAATTAAAGCTCTAAATTGAAAGTCAAAAGGGAGGTTTGAAAAGTCAAAATGGAACAATAGTTTCCTAGTGAAAGAAGGAAAAAGTCCTTCCTTATATCCAACTTGGGTTTGGATATGGATTCAAACTCCCCTCTCCCAAGCTGCCCTCCCTCTCATAAATAGAAGGGGAGGGCTGCCCCAAAGCACAAAAACCTAGCCCTCCTCACCCCATGCGCCGCGCCGCGCCCTAGCCGCCGTCGACACCTACTCCTCCTCTCCGGCCTTCTAAACCTAGATCGTCGGAAACCCTAGATCCACCATAACTCGCACCGGCTTAGGCGAAGCCCTACGAGATCTTCCCTATACTTTCGACACCATGTCGTCGTGCTGCCGGAATCGCAAGGGGAGAACTATAACCTCCGTTGCCTGCTGGAACAAGGGCGAGGAAGGTCTTCATCGAGTACCGAACGTGTGACCGACTGCGGAAGCGCTGCCGGAACGCAGCGCCGGAAGGATCGTCTACGCGATCTTGAGATCGACAAGTGTACGACTACATCACCCACGAGAATCTGCTCTCGTTAACCGATTTGGAATCTTCGAGGGTGAGTACTCTAATCGACTCGTTGCTTCAATCTAGTAGATAGATCTTGACTTGTCTGTGTGCATGAGATAGAATTTTTTTGTTTTCCATGCTACGAACCCCTACACTGGTTACGTAGTAAGGCCAACTACTATGCGGGAGCTGGTGGGTCCCATCGACTGTTCATCCATAGTGCATCACCGGATGTGGTGATGATGGCACTGTGGTGTGACCACGTTGGTAGCATAAAAAAAACAATGTCGTACAACACGGCTGCGAACGTCAAAACTACCGAGCCAAACTAGCGATCGTGAAAAAATAAGGGTGATTGACCGAGATAGATAGGGCTGACAGAAATCCAAGGCCCATTGACCAACTCGATGGGCCAAAATACGGGCCAACACAAACAAACGTGGGACAAACAGGACCTATACCAATCTTGTCATGATAAACAAAATCAACGATCAAGAACAAGACTACGAGCTAAGATTCGTGTCAGCTAGCTATGACTTAGCAATTCCGTTTATTCTTACATCGAATTTCTTTTCATCGCCCATTGATGGGACATCTTTCCATAATTTGAGTCTTTTGTTCACACACCCTAATGTTTTACACTACATTGCCATATACGAGGCTACCAACTACTATAATGTAGTGTTACAACATATTAGGTAAGCATGACCATGATTGCTTCTTTTTACTTTTATCTTTTTAAGAAAACATAACTATACTGGTCATTAACGATCAAATTTACATTCTGCTACTCCTTTTTATTTGACTCATGTCTCTTGCTTTGAGCCTCCAACGTCTAAAGCACTATGTTGTGCATTTACTTGACACATTGGCCCGAATATCATTAAAATTCTTTCTTTCCTAAGAAAAAGGAACTTTTGGAACCAACCAGCGGCATCAACAAGATAGGTTTTAGCAAACTAGGGACACAAAACCATCTCGAAAGCAATTTAGCTGTGGCAGGAACCAGGTGCCTCTGGTTGTTGGATTCATATATGAACGACCAACACCACCACCACCGCCACAAGAAACCTCGAGCGTGTTGCTTTGGCACTGGCAGTTGACGCCAAGCATTTGCGCAAGAAAATCGCACATGCATGTGTTACTTCTCTCATGGCACCGTGTTGCCCCATGCATTCTCCAATTACTTTCTGCTTCCTTTGGCAATGCCTATCTTTTCAATATCATTTATTCGCATCCAAAACATAACTGGAGCATCCTATAAATCCTTGTACCTTGATCAGGAGATGGATCAAAGTCATCATCCTCAGGTTGGTAAGAAGTCAATAGAGAGGTGAAGTAAGAGTGTGGATGAGAGCGGAGAGTACCGAGTGAGAGGATGTCGGCGAGCAGCAGTAGTAGCAAGACACCCTTGGTCATGATCCACCGGAGCATGATCGCCGGTGCAGACAAGGGCTGCCATGTCGTCTGTGTCGAATTCAAGCAGGCCAGGTACCCTTTCAAGTGGAGAAAGTACATGTGTGTGAGGTATAAGTGCACATGTGTGTCGAATTCTCCAATAGCATCACCTTTAGGAAATGAACAACGTATAAGCGCCATTGTCGCTCGATACAAGCACCACAATCATATAACAGGTTTTTACGCTAGAGAAAATCCGAGTAATCTCCAGACAATGCCTTTAACACGAAAAATGGTCGAAGCCCTCCACTGCTAGACACAATTAGTGAAGGTCAAACTCTGCACTCAAAGAGAACACGAAGGTATGTGATAACTTCCAAACCGCTACATGTTGCTATATATCTAGTCTTAGAGCTCTTCCCTCTGGGAAGCCTTACGATTTAGTGTTTTGGTATTGTTCTAGGAGATATGCTACCTACTAATAACTATAGTCTAGCATTACAATATATCATATAACCACAACCATCATTGGCATTAGTTACTAGTCAAATATTATATGCTTGTTACCCGAAAAAAAGATTATATGCTTGTTAGCGGGAATCAAATCAATATTTTCTACAAACCTTTTACTTGGGTTTGAACCTCCGGCACTCCTTGTACTCCCTCCGTCCTAAAAAGGATGTCTCGAGTTTGTTTGAATTTGGATGTATCTATATACTAAACAGTGTCTAGATACATTCAAGTTTAAACAAACTTGAGACATCCTTTTTATGATGGAGGGAGTATTAGTTGTCCATTGTGCCATCCTTCTAACTACAGCCTACCAGTACAAACATATCAGATAATTGAGATGATCTACCATTATAATTAGAAGAAATTGTAATCGTGGTCGTCACCACTCGCTTGAACATTTTTCATTGAGGTTTAGATATTTTTGTTGAAATACTAATATATGTGAACTTGCAGTTCTTCTGTAATGTGCAACATGCCAAATTAGTAACTACATAGTCAAGCGTTGCACTATATGAGATAACCACAATTGTGAGAATATTTTCAATATAATATCTCTTCATTGGTCATCGACAATTTATCCTTACATGGAATTTCTTTTCATCACCCATTGATGGGACATCTTTCCATAATTTGAGTCTTTTGTTCGCACACTCTAATGTTTTACACTACATTGACTTAGGCGAGGCTAGCAACTAGTACTGTAATGCAGTGTTACTACGACATATTAGGTAAGCATGACCATGATTGCTTATTTTTTACTTTTACCTTTTCAAGATTAAGAAAACATAACTACACTAGTCATTGACCATCAAATTTACATTTTGCCGCTCCTTTTTATTTGATTCAGGTCTCTTGCTTGGAGCCTCCAACCTCTAAAACACTATGTTGTGCATTTACTTGACAAGCGTAGGCCCGAATATCATTAATTTTTTTCCTTTCCTAAGAAAAAGGAGCTTTTGGAACTAACCAACATCATCAGCAAGATAGGTTTTAGCAAACTAGGGACACAAAACCATCTCGAAAGCAATTTAGCCGTGGCAGGAACCAGGTGCCTTTGGTTGCTGGATTCATATATGAACAACCACCACCGCCGCAAGAAACCTCGAGCGTATTGCTTTGGCACTGGCAGTTGACGCCAAGCATTTGCGCAAGGAAATCGCACATGCATGCGTTACTGCTCTCATGGCACCATGCCGCCCCATGCATTCTCCAATTACTTTCTGCTTCCTTTGGCAATGCCTATCTTTTAAATATCATTTATTGGCATCCAAAAAAATAACTGGAGCATCCTATAAATCCTTGTACCTTGATCAGGAGATGGATCAAAGTCATCATCCTCAGGTTGGTAAGAAGTCAATAGAGAGGTGAAGTAAGAGTGTGGATGAGAGCGGAGAGTACCGAGTGAGAGGATGTCGGCGAGCAGCAGTAGTAGCCAGACGCCCTTGGTCATGATCCACCGGAGCATGGTCACCGGCGCAGACGAGGGCTGCCATGTCGTCTGCGTGGAATTCATGCAGGCCAGGTACCCTTTCAAGTGGAGGAAGTACATGTGTGCGAGGTGCGGGGCACTCCGAGGCGAGCACCGCGCGGGCAAGATCAGGGAGGAGCACCTGCCACCTCTCAAGAGGCTCTTGCTCAGGTACAAACGGGACGAGAAGGCCCTAGCCGCCATCGCCGCCTCAGCCAGGGAGAAGGACAAGGAGGACATGGAGTTGGAGGAAGGGGAGATCAGCTGGAGTCCCGGCGCGACGACTACCAAGGGGAAGAGAGCCCCAAGGAGAAGGCGTGTCTGAACTGTATGTGACTATGTGTCATTCCTCCCCCAGTCTCTGCATCACCTGCCTGAGTTCCTGTCAAGTGAGTGCGGAACTGGTATGAAGTGTCGATCTGAATCTCTTCAGCTATGTGGAAAAAACCTGTGGGTCCGATGCACACACTTGTAGTGCTTCTTTCAGGATAGCTCTGAGGCTCCAAGATACACTGGTGCGCATATACAGTAGGTTCAGACAAATAGTAAGTTTCTGCCCAAATACCAGGTGGAAATCATGCTGAAATTTTGCAACCAAAACCAGGGCGAACACAGTGGTTACCCCTGTTTTGCTCAAGTTTGGCCCCACAAGTTAAACAGTCAGGCAAAGAATACTGAAAACACAACATAACCAAATATTTGCCGAAACCAAAAACCTAACCAAATAATTGCCATCATAGCTAATGGTAGGCAGATATGCTCAAGAGTTTTCAGTGGAACAAAAGATTCCATATTTGGTGGCTCCGAGAGCATGGAACTTGGCACATCTTGGCACTCAAAGAAACGAAACCAAACATCCCATTTGAGTAAATCACAATAACGTGGACCGCCCGCATCCTACCAGAGCTTGTCATGCAACCATAGAAGAAGTAGAACCAACAACCGTAGTGCACTCCCACCAGGCATTAGTTGCCTTCCTGCACATTTCCCAATGATGCACATTCATTAGCTGGGATACAAGATCCATATGCAGTAGAAGTGTAGAAGTGCGTCTACCGAATATCTCAAAACTTAATCAGTAGCAGATCACACGGAATCCTACTACACTACACGGTCTACGTAACAGGCTGTATAGTAGATAGTACAAGCTAAGTGAACATGTAGTGCAAGGCAAAAGAGGAACAACACAGAAAATTCATAATTAATCTAGTGAGTACTGATAACATCAGTGACACGTACATAATCAGAATCAGTAGCCTTAGAAGGTTAGCAGTGAATTTATGCAGTACAGAACATGCTACACACCTCCAATTTGCACTTGGCTTCAGCTTCAAATGTCTTGCACAGAATCTCATAGCTTTTACCAATTCCAATCTGCAAAAAATGAAGGGGGTCAACAACACAAATGTCTTGTTCTTCTGGAGACCTAGTTTCAGGATAAAGTAATACCAGTGGATCCACTCGTGATGGTGAGGTACTGGATATTACATATCTGCGAGACAGAACAATTCAATTCAAATGTTGCAGAAGATCTGAAGTAGAAACCATAAAATTAACCAACAACCAGAAGGTACACCCATTCGGTGCACTCAAAAGATAAGTTGTTCACAAAATTCAAGTTTGCCACTTTACCTCAACTTATTGTAGAAAGCCATTGCTTCCGTATTAGACTTTTGAACTGTTAGCATCACGGCTCCCATTTGGCTCTGCATATACATATGCATTCTGGATCAATTTTATGATCATTCAAACCAAGATTTTGACAGAATTGCAACCGGGCAGGCATAAACCAGAAGAACTGCCATGATAGCCTCTATCTTAACATAATACTCGGAACAATAGAATAATATACTACAGCTGCTTAAGAAGATAGATCACCTTGCGAGCTATAAGTTCAATCAACTGCATTAGAAACTTCCCCAACCCCTTCCCTTGAGCAGTAGACTCCAACTGTAGCTCATACACATAAACAACAGGCACATCCTCTTCAACAACAAACCTGTAGTGTACAAAACCAAGCAAGCGATCTCCGGTACATGCTCCATCTGTACATTCCACCCCTTCATCTTGCTTCCCAGGATTTTGTGCAATACAATCATTTGCCAATTGCGAGACAAGGATATATTGTGCTTCTGGCACAGCCATTTCCCGGCGCTTAATTTTCTCTTCTGAAGGCCATTCTGATCCATAAGGTCCCTCCATGTTAACCTAAATTATTGTGTACCAGTGTTACATTCAGTATCCATGGAGAGGTTGTGAAACATACATATGAGAACATCCTGGAGCACGCTAGACGCAGGTAAGGCATGTGACCTTGAGAAGATTTTGGATGTACTTCCTCGTTGGCAACGTAAGCTGATCACCATGTGCAGACTCAAAGTACACCGAAATACCTAAATATCAAGAAAACCGAGGTCGACAAAAGATAATGCTAGGTTCAAAGCAATAACCATTGTGCATTCAGTTCCCTTTTGTTGAAGTTCTAAAGCTAAATCCAGTAAACACATAGAGTTGTCCTGAATCGGAACGCAGCATCAGTAGCTTGTCCCATGGTACTGTTTTTTTACCAGAAAGGAAAATGTAGGCTACCGTTTCTCTCGTATTTATGAAAAGCCGGGAACTGCGCCAGATGATCCTTCACAGCTACAGCTCTCTTTACAAGCTCTTCGACTGCCTTCTTCTTCTCCAATATCTGTCGAAAAGCATGATGTCTGCATCAGCCCCCTTTATATACCCATAAACCTCATCAGTTCTCTTGAACCGTTTATTTACTGAGTGATTGATACCATCTTAAAAACCAAAGTAACAAAGTGCTCACTGTGTTTCTAACCCACACACACACACGCACCCCCAAAAAAAGCGTATACTAAAAATAAAAACTGAACATTTAGGTGTTGCAACTTTCAACATGCTTCAGCAGGATGACGAACATGGTTCATGGGTTGAACCTAATACTAGGAAGCGGATTAATCTCATATGCCCTAATTAAACCTTCACATCATACAACAAAGTCAGGAAATGAAATCGGCCATATGCAGTGGAAAGGGGCTGGGCGATACCCGCGAATCGAATCAAGATGAAGAGAAGGGAGAGGAAAGAAATACGAGTACCTGCTTCCTACGCTGCTTCCTCTCCACGCCGCTGCTGCTGCGGGGCTTCTTGTTCTCCGCCGTCGCCATCGCCGCCTCCTTCCGTTGTCCCGTGGGTCGTGGCTGTCGTCTGGAGGGGATGTGCAGGGAGGAGGCTTGTTTCACCTATGGGCTTTATGGGCCTCCGTGAGTTATTTGGGTCTTCTGTAGAGAGCAGCGCGAGGCCTATGGAGTTATGTCCTCACCATCGCATTCGCATGTTCCTTCACAGGCCATGTACAATGCTCGATGCTTATATAGACGCTTATAGATAGAAAAAAAAATAAACATTATTTATATGGACGCGATTAGGGGGCTGGCGCCTGCCAGATTTCCCGTATCCGGCGGGCACCGGACCGATTCCCACCCCGTCCGCCCCCCCCACCCCGCCCCCACCCCGCGATTCCTTTCTCTGACCTCTTCTTACCGCGCGCATCCGTACAGTCACGCACGACGCGTGACCAACCCAGCTGGCACCACCTCTCCCGGCAGATATCTTCTCCCCAGCATCAGTTTCTCCCTCAAGAAAGAAAAAGGAGACAAAGCAGAACGAAAAGACTCACCCTCGCCCCCTGTCGTCCTCGATCTCTTCCTTCCTCCATCAGCTAGATCCATCCCCCTTCTTCCTTCCTCCTCAACCTCTTCAAAAAGGACATAGAAATCTTCAGCTAAACCTTGATATGAAGTTACCCACCTGAACAGAGGTAATTTTGTTGTGCTAAACCTATAGAAACATCTAAAAATTCTGCTTGTTTCAGCAAAAACAATGCACATAGATCCTTTAAAACCTAAACTTGATCTTACTCATGATCTGTGAAAAACACAGAGATTTTTTCGATTTCTACAATGTTTGCTACAGATTTGAGGCATCAATGTTCTTCTAAATCTGACACAAATTTGACTATGAAAACTTATGAATTATTGCATTGTATAAAATTTCCTCTACTGAATCAGCTTCTGGCACACCATCTGCATAGAAAATGAAAAAATTAGTTCCTACATATAACTGTAATGAAATTCATGTTTGATCTTGCAGAAAGAAATCATGGTTTTCGACCTTAATATCGACCTTGGACAATAAGAAGAGTAGAAAGAAGAATACAGTGCAACAAACATGAATGCAATTGTTCAAGTCCTCGTCAAAAAGGTATGATGCAAAGAAGAAAATTAACACTAAAAAATACCCACATGCTTTCAGTAGAGTGGCCCATATGTTTTTTTATAGTAAATTTATCCATTGCTATAACTGAAGTAACCCATATATTTCACAAGCATAAAAAAAAGTTTGAACCAAATAGCAAACACACATGATAGCACACAGTTACACCACTATAAACACTATACTAAACCACTTCATATCACTAAACACAACACAGTAACATTAGGTTTGGAAAAAGAATGTGCAGCAGCCACTGCCTACAAAAAGTTACCCATACATATGAGCTAAAGTGATCCACTGTACACAATAAAAGTTACCCGCACCTTGGATATAAAGTTACCCACATGAGCTATAAACAAAGCTCATATTGACTGCTGTTTTTTGCTATATTACAGGGGATGGATCACACCATGTTCATAATGTGAGTAAGAACATTGATACTGCACACAAATATGGACAAGCAACAGGACATACAATTGAGGAACCAACCTATATCATACCAGAGTCAGACGAGGGAGGGGGAAACGACAATGACGAGGATGCTGCGCACTCCACCCCACAGGCTAAAGGTATGATGCAAAGAAGAAATATAACACTAAAAATTACCCACATGCTTTCAGTAGAGTGACCCATATGTTGACAGTAAACTTATCCATTGCTATAACTGAAGTAACCCATATATTTCACCACAAAAAATGTTTGAACAAAATAGCAAACACACATAATAGCACACAGTTACCCCCTCCCCCTATGAACACTATACTAAACCACTTCATATCACTAAATAGGATCCCACACTCAACACAACACACACTAACATGACAGATTGAGAACACAAAATATAGATATGTTCAACACAGAAGTTACCCACCAGTCATAACAAAAGTGACACATAGCTACAAGCAAGAGTTATCCACACACACACACACACATCACAAAAGCACAATGGTCTTACAAAAAAACATATTACAATTCAGAATTAATTGTGCTGAACAACAGAAGGAGAATTAACTTACAGACTGCATTACATGTTAGGTTTGGAAAAAGAATGTACAGCAATAAAAGTTACCCATACATATGAGCAGAAGTGATCCACTGTACACAATAAAAGTTACCCATACTTTACTTGTAAAGTTACCCACATGAGATATGAACAATGCTGATATTGACTGATGTTTTTTTGATATATTTCAGGGGATGGATCACACCATGTTCATAATGTGAGTGAAAGCATTGATACTGCACACAGATATGGACAAGCAGCAGGAGATACAATTGAGGAACCAACCTACATCACACCAGGGTCAGACGAGGGAGGAGGAAACGACGATGACGAGGATGCTGCGCACTCCACCCCACATGCACCAACACATGGGATGCGCTTTGAAAGCTTCAAGTATGCTAAAGAACACTACCGGGCATATGCAGAGAGAAAAGGGTTTGGAATCAGAATTGACTGGGGACATTTGCAGACGATGGTGAGTACGACAGGGTGAACATTGTGTGCACATGCGCTGGCAAACCCCATAAGAAGAAAGAAGCAGAAATCAGCCAAAACCCAAAATCCGTGGTTCCAAAAAGAAAGTATAACACACATCCTAGAACTGGCTGCAAAGCACGCATGTATTTAAAGAGGAAAGACGCATGGTATCACGTCGAAGATTTTGATGACGAACACAATCACCCACTGATCCTCAAACCATCGCTCACAAGGTTCTTGCGCTCCCACCGCGCCATACCACCAGAGGAACAAGTGTTCTTGAGAATGCTGCACGCATGCAACATACCGACGTCCCGGCAGATGCAGCTAATGGCACAGTTCTATGGCGGCCTATCAGAGGTGCCATACATAGCTAAGGACGTCTCCAACCTGAGAGCCAAGTTCCGCAATGAGCATAACAATCATGACATGCAGGACACATTGGAATACTTTGCAAAAATACAAAAAGATGATCAAGATTTCTTAGTCAAGATATCACTCGATGAAGAGTGTCGTGTAGAGAGCATCTTTTGGGTCGACGGAGCAGCACGACAAGCATACAAGTCATTTTTGACTGCATCTCGTTTGACACCATCTACCTCACAAACCGGTACAAGATGCCATGTGCTCCGTTTATCGGCATAAATAACCATGGTCAGTCGATTCAACTTGGATGCGGTTTCGTGCGAAACGAGCTGAAAAATAGCTTTGTGTGGCTATTCAAGATGTTCCTTGAAGCTATGGGCGACGTACAGCCAAAGAGCATAATAACAGACCAAGACACTGCAATGAAAGAGGCCATTAAAGCTGTGTTCACTAATGCTATACACAGGAACTGCAAGTGGCACGTCATGCAAAACGCAACTGAGAGGATTGGCCCTTTCATGGGAAAAAACCCAGAACTGCTAGAAGCATTCAATGCCTGCGTGAATAACAGCCTAACACCAGAAGAATTTGAAAAAAATTGGATGGATATGATAAATCTCTATGGAGTGAAAGATAACATAGATCTGTTTTCAATATGGAAGGAGAGAAAATGCTGGGTACCGGCGTACTTCATGCATGCTTTCTTCCCCTTCCTTCAAACCACGGCAAGGAGCGAGGGCTTTAACGCAGTCCTAAAGAGGTACATCAACCCCAAAAACTCGATATTAGACTTCCTAAAGCAGTACATGGCAATCCAAGACAAGATAAACAATGCTGAGGAGAAGGCAGAGGCAGAAACAGCTCTCACGAACCCACCATTCTGGTCTCGCAACCCTATGGAGCGCAAAATGGCAAAGCTCTACACACGGAACATATTCTACAAGTTTCAATCTGGGATGCAAGAGTCCGCGTCTTATGAGTGCAGGCACATCGGTGGGTACGAGTTTGATATAGCTCCTATAGGTGGTCCTGTCCCTTTTTACGGAACTCGAGTTTATAAGGTGCACGGGAACTATAACAACAACGTGTACACATGTGAGTGCTGCAAGTTTGACAGAGACGGTATGATCTGCTGCCATATACTTAAGGTGATGACAGAGGTTAGAGTCTACGACATCCCAGAAACATACATATTGAAAAGGTGGACTTGGGATGCAGCAGCAGTGTTAGGCGAAACAGGTGGCAGCGAAAAGCCAAAACTGAGAGAAATGCCAGTAGAACAACGCAATTTGATGGTGTTTGCGACACCGAGGGACGAGTTCACTAAGGTAGCAAAGGTGGCTGTAAAGACGAACGATGGTAAGAAAATAGTACGAACACACTTGAAAGCAATGAAGCAAGAGCTAGATGTCATAACAAGACAAGATCAAAAGAAAGCAAGAGAAGCAGAAGAGGCAGCAATAATAATGCCATCATACAGAGCTCCAGATGCACCCTTGCATCTAGAAAAAAGCATCACATCTGCATCAAGGAAGCGGAAGACAAGCAGCAATACAACTTCTGCCCAACAGTCAACCAACTCAATATCTAACGTGTCATCTACATAGCATATACAGAACTCGCCAGTTTCAAACACAAAAGGACGCCCACAAGAAATTGCAAACAAAAATCCACTAGATCTTGCTGCAAAGAAAAGGAAGAAATGCAGCTTCTGCCAATCAACAGAACACACCATCAAAGGTTGCAAGGAAAAGCTGAAGCTACAGGGATACCCCAATTGAATCATGTAATCATAGCCATGAAATGAACTATGCTAAGATGGTGTATTAATCATTGTAAATGAAGTAAATGAATGCAATGAATATGGAATCCATATAAAATTGTAATGGTTATGGTCCTTTAAGTGTATGGAATCATTATGTCACTGTTTTGTTCAGAAGTTATACTATAGTAATCAACACAAATCAAACAAACTATAGTAATCAACACAAATCAAACAGAAGTAAAACCCAATAAATATCAGATGAGCAAGTAACCCACAAGTTTATGCAAGTGTATGGAATAATTATGTCACTGTTTGTTCAGACCCACAAGTTTGTTCAGAAGTTACCCACAAGTTTGTTCACAAGTTACCCAACAGTTTGTTCAGAAGTTACCCAAAAAAACAACAATTAAAGTTTCAAAAGAAGTAAAACACAATAAATTGCCTGCTGTAAAAAGTTACCTCAAAGCATGTTGTCGTCCAACAAACTCCTCCAATTTAATAGGCGGTTGCGCTCGTTCTCCAACCACTTAGTTGTAAGAATCTTCCTGAACGCTAGGATCTGCTCTTGATAGACGGCAGGAACCACACTACCGTTCCATAATTCTAGATATTTCAGCATGAAAAAGCCACAACAAGTACTACAGAGTAAAATGAAAACAAAGAAACAGTGAGCGATGAACCAACAAACAATAATTACGGAGAAAAATAGCAGATGGAAAAAAGATTGCAAAACAATAACACTGACCCAGTCTCTTGCTTCGGTACAGGAACATACTCAAGCTCGAAATCATCAATTTATCGTCATGAATCAGAGTAGTTCACACGGTACATTGTTTTAATTGCCTCCACAAGCTGGTTCGCGTGCTCGATCATATCCAAATTAGTTGGTCCACGAAGAGAGTCAAGAATCTCTAACCTTTTTGCAGGCATATTGAGCGAAATCATGTACCAATGCCCCATAGAGCACTTTTTTGTACCAAGCTCCTGAAGAACAGGGAAAGATAACTGCAAAAAACAAAAGATAATAAGACAATAGCATGCATAACATGTAAAAAAAGTTAAACATGTATAGAACTATATAGTGATACACCTACATAAACAACAATTACACGAATAAAAAAGGAAAAGAGCATAAGAACAAGGACAGAAATACACATACAAGATCTTTGTGACTAAGCTTGTAGAACGCATCTTTCCTGAAGTGCGTCAACAAAAGCCTGCAGTTAAACTTCCGTTCCATTAAATACCTTGTCACAATGTAGGGAAAAATGACTTTGTTTTTGGACAAGTGTCTTGCATGACAGAAATAGCAATGTCACACACGGTGTTAGAAAGCTGGCCACCCGGCATCACACTGCCAGCAAGTTCTTCAGTATTTACCCACATCGGTTCAATGTGTAAAATTCTTGACCTACAACAGAAACACGAGAGGCTAGATTAAAATAATAATGCATAGAAAAATAGAACTAAAAAATATATACAGATATCAAATTAAAAAAGTTACCCAGATAATACATATAAAATTTACCCACCATAAGCAGTGAAAGTGACCCAAAAAACATGCATTAACAATTTGACAAAAACAAAAACACAAATAGTGTAAGTGCTTGTCCAAAGAAAATAGGAACAAGTGAGCCACCATACATTGAAATAAATACCACGAGACATAATATAAACCATGGCATGGAAAGAGTAACCAACCAATAACAGTAAGAGTTGTCCACACAATAACCCTAAAGTTACCCATATAATGAAGGTACACTTACCCACATAAAAACACGCATAAAAAGAACAGGAATAACAGATACAGACAAAAAAAAGTTATCCACCAAACATTGTACAAGTTACCCACAGTATTATGAGATAGTTATCCATGAAAAAGGCTAAAAGTTACCCACATCAAAAAAGAAAAAGAATTATATACCTTCTGATCCTTGACCTAACTTCATCCTTGTGGTGAACAATAACTTTCTCATATATGGAGTCTTCATGCTCAGTTGTTGTTGTGCACAGAAAAGACGGCTTAAGAGCATTGGAAGGATGAATAAATCTCACAGTGCGTAGGCGCGTAGCCGGAGCAACACTCTCAGCAATGAAGTTATGTCCACTAGTGCTACTAGCCGGAGTACAATAATCTGGTACAACTGCAATAAAAAACAGGAATCCAGAGCACATTAAAACATAGAAAAGACATACTTAAAAACAAGATCTGAAGGTACAAAGCAACTTAATAAACAGAACCTACATAAAACAATAAAAGATAGAACATAGTACCTTTCCGAGACCCAATTATGTGGCCGTCTGAATCATCATTTGCTTTTTCAGCTACTAGATCATCAAGAGAGATAACATCACTTTCTTGCTTCATATAAATTCTGCCCTTATCCAAATCAGTTGATTTGTTCTCAGCTAGAAAAAAGATAAAAAGAACAAAGAAACTTCCAAATGAAAAAACAGAAAAAGGGCGAACCCCACATGGGAAAAGACTCCCACATGTTTAATCACCTCAAACAATGAATATAAAAAGGCAAAAGTATAAATAAAGTAAATTCAGCACACCTGGAACATATAACACAAATAATTTACATATAACCACACAAACACATTGTCAACAAAAGTATCACACAAACATATTACATAAATATACTACATACTCCAAATTCAGAACATAAATACGATCACCCTAGGAATAACATCAAAAGCGCACCACCGCGGTAACAAATTTCATCAACTACGAATCTTCATCCTACTTCACGTGGGAAACTGTCTTAGATAGAGCCATCCGGTCCATCATTTTCGCCTCCGCCATTATTTTTCCCGCTGTTTATGTTGATAAATTCTAGATGTGTCGAGCAAAAGGAAGGAGCAAGGAAGGAAGAAAATGAAAAAACAGCACACAAAAACACAGACAAAAAAACAGAGTTATTAAGAATTAATGATACATTGGTTGCATAAATAGACAACACATAATAATTAACAAATAAACTACAATAAAAGAATTTGAAATACAAAAATCATCGTGTGGAATGCTTACCAGTTGAAGTGGAGGGTGCCCACGACAGCGGGATAACGGCTTCAGCTTCAAAAACGTCGAAGAAATCTCCGGCATGATCACCAGTACCAGATGCAGCAAACCATTCAGCACTTGTAAAGCCAGATCTTGGCGCAGCAGCAACAGACGGGCCAGCAGCAACTGAGACACCATCAAAAGGTACAGCTATAGACGGCACAGCAAGAGGAACATAATTCACCAAAGCAGTTGTTGTGCTGACTTGATGAGTGCCATGATCAGGGACCAACGTCACGGGAATAAAGGGCGTTGCAACATTTGCTGGTTGCTGAGGAGAACCATCCAGAAAACTAGCAACCGTGACAGTATCATCCAAAGACGAAGGATCAATAAAATCAGCTGAGGACACAGGCGATTGGATAGGGGCAGAGAACAATGTTGATGCAGGTACTAATATAGAAGAAGACAAATCAACAACGACAGGTCTACCAGCTTCGTCGTTTTGAGCTACAAAGGAAAAAATGAGACATTATATTAACAACCATAAAAAATGGAACCAAAAACAGTAAAACATTCAAAATTATCAGAAAACAATACAAAAAGACATGAAGCTGCAAACCAGTATGAGCAAAAAAGTTATCCAGCATGCATACAGAAACATAGTTATCCACATTTAATAGTTAAAATTATCAGACCAAAACACAAAAAGTTATCCACATATAATAGTTAAAGTTATCAACCCAAAAGACTAAAAGTAACCCACATAAAATATTTAAAGTTATCCACCAAAAAAGTTAAAAGTGACCCATGCTTTCAGTAGAGTGACCCATATGTTGACAGTAAACTTATCCATTGCTATAACTGAAGTAACCCATATATTTCACAAGCACAAAAAAATGTTTGAACCAAATAGCAAACACATATGATAGCACACAGTTACCCCACTATAAACACTATACTAAACCACTTCATATCACTAAACACAATATAGTAACATTAGGTTTCGAAAAATAATGTGCAGCAGCCACTGCCTACAAAAAGTTACCCATACATATGAGCTAAAGTGATCCACTGTACACAATAAAAGTTACCCACACTTTGGATATAAAGTTACCCACATGAGCTATAAACAAAGCTCATATTGACTGCTGTTTTTTGCTATATTATAGGGGATGGATCACACCATGTTCATAATGTGAGTAACAACATTGATACTGCACACAAATATGGACAAGCAACAGGACATACAATTGAGGAACCAACCTATATCACACCAGGGTCAGATGAGGGAGGGGGAAACGACAATGACGAGGATGCTACGCACTCCACCCCACAGGCTAAAGGTATGATGCAAAGAAGAAAATTAACACTAAAAATTACCCACATGCTTTCAGTAGAGTGACCCATATGTTGACAGTAAACTTATCCATTGCTATAACTGAAGTAACCCATATATTTCACCACAAAAAATGTTTGAACAAAATAGCAAACACACATAATACCACACAGTTACCCCCTCCCCCTATGAACACTATACTAAACCACTTCATATCACTAAATAGGATCCCACACTCAACACAACACACACTAACATGACAGATTGAGAACACAAAATATCGATATGTTCAACACAGAAGTTACCCACCAGTCATAACAAAAGTGACACATAGCTACAAGCAAGAGTTACCCACACACACACACCACAAAATTATACATGATAAAGAAATAATGAGTATCTTAAAACAATGGTAACAGAAACATATACCGTCTGATACTTGAGATGGTTCTCCTTGAGACTGCATATCAGCATGAACAGTCGGCGGCACATAGTTCTCAAAGAGTGTTGACGCATTCACAAAACCAGTCATATCATACGAAACCCTGGATACTGTAGTAGTGACAGCTTCAGTTGCAACAGACACTAGTGGAACCGAACTTACAACAGCACTAACATCATCAGCGTCGGAAAGTGGAGGTGCCACAGACACCGTTCATCCAGCTTCTGGAGGGGCCACAGTAGATACAGCTTCTGGAGGGGCCACCGACACCGTGGATACAGCTTCTGGAGGGGCATCGACAACAGGATCATAACATTTTCTTCCTAAATGGGGAGATGACCTCACAGGATCCAATTTCTTCTTCAACACGACTGGCTTCTTTTTTGGAGCGTCATTCCTAAACAAAAACAGAAAATTGCCCATGCAAACACACATAAGTAACCCACCAAAAAATATACATCATAAATACCAAAAAGGGTAAAAACTTCACAAAGTAAATAAAAGTAACCCACAAAGTATATATAAAGTTACCCATACAGAACAGGTAAAGTTATCCAACATAGACACAAAAAGTAATCCATAAACAAAACTAATAAAACAGTAAAAAATGGCTCGTACACTTTAGATGACGACTCCTTTGATTTGGGAACACCAACCATCACAGTTGCTGCCTCACCAAGGGTGATGCCAAGCTCATCCAAAACAATAGCTTTTATGGCTTTGTCAATGGACCCAGCAGACTGCAACCTTTTATTTCTCCCATCATTGGGATTCTCGACAAGAACATCAGCCAATACCGGCACTTCATCATTTTTAGCAGTAGACTGAACCATATGGGACTTCTTCTTTGTGCGCCTGTAGAATTTCTTAACAGGCACATCAAGACCTTTACCGCCATCAATAACTACGCGGTGCGTGGATCACCAACCAGCGCATCAGCAACATTTACACCGCTGACTCCTCCTTCAATGCGAGTAATATCACGGTCAGCTGTCAGCTCCGGCAGTGGCATCAAATCAGAAACAACAGGCGCATGACGGGGAGAAAGAGCCACGACAGAGCGTGAAGACTGGCCATCTGCATTCCTCTGAACAAAAATATAATTGTCCATATCTCTGTCATCACTGTCATCATCATTATCACGAAATCTGCATCCATCCGGGGAATATCAGATATATTCAGAGACCCCGGAGCTCTGTCTTGAACACCCTTCTCACGGCCACTTGGAGAGCGCGTAGCAGGGGCAACAGATTTCTGTGCTGCCCCGAAATGTCTGGCCTCCGCACCCCTCCCACGACCGCTTGCAGCGCGTGTAATAACTCCACTAGCAGGGATTGGGGACGACATACTGCTAACAATATTAGCAGCAACACCAACAAACCGATCTGACATCTCAGACACCCCCTCCCCTTAAAGGGTTGTCCATCCTTGTACAAGCGAGCTCAGCGCTCCAACAATATCAGTTGCAAACCTGCCAATCAGATTGGAAATCTGTGCTCTATGCTGAAAAAAAAGTACACAAATTATGACATAAAAATCTAAAGAATGACAAACATGACATAAAAATGGTAACCCATGCAAAACAATATAACAGTGACAACAAAAGAAAACTTAGCTACACAGTGAAACATATAAAGTTACCCATGCAGTAGCACAAAAGTTACCCGCATAGTGAAACTAGAATTACCCATTGTAGGGTTCGCAGCATAGAAAACAAAAATTTTCCTACGATGGGAACTATGTACCAAGATCTATCTACTAGATACAAACAACGGGCGGATGTATATCCGTAGAGAACATATCCTTGAAGACCGACAAAGCTTAACGAGTTCAACTCGTGGTTGATGTAGACGATCTCTTGCTGATCTCAAGATCGAGAGGAAGTCCTAGCGCCGCAAAGCAGCAGCGCATCCGTGCTCGCACACACGTACAAGACACCGGGCAACCTCCGCCTCCTCGCTCCAGCGATGCAGCGGAAGCACAACCCTTTCTTGCCGAATAGCCACCGGGAACATGTATCTCGCTAGTCCGAGACCATGGGGGATAAATTCTAGAGGGGGAGAGAGATCCTTCACAAGGAGGTGTGAGAGATAAGTGAGAGGAGGGGCTCCTTTTATAGGAGGAGGGGGGCACCCAAGGGGGTGGCCGGCGCATGGGGGCTGCCCCCTTGCCCTCCCCTCTTCATGTGGGTGGACACTCCACTCACAAAATTCCTTTAAATTCCCTCCACTCAAAAGTCCACTCAAATTCCCATTAAATTTCCACCAAATTTAATGCAAACTCTCATTAAATAAAACTCTTTTATTTTATTCAGAATTTTGTCAATTACTTTAATGAAAATCATTCACAAATAACCCCTTGCTAGAATTCCATTTCACATGCATAAACACTTTATGCAATTTCACCCGAAAACCTGTTTCGGTATCTAGTGAAATAAATTCCTGCACTTGTTTATTCTTTCGGCATGAAACATTTGCTCCAACTGGATGCCAGTGTCCCTTAAGTGTGTCACCCTACGGTTCGCGAATAATGCGGACATGATCGAGACCCTTCTCCGATCAATAATCAGTAGACGGACCTGGAGATCCATACTGACTCCGACACATTCAATGATGACTTTTCCTGTGATCGTCGGAACCTTTTACGCTTGTATCTTAATCCCTTTGTTTCACGATATATTACATGTCCGAGATTTGATCATCGGTATCTCCATACCTAGTTTGATCTCGTTACTGACATGCACTCTTTTCTCGTTCCCGTGATATAACATTCTAGTGATCGAATCACTTGCTTGCAAGCTAACCAATGTGATATCACCGAGAGGGCCCAGAGCATATCTATCCGTCATCGGGATGAACAAATTCCACTCTTGATCCATGATTCTCAACATAACACTTTAGTAGCTTTGAAGCCATCTTTATAATCACCCAGTTACGGAGTGACGTTTGATGTCAACAAGAAACTCTTCCAGTGTTAGTGATTGGCATGATCTCATGGTCTAAGGATTAGGACTACTTCGTAGTTTGTTTATAGCAATATAAACTCAATGACTTTGATCGTAATGCTATACTTCGGATGAATGTTCATCACACCATTACACTAATGTTGTGATCTCGTTATTAACAACATCCAATGTCTATGATCAGGAAACCATGATCATCTTGTTAATCAACGAACTAGTTTATGAGAGAGGCATAACTAGGAACTTTCTGTTTGTTTATTAAACACACATGTATTAACGTTTCCGTATTAATACAATTATAGCATGCAAAATAAACATCTATCATATACTTGGAATACACATAATAAACATTTTATTATTGCCTCTCAGGGCATATTCCCTTCAGTCTCCCACTTGCACTAGAGACGATAATCTAGTGACATTGTGATGTATCTAACACCCATGGAGTTCTGGTGTAGATCATGTTTTGCTCTAGGGAGAGTTTTAGTCAACGGATCTGCTACATTGAGATCCGTATGTACTTTACAAATCTTTATATCTCCATCCTTGACATGCTCGCGGATGGAGTGAAACCGGCGCTTAATATGCTTGGAATGCTTGTGAGACCTTGGCTCTTTGGCATTGGCAATGGCACCATTGTTGTCACAATAGATCACCATTGGGTCCAATGCGTTTGCAACCACACCTAGTTCGGATATGAACTCCTTCATCCAAACTGCTTCCTGAGCCGCTTCTGAAGCAGCAACATATTCGGCCTCCGTTGTTGATCCCGCCACCATAGGTTGTTTGGAGCTCCTCCAACTAACCGCTCCGCCATTCATGAGAAATACGTATCCGGATTGAGACTTAGAGTCATCCGGATCGGTGTCAAAGCTAGCGTCGACATAACACTTAGCGACGAGCTCTTCTTCACCTCCGTATACAAGAAACATATCCTTAGTTCTTCGCAAGTACTTAAGGATATTCTTGACCGCTTTCCAGTGTTCTCAACCTGGATCCGATTGGTACCTACTAGTCAAACTAATAGCATGTGCCACATCCGGTCTTGTACATAGCATGGCGTACATTATAGAGCCTATGGCTGAAGCATAGGGGACCTTGTCCATTATCTCTCTTTCTTCCGCCGAAGCCGTACTTTGAGTCTTACTCAATGTCGTGCCTTGTGTCATAGGTAAGAACCCCTTCTTACTTTCTTCCATTTTAAACTTCTTTAAAATCTTATCAAGGTATGTACTTTGCGATAGCCCTATTAGGCGCCTAGATCTATCTCTATAGATCTTTATGCCTAATATGTATGACGTTTCACCTAGGTCCTTCATTGAAAATTTGCTGTTTAGATAACTTTTAACACTGTTTAAAAGATCTATATCATTTTCGATCAATAATATGTCATCCACATATAATATCAGAAATGCCACATTGCTCCCACTCACTTTCTTGTAAATACAAGCTTCTCCATAAGTTTGGACAAATCCAAACTCTTTGATCACCTCATCAAAGCGGAGATTCCAACTTCGTGATGCTTGCTTCAATCCATAGATGGATCGCTGAAGCTTGCACACCTTGTTAGCATCCTTAGGATCGACAAAACCCTTTGGTTGTATCATATACAACTCTTCTTCAATATTACCATTGAGAAACGCGGTTTTGACATCCATCTGCCATATCTCATAATCGAAATAAGCAGCAATTGCTAACATAATCCTAACTGACTTTAGCATCGCTACGGGAGAGAATGTCTCATCGTACTCAACTCCTTGAATTTGTCGAGACCCCTTTGCGACAAGTCGAGCTTTATAGACGGTTACATTACCATCAGCATCAGTTTTCCTTTTGAAAATCCATTTGTTCTCCACGGCCTTTCGGTCGTGAGGTAAGTCCACCAAGTTCCAAACTTGATTTTCATACATGGATTCCATCTCGGATTTCATGGCTTCTAACCATTTGTTGGAATCCGGGCTCATCATCGCTTCTTCATACGTCGCAGGGTCATCATTTTCATCAACCATGAAATTCATGATAGGATTTCCGTACAGCTCGGGAGCTACACGTGTCCTGCTTGACCTGCGAGGTTCGGTAGTACTCCCTTTCGGAGTTTCATGATCATTATCATTAGTTCCCTTTTCAACAGGTGGAGCCAACTCCGGAACAACTTCCAGCGCTGCGCTACTCGCCATACTTTGAAGAGAAGGTTCAATAACCTCTTCGAGTTCTACCTTCCGACTACTCACACCTTTCGCGAGAAACTCTTTCTCTAGAAAGGATCCATTCTTGGCAACAAAAACCTTGCCCTCAGATCTGTGATAGAAGGAATACCCAATAGTTTCCTTAGGGTATCCAATGAATACGCATTTTTCCGCTTTGGGTTCGAGTTTATCCGGTTGAAGTTTCTTCACATAAACATCGCATCCCCAAACTTTAAGAAATGACAGCTTAGGTTTATTTCCAAACCATAATTCATACGGTGTCTTTTCAAAGGATTTAGATGGTGCCCGATTTAAAGTGAATGCAGCAGTTTCTAGTGCATAGCCCCAAAATGACAATGGCAAGTCCGTCAGAGACATCATAGATCGAACCATATCTAATAAAGTACGATTACGACGTTCCGACACACCATTTCGCTGTGGTGTTCCGGCAGGTGTGAGTTGTGAAACAATTCCACACTCTTTCATGTGAGTGCTAAACTCGTAACTTAGATACTCACCTCCACGGTCGGACCGTAGAAATTTGATCTTTCTATTACGATGATTTTCCACTTCATTCTGAAATTCCTTGAACTTTTCAAAGGTTTCACACTTGTGTTTCATCAAGTAGATATAACCGTATCTACTCAAATCATCCGTGAAAGTAACAAAATAACGATATCCACCTCGCGCCGACACACTCATTGGACCACATACATCAGAATGTATGATTTCCAATAAATCTGTCGCCCGTTCCATTGAACCGGAAAACGGCGTTCTAGTCATCTTGCTCATAAGGCATGGCTCACATTTATCAAATGATTCATAATCAAGTGATTCCAAAAGTCCATCCGAATGGAGCTTCTTCATGCGTTTAACGCCAATATGACCTAGACGGCAGTGCCACATATATGCGGATATATCATCATTTAGTTTATCCTTTAGCATCAACATTATGAATATGTGTAACATTATTATCGAGATCCAAAAGAAATAAACCATTCATCATTGGTGCATGACCATAAAAGATTTCATTCATATAAATGGAACAACCATTGTTCTCGGATTTAAATGAATAACCACTTCGCATCAAACACGATCCAGATACAATGTTCATGCTTAGTGCAGGCACCAGATAACAATTATTCAAGTTTATAACTAATCCCGATGGCAAGTGGAGAGACAGCATTCCAACGGCGATCACATCAACGCTTGATCCATTGCCGACACGCATCTTGACCTCACCCCTTGCTAGCGGTCGCTTGTTCCGCAGCCCCTGATTCGAGTTACAAATATTAGCAACTGAACCGGTATCAAATACCCAGGTGCTACTGCGAGCACTAGTCAAGTACACATCAATAACATGTATATCATATATACCTTTGTTTGCCTTACCGGCTTTCTTGTCTGCCAAATACTTGGGGCAGTTGCGCTTCCAGTGGCCAGTCCCCTTACAATAGTAACACTCGGTATCAGACTTAGGTCCAACTCGGGGTTTCTTTTCAGGCACGGCAACAGGCTTGCCGCCCTTACTTCCCTTCTGTTTTCCCTTCTTGTCTTTCTTGAAACCAGTGTTCCTATTGATCATCAACACTTGATGTTCCTTTTTGATCTCCACTTCTGCAGTTTTAAGCATTGACAGAAGCTCGGGGAGAGACTTCTTCATGCCTTGCATATTATAGTTCATCACGAAGATCTTATAGATAGGTGGCAGAGACTGCAGAACACGATGGATGCCTAAGTCAATGGGAATCGATATTCCCAAGGACACAAGCTTATTGGCGTAACCCGACATCTTGAGTACATGTCACTAACGGAGCTGTGCTCTTCCATCATGCAGCTAAAGAACTTTTCTGAAGCGTTGTAGCTCTCTACAGCAGCATGTGTGTCGAAAATCATTTTCAACTCACCCATTGTATCAAAAGAATTGCCATTTTCGAAACGCTTTCGAAGTTCCGGCTCTAGCCCATACAATATGCCACAATGAACTAAGTTGTGGTCCTCCTGACGAGTCTGATAGACATTCTTCTCCTCGTCAGGGGCATCATCAAAAGGTGGGGGGCCTAACGGCGCTTCTAGCACATATTTCTTTTGTGCAGCAGAGAGGAGAATCCTCAAATTCATGGCCCATTCGGTAAAGTTGCTACCGTTCGTTGCAAGTTTCTCTTTCTCCATGAACACATTGAAATTAAAAGCAGGTGGTGCCATCTACAACAGAATTTGTAAAGTTTAGACTAAGTGTATGATAGATTGAGTTCAACTAATCCATATTACGAATGAACTCCCACTCAAAAACGACATCCCTCGTGCCTTTTTGGTGATTACATGAACCAAATCCACTATACCAAGTCCGATCATCACGTGAGTCGGTGTAGCTTCAAAGGCGAGCATCAAATGGGCATCATATCTACTATATGACTCATGCTTAACCTTTCGGTCCGTGTTTCGAGGCCATGTCTGTACATGCTAGGCTCGCCAAGTTAGAACCTTAGTATTCGCGTGTGTAACTATTTTACACCCGAAATATGGTTGTGGATCCAAGAACACCCGATCATCACGTGATGTCTTGGAGCGACGAAAACATAATCAGTGCATACTAAAGGAAGAACACATTCTTATCTTGATATTTAAAATGAGGGATCATCTTATTATGCTAACAAAGCGCTAAACAAGCAATATAAGATGCTATCAAACATCACATGTTTATTAGTGAAATGATATGGTTCCCGCATATGATCTCTATCATGTGCACCGTGGTATGATCACTATCATACCTATATGTGTAAGTCCAAGGTCTATGGAGATTACACGTTATGTATGTTGTAAGAGTATCATCTCATACTTCTACTTACAACATTACCATATCATAACACTAGCCCAGCAACAATCTAAACTAGACGCCTCTAATTTATCCATTACAAGTTTTACGTGGCTTAGGGCTTTCGAGATAGAACCGTTCTTACCTACGAACATGAACCACAACGAGGATAACCAAATTGTTGACAACTCGTTTGCAAAATAGATATTGACTATAGTAGGAGAGACAGACACCCGCTAGCCACTTATGCAAACTAGTTGCATGTCAAGCGTGGAACAGGTCTCATGTGCGAGGACATGTAAAGTTTGTCCGGGCCGCTTCATCCCACTATGCCACCAATATCCAAAATTACAACAAAGGAGCAACAACATGATCATCATCGCCCACATACTCATATGTGTACTACCCGTGTAAAGTATCTACGCATAGATCCGGCTCTGATACCACTGTAGGGTTCGCAGCAAAGAAAACAATTTTTTTCCTATGATGGGAACTATGTACCAAGATCTATCTACTAGATACAAACAACGGGCGGATGTATATCCATAGAGAACATACCCTTGAAGACCGACAAAGCTTAACGAGTTCAACTCGTGGTTGATGTAGACGATCTCTTGCCGATCTCAAGATCGAGAGGAAGTCCTAGCGCCGCAAAGCAGCAGCGCATCCGTGCTCGCACACACGTACAAGACACCGGGCAACCTCCGACTCCTCGCTCCAGCGATGCAGCGGAAGCACAACCCTTTCTTGCTGAATAGCCACCGGGAACATGTATCTCGCTAGTCCGAGACCATGGGGGATAAATTCTAGAGGGGGAGAGAGATCCTTCACGAGGAGGTGTGAGAGACAAGTGAGAGGAGGGGCTCCTTTTATAGGAGGAGGAGGGGGCACCCAAGGGGGTGGCCGGCGCATGGGGGCTGCCCCCTTGCCCTCCCCTCTTCATGTGGGTGGACACTCCACTCACAAAATTCCTTTAAATTCCCTCCACTCAAAAGTCCACTCAAATTCCCATTAAATTTCCACCAAATTTAATGCAAACTCTCATTAAATAAAACTCTTTTATTTTATTCAGAATTTTGTCAATTACTTTAATGACAATCATTCACAAATAACCCCTTGCTAGAATTCCATTTCACATGCATAACCACTTTATGCAATTTCACCCGAAAACCTGTTTCGGTATCTAGTGAAATAAATTCCTGCGCTTGTTTATTCTTTCGGCATGAAACATTTGCTCCAACTGGATGCCAGTGTCCCTTAAGTGTGTCACCCTACGGTTCGCGAATAATGCGGACATGATCGAGACCCTTCTCCGATCAATAATCAGTAGCGGGACCTGGAGATGCATACTGACTCCGACACATTCAACGATGACTTTTCCTGTGATCATCGGAAACTTTTACGCTTGTATCTTAATCCCTTTGTTTCACGATATATTACATGTCCGAGATTCGATCATCGGTATCTCCATACCTAGTTTGATCTCGTTACTGACATGCACTCTTTTCTCGTTCCCGTGATATAACATTCTAGTGATCAAATCACTTGATTGCAAGCTAACCAATGTGATATCACCGAGAGGGCCCAGAGCATATCTATCCGTCATCGGGATGAACAAATTCCACTCTTGATCCATGATTCTCAACATAACACTTTAGTAGCTTTGAAGCCATCTTTATAATCACCCAGTTACGGAGTGACGTTTGATGTCAACAAGAAACTCTTCCAGTGTTAGTGATTGGCATGATCTCATGGTCTAAGGATTAGGACTACTTCGTATTTTGTTTATAACAATATAAACTCAATGACTTTGATCGTAATGCTATACTTCGGATGAATGTTCATCACACCATTACACTAATGTTGTGATCTCGTTATTAACAACATCCAATGTCTATGATCAGGAAACCGTGATCATCTTGTTAATCAACAAACTAGTTTATGAGAGAGGCATAACTAGGAACTTTCTGTTTGTTTATTAAACACACATGTATTAACGTTTCCGTATTAATACAATTATAGCATGCAAAATAAACATCTATTATATACTTGGAATACACATAATAAACATTTTATTATTGCCTCTCAGGGCATATTCCCTTCACCCATAACATACAGATAAAGTTACACACAAAAAACAGAATAAAGAAAGACTAACTTAGCTTGATTTATTTATGTTAGGTAGTGAAAAATAATCGAAAAATAATGCCAAACATGACATAAAAAACTAATACATGCAAAACAATATAAAGTGACACACAAAAGAAAACTTAGCATAACAAAAGTCCCAACTGAAACATATAAAGTTACCCATGCAGTAGCATAAAAGTTACCCACATAGTGTAACTAAAGTTACCCATAACATACACCTAAAGTTACCCATCAAAGAACAAAATAAGGAAAGAGAAACTTAGATTGTATATTTAAAAGACATGATTTATTTATGTTAGCTAGTGAAAACTAATGGTCGACAACACACCTGATTGGGGAAAGCTGGGTGGGAGTTAGTGTTGAACCACCTATCAAAACCTTCGACACCTCCAAACAACGAATGATTAACACCAAACTCAGGTTTAAGCTGCACAGGTAACAATAAAAATGAGTATTAACTAGCAAACATAAAAAGATAAAAAGATGGAGAGGAAAACATGAAACAAAAGGTAAGAGGGAAGACAAAAATATACCCCGAGCTTGCCATACGTTCCATCTCGGTTCAAATCAGCAGTCAAAACTTTGTCAATATTCTCAGCAGAGCAGATGTTGACTGCGTAACGACCCTCTGGAAGATCAATGTCCAGGCCGCTAGTATCAAGAGAGTCAACATATAGTAGATGCACGAAGATAAGAAAACAAAAACATAAAACACAAACAAAAAATTTATCACTTCCGACCATAAAATAAGACAAGTATATCTAACAATAAATAAATTTTACATTACATGAATATACCTGCAGATGGAACAGACAACCCTTGTTAAATTTCCCCTCAGAAAGTGCATTATGGAGTTCGTCGACCACGAACTTGCACCAGTTTAGGTTAGTCACATTGTCGATATTCGCCTACAAAACATAAACATATATAAACTTACCCATCAAGCTTTGCTGAAATGACCCAAGTAGTGCAATAAGAGTTATCCACTAAACAAGCACATGTAACATAAAGCAAAAAAGGATAAAAAATCATACATAGATAAGTTACCCATAGATAATACAAAAAGTGACCCACACTAAAACCTAAAAGTTATCCACAGAGATGTGAATAAGTTATCCACTATTGCAAACCAGTGAAAAAACAATTAAAAATAAAAAAACTTACCATCACACGGTAGACCCTGTTGCTGACACGGTTCCTCGTCGTAGGCCTAAGGATTGTGGAAACAAGGAACATCAAATACAACTATTTGAATTTATCATCTGAAGCAGTCATTTCCATCAAAAGCTCGCACATCCGAGAAACAAAAGGGGTGGACACATCATCAGGAAACAATGTAGGACCCAGACTAGCTTCAGCATCAGAATCGACACCATAAAAAACCTCCTCGCTACCAATGGGTAAACCGAGGGTGCGGAAGGCTGAACGATCATCCAACGGGATCCTTCCGCGACCAGGGATGACAAACTCATGACTACTAGGATCATACAAACTCGCCAGCCACTTGATAAAACCAGAATGCAGGTAGAAACATTTGATATCAAGCATGCTATCAAGCTCCATCGTAACCACCGCTGCCTTCTGGTCGACCATCAATGTTTCATATATCTTAACAAACGCAGAGGGCGAAGCCCTGTTACGAATACGCTTATTCGTCGCACGATGTCCATCACCATCATCAATAGGAGCTTCGACTGCTTTCCTCTTCTTAGGTGCCATTGCATCTCCTGCAAAACAGAACAACAAGTAAGAAAAAAACAGAACCATTGAAAACATCAACAAAAAATGATGGCACTAAATATACAGATTGCAGGACAATGCTGCGGGACACAGCAAACCAGTACACATCACACCACCTCTACACATTCATACCATGGGCATTACACAACTGAAACCAGGAAATGCACCGCATCGCCTCAGCCGTCCATATAACAACACACAAACCTTCACCGAAAATCACGCCATACAGTACCGGAAACACAGCCACAACATCAGCCTATAAAAAACTTACTAACCACGACATATACCGCCGCCTGAACTCGAAACCCACCTACGATGCTCCCAAACAGAACAAGCCCATTAACACCAACATAGACATCCACAACTTAAATCCATCAGAATCAGGCATTGCTCAGCCGCCAAATACGGTGCCCCCATCCCCTCCCAACAACAGCAATTATGGCATTCCTAAATGACAAGCGAAATAAAACGAGGATGAAATGGGGCGACAGAAAGGAAGAGGTGTGGCCGGGTTTCTGACGGCGACAGAAATCCATCAGAAAGGAAGGAAGAGGGCGGCGGCCCCATCCCTTACACACACACAGACACGAGATGCGCCTCCGTCGGCAAGTACGACGCCCGAATCATGTCCCCGCCGGGTTTCTGACGGCGACAGAAATCCATCAGAAAGGAAGGAAGAGGGCGGCGGCCCCATCCCTTACACACACACGAGACGCGCCTCCGTCGGCAAGTACGACGACCGAATCATGTCCCCGCCACCACCCCACCCAAGCCGCAACACAAAAACACGACGAGCCCCAACGCCACTAAACCATTCCTACTGCAGAGCATCATAGAACGAAGAGGAGATGGAGTAAGGGAGAGGAACGAGGAGGGCCATACCTACGCTCGCAGTTTCGACGCCGGAAAACTCGCCGGAGGCTCGCCAATCGTCAGTGCTGAAAAGAGAATAAACGACGAGCGTCAACTGCCTACGTTCGGGAACTCGAGCGGGAACAAAATGGAGCGAGAGAGAGACGGAGGAGGAGGGCCACACCTGCGCTCGCGAACTATCCGCCGGAGAACTCGCCGGAGGCCCGCCAATCGGCCAGGATTCGTCGTGGAATCAACGAGGAATGGCGCAAAATCAGCGGAGAGGACGATGCCGACGAACTGCGCTTGTGCTCTGCCCTCGCTTCGAAACGGTCGGGAAGGGGAAAGACTACAGAGCCAATGACATGTGGGACCGGGTGGCGACCGAAGTGGGGGATCAGTTGCGACGTGTACGAGAACCTCCTGCCGCCCGCCCGCGTCGATCGTGGCCGATGACATGTGGGACCGGTTGGCGACGGAAGTTGGGGATCTTGCGACGTGTACTAGAACCTCTGCCGCCGGCCCGCGTTGATCGTGTCCGTTAAATTAGCGATGGACGTGCCGCCGTACACCGCAGAACTGGCAGGCGCCTGCGGCGCAGAAAATCCGTATTTAATTAGAAAATCAATAAGCGCTGACTTTCCAACGGCATAACATAAAATTTCCAACCACAGGCGCAAAACAGCCCGGCCACTGCCCTTCGCGCTTCAGGTCCTTTTCTTGCGTCGATGCTAAACGAACGCTAGGAATAAAATTTGAAACCGCTGATCGAGGAGGGAATCTTTCCTGGCGCCTGTGCTTAACGCCCGCCAATGTACGTTCCCTTAGCCGTGACGTCGAAAACAAACAGCTTTATGATGCTCAAAATTGATATACTCCCTCTGTTCACAAATAAGTACTTGTTTAATACAAATATAGATAAATTCAAGTCATCTATTTCTTTTTTTCCACCGATCTATTAATAATCATCAACAACAGTACAAAGAGTCCTAAAAGTAATAAAAATTATAAATAAGTCAATGGACCGCCTAGCGACGACTACAAACACTGACACGAGCCAAAGGCGCGCCGCCGTCCTCGCCCCTCCATCACCGGAGCCAGACAAAGCTTGTCGTAGTAGAGCTTGTTGTAGTAGACAGACGGGAAATCGTCGTGCTAAGGCCCAAAGAACCAGCACACCAGAGCAGCAACCATCGCCGAAGATGACCAACGTAGATCGGAAGAGACTGACCTCAAACACACCAACGAAAACGACCAGATTCCAAGGGATCTGTCGGACACACGACTCCACACGTCCTCCGTCGATGCTAGACGCACCACACGTCCTCCGTCCACATAAAATGGTTTAGGAGCATGTATTCTGGACAAGAGCAGTAAACTCACAATACTATTAAGTTCGAGAATCTCATCTCACAGTCTTTATTTATTCGTCATTTTGTAATGAGAAATGACATTTTCATCCCTTTGGCAAATAACTACTACTTCTTTCATGAAAGTTATAAAATACATCACTCAGTCATTAAATCATATATTCTTTTAAATAGAAGTAGGCTACGTTTTTTTAGCTGTGCGTCTCTTTGAGTTTTGGATTCAGATTCACCTTGTCAAACACACACACAAATACAACAGGTAAATAAAAAACACTTTGACTCTTCACCATTGTATACGATTTTCACAAAAAAAAACATTGTTCGTGATTTTCTTAAGAGTTAAATAAACTTTTTGAAAAACTCTTTTTCGAGAAGAACAACCTTATAGTCATGCACTCGTAAATTATAGCAATGCTATATAACTCATAGTTCAAACACAGGTCACTTTCTAATTAACTTAGGGGCAGGGGAGCCCCTCAATGGTTTACAAAAAGAATGAGCGAAGACATGCAAATTGCACAACCTTCGAGGATTGCGCATGTTCGGAAGTCAATTTATTCAGAATGCACATAGTTATCATGTGAGCTTGTGAGATCAACTTGTGTCAACTGTCCCACAAAAGCTATAGGGGCAACAAATGAACTACCTAGGAAGATCACATGATCTCTTGATATTTTCTTTATTATACTCCTACTTTGGGATCTAGCATGGAAGTCGAGTCTACTGCAAAGTAATTAAGATTCTATCAATCTTGGAAGGGAGTCTACACCTATGGTTGACGGTGATTTTATCAATCTTGATTTGCAGAGTTCCACGAACTGGTAGACCCGAGTGAGCAATGCAAGGAGGCAAAGGAACTTATGGATGGATATGTCTACTCGAACACACTATTTATGCATATATAAAGGTGGTAGGAGCGACATAAAGTCAGAAATATGAATCTAATCAGCGTCATATCGTTATGATTTTTTGACAAAGCAAAAGATCATATAAGTAAGTTTAAATCATTTATGCACAAACCATACTTACGGAGGACAGGTAGGAACACACATACATATGAAATTTAGACGATACTATAGTTATGGTGTTCTTTTAACTTACCGTAACTTAGATACTATCTTACATGAAGTAACTCAATTTAATGATTTTGTATACTTGAGTTAGTGTAGTTACTATGGCTCAAAGTACAATAACTTTTCTCCTTTCTGAAAAATGATTGTATTTTTTATTAAACTAGAATAACATAGGTTGTCATGGAATCCTTCTTTGCTTCCAGTAAAAAGGTTAAAACATAGTAGCTTTACCGGTTGTTGAACAACATGAGGTCAGGTGACCTATCGCATTAAATCGAACATGCTCCTCCTATCCACCTTATAAAAGAAAGTAAGATGGTGTGAAGAACTTATACAACTATAGTTTGGGTATTAGTCAAAGAAACCAGTGTGAATTCTAAGCTTCATGTGATGATGCTAGAGAGACATAGTAGCTACCAAAATTTCTAGGCGTGAGAGGCATGGGGAACATAGTGATCACCAGGTTTCTTCCCTTTTCGGTGCGTGTATTGCATGTCGCTATATATGTGTTATGATTTGGTATACGTAGCATCTTGAAGGCACATTGTACACCTGTTGCACTGTTAATTTAGACTTTAGCCCCATGCTTACAAGTTGTCCCGAGATCACAAAATTCAAACTCGGTGTCTGGACCTTGAGAATGCCTACTAGTAACCCTGTCATCATCATCGCCCTACTATGCCCCTCAAGCACGTTTGGAACAACTTCAGAGCACCGGACGAGTATGTGGTGTCCTTTTTGTCTTATGTAACTTAGATACTCTCTTACAACAATAAAGCTGACACTCTCTTACAACAATAAAGCTTCCATGCTCTCGTGTTGCTTAAGAAAACAAAAGACTAAGGTCGGCGTGGAATGCAGCTGGAGCAACACACTTGTTGCAATTTGGTGAGTGTTGGACTGTTGACCCATAATACAAATTTTAAAATTTCTCTTTGGCTCATTCATGCATGACAACATATGACCGTACTATATGCACCAGAGGCTTTGTCGTTTTCAAAACGAGCTCATCCAGCCCATCTACATCCAAAAACTCATACCAGGCCGAATCTACAACGGGCTTTTTGGTGTGGGGCAACAAGCATAGGCCATGTACGCTGTAAATGCCAACTTCTGACGAGTAGAGCGAGATCCGTCGCCGGAGGTCTGGACTGTGAGGAGCGGAGTCTGAAGTAGGTCCACTTCGTGCCCAATAGAGATGCCTGTATGGATCTTTGAAGACCTAAGTTTCTACCGCTATATAAACCTTTTGTAAGCCATCGTCTATGATAAGTTGTATCTGTGAAAATCTCTGACATTGTGTAAACAGTCCCTGATATAGTAAAGTTTTGCTGGCTGGCGGCCGTGATTCTTTTCTCTTTTGTTGGAGAGGGTTTTTCATATTAAATATGTGTTCTCTTACTGTGACTTTTTTTTCATTCTTCGTTATCTTCTTGTCATGTTTATAACATTAATAAAGCAATTATCTGTATATATGGATGTTAACTAACCTATCTAGATCTTTTGATTCGTACATACATACCAGATTCTTGAGACCCTTTCTATTTCTTCTGTTGCTCTTCTGCTGCTACTCACTGTTGGAATTTGGTGAGTATTAGATCGTTGGTTCATTAGACAAATTCTAAAATTCCCTTTCACACATTTGTGCATAACAGCATATAGCTGTGCTAGTGGTGCTAAAGTTTAGTCCATATTGCTAGTGGAAGAAGAGTTAGACTAATTTACATAGTAGAGTGTTACATCACTCACTAAGATGTGAGAAGGAGAGAAGCCCTCACACACTCCTCCTCCGACGCCGCCTCACCTTGTCATGATGCGGCACGCGCCGCGGATTGCGGGAATCTTGCCGAGCTGAGCTTTATTTTTCTATTTGGAAAACTTAATCATGGATTAATTACGAGTCATTAACGAACGCGTTAATCAATCAACCGTTTCCAGTTTTTATAGATCGTGGGTTGTTACCGACTCGGACATGGGCTGTGCCCCACGATCTCCCTGACCTGTATTATATAAGCGTCTGCGCTAAACCTAATAAATAATTCAGACGCGTATCTACTTCCAGAACCTTGCGCCGCCGCCTTTGTCTTACCCATCCCGTCTTGCGGCGTGCACCGCAGATCGGACAGTAGGCCTCCGGAACCCCGCCTCTTGTCAACCTGTACGGGTAAGAGGCGATCAGGTTTTTGAGGAGCGCTCAAGCGCGACTACTGGCTACCACGACGTCGGTCACCGACGAGTTCCCGAACGACGACTTCTTTTCAGACGTTATCGACCTCTTCGACAACCTCAATATGGGCGACAACTCTGCTGCTGCTACCATTGCGGCCACTGCTGCTGCTACTTCCGCCACTGCACCGTATGTGATCTCAATGTATATTTTTTGGATTCTGCTAGAGTTTCTAGTTCTAATGTTTGGTGTAGATGTGATAGGTTTATCTTGTATAGATGTAATTTGTTCATCTACTTTATTGATCTGCATCATTGGTTTTAGTATTGTTTATATGATCATGCTTTATCAGTTTATTATTAATGTCTAGATACATCCAAATTTAAACAAACTTTTGACATTTATTTTGAGACGGATGGAGTACATCAAAATGGTATTATCTGTGTTCCATGTTAAAATTTGATCGGTAATGTATCAAACTAGTGCAGAAGCTCGCCGCGGACCCCACGTGCCTTAGAGTTTGTTTTACAACAGAGTTTTGGTATTGTCCGTACTATGTGACTTGCTAGACTACTAACTATAGTCTACTGTTACACCGACTTTGTTTTTTGCCTATGTAAAAAGACAAAATTTGGTGCTAAAAAGGCTTTTCACAAGATATTTTTCTATCTTTTTTCTCGCATGCACGGAAAATATCGGTTTTCTATGAATCTTAACGTGCGCACATAGAATGTAGATGTACCATGATTTTTTAAAGAATCATTTAAGAATATGAAATGTGTTTTCTTCTATAAAGGAAGCATATACTCCAGGGAGCCAAAAGTGATTTCACGCATGTTATACCATATGAGATAACCACAACTATTAGACCTTCTTCGATAAATGGTCACTATGCCGGTCATCTTAATTTAGGGGCTGTTTGGTTGAGTTTATTTATGGTTTTGGCTATAAGGCACAAAAGCACCTAAATGGTATTTCATGATTTCTTTTTAAGGTCTTGTTTGTAAAATTCAGGGACTTAGTTGTTATATATGTATCCCTTTCGCAAGTCCCTTTTGTAGTGATATTGATATTGATATTTTTATCTTTGCTTCTACGATAGTAATAGTTTTCACCAGCTCAAAACAACATGTGAGCCGTTGGGTTGTTGCACGCATTAAACTGAACCTGCGTGCTCCTCGTTCCCCCGTTTATAAAAGAAAAACAGTGAAAAGTTCATACAAGGCAAGGTCCTCGTGCGGTGTTAAGCGTCAAGTGATGAGTTGGCAACACAAGAGTAGTAGCTAGAAAGAATTAGTAAGTATGAGAGGCATTGGGAACATAGTGATCATCGGACTGGAATCCATTTTCTAGAACAACCGGCATCACCGTTGTATTAGCCTCATGAGTTCAGAGTCGGTGGACGCAGCACGCAGGGGCGGAGACACTCTGTCATCACCATGCATGCTCGACGGTATGTACATCTTTTGCCTGGGCAGACGCAACAGACCATCCCTGTCATTTGGAAACTCTTTACTGCACTCCATCCCTGACATGGCAGCATCGTCCTATTTGTCAGCGACATGACAGGTCGTTCTGTCGTGCAAGATCCACCGCTGCCGCATTCCGCGGTGCTGTGCTGCAGATCACGAACGCGGTGTACTGTAAAGCTTCTTTTGTTTAAAAAATAGATGCCGTATATGCATGCAGCAAAACAGGATATGGGTTTATCTCAGAAGTGTGTCTTTAGATCAGAACAACATGCATACAACAACTACTGTTATTCAAATAATCAATGTTACAGGAACACAAATCAACAGTAATCCATGTGTTACAACAATAATTCAAATAAACTGAATAATTGAAGACCATGAATAAATGGTCCCCAAGCAAAGAATGGTACAAATAGGAAATAAGTACGCATTGCATTGCTGACTGACTTTTGAAACGATCCTAGTTACTACTCTCTCCGCTTTAAAATATAAGATGTTTTAGATTTGTGAAACAAATGTATCTAGACTTATTTTAGTGAGTAGGTTCACTCGGGTTTGTAATGAACCTACAATTAAAAGTAGTCTAGATACATTTGCTTCATAAAGCTAAAACATCTTATATTTTGAAACAGAAGGAGTAGTAGCTAATCAAGTCAGACTGTCAGAGTAGGGTGGCCGAGAAGCTTCTTGCCGGTGCCCTCCCCCCCCCCCCCCAAACGTTAGTCTCTTGAAGGTGAAACTAAACCTACTACGGAAGGACTTTAGTTCGCTAGGGCGGTCAGTCAAACTTGGTAGGTATGGGCTCCCTCAAAAAAACTTGGTAGGTATGGGCCGCCCCTGAAGGCTTTTCTGAATACTGCCTCCACATAAGGTACCAGCTCGGGTTGATACACAACAATTAGCAACATGTATCCCATCAACTCCACCGCCCGAGTTCCCTCTTGTTAGGGTTTTTTATCTCTCGCGGCGGCGGCTGCTTTGAGTTCCTATCTCTGGATCGTATTTCCCCAGGACGTTGGCTGATGTTCTCAGGCCAATCGAGAGGGGACTTTGGCGACAGGACTCGGGGACTCTGGCTCTCGGGCGGAGGCGAAGAGTTTGAATTGGGGGCTCGCTAGGGTTTGCAACCATGGATGCAGATCAGGAGACGGGTTCCTTGAGTGGAGGGGATCAAGATATTGATACGTTGATGAAATAGATGGGAATTCGGGAGGAAGACCTAGATGATGTGATTTTTGAGGAGGAGGCGGCACCACCTGAGATTCGCTGGTTGGCCATTGCTAAATTCTACACTGAAGGAGAGTATTCAAACTTTTGGTTCTTTAAGAACATGCGCTCTGCATGGGATCTAGACCAAGATGTGAAAACAAAATCTCTAGATGGTAATCTTCACACTTTTCAGTTCTCGTGCCTTGGAGATTGGGAGAGAGTCATGGATGGAGGACCATGGGCCTTCCGTGGTAACCCGGTGGTGATCGTCCCTTATGACGGATTTACAAAACCTTCAACCATTGAATTCTTCCACGTTGATATATGGATCCAAATCCATGATTTACCATTAGGGTATGCTCCAATGGTGAAATCCTTAGCATCTAAAGTGGGAACATGGATAGCTTCTGAAGGTAATTCAAATGACTTTGAGGGGAATTTTTACCGAGTTAGAGTGAAGCTGGACGTAAGAAAGCCTCTGAAAAGTGTTGTGTCTATAATCCAGGATGGAAAGAGAGAGCTATTCCTTGTTAAGTATGAGAAGTTGCCCAATTGGTGTCAGGTCTGCGGACATATGGGTCATGGATATAAGGATCATGGAGATGACTTACATTCTCCGGATGCATTGATCTTCAAAAACCTTCGGGCTTCCTGGTCTGTGAGAAGCGGGGGGCAAACTGAGCGCGGTCGAAGAGATCGTGGTACGGGCTATTTTTCTGTTGGGAGAGGTTTCAATACTCGGGCTGGATCTGGGGTACACGAGCCTGGAAAACACAATGGGAAGGATGATATGTCTGAAGATGAGCTTGAGGCAAATAGAAACAAATATATTGTCATGCATAATTTAGGAGATATGACAAACACACGGTCTACGTTTACGGCTGCGATGGTTGCTGCTAATTCTGGTAGAATGGGGGCTATGGTGAACCAATTTGAACCATCAGATCCACCAAGTCCTAATCCGGTGCGTGACCCAAAAAGAAAGAAGACTGATGAGGAGGCAGAAACAACCGATAACTCAGGATTGGCGGGCTCCCTCGAGGGGTGCCGCCAGGACCAATGAGGATAT
The DNA here is from genome assembly GCA_916181665.1 of Avena sativa. Classification (NCBI taxonomy): domain Eukaryota; kingdom Viridiplantae; phylum Streptophyta; class Magnoliopsida; order Poales; family Poaceae; genus Avena; species Avena sativa. The sequence continues at coordinate 306,441,698 of OV702284.1, read as the reverse complement.
TAGGCCCGAACTGTCGGGGCTTGGGGAATGACCCGGCAGTTCGCTCGCTTCTGGACGTCCAGAGGCGAAATAACCCCGATGTGTTGTTTTTGTCGGAGACACACTTAGATCGGTATCCAGCAGACTGTTTGAAAAGGAGAATGAGGATGGATTTTAAGATTGTTAATCCTAGCAATGGCATAAGTGGTGGTGTTCTTTTACTCTGGAAAAGAGAAATCAATGTCCAGCAGATTTTCTCAGCTCCAAAATACATTGATGTCAAAATCACGGAGAGTCCTAACAAAGTTTGGCGGCTGACTGGAATCTGTGGTGAACCAAGATGGGAAGACAAACACCTGACGTGGGACAAAATAAGAGAGCTAAATGGTCAACATAATTTGCCTTGGGCAATTATTGGTGATTTTAATGAGATTTTATTTTCTCATGAAAAATAAGGGGGCAATCCTAGACCACAAAGCTACATGCAAGCGTTTCGGGATGTATTATCAGATTGTGACCTGATAGACCTTGGATTCTTGGAAGATCCTTTTACATGGAAGAGAAACCGAATCCGGGAAAGATTAGACCGGGTAGTTGTGAACAGCGCTTGGCGAACAATGCACTCTGATACTACTGTTAGACATTTAGATTTTGCTAGGGTGGATCACCGGCCGATTATGCTAGAGACGGAGAGCCACACTATAAACACTCGGAATAAATCAACGCGTCGGTTTGAATCTAAAGGGCTACAGGAGAGTAACTTTCGTGAAATAGTTGAGAAGGCCTGGGCAGATGCAGATGGTGCGGTTGATGAGGGTGGCGTCCTTGGAAAACTTGCTCACATGCATGCCTCTCTACATGAATGGGACAACTTGTACTTGAATAAACCTCGAAAGAAAATGCGCCAGGCACAGAGAAAATTGGATAAGGCGTTGAATGGCCCGATGAGTGATGAGAATGAGAAGATTGCAAAGGAGATGTCCGAACTGATTGAGATGATGTTAGAACAGGAAGAAATTCATTGGCTCCAACGATCTTGCGCTAATTGGTTGATGCAGGGGGATCGAAACACTGCTTTTTCCATCAGTTTGCGACGGCGCTCCGCAAGAGGAACTATATTAGAAGACTAAAAGATCCTACTGGTGATTGGGTTGAAGGTACAGCGGCGCTAAAACCTCTCATTTTCCAATACTTTTCTGATCTTTTTACTTCTGAGATTCAGGCAACCGATCCGGCTGTTCTGGAAAAAATCATCCGAAGGTAACAGTTGATATGAACGAGAAATTAGTGGCGCCGTTTTCTCCTACTGACGTCAAGAAAGCGGCCTTTAGCATTGGAGACTTTAAGGCCCCAGGCCCTAATGGTCTTCATGCTATTTTCTATAAAAAGTTTTGGAGTATGTGTGGTGAACAAATTACTCATGAGATTTTACAGGCTCTTAATACTGGAATTATACCGGATGGGTGGAATGACACCACAATCGTTCTAATCCCCAAGGTGGATAATCCCGAGTTGGTAACCCAATTTCGTCCAATAAGTCTCTGCAATGTGATCTATAAGATTATCTCTAAGATGCTTGCTTTGCGCCTCAAGCAGATTCTCCCTGATGTCATATCCCCTATGCAAAGTGCATTCGTACCTGGACATTTGATAACTGATAATGTTCTTGTTGCTTATGAGACTATCCATGCTAATAAGAAGAAAAAGCGGGGAAACTCAGGTGCGTGTGCTGTCAAACTAGATATGCATAAGGCCTATGATCGGGTTGAATGGGTGTTCCTAGAAAATATGATGAGAAAGTTGGGATTTTCTGATAGATGGATTACCCTGATGATGGCTTGTGTGACGTCTGTAAGATACCAAGTCCGGTTTAATTCAGAGAAAACTGAGATGTTTATTCCTACTAGGGGGTTGCGTCAGGGTGACCCCCTTTCTTCATATTTGTTCCTTATATGTGCGGAGGGCTTATCTAGGCTCCTGTTGCATGAAGAAGAAGTTGGTGGCGTTGATGGGTTAAGAGTGTGCAGAAATACACCGTCAGTCTCTCATTTACTTTTTGCTGATGATTCTCTTATTCTCATGAAGGCGGATATGAACAATGCAACTTCCTTGCAGCAAGTGTTAGATATCTATTGTGCAAATTCAGGCCATATGGTGATTTTGGCAAAATCAATCATCTTTTTCTCCCCAAATACACATGTGGTGGTTAGAGCTGAAATTTGTGAAGCACTCCATATTGATACAGAAGCCCTTTCGGATAAATATCTTGGGCTCCCTGCTCTAGTAGGGGCGGATAGAAGTGACGGCTTTATTCATTTTGTGGAGCGTATTATCCAGAGGATCAATGGGTGGAAGGAAAAACATCTTTCTATTAAAGGAAAGGAAATCCTTTTGAAGGCGGTCGCTCAAGCAATCCCGGTGTATGCCATGTCAGTATTTCAAATACCTATAGGGGTCTGTAAAAGGATGACAGATGCAATCTCACAATTCTGGTGGGGCGATGATGAGAACAGTAAAAATATGCATTGGCTAGCATGGTGGAAACTCTGTTATCCAAAAAATGAAGGTGGTATGGGATTTCGGGATTTTCATTCTTTCAACCTAGCTATGTTAGCTAAACAAGTCTGGAGGCTTATTACTGATCCGGATTCTCTATGTGCAAAGGTTCTTAGTGCCAAGTATTACCTGCATGGTGATATCTTAAAAGCGGGACCGAAAGCAGGGTCTTCTTTTACTTGGCAGAGTGTTTTGGCTTGTCTTGCAACGTTTAAACGCGGTTATATTTGGCGAGTGGGTGATGGTGAGAAGATAAACATTTACACTGACCTTGGATTCCTGCAAGCTCTGATAGGAAAATTATCAGTCCGAGAGGTAACTCGATTTTTACAAAAGTCTCCCAGTTAATTAGCCTGATTAATGGACAATGGGATGAGCAACTTCTCCGGGACCTGTTCTGTACTGTTGACGTGAATCGGATATTACAAATACCCTTAAACTCTCAGGGGTTTGGTGATTTTATTTCATGGCAACATTCCAAGCATGGCAGATTTACTGTACGTTCGGCTTATCACTTGCAATGGAGGCATACGTTTGGACCAAGAGCTGCTCAATTAGCCCTGCCTGGGTCATCGGCTACTAATCCAGTTTGGCAGATCCTTTGGAAACTGAAGATCCCTGGAAAGTTTAAGATTTTTGCCCGGCGTGCTCTACATGGTATATTACCTCTGAAATCCATTCTAGTTAACACACATGTCGGTACTAGTGGTGAGTGCCCCATTTGCCATGCTCATGCGGAAGATCTTTTGCATATGTTATTTCAATGTCAAGCTAGAAAATCACTTTGGGATTCTTTGGGTTTGGCAACGGTTATTGAGAATGCTACTATTGATCGTTCTGGGTCAGCGGTGCTGAATTCCTGCTTGTGGAACCTGCCATTATGACGCCTGGATTTGATAGCCTTGGCTTAAAGGAAGTGATTGTTATTGCATGTTGGCACATTTGGTGGGTTAGACGGCGCCATACTCACGATGAAGTGGTCCCTCCAATTCATCAGTGTCGTATGTCGATACTTTCGATCACCGCAAACGTAGTAAGAGCAAGTGCAGGTCCTGCCCCGGTGCAGGCGAAGTGGAAAAAACCAAATCCAAGGCAAACAAAGGTCAATGTCGACGGCTCCTTTCATTATGATAGCTCTTCGGGTGCCATAGGAGCAATTATCCGGGATCACACTGGACGCTTTATTGCATCTTCTACCCTCTTTATCCCAAATGTGGCATCACCAGCAGCAATAGAAGCAATGTCTATGCGAGAAGGTTTGGCCTTGGCAAACCGTCTTGGCTGCAACAATGTGGTGGCTGAGTCGGACTCATTGGAAACACTGAATGCATGTAATGGAGAAGAAGCTTGGTGGGGTGAATCATCTGCGGTGATAGCTGATTGTATTGATGAAGCATTCATGATCGACACTGTGCTATTCGAAAACTGCCCGAGGGAGGCAAATGGAGTCGCTCATGAGATGGCTAAGTCTCGTTTTATAGATAAATCCTTTTGTAATTGGGTCGATGAGCCCCCTATCTTTATTCTTGAGACTCTCATAAATGATGTAACTATTACTTGATGGGCCGCAGGTTTCAGACGCACTCTTTTTCCTTACCAGGGACCTAAGGGGACTGGAAAGTTTTAATGAGGTGGCATGTATGCCTAATATATATATTTTTACCTCAAAAAAATAGCAACATGTATGGTTTGGATAGAGGGAGTAGCGTAAATGAAATCAATTAAATGATGAGGGTGCTATATCCCATGCAAGGACCAGTGGTGCGTAATAGGATTTTTATGGATCTAGCCGTGCTTAGTTTTGTTTTCAATATGCCGGTTCATTTTAAGAAATGCTTCGAGCTTGTCTGGATTTCTTCTAGGTTTGACCTGGCAACCAACATTGTCATACTCAAAGGGAAACCTTTTGTTCTTCTCATTCTCAACGATCATGTTGTGAATAATCACACATAGAGTCATGATGATTTTGAGGTGTTTCTTACCTCGAACAATTGCAAACCTACCTTGCAGCACCCCAAAGGCTCTTTTATTGTCTTTCTGGGCTGCTTCTTGGCAAGTGGCAAAGTGAGTTTCCTAGGGGTTTCCGGGTTTAGAAATGGTCTTCACAAATGTTGCCCATTAAGGATAGATGTCATCAACAACATAATAACCCATATTGTGATCATGACCATTGTTTCTATAGTTGCAAGACGGTTGTTCTCCATTAGCTAGCTTAGCAAACAGATCTGATCTCTACAACACGTTGATGTCATTCAGGGACCAGTAGCCCGAAAAAGCAATGCCATATCCACAAGTCACGGACGAACAGATGCTAAATCTAATGATTTTGGAATTTGAAGTAAAATCAAAAGAGGAAAAAAAGCTTACCGCGAGTATGGCGACGGCGGACCGACGGCGGAGAAGATCTATCGCATTGGCAGAAGATTCGACGATGAACGAGGAGGATACAGACCTGTTGGAGATATGCCCTAGAGGCAATAATAAATATAGTTATTATTATATCTTTGTGTTTATGATAAATGTTTACATTCATGCTATAATAGTATTAACAAGGAAACATTGATACTTGTGTGATTTGTAGACTGAAATAAGAGTCCCTAGTAAAGCCTCTATATAATACTAGCTTGTTGGTTAATAGATGATTGTAGTTTCCCTATCATGAACATTGAGATGTTATTAACAACAAGATCATATCGTTAGGAGAATGATATGGTGGACATACTCCTATAGATAAGCGTAGCATAAAGATCAAGTCATTTTAATAGTTCAATTGATATATGCTTTCTGATACATAGTAATCTAATTCCTTCGACCATGAGATCATGCATATCACCTTTACCGGATGGATGCTTTGATGACATCAAACACCACACCGTAACTGGGTGGCTATAAAGGTGGCATTGAGTGTTCGGAAAGTATTGGTTGAGACACATGGATCAAGAGTGGGAATTGTCCATCCATATGACGGATATATATACTCTGGGCCCTCTCGGTGAAATGTCATCCAATTAGCTTTCAAGCATGTGACTGGCTCACAAGGGATCATATATCACGGGAACGAGAAAAGAGTACTTATCAGTAACGAGGTTGAACTAGGTATGCAGAGATACCGACGATCATAACCTCGGATAAGTAAACTATCGTGAGACAAAGGGAAATTGATATCGTATGTAAGTGGTTCATTCGATCGCAAAGTAATCGTAGAAATATGTGGTAGCCATATGAATTTCCAGATTCCTCTATTGGTTATTGTTCGGAGAAGTGTCTCGATCATGTCCGCATAATTCACGAACCGTAGGGAGACACACTTAAGGATTCGACGTTGTTTGAGTAGTTATGGAATGATGAGAAAGAGTCCGAATGTTGTTCGGAGTCTCGAATGGGATTCGGGATATCACGAGGAGATCCGAAATGGTCCGGATAATAAGATTCATATAAGGAAAGTCCTGTTTCGGAGTTGGGGAATGGTTCCGGTGTTTTCATCGGAAATGTTCTAGAAGGTTCCGGAATGTCCGGCACTCCGGAGGGGAAGGGTACATGAATGTGTTATATCAAGTTGATATGATTGCATCATGTACTAAGTGTCATCGCTGAACAAAATAGAGGATTTAATCAAATCCTTGTTTGAAAAGTCAAACGCCAATTTGAAAGTCAAACGGCTAATTTTGGGAAGTGGAGGGGAGGTGGAATCCGAGTTGGGGAGGAGTCCCTACACCTCCACCGCCGGCCCACCTTGGGTCCGAGTTGGGAAGGGACTCCCCTCCCCTGGCGCGCCTCCCTCCACCTATAAGAGGAGGGGCAGGGCTCCCCTCCTAGACACACAAGTTCCCTACCTCTAAACCCTAGCCCCAAGCCGCCGCCGCCTCCATAGCCGCCGCCGGCCCTAGGGCAAACCGCCGCCGCCGCCTAGCTAACCCTAGCCACCGGCCAAGCCTCCTCCTCGGCGTGTCTAAACCCTAGATCGTCGAGGGACTCTCTCATACTCCACCATACTCGCTCCGGCTTAAGGCGAAGCCCTGCGAGATCTCCCCTCTACTTCCGGTACCACGCCGTTGTGCTGCCGGAATAGCGAGGAGAGTGCTACAACCTCCGCTGCCTGCTGGAACAAGGGAGAGGAAGGTCTTCGTCGAGTACCGAACGTGTGACCGACTGCGGGAGCGCTGCCGGAACGCAGCACCGGAAGGATCGTCTACGCGATCTTGAGATCGGGAAGAGTACGTCTACATCACCCACGAGAATCCGCTCTCGTTAAACACTTTGGAATCTTCGAGGGTGAGTTATTCCATTGACTCGTTGCTACAATCTAGTAGATAGATCTCGGCTTGTTTGTTTGTATGCGATAGAAATTTTTTGTTTTCCATGCTACGAATCCCTACAGTGGTATCAGAGCCGTGTCTATATGTAGATCTGTTGCACGAGTAGAACACAATGGTCATTGTGGGCGTTGATGCTTTTATTGTCGATTGCTTCTTGTGTACTTTGCATCTTGCGGGATGTTGGGATGAAGCGGCCCGGGCTAACCTTACATGACATCGTTCATGAGACTTGATCCACGCTTGACATGCAACTTGTATTGCATAAGTGGCTTTGCGGGTGCCTGTTTCTCCTAGCATAGTTAAGATCCAATTTACAACGGGTGATTAACAATACTAGTATCAATGTTGTGGTTCATGTTCGTAAGTTAGAACGACACTTATTGAAAGCCCCAAACCACGTAAAACATGCAAAGAAAGTAGAGGCGTCTAACTTTTTTTTGCAGGGGTGTGCAGTGATGTGATATGGCCATGATTGTGATTATATTTGATGTATGCAATGTTCCTTATTGTAAGTTGGCAACCGGCAGGAGCCATATGGTTGTCTTTAATTTATGTTAAGACCCGCGTGTCTATTCAAAGTAGTTGTAATAGTTGAAGCCGGTGGACGACAACCATGAAGAAGCGTCATTGACCTTGATGCAATGCCGGTGATGATGGAGATCATGTTCGTGCTTGAAGATGGAGATCGGAAGCACAAAGATGAAAAGGCCATATCATATCACATATTATGAATTGCATGTGATGTTAATCCTTTTTGTATCTTGTATTGCTTAGTAGACGACGGTAGCATTATAAGATGATCCCTCATGCACATGAATTTCAAGTCATAAAGTGTTCACCCTTAGTTAGCACCGTTGCTAAAGCTTGTTGTTTCGAAGCACCACGTGATGATCGAGTGTGTTAGATTCCGCAAGTGTATACAACGTGAGCAAGCCAGATTTGCTCATGCGGAAACTAAGGTTTGACCTTGATGAGCCTAGCATGTACAGACATGGTCTCGGAACACGGATCACCGAAAGGTAAAGCATGAATCATATAGTAGATATGATGAACATGTCGATTGTTCGCCATTGAAACTATATCAACTCTCGTGATGATCGGTGTTGATGTGGTGGATTTGGTTCGTGTGATCACTAAAACAATGTGAGGGATGTTGTTTTGAGTGGGAGTTCACCTAGATTAATTTAACTATTAATTAGAACTCAATTTGTCATAAACTTAGTCTAAACTATTGCAAATATGTTGTAGATCAATGGCAGCCCCTACCATCAATTTTAATGCGTTCCTAGAGAAAGAAAAGTTGAAAAACAATGGAAGTAACTTCACAGATTGGTTCCGCAATTTGAGGATTGTCCTCACAGCTGGTAATTTGACCTATGTGCTGGATGCACCGCTGGGTGATCCACCTGCAGCTGATGCTACCGACGAAGTAAAGAATGTTTACCTCGCTCGGAAGACTCAGTACTCCACAGTTCAGTGTGCTATCTTGTATGGTTTAGAATCGGAGCTTCAGAAAAGGTTTGAGTATTCAGACCCATATGATATTGTCGAGGATCTCAAATTGATCTTTGAAAGTCATGCGGCAATTGAAAGCTATGAGGCTTCTGAAAAGTTCTTTAACTGCAAGATGGAAGAGGGCAGCTCCGTCAGTGAGCATGTGCTTAAGATGTCTGGGCACGCAAACAAACTTCAAAGCTTGGGTATAGTGATTCCTAATGCTTTGGGGATTTACCGCGCCCTCCAATCACTACCACCAAGTTACAAGAACTTTGTGATGAACTACAATATGCAAAACATGAACAAGACGTTGCAGAACTCTTTGCCATGTTGAAATCTGCAGAAGTGGAGATCAAGAAAGAGCACCAAGTGTTGTTGGTCAATAAGACCACCAAATTCAAGAAAGGCAAGTCTAAGCAGAAGGGACACTTCAGGAAGGGTGGTAAGAAAGTTACCACGCCAACGAAGAAGACCAAGGCTGGACCTAAGCCTGATACTGAGTGCTTTTTACTGCAAGGGAGAAGGTCACTGGAAGAGGAATTGCCCAAAATACTTGGCGGATTTGAAGAACGGCAACATCAAGAAGAAAGGTATATTCGATATACATGTTATTGATGTGTATCTCACTAGTACTCGTAGTAGTGCCTGGGTATTTGATACTGGTTCGGTTGCTCATATTTGTAACTCGAAACAGGTGCTGCAGAATAAACGGAAGCTAGCGAAGAACGAGGTGACGATGCGCGTGGGAAACGGATCAAAGGTTGATGTGATCGCGGTCGGCACGCTACCCCTTCATCTACCATCGGGATTAGTTTTATACGTAAATAATTGTTATTTGGTGCCTGCGTTAAGCATGAACATTATATCGGGATCTTGTTTATTGTGAGACGGTTACTTGTTTAAATCCGAGAATAATGGTTGTTCGATTTATATGAGTAATATGTTTTATGCACATGCACCTTTGATAGATGGTCTATTCTTATTGAATCTCGATAGTGGAAATACACATATTAATAACATTGAGGCTAAACGTTTGAAATCGAGCGATAACTCGACCTATATGTGGCACTGTCGTCTTGGTCACATTGGAGTGAAGCGTATGAAGAAACTCCATTCAGATGGACTTCTTGAATCACTTGATTTCGAATCACTTGAAAGATGCGAAGCATGTCTGATGGGTAAAATGACTAAGACTCCATTTTCTGGTATGATGGAGCGAGCTACGTACTTATTGGAAATCATACATACCGATGTGTGTGGTCCAATGAGTGTAGCATCGCGCGGTGGTTATTGTTATGTTCTTACCTTCACGGATGACTTGAGTAGATATGGGTATATCTATTTCATGAAACATAAGTCCGAAACTTTCGAGAAGTTTAAGGAATTTCAAAGTGAGGTAGAGAATCAACGTAACAAGAATATTAAATTTCTACGTTCTGATCGTGGAGGTGAATATCTAAGTTACGAGTTTGGCGAGCATTTGAATAAATGCGGAATACTTTCACAATTGACACCGCCGGGAACACCACAACGTAATGGTGTGTCCGAACGTCGTAATCGAACTCTCTTAGATATGGTTCGTTCTATGATGTCACTTACAGATTTACCGCTATCATTTTGGGGTTATGCATTAGAAACAACCACATTCACTTTAAATAGGGCACCATCTAAATCCGTTGAAATGACACCGTATGAATTATGGTTTGGGAAGAAACCTAGATTGTCGTTCCTTAAAGTTTGGGGTTGCGAAGCCTATGTAAAGAAGTTACAGCCGGACAAGCTTGAACCCAAAGCGGAAAAATGCGTCTTCATAGGATACCCGAAGGAAACTATTGGGTATACCTTTTATCATAGATCCGAAGGCAAAATCTTCGTTGCCAAGAATGGATCCTTTCTAGAGAAGGAATTTCTCTCGAAAGAAGTGACTGGAAGGAAAGTAGAACTCGACGAGGTTGTCGAACCTTCTCTCGAAATTGCGAGTAGCGCAGCACCGAAAGAAGTTCCTGTGGTGCGTGCACTAATAAGAGAGGAAGCTAATGATGATGATCATGAAACTTCGGTTGTAGTTGCTACAGAGCGTCGCAGGTCAACGAGAACTCGTACCAGTCCAGATTGGTATGATCCCGTTATGAGTGTCATGTTGGTGGACAACACCGATGACCCTGCGACATATGAGGAAGCAATGATGAGCCCAGATTCCAATAAATGGCAAGAAGCCATGAAATCCGAGATTGGATCCATGTACGAAAACCAAGTATGGACTTTGGTGGACTTACCGGATGGCCGAAAGGCTGTCGAGAACAAATGGATTTTCAAGAAGAAAACAGATGCTGATGGTAATGTTACTGTTTATAAAGCTCGACTTGTCGCAAAGGGGTTTCGACAAATTCAAGGAGTTGACTACGATGAGACTTTCTCACCAGTAGCGAAGCTAAAGTCTGTGAGGATTATGTTAGCAATCGCTGCATATTATGATTATGAGATATGGCAGATGGATGTCAAAACAGCATTCCTCAATGGAGACATTGATGAAGAGTTGTATATGATGCAACCCAAAGGTTTTGTCGATCCTAAAGATGCTAACAAGGTATGCAAACTTCAACGGTCCATCTATGGATTGAAGCAAGCATCCCGAAGTTGGAATCAACGTTTTGATAAGGTGATCAAAAGTTTTGGTTTTATACAAACTTATGGAGAAGCTTGTATTTACAAGAAAGTGAGTGGGAGCTCTGTAGCATTCTTAATACTGTATGTAGATGACATATTGTTGATTGGGAATGATGTAGACCTTCTTAATAGTGTCAAGGAATATTTGAATAATAGTTTTTCAATGAAAGATCTTGGCGAAGCAGCTTACATATTAGGCATAAAGATTTATAGAGATAGATCGAGACGCCTAATATCATTGTCACAAAGTACATATTTGGACAAAGTTCTAAAGAGGTTTGGAATGGAAGATAGCAAGAAAGGGTTCTTGCCCATGTTGCCCAATACGACCTTGAGTAAAACTCAAAGTCCGACATCGGCAGAAGATAGAGAAAGGATGAGTAAGACTCCCTATGCCTCAGCCATAGGATCTCTAATGTATGTCATGCTATGTACTAGACCCGACATTGCATATGCTGTTAGTTTAACTAGCAGATATCAAAGTGATCCAGGAGTGGATCATTGGACAGCGGTCAAAAACATCCTTAAGTACTTGAGAAGAACTAAGGATATGGTTCTTTCTTATGAAGGTGATGAACAACTCGTTGTAAATGGTTACACCGATGCTAGTTGGAACACCGATCCGGATGATTCTAAATCACAATCTGGATACGTATTTATTTTGAATGGTGCAGCAGTTAGCTGGAGGAGTGCAAAGCAAAGCGTTGTGGCGAGATCTTCAACTGAATCGGAATACATGGCTGCTTTGGAGGCTTCACAAGAAGCGATATGGATGAAAGAGTTCATTACAGAGCTAGGTGTGGTTCCTAGTGCGCTGGACCCAATGTCTATCTACTGTGATAACATGGGTGCCATAGCCAATGCGCAAGAACCAAGGTCACACAAGAAGCTGAAGCATATCAAGATACATTTTCACGCTATTTGATAACATGTCCAAGATGGGGACATAAAGATTTGCAAAGTACACACAGATCTGAATGTGGCGGATCCGTTGACTAAACCTCTCCCGAGGGCAAAACATGACCAGCACCAAACTGCCATGGGTGTTCGGTATATTACCATGTAATCTAGATTAGATGACTCTAGTGCAAGTGGGAGACTGTTGGAGATATGCCCTAGAGGCAATAATAAATATAGTTATTATTATATATTTGTGTTTATGATAAATGTTTACATTCATGCTATAATAGTATTAACAAGGAAACATTGATACTTTTGTGATTTGTAGACTAAAATAAGAGTCCCTAGTAAAGCCTCTATATAATACTAGCTTGTTGGTTAATAGATGATTGTGGTTTCCCTATCATGAACATTGAGATGTTATTAACAACAAGATCATATCGTTAGGAGAATGATATGGTGGACATACTCCTATAGGTAAGCGTAGCATAAAGATCAAGTAATTTTAATAGTTCAATTGCTATATGCTTTCTGATACATAGTAATCTAATTCCTTCGACCATGAGATCATGCATATCACCTTTACCGGATGGATGCTTTGATGACATCAAACACCACACCGTAACTGGGTGGCTATAAAGGTGACATTGAGTGTTCGGAAAGTATTGGTTGAGACACATGGATCAAGAGTGGGATTTGTCCATCCATATGACGGATATATATACTCTGGGCCCTCTCGGTGAAATGTCATCCAATTAGCTTGCAATAATGTGACTGGCTCACAAGGGATCACATATCACGGAAACGAGAAAAGAGTACTTATCAGTAACGAGGTTGAACTAGGTATGCAGAGATACCGACGATCATAACCTCGGATAAGTAAACTATCGTGAGACAAAGGGAAATTGATATCGTATGTAAGTGGTTCATTCGATCGCAAAGTAATCGTATAAATATGTGGGAGACATATGAATTTCCAGATTCCTCTATTGGTTATTGTTCGGAGAAGTGTCTCGATCATGTCCGCATAATTCACGAACCGTAGGGAGACACACTTAAGGATTCGACGTTGTTTGAGTAGTTATGGAATGATGAGAAAGAGTCCAAATGTTGTTCGGAGTCTCGAATGGGATTCGGGATATCACGAGGAGATCCGGAATGGTCCGGATAATAAGATTCATATAAGGAAAGTCCTGTTTCGGAGTTGGGGAATGGTTCCGGTGTTTTCATCGGAAATGTTCTAGAAGGTTCCGGAATGTCCGGCACTCCGGAGGGGAAGGGTACATGAATGTGTTATATCAAGTTTATATGATTGCATCATGTACTAAGTGTCATCGCTGAACAAAATAGAGGATTTAATCAAATCCTTGTTTGGAAAGTCAAACGCCAATTTGAAAGTCAAACGGCTAATTTTGGGAAGTGGAGGGAAGGTGGAATCCGAGTTGGGGAGGAGTCCCTCCACCTCCACCGCCGGCCCACCTTGGGTCCGAGTTGGGGAGGGACTCCCCTCCCCTGGCGCGCCTCCCTCCACCTATAAGAGGAGGGGCAGGGCTCCCCTCCTAGACACACAAGTTCCCTACCTCTAAACCCTAGCCCCAAGCCGCCGCCGCCTCCATAGCCGCCGTCGGCCCTAGGGCAAACCGCCGCCGCCGCCTAGCTAACCCTAGCCGCCGGCCAAGCCTCCTCCTCGGCGTGTCTAAACCCTAGATCGTCGAGGGACTCTCTCATACTCCACCATACTCGCTCCGGCTTAAGGCGAAGCCCTACGAGATCTCCCCTCTACTTCCGGTACCACGCCGTTGTGCTGCCAGAATCGCGAGGAGAGTGCTACAACCTCCGCTGCCTGCTGGAACAAGGGAGAGAAAGGTCTTCGTCGAGTACCGAACGTGTGACCGACTGCGGGAGCGCTGCCGGAACGCAGCACCGGAAGGATCGTCTACGCGATCTTGAGATCGGGAAGAGTACGACTACATCACCCACGAGAATCCGCTCTCGTTAAACACTTTGGAATCTTCGAGGGTGAGTTATTCCATCGACTCGTTGCTACAATCTAGTAGATAGATCTTGGCTTGTTTGTTTGTATGCGATAGAAATTTTTTGTTTTCCATGCTACGAATCCCTACAAGACCGAGGGATGGCGGCGGTCGAGGTGGCGGCGCGGTGCGAGCGGAAAGCTGCTGTAGCGATGGCGACGCGTAGACCTCCGGGGAGGTGGTGGAGCACTACGGGTGAGAGGGGTCGGTGGCGGCGCTGTGAGAGGGGTCCGGAACAGGGTGAATTGACGGGACGGTGGCGGTGGTGGACGAAGATTCCTCTCGCTAGCGTCCTAAAGGTTCAGCGCGCATATATTTTGCAGTGGATGCGGCGAGCGGCATATTGTCGCAAAAAATGGAGATATGCGGCTCACGAGGGTTGATATGCGGGGAGCGACAAAAAAATTCGAATGCGGTAGGCTTTGCGGCATCTAGAATAGCTATTTTTTTCGTGCCATACCGCAAATTTGCGGTTTTTCGTTGTTCTAAAATATTTGTTTGAAATATGCTAGTAACATTGTCATACCACATGCGAACCGCACCTATAAGACCTTTTCCAATAAAACTATCACTATGCTGGTCATCTTGGGTCATCTTGACTTAATCTTGTGACGACTTTTTCCCAACACCGACGGACCGGTCAGGTTTCCAAAATGTGGGTCTTTTGCTGGCATGCTCCAAATGTTCTAAATTTCTTTCACACACACGAGGCCGTGTTACAATATACTCCCTCTCGTCCACAATATAAAACGTTTTAGCGAGCTAAAATATAACAATGCTAATCTTATATTGTTGAACGGAGAGAGTATCTGATAAGCATATGGTTGTTTCTTTCTCATAAGATTTTTATTCAAGTCTCTCGTTTGTAGCCTCTGAATTCTAAAATACATTTTTGACGGGAGTTTTAGAACACTTTGTGGTTTACTTGATGATAGCCCAGAAGATCAATAATATCCTTTCTTTTTAAACTTCCTCGACTCACTATAGCATCACCAAGAGAGGTTTTATCTAGCTAGAAACACGAAATGCACCACCATCGCAAAAGCAATTAGCCGAAGCGGCCGATGCCTTTTGATATATCAGCAACCATGGCCAGCCCAGAAACAACGAATGCGTTGCTTTTGGCACTGGCAGTCAGTGGCGGATCTAGGATTTTACGCTAGAGTGGGGCAATTAGACATTTTTTTAAAAGCCACAAAATAACCTCAAAATGTTTGAATATGAAATTCTGCAATGCATAATTATGAATCAATTCATTAGGTCTCTAACTTATTTGACCCCTAATGAAACGACGTCGAATTTCTACTATGTGCCAACTAAAAAAAAACTTGTAATAATAAGATTGAAAGATGAAAGATATAATGAGCTAGCACCTAAAGTGAGTGAATAGCAAATGAAAAGAAGCTGCTACCGATTCTGGCGATCGCCCTAGGCTATTTCTTAAAAGTTTAAGCGTGGAGAGCAGCGTGCGCGCTGAGGCCATCTGCGCCACGATTAGCGCGCATGAGGTCGCTGCTCGTGGGCCTCTCCCAGTCTGGGTCGCTGCCTGTGGGCTAGGGTTCCGTTTACTGCGCTCTTTTGACCAGTATAGTATATACCTGGTTGTGGCTGCCTGCTGCACTTGACACCCTGCTAGAGCACACACCTTGAATGCAGTTCTTCATAGACTTTCATTTTTTCTCAGTAATATATATAGCACAAACCCAATTCTTGGGGTGGGGCGTGCCCCCACCCTTCCACCCTCCTGGATACGCTCCTGCTGGCAGTGGACGCCAAACATTTGCGCAAGACACTCCTACTCACAAGCGTTACGTTTTTCATGGTGCCGTGCCGCCACATGCATGCTCGAAATTACTTTCTGCTTGCTTTAGCAATAATGCTGATCTGTTCAAGAGTATTTATTTGCATCCTAGGAATCAATGAAACGTCCTCCTATCAGTTCTCGTACCTTGATCAGGAGATTGATCATGGTCATCATCACCGGGTTGGTAAGAGTTCAACGGAGAGATGAAATAAGAGTGTACACAGAGAGCTAGGGTACATAGTGAGTGTATGTCGATAAGCAGTAGTAGCAAGAGCCCCTGGTTGTGATCCGCCGGAGCAAGAATGCCGGCAAAGTCAAGGGCCGCCATGTCATCTGTGTAGAGTTCAAGCAGGTCAGGATTAGAGCACGTGGATACGAACCACGGTGTCAGGGGTTCGAAGCCCTCCTCGCCCACAACCTTCCAAAGGGGGAAGGGCCTTTACTTTCCCCCTGAGGGTAGGAAAATCATGATCGGGATAGTACCCTTTCAAGTGGAGAAAGTTCATGTGCACCAGGTGTGGGGCACTGAACTATGAGCACGGCGCAAGCAAGGCCAATGCAGATGATGGCACGGGGATTAGGGAGGAGCACCTTCCACCGCGCAAGAGGCTCGTGCTCAGGTGCGAACGGGATCAGATGGCCCATGTCGCGGCTGCCGCGGCCAGGGAGAAGGATAAGGAGGGTTGTGAGTTGGACAAAGGGGAGACTAGCCGAATCCCCGACGCGACAATCACCAGGGGAAAAGAGCCCTGAGGAGAAGGCACGCTGATGCACCATGACGTGAACTCAGGAATGCGCATAGCTATGTGTTACCATCTCAATTCCCCCCCCCCCTGTGTGTCAGTGGGCTAGCATATAGCCAATAGTCTATTTTCTCTCCTACAACTCTAGGTTGTATATGAAGCCTATATTTGATCTGAACGATTCACCTAGCCAAAAAAATCCATCAAAAAGACAATCATAGGAAATTTTGGTCAAAGTTCATGTACTCACAGTAGTTTGGTAAGGCAAACCCTAACTCCGTGAGCATGGACATGCAAAACTTGGTTCTCGAGGACACAAAAACAGCCGTACTACTTTGAATTTTTTCAAAAAGGGGCATCCCGGCCTCTGCATCAAATTGATGCATATGGCCTTTATTGAAATATTATAAGTTATTTATTACAACAAAGTTCCAAAGTTTCATGGGTCACACAAAGTTGCCACATGAATCAGCCACCGAAAGAAATACAAAAACATGTCCCATCTATGCATCAACATGATGTCAAGCACCTATCAAAACGCCACCCGAATTGACTGTAGAAAACCCGTGCGATCGTCTCCAAACGGCTGCATCCAGAATCCATGGCATGGCGCTGGTCTGGTAGCTAAAGATAGGACCACATATGGATCCAATGGAAGGAGAGGGGAATAACCTGCAAAAATAATGAAAACTCGATCTATTAAATATAAAGTCATTGCACACTTGCCAAATAGCCCAAATTAAAGAGCAAGCACCCACTCGGAGGCGGCCTTTAACCGGTTTCTCTATGCCAACAAGCCAATTCACAAACATATGATCAATAATAAATCATAATAACATGGGGCGTTGAATCCCGCAACAACTTGTCATGCAACCATAGATAGAATAATTGACTTCCTTGAGTGATCATGGTACTAGCGATCTACTCATGTTAACTATGGTGCAAATTAATCAGCTGGGATAAGAGGTCCATGTTGAATAGAAACCCATATAAGAACTATATGTGAAGAACTTGACAAGACAGTTGTTACAGGGTTAAATCATATAGTACACTAGTGAGTAGTGACAACATCAAGAATCCACGGGCTTGTTGTGGAATACTCGAGAGTTCCTTCTTTAGAAATCTCCCAAGAGACATGCAAAACAAGAGAGGCCAATACTTTTAGGGTTGGGATTGAGGTACTCGTCAATTGAAGCCGCCATTCCTTCATGGAGAGCAATGCCCATTGTTGAAGATCAAGCTCATGGAGGCACATCCAATCATTACCGAAGCCCAAAGCTGCAGCAAGAACCTACACTTCACAAGTAGAAAATTGATAAATTTTGGAGCTCTCTTGTAATGCCGGCAAAAGATACAATCTGACCACCCCTCTTAGCTAGCCAGGCGATTGCCCATCCAAAGACAGTTTTTTAGAGCGAGCTAAGAAAAATTTGATCTTCGGCGGTGCCCAAACCTTCCAAACCAACCTATACGATGCATGGTACTTCCAATAAATTATGCCTTGCATGCTGATGTCAACGAATATTCCCCACTGTCCATGAATTTCCAAATTATCTTAACTTCAACATTCCATTGTGTAAGGTCAATGGTGGGTCCCACATGTCATGTGTGAGTCCCATCTCTCAGTGGTATGTGTAAAGCTAGTGATATCCAAACATGTTTTCTTACGTTCACACATGACACACTGAGGTGGTTGATCAATCATTTTAAGGCATCACGAATCATCATCCATGAATATTCAAATTGGTCGTAATGAGCTAAAAATAAGGCCGTGAACCATTGTTGTTTAGGTTATGACCAATTCGTATAAAAAATTAAGACCTTTCTTACCAAAATGGTCGTAATATTTCAGGGTTTGGACCCTCCCAGATGCGTTACTACTACTTTGTCTAAAATGTTCATAGATCTATGTCCAATTTATCCATGGTCATTACGAGAAGGTCACAAGTTAACACATTTCTTGTAGTGTATTCAACATCATGTCATAGAAGCAAATACAATACTCTGTTTATCTTAAATCTAGCTTGTGGAGGTTTCTCATACTAGAGGATTATTAGTGGGATGTGTTGCATCAGCTCAACCATAGGACGTGATGCCCATATGAATAAAAATCAAACACATTATAAAGTTACAACGATATTTATCTTTTCTTCGAAGTTGTTTGAGTCCACCATGTTTATGAGAGAATAAACAAGAGAAACTATGAACCCTGGTCCGTTTTTAATTATAACAAATACTGTTTACTAGCATTTACAAGTGATTTTATTTACAATAGTCATTTATCCGAAAATACAAAAACATCTATCATACTTGCATTTAGTTCTCTCATATAGTTTACACCACTACCAACGCCATTACATTTTACTTTTGCATTGCATTTAGTTGTTGCATGTTTACATATTATTTTTCAATTCTAATATGAAATCTTGTGATTGATAACCACTTGGTGGAGTTGGTACACAAGGCAACACTCTTTTGTTTTATATATTTGCTAGAAGAGGAAGGAAGAGTGTATTTCTATTGTTTTCCAGAGAGTTCAATATACTTGTGAGAAAAAACCCTTGGTACATAATTTTGCGCTTGGAGTCCCAACAAATTGGTATCCTAGTGAATCTGGTGACATCATTGACCAACATACTTTTATCTTTATTTTTGTTAGTTTAGGTCATAACAACATACAAAACCAAGGTTGAGTCCATTTTACCATAAGATTTGCTCTTGTTGACCCGACGTGGAAGTTTTCAGCTATAACTCCAGAACCTTACTAATTGTTGTCACATGTATGTGAAGTGGCCCACGCCTTGTATGTGGGTTCTAGCTATTTTAAAATTCCACTACATACGCTACCCCCTGGTCATCACGAAGAGAATTATGGAGGGAGGGGAGGGGGTCGCTGCCTGCACAACTATTACGAGAGATGCATACATAATCAGGTTGGCCACCTAGTGTTTCTCATTGAACAAACTTAAAGCATGACAACTCATTCTACGGAAGTAATCGAGATGGCTGTCAATGTTGGGAGAGAGTCTATAGCTAAAACTGACAGTAATTCCCATTGTGGTTGCACTTGATTTGTAGAGCTCCACGTATCGGTCGACCGAGCACCCCAGCAAGAAACGCAGGGAGGCACATTTATGGATAGATAGATGGATGGTGTCTGGCTGTCTGCAAACATTAGTTGTGAATATGTACTTGAAGGTGGTACGAGCCACCTAAAGAAGGACACAAATATGAATTTGATTAGCATCATGTGATTATGATTTTGTGACAGAAAGGAAGATCATATAAGTAAGTCTAAACCATTTATGCACGAACCATATTTGTGAAGGACAAATAGAATTATGTACTTATGAAACTTAGATACTCTCTTGCATGAAGTAACTCAACTCAAGGTTTTGTGTACTTTAGTTAGTGTGATTAATGTAGATCGATCTTGGATGGAAAACAACCTTTCTCCCTATTGACAAATGATTATATATTTTTTCTTAGAGCAATGCAGGTTGTGATGATCTCGTTGCTTGCTTCCAATAAAAAGTTAAAAACACATCAGCTTTACCAGTTCTTGAGCAATCCGAGCTTTGTGGTGACCTATCACATTAAACCAAACATGCACCTCATCTCTACCTTATTATAAAAGAAAGGAAGATGGTGTAAAAACTTATACAACTATCATGTGGGACTGCGGTTATTAGAGAAGAACCTCGTGTGAGCTTTAATTTTCATGTGACGATGTTAGTGAGACATACTAGGTACCTAAATCTGTGGGCATGGGAGGCATGTGGAACATAGTGATCACCAGACCCAGTTTCCTTTTCGGTGGGTATTTTCGCAGTAGCTATATTTGTATCATGAGTTGGTATATGTAGCATTGTCAACACACGAGATAAAGCTTACTGGGCTGTAGAATTAGACTTTGCTCGCTATGCTTACATGGTTTCCCGAGGGCACCAAGATCAGAAAATTCAGACTTGGTGAGTGGTGCTTGAGATTGCCTTCTAGTCACCCCATGTCCGCATCTTCACCGTTTCCGCACTCTTTCGTGCAACAATGTTTGGAACAAGTGTTGGGCACTGTCACAGGGATTGGGCTAGCGGGCACTTCTTCTACATGGAGATCGAACGACTATGTGGTATGGAAAGAGACATGTATGTGCATTCGGTCGGGAGTGTTAGAATATGTATACGGGTATCAACTAGAGATAGACTAAGACTTTACAACTTGTACTCCAAGTCTCCAACTACCCTGTGTACGTCTATATATACTCCCCATGAGGGTCAAATCAATACACACCGAAATATTAGGTTTCAATATTTTCCACATGGTATCAGAGCGGTTAGCCTCACGGCGCCGATCCTAAGTTCTTCCACCACTTTCGCAACACACCGCCCCCAGGGAGATTACTCCTCGGGGGCGCGGCACCCGGTCTCGATTAAAGATCGGATCGGTTCTTTAGATCAATTTCAGTTCTTAGATTAGATCTTAGATTAAATTTCTTTTTCAATCCATAGATTAGATCAAGTTTAGCCAAATAAATTCCCTAGTATCCAAGTCATCCGGTACAAATCTGTGCAAGATCAATCTCATTGAAACTCTGCCCGATCTAATTTGTCGTCGTCCCGGCGGCCGACTTCAGTTCCGAACGGACATCACCGGAGAGCACGGCAGTCGAGCCAGCTGCACCAGCGGCCACGGCTCACGGGCGAAGGCCACGCAGGACTCTACGCTCGAGGCTATGTCGCCCCTGTCTAAGCAGCAGGACACGGCGGCCACGCATCTCCACTCACGCGTACACGTAACTACAAGGTATAATTGCATGCACTAGCAGCAGATCTTATTTGTTCTAGCAGATGCACATATGCTGTGACGTGGAACCAGATTCGAGAAAATCTGCATCGACACTCTGTACGCGAGGACATGCACTCCGCCGGCTCGCAGCTCCGACACGGGGACGGCCGGCATGGCTACGTCGACTACAGGATACATCGACAACCACGACTCGCCGCCGTCTAGATCTTCGCTACTTCGGCTCGCACCACTGGACACCGGGAGGGTCCAGGTCCGTGGGTCTTCATCGAGCTATACCAATCTGCGCTGCATCAAGCCGGACTACATCGACCCGAACATCTACATCAAGCTGTATGACTACGTAAGGCTACAAGCCAAGATCTTCGTCGAGCATATCTACGGAGAAGCAACATCAACATCATCCACACGCCAGGCCGGTGTGGGACACTACGTCGCCGACTTCTCCGACATCAAGGCTTCGACATCATCGCCGTCACAAGGGACGCCTTCGAGCGACGATCATCGCCGACACGCCTACTACGACATCACCGACAAATCATCGCCAAGGTCTACATCAACGTGGTCTTCATCAACATCTTCATCGACACATCGCCGCCGCCGCTATACCCGTCCACATGATGTACATACAACTACGATGCCCTCTGACACTACAACTGCAAGGCACGACGACGGCATCGCCGCGTCCACGACCCCGACGACTGCAACAACAAACCGGCATCACAATTGTGACGCCCCTACGACCGCGCATATGGTTCTGGCAAAACCTTGTGTGCTTGGTGGGTTCCTCCGGTCCTGGCAAAACCGGTGGTCTCACTTATGACCGCGTCCAAGAGACGCCCCCTACGGTACCTTTACAAGGTGCAAAACGTCCACAACTGCAGCTTCGTCAACAACAACAAAAACCGCGCAATTTTTTGCGCCTCCGGCAATGGCGGCCACACCACTACGACGACTACGACATCGACCACACCTACATCGACCACGGCTATATCACGATCGGCTACCTCGACATCGACATCAAGAACAAGTCTACAGCAACTTAAGAACTCCAGTCAACAGCGTTCGCGTCGTCACTTGCGTCCACGCCACTCCCGATGTGACTGCGGGAGGGAAGAGAGACACTGGAAGGGGAGGCAGTCACCGCCCCTAGGTGCCACTCATGATCATGTCCACGCAGGTGATGATGACAAGGAGGTGAAGACGACGGAAGCGCAAGACTTCAAATCCAGTCGCAAGCGTCCGCTTCACTCCCGTTCCGACTGAGGGGGGATGTTAGAATATGTATACTGGTATCAACTAGAGATAGACTAAGACTTTACAACTTGTACTCCAAGTCTCCAACTACCCTATGTACGTCTATATATACTCCCCATGAGGGTCAAATCAATACACACCAAAATATTAGGTTTCAATATTTTCCACAGGGAGGAGATCCGGGGAAGCAACAAAGTGGCCATGCATATATATTTGCCGCATGGGCACAATTATTGGGAGAGATGCACGTTATCTTCTTGGCCAACTTAGCGCTTTTTTCCTTAACGAACTTACGAGGACGATGGCAGTTCATTGTACGGTAAAGTATTAATCTAGCGACTGTCGATGTTGGACTAGAGTCTATAGTTACATCCAAAGGAGATTCCCTTTGTGGCTGCACTTAATTTGCAGAGCTCCACTAGTCAATCATCGCGAGCAACTCGATCCAGGGAAATAAACGACTTTATGGAAGGATGGGTGCATGCGAGCATTAGTATACTGAACATGTACTGCAAGTTGGCACATGCCACATAAAGACGGAGACAAATATGATATCTCATCGGCATCTTATGATTATGATTTTTGACAGAATGGAAAATCATATATCATATATATAAGTAAGTTTAATGATACTCGCGGAAGACAGATAGAAACACGTATATATGAAATTTGAGAGATAATGTAATTATTTGTGTACTCTATTTCACTTTAACTTATGTACTCTAGTACTACATGAAGTAATGGGCTTAGTTACCGTGGTTCGATGAATCTATGTACAATACGTTTTCTCTCCGAAAATGCAAGTCTACATATATAAGGGTGTCCCCGGCTTATCAACAACCATCCATTCCCTCTGTTTGCTTTGAGATTCGTGCAACTGTTTTATAACAACCACCCTAAGTTGTTTCTATTTCTTGTCACCAAGTACTTCTCCATTTTACATAGTACGTCCCCATTCTGTTAACAGTAGTCTTAAACTATCAGGAATTAGTACAGTACAAATTACTACATGTTAGCAAATCTGATTCATCTCCATCCATGGACCGTGGCTGAGCAAATCCCCATGAAAATTACATCAGGAATTAGTACAGTACCAATTACTCCATGAAAATAATTAATTCCACACAATCTGATTCATCTCCATCCATGGACCGTGGCTGAGAAAATCCCCAGAATCTGTAGCAGATCCAAGAAACAAAGTAATCTGTAGTATGATGCTTTTTTTGAAGAACAAATCGGAGGGCAAGGGTTCGGCTCCGGCAGCGGTAAGGGACGGGGATGGTGTGGTATGGCTGGATCCGGCAGCGGTTGGGGACGGGGAAAACGGATCTGGCGGTGGCTCCCTCCACCCCACACCACGCCACCACCACCACAACTCCATCCCGTCGGAGGGGAAGGGTCCGGCGGCTTGGGCGGTTGGACGGAAGGAGGGGACGAATCGGGAGGGAGAGGGTGGGACGCGATGGTGCGAGAGGAGATGAATCAGATTGTGTGGGACAGGATCTAAGCGGACATGTCCACCTTCGGGCCCAGGGGTAAGATTGTGTACATGGCACAGGTTATATTTGCAAAAACAACCAACACGAATCTTGGAACAATAGAGTCCGTTGGATAAGACAGGAACCCCCACGACTATGTGGAATCGCTGCGTCCGTTTTCTCTCCCTGCAGACATATGGTTATAGTGTTCATTAAACTAGAAAGACGTGACTTGTGATGACACTGATGACCCTTGTTCCTTGCTTCCACTAAAAATATGTTTGCTTTCCCGGTTGTTGGGAAACATGTGCTCGGGTGACCAATCACATTAAAGCAAACCGAACCTCCTCTCCTCCATGGACAGGGTGGATGGAATCCTCATGACTATTCCGCTCAGTACCGCTCAGTTGACCTTCTCGGTTTACAGGATGGAGGAGGTGCCGCATAAGCTTGAGATGCATCAGGTTTTGCTACATGTGGAGGGAGTACCCCCATATTTTGCGTTCCTTTCAGGGCTTGTGGGCTGTTGGAGGACTCATGGGGAACACGCTTGATGTGGATCTGATCAGCATGCGGAAGCGGGGGGTCGTCCGTATTCTCGTGGAGATGTTTGATACGAAGGTTTTTCTTAAGGCGAAGGATTCACTTGGTCACTTTATTGTGTCATATGCCGTGGTCAAGCATAAGGTATTTGAGTTTCGCTTCCGGATTGAACCTGAGGGTTATATTCCGGAACCAGAGTTTGTTCCTTTCTTGTGGAGAAAAGGAGATGATGATGCGGATGATGAGGCTAATGGGAAGCATTTTGAGGATGCTATGGATACTTTTGAGGCTGCTGCTACCACTCAAGGGGTGGGTTCTGGATCTTCCTCGGCTGTGCAGGGTACTTCTGCGCCTTCTTCTACCAGTCAGGGGGGTGCAGAGGGTGCTTGCGGTCACCCCTTTTAATGCTAATCCGGTTACTCCACGAGGTCGTCAACTTCTGGATGCTCTTCCTTTGGATTCCCCTCTTCGCAGGAAGGGTTCTACTTCGGCGCCTCGTGTTTCTCAGGCTCAGTTACAGGATGCTCTTCGCTCGGTTTACATTCCTGCTCGGCGGTCTTGCCCAGCTTCGCCAGCGAGGTCCATAACACATATTTTGGGCAGATCTATTCCTGTTTCCACTCCTGTTCTTGTGGAGGTGGTTCCTTCGGTGTGTTCGCGGAAGCTGACCCAGGAGGGGTCGGCTGA
The DNA here is from genome assembly GCA_916181665.1 of Avena sativa. Lineage (NCBI taxonomy): Eukaryota > Viridiplantae > Streptophyta > Magnoliopsida > Poales > Poaceae > Avena > Avena sativa. Next base: position 306,416,435 of record OV702284.1, on the reverse strand, counting down.
CCGCGATGTTCGTGACCAGCTTCAGGATGCTGTTATGCTTGGTCCGACCCAGGCGGGGTCGGCCGACCATGACGACGAGGATGACCGTGTCCCCCTGGTCAGGGAGGACCTAGGGACGCCTGGGGTCGTCTCACCCACTTTGGTGGATCAGGAGACTCCGGCAGGTGATGTGGGCGACCGGATCCAGGAGGGGTCTGGGTTCTCTCGGTCTCCACCACGGGTTTCTTCGCTAGTCGATGTGCAGGTGAGTGGCACAGCCTTCAGGCGAAGCGCGCGTCATGGAGTCGATGCCTCTGGGGCGTCTGCGACTGATGAGGACTCCATGATCAAGGCCATGCGTCGTAAGGCGGAGAGGAACTTAGATTCGCCAGGTATAATGAGTTCTCCGAAGTCTTTTTTATCCTTTTCTACTCCTGTTATGTCTTCTAAGCTAGCCAATGTTGGAATTAGTTTGGGTAGATCTGTACAGGAAGTTTCTTTTTCTGCTAATGCTTTGCGACACATGGAGGTTGACCATCTAACGGTTACTCCTAAGGTCGGTGTTTTTCCTGATATTTCACTAATTGAGGAAGAGGAGTTGCATGCCACAGTAGATGGTCAACTCCTTTCTCACTTAGTTGGTGAAGTATCGGAGGTGGTCTTTGATGAGACCGAGCTTGCCTCTATGTATGAGTTGAAAGCTTCTGGTCGAAAATCAAAGAGCCAGCGGTCGCGAAAGAGATCCCGTGTATCCAAATCTTCTATAGTTTCTCAATGAATGGAATGTTTTCAAATAGCAGAGGTCTTCGGGACTTGGCTAAACATTTATTCTTTGCTGATTGTGTGAGAGATTATAATTTGGATTTTCTGGGTATTTCTGAGACTGGTAGGCAGGATTTTTCACAAGCCCTACTCAATCGCCTTTCTGGTGGAGTGGACTTTACGTGGATATCACGTCCGCCGGCGGTCGATCTGGGGGGATCCTGTTAGGCGTCAGAGATGAGACTATGGAAGTTTTAGCTAGTTCGGTGGGAGATTTTTTTATAAAACTCCATATCCGTAACAAGGCTGACAATTTCACATGGTCTTTAGTCGCCGTATATGGGGCCGCTAAGGATGTTTATAAGGCTGACTTTTTGCGTGAGCTTGTGAATTTGGCAAAGGATAATCCATATCCTATTCTTATAGGAGGGGATTTTAATTTGCTCAGATTTCCTCACGAGAAGAGTCGGGGCCGGTTCGATGAACATTGGCCTTTTCTGTTCAATGCTGTTATAGACAGTCTGGACTTGAGAGAGGTTACAATGTTAGGAAGGCAATTTACATGGGCTAATAGTCTTCCGAAGCCAACATACGAAAAACTAGATAGAGTGCTTATGGATACTGACTGGGAACAAAAGTTCCCTATGGTAACTGTTCGCGCTCTAGAACGTATCGAGGCATTGTCGGATCATGCTCCTTTACTTTTATCTTTTGGATTACCGCCACGAAAGTCTGCGAATGAGTTCAAATTTGAACTCGGTTGGATGATCCGTGATGGTTTTTATGACATGGTTAAGGATATTTGGGAAAAACCGGTCGGTGGCCAAACGCCTATTCTTCGATGGAATAATAAAATGCGTACTTTACGCAAATTCCTTCGGGGCTGGGCCAGGCACACAGCTGGTAACCTAAAAACCGAAAAAATACGCCTTACATCTATAATTGATGACTTAGAAGCTACCACAGAAGTCAGGCCATTAACTGCATAGGAAATTGAGCTCAAAAGCCAATCGAATGTGGAGATAGCCCGACTTCTGCGTGAGGAGGAACTCAAGTGGTACCAACGCTCTAAAGTAAAATTCATCCTGGAAGGAGATGCGAATACTAGGTACTTCCATGCTGTTGCCAATGGCAAGCATAAGAAGAAACTTATTCATTCTCTGATTCAGGATGAAGGTATGATTGAGGGACAGGAGCATCTGAAGTTTATTGATGGTGGACTTTCTATTCTTCAATACGCCGATGATACAATTCTTTTTATGGAACATGATCTGGAGAAGGCTAAGAATCTGAAATTGATATTATCAGCATTCGAGCAGCTATCCGGGCTTAAAATAAACTTCCATAAGAGTGATTTGTATTGTTTTGGCGAGGCCCAAAACGAGGCTCACCTATATGCTGAACTTTTCGGCTGTGGTCAGGGCCAGTTTCCAATCAATTATTTGGGAATACCGATTCATTATCGGCGTCTCACAATTGCTGAATGGAAATATGTTGAGAAAAGGTTACATAAACGTCTTAATAGTTGGAAAGGTAAATTGTTATCCCTTGGTGGAAGACTAGTACTCACAAATTCAGTACTCACTAACATGGTACTGTATATGATCTCGTTCTTCCAATTGCCAAAAGGGGTCTTGACCAAAGTGGATTATTTCCGTTCAAGATTTTTTTGGCAAGGGGATAGTGAGAAAAAGAAATATCGACTGGCCAGATGGAATGTGGTTTGCCGCCCGAAGGAATTTGGTGGACTGGGCATACATGATATGCAAGTCAAAAACACTGCACTCCTGGGCAAATGGCTTTTTAAACTACTTACAGAAGATGGTGTTTGGCAAACCATGTTATGGAGGAAATATGTGGGGTCCAAGGCTGTATCTCAAGTGGTTTGGAAACCCGGTGATTCACATTTTTGGGCGGGTCTTATGGCCACCAAGAAGCATTTCTTTCGTTTTGGTGCTTTCGAGATTAAAGATGGATCACAGATTAGGTTTTGGGAAGATAGATGGCTTGGCCAATCTACTCTTCGCGAACAATATCCGGCTCTATATTCGATTGTTAGACATAAAGGGGATACAATTTCCACGGTGTTGGAAGATTATCCTCCTAATGTGTCTTTCAGAAGAAGTCTCATCGGTCCTCGACTGGTATCTTGGAATAATCTACTATTACGATTATCCAGAATACAATTATCGGACGGTGTTGATGTGTTCAAATGGAAATTACTAGAAAGTGGTAAATTTTCTGTTGGCTCACTATACAAAGCCTTGATCCAACCTGATATCCCGGTCGATGTTAATGATAATAATAAAATTTGGAATATGAAAATACCCCTTAAGACGAAGATATTTGCTTGGTATTTACGGAAAGGGGTAATTCTAACAAAAGATAATCTTGCAAAGAGGAATTGGCATGGAAGTACACAATGTGTTTTTTGTCATCAAGATGAGACAATTCGCCATTTATTCTTCCATTGTAAATTTGCTCGCTCTATATGGTCATTCATCCAAATAGCTTCTGGTTTATCTCCGTCACGTTCTGTAACCAATGTTTTTGGTAATTGGTTGTATGGAATTGTTGATAAGTACATAACTTTGTTTAGGGTGGGAGCGCTTGGCATTATATGGTCGCTATGGCTATGTAGAAATGACAAGATTTTTAATAACATTGTGTCTTCTCCTCTACAGGTTATCTATCGAGCCATGGCTATCCTTCGTTCATGGAAGATTCTCCAACGTTTCGAGTTCCGCGACTTATTTATGGAGGGATGTAGGCGATTGGAGGACACGGCGAGGGATATTTTTTCTCAACATGGATGGCCACGTGATTTGAGGATTGATCTGTCTTAGATACTAGTCATTTATTTTCATAGTGCATTTGTGTAATATTTGTATACTTTTTACCTTAGTTCTGTCGGTCGTGTGGCTGTGTGCATCTTGGTTATGCAGAGGCCGGATGTAAACATTATCTTTAATAAATGCGCCCTTTTCTAAAAAAATATAAAAGAACACATGTGCGAAGAACGTATACACTGGGGCATTATATAGGAACCTAGTATGAGTTTTAAGCTTCATGTAACTATGTTAACAAGACACAATAAATTTGTAGGCATGAGAGGCACGGGGATCACCAGATCCAATACATTTTTCTCTGATGGTTAACACAATGGCTACGAAAGCTTCAAGGGTCGATATATACTTAGCATTGCCAAGGCACATGAAGTACTTGTAATCCAGTTGGTCTCCTCGTAATACTAGGATTGTACCCTGTAATTGTCTATATATACGTGACAACCGATCCTATTGGAGCTATGCAATCTTCCATAATCTCTCTACAATGGATTTGTTGTTTAGTTTAGAATTTAGTGATTACATATTTCTTTGAGAGCATCCCCCATGATCAGAAAATTCAGATGCTAACGGATTATACTGAGAGCACACCAGGCTCCCTCGCATCGATGTCGCCCTGGTCCAGCTGGTGAGCATGGTTGGAACAACTGTTGGGCACCCTCACAAGGGACAGGCGGGTGGACGGTACTACTTCTAGCTTGGAGATTGGACGTCTATGGTATTGTAGTAGCTGTGTATGTGTATCCAGCCGGATTGAGGAAGCAAAGAATTGAGTGCAATGAGAGTGCCTGTTAGAGATTAGAGGTCACTGGCCTCTTCTTTCATTGGAATTTTTTTTCAATTCTGATGGAAGTAACTCTTCCCAGATTGGTCCACAAATTCATACCAAAGTCACTTAGACGAAATTTCATCTTTCAAGCGGATCATGGGAAAAACAATACTTTATGGAGCCGGTTATCTTGGGGCATGCATGGGATCTCCGTAAAATGAGAAATTCCTCGTATCTAAGAATATCAGGCCACCAGGAAAGCCTATGATCAAGCTGAGGGCAACCAGGAAAGCCTATGATCAAGCTGAGGGCAACCAGGAAAGCCTATGATCAAGCTTTCTTCAAAGATGAGTTGCATATTGGATCAAGCTCGGGGCAACCAGAAAAGCCTATGATCTCTTCTCATCATGGTTCATGGGTAAGTATGGTTTGGTCCGCTTTTCCTCATAAGAAGGACGATGTATGGTTTTTGGGTCCGGTTTTTCTTATAAACTGGATCAAACCTATGCTATATATACGGACAGTGGCGGACCGAGAATTCAGTAAAGACCAGGGCTAATCTCTAATAACTCTGAACTATGAAAAAAATTACCTTCGAATCCCCTCTCAATAACAACATATAATAGCCTAAGCATGGTAAAAATGCATAAGTTGAGTTTTGATAACAATATTTAACCGAAGTACAATAATAAAAGCATAAAAAGTGCGGTGCTATAATCGCATAATCAAGATGCATTTTTAGTACCTAATAATGAATCCTTGCTCTCATTCTAGCCTACCCTTTCCTCAACAATCATAGGAGAAGAACCGGACCCTACAAATACAAGAGAAATAATAATTAGAAATAGTATGGGTGAATACATGAGAATTGAGACATAATCCCCAAAACTTTATTGGTAAAACGTAACTTACCACTTGGTACTTGTTTGTTGCGTGACCTTATACTTTGGAAACAATCCAAAATCTTATCATCTTCAATGCTTGCAAATATTTCTCTCTCAATATAGCACAACATACTATGATTCATCCAATCATCATTCATCTTGTTTCTTAAATCTGTCTTGATAATCTTTATTGCTGAGAATGCTCTCTCCACTGTTGCCGTTGCAACCGGCAAAATCAAGGCTAACTCAATAAGTCGATATACCAATGGAAAGGTCTTGTGTCTCTCTGTTTGAATCATCTTGAGAGCAAGGTTCCCAAGATTAATACAATTTGTGAAGCTCGGATCATCTGTCGCATCGACAATGAATGTGGCAAGTTGGTCCCTAAGGACTATACAATCATACCGAGAGAAGTCATCGGCATACATTCTTGCAAGTTCAACTAACTTGCCATTATCAAAATTAGCAAATGAATTCTTTGGATCAAGACAAGCTATGCACCTCAAGAGTTGAGTAGACCTTCCAGCAAAGCGATTATTGAACTCAACAATAATTTGATCAAGCACAACATTGAATATTTCATGATGGAAATGGAAATAATAAGTAACTAGTTGGCTGCCACGACCCCTCGAACGACCTCTAGCTGGTATTTTATCTTCCATATTTGGCACAACAATATTATGCGCAAGACAAAAGCCTTCTGTATCTTCCAAAAGCTCATCCCAACCGCTGTTTCTTATTTTCTCTACTTCCTTTAATGTAGTACCAATCAGCCCTACAGCACGCACAATATTTTGATCTTTCCTTTGCAAGCATGTTGATAGCTCATTAGTCTTTCCAAGAATTTTGATCATAAGATGCATTATCAATACAAACTCAAAGCTTTCCATTTTTTCCAACAAACCTGAAGATGTGGTTTTTTGTGTTGCATTAGTAGCATCATCACTCAAATTCTCTAATACATGTAGGACAGGTTTCCACATGTGAACAAGACGACACAAGGTTTTATGGTGAGAGCCCCAACGAGTATCCCCTGGTCTTGCAAGATTAGTTTGTTGGTTCTTTCCTCTTCCTGTGAAGATATCACCGGTCTCAATTTGGTTCACAATCTCATCATGCTGACTTTGCAATAATTTATCTTTTCTATGACAAGATGCATTAACCGTGTTGACAATCATAGTTGCATAGTTAAAGAAGTCCAAGACAGAGGAACAACACTTGGCAACAGAGACAACCACTAGCTGCAACTGATGGGCAAAACAATGGATGTAAAAGGCATATGTATTTTCATCTAATATGCGTCTTTGCAATCCATGTAATTGTCCCCTCATATTTGAGGCCCCATCATAACCTTGACCTCTCACACTAGAGATAGATAAGCCAAGAGATTTTAACATACCATCCAACGCTATCTTTAGTGAAGCGGATGTCGTATCCGGAACATGCTTCACACCAACAAACCTCTCTATGACTTGTCCTTTATTGTTGACATACCTACATAAGACAAGAAACTCATTGTTAGCATACTTTGAAATTTTGAATCACTCGAATCGAAAAAATATAGAAGCCATAGAAGCTAACCTCAAAACCAAGGCCATTTGTTCCTTAATAGATGCATCTCGTGCCTCATCAACAAGTATAGCAAAAAATTTATCACCAATGTCATCAATAATAGCTTTGGTGGTAACATGAGCACAAGCTTTGCAAATCTGTTTTTGTATTTTTGGTGCGGTCATTTGACGGTTTGTAGGAGCACTATCAAGCAATTTTGCAGCTTTTTCATCTTTCCCTTTATACCATTTCAACATCTCAAGAAAATTCCCTCTATTGTTTGAGCTAGAAGACTCATCATGCCCACGAAAAGCAAGAGCTTGCAATAGCAAATTTTTTGCAATGCCTATCATAATCATCATGCGAGCTTTATATTCTTCCTCGTCCTTCTTGGTTGCAGCTGCCAACACATAATCCACGCCTTGCCGCTGATTTTTAAAAGGCTCACAATATTTCCTAGCTTTATTATGAGCGCTATTCATATTCTTACCAACATGTTGATCACAAGCTTCAATTCCATTCTTCCAATAACTAAAACCAACCCTTGTAAATGATTCTGTACCAAAATTTTCTGCCCGTGGTTGCTTAAAGAGGAAACAATAAAAACAAATGCAGCATCTTTAGATATGCTATATTCCAACCAGTCATACCTTTTAAACCATTTCTCCTGAAATCTCCGCATTTGGCCTGCAATTAATTTTCCGGGATATTTGTGACCAACTGGTTGGAATGGACCCTTTACCAAATACTCTCTCCTAGCAGCATCTCTGATGTTCACATCTAACTCCTCAATTGGTTTCCGAAGCCCGGGATCCGCAACAATATCATCTGGATTAAGATCAACACTAGCATTATCAACATGGATGCTAGTGTTATCCACATTTGTACTAACAACAATGTGAGTATCCTGATTATCTGTTGTCGCTGTTGGGCAGGGGGCTGTTGTTGTGTGCTATCGGTTTCTTCCGCTGCAGCCATAGGGGATTGGTTCGAATTGGCAAGTTGTGACAGTGTTGGAAAATATGATGACATCGGTCTGATTGATGAACATGTCTTTGATCTCTTTGTTCCCTCCATCCTCTATGCAATCACACAAAATAAAATGAGGAAACAATTCAAAATCAGCAGAACATAATTATAGCAGTACTAGCACTGAAATTGATTATTTGGTTCAGGACTGATTTGGTTCTTCAATCTTCAGTGTGTTCAACCGTTCAAGTTCAGACTTTGTATTGGAAATTTGGAACCAATCAATTCACAGAGAGAAATTACCAATTATAGAGGCTTCGAACAGCTTGGAGGCGATGAGTCGATGCGGTCCTGAGTGTGCCGATTCGTTGGGCGTTGCTCTGCTTCTGTGACGGAAGGGCGTTGCTCTGCTTCTACCAGAGAATCTGGAACGGCAGGGCACAGACGGGCGCAGTCGCGGTCGCTGGCGGCGGCCAGGGACTGGTGGCGGCAGCCGGCAGTCCTGCTGGGCGAGGCGAGCGACGATAGCGCCAGGGACCAGGGAGACGTGGAGGTCGGGCAGACGCAGAGACTGCGCGGGCGGGCGGGTCGATCGAGGTGAGGGAGACGAGGAGGTCGGGCGGTGATTGCGACGAGCAGTTTTTTCCTTTTTTTCATCGATCAATTCTTGTATACGTGAGGATGCGAGCAACGGAGCAAGCAAACCGTGCGTGGTTTCTTCCTGGGCTTTCCTAAGCCAAGCCATGGTCATTATGGCCGAACAGCACAGGCTATTCTTTTTTTTTCTGAATTTTACAAAGAAATTGCATGTACTCGGCGGGCCAAGACCCGGGCTGTAGCCCGGGCTGCCCGGGGCCCAGATCCGCCCCTGTATACGGACTGTAGGAACGCCATGTCTCCTTTGAGAGGTTTCTCAAATAAAAAAGGTTCATGGGTAAGTTGTTTTCTTTAATCTTCTGTTTTTTGTTTCCTTTTTCTTCTACTTTATGCAATCCTCTATACGCACTTATAACCAAAAAAGTGTAAGTACATTAGAATGTTATTGTTTCTAGAAGAACAAATTAAGTGGATACTTGTATGAACCGTGTCACCTTGTTTGAGCACGCTATGTTACCGGTTGATCGACACGGTCGTGGTGTTGAACGATTGACTAACTTGTGTCCCTTTTCGAGCGCCTTCCATTGCATACTACCTCCAAGTTTGCATATTGACCGACAACGATGATATACATAGTGAATTATTGGATGAATAGATGAACACATGAGCATAATGACAAACTATGAGTTACTAAGACATGTGCTCGTCTATATATTAAAGAAAAGAAAATGCAGGATGAGTTGTAGAAGTACGTGCTATTGTTGTGACAGATCCTCCTCGCTTCGTGTTGGCATGTGTTGAGACCATTGTTTAGTTGTTTACACACCGGGCAGTTAGAGTTGTTTCGTCTAAACTTTGGAAAGATTATTTTATTAACTAAGTTTAATGAGGCAGAAAGGATGAAACAATATAGACCAATCTATTTTCTTAACGTTAACTTCAAAGTATTCACCAAAGTGGCTACAATCAGACTTAACTCTGTCGTTAATCATGTATTTTGTCTTTCCCAGGCTGCTTTCATGCAAGATCATAACATACTCGATGGATTGGTTATCCTACATGAAACATTTCATAACTACATCGGAAAAAGCTAAATGAGATGATTTTAAAAATTGATTTTAAGAAAGTGTATGATAAAGTCAACTGGTCTTTCCTCCAACAAACTCTTAGAATGAAAGGTTTTTCTGCTAAGTGACGTGCTTTAGTTCATAGATTTGCATCTGATGGTAGTGTGGCCATTAAAGTCAATAATGATGTCGGCTTACTTCCAGACCAGGAAGGGCTTAGACAGAGCGGCCCATTATCACCAATGTTATTCAATATAGTGGTTGATATATTGGTCGTCATGATTGAGCGCGCAAAGTCTGATGGCTAAATTGAATGTGTGATACCTCATCTTGTTGATGGAGGTCTATCTATCTTGCAATAATCCGATGATACAATTCTATTTATGGAACATGACATTGAAAAGGATAGGAACCTAAAACTAATTCTTTCAGCTTTCAAGCAACTTTCGGTTCTGAAAATAAATTTCTATAAAAGTGAATTGTTTTTTCCTAGTTAGGCTCAAGAACATGCCGGTCTATATGCTGAACTCTTCGACTACAGACAAGGTTAGTTTCCCGTTAGGTATTTGGGAACATTGTGAGAGACTTGCAAATACTGAATGGAAGCTTGTTGAGAAAAGATTACAATTACGGGTAAGTAGTTAGAAAGGTGAACTGTTATCCTTGGGTGGAAGGCTAGTTCTCATAAACTCGGTACCGAGTAACATGGTACTGTATATAATTTTCTTATTCCAACTACCAAAAGGTGTCTTAAAAAGATTGGATTAATTCCGATCAAGATTCTTTTGGCACGGTGACAGTGAGAAAATGAAATATCGGTTGGCCAAGTGGAGTGTTGTGTGTCGTCCCAAGGACTAGGGAGGACTAGGTATTCATGATCTTGATATCAAGAATAAAGCCCTCCTTGGAAAATGGATCTTCAAATTACTTAATGAAGATGGACTATGGCAAACTCTACTTAAACGAAAATACATTGGCTCCAAAGCTTAGTCTAAGGTCTTTTGGAAACCAGGGGACTCACATTTATGGACTGGACTGCTGACGACAAAGAAACATTTCTTTCGCTTTGAATCTTTTTCAATATAGAAACCCGGGGACTCGCATTTCTGGACCTGGGCTCGCACACTGCTATAAGACCAACCTTGACTCCCTTTCCTCTAGGTGGCCTTAATGTTAACTGCACATAGCAGTGTTTTGGTATTGTTCGTGTTACAGGACATGCCACAAATAATTGTTAGAGAAACTCTAGTTTAATTCCCAGGGAAAATCAAATGTGTCGTGACGGCATGCAGCTCACAGCACGAGTTATGAAAAAAGTGTCGTATGAAATATACGTGAAAAAATAATGAGTATTATACTGCCTGCCTTAAAGTTGAATTTTTATGTTAAATTTTAGTCGCTCCGCCTTTTAATTGTGCAGTAAACATCACAAAACAAAGAAAAAGAAAACTAAGGATGCAAACATGCATTGAAAAAAGAGAGAGAGATAAAATGGGAGTCACAATTTTCTTGCACCTACTGTTGCTAGTTTGCCCTAAGACACCACGTGGCGACAAACGGTGCGTCCCCGCGCCAGCATGCGAGGGCGTCCTTACACCACTCCCTACTAATTATTGTATAGCGTTACAACATGTGGGATAATCATAACCATCATTCCATTAATTATAACTAGAAAATAATGTTGTTATTACCAGGCATTAGATCTATTTTGTACGATTTACTTCGGTTTTAATTTATCTCATGTACTCATTGTATTGGTTGTGCAATGTGGTGCTACCATGCTTCTAAGTACTCCCTTCGTTTTAAAATATAAAATGTTTTAGGTTTGTGAAGAAAAAGTATCTAGACTTATTTTAGTGTGTGATTCACTCCCAACATGAGCGAACCTACATACTAAAAGAATTCTAGGTACATTTTCTTCACAAAGCTAAAACATCTTATATTTTGAAACGGAGTGAGTATATCCTAGCATTACAAAAATATCACATAATCAAGACTGATGTGTCTGTGCTTGTTGACACTTAATTGAACATGTTTCATTGAGATTTAGACCTGTTGTTTGAAAGCACAAAAACATTTAATTAGAACTATCTATGATCTCCGACGTATGCAACATGCCAAGCTAGTAATTATAGACAATCATTACATCATATGAGATAAACAGAACTATCAATCTTTTACCAATAAAAGATCACTTCACTGTTCCTCGACAGTTATCTTACAATGACTTCCTTTTCATCATCGGTTGATAGACATGTTTCCATAATATGTGTATTTTGTTGAATGTTTTAGCACTCTTCTACGTTGCTAGACAAGGCGCATGCCATTATAGTCCAGATTTACAACGTCTTAGATAAGAACGAGCATGATCTATTCTTTTTCTTTATCCTTTTTTTAAGAAAAGATAATTACACTAGTCATTGACCATCAATTTACATTATGCAGCTCCCTTTTTATTTGATACATGTATGTTGTTTGGACTAAAATACCATGTGGTGCATTTACATTTATATATAGACCCACAGATCAATAAAATCCTCTGAAAAAATCTTCTCGGACTGACCATATATAGCATCAACAAGATAGGCTTTTAGCTAGCTATAGGGGCACCTAATGCACGGCAGCACGAAATCAATCAGCCGCGGCACGAACAACCACCACCACAAGAAACAACAAGCGTGTTGCTTTTGCATTGGCAATGGATTCCAAGCACTTGTGCAAGAAACTTGCACAAGAAGGCGTTATGGTTCTCACGGTGCCGTGCCACACCATGCATCCTCAAATTAATTTCTGCTTCCTTTGGCAATGCCTATATGTTCATGAACATTTATTTGTACCCTAGAAATAACTCAAGGCATCCTATAAATTCTTGTACCTTGATCAGGAGATCGATCATTCACACTCGTCATCGTCATTAGGTTGGTAGGAATTCAAAGAGAGGTGAAGTAAGAGTGGGATAGAGCCTGGGTAGAGTGAGAAGGATGTCGACGAGTGCTAGTAGTAGCAATACACCCCCAGTGGTGAGCAAGATAGCCGTCGCAGATGAGGGCCGGCATGTAGTCTGCATAGAGTTCAAGCAGGTCAATTACCATTTCAATTGTAGAAAGTACATGTGCTCCGGGTGCGGGGTGCTTCGCAGCGAGCACCACACGAGTAAGGCGAAGGCCAAGGTGGATGATGGCACAGGGATCAGGGAGGAGCACCTACCACCGCGCAAGAGGCTCATGCTCAGGTACAAACGGGACCAGAAGGCTATTGCCGCCGCCGCTGGAACATCCTACATGGAGAAGAAAAGGGAGGATGAGGAGTCGGAGGAATGGGAGATCAACTGGAGCCCTGGGGCGACGTTTACCAAGGGGAAGAGAGCCCCAAGGAGAAAGTGTGCCGATGCATCATGACATGAACTCATGAATGTGCCAAGCTATGTATTAGTATCTCCTTGTCTCTCCCTATAAGCGGACAAGTATGAAACATCTATTTGAACTGATCGATTCACCTAGCCAAAAATTGACATCAAACATAATGACAAGAAAACTTTCCTAAAGTGTTAGTTGAATGTGATCAAAGTTCAAAAGTTTGGTATGACCAACCCTGGCTCCGAGCGCATGAACATGCAAAACTTGGATCTCAAGGACACACAAACATGTATACTGCCCTAGTTTGAATAAATCACAATAACATGTGAGATCATGACAGGACTCGAGGAATAATCTCCGGCTAACTCCGTGCTAGCAGCCGTGGTAAGACTAGTGGTGGTGTGGGGGGGGGGAGGGTGGTGAATCGGGTTGAAAGTGAAAGTCGCCAAAAAGTGACGGAATGCTCTCAAAACAAATTCACTTGAGTGAGACAGAGGAGAATGGGATTTTGACTAGCCATCACCAGTGGTGGACCTAGAACTTTCTAGAAGTTTGGGAAAACATACTTATGATGCCATTTTTTTGGAACAAATTGTTATACTCCCTCCGTCCAAGAATAGATGTCTTAGGTTTTTCAAACTTTGGATGAATCTATATATTAAATACTGTCTAGATTTATCCAAATTTGAACAAATTTGAGACATCTATTTTAGGACGAAGGGAGTATAAAATAGGGTGATACTAATACAAGACGTCGCACCGCTGGCAAGTCCAGGCAGCCGTCCAGGCAAGAGGGATGGTAGAGCCGCCTATGGCCATCCCATTTGCTGCAGCTTGTGGGGCATTTCTTGATTGATCATTGTATTCTCCATATTTAATCACCTTCCTGTGTATGTTCACCATGATGCACAATAATCGGCTGCAATAAGAAGTCCATATCTAGCGGAAGCGCTATATAAGAAATCTATGTGAAGAACTCGATAATACTAGGATATAAAACACTAGAGCACACATATGATCGGATTCAGTAAATATATAAGGTTAGCTATGAAGTTGAACATGCTACATACCTCCAATATAGACTTCGCTTCAGTTTCAAATATCTAGCACAAAATCTCAGAGCTTTTGCCCATTCCAATCCGTGAAAATAAAATGAAGAGGTCAACATACAAATATCATGTTCTTAGACTAGTTTCTAGGTAAATACCAGTTGGTCCACTCGTGATGGCGACATACTAGATATTGCTTATCTGTATTTGACAGAGTAATTAAATTCGAGTATTGCTCAAATACTGTATTATGCTTCTGGGGCAACCATTGACGGGCTCTTAACTTTCTCTACTGCAGGACATGCATTCTGATCCATAAAGTCCCTTCATGTTAACCTCAATTATCCTTTACCGGTGTTACATTCAATAATCATGGGGAAGTTGTGAAAGGTACATATGCAAACATCATGTAGCACTACAAGAAGGTAAGGCATGTGTCCTTGCACTACAGGAAGCGCTTCGTACGCCGAGGGCTTATTGCCGTCAGCGTAGCCATGAAAACTCTCGGTGTACGCTACGCCGACGGCTACCCTCGGCGTACCGTCCTCGGCGGACCCCTCCCTCGGCGGAGCAGCCGCGGCCGTCGGCGTAAGTAACCACCGTCGGCGTAGATCAAAGCCGACGGCCAGATGGAGCCCGTCGGTGTAGGGACCGTCGGCGAACGTCGACAGCGCTGTCACACAGCCAGCTAACGGCGCAGCTGCTACACCGACGGCCTCACCCTTGGCGTATCCTGGGTCCTACGCCGACGGCCGTACCCTCGGTGTACGTTCGCCACGTGGAGATAGCGGGGCGGCCTGGCGCGGCGATACGCCGACGGCCTCACCCTTGGCGTCTCCCCTCAGCAGCAGCTGTGCTCAGCCCTACGCCGACGGCCGCACCCTCGGCGTCTCTCCCTAGCAGCAGCGGGGCTTGGCCCTACGCCGACGGCCTTACCCTCGGTGTAGCCGTGACCATTTGGTCACATGCACCCGCTACGCCGACGGCAGCATGCCAAGCTAGTAATTATAGACAATCATTATAGCATATGAGATAAACAGAACTATCAATCTTTTATCAATAAAAGATCACTTCACTGTTCCTCGGCAGTTATCTTACAATGACTTCCTTTTCATCATCGGTTGATAGACATGTTTCCATAATATGTGTATTTTGTTGAATGTTTTAGCACTCTTCTACGTTGCTAGACAAGGCGCATGCCATTATAGTCCAGATTTACAACGTCTTAGATAAGAACGAGCATGATCTATTCTTTTTCTTTATCCTTTTTTTAAGAAAAGATAATTACACTAGTCATTGACCATCAATTTACATTATGCAGCTCCCTTTTTATTTGATACATGTATGTTGTTTGGACTAAAATACCATGTGGTGCATTTACATTTATATATAGACCCACAGATTAATAAAATCCTCTGAAAAAATCTTCTCGGACTGACAATATATAGCATCAACAAGATAGGCTTTTAGCTAGCTATAGGGGCACCTAATGCACGGCAGCACGAAATCAATCAGCCGCGGCACGAACAACCACCACCACAAGAAACAACAAGCGTGTTGCTTTTGCATTGGCGATGGATTCCAAGAACTTGTGCAAGAAACTTGCACAAGAAGGCGTTATGGTTCCCACGGTGCCGTGCCACACCATGCATCCTCAAATTAATTTCTACTTCCTTTGGCAATGCCTATCTGTTCATGAACATTTATTTGTACCCTAGAAATAACTCAAGGCATCCTATAAATTCTTGTACCTTGATCAGGAGATCGATCATTCACACTCGTCATCGTCATTAGGTTGGTAGGAATTCAAAGAGGGTGAAGTAAGAGTGTGGGATAGAGCCTGGGTAGAGTGAGAAGGATGTCGACGAGTGCTAGTAGTAGCAATACACCCCTAGTGGTGAGCAAGATAGCCGTCGCAGATGAGGGCCGGCATGTAGTCTGCATAGAGTTCAAGCAGGTCAATTACCATTTCAATTATAGAAAGTACATGTGCTCCGGGTGCGGGGTGCTTCGCAGCGAGCACCACACGAGCAAGGCGAAGGCCAAGGTGAATGATGGCACAGGGATCAGGGAGGAGCACCTACCACCGCGCAAGAGGCTCATGCTCAGGTACAAACAGGACCAGAAGGCTATTGCCGCCGCCGCTGGAACATCCTGCATGGAGAAGAAAAGGGAGGGCGAGGAGTCAGAGGAATGGGAGATCAACTGGAGCCCTGGGGCGACGTTTACCAAGGGGAAGAGAGCCCCAAGGAGAAAGCGTGTCGATGCATCATGACATGAACTCATGAATGTGCCAAGCTATGTATTAGTATCTCCTTGTCTCTCCCTATAAGCGGACAAGTATGAAGCATCTATTTGAACTGATCGATTCACCTAGCCAAAAATTGACATCAAACATAATGACAAGAAAACTTTCCTAAAGTGTTAGTTGAATGTGATCAAAGTTCAAAAGTTTGGTATGACCAACCCTGGCTCCGAGCGCATGAACATGCAAAACTTGGATCTCAAGGACACACAAACATGTATACTGCACTAGTTTGAATAAATCACAATAACATGTGAGATCATGACAGGACTCGAGGAATAATCTCCGGCTAACTCCGTGCTAGCAGCCGTGGTAAGACTGGTGGTGGTGTGGGGTGGGGGGGGGGAGGGTGGTGAATCGGGTTGAAAGTGAAAGTCGCCAAAAAGTGACGGAATGCTCTCAAAACAAATTCACTTGAGTGAGACAGAGGAGAATGGGATTTTGACTAGCCATCACCAGTGGTGGACCTAGAACTTTCTAGAAGTTTGGGCAAACATAATTTTGATGCCATTTTTTTGGAACAAATTGTTATATAAAATAGGGTGATACTGATACAAGGCGTCACACCGCTGGCAAGTCCAGGAAGCCGTCCAGGCAAGAGGGATGGTAGAGCCGCCTATGGCCATCCTATTTGCTGCAGCTTGTGGGGCATTTCTTGATTGATCATTGTATTCTCGATATTTAATCACCTTCCTATGTATGTTCACCATGATGCACAATAATTGGCTGCAATAAGAAGTCCATATCTAGCGGAAGCGTTATATAAGAAATCTATGTGAAGAACTCGATCATACTAGGATATAAAACACTAGAGCACACATATGATCGGATTTAGTAAATATATAAGGTTAGCAGTGAAGTTGAACATGCTACATACCTCCAATATATACTTGACTTCAATTTCAAATATCTAGCACAAAATCTCAGAGCATTTGCCCATTCCAATCCGTGAAAATGAAATGAAGAGGTCAACATACAAATATCATGTTCTTAGACTAGTTTCTAGGTAAATACCAGTTGGTCCACTCATGATGGCGACATACTAGATATTGCTTATCTGCATTTGACAGAGTAATTAAATTCGAGTATTGCTCAAATACTGTATTATGCTTCTGGGGCAACCATTGACGGGCTCTTAATTTTCTCTACTGCAGGACATGCATTGATCCATAAAGTCCCTTCATGTTAACCTAAATTATCCTTTACTGGTGTTACATTCAATAATCATGGGGAAGTTTCTGAAAGGTACATATGCAAACATCATGTAGCACTACAAGAAGGTAAGGCATGTGTCCTTTGGGAATATTTTGGATATTACTTCCTTGTTGGTAACGAAAGCTGATGCCATGTGTAGACTCCAAGTACATTGAAATACCTAAATATCAATAAAACTGAGCTAAGTGGGGTACATATGAAAACATTCACTTTCTTGGGTTCACTTCTTGAAGCTAAATCCAGGAAACACATTAGACGTTCCAAATTGAAATGAGCATTGCTAGTCCTACAATACTGAAAACTTTGACCAGAAAGACAAATAGAGGTTACCACTTCTCTCGTATTTGTGAAAATCCGGGAATTGCACTAGATGGTCCTTCACAGCTACAACTCTCCTTATAAGTTCTTCGATTGCCTTCTTCCTCCCTGGCATAAGGCATATATCCAAAGCGTGATATCTGCATGATTCCCCGATATACTTACAAGACTATAACCTCCACCAGTTATCTTCAACTGCTGATTCAGGGCACGATTGCTATTATCTAAAAAACAGCTAGATTCAGTAACCAAAATAACATTGTGTTAACTGTGTTATTAGGAACTGTGTTGTTAACAGAAGACCACTGCTCTTAGAAACCAAAAGTCTAGTTGTTGTTGCAACTTTCAGCATGTTTTAGCAGGATAACACATGATTCATACAACAAAGAATTGCTATTTCTTAAAAAAACACATGGTTCATGGCCATATGTTGAAATTGATACTACAGCCTGCCAATTATAGTCTATTCGCCAATCTCGTATTCCGTGATAAACCATGTCCGTATACAACGAATTGTTGCAAAATGAAATTGGCCATGGGTAGCGAAAGGAGGTTGAAATGGAGAGATGAGAGAAATATGAGTACATCCTTCCTGCTCATCTTTCTGATCTCCATGCCCCTGCTGTTCTGGGGCCTCTTTTTCTCCGTTGTCGCCATCGCCGCCTCGTTTCCTAGCCCCGTGTCTCCTGCGTTCTGCCTTCCGGTTGAAGGGGAGAAGCGCTGGGGAAGGAGTGAGTTTGTGGAAGATTGTCTCAGGCATGGGCCTGACGGGTCGTTGGCTCAGTTCTGGAAGGTTACTTGTAAGTTTGTGGAAGGCCTCGTTTGTTTAATCCATAACTAGCATGGATTGGCCTGGATTGTGGCCTAATTTTCGAAATCCAGACTAAGCGAGACAATTTTTTAATCTCACCAAATATGACCTCTTCGTTTACCCCCGGTGGGACTACAACCCAGCCCATCCCGTGCAACTCCTTCTCATTTGAGCTGGAATTTTTTCTTTCCACCTGACCCGTGGAATTTCTTGCACGATGCGACATAGAGAAGGGCCGGGCCCTTCGGGCCGACGAAAGAACTGGCTACTCAAAGTCATGGAACGGAGGCATAAATGAACATGTGTCTTGAAGTCAGGGATTAATAGGGATTAGGGTACGGAATTATTCCCTCCGTTTGAAAATATAAGATGTTTTAAAAATGAGTGTATCTAGACACATTGTAGTGTATAGATTCACTTCGAACCTACACGCTAAAATGCGTATAGATTCATTCCTTTCACAAAAACTAAAACATCTTATATTTTAAAACGGAGGGAGTATATAGGATTGGGTGATAGCTCTGGGTAAATCAAATCCATGCCGGGATTCAATCCTGTATAACCAAAGAGGCCTCAAGGTTATCATCGGCATGTATGCTCAATCGATCCCTCTAAGCCTCTGCAGGGTACAAGTTGAGAGTAAACAAGCAACATTGTATCATTGAAATTCCATAGACTCAAATGACTCCTTCAATACTTAGCTAAGGAGAAGAACATTTTTTCGCGAAAACGCAAAAGCTTTGCATTTCGATGCATTGATAGATCAAGAAAGAGTCAATTTACAAGTTCAAAGTAGGACCAACACCCGCACAATACAAATCAACCCAAGGTTGCTGAAGGCCCCTTCGTGGAGTGGTGGGAGCTGGTGGTGTCCGTGCTCCAACCCAAGTCAGATGCGCAAAAGAACCTCGTCCGTGATCATGCTTACAGTGTGGTGGATTTGGAAGCATAGGAACGCGATCGTCTTCAACAACAAGACCCCCTCCGAGAAGGAGAAGAACATTTTAAGTCTTTAGCTTTAATCTAGGTTCAAAAGACTTTTTTCAGAAAGATTGGTCGACTCTCTCTACTCATAGTCAATTGTCTACAATTACGAGCATGCACTATAACTCATAGTTCAAATTCAAACACATAATATAAAAATGCCTCACAGCCCTTTGGTTTGAGCTGGGTCTGAAGCACTTTTCACATGACTAATTGTTCCCCTAATCACGCACTATATCTTGCCTTTGAACTAGTCCTCCAAACACATAACAATAGTATATGCTTTATCTCCCAGGAGCTTATGCTCAGATGATGAACACTAAATGTAAATAAAATAAAATAAAATCTGAATTTTTGTGTACATGTTCATGTTAGTGTCGTCTATGTTGGTGCAAGAAGAAACATGCTTCCTCATAGAAGACAAAGTTCGTCTCTCTAAAAGAAAATATACTGTAATTGGCACTCAACTTGATTTTAACATAGGTGGCAATGTAAGTGTCTCCTTCATAGACGATCACAGACCACAAAAGGACAGAGGCACCTACATGCATAAGTTTCCAATATATTTAGTTCTTACAGAATTGGTATACAGGAGCATATACGGGGAGGCAAGTTGCATTTCCGCTCTATTCATTTGCCATAAGCAGGCTTCTATAGTTTTGTCGTCGCATGTTAACTTGAGATGTACCGCTTGCCGATTTTTGATCCCAGTACATGAATACTTATTTCAGCGTACGTTGCTGCCCGGTTCAGCTGGGACATTGCCAATACCGATCGATCTATGGATGTCTAACAGCACGAGAATGTGGCTAACTTTTCGATCGAATCCGTGGTGCAGCGACTGCTCCGTGTATTGGAAACTTCGCTACCACAGGCTTCTATAGAATTGTTTGGCTTTTCCGCGTACAGGAATAAAGATACTATGTAGGGGTAATGGACTGATAACCAATAAAAACCTCATCCATTTGGCGAGATATCAAACAACAAACTTCTTGTACACTCTCGAGAGTTTGACTCGTCGCGTTACATCTACACCATTAAAATTTGTTTCCCTCTACTATCTCACTTCACCTAATTTGTTATATGGGCGCTTGTCCCGTACGTACATAGTACTAGAGTAGTTCACAAGGAAATTCAGAGTAAATATACACTGCCCAATAACTGGACAAACGTGTATGTATTTATAGAGAGATGTCATGCGAAAGGTGTACACGCAGTTAGCTTCTCGGGAGCTTTTTCTGTGAGAGAAACGGGCAGGCAGGCATAGCAACTGTTGGCCCAGCCCCAAATGCCGAGTGCAGTCCGGCGTGACGACAACGAAGTATTCCGGCGAGTTGCGCGCACGTATAAGAACCAGCTAACAACGATCAGCAAACTAGCTATCTAGCCTGATCAAAGGAACTAGCTCTCTCAACTCACACGAGTACGTACGGAAAAAACAATGTTGATGGCTACAGGGCCCTCTCGGTCCTGTTGTTTGTATTGAATCTCACGGTTGTCTTACAAGGCTACTACATGGGTGTATATATATCCGGCAAGACGATGCAACATCAATATGAATAGGTGTTGGACTACTAATCCTACTCGGAACACACACACGCACACGACACCGTTCCGTGTCCTATCGGGATTATTATTCCTAACAGCAACGGCATGCTCGTGCTTGGCAGTGATCTGATCTGTCGAGCGAATGGAAAACCATGTGTTCGTGCTTTGTGAAGAAGTAACGATTGTGTTCTTATGCGGCTTGCTCTGGAGTCTGGAGGCCAATGCCCATGGTCCTTGCTCAGTTTACTCCCTTAGTGACAATTAATCGTCCATGCTCGGCCAGTCAGAAGAAATGCCATCGGCTATGCATGTTGTCGTTCCATCTGACGACACTTGAGACATATCCTAATTGAAAAACAAGTGTATTATTACATTTGTGACAAAGCTTTATTCCTCAGGTAGCATAAAGTAATCTTGGAAATACCACACCCTCATTCCTAACTAATTTAAGAGCCATTTGTAGCAGGCATATGGTTGTACACATTGAATAATAAACAGTCCTTGGTCTTCAGGACGACAAACTATACTAAACTTGTGTAGTGACTATATTATGGCTACCAGTTTGCTAGAAGAATCTAGAAAAATAGAAAGTCTACCATCTTTGGTACCTCTCTTTAGGTACTTCAGAGGAGCATGAAAATTGGGAGGCTATTCAGCTACAAGGCTGGCACTAGAAAATGCTTTTCCTTCTTCTTGAATATTTTAATCATAATTTTCTTTTCAAATTTTCGATCACGCTTGGGATCAATGCATGCATCAGTCGATCCAGAGGCCGGGGATAGGTCTCCATTTCGGAAGAAAAAAGGTACAGAAAATGTATGAACACAAGTAAAAAATTCACTCTTAAAAGAATCTTCAGGGCCCTAATGATGGTTCAAGAAAAAAAACGTGCAAGAGAAGTTCGTTTGGTTGCTCAGTAACTTGATCTGTCAAAACAATGGTATGATCCCTGTCTTTGATTATGGATAACCCATCACCCACGAGATGTTGCACTGTTCTAGCACTGATGCATCCACATTTGACTCTAGATATGGCGATCCAACATAAGGATTGGTGTAACAGCGATGTCCTTGCTGAACCCTCATGTGTGTTTGTAAATAAGAGTTGACTTCTTCATTTGCGTTAGTCCCACACTAGTAATTTGAAGAAAAAAAAGTCTGACCCACGCACAACCAGCAGGGGAGACACCTTTCGGTTGGAGAACAATCAGTTTTGGCATTGCCATACACCTTCTTATACTCTACTTTCAAAATTATCGAAGTCTATGTTAAAAATGATCCTACACACTTAATTTTAGTACATCTCAATAAGTGTTTCAAGAAGTATCGCCTGCAAATGAATAATGTTGGGCTTGGCTTCATCTCGTTTTACCGCCGTTGATCAGCGAATCATCCTTCCCTAGATCACCGACATTTACCCAACCTCATGGTTCATATACATAAACCCGGTTTGCCACCTAGAATCCTCCGCATGGCAAAGCAAATGGGGTCGTATCTCCTAGATTCATAGTATCTTCAATGGGGCAAAGCAACGGGTTGTTCTTCCTTTGATTCCAAAATCATCTGGTAGGCCCATTAACTCGGCAAACTAACTTAGACGCATGTCTCACACCCGAAGGACTTGGTTCACTCCACTATCTCATTTCTCTCATGCTGAAAAAAATACACGAAGTGTATGAAAACTTTGTTGTTCATAAGGAAACATAAGAGTTAATAGAGACGAGTAAAATGGGCAGATGTATATATAGAGAGAGTCCATACCGAAGGACGTATGCAGAGACACGACTTCTACGTAGCATGTCTTGTGTGAGCAAGCGGCAACACGCGGAAGATACCCATGTGACCAGCCAAGTAAAAGTGCATTCTAGTTTTGAGATTATTCATGCATGAACAACATGACCTACATGGTTGACGGAATGAAAACCTTGTGGTTATCGCGCATAATCGGATGAGTCCTTTTGCGCCAAACTGTACTCCGCTACAGCTTTGAAGAACTGCAAAGAGGTTCTGAAGGTTTCACCACAGGTATATGCATGGTTTATTGGATGGTATATTTGACTACAAAATAGACCAAATGAGACAAACCTAAAGTGGATGTGAGAGTCAAACAAGGATACAAAGTTTAACATGTTGAAGGCATACGAAAAATAAAATAGATGAATTAATATCTTCTTAGATTTAGAGAAATCAAGCATTTCAGAGTCTTTATATTTTCAGGAAATATTTGATAGTATACACAGGAACCAATAAATCACATAACATACTTAGAGTGAATTTCACTTTTTACCATCTAGTTTAGCAATTTTAACAATAATTAGCCTATTTTATGAATATTCTCCTAGAATTAATTTTTTGTATTTTCATGGTCAATTATTTTTGTACTCTATGGTTTTACCCTGATAAGAATTTTTGCAACTCTCTCAAATGTTACCTACTCGTTGGAACAACGTGGCATATAATACTTGATTTAGTTTTGTATTCACAATTATTTTTGTTACATAGATTATGGTGCACTTTTGTAGCAGATTATATGTCTTAAGCAGCTCCGATTACTGTACATCATCGGTACTTATGGGAGAATATTTAGAAGGGGAAATTGGGTATAAAGTTGCTGAAATTGGGTAATAAAAATAGGATAATTTCTGTCACATATGTCAAAACCATGGGGTAAAAACCGGAATCCACTCTAATAGTTAACATGGGATGAAGAACAATCAATCATAATCACAAGTCATCTATATCATGTCAATATGCTAATCGACAACAAAAACATAGTCTTACTATTATAAATACCTAACTAGTTAGACATCAGTATTACTAATCTCGCATGCACGACTATCTCGAGATGCTAGTTTGCCTAGAATTACCATGTCTATTATTTTAACTTAAAGTGTGTCTTTCATGCGCTATTCCATAAGAGACGGTGACTCTTATCATTTTTTGTAACTCCATAAGTAGAACCATTCATTATCTTGAGCAGGTTGTGTTCTTTGGCCTGATGTCCGCACTCTAAACATCACTACTAGTCATATAGTTTCAAATTGTTGTTGCAGGGGTGGGCGATTGTCCTAGCCCCGATGAAGCTTTGCCATATTGTTTCTTCATATAAATAAAAGAAAATCACAATCATCGGGTGAGTCTACACAATATAGAGTTGATAAGCACAAGGTTTGCACTTAAAAACATTTTCCCCCTTTACAATGACTAAGTGATTTCTTGAATGTCTCATTTTTAATTTCTCAGGAGATCTAGGTACGTAGTTCTTGGGATGTCATGGTACTGAAAAGGTACAAACACAATTCACAGGCCAACCAAATTTGTATGTTTTTTCATGTTCCTGTTAGAAATAAATATGCCAATACCATCGGCTCATGTGTGATTTTAGATTTTCTCTAAATCTCAAACCCATATATGATGCAGCCCATGTTGGTGGCAGCTTATGTGTGAGTGGCAAGAGAAGTGGGAGCTAAGTTTAGTCTCATATAAAAAGTTAGAGGAGAGTTTCACCATCTTATAAGGTGGAGCAGTGGCGGAGCTTGAAAACAATTCCTGGGCAGGCCAGTTTAAAAGGAAACGAAAAAAATCTTCTCTAAGTGGCCTTTTCCATGGCTTGTTGTTCAATTTGCAACCAATTCACAGTTCGGCGAGATAATACTGCCTGTATGGAGGGAGGGAGCAGATGCTATAAAATTGCTAACTAAAAAATTGGAAAGATAAAGAAGATTTTCTGGACAGAGTAATTGAGACGAGAAGGTGATCGACTCGGTCGCAGTGTCGGAAGCTGGCCCTGTGCCGTGCGGCCTTGCCGGTGGGTTGAACCGTTGAGGCGACCCCCCCTCCCCCCCCTAAAAAACCACTCGCTGCCGGTGACAGAGCGGCCCTGCTTCCCCCTCCTTTTTTGTCTATAAATTGCTAAACCTAACAAGACACCTCACGGCCATAGCTTCTGTCAAGAGAGCAGGAGGAAAGACCGAACTACTAATTGGAAGAGATGACGTGCCGGTGGGCTGGACTCAGATGCATAGGGGTTAGTAATGTTTTCCAAAAGTTGGGCGGGTCGTGGCCTAGTTTGGCCCCAACTAAGCTCCGCCAGTGAGGTGGAGTGTCTCACCACCTTGGTAAGTGAGTGAGAAAAGAAGTGCTACATGTGCACTCGTCCTCCAACCATGCTGCTCATTACGACGCGGCACGACACGTTGCGCCACAGTTTGCGGAATAAGCGTTGAGCCGAGCTTATATTTTGCTGCTTAGAAAACTGTTGTGATTTTGACAAACATGTCAACAGTTAGTCGGATCGTGAGATACTTTAACCAACCCGAACGTGCACGACAAGGACTCGGCCCATGTTGCATTTCGTTACGGGATTTCTCGAGTGGCTCTTCATAAGTGCTTATGTGTCTTCCACCATGTGACACACCCCAGAACCCTAGATTGGTTTTGCCTCATCTCTGCTTGCGCTGCCATAGTGGTCCACCCCAGCCTGTGCGCTTGTGTGCACCGACAAATGGGAGAGCAGGTATCGAAATCAATTGCCTTTGCGATCCTGTACGGGAGAGGGTGAATAAGGTTTTTGGGAAGCACTTCGCGCACTGGCACGTTGCGCCACAGTTTGCAGAATAAGCGTTGAGCCGAGCTTATATTTTGCTGCTTAAAAAAACTGTTGTGATTTTGACAAACATGTCAACAGTTAGTCAGATCGTGAGATACTTTAACCAACCCGAACGTGCACGACAAGGACTCGGCCCATGTTGCATTTCGTTACGGGATTTCTCTAGTGGCTCTTCATAAGTGCTTATGTGTCTTCCACCATGTGACACACCCTAGAACCCTAGATTGGTTTTGCCTCATCTCTGCTTGCGCTGCCACAGTGGTCCACCCTAGCCTGTGCGCTTTTGTGCACCGACAAATGGAAGAGCAGGTATCGAAATCACTCGCCTTTGCGATCCTGTACGGGAGAGGGTGAATAAGGTTTTTGGAAAGCACTCCGCGTGAGTGCTCAAGTTCATCATCACGTCTGGTCTTCCTGGACGTCAAGTAGGACCATGTTTGCATCGTCTTCTACGTCGTCTTCTTCGACCAGTTTCTGCTACCTCTGCATCAACGATTTCTTCATCTACAAACAATTAATTGTAAAAATTCTGCCTAATAATCATACAGTTTCTTGGTCGTTGCAAAGCAAAAAAAAACATTCTTATGGAATTATTCACATACTTGATAATTTCTGTAAATACATAAGAAAAGTTCCAAATGTTTCGCTTGCTCAATAAGCCGTGGAATTATTTGTGTGTTGGATCATAGACATCCCCTCTAGATGTGGCACTAGCCTAATGATTCATCTACACATGGGTCTTGCTAAAGTTAGCCAATAAAACAACCACAATATTGAAACTGATTAGCAACACGGGTCTCTTCATAATCTTTGTGTTGGATTATTAGGCACTGGCCTCTTCTTTCATTGGAAATTTTGCTCAATTCTGATGGAAGTAACTCTGCCCAGATTGGTCCACAAATTCATACCAAAGTCACTTAGACGAAATTTCATATTTCAAGCTGATCATGGGAAAACCCTACTTTATGGAACCGGTTATCTTGGGGGCATGCACGGGCTCTCCGTAAAATAAGAAGTTCCTCATATCTAAGAATATCAGGCCACCAGGAAAGCCTATGATCAAGCTGAGGGAAACCAATAAAGCCTATGATCAAGCTTTCTTCAAAGATGAGTTGCACATTGGATCAAGCTCGGGGCAAAGCCTATGATCTCTTCTCATCATGGTTCATGGGTAAGTATGGTTTTTGCTCCGGTTTTTCTCATAAGAAAGACAATGTATGATTTTTGGGTCCGGTTTTTCTTATAAACTGGATCAAATCTATTCTATATATATGGACCGTAGGAATGCCCTGTCTCCTTTGAGAGGTTTGTCAAATAAAAAAATGGTTCATGGGTAAGTTGTTTTCTTTAATCTTCTGTTTTTTGTTTCCTTTTTCTTCTACTTTATGCAATCCTCTATAGGCACTTATAATAAAAAAAGTGCAAGTACATTAGAATGTTATTGTTTCTAGAAGAACAAATTAAGTGGATATATGTATGAACCGTGCCACCTTGTTTGAGAACGCTCTGTTACCGGCTGATCGGCACGGTCGTGGTGTTGAACGATTGACTAACTTGTGTCCCTTTTCGAGCGCCTTCCATTACATACTACCTCCAAGTTTGCATATTGACTGACAACGATGATATACATCAGTGAATTATTGGATGAATAGATGAACACATGAGCATAATGACGAGCTATGAGTTACTAAGACGTGTGCTCGTCTACATATTAAAGAAAATAAAATGCAGGATCAGTCGTAGAAGTACGTGCTATTGTTGTGCCAGATCCTCCTCGCTTCGTGTTGGCATGTGTTGAGACCATTGTTCGGTTGTTTACACACCGGGCAGCTAGAGTTGTTTCGTCTAAACTTTGGAGAGATTATTTTATTAAGTAAGGTTAATGAGGCAGAAAGAATGAAACAATATAGACCAATCTGTTTTCTTAACGTTAACTTCAAAGTATTCACCAAAGTGGCTACAATCAGACTTAACTCTGTGGCTGATCATGTATTTTGTCTTTCCCAAACTGCTTTCATGCAAGATCGTAACATACTCGATGGAATGGTTATCCTACATGAAACATTTCATAACTACATCGGAAAAGGCTAAATGAGATGATTTTAAAGATTGATTTTGAGAAAACGTATGATAAAGTCATCTGGTCTTTCCTCCAGCAAACTCTCAGAATGAAAGGTTTTTCTGCTAAGTGGCGTGCTTTAGTTCATAGATTTGCGTCTGGTGATAGTGTGGCCACTAAAGTCAATGATGATGCCGACTTACTTCCAGACCAGGAAGGGCTTAGACAGGGCGTCCCATTATCACTAATGTTATCCAATATAGTGGCTGATATGTTGGTCGTCATGATTGAGCGCGCAAAGTCCGATGGCTAAATTGAATGTGTGATACCTCATCTTGTTGATGGAGGTCTATCTATCTTGCAATAATCCGATGATACAATTCTATTTATGGAACATGACATTGAAAAGGAAAGGAATCTGAAACTAATTCTTTCAGCTTTTGAGCAACTTTCGGTTTCAAAAATAAATTTTTATAAAAGTAAATTGTTTTGTCCTGGTTAGGCTCAAGAACATGCCAGTCTATATGCTAAACTCTTCGACTGTAGACAAGGTTAGTTTCCCATTAGGTATTTGGGAATATTATGAGAGACTTACAAATCCTGAATGAAAGCTTGTTGAGAAAAGATTACAATTACGGGTAAGTAGTTAGGAAGGTGAACTGTTATCCTTGGGTGGAAGGCTAGTTCTCATAAACTCGGTATTAAGTAACATGGTACTGTATATAATTTTCTTATTCCAACTACCAAAAGGTTTCTTAAAAAGATTGGATTAATTCCAATCAAGATTCTTTTGGCAAGGTGACAGTAAGAAAATGAAATATCGGTTGTCCAAGTGGAGTGTTGTGTGTCGTCCCAAGGACCAGGAAGGACTGAGTATTCATGATCTTGATATCAAGAATAAAGCCCTCCATGGAAAATGGATCTTCAAATTACTTAATAAAGATGGATTATGGCAAACTCTCCTTAAACGAAAATACATTGGATCGAAAGCTTAGTCTAAGGTCTTTTGAAAACCTGGGGACTCACATTTATGGACCGGTTTGATAACGACAAAGATACATTTTTTTCGCTTCAAATCTTTTACAATATAGAAACCCGAGGACTCGCATTTCTGGACCTCGGCTCGCACACTGCTATAAGACCAACCTCGACTCCCCTTCCTCTGGGTGGCCTTAATGTTAACTGCACATAGAGCTGTTTTGGTATTGTTCGTGTTACATGACATGCCACAAATAATTGTTAGAGAAACTCTAGTTTAATTTCTAGGGAGAATCAAATGTGTCGTGACGGCACGCAGCTCGCAGCACGCGCTATGACAAAAGTGTCATACGAAATATACGTGGAAAAATAATGAGTATTATTCTGCCTGCCTTAAAGTTGATTTTTTATGTCAAGTTTTAGTTGCTCCGCCTTTAATTGTGCATTAAACATCACAAAACAAAGAAAAAGAAAACTAAGGGTGCAAACATGCACTGAAAATAGAAAGAGATAAAAGGAGAGTCACGATTTTCTTGCGCCTACTGTCACTAGTTTGCCCCCAAGACACCACGTGGCGACAAACGGTGCGTCCCACACGAGGGCGTCCTTACTATTGTATAGCGTTACAACATGTGGGATAATCATAACCATCATTCCATTAATTATTACTAGAAAATAATGGTGTTATTACCAGGCATTAGATCTATTTTGTTGTTTTAATTAATCTCACGTACTCATTGTATTGGTTGTGCAATGTGGTGCTGCCATGCTTCTAAATACTCCCTCCGTTTTAAAATATAAAATGTTTTAGGTTTGTGAAGAAAATATATCTAGAGTTCTTTTAGTGTGTGATTTACTTCCAACATGAGTGAACCTACATACTAAAAGAATTCTACATACATTTGCTTTACAAAGCTAAAACATCTTATATTTTGAAACGGAGGAAGTATATCCTAGCATTACAAAAAATATCGCATAATCGAGACTGATGTGTCTATGCTTGTTGACGCTCAATTGAACATGTTTCATTGAGATTTAGACCTGTTGTTTGAAAGCACAAAAACATTTAATTAGAACTATCTTGCTCTCCGACGT
The DNA here is from genome assembly GCA_916181665.1 of Avena sativa. NCBI lineage: Eukaryota > Viridiplantae > Streptophyta > Magnoliopsida > Poales > Poaceae > Avena > Avena sativa. The sequence goes on along the minus strand of OV702284.1, from coordinate 306,386,685 downwards.
ATGCAACATGCCAAGCTAGTAATTATAAACAATCATTACAGGATACAAGATAAACACAACTATCAATCTTTTATCAATAAAAGACCACTTCACTGTTCCTCGGAAATTATTCTTACAATGACTTCTTTTTCATCATCGGTTGATGAGACAAGTTTCCATAATATGTGTATTTTGTTGAATGTTTTAGCACTCTTCTATGTTGCTAGACAAGGCGCATGCCATTATAGTCCAGATTTACAACGTCTTACATAAGAATGAGCATGATCTATTCTTTTTCTTTATCCTTTCATTTAAGAAAAAATATCTACACTAGTCATTGACCATCAATTTACATTATGCAGCTCCCTTTTTATTTGATACATGTATGTTGTTTGGAATAAAATACAAGGTGGTGCATTTATATTTATATATAGACCCACAGATCAATAAAATCCTCTGAAAATATCTTCTCGGACTGACCATATATAGCATCAACAAGAGAGGATTTTAGCTAGCTATAGGGGCACCTAATGCACGACAACACGAAATCAACCATCCGCGGCACAAACAACCACCGCCACAAGAAACAACAAGCATGTAGCTTTCGCATTGGCAATGGATTCCAAGCACTTGCGCAAGAAACTTGCACAAGAAGGCATTATGGTTCTCAGGGTGCCGTGCCACACCACGCATCCTCAAATTAATTTCTGCTTCCTTTGGCAATGCCTATCTGTTCATGAACATTTATTTGTACCCTAGAAATAACTCAAGGCATCCTATAAATTCTTGTACCTTGATCAGGAGATCGATCATTCACACTCGTCACCGTCATTAGTTTGGTAGGAATTCAAAGAGAGGTGAAGTAAGAGTGTGGGATAGAGCCTGCTGAGTAGAGTGAGAAGGATGTCGACGAGTGCTAGTAGTAGCAATACACCCCCATTGGTGAGCAAGATAGCCGACGCAGATGAGGGCCGGCATGTAGTCTGCATAGAGTTCAAGCAGGTCAATTACCATTTCAACTGTAGAAAGTACATGTGCTCCGGGTGCGGGGTGCTTCGCAGCGAGCACCACACGAGCAAGGCGAAGGCCAAGGTGGATGATGGCACAGGGATCAGGGAGGAACACCTACCACCACGCAAGAGGCTCATGCTCAGGTACAAACGGGACCAGAAGGCTACTGCCGCCGCTGCTGGAACATCCTACAAGGAGAAGAAAAGGGAGGGCGAGGAGTCAGAGGAATGGGAGATCAACTGGAGCCCTGGGGCGACGTTTACCAAGGGGAAGAGATCCCCAAGGAGAAAGCGCGTCGATGCATCATGACATGAACTCATTAATGTGCCAAGCTATGTATTAGTATCTCATTGTCTCTCCCTATAAGAGGCCTAGTATGAAGCATCTATTTGAACTGATCGATTCACATAGCCAAAAATTGGCATCAAACATAATGACAAGAAAACTTTCCTAAAGTGTTAGTTGAATGTGATCAAAGTTTGGTATGACCAATCCCGGCTACGAGCGCATGAACATGCAAAACTTGGATCTCAAGGACACAGAAAAAGGCAGACTGCACTAATTTGACTAAATCACAATAACATGCGCGATCATGACATGTCTCGAGGAAGAAGCCACAGCTAACTCCGTGCTAGCAGCCATGGTAAGACTGGTGGTGGTGGGGGGGGAGGGGGTGAATCGGGTTGAAAGTGAAAGCCGCTAAAAGTGGCGGAATGCTGTCAAAACCAATTCACTTGAGTGAGACAGAAAAGAGTGGGATTTTGACTAGCCGTCATTAGTGGTGGACCTAAAACTTTCTAGAAGCTTGGGCAAACATGCTTATGATGCCATTTTTGGAATAAATTGTTATATAAAATAGGGTGATACAAGGCTTCGCACCGCTAGCAAGTCCAGGAAGCCGTCCAGGTAAGAGGGATGGTAGAGCTGCCTATGGCCATCCCATCTTCTGCAAATTGTCGCGCAACTATGGATATAATTAGGGCATTTCTTGATTGATCATTATATTCTCGATATTTAATCACCTTCCTGTGTATGTTCACCATGATGCACAATAATCGGCTGAGATAAGAAGTCCATATCTAGCGGAAGCGCTATATAAGAAATCTATGTGAAGAACTCGATCATACTAGGAGATAAAACACTAGAGCACACATATGATCGGATTCAGTAAATATATAAGGTTAGCAGTGAACTTACGCAACGTTGAACATGCTACATACCTCCAACATGACTTGGCTTAAGTTTCAAATATCTAGCACAAAATCTCATAGCTTTTGCCCATTCCAATCTGTGAAAATGAAATGAAGAGGTCAACATACAAATATCATGTTCTTAGACTAGTTTATAGGTAAATACCAGTAGATCCACTTGTGATGGCGACATACTGGATATTGCTAGCTTATATCTTCCTTTGACAGAGTAATTAAATTCGAGTATTGCTCAAATACTGTATTATGCTTCTGGGGCAACCATTGTCGGGCTCTTAATTTTCTCTACTGAAGGCCATGCATTCTGATCCATAAGGTCTCTTCATGTTAACCTAAATTATCCTTTACCGGTGTTACATTCAGTAATCATGAGGAAGTTGTGAAAGGTACATATGCAAACATCATGTAGCACTACAAGAAGGTAATGCATGTGACATTGAGAATATTTTGGATATTACTTCCTTGTTGGTAACGAAAGCTGATTGCCATGTGTAGACTCCAAGTACATTGAAATGCAGAAAACTGAGCTAAGTGGGGTACATATGAAAACATTCACTTTCTTGGGTTCACTTCTTGAAGCTAAATCCAGGAAACACATTAGACGTTCTAAATTGGAATGAACATTGCTAGTCCTACAACTACAATACTGCAAACCTTGACCAGAAAGCCAAGTATAGGTTACCACTTCTCTCGTATTTGTGAAAATCCGGGAATTGCGCTAGATGGTCCTTCACAGCTACAGCTCTCCTTATAAGTTCTTCGATTGCCTTCTTCCTCCCTGGCATATATCCAAAGCAGGATATCTGCATGAGTCCCCGATACACTTACAACACTATAACCTCCACCAGTTATCTTCAACTGCTGATTCGGGGCACGATTGCTATTATCTAAAAAACAGCTAGATTCAGTAAACAAAATAACATTGGTTAACTATGTTGTTAACAGAAGAACACTGATCCTAGTACTCCTTGAATCAGGCTTTCGTCCAGCTATATCAATATAGCAACCATTTGAGACATTTGCTGGGCCAGGAAGCACAATGCCCAAAACAAAACAAAGAAAGCAAAAAGAAAAAAAAACAAGGCCAACAATAGTGGCTCGACGAAAACGAGGATGACCTGCAACCACTCCATCCACCGAAGAAGATCCACCACGCTCCTAGCTCCGAAGCGTCGCGTACCAAGCAACACCTCCAAGAAGGGAAGCGACGACAACGACGCTGCTGCCCGGACAGGTCCTAGGGTTTCCCCCGGTACGCTACGGGGGTGGGGAAGAGATACTCCCGACGCCCTTCAGGAAGGCCCACGACACCCGCAGGTGTCACCGCGTCGGTGTCTGGACGACAAGGATTTCTCCCGTTTCCTCAAAAAACTACACTCCTGGACGCTTCGTATGGCTCTAGCCAGCTCGCCGCCCACCTGCATACGCCACCACGATCTTGCAGTCACCCCGCCGTCTCACCGTGACCCATGTTGCGAGGCTGGTACGATAGAAAAATAAGAAAGTTAAGTGGGGTCGGCGGTATAGTAACACGCGGGAGGGAACTACCTCCACCGCCGGAGGGCGATAGCCGACCGGGCATAGTAGCGAGGGCAAACCAGACCCTCCCTGGCCCGGCCGAGCCCAAAAGGGAGCGTGAAGCGTGTCACTGACGCTGCCAACACTAGCACTAGTCCCTACTCTTCTGTAGGGGTTCGTAGCATGGAAAACAAAAAATTTCTATCGCATACAAACAAACAAGCCAAGATCTATCTACTAGATTGTAGCAACGAGTTGATAGGGGAACTTACCCTCGAAGATTCCAAAGCGGTTAACGAGAGCAGATTCTCGTGGGTGATGTAGTCGTACTCTTTCCGATCTCAAGATCGTGTAGACGATCCTTCCGGCGCCACGTTCCGGCAGCGCTCCCGCAGTCGGTCACACGTTCGGTACTCGACGAAAACCTTCCTCTCCCTTGTTCTAGCAGGCAGCGAAGGTTGTAGCACTCTCCTCGCGATTCCGGCAGCACAACGGCGTGGTACCGAAAGTAGAGGGGAGATCCCGCAGGGCTTCGCCTTAAGCCGGAGCGAGTATGGTGGAGTATGAGAGAGAACTATTAGTGGTCTAGTGTTTAGACACACCAATTAGAAGGCTCTAAACCGAAGGCTAGGGCAATTAGAGGCTCTAAACCAAAACGGCTCTAAACCGGAGATTAGAGGATAGGAACTTGTGTGTCTAGGAGGGGAGCCCTGCCCCTCCTTTTATAGGTGGGAGGCGCGGCCAAGGGGAGGGGAGTCCCTTCCCAAGTCGGCCTTGGTTGGCGCGCCGGCTTGGGGAGGAGACTCCTCCCCCAAGTCGGTTTCAACCACCTCTTGCTTGTTTCTCACAGTTTCCTGTTTTAGCCGTTTGACTTTCAAACTGGCCATTTGACTTTTCTGTTTTAGGATTCAATTTAATCCTTTATTTGGAACAGCAAGAACACTTAGTACATGATGCAATCATTCCAATATGTAATGACACATTCATGTACCCCTTCCCCCCCGGAGTGCCGGACATTCCGGAACCTTCTAGAACATTCCCGATGAAAACACCGGAATCATTCCCGAACTCCGAAACGGGACTTTCCTTATATGAATCTTATTCTCCGGACCATTCCGGATCACCTCGTGATATCCCGGATCCCATCCGAGACTCCGAACAACATTCGGTCTCTTTCTCATAATACCATAACTACTCAAACAACATCGAATCCTTAAGTGTGTCTCCCTACGGTTCGTGAATTATGCAGACATGATCGAGACACTTCTCCGAACAATAACCAATAGAGGAATCTGGAAATTCATATGGCTCCCACATATTTCTACGATTACTTTGCGATCGAATGAACCACTTACATACGATACCAATTTCCCTTTGTCTCACGATAGTTTACTTATCCGAGGTTATGATCGTCGGTATCTCTGCATACCTAGTTCAACCTCGTTACTGATAAGTACTCTTTTCTCGTTCCCGTGATATGTGATCCCTTGTGATCCAGTCACATGCTTGCAAGCTAATTGGATGACATTCCACCGAGAGGGCCAGAGTATATCTATCCGTCATATGGATGGACAAATCCCACTCTTGATCCATGTGTCTCAACCAATACTTTCCGAACACTCAATGCCACCTTTATAGCCACCCAGTTACGGTGTGGTGTTTGATGTCATCAAAGCATCCATCCGGTAAAGGTGATATGCATGATCTCATGGTCGAAGGAATTAGGTTACTATGTATCAGAAAGCATATAGCAATTGAACTATTGAAATGACTTGATCTTTATGCTACGCTTATCTATAGGAGTATGTCCATCACATCATTCTCCTAATGATATGATCCTGTTGTTAATAACATCTCTATGTTCATGATCAGTAAACCATGATCATATATTAACCAACAAGCTAGTTTAACAAGAGACTTTACTAGGGACTCTTATTTTAGTTTACAAATCACACAAGTATTAATGTTTCCGTTTAATACAATTATAGCATGGTATGTAAACATTTATCATAAGTATGAAGATATGATAATAACCTACTTTATTATTGCCTCTTGGGCGTATCTCCAACAGTCTCCCACTTGCACTAGAGTCAATAATCTAGTTTCAAACCTTTGTGTATTCAACACCTATGGCTTTCCGGTGTTGTGTGTACACGATTGCTAGTGGTCAACTGATCTCCGGATCTGACACTTCCAGGTCCGTGTGTAATTGCATGTCTTTGCGTCTCTACGCATCACTCATTCTCTAATGAGATGGCTTTGTACAAATTTGTTCCTTTGGTGTGACCTTTAGTTCTTTGGGGTTAAAACATGTTGATAATATTGTCGTACAATATATCTTCATAGTATTATCCCGCTGTGAACTACACCTAGTTTGATAACAAACTACTTGACACAAATGCCCTCTTTTGCTGCTATAATAGCAGTCATATACTTAGCCTTTTGTTGTAGTATCTGTCACAATGTCTTAACTTTGGAACTCATCCAAATCCATTATGGAACTCACTTTCCATTATATTGTGCCACCCTTAGTTTAGATTGAGATAAACTTAATTTGTACTTTGTGACAAAGATAGTATCAATGTAGTACTTTTACAATGAACTAACCATCTATTTGTCACTTCTACAAATATTATACTCTTAGTTATTCCAAAAGATCATAAGAATATCCTTACTATTGTCCAATGATCATCTTACGAATCATTCTGGTATATGCTCACAACATTTAGAGCATAGGACATATCTGGATTTGTACATATCACAGTATGATTGATATAAATACTCTTTGTGATTTCATACATCAAGTATCAATCTATACTTGATTATTTGTTTCACTTTACCAAATGTCAATACACTTGAATATATCATCAACATTGAACTCATTCAATCCTTTCTGTGCGACAAGAACCTCTCTTGTAGTTTCTATATTGAACTCATTCAATATCTTGTCTATGTACTTCTGGCACAACCATATTAGCGTCTATTGATGCCAAATATTTGGGTTTTGCCTAAGTCTTTCATCGGGATGAAATTCTTAATATGTGTTAATAAAAGATACATCATTTCCAATCAACAATATGTCCTCCACATAATGTATTAGAATATGTCTTAGTGCTCCCACTTAATTTCTTGCAAATGCAATCATCTTCATTGTCTCCGATGAATTTAAACTCTTTTAACAGTTTCATCATAGTGAAGATTCCAACTCCGCTATGCTTACTTCAACCATTGAAGTTTGCATATGATTTTAGCATCCTTGAATTAACAAAACCCTATGGACCGTGTTATGCACATGTCCTAGGTAACGATTCTATTAGAAGAACTTGTTTTGTTTATTCAACTACCATATAACAAATTATATGTAGTGGTTGCTACATTAATCCGTCTAGACTAAATATCACTATGAAAGATCAAATCTTATCATAGTCAACCTTTGAACATTGTTGTGAACTCTTTCCCAACATGTCAACTATTTCATAGATGTGCAACATCCATGTCTATTTCTTTTATAGATCCAAACACAACTGTAAGGTCTTACACCTTTCTCGAGGGTCCTTCAAGTTCAAAACTTGATTTCTCGTGTATGGAACTATCACGGATTTTATGACTTCAAGCCATTTGACAGAGTCAGGGCTCATCATCGCTTCTTTGCATGTAGTCGGATCATTATTGTCAAATAATGATTTAACTCTCAAATCTTGGTATTTGATTGTTCATCCGACCTACTTGTTTCAATACGAACTTAGATCTCTGTGACCACAACCTTTGAAGTACGCGAGCCATGAGCATTGTTTGCTAACTCCGGAACACTTTTCGGCGCTGCGCAACTTTGCACATATAGCTAAGGTTCTTTTAACCTTATCAAAGTTCTATTGTCCTCCCACTTAACTTTTCACGAAAAATTCCTTCTCAAAGAAACTTGACGTTCTAAGCAACAAACACTTTTGTCTCCGGTGTTTATGGAGGAATACTTAACAGTTATACAAAGACAGGTTCATCCGACTTTGGTTGCACACATCTTTCTTATGCATAGCATACCAATGTTTAAGAAAGGACTACTTGGGTTTTATCCCAAACCATAACTTGATATGGTGTCATTTCAACGGATTATGATGGAGCTCTTTTCAGTGGAAAAACGGTAATCTCTAAAGCTTTTAATCTTTAAAATATAATGGCAGTTTTATGAATTATACCTTTGATCTTACCATGTCAAACAAGGTTTAATTACATACCTCGAACGCTCCATACCCTTATGGTGTTTCGGGAAATGCAAATCCACGGAACGATTCCTTAAATCTTAGGTTTTATGCTAAACTCTGTAACTCAAATATCTTCCTTTATGATCTTTATCATAAACTGTTTATATTCTTGTTACAATGATTTTGCACTTCATCTTGAAAGTCTTTGAACTTTTCAAATGTTTCATACTTCATCCTTATTAAGTAAATATTCATATATTCACTCAAAATTTCGGAAAAGCAAATGAAGTTAAAATCCATCGCTCTTGACTACACATAATGGACTTCGTACAACAATATGTACAAATTCCAATAAGCTAGTCTTTCGTTCCCTTTTGGCCTATGAACGAAGTTTCAATTATCTCTAGGAAAGTTTCACAAGTGTCATTTGATCAAAAATCAAAAGACTCCAAAATTCCATCCACATGGAGTTTCTTCATGTTTTCTTTCCAGTATAATTTAAATGGCGATGTCACTTCCTAAGTGACCTTTCAATCAATTTGTCTTTCGACATCTTTAGCACTAGTTTTATGGATGTGATGTCTCCAACGAGATTTGCGAATCCATCTTTTATGGATTACGGCAATTATTTGAACAACCCTTTTGTTCTCATAATACCTGATAAAACAAATCCTTGAAGGCAAGCTTTGATGTTTAACGAGCAACACAATAACCCTTTATTTGTTCTCGATGAACATCATCACATATTCTTTTGCTAGTTACTTAGGCCATTGTAGTTCATGAATTGTGTTGTTTCGTATGACGATTCACACCAACAAATTCAGTATCAAATACTTGAGAACCACATTGTTTAATAAGCAAAGAATATAGACATAACATGTATATCATCTATATACTTAAGCTAAACAATTCTAGTCTTTTCCTTTCTGCCATATACTTATGAGATTTTCTTTCAATATTTCCTTTTCTGTTTGAAAGAATCTATCAACATCAATAGTGGAGTCATACATATGACACATAGTCCAAAACATGTATAGTTAAATACCAATGTCTTTGGACTTGCACTTTGAAGTAGATCACCATCATCAAATGTTTGGTGTTCTTTCAAATTCCTTTATTTAGTAATCTCTTGGTGTAGTAAACATTTTACCTACATCAAATATTCATCCTTATCATGGAATCGTCCATGATCAAACTACCTGATGAATTACGAGTATAATGTTGCTATCCAAAACTTTTTGGAGGATTAGGACAACAAGTGTCTACAACCCTTTGCAAATTCTCATCAAAATATGAGAACATGAACTTTGCCATATTATACTCTATCATGTTGCAACCAAAACTTCGTTCCAGATATCACAATATCTTCCACACATCATGGTTTCTGAAACAACTCTTTCAGATCCTAGATAACCTTGATATTAAGAGAATCCTTTGAATATCAAGAATCATGGAGACAAACACGATACTTATATACTAACACTTGGAATTGTTACTCTTGATTTAATACTAATTATTAAACTTCATGGAGTAACCGGAACTTACTGAAAGTTTGCAATAGGACTTTTAAACTTTAGATTAACACTTCAAAACAATACGATACCAGTTCGTAAATTAACTAACCAGAATTCTATAGTTCTATCATCTCAATTATAACTAAGCGCAAGGTGGTAAACGGATGCCAATGACTACAACAACTATGCAAATTCACTTTGATTTAGTTTATGATAAATTGAGTTCTAATCAATAATTAAATTAATCTAGGTGAACTCCCACTCAAAACAATATCCCTCACATTGTTTTAGTGATCACATGAACCAAATCCACTACATCAACACCGATCATCACGAGAGTTGATATAGTTTCAATGGCGAACAATCAACATGTTCATCATATCTACTATATGACTCATGCTCTACCTTTCGGTAATCCGTGTTCCTGAGGCCATGTCTGTACATGCTAGGCTCGTCAAGTTCAAACCTTAGTTTCCGCATGAGCAAATCTGGCTTACTCACGTTGTATACACTTGCAGAATCTAACACACCCGATCATCACGTGGTGCTTCGAAACAACAAGCTTTAGCAACGGTGCTAACTAAGGGTGAACACTTTATGACTTGAAATTCATGTGCATGAGGGATCATCTTATAATGCTACCGTCGTCTACTAAGCAATACAAGATGCATAAAGGATTAACATCACATGCAATTCATAATATGTGATATGATATGGCCTTTCTTCTTTGTGCTTCCGATCTCCATCTTCAAGCACGAACATGATCTCCATCATTACCGGCATTGAATCAAGGTCAATGACGCTTCTCCATGGTTGTCGTCCACCGGCTTCAACTATTACAACTACTTTGAATAGACACGCGGGTCTTAACATAAATTAAAGACAACCATATGGCTCCTGCCGGTTGCCAACTTACAATAAGGAACATTGCATACATCAAATATAATCACAATCATGGCCATATCACATCACTGCACACCCCTGCAAAACAAAGTTAGCGCCTCTACTTTCTTTGCATGTTTTACGTGGTTTGGGGCTGTTAATAAGTGTCGTTCTAACTTACGAACATGAACCACAACATTGATACTAGTATTGTTAATCACCCGTTGTAAATTGGATCTTAACTATGCTAGGAGAAACAGGCACCCGCAAAGCCACTTATGCAATACAAGTTGCATGTCGAGCGTGGAGCAAGTCTCATGAACGATGTCATGTAAGGTTAGCCCGGGCCGCTTCATCCCAACATACCGCAAGATGCAAAGTACACAAGAAGCAATCAATAATAAAAGCATCAACGCCCACAATGACCATTGTGTTCTACTCGTGCAACAGATCTACATATAGACACGGCTCTGATACCACTGTAGGGGTTCGTAGCATGGAAAACAAAAAATTTCTATCGCATACAAACAAACAAGCCAAGATCTATCTACTAGATTGTAGCAACGAGTTGATAGGGGAACTTACCCTCGAAGATTCCAAAGCGGTTAACGAGAGCAGATTCTCGTGGGTGATGTAGTCGTACTCTTTCCGATCTCAAGATCGTGTAGACGATCCTTCCGGCGCCACGTTCCGGCAGCGCTCCCGCAGTCGGTCACACGTTCGGTACTCGACGAAAACCTTCCTCTCCCTTGTTCTAGCAGGCAGCGGAGGTTGTAGCACTCTCCTCGCGATTCCGGCAGCACAACGGCGTGGTACCGAAAGTAGAGGGGAGATCCCGCAGGGCTTCGCCTTAAGCCGGAGCGAGTATGGTGGAGTATGAGAGAGAACTATTAGTGGTCTAGTGTTTAGACACACCAATTAGAAGGCTCTAAACCGAAGGCTAGGGCAATTAGAGGCTCTAAACCAAAACGGCTCTAAACCGGAGATTAGAGGATAGGAACTTGTGTGTCTAGGAGGGGAGCCCTGCCCCTCCTTTTATAGGTGGGAGGCGCGGCCAAGGGGAGGGGAGTCCCTTCCCAAGTCGGCCTTGGTTGGCGCACCGGCTTGGGGAGGAGACTCCTCCCCCAAGTCGGTTTCAACCACCTCTTGCTTGTTTCCCACAGTTTCCCGTTTTAGCCGTTTGACTTTCAAACTGGCCATTTGACTTTTCTGTTTTAGGATTCAATTTAATCCTTTATTTGGAACAGCAAGAACACTTAGTACATGATGCAATCATTCCAATATGTAATGACACATTCATGTACCCCTTCCCCCCCGGAGTGCCGGACATTCCGGAACCTTCTAGAACATTCCCGATGAAAACACCGGAATCATTCCCGAACTCCGAAACGGGACTTTCCTTATATGAATCTTATTCTCCGGACCATTCCGGATCACCTCGTGATATCCCGGATCCCATCCGAGACTCCGAACAACATTCGGTCTCTTTCTCATAATACCATAACTACTCAAACAACGTCGAATCCTTAAGTGTGTCTCCCTACGGTTCGTGAATTATGCAGACATGATCGAGACACTTCTCCGAACAATAACCAATAGAGGAATCTGGAAATTCATATGGCTCCCACATATTTCTACGATTACTTTGCGATCGAATGAACCACTTACATACGATACCAATTTCCCTTTGTCTCACGATAGTTTACTTATCCGAGGTTATGATCGTCGGTATCTCTGCATACCTAGTTCAACCTCGTTACTGATAAGTACTCTTTTCTCGTTCCCGTGATATGTGATCCCTTGTGATCCAGTCACATGCTTGCAAGCTAATTGGATGACATTCCACCGAGAGGGCCCAGAGTATATCTATCCGTCATATGGATGGACAAATCCCACTCTTGATCCATGTGTCTCAACCAATACTTTCCGAACACTCAATGCCACCTTTATAGCCACCCAGTTACGGTGTGGTGTTTGATGTCATCAAAGCATCCATCCGGTAAAGGTGATATGCATGATCTCATGGTCGAAGGAATTAGGTTACTATGTATCAGAAAGCATATAGCAATTGAACTATTGAAATGACTTGATCTTTATGCTACGCTTATCTATAGGAGTATGTCCATCACATCATTCTCCTAATGATATGATCCTGTTGTTAATAACATCTCTATGTTCATGATCAGGAAACCATGATCATATATTAACCAACAAGCTAGTTTAACAAGAGGCTTTACTAGGGACTCTTATTTTAGTTTACAAATCACACAAGTATTAATGTTTCCGTTTAATACAATTATAGCATGGTATGTAAACATTTATCATAAGTATGAAGATATGATAATAACCTACTTTATTATTGCCTCTTGGGCATATCTCCAACATCTTCCGTCCACCGGTCCGCAGATCCCCACCGCCAAGCAGCAGCACCATCGACACCATGCTCACCCGGGCCAACAGGACTGTCGTCGGTCCGAAAAACGCCACCTGGGCCAATAGCCCCAGCCACCACTTTGACGAGCCAAGACCCAGACAAATGGAGACCAGTAAAGGTCAGCAAAGAGGAGAAGAAGGCGGACACCCATAGCAGGCACGACACCTCTGTGCCGCCGGCGAGTTGTTCCCTATAAAACCCGCCAGGGTCTAACCGGCCGCAACCAGCGCTTGGCCCACCTGGCCCAGAACTGGCCCCTAGCCACACACACACAACTAGGGGGAGTGCGCCTAGCCTCCCTCAGAGAGCCAAGGTGTGGGCGCCGGCCATGGACCGTTAGGCCGAGATCAGGCCCACACTGGCCTAGATCTAGCCGACATGGCCAGCCACCACCAACCACTCCGCCGCCGACCGCTACCTCAAGCCCCTGCCCCTGGACCTCCGGTCGTCCCCGTCGAGTGCCGTCTCCGCGGAAATCGTCGTCGCCACACTAGGTCACCCCGCCGCCGCCCAAGACCTGCATGAGCTCGACCCCCGCCACCTCTGGCCGCAGCTACCGCAAGCAGCAGCAACCATCGCGCCGCCTTCCCCACCTGCCGCTGCAGAGAAGGCCGACCGCGGCCCGCACCACCCATGGCCCCTGCCGCCCTATGACCGGACGCATAACCACCACCATGCCGCCCATCACGCTGTAGCTCGCCGGAGCTCCACCCCGCCATGACCCCTAACGAGAGAACCATGCCCTGGCCCGGTGGCGATGACCCGCGTCCGCCCCACCGAGCAAGAGGACGAAGGAGCCCCGCCGCCGCCGACACCTACCAGGATTTTCCCAACCGTGCCCCCTGGTGGCGGCGAGGGAGGAGGAGGGAGGTGAGGGAGGGCCCGGAGGCGGGGATCTAGGGTTCCCTACCCAATGCCTCGCGAGGGCGGCGCTGGAGGGGTCGGGGATTTAGGGTTTTCCTGATCCTAGTCCTAGAAACCAAAAAGTCTAGGTATATTTTGGATATACTTCCTTGTTGGTAACAAAAGCTGATTGCCATGTGTAGACTCCAAGTACATTGAAATACCTAAATATCAAGAAAACTGAGCTAAGTGGGGTACATACGAAAACATTCAGTTTCTTGGGTTCACTTCTTGAAACTAAATCCAGGAAACACATTAGACGTTCCAAATTGAAATGAGCATTGCTAGTCCTACAATACTGAAAACCTTGACCAGAAAGACAAATATAGGTTACCACCACTTCTCTCGTATTTGTGAAAATCCGGGAATTGCGCTAGATGGTCCTTCACAGCTACAGCTCTCCTTATAAGTTCTTCGATTAATATCTTCCTCCCTGGCATATATCCAAAGCATGATATCTGTATGAGTCCCCGATATACTTATAAGGCTATAACCTCTCCATCAGTTATCTTCAAGTGGTGATTCAAGGCACAATTGCTATTATCTAAAAAACAGCCAGATTCAGGAACCAAAATAACATTGTGATATAATTGTGTTGTTAACAAAAGAACAGTGATCCTAGAAACCAAAAGTCTAGGTGTTGTTGCAACTTTCAGCAGGATAACACATGATTCATACATCAATGAAAACAAATGATTCATGGCCGTCTGTTGAAATTGATACTACAGCCTGCCAATTATAGTCTATTTGCCGATCTCATATTCCGTGATAAACCATGTCAGCATACAACAAATTGTTGCAAAATGAGGAAAATAGGCACGAGTACCTCCTTCCTGCTCATCTTTCTGATCTCCACGCCACTGCTGCTCTAGGGTCTCTTTTTCGCCGCGTCGCCATCGCCGCCTCGTTTCCTAGCCCCCGCATGTCTCCTGCGTTCTGCCCATCAGCTGCAGGGGAGAAGTGCTGGGAAGGAGGAGCGAGTCTCTACTGGTGGGCCAATAAGAGGATGATTGTCTCAGGTGTGGGCTTGATGGGCCGTTAGCTCGGTTCTCCAAGATTACTTGCAAGTTTATGGTGTTCTAAAAAAAACTTATAAATTTATGGTCATCAAGGTTATCGTCGGCATGTATGTCTTTTTTTGATGGAAGGCTCGAACAGAGCCCGGCTATAAATTAATAAAACCATAACCGGCAACGTATAAACACCAAGTTCCACAAACACAGGATAGCCACAAGGCCACCACAGCCTGCGAACACACACATAAGCAGGGGTACAAGCTCAATCGATAGTTGTAGAGTTGTAAGCATCTGCGGGGTACAAGCTGAGTAAACAAGCAACATTATAGCATTCAAATTCCGTAGACTGATGGCTCCTTCAATGCTTAAGATAAAGAAAGAACATGTAAACTCTTTTAGCTTTATGCTAGGTACTAAAGGCACATTTCAAAAAGATTGGTCGACTGTCTCAACATATAGTGCTTTTTTTGAATGGGTAATGCCCCGAAAGGCTCGGAAAGCATATTAAAGTGGTGCAAAAATTAAAACAAGGACTCCAGAAAAAAGAATAGTGCAACCTAGTCCTTTACTTCTACAAACAAGACCTCAAAGAGTAAAACAAAAACACAATCAGGTCTTTTATCTTCACCGCACACGACGAGCAACCTCTAGGTCCGGGCATCAGCTTCACCACCGGGGACGACACCACTAGGGGAAAGGCTGGCGAGAAACCCCAGACTGAGATAGAGTATGATCCTCCATGAGGCCATATTGACCAAGAGGAAGAAGATCACGGGAACCTGTCGCACCCGAGCTCGGAGAGGCTTCTTTTGCCATGGATAGCAATAGTGTGCAATAGCCGTTGCTTGGGATCTCCGCAGAAAGATGCATCTTTCGGTGAGTCTGAATGATCACACTCACCACCCTGCAGATCTTTAGGAGCCGGAAGCAGAGACCACACTTCATATTCTTTGTGTTGGATTATTAGGCATAATTTTCATAATTAATTCCATTATATAAATCATGACAATAAAAGCTACAATCACGTGAACCTCTAACATACTAGATGTATTGAACAACATGAACAGTAGCATATCACACGCATTAACAACCATAGTATAGCAATAGATCGGATCACAGTATACATACTGGCCGGTTGCCGATGAAGTCGTTGTTGGTGCAGCGGTTGCCATAGCCTGTCACAGAAGACGACATTAAAGACGAGTTGCCCGCGGACCAGGAGATCACCCAGGAAGGCACGCCGTGATGACTAACTTGAGTAGTCGCGCAAAGCGCTTTCCAAAAACCTTATTCGTCCTCTCGTATAGGATCGCAAAGGAGAGTGATTCCGAAGACCTTCTCTCCCGTCCTCCGGTGCACGCCGGCAAGCGGGATGGAGTAGACTATGGTGACGCCGCAAGCAGACAGGAGGCAAAACCTTAGATTGGTTTTTGGTGTGTTGTGGCGGTAGCCGCGCAGGACTTTATATAGAGCGGCTCAGGAAACCCTAACAGAGGCGAACATGGGCGGGTCCATGTTGCGCATGTTCGGGTCGGTTACAGTAGCTCACGACTCGAGACGAGATGGACGGGCAGTGCATGCATGCGAGCAGCGGCATCGTCGGAGGAGGAGCGCGCGTGTAGCTCTCTTATTGTCACTCACTTACAAAGTGGTGCAACACTCCACCTTATAAGGTGATGCAACTCTCCTTCAACTTTCCATGTGGGACTAAACTTCCCACTTCACTCTCATGTGAGCTGCCACAAACATGGGACCAAACACATGTGAGCTGCCACAAACTTGGGTTTTGAGATTTAGGGAAAATCTGAAATATGCATGGGCCTATTTAGATTACCCCATTATTTCTAACACTTTGGTGCTTCCACTACAATAGCTTATTAGAAGAAGGGGATGTCGCTCATGCCAGCGATGAAGCTCCGCACCAAACACCCCACCACTGGAGGGCAAGACCAGCATCTCGATGCAGAGGGCGCAGCGCTGCATCTCCACTCCCTCTCGCCTCCAAGGTCAGTTAGGAGCAGCTCTGCCCCATAGCACGCTGCTTCCCGCCACCTTCCCCCTCGTCTCCATGGTCGGCCAGGAAGAACAACATCACTCAACACCTTTGCACCTTGAAGTGTCCAACGACCGCTACTTTATTTGAGGAGGCAGAGGACCTTGTCGCCAGTCCAACTCTGGCCATTGGAGAAGCAGCACGAGGAGGAGGAACCCTAAAGATTCCAGGATATGTGCGCCAAGATCTCGATCTCCGCTCCATGTACCAGGCAAACAACCCACTACCATACTACATCCACAAGACCTAGCCCTAGATCCTAAGCCAACTCCTCTTCTCCGTCATCTCCGGCCGGCAACACTGCCGGAGAGGGATCAAGATTGGCCTAGATCCTCTGGGAAGACTCTCAACGGGATGAGGAGAGAGAAGGGGAGGGGAGGGAGTCGCGCCTGAGAAGGTGTCCAATCCCAACTCATAGTCAATTGTCTGCAATTACGAGCATGTACTATAACTCATAGTTCAAATTCAAACACATAACAACGGTTTTCCATAAAAAATGCCTCACAACACTTTGGTGTGAGCTGGGTCTGAAGCACTTTTCTAATGACTAATTGTTCCCCCAATCATGCAATATATCTTTTCTTTGAGCTAGTGGTCCAAAAACATAACAATAGTATATGATTTGTTTCCCGGGATCTTATCCTCACACGATGAACACTAGATTAACACTAACTGTAAATAAAATAAAAATCTGAATTTTTGTGTACATGTTCATGTTAGTGTCGTCTATATATGTCTATGTTTGTGCAAAACAAACATGCTTCCTCATGAAAGATATAGTTCATCTCTCTAAAAGGAAAATATGCTGTAATTGGCACTCAACTTGATTTTAAAACATAGGTCGAAATGTAAGCGTGTCCTTCATAGACGATCACATAGCACAAAAGGACAAGACACACACGTACATACACAAACACAAGTTTCTATTTTTTTCTAATTCATACAGAACTGGTATACATGAGCATATACGGGGAGGCTAGTTGCATTTCCGCTCGATCTATTCATTTGCCATAAGCAGACTTCTGATAGTTTTGTCGTCGCATGTTAACTTGAGATGTACGGCTTGCTGAATTTTGATCCCAGTACATGAATATTTATTTCAGCGTACGTTGCGGCCCGGTTGGAGCCAGTCGGTTCAGCTGGGACTGGAACTTTCTTGCCAAACATTGCCAATACCGATCGATCTACGGATGTCTATCAGCACGAGAATGTGGCTAACTTTTCGATCGAATCCGTGGTGCAGCGACTGCTCCGTGTATTTGAAACTTCGTTGCCGCAGGCTTCTATAGAACCGTTTAGCTTTTCCGCGTACAGGAACAGAGATACTATGTAGGGGTAATGGACTGATCACCAATAAAAACCTCATCCATTTGGCGAAACATCAAACAACGAACTTCTTGCACACTCTCGAGAGCTTGACTCGTCGCGTTACATCTACACCATTAAAATTTGTTTCCCTCCACTATCTCACTTCACTTAATTTGTCATATGGGCGCTTGTCCCATACGTATATACTTACTAGAGTAGTTTAGAAGGAAATTCAGAGTAAATATACACTGCCCAACAACTGGACAAACGTGTATGTATTTATAGAGAGATGTCATGCGAAAGGTGTACACGCAGTTAGCTTCTCGGGAGCTTTTTCTGTGAGAGAAACGGGCAGGCAGGCATAGCAACGGCATGCTCGTGCCTGACAGTGATCTGTCGAGCGAATGGAAAACCATGTGTTCGTGCTTTGTGAAGAAGTAACGACTGTGTTCTTCTGCGGCATGCTCTGGAGGCCAATGCCCATGGTCCTCGCTCATGTTTACTTAGACCAGCCACACCGTGATGACGGTTCGAACGAAATGGTGCTCTGCTTCGAATCGCTAGCTAAATGTTCACATTGTATGGAACGGATTCAACCAGTAATGATGGGATCCAGCTAAAAAGGAAAGCATATTTTTTCTCCCCCAACCTTGTTCATTAGAATGCAGGAGACTTACGATTCCCTTCTCGCGCAGCTAAGAAGCGAACCAAGAATTTGAATCGATTTTCTTTGTCAGAGGCATTGAACCGATTTCCACAAATGCTCTGCACTGTATAGAACCGGCTCAAACTTATCTAGGAACCGCTTTTACACCACAGTGTGGCTGGTCTTAGTGACCATTGTTAGAGTATATCACGGTTTGGACATATTAGGTAGTTTCATAATGTAATCCAATTCTATCTCTAGTAGTCATCTTGTCCCCCAAGTCTTCTAGTACTGTATAAACAGCCCAAGGGCTCACGTTGTAATCACCAATCAATATCAATACAGATAATATTCCGCAATTCTACATGGTATCAGAGCGGTTCGTTCCGCCTAGGGTTTAGCCACCGCTTCCGCCGCGCCGCCTCCGGGGAGATCCTTCTCCGCCGGGGGCCGCGTAATAGTAGATTAGATCTTATTTCGCAAAAAATTTCTCGCCGGCCGCTTGGCCGGCGTTTCTTCTTCTTTCGCCGATCATAGATCGGATTGCGTTGTCCACAACCACATGTCGTCATCACGCGCCTCTACTTCAACCTCGGCGTCGACTCATCTCCAGCAAATCATCGCCAACGGCTCCGCGCGGCGCCCCAAGGGATGCCTTCACGCGCTGCGTCGGCTTCTCCGTCCTCACATCGTCACCTCGCCAGCCCATCTTCGCCAACATCGACCGGGACACACGTCCCCAAGTACGCGCCTCGCCGTCAACAAAGGGCTGCATCTTCATCACCCGTGGTCATCATCGCCGACAACCATCTACACCAACAACATCGTCACATCGTCGCCGCCACCACCAATCATGGTCATCGTCAACGCCAACAAGTTCTTCTACTCGAGCGACGCCACGCTCATACAAGCGGAAAATACGGGTCTAATCCCCAAAATCAACTACCGCAGCAGTTTAATCGCCATCAACATCTACCTCGTCGTCTTCGTCCACCACGACCTCGCCGCCAGAGTCGCAGTCTAATTTTTTATTTTGCACTAAATTTATTTTCTTCTTGCAACTATTTCATCTACTCCGACAAATCGGCGGACAACTTCTACGCACCGACCGTTCACGGAGAATTTCTCTGCTGCTCCCTCCGGCTCTGGCGCGCATGGCTCGTGATGGTCCCTGTCTTCGCACGTTCGGTATCGGCAACACCGACGCGTGCCTTCGTCCCCGACACGCTCCCGAGTCTGGCAAGCTCGGCATTGCGGGTCGAGCTACTTCTCAAACTACGTCTACCTCAACTACTACGGTGAATTCTCCAGGCTCAACGACGACATCGACCACAACACAACAACATCATCAACTTCATGACTTCATCAACAGAGACAACTTCACCAACGGCACCATCGACCACGACTACAACACCCTACTTCCGGCTACATCGACATCGACATCCTCTTCCATCTCCGTCTTCGGATTATGCTCCAGTCAGACCGTTCGCGTCACTACCGATCCGATTGCGGGGGAGTGTTAGAGTATATCACGGTTTGGACATATTAGGTAGTTTCATATTGTAATCCAATTCTATCTCTAGTAGTCTTCTTGTCCCCCAAGTCTTCTAGTACTATATAAACAGCCCAAGGGCTCACGTTGTAATCACCAATAAATATCAATACAGATAATATTCCGCAATTCTACAACCATTAATCATCCATGCTTGGGCTAGTTAGAAGAAATGCCATTGGCTATGCATGTTGTCGTTCCATCTGACGAGACTTCGGAAATCCAAATTGAAAAGCAAGTGTATTCCACTTGTAACAAAGCTTTATTCCTCAGGTTAGCATAAAGTAATCTTGGAAATACTACACCCTCATTCCTAACTAATTTAAGAGCCATTTGTAGCAGGGATATGGTTGTACACACTGAACACTAAATTATCCTTGGTCTTCAGGACGACAAACTATACTAAACTTGTGTAGTGACTATATTATGGCTACCAGTTTGCTAGAAGAATCTAGAAAAATAGAAATTCTACCATCTTTGGTTCCTCTCTTTAGGTACTTCAGAGGAGCATGAAAATTGGGAGGCTATTCAGCTACAAAGCTGGCACTAGAAAATGCTTTTCCTTCTTCTTGAATATTTTAATCATAATTTTCTTTTCAAGTTTTCGATCATGCTTGGGATGCATGAATCAGTCGATGCAGAGGCTGGGACTAGGTCTTCATTTTGGAAGAAAAAGAGTACAGAAAATATATGAACAAAGGTAAATAAACTTCACCCTTAAAAGAATCTTCAGGGCCCTAATGATGGTTCAAGAAAAAACGTGCAAGAGAAGTTCGCTTGGTTGCTCAGTAGCTTGATCTGTCAAAACAATGGTATGATCCCTGTCTTTGATTATGGACAACCCATCACCACCATATGTTGCACTGTTCTAGCACTGAATGCATGCACATTTGACTCTAGATATGGCAAACCAACATAAGGATTAGTGGCACAGCGATGTCCTTTCCGAATCCTCCTGTTTGTTTGTAAAAAAAAATCTAACCCACGCACAACCAGCTGGGGAGACACCCTTCGGTTGGAGAACAATCAGTTTTGGCATTTCCATACACCTTCTTATACTCTACTTTCAAAATTATCAAAGTCTTAAAAATGACCCTACACATTTAATTTTAGTACATCTCAATAAGGGTTTCAAGAAGTATCGCCTGCAAATGAATAATGTTGTGCTCGGCTTCATCTCGTTCTACCGACGTAGATCCACGAATCATCCCTGCGTAGATCTCCTACATTTACCCCACCCTCATGGTTCATATACATAAACCCGGTTTGCCACCTGAGTCCTCCGCATGGCAAAGCAAATGGGGTCGTATCTCCTAGATTCATAGTATCTTCAATCGGGCAAAGCAACGGGCTGGTCTCCCTTTGATTCCAAAATCATCTGGTATGCCCATTAACTCGGTAAACTAACTTAGACGCACGTCTGACACCCGAAGGACTTGGTTCACTCCACTATCTCATTTCTCCCTGTAAACTAACTTTGTTGTTCATAGGGAACATAGAGTTAATAGAGACGAGTAAAATGGGTAGATGTATATATAGAGAGATGCCATACCGAAGGACGTATGCAGAGACACGATTTTTATGTAGCATGTCTTGTGTGAGCAAGCGGCAACACGGGAAAGAAATCCATGTGACCAGCCAAGTAAAAGTGCATTCTAGTTTTGAGATATTATTCATGTATGAACAACATGACCTACATGGTTGAGGGAATGAAAACCTTGTGGTTATCACGCATAATCGGATGAGTCCTTTTGCGCCAAACTCTACTCCGCTACAGCTTTGAAGCACTACAAAGAGTTTCTGAAGGTTTCACCACAGGTATATGCATGGTTTATTGGATGGTATATTTGACTACAAAATAGACCAAATGAGACAAACCTAAAGTGGATGTGAGAGTCAAACAAGGATACAAAGTTTAACATGTTGAAGGCATACGAAAAATAAAATAGATGAATTAATATCTTCTTAGATTTGGAGAAATCGAGCATTTCAGAGTCGTTATATTTTCAGGAAATATTTGATAGTATACACAAGAACCAATAAATCACATAACAAACTTAGAGTGATTTTCACTTTTTACCATCTAGTTTAGCAATTTTAACAATAATTAGCCTACTTTATGAATATTCTCCTAGAATTAATTTTTTGTATTTTCATGGTCAATTATTTTTGTACTCTATGGTTTTACCCTTTTAAGAATTTTTGCAACTCTCTCCAATGTTACCTACTCGTTGGAACAACGTGGCATATAATACTTGATTTAGTTTTGTATTCACAATTATTTTTGTTACATAGATTATGGTGCACTTTTGTAGCAGATTATATGTCTTAAGAAACTTCGATTACTATACATCATCAGTACTTATGGGAGAATATTTAGAAGGGGAAATTGGGTATAAATTTGCTGAAATCAGGTAATCAAAATAGGATAATTTATGTCACATATATCAAAATGATGGGGTAAAAACTGGAATCCACTCTAATAGTTAACATGGAATGAAGAACAATTAATCATAATCACAAGTCATCTACATCATGTCAATATGCTAATCGACAACAAAAACATAGTCTTACTATTTTAAACACTACAAGAATCAAATGCTATGCCGGGGGCAAATAGCCGTCGGCGTATGCTACGGCAGCGTACGCCGACGGCTATTTGCCCCCGGCATAGCGGCCGTGGGCATAGCCTGTCGCCCAGTTGCAAAAACATTTTTATAAAAAAAATTAATTTTTTTATTTTTTTCTTAATTTTTTTAATCTATGAATTGTTTGACTCATTAATCTCTCACTTTGAACATTTTTAACACTAATTACACTTAATATTTGATTAAATTATAGTTTTGGTCAAACTTTCCAGCCGGTCACCCATCCTAATACTTCAGCTCCAGCACGCTTAACTTTCTCATTCCTTCAGGATCTGTTTCCATAAAGTAACTCATACATTGTTGTCAATACTATGATATCAATCCTATTAACTCTTATATCATCATGTCACATTTTGTATTTTTTGAAATTACAAACAATTATTTAAGTAAACATTAATGAATAAGTAAAAATATTATTGAATTCAAATAAAAATATAATAATTTTATTTTATTGTATTTTCTATTTAATATGGAATAATTAATATCTTTAAATCCATAAATCGGAATTCGACAAATAATATGTCAAAATTGATCAGAAAAATGAGAGGAATCCAAATATGATATCCATATCAACTAATCACAAACCTTACGTTTTTAAATTAGCTATTTGGTGGTTGCTTCACAAAATGTCCTTTTTGCGCTCGGAAAATGAAAAATAGCTTTTTGGTGCAATAAAAAGGAAAACTTGTATTGGATCTTTGATAAAATAGCATATTTTGAACCTAAAAATGATTTTTGTAAAAAAACATGAGCATCGGATCATGTACCTGTAGTTCATATCTGACCCACTTCCTATCGATTCGACAGGAATTTGTCTTTTTCACCAGGGGTGGACGGAAAGGTTTAAGATCCCCCTGTTGGGACATTGTCCATATAAGGTGGTCTAGTGTTTTTGTAAAATATGTTGGTAGCATTTTGAATTAGCCATTTGGTGGTTGCTTCACAAAACCGTCCGTTTTTTGTGCTCGGAAAATGGAAAATGGATTTTTGGTGCGACGAAAAGGAAAACTTCCTCCTACAACATTGTTCGCCATCCCATGATGCACATTTATGCACAATATGGACACATTATCACAAACTATGCCTTGATTCTAGCCATAACGTTGGACATTTGACCCGAAAGCCAAGAAACCTCAAATGAGATAGGTCATTTTGTGAAGGTTTTTTTCAGACATAATCAATGTACCAAGTTTGATATTTTTCCTTGTAACTATGTCACATAATATGACACCACGCGAAAGTTTCGCATTGTTTCGATCGTTTTTGAATTTTTTATGCCTGTTTTAAACTATCGTCAAACTTTGTCGAACGACGGGCATGAAGATTCTTAGCTCGGGGCCGAGCCTCGCTAAAATTGCATTGGATATTTGATAAAATAGCATATTGTGAACCTAAAAATGATTTTTGTAAAAAGATATGAGTATCGGATCATGTACCTATAGTTCATATCTGACCCACCTCCTATCGATTCGGCAGGAATTTGTCTTTTTCACCAGGGGTGGACGGAAAGGTTTAAGATCCCTCAGTTGGGACATTGTCCATATAAGGTGGTCTAGTATTTTTGTAAAATGTGTTGGTAGCATTTTGAATTAGCCATTTGGTGATTGCTTCACAAAACCGTCCATTTTTTGTGCTCGGAAAATGGAAAATGGCTTTCTGGTGGGACGAAAAGGAAAACTTTCTCCTGCAACATTGTTCACCATCTCATTATGCACATGTATGCACAATATGGGCACATTATCACAAACTATGTCTTGATTCTAGCCATAGCGTTGGTCATTTGACCTGAAAGCCAAGAAACCTCGAATAAGATAAGTCATTTTGTGAAGGTTTTTTTCAGACATAATCAATATACCAAGGTTGATATTTTTCCTTGTAACTATGTCATATAATATGACACCACGCGAAGGTTTCGCATTGTTTCGATCGTTTTTGAATTTTTTATGCCCGTTTTAAACTATATATAATATTTTATATTTCACTTAGTTTTTATTTACAAATGTATAATATTTGAGTGTAGATAGATAGGTCTTATTTTTTGCAAATTTTGATATATTATTTGTATTTTTCTGAATTATAATGATTTAGTTATGATTTTTCAAAGTTTAATGAGGTAAAAGAAAAAATAGCTACATAGGATACGCCGAGGACAAATATACGCCGACGCCTGCTTGGAAGGGCTGGTATGGACGATGGCTACGCCGACGGCCCCGACGTTTGGCCGTCGGCGTAGCTTCCTATTCCTGTAATGAAATACCTAACCAGTTAGACATCGGAATTACTAATCTCGCATGCACGACTATCTCGAGATGCTAGTTTGACTAGAATGACAATGTCTACTATTTTAACTTTAAGTGTGTCTTTCATGTGCTATTCCATGAGAAACGGTGACTCTTATCATTTTTTGTAACTCCATAAGTAGAACCATTCATTATCTTGAGCAGGTTGTGTTCTTTGGCCTGATGTCCGCACTCTAAACATCACTACTAGTCATACAGCTTCAAAATTGTAGTTGCAGGAGGTGGGGAATTACCCTAGCCCCGATGAAGCTCTGCCCATTTGTTTCTTCAGATAAATAAAAGAAATTCACAATCATTGGGTGAGTCTACACAATATAGAGTTGATAAGCACAAGGTTTGCACTTAAAATTGTTTTCCCTTTACAATGACTAAGTGATATCTTGAATATGTCATTTTTAATTTCTCAGGAGATCTAGGTACGTAGTGCTTGGGATGTCGTGGTACTGAAAAGGTACAAACACAATTCACGGGCCAACCAAATTGGTATGTTTTTTCATGTTCCTAGTTAGAAATAAATGGGCTAATACCATCTCGGCTCATGTGTGATTTTAGATTTTATATAAATCTGAAAACCCATATATGATGCAGCCCATGTTGGTGGAAGCTCATGTGTGAGTGGCAAGAGAAGTGGGAGCTAAGTTTAGTACCGTATAAAAAGTTAGAGTAGAGTTGCACCACCTTATAAGGTGAAGTGTCTCACCACCTGATAAGTGAGTGAGAAGAGAAGTGATACATGCGCACTCGTCCTCCGACCATGCCGCTCATTACGACACGGCGCGACACACTGTGCCACAGTTTGCAGAATAAGCGTTGAACCGAGCTTATATTTTTGCTGTTTAGAAAAAACTCTTGTGGTTTTGATGGACGTATCAGCATCGGATCGTGGGCTACTGTAACCAACCCGAACGTGCGTGACAAGGACTCAGCCCATGTTGCATTCATTACGGGATTTCTCGAGTGGCTCTTCATGAGCTCTTATGTGTACTCCACCACGCGACACACTAGAACCCTAGATTGGTTTTGCCTCATCTCTGCTTGCACCGCCACAGTAGTCCATCCTGCGCGCTGGTGTGCACCAACAAATGGGAGAGCAGGTATCCGAAATCGCTCGTCTTTGCGATCTTGTACGGGAGAGGGCGAGTAAGATTTTTGGAAAGCACTATGCGTGAGTGCTCAAGTTCATCATCACGGCTGGTCTTCCCGGACGTCAAGTAGGACCGCGTGTGCATCGTCTGCTACGTCGTCTTCTTTGACCGGTTTCTGCAACCTCTCCATCAACGAATTCTCCATCTATAAACGATCAGTATGTCCATTGTGTTCTGATCTGTTTTTTTACTATGGCTTTTGTAGAGTTTGCGCTATTACTGTTCATGATAATTAATACATCTAGTATGTTAGAGTTTCACATGATCGTAGCTGCTGCATTTATGGTTTATATTCTGCAATTAATTGTAAAAATTCTGCCTAATAATCCTACAGTTTCTTGGTTATTGCAAAGCAAAAAAAACATTCTTATGGAATTATTCACATACTTGATAATTTCTGTAAATACATAAGAAAAGTTCCAGATGTTTCGCTTGCTCAATAAGCCATGGAATTATTTGTGTGTTGGAGCATAGACAATCCCCTCTAGATGTGGCACTAGCCTAATGATTCATCTACACATGACTCTTGCTAAAGTTAGCCAATAAAACAACCATAATATTGAAACTGATTAGCAACACGGGTCTCCTCGACCAGCGAGCGCTCCATTGTTCGTAGATGAGGGCTCGCTTCATCTTTACCTTGATCCCACACTAACTCTTTAAAGCATTTTTCAATCCACACAGCGGCCAGAGTCCATACTCTGGGATAAAGGTCCATTTGATCTTACCATACGCGTTTTTGAAGTCGGGCTTCAAAATGAACCAGTGCACTTTCTTTTAGCACACCTCAGGAAGGGTTACATGACGTATCACGGCGCCTTCCAAGATATAGGTACATGGTGTGATTGTTGTTGGGCTCGGTTTCACATGGTTCTCAGCCATTTTGACGTGACAACCATGGACTCTACAATGTCGACGAACCACCCTAACTCATAGTTCAGGCATGTAAAACTGGTTCGCCCCATAGAAGCTGCTACGACCTAACAAAGTTGGTGCGTCTACCCCAGATACCAAGATCACCCGGCGAACCCATGAACCCACTGAACTAGCTCACTAACTCGTGTTACACCATAAGGACTTCGTTTACTCCACTATCTCATGTTCACTCGTCCTGAACAGAGAAAAGATAGGCATAGTGCTTAATAGATCATAAAAAGATGCAGAGTTAACGGACATGGCCTGACTGTGAAGTGTATATATACACAAAGAGAGGTGCCATACAGAGACAAGCTTGTCTGGAGTTTGCTTTGTGTGAAGCCATGGTAATGGCATGGCCTCATGGGACATGCATGGTCAAGGGAATGGAAACTGATGTTATCTTCCTCAGCAACTGCTGTGCTGGAGCTCTGAATTAGCTGCGGAAAATAAATTCTGCAAGTTTCATCACATACCATACATGTGCATGGTTTGATCGGAATTTTTTCAGCATTGTTGAATGGTGTAGTCGATTAGTTGTGGGACTATACAGATTACTTGGCGATCTTTGGTTTAGAGTTAACTTATATGTTAATCTATTTTAGACTTGGGTAAACTTGATGTTTAGATATGCACCAAGCAAAAATTTGCGTTGCCAGCGTGTGGGTTTTTGTTTCTGTTGGAGACAAGAAGTGCATAGTCGACTTTTTTTTGGCAACAATAGACCAAAGCTGACCCTTCCAACTTCATAACCGTTTAGAAAAATGTATTGAAAATCCTAACCCTTTTTGTCTCTCGGTAACGTAGCATATTATATTAGGAAAAATACACCAACAATGTATAAATGATATTTTGACATGAAACATAGGCCCAATGATAAAAATACAAAAAATATGGTGTCATTTTTGAATAATCATACATTTTAGTACCTAATGTTAAGGTTCATGCACTAGCCAACGCAACCAAAAGTCCGAACTGATGGAAAGGACTAGTGCAATCCACTTATACACTTCAACACCCCCTCTCACGTGTGACGGGGAGAAGTCAGCACGTGCAACCAGAAGAGAACGACGGCGCGCGAAACTCACGTATGACTCAAGAGGCCTATACGTGGACATAGGATAAATTGCGAAAGTCAACAACAAATTTAGGATAAATTGCGAAAGTCAGGACTCGAACTCGAGACCTTAGGCTCTGATACCATGTTAAGCTTCATGCACTAGCCAATGCAACCAAAAGTCCGAACTAATGAAAAGGGCTAGTGCAATCCACTTATACACTTCAACACCTAAATAAAGAAAATATGCTCTCATCATTTCCTCATCAATAATAGGCGAAGAACCAAAACCTACAAAGGAATAATAATAATAATAATAATAATTTGAATGCATACATGGTACATAACTTTATATTGGTGATAAAATAATTTACCACTTGTTGCACTTCATACTTATTCTTTACCTGACCTTGTACTTTGTAAACACGCCCTAATCATCTCCAATACTTGCAATTTGAAATATATCTCACTCAATAGCATAACATTCTATATATGATCTAGCCAATAAATGTTCATATTTTTCCTCTCCTTTGTTTTGATAGTCTTCCTATAAGCATCTTTAATGTTTACATCTAGATCCTTAGATGGTTTCTCGATAAGGATTATCCCGATAAGATGAAACGTACATGATTAAGAAGTCCCTTCGGGTGTTGATTAGAGAGTCTTTGACTTCTTTGGCCCCCGTAATCTTTGATGTCTACAATTCTTTTGATCAAGGGGATATTTTAGTATCTTTTATGTCTACATAATCAGACTAAATAAAGTAAATAATTTTCTAAACGGCTAATCCTTTGAACAACGGAAGGAAAATCCTAAAGAAAAACGATTTGAATTGTATGTTAAGACTCTTAGTATTTAGAAACAAACGATGAGAAAAGTACATGACGACAGTTACAGTCACGCCTTTTTTCTATTGTTGAGCTCTCGAGCAAGAACTTTGCGGTGGCGGCACGATCAAGTTGATGGAAAAGGAACTCGACCAATCAGAGCATCATCCAAGCGGAAAAGATGATATAGCTATGTATATATGTGAATAAGTTCCTTGTACACTAGCTGATCGATCTGTGGCCTTGCAAATTGATTATTGATGGGCTTAAGTCTATTATCCTTGGTAATACTGGCTCAGCTACACGGGAAGGAGTCTGAAGTTTTCCCATAAATTACAAAGGGATGTATGTAAATATATTGCATGGACTAAGAAAATTTCTGTTAGATGGTGAAAGCTGAGTGGGAGGCGCTGACTCATGGTGGGACATTGTTATAGATAATGTAGAATAAAGTAATACATATTCATCTCTTTTTAAAATTATGGGTTGAAAAATTAAGTGGCAAATATAAGAAAGATAAAGAACGATTATTGACTATTATTGATGGTTTGGAGCTCATGGACAAATCAATGCGCTTGAGTTCAGCCAAAAGAGATGCCTTAAGGGAGGCAAACCAAAAAAGGCACAACAAGCTAAAGTTAAACACATTCAAGAAGGAGGAAATAACAGAAAATATGTTCATTTGATTGCAAATGGGAAGCACAAAAAGAAGAAATATTACAATTTGAACAAGAGGAGGGAACCATAGTGGGGGAAGATAACTTGAATATCTATATCACTAAATATTATAAGTTGTTCAGTGAGCCTAAAGGACTAACGACCAATCAGCTTGTGCAACGTGGTTTACAAGGTGATCTCAAAATGCATTGCAAACCACCTCAGGCCGCTCCTGGAGAATATCATCTCACCCACGCAAAGCGCCTTTGTTCCGGGCAGTCTGATCACCGACAACACACTAATTTCCTTCGAGTGTATCGACACCATTCAGAAAAGCAATGACAAAAGGGAAGTTCTGCGCCTACAAGCTTGACCTCTAAAAAGCCTATGACCGCGTGGATTGTAACTTCCTAGAGGGATCCATGAGAAAACTGGGTTTCTCTAATACTTGGATAAAATGGACCATGACTTGTGTAACCTCAGTTCGCTATGCAGTCCGCCTTAATGGAACGCTCCTCGAACCGTTCTTGCCAACTAGAGGTCTGAGACAAGGCGACCCTTTGTCGCCATACCTCTTCTTGCTGATAGGTGAAGGCTTAGCCACTCTTATCAATAAAGAAATCAACGACCAGAACATTTATGTGCTCAAGATCTGCCGTAGAGCTCCTGGTATATCCCATTTGCTTTTTGTGGACGATAGCCTCCATTTATTTGAAGAAAACACAGACCAAGCAACCAAGATCAGCTATATCCTAAAAAAATATGAAAAATGCACAGGACAACTCCTCAGTCCAAACATATGTTCCATCCTTCTTCGTAAAAAAGTCTCTGAAGAGGATAGGAAAGCTACCATGAACATTCTTCGGGTTGAAAAGGAAAGTTTTGAGGAGAAATACCTGGGCCTTCCTGTTCCCGAAGGGAGGATGAAATATGGATAGTTCCAACCAATCAAAGATAGATGCAGGAAAAAGTGCAACGACTGGTGTGAAAAATACATGTCCTCGGGAGCCAAAGAAACTCTAATTAAATCGGTTGTGCAAGCCATGCCAAACTATGCAATGAGCATATTCAATTTCTCTGCGCAGGGCTCTGTGATGAACTTGCCTAGATCACACGCAACTTCTGGTGGGGTGACAAAACTGATAGGAGGAAGACCGACTAGATAGCCTAGAAAAAATTGCGGTGCCAAAACATTTTGGAGTAATTGGATTTAGGGACCCAAGACTGTTTAACCAAGCACTTCTAGCAAGACAAGCTTGGAGACTACTACAATACCTAGAAAGCTTATGTGCGCGCCTCCTAAACGCAAGATATTACCCAAATGAAGAACTCACCGACACAGCCTTTAGTAAAAATCCCTCCCCAGGCTCGCAAGGTATTCGCTATGGCTTAGAACTCCTCAAAAAAGGAGTCATATGGAGGATCCACTTGGGCAGCAAAATCCGTATTTGGCAAGACAACTAGATACCAAGAGGAAATTTAAAAGCTACAGCAAGACAAGGAGGGTCTAGATACAGATGGGTTTCTGACCTCATTAATGAGAACACTATGCAATGGAAGGAAGATCTAGTTCGTGCAACCTTTCCTAGCTATGATGCGGATGAAATCCTACGAATCCGCTTACCACGCTGCAGCGGGAAAGATAATATAGCCTGGCACTTTGAGCAATCTGGACACTTTTCTGTCCGAAGTGCCTACATATTAGCTTTGATTAACAGTTCAGACAACCTTACTGCGGGCTAGAGCAGTGATAGGCCAACAGGTGATAGGACGATCTAGGATGTTATTTGGAAGGCAAAAGTTCCCCAAAAGGTTAAAATCTTTACCTGGTGACTAGCTACAAACGCTCTTGTTGTACAAAAAAAGATACTCAAGGAAAATGACCACCGATCCAACTTGCACGATTTGTGGAAGAGAGTCAGAAGATGGATTCCATGCAAATATGCAATGCACTAAAGCAAAAGCTCTAAGAGACAGACTCGGAAATGATTGGAAACTACCACCGATAGAGATCTTATTAAATCGAGCACTGATTGGACTCTTACCATTCTTTGCTCTGTCAATGAGAATACGAGGAGTAAAATCATGCTTATGTGGTGGAGAGCTTGGCACCTTCGAAACGACATCATATTTTGAGAAGGAAAAGAGGAGGTAAATGCGTCTGCCCATTTTCTAATAAATTTCCGAAAAACCTTAACTAGAATTAGAGAAGGAAATGCAGAGGAAGGCCTGAAAGGGAAAATGCTAGCACTTGTGAGGTGTGCTTCGGTCTTCCCCCCTAAACATAAGCTGCATGGGCTGTTTTATTTTGTTGACCCGTCGAAACCCATATCGAGACCACGTATATCTCCGTATATATGTACTCGGTCGAACTGGGTATAATCCAATTTCCGCTCGGCTGATCCTACCTCCCATTATCGCGATCTATGTCTTTGCATGTCATATTTAAAAAAATTATTGCTGTTATATAACTTCTGATTTTCGCCTTCCGCAAACACATGAGTATATGCATACGGAGAGTATATGCCTAAGCGGACCATACGGACTTCGGGTGGGTTTGTATGGTCCTCTAAACAATTGGTATTGAGTTTTTGTTTGTCAAAATTTGAAAGAAGGGGAGGGGGGACCGAATCAAAAGTGATTGTGCTGCTCTAATCAAGAAGCTTTGAAGCAAGGAAAGGGACGCGTCAAGCATTGTGGTAGACATTCAATAGACCCTTCAACATCTACAAGAGTTTAAACTTAAGAAAAATTGTAGACAAGATAATTTCCAGGCTAATGAACTACTCCCTTCGTTTCAGGGCTTAAGGCGTCCTCGTTTTGCGTATTTTTTCTTTGACCAAGAATTACTCTAAATACGTAAAGAGTTTTGGTATAAAACAAGTATCACTAGAAATATTTTTTAATACGAATCCAACGGTACTAATTATTTATAATATAATCAAGATTTTATTGCTCAATTCTTTCGGTCAAACTTTGCTTTGAAAAGCGTGTGCGCCTTAAGCCCTGAAACGGAGGTAGTAGCTAACTACAGTTGTGTGAGAGGTAGTGGTGGTGTGTTGCAAGGTGCGATTCCTCCCTGCGTGTTGGAAGCGACCTTGCATTTTTGTGATCACGACTCTTTTCACTAAGTAATGCAACCACCAGTTTCAAAAAAAATATTGTAAGTTGTTAGGGGATCCATCCCCATGTAATTTCTCAATGAGAGAGGATTTTAATAATGACATTTCGCAACTTTCTCCCAAAAAATGACATTCTTAATTATTCACTGATAAGGAGGTACATGATGCTATTATTCACATGGATAAATAAGGCTCCTAGATCCGATGGGTTCCCGACTGTTTTTTCAGAAATTGTGAGAACTCATTAAGGATCACTTGATGTCTATGTTCTTTCAATTGCGAAATGGGGATATGCATCTATTTAAATTAAAAATGTGTGCCATTACACTCCTCAAAAAAGCAAATGTGGTACTGAAAGTGCAATGGACGTCGCCTAGAGGGGGGGTGAATAGGATTTTAAAATTATTACGGTTTAGGCTCAAATAAATCCATAATAAAACTAATGTTTAATTTATTGAGAACAAACCTAACCACTAGGTTCACCTAAGTGCACCAACAACATATGCTAAGCTAAACAAGCAACAAGGTGATAGCAAGATGAAATACTTCAAGCATGATGGCTATCACAAATTAAAGTGCATAAGTAAAGGGCTTGGTTGAGAGATAACCGATGGACGCGGAGACAAAGACTTTTATCCCGAAGTTCACTTCCAAAGAAGCTATGTCTCCGTTGGAGAGGTGCGATGGTGCAATGCTCTCCGAACGCCACAAATGGCTCACCTTGGGGTGTGGTGGCTCGATGCTCACCCAATGTCACACAAGGCCTCACCCCGGATGCGAAGGCACACAACTCACCGGCGCCACCAAAGGCTCACCCTATTCTCCCGTGAGCTCGCCACAAAGGCCTACTCACGATCCACTAAGGGACACTTGAGGGCGGTCATCAAAACCCGTACAAGGTTGGGGTTATCTCCACAACTCAATTGGAGGCTCCCAACAACAAAGCCACAAAAGGCTACAATGCCATAAAAGGCCAACAAAGCCACAAAAGGGTACAAAACCACAAAAGGTCACAAGAAGTCAACACACCAACCACAACCGTCTAGGGTTCCAATAACCCAAGAGAAACAAGCCCACAAGCTTGTACTCGCCGAATCTCCGAGGAGAACTCAAACCTATGAAACAAATGCAAGGGCAAGTCCTTCACTCCCAAATTCCAACAAAGCTACACAAGCTATTGGGGGAATAAGGGAGGAAGAACACAAGAGGAGAACACAAAACTCTCCAAAATCTAGATCCCAATGATTCTTTCACAAAGAAGGGATTTGGCTTGGGGGGATTGTAGATCGAGATCTCCTCTCTCAAATCCCTCAAAAAGATGCAAGAATCATAGGTGAGGAAAGGGGAGAGGGAAAGCTCTTCAAGGTCAACAAAGAAGGAGAGAGAGAAAGCCAAGAACCAAGAAAAGAGCTCGTACCTATGAAGGGGAAGAGGATCCCTTTTTAAAGGTCTCCCATACTGCCCGTTATGGGCAATTACGAACCTGGCCGAAACTTCCGGTGGGTGGCCGGAATTTCCGGTGGCACCCAGCCAACGGTTAGAAGACAACAATTTGAAAGACTGAAAACATGAGCATAGCCGGAACTTCTGCCGGTCCACTGGAACTTCCGCTGAGACCGGTACTACCGGCAAAATTCCGACCGAAGATCCGACAAATAGAGAATATAAACCGAGAGGTTACAGTACGTGACTGGAACGAGAGATGGAATTTCACCCGGTACTACCGGTGGCATTTATGCCCAAGCGGTATTTCCGGTCCCTGGCCGGAACTTCCGGCGGGGACGGTATTACCACCAAAACTTCCGATCCAAAATCCGTCAAATAGAACAAAACAGACAGTGAGGATACAGTACGTGAGCGGAAGAAGTACCAGAACTTTCGGCGGCAAAATGCCCTAGCGGTACTACCGGTGGCTAGCCGGAACTTCCGGTCAGAGAAATTATGCCAATCATGTTGCGTCATCCACTGACCGAACTTGTTTCATCTAGATTTAGGGTTCGTCTATTTGGAAAACTGAAACATTTCAACTCTCGGTACTCTTTGTACTATGTTTCCACTGTTAAAAACATGAGACAAGCATGACTGTTTGACTTTTTACAATAAAATATCACTATGCTGATAGGACATGTTTCCATAATAGGGGTTTAGCTATTTAATTTGGCTTTGTTCTTGAAAGAACTAGTAAATGTTTTACACACTCCTTTATATAGAAAAATTATTATGACACATTACCTAATTTGTTAGCTTAGTATGTCCCCTTGAAAGAACTTGACATGAAAAGTACAATATCTTTGAAAGAACTCAACTGGCAAGATGACAGCTATAGTTGGAACAGAGTCTAGATGTGACTGATGTCTCTTGTGGCTTGCACATGCTCCAAAGAGCTCCGTGAATCAACCGAGCTACCAACATAGAGAAGCACAAGTAAATAAATTTATGGTGTACTAGATGGTGGTACACAACACGTGGAGATAAAAATAGCAAGTTATTCATAGCATGATATAATTATAATTTTGCATCTAAGCAAGCAAAAAAATCATATAAGTAAGTTTTCAAAAAAAAGTTTCAAAGTTTCCATGCATGTGCAAGATAGTACAAATGCATACATGTAAGTATGGAAAACATTAAACCTTTAACTTACTTAAACTAAGAGAATTCCGTTAAATTAAGTTACTATAAGGTGAATATTCTTTCTACATTGCTATAAATTGTTATACTTACATGTAGATTCATTTTATCCTACCTGACAAATGATTATATAATTTTACCAACCTAAGACAGGTCAGGCCGTTGTGTTTGTTCTGTTTTTTATACACCAAGTAACACTATGGTAGTTGCTACATTATACCAAACCTTTGAAGGGTTTCGCGGCATAGTAAATCAAAATTTTCTACGGATGCGAACAGAGGAAAAGCCAAGATCTAATCTAGGAGATGCAAACAACGAGAGAGATTGGATTAGATCTTCATACCCTTGAAGATTCGCACAGTGGAACGTTCGTCGGAACGTGGGTGATGTAGTCGTACTCGCTTCTCCTCCTCGCGATCCGATCCGATCTAGCACCACAAGTGGCGGTGCCTCCGTGAGATGCACATGTGCAGCACCTCGACGTCTCCTCCTTCCTCGGACCAGCAAGTATGGTGGAGAGACGGATTGGATCTACAACACGACGGCGTGGTGTATATGGTGGAGAATTTCTGCAGCAGGGCTTCGCCTACAAACAGTCGGGAGGGAGAGAGGAAGGGCAGCAGGGCGGCTAGGGTTGGAGGGGAAGGTGTAGGGGTTGGTGCGCCCCCACCCCTCTTTATATAGGGGGGGGGCGCAGCCCTAGCCCCTCCCCCAAGCCCAAACCGGCGGCCCCAAAGGATAAGGAGTAGGGGGCAAGGAAACCCCCACCCCCCCTTCTAGAAGGTCTATCTCGAGTTTAAACCTCTCTTGGTCGGCTGGGCCCTATGGGGCCTTGTGCCCCTGGCCCAATGCGGCCAGGGCACTCCCTCATAGGCCCATGCCC
This sequence comes from Avena sativa, assembly GCA_916181665.1. NCBI lineage: Eukaryota > Viridiplantae > Streptophyta > Magnoliopsida > Poales > Poaceae > Avena > Avena sativa. The sequence continues at coordinate 306,350,280 of OV702284.1, read as the reverse complement.
CCTCCCGGAAGGTGGGGCCACGTTGGTCCCCTTCCGGAAGGTTCTAGAAGCTTCCGGTACAATACCGATTAATCCGGAACAATTCCGAACTCCAAAAACTGCACTGCCTTATATGAATCTTATTCTCCGGACCACTCCGGAACCTCTCGTGATGTCCCGGATCCCATCCGAGACTCCGAACAAAAACTCATAAACCAATTATCCAATCTATCCTAGCGTCGAGACACGTTAAGTGTGTGACCCTGCGGGTTCGAGAATATGCAGACATGATCCTCTATCAATAATCAACAGCGGGGTCTGGTAACCCATATTGACTCCCACACATTCATCGATGATCATATCGGATGAACCACGATGCCAGGATTCAATCAATCCCATATATATATTCCCTTTGTCTCGCGATATTTTACTTGCCCAAGATTCGATCGTCGGTACCGTCATACCTAGTTCAATCTCGTTCACAACAAGTACTTTACTCGTTCCGTAATCCGATATCACTTTGTGATTAACTCCTTAACCACATGCTTGCAAGCGGTGCTGATATCGATTACCGAGTGGGCCCGAAGTATATCTCTCCAACTTGGGAGGGACAAATCCCATCTCGATACATACAACCCAACAGATACTTTCCGATCACCTGAGAGACACCTTTATGATCACCCTCTCATAGGATGACGTTTGATGACCTCAAAGCTTTCTTTCGATACCAGGGAGTTGTTATCTCATGGTCTAAGCAATACAATATTTGACATAAGAAAAGCTTCGCAAAGACGAACACGATGACACGATCTAATTGCTTCGCTTAGTTTGGGTCTATCCACCATATCATTCTCCCAATGATATGATCTCATTATTAATCGACAACTCATGTCCTTGGTTAGGAAACCTTGACCATCATTAATCAATGAGCTAGTACATAGAGGCGTACTAGGGACACGGTGTTGTTCACAAACCACACAAGTATTAAAGTTTCCGCTTAATACAATTCTTGCATGAAATATAAACATTATCATGAACAAGAATTATAATAATAACAGCTTTATTATTGCCTCTAGGGTATAATTCCAACAGTCTCCCACTTGCACTAGAGTCAATAATCTAGTTTACATCTGGCAACAATCTCACACCCATGGCACTGAGGTGCTGATCATGTTTTACACATGGAAGAGGTTTAGTCAATGGATCTGCGACATTCAGATCTGTATGTACTTTGCTAATCTTCAGATCTCCATCTGCTATATAATCTCGGATTATATGAAACTTGCGGTTGATATGCTTGGTCTTTGGATGATATCTTGGTTCCTTAGCGAGTGCTATGGCGCCAGTGTTGTCACACAATATCTCCAGTGGGTCCAATGCACTTGGAACCACGCCAAGCTCAGTGATGAAGTTTCTGATCCAAACTCCTTCACTTGACGCTTCTGCAGTCGCCATGTATCCGCTTCTACTCTAGATCCCGCGATCACGCTTTGCTTGCAGCTTCTCCAGCTCACAGCTCCTCCATTCAAAATATAAACGTATCCTGTCTGAGATTTAGAATCATCCTTGTCGGTGTCGAAACTAGCATCGACGTAACCTTTTACGACGAGCTGTTCATCACCCCCATAGACTAAGAACATTTCTTTAGTCCTATTTAGGTACTTTAGGATGTTCTTCACGGCTGTCCAGTGTTCCACTTCTGGATCACTTTGATACCTGCTCGTCAAACTAAGAGCATTGGACACATCCGGTCTAGTACATAGCATGGCATACATGATAGAACCTATGGCCGAGGCATAAGGCACTTTGCTCATAGCTTCCCTGTCATTTACCGTAGCTGGACATTGAGCCTTGCTCAATATCTTACCTGACAACATAGGCACTGAACCTTTCTTTGCCTTATCCATTCTGAACCTTTTCAGAACTTTGTCTAGGTATGTACTCTGGCTTAAAGCTATCAGGCGTCTTTGTCTATCTCTATAGATTTTGATGCCCAATATATAAGCAGCTTCACCTAGGTCTTTCATTGAAAAACACTTGTTCAAATAACTCTTCACATCGTTAAGCATGTTGATGTCATTTCCAATAATCAATATGTCATCCACATATAGTACCAGAAATGTCACCGAGCTCCCATTCACTTTCTTGTAGATGCAAGCTTCGTAGCAATTTGGAACAAATCCAAAGCTCTTGATCACTTGATCAAAACGAAGGTTCCAACTCCGAGATGCTTGCTTCAGTCCATAAATGGAACGCTGAAGTTTGCATACTTTATCAGCATCCTTAGGATCAACAAAACCTTCGGGTTGCATCATATACAACTCTTCATCAATGTTGCCATTGAGGAAAGCATTCTTGACATCCATCTGCCATATTTCATAATCATGAAACGCAGCAATTGCTAATAAAATCCGAATGGACTTAAACATCGCTATGAGAGAGAAAGTCTCATCGCAGTCAACACCTTGAACTTGTCGAAAACCTTTCGCAACAAGCCGTGCTTTATAGACGGTAACATTACCATCCGCGTCCGTTTTCTTCTTGAAGATCCATTTGCACTCAACGGCCTTTCGGTCGCTAGGAGGGTCCATCAAAGTCCATACTTGGTTTTCGCTCATGGATCCCAATTCGGATTTCATGGCTTCTAGCCATTTCTCAGAGTCTGGGCTCATCATCGCTTCCTCATAGTTCGTAGGTTCACTGTCTTCTACTAACAAGACAGTCAAGACAGGGTTGCCGTACCACTCAGGAGGGGCACGCGATCTTGTCGACCTGCGACGTTCAGTAGCAGCATGGTCCGAAGCTTCATGATCCTTGTCATTAGCTTCCTCTATTGTTGGTGCAGGCGGCACTGGAACAATTTCAGGTGCTGCGCTACTCTCCAATTCAAGAGAAGGTTCAATAACCTCGTCTAGCTCTACTTTCCTCCCACTCACTTCTTTCGAGAGAAACTCCTTCTCAAGAAAGGAACCGTTCTTTGCGACAAACACTTTGCCTTCGGTTCTGTGATAGAAGGTATACCCAATAGTTTCCTTAGGGTATCCTATGAAGACGCATTTCTCTGCTTTGGGTTCGAGCTTGTCCGGCATCAACTTCTTGACGTAAGCTTCGCATCCCCAAACTTTAAGAAACGATAACTTAGGTTTAGCACCAAACCACAGTTCATACCGTGTCGTCTCAACGGATTTAGATGGTGCCCTATTTAAAGTGAATGCAGCGGTTTCTAATGCATAACCCCAAAATGATAACGGCAAATCAGTAAGAGACATCATCGATCGGACCATATCTAATAGGGTTCGGTTCCGGCGTTCAGACACACCATTGCGCTGTGGTGTTCCGGGTGGCGTGAGTTGTGAAACGATTCCACTTGCTTTAAGATGCGTGAGAAAATCATAATTCAAATATTCACCTCCACGATCGGATCGTAGAAACTTAATCTTTCTGTTACGATGGTTCTCCACTTCATTCCGAAATTCTTTGAACTTTTCAAACGTTTCAGATTTATGTTTCATTAAATAGATATACCCATCTACTTAAGTCATCGGTAAAAGTGAGAAAATAGCGATATCCACCGCGCGTCGAAACACCCATCGGTCCGCATACATCGGTATGTATGATTTCCAACAAGTCCGTTGCTCGCTCCATCATACCGGAGAACGGGGTTTTGATCATCTTGCCCATGAGGCATGGTTCGCATGTGTCAAATGATTCAAAATCAAGAGACTCCAAAAGTCCATCAGAATGGAGTTTCTTCATGCGCTTTACACCAATATGACCTAGACGACAGTGCCACAAATAAGTAGTATTATCACTATCTACTTTGCATCTCTTAGCCTCAATGTTATGGATGTGTGTTTCATCCCTTTCGAGATTTAGAAGAAATAAATCATTCACAAGAGGTGCATGACCATAAAATATGTTACTCATATAAATAGAACAACCATTATTCTCCGATTTAAATGAATAACCGTCTTGCAATAAACACGATCCAGAAATAATGTTCATGCTCAACGCAGGCACATAATAACATTTATTAAGGTTTTAAAACTAATCCCGAAGGTAAAACTAAGGAGAGCGTGCCGACGGCCATCACATCAACTCTTGATCCGTTGCCAACGCGCATCGTCACCTCATCCCTCGCAAGCCGCCGTCTATTCCGTAGCTCCTGTTTCGAGTTACAAATATTAGCAACTGAACCGGTATCAAATACCCAGGCACTACAACGAGGGCTAGTAAGGAAAACATCAATAACATGTATATCAAATATACCTTTGATGGTGCCAGCCTTCTTGTCCGCTAAGTACTTCGGACAGTTGCGCTTCCAGTGACCCTTGTCCTTGCAATAGAAGCACTCAGTGTCCGGCTTAGGACCATACTTGAGCTTCTTCTCAGCAGGGGCAGTGCGCCTGCCGCCACCCTTCTTGACGGGCTTCTTTGCTCCCTTACCTTTCTTAAAGGTGGGCTTGTTGACCATCAACACATGATTATCCTTTTTGATGTCCACTTCCGCGGCCTTCAGCTTTGCGAAGAGCTCGGTGATCGTATCAGTGGAACCAATCTGATTGTGAGTCACTACAAAACTTTTGTAGCTGGGAGGGAGTGATTGCAGAACCCTGTCAATCTTGAGCTCCTCTGGAATAGTGCATTCCAGTTGCTCAAGGCGTTGAGTGTAGCCCGTCATCTTAATGGCGTGCTCACTAACGGAACTCCCTTCCTCCATCTTGCAGTTAAAGAACTTCTCAGAGATCTCATATCTCTCAGAACGGGCCTGAGTCTGAAACATGGTTTTCAGCTCTTCGAGAATCTCAAAGGGCCCGGGATAGTCTTCAAAACGATTTTGAAGTTCCGGTTCCATAGCAAACAACATGGTGCTCTTAATCACACCATAATCATCTTTGCGCGACTGATAGACAGCTTTCTCATCAGCCGGCGCAGTTGCAGCAGGGGGGTCACCTAACGCTTTCCCAAGGACATAGTCCTTTTGACCGCCAGAGAGAATGATTCTTAGATTGCGGAACCAATCGGTGAAGTTAGACCCATTGTTTCTAAGCTTTTCCTTCTCAGCAAAAACGTTGAAATTGAAGTTGGACTTGGCCATGTGATCTACAGTATTTGCAAGTACAATTTAGACTATGTTCATGATAAATAGTTCAACTTAATCAAATTACTAGATGAACTCCCACTAAATTCAACATCCCTCAAGTCATTTAGTGAACATGATCCAAATTCACCACACCTAATCCGATCATCACGAGAAGAGATGTGGTTTCAATGGTGGACAACGAAGTGTCGATCATATCATTCATATGACTCATGCTTAACCTTTCGCTTCATGTGTTCCGAGGCCATGTATGTACATGCTAGGCTCGTCAAGTTAGACCCAAGTATTTCCGCGTGTGCAAAACTGGCTTGCATCCGTTGTATGTGATCGTAGAGTCTATAGCACCCGATCATCACGTGATGCTTGGACACGACGAACTTTCGCAACGGTGCATACTTGGGGAGAACACAGTTTTTATCTTGATCTTTAAGTGAGGAATCATCTTATAATGCTACCGTCGTGATCTAAGCATAATAAGATACATAAAAGGATAAACATCACATGCATATAACTTTATGTGACATGGTATAGCCAATCTTCGCGCAATGATCTCCATCTTGTGCGTTCCGGCATGATCTCCATCACTCCACCATGATTGCCTCCACCACGAATAGCAACTACAACTATTGCTAACTACTTAGCGATAAAGTGAAACTATTACATGGCGCATAAAAAGTTGACACACAGGTCATACACAATTATAAAGACAACCATATGGCTCCTGCCGGTTGTGTACTCATCGACATGCAAGTCATGAAACATTACAAAACATGATCATCGCATACATTATACACATCACATCTTGGGCCATACCATATCACAGAAAACACTCCCTGCAAAAAACAAGTTAGACGCCTCTACTTTGTTGTTGCATGTTTTACGTGGCTTATGGGAGTAGATGCTAAGAACGATTCTTACCTACGGAAAGCCACAACGGTGATATTATGGTTGCCAAACTCCGGTGTTAATCCCATGACAACTATTAGTGAGAGAAACTGACATCCACCAGCCGCATGTGTGGAACAAGCCACACGTCAAGTGTGGAGCCGGTCTCGCGAACGACGTCGCGTAAGGTTGGCCTGGACCGCTTCAATCTCACTATCCCGCGTCATAAGAAGAACACAAACAAGAGGCTTGCAACAAAAAACATCAACGCCCACAACAACCATGTTGCGTTCTACTCGTGAAACACATCTACGCATAGATCTAGCTCTGATACCACTGAAGGGTTTCGCGGCATAGTAAATCAAAATTTTCTACGGATGCGAACAGAGGGAAAGCCAAGATCTAATCTAGGAGATGCAAACAACGAGAGAGATTGGATTAGATCTTCATACCCTTGAAGATTCGCACAGCGGAACGTTCGTCGGAACGTGGGTGATGTAGTCGTACTCGCTTCTCCTCCTCGCGATCCGATCCGATCTAGCACCACAAGTGGCAGTGCCTCCGTGAGATGCACACGTGCAGCACCTCGACGTCTCCTCCTTCCTCGGACCAGCAAGTATGGTGGAGAGACGGATTGGATCTACAACACGACGGCGTGGTGTATATGGTGGAGAATTTCTACAGCAGGGCTTCGCCTACAAACAGTCGGGAGGGAGAGAGGAAGGGCAGCAGGGCGGCTAGGGTTGGAGGGGAAGGTGTAGGGGTTGGTGCGCCCCCACCCCTCTTTATATAGGGGGGGGGCGCAGCCCTAGCCCCTCCCCCAAGCCCAAACCGGCGGCCCCAAAGGATAAGGAGTGGGGGGCAAGGAAACCCCCCCTTCTAGAAGGTCTATCTCGAGTTTAAACCTCTCTTGGTCGGCTATGGGGCCTTGTGCCCCTGGCCCAATACGGCCAGGGCACTCCCTCATAGGCCCATGCCCCCTCCCGGAAGGTGGGGCCACGTTGGTCCCCTTCCGGAAGGTTCTAGAAGCTTCCGGTACAATACCGATTAATCCGGAACAATTCCGAACTCCAAAAACTGCACTGCCTTATATGAATCTTATTCTCCGGACCACTCCGGAACCTCTCGTGATGTCCCGGATCCCATCCGAGACTCCGAACAAAAACTCATAAACCAATTATCCAATCTATCCTAGCATCGAGACACGTTAAGTGTGTGACCCTGCGGGTTCGAGAATATGCAGACATGATCTTCTATCAATAATCAACAGCGGGGTCTGGTAACCCATATTGACTCCCACACATTCATCGATGATCATATCGGATGAACCACGATGCCACGATTCAATCAATCCCATATATATATTCCCTTTGTCTCGCGATATTTTACTTGCCCGAGATTCGATCGTCGGTACTGTCATACCTAGTTCAATCTCGTTCACAGCAAGTACTTTACTCGTTCCGTAATCCGATATCACTTTGTGATTAACTCCTTAACCACATGCTTGCAAGCGGTGCTGATATCGATTACCGAGTGGGCCCGAAGTATATCTCTCCAACTTGGGAGGGACAAATCCCATCTCGATACATACAACCCAACAGATACTTTCCGATCACCTGAGAGACACCTTTATGATCACCCTCTCATAGGATGACGTTTGATGACCTCAAAGCTTTCTTCCAATACCAGGGAGTTGTATTATCTCATGGTCTAAGGAATACAATATTTGACATAAGAAAAGCTTCGCAAAGACGAACACGATGACACGATCTAATTGCTTCGCTTAGTTTGGGTCTGTCCACCATATCATTCTCCCAATGATATGATCTCATTATTAATCGACAACTCATGTCCATGGTTAGGAAACCTTAACCATCATTAATCAATGAGCTAGTCCATAGAGGCGTACTAGGGACACGGTGTTGTTCACAAACCACACAAGTATTAAAGTTTCCGCTTAATACAATTCTAGCATGGAATATAAACATTATCATGAACAAGAATTATAATAATAACAGCTTTATTATTGCCTCTAGGGCATAATTCCAACAACCTTCTCCCTTCATCCTTTATAAAAGGAAGATACTTTGGAGAACTTATACAAACTGACTATGATGTTCGTTCAAAACCTCATGCTAGTTTTCAGCTTTATGTGACTATTTGGCAACACATGTACAAAGAATTTGTATCATTGAACAATATGAGGAGAATAGTTACACCCATAAAAAAATCTATTTTGTGTTAGGGATTGTCCCCGTAGTTTAGATGTCTTCTTAATCAGCATATGTAGCACTGCAAAGGCACATTGTAGTGCTTGGCTAATGTTTTATATAGACTTAAGACCTCATGGATCACATTTTTCTAACTAGAAGATGTGGAGGGACAGTGCACGAAAGAGCAACTTTCAACGACATAGAAACATTCTAGCCTCTAAATATGTAAAATTTGGTTCTCAAGGACATAAAAACAGACAAACTGCACTACTCTAAATAAATCACAATAACATGGATGTCGCATCTCGCCGCAACTTGTCGCCCAACCATAGATAGAACTATCGTGTTCCTTGAGTGATCATGATATTGTTGATCTTTTATCGCCATCCTGGACACGTTCACCATAATGCATATTAATTATCTTGGATGAGAAGTCCATGTCCAGTAGAAACACACATAAAAAATATATGTGAAGAACTTGATCAGACTGTCCTTGTAGGCTTATTATTGCAGATAGTACAGTACTAAATAGTGACAACATCACTAGCAATTACCTTATATGATTGCTAGTGAATGCACTTTTGCTTCGGTGTCCCCCCTCCTCTTCAAACTTTGATAAATACAAACTCGATACCGATTTGTTCTGAAGATCGTACGAACCCACCCAAACCCATATGGTCCGTTTAGACATATACTCACCATACACATATACTAACGTGCCTGCGGGAGGCAGAAATCAGCAGCAACAAAATTTTAAAACATGGCATGTTAAGGCGTAGATCTCTCTAAGGCCTCGTTCGATTGTGCGGGAACAAATCCAACGCATGGAACTGAGCCTCAGTTGGATTTGGTTGATCCATGTGCTTCACCCAATCCCTTCTCCAATAAATAATTATAATCCATGCTTTTCATTTTTCATTCGGTTACCCCAGATCCTGGAATGCATCACGTCCCCCGCGCGCTCGCAGAGCAGCTGTCATGTTCAGTTGTCTTGCGTGGGAATAATTCCATACGTCAGTCGAGGACAGTTTTTTTCCAAGCCTAGACAGAGAAGAATGGATGGGATGAACTAGGCCAAAATCCAGCCCGGATGTAAACGAAGGCATCAAATTTGGTGGACTGGAAATTCTACCTCACCGGGCTGGATAGCTGGGTTTGGATCACAATCCAGGTCAATCCTTGCGTGTGAGGGATTAAACGAACGGGGCCTAAGGGAGGTGGGATCAGCCTGTGAAAACATGGAGTATACCTATCTCGACCAAGTATACCTATAGAGAACTATACAAGGCCTAAATATGGGTTTCGTCTTCTTATAAGAAAACTGCCGCATGCACACTTTTTTGAGGGAGGGTGGACACCAAAGTTGCTAGTAAATGTACCACTAGACATGCTACACACCTCCAATTCAGACTCGACTTCAATTTCAAATATCTTGCACAAAATCTCATAGCTTTTGCCAATTTCCAATCTGCAAAAAATGAAGAGGTCAACAAACAAACATCTTGTTCTTGTGAAGACTAGTTGCTACTGCAATCAAAGTGAAGTAGGCACCAATATTAACCAACAACCAGAGCTAGAAAGGTGCAACAATCGCTTTTCGCTTGCAGTGAAATTGGCCATAGGCAGGGGAAAGCGGTGATACCCACCAACAGAATCAGCGGAAATAAGATTAACTCCTTCCTACTCTGCCTCCTCTCGACTTTCTCCGAGACCTCTTGTTCTCCGCTGTCGCCATCGACATTGCTGCCTCGTTTTCCGTGTCCCCTTTATTCCCTGCGTCCAGCCGCCAGTTGCAGGGAGAAGAGCCGGAGCAGGTCTACTGGTGGGCCAATAAAAGAATGACTGTTTCAGCCGTGGGCTTCATTGGCTTAGATCATCTATGTTGTGGTGTGCTTCGGTCCCCCCACCCCCACCCCCTAAACTTAAGTTTCATGGGTCATTTTATTTCTTTGACCCGTCGAAACTCATATCGAGGCCACGTATATCTCCGTATATGTGTACTCGGTCGAACTGAGAATAATCCATGTCCTGAACGGTTGATCCCACATCTTATTATCGCGATCTACGTCTTTGCATGTCATATTTATTTATTTTTATTGTTGTTGTTGTTATATAACTTACGATTTTCGCTTCTGCAGGCACATGAGTATTCGTGTATGGGGAGTATACGTCTAAGAGGACCATATGGACTTCGGGTGGGTTCGTACGGTCCTAAAAACAATTGGTATGAGTTTTTGTTTGTCAAAGTTTGAAAAGGAGGGAGGAGGGGGGGGGGGAGGGGGGGGACCGAAGCAAAAGTGCTATGCTTAACCCATGTGTTTGTCATTCATGCAGAAATTCTTGTGTTTCTTCCTCGGCATGCAACTGCTCAACCCTTGAAAAAAATAGAAAAACTAGTCTTTAGGATACAAGCTGAGAGCAAACAAGCAGCATTATGACACTCAAATTGGATAGACCCAAAATGTCTCCTCCAGTGCTTTAGCTAAAAAGAGAGATAGTTTGAGTCTTATGCTTTATGCTAGGTTTAAAAGCTTGTCTTCCAAAACAAAACAAAAGAATGATCAACTGAGCCCTGATCAAGCGCCTACTCATAGTTCAGATTAGAAGAAGCAACAGGGAGTCATGGCTCCACTTTTTTTTGCCATTACACTGTCATCATCAGATGTGTCCCTAGGCAATTCTTGATCCCGGTGCACGGATATTCATGCCAAACAGCGGTGCTGATCCGGCTACATATTGTTCCAAGCAGAGCCAGTTGGGTTTTCTGAACGAGGGAAAACCATGTGTTTGTCATTCATGCAGAAATTCTTGTGTTCTTCCGCGGCATGCAACTGTTCTGCCACAGTCTGTGGTTTCTCCCCATGTAATAGTGTTGCGGCAAAAGGAGTGCGAAAACATATAGTGCAAGTTCCATTTCATCGTGTAGCATCGCCATGAGTACCAAACCAAGCTAGAGTTCATTGACATCATTGCCGTGCATGACAGCATGAGTGGCAGCACTACGGGACGCGCACGCTACGCCGAGGGCAAAAGGCCGTCGGCGTAGGCCAAATGTCCTCGGCGTATGGTACACCGAGGGCTGCCCCCGGCGTAGCCTCCTCGGCAAAGATCTCCCTCGGCGGAGCACAGTCAAGCCGTCGGCGTATCAAAATGCCGTCGGCGTAGCAGCCGTCGGCATAGCCTGACGACCGGTTGCAAAAATATTTTTTTTAATTTTTTTTTATTTTTGAAAAATAATAATTATTTTTTTTCTCAATTTTTTTATTCTTTGAATTGTTTTACTTGTTAATCTCCTACTTTGAACATTTTTAACACTAATTATACTTACTATTTGATTAAATTCCAGTCTTAGTCAAACTTCCCAACAGGTCACCCATCCTAATACTACTCCAGCTTCAGCACGCTTAACTTTCTCGTTCCTTCAGAATCCATTTCCGCAAAGTAATTCATACATTGGTGTCAATACTATGATATCAATCTTATTAACTCTTATATCATCATGTCACATGTTTGTATTTTTTGAAATTACAAACAATTATTTAAGTAAATATTAATGAATAAGTAAAAATATTATTGAATTCAAATAAAAATATAATAATTTTATTTTTTTTGTATTTTTCTATTTAATATAGAATAATTAATATCTTTAAATCTGTAAATCAAAATTCAACAAATAATATGTTTAAATTGATCAGAAAAATGAGAGGAATCCAAATATGATATCCATATCAACTAATCACAAACCCTCCGTTTTTGAATTAGCTATTTGGTGGTTGCTTTAGAAAATCCCCTTTTTGCGCTCGGATAATAAAAAATGCCTTTTTGGTGCGATGAAAAGGAAAACTTGCATTGGATCTTTGATAAAATAGCATATTGTGAACCTAAAAATGATTTTTGTAAAAAAACATGAGCATCGGATCATGTACCTGTAGTTCATATCTGACCCACTTCCTGCCGATTCGGCAGGAATTTGTCTTTTTCACCAAAGGTGGACGGAAAGGTTTCAGATCCCCCTGTTGGGACATTGTCCATATAAGGTGGTATAGTATTTTTGTAAAATGTGGTGGTAGTATTTTGAATTAGCCATTTGGTGGTTGCTTCACAAAACCGTCTGTTTTTTATGCTCGAAAAATAGAAAATGGCTTTTTGGTGCGACGAAAAGGAAAACTTCCTCCTGCAACATTATTCGCCATTCCATGATGCATGTGTATGCATAATATGGGCACATTATCACAAACTATGCCTTGATTCTAGCCATAACATTGGTCATTTGACCCGAAAGCCAAGAAACCTCGAATGAGATAGGTCATTTTGTGAAGGGTTTTTTGAGACATAATCAATATATCAACTTTGCTATTTTTCCATATAACTATGTCACATAATATGACACCACGCGAAGGTTTCGCATTGTTTCGATCGTTTTTGAATTTTTTATGCCCGTTTTAAACTATCGTGAAACTTTGTCGAACGGCGGACATAAAGATTCTTAGCTCGGGGCCAAGCCTCGCTAAACTTTCATTAGATATTTGATAAAATATCATGTTGTGAACCTAAAAATGATTTTTGTAAAAAAACATGAGCATCGGATCATGTACCTGTAGTTCATATCTGACCCACTTCCTGCCGATTCGCCAGGAATTTGTCTTTTTCACCAAAGGTGGACGGAAAGGTTTCAGATCCCCATGTTGGGACATTGTCCATATAAGGTGGTATAGTATTTTTGTAAAATGTGGTGGTAGTATTTTGAATTAGCCATTTGGTGGTTGCTTCACAAAACCGTCCGTTTTTTATGCTCGAAAAATAGAAAATAGCTTTTTGGTGCGACGAAAAGGAAAACTTCCTCCTGCAACATTGTTCGCCATCCCATGATGCATGTGTATGCATAATGTGGGCACATTATCACAAATTATGCCTTGATTCTAGCCATAACATTGGTCATTTGACCCGAAAGCCAAAAAACCTCAAATGAGATAGGTCATTTTGTGAAGGGTTTTTTGAGACATAATCAATATATCAACTTTTCTATTTTTCCTTATAACTATGTCACATAATATGACACCACGCGAAGGTTTCGCATTGTTTCGATCCTTTTTGAATTTTTTATGCCCGTTTTAAACTATCGTCAAACTTTGTCGAACGGCGGACATAAAGATTCTTAGCTCGGGGCCAAGCCTCGCTAAACTTTCATTAGATCTTTGATAAAATACCATATTGTGAATCTAAAAATGATTTTTGTAAAAAAACATGAGTATCCGATCATGTACCTGTAGTTCATATCTGACCCACTTCCTACCGATTCGGAAGGAATTTGTCTTTTTCACCAAAGGTGGACGGAAAGGTTTCGGATCCCCCTGTTGGGACATTGTCCATATAAGGTGGTATAGTATTTTTGTAAAATGTGGTGGTAGTATTTTGAATTAGCCATTTGGTGGTTGCTTCACAAAACCGTCCGTTTTTTATACTCGGAAAATAGAAAATGGCTTTTTGGTGCGACGAAAAGGAAAACTTCCTCCTGCAACATTGTTCGCCATCCCATGATGCATGTGTATGCATAATATGGACACATTATCACAAACTATGTCTTGATTCTAGCCATAACATTGGTCATTTGACCCGAAAGCCAAGAAACCTCAAATGAGATAGGCATTTTGTGAAGGGTTTTTTGAGACATAATAAATATATCAACTTTGCTATTTTTACTTATAAATATGTCATATAATATGACACCACGCGAAGGTTTCGCATTGTTTCGATCGTTTTTGATTTTTTATGCCCGTTTTAAACTATCGTCAAACTTTGTCGAACGGCGGACATAAAGATTCTTAGCTCGGGGCAGAGCCTCGCTAAACTTTCATTAGATCTTTGATAAAATAGCATATTGTGAACCTAAAAATGATTTTTGTAAAAAAACATGAGCATCAGATCATGTACCTGTAGTTCATATCTGACCCATTTCCTATCGATTCGGCAGGAATTTGTCTTTTTCACCAAAGGTGGACGGAAAGGTTTCGGATTCCTCTGTTGGTACATTGTCCGTATAAGGTGGTATAGTATTTTTGTAAAATGTGGTGGTAGTATTTTGAATTAGCCATTTGGTGGTTGCTTCACAAAACCGGCCGTTTTTTATGCTCGGAAAATGGAAAATGGCTTTTTGGTGCGACGAAAAGGAAAACTTTCTCCTGCAACATTGTTCGCCATCCCATGATTCATGTGTATGCACAATATGGGCACATTATCACAAACTATGACTTGATTCTAGTTATAACATTGGTCATTTGACCCGAAAGTCAAGAAACCTCGAATGAGATAGGTCATTTTGTGAAGGTTTATTTGAGACATAATCAATATACCAAGTTTGATATTTTTTCTTCTAACTATGTCACATAATATAACACCACGCGAAGGTTTCGCATTGTTTCGATCGTTTTTGAATTTTTTATGCCCGTTTTAAACTATATATAATGTTTTATGTTTTACTTAATTTTTATTTATAAATGTGTAATATTTGAGTGTAGATAGATAGGTCTTATTTTTCTGCAAATTTTGATATATTATTTGTATTTTTCCGAATTAGAATGATTTAGTTATGATTTTTCAAAGTTTAATGAGATAAAATAAAAAATAGCTACGCCGAGGGCAGCCGTCGACGTAGCATAGAATATGCCGAGGGCAATTTTACGCCGACGACTGCTTGGTGGGGCTGGCCTGGACGATGGCTACGCCGACGGCCCCGACGTTTGGCCGTCGGCGTAGCTTCCCATTCCTGTAGTGCAGTTTGAGTCGGGGACACTTAAGCCTCTGGGCGAAGAATCCAACTGACAAGGTCTATTGGTTATAATGCAATTATCAATATTTGGAGGCGGTCGTCGGCTGGTATCACTGAGCAGAAGCTCTTTTACTTTGGTGGTGTTGTTAAAGATGAGATGCCCATAGACCAAGCACGGACTTCTAAGAAAATTAATACTCCCCTCCTATCCATATTAATTGCCGCTGAATTGGATGTACTCCTTCCGTCCTAGAGTGTAAGTCACAATTTCATTTTCAGGTTGTCCGGTATATAAAACAAATAAGTCACAATTTTACATTAATTGGAGTTAATTAGCACATGCTCTCGCACGTCCACCATGCATGCAGTAATTATGGGGCTGTTTTTATTGGCTATACCAGATACGAAGCATCCAGTCCGGCCTAATTAGTCACAATTTCAGTCCCAATCACGTTAAGCCTTGGGCCAAGATATTAGAGGATTGTGACTTACACTCTAGGACGGAGGGAGTACTGCGCTGTATATTGCACATGGAGTATTTAGATACATTCAATTCAGCGACAATTAATATGGATCAGAGGGAGTAGAAAGAACTTAATGTGGCATAATCTAAACAAGGCGGGTAAATAAAGGTAGGGATACAAATTGGTGACTCTTAGGGTAACCTCTAACCCTCTTCAGTTCTTGAATGAATTAAGTTCATTTGATTGAACTATACAGGTCAGAGGGTACCTAAGGGTGACAAATTTGCCTCTAGGGGGGAGGGTTTAGATTTCACCAAATTCATATTGTGACATAGTCCAGTGTGGCCTGGACCGTTGTCACACTTCGTAGATTATTTGATTGGTTTAAACTCCGGATACTAGTGACATCTTCCATATCCATTTCGACCCCTTCACTAGTATAATAAGGAATGGGTTTTGTAGAAGATGTCCTAGGGAAGGTATACTAATAGTACATAATCATATGTGGTATAAATATAGTAGGTGTACATATTTTAATACCCATTATCAATAGGTGTTTTCCAAGGGTTTCTCCAGCATTGTCGTATCTTTGTGGAGTCGGAGCGGCCATGGATGATACTTGATGGTGACAATGAAAATAGATGAATGATATGTTGCAAATTCTAGTGGTGCACGATCAAAATATTTCTCTTGAAATGTTTGTAGTTTAAATTTAGAGTTTTCATGTCGCTAACGCGTGTCGATTTTTTTTTTTGCATCCACCGCCATGGGTTCCAAGTTGATTGCGGCAAGGACTTTATGGATGGTTATTAGAGGTGAAGTCGGAGTCGCTGGCTCGAGGAGGAGTGATGACATTAAGCTTCTCATGCAAATTTGATAGTGATATTTCTTATAAACGATGTTTGCGAGTTCCGTGTTGATTATGACATTGTTAGGTGTTACAATGTGCGGTCATGTCCCACGATGGTATTGATCCAGTTCTATTCTTTTTATCTTGGAAAGATTCTTTTAGTCAATGTGATTGGGAAAATTTTTTATCTCCATTTAAAAATCATACCTTCAACGAGCTCACTACAGGAATGGGAAGCTACGCCGACGGCCGGTCGCTACGCCGACGACCAAACGTCGGGGCCGTCGGCGTTGCCATCGTCTAGGCCAGCTCCGCCAAGCAGCCGTCGGCGTATAATTTCCCTCGGCTTATCCTATGCTACCTCGGCGTAGCATACGCCGACAACTGCCCTCGGCGTAGCTATTTTTTATTTTATCTCATTGAACTTTGAAAAATCATAACTAAATCATTCTAATTCGGAAAAATACAAATAATATATCAAAATTTGCAGAAAAATAAGACCTATCTATCTACACTCAAATATTACACATTTGTAAATAAAAATTAAGTAAAACATAAAATATTATATATAGTTTAAAACAGGCATAAAAATTCAAAAATGATCAAAACAATGTGAAACCTTCGCGTGGTGTTATATTATGTGACATAGTTAGAAGAAAAAATATCAAACTTGGTATATTGATTATATCTCAAAAAAACCTTCACAAAATGACCTATCTCATTCGAGGTTTCTTGGCTTTCTGGTCAAATGACCAATGTTATGGCTAGAATCAAGGCATAGTTTGTGATAATGTGCCAATATTGTATATACATGTGCATCATAGGATGGCGAACAATGTTGCAGGAGGAAGTTTTCCTTTTTGTCGCACCAAAAAGGCATTTTCCATTTTCCGAGCATAAAAAATGGACGGTTTTATGAAGCAACCACCAAATGGCTAATTAAAAATACCACCACCACATTTTACAAAAATAATAGAGCACCTTATATGGACAATGTCCCAATAGGGGGATCTGAAACCTTTCCGTCCACCTTTGATGAAAAAGACAAATTCCTGCTGAATCGGTAGGAAGTGGGTCAGATATGAACTACAGGTACATGATCCGATGCTCATGTTTTTTTATAAAAATAATTTTTAGGTTCACAATATTCTATTTTATCAAAGATACAATGCAAGTTTAGCGAGGCTCGGCCCCGAGCTAAGAATCTTCATGTCCGTCGTTCGACAAAGTTTGACGATAGTTTAAAACAGGCATAAAAAATTCAAAAACGATCGAAACAATACGAAACCTTCGCGTGGTGTCATATTATGTGGCATAGTTATAAGTAAAAATATTAAACTTGATATATTGATTATGTCTTAAAAAACCTTCACAAAATGACCTATCTCATTCGAGGTTTCTTGGCTTTCGGGTCAAATGACCAATGTTATGGCTAGAATCAAGGCATAGTTTGTGATAATGTGCCCATATTGTGCATATACATGCATCATGGGATGAAGAACAATGTTGCAGGAGGAAGTTTTCCTTTTCGTCACACCAAAAAGCCATTTCTTATTTTTCGAGCACAAAAAACGAACAATTTTGTGAAGCAACCACCAAATGGCTAATTCAAAATGCTACCACCATATTTTACAAAAATACTATACCACCTTATATGCACAATGTCCCAACAGGGGGATCCGAAACCTTTCCGTCCACCTTTGGTGAAAAAGGTAAATTCCTGCTGAATCGGGAGGAAGTGGGTCAGATATGAACTACAGGTACATGATCTGATGCTCATGTTTTTTTACAAAAATCATTTTTAGGTTCACAATATGCTATTTTATCAAAGATCCAATGCAAGTTTAGCGAGGCTCGGCCCCGAGCTAAGAATCTTCATGCCCGCCGTTCGACTAAGTTTGACGACAGTTTAAAACAGGCATAAAAATTCAAAAACGATCGAAACAATGCGAAACCTTCGCGTGGTATCATATTATGTGACATAGTTATAAGTAAAAATATTAAACTTGATATATTGATTATGTCTCAAAAAAAACCTTCACAAAATGACCTATCTCATTCGAGGTTTCTTGGCTTTCGGGTCAAATGACCAATGTTATGGCTAGAATCAAGACATATTTTGTGATAATGTGCCCATATTATGCATACACATGCATCATGGGATGGCGAACAATGTTGCAGGAGGAAGTTTTCCTTTTCGTCGCACCAAAAAGCCATTTCCCATTTTCCGAGCACAAAAAACGGACGATTTTGTGAAGCAACCACCAAATGGCTAATTCAAAATGCTACCACCACATTTTACAAAAATACTATACCACCTTATATGGACAATTTCCCAACAGGAGGATCTGAAACCTTTCCGTCCACCTCTGGTGAAAAAGACAAATTCCTATCGAATCGGTAGGAAGTGGGTCACAGATGAACTACAGGTACATGATCCGATGCTCATGTTTTTTTACAAAAATCATTTTTAGGTTCACAATATGCTATTTTATTAAAGATTCAATGCAAGTTTTCCTTTTCATCGCACCAAAAAGCCATTTTTCATTATCCGAGGACAAAAAGGGAATTTTCTAAAGCAACCAACAAATAGATAATTCAAAAATGGAGGGTTTGTGATTAGTTGATTTGGATATCATATTTGGATTCCTCTCATTTTTCTGATCAATTTAGACATATTATTTGTTAAATTCTGATTTATAGATTTAAAGATATTAATTATTCCATATTAAATAGAAAAATACAAAAAAGTAAAATTATTATATTTTTATTTGAATTCAATAATATTTTTACTTATTCATTAATATTTACTTAAATAATTGTTTGTAATTTCAAAAAATACAAACATGTGACATGTTGATATAAGGGTTAATAGGATTGATATCATAGTATTGACAATAATGTATGAATTACTTTGCGAAAACAGATTCTGAAGTAATGAGGAAGTTAAGCGTGCTGGAGCTGGAGTAGTATTAGGATGGGTGACTGGCCAGGAAGTTCGACCAAGACTGCAATTTAATTAAATATTAAGTATAATTAGTGTTAAAAATGTTCAAAGTGAGAGATTAACGAGTCAAACAATTCAAAGATTCAAAAATTGAGAAAAAAAAATTAAATGTTTTTGCAACCTGTCGACAAGCTATGCCGACGGACGCTACGCCGACGGCATTGCCCTCGGCGTAGCATACGCCAACGACATTTTGATACGCCGACGGCCTCTATGTGCTCCGCCGAGGGAGCCCTTTGCCGAGGAGGCTACGCCGAGGGCAGCCGTCGGCGTACCATACGCCGAGGGCATTTTAGCCTATGCCGACGGCTTTTTGCCCTCGGCCTAGCGCGCGCGTTCTGTAGTGGCTTACATGAAAGGATACGAGGCTTGGTTTTGTACAATCTAGATGAGATGTTCATTTTTTTTCCATCAATGTAGCTATGAGAATGGAATCTGTATTACCAGACTATGTTGAGATTTCTTTGATGACAGTGTGATATCTAAAATAAGCACAAAAGGGCATAGGAAGTCTGTATGAACTTAGTGGTACATGGTCCATCATATTCATAGATACATCATGCAGAGGATATCGCTAAGACAAGGGTAATACTAACAATCAAACGCTCCTCCTCCTCCTCCCGCACCCCTCCTCCTCCTCCAGGCGGAACCCCTCCTCCTCCTCCTGTACCCATGCGACGGTGACGCGCCAAGCCAGGCGGCCTCCCCTCCCCGCCGAGCCCTCCCTCCCGTGGTATCTCCTCCTCGCCGCCGCCATCCGGATCATCGCCAGGCAAAGACCTGGGTGCGTGGCGGCGGCATCCCTGATCGCGATCTGGCGGGAAGACGACAGCGTCTGTCCCGGCTGGTTTAGCGGTGGTGTTGCGGCGAGCGGCGGCCGATAATTCTCGGACCAGATGGCGGCAGGAGGCGGAGGGATCTAGGCCTAGCCACGATCTGTCCCGTCCGTTGGCCTCGATGTCGGCGCCCAGGCGACCCGGGCCTTGTCCGTGACACTAGGGCGCTTGGATCATCTGCCCCCGGCATGGTGGTGTTGGCCTCCTTCTCCGTCGGAATGGTCGGCCGGGTGGTCTTGCCGTCTTGCGGCGGATCCTGCTAGTTTCCGGCGGGTGGCGTGGGGGCTGATGGCTCGGTTTCAATAAAGGAGGTGGTCCTGGGTCCCTCTCAAGCCAAGACGATGATCTGCCAGATGTTGGTCTCCATTGATCTGGTTTCCGTGTCGTGTTACAGAAGGCTCCGCCGGCGAACTCCATAAGTGCTATCATGCCATGAGTTTGTTGGAAGGATTGAATTCGGTCATATGCACCCATGTTTTACCCTGACCGTTTGGTTTCAGAGGGTGTGCTTCGAAGCTTTGTTGGCTGTTATTATCATGGGGCATGTTCCCGTTCCATTGTGCTGACGGAGAAAGTCATGGAGACCAAGATCTGAGGACAGACAATGGTGGTTCGAGTCTGGTTGGTGATGAGGAATTAGCTAGGTGACTTGTGAATTGGAGCAGTGGCATGCAAGTGGGGGAGACTGCACAGGAGAGGTTCATGGTCCTACCTCTCGGGGTGAAAACCCAGGGTCTGACCTTAATTGGTTGTGCCTGGCAATTGCCTTGTTGAAGGTATTATTTTGAGAGTGTGGACTTTTTTAGGGTGAAAACCTAGATATTTGATCGGGCGATGATGGTGTTTGTGCACTGTTTCCTTCTTGGAGGCGTCGGTTTTGAAGAAGCTGGACTTCTGGTGCTGTCTTGGTGGTGGTAGTACTGTTGTTTCAATTAATGAGTCACAGTAGCGGGACTTTTCTTTTTTGTAATTATTCTTTCTTTTTTTGGTTGTGTGCATCCGTGTGGCCACTAGGGAAATGCGTTGTTGTAGAGGCTGGGTGTAATTGGTATCCTCTGATATTAATATATGCTCCTTTCCAAAAAAATACTAACAATCGAACACAAGCTCCCTTTTAATATTAAAGAAGATTTTAGTTGGATCCATGTGCAATAACTTCGCCCCTACCTAACAAATAATCTTTTACTAGACTAGAAGGGAAGCCACACAAGTTGTCTTTATCTTTTTATGTTGCTTGTAATATCAACAAAGTTATTTCGCTACTCTCGAACATGTGCTATTTTGGGGTGCTGTATTCACTAAACTAAATCTACTCCTCCTTTGCTCTCCTATAAAAGGAATATGGTTTGAAGAGTTTGTGAGAAATAATCATTTGGGTATTCACTAAGGACCAAAACCGACTTTTAAACATTGTATGATGGTATTGACAAGAAATAGTAGCTATAAAGAATTAGTAGGTCTAAGAGGCATGAGGAACATAGCCATCATGATTGTGGCTAGATTTTTTTCTGTGTTAGTTATATATGTATCATTGCACAGGCATGCAACTCTTTTGTGTTATTGTTAGATCTAGTAGAAGAACTGGTAAGCGCCTCCTCGAATAACCCGCATCTTCATCAACCCGCTCCGGTGCACAATCACTAGTGGAACAACTGCTAGGCATGTTAACTAGGGTATAAGATGCCATGTGTGGATAATTCATATCGACGGTATCACGACGGTATCACGAAGTGACTCATATCATGGCGTAATCCAACATGGTCTAAAAGGTTGTCACATGATGCCAAATCAGAGAAGCCAGGAGGAAAAATAGGCTTCATGTGTGGTTTGCGTAGTGTAAGATTAAAGTTGTCGACTATTGATAACCCACAAGTATAGGGGGTGTATCGTAGTACTTCCGATAAATATGAGTGTCGATCCCAACGAGGAGCAGAAGGTGTTGACTAGTGGTATGGAGCAGGAAATATCTTAGCCAACGGATTTTTAGGGGTTTTCTGATAAAGCAAAGAAACAAAGTGCAAGTAATAAAGACAACGAGCAAACGCAGCAAGTGGACCAATCCTTTCTTAGCAAAGGACAAGCCGGTGGAAATACTTATAAGGACCAAACTTTCTCGAGGACACATGGGAATTCTGTCAAATGCTTTCGCTTCAAATAGCTGAGTACCTTTCTTTAGTGTTATAAGTGTTGTGTGGGTGAACCTGTGCTAATGTACAGACCTTACTTGAACTAATACATACTTGTGATTAAACCCCTGCAAGCATCCGCAACTATAGGAAAGCAATTAAGATATAAATCTAACCACAGCCTTAAACTCTGAGACTAACCACAACCTTAAACTCTGAGATCCTACACTCCCTTGTGCAATTGTGTCCTAACGTGGGGTTCAGGTTTCTGTCACTCCGGCAACCCCACAATTAGTAGCCAAATACACAATGCATTCCCCTAGGCCCATAAATGGTGAAGTATCATGTAGTTGACGTTCACATGACACCACTAGAAGAATAGCACCACAACATAAATACTAAACCATTGAATAATATCTCAACAAAAATCCACTACTAATAATATGACTTCTCCCATGTCCTCAAGAACTAAATGAACTACTCACAAGACATCATATGGATCAAGATCAAAGATGATATGGTAATGGATAACAATCTGAACATAAACGATAATCCAATGGTTCCACTCACAAGCATCAACTACAATAGTAATCAACACCAGGAAAGTTTCCCCTAAGATCTATGCAAGTATTCAACATGATTGTTACAGCGGGATGAAGTGGTGATGATGGTGCTGGTGGAGATGATGGTGTGGATGATGATGATCCCGATGAAGCCTAGCTTGATGATGGTGTTGATGGCGATGATCTCCCCTCTCCGGGAAGGAATTTCCCCGACAGAAATCTGTCTGCCGGAGAGCTCTTTCTCTCTCGGTGTTTTCCGCCCCACAGAGGTGGCGGAAATCTTTCTGTGGTCGCCCCCTGGTATTAGGGTTCCGAGAGGAAGATACATGCAAAAACAGATGAAAAGACATAAGTAACACCTCATAATAATACACATATCAATGAATAGAGGAAAATTATGATATAGCATGGTGATGCAAATTGGACGTATTAGCAATCCTTGGCAAGATCTGTAGGGTTGTCTTGCTTCCTTGTGTATTCTCTTCTACCATCAATGGCAGGCAATAACTATGCAGCATGTTGCCAGCCGAGACTATGCTAGGCTTCTTTGTCTATTTCCCATGCTCGCTCAATTCACAAAAAATAAATATTGAGTGTATTGACTTCCAAGCTTATGGTATTGTATATCAGATAGATTTAGTATGTATATAATGTTATTGCGGTCGGATTTGGGATAGGCGTGTATTTTAAGCTATATTTTCTCTTCAAGACAACAAATTATCCTGAACTTGGTAGCTATTGACTACCAATTTGCTCGAAGAATATAGAACAATAGAATTCTACCATCTCTTGTACCTCTTTAGATACTGCAAATGAGAGAAATTCTCCCACTTGAACAAAAAAATCACTTTGTGTTACTAAGTCATTTCGAATATGTCCTCCTCTTGAGTATGCTAGACATAATTTTCTGATCCAATTTTTCATATCGATCTTGGGATATCAAGGTAACGAGAACATATGGAATGAATTCATAATGAAGTTTCTTAGTTTTTGAATATATATTATGTCCCTTCTAAAGAAAAACAATTCACTCATAGAAAAGTTAACTTAAATGCTTATAATTGTTAAAAACACACATGGGGAGTTATTTTGCTTGTTGAATAGCATGTTCTTTCAAATGTATGAGTATGGATGGCCCATATACTACCATATGTTGCACTATTTGTTGTAGCAATGATGCACCTACATTTGAGTCGATAAACCAACATAAGTATTATTAACATGGGATCGCCTTTGCAAATTGTCCTATGTTTTTCTAAATAATAGTTGACCTCATTATTTTAGGTTGATTCTTATGTTGAACCATGTTTCAATCCAAACACAACTAGTTGTGAGAGACCCTTCATTTTCCCATGTCATATGCCTTCTCATAGTCCACTATAAAAAGATCAAATTCCATTTAAAAATGACCCTACAAATATTATTGTAGCACATCTCAAGAAGGGTCTCATGAAGTATCGCCATACCTTCCAAGATATCTCTATCTGGATAGGCTTAGCTTCATCCTGTTCTACCCATCTTAAACTCACAACAATCGTCTCATGGATCACCCACATGTGCCCCATCTCATGGCTCATACACATTAAGGTGTTTTGCAATAAAGAATTCTCAGCGTAGCAAAGTTAATAGGTTTGTATCTTTGAGATTCTTAGAGTCTCGGATGTGGCAAACCAACGGGCTTGTCTCTCTTAGATTCCAAAATCATCCAGCAAATCCATGAACTTAGTGAACTGACTAGATAGCCAGTTTGAGACCCTAAGGACTTGACTCTCTCCACTATCTCATTTCACTCATGCCGAAACAAACATTGCAAATTGTAGCACAATGTCATTGTTTATAGAAAATACAGAGTTGACAGACATGGAAAAACTGATCAACAGTTGTATATAGAGAGATGTCATGCCATAGGCCATTTGCAGAGACAGACCTTCTTTGTACTAGTTTTGTGTGAGCAAGGCATCCACAAGCGAACGAAAACTATGTGACCATCCTAGTAAAAGTGTATTCTAGTTTAGGGTTCACGCACGCATTGCCTCACACGACAAGCATGGTGTGATGATCGATCGGGCATAAGAATATGAGTTCTTTCACGCCTATCTACTCGTGCGTGGCTTTGAAGCAGTGAAAGAGGCTCAACAGATTTTTCATCGCATGTGTAGGCATGGTTGATTGGGTGGTATAGTTGACTATAGTAGGCAAAACAAGACTAAAGATATTTAAATAATCTATCTATATCTAATAATAAAGAACGGTTCTGCTTTTTTTTTACAGGTTTGCCCTTCTTCTAAACATCTAATAACCCATCGCTACCACCAGTTAGTTAAAATAGCGTTTGGAAAAAGAAAACACGCCGATCTTCAAAGCGGTTATGCAATGCCCGGACACACACATGGGTAAAAGAAAAATACGGTTTCTGTTTCTCCGCCGACGTCAGCTGCGTGTAGACTCACCTAATCCAGCGGTCCACCTCCTCTTTCATCTTCCGCGGATGCCGCATTAGCCCATCTTGACACAACTTGTTCCTATCTATGTGCAGCCTATCAGACTATTTTAGCTTAAGGACGGCCCATCAATGTCAACCCCGATGGTGGTAGAAAATAAAGCAGACGCTTTTTACTACTACCTTGATAACGTAAGAGGAGAGAAGTGGGGTCGAACCACTTTGGGACAAATTCTGGGCCACGGTGATGCTTTTTTTCCAGAATTTTATTCTTTCCTCTCAAGTTGCAATGGGTACGTGATAAAAAAAGTAAATATTTTGAAGTGCGCGCGCCATAAAAAATTGTCAGGACAAAGCAATGTGTGAGTCTGGCAATTTTATCTTTTTTCCTTTCTGTCTTTTGAAAGTTGCCATCCTGGCCGTTGTCCGAAAATAAATGGCTTGAAGGGAAGCGTCGGCGCCTGATCTCCTACGTAGCTTGTTGAACGAAGGCCTCGGGAAAAGAAAACAGGGTGACATGTCATGTGTGAAGTAAAAAAGTATCAAGCATTTGGGAATATATCTGTAAGCAACATTTGTGAATATCTACATGCACCAAAAATTCACATAATACTTAACAAGTGGATGGATAATCAATTAGGCATATGCAATGATGCCAAATTCCTATGTCGATAAGAAAAGGAAAATGATAGGACTCCCCCGGGGGATATGATCCCCCGGTTCGGTCTGGCTGTCTTTTTCCCGGGTCACGCGTAGTGTGCCTGTGGACCTCACTCCTGTGGCCTTATCGTCTCACCGTCTCCACCGCAAAACTAGATCAGGCAAATCCTCCGCTCGATGTTCGGCCGGAGACATCGCTGCTAGGCCGGAGCAGCCACACCCCCTGCACTCCTATACTTCTCCGGCGTCGCACCACCTCTCCTCCCCTGCCTTTGTTCCTCTCCCCTTCTCCGTCACCGCGGGCGCTTTAGCCTGTCATCGGGGCGTCCTTAGGTGAAGCACCGTTGCTGGCGCCACCGTCGCCGCAGTCGAAGGTGGTGAGGCAAGCAACTGCCTCTCCGCACTGTTGTCACCCAAGCACGCGCCACCGCCGACCCCTCAGGACGCTGCTACTCCGAGGTCGCGTGCTGCTCCTGCGAGGGAATGGCAGCACTGCACACAACGGCGCCTGATGTTGTGCTACAGAGGCCGCGGCGACCTGCTACAAGCGCGGCGGCGGTCGTGCTACAGAGGCGGCGGCGACCTGCTACAAAGCGCGGCGGCGACCTGCTACAAGCGCGGCGGCGCTTTGCTAGAGAGGTGGCGGCGGCGACCTGCTACAAGCGCGGCGACTTTTGCTAGAGAGGCGTCGACTGTTTTGCTACAGAGGCGGCGGCCGTGCTACAGAGGCGACGACGACCTGCTACAAGAGCGGCGGCGGCGGTCGTGCTACAGAGGCGGCGGCGACCTGCTACAAAGCGCGGCGGCGCTTTGCTAGAGAGGCGGCGGCGGCGGCGACCTGCTACAAGCGCGGCGGCTTTTGCTAGAGAGGCGTCGACTGTTTTGCTACAGAGGCGGCGGCCGTGCTACAGAGGCGACGACGACCTGCTACAAGCGCGGCGGTCGTGCTACAGAGGCGGCGGCGACCTGCTACAAAGCGCGGCGGCGGCGGTCGTGCTACAGAGGCGGCGGCGACCTGCTACAAAGCGCGGCGGTGACCTGCTACAAGCGCGGTGGCGCTTTGCTAGAGAGGCGGCGGCGGCGACCTGCTACAAGCGCGGCGGCTTTTGCTAGAGAGGCGTCGACTGTTTTGCTACAGAGGCGGCGGCCGTGCTACAGAGGCGACGACGACCTGCTACAAGCGCGGCGGCGGCGGTCGTGCTACAGAGGCGGCGGCGACCGGCTACAAAGCGCGGCGGCGACCTGCTACAAGCGCGGCGGCGCTTTGCTAGAGAGGCGGCGGCGGCGACCTTCTACAAGCGCGGCGGCTTTTGCTAGAGAGGCGTCGACTGTTTTGCTACAGAGGCGGCGGCCGTGCTACAGAGGCGACGACGACCTGCTACAAGCGCGGCGGCGCTTTGCTACGGAGATGTTGGCTGCTTTCTACAACTGCGTCGGCCGCTTGCTACAACGGCATCAGGCGCTTGCTACATATGACTTGTGGTGTTGCTACATGCAGCGAGCGGTGCTGCTATAATGGCATATCTTTTGCTACAATTTTTGCTCCAACAATGTCTCCGGCGAAGTCAGGCTTTTGCTACATTAGCATAATCATCTTGCTACATCTGTTTTCTGAGTTTGCTACAATAGCGCAAACTTCTTGCTACGAGGTCGTCGGCGAGATCTCCGGCGAGTCTAAGACGGAGTTAGTTTTGCTACATTAGCACAAAAATATTATGCTACATAGTCTCCGACGAGGTATCCGGCGAAGTCTCCGACGAGATCTGTCTTTTTTATTTATCTCGTGGACGAACCTTTTTTGCTACAGTGTAGCAAAAGCAGGGCGTATGTAGCAAAAGCGGGCCTGAGTGTAGCAAAAGCGGAATTTAGGTGGACACGTGTCAGCACAAGGACCCGAGGGATCAGAAGTTTTTATCGCCTGGGGGACGCGTAGAACTGTCCATAAGGAAAACACTACTCGGCCTCAGCCATTTTGACCTGGCAGAAATGGCCTCTCCAATTACAACCGAGCGTCCTAAAGACTAAAGAGGCTTCTATGCCTTTTGCCACCATTTTTTTATTTCAAAACTGCCGTGGACCAAAAAAAGCATAATGATCACGCACATGTGACCGGTCATGCGAGAATAAAGACATATAATGACATAAACGTTGCATGCATTAGTTTCTGAACTGATCACGCACACCGGGCATGCTCACAGTCTCCATAAACCCCATATCAGCCACAAGCCTGTTCAGCACGTCCTGCGCAATGCACACCTCTAACTCTAAGCAACATGCTTCCTCCCTGCTATGGGCCCTCGGACACTGCCGCCATCCTGTCCATTTAGTGACCACAGACACTCCACACGGCAGCCTGCCCTTTTCCCAGCCGAAGTCATTGCCGAATATACGACGTCGAACCGCAGTGAACTCCTCGTCATGAGCGCTGCCACTCCATATGATACTCCCAAGTGCTCCATAGTCAACTTGGTGTGTCGTCCCCGGATACCAAAATTACACATAGTGCTTGATAGTTCATAGAGAAAATGCGGAGTTAGCTGGCACGGCCTAAGTGCAGTGCATAGTGTATATATATAGAAACAGAGGTGCCATATAGAGATAAGCTTGCTTTGTGTGAGGGCATGGAAATGAATGGGCTCACGCGACAGCCATGGTCTATGATAACTGAGGCGCTCTTCCTTGTAACTGACTCTGACACGCAAGGTGCCGGATTCATCGCATGTCATATATGCATGGTTGATCGTATCGGATGTTTTAACATGATTGAAGGCTATAGTTGACTAGTTGTATCGATTACTTCACGATCTTTGAGTCAGGCTTGACTAATCTGCTACCAAGCCACAATTTTGCTGGCATGTCTGGGATTTGCTGGGGCAGAAGAAGGATGTAGTCAACGACCAGATTATGCCAAGCAAGACAAACCTGAAGAGAGTGATTGAGTTTAAGCAAGTCCAAGTAAAAATATTGAAGGAACACAAAAGAAATTCTTGCCCCACAAAAAAAATCTTGATTGTCATGGGGATACTAATGACATGTCATTTCAGTTAGAGACAGATCCAGCATTTGGAGACATCATATTTGTACCCAACATTTGAGTATCTACAGTAGTTCAGTGGCATATTAAACATGTGGAACAAAGAACAACCAAATCTTCAATTTACAGTGATCTAAAGTTGCTAATTTGACCAAAAAACATCTATTTTGAGGTCTTCGTGTACTTCAAGGTCTTCATCAACCAGATAAATAACTATCCAGATAATTAATCCATCCCCACTGATGACCCAAGTGGCCAAGTGGTGGCAAATCCGTCATGCAAGTTCAAAATCCGAGAGATAGTAGCATAGAAAACTAAAACAAACATGGGATGAAACGACTCATACATGCACTTTCTTTTAGGTACTTAGATTTAAACTTCTAGTATCTTTTACCGTGCATTGTGCCATGCTTATAGCCTAGAATTACAACATATCAGACGAACTGGATTATTGCTTATTACAACCAAAAGACAATTATGCCAGTCATGTTGTGTCATCCATAGACCGAACATGTTTCATCTGGATTTAGGGATCGTTTATTTGGAAACAATAAAACATTTCAACACTCAATAGACTATGTAATATGCAACAAGCGAAGTTAGAGACAATTGTCTAAGTGTTACAAAATATGAGACAACCAAGACCATTGGACTTCTTCTTACAATAAAAGATCAATAAGCTGGTAGGACATGTTTTTATAGTATGGGTTTAACCATTTAATTTGGTTTTCTTCTCGAAAGAACTAAATGCTTCCGCACTCTCCTTTATATATAAAAATCTATTGTGACACATTATCTAGTTTGTAAGCTTAGTATGTCCCCTTGAAAGAACTTGGCATGAAAAGTATAGTCTCCTTGAAAGAACTCAACTAGCAAGATGATGGCCCGAGTTGGAATAGAGTCTAGCTATGGATGACTGATGTCTCTTGTGGCTTACTTGCACATGCTCCGTAGAGCTCCATGAATCAACCGAGCTACCAACACAGAGAAGCATAATGTAACACCCCCGGTCATTCCGGAACGACGGCTGTCACTTCTGATAGCTCAATAGTATCTCTGGACTAACCCCACAGACCAACACTAGTCTTTTCTAGACACTTTGTCCTCACTCGTGCGCACCCGGTACCCACTTCCCGGTCGGTCACCCATCCTAGAATTTCCGGTACCCACTTCCCGGTCGGTCACCCATCCTAGAATTTCTCTAGGCCAAGCACGCTTAACCTTAGAGTTCTTTTCAAATGAGCTTCCGGAAAAGAAGTTGCAACTTGTTGGTATGGGTTTCCTATCAATCCTATTGAGCCATGCGCCAGTCTCACATACACCCACCCTTAGAAGATCGACGTCCTCGTCGATCAACCACAAGCCAAGAACGTCCCCTCTTGGCATACGTCTGTGCGTCCAGTGTCGGCACATGTGCCATGCCGTGTCCACTCCGGGCTACACGCGCCATGTGCCACATGTCCGCCACTGACCCACACACGCCCGTGTAACCGCGAGGGTCGGCTCTGATACCAAATTGTAACACCCCCGGTCACTCCGGACCGACGGCTGTCACTTCTAGTAGCTCAATAGTATCTCTAGACTAACCCCACAGACCAACACTAGTCTTTTCTACGCACTTTTTCCTCACTCGTGCGCACCCGGTACCCACTTCCCGGTCGGTCACCCATCCTAGAATTGCTCTAGGCCAAGCACGCTTAGCCTTAGAGTTCTTTTCGAATGAGCTTCCGGAAAAGAAGTTGCAACTTGTTGGTATGTGTTTCCTATCAATCCTATTGAGCCATGCGCCAGTCTCACACATAAATTATCAAATTTATGGTGTACTAGATGGTGGTATACACCTCATGGAGATAAAATAGCAATTTGTTTAAAGCATGATATAATTATAATTTACAACTTGAGAAAGCAAAAGATCATTGAAGTAAGTTTTCAAAAAATATAAAAGATTCCATACATGTAAAAGATAGTACAAATGCGTACATGTAAAATATGGAGAAAATTAAGCCTTTAAATTACAAGAACTTAGAGATTTCCTTTAAATTAAGTTATAAAAAATGTACTTACATATAGATTCACTTTATCCTACCTAACAAATGATGATTATATAATTTTACCAACAAAGGAAAGGGGCAAACCGTTGTGTTGATCTTGTTTTGTTTTTTGTTACAACGCATAACACTGTGGTAGTTGATACATTGTGGAGAGTGCTACGCGTTCCCCGGGGGATAATTGCTCATGATCTCCCCGGGTCTCAGCGTGACACGTCAACTCAAAACACCATGTAAATCCCTCTTTTACTGCAGCAGTTCTGTTACAAAAAATCTTGGTTTTGCTACATGTAGCAAAAAGCGGCTCGCTCCAAAAAAAGAAGACTGTCTCGCCGGAGACTCCATAGCAAAAAATTGTGCTAATGTAGTAGATCCGACCTTGCCGGAGACTCGTGGAGACTTTCGCCGATAGACCTCGTCGGAGAACGTGTAGCAAATATCTTGCGCTATTGTAGCAAAACAACAAACCGTATGAAGCAAATAAAATGTTCTATTATAACAAATCCGATCTCGTTGGAAACCTCGCCAGATATCTTGTCGGATACCTCATAGCAAAATCATAGAGCAGTTGTAGCAAAAAAAATGTGAAGTAGCAAAACAAAAATGAATATGTAGAATAAATATTATACTAAGATAGCAAATGCTCGTAGCACCAACAAAACAACATATATATCAAGACCGACCAACATAAGTAGCAAACCCTAGAGACAATCGTAGCATCATTGGTGTTCTTCGATAGCAACGCCGGTGTCCTTCGGTAGCAACGTCGGTACCCTGGTAGCATAGCATCTCCTATCTCCTTGTAGCTAGGGACGCTGCGGCAGTGCACCCACTGGGAGGGCCACCGTGATGCGGCCGAGATCGTTAGTACGTCGACGTGGCCATGGGGCGGAGGTAGGAGGAGCCTCCATCCGACGGCACATGCGCGGACAAATTGTCTACCATGGGAGCTAGGCTACCTCCAAACTCTTCCAATCCTGCATACGTGGTAGTCGTAGCGCTTCCTAGTACGGAGGAACCGGTCGGTGGCAGCGCGCGGTCTCCAATGGCGAGCGCATGCTCACGGACCTGCGACGGCGACGCGCGGTCTCTAGCGGCGAGCACGTGCTCACGGACCTGCGGCGGTAGTTGCAGCGCGCGCAGGAACCTGCGGCGGCGTGCGTGTAGTCTCCGGCGGCGAACGCGTGGTCTCCGGTGGCGAGCCGTGGTCACGGACCTGCGGGAGCGACGACAGCTCACGCGCAGGAACCGGCGGCGACGGTGGTGGCGCGCTGGCAGGAACGTCCGGCGGCGGCAGCTTTAGTTGCTATGCGGGAAAAGGAGGCTAGAAAGGCAAGAGGGAGTTGGATTTGAATTGCATGCACTAGCCAACACAACCAACAGCCTGAACTAATAGAAAGGACTAGACAAATTTATTTCAACACCCACCCTATGTATTTGCCATCTTTCCTATTGTGACGTGTGTTTAGAGAGCCGCAATATTTGTTTTTTAATTTTTCCGTTGGCCAGGATTTGATCATAGGATCTTCTGCTCTGATACCATATTAAATTGTATGCACTAGTCAACGCAACCAACAGTCTGAATCGATGGAAAGGGCTAGACAATATATTTCAACACTCACCCTACGTCTTTCGTCATTTGGTCTATTGTGACGTATGTTGGGGAGCCGCAATATTTGTTTTTAATTCTTGTGTTTGCCAGAATTCGATCCTAGGATATTTTGCTCTGATACCCTATTGAACTGTATGCACTAGCCAACGCAACCAATATTCCAAACTGATGAAAAGGGCTAAGTAATATATTTCACTAGGATACGTGCGGTAGGGAAGATCGTGCACGACCAAGACTCAGACAAGGGGAACACAAATCCACTGAGGGGACTGTATCATTTCCCTTGTATTAAACCTTCTCTCTCTCCATCCTTTATAAAAGTAATACTTTGGAGAACTTATACATACCGACTCAAGTTTGTACAAAATCATGTGCGAGTTTTGAGCTTTATGTGATGATATTGGCAACAAATGTACAAAGGATTTGTACGAGTGAGCGGCATGAGGAACATAGCGACACCCATAAACAAATCTATTTTGTGTTAAGGATCATCCACACAGTTTAGATGTCTTCTTAATCAGCATATGTAACACTGCAAAGGCACATTGCAATGTTCCGCTTGTGTTTAGACTTAAGACCTCATCGATCACATTTCCCTAACACGAAGATGTGGAGGGACGGCAACGGAAGAGAAACTTTCAACGACATAGAAACATTATTCTACCTCCGAGTATGTAAAACTTGGTTCTTGGGTTCGTAGGTGTTGTGTGGTGGCTTTAGGTTTTTTTACACATGATCTTTGTGAGGCATTTATTAAATAATATAATAAAGATGGTCATGTGCATCTTTTTGATGCATAGCCAAGGGGTCTCATCCTACAATTTCGGAAAAAGGCACCCATACTACACTACTCTGAATAAATCACAATAGCATGGCCATCGCATCTCAGTAGACAAAACTATTGTGTTTCTCTAGTGATCATGGTATTGTGTTGAAAATATAAAAATAATCCATTAGATTTAATACAAATAATAAATTGATATAAAATGATTATAGAAACAATAATTAAATTAATCATGCATACTAACAGATTAGATGAATATTGCATCTAAATAGGATAAACTGATCACATCTACTCCAAAAGTTAGAACTAGAAACTCTAGCAAAATCTGTAAGAGAAAGTCTAAGGTCACATACGGTGCAGTCTGAAAAACAGCGGCAACAACAACAGCAGTAGTAGCATCTTTTGTGTTGTTGCACATGTTGAGGTTGCCAAAGAAGTCACTGACGTCCAGAAAGAAGTCATCGTTGGGGAACTCGTCATCGGAGGACGTTGTGGTTTCCAGTAGTTGCACTAGAAAGCTCTCCCCAAAAGCATGATCGTCTCTTATCCGTACAGGTTCATGAGAGATAGGGTTCCGGAGGCCTACTGTCCCGATCTGCGGTGCACGCCGTTTATCGGGGTGGAGAAGAAGAAGGCAGTAGCACAAGTTCTGAAAGTAGGTGCATGTGACAGATACCGATTAGGGTTAGCGTATTCGTTTATATAGTGCAGGTCGGGGAGGACGTGGGACATAGCCCACTTTCGAGTCGGTAATAGCCCATGATACAGAAAAACTAGAAACTACTGATTAACACATCCGTTAATGATTTGTATGATTAATTTTTCCGAACAACAAAACATAAACATCATGTAAAACATGGGGTCGGCTCATTCCCACAAACCATGGCGCCCGTGTCGCGACGAGGCGTGGCGTGGCGAGGCAGGTAGCGTCGGAGGAGTACGGGAGAGTTGCTCTTTTTCTCATACCTTAGTGACTGATAGAACAGCCTAGTATATAAGAAGTCGAAACTCTCACTCAACTAGCAATGTAGGACTAAACTTTAGCTCTAATAGCATAGCCATATACTGACATGTATAAATGGACCGAAAAAAGTTAGAATATTTAGTATGGGCTAACGGCCCAACACAACAACATATTGCTGATCTTTCATCGCTTTCCTGCACATGCTCACCACAATACACATTAATTAGTTGGGTTAACAAGTCCATGTCCAGTATAAACACATATATGAAATATACGTGAAGAACTTGATCAGATTGTCCTTGTAGGCTTATAGAAGATAGTACATTGAGTAGTGACCAGAGTTTTGGTTATCGGTCGGAGAAATCCGGTTACCGGGTGTTTTGGTTATAGGTCGGGAAATTAGGTTACCGCCTCATAACTGAATAACCTGAGACCCATGAGAAACTAGTAGTGAAATTTTGATTTTTTTTATTTTTAATTTTAACAAAAAAAATTCGTAAATTGCCATACCAAAGAATCTGATAAATTTTGGTTTTTAAATTGGTCCGGTAAATGGTTGATATTTTCTGGTAACCGGAAATCCTGACCCCTCGGGATTTTTTCTCGGGTCATGAACCAAAAGGTTGGTAGTAACACCATCCCTGGCAATTACCTTATTTTTTTTTTGAACAGACAATTACCTTATATGATTACCAGTGCTACACACCTCCAATTTAGACTTGGCTTCAGTTTCAAATATACAACCTCATAGTCGGGGGCAGACCCAAGTATCGCTGAGTGGGGGCAGTTGTCCCCACTCAGTTTTTAAAAATTTAGTGTAATTCGTTTATATTTGAAGGAAAATTTCAGAAAACTTAGATTTTTTGTCTCGATCCGCCCCTGCTCATAGCTTTTGCGAATTGTCAGCAAAGATAAGATTAAGGAAAATGATATGGATCCCCCGGACGATGGGGGGTTCCCATCGTCCTCCTCTCCCTAAAATCGCCCTAATTTTCATTTTTGCTGCAAAATGGCCCGCTTTTGCTACATATGTCCCCGCTTTTGCTTTCGAAGCAAAAAAAAAATGGTTCGTTTTAAAAATAGAACGTCTCGCCGGAGACCTCGCCGGAGATCATGCAGCAAAAAATTGTGCTAATGCAGCAAAACCGACTTCGCCGGAAACTTTTTTTGCTGCATGGTCTCCGGCGAGGATCATCAACGAGTTGTTTTCGACGATGTCTCCGGCGAAGACGGTTTTGCTGTTTTAGCACAATTTTTTTGCTGCATGGTCTCCGGCAAGGTCTCCGGTGAGGTCTTCGGCGAGACGTTCTATTTCTAAAACAAACTTTTTTTTGCTTCGGAAGCAAAAGCGGGGACATATGCAACAAACGCGGGATGTATGGACACGTGTCAGCACGAAAAGCAAGACGATGGGAGAGCTCCCATCGTCCGGGGGCGTCTAGCAGTTTCCTAAGATTAACTCCTTTCTACTATGCCTCATGTTCACACCACCGCTTCTCCAGGGCCTCTTGTTCTCTGCCATCGCCCTCAACATCCTTGCCTCGTTTTCCTTGTCTCCTATTCCCCGCGTCCTGCCCGCCGGCTGCAGGGGAGAAGTGCCGTGCCGGGATGGAGGAGCGGGTCTAGACGATTCTTTCAGTTGTGGGCTTTATGTACTATTGGCTCAATTCTAGTAGACGATAAATTGCAAGTTCATGGTCGTCATGTGGTGCTTATCTATGCTCAACACATAAAACTACTTCCTCCGTTCTAAAATATAAGAAGTTTTGGCAAGCTAAAACAATTTACTAAAGCTTCTTATATTTTTCGAACAGAGGAAGTAGCATGCAAGGTACTGCCTCAAAAAAAAAGGAAAAAACTAGTCTGCAAGGTACAAACTTAGAGAAAACAAGAAGCGTTATGACAATCAAATTGAATAGACCAAAGATGTCTCCTCCAGTTCTTTAGCTAAAGAGAAAAGCAGTTTGAGTCTTTTGCTTTTATCTAGATTTGAAAGCTTGTTTTCGAAAAATAAGAATGAATCAACGGAGCCAGATCGTGCGCTATAACAACTCACATTTCAGACTAGAACAAGCAGCACGAAGCCAGGGCTTCACTTCTCTTCGCCGTTGCATTGTCACCATGAGACGTGTGCGTAGGGAATTGATTGTTGAGCCTACTGCACGAATTAACCATGCCAACCAGCGGCGCTGCTCCGTCTACTATTATCTGAGTTGTCGGAACCGGAGCTCTCTGACAAAGCATTTCTGCTAACGGTTCAAGCTTATCATGCGGCACTGGTATCGTACAGCTTTGCACATATCCCAATGGCTTCTTTTGAATTTGAACGTTGTTATGCGGTGAAGCGGCCGGTTGCTCCATGAAACTGAAACTATGCTTGCATGGGCTTCGGTATCATCACTTAGCTTTTCAGCCTACTAGAACTATTAAAATGTGTAAGACTCGTGAAACCGATCACCAATGAACACCTAAATATACAACGCACATCGTGGATCTGCACGGGAGCTTAACTAGTTGTATTACATTTACACCATAGTTATTTGGTTCTCTCCACTATCTCATTTCACTCTCTCATGACAACTGAACTAAGCCTCTCATACCCACACTACATATATAGGGAAATACAAAATTAATGCACATGTTCCAACTGGAGAGACGACGGTGCATATATATGTATATATAGAGAGAGATATGACATGCCATGGATGTACACACTACACACCTAGCTTCCCTAGAGCTAGCTAGCTTGTCTTGTGTGAGAAAGCGGCAGGCATGGAAATGACATGCTGTCCGCATGTGATAGGCATGGTCGAGTTCAAGAGGGAATGGAAAACCATGTGTTCGTAATTCATGCAGAAAGTGATGTGTTCTCCCGCAGCATGCACTGCCACAGTCTGTGCTTTCTCACCATGTAACAGTGTTGCGGCTAAAGTAGTGAAAGAAAATAGTGCAAACTCCATTTCATGGCGTCACATCACCATGACTACATGATCAATCTAGTGTTCATTAACATCATTGCAGTGGGCAGAGGGTCTTGCTCGACACGAAAGGTAAGCTTCTAGCGACAAATCCAGCTGAAAGCGAACGTTGGTTGTAATGCAATTACTAGTATATTTGGAGGCGGATGTTGGCCGAGATATAATTGGGCCCGTGCTCTTTTACTGTGGTAGTGTTGATAAAGATAAGGCCACCATGACATGCACATTTTCATTTATCTAGTGAGACTCCTAATGAATTAATAGAAAGAACATGTAGTATGTGGTGTAATCTGGACAAGACAGAGTAAAGGAAGGTAGGGTTGCAAATTGGTGTCCTTAAGCCTTAGAGTAACCTCTAACCCGCATTAGTTCACTCGAAAGAACTAGTTCATTTGATTGAACTAAATGTTGGGAGATAAACAATCCCACTAGTCTGAAATGAATTTTAAGGATATAGCTTCAACCAGTAGCTATGCAATGGAAGTAAAACAACGATCACATCATTAGTAGAAAAAGGTCTAGTGGCGGCGTTCGGAAAAGAAGATTCGTGGCGTTGAACGCACACGTCACTAATCTTACGCCACTGGTAGAAGATAGTGATGGAGTCCACAACAAACGCCACAAGCAGTTTATCTAGTGGTGGAGTTTCCGTGGAACGCCACCACTATATATCATAATAGTGGCGCTTCCATTAGATAGATATTTGTGATGTTTCTTTTATTTTGAGCGCCACAATTGAGGTTTCAAAAATTAAAAAAAATCTGGTGCATCCAATTTTATATTGACAGCACAGCAAAACATATTCATAGAAATGGCGCAATATAACATCAGGAAATGCATTATCACATAACAAGCGGTTAAAAACATCACAAGCGGTTCAACATTCAATATAACTAATACATCTCGCTCAATCAAACTGAACGTCGATTCCAGGGTCTTGAGCCACGAGCGGTGAATATTTAAAGAGAAGGAACCGTCACAGGAGCATAGCTCGGGTGAGATCCCTGAAAAAACTGCTAGGTATCGGAGACCCTGACGACCAACGCAACCATATAGCGACGGACGTGCCCGTCCTCCTCCCTGACACGACACTGTATCACCTCCTCGGGGGCCGGATCCCTCTGCACCGAGTGTGGACCAGACGAGCACCACCAAAGAAGCTCTGGGTCAACAACGAGATCGGGATTCCTCACCAAGATACGCGTCCCGAAAGGTAGCACCTCCCAGTACCATCCCGGTGGAGCCTAGTCTCGCACATGCCCAGCGAAGCCCAGTAGTCCTCCGATGTTGCCGCCGAGTTGATGACGAGGATGCGGGATGGGCATCCTAAAGTAGCCAAGTAAGTGTGCGGTTGTTCCAAATTGATGTCAACAAATAATCTCTAAACTAAATAATCATAAGCAAATTGACGACAAAGCTCACTCACATAACAACTGACATTGCATCCTCGCATTGTAATCATCGGCCATATGAAAGTACAAAACCAAAATCAACCTAAAAGTAGGGCCTCATATTTGCATTAGACGCAAAATAATTACAGGGACGGAGTGAGTGAGCCAAGTAGAATGCACAAATTATTTATTTGTGCATATCACAAGGCTCACTCACACCGCCCCCGACATTGCATCCTCACATTGTAATCATCGGCCATATGAAAGTACAAAACTAAACCTAAAAGTAGGGCCTCATATTTGTATTAGTCACAAAATAATTATAGGGATGGAGTGAGTGAGCCAAGTAGGATGCACAAATTATTTATTTGTTCATGTCACAAGGCTCACTCATAATGCCCCGACATTGCATCCTCACATTGTAATCATCGGCTATATGAAAGTACAAAACCAAAATTAAACTAAAAGTAGGGCCTTATATTTGCATTAGACGCAAAATAATTACAGGGACAGTGTAAGTGAGCCAAGTAGGATGCACAAATTATTTATTTGTGCGTATTACAAGGCTCACTCACACCGCTCCCGACATTGCATCCTCATATTGTAATCATCGGCCATATGAAAGTACAAAACCAAAATCAACCTAAAAGTAGGGCCTCATATTTGCATTAGATGAGCCAAGTAGGATGCACTAAATCATATTTGCACTAAATCATCTACAATTATCTAAACTAAATCATCTACAATTATTTCAGAGATGAAGTAAGCGAGCCAAAATAATTTCTAGAATTTCTAACATACTTATCTATAGAATTTCTAATATCAATATCTAACACACATATGCATCTACAATTTTCCTAAAATGCATAAAAACGGGGATCAGGGGTGTGTCTCACCGCGAGGTCGTGGACGGGGAAGCTAAGGCGAGTGGCTCGGGGATGGACGGGGATGGCAACGATGGTCGCGGTGGCCAGCGGCTCGGAGAGGAGGAGAGGGCGGCGACCGGCGGCTCGGGAATGGACGGGGCAGTGGCGACCGCCGGTGGCCGTGGTGGTTGCGGCAGCCAGCGGCTCGGAGAGGAGGTGAGAGGTGCGGCGACCGGCGGCTCGGGAACGGACGGGGCGGGGGTGGTGGCGGCGACAGTCGAGGATCGCCGCAGTCGTTGCGGCAGCCAGCGGCTCAGAGAGGAGGTGAGAGGTGCGGCGACTAGCAGCTCAGTAACGGATGGGCCGGGGGCATTCGATGCATGCGGTGGCGGGGTTGAGGGAGACTGCGGGATAGAGTGTGAGGTAGGGATCGATCCGATCGAAAGGGAACATCGTTATAAAAAAGCTGTGGAGTTCAATTCATGCTGAACGCCACCAGCACTGAGCGTAGCCATGGCGTTCAGTTGTTAACAATGCCACAAGTAGGTTTGTCCCGGCTTTGTCCATCGGACCCCGACATTGATGGCGTCTACGTATAACAAGACATCACTAATATCATATACTGGTGGTGTTCCGTAATTTATAAACACCACTATTATTTCGTCTTCAGGTGGTGGCGCGTATAATATTTTGGACGCCACTAGTGAAATGACTGCTATAAGGGGTTTCCTACTAATTCATATACGAGTGACACAACGACTTAAGTAAAAAAACTCGTCAACTTAACGAGGAAAAAATGACTTTGAATTACCGATCCACCAAAGTTCCACTAAATATGAGCAACATGGGTACATAGTCTTCCATAGAATGTCAATGGATATACAACACATTTCATCATGTTGCCAACCGGTAACAAGAACCACAAGAGGCAATATTACAACAAAGCAGAGATATCATATTTTATGTTTTTTAACCATAAATTCAAACAGCACTAAAGTTGGTATACAATCATACATATGTGTTCTCAATATACTCACCAATTTTTCAGCTCAATCGAACACCCGTTTTTTTGCCTAGACTATTCCTTTACCAAAACTTCTATGTGATGAAACTGCAGTAGTCTGAACTGACTAAAACGCTCTTAAATATTATGCTTCATTGACCCACATCTAAAACCATCTAACCATATCTAATTACTCAAAGTAAGGAACAAACTAATCAAGTTTTGAGTCAATCCAAGAACGTTTAAGCCTCCAAACACTAGAAGAAAAACCGGCCAGGAACCACAAATCTAGACAATAATCACACCTATCTAGCTGTATTCATCTCTTCTCACTAGATCAAGGTGTTATTGTGTGTTATATTAACCTCTCTCAATGTCATCCACACTAGTTTTATACTCTCACTCACACAGCCACCAAGGATGGCTAGGATTTTATTTTCTTTCACAAGGAGCATATCAGCTATTGGATGTGAATTTCGATCAACGGTTTGCATGTGTTGGACTTACGGGACTATAGTTGGGCTTCCAACACACATCCATATGGAGGGACATGGATCAAGACTAAAGAGGGGTAGAGGGTACCTAAGGGTCACTAATTTGCATCTAGAAGGAAGGGTTGAGATTTGGCCAAATTCATATTGTGACGTAGCATGGCCTAGAATGTTGTCATACTTTGTAGATCATTTGGCTGATATTTTTTAAAATGGAGACATATCCCCGGTCTCTGCATCGACTGATGCATGCGACCTCTTTATTACTTTATTAGAATTCGAGTCTTACAAAGGATGCATCATGGGTCACTGAAAGGGTAATTGCCCCTATGTGTGGTTTTGGTGATTAATGACAATCCCTATGGTCTAATGTTTTCACTGAGTTTTATATGGAGGTATATTCCATAGGTCATGATTGTAGTCCATGTGTTGGATTCAAGTATGGATGCCATGAAGATAAAGATATACCTTGAGTATTGGCATCAAAATCATCGAGATTAAGAGAATAATATGATATGATCAAGATCTTGAGAGTGTGATCTCAATAGAAGAATTCAAGATATGGCTCTAAGTCGGTGTCATGATAGCCTCATTAGTTGAGGTATGGTTGACTAAGATTTAGAGCATGTAATCAAATTAAGAGTTCCTTATGTACCTCAAGATATTAAGATGGAGCGCGAGAAGATACTTGGTTGACCAATACAAAGAGTGAAGAGTGATTTCAAGTTGGTCAACACATGAAGCATAAAGAATGTACCACATGGTCTTGTGGTATGGTAAGCCTTGTCAATTATGCATCATGAACTAACCCATTATATATTTTCCTTTGCGTTTTCTATATGGGACAGGTATCTTTCCATGGGCATGCTTCAAAAATGAAGATATTATATAGCCCATGAGAGGATGACATCAAGTGGTGATCGTCATCAAGGTTGAGAAGGGCAAGTTCAAGATAAGCATCTCGAGAATATCATTTGCTTGAAACTTGCCGTCCATATTGGTGATAATGTACATGTGAATACATGTATTAATGAAGCTATCCCATAATGGTGTATGGGGAGCAAATTAGGAGTCTTCACGAAGCAACAATGATCAAGTGTTGCATTCTGGCTTGGGTGGAGCTTGAAGCATTGTCATCAAGATCAAGCAGGATGCACAAGGCAAAGGTATGGCCTTGCTAGGTTTTCCTTTTACCGGTCTCAAGGTGGTTGTTGGGAGACCGGGTCATAGGATAGATAGCCGCACTATCAAGAGGGGCTCTCGGTTGTGTAACTTGATCACATCGTCATAGGGAGCTCAATCGTTTGCATACTTTGCATCTTCCTATTTTGTTGCTTCTTGGTGTTTCTCCATGTGAGGTTCTTGAGCTTGTTGCTATCTCTTCAACAAGCCCATGTTCATCGAAAACGGAGTTTGTATGCATCTTCTATGGCGTTTTCGAGTTTGAAGGTTTTATCGGTTCTTATTTAGGGAGGCTTCTTACCTTTCTTCATTTGGTTCTATCCTCCTTTGTTGGGCTATGATGTTTCTCTGTACAATCTTGTAGGTCTTGTTGTCCTCGTCAAAACAAGCCCAAGATCATCGAAATCGGAGTCCGGATGCAAAAGTTATTGCGTTTTCCGTAAAGTCAGTTTCATCCCGGTTGTGGATCCGGTTCAACCGGCTCCCAGACCGGGTGGTCCGGTGCCAGCACCGGAAAACCGAGATTCAACCGGGATTTTCGGTTTTTCTATACCGAGTCTATCCGAGACTGTGTACTGACCCTTATCCCGGTTGAGATCCGGTTTTCTGGTCCAGGAACCGAACCATCCGGTTCTGGAGCCGGTCCAACCAAACTTTCAACCGGATTCGCATAGTTTTCTCCCAACGGCCATATTTGCTTTCCACTATAAAAGGGAGTTCTTCTCCCAACGTTTTAGAGTGTTCTTGACCACGAAATTGACCTCCATTGTTGAACCTCTTGAGCTTTCTTCCTCCCTCTTCCCTCCTATGATTCTTGCATCTTTTTGAGGGCTTTGGAAGAGGAGATCTAGATCTACAATCCCCACCAATCAATTTCTCCTCTAAGTGAGGGGAACCCATTGGATCTAGATCTTGGAGTCATTGGTTGACTTCCACCATTGTTCTTCCTCTCTAATGCCTCCCTAGCACTTGTTGCTTTGGTGGGATTTGAGAGTGAAGGATTTGAGCACCCTTGGTGGTCTTGCTTTGCATTCTTGCATAAGTGTTGAGCTTTCCATTACGATTTGTTCGAGTGAGAGACCGTGAGCTTGTTACTCTTGGAGGGTGACCTCCTAGTTGGCTTGGCGGTTGGTACCGTAGTGTTCTCTTCGTGGAAGATTGTGAAGAGACCCAGGATTCTCCTTCGTGGAGCTTGTGAAGTGGTTGTGGAGCTTGCCATCTCCGGAGTGGAGGAAAAGCTAGCCATAAGGAAAGGACCTATTCCTTCGTGGAATAGACTCGGAGAAGAAGGTGAGCCTTTGTGGCGCGTGAGGAATCCTTCGTGGAACCTCACACCTCTCCAACGTGACGTAGCCCCCTTCCCAAAGGTGGTGAACACAGGAATACATCTTCGTCTCCGCGTGCCTCGGTTATCTCTATATCCGAGGTTACTTTCCTTGTGATAGCCATCGAGCTTGAAGTACTTATATCTTGCTTATCACTTGTGGTATATTTATCTTGTGCTATCTTGCTTAGCTTAATTTGTTGTTGGTGCAATTAGTTGAGCCTAGTGTATTTAGGTTTTGTGCTTGTAAAATAAAAGTTAGTTTAACTCCGCATTCTATCAAGCCAAAACTGTAATAGTTTTGAAATTGCCTATTCACCCCCCCCCCTCTAGGCGACATCTCTATCCTTTTAATTGGTATCAGAGCAAGGTCTCTCCTTGTTTAGGCTTCACCGCCTAGAGTGTAAAGATGTCGGCTAGTAGTATAGTGCACAATGACACAATTATCTTT
Source organism: Avena sativa (assembly GCA_916181665.1). Classification (NCBI taxonomy): domain Eukaryota; kingdom Viridiplantae; phylum Streptophyta; class Magnoliopsida; order Poales; family Poaceae; genus Avena; species Avena sativa. Next base: position 306,306,262 of record OV702284.1, on the reverse strand, counting down.
GATGGCACAAATTATGCTTTGTGGAGAAATTGCTTGCTTTGTAATCTTCGGACCTTGTGTCCAAATATTGAGCGATTTCTAGATGTAGGTTTTTCTCCTCCTATGGATCCTCAAAATCTATCTTTAGAGGATGAGAAAAATTTACATCTCGAAGCTCAAGTATCTGTGGCATCCCGCAAAACCACTACTAGAAAATCGCGTTGTTTTTGTGCATTGCATCATCATGACCGCATGCTCATGTCATCATGCCACATTGCATTTGAGCATCGTCATCATCTTGCATTTGCTTGCATAAAACTATTTGCAGAAAAACCTATTCTGTTTTCTAAAACGCCCCGTCTTTGTTCAAACACAAAACCCGGGTCTCCGGATTATTTTGTTTTGTCAGCTATCGGTTTGCAAAAGCTCTGTTTGAAATAAATAAAGTATTTAATTATTTTAGTGGGGGCAGCCGAACCGGGCCGATCCGACCCAGTTGGCCACCCCCAGAATTAAACGGTCCACCCCAAAATCCCTAATCTACCTAGTCCTAATCTACCCACCCCTCCAACCACCTCACCCCACCCAATCCTCTCTCGCCACCTCACCTCTCTCCCTCCCCCCACCACTCACACGCTGCCACCTCACCTAACCTCCTCTCTCACTCCCCTCCACCTCACCCGTCGGACCCACCCCCACCACAGCACGCACGCACGCACACCACCCGCCAGACCCGCTCCCCCGTGGCCCCACCTCCCCCTGGCCCCGCGCCCCCAGACCCCCGCCTGTCAGTCCCACACCCACCCCCACCGACGCGCTCCCTCCCCCACGGGATCCTCTCTCCCCCACGCTCCCGCAACCGCCCCGCCTCTCTCCTTCTCCCTTCCTCCTCCGGCCGCTCTCCTCCACCCCGCCGGCCCGCACCTCCCCCACCTCCTCCCCTCCGGCCCACGAGCCGCCACCGCCGCCAGAGGGCCCCCGGGCTCCCCGTCGCCGCGCCCTTCCTCCCTCCGGCCGCCGCCTCCCTCGGGCTCCACCGCCGTCGTCGGCCGCGCCCCGCACCGGCCCGAGCTCCGCCGGCCGCCAAGGCCTCCTCCGTCGAGCCCTCCCTCCGCCGCCAGCACGTCGACCTCGCGCCCGCCCACGTCTACCTGCCGCCTCCAGCGAGCCGCCTCTGAGCCGCCGCTCGCGGGCCCGTCGTTCGACCGCGGCGCTGCTTGCAGGGCCCCTGGCTGCGTCACCCTCGCCGGCCAGCCCTTCGCCGTCGTCTGCGTGAGCCCGGCCTCGCCGCGCCTTCCCGTGGCCGTCACCGCCCCGCGTAGCACCTCAGTCGCCACCAAGCTTCGCCCCGCCATCGTCTTCCGTGCCGAGTCCATGCCCCGCGCCTCCGCCTCGCCAGGCCTTGCAGCACCGCTGACGTGCGGCCGACGCCCGAGCCTCTTTGCCTCCGTCTGCAGCGCTCCGGCCGGTAGCAGTCGTCGCCCAGGGCACGCCAAGCCCGTGCTCCTGTGCGTGTCTCTGTTTGCAAAAAGTTCTAGCACTGTATGACAAGGGCCAGCATCTGTTTGTGTCTCGGAGTATGCGTGCGTGCCCACAGGAGCTCAGGCCAACAGATCATTCTCTCGTCAAGATCTCCTCGCCTACAAGACCGGTTTGGTGCCGGGGATGTCGCAGGTTGTACATGAAGCCACTCGAAGGCATCAAACCCAGGAGGTCTCCTTCACGGACAACCGAAGCCGAGAACCCCGTCAAGATCTTCCGATGCTCCTGGTGTTGAACAAGTTTGCCATCGACCAGGGGAGCTGAATTCCAAGATCTTCACGGAACCGAAGGTCGCCTTCCGGATCCAAACCCCGAAGCCCGATCCCGAAGATCCGAAGATCGATCCCGACGCGCCGACCCGTGTGGCTCCTTCCGCCGCTGTCCCCCTACAACAACCTCGCCAGGGACCTCCTCTGCTCGCGGCCCTTCTCCGTCGCCCAGGACACCGCCGAATCCCCCCTGACCGCCCTCCTGAAAGCGTCACCGCCTCGGCCATACCTCCTCTCAGCTGCCTCTAGTCTCCTCTCGGTCATGGTGTTGCAGCGTCACGGCGTGGTGCGACGACAAGGACTTCCCCTGATTTGGGCCGACAAGATCTCCAACATGGATAAGATGACCGGCCCCCGAAGACCGAACCCGGTGCCGCGCCAAGATCTCCGAAAAACCCCGGTACCAAACAAGTTCGCCATCGACCTCGAGTTCTCCTACACGGATACCAAGCGACAAGATCTCCTTCATGGGAGCCGAAGGCGACGCCACTCAAGTGCTTCCTAAAACCCTGAGCTCTTCTTCATGGAACCGAAGACTGTTCCCGGATCCGAAGACTCCAAGACCGATCCGAAGCGCCAAGGCCTTCGACAAGGAATCGACAAGATCATCGCGGAACTCCAAGGTCTACTTCATAGGTTGCCGAACGCCAAGGTCGCTGACGCAGAACGCCAATTCCTTCTTCCCGGAACACCAAGCTCTTCATCTGGTATCCGACCTTCGAAGACCGTTTCCGTCGAACCCTGAACCCTGAGACCCGACCCCGAACCCCGAACCCCGGAACCCCAAGTTCGCCGAACCCTAATGTGTGAACCCCTTCCCGGAACCCTATTTTTATAATATAATATAACTTGTTGCATATTAAATTGTCATGCTCGCATCATATCATGTGGTTCGGGGGCATTATGCCGATTCACCTCATAATTAAATATGGGGCCCATATGCGGGCAAATCTAGTCTCATATTGGCCTTATTTAAATTTGTGTAGCGAACCGGTAACTTATCTTGCCCTGTTATTACAACATTTAATTTGCAGGGTAGATAAATAACTTGAACCATTTAATTAATTGTCGGGGCCCTTGTTCCGCTTAATATTGCCTAATTGCATCGCACCTTTGCCATGTCATACATCATACATGCATCATGCCCGATCTTCTGCCGTAGTATTAAATAGTGCATCCGGTGTTTCTTCTAGTGTTTTGCTTCTTCGCGGATAAGGCCTTTGAGTTGATGTGAGCTTCGCCCCGGTCTTCGGTTGAACCTTCGACAATGTTTTCAGGCGAGCATCTCCCCCTTTCTACCTATCTTACTTTTATAGTATTTGTTCCCTCCTGTTGATCTATTGCTATCTGTGTTGCGATGCTCTAGTTTTCGTACCCGTGATATCCCTTGCAGCCTTATATTGCCTTGGACACCTCCTATTACCGTTGTTTGGTAGATAGTTGGACCTGCGCGTCGTAGTCGCTTGCTCAAGTGCTGTTGCTTGTCGTCAAGTACCACGGTTGTTGGAGCATTGCCGCATGTTTGATTTTGGAGATGATCATGGTTTTACTTATCGTTCACTTTAATTCCTGTTTAACAACTAAAATTGAAGTAAGTAAGCAGAGGCACAGGTGGGCAATAGATGTTATTTGGTTGTTAACCGTCCACTTGTGTCCCGTAGGACCCCGAGTACTTGATACCTATTCCTTGAATATTCGCGCTATCCACATCCGGGAGGCTTATGGGAACCCCCTGAGTCAGAGCTTGATTCAGTCTTATTTCTTGGGGCCACAAACTAGTTTGAGATTTTATTTACGATCCTGTACTTATGCCATGCTTTACTGCTTTATTTAAATTGTGCGATGGATAGCACCTGTACTGTTTAGGTAAGCGGAGTGTTTTCGCGGTATCGACAATCCCAGTTTTGGGTTCCCAGTCGTTTACAGCCATTGTCGCAAACCTTGAATCCGTCTCGGAGTCAGCTAGCTTCGTTGCGGGTGTACTCAATGGGGTGGCCCCCTGAAATATTTCTGAATCCTGTGATTGCTTTGTCGTGAAAGCCTCGTTGGGTTTTGATTTGGTTTTTCCGAGGTTGATCGGGTGTGTGTTGCTATTTGTGCACCCCGGCCGGGTAAAACTTTCTGAAAGCCGTGTCCGCGGTTATGGACGACTTGGAGCACAGTATCTCGATCATAGACAACTATAACTAAAGTAGTGCTATAAATTTGCCTTTATAATGACTAGTAATCAGCTTCACTATAATGGAATGGCTACATAAAACTGCCCACAATTGCTTGTTTGGGTTGTCGCTTGCGACCATTGTATCTGACTAGTAAGTATTACAACTACAACGGAATGGCTAAATAAAAGTACCAACAACTGCTGGGTTTTGGGTTATCTCATGCTAATTGTATTTGACTAGTAAGTGTCGCAACTACAACGGAATGGTTAACTAAAAGTGCCCACTGCTTATTTTATCAGGATGATTATCTATACTTGACTAGTAATTGCTGCAACGAGAACTGAATAAATAAAACTGCCAACTGTGTGAGTTCCTCGGTTGACTTCCTCGTTTGGTCTCGAGGGGGAAATACCAGGATGGGTATGCTTGGTGATAGTATCAGGTTGGTTCCGAATAGGTCTTTCTTATCTCTCTCTGATAGCCGACCGTTGTATCGAGTCTCTATAGGTTGTTTAGTGCATGCTGCCGCTGCCGCTTCATTCCACCATACCTATGTAGGCGAGGACCGCCGAATTCTAGCCTCGCCGTGTACTGGCCTCAGTACTGACCGCTCTCTCTTTTTCCTTTGCCCTTTGTCGGCACCCCTTTTTGTTTAAGCAGGTTTTGAGATCGACGTCGTTAGCAGGGTTACCCTTCCGGCTTGGCCTGGGCAGGGTTATGGACGCCATTGGTTATTCTTCAGGGCTCTTAGCTCAATTTGCATCTTGTCCGTACTCGGACGCTGTATCGTTTTCCAGGTGATTTGGATCTTTGTATTGTATATCTGTATTCTTGACTCATTGAGTCGCTGTTATATATATATCTGTTCTGTGGGTCCCATCGAGGACTGTTGTGTAATGTTATTACTTCGTTTTCCACCTGCACGAAAGTGCCTGGTGGGCACATTTGAATCGTTTCTATGCGGGTTTGGCGGAAATCGCTGAAACTTGCATAGGGTCGATTCTGAGGGTGTTACAGAGTGGTATCAGAGCCCAGCAGTTGCGATACCCCACAAGTCCAGCCTGTAGGATAACCTAGCTGACGGCCGAAGTAGAGTGTCAAAAACTATTTTTGCAAAATCGGTTGGATAGTTCTGATTAGGTCTGATTTTACTCCTTACCCCTCTGCTACTCTCCTCTCACCTCTGCGTGTTTTGAATCCGCTCTCTTCTCTCTCTTCGAGTCCAGGATTTCTCGTGGTTGGGTTCCGTCGCACCTTCAGGGTTTCGCTTCCTCCTTCGGTAACGGTGTTGCTACATCTGATCTTCATGCTATCCGAGGAACCATCGTCTGGTGGATTTCTCTTTGTTCCTTCTCGTGCCTTCCGGTGTTATCCGACGCGACGACATCACCTACTCCAGATCCGATGCAGAGTCTGCATCACTCCTTTGTTTGTGAACCTCGTTTGTCGAGATCTTCAGTCTAATTCCGAGAGTTGGTTGCATACTCCGCCTATTCGTGTGCAGAGTAATGGTTTGGGTGCGCGATGGACTGATCACCATCCGACTACTCTTATCATTCGCTCTTGTACATCGAATCAGTGGATCCAGCAATTTTACTCCGTCCACGGAAGCTAGAGGTGGCTTTATTTGTTGATACCTCTACCTTCGACCTTTTGTTTCCGGAGTGTTCTCTCGACGATCACGGACAACGACCTCTTGTTAGTGGTGTCGCGAGGATCCACACGAAGCGAGAAGATTCATGTGGCATCCCGCAAAACCACTACTAGAAAATCGCGTTGAATTTGTGCATTGCATCGTCATCATCATGCATTGTTTGCCTAAAACTATTTTCGCAAAGCTTGTTTTGTTTTCTAAAACGCCCCGTCTTGTTTTCAAATTCAAACCCGGGTCTCCGGAATATTTTGTTTTGTCTAAACACAGATGGCAAACGCCTCGTTTTAATTAAATAAAATGTTTAATTATTTTTGTGGGGCAGTCGAACGGGCCGAACGACCCGAACGACCACCCCAGAAAATAAAACACCCGCCCTTCTAAATCCTACAGCTACCAACTAACCTACCCAGCCCTCCCCTCCACATCACTCCCTCCAATCAGCTCTCGCCACCTCACCTCTCCTCTCTCCCCCACCCAATCCCACGCTGCCACATCAGCAACCCTCTCTCCCTTCCCTCTCTCTACCACACCCACACAGACCCTCACACGCCTGCACACAGCAGCCCTCCACACCCGATCCGGCCCCACCCTGGCCCCTGTCCCCGCGTCCTTCTTCCTCCGCGCGACCCGACCCCTGCGTGGCCCTCTCTCCAACGACGCTCGTCCCCGCCTCCAAGCACCTCCTCCCTGGCGCCCCGCGGCCTTCGTCGCCGGCGGCCGCTCCGCCATCTGCCAACCACCGCCGCTCCCGCACGTCCCCGGCCGCCGCCGGCGAGCTCGCCCTCTCCTCCTCCTCGGCCAGACCAGCACCGCGCCCCTTCCCCCTGGCGCCGCCGCGCGCGACCCCGACGCCGCCCGAGCTCCGCGCCCCGCCTCTGGCCGTGCTCCGCGTCGCCCCGGCCCGTGTCCGCCGTCCGCGCGCCCCTCCCCTCGGCTCGCCGCCGGGCTCCGCCTCCTCCGGCCGTCCTGGCCCCAGCCGGCGCCCCCTCCTCGCTCCTCCGCCGGCCTGCGCGCCTCATCGGGTCCTGTTCGTCGTGGCCGCAGCGTCCCCCACCGCCGGCAGGACCTTCCGTGCAGGGCCCCACCCGGAGTTTGCAGACCCTCGCCCCGCTGCATGTGCTGCTGTCCGCTGCTTGCGTCTCTGTGGTTGCTGTCTTTTTGCCTCTTTTCTCCTGGGCAGAGGGTGTGGAATGACCCCCAATCCGTGTCCTCGCTTCCTGTTGTTTAGCTCTGAGTCGACCCCAGGTTCTTGTGTTCTGACAAGGAGAAGTGGTGGCTAGTTGTTGCAATTCTGCTAAGGGGGTGGTAAAGATGGTGCATGTGATCAAGTGAGGCGTAGTTGATCGTCCGAAGACCCCGCATGCCGTGTACACCTCAACAAGATCTGCAGCCCTGTTGGAAATCGAAGCCCGATCCCGGAGATCTCCGTCACGGAACCACAAGGCCTTCGGGGTGGAACCGACAAGACCTACCTCACGGAACGCCATGATCGCCAACCCGGAACACCGAGCGCACCGACACGAACCCGAAGACCACACCTCGACACGCCAAGTTCGCCGAGAACCTAGATGCCAAGCTCTTCTCATCGACAGGATCGACCCGATCCGGAACGCCAAGAACTACCCTCGGACGCCAAAACCCGAACCGGAAGGACGCCAAGATCGCCACAAGTACGACAAGTTCTACTTCCGAACGACAAGGACGGCCGATCCGTGGGCCCGACAAGATCGACCGCATGGAACCAAGATCTCCGGCACGTCACGACAAGTTCTCCGTCTTGTATCCGCCCCCGTCGAACCCTGAACCCTGAGACCGACCCCGAACCCCGGAACCCCAAGATCTGCCGAACCCTAATGTGTGAACCCCCTTTCTCGAGCCCTATTTTCTAAATGTAATAACAACTTGCCGCATATTAAACATTCATCTTGCATGCATATTTGTGTGGTTTGGGGGCCTTACGCCGATTCACCTCATAATTAAATATGGGGCCCATATGTGAGCAAATCTAGTCTCATATTGGCCTCATCTAAAATTGGTGTAGCGAACCGGTAACTCATCTTGCCTTGTTAATACAACATTTAAATTGCGGGGTAGCTAAACAACTTGAACCATCTAATTAATTGTCGGGACCCCGGTTCCACTTAATATGACCTAAATGCATCGCACCTTTGCCATGTCATGCATCATACATGCATCATGCCCGATCTTCTGCCGTAATCTTAAATAGTGCATCCGGTGTTTCTTCTAGTGTTTTGGTTCTTCGCGGATAAGGCCGTTGAGTTGATGTGAGCTTCGCCCCGATCTTCGGTTGAACCTTCGGCAATGTTTTTCAGGCGAGCATCTCCCCCTTTCTACCTATCTTACTTTTATAGTATTTATTCCCTCCTGTTGATCTATTGCTATCTGTGTTGCGATGCTCTAGTTTCCGTACCCTTGATATCCCTTGCAGCCATATATTGCCTTGGACACATCCTATTACTTGTTGTTTGGTAGATAGTTGGACTTGCGCGTCGTAGTCGCTTGCTCAAGTGCTGTTGCGTGTCGTTCAGTGCCACAGTTGTTGATGTATTGCCGCATGTTGATGTCAGAGATGATCATAGTTTTACTTATCGTTCACTTTAATTCCTGTTTAACAACTAAAATTGAAATAAGCAGAGGCATCGGTGGGTGATAGATAATATTTGGTTTCCGAACGCCCACTTGTGTCCCGTAGGACCCCGAGTACTTGATACCTGTTCCTTGATTTATCGCGCTATCCACATCCGGGAGGTATATGGGACCCCCCTGAGCTAGAGCTTGATTCCGTCTTATTTCTTGGGGCCACAAACTAGTTTGAGGTTTTATTTACGATCCTGTACTTATGCCATGCTTTACTGCTTTATTTAAATTGTGCGACAGATAGCACCTGTACTGTTTAGGATCGGGACACGATTCCGCGGTGTCGACAAGCCAAGTTTTGGGTTCCCAGTCGTTCACAGCCGTATACCCAGACCTTGAGTCCGTCTCGGAGCTAGCTTACTTCGTTGCGGGTAGCTTAATGGGGTGGCCCCCTGAAATATTTCTGAATCCTGTGATTGCTTTGTCGTGAAAGCCTCGTTGGGTTTTGATTTGGTTTTTCCGAGGTTGATCGAGTGTGTGTTGCTATTGGTGCACCCCGGCCGGGTAAAACTTTCTGAAAGCCGTGTCCGCGGTTATGGACGACTTGGAGCACAGTATCTCGACCATAGACAAGCATAACTAAAGTTCATTGCTATAAATTTGACTTTATAATGACTAGTAATCAGCTTCACTATAATGGAATGGCTAACTAATACTGCCCACCAATTGCTTGTTTGAGGTGTCGCTTGCGACCATTGTACCTGACTAGTAAGTATTGCAACTACAATGGAATGGCTAAATAAAAGTACCAACAATTGCTGGGTTTTGGGTTATCTCATGCCAAATGAATCTGACTAGTAAGTGATGCCACTATCACGGAATGGTTAACTAAAAGTGCCCACTGCTTATTTTATCAGGATGATTATCTATACCTGACTAGTAATTGCTGCAACAATAACTGAATAAATAAAACTGCCAACTGTGTGAGTTCCTCGGTTGACTTCCTCGTTTGGTCTCGAGGGGGAAACACCAGGATGGGTTGGTTTGGTGTTAGCTTCAGGTTGGATCCGGGTAGGTCATTCTTATCCCTCTCTGATAACCGCCAGTTGTATCGAGTCTCTATAGGTTGTTTAGTGCATGCTGCCGCTGCCGCTCAGTCCACCATACCTATGTAGGCGAGGACCGCCGAATTCTAGTCTCGCCGTGTACTGGCCTCAGTACTGACGCTCCTCTTTTTCCTTTGCCCTTTGTCGGCACCCCTTTTGTTTGAGCAGGTTTTGAGATCGACGTCGTTAGCAGGGTTACCCTTCCGGCTTGGCCTGGGCAGGGTTATGGACGCCATTGGTTATTCTTCAGGGCTCTTAGCCCCATTTGCATCTTGTCCGTAGCTGGATGCTCCATCGTTTTCGAGGTGATTTGGATCTTTGTATATTATATCTGTATTCTTGACTCATTGAGTCGCTGTTGTATATATCTGTTCTGTGGGTCCCATCGAGGACTGTTGTGTAATGTTATTACTTCGTTTTCCACCCGCACGAAAGTGCCTGGTGGGCACCTTTGAATCGTTTCTATGCGGGTTTGGCGGGTTTCGCTAAAACTTGCATAGGGACGATTCTGAGGGTGTTACAATTCAGATCGCCGCCCTTCCTTCCGGTACCATGAGGCGGATCTCGAGGGCGAGATCCATTCTTAGTGGTGTCGAATTGTGGCATCCCGCAAAACCACTACTAGAAAATCGTGTTGTTTTTGTGCATTGCATCATCATGACCGCATGCTCATGTCATCATGCCACATTGCATTTGAGCATCGTCATCATCTTGCATTTGCTTGCATAAAACTATTTGCAGAAAAACCTATTCTGTTTTCTAAAACGCCCCGTCTTTGTTCAAACACAAAACCCGGGTCTCCGGATTATTTTGTTTTGTCAGCTATCGGTTTGCAAAAGCTCTGTTTGAAATAAATAAAGTATTTAATTATTTTAGTGGGGGCAGCCGAACCGGGCCGATCCGACCCAGTTGGCCACCCCCAGAATTAAACGGTCCACCCCAAAATCCCTAATCTACCTAGTCCTAATCTACCCACCCCTCCAACCACCTCACCCCACCCAATCCTCTCTCGCCACCTCACCTCTCTCCCTCCCCCCACCACTCACACGCTGCCACCTCACCTAACCTCCTCTCTCACTCCCCTCCACCTCACCCGTCGGACCCACCCCCACCACAGCACGCACGCACGCACACCACCCGCCAGACCCGCTCCCCCGTGGCCCCACCTCCCCCTGGCCCCGCGCCCCCAGACCCCCGCCTGTCAGTCCCACACCCACCCCCACCGACGCGCTCCCTCCCCCACGGGATCCTCTCTCCCCCACGCTCCCGCAACCGCCCCGCCTCTCTCCTTCTCCCTTCCTCCTCCGGCCGCTCTCCTCCACCCCGCCGGCCCGCACCTCCCCCACCTCCTCCCCTCCGGCCCACGAGCTGCCACCGCCGCCAGAGGGCCCTCGGGCTCCCCGTCGCCGCGCCCTTCCTCCCTCCGGCCACCGCCTCCCTCGGGCTCCACCGCCGCCGTCGGCCGCGCCCCGCACCGGCCCGAGCTCCGCCGGCCGCCAAGGCCTCCTCCGTCGAGCCCCCCTCCGCCGCCAGCACGTCGACCTCGCGCCCGCCCACGTCTACCTGCCGCCTCCAGCGAGCCGTCGCTCGCGGGCCCGTCGTTCGACCGCGGCGCTGCTTGCAGGGCCCCTGGCTGCGTCACCCTCGCCGGCCAGCCCTTCGCCGTCATCTGCGTGAGCCCGGCCTCGCCGCGCCTTCCCGTGGCCGTCACCGACCCGCGTAGCACCTCAGTCGCCACCAAGCTTCGCCCCGCCATCTTCTTCCGTGCCGAGTCCATGCCCCGCGCCTCCACCTCGCCAGGCCTTGCAGCACCGCTGACGTGCGGCCGACGCCCGAGCCTCTTTGCCTCCGACTGCAGCGCTCCGGCCGGCAGCAGTCGTCGCCCAGGGCACGCCAAGCCCGTGCTCCTGTGCGTGTCTCTGTTTGCAAAAAGGTCTAGCACTGTATGACAAGGGCCAGCATCTGTTTGTGTCTCGGAGTATGCGTGCGTGCCCACAGGAGCTCAGGCCAACAGATCATTCTCTCGTCAAGATCTCCTCGCCTACAAGACCGGTTTGGTGCCGGGGATGTCGCAGGTTGTACATGAAGCCACTCGAAGGCATCGAACCCAGGAGGTCTCCTTCACGGACAACCGAAGCCGAGAACCCCGTCAAGATCTTCCGATGCTCCTGGTGTTGAACAAGTTTGCCATCGACCAGGGGAGCTGAATTCCAAGATCTTCACGGAACCGAAGGTCGCCTTCCGGATCCAAACCCCGAAGCCCGATCCCGAAGATCCGAAGATCGATCCCGACGCGCCGACCCGTGTGGCTCCTTCCGCCGCTGTCCCCCTGCAACAACCTCGCCAGGGACCTCCTCTGCCCGCGGCCCTTCTCCGTCGCCCAGGACACCGCCGAATCCCCCCTGACCGCCCTCCTGAAAGCGTCACCGCCTCGGCCATACCTCCTCTCAGCTGCCTCTAGTCTCCTCTCGGTCATGGTGTTGCAGCGTCATGGCGTGGTGCTACGACAAGGACTTCCCCTGATTTGGGCCGACAAGATCTCCAACATGGATAAGATGACCGGCCCCCGAAGACCGAACCCGGTGCCGCGCCAAGATCTCCGAAAAACCCCGGTACCAAACAAGTTCGCCATCGACCTCGAGTTCTCCTACACGGATACCAAGCGACAAGATCTCCTTCATGGGAGCCGAAGGCGACGCCACTCAAGTGCTTCCTAAAACCCTGAGCTCTTCTTCATGGAACCGAAGACTGTTCCCGGATCCGAAGACTCCAAGACCGATCCGAAGCGCCAAGGCCTTCGACAAGGAATCGACAAGATCATCGCGGAACTCCAAGGTCTACTTCATAGGTTGCCGAACGCCAAGGTCGCCGACGCAGAACGCCAAGTCCTTCTTCCCGGAACGCCAAGCTCTTCATCTGGTATCCGACCTTCGAAGACCGTTTCTGTCGAACCCTGAACCCTGAGACCCGACCCCGAACCCCGAACCCCGGAACCCCAAGTTCGCCAAACCCTAATGTGTGAACCCCTTCCCGGAACCCTATTTTTATAATATAATATAACTTGTTGCATATTAAATTGTCATGCTCGCATCATATCATGTGGTTCGGGGGCATTATGCCGATTCACCTCATAATTAAATATGGGGCCCATATGCGGGCAAATCTAGTCTCATATTGGCCTTATTTAAATTTGTGTAGCGAACCGGTAACTTATCTTGCCCTGTTATTACAACATTTAATTTGCGGGGTAGATAAATAACTTGAACCATTTAATTAATTGTCGGGGCCCTTGTTCCGCTTAATATTGCCTAATTGCATCGCACCTTTGCCATGTCATACATCATACATGCATCATGCCCGATCTTCTACCGTAGTATTAAATAGTGCATCCGGTGTTTCTTCTAGTGTTTTGCTTCTTCGCGGATAAGGCCGTTGAGTTGATGTGAGCTTCGCCCCGGTCTTCGGTTGAACCTTCGACAATGTTTTCAGGCGAGCATCTCCCCCTTTCTACCTATCTTACTTTTATAGTATTTGTTCCCTCCTGTTGATCTATTGCTATCTGTGTTGCGATGCTCTAGTTTTCGTACCCGTGATATCCCTTGCAGCCTTATATTGCCTTGGACACCTCCTATTACCGTTGTTTGGTAGATAGTTGGACCTGCGCATCGTAGTCGCTTGCTCAAGTGCTGTTGCTTGTCGTCAAGTACCACGGTTGTTGGAGCATTGCCGCATGTTTGATGTTGGAGATGATCATGGTTTTACTTATCGTTCACTTTAATTCCTGTTTAACAACTAAAATTGAAGTAAGTAAGCAGAGGCACAGGTGGGCAATAGATGTTATTTGGTTGTTAACCGTCCACTTGTGTCCCGTAGGATCCCGAGTACTTGATACCTGTTCCTTGAATATTCGCGCTATCCACATCCGGGAGGCTTATGGGACCCCCCTGAGCCAGAGCTTGATTCAGTCTTATTTCTTGGGGCCACAAACTAGTTTGAGGTTTTATTTACGATCCTGTACTTATGCCATGCTTTACTGCTTTATTTAAATTGTGCGATGGATAGCACCTGTACTGTTTAGGTAAGCGGAGTGTTTTCGCGGTATCGACAATCCCAGTTTTGGGTTCCCAGTCGTTTACAGCCATTGTCGCAAACCTTGAGTCCGTCTCGGAGTCAGCTAGCTTCGTTGCGGGTGTACTCAATGGGGTGGCCCCCTGAAATATTTCTTAATCCTGTGATTGCTTTGTCGTGAAAGCCTCGTTGGGTTTTGATTTGGTTTTTCCGAGGTTGATCGAGTGTGTGTTGCTATTTGTGCACCCCGGCCGGGTAAAACTTTCTGAAAGCCGTGTCCGCGGTTATGGACGACTTGGAGCACAGTATCTCGATCATAGACAACTATAACTAAAGTAGTGCTATAAATTTTCCTTTATAATGACTAGTAATCAGCTTCACTATAATGGAATGGCTACATAAAACTGCCCACAATTGCTTGTTTGGGTTGTCGCTTGCGACCATTGTATCTGACTAGTAAGTATTACAACTACAACGGAATGGCTAAATAAAAGTACCAACAACTGCTGGGTTTTGGGTTATCTCATGCTAATTGTATTTGACTAGTAAGTGTCGCAACTACAACGGAATGGTTAACTAAAAGTGCCCACTGCTTATTTTATCAGGATGATTATCTATACTTGACTAGTAATTGCTGCAACGAGAACTGAATAAATAAAACTGCCAACTGTGTGAGTTCCTCGGTTGACTTCCTCGTTTGGTCTCGAGGGGGAAATACCAGGATGGGTATGCTTGGTGATAGTATCAGGTTGGTTCCGAATAGGTCTTTCTTATCTCTCTCTGATAGCCAACCGTTGTATCGGGTGTCTATAGGTTGTTTAGTGCATGCTGCCGCTGCCGCTTCATTCCACCATACCTATGTAGGCGAGGACCGCCGAATTCTAGCCTCGCCGTGTACTGGCCTCAGTACTGACCGCTCTCTCTTTTTTCCTTTGCCCTTTGTTGGCGCCCCTTTTTGTTTAAGCAGGTTTTGAGATCGACGTCGTTAGCAGGGTTACCCTTCCGGCTTGGCCTGGGCAGGGTTATGGACGCCATTGGTTATTCTTCAGGGCTCTTAGCTCAATTTGCATCTTGTCCGTACTCGGACGCTGTATCGTTTTCCAGGTGATTTGGATCTTTGTATTGTATATCTGTATTCTTGACTCATTGAGTCGCTGTTATATATATATATATATCTGTTCTGTGGGTCCCATCGAGGACTGTTGTGTAATGTTATTACTTCGTTTTCCACCCGCACGAAAGTGCCTGGTGGGCACCTTTGAATCGTTTCTATGCGGGTTTGGCGGAAATCGCTGAAACTTGCATAGGGTCGATTCTGAGGGTGTTACAGTATCTAATGAGCTTATTTTCTCTTTGAGCCCCACAGTTAATTTGTTCTTGACGATTGTAAAGCGCAAGTCGTCTCATGAGAAGTGGACCAAGCTTAAAGAAATATTTGGTGGTTCCATTTCTAATATTGTCGGTGGTTTCTCTGAGGAGATCTCTTTTCCTTCACATCATGAAGAGCTCCAAGTTGCTTCCACCTCCGACCGCGATGAGTTCTCATCCTCACCCACTTCACCAACGTGTGGCAAGACACAAGGTAAATATATGGTGAGTGGTGTTGGGAATTGCAATGTTGATATTGTGCTCGCTAATGATGATCCTTCATCTCTATCCCATTGCAATGTTTCTTCTTTGGACTTAAGCACTTCTTGCAACAATAATGCTATATCCCCTTGTGTTGCTAGTCCTTGTATATCATCTAGAAATTATTTGAGTACTAGTGTAGATGATACGCTTGATTTGCCTTGTTACCATGAACAAAATGCTTCTATTTCCTCTAGTTGTTTATCTAACAATGTAGAGGAAATCAAACATTCTATGAAGCAAGACATGATCATGAATGAAGATTCAAGAATATCCTCATCTTCATTCTCCCATGCTAACATGTGCCTTATGGCAAGAGGATCAAAGGTATCTCCTACTTTGGATCCCAATATATCTTGTAAAGATAATAGCAATGATAATGATGATAGTGATGATGACATTGATGAGGATACTAGTGCTCTCTTGCTTGAGTTGACTTTTTTGTGTACCTCTCTTCGTGGTAATAATAAGGTCGTTACTTGTCTCAAACACGTTATGGACACCATAACTAAACAAACGGGAACCATAGAGGAGTTGGATTTCCAACTTGATGATGTGAGTCGGAGATTCAATCTCCTTAAGCAAGAGCTTGCCGAGAAGAAGCACACTAATTGTATACTCACACAAAAAATTGAATCTTATGAGCTTGAAAAGGAAAATTCCATTAATGATGCTTGTGCTACTAACTCTACTTCTTGTGAAGCATCTATCCTAAAGGAGAATGTTGAGCTAAGGGCTCAACTTGAGTTGCTAACTAGCAAGTATAGGAAATTGGAAGCAAGTCACGAAAAGCTCTCGGGCTCTCATAATGATCTTCTAATCTCTTATGATGGGATAAAGTTAGCTCGTGAGGCAAGTATTACTAAGGTAACATCTTGTGAGCCTCTTTTGGACATTAGCACAACTTCTACTCAAAATGCTATTTTTCCATGTGCTAGTCCTAGTAATTCATCTAGCCATACTATTGATAAACCTTGTGTTGGATTAATTGCTTTGCCTTGTTGCTCTAACAATGAAGCTTCTACTTCCTCTAGTACTTGTATTTATACTAACCATGTAGAGGAAATTAAAGAGCTCAAGGCTCAAGTCACTTCCTTGAGGAATGACTTGGAAAAGAGTCATGAAGGGAAATCCACACTCGATAATATATTGAGTGTGCAAAAATCCACTAATGATAAAATTGGACTTGGATTCAACTCCAATAACAAGAACAAGTCCAATATAAACAAGAAGAAGGGCCAAAACCAAGTCAAGAATTCAGCCAAGATTATTTGCTTCAAGTGCAAGGTTGAAGGACATCATGTAAGATCTTGTCCATTGAAGAAAAAGCACTTGAGTGAGAAGCAACAAGGGAAGCGGCCACAAGTTCATGTTCAAGCCCAAGTTGAAGTTAAGCCACTTCCGAAGAAGAATCAAGATAATGCTCCCCAAGCCAAGAAATCAATAAAGAAGAGAAAGGGGAGCACTTGTTGCTACATATGTCGTGTGAAGGGGCACTTTGCCTCTTCATGTTCAAATGGTACCTTATCTAACCCTATCATTGTTGATGATTATTATTCTCTTAGGAAGGATAAGGATGGCAATGTGTTTGCCAAGTTTGTTGGAACTCAAAGTGGTGTCAAGAAAAGAACCATTTGGGTTGTTAAGCCTACTGTGACTAACCTCTTAGGACCCAACTTGGTTGGGGACCAACTAGCTCAAACTTGATCAATAGGTGTTTATGAGGGCATTGGAGACTTGGCTAACTCATGAAGAATTAAGGGATCTTCATATGTTATATTTGATCAAGCCAACTCCTTTGGATTATTATTTCCCTATCTTATATCCAATGTGCCTCTTCGCGGTAACTTGTACTTAACTCATTTATATTGTAAGTTACTTGCCCCTTTACATGTTTTGGTTTTGTACCAAGTATGTGTTTGTATTTGGTGTGCCTCATGCTTGATTATTTTGTGTATTCAAGTATGTCTAGGTGTTGGGCACATCATTTACTCGTGTTTTTTATTTTGAGCCTGTAATGAATCTTGATGATATCTTATTTGGCTCTTTTAGAGTGGTTAATGGAACATCCCATTTTGGGGGAGTGACATGCCTCGTGCATATCTCAAACCTTAAAATATGTGTACATGAGTACTACCACTTAGTATTGATATTGCAAGCTTATATAGTCACTATGTGGTGTATCATACTCATGAGAAATTCAAATTCTAAATGTCCATTAATTATCTCTAGTTGAGGTTGTTTTGCCTCTTATTAAAAAAATGAATATCACATTATGGGGGAGTGATATGCTTCTTTTGCATATCACAATCCTAGGAAATGTGAACATATGAGGTAGTGCCACTTAGGGCCGATATAGTTGATTATCTTGTTTCTATGTGGAATGTTGGCTCAAACATGGTCCTA
The DNA here is from genome assembly GCA_916181665.1 of Avena sativa. Lineage (NCBI taxonomy): Eukaryota > Viridiplantae > Streptophyta > Magnoliopsida > Poales > Poaceae > Avena > Avena sativa. Next base: position 306,288,849 of record OV702284.1, on the reverse strand, counting down.
TTTTTGTTAGAAGCTTTTATTGCTCGTCTTTTCGGTCTTTGTTTGAGTAAGAAATTCTTGGTGCGGTCTTTCTCAAATACATATCTCTATATCTTATTTGGGATACCATTTGCTTCAAGTTATTCTAATCATTGTTTTGCATGATTGTGTGACTAGTTGAAGCTATCAAGAATCTCTATCTTTGCATAGTGCTTAATATTTTTATTTCTATCCTATGCTTTTTATTGTGAAGATTTATCTTTAATATCCGTGCAATATACCACCGAAAATCTATTCCAATACACTCATTGTCTCTGACAATTGATATACTTGTGTGTGGTAGCATTTGTGGATCATCTTCACTTTGGAGTTAACCTCTTATTGCCTTACTTTCTTTCAAAAAAAAAATTTGTGTGGCTCCCATTGTCTTCCTTGGCTTTTGAACATATCTCTGATGATGTTTTTGATTATTATCAAATGTGTTTTAGTGGAAGACAAACCTTTTCTTCTCGGAACCTTGTGCCATTGTGAAAAGTGTTAAGGGTTTGGTTTATTTGTTGAAACCTTTCTCTTTTGGGAGTTTGCTATCTCATTCTTTATTCTCTATTTTATTTTCTTGAATGAGATAAATCTTTGAGCATTTATGTTTTTAATTCATCTTTCATGCTTAATAGTTTTTGATCGGTTCATTTGTTGAACTTTGTTGAACAAATCTTGTGTTGATTTGATTCTTTGAAATAGTTTGGACAACAAATGTGTTTTGTCACACCTTGTATGCCTTCTTGAATATTTTTGGTGATTTGTCCAAAGTATATCTTCGTTGGATCTTGAAATTCTCGCGCATGCATGTTTAATAAATGTATATCTTATGTCATGTTTTGCTTTCTTTGATCCAATATATAGGGTATACTCCATCAAATCCTTAAACGGCTAAGATGTGCATGAAATTCAAATTTCATCTCTAAATATGCACATTTTTATGGAGTGTATCCTATGTGTTATGGTTATTCTAACCACTTTGGACCCAATAAGTTTGGGGACCAAGATGTACTTGAATGTTGTTTTAGGTACACTGAAGATGCAATGGATGCTTGTCTCTTCTATAAGGAAAGTGTTGTCACCACATGTTAATTGGAGCCAAGCTAGGATGATCTAAAAATTCTTATCTACTACATCATACCATTGCTATCTCGGTAACAAGTATCTTATTCATGCATACTATTCTTCCATCCAATCTCTTGTAGGTTGCATCTTGGCATGAATTTATTTGTTTGTCAATGTTCGATTCTTGCAATTATCTTTGAAAGACTTTGTATCCTTATTGCTTATGTGAGTAATTTGAGATGATGCATATAATGGGGAGTATATAAAATCATTTTCATGATTCACCAATTCCAAATATGCCTTCTAGCAATTTATTGCATATCAACTCCTCAAGGTACTCTCATGTGCAATATTGTTTAAATTGCATTGAATCATTCCTTTGGATACTTGTTGCCTTTCTCAAAGTATCCCAACTAGCATTAGTTCTCTTAGTGTTAGTTGTGATGGTTTTGAGATGTTTTGTTTTTCTTTGGTGAAGTTCATTGATATACCATAAGATAAAATAAAGCCATGGGCTATATATGCACTTAAGCAAAATATCCTTTTTGGTATATCTTATGACTTCCGCTTGGATATCATGTATTCTTTTTATTAACCTCTTATGTGTGGATGTTTCTTTGTGGATTATTCTCATGTTTTTTTCCCTTAGAAACTTATATACACTAGAGTGTTAATCTCTCGCCTTGATATACCCGCTCTTTTCCGACCATCACTCTTATCCTCTTGATTTTTAATGGTTTTGGTAAGGTCTTGATCTATGAGTGCTTGGTTTACTTTTATTGCATATTCACACACTCATATCTCATATTTGGTTTCTTTTGGACTTAAGCTTGTCTTGACAAGTGTATTGGTTTATATCTAATCCTTGTATCTTGGTTGTGTTCTAAATAATATAGAGGGAGTGAGGATTCCATGTTTGTGCATATTGTATTCAAATGAAATAACTAATTTATGCACGAACCTTGGGGAGCTTCCTTATTCCACTTAGAGCACTATTTGTCCATTCGATTATTTGGATCTTTTGATTGCTTGCTTCATCCATTGAAGTTCCTTCACCTTGTTATCCTTTTAGCAATCCTTGATCCTCAATATAGTTTGATTTACTCCAAGTGTTCGTCATTGGATATGTGCATGTGATTTCACTCATATTACGAGTAATGCACACCTTGTGTAGGAACTCATACTATATTGTCCTTCTAACCTTGTTATCCATTTTGGCACTTGTTGTCAATGGGGGAGAAGTTTAGAGGGTTTTAAGGGAAATGGTTTTCTACTTAAGATTGGTTTGTTCTTAAGTGTTTGCCTTTCATGCATTTCATCTTTATTATGTTTTTCATGGTTGTATATATAGTGGAAACTCTCCCAAAGGTTATGCTTGACAATGTATGCATTGAAATTCAAGATCATAATGTGTGCATATATTGTGGGGGAGTTTGCTCTATATATGTTGGTTCTACTCACATCTCCTACATTAGTTGTAGTTTATGTGAGTAGAATCGGTTTTGATATGGGCTAGTATCTTTGTGTTACTTAACCATATCAAATACAACCTCTTGTATACAACTTATTCTCCGATAAGTTGCGTACTTGTTTCTAATATTCATTATATAAACCCTCTTGTTGTGATTGTCATCAATTACCAAAATGGGGGAGATTGAAAGGGTAATTTCCCCTATGTGTGGTTTTGGTGATTAATGACAATCCCTATGGTCTAATGTTTTCACTGAGTTTTATATGAAGGTATATTCCATAGGTCATGCTTGTAGTCCATGTGTTGGATTCAAGTATGGATGCCATGAAGATAAAGATATACCTTGAGTATTGGCATCAAAACCATCGAGATTAAGAGAATAATATGATATGATCAAGATCTTGAGAGTGTGATCTCAATAGAAGAATTCAAGATATGGCTCTAAGTCGGTGTCATGATAGCCTCATTAGTTGAGGTATGGTTGACTAAGATTTAGAGCATGTAATCAAATTAAGAGTTCCTTATGTACCTCAAGATATTAAGATCGAGCACGAGAAGATACTTGGTTGACCAATACAAAGAGTGAAGAGTGATTTCAAGTTGGTCAACACATGAAGCATAAAGAATGTACCACATGGTCTTGTGGTATGGTAAGCCTTGTCAATTATGCATCATTAACTAACCCATTATATATTTTCCTTTGCGTTTTCTATATGGGACAGGTATCTTTCCATGGGCATGCTTCAAAAATTAAGATATTATATAGCCCATGAGAGGATGACATCAAGTGGTGATCGTCATCAAGGTTGAGAAGGGCAAGTTCAAGATAAGCATCTCGAGAAGATCATTTGCTTGAAACTTGCCATCCATATTGGTGATAATGTACATGTGAATACATGTATTAATGAAGCTATCCCATAGTGGTGTATGGGGAGCAAATTAGGAGTCTTCACGAAGCAACAATGATCAAGTGTTGCATTCTGGCTTGGGTGGAGCTTGAAGCATTGTCATCAAGATCAAGCAGGATGCACAAGGCAAAGGTATGGCCATGCTAGGTTTTCCTTTTACCGGTCTCAAGGTGGTTGTTGGGAGACCGGGTTATAGGATAGATAGTCGCACTATCAAGAGGGGCTCTCGGTTGTGTAACTTGATCACATCGTCATAGGGAGCTCAATCGTTTGCATACTTTGCATCTTCCTATTTTGTTGCTTCTTGGTGTTTCTCCATGTGAGGTTCTTGAGCTTGTTGCTATCTCTTCAACAAGCCCATGTTCATCGAAAACGGAATTTGTATGCATCTTCTATGGCGTTTTCGAGTTTGAAGGTTTTATCAGTTCTTATTTAGGGAGGCTTCTTACCTTTCTTCATTTGGTTCTATCCTCCTTTGTTGGGCTATTATGTTTCTCTGTACAATCTTGTAGGGCTTGTTGTCCTCGTCAAAACAAGCCCAAGATCATCGAAATCGGAGTCCGGATGCAAAAGTTATTGCGTTTTCCGTAAAGTCAGTTTCATCCCGGTTGTGGATCCGGTTCAACCGGCTCCCAGACCGGGTGGTCCGGTGCCAGCACCGGAAAACCGAGATTCAACCGGGTTTCAACCGAGATTCAACCGGTATTTTCGGTTTTTCTATACCGAGTCTATCCGAGACTGTGTACTGACCCTTATCCCAGTTGAGATCCGGTTTTCCGGTCCAGGAACCGAACCATCCGGTTCTAGAGCCGGTACAACCGAACTTTCAACCGGATTCGCACAGTTTTCTCCCAACGGCCATATTTGTTTTCCACTGTAAAAGGGGGTTTTCTCCCAACGTTTTAGAGTGTTCCTGACCATGAAATTGACCTCCATTGTTGAACCTCTTGAGCTTGCTTCCTCCCCCTTCCCTCCTATGATTCTTGCATATTTTTTAGGGCTTTGGAAGAGGAGATCTAGATCTACAATCCCCACCAATCAATTTCTCCTCTAAGTGAGGGGAACCCATTGGATCTAGATCTTGGAGTCATTGGTTGACTTCCACCATTGTTCTTCCTCTCTAATTCCTCCCTAGCACTTGTTGCTTTGGTGGGATTTGCGAGTGAAGGATTTGAGCACCCTTGGTGGTCTTGCTTTGCATTCTTGCATAAGTGTTGAGCTTTCCATTACGATTTGTTCGAGTGAGAGACCGTGAGCCTGTTACTCTTGGAGGGTGACCTCCTAGTTGGCTTGGCGGTTGGTACCGCGGTGTTCTCTTCGTGGAAGATTGTGAAGAGACCCAGGATTCTCCTTCATGGAGCTTGTGAAGTGGTTGTGGAGCTTGCCATCTCCGGAGTGGAGGAAAAGCTAGCCATAAGGAAAGGACCTATTCCTTCGTGGGATAGACTCGGAGAAGAAGGTGAGCCTTTGTGGCGCATGAGAAATCCTTCGTGGAACCTCACACCTCTCCAACGTGACGTAGCCCCCTTTTCAAAGGTGGTGAACACGGGAATACATCTTCGTCTCCACGTGCCTCGGTTATCTCTATATCCGAGCTTACTTTCCTTGTGATAGCCATCGAGCTTGAAGTACTTATATCTTGCTTATCACTTATGGTATATTTATCTTGTGCTATCTTGATTAGCTTAATTTGTTGTTGGTGCACTTAGTTGAGCCTAGTGTATTTAGGTTTTGTGCTTGTAAAATAAACGTTAGTTTAATTCCGCATTCTATCAAGCCAAAACCGTAATAGTTTTGAAATTGCCTATTCACCCCCCCCCCCCTCTAGGCGACATCTCTATCCTTTCAGTCACACAGGGTCGACACATGTATTAACCATCTAAATAAAAGGAAAATCCTGATAAGATGTTTCCTCAACATGATAACGATCGATCAAAATGCCAGCTGAATTGGATATACAAATCCCGTGCAACCATATCCAGCTGGTTGCACCCAAAATCCATAGCATGTCGCTACTCCATAAGCAGTAGGAAATACCTCATACTGATTCAATAAATTGTCATAGGAATAACCTGCATAAATAAATAATTTTTGCATTGTTAAAGATATAATAATTCTGCACATTCCATAATGCCCAAAGTAAAGTGCAAACTCCCACTCGAATTTGTTCTTTAACGTTCTTATTAACTCCTATGAACCAATTACAAAAAATATGTGTGATACTAATCGGGGGTATAATATTAAAATCCATCTGAACTATGTGCCATAATATCTTTGCAAAGGGGCATGGGATGAATGAATATTGAATTGTTTCTTCTTGATCACAAAAGCAACATTTTTTATTACCTTGCCAGTTTCTTTTAGCTAGATTATCTTTCATAAGTAAAACTTGATACAAGAACCAAATAAAGCTTCTAATTTTTAGTGGTACCTTAAGCTTCAAAATATAATTACGAAAGAAAACCGAGTGACCATCCATGTAATATAGATACATAGATTTGAGCAAAAAAGAGCCTAGAGCAGTTAAACTCCAAACGAAAACATCCGGTTGAGCTGAAAGTCCTATACCCATTAGCCTATGCACTAGATGTAGCCACCTTGTCCATTTGTTCCTAGTTAAAGCTCTCCAAAAGGCTATATTTAGAGGGGTTTGGGATAAAACTTGAGCCACTATGACTTCTTTTCTCCGGTATAACCTCTAGATATATAATAGTGTCGCCTTCCATATCCATTTATCCTCCTTCACTAGTACAACAGGGAACTAGTTTTCTAGAAGATGTCCTAGGGAACGTGTATTTGATACATAATCATGTTTGTTATAAATACAATATTGGTATGAAGTTTTATACTCATTATTAACATCTGCATCACAAGGGTTTCACGTGACTTGTCTTGTCTTCGTGGGTCAGAGCTTCCATGTAGCATACTTGGTATGACAATGACAAGAGATGTGTGATCTTTTATGGAGCCTAGTGGTGCAAGAACAACATATTTCTATTGTAGTGTTTGTAGTTTAAGTCTGAGTTGTCATCTTTCTCGCACATGTGGCAGCTTTTTTGCATCTATCGCCATCGGTTCTGAGTCTATTATGGCAAGGACTTTGTCTCTAGTTGTCAGAAGTGAAGTCGGAGTCACTAGATCGAGGATGAATGATGATGATTAAGCTTGCGGGCGACTTTGATGGTGGTATTTATTATAAATGAGGTTTGGACATTTCGTGTTGGTAATGACATTGTCGGGTGTTACCATATGCGGTCTTGTTCTATGACAGTATTGGCCTAGTTTTTTGCTAATTAACCTAGAAATATTCTTGTAATCAATGTGATGGGGCAAATCTTTTGCCTCCATTTAAAAACCTTATTATCAACAAGCTTATGTGAAAGGAGGCAAAGTCTTGGTTTTTTATAATCTAGTTGTGATGTTCTTTTTTTCATCAATCTAGCTAGGAGAAGTGGAATTTGTATTACCAAGAATATGTTGGGGTATGTTTGATAACCAGGTGATCTCCACAAGAAGCACAAGGAGAGAGGAAGGTTGGATGAACATAGTGTCTCATGGCCCACTCGTTAACACAACACATATATACGAGCAGAGGATGTGCCTATGAGGACTAGAGACCAATAATTTAATACAACCCCCCCCCCCCCCAACACCCACCCACGCACACACACACACACACACACACACACACACACACATATTAAAGAAAAATATATTTGGATGCATGTGCAATAATTTTGCCCACACCTAACAAATAATTATATTGTTTTATCAGACTAGAAGGGAAGCCACACAAGTTGTCTTGAGCTTGTTATTGCTTCTTATAATTACATATTGATTTCATCATCCTGGAACCTGTCCTCTTTTAGGTTGTTGCATGCATTAGATTAAACCTACTCCTCGGTTCCTCCTTTACAAAAGGAAAATGGTGTAAACAATTTGTACAAACTCATCTTGTGGGTAACTAGAGACCGGGAATGAGTTGTAAAAATTGTATGATGATCTTGAAAAGGCATAGTAGCTACAATGAATTAGTACGTCTGATAGGCATGAGGAATATAATGATCGTAAGAGTCAAATTTATTTTTGTCAGATTCATCACCATAGCTAAGTTTTTCTTTCATGTTGCTATATGTGACATTGTGAAGTCATACAACAATTTTGTGGTGGTGTTAGTGTTGGAGATATGCCCAAGAGGCAATAATAAAGTGGTTATTATCATATCTTCACACTTATGATAAATGTTTACATACCATGCTATAATTGTATTAACCGGAAACATTAATACTTGTGTGATTTGTAAACTAAAATAAGAGTCCCTAGTAAAGCCTCTTGTTAAACTAGCTTGTTGGTTAATATATGATCATGGTTTCCTGATCATGAACATAGAGATGTTATTAACAACAGGATCATATCATTAGGAGAATGATGTGATGGACATACTCCTATAGATAAGCGTAGCATAAAGATCAAGTCATTTCAATAGTTCAATTGCTATATGCTTTCTGATACATAGTAACCTAATTCCTTCGACCATGAGATCATGCATATCACCTTTACTGGATGGATGCTTTGATGTCATCAAACACCACACCGTAACAGGGTGGCTATAAAAGTGGCATTGAGTGTTCGGAAAGTATTGGTTGAAACACATGGATCAAGAGTGGGATTTGTCCATCCATATGACGGATAGATATACTCTGGGCCCTCTCGGTGGAATGTCATCCAATTAGCTTGCAAGCATGTGACTGGGTCACAAGGGATCACATATCACGGGAACGAGAAAAGAGTACTTATCAGTAACGAGGTTGAACTAGGTATACAGAGATACCGACGATCATAAACTTCGGATAAGTAAACTATCGTGAGACAAAGGGAAATTGGTATCGTATGTAAGTGGTTCATTCGATCGCAAAGTAATCGTAGAAATATGTGGGAGCCATATGAATTTCCAGATTCCTCTATTGGTTATTGTTCGGAGAAGTGTCTCGATCATGTCCGCATAATTCACGAACCGTAGGGAGACACACTTAAGGATTCGACGTTGTTTGAGTAGTTATGGTATTATGAGAAAGAGACCGAATGTTGTTCGGAGTCTCGGATGGGATCCGGGATATCACGAGGTGATCCGGAATGGTCCGGAGAATAAGATTCATATAAGGAAAGTCCCATTTCGGAGTTGGGGAATGGTTCCGGTGTTTTCATCGGGAACATTCTAGAAGGTCCCGGAATGTCCGGCACTCCGGAGGGGGAAGGGTACATGAATGTGTCATTGTAAGTTGGAATGATTGCATCATGTACTAAGTGTTCTCGCTGTCCAAAATAAAGGGTTTATTTAAATCCTAAATTGAAAAGTCAAACGGCTAGTTTGAAAGTCAAACGGCAAGTTTTGGAAAGTGGAAAGAGGAGGAGAAGAGGGAAACCGAGTTGGGGAGGGAGACCTCCTCCAACCGGCGGCCAACTCCAATGCCGAGTTGGGGAGGGACTCCACTCCCTCCCCCTGGCGCGCCAGCCCCCTCCCACCTATATAAGGAGGGGCAGGGCTCCCCTCCTTACACACACAAGTTCCTATCCTCTAATCTAAACCCTAGACCTAAACCCCGGTTTAGAGCTATTTCGGTTTAGAGCCTTCTAATTGGTTTAGAGCCTTCTAATTGGTGTGTCTAATTACTAGACCACTAATAGCCTCTCTCATAAGCTCCACCATACTCGCACCGGCTTAAGGCGAAGCCCTGCGGGATCTCCCCTCTACTTCCGGTACCACGCCGTTGTGCTGCCGGAATCGCGAGGAGAGTGCTACAACCTCCGCTGCCTGCTGGAACAAGGGAGAGGAAGGTCTTCGTCGAGTACCGAACGTGTGACCGACTACGGGAGCGCTGCCGGAACGTGGCGCCGGAAGGATCGTCTACGCGATCTTGAGATCGGAAAGAGTACGACTACATCACCCACGAGAATCTGCTCTCGTTAAACACTTTGGAATCTTCGAGGGTGAGTTATTCCATCGACTCGTTGCTACAATCTAGTAGATAGATCTTGGCTTGTTTGTTTGTATGCGATAGAAAATTTTTGTTTTCCATGCTACGAACCCCTACAGTGGTATCAGAGCCGTGTCTATATGTAGATCTGTTGCACGAGTAGAACACAATGGTCATTGTGGGCGTTGATGCTTTTATTGTCGATTGCTTCTTGTGTACTTTGCATCTTGCGGTATGTTGGGATGAAGCGGCCCGGGCTAACCTTACATGACATCGTTCATGAGACTTGCTCCACGCTTAACATGCAACTTGTATTGCATAAGTGGCTTTGCGGGTGCCTGTTTCTCCTAGCATAGTTAAGATCCAATTTACAACGGGTAATCAACAATGCTAGTATCAATGTTGTGGTTCTTGTTCGTAAGTTAGAACGACACTTATTGAAAGCCCCAAACCACGTAAAATATGCAAAGAAAGTAGAGGCGTCTAACTTTGTTTTGCAGGGGTGTGCAGTGATGTGATATGGCCATGATTGTGATTATATTTGATGTATGCAATGTTCCTTATTGTAAGTTGGCAACCGGCAGGAGCCTTATGGTTGTCTTTAATTTTGTTAAGACCTGCGTGTCTATTCAAAGTAGTTGTAATAGTTGAAGCTGGTGGACGACAACCATGAAGAAGCGTCATTGACCTTGATGCTATGCCGGTGATGATGGAGATCATGTTCGTGCTTGAAGATGGAGATCGAAAGAACAAAGAAGAAAGGCCATATCATATCACATATTATGAATTGCATGTGATGTTAATCCTTTATGCATCTTGTATTGCTTAGTAGACGACGGTAGCATTATAAGATGATCCCTCATGCACATAAATTTCAAGTTCTAAAGTGTTCACCCTTAGTATGCACCGTTGCCAAAGCTTGCTGCTTCAAAGCACCACGTGATGATCGGGTGTCTTTGATTCCGCGGGTGAATACAACGTAAGCAAGCCAGATTTGCTTATGCGGTAGCTAAGGTTTGATCTTGACGAGCCTAGCATGTACAGACATGGCCTCAGGAACACGGATTGTCGAAAGGCAGAGCATGAGTCATATAGTAGATATGATGAACATGTTGATTGTTCGCCATTGAAGCTACATCAACTCACGTGATGATCGGTTTTGATGTGGTGGATTTGGTTCGTGTGATCACTAAAACAATGTGAGGGATATTGTTTTGAGTGGGAGTTCACCTAGATTAATTTAATTATTAATTAGAACTCAATTTATCATAAACTAAATCAAAGTGAATTTGCATAGTTGTTGTAGTCATTGGCATCCGTTTACCACCTTGCGCTTAGTTATAATTGAGATGATAGAACTATAGAATTCTGGTTAGATACTTTACGAACTGGTATCGTATTGTTTTAAGTGTTAATCTAAAGTTTAAAAGTCCTATTGCAAACTTTCAGTAAGTTTCGGTTACTCCATGAAGTTTAATAATTAGTATTAAATCAAGAGTAACAATTCCAAGTATTAGTATATAAGTATCATGTTTGTATCCATGATTCTTGATATTCAAAGGATTCCCTTAATATCAAGGTTATCTAGGATCTGAAAGAGTTGTTTCAGAAACCATGATGTGTGGAAGATATTGTGATATCTGAAACGAAGTTTTGGTTGCAACATGATAGAGTATAATATGGCAAAAGTCATGTTCTCATATTTGATGAGAATTTGCAAAAGGGTTGGAGACACTTGTTGTCCTAATCCTCCAAAAGGTTTTGGATAGCAACATTATACTCATAATTCATCGTTATAAGCTAAAAGTAGCTTGATCATGGACGATTCCATGATAAGGGTGAATATTTGATGTAGGTAAAATGTTTACTACACCAAGAGATTACTAAAGAAAGGAATTTGAAAGAACACCAAATATTTGATGATGGTGATCTACTTCAAAGTGCAAGTCCAAAGACATTGGTATTTAATTATACACGCTTTGGACTATATGTCATATGTATGACTCCACTATTAATGTTGATAGATTCTTTCAAACTGAAAAGGAAATACTGAAAGAGAATCTCATAAATATATGGCAGAAAAGAAAAGACTAGAATCGTTCAGTTTAAGTATATAGATGATATACATGTTATGGCTATATTCTTTGCTTGTTAAACAATGTGGTTCTTAAGTATTTGATACTGAATTTGTTGGTGTGAATCGTCATACGAAACAACACAATTCATGAACTACAATGGCCTAAGTAACTAGCAAAAGAATATGTGATGATGTTCATCGAGAACAAAATAAAGGGTTATTGTGTTGCTTGTTAAACATCAAAGCTTGCCTTCAAGATTTGTTTTATCAGGTATTATGAGAACAAAAGGGTTGTTCAAATAATTGCCGTAATCCATAAAAGATGGATGATTCACAAATCTCGTTGGAGAAATCACATCCATAAAACTAGTGCTAAAATGTCAAAAGACAAATTGATTGAAAGATCACTTAGGAAGTGACATCGCTGTTTGAATTATATTGGAAAGATAACATGAAGAAACTCCATGTGGATGGAATTTTGGAGTCTTCTGATTTTTGATCAAATGACGCTTGTGAAACTTTCTTAGAGATAATTAAAACTTCGTTCATAGGCCAAAAGGGAACGAATGACTAGCTTATTGGAACTTGTACATATTGTTGTACGAAGTCCGTTATGTGTAGTCAAGAGCGATGGATTTCAACTTCATATGCTTTCTCCGAAAATTTGAGTGAATATATGGATATTTTCTTAATAAGGATGAAGTGTGAAATACTTGAAAAGTTCAAAGACTTTCAAGATGAAGTGCAAGATCATTGTAACAAGAATATAAATAGTTTATGATAAGATCATAAAGGAAGATATTTGAGTTACACGTTTAGCATAAATACCTAAGATTTAAGGAATCGTTCCGTGGATTTGCATTTTCCCGAAACACCATAAGTGTATGGAGCGTTCGAGATATGTAATTAAACCTTGTTTGACATGGTAAGATCGAAAGGTGTAATTCATAAAACTGCCATTGTATTTTAAAGATTAAAAGCTTTAGAGATTACCGTTTTTCCACTGAAAAGAGCTCCATCATAATCCGTTGAAATGACACCATATAAGGTTATGGTTTGGGATAAAACTCAAGTTGTCCTTTCTTAAACATTGGTATGCTATGCATAAGAAAGATGTTTGCAACCAAAGTCGGATGAACCTGTCTTTGTATGTTATTTCGAATAACTGTTAAGTACTCCTCCATAACATCGGAGACAAAAGTGTTTGTCACTTAAAACGTCAAGTTTCTTTGAGAAGGAATTTTTCGTGAAAAGTTAAGTGGGAGGACAATAGAAACTTTGATAAGGTTAAAAGAACCTTAGCTGTATGTGCAGAGTTGCGCAGCGCCGAAAAGTGTTCCGGAGGCGGCAACAATGCTCATGGCTCACGTGCCTCAAAGGTTGTGGTCACGGAGATCTAAGTTCCTATTGAAACAAGTAGATCGGGTAAACAATCAAATACCAAGATTTGAGGGTTGAATCATTATTTGAGAATAATGAACCGACTACATGCAGAGAAGCGATGATGGGCCCTGACTCCGTCAAATGGCTTGAAGCCATATAATCCGTGATAGTTCCATACACGAGAAATCAAGTTTTGAACTTGAAGGACCCTCGAGAAAGGTGTAAGACCTTATAGTTGTGTCTGGATCTATAAAGAAATAGTCGACATGTTGGGAAAGAGTTCACAACAATGTTCAAAGGTTGACTATGACAAGATTTGATCTTTCATAGTGATATTTAGTCTAGACGGATTAATGTAGCAACCACTACATATAATTTGTTATATGGAAGTTGAATAAACAAAACAAGTTCTTCTAATAGAATCGTTACCTAGGACATGTGCATAACACGGTCCATAGGGTTTTGTTAATTCAAAGGATGCTAAAAGCATATGCAAACTTCAATGGTTAGAGTGAGCATAGCGGAGTTGGAATCTTCACTATGATGAAACTGTTAAAAGGGTTTAATTTCATCAGAGACAATGAAGATGCTTGCATTTGCAAGAAATTAAGTGGGAGCGCTAAGACATGTTTCTAATACATTATGTGGAAGACATATTGTTGATTGGAAATAATGTATCTTTTATTAACACATATTAAGAATTTCATCCCGATGAAAGACTTAGGCAAAACCCAAATATTTGGCATCAATAGACGCTAATATGGTTGTGCCAGAAGTACATAGATAAGATATTGAATGAGTTCAATATAGAAACTACAAGAGAAGGTTCTTGTCGCACAGAAAGGATTGAATGAGTTCAATGTTGATGATATATTCAAGTGTATTGACATTTGGTAAAGTGAAACAAATAATCAAGTATAGATTGATACTTGATGTATGAAATCACAAAGAGTATTTATATCAATCATACTGTGATATGTACAAATCCAGATATGTCCTATGCTCTAAATGTTGAGAGCATATACCAGAATGATTCGTAAGATGATCATTGGACAATAGTAAGGATATTCTTATGATCTTCTGAAAGAACTAAGAGTATAATATTTGTAGAAGTGACAAATAGATGGTTAGTTCATTGTAAAAGTACTACATTGATACTAGCTTTGTCACAAAGTACAAATTAAGTTTATCTCAATCTAAACTAAGGGTGGCACAATATAATGGAAAGTGAGTTCCATAATGGATTTGGATGATTTCCAAAGTTAAGACATTGTGACAGATACTACAACAAAAGGCTAAGTATATGACTGCTATTATAGCAGCAAAAGAGGGCATTTGTGTCAAGAAGTTTGTTATCAAACTAGGTGTAGTTCACAGTGGGATAATACCATGAAGATATATTGTGCGACAATATTATCAACATGTTTTAACCCCAAAGAGCTAAAGGTCACACCGAAAGACCAAATTTATACAAAGCCATCTCATTAGAGAATGAGTGATGCGTAGAGACGCAAAGACATGCAATTACACACGGACCTGGAAGTGTCAGATCCGGAGATCAGTTGACCACTAGCAATCGTGTACATACAACACCGGAAAGCCATAGGTGTTATATACACAAAGGTTCGAAACTAGATTATTGACTCTAGTGCAAGTGGGAGACTGTTGGAGATATGCCCAAGAGGCAATAATAAAGTGGTTATTATCATATCTTCACACTTATGATAAATGTTTACATACCATGCTATAATTGTATTAACCGGAAACATTAATACTTGTGTGATTTGTAAACTAAAATAAGAGTCCCTAGTAAAGCCTCTTGTTAAACTAGCTTGTTGGTTAATATATGATCATGGTTTCCTGATCATGAACATAGAGATGTTATTAACAACAGGATCATATCATTAGGAGAATGATGTGATGGACATACTCCTATAGATAAGCGTAGCATAAAGATCAAGTCATTTCAATAGTTCAATTGCTATATGCTTTCTGATACATAGTAACCTAATTCCTTCGACCATGAGATCATGCATATCACCTTTACTGGATGGATGCTTTGATGTCATCAAACACCACACCGTAACAGGGTGGCTATAAAAGTGGCATTGAGTGTTCGGAAAGTATTGGTTGAAACACATGGATCAAGAGTGGGATTTGTCCATCCATATGACGGATAGATATACTCTGGGCCCTCTCGGTGGAATGTCATCCAATTAGCTTGCAAGCATGTGACTGGGTCACAAGGGATCACATATCACGGGAACGAGAAAAGAGTACTTATCAGTAACGAGGTTGAACTAGGTATACAGAGATACCGACGATCATAAACTTCGGATAAGTAAACTATCGTGAGACAAAGGGAAATTGGTATCGTATGTAAGTGGTTCATTCGATCGCAAAGTAATCGTAGAAATATGTGGGAGCCATATGAATTTCCAGATTCCTCTATTGGTTATTGTTCGGAGAAGTGTCTCGATCATGTCCGCATAATTCACGAACCGTAGGGAGACACACTTAAGGATTCGACGTTGTTTGAGTAGTTATGGTATTATGAGAAAGAGACCGAATGTTGTTCGGAGTCTCGGATGGGATCCGGGATATCACGAGGTGATCCGGAATGGTCCGGAGAATAAGATTCATATAAGGAAAGTCCCATTTCGGAGTTGGGGAATGGTTCCGGTGTTTTCATCGGGAACATTCTAGAAGGTCCCGGAATGTCCGGCACTCCGGAGGGGGAAGGGTACATGAATGTGTCATTGTAAGTTGGAATGATTGCATCATGTACTAAGTGTTCTCGCTGTCCAAAATAAAGGGTTTATTTAAATCCTAAATTGAAAAGTCAAACGGCTAGTTTGAAAGTCAAACGGCAAGTTTTGGAAAGTGGAAAGAGGAGGAGAAGAGGGAAACCGAGTTGGGGAGGGAGACCTCCTCCAACCGGCGGCCAACTCCAATGCCGAGTTGGGGAGGGACTCCACTCCCTCCCCCTGGCGCGCCAGCCCCCTCCCACCTATATAAGGAGGGGCAGGGCTCCCCTCCTTACACACACAAGTTCCTATCCTCTAATCTAAACCCTAGACCTAAACCCCGGTTTAGAGCTATTTCGGTTTAGAGCCTTCTAATTGGTTTAGAGCCTTCTAATTGGTGTGTCTAATTACTAGACCACTAATAGCCTCTCTCATAAGCTCCACCATACTCGCACCGGCTTAAGGCGAAGCCCTGCGGGATCTCCCCTCTACTTCCGGTACCACGCCGTTGTGCTGCCGGAATCGCGAGGAGAGTGCTACAACCTCCGCTGCCTGCTGGAACAAGGGAGAGGAAGGTCTTCGTCGAGTACCGAACGTGTGACCGACTACGGGAGCGCTGCCGGAACGTGGCGCCGGAAGGATCGTCTACGCGATCTTGAGATCGGAAAGAGTACGACTACATCACCCACGAGAATCTGCTCTCGTTAAACACTTTGGAATCTTCGAGGGTGAGTTATTCCATCGACTCGTTGCTACAATCTAGTAGATAGATCTTGGCTTGTTTGTTTGTATGCGATAGAAAATTTTTGTTTTCCATGCTACGAACCCCTACAGTTAGATGTAGTGGAAAACTGAGAAGTGACTCCTCGGCTAACCCTCATCTTCGTTGCCCTACACTAGCACAAGAGCACATGTGGAACAAGCATAGCCATAGTAACTACGACAGAACATGTCATGTGTGACAAATTCATATCAACAATATCTTGGCGTAATTCATATCATGGCCTAATACAATGTGGCCTAAAATGTTGTCACATGGTGCTAGATCTGCCGAGCCAGGAGGCAAAGATCGTATTCATGTGTGATTTGCATAGGGAAAGATTAAAATTGCATCCTTGTCCATGGTGTAATAATTTCGGGTGATAAATACACCATTTTTTTAACTTTTATCACTTCTATAGGCAGCACAGATGAGCCACACTTTGTCTTTCCATTTCACCACATGTTGTTGTTGTCTCTAGCCACCTCCTCCGACACTTTGGGGTTGTCTTGCATCCTTTCGTCCTCTCCTCTAACACCACCAGCCAATAGTAATTATGCAGCATGTTGCCATCCAAGACTACACTAGGCTTATAAGTCTCGTTCACATGCTCACTTTATGCTCGGAAAACAATTAGTGAAATGTTATCCGCTTAAAAGCTTATGTTATTAGCTATCAGCAAGCTTTAATATGTATCATGTATTTTTAATCATATTTGAGACAAGCACGTATTTTAACCTATATTTTGAATATTTGATCCTCCTTTCTCTTTCAGGGCCATAAATTGTGCTAAATTTGGTAGCCATTGACTACCAGTTCACTCGAAGAATCTGGAACAATAGAAGTCTACCACCTTTTTTTACCACTTTAGGTACTTTAAAATAGAGCAAGTCTGCATGTTGAACAATTTTTTTCTTTCTGGTCACCAAGTCATTTCAACTATTTCCTCCCCTCGAGTATGTTAAATAATAATTTTCTATTGCATATCGTTCATGGCATGTCAAGTATTGAAAGGATATGAAACAGGTGGTTGCTTTATTTATAAAGCGGGATGAATAGCCTGTTTCGAGAAAAGGATATGAAAGAATTCACAAGTAATAAATCTCTATGTTGTTGAACATACGTTTTGGCCCTTCCATAAACAGCCCATATTTGTATGCCTTCTCATAGTCCACTTTAAAATTCACAAGTAGTACATCTCATGGAGTGTTTCATAAAGGATTGCCACACGTTCAAGATATCTCTACCTGGCACAAATCTGCCGGGCATGGATGTGGGGCTCGGTTTCATCTCGTTCTACCCATCTTGATCTCACAATCATACTTTCATGGATTATCCACATGTACCCCAACTCATGGTCGCATATACATAAAGCTAGTTTGCTACACAGAACCTTCAACGTGGCAAAGCAAATGGGTTCGTCTCTACCAGAATCAAAGAGTCTTCAACATGGCAAATCAACGGGCTTGTCTCTCTTAGATTCCAAAATCATCTTTCAAACCCATGAACTCAGTGAACTTACTAGATAGCCTATTTGACACCCTAAGGACTTGGTTCTCTCCACTATCTCATTTCACTCGTGCCAAAACGAGATTCGGAAATTGTAACACAACTTCATTGTTCATATAGAGTTGACAGACATGGACACCTAACTGATGTATATATAGAGAGATGACATGCCTCATGGCGTTTGTAGAGACACAACTTCTCTCTAGCTAGTTTTGTGTGAGCAAAGCATGGACAACTGAATGAAAACCATGTGATCATCCTAGTCGTAGTAACAGCGCATTTTAGTTTAGAGTTTACGCAGATTTCCTCACACATGTTCATGTAGAGGGAATAGAAACCCTATGATATAATTACCCGGGCATAAGTCTGAGTTCTTCCATGGCAAACTGCTCGGGCACGGCTTTGAAGCAGTGAAAGATCGAGGTTCTGCAGGTTTTGCCGCATGCGGGTGTAGGCAGGGTTGATATTATACTAGACCAAACGAGACTAGAGAGCACACTGTGGTTCGAATAATAACACTGAATAAACATGTCGAACGAATGCCTCAAGAAAAAATAGAACAGCATGACATGGCATGTGTGAAGTACATAAATAGCAAGCATTTGGGAACATATGTTTAGGAAACATATATGAATATATACATGCACCAAAATTTCACATAATACTTAAGAAGTGGACGGAGGATAATCATTAATCAACCAAGCATATACAACGATGTCAAGTTGCTAACTCGATAAGAAAACACTACTCGGTCACATCCATTTTGATCTGGCAAACATGGCCTCTCCAATTACAGCCGACCGTCCTAACTCATACAGTAGTTCACACGGGTAAAACTGGTTTGCAAAAAAGAGGCTGCTATGCATTGATTTGTCGCCACCGGTTTTCAGTTTTGAAACTGTTGTAGGCGGGGGGGGAATGGTCATGCACATGTGACCAATTATTCAAGAATAAAGACATTTGCAACGTTTGCATGCTCACGGTCTCCATAAAATCCATTAGTCTTTTAACTAAAAATTATTCAAGAATAAAGACATATGCACATGTGGCATACATTAGTTTTTTAACTAATCACATTTGCATGCTCACGGTCTCCATAAAATCCATGTCGGCCACAAGCATGTTCAGCATGTCCAACGCAATGCACATTTAGAGTGACATGGTTTGTTCCCGCTCCGGCCCCTCGAACATTGTCGCGTTCCCGTGCATTTTGTCTCGGAAAATGATATACCTCCCCTGAGGGATATCACGCGCGCATCCCCCGGGTGGTGTAGCGCTGGGCATCGTTTTCCTGACCCTACATACCGTATCTCCTCCCGTAGGTTTTCTGTCTTTTGAGAAGTTCTCTCCGCGAGCATCTCCCAGAAGCGCTGTCGCTCATCCTCACATGCGCCCTGCTACGCTCGTCCTCACACGCGCCCTGCACCACCGCAGCTGTCCGCTCGCCGCTTGGGCTGCCTCGTCTCCGACCCGCCTCCGTTTGCCAGCACTCGGCAAGGAGCTCCCGCTACCGGCAATGGAGTCCATGGTGTAGGTGCTCTTGTGGGATGTACAGGGGCGGACGAGGGGCCGCCGCTACTACTGGACACTCATCGTGGAGGCGCCGCCGCCCGCGCTGATGGTGCACCGTGCAGGAAGCTCGCCGGAAGTCGTATGGGCCAGGTCACAGTCGTCGTCGACCTCCCCGGGCCGCAGCCATGGCAAAGTCAGGGTGGTTGCGCCGCCATCGCATCTTCGAGAGAATGACGGCTCTGCTCATAGCGGCACCGGCGTTTCTCCCCGCGGAAGCCGGCAGTGCTACCCATGGCGGGCGGAGTTGCTCCCTGCTACGACCGCTCTTGCTACCCGCGGAGGCCCACGTTGCTTCCCGAGGCGTCTAGCTACATGTTTTGCTATCTACGGGGTCCAGGGTTGCTACATATGCTGACTGATAATGCTACATTGGGTCGACGATGTTGCTACCGACGACAACGGGTTTTGCTATCTTTTTTGGGGCGAAGCGGGGAAGCTAATTTTGCTAGATACTCTTTTATAATTTGCTATGTACTCGATTCTTTTTTGCTACATTGGTCTTCTCCAAATGCTACCATCTTTTTTTATATAAATTCTCGCTACAAATTCTGGTTGGTTCCCCGACGATGCTCCGTCGAACTTGACATTTTGCTACACTAACATAAATTATTTGCTATAATTATTCTTTGGTTTTGCTACACTAGCGCAAAGTTTTTGCTACGAGGTCTCCGACGAGGTCTCCGGCGAGTCTCCGACGAGGTCTTCGGCGAGTCTCCGGTGAGATCGGGTTTGCTATATTAGGACAACTTTTTTGCTACACGGTTGCTGACGAGAAACGGGATTTTTTTTGTAGCAAAAATAGATGGTTTTGTAGCAAAAGCGGGATTGAGTGTATTTTTTAGGACACGTGACGGTCTAAGGACCCGGAGGATCGGGGGAGTTATACCCCGGGGACGCGTAGGGCTCCCCTTTTGTCTCTGGGGATGCTCCGCACGGCAACCAACCGGCTTTCCCTAGCCGAAGTCTTTCCCGAATATGTCCAACCGTGGTAAACTCCCTGTCATCAGCATCGGCCCTCTGGACTATAGACTCCCACGTGGTCCTAGATCAAGTTACACCCTATGGACTTGGTTCTCTCCACTATCTCATTTCACATAGGCTGGAACGGAAAAACAATACGCATTGTGCTTCATAGTTCATAGAGAAAGTGCAGAATTAACTGTCATGGCCTGACCGGAAATGCGTAAGTATATATATAGAGAAAGAGAGGCGCCATACAGAGACAAGCTTGCTTGTGTGGAGCTTTGCTTTGTGTGAGGGCATTGCAATGGCATGGCCTCACGCGCAACAGGCATGCATGGTCTATGAGAACTGAGGCGCTGTTCCACACAACTGCTCTGCTGGGGCGTTGAAGCAGAGGAAGACGATTCTGCAGGTGCAGGTTTCATGATGTTTTTAGCAAGATTGGACGGTATAGTTGAAGTTGATTGGTTGTACCGAGTACTTCACGGTCTTCGAGTAGCCTTCAGCTTGACTAATCTGCTGATCACTCGTTCAACTCGGTTTTACTTGTGACATTTGGTGAAGTTCAGGTCAGCACCAAGCTGCAATTTTGCTGACACGTCTGGCGTTTTGCTGGGTAGAAGAAAGGCATAGTCAACGACCAGATTAAACCAAACAAGACAAAACTGATGAGAGTGCCGAATTTCAAATAAGTCCAAGTAAAAATGTTGAAGGCCACAAAAATCTTGCTCCCAAAAAATATCTTGATCGTCATTGGGATACCGATGACATGTCATTTCAGGTAGAGAAAACCTAGCATTTGGAGACGTCATTTGTAGCCAACATTTGAGTATCTAGAGTAGTTCACATGGAATACTAAACAAGTGGAATGAAGAACAACCAAATCTGCCATTTACAGTGATCTAAAGTTGCTAATTTAACCAAAAAAACATCTATTTCGAGGCCTTCCGTCTACTTCGAGGTCTTTGTCAATCAGATAAATAACTAACAGGTTAGATATGGGCGATAACTGATCTCGGCTGGATAGCTAGCTCAAATTGCTAGTTTCCCCAAAATCACCATGTCTACTATTTTCACTTCAAGTGGGTCTTCCACCCTGACAATCCCATCAGACCCATCGACTCCTATCAGTTTTCCAATAACTCCACGCAGGGAGCCATTCATGATCTTGAGCCTGTCGTTCTTCTTAGGCCTGATGATCTCAAGCTCGTCTGGAAGAGCTGTCACTTCATCCCCACTGCCTGATGACCCAAGTGCAACACGGCAAGACCCATCCTGCAAGTTCAAATTCCCAGATATTAAGCAAGCATGGGATGAAACAGCTCATACATGCACTTTGTACACTTTTCTGTGAGCACCATACCGAGAGCACTTCCTTCACAACACCACTGCTGCTAGAACCAACTCCTCTGGACACATTGACCATAACATCTGGCAAGAGCCAGTTACTGTCGCCCTCATCACCTGAAAGCATTTTGGCAAAAAGTACTTAGATGTGTGCACACCTAGATTGTTGCGTCTATCCAATCCCAATTGAAGATGAAACGGTATCTAAGAACATCGGCAAACCTATCGCAGGAGACATGACATCCATTCCACCTGGAGTCATTGGCTGGCCAGGGGTTTGGGGCATATACGAGGCAGGAATTGGGGTCACTGGTTGAGCAGTAGGTGTTGGAGGGTTCAACAGAGCATCACCAAAACCATTTCCAGGGGTACTTTCCCATCCTGATCCAGGAGTGGGGGCTTCGAATGGCCTAACTACTGGGGTTCCTGGCTGAAAAGGCGAACATACATGCAGAAACAAACTTTTCAGTTGCCAACACAAAGATAAACAATCTTCAAAGTTCACAAGAAGAAGCACACGGAACCTGGTAAGCTGGGCTGATTCCCCAAGTGCCCCAAGTGCCAGAATTTCCATCTTCCTGGTTATCCCTGATGATAATTAACATAATAAGCGACCAGACAGAAAATCAAGATTAATGCCAAAAACATTTAAATAGTCCACTTCCAACAGAATATTTTGAAATAGTTCCACTCGCAGCAGGATACACAAAAGATCTGAAGCTGATTTTTTTCCTGAATTTTAGGATTTCAATTCTAACCAAGAATATGCCCAAGTAACCAATTTGTTCATAAAAGAGCATACAAACCTTGGTGGACTCATTGGTGCCCAGGCTTGATTACGTGGACTCATTGGTGCCCAGGCTCGCATAGGAGTTTGTGATCCATCAAAGGGTGTAGCTGTACGAATTTAAATAACTTGTTACCATGGAAAAAAGGAAATAATAAACAATACATGGTACAAATGAATGGCAGGACACAAAAGTAGACTTATGCTATTCATGAAGAGGCTGAAAAAGAAAAAACAGGCACCAAGATGTGATGCAAGCGTGACCCAACTGGCAACAAAATTACTATTCACATTCACTCTTCAAGGACAGAGAACACAGGTATTTTGTCAATGTAGGTGCAACTATAGTATTTCCCTCCTTTTCTAAATGTACGCCATTTTAAGAAACATTCAAGTTCATGGACGAATTAGCAGTCACTGTAGGTAGTGTGTAATTAGAATGCTATTGTAACTTCTTAGCAAACATATTGTGATAGAAATTAGCAGTCGACGTTACATCTCTAGAATGCACACTACACCTGTCTCCAGAATGGCATAAATGCAAGTCACCTAGGTATCTTATAAATAAAGAATAACAAAGAATGTAAGGAAAGCAAACCTCCAGGTTCTCGCATTGGAGTTTGAATAGGATGCAATGGAGTTCGAGATGGGTGCATAGGTGTTTCACTGCCCAATGAATGGCGAGATTCACTGCTAATACAAAAGGTCAGTAAATGAGCAATTGACATCAACAGCTAGTTATAAAATATGATTGATCAGACAGAAATTTACCGGACTGGTGTTTCAACATTTACTGGGTCAGCAATATCTTCTCTCTTAACTATATGTTTTCATCAAGGTTAGTCTCCGATATTAGACAGAAAACAACATTAGCAACAACGACAAAAGTATTCACCTGCGACAATCTTCATAAGTGAATCAAGCTCCACACGCACAAGTGCACCATTCACTTCTTTAACACGGCCACGATATCCTTTGTATGGACCAGATTTAATTTTAATACATCTACTCACCAAGGCATTATGCCCTCTGCCACCATGACCACCTCCACCAAACCTTCCACCAGCTACGTTAGAGTGAGGGGAGTGCATTAGTATGTCCACATAAAGTAGCTGACTAAAAACTAATGGCGAAAATAACAATGAACATTCAAACTATCAATTCATACAGTTCATGTAAGGTCCTCTCGGTGGGAGCCCTCCAGGAGATTGCAAGATCCTTGCTGGAGATCTAAAAGCACCAAGCCGTGGATCTGATGTATCCATACCCTGCAAAAACAAGTAAAGTGAAGATGTGATAAAATGTTCTAGTACCAACAAAATTTAATTCAGATATTCCAGAACATACCATCCCTCTGCTGTTGCCATTTGATCCCCCAACAAGGAGACAAGATTGTGCTTTTGCACAGATAAAACCTGAATGTTCAAGGTGGTGGCGGTCATAGATAAAAAGTATCCCTTTGTGTATATGTTGCACAGGTCCTTGTTTTCCCTATTGTGACAAAAATAAATGTTTGCTAGCCTCAGACAAGAAGACTAAACTTGACATCACAGAAGAAATAATCAGAACATGAGATAACATGCAAAAATGTACACACCTTACTTGTCCCTTCGATTACCCTTACAATATCCTTAGTTGACACAATGTTACTGGAGCTATCTTTTGCAGATGTGCGCCGATCAATCTTGTATTTTATTTCTCTCAATTTCACGAGCACCACTTCAGGTTTATCAGGCACTCCTTTGAGAACCTAATTATATAATGGGGTCAATACATATACTATAGGCACAAAATAATCAGTCAAACATGAATATTCAACAGTTATGCTTGCCTGAAATGCTTCGCTTTCCACCCTTAGAATGACACCAAAAGATAAGTTGCTGAAAAGTGAAGAAAAGGTATAAGTTGTTTTGTAGCCATTAGAGATGATGGGCATCAACCTCACTAGAAATTCTTTAGCTTACTCAAGAAGGACAAGATCGTGCAATTCATAGTCACCAATTTTGGTAATCCCTGTCGTGACCTCAGAACTCTCCACAAGATGATCTGCAAATACACGGATCTGCAGTCACAATGGCACAGTAGAGTTAAAAGCAACCAAAAAAATACTTAAAAGCAATTCTCGATACATGTATATATGTACCAAAAATTTCTCACATGCTCTTTGGTCATGTCAGATAAAATGATCAAGACATGTCCTTCCACTTTGACTACCATGCCTGTCGCACCTTGTTGAACACCAGAAACAACTTTTACATGGTCTCCGGGATTGAAATGTTTGCAAAGATCTGTTGCATTGAAGGCAAGAGTTCTCTGCATGTCACAAAAGGATGTATCAACTCTATAGTCCAGTAGTCCACTTGTTAGCAGTATAATAAATCATTGCAAGTAATTACCGGAAGACCAGACTGTTTTGGTCGGATGTGTACAGTAGCATCCTCAACTTTCTCCACAGAACCCTCTAAGTTCTTGAGATCACCTTTAACAACAACTACAGCATCACCTTTCATGAAATGCCCTTTTTTCCTGTTTGTAAATAGTGTGGACAAGCTAGCCACATCATCATTAATGCCATCTCCAACTCTCCTGAATTTCTCCAATTCATCAAGTGATGGATGGACATTTTGTGTGCTGATTGATTTTATCGAGACAGTCTTGCGCAAAAAACCATCTTCGAACATTAAACCATCAACCACCTCAAAGTACTCCCCAGAATCTCTATGTCTCCTCCGTTCTACAGGAATGTTCATCTCCCTATGTTCATTTGAGTTAGAAAAAACAGGAGCCAAAACAAATAAATATGAACTACCATTTGATAGTAAAGGGATGAAAAAGCACCTCGCCTCACTGACACTGAACAACCTTGGAGGTGGAACAAACGACTTCTTCTTCTTCTCAACCTTAAGACCATTCTGACAATAGACAAGTAGTGTCATGCTAACCCGTCCAATAAGTAAGCACGGTACAAAGTATAAGCATGCAGTATCAAGAACATAGATTGATAGTCAGAAAGTCCTTCAATAAGTCAAAGGCTACTAATTCCATTTTTTGACAAAGCAGTGCATGAAAGTAAGTGAAATATGGGAAAGAGAGCCCAAACTTGAGTTACTACGTTTACAGTGACTGCAACAGCATAATATAAAAGGGCGTGACAGCAATGAGCTCAACTTACTGATTAAACTGTATATGTTAGGTTGAAAGGTGACAAGTAGATATTCAGGATTGATGGCAACTAACAGATAACTTACCAGTTTATTTGCCAATTTATCTGTCAAAGCTTGTAAATCTATTCTAGGAATGAGCTTCACAGTAACCCTTTGATTCACATCATCGACATCGACAACCTGAGGATAATCAAAATAAATAATTGACAAATATATATTAACATCTACCAAGAAAAATGACGACCATACCTTAGCAAGATCCCCTTTATATATACCAAGCTTCACACGGACCCATGTATCACTTGAAAGATCACCAGACTTAGTCGTGACAGAGAGAACATCAGTCATTTCTTTTGTAGGAACCAGAGTTATTTTTGCTGAAGCAAAGATGTTCCGCAGACCTTTGCAAGCCTGCAACGAAGTTCAGTAAACATCCCTTATCAGAAAGACTATAATGAAAAGTTAAGCACTGGTTACCTCCTTGACATGGGCTTCTTTCTCTGCTTCAACATATATGTAATTCTTCAGGTGTTCCAGTGCAACCACAGATTTAATCTGGAGATCTTGCCTATCAATGAACTTCTGCATTAGACAAATGGCTGTCTCTCGCTCATGTCCAATCTGAAGTCATAAATAGACAACAAATGAGGTTCAAAAGAAAAAGGTACAAAGAACACATAGCAGAGCAGAGGCGGGGCGCTTAATTTCCCTACAATTTGCAACCTACCGCACATTTCACCATCCACAGTTTTGGATCCTTCACTGATGGCAGGAGAGCTTGCTGATCAACCTCGGTGAAATCCTCTTCAACATAATCAGACTCTGACTGCTTTCCATATTTATTTGCTAGGTGCCGTAAAATCATATCTGTGTCATCTTCTTCCTCCATAGGAATAGAATGGCGTCTAGAGCTCATCCTATTCTCGTCAAGATTGTCGGGCCGATCATCATCATCAATAAAGCCTGCCCAAGCAAAGATAGTCCAGCATTAACACAAATTGCCTTGCGTTTGCATACTACACAACTAGGCAAGCAGAGAAATTTGTTGATCCCAAAAGAAAAGTAACGATGTTTACGAACATCCATAAGATTATCACTCAGGGCCAAAGGCTAGTACATCCAAACAGAAAATGTCATGGATGATCAATTAAACATCACATTCTGCACCACCCAATCTTAAGAATCATTGGTTCATTCGCCAATTGAGTGTTGTCTATTTACTTGAAGCAACAAGAGTAAGGAATAGCACTAACATACATCAACAGACAACAGATACATTGAAAAACTTAGTCTCGTGGAACATGCCATCTGAATATCCCTAGTAATTTCTGGAGGATATGATTTTAGTCTAGCATCATGATGACAATGTCGACAGAACCAGACTGTTGATTGTAACAAATTTCCCAAGCATATCTTGGGTAGGTCGAGCCATAAGTGGCAGTAAGTGATGAATTTTAATGGAACATGGATTTTGGTCCTTCGTTCAACAAGATCTCCCACCCATTCATGACAAAATCCCGGGGTTAACATAGTTCACCACTAAATCCCACTGATGGTGATGGTTCACAACAGCAAAAATAAGAAGCTTTAGCACAAGGCTATATATCGAACCCAAGCCAGCATTGAAGTTAGAATACAATGTAACCAAGCCAGACTGGTGAGCAAGCGAGACAATTAAGCATACCCTCGACGTTTCTAGCAGGGTACACATATTACTCCCAAAAGCAAGCACGGCCCAGGCCAATCCGGACACAGGAAAGGAACTAGCGTCGGCGATCACACAAATCCGTCCTCGATCATATAGAAATGCTAGGGAAGCAACAATTCGAAAGCGAAAACATACACGAAATCGGCACGAACTTCTGCGAATTTTGGTACGGGAAATCGATTCGACGGTTCTACCACGGTGTACGGCCGAAGCTAGGGCATGGCAAAGCGGGGCGGGGGGGCAACTCACCGGCCTCGTACTCCCCGTCCTCCTCCTCCTCGACGTCGTCGTCGACCTGCGCCATGTCGTCGATCAGGATCGACGCCCGCTTCCTCCTCTTGCCTCCCTTGCCGCCGCCGCCGTAGTCCTCGTCATCCTCGTCGTCCTCTTCCTCGTACTCCTCCTCGTCGTCGTCCTCGCTGGCCGCGTCGTCGATGAAGCTCTCGACGCCCGACCGCCTCCCCCGGCCGCCGCGCGACCTCTTGCCGCCCCTCTCCTCCTCCGAATCGTAGGTCTCCTCCTCATCCTCCTCATCCTCGTCCTCGCGGCCGCGGCGAGACATTGCGGCGGCTAGGGTTTCGAGCGAGCCCTCCTCGCGGCCCGCTGCGGCTGGGAGGGTGGCCCCGCGTGGCAGAGCGGAAACCCTCGGGAGTCGAGGCGCGGGTGAGCGAGAGCCGGTGCCTCGGCAAGGTCGGGGTCACGGGGTGGGTGGTTTCAGAGCGGGGAGTTTTCGATTGCCGGCAAGGCGACGGGTATTTTGCGGCGAGTGTCTACTTATAAGAAGGCGATGGAGTTTGGGTAGGTTGGGCCGTACGTTTTCATTGAGCTAAGGCGGCCGTTCTCGGGGGCTTTAGAGCATCTCCACTTATTGAACCCAGGCCGAAATTTAGATTTTTTTTGGTTGGACGGAATTTAATTTTGGTTTGGATACATTTAGTTTTTAGTTGTGTTTTTAGGTCAAATTCCCAGACGTAGTTGTGTTTTTAGGTCAAATTCCCAGACGAATAGAAAACGGCGACATATTTAAATTTTTAATATTCCCGCTGACGAGAGCTTGGTCAAAAGGTGTTCGACAAAATTAACGTCCAAATGTTCGGCGGCAGATTATTACAGAACAGTGAAAATGACTTGGCCATCTCTCAATCGTCGACGGAGATGAGCTCCTGCAGCGTGGTGGACGCGGAGGGTTGGCCGTCTCGCCGGCGGATGCCGACTGGTTGGAGGAGGTGGAAGCCGAGCTCGACGTAGGGGCGTCCGGCGCAGGGTCGTTCGGCGCAGGCGTGATCTCGCCTTGGAGGATGGCCTGGCGTTGCGCCATGTACCAGGCCTTGACCGGCGAGCTCATCTTCGATGTGTCCTCGCTGTCCATCAGGAACTTGAGATTCGTGTTCCGTTTCTTGGCGGCGTAATTGGCCTTCTTCTCGGCTTAGTTGGCCTTGATGAGGGCCACTTTTTCCCCTTGTGTCTCGATCAGCTGCTTCCAACGCTCGTCGGTCTTCTCGGCCCTCTTCTCAGCGTGCGCCCTCGTGTCGGCAATGCATTTATCGATCGAAGCCTGTAGACGCTTGGCGGGAGGTCTAGTGGCTTTGAGCATCTTCGCCTTCTTCTGGCCGATCTCTGGTCTTCCTTCGCCGGCAGCAGTGGGAGGGGCCTTCGGGTTGGACGAAGCTCTTGGGCGGCATGGTGGGCGGGAGCTCGGCGGAGTGGCGGAGGGGAATAGGGAGGAAAGACGGGAGGGGAGAAAGAAAAGGGCGGGAGCTCGGCGAAGTGGCGGGAGTTCAGCCTTCTCTCGCCGATAGAGCTGGCCCACGCCCATTTTCGCTTCGTCCGCCGTTCCCAGGGCATACCCAGGAACCTGGGTTCGGCCTGGGAAGCCCGGACCAAAGTTCGCCCAAATTAGGACGAAAACCGGTTCCTGGGTACGCGACTGGGCCGATTTTCGTCGTCCGGACGTAAATTCGACGTCAGGATCGGCGTCCTGGGTAGGCGAGTGGAGATGTTCTTAAGCGGCAAGGCTTGACTCTAATGGGCCGGTCCGGAAGTCGTTAGCCTCCATCTCTACCGGGCCGACGCATCCCGTTCGAGTGTGTTTGAACTCGTCCGCGTGGACGTGCGGGCATGCGCGGCGCCCCAGCGGACCGATCCATTCGGACAAACGTCTCTGGATCAATTTATCCATACATTTAATCTAGGCCTCGGTGCGTCGACCCGGACAGCGAACTTATCCGAGCGCGTTCTCCATTTATGTTTAGCGGCCCTGCCCGCCAGTGGCACAGAAACCACACAACTTCTTCCTCTAAAAAACCTCTCCCAATTTTCATTGGCGGACCGGGATGGAAGGCGATGGATCTCGCCACCATGGTCAATGTTGCGCCCTCTGGTGTTCCCGCCGCCAAGAAGCGCGGCCGGCCGGAGAAACTCGCAAAGGATCAGACGCCGGAGGAGTGGAAGATCGAGTCGGACAAGCGCGCTGGCTGGTGAGCAGCGGCGAGAAATCGATGCGTCGCTGCTAGGATCGAGAGGGAGCGTCGGGAGGAGAAGGAGCACTTAATCGCCACCCAGAACAGGGTCGACACCAATGAGCTGGCAGCGAATGCCGCCAAGCACTCCATCAACATGATCAAGCAGGAGGCGATGACTATCGTTTTCGGCAGCGCCGTCTCTCTTCCCGGCCTGGCCACGGCCGACATGTCCTCTACCAGCTCTATCACTTTCACGCCTACCGGTCGGCCACCAACTCAGTCCAGGACGACATGGACACACACGCCCTTACTTGGAGGCCACCAGCTGTCCCGGTTCAACCATCCCCGCATGGCATCGTCGGAGGCGGGAGAGCCCGTCATCAACCTAAACCACACTCCAACCACCGCGGACGCAACCCTGGAGGCATCGACAAAGCGGCACGCCATCTCTGCCGCAAACATGCCTACGCCAGTCAACCTGTTCGGCAAAATGCTCGCCGAGCCACAGGCCGCCGACGACATGGTATGGTCGCCACATTTCTTCGCCATTGCCATTATACTTCTCCCACCGCTTTATGATGGCCAATTTGTGTGTAGTATTTCATGGGCAACGACGACGAGAGCGTCCTCCACGACATGATCAACGAGGGTGGTGGCGACGGATATGCCGACGACGTCGAGGCCGAGCCGGAGAGGCAGCAAGAGACCCAGCAAGATGCCTGCAATATTGCGGACAAGGCATTGTTTGGAAACGATGGCACTTCCATGGGAGAGGGCGCCACGGTCGCGTCGTTGGCCGCTTCACTCGCGGCCTCACTTGCCGACGGCAAAAAGTTGAGCCAACGAACCTCGAGCTACACCCCCGACGAGGACAAGCTCCTATGCAAGGCATGGATAGAAATTTCACAAGATCCACTATGCGGCGCCGAGCAAAAGGGCTTTGCCTATTGTAAAAAGGTGGGAAGGTTCTTCCACGAGCATAGGAAATTCGGGAAGGACGCCTTCTTTAGCGTGAGGAACAATGTCTCCCTATCCAAGCGTTAGGGCATCATCCATGCCTAGTGTAGCAAGTTCCAAGGCTCCTACAAGGCGGTGATGAAAAGGAAAATAAGCGGCCTGCGGCCGGTTAACATGGTACAACCTTTACCTATCTTTTGCCAATGTCTTGCATTTCCGTTGGGCCATTGTTGGCATTCATATGTGTAGGTCTTGAAGGAAATGGAGCACTTCAACACGGTGAATGATAATGTAACTACCTCGGTGAATTACGCTCCTAGATACAAGCCTGGATGAGCGGAAATGGTTGAAATAGTACGGTGGGGCCCAAAAGCCACTCACGGGTAGACCTTGCGGCCGTCCCAACCATTTCCAGTCATCGGGACAAGTACGGACGGCGTAATCGGCAGGCGAAGGGATCAACTACATACACAAATGAGTATGTATGCAAGCCACCATACAATAGTACATCAGAGCCATACCATCTAAAAAGAAAGGAAATATAGCAACGCCATACGGCAAGATTCAAATGACCTAGATAGATATAATAGTTTAGGATATTTCCTCATACATCACACATCAGAGTATCAGGCGGAAGCGGCAAACAAGGTCCGAGTACGGATAAGAAGCAAATCGGCATAAGATGCCCAGAAATAAGCACATCCCGCCCACAGATCTCACGGATCCCCGTTCCCGGAATCTCTACACCGAACGATCGTTGCTCACATCATCAGCCTCCTCCACCCAGTATCCGTCTTGCGAGGGTACCTGTTCATCTGAACCAATAATTTATCGTGTGAGACCCTAAGGGTACTCAGCAAGTCTTTATGCCTCTAAAGGGGACACAACCTGGGGTGACGCAATTGCAGCAAAAGATAAACCCTAACAGTTCTATAGATACTCGCTAACCATCCGCCTAACCAAAGATAGACGGATGTCCGTGAATTAATGACAACAGTTATAACAGTAATATCCACAGATCCATCCTCCTCCTCGCTTACCAACGAGGAAGCGGACGAACAACCCTCCATCCGTTGGCAATTTTATTAACCATTCCATGAGTGTTACACTATTTACTAGTCAATTACTTAGTCAAATTAAAAGCGGTTCTTTAGTTATGCTTGTCTATGATCGAGAAACTGTGCTCCAAGTCGTCCATAACCGCGGACATGGCTTTCAGAAAGTTTTACCCTGCAGGGGTGCACAAATAGCAACACACACTCGATCAACCTCGGAAAAAACAAATCAAAACCCAACGAGGCTTTCACGACAAAGCAATCACAGGATTCAGAATTATTTCAGGGGGGCACCCCATTGAGTAGACCCGCAACGAAGTTAGCTGACTCCGAGACGGACTCAAGGTTTGCGTCAATGGCTGTAAACGACCGGGAACCCGAAAGTGTGACTGGGCTTGTCGATACTGCGAAAACATTCCGCTTACCTAAACAGTACAGTGTGCCCCTCGCACAATCGTAATTAAGCAGTAAAGCATGGCATAAGTACAGGATAGTAATAAAACCTCAAACTAGTTTGTGGCCCCAAGAAATAAGAATGAATCAAGCTCTGGCTCAGGGGGGTCCCATAAGCCTCCCGGATGTGGATAGCGCGAATAATCAAGGAACAGGTTTCAAGTACTCGGGGTCCTACGGGACACAAGTGAGCAGGAAAACCAAATAGCAGATATTGCCCACCGGTGCCACTTTCATTAGTTATCCCATTACTACTCAGGTTAAGTTGTTTAGGTACCTCGTTATCCATCAGACTCTCACATACCCTACACATGCTGTTCTACGACTCGCATGGCTCAAACAACTCCTGTAGTAATGGCTCATGGGATGGAGGAACAAGCTTGGTGGGGTTTAAAAGTAAAGGCTATGCAATACTTGGGATTCAGTTTAATGCAATCGCGACTCAATGATGCAAGAATAAGATAGAGGCAATAGGTACTGTATGTATGCAAGCATGTGGTAGTGCTTGCCTGGCAACTCAGTTGAAGCGAGAGACGGATCTGGGTAGTGCTCCTGGTTCTCTTGATATATTCCCTGCTCAGTGTCTATTCGAAGAAGAACCAAACAAACAAGGGCCAACATAAATAAAGTGCACAAGCATAGGAATAAAATGCGTCAAGCAATCAATCATGCCATGATGAATGATGCACAAGTTGCATGGCAATAATGTAGCATGGCATGGGTGAGGTGTAGGATACAAGAAATATATTTTTATTGAGTTTTGGTCACATTTTATTGTCATATTAGTTGATGTATACTATATATTTATATGATGCATGCTGCAATTGAAGTCATGGATAGCATAAACAGAAAGGTCTCGTCGAGCTGATCATTTTAGACATATCATTTGTCAAATTTGGAGTTATTAATCAAAAGTTATTAATTAATTAAGGTGAGGGGCATTTTATGTAATTTTACTCAACTTGGAAAAATAAAGTGCTCAATTAAAAGGTGGATAGCATATTTGAATTCCTCACATTTTTCTGATTCAAATTCATATATTATTTGTTGAATTTGGATTTATAATTTAAAAGTTATTTTAAAACAGAATTGAAATTTGAATTTTAAACTAATTTGAATAGTTTAAATTTGAACAGATATGCAGAAAACCTATTGTCACTCAGACAGATCCAGCCACGCCCAATGACGGGTGGGGCCAGAGCTGGCTCAGGCCACACGCGCACCGAGAACCTTTTATACCGCGGCTGCTGCCAGCCACCGAGGCTGACGAGTGGGGTCAGTGGCTCGCGGGCCCACGTGCCAGCGGGGGAAGCGGCGGAGGCTGACAGGAGGGTGGATAAGGGACCGCGGGTTGATTGTGAAGTCTGTCGGGAGCCTTTTTGTAAAAAGGCAGAGGCACAGACAGGTGGGGCCTGAGGGTCGCGACTGCGCAAACGAAAAAGTGGGGGGGTTCTATGGACAAGTACCACGCGGTACTGTTTTTCCCCTTGCTCTGCATCTGGCGCGCGCGGTGCGCGGCGTGGCGGGGATGGGCGTCGAACCCGCGACGCAGGCGCGTGCGCAGAGAGACAGAGCCACTGCGCTGGCTCAGGCTTGGTGACCGGAGGGTGAGGCGCGGCTAGCTAAGGTTCCTGCGAGGCGCAAGCGGGCAGACGATGCGCGCTCGCCGGTGCACGCAGAGTGCTCGACGGAACGCACGTCGCCGACAGGAAACGACGAAGGCCAGGGGCATGTCCAAGGGGTTCGGGGACTCACCGCGGGGCCGATGGTGTGGTTGGAGCGGTTAGTGGCGCAGGCGATCGTCGGTGTGGCTCGCGGACAGAGGCTAGGGTTTCGCGTCGGCTCGGCGCTGGTCCTGGGCTCCTGGGGGCTTCTCCTTCACGACGGCGGGTACTGGGGCGATGCAGAGGTCCTGCGGAGCTTCCTCGACAGCCCTGCTCACCACGACACCGGCTGGTAGTGGATGGGGAGGAGGAGGCCGACGGTGGCCGTTGCAGGAGGTAGACGGTGGCGAGGGAGAGAGAAGGAGGAGGGCTGGCGAGGCAGGGCCTCTGGGGAGATCTGGGAGAGGCCAGAGGGTCAGGAGGGAGTAGATAAGGATGGGGGAGGAGGATGGCGTGGGGGAGGGGAAGGTGGCTTCGGCCACCTTTTTCCTTCCCACCTTCACGTGCTCAGCATGGGCCAGGGAAGGGTAGCTAGGCAGGGAGGAGGGGGCTGCCAGGTGGGTCCGGTAAGCGGGAGCTCGGGGTGGGGCAGGCCAGGCAGAGAGAGAGAGCAAGAGAGAGGAGAGGGGTAGGCTCGGGTGTGGTTTGGTGCTAGGTTAGGAGGGGCGCGGCTAGGGTTGGTCTTAGGGTTTGGTGGGAATAGAGAGAGAGAGAGCTGGGGTGTGGGGCCAGAGAGAGGGTGGCCAGGTGGGGCAGGCATGGTAGAGGGGGAGAGGCCGAGAGAGAGAGGGGGAAGCTTAGGAGTAGATAGGAGAGGGGTATGGTGATTAGGGGGTTAGGGTTTAGCTAGAGGGTAAGAGAGAGGGGGAAGATGGAATGGTTCATATGTCTAGATCAAGCATGACACACAACTCAAACAAGAAAGCAAAAGGGAGAAAGGAGCAAAGGTGGTGATGGGGTAAAAAATAGAGATGACACAACCAGGAATTCAAGTAAAACCAAAAGATGACCAAAATTGGTGGTAGTTGCATGGCCCATGCATATGCATTAAATGCTAGGTCTTATATTGTGAAAACAAAACAATATCTCATGGCATTTATTTATTTGCATCCTCCAAAGTGGAGTAAGGCCAAGCAAAAGAATTTGAGAGAGATCCACCCAACCCACATGAGCTAGAGTAACTCAAATAAAATGCAAGCTCATATTAATTGGATGGTGGAATTATAAAGTGGTGAAAGAAAGGGTGGTGGAGTCAATAAAAGATATGCCCCCAACTCAACTTGGGCATTTAACAATATATCAAGAACCAAATACAATATCAAGAGGCAAATACAATTAATAATGCATATGGGATAAGAACCAACACAAAAAGGGTTTTGTATGATGCTCAAATGCAAGGTGGCATGATGACATGAGCATGATAACATGATGAGGCAACAATTATATGTAGGAGGTAGCCATTTTATTACTAGATCAAGTAGCATTACAGTTGTTAGACAAATGGGATGCTACAACTCTCCCCCACTAAACAGGAATCTCGCCCCGAGATTCTAGGAAGAAGAAGAAGACACAAAGAGGGTAGTATAGTTGGCACGGAGTTCATCTTCACGCTCCCAAGTGGCTTCATCAACAGAATGGTGCGACCACTGCACCTTGCAGAACTTGATGGACTTGTTGCGAGTCCTTCTTTCTGCGACTTCCAGGATTTTTGTGGGGTGTTCTTGATAAGACAGGTCTTCTTGGAGATCGATTAGCTCATGATCCACGGTCCTGCCGGGATCTTTGAAGCACTTCTTGAGTTGAGAGATGTGGAAAACATCATGGACTTTGAGTTTCTCTGGGAGCTCAAGAGCATAAGCAACTTCTCCTCTTCTACCACGAATTTTGAAGGGACCGATGTATCTAGGAGCCAGCTTTCCTTTGATACCAAAGCGGTGTGTGCCTTTCATGGGAGTGACACGAAGGTACACGAGATCACCAGGGGCATACACCATGTCCGTATGCTTCCTGTCATAATTGCTCTTCTGGCGACTTTGAGCAATCTTCAGATTCTCAAGGATGATATGCACCTTCTCCTCCGCTTGAGTTACAATATCAGGGCCAAACCATATTCTTTCTCCTGCACCTGACCAACCAATCGGAGTTCTGCACTTGCGACCATAGAGAGCCTCAAATGGTGCCATCTTCAGACTTTTCTGGAAGCTGTTGTTGTAAGAGAATTCAGCATAAGGAAGACATTCCTCCCACTTCATGCCAAAAGAGATGATGCAAGCACGAAGCATATCCTCCAGAATCTGATTGATCCTTTCAACTTGTCCTTGCGACTGAGGGTGGTAAGCTGTGCTGAAGTTCAACTTTGTTCCCAAAGCATTTTGGAAACTTTCCCAGAATTTGGAAGTGAAGATGCTTCCACGGTCTGAACTGATCTCAAGCGGAACCCCATACAGAGAGACAATTCTGTTGATATAGAGGTCAGCCAACTGAATTCCAGAAATTGTTTCCTTGACGGGGAAGAAATGAGCCACCTTAGAGAGCCTGTCAATGACAACAAAGATTGCATTGTTGCCCTTCTGCGACCTTGGAAAATCAGTGATGAAGTCCATCTCTACTTTCTCCCATTTCCATTCCGGAGGTTTCAATGGCTGTAGAAGACCAAAAGGTTTCTGATGGACAGCTTTCACTCTGCGGCAGACATCACACTCCGAGACATACTTTGCACAATATCGTTTCAAACCAGGCCACCAATATTGTGTTTTCAAGTCCATGTACATCTTTGTGCTGCCAGGGTGGATAGATAGAACAGAATCGTGCGCCTCCTTGAGAACTTGCTCTCTCAAACCCGGGTAGTTCGGAACAAACATCCGGTGTTCAAAGAAAAGCGTGCCTTGATCATCGACGTGGAAGGACTCATACTTCGGAAGCTGAAGTTTGGAGATGATCTTTCTGGTGTGCGGATCACCACGCTGATGAAAGCGAATCTTTTCTTCCAAGAGAGGAGTAGCCAGAAGGTTCAGGAGATACCCTTGATCCACAATTTCCAGGTTGAGCTGACGGAATTCCTCGCACAAAAGAGGTTGCTGTTCTTCCATCATGAGGTTGTTGACATAAGCTTTGCGGCTGAGAGCATCGGCCATGACATTAGCTTTGCCCGGTGTGTAGTTGATGGTCAAATCAAAATCATTGATTGCTTCAATCCATCTCCTCTGCCGAAGGTTGAGATCAGGCTGAGTGAAGATATACTTCAAACTCTTGTGGTCAGAAAAGATCTCACAACGGTTGCCAAGCAAGTAGTGCCTCCATAGCTTCAAAGCAAAGACAACTGCTGCGAGCTCGAGGTCATGTGTGGGATAGTTGATGTCATGCGTCTTCAACTGTCGAGAGGCATAAGCAACCACTTGCTTTTCTTGCATAAGGACCGCACCCAATCCTTGCAAAGAGGCGTCACAGAATATCTGGAAAGGCTTAGATGTATCCGGAGGAACCAAGACTAGTGTAGAAGTGAGCTTCTCTTTGAGTGTCTCAAAGCTTGCTTGACATGCAGGAGTCCAAAGGTATTTCTTGCCTTTCTTGAGGAGATCGGTAAGAGGCTTCGCTATCTTCGAAAAGTTCTGAACGAAGCGACGGCAATAACTAGCCAAACCAAGGAAACTCCGCACTTCTTTGACATTTACAGGAGGAAGCCATTCAACAATTGTCTTCACAGTTTCCGGGTTGACTGCAATGCCCTTGGCAGAGATGACATGACCAAGATAGGTTACTTGAGGCAGCCAAAACTCACACTTTGAGAACTTTGCATACAAGCGGTTCTCGCGAAGCTTGTTTAGGACACAACGAAGGTGTTCTTCATGCTCTTCCTTGGACTTAGAATAGACCAGGATGTCATCCAGATAGACCACAACGAACTTATCAAGGTACTCCATGAAAACCGAGTTCATAAGCCTCGAGAAGGTAGCAGGTGCGTTTGTGAGACCGAAAGACATGACTGTGTACTCATACAGGCCATAGCGGGTGGTGAAAGCTGTTTTAGGCACATCTTCCTTGCGAATCTTGATTTGGTGATAACCACTTCTCAAGTCAAGCTTAGAGAACACCACAGCTCCAGCTAGCTGATCGAAGAGATCATTAATCCGCGGAAGGGGATATTTGTTCTTGATGGTTTTAGCATTGAGAGCCCGATAGTCAACACAAAGTCTATCCGTCCTGTCACGCTTCTTCACAAAGATTGTTGGGCTACCCCAAGAAGAAGTACTGTGTTGAATGAAACCCAACTTCTCTTGTTCATCAAGTTGACGTTTGAGTTCAGCCAACTCAGCAGGACCCATTTTATAAGGCCGCTTGGAGATAGGAGTCGTTCCAGGTTCAAGCTCAATTACAAACTCAACCTCACGATCCGGAGGCATACCCGGCAACTCTTCAGGAAAGACATCCGGGAACTCACAGACCACTGGGACACTCTGAATAGCTTCCATAGCATCATCATTCAGAGCCGCCAGAGAGAAAAGCTGGATAGCAGGAGTCAGACTTGGAGAAAAGACTATATGGCCTTCAGGAACCTTCAGAGAAACCGAGCGTTCAGCACAATCAATCACAGCTGCATTTGCTGTCAACCAATCCATGCCCAAGATGACATCAATGTCAGAATTGCCCAGAACAATTAAGGAAGCCGAGAACGAAGAGCCACCAATCTCAATTTGATTGCCATGGCTGACTTTAGAAGCTACCATATTTGCTCCAGGAGAAAGGACCATTAACCGCTTAAGAAGAGGATCCGCCGCTAACCCATTGTCACTTGCAAACTTGATAGAAACAAAAGAATGCGATGCACCAGAATCAAACAAAACTCGTGCAGGGACTGAGTTAACGGAAAGCATACCCATCACAACTCCAGGTGCATGCTCAGCTTGAGCGGCGTTGACACAGTTGGCACGAGCAACAGTAGACCCGGGCTTGGTGTTGATGTTTAGAGCCCGAGGTGGTGGTGCACGAACCATAGGAGAGCTTGCCGCAGATCTTGGAGGGGGTGGAGGAAGAGCTTTGTTCTTCAACGGACAGTTCCAGTTCAGATGCCCAGGGTCTCCACACGTGAAGCAAGCACCAGATGGACGTGGAGCAACGTAGCCAGGGACTCCGCCAGGCGCTCCAGGGTAGTTGTGGGTGTAGCCCCTGGGAGCAGCAGTGATGAAGTTTGGTGGCCTTGCCGCGAAGCTTGAAGGTCTTGGTGAAGTCGGGAGCGACGGTGGGGTGTTAGGAACCCAGACACGCCGCTTAGAAGGAGCTGACATAGCTGAAGCGCTTGGTGCATCACGGTTGTGTTTCTTTGACTCCTCAAACACTTGCCTACTTGCTTCCTCCTGCAGAGCTGTATGCTGAAGTTCCAGAAAAGATGCCGGCCTTGCATGTGTGATTGCATATTTAATCGATGCATTGAGCCCTTGTCTGAACCTCTTTTGCTTCTTCTTGTCATCAGAGATCTCATCGCCACCATAACGAGAAAGATTCATGAAGTTCCTGATGTAGGTGTTGACATTATCATTTCCCTGCTTGAGGTTGAGAAAAGCTTCTTTCATCCTCTCCATGACAATTTCTGACAGATACTGCTCTTTGAACGCTCCCGTGAACCGTTCCCAAGTAGGCTGAAAACCAGTGCAGTTTGCCTTCAGGTAATTCTCCCACCAGAGAGCTGCATCCCCCTTCAGAAGGTGAGTAGCACACTTTACCCACTCTTGCTCAGGAACATCAGCAGTCTCGAGTAGCCTTGACATCTCACGCAACCAATCATCCGCATCCAGTGGTCGATCAGAAACATCAAATTGGCAAGGGTTGAACTTCAGGAAGCTTTTGATGTCTCCTCGCTTGGGAGGTGGAGGTAGTGGAGCAAACTCATTCCTCCGAACACTCTCTTCAAAGCGCTGCTGGTTCTGCTGCATTGCTTCCAAGGCGTTGGCGATGTTTGACAATGCGGACCCCAGTTCCGGTGGAATGTCCTCATCAGAACGGCGTGGTGGAGCCATCCTGTGATTGATGTAAAACACAAGTCAGTACTATAATGGAGAATAATAATAATCCAAAATAGTACCAAGATGGAATTAACCAAGATTAAAGGATACAATTTACTAAGATGATATTAAAATATCAACAAAGTTCAAAGCACCTAGAAGATATTAAGCATATCGCACACGACTGAAAAGGAGTGTGGTACACAAATATATCAAAGAAAAATTTTCCACAAATTTCGGCATTAAAATACCAATAGATGCGCAAAATCACTTAACGAATCAAGATTAGTGACTCTACCAATTCAATATACAAAAGCGAATGATAAGAGTAGTGGTATGGTCGCGACTCCATCCCGCACTCAAATCATTACTCCGCACATGAATAAGTGGAACACATATCCTAACCCCTTCTTCTCACGTTGAACCTAAAGATTAGTAACTACGGAAACGAACACCCCAAACAAGATAACATCGGATAACAAAGAGTAAGACAGATCGCGTCGGTTTGCAAAAGCCTGTCGGTATGGAATGTACCAACAGTTGATAACCAAAAGGCTGATTAGATAAGAACTTGGATGCAACAGATAGACAAGGAATTACACACACACACACACACAAACACACAACCTATGGTACTACAGAAACCCAGAACACGTGAATCCTAGTTTGAAATTTTTAAGAAGAGGATTGAAAACGTTACACTTCCTTACCAGAAAAGGGTGGGTGGGTGGGTAAGAAGAAAAGTGGAAGCAGTCCTAATCTCGCGTTTTGTTTTTCCCTAGTATACATAACTACCAAAAATATTTGCTAGACTGACAACGACCATTTGGCTGAGACCCTGAAGGTCGGGATGGCTCTGATACCAATTGTAACTACCTCGGTGAATTACGCTCCTAGATACAAGCCTGGATGAGCGGAAATGGTTGAAATAGTACGGTGGGGCCCAAAAGCCACTCACGGGTAGACCTTGCGGCCGTCCCAACCATTTCCAGTCATCGGGACAAGTACGGGCGGCGTAATCGGCAGGCGAAGGGATCAACTACATACACAAATGAGTATGTATGCAAGCCACCATACAATAGTACATCAGAGCCATACCATCTAAAAAGAAAGGAAATATAGCAACGCCATACGGCAAGATTCAAATGACCTAGATAGATATAATAGTTTAGGATATTTCCTCATACATCACACATCAGAGTATCAGGCGGAAGCGGCAAACAAGGTCCGAGTACGGATAAGAAGCAAATCGGCATAAGATGCCCAGA
Source organism: Avena sativa (assembly GCA_916181665.1). Classification (NCBI taxonomy): domain Eukaryota; kingdom Viridiplantae; phylum Streptophyta; class Magnoliopsida; order Poales; family Poaceae; genus Avena; species Avena sativa. The sequence goes on along the minus strand of OV702284.1, from coordinate 306,247,540 downwards.
AATAAGCACATCCCGCCCACAGATCTCACGGATCCCCGTTCCCGGAATCTCTACACCGAACGATCGTTGCTCACATCATCAGCCTCCTCCACCCAGTATCTGTCTTGCGAGGGTACCTGTTCAGCTGAACCAATAATTTATCGTGTGAGACCCTAAGGGTACTCAACAAGTCTTTATGCCTCTAAATGGGACACAACCTGGGGTGACGCAATTGCAGCAAAAGATAGACCCTAACAGTTCTATAGATACTCGCTAACCATCCGCCTAACCAAAGATAGACGGATGTCCGTGAATTAATGACAACAGTTATAACAGTAATATCCACAGATCCATCCTCCTCCTCGCTTACCAACGAGGAAGCGGACGAACAACCCTCCATCCGTTGGCAATTTTATTAACCATTCCATGAGTGTTACACTATTTACTAGTCAATTACTTAGTCAAATTAAAAGCGGTTCTTTAGTTATGCTTGTCTATGATCGAGAAACTGTGCTCCAAGTCGTCCATAACCGCGGACACGGCTTTCAGAAAGTTTTACCCTGCAGGGGTGCACAAATAGCAACACACACTCGATCAACCTCGGAAAAACCAAATCAAAACCCAACGAGGCTTTCACGACAAAGCAATCACAGGATTCAGAATTATTTCAGGGGGCCACCCCATTGAGTAGACCCGCAACGAAGTTAGCTGACTCCGAGACGGACTCAAGGTTTGCGTCAATGGCTGTAAACGACCGGGAACCCGAAAGTGTGACTGGGCTTGTCGATACCGCGAAAACATTCCGCTTACCTAAACAGTACAGTGTGCCCCTCGCACAATCGTAATTAAGCAGTAAAGCATGGCATAAGTACAGGATAGTAATAAAACCTCAAACTAGTTTGTGGCCCCAAGAAATAAGAATGAATCAAGCTCTAGCTCAGGGGGGGGTCCCATAAGCCTCCCGGATGTGGATAGCGCGAATAATCAAGGAACAGGTTTCAAGTACTCGGGGTCCTACGGGACACAAGTGAGCAGGAAAACCAAATAGCAGATATTGCCCACCGGTGCCACTTTCATTAGTTATCCCATTACTACTCAGGTTAAGTTGTTTAGGTACCTCGTTATCCATCAGACTCTCACATACCCTACACATGCTGTTCTACGACTCGCATGGCTCAAACAACTCCTGTAGTAATGGCTCATGGGATGGAGGAACAAGCTTGGTGGGGTTTAAAAGTAAAGGCTATGCAATACTTGGGATTCAGTTTAATGCAATCGCGACTCAATGATGCAAGAATAAGATAGAGGCAATAGGTACTGTATGTATGCAAGCATGTGGTAGTGCTTGCCTGGCAACTCAGTTGAAGCGAGAGACGGATCTGGGTAGTGCTCTTGGTTCTCTTGATATATTCCCTGCTCAGTGTCTATTCGAAGAAGAACCAAACAAACAAGGGCCAACATAAATAAAGTGCACAAGCATAGGAATAAAATGCGTCAAGCAATCAATCATGCCATGATGAATGATGCACAAGTTGCATGGCAATAATGTAGCATGGCATGGGTGAGGTGTAGGATACAAGAAATATATTTTTATTGAGTTTTGGTCACATTTTATTGTCATATTAGTTGATGTATACTATATATTTATATGATGTATGCTGCAATTGAAGTCATGGATAGCATAAACAGAAAGGTCTCGTCGAGCTGATCATTTTAGACATATCATTTGTCAAATTTGGAGTTATTAATCAAAAGTTATTAATTAATTAAGGTGAGGGGCATTTTATGTAATTTTACTCAACTTGGAAAAATAAAGTGCTCAATTAAAAAGGTGGATAGCATATTTGAATTCCTCACATTTTTCTGATTCAAATTCATATATTATTTGTTGAATTTGGATTTATAATTTAAAAGTTATTTTAAAACAGAATTGAAATTTGAATTTTAAACTAATTTGAATAGTTTAAATTTGAACAGATATGCAGAAAACCTATTGTCACTCAGACAGATCCAGCCACGCCCAATGACGGGTGGGGCCAGAGCTGGCTCAGGCCACACGCGCACCGAGAACCTTTTATACCGCGGCTGCTGCCAGCCACCGAGGCTGACGAGTGGGGTCAGTGGCTCGCGGGCCCACGTGCCAGCGGGGGAAGCGGCGGAGGCTGACAGGAGGGTGGATAAGGGACCGCGGGTTGATTGTGAAGTTTGTCGGGAGCCTTTTTGTAAAAAGGCAGAGGCACAGACAGGTGGGGCCTGAGGGTCGCGGCTGCGCAAACGAAAAAGTGGGCGGGGGGTCTATGGAAAAGTACCACGCGGTACTGTTTTTCTCCTTGCTCTGCATCTGGCGCACGCGGTGCGCGGCGTGGCGGGGCTGGGCGTCGAACCCGCGACGCAGGCGCGTGCGCAGAGGGACAGAGCCACTGCGCTGGCTCAGGCTTGGTGACCGGAGGGTGAGGCGCGGCTAGCTAAGGTTCCTGCGAGGCGCAAGCGGGCAGACGGTGCGCGCTCGCCGGTGCACGCAGAGTGCTCGACGGAACGCACGTCGCCGACAGGAAACGACGAAGGCCAGGGGCATGTCCAAGGGGTTCGGGGACTCACCGCGGGGCCGATGGTGTGGTTGGAGCGGTTAGTGGCGCAGGCGATCGTCGGCGTGGCTCGCTGACAGAGGCTAGGGTTTCGCGTCGGCTCGGCGCTGGTCCTGGGCTCCTGGGGCTTCTCCTTCACGACGGCGGGTACTGGGGCAATGCAGAGGTCCTGCGGAGCTTCCTCGATAGCCCTGCTCACCACGACACCGGCTGGTAGTGGATGGGGAGGAGGAGGCCGACGGTGGCCGTTGCAGGAGGTAGACGGTGGCGAGGGAGAGAGAAGGAGGAGGGCTGGCGAGGCAGGGCCTCTGGGGAGATCTGGGAGAGGCCAGAGGGTCAGGAGGGAGTAGATAAGGATGGGGGAGGAGGATGGCGTGGGGGAGGGGAAGGTGGCTTCGGCCACCTTTTTCCTTCCCACCTTCACGTGCTCAGCATGGGCCAGGGAAGGGTAGCTAGGCAGGGAGGAGGGGGCTGCCAGGTGGGTCCGGTAAGCGGGAGCTCGGGGTGGGGCAGGCCAGGCAGAGAGAGAGCACGAGAGAGGAGAGGGGTAGGCTCGGGTGTGGTTTGGTGCTAGGTTAGGAGGGGCGCGGCTAGGGTTGGTCTTAGGGTTTGGTGGGAATAGAGAGAGAGAGAGAGCTGGGGTGTGGGGCCAGAGAGAGGGTGGCCAGGTGGGGCAGGCATGGTAGAGGGGGAGAGGCCGAGAGAGAGAGGGGGAAGCTTAGGAGTAGATAGGAGAGGGGTATGGTGATTAGGGGGTTAGGGTTTAGCTAGAGGGTAAGAGAGAGGGGGAAGATGGAATGGTTCATATGTCTAGATCAAGCATGACACACAACTCAAACAAGAAAGCAAAAGGGAGAAAGGAGCAAAGGTGGTGATGGGGTAAAAAATAGAGATGACACAACCAGGAATTCAAGTAAAACCAAAAGATGACCAAAATTGGTGGTAGTTGCATGGCCCATGCATATGCATTAAATGCTAGGTCTTATATTGTGAAAACAAAACAATATCTCATGGCATTTATTTATTTGCATCCTCCAAAGTGGAGTAAGGCCAAGCAAAAGAATTTGAGAGAGATCCACCCAACCCACATGAGCTAGAGTAACTCAAATAAAATGCAAGCTCATATTAATTGGATGGTGGAATTATAAAGTGGTGAAAGAAAGGGTGGTGGAGTCAATAAAAGATATGCCCCCAACTCAACTTGGGCATTTAACAATATATCAAGAACCAAATACAATATCAAGAGGCAAATACAATTAATAATGCATATGGGATAAGAACCAACACAAAAAGGGTTTTGTATGATGCTCAAATGCAAGGTGGCATGATGACATGAGCATGATAACATGATGAGGCAACAATTATATGTAGGAGGTAGCCATTTTATTACTAGATCAAGTAGCATTACAGTTGTTAGACAAATGGGATGCTACAGATAACAAGGCATTCACCTTGTACCACTGTTGGTTGTTGATCAAGGACACCAAAAAATGAGAGACTAGCTATGCCCTCTGGAGAGAAATGAACAAAAAGAAGGGCAAGAGAAATGCTTCGACGGGCGGTGTCGTCGACCTAGACGATGATAATGACAAAGGCTTTGTCACATCTGCAACCGACGGGACTGCCGGTCGTGCCCGCCGCCCTGCTGGCCATAAGGCCACGAAGGCCAACCTCAACCACCAGGCTAGTTCCTTGGCGTTCCAGGAGACCTTGAAGAAGATCCTTGAGAAGAAGGAAGAGGCCATCGTCGAGAGAGAGGAGAGAGGCACAAAGAGAAAGAGGTTGCCGCCAAGACATTTGTCGAGCTGCAGACGAGGTCCATCGAGGTGGAGGAGGCCAACGCCAAGGCTAGGCTAATGGAGATCGAGGCCAAGGCCAAGGCGATGGAGGCCGAAGCCAATGCCATGGAGGCCGAGGCCAGGTATAGGGTGCTGGAGGGCGAAGCCAAGATCATGGCCGAGGACAACGCCATCATTCTCACCGACTTGGATAGCATCACTGCCCCCGATCGCAGGGCTTGGGTTGCGAAGAGGCAGCAGGCCCTCAGGGCTTGCGATGCCTGAAGGGCAATGGCAACGGTGGATGCAATTTTTTGGGCAGGGAAGCTGTCATTTTAGGAATATTTGTGTATGAAAATATCCCCTTCTGTAATTTCAGAACCAGTGGCCACTTGTTGGCGATGCCTAGAGGGCGATGGCGCACGTCTGCCATGTTATTTGCTAGTTAATATGTGTGTCTTTGGCTTGTCAATTCAACATTTTCAATTGTTTTGCATCCCTTGCCAAGCGATAGCGCCAATGCCCGCCTGCACAGACAAATGGATCACGCCGCTGGGCGCGGCTGGCCGTACAGGCCGGACCCCCTCCCCATATCGACCATGGCCTGACCCAAATGGACATTTGGGGCGACCGGATGGGTCGGCCCGGTGGAGATGCCCTTAGGGTATCTCCATAGCCATGACCCAAACAAACGATTTAAACGGTCTAATTCTGTCAGTTTTGGTCGGGCCATGGACAATTTTAGGTCGTGGTCTAGTCTGTCGGCCAGCCACAAGAGTGTCTCTTGTGTCACTGATGAGAGGACCCGGACGGACTATGGGAGGACAAGCGCGTTGTCTGGGTCGACGCAACCGAGGAACAAATTTGGTGCATGGATGAGTCGGTTCGCACAAGTTAGTCCGGATGGGTCGCCCCGCTAGGTTGGCACGCACCTGTCCGCCAGTCCGTGTAGACTAGTTCGTACGCGTTTGGAGTGTTTGGGTTGTGACAGTGGAGGGCATCTCCACCGGCGCGACCCAACCGGTCTGCTAGCGTGTGAACACGTTCGAAAAGACATGTGGGTCGGCGGTGCCCCCTCCAGCGGGGCGACCCATCCGGATCGACTCATCCGGCCCGATTCATTCGTGCACCAAATTTTGGCAATAAAGCGTTAGAGCGGATAACGGGCGTGTCTGATATGTTGCAAACGTATCTATAATTTTTGATGCTCCATGCTTGTTTTGTACCAACTATCTTATGTTTTTTCTACACTTTGAGGCATTTTTATACATTTTCTAGAACTAACATATTAACAAGATGCCATAGTGCCAGTTCCTGTTTTCTGCTGTTTTTGGTTTCAGAAAAGCTAGTAAAGAAATATTCTCAGAATTGGACGAAACAAAAGCCAAAGTTTCTATTTTTACCAACACAACACGGAGTCCGAAGGGGAGACGAAGAGTAGGCTAGAAGCAACCACACCAGGTGGCCGCGCGGGCCCCCTGGCCACGCCACCGTATGGTGTGGGCCCCTCGGGCGTCTACCGACCTTGCCCCTTCGCCTATATATTCCACCCGAGGCAAAAACCCTAAACACCAGATGAGAGATCCACAAAAAGTTCCGCAACGCCACCGCCACCGAAGAGGAGATTCGGGGGACAGAAGTCTGTTCCGGCACCCTGCTGGGATGGGGAATTGCCCCCGGAGCCATCTCCATCGACACCGCCATCTCCATCACTGCTGCTGACTCCCATGATGAGAAGGGAGTAGTTCTCCCTTGAGGCTAAGGTCTCTACCGATAGCTATGTGTTCATCTCTCTCTATGCATGATGTTATTGTGATCATGAGCTTTGTAATTTAGTTGAATAAGTAGATCTACTCTGCTACTCAAGTGCTTTAATTAATCTAAACTCCACTTATCCCCACGTGTGTGAAGTTTACAGTGTGCACACCGTGTGGCACTTGGGCTAAAGTTTACAGAAATACTTATCATGAGTTATAATTTGAGTTGGATGTCTCTATGAGATTGTGGTGTTTGTTGGAACCATCTAGCGCTCAAGGTGACGGTGTGGGGTTACCTAGATGGGGAATGTGAACTTCAAGGTGTGCTGTTATAGCCCTACACCATCCAACCGGAGAATAGTTTAGGGTAGCATAGTGAAGAGAAGATATTATATGTTTATTGAGAATGTCCACTAGTGAAAGTATGATCCCTAGGCTTTGTTTCTAAGCATTGAAACACCATTTACAATCAGTCCTGCTATATGTTTGCTTGCTGCCATTTTTATTTCAGATTGCAATTACCACTTCCATATTACTTGTATTTCACTATCTCTTCGCTGAACTAGTGCACCTATACACCTAACAAGTGTATTGGGTGTGTTGGGGACACAAGAGACTTCTTGTATCTTGATTGCAGTGTTGCTTGAGAGGGATATCTTTGACCTCTTCCTTCCTGAGTTTGATAAACCTTGGATGGTTCACTTAAGGAAAACTTGCTACTGTTCTACAAACCTCTGCACTTGGAGGCCCAACACTATTTACAAGAATAGAAGCGTGCATAGACATCAAGCTCTTTTCTAGCGTCGTTGCCGGGGAGGTAAGGTAAAAGGTACTCACATTCTCTAGCTACTAAGCTATCTTCTAGTACTGTTGCTGGTGTGTGAGTGCTCGAAGTTATTTCCTTTATATTCTGCAACTATATCTTTTTGTTTCTTGTTTTTATATTCACTAGTTAGGCTTAATGGAAAACAAAAAAATTACAGAGCTTTATAGTATTTTCCTGAGTTAGAATGGTTTGAAGAGAAAATTTAAAAACCTATGGAACTTTCTTTGCATGCTAATATCAATGTTATTAGTATGAAATTTTTGAACACCATTGTTTCTAATGTTATGGAAACGTCTAAGCTTGGGGAAGCTAGTTTTATAAAAATGATCTTTTTAGTTCCTCAGTTTTAGAGGAGAAAAATTGTTATAATGATACTATACCTCCAATATATGATGATTACTATGATGAATATGTTATTTTCAGTCCACCTACTATAGAGGAGAAAATTTGTTATGATGATACTATAACTCCAATATATGATGATTACAATGATGAATATGATATTTTCAGTCCACCTAATATTGAGGAGAAAATTAATTATGATTACAATATGCCTCCTATAATTGATGATTATGGTGATGATAATAACAGTGATAGCTATTTTGTTGAATTTGCTCTCACTACAATTAATAAGAATGACTATGCTTATGTGGAGAGTAATAATTATTATATGCGTGTGGCTCATGATAAGAATGTTTTATGTGATAGTTATATTGTTAATTTTATTCATGATGCTACTGAAAGTTATTATGAGAGAGGGAAACATGGTTTTATGTATCTCAACAATATTAAGTTCCCCTCTTTATGTTGAAAATTTTGAAGTTGCATTTGTTTTACTTTCCTATGTTTGTTGCTTTGTGCTTTCATGACTTGTTTTTTTACAAGATTATTTTTATAGGAAGTGGTTAGACTTAAATTTGTTTTATATTTGCTTCTTGAAGCTCTATTTTACTTCAATTCATATTTCTTATGTGAGCATCATCAAAATTATCATGCCTATCTTAATGGCTATAAAGAAGAGCTTTTGGGAGACAACCCATTATATTTTTGCTTTCAGTTTATTTGTATTTATTTGAGTCTTGGAAGTTGTTACCTATGTAGCAACCTCTCCTTATATTTTTGTTTGGTTTTTGTTCCAAGAATAGCATCTAATGAGAGGGAAGTAAGATTTAGGGAAGTTGTTATCCCGAAACATATTTCTATGCTTCACTATAAAAAATCGTGAAAAATCCCAGTATGTCAGATTGAGCTCAAAGTTTTTTTGTGCATGCCCCTGGTATTTACCCAACTTTTATTAGTTTTGCACTTTTTGATTTGAGCGACAGAATTTTTCTAAAAAATCAGTCTTTACCTGCTGGTCTGTTTTGATAGATTTCTGTCATTATTTGCATTTGCCTCTTAATCGGTTTTTTTTTTAATTCTCTTTGATCACTTGAGATTTTAAAAGGAGTTGCTACAGTAGCTTATGTTTTAATGGATGATTTACTTGAGTTGAAACTGAACCCAAAGGTTTATCATGTTGCATACACTAATGTTGCTAATAAAGATTGTGTGAAGTTTTGTATGAAGGAAGTTTTTAAGTGTAGGGAGAGAATGATGTGATGAGATGAAGTATGGACAGATTCTCAAGCTTGGGGATGCCCATGTCACCCCAGGAAATATCCAAGAAGTACAAGCGTCAAAGCTTGGGTATGCCCAAGGCACCCCCATCTTCATCAACAAAAATCTCAGGTCTTCTTTTAAGATACTATACCTTTATTGCTTCATGCACTATGTGTTATTTTTGGAGCATCTTTGTTTTTGTTTTTAGTTTTATTTTGTTTTGTTTGCTACAATAAGTTGGTTGGATCCCAGCACACTTCTTTTGGAGAGAGACACGCTCCATTTTCATTGCTTAGAACACTCTAGATTTCACTCTTAATGTTCTCCAAGTGTTCTCTTTTGCTAGCACTGCGTTTAGCTTTAGTATTCTTCTGCTTTTTGCTTAGAACTTTTTAGTTCTTGTTTGTAGTTAGGTGAGACATGATCCTTGGTCTTTATTGATTATTATATTTGTGAGTTGTTTCAAATAAGTTTATTGGTGTTGGAAAAGAGTAGAATGTTTCATGCTTATAGTGGTACAAAAGGAAGCTTGTTTTGACTGTGGCTTAGACTTTATCATGTCATGTTAGATGTTGCTTTGACCATATGCTTAGTAATTATTGTTGTAGCATGACTTGTGTCAAACAATTGAGATTCCTTAATGTGCCATGAAAGAATCATGAGTTGTTTTAGCATACAAAAGCATAATATTGTGGTATTCTCCGTTGATGATTTATTTGGCTTGACTTGGCACATGCTTACACCATGTTAAAACTATGAACCAGTCACCTTATCCTCTATGATCATTTAGTTTTTGACTTGTGATATCACTTTATGCTTTGATTAATAATGTTTTGTCGCTCTGCATGATTATGGCCATTATTGCTCTCTTAGTTGGTCGCTCCCACTCTTTTGCTAGCCTCCACCTATACTGAGTATGAGCCCTACTCGTGCATCCAACTCTCAAACCAAGTTATTCCAAAGAGTCCACTATAAACTCCTCTGTATGGTGTGTTACACCATTCTAAGTATATTCATGTTTTTATCTATCTTCCAAATTAAACTTTTGTTGTGTGAAAATTAGTGATTAAAGCTCTCACGAACTTGATGGCACACTTTATTTTCTTGCACTTAATAGACTTGAACCATTGTGCCCATATATGTTTCTTATATGCTTGCAAATTATAAGTTGGGAGTTAGCAGAACCATGTTGTCAACACCCGGATTTTTAATCCCAGATGCATGTTATGACATACATCGCAATCCCAGGATTACCATTTTTGTGAGACATAACAGATTGGATATCACAGTACATCATCCATTACAAACCATAATATAGGGCTTACAAATAAAGGATCTCATGATCCAGTCTTAACACTATCAACACAGCGGAATAACGTAATAATAGTAGCATGGGCGAAACTCCATCTTCATGGTCACAGGCAATGCTGATGATGGGAGATGATCCTAGTTGTCATAACCTTCCTGTGGTCCATCCTCCTGATAGTCCTCTTCATAGTCTGGCCACGGGAATAGCCAGGGACAAAGCCATGAGTACTCTTTAAGTACTCGCAAAATATCACTAACAAGTAAGTGGTTTGAGTAGGAATACTAAGCTCTAGGTTATTTTGCAAAAAGCCAGATTTATCTCTAACTGAGTTTAGAAGTAAAGAAAACTAGTTTAAGGTTTTATAACACCTAAGTGGGAACTTGAGTTTCATATCACAACCCTGTTGTGGTCAAGTCAAAGTCATGATTCATTTCACAAGTCATTTTGAAAACATCTGACGACGGAACAGTATGGCCACTCCAACTGTCCATAACCGCGAATGTGGCTATTCGAATAGTTTGACACTCTGCAGAGGTGATACACTTTCACCACAACATTCGATACATCCGTCAGGAGTAATCCTGATTTCACCATACTCAGTATGCGGATAATCAATCCTAACCTTTCAATTACACACCATAGTATATGCACCTCTCCTATGAGTTTGGCCTCCCAACCATGACCATCCGTCATCTTGGGAACTACACAGGTGGACAATCATCACGAGGTAGCCTCATCTCAAACCTCGGCCGCAAGGGAACCCATACTAAGATATATAAACTTCCAGTCAAGCCCTACCCAAATTCGGGTATTGTGGTTGTACGGTAAAATTGGAATGGTATCGCATCCAGACACAACCATCAGTTTTATAAAAGGGCTAAGTCTCATGCCTCAACATTTTCATCATCTGGTGTTCAAGAACACATGTCAAAACATCTCATTAGAATGACTCATCATTCTAAGGTTTTCATAACCATTTTCACCAAGTATTCCCATCTAAAAAATCAAGTTTTATGTTTAGCACTAGCAACTACAACTGGGGGTAATCACTAATGAGGGGTGGTAATCAAGTGTGACTTATCTAAGTTCAATATCATACCTCAGTATGACATCAAGATCTACCTAACTTAGGCCAAGTTTTATGTTCTTTATGCTACCTGTAAATATCTTTCCAACACTTCACAAGTCACTAGGTAAGCATAACCAAGGAGCTTTGATAAAGAAATAAAAGAATCAAGCTTGCAAGTAAAACTGGGATTTGGTATAATCAAAGTTGCAAGTGTTAGCTTGCTAGGATGGCTTGCTAATGGTAGCTTGCATTAGATAGCTTGCTAGGTAAGGTAACTTGCAAGTTTTAGCTTGCTAAGTCAACTTGTAGTGTTAAGCTTGCTTAGTTAGTAACTTGCCTTGTGCAGTGCAGTGGTTGAAGTTCTCCTCTGCTTCTTCTTCGTAGTAGTCTCCTTCCTCTTCATATCCTTGGTCGGTACTAGCATCTATAAATAAATATGAGGTACACAATCACCAAACAATACTTAACTACTTCTATTAGGCAAACAAGGGTTTACACTAGATGATCTAGCATCATCACAAGGATTAAGGCAATAGTTTTATTTATTTTATTTTAGAAAATTAATTTCTACTCATTGAAAAACTAATTAAGATTTAATATTCTCCAATCAAAACATGGGATCATGTTGACACATGTCATCACCACATATTTCAATACTTGGGAATGTGATTTAAAGTGGTGTCATAATTTAATAAGGTTTAACCTTTTTATTTTAATTAATTAAAGTGACTAGAAATGCCTATGGGGCATTCTTTTATTACTTGTCCATTATTACTGCAAGTAAACTTAGATATTTTTATATATTCAGAAAGGTCTTGTCAAATGTGATTTTTGAGAGTTGGAATCAACTCAAAAGCATTTATGGTTGAATTTTGAAAAATGTTTGAATGTAGAAAAGTCTCTGCCTTGTTATTTTTACTATAGGTGATCTATAATTTCAAATGGTTTGAATCCAACGGTCTTGGATTAATAATTTCCATATCTTTCTAGCAAAATTGGTTTCATGCATTTTGGTCCAGTGAATCTCTCTGAATTTATTTTTGAATCTACTGCCAGAACTAGGTTTGAAACTAAATAGATAAATCTAAATTCAAACGAACTGGGTCACGCGGGAAATCTAACTGGGCCGTCCCAATGCGCACAGCGCGCGCGGGGGCTGGTTAAGTGGTTGTCCCCACTAGTCAGTGAGACAGGGGGTGCGAAGGAGTATGGGGCGATTACGACCGTTGGATTAGATCAAGGATCAACAGCTCACGGCCATCATCCTCGTCTAAAATCGACGGGTTCGGGACCCTAGCACAGCCAGTGGGGGTCTGTGGCGGCTCACCGGGGCTTAGGCGATGGTCGGCGATGGGGGCGAACGACGAAGTCGACAACGACGAAGTCGACAACGACGATTCTCCTGGTACTGGCGGCTCCTCCTGGGGTGGCTCCAATCGATGACGCCCTTCTCCTCCAGCAGTGGCAGGCTCCGGCGAGATTCCAGCGATGCTGCGCTCGCCTTGCTCCGGGAAGAAGTGGGCACGATTAGTGAGAGGTAGGCAGTGGAATGGTGTGAAGAAATCGAACGGGGAATGCCTCTATTTATACTTCGACGAGGGAACCGAAGGGTGCGGGCAGAGCTCGTCGGGGTCGGGGTTACAGCAAGCTATGGCCATGGCTGACGGTAGGGGACGATGCACGGTCTATTGGCGATGCTCAACATCTGGATGGCGAGGCAAGGGGCGGTGTGGTTCGGTCGGAACGCGTCGACGCTCTGAGCGGCACTGACGGCGGTTTTGATGGCGCACAGTGGCTACGGGTCGTGCAGCGGCGAACGGGGTTGTCTTGGAGGTTCCTGGGACGGTGGTGATCACGTACGCGGGCGGCGAAGGCGGGGCGTGGTCTATGCGAGTGTGTCGAGCGCGGCGCTCTGGACATGGTCGCAGAGAAATGGGCGTGTGCGGTTCTTGGTGGTCCAGTGCCTGGCAAGGGTCGAGGGATGGACAGGGGGTGGCGGTGGACGGTGGCGTGTTTCCCAGACACGGTGCCTAGGAGCGGCGCTTGCTCTGGCTAGCTTGCCATGGTCGGCTGGCAAGGGTGCTCTCGGGCAGGCTCAGCATGGCGCATTGGGTAGGGGATAGGCTGGTTCTATGCATTTGTTGGCACTGGGGGAGACATGGATGATCAATGGTGAACAATGTTTAGCGAAATTACTGCTGAAAACAGTGAAGTTTGGCCAAAATTGATTTCTGTCTCCAAGTGTTTGATGAAATGGCCGCAAGAAATTCATATTTGAATTTTTGGATGAAACTTGGTGGGTGCAATGGTCACATACTAGGTAGTCTCTAGTTGATTGGATTTATCAAGGTGCACTGGTTTGGTTAGGTTTTGAGAAATGGTGATCTTCCCATATGAACTAGATTCAATTTTCAAATGTCAATTGAATAGGGTTGCCAAATGTTTTTGTGGGTTTGCAAGGTGGGCTTGGGTTCACTTTCACTTGGTCTATCAAGGGGTGAAAAGAAATGGATTTGTTTCTCTTTGAAATCTTGGACTAGAAACACTTAAAGTGGTCTAGTGGGCAAGATTGGCAAAAATGACCATTTGCTTATTTTGTTTGTTTTTGAATTTCTATTGATTTGGTTCTGATTCGAAATGATTTAGATGATGTTGTTTTCATCTTTAAACCAATCCTTGTCATTCATAACAATCACACGAGTCCATTCAAGCATTCATGCATTCATCACATACACACATGCATATGAATTTTAATTAACAAAGTTTTTGTTAACCCTAATTTTGGGTGATTAGAACTTGATAACCTTGATTAATATTTTTGGGATGCTACAAACCTTCCCTCCTTAAACAAAATCTCGTCCCACGATTTGATAAAGAGAGAACTAAGATTTAAAGAGATCTGGAAAGTCCGTCCTAATGTAGTCTTCTCGCTCCCAGGTAGCTTCTTCTTCGGTGTGGTTACTCCACTGCATCTTGAGAAATTTGATACTCTGGGTCCTGGTGGTTCTCTATGATACACATATACTTAAAATGACAAGAACTTGCTTGTGACTAAAGTTGAGTAGCATGAGGAACGGCCCTCGTACTCAAGGGGTATGAGATTTTCAACTTGTGATTTGTGAAGCATATAACTCATATTTGCCTCACTTTAACCTTAATCACTTCAAGATTCTTATGATAGGGGAAATGAGAGCTCAAAGCTAGTAAGTACCATAATTTTTGGAAGCTCTTTATGAAACTCGAAATCCCTACTTCCCTCTGTGAAGGGCCTTTCTTTTTAATTTTTGTTGAGTCTCCATCTTCTATCTTTATGCACCAATTAAGAGAGCATAGTTGTCATTCTGAGTTCAATGTGCATTGTCCCAAAACTTGTTGATTGATTCATAATTATGGTATTTCTTGTTCTTAAATTATTTGTATCTAGTCACCCTTCTGAACTTTGAAGGTGTTCTATGCATTTATGTTTTGCTATTCCATGAAGGACAAGCTGAATACCACTCTTGATATGTTTTCTATATGTGAAATAAACAAATTTCTTTCAATGCATTGTTATTTATGATCTTTTGTTGTGTTGCCTTTCATGTTGCAACATAGTTGCTATGTCTTATTGTTAGGAATATATCTTTCCTGCTATCAATGCTTTACAATACGTTGATCAAGATTGTGATGGTGCATGTCACCTCAAAAATTATTCTTTTTATCACTTACCTACTCGAGGACGAGCAGGAGTTAAGCTTGGGGATGCTGATATGTTGCAAATGTATCTATAATTTTTGATGCTCCATGCTTGTTTTGTACCAACTATCTTATGTTTTGTCTACACTTTGAGGCATTTTTATACATTTTCTAGAACTAACCTATTAACAAGATGCCATAGTGCCAGTTCCTGTTTTCTGCTTTTTTTGGTTTCAGAAAAGCTAGTAAATAAATATTCTCGGAATTGGATGAAACAAAAGCCAAAGTTCCTATTTTTACCGACACAACACGGAGTCCGAAGGAGAGACAAAGAGTAGCCGCGAAGCAACCACACCAGGTGGCCGCACGGCCCCCGTGGCCGCACCACCATATGGTGTGGGCCCCTCGGGAGTCCACCGACCTTGCCCCTTCGCCTATATATTCCCCCTGAGGCAAAAACCTTAAACACCAGATCAAATATTCACGAAAAGTTCCGCGGCGCCACCGCCGCCACCGAAGAGGAGATTCGGGGGACAGAAGTCTCTGTTCCGGCACCCTGCTAGGATGGGGAATTGCCACCGAAGCCATCTCCATCGACTCCACCGCCATATCCATAGTTGTTGCTGACTCCCATGATGAGAAGGGAGTAGTTCTCCCTCGAGGCTAAGGACTCTACCGGTAGCTATGTGTTCATCTATCTCTCTATGCGTGATCTTATTGTGATCATGAGCTTTGTAATTTAGTTGAATATGTAGATCTACTCTGCTATTCAAGTGCTTTAATTAATGTAATCTCCGCTTATCCCCACGTGTGTAAAGTTGACAGTATGCACACCGCGTGACACTTAGGCTAAAGTTTACAAAAATACTTATCATGAGTTATAATTTGAGTTGGATGTCTCTATGAGATTGTGGTGTTTGTTGGAACCATCTAGCGCTAAAGGTGACAGGTGTGGGGTTACCTACATGGGGAATTGATGTCTACGCACTTCTATTCTTGTAGACAGTTGTTGGGCCTCCAAGTGCAGAGGTTTGTAGAACAGCAGCAAGTTTCCTTTAAGTGGATTACCCAAGGTTTATCGAACTCAGGGAGGAAGTGGTCAAAGGTATTCCCTCTCAAGCAACCCTGCAATAAAGATACAAGAAGTCTGTTGTGTCCCCAACACACCCAATATAGGTGCACTAGTTCTGCGAAGAGATAGTGAAATACAAGTGGTAATGGTGCCAGAAAATAGCTTGATGGTGAGGCAAAGACTAAAGGCGACAAGAAGGAAGCAAGCAAACATGCAACAGATCTAGTAGCAAACGGTTTTTCAATGCTTAGAAACAAGGCCTAGGGATCATACTTTCACTAGTGAACACTCTCTCATATAAATATCCTCTCTTCATGATACTACTCTTAACTACTCTCCGGTTGGACACTCTAATCCAAGGTAGGGCCATATCAGCACACCTCAAAGTCCGCCTTCCCCAATCTAGATAACCCCACACTATCACCTTGAGCGCTAGATGGTTCCAACAAACACCATAATTTCATAGATACATCCAACTCCAAATATAACTCATAAAAAATAATCAATCTAGCCAAAGTGCCACACACGGTATGCCCGCTGTCACTTTCACAAACGTGGGGAAAAGCATAGATCTATTAAACCACAAAGAGTATTTATATAGACTCAAGCCTAAGTGCCACCATGGCGTGCACGCTGTCACTTTCACACACATGGGGAGAGCAGAGATCTAATGAAGCACTTGAGTAGCAAGGTAGATCTACTTGATTACAAAGCTCATGACCACAACAAGATCATGCATATAGAGAGAGATGAACACATAGCTACCAGTAGAGCCCTTAGTCCTGAGGAAGAAATACCCCTCCTCATCATGGAGATCAGGAACAGTGATGAAGATGGTCATGGAGATCGATGGAGATGGCTCCAGGGGCACTTCCCCGTCCCGGCAGGGTGCCAAAACAGAGACTTTCTGTCCCCCGAATCTCCCCTTCGGTGGCGGTGGCGTTGTGGAGGTTTTCATGGATGTTTCTGGGATGCCCTAGGGTTTTTGGGTCGGGTGCTTCTTATAGGCGCAGGAATCAAGGTCGGTGGGGGTCCAGGGGGCCCACGCCCCCTATGGGCGCCCCCAGGGCTTTCCCGCGCCTAGGGGGTGCGGCCACCCAGGGGCCCCCCGCCGGCTCTGCTTCGTGGTTCCGTGTTGCTCCGGGAAAAATAATAACTTTGGCTTTTGTCCCGTCCAATTCCGAGAATATTGATTTTCTGCCTTTCTAGAACCAAAAACAGAAGAAAACAGGCAACTGGCACTGTGGCAACTTGTTAATAGGTTAGTTTCAAAAAAGATATAAAAACAGCTAAAAGTGTAGACAAAGCAAAGCAAAGTAGATACTAAACAAGCATGGACCATCAAAAATTATAGATACGTTTCTGATGTATCAACATCCCCAAGCTTAACTCCTGCTCGTCCTCGAGTAGGTAAGTGATAAACGAATAATTTTTGAGGTGACATGCACCCTCACAATAAAGATCCAACCATTTGCAAGCATTGAAAGCTGAGACCAAAGAACTCTAAACATGTGCATGAAATAATGGAGTTCTAACAATAGGACATAGTAACTATGCATGCAACATGAAAGGATACAAACAAAGATCATGAATAACATGAATTGAAAAACGTTTGTTTGTTTCACATACATAAAACATGGCATAGTGGCAATCAGCTTGTCCCTCATAGAGTAGCAAATAGATGCATAGGACACCTTCAAAGTTCACAAGGGTGACTAGAAACAAATAGCACAAGAACAAGTAATATCACAATATGCATCAATCAATAAGTTTTGGGACACTGCACGTAGAACTAAGAATGGCAACTATGCTCTCTTAATGGTGCCTAAAGGTAGAAGGTGGAGACTAAATAGTGGTGGAAGAAAGGACCTTCATAAAGGGAAGCAGGGATTTCAAGTTTCAAAACAAGCTTCTAAAAAATTATGGTACTTGTTAGCTTTCAGCCCCCATTGCCCCTATCATAAGCATCTTGAAGTGATTAAGGTTAAAGTGAACAAACTATGTAGTATATGCTTGACAAAGTATAAGCTGGTAATCTCAAGTCCCTTGAATATGAGGGCCACACCTCATGCTACTCAACTTCAGGCCCAGGTAAGTTCTTGTCATTGTAAGTATTTGCATATCATTGAGAACCGCCAACGGGGTACCCCTTGCACCTAGTACAGGAGCTTTCCCATAACCAAAATGACAAGGCAAGCAGACAATGAGCATCTCAGCGATCTTTTTATTTACTAAATGCATAGCTTTTTATTGAGGATGCTTCATAGATAGCTCACTATGGTGATGCTGCAAGTTTCCACCATGATTAGGCATGGCTTAGACTAGCGGCCCAGGCGTTTCTCTAACACAGAATACAAACTTCATGGACTTACAAGTTCCCTCTTTATTTCACACCGGTGACATCCATAAACAAAAGAGCATGATATCAACTGAGTACAAAGTACAAGTGCAATGTTGAAAACGTTCCCCGTGACAGCACGATTCTCCTAATTCCAACGTATAAGTGCAAGCATATACAACATAGACGACACAATGGTTCAAGTTTATTAGGGGCAAAGAATATAAAGTGTGCCATCAAGTTTGTGAGGGCTTTAATCACTAAGTTTTCACATAACAAAATAGTTTTTATTTGGAAGATAGATGAAAACAAGAATATACTTGGAATGGTGTAACACACCATGCATAGGAGTTTATAGTGGACACTTTGGAAAAACACTTGGTTTATTGGGAGTTGTAAGCATAAGTAGAACTTACTCATACAAGTGGAGGCTAGCAAAAGACTGGGAGCAACCAAATAAGGGAGCAATAGTGGCCATAATCATGTAGAGCGACAAAACATTACTAATCAAAGCATAGAGTGGTACTACACGTCAAGGACTAAATGATCATAGAGGCTATGATGACATGTTCATAGTCATAACATGGTGTGAGCATGTGCCAAGTCAACCCAAACAAAGCATCAAAGGAGAATACCACAATACTATGCTTTTGCATGCTAAAAAACGCATAATTTCTTCAAGGCACACTAAGCAATTCCAATTGTTTGGAACAAGTCATGCTACAGCAATAATCACTAAGCATAAGGTCAAAACAAGATCTAGCATGACATGATAAGTCTAAGCTACAGCCAAAACAAGCTCCCTTTTGTACCACTATAAGCATGAAGCTTTCTACTCTTTTCCAACACCAAACAACTTATTTGAAAACAACTCGAAAAATTAATAGTCAATAAAGTTTAGTGAGCTTGTCTCACAAATCCACAAAGAAGAACTAAAAAGTTCTAAGCTCAAAGCACAAGAAAATTAAGGCTAAACACAGTGCTAGCAAAAGAGAACACTCGCAAGACAATAAGAATGAAAATTAGAGTGTTCTAGGCAATGAAAACAGAATGTGTCTCTCTCCACAAGAAGTGTGTTGTGATCCAACCAACTTACTCAATCAAACTAAGCAAACAAAAACCAAAAACGAAAACTAAGACGCTCCAAGAACAACACAACAGTGCATAAAACAATAAAAACGAAGTGTCTAGACAGACCTGAGCTTTTTATTGATGAAGAAGGGGATGCCTTGGGCATCCCCAAGATTTGACGCTTGTACTTCTTGGATATTTCTTGGGGTGACACCGGGGTGGCATCCCCAAGCTTGAGATTTTGTCCATTCTTCATCTCATTATATTATTCTCTCTCTACACCTGAAATTTTTCCTTCATACAAAACTTCACACAATCTTTATTAGCAACATTAGTGTATTCAAAAGATAGTAGACCCTTATGCAAAGCTTTGGAACAGAAAAACTTTTCACTAAAAACACAAGCTATTATAGTAAATTCTTCAAAAATCTCAATCCCCAAAAGAGAACTCAAAAAAGGAATCAATAAGAAGCAAATGGAAATAATGATAGAAATCTGTCAAAACAGACCAACATGTAGAAACCGATTTTTTCGAAAATATTTTGTTGCTCAAATCAAAAAGTTCTGAACTAACTAAAGTTAGCTAACATACTGGGGGATTTATTCGTAAATTATCAGCTCAATCCGAGTTACAGAGACTCCTCACGAATTTTTATGGTGGAGCACAGAAATCTGTTTCGGGACAACAACTCCCCAAATCTTACTTCCCTCTCATTAGAGGTTATTTTTGGCACAAAAAGCAAACAAAAAGGATAAGGAGAGATCATTACTGAAGTAATAACTTCCAAGACTCAACAAAACTCTTGGGTTATCTCCCAACAAGTACTTTTCTTTAACGCCTTTAAGTTAGGCTTGATAGTTTGAGAAGATGCTCACATAAGAAATATGAATTGAAGTAAAAGAGAGCATCAACAAGCAAATTCAATACACATTTAAGTCTAACTCACTTCCTATTCGTAGTAATCTTGTAAAAAAACAAGTCATAAAAGCACAAGCAACAATCATAGGAAAGCAAAACAAGTGCAACTTCAAAACTTTCAACATAAAGAGGGGAAACTTAATATTTTTGAGATGCATAAAACCATGTTTACCTCTCTCATAATAACTTTCAGTAGCAACATGAATAAAATTAACAATATAAATATCACATAAAACATTCTTATCATGAGCCACATGCATAAAATGATTATTGCTCTCCACATAAGCATAGTCATTCTTATTAATTGTTGTGGGAGCAAATTTAACAAAATAGCTATCATTAATATTCTCATCACCATAGTCATCAAATATAGGAGGCATATTGTAATCATAATCAATTTTCTCCTCAATAGTAGGTGGACTGAAAATATCATATTTATCATTGTAATCATCATATATTGGAGGTAAAGTATCATCAAGGTAAATTTTCTCCTCCGTGCATGGGGGACTAAAAAGATCATTTTCATCAAAACTAGCTTCCCCAAGCTTAGACTTTTCCATAGCATTAGCAATAATGGTGTCCAAAGGATTCATACTAATAACATTGATATTAGCATGCAAATAAAGTTCCATAGGTTTTTTAATTTTCTCTTCAAACACTTCATGTCCTAACTCAAGATAAATGCTATAGAGCTCTCTAATTTTGTTGTTGTTTTCCATTAATCCTAACTAGTAAAAACAAGAAACAAAAAAACAAAATTGCAGAATCTAAAGGAAATAACTTCGAGCACTCACACCGGAGGATGTGAGTACCTTTTACCTTACCTCCACGGCAACGGCACCAGAAAAGATCTTGATATCTACGCACTTATATTCTTGTAGACATTTGTTGGGACTCCAAGTGCAGAGGTTTGTAGAACAACAGCAAGTTTCCCTTAAGTGGATTACCCAAGGTTTATCGAACTCAGGGAGGAAGTGGTCAAAGGTATTCCCTCTCAAGCAACCCTGTAATCAAGATACAAGAAGTCTCTTGTGTCCCCAACACACCCAATATAGGTGCACTAGTTCGGCGAAGAGATAGTGAAATACAAGTGGTAACGGTGCTAGAAAATAGCTTGACGGTGAGGCAAAGACTAAAGGCAACAAGAAGGAAGGAAGCAAACATGCAACAGATCTAGTAGCAAACGGTGTTTCAATGCTTAGAAACAAGGCCTAGGGATCATATTTTCACTAGTGAACACTCTCTCATATAAATATCCTGTCTTCACGATACTACTCTTAACTACTCTCTGGTTGGACACTCTAATCCAAGGTAGGGCTATATCAACACACCTCAAAGTCCGCCTTCCCCAATCTAGATAACCCCACACTATCACCTTGAGTGCTAGATGGTTCCATAAAACACCACAATTTCATAGAGACATCCAACTCCAAATATAACTCATAACAAGTAATCAATCTAGCCAAAGTGCCACACACGGTATGCCCGCTGTCACTTTCACACACGTGGGGAAAAGCATAGATCTATTAAAGCACAAAGAGTATTTATGTAGACTCAAGCCTAAGTGCCACCATGGCGTGCACGCTGTCACTTTCACACACATGGGGAGAGCAGAGATCTAATGAAGCACTTGAGTAGCAAGGTAGATCTACTTGATTACAAAGCTCATGACCACAACAAGATCATGCATAGAGAGAGAGATGAACACATAGCTACCGGTAGATCCCTTAGCCCTGAGGAAGAAATACTCCCTCCTCATCATGGAGATCAGGAACGGTGATGAAGATGGTGATGGAGATAGATGGAGATGGCTCCGGGGGCACTTCCACGTCCTGGCAGGGTGCCGGAACAAACACTTTCTGTCCCCCGAATCTCCCCTTCGGTGGTGGTGGCGCTGTGGAGGTTTTCGTGGATGTTTCTGGGATGCCCTAGGGTTTTTGGGTCGGGTGCTTCTTATAGGCGCAGGAATCAAGGTTGGTAGGGGTCCAGGGGGCCCACACCTCCTGTGGGCGCCCCTAGGGCTTGCCCGCGCCTAGGGGGTGCGGCCACCCTGTGGACCCCCTCCGGCTTTTCTTCGTGGTTCCATGTTGCTCCGGGAAAATAATAACTTTGGCTTTTGTCCCGTCCAATTCCGAGAATATTGATTTTCTGCCTTTCTGGAACCAAAAACAGAAGAAAATAGGCAACTGGCACTATGGCAACTTGTTAATAGGTTAGTTCCAGAAAAGATATAAAAACACCTCAAAGTGTAGACAAAGCAAAGCAAAGTAGATACTAAACAAGCATGGAACATCAAAAATTATAGATACGTTTCTGACGTATCAGGAATGCGAACTTCAAGGTGTTTTGTTATAGCCCTACACCGTCCAACCATAGAGTAGTTCAGGGTAGCATAGTGAACAGAAGATATTATATATTTATTGAGAGTGTCCACTAGTGAAAGTATGATCCCTAGGCCTTGTTTCTAAGCATTGAAACACCGTTTACAATCAGTCCTACTACATGTTTGCTTGCTGCCATTTTTATTTCAGATTGCAATTACCACTTATAATCATCCATATTACTTGTATTTCACTATCTCTTCATCGAACTAGTGCACCTATACACCTGACAAGTGTATTGGGTGTGTTGGGGACACAAGAGACTTCTTGTATCTTGATTGCAGGGTTGCTTGAGAGGGATATGTTTGACCTCTTCCTTCCTGAGTTTGATAAACCTTGGGTGATCCACTTAAGGGAAACTTGTTGTTGTTCTACAAACCTCTGCACTTGGATGCCCAACACTGTCTACAAGAATAGAAGCATGCGTAGACATCAGTGTCCTCATGTGTCCTCTTGCGGGGCTGAGGGATCGCATGGTAGCAACCCAGTTGCCTTCTTCCACTAGCCATTAATGGAGAGAGGTAGACTGCTCCAAAGGCTGGCTGCGCCGCTAATGGCTGCAAGTGTACAGATCATTTGTATCTAGTTTCGA